>JAQQSE010000024.1:4885000-9685000 GCA_035772565.1 Antheraea assamensis | reverse complement strand
ATACAGCCAGTACAAAAACAAATATAGTTTAAGTTCCAAATAAAGCACACTGCTGAAGCGGTCTATTGAATTGGAAATCCAAATATAGACATGAGAATTGCATTTCCATTTCCTGTCCACTGCAAAACTAAGAATAACAGTTCTATCCCATATACACTACGAAGTTTATTAATGAACTCTGTTCGTTCTCTCGAAAATGTTAGACTACACTTTCTGTGACGTATCTCGTCCGTTGGATCCTTTCATTATAAACCGATGATAATTGAAGAGTGTCGCCTTGTTCTAAATGATGATTAAATTAGGTAAATATGAGTAATTTTATTATTATCACAGCAACTCATAAATTGATAAAAAATGTTGTAGACATCATTGGTCTGCTACTGATTATCCGATGTACGTTTCTATTAATGACAATGACAATGGTTGCGAGTGTTTTCGTATTATTGTTTATTCATTGTTACAAATTGCAATATGATACAATACAGCAAATTTCTCACTAGGGAAATAAACGAGCAGTTTATAACAACAATTATTATAAAATAACACCATGTATATATATCATCATTCGTTATTGATATATAACCGTTATTACTATTTATAGTAAAATGATTTTTCCCACTAAACTTTTTACTAGATAAGCTACATTTTTACTGCTTATTACAATTACCTCTGTATCTAAGTACTATCGATGCCTAGCGACATAAGTGTGACAATGGAAAAGCGTAACACTTTTTTTTTATTGCTATATTTGCTGTGAAATCGACCGAACTACGATGGCTTGAAAGACTTGTATCCAGTTGTTTTAGTAGAAAGTAAAGAATATTGATAATTACAATTTGAGGATTTCGTTAAAACTTGAAAAAACGATTGCAAATTGTTTATTATTCAAAAACGAATTATAAAGCATTCATCCGCAATTTATATGCATTATCACTTTTTATAAATATGTAAAAATCAAAATTATAAAAAGAGGAATTAAAAACAACAGTAAAAATAAAAAACGAAACGCTTGACAAAGTAAATAGAGATAATGTCGATTGCGGGTAATAGTTTAATTAAAATTTGTATACAGAGTATATGTCGAAAGACTAAAATATCCTATTGAACCTTACATCTTAATGGAATCCCGTCACTTTATAAATTAAGGACAGCGCGGCGCGGCAACTTCAATTCGTTGGTAATATTATAAGTTGCTTAGCGACAGTAAATTGCTATCAAAAGTTAATTATGTAAGTAGCATTTATGATAATAACATTATACACGATGTTATAATTAATTAATCTTGTCCCGTATCTGTTTTGATTTTTGTTCGACTACTCAGAAAGAGGATGTTTTTCTAGTGTATGTATGTAGGAATGTTTATTTCATTAGCACGCTAAGTTGACTAACAGCCGGTTCTAATAATCTATCTATCTATAACTGACAGTTTCAACAACTAATTGAGTTATTTAACAGCCCATTTAGCCGTTTCAATATACACAGATAGTGTTGCAGAGAATAAAGCAACGCCGATAGAAATACGGTGACGTCATATCTCGGAAGATGTTATAATTAGAACTCGCATATCAACCCCTTTATTAAATGGATCACTTAGATTATTTACGTCCAATGTTTATATTTAAAGCTACTAGCTGTTTTACGAGGGGTTATTAAATCAATTATTATGCATTTGATGAGAATTATGAGTTGTAGAGCCTATGTAAGGTTTAACTGCAGGAGAATCTCTTACTCCATTTCTGAGGTAAAGCAACGGTGTTTTTGGTGCTGTGTTCCAATTCGATTGATGTGGTTGGTAACACGCATTTGCACACGAGGTGTTTCAACTCAGTCCACAAGAGTAGCAACTTATTATACCTAGCTACATGAGTGCTGTCTTTTGAGTAATGGTTTTATAATCGAGTTATTTATATAACTATTTATATACCGTTTCATATCATATGGACTGTTTGCCCGTTTGCTAATTCAAACCACAGCAAAATCAAATGTGTTTTTATAAAACCACGTTGCAAAACTTTTGAATCATTTTAAATTGAGCCATGGGCGCCGCCATTTGTCCTTGGCTGCCTGTCGAGCGGCTTTGAATTGACCACTGCTCCGCGGCCGGCTGTAATGCGATATGCGATAGATGCACGAAAAAAATTGGAGACGATGTAAAAAAAACACTTTAATAATAATTAAAGAACTTGGATTATTATGACTGGGTCTCATCGTGAAAAAGATACGGGACAAATTACATACCTTACGATCGCAATGCAATGAGAACTAGTGTTTTATGGTACTATCACAAAAACGTGTTAAATAACTTCCTACATCATCATCATTAACGAGGCACATGTATCTTTGATATATGATTTGAGTAGCACCCTGGCAACACTTACGTTCATGGTTAAAGAGACAAATTTGTAAGAAGATTCTTAGGACGCACGCGCGCCGTTTGTATATACCCCCTGGTAAACAGAGGTTGGAGACCCACTTATGACGCCTCATGCGTTTTTCCTTCACTAGTCGAATGCAGGTGACGTCATGTTTTAATTTCCTGACTTTCCTGAATTAGGCGACTCGGTTTAGCACGATCCTCCGCCAGTTCTTCCCATTGGCTGTTTAGGATATTAAATGCAGCAAAGCCACACGTGGTTTAAAACGAAGCATGACACTCCAACAGACCTCTTTGTATCCGCGTCCTCTCCAAGCAGGATTTGTCTTCGTTAATGAGTACAGATTTACATAATTGTTTAAAATATCGCTATAACATATATGAATTTTTCATAGTTTTCACATTTTAAAAATCGAATTACATGAGCAATTAATTGTAGTTGCTAATTGAAAACTACCGATAACATTGTTTTTTTTTAATATAATAGTTTATTTAGAGTTAATTGGCACGTAATTTCAACAATATAGGAGCGACTACTTCTAACAGGGATATAGATTTTTGTTGCTAACTGTACAAAAGGTCTTATAGTATAAACATACGGTTGAACTGAAATCACATAGAGTTAACTGCCAGCTTTGTTTGTATTAGTTACAATTGTGGATGAGTACTTTTAGAGATTTGCACACACACATACTTGTGATATTTGATAAATTTCTAGATGGGTTAAGTATTCAAAGAATGACATTAACATGTTATGTACTAGAAGTGTCAATTTGCATATTTATAAAACTTGTGCTCGAGTCTTTGTTTTCGTGAAAATGATGTTAATGTTTTATCGGAGTCGTATGTTATGTCTGAATTAATGGTAAGTTGTCTTTTGCAAATTTTAAGTTACCTATAAGTCTGTATGCTATTAAAATTCTCGTGAAAACCGATGTATCCGTTATTAAATAACTACGGATAAAGATTCTAATTTTATTTATATCTATACATTTTATATCGGTTGATAAATATTCCTTTCAGTACGGATAGCACATGAATCGTAAAATATGGAATGTTTTATGACCTTGAGCATTCGCTGCTAGAATTTTAATTATATAAGTATATGTTAAAAAGATAAACCCGATCGAGTTTCTTGCCGGTTCTTCTCGATAACTGGGATGTATTTCGATGTGATAGTTTTGACGTTCATAAGCGCCTTCTTAGAGCCTAAATTGAATAAAGTATTTTTGATTTGATTTGATTTGAGAAAGCTCAGCATGAAATGAAATCATAGGCAAGATACTTCCTAGCGATCACCTAGCTTTAAGCTATCCTCTAGATAAAAATCTCCAACCGATCATCTCGGCGAATCCTAACAATTACATTTCATACTTTTATAGCTCCAAACCTCTTAAACACTTAGCGGTGGAACTTTCGCCAATAAAATACCAAAAAAATGTAGCTGTATATTCCAAAAAGATGAATAGAAATTTCTGTAAATTTAACAAAATTAATATTCATTAGGACCGTAAAAACAGCATATGAATGAACAAAGAGAAAAATTTAAAAAAGTATATAGCAATACATTCTATACAAATCGTACTTTATATAAACGTACTATTTTCATCATGACCGTAACTTCAAGTAATCTTGTTTGAGTATGAATTTTTATTGCTTTATTACGACGTTTTCGCTCTTTCCCCTGATGCTTGGAATTAAAATTTTAATGGGTTTTCAATGGCGGGAAGAGAAATAAAACCGCATCGGTGATTACACAGCTTCTATTAGAAGATCATTTTCTATTTAAATAAATACAAATTGAATGTTTACAAGAATTAAAATAGTGTTACAAAGTTACACGAACAAAAAATCCAACTGAACAATTTCTTTTATTTGTGTTTCACTGATGTATATAAATATATGTAAAAACTGATATAATACAACATTGCCCCCGTGTGTAAAGTTGGATAAAAGTAAAATGTGAAGCATTTTTCATTTTTATGCCATGAAAAATAAAAACGGCAACTAGTACTCGTTTAAATCCGCTTATAAAATATAAAATAGTAACTCGATTAATTAATTTTCTTTTAAAATGCTCATTCGTTCACAGTTATTTTGTCCTGTTACATTTTTTTTAGTTACAGGAGACTGTATGCGGGATAATTGTTCTCACCGGTGGGTTCCTTTGTATTTTTTTGATTCTCTAACGAGGTGAAATTTTTACATTTCAATACAAAGGTTCAGAAGAAATTTTATTAACATTTCTTTTAAAAAGGAAACGGTTTAGAGCTTCGTAATATTCATTTCAAAGCATTTTATAAATATGAGTAATTTAAAAATAAATCATATAGATTAATATAATCAGTCTTTAAATATAACATTTTCAAGGAATATACTTTGAACTTTCAGTAATTATAAGTATTTCAACTTTTAGCATTTTTTCATAGAAACCCAATGAAAAGATTAGCCACGATAAACTTTATTACTCCTTTTAAACATATTACGTCAGATGAGCTCCTTTATTTTTATAATATTATTTACTATCGATTCTGTATGCACGAAAGTGACGTCATAAGTGTCTAAGCGATTCAAATATGATTATCTGTATTAACTTCCCTTAAAAAGAAAACTTGTTGTGCCCCCCCTTTTCGAGTTTTCTTAATTTTTAATTCTGAAGAAAAAAATTCGGATTTCTGTACCTAATTTGACATTGCAACGTGTCCGAGAAGATATGGGGTGGTGCTATTCCCTATATATCTTACCGAACTTTTGTATAGGCAATTTTCAGGTACATAATTCCGTAGTACACTATTTTGATGTAACTCGTAATGTAATAACGTTTAGGACTTATTTTAATCTTGGCGTTAATTAATTTAATTTTATCGATTAATGCATAAGAAATCAAGCGCACTCGCAAGTATCATACATATTATTTAATGGTCGCAATCTACTCCTGGTGTCTACCAGCAATCATACGAACCCTTACTCTTAATTCAATACAGATTGCGTATGTGTCGTCCGTCACCATATACCTCGATTAAGACCGATTATTTAAATTATTTGTAAGAGATCTAATATAGAAATATATGGAAATTTATTAATTTTATAGTGGGCGGGAATGAGATCTCATGACGTAGGAACCGCACTGCGGTCAACCGCACGCTCGTCCACGGCAATAACCAAAATGTTGCATGGCCTCTGTGTATACAAGAGGATACGAAAATACAAATATTCAGTTAGATAAGTTACATGTGTCTATTAGAGCTTTACTCTTAAAATGAAACAACTTATTGCATCTAACAAATACAAGAGAGAGTTTTATTTTTTTTGTCTTTTGACAGACACGTCATTATTAATATATAGGAGGCAGTACATTCGACCTATTTTAATACATATGACATAACGACTCTTACTAAAATCATACCATGGATGTTGTTGCAATCCTAACTAACATAAAAAAGCGAGAGTCGGTTTATTTGTTAAACTTTCGCGCGTTAACACGTTCCGTGTCACGTGTACCATCGGTGATACACGATGTAATCACTACTCTAAACGAATTAATTACTTATGATTATAATTATATATTATATGAAAATACATCATCTTTTAATCAAAAAATTAAATGACCTGAATCACATGTCAGGCAAAAATGGCTTGGCACGGAACGTGTAAGTAGTACTCAATCGATTATCATAAAATTTTGCATAGGCGTTGTCAGGGGTATAAAAAAGGACATAGAATAAGTACCTTCAATCTTGAGAAAATGTACTATTCCCGAGGGATAGATCAAATCTACATTAACACGAGTAAAGTCGCGAACAAAAGCTAGTACAATAATAATTAGTTATCAACATTTTAGCGCAGTTAGATGTATGGTGAAGGAAAAGGACAAAGAGACGTCAATTTGTATATACGGACTGGTTATCGTCCGTGACTTCGTATTTATCATTATTGTCTTTGGTGTTCGTTTGTATAATATTTAAATCTAATAAAAATAAAATATAGCTTATAGAAGTTAAAGAATTTTGAAAACCAAATGAGTATTTCCAGAGATTGCCTATCTTTTTTCTTTATTTATTTGTAGATGGGGAAATCACTAACGGATACCCATCCACTGAGCAGCAAAGGTGGGTTACGTCCGATTCGCTTGGACCAAGATCCCATGGTGCGTTCTCATACCATTAGGCCGGGGTAGCAGGGACTGCCTCACAGGCACTACGATTGCTCTCCAGCAGATGTTGGCTCCTCCTAAGGGACCCCGACTTCAATCTGAGGGTCAAGATGGTAGACCACTCGATGGGAGGGGTGGGTGTTAACCCCTCTATGTCCTACAAACACATTTTACTTCTTTAAAATACACATATACATTATATATTTTAAGACCTTCCAAAATCTAATATTTTGTGGGAAATATAGTACGAGTATACTAAAGTGTTATGAGAGTTATGCATAAATAGAATATTAAAGCAGAATTACAAAATACGTGACAATCTAATACTTTTTAAGTAATTAAACTGAAATTATCACGACATTAATATTCTATAATAGTGGTCGCCCGCGATTTTGCCTTCATTTGTATCAAATATTAAATAATGATACCACACATTATGTTTATGTGTCTGTAATGATTTCTTTCACTATCATTCTCGATATTATATGCAGTAGCGGGTTTAGTTCTTAAAAGGTTAACTCCAGAAAGGAATATCGTATACGTAATAAAAGCCCATATCACCATTATGATATAGCCCCATGCCGTTTCTAGATGATTACGATTACCGTACATGTGAATGGTAATGCAAGTATCGTGTACAAGTAAACTGTAAGTGATACAGGGAAACCTAGTTTGGCAGTTAGGGGATGATAAAATGTATGCTATGTTTCCATATTATATATATTTTGAATGTAAGAAAATTTGTATGAATAAACTGTTTGTATTTTACAGTCATTATTAGGTGCTGCGACCCACCGTTGTAATCAACAGTTATTTAGGACGTAAACAATCGCACTTAAAGGGAATTATATAAGAATCAAATATAAATTGTAAATTCATATACATATTTCTAATCTATCTATATATTTATAGAAAACTATCTGGAACAATTGCTGACATAAAGTAAAATACAATTAAAAATCTCTTTTTAAACAATTACATACCCGGAGTTAAGAAAATATACAAAGTCTATTAAAACTCCAGATTAGAATCTAACTAGTTCGCTTTCAATCGATTGCCATGAAAATTGGTATCTGTAGATATCTAATACTAATTTAAACTAATGTTGGTAATAATATTACACATGCTAAAGTGAGTTTAGTGAGCTATAACTTAACTATATATAACAATGAATAATAATAGCACGGCTAATAATACTATAAATTTTTTTTAACAGGTATAAAAAATTAAATGACATATTATTTTGACGTCTTCGTTTTGTTGCCCCTGTCCCACACAAAGTGCGGTTCGCACAATATGTTTTCCACTTTCCTTTCTGAAACATCATCTCGGTATCACATCCATTATATACAAATAATTCCTCATATATTCCATCCGCACATTCTTCAGCAAATCATTTTCACGTAAAAATAAAAATGTAGTAGATTTTTACCATTGTGAATGAACTAAAGGATCAGTTGCAATCTAGTGTACGATCCATAATAAATGTTACTGGTTGTCACTATATCAAATAAAAAGTATCTTAAGGTAAGTGAATCTACAAAAATTTTATTTACGATTAGAAGCGTTCGGTTTCTTAAATCGTAAAATGTCCAAATAGTACTAAGTCATAAAGAAATATCAGTCTGGAGCTTAGATTTTATACTCAAAGCGGGTTGTATTTTCTTCAATCAAGCTTAATTTTTTGTTGCTTTTGCTTATGAATTAAGTACATATTTATAGGCTTCCATTGAAAATCAGCGCTACAGTATTGCTTTTGGTGAAACATACTGCTGAATGAGGGAGTTTCACTTGTTGGATATTTTTATTCCTAAGTATAATATAATATAATTGTTTTGCTGTGGTTTTAACAATAAAACGGTTTCTTTCTCTTTCATTCTATACTTGAAAAGTGCAATGAAAAATCTGTATGTAATCGTCATTATGAATACTTATTATTAATAGTTACAATAGAGGTAAAGAAATATATTAGTTACATCTTTTCACATATCGTGCCTTAGCAACTAATAACTATTTTGCTTCTAGGGTTATACACAACCAAGAATGAGTTGACGAATTAGCGGATGCATTAGTTTTGATTTTAATTTTTTGCCTTTACCCTTTGACCACAACCCTAGTTGATGTTAAATGACGATGTGGCTTAAAATTGTAATCAAGTTATGCTTTGAGGGGTGCTAAACTCTCTAGTGCAGCTACCAGAACACATTAAGATGTGCTTGGTGACAGATTTTCAACTTGAGAATGGTAGCAAACCAGGCGGACTTAGATAAAGTCCTACCACGATTTTATGGTTTCATTACGATGTTTTCCTTCATCGAACCTCCGGCTATAAGTCAATTGACGCGTTGTCCGAGCACGCTAATCACTGAACCATCCTTTAAAAGTTATAACTAGCAATAAAAGTTAGTGTATTATAAACTTCATTGATAAGCTATAAATGTAGCTAATTAAAGTATGGCAAAGAAAGCGTCGCACCCGCGTCCTATTAAAACATCGTTAATTCCCGCGAAGCACATTTCCGAGTACGGTTTAAAATCGCATAACTTTTCATCGTAATAGCTTTATAAACCATTATCATAATCTAATTTTAATTTCAGAATTATAATTGTGATTTATTTATATGATTTATTGACAAAAAGTTTAACATTTACTTACTCAAATACTCAGGTAAGGGAACATACCCATACCTACTACATGACCACTTCCAAAAGGGAGGAAGGAGGAGGAAAACCGTATTTATGAATTGCTACATAAAAACTACAGGAGAGGAGTTTTCATATACTATGCATGGTCACCAAGGGTAGGGAGGGGATTATAAAAATGTCAAACATGGTTCATGTAGTATGGGTATGTTCCCTGACGGTTTAAAACTTCAATTATTTCAAATTATTATTTTCTTGTTTGTAATGGATACACTCAAAAATACTTAAATGAATTTAACAATTCTTCCACCTATCTAATCTAAGTTTCTATTATTAGCGAGTAATGTGGTATATGTTTTATCTTCAAAATCTACTTTAATCCGAACAAAGACGAGAGCAAAAGTTAGGAAATTATAAAAGTATCTTAAGTATATTCTCCTTCTTTGATTTAATTTGTCTCTCCTAAAAGATCCTGTCCTAGACACCTCTAAACAAAAAAAATATACCTATTAATATACTATTTCAAGTTAATGTATACATTTTTACAGTTCCGGCACCATTATCTTTAAATATTATACTGCAATCTGGAATTTACAGAACAGGCCGCCGCGCCGCCCCCGCAATCTACACTCTCGACAAAACACTTTGCAAGATAAATGATAAATACAGCTTTAGGCCTTACGAATCCGTTTTCCTCTCTCAGCTTTTACTTAAATTGTTTACGATTATAATAAATATTCAGTGGATATCTGTTTGTTTATTTTGTTCAATAGTAAGTAATTATCGAAATATTACAATTGGAATTAAAATGCAACTTGAATTATTTATACATTATTCAAAATATAAATTCCGTTGGGGCGTAGTTATAAAAATGGCGGATGGTGTAGATGTAACAAATGGCAGTCATTTGTTGTCTCCGCGATTTCCTTCGGCACTAATGAGCACTGCGAATCACATTTCTTACCGATTCATACGAGTTGGAATGGATGTAAAAACATTTTATTTATCTTCGTATTATTAAAATATAATTTAGCAAAACAAATATTATTGAAAGAATAATGATGAAGTAGTAAATACGTGTTTAATTGACAAATTTATAATTCACAGCTTGATGTTTACTGTATATAGCGAGTCTTCTGTTCTTTGCCGACGTTAGAACTTTTATTATACACAAGCCGCCCATCCCGGTTTCACATGGGTGTACTAACAAAGAAAATGAGATCAAATCTACTCTTTACAATAAGTCCATGTAACGAACTAAAATGGTAACTGAACGTCAATTCTGACAACATTTTTGAAGATTAAGACTGTCTTCTATCTCACTTTTTTATTTGGAGATTTTTTATCCAAATTATTAATTTTAATACACGATTTTTCAAACATCTTCTTTTATACAAACTTTTATCTTCACCTTTTCACCTTTACAAGTATAACAAAAGTTATTATTCAAATAGGTGCAGCCTTTCTGAAATGATGCGCTTATTCAATTCGATATTACATTAAAATAGTTTTTATTTATTTCTGTAGTGAAACGTTATCTTTAGAAATACGTCTTTGCTAATGATATTACTAATGTATTTTACAAATATGATGCAGTAATTTCGTGAACTGAATATAAAAACTAGGCAAAGGACAGCGCCAATCCATATCACTTTCCCGCATCCTGACATACGTGTAACTAACAAAAGATAAAAGAAAACACGTACGAAAATTCTACAATAGTCAACGTATAATGTAATTTCAAACGGAAATCTGCGTGCTTTTCTATTATGTTAAGTAATTGACATATTTCAGTAGGTTAAGTATATTAAAAAAACGTTTATTTGTTATTATTTTGTTTTTAATTGAAATTGTCATGAGTTTCGATATTAACATTTGTAATAATAAATAGTTAAGTAGATCCAAATACTGGTTGACTAGCACTGGCACTGCGTTCCGTCAAGGAGGCTTAGAACAAAGAATAAATAGGTTCTTGTTTTTTTTGTTCATCATTATGTCATCAACTGAGCTTGTGTAGCTCGAGTGACTTAATTTATTTTATATATATTATTAGTTCTTTATATATGAAATTGGTGTTTTATCAAACTGGCCACTTTGATCTCAAATGTTTGGTGCTTAATTAGAAATTCCAAATTCAAATTTATATTTAAAATTTAGACGTGTTATTGTTAGGCTTGTTTCGAATTTAGTGATTCATTTATTTTCGCAACATTTAACTTTTCTTTGACATCGTTCTTTTCATAAAATGGAAAACTTAAAGTATTGCGTGATTTACGAACACGAGTTTCGTCGTGGCATCAGTGCTGCAGAAACTGTTCAAAGGATCAATTATGTGTAAAGGGAAGCTACTGTAATAGAAAGCACGGTACATTTTTGGTTCAAACATTTTAGATCTAGAAATTTTTAAACCCTAGTTGGCTATGAAGAATTAACGGTGATCGAGGAAGCGGATCCATCGCAAATCACGCCACGTTAACGTTTCTTTTAAATATCTTTAATATTAATTGTATTCTGTTAAGGTACAATATAGTATAGTGAGAAATAAATAGTTTATAATCTGCGGAATAACGTTTCAGTTGATATTATCGAAGCTAGCTAAAGAATTTTTTTTTCTAGATAGAATCTCAAATATAACAAAGCAATTCTCTTTCTGTTTAAAAACATTACAGAGTTAAATTCTAATACAAAAAACTGTATCACAGTAGATAAGTACACTTTAATGGAGAAATGAATAAACGATGAATAAATGATTATATTAAATATTGCTTACTTTTCATTATTATATAAAAAGCGCCGACATACAATTATTAATATAACATAAACTCTCAGTTTGTAGGACAGTTCAATGGAAACGTGAAAATTGACAGAACATTAATAGCAATTAAAAATTAACGCTCCACGGACTTCGACAGAAGTCATAACGCTTGTTTACTAACTAATTTTGTTATTCAGTTATAATTAATATATTTTATTTGTAAAATCATGGCATTGTTTATTTACTTTTACATCGATGTACATATATATATATATATATAAGAATGAATTGCTGTTCGTTTGTCTCGCTAAAACTCGAGAATGGCTGGACCAATTTGGCTAATTTTCATCTTGAAATATTTGTGGAAGTTTAGGGTAGGTCTAAACGGTGAGAAACATAAATAATAAGTGTAAGAAAATACTAAATAGGACAATTTAATTTTCAAATACAAACTGTTCCCAGCTATGAAACATTGGATGTTTTTTGTCATTTTAGAAATAAAAAGTTGTCATTCCTTTGTCAAATATAATACACGAAAAACTTTTAAATTGATTAAGTACACAACTGTGTTGTAATGTAAATAAAAATGTTGTATTAAGTTTTGACCACATTTTACACAAATATATGTAAGTGATACAAAGTTTAACGGGTTATCAAGTTATAAATACACTTATATCTCTATGATAAACATTCTAGGTTATATTCCATTTAAGGTTGAAATTTTTCACTAAAAATTAGTACCACATATACATTTTTTACATATATTAAAAGGGATTACTATGTATATATATTACTGCGATTGATAAACTCCATCAACGTTAAATCTATCACCGAGAAAGTTGTTATACCTTTTTTTTATGTGGGAATAAATCCTACATTGGACACCCACAGCTCTGGCGAGCGAATGAGAAACGAACAAGCAAGCACCATACCACCCCGACGACAAGGCCCAGCGCGAACGCCCTGATCGCGACGACAGCCCGGTCAAGCTGCCTACCCGTCTACCGAACCAATGTGCAATGGATAGTCCGGCTGGCAGTCAAGGTGTCACCCCCTCCAACCACCACCACCTGTAACTTTTTTACGTGGTTTTCTCCCTCTCCCCCCGCCCGAAGGCCACCTCTCTGTCACTTTTTAACATGGTTTCCTGCCACGGTAAATTTTTCATGAGGTTTTCTCCCTCTCCCTTCGCCCAAAAGGCCGTCCCTCTGTCACTTTTTAACGAGGTTTTCTAGCTCCCTCTGCCCAAAGGCCTCCCGTCTGCTTTTTAACGAGGTTGTCTCCTCAACATCTGTAACTTTTTAACGTGTTTTTCTCCTACGGTGACTTTTTACCGAGGTTTCCTCCCTCCCACCGAAGCAGGTCCGTCCTTACCCCATCCCCTGAACCCTCTGATAACCAGAGGGGTACTACGAGGCGCGCCGTCTGCCAGGGTATACGCCCCGACCTGGTTCTGGAACCGAGCCCCAGGAGTGTTTATCGGCTCTCTAGCCTAGATCCGTAGTTTTCTGCTAGACAGGGTCACCTCGTGCAGGATGTGGCTCTTCACCACGCACTGACGCTCTTGGGAGGCAGGCTAAGGCTCCACGAGGGAACTGTATTCGCCTGTGGGTCCACTCCTTGCGGTTCCGAAGTACAAATATCTCATCCCCACTTGATCCCGAAGTTGTTATACCCGAGTGTTTTGTATGGAGTAGATTTGTATGCTATCCATATTACTAAGATTTGTCATTAGGTCGCGATGCAGTTAATCAAATTAAATACCGATCAGCCGACCATCATGCATACTGGTATCGGTCTAGATATTTAAATACGAAGAATACTTACACAATATACATTTTACTTTGTCTCGATAATTCGTTCCAAAAAACAGTAATTGCAATAAATAATGACAAACGCTTGCAGAGTCTCGGGCAAATTTCGTTTATTATAACAAAGTACATACTTTTGAATTATCTGCCAATTAGTATTCTTAGTAACTTTAGCGAAAAGCTAGTGATTAAGCACACAAAGATTCGCAATTCGATTTGAAGAGGGCATTATCTCGAAGTCCGAAAGCCGCCGACTGACCGCCATGTAAATGTTGTCGATTTATCCAACACACGGCGTTGCCCGTATCCCACTAGGCTAATGACCCTTTAAAACAGATGCGAGATCATTTATTTACTCTGAAAATGTTAACATATTATTATATTTTATGTACTGTCAGAAATAAAAAGGAGACACATGCAGTTCAGAAATTCGTAATTTTCATACATAGTTTGGTTTGCTTAGAAAATTGCATTTTGTAGTAGAACGTGTACACAATATATATTGAAATTTATTTGCTAATGCTAACATTAATAGTGTTACTTTAAATAAGATAACATAATTTGAAGATAATTGAATTAAATTAATTGACCAATAAATTTGCACAACTTTGACAATGATTGACTGAAATTTTTGTTACTTATAGAATTTGTCTATTAAAGAAGTAAGTAGAGTTGAGATTATTCTCGTTTTATTTAATAATAAGTCGCATTTGTAGCAAAGAGTTTACAAATATAGACCAGGTAATATATACTGTATGCTACTTATATTTCCTTAAATGTAAATAAAGTTAAGTTTGTAGGGTTAGCTTGAGGATGATCGGTAGTCTAGAAATAGCACACAGAGCTAAAATAAATAAACATCAAACTTCAGAGTAAAGTGCAGTGGAGGATCGATGAGGAGTTCGTTTTCAATTTTCAACTCATTTACGTACTAATGTAATTAGAATCTGTTCTATAAACTATTTACAAGATAAAACTACAATGTATAAAATATATTTATTTGTAACGGAAAATTAATTTCTCTCTGTTTAATTCCAAGTATTTTAATGTAACTTGTGACATTCTAAAATCCTTTTTACGCTGAAAAATGATTTCGACTTCCAGGTCGTTAAAATTAAGGGCCACTAATTTAACTTTTGTGTGACGTACGTACTTATTTATGCGCACCTTCATTATAATGCATACTTTACAATTTCAGATATATTATGCGAGATATTACGTTATTTAATTGTAAACTGAAAAATGGTACTACATTTTGTACAATTAGTAAATAGTTTTATTATATTCGGCATAGGAATCAAAGTGCAAGGTGTCTAATTATTTAAGTAAAAATTGTTGGTTACTTTTTTAGAGAATCCTCCAACTTGCAAGACGGCATTGGGTAGCTTATACTTAATTTTATTTACATTCTATAGCATCGACATCTGATGCAACAAATATGTTAGGCATAGCAATCACGGACGTGAACAATTTGTATGCAACTTAATTGAATTATTCCTTGTCGAAGGATCTAATTGTCATTCTAATAAAAGACTTACGAATTTATATACACATATGTGAAGTAGCCAATGTGATAAGTATAAGTAAATAAAGTAAAAAGAAGTAAAGTATAATCATTGTCTGTTGTACCTTCTCGTACATTAAGCTCTTAAAGACTTATGACGAAAATTCTTTAACTATTTTTTTAAAACAAGCTGCTGTACTGGGGTTCGATGCCCTTTATCTCAGGGGACCTTACAAGCATACCTACAATTAATAGATACAAAGTACACTCAGATTTAGATTATTCATTTGTGTATCACAGAAAAAAAATGTCGTAAGTTACACTGGCGAGCGCTTAAAATTCTGTGCAACTATTATTGAATATGTTTGTATTATTGTCCTTATTTCATAAACGTGTACTTATACAAAATTTATATTATAAAGTCGTGGTGGTCGAATGATTTGACCGATAGAATGTCAATTCGATGTCCGCAGGTTCAAGCCCCAATACCAAGGAATTTGTCGAAACTCTCTTAAATTAAAAAAGGAACACTGTCCGCTGTCGGAGAAAGAAAATCGCGAAGAAACCTGAACCTGAGAAATGTAGAGCTGTAGATTTCTCAGAGTTTGAATTCAACAATATGCCGTTGGCTGGTGTGACAATTATGCCCATTATCTTCCTTCAGGAAGAGGCCTGCGGTCCTGCAGTAAGGCTCCAACAGGCCGATGTAATGATGATATTATTATTTGCGAATTTTGCATTTGCGAAATTTGAAGCTGTAATAACTTGCCCAAAAGAGAAAATTTGAGCGACACAGTGTTCACTGTTATATAATATTTAACATTAAATATCAGGCTTTCTTAAATTTTCATAAAAAAACCCATAATTAAAATATACAAGCGAATTTAAATAAAACGCTATGTAAGTATCAGAATTATTTCTAACCGTAATATTGTGCCAATGCTTACGTTGCCAGATTTTCTTATGCAAAGTCATTTGCATATTACAAAGCGAATATGATAAAATTGTGGCGTCCGCTATATCCCCCGATTATAAAATTTAAATGCGATATTACACTTTCATTTGAATTTTCTTACATAAACATTAAAGTGTATTATTTTTAAACCGACCTGTTTTCTATATACGCTGTACAAACTATTTATTTAGTTTCCATTTTAAACAAATCATTTCCTGTAGTTATATATTTTGCATTATGCAAAAACTCTATGAACATAATTATAATCTAAGTTTTTTTTTTATGTTATAGAGGGCAAACGAACAGGTGGGTCACCTGATGGTAAGTGATCACCACCGTCCATAGACACTAGCAACACCAGGGGAGTCGCAAGTGCGTTGCCGGCCTTTTAATATATGTGGGCCTCCGGCGCTCTCACTGACCGAACGAAACGCAACAGTGCAAGCACTGTTACTTCACGTCGGCTTTCTGTGAGAGGGTGGTACTACCCCGGGCGAGCCGACCCATTCATGCTGAAACCAGTAATAGCTTCAGCGTAGCTCTACCACCTACAAAAATATATGGTATAGTCTAAACATAAGATTTTTTTTATTTAGTTTGGAATAGATATTCCAGTTTTTATATAAGAGAATAAGAAGACGTAATGCCAGGGTCACATTATCAAAGTTAAGTCTGTCCGTATCGGGTCGGTCGATTTGTTAATATTACAGTCAACTATTTTAGCTTTACACAATGAATTATTTCTGATATTTTTACTTGTAAAACAAATTTGTAACTACATTTATATAAATGCAAATCTGTTATATTATGTGCTTGAATAAATCCGTTGTTTTTTGTTCAATATTCAGAATAATAATTTCAAATTTTTTTTTAAGAATGAGTATTTAATATATAATATGTGGCCTTCATTTTTAGAACTGAAAAAAAAATAATGAAATTGTAAGACGACAAAGTTGTAGCAGCAGTGGCATAATTACTCTTAAATTTGTTAAGCATAATTGTTCGGATGGTTTCATTCTACTGAATTATATTCTGCTCTCCACGATGTGTAACTGAGTGTGTAAGGTTTTAAGTATGTGGGTGAAGTTTTACGAACTTCTGTTTACACTCGTCGAGATACGTGTGAATGGGAAGCCCCGTGTCGTTGATTATAAGTGCTGATACAGTAGTAACGATGTCCCTGAAAGGTAATATACTTGACTGTAACCACAATGTAACCAAAAGGTATACAATCCATTGCTGGTCTTCGTTATTATTCAGGGTTATTATTATAATTATAGTAATAAGAATTTATTTTTAGATTTTTTCTATTATATTTTTTTGCTCTTAAATAGTATTGAAATTCTATGTAAACCTATTAAAAGGACTGGTGCATGAAATGGCAGTGGAAGTAAATTCATACCAGCAGCTCAGTATCTGCTCGTTATGGTCCAGTCTAGATGATTTATGAACGTCGGCAGCGGGCACCTACCCCGACTACCTTGTGATTAATTATACAGACCGTGAGAAAACTATCGTCGGGTCTGTTGTGTTGGCTTATCGAACTGACATTTATCAACGTATTATGGATATCTCCTATATCAATTACGTTTGATTAGTTTTAATACCATTAAGTTGAGTTGCAATTCATTGTACGAAAGTGTTAATAAACTTTATCAGAACATTTTTTTTTTCAGATTTAAGATTTCATCGTCAAAAAATTCCATGAATTAGACGAAATTGGTTAAAATTGCAATATAATACGCAAGCTAAATTATCTAAATTCTGAGATTGCAACAAGATTTTTCCTTTTAACTCTTCATACAAATTGTGACAGTCCATTACCAACAATAGACTACTTACTAACCTGAACAGGACAGCACTTAAACCTTAGTCCGTGAGCAAAATGGAGGTAAACGCTTTTATAACTAATAGTACGATCATTTTTTTCCTTTAACAAAATGTTTTCAATCCAAGAATGGCTATTTAAGCAAACTACACTTATTTTATTATTCTATGATTTAGCGATTGATGATTGCATTAAGTTTGAAAGTTTGAAAATGGAGTTATATAGAATGTTTCGGCTTTCTAATTTAGGATAAATTTCAAATTTCGAGATTCCTGTAGATGTGATTACGAAATGTTTCACGTATTATTTAAATATGCAATGATCGTGAATACCGAAGTGAAGACGCTAGTTACGATGGAGGGGGCTGAACGCATTCAGTTAATGAACCCATTTGCCAAGATTGTCTGGATGCTCTTGTGGCACTTGTCAATTCCAATGATTGGAACCACCTTAAAACATTAAACAAATCCCTCGTTCCAGAATGTGCGGATTAGTTTACTTTGACAGTGAGTTTATGTGTGAATTACTTTTTTAGATTTTAATCCATTTTTCAATTTATATAAAAGACTTTCAGTAAATTTTTTGTATCGGAATTTAATTGCTTATATATTCTTTATCATCTATATATATAAAAAGGAATTCTTGTTAGTTTGTCTAGTTTGTGTTTTGTCATTTTAGAAATAAAAAATTGTCACTCGTTTGTCAAATATTTATAGATGCGTTCAAAAATTTGTCTGTTTCACAGCTGTAGTATGAGGTCCGGATCTCTTTGCTTTGTTTTGTTGGAATACAAAACAGTTCTGTCTCAGGAATAAAGATAGTATATGAGAAAGCTTAAAATTGATTAAGTGCATAAGTGTGTTGTATTTATAATGTAAATAAAAATTGTACATTAAGTTTTGACCACATTTTACAGAAATATATGTAAGTGATACGAAATTCACGGGGTCATCTAGTTTACATATAACAAAAACTCATATTCAAACTTTATTATCTTCAAAAAGACATTTTGTTTAACCGTAATCACACCAAGATATAACATATATTTGACATAGTAATATATTACAATTGTGTTAGAATATTTTCTTTAATTGAAAACCTATAGTAGTTGTATTATTCTAAACCTTGTTCTTCCAAATGTTACGATTTTTTTTCGAACTGACTACACTGTTGACCTGGCAAGGCCTCTACAGTTTCACCGAACTAAGGCACTCACCCTATTTTATTACGATGTTCAAACGCGTTCGCTACTAAGTCATCTTCAACACAAACAGTAAATTAATTAAATTAAACTAGCAGGCACGCGGACGTTGTCGCGCCTTGATAATAAAAAATACATACTAATGCGCATGAAATGCTTAAGTTCACTAATGTATTTTATTTGATAAGGATTAATACTGTATCCGTCTAAATAGCCTTCCATTTACTTCATTATATGTGACCATTTTTAGAAGATAAATGGGTATTATAAGCTATCCTAAAAAGATAGGTATATGCCATCGTAGGCATTTTTATAGATCTATAAAAGAGGAATATCTCAGTATGCATTGTTTTATTATATCTCAAAGGGATTAGGCATCGTTGTCGAGAAAAGCCCCCAGGCGGCTTGACCTTTTCTGATTCTTACTACAATTTTCATTATATTTCAACTAATTTACACAAAAACATTGACAAATTATGTACCTAAACTTTTCCCGTGAATTACTCTATCCATTGGTGAAGACCGCTTTACAATCCGTTCAGTAGTTTTTGAGCTTATTGCGAACATCCAATCATACAGACAGACGCGGCGGACGGCTTTGTTTTATAATATGTAGTGATTATATATGATTTTATCATATCTTTACGTGTTAAACATTTTTATCAAACTCAACCTTCATAGTTGTTCTGTACTTGAAATGGTTTTATTTTAACCTCGTGGGAAATACGCCGCAACAAACCATTCCATATTAACGAAACTTTAATCTAACCGGTGTGTCCCGGGGGAAGCCGTGCTTTACTGACGCAAAATTTTTGTGGGCAGTAAATTTTCCCTAAGTCCTCCTTGTGGCAAGCAGCCAATGTTACCATGTGCTTACAAAATCTTATTTTTATTTTGGCAAATGCAACTATACATACTGTACATACGAACCGCTTTATATTACCCGTTTGTAACTGTACAAGTTGTATATATTCATCATATTTCGAAACAAAATCCGCTCGAGATATATATAACCCATCCAAGTTTATACGTACAATAGATTTCATACTAACAACGTACCTCGTTTCAACTTCAGACAAAATGACGGGGGACTATTCAGGCTCCATCAATAACGTTCCTCATGTATCAGAGTATCGTAACGCTTGTTTTGCATTTCGTGCAATTTTTATTTTAGTCGAGAACAAAAAGCGGGTGCAGACGATGAGGTGGTCTTGTTACAGTACGGTGCGGTATCTTGACGAATTGCACGCCGTCTGCTTGTGGGGGTGCAGTATGCGGACGCCCCGCCGTCACAGCTCACTGTCTGTTGTCTAGACATCATTCGGACGTGCCTTGTTCATACATAAATATAAACGTAGTGCCTTTGTAATTTTACTGCACATTCGGAAATAGTTAAAAAAAATATTACTCTGTGCATATTTTATGAAATATTATAGAAAATATTACGGTTACCGTGAAGTATTTTATCGTAAAAGTTGTAGTATTATTTTAGTGCTGTAGATATTTGTATATTCTTTATGTGTAAATAAACAACGTCGTTTGTCAGGGTTTTATAATATATGTACTTCTAGCAAAAACATCTTAGGAATCAATATATCATATTGCGTCGCATGCAAAGTTCTAATCAGAATTATTTGCAACTAGTGTTGTATTGTAGTTTGTTGTTGTTTCTGTTTTACTATGTTCCTATATACATTATTTATATCATACATACTAGCAGACCCGGTGAACTTTGTACCGTCTAACAGTTAATGAATGTCCTGTTAATTTTTAGCTAAACTTAATTTAGGGTTTTATTAACATAATAAAACGTTTATTAAAAGTTTACCAAATTAAATAGTTTATTACGATAATATAATATAAATTCAAGAAAAATGTAATAAAATTACAAAACCAAGTATTTCAATGGCGTATCAGCAAGACATAATTATGCTTTGTTGATGCTGTGTATTTTGCTGCGTGGGTCACTTTCGGATTTATTATCTTTAGTGATTCACCTTGTGATATATGACATTTTCATAGTTATTCTGCTATGATGGAACTAAACCGACTTTGTTATGTATATAGAGAAGGAGAGATAAATAGATTTATTTAATGAATTTCTCGACCATTTCATATTTATTCTGCTATTCGGGGTGAAAACAAACCATAAAGTTGATGATGATGAAAATCGGTGCAGCCGTTCTTGAGTTATAAGTGTTTGAATAAATCCAACTTAGTGTTATATATATATAGATAAGCGTAGTTCTCGCGTAGAAATTAGTGACCAAATGTTTACTTGTAGGATTTTTTTTAACTACCTACTGACATAATGTATTGCTTAACATATATTGATTAGGTAATTTAGATAATTATTTAAGACATTAACTAACGTACAACATTCATATATATAGTAAATATAAATTTAAATGAAATAATAAGCAGACAAAAGTTACTTCAATTCCTTTTATTTGTATACATATATATTGTTTTCCTTCCCTTTGCTGGAAAATCAATGGAAGCGAGGGTTATCTTGACAGGGAACACTCCCGGAAAACAAAAACCATAACGTTATCGGCGATGACGGACAGATCGGTTATTGTGGAATCCGGTAACCATTATAAATACAGTACTGGGAATTTTCACAATTATTACTCGGAATTTCGTTACATAAAAGTTGTACCGTCATTAAAAGGGATAATAGGTGGAAAAGCGCATAATGGAGTGACCCGGAAACATTTATCTGATAGCTTTGTGTTATCAATGATACTACAGTATAGTCGCTCATTGGCTTTTTTATTCATATATCATATGTGGAGTAAAAAATTAAGGAAGGATATTGTGAAAATCAAGACATTTCTTCATTTGAAAATCATGTACATAACAGAAATTCATTCATATATCTTCCAGTATGCACGTACATTTGCACGTGCGTATTCCCCAATTATTATTAGTTTCAAAAACATCGTATCTTAATATCATTTATTATAGTTGTTAAGTGTTCGTTTAAAATAACGATACAATAAAAGAACGAACAGTCGATCAATAGCCAATCTAAAGCTCTCTAGACTGTGCAGTCTTTTAAGATACCCCGGTCATAGGTACGGGTATGAGCTCTAACTGCTAAACACCCACTAGGAACACACCATTTCCTGAATTGTCGAGTAGTTGAGTTGTGAGCAGATGCTTGTTTTTAAATAAATTAGTATTTGCATATTCTTTATTATTTACTATTTTGTATAATAAAACTATTTAGTATATTAACTATTTGTTTTAATTACGTTCCTGGCACTGAACTCATGGATAAGTGTTTGAGATGACTCCACGTTACAAAAAATATATATATATACAATAAATCAATTGAGCGTTCAACAGGTTAAATAAAAAAAGATTATCTGTGTCAACCTATGTAATATGACACATGTCTAATCGAATGCGGTATCTCGGTAGATCTCGAAGCGTTATCTCACTTTATTATATGGTGAGAAAAACATTAAAATATAATATCTTGAAACAATCTACATACAAAGCTATCAATATTCTATTTATGCTCAGTATACACAGTTCTTTTAAATCTATGAAATGATATAAATATTACGAGAATGGTTGGAATTTAAAAAAAACACCATTATTCGAGCTTTTATTATAGTAAAAACATGTTTACAACTCACACATGATAGAAGTGACAACTTCAAATATATTATGTATGGTTCTTCTTTTATTTCGTTTCATCTAGCTTTAATCCACAATGGGGCTATTGAAGTTTCCCCTTTATACAAATAGTAAAATATTCGAGTAAACAACACACGTGAACAAAACACTATGTTTGTTTGACGTTTTTTCGAAAGATGCACACATCTTAACCAGGGCAAGTGTCAGGTATTTATTGCAATATACAACGAAAAGACCGTGAAAATGAGAAACAGTATATAATGTCTTATTCTATCTCATTCTCTCGGACGTTGAATTCTATAAAAGTTTATGTTTAGTTCTTTTTAATGTTGCTTTTTTATTACATAGAATTTCAAAGAATGATGAACCTACTGCAGTATTTTGTTTAAAAATAATAACGATACTCCCAATAAAAATGTTAAATTATAGATTTTTCATAGTGTCCATAAACAAAATATTGATTTAGTAATAATTGGTAGACATGCACAGAGATTGTTCTGTAGACTAGTGCAAATAAAAGCAAAATATCTCATGATTCATTCATTAAAACTCCGGCAGGCGTTGTGACAAATGTTAATTTCATAGTGTCCTAAACAAATAGTGATTTATATAATGGTAACAACAGAGATGTTCACAGTGCAAATAAAGCAAATATCTCATGATTATTAAAAACCGCAGTGTGAAAAAAATTTTTCAAGTAAAAATATTGATTTAGAAAATTGGTAGACATGCACAGAGATTGTTCTGTAGACTAGTGCAAAATAAAGCAAAATATCTCATGATTCATTCATTAAAACTCCGGCAGGCGTTTGTGACAAAATGTTAAATTATAGATTTTTCATAGTGTCCATAAACAAAATATTGATTTAGTAATAATTGGTAGACATGCACAGAGATTGTTCTGTAGACTAGTGCAAAATAAAAGCAAAATATCTCATGATTCATTCATTAAAACTCCGGCAGGCGTTTGTGACAAAATGTTAAATTATAGATTTTTCATAGTGTCCATAAACAAAATATTGATTTAGTAATAATTGGTAGACATGCACAGAGATTGTTCTGTAGACTAGTGCAAAATAAAAGCAAAATATCTCATGATTCATTCATTAAAACTCCGGCAGGCGTTTGTGACAAAATGTTAAATTATAGATTTTTCATAGTGTCCATAAACAAAATATTGATTTAGTAATAATTGGTAGACATGCACAGAGATTGTTCTGTAGACTAGTGCAAAATAAAAGCAAAATATCTCATGATTCATTCATTAAAACTCCGGCAGGCGTTTGTGACATACGTATCTCAACATACAAATGAATAATATAGATGTACGGATACAAAATCAAATATATATCTACTATGTTATATGTATATAATGTTATAAATAAACCATTCGCTCTTGTGTTGGTAATCGAAGTCAACATATTGTATGTCAACGTACGTAATCTGAATTCAGCAATGAGTAGCTGACACTAATTTCGGAGTTAATGTGTTGATTGAAATGCTGATTTAATAGAAATAACTCTGTTTATTCAAGGCCTTCTGGAGATTTTTGACATGTGATAAGAAAGCCTTTAGAGTGAATTTTTCGCTTTGAACATACATTGCATGTGTTGATATAAAATACCATGAAGTAAGTTTTATGTTAAAATGGGAGACACGCGCTGATATAATACATTATAATGTTAATTTACAAATAGTTTCTTTTAGAATATCACATAAATAATTTATTTAAAGTTATATATATATTTATATATATATTATATATTCATATATAAATAAATTAATTGCTGTTCGTTTGTCTCTGAAACTCGAGAATGCCTCAACCGATTTGGCTAATTTTGATCTTGAAATATTAGCGCAAGTTCAGGGAAAGTTTAAACGATGAGCAACATAAATAATAAGTAAAGGAAAATATAAAAAAAGGACAATTTAATTTTCAAATACAAAATATTCCTAGCTATGAAACATTTGATGTTTTTTATCATTTTAGATATAAAAAATTGTCATTCCATGGTCAAATATTAATAAGTGCGTTCAGAAATTTGTTTGTTTCATAGCTGTAGTGTGAGGGCCAATCTCTTTGGTCTATTTTGTTGGAATACAAAACAGATCTGTTTCAGAAAAATAGTACATGAAAAAGTTGAAATTGATTAAGGCTGAGTTGCACCAAAATCGTGGTTATTGTAATTGTTAAAGTTAACTTTAACAATGACAAGACTTGCTAACAGTTACATTTGCCAAAACGAGTTGCACCATCAAACATTTTGTAATTGTTAAAGTTATTAGGGTTGCTACTTCAATAAGCCAATTAAAAATCGAAAAGGGTAATATATTTTACTTGGCAGGACTTTGTTATAAGTGTCACCAACTGTCACTATTGTTATTCTGTGACTGTCTTGATGACAGATTTCAGATTCAACGACAAAAAGCGTTTGTCGTCCTGTGGACATTTTCCATTCAATTGTCTAAAACGCAAATTATCTTCAAATATATTGATTTCGTCATCGGAAGAACTATTTTTTTCCCACAGGATTTCTCTTAGCAACGACATGATATTATAAATTAGTTGACAACCGATTCAAAAATTGACATTAACAATGTAACCGGCCAACATGGAGCGGTAATATAACGATCGTGACGTCATTTTAACATTGTCGTGCAACCTATTTTTTGCCTAACAATAACTTTAACCGAATTTTTAACTTTAACATTAACTGGTGCAACCGAGCCTAAGTGCATAACTGTGTTGTATTTATAAAGTAAATAAAAACTTTGTATTACATTTTATTACACTATTCTGATACGAAATGAGCCGGGTCATCTAGTTATATATAAATACTACTATATTTATTTAACTATAGTTAAGTTTTTATTCATAGTATTTAATTTCGTCGTTTGATCTTTGACTTCGTTCAAAATGGTTAAAATATGTAAAAAGTTTATCTCTTCACGTTCATGCTAAAGATGTGTATATAACATGTCTATTACATTTTGTATTATATATAACATATACTTATGATACTAGTATCATTTAGATTGTGAAGAGAGTATCAATTAGCTTATTTGAATATTATAAAATTGCCTTTGTCAAATAATCGATGTAGATAATTGGTCTTGTCGAGAAATAAAATGTTTATCGTTAAAATCTCCAAAAATGTTTATTTTCTTTGTTATTCTATTATTTTTTACTACGTTACAAAGAAAACATTCCGAAAATTTTCAGTTGACTTTAATTGTATAATAATCGCTCACATTTTTCTTAACTGTTAAAGAGAAGTATTTTAGATGTTTTAAATTTTTTATTGATGCTGTTATACTCAAGGTTTTGGTTAAAACATGAGAAACATAAAATAAACACACTTAATTAAAAACAAAAAAAGTTCCTGTACATTATATTACACATACATTATCATATCATTCGTTACGTATACATCAATCTATAGGAGTTATCTAGGTACTTTTTTTTTATTTTTCACATGTAACGTATAAGTCACTTCGGCTTAGTTTCTTCCACAGACTTATTTAAAATAGCTAGCATTCAAGCTGTATAACGGCAGAATTTGACAGGTCACAGGTCAGGTTTTAACCCCCCAGCATTGAAGGTACCCTGAAAATACATACTGAGGTCAAGGTGCCCTACAGCACTTTCCTTCGCAATTTGTACTGGATATATTACATCAATACGTGATGCATATTTCCAATGTTTTTCATCAGCTAACAAAGTGAAATAAACACCTGAAATCTTGTAAATTAACTTTAAACTTAAATACTCTTTGGTTTTTGTTATTAAATTTAGCTGTAAGTTTTCTTGACAATTGTAAAATAATATAAAATCAATAAATAATATAATCTAATAAAAAAAGAAAATATACCAAATAAATAAATTTAACTGCAAGTAGAAATAAACGACTATGTAACAGGATTTTTGGAGAATTCTCATTAATTCGAGTGCGGTGACAATTTCTCGCTAAATCCATTATTATAAGCGTCTTTGTGATCTTTGCGCTCGGTCCGACATTTGCCAGCCACCAATCTAAAACTAATTACCGGCTCGAGTGTACCGGCTTGAAGTCTCACTCTATATTTATGAAATATTTTCCCGTTGAAATACGACGGATATTATAAATTAACTTGTCAAAGTGAATTCTGACACTCTGCGAGAGAACACAGTTATCATAATTTATTTTTAACGCGTTGCGTGGTTTTCTTTTATTGTTACGTAACAAATACTGTTTCCTTTGCTTTTTAAATTGAGATTTACAAATGAAAGTTTTACAGAATTCATTTGAATGAAAGAAGTATATTCTTTCTCAAGCTAGTAACTTAATTAATTAATTAAATTATTTTATTTTTTTTTATAGATTCTATTATTTATTTATTTTATACTATTTTACAATCGTCAGGAAAACTAACAGCTAAATTAATAACACAAATCAAAGAGTATTTCAGATAAAAGTTAATTTACAAGATTTCACGTGTTTATTTCGTACTATATGCGTACCTAAGTTTTGTTAACTGATGAAAAACATTGAAAATATGCATCACGTATTGATGGAATGTATCCAGTACAATTAGCAAAGGAAAGTCCTGTAGGACACCTAGTAGTAGGACACCTTGATCTCAGTATGTGTTGTCAGGGTACTTCAATGCTAGGGTGTCAAAACCTGACATTGCTGAAGTTTTGCCGTTATACAGCTCGAATGCTCTAGCTATCTATACATATAATAAGAATTTAAATCCAACGTGTCTGTACTTTTTTTGTAAAAATTTGTCGAAAAAATTGTTGCAGGTGTCTAGGAATAAGTAATAGAATCCATTTCGATCATTTTTAGAAATATCTGTCTGTCTGTCTGTTTGTTTGAACAGGCATCACTGGTAAAGTACTAAGTTTCTGATAAAACACCAGCAAGAAAATATTCAAGCATATCCCCGAGCTACATTTAATTTTCGTTTCATTAAAATCGGTTCACTCTATCAAAAGTTATTGCAATTTTAATGACGACGGGAGTTAAGTACGAGAGAAAAATAGATAATAAGTAAATGAACTTTAGCCTGATCTAAAAACCAGGGTATTTTATAACATAAATAAACATTACCACAGTATTACATTACTAAGACATAGAACGAAAGAAATATGATTAACATTTTATTTTCACATAAATGAAATAAATATTAATACTGTAAGGAGTTCAGTAATTAATGAATATGCATTAATGCCAATAGATATTTTCTGTTAATGTTAATGTTCAATAGTCATTTTCTAAATATGTTACTACTACAATATATATTCTAAAAATTTATGATTACATATTTCTATAAAATAAATAACTTACCTTGTACTTTGTATAAGTAAAATATATTTTTAATTTTCGATCGCATAAGTTTTAGTGATTAAATTTGTAAATATCGAATTAATTTTGTGTTGTAAATATTACAAGTTATTGAAACTTATCACTTTTTAGGACAATTATACCTATATTCTTTTTATAATATAAAAATAAAGAGACTAAAATTGTTACAAAAAATCGTCTTTAGAAGCAATAACAGAGTAGGTTTTTTCACAACAGATATCGCTAAATTTATCGTTTTATTGATTTACTGTCGTTAAGAATATTATTGTAAGGAAAAGTATAGATAACAATGAGATTATTTATGTGTTTTACAGTAAACAGCTCATTTATAAGTTTCATTTTCATAGTTTCGAGAGCCTGCATGTCGATCATATAAAAATAAGCAGGTGTCTGAGGACACGGTTAACTGTTGTTTTGAGTACCACACGTATCTCTAGAGTCAGATTACAATATAAACAGATATATATTCAGATGGTTTTATTAATCACTGTTTTTTTTTAATTAAGTTCCACGCGGACGACGTCGCGGGCACAGCTAGTTTGAAATAAATCTGTGGAAGAAACTAGGCCGAAGTGACTTATCTAATTATCTATTTAATTAGAATAGTAATTTAATTAAAAAATTATAGATTTATGACGTAATCGTTACTATATTTATGAGATTCTAATTAATATAATATGACTTAAATACAATTGGGTACAAATTTCACTAACAACTGTATTAAATATTATCCAATTGTGTAGTATACACAAAAATAAAAAAAAATGTTTTTTTTTACAAATTTCTTGTCATCATATCAATTTATTCTGTCTTAACGGATTTTATTATTTTATAAACGTGTTTTTTTTACACTTTATAAGTTAGCGTTTGACGATAATCTCATCTGATGTTAAATGATGATGTGGTCTAAGATGATAGTCACGCTACATCTAGAGCGAGACTGACTCTCAAGTGCAGCTGCCGGAACACACCAACAGGTGCTTGGCGACAGATTTTCAACTTGAGGGTGGGTAGCTAGCCAGGCAGACTTAGAAAGAGCCCTGCCACCATAGAAGAGTTACGGTCTACGTTATAACGATATCTATAGTGTAAAATTGATGAAGAACGAGTTCACATTACATTCGACTCGAAGTAATGTCTATCATAATTTGCATTGATTGGTGTAGGCTCAATCCTCAATCATAATTTAATAATAGTTTCAATTATGTGAAACGTCATGCTATACATATAATAAAAATGAAGGGTCTGTATGTAATATCAAAATAACGACTTTTTACTGATTGGATATGAACGTATACACGATACTGATAACAAAAACACAATTTTTAAAATTTTTGTCTGTCTGTATGTTTCTTACGGGTAATATCCGAAACGGCTGGACCGATTTTGACAAAAATTTCACTGAAGGATAGTTAAAATTACAGCGCGTGATATAGACTACTTTATTTTAGACTAGCTGTCATCCGTGGCTTCGTCTGTAGTACTATTTCCAAAACGATTGGACCTATTTTCACGGGACTTTCACTAACAGATAGCTGATCTTATAAGATCATTTCTGCCTCAAACTTCGACCTTGTGGAGTCGACTTCCAGCGGCGGTGCTTCCAAACTAATACAAACCTTTAAGAAACGAGCGTACACTTATTTAAAAGGCCAGCAACGCACTTGCGACTCCTCTGGTGTTGCTAGTGTCTATGGACGGCGGTGATCACTTACCTTCAGGGGACCCACCTGTTCGTTTGCCCCCTATAACATAAAAAAAAAGTAACACGTATAAGTAACAATAATAGTATAAGTAACAAGTACAATTATAAAAAAACGCATGCGGAGCTGCGGGCAACAGCTAGTATTATATTAAATTTGAATTATGTGCTTTATATATAGATGTAGGTATTTATATTTACTTAACGCTTGTACACTCTCTGATATGTATCTATCTATGTTTAGTTTTTGCAAAGCTTTAAAGAAATAATCCTTTTATCCAAATGGTATTGCATTATTTTGTCGTCTGTATCATATTTTGCCGCGGTCGACCAAGGCCTTGCATTAAAAAGAACCTCACTGATTACAGGAGATATGGCCGTCTCGAAAGCGGAAGTCGGCGGCTTATCTCCAAACGAATCACGTATCTTCGAGTGGACGACAGTACGCCCCTAGAATGTTTAAGAAGCCTGCAACTACGTAGGTGAAACGTAAGCTAGGTCTTTGAATAACAAATATAATTATTACTATATAAATTGAAATGGTTGTTGTAACTTGAAAACATACTTTTGTTAGCGTTACTGGAATATCAATTTCTTAAACTATAGCATCTACTTTATAGTAAGTATCTAAAATCCTTTAGTAAAACTACGCGCATGGTCCTACAGTTCTTTACAGAAAAATATACGTACGATGAACAATTTCATTTTATCCAGGATTAAACACAAACTTGTAAGAACCGCTTATTGAATAAAACAAAAGAAATGTTTAGTCTAAGAATTAATCACAGTCGGATTAATAAAAGAAGGGAATAAGCGAAGTCCTCCATTTTTTTATTTCTAATATTATGACGACAATTTCAATGAGCTATAATTAAAAAATATGGTTCATTTTAAAACGATTTGAAGCTCTTACTGTATAAAATCATTCACTGCGGAAGCGTTATATATAAAGTTTCAAAATGTGGTCATTTGTTTCACTTTCGAATGTCAATTTACTGAAGCTTTAATGAGCTTAAAGCGCCTAATTAAAATATTAGTTTTACGGCGTCCATAAATTAAGCTTATTTCAAATTTATAATGAGCTCACAACGCGATGGTGACTGTGATGATCTTATTAAAAACAGATAGAGCGATAAATTGCAATTTAAATAATCGTCAGTATATTTTACAAGTAAAAAGTGTTCATTGTAACGACATAGGCATGTTCATCATAAACATTATCAAAATACAGTTACATTTGAACTTTCTCATTTGTAGAATTATAAAATCTACGTTAACTCGATAGCCGCGAGCTAGAATACTATGTAAGACATGTTTATACAGAAAAAAAAAACCCAGAACGAACCTATTAGTCCAGGATCTCCGGTCCATTTTTTCCATTGATTACTCCAGCTATCCAGCTAATTTTCCGCGAATAGATTCATTTAATGAGACGCCCAATGTTTTTTATTACAAACATTTTCGATTGTGGTAGCCAACAGGGATAACAGCCAACAGCCAGCAGGGATAAAATATGTCGATTTGATGATTTTCAAAAATGATTTTTTTATTTGTTTCTTAAATCTCAAGATAATAATTATTCGCATTATTCGAAAAAATATTTGTCCTACAAAATGTATGGTTTAATCAAAGAGTCCTCTCCGTCCAACATGTACCAATAACGAGATCATCAAAATTGATAACTAACCAGCAGAATTTTTTTTCTGTTGATATTAGTTCATATTTATATAATTTAACAGCGACATTGTCCTACAAATTGCGTGCTAAGAAAATGCAGCTACTCACGGAAAATTAGATTGATAGTAATCAATGGAAAAAATGGAGCGGGGATCCTGGACTATATCTTCCGTTGTAAATAAATAGTAATTGATTCTTAATTAGAAATCACATTGCCAATGTAGCGGGTAGGTATTTTTTATTGCTCACGTGGCTAGCTTATACGTTTAATATGTATTTATTGCAGATCTTTAACCGTTATTTATTCTGTTTAAGATTGCACCTGCCTGTACAGACTTTGTTTTATTTCTCGAGCTTTACCTTTTCAGTAGTGACAAATTAAGCCAAGATAATAAAAGAAATAAGAAGACGTTATATGTCATTATGTAAATATTGTAATTTGACAGTTTGTACGTGAGGAATTTAATTTAATTTTTATTGTTCGATATTTTTTGGTACATTACAACTAACAATATTATAATCAGTGTTAATTTACTGGAGGAAAAATATAATTTAAATAAGTCATTTAATGATGGTACTTAAAACACCCACAATTTTATTTAAAGTTTTTGTTTTATAAATAAATGTTAAAATGTCACGAGATAACATAATTAAAATTACATAAAATTATTCTCGGACTCCAAAGAGCGAAATGAGGCCAAGTTATAACTTAGTTGAGTCTGTTCGCAGTCCCATGACGTATTAATAATTATAAATATGTATGTTTCAGAACAGAGAGACCAAGAATAAAATGGATTTCTGATAAACAACAAACTAAAACGACGCTCAGTATAATGAAGAAAATCTCAATGGGATTACAAAACTGAACACCTGTTTAAATATAGCGGGCCTTTATTTGTTTTAATATATTGTTTTACTAGTATTAACATCAATAACCCTTTGCACTAAGATACCACACTACTAATGAAGAAAAATAAAAACAATTTCACTAAATATAGCCAATGTCTGCATTTCTGTTTTTCATTTCAATACAATGAAACGATTCTAAATCTAAGTCTATTATAAAAAAAAAAAACAATGTTATAATTTTTTATTAATATTAACAATAATAATATATACTAATTACAACACAAGATTATTTATATACAATTTACAAATTAATGTCAAATTAGCTCAAATTTAGCTTTGTAATAATACATTTTTTTAACAATAATGGCGTAAAAGGACAAGATAAGAAAAGAAAAAAAAGTGCTAATGAACCTCCTGAATCAGATTTACGGGAAGAAATCCTCATGGCTATAACATACCTTAATCCAGAGCCTGTGAAGGTGCAATTATGGATACATCGCATACAAGAGCGTTATTTGCATTCCTTACTACCTGTTATCGAACACTCAAATATCCCTCGTTTGGCATCAATACGAAGTTAAGAAGTTGAAGTTATAGTGATAGTACAAAACAATCCCAAAGAAGATTAATGTCAGGCGCAAGCGGCCAATCATAAAAATTAAGCCGAACCATACATCACAACATGACAAACATGTTGTGGCAACCTTGCTTAGGTGGGATAAGGGTAAGAAGATGATGATTCACAAAATCGTTTTCACAAAAAAGAGCTAATGGTTCTTGAGATAGTTCCAATATCTTCTTTTTATGGGTTAAAATATCGCTATAGTATCTTAGTTGAAAAAAAAACAAACATAACGTATCCATAATACATAGCTACAGTATTTAATGCAATAATTAAAACATTCGTACGAGTAAAGTCCTCAAATTATGTTAAGTTTTAATTCAGTAAAGACTACGCGCGTCCTCTCGCAACTTATACACAGTATGTTATATTTACAACCTAGTATCAAACCATATTTTCATAAGTGAGATTAAAATTACATTTTTTTTAGTATTCTACAATGTACGAATAGTACGAAAACAACTTTAAGAAATAAATGGTAACAATCAACGTATATAATGAAAAAGCTCATTTTTTACATTACTTGTAGCAAATATGAAACTTTTATTTCGTAAAGTAATTAAAGAATAATGAGTTGAAATGTCAAATGTTTTCATATAAAATTCATTTTGATACATAGTAAAATAAATGTAATGTATAAAAGTTTAAAAATATATGAAAGTTTACAACGAATATGTTACCTACGCTTCCGCTAACATTTTCATTCCTACGTCACACTTTTCACATATTTTCAAAGAAAATTTTCACCTGCGACCGGTAAACATGAGAATTCAATCAGAGTTTTGCAATATTCTTGTCACATACATACTTTGTACATATTTTCTGGTCCTGAATGATTACTTTCTAGTCTTGTAATATTACTTCAAATAAAAATTTCAAATATTCAAAACCAAGATTGTATTTTAAATAATTATAAATAAGCTCTATCACGGTGACAGGGGAAAATTAGCAAAACTCAATAATAAAATTAGTAATTTACCAAAATAGCAATTTTGTTGTTTGTGTCGTTTGTCAAAAATCGCAATTACTGCTAGAGTCATATAAAATTAGCATGAAAACAAGGTCAATCACTGGATATCGAACCAACTAATGGACGAAAATTCGTAACTCGGCAATAGTTCAAGCCGAAGCGCACCGTATGCCCTTGCGCTGATCACCTAAATAAATCTGGTAAGTACCATAAGCGCTCCTCTTATTAGTCTGGTGAATCTGTAGAGGCACCAGGGTCAACAGGGTATGCCAGTTCGAAGAAAAAAAAAAGAAAAACGAAAATTTGTTGCTTCAAGTAAGCAGTAACGATCAGAAAAAAACAAGTTCGACTGATTTTCATCGTCAGCAACGATTTATCTAATACATGCTTGCTTGAACTTAATTTTCTGAACAAAAGATGCTGTAAAAGATTTGTTGCGGCATCGAACCTGGTTCATACAAGCCCAAAGAGCGAGTAACAAAATAAAAATAATAGATCGGCCGATTTTCGTCATGATTTTTCATTGAAATTTGCTAATTTTCTCCTGCAACGTGAGAGAGCATTATAAATAAGACATTAGTCATTCTAAATAATATCATAAATGCGCATATGTGTTTGTTTGCTTGTTGCGCTTTCACGCCTTAACTATCAAACCGATCAACGTGAATTTTTGCACACACGTGTCAAGGGTACAGAAAAGGATAGGACAGGGCGTGGAATGTCCGATGAGGTACATTTCATCAAAACTAACCTAAAAGTACTTTTCCTAAAACATAGGTCTAATTTACATTCACGGAAGGAAAGCCGCGAGAATATGTAACGGTTACTCCTTAATTTCTATGAATAATGTTAATACGCTATGGTAACTATCATACGTTCAGAAGTTATATTGATTTGCATACATAATGTAACCAATTTACGGTGAAATTTCTATAAGTCCTTTGTTATCGTATGCCCGTGTCACTCGACTAACCCTCGTGTTAAATTTCAACATCCTAGCGTAGTGACGCGTAGTGGTGTTTGTTACCTTTTCGTTGATAGACGAATGAATTACTGTATTTTTATTGAAATGCGAAACTATTTAATTAGCTTAGATGAAGTTTCTAAGAGAATTAACTTGTAATCTGTAAGAGACCGGTACCTTTATCGATTCAAAATACGTACTCCCAAAAGAACTACTGCACATGAACGAATTGTGAGGTATCAGCTAGTTTCTAATATCAATATTGAGGTATCTACTATAAACTGAATTGTATGTTTAATTCGCTGTGCAATATGAGTGTAAGACCTTTGTGATTGAACTATAATTTGAAGGTAAAGTATAACATGTTGGAACATTAAAGGATTGAACTGATGTAATGTAACTGATGTAATATAAACAAACAATATACGAAAAATCAAGCGTAATGTTAAATGAACTCTTATAACTTATGTATTGGCGATAACAAACATATATAAATGAATAATTTTAATTTATTAATGTATAAAAAAATATTTATTAATTAGCATTACTAAGATAATGTTCTCCAAGTGTTTAGGTGTGTTAGTGACATTTTTTACTTAATCGGCCCCGACATTACTTCTATTTTAATTCAATGTAATATAAATCCATAAATATTTATGTAAACATTGCTGATACTGAGACATGAACCGGGTACATTCGGTCAACCATGGGAGTATATTTAATCGAACTTAAGACCAAGGCAACATAAGAATATATAAATAGTATAGTTATAACAAATCAAAGAGATAAATCGTAATACCAGGTATTCTAATATATGTATTATAGATTTTGTAAGGTAGAAATATACGTAATCAAATCAAAAATCATTATAATCATCGGCCTGTAAGAGACACACTGCAAACCTACGGGCCTCTCCCGAAGAAACTTATGGGCATAATCACCATGCCAGCCTACGATGTATTGGCGATTTCAAACTCTAAGAAATCCACATTTCTATATTTTTTGCACGTGCGATGGTACTACAAGAACATTTCTCAGGTTCAGATTTCCTCACGACATTTACCTTCATCAACAGCCGATAGTGTTACCAATTTAAATTAGTAAATTTACGCGAATTGCGATAAATTCTTTGATACATGCCGGGGTTCGAATCTGTGGACATCATACCACTAGTCCACCACGACTTGAAATCAAAAATACTTTATTTCAATTTAGGCCTTAAAAAGGCGCTTATGAACGTCAAAACTACCACCACCCGTTCGGAAAACAACTCAGTCATCGAGAAGAAACGGCAAGTAACTCCATATGGTTCATCTTTTCATAGTATATATTCTTATAAAATACATTATAGTAACATTCGTTTTTGGCGGATGCACAGGGAGGGTGTTATATCCAGACATCACCATCGTTTACATATTGATCCACCCTATAAATAGCTTAAAGACATTAAAACCCGTTTCACATAATGCTACAACTTACTATCCGGCAAATCGGTAATGTCCTTTTGTGACTTCTTGTAAAACCTAATACTATTATCTACAAACTGTTTTACTGGTCTTGAAATATGGGATGAGCAATTTTTCACTATCTCTAGTATTGATATCATGTCGGTCACTTTTGGCGGACATACATTAAATTAAAAAAAAATACATTGAGAGGGCAGAGTTCAATACCGAATTCTTGAAAATAGCTTTTAATGTGTCGCAAGAACTCATATTATAAATTGCTTTAAACTGCCCTTTTCTGTAGTAAAAAAAATCATATTTACCTCAGCTGGTGTTCTACACAGCAAAATACCATAAAACTTTAAGCTATGGAAGTATACAAAGTAAAGCAACCTAGCAGTGGCTAAAGCGGTATATATAAATGAAAATAAATTCATTTTTCATAGATAAAACAATTTTTTTTGGACCAAAACATTCTTATCAGATGACAATATAAGGAATGTTTTCTAAAATTAATGTGAAGTCAGATAAAAAAGAGCGCGCGATTCTTTAGGAAAAGTGGCGTTGACTTTTCTTTACTTTCAACTCGGGGTGCAGGAGACGAAATCTGAGATCGTTACATTAAATACCATTGTGAAATGTACTTACTTTGTATTATACGTTTATGTACTTTTTTAAAAGTGTTTCTATACCCGTATACTTAATATTTGAATTTTGTGTACAAGTAAATAAATATAGTTCTAATAGTAAGTAATAATTTCATGAAACCCCGATCAGATAATAAGCCATTGTGGAGTTTTTGGCGGGATCTTAGTCTGTCATGTAGTGGTTTTTATATTTTATTCATAATCTTGTGTTATTAGACTCTATATTTTGTAATATTGGTGGTGTTTTACGTAATATAGTTCGGTTATTATTCACAAGTGAAGTGGATGGAAAAGAATACCACGGAGCATGCATTCTGAGATGCCAGCAAAACTCCATGGAAAGTTCTAACAAGGAAACCACCATCTTGTTAGAACATTATAATTATCACAAGATACTTACTTGGCAAAATCTTGTTACTTGACGCTGGCTAGTGCACAAACCGTGAAGGAGCCAAAAAATAAAGAAGAAGAAGAAGCCATTGTGAAATGTTTCGGACACAGATAAAGCTTAACATTAATTTATTAATGAGTTATTTGTACTGCATCATATATTATTTGTTGTACTAGCAGGCCCGCGGATGTTGTCCTGTCCTGATAATAAAAAAATATATACTTGTGTGCATGAAACGCTTAAAGCGGCCTGACTTTTTCCGACTCTTTCAACAAGTATAATTCATTATATTTCAACAAATTTACAAAAATAAAACTTGACAAATTATATACCTAAACCTTCCCCATTAATTATTCTATATATTGGTGAAGACTGCATTACAATCCGTTCAGTAGTTTTTGAGTTTATCGCGAACATCCAGACGGACAGACGCGGCGGACGAGACTTTGTTTTATAATATGTTTTGATATTACATTACTATACATAATATAATTATATTAGTATATTGTGTATGGACGCTGTGGCGATTTATTAGTGATGGTGTAATTACCGCCGAAACTAATATATTTGTTACTAGCTGTTTTGTAATTTAGCAAAAAAAAAATTGTTCTGTCCAATAGAGTTCGTGACTGCACACGGTTCCGGGCACCACTCCTTATGTTTATTTACAATAATACATTATTAGATATACACTACAATTTAATTTCTATGTATAGTAAATATTATTGCACTACTGTTGACAATCCATAAATCAAATAAACAATTTCTTTTAAAGTTTAGCAGCACCTAACTAACATAAGTTACGTGATTTTCAGCTACATAAATTTTACGAGACAAAAACAGCTATATAAATGTCATAAAGAAATTTGTGCAGTTTTCCTTTTGATATTAATATAAGATTTTCCGTTGTGTCCGCACAAATGGGTTTATGATAACAGTGAACCACCTGTGCCGTATCGCCAGATGTCAACATATCCTCTCTCTGGTTACGTATTCAAATTTATTCAAAGTTTCCGGCATTGCATCGTCAATTTAATGATAACTATAAAATTCATAAACTACTATTATATTATAGTTACGTGAAACCGGGACTTTGTATATGTTTATTACACCTAAATTTAGCAAGGTCTTAATACTTTACTGGGTATATACAAAACTAAGTATGCGGTAAATGGTTACGTTGGTTGTTGGGACGTAGTATAACTAGGATTTATGTGAAGTTTATACGTATAAGTTTACATACACGGACACAACTTAAAAATCAAATGGTCAAATATTGAAAAATAAGTTCTCAATTTGTTTTATTAATTAATAGATTTAGTAATTAATTTATGGCTACGTTTATTGTTCTGTATGTAAATCTAAACTTGTTTCCTAATACTTGTAACTGTCTCCTACAACACAGTCTACACTAACGTAGGAGGCAGGGACCCATTTTATGTGTACCTATGTAATGGATTTACAAATAAAGTTTAAAGTTATACTTCTTTTGGCGCGTTAGGGATAAATTATGATAGTAAGCTTTTACGATGCGCGCGCACACCGTCACGAAAAGCCGACACCTTGAAGTTAGCTATAGTCAACGTTTGATTAAAAAAAGGATGTATGTATTAAATACCTTTTTTCTATTGCTAGTGTCGTTTTTTTCTACAAACGTAGAATATGGTGAAAGATAAAATTTTTGAAAAGATTTTTATCTTGTTATACGCCAAAGAACTTCCAACGCGTGTACCTAAGTACACACTACTTTTTTTATAAAATTTTTAACTTGAATAATGTTGTGAGACGTTGCTTTTATCTATTTCAAACCGTCTGGTCAATAAAGCAACTGAACCTATTATTTATTTATTTATTATCGTATGAAACTTAGCAACAATAAAACAGCTTATATCTCAGTCGTATCATTAGTTCCGGTAAACTGGAGGAAGGGCTTTTTCTAAATCCGCCTGGCTAGCTACCACCCTCAAGTTGAAAATCTGTCGCCAAGCACATTATGGTGTGTTTCGAGAGCTGCACTTTAGAGCCAGTCCCCTCAGGTTTAGCGCGACTAGCATCTTAGACCACATTGTTATTTAACATCAGATGAGATTATAGTCAATAGCAAACCTATAAAGTATTAAAACAAAATACTCCTACATATTAACATTCATATTCACAATATATAATACCTTTTTATAATAGTAAAATACTTTTTTTATTTTTAAAGTGTTTATGTCCAGCTGAAGCTTAGACCCCTTTTGGTTTGATCATTGTTTCTACGTAATTCGGCTAATAAATTTCATTGGAATAACAAAAAAAAGTTTGCGATAAAACTAGATGTCGAGTTTCTTATTATTCCTCATCCATATTTGACAAGTGAATTAGTAAAATTATTTTGTTAACTTATTTAAACGTTGACGTTGATATTATAGGTTTTAGTGTTTGACCATAATCTCATCTGATGTTAAATGACGATGTGGTCTGAGTTGACACACGCTCAACTTATGGACTGGCTCTCAAATACAGCTGGCGGAATATACCAACAGGTGCTTGGCTAGCCAGACGGACTTAGAAAAAGCCTGATCAACATGCTATTTTCCGTCATTATATTTTCCATCCCCGAAAGCTCCAACTCAGTTACGAGTATTCAAACCTACGTACGTAAGCCATTATTATTTAATATTACCAAAAAAAACCATGTATATTATTTCCATTAAAATTGGGACAAGTTGATAAAATACTTTCAAGATGTAAGTTTGTCACTATCGCGACATAACCCATGACGGGTTGAAAATCGACAAATTCTCTTTAACATAAAAGGTCTTTCTCGGCCGAACCCGCATCAAATTAAACCTTTGCGACCCTTGAATCCAATTAAACTCTTCCACAGATAGGCTCAAGCTTGATGCTTGCTATTTTAATAATTTATGCCCACATAAATTGCGAAAACATTCTCCCATCCTAGTTCCACAAACACAAATTACATATTATATTTACTTAGCGTGTTATATTATTAACTTATAATCTGATGATTTTCTAAGATCTCTCCAGACTGGAGTATAGACCGTCTATAAGATTGCATTTCATTTTATTCCAGTTCTTATTGATAAAAAGGATTAAGTATATTGAAGGTAATATGTATTATCAATCCGTCTTTTAATCTACTACCAACCTACCTACTATCTACCGTTCAAAGAAAGAGTGGTGCATTTGCCGTTCTTAATAAGATTGAGTTTTATAGTATACTAGCTGATACCCGCGACTCGTCTGTGCTATTTATTATTTTAATAATATATTATATGTGCAATTTTGTTTATTATGTACAATTATGTCCATTTACGTCATCACTCCTACGTATGCGCACCATACGGTTTGCCCTACTAAACGCATTGCTAAATTGGTAGTGCTTACAAAAAGTCGTACTTTCTTAAAACCTACAAAAGCTAAAACAGTGTAAATAAATACGTTAAAAGTGAATAAAATAATAATAATTTATAGAATGCATGAATACATATCGTTTCTAATATGTTAAAAGCGAAATTGTACTTTATCCGAAATTATCGTATTCCGTCTGATAGTAGACATACGAGTAATCCGAGACGATAAAGCGACAGTTGCTGATTTTCTGTAATTACTACAAACTATAAACTTATAAAGGCGGAAGGCACTAGAGTATTGATGAATACACTCTGAATTCTTATTGAATACACACACCGGCAGTTACCAAAACGTAATGCACTGAACCGAGCCAGTTTGAAAGGTATATGAAAACAAGCTTGTGGGCGTGGTCCAGTCGGCCGCGAGTGCTTCACCGCCCTGCTCTTTACATTGTCTCAATTTTACTTCAGCAGGCCGTACCACGGACTTGTAAAACTGGCTACCGGCGTTTGAAGTATTATTCGACACCTTTATATCTTTACATTGTTTATAAACTTACGTGAACAGTATCACTAATTACACTAATTACACTATAAGTAGATTTTAAAATATAAAAATTCAATGCGATTAATGGAAAAGGAGAAAAGTTTTGATAATAACCTAAAAAGGCGATAGAAGCAAAAGTTACGTGAATGCAGTAAGTTACTTTAAAAGGCGTAGATTCAGAAGATATATATCTACCTACACTAATCTTAACTGGATAGAAAAAATATGCAAATCAATTATTGAGTTATACTATATTTGTGTCACCGGGCGTAGTACTGAAAATCTATGTTCGAAGTCCAATAATATAAGTTACGTCTTATGTCATGTATTTGCTTCCGTGAATTTTTAATGATAAAAAACTTATGATTTAAACTTTTATATTAACTTGGTTACAAAGTTTCGCTACATTTTTCTATTTTTAATTATCTCAAGGATTCCGTGTAACTGTATTATAACACCTTTCTTACTTAGCTGCAAAGTTAATTAGTCAAACTTCGAACGTTACGTCGGTAATAAACTCAACAAAATGTACGAGTATAAAGAATACAGTAAACAAAAATAGCTTTCCTTTAGATCACAACAGTAACCGTTTCTTTGTTTATTACCTTTTAAGTTTTACGACCTCCTGAACGTCAGCCGTAAAAATTACTACTAGCACCTAGTAAAGAATCAGCTATAAAATTTCGTTCCATCGTGAATACCTTGCAGAAATGCGTCAACCAACAGTGGAACATAATCGTTATTTTGAAAACTTGTTTATTTATTTTTTCATGCCCATAGCTAACACTCCGTTATTATGGAATTCCATTGAAAAAGTTAATCATAAAGTGCAAACGACCATATGGCCGCGGTGACCGTCAACCATGTTCAAAGACATAAATGGGCATGTTGTCGTCACAGTTGGAATGCTTCGACGTGCGCAGGGGCAGCCTCAGCGCGGGGCGCGGGGTCCCTCCAGCGGAACCTGCTGCCTTCGTCACTCCTCGCGGCTAGTGCCTCCGCCTCGGCCGCGCACACTCTGTGCGCATACGCGCTCTAACATCAAATACGAACTACTGTGCACTAAAACCCCGAAAACAAACAATCAACTAGTGTATCGATTGTGAAGTGACAGAAAGAACTAAACATGTGTTCGTAGCAATAGATAAACAAGGTAAATTTTCTCATAACACATTTGTACAGTTGAGTTTAATGCAGGATCACAGTCAACAAGGACGTTTGCAGTACGTGCATTTCAATAGTAATATTATTATATATCTTATTGCTTAGAGACGATAACATTCTATATGGATAAGCGTTAGTTTTTATTTTGTGGTCGTAAAATTAGCGTAGTAATTTCGTAACAGGTGCTTCGAATCTCGTGAATGAATTGACAAGAAGTACTGACGACCGGTTTGCTTGCATAACTGAAGTTAAATAGAATAGTGTGTCATCGGAGCTTGGACCTTATGAATAAGGTACCTTTCTGAGGAAACAGTGGACAAGATTACGAAGTGTTAAGGTAGTGACATCACCGGTATATGTTCGAACTCCACCCACTCATACACGTGTCTTTAGGTTATAAGGATGATTATAGTTTGAATTATAAATTGCATATGAAATAAATAATATAACTTAAATATTAAATGTTAATTTATTACAGCGGCTACTAAACAAACATGTATAATTTAAAAATTACGGTTACCTTCTTTAACATAACTCACAAAAGCAATTATAAATGAAAAGTCATTATAATTTAGATTATTATGATGCAGTACTATAAAATACAGTAAAGTAAATAAACGGTCATTTATTTTACAATTTTTTTTATTCCTAACTGCTAAAACTACATACCAAATATTCTGAAACTAATTTTCAATTTGAAAGAACTTCAATGTAAGTAAATATTCCTAGATAATTTTTTCATAAAAAAAAACCTAAAACGTCTAGTATAACAAAGTCGGTTCAGATGTCATATTTATAAGCATAATAGTTCCGTCTCTGCACTAATTTGTCATTCGTAGGTTTCTTATTAAAAGATTTAATTCGTTTTTAACTTCCCATGCATACTGAACTGTATTAGATAAGTAATAAGAGAAACGTAAATTTTGTGACAGTAGAAAAAGATTGTACAACACGTCCCAAGACAACGAGATAACATCACCTAAGCCTTCCACTTCGGTAATTTTAAAATTGCCTAGATTTAAGACCGGTGATTTGGTAAGGAATTTGCACTGATATTATTCATATAAAATAAGCTTAAAGTGGATATAAGTTTCCAGTAATATGTAGTCTGCTTATCCATATGTGTTTTAGAACAAAATACTCTTTGGTCACATAACGCTTTGGAGGATTTATTTTGAAATACTGCATATGTGTGATTTCAATTTACTTTGGGATTATGTATAAATATAACGTAACATAACACTATAATCACATATTATTATGTATGCATATTAGGCTTATTTCTACTAGTAGTCTCGTTAATTATCCTCAAATTGCAAATCCGTTCCCATTCATCATTGTGTTCCGTGTGGTTGCGCTTAAGAGTCTTTTAGTTATCTACATTGTTACTTAACGTTACCTACGTCGCTCTATGGCTTAATAATAGCTCATAGCTTCATATTATAGTATTGTTATATACATCTATTCATACAATCATTCGCTCAATGATAGTAATTGTAATGATTGTGATTATGAGCTCACCAAATCGCTTAGTTATATATTTCTCTATCAACATAACATAATCTATATATGTACATATAAAATGAATTGCTGTTCGTTTGTCTCGCTAATTTTGATCTTGAAATATTTGTTGAAGTTCAGGGTAGGTGTAAACGGTGAGAAACGTTAATAATAAGTAAAGAAAAATAATGAAAAAGACAATTTAATTTTCAAATACAAACTGTTCCTAGGTATGAAACATTTAATGTATTTTTAAAAATAAAAAAATGTCATTCAATTCAAATATTTATAGGTGCGTTCAGAAATTTGTCTGTTTCGTAGCTGTAGTATGAGGTCTGATCTCTTTAAGCTGTTTTGATAGAATACAAAACAGTTCTGTTTTAAAAATAAAATAAGTGTAAAAATGTCAGTTAGTTGTCAAAAAAAAGAAAATAAATAAGTAAATGAGCTTGATTAAGTGCATAATCATGTTGAAATTATAATGTAAATTTTGTATTAAGTTTTGACCACATATATGTAAATGATACGAAGTTCACCGGATCATCAGTATATAAATAAAGTTGCAGAGTCTGTTATTTTGAGGAACTATCTAAATTACATATAATTACGTTTTACTATATACACAGCAGTAATGAGAAAATTACAATATAAAAATGCATGCACATAAAATGCGAAATTCTCATATAAACAACATAACCATTTTCATGAGAACGAGGTTGCGGCCATCAGTTAATGCAATATAACTTATACACTCGCACATACGTTAGAGGTTCACAACAATCCGACAAAATTTTGATTAATCATAAAAAAGGATTGGTTTGGCACGGGAAGATACAATTTTAACGTAAACGCATTTAAAAGAAATATTATATTATTTTTAAATCATTCCGTCATCGAGACAATCATGAAGTCATCATTTATAATAGGTACATTGTGATTTAATATATCTTTTTAAACTTGTATTATCTTAAGACTGTAATGTGTAATTAGACTGGTTTCATATGATCTATATGACAAAGGAGTTGCAGTCGTTGTGTGTGAGAGAAGGTCGTTGTTGACGTCACATATTCCACCCTGTATAGGGACTTGTTAGTGAAGATGTGTGTAAAGCAATATCACGACGCAGTCCCGTCCGTGAGGCTGTCTCATATGTATATCTGTATAGCAAATATTCTGTACGATAGTATAAACTGTAACAATTATTGTTTTCCAGTGTTAAATATTAATAACACTTGTAGTGTAGATATTGACTGTTTCAATTTATCCTTACGGGAATCCTAAACAATCATTGACAATTTCTCATCCGGCCCTAATGCGAACACTTTTAATGGATTAAACTATGTGTAATGCGACTTTTCACATTACTATGTAATTAACAATAAAAACAAGTTCACAGCTGCCTTTAAAAAAATATATTTATTATTTTATGTAGTTTTAATTTTGACCATACAACAGACTACTAGCTATTTTCTGTGGCTTCGCTCGCATTAATGCATATTTGACATATCCCTCGGAAACAGTACTTTTACGAGATGAAAAGTACCCTACGTCCTTTTTTGTACGCATGATAAAGTGTATACAAAACTTTATAGGCATCAGTTGAGTAGTTAAGGTGTGAAAGCGTAATAAACAAACATTCGCATTTATTGTTAGCCATCCTGAGGTGGTAAACTCGATTCATCTAGAGAAACACTGGCTTACGAGGGGAGCTGCCGAAAGACACTTATAGGTGCTTCACACAAAAGCCTTAACACCATGCTGTTGCTATGGTTTCATTCCGATGTTTTCCGACACCTAAATCCGCGGCTCATTCAAGGATTCAAAGCTACGAGCGACGCGGTGTTCAAACATGTTAACGCTGTTCCACATTCGCTTGACTGTTATGTAATCTACATCTAAATATACTACACATGTATTTGGTCAAGTAATAAACACCAAATACGAGTATAAATAGTTCCATCAATTAGTAGACTTTAGAAAATCAAAGGAATAATTTAAATGTACCCGTTTAATTTTATTGATTTCAAAACAATCCCATCCATAATAAACACATATAAAAGATGTTAGAAAACAGTTATTCAATAATAATTGAGAAAAATATCGGTAACATAGAGTTCCCATACAAATAACAGCGCGTAGGTATTCGAACGTTTCTACGTGGTTGGGTAGCATATATTGGAGGCAACGAAGCACGAACTACATCGTTAGGCGGCCGCTTGTTAAAAATAAAATTATACAATTTTAGCACCCCTTGTTGAACTTTATTCCTTTCTTACACCCACACAACTTCCATATTTATTGAAATGTACAGATGCTTACCTTTGATTTTTCCAAGACTTTTTCTGCCCTGGTAGTATTACAAGGTCTTCATTTACTGTACATTTTTACTTTTGTATATTTATACTACACGCAATGTTACATATTAACTTAAATAGCGAGTATCTTTAGGGTAAAAATACTTTTACAGATTGTTTTCGAGATAGTGAAGATTATTTTTGAAATTATAAATGGGAATATAAGTTTTTTTATTTGTAATTTTGTATACACGTTATCAGAGGTAGATAAGGACATAGAGTACCTGTCTTGTAAAAAAAATTACTCTTCCCGAGGGTGGTGTAGGTCAAATTTACACTATCGCGAGCGAAACAGCAGGTATAAGTTAGTCTTATTATTGACATACGGTTTTACCTTGAAGATAATTAATTACATGTTAGTAATTAAATTTCCAGAAATTTGAAAATAATATCTATATACAAAGTGTATGTTACAATATCAAAATAACAAACAACTTTTAACTGAATGGATATGAAAGTATATACTGAATCTATAACAAAAAAACTATTTTTAAAATGTTTGCCTGTCTGTCTTTTCGTTTTGACTAATCTCCGAAACGGTTTGATATATTTTGACGGGATCTTTACTGGAAGATAGCTGATATTATAATTATAATTTAGGCTATTTTTAGGGGTGTGCGAATAATGCTCGAATCGAAATTATTCGATCATATGTTCGATTCGAATAATCGAACTACTCGAATGATTCGAACAAATCGAACAATTTGAACTATTCGTATATTTCGGTTCAATTCGCTATCGAATACTCGCACACCCCTACTATTTTTTTATTTTAGTGAAAGTAGGCTTCCGCGTAAATATAATGAGCCAAACAACAAAAACATATTAAACAAAATTGTTCCTCTAAATTACACGCAGACTAAGTCGCGAGTATCAGCTAGTTAGTAAAAATACATCAGTGCTTAGTATAAAAAAGTTATCTTATTTTGTACAAATTATCTTTCCACGAGTGTGCTCAGGTTTTTTTGTAAAAAAATGTCCTTGCATTCTTGTTACCAATGACTTATCAGGAATGTGTAAGATTTCACACATAAATCTGTATTTAATAACGATACCCACAGGCAGAGATAATTGAAAAGAAAAACGAAACGCCTCATTCACAGCACTTAACAACTTTGTAGTTAGTCTTCGTAGGCACTTAACAACTTAAGTAGAACGTTACACTGACATTGCCAATTTTTGTACATAGTACTAGAAACCAAATAATTAATTTTTATCTATATGTCTAAGTTCTTGTGCACGTTTATACTTATGTGTTGTGTTATGTATGTATTAATGATTATATGTTTTTTATTTGGTTGTTGAATTTTTTTAGTGTAGCTTTATCATTATCGTTCACTTCCAATTGAAAAGCCTAGATATATCTTCAGGTTAAGTCTCATATATACTAATGTAATGACAAATGTTCAAGGTAACTTTCATTGCAGAGATCTTTAGTTAAATTATTTATACATTTTTATTTTATATATATTTTTAAAATCTTTTCTTGGCGAATAATAAAAGAGGTATCTACATTTTACAATAACACATTGAAATTTTAAAATAAATCAAAATAACAACAATTATCTTTCCCAACTGATTGTAATAACATTTGAATTCTAATAGCTCGTTACGTATAAGTAAGATATAAGTTAGAAAATTCACCTTTTATACGAAATTTCACAATGGTTGAAGTAACAAGTAAGTAGTAAAAACATGTTTTCCCGAGACAAGAGTAGATTAGTCACGTTGTGCATCGCGCACGCATTAGCACCACGATACCGGAACGAAAACTGACTTCCTACTACTCATTCATTATGCATAAACACTCATGTTACAATTATTATATGAACAAATGACAGCTGAGTTGCTAAGTTTTTTTTAAATGAATAAGAATTACTCAATGTTTAGTACAGTACAACGCAACAAATATATTACTAATGAAGAAAAAATAAAAGACTACGAAAACACGTTCAAGACGTTGTTCAGTTGATTTTTAGAAATAAATAAACTTATTGTTATCTCTACTCTTTTGTGATTGATAGACGTCAATATTAAATATTATATAATCTATGCCAATTCCAGATTTAAAACGTATCTAACGACATCTCGAGTTTTTGGCGGGATCTTAGTCTGTCATGTAGTGGTTTATTATATTTTATTCATAGTCTTGTGTTATTAGACTATATATTTTGTAATATTGGTGGTGTTTTACGTGTAGTTCGGTTATTATGCATAACTGAAGTGGATGGGAAATAATACCACGGAGCATGCATTCTGAGATGCCACCACAACTCCATGGAAAGTTCTAACAAGGAAACCACTATTTTGTTAGAACATTATAATTATCACAAGACACTTACTTGGCAAAATCTTGTTACTTGACGCTGGCTAGTGCACAAACCGTGACGGAGCCAAAAAATAAAGAAGAAGAAGAACGACATCTCATATTTTAAAATCTATCTAACCGTTTAAGCCATAATTAGACATACATAGTCTTGAAAAAGTTTCTTTTTACGCAGTCAGTTAAAAACTACAATCGATTATCAAGGAATTAATGTTCATTGAATTGTTCTCATTGTGTTATTCTGTTAATAACACGGTAAAAGATTCGTAATTACTGGATATATCCATAGGTGAGATGAAACGGGACGTTATATCGCCCCGAACTAAATCACTGAAAGGTTTCCTACGTGTCTTTGAAGATGTAGAGGTAACCTAAGAAAACCATTTTATTACGAAGCGTAATCTTATCCTCATCGTATAAAGGGAAAATGGCTTATTTTGTAGATTACATAGCTTTTCATAGGGTGGTCTCAAAGAAGACTTTAACTGTTACGGAACAAGGAATGTATTTGGGATACGGTTGAAACACTGTTTATTAGTGTTATGAATATTATGGATAATGATTTTCTGAACATATTGGCGTATGTAAATTATAGTATAAGTAGTGATAAATCAAACACAATTACGTACTGCAAATATTAGGGGAACAACGTTGAGGCAGTGGTAGTAAGCTCTGCTATTGACTTGAAAGATAGTGGGTTAATTTTATGTGATGAGCATAATTGTCAGTTATATGTCTCAGTGTCAAGTATCAATTTTTTGTCGCATATCATCTATTTAGGTACTTCATATTTATTATTATTATCATGAAGGTGTCATCATCAGGTTTGATTATTCTAGTATCAATTATTTAGAAAAAAAAACGAATGTGAATATTTATACCGTTTTAGACACTTTAGTTTTAAAATAGTCTCTAACCGTATTTGCTACTTATGTTGATTCTCGTTATGAAAACAAGGTATATTTTACAGATTCATTACGAAAATATGCTTAATCTGTTCCTGAGGTCGCCTCGAGGCAGTTTTCATTTAGACATATCTACTACTGAGTCTATTGAGAGATAAATGGTACATTTTCTTACTCTTATAAACAACTGAATTATCGTACTTAAGTACATGACTAAAAAGCTCGCAAAACATAATACAATAAATTGAACTCCTTGGCTTACCATTAATCAATGTCATCTCTCTAAATAGATTTTCAGGATGTAAGGTATTCGTACAATAAATTTTATAATTGATTATCTAAAAAAACAATACACACTAATAATATAAATGCATAAATAACTCCGTGTATCTGTTATTTCACGCTAACATTTTTGAACTGATCGTAAGAACATAGGCTTTATATAAGGGTATAAAAATATACGCCGTACGAAGCCACCGGTCACGGTCGTCAAAATATTGATTACTAGCTGTTGCCCGCGGCTTCACTCGCATTAATGTAGATTTATTCTATCACTCGAGAAAGAAAGAACCCTTTCTGGTTAAAACATATACTATGTCTCTACTCTTCTATACCCCTTTTTTTTTTATTCACATGGGGAGATCCATCATGGACACACCACCCTCTCGGGGGAGAGAGTGGGTAGGGTGAGACTCCTACTCACTAAAACCCCACGGTGTACCGACCGCCGCTATGGTTGGGGCGACACGGGACCGTGCAAAGCTATCACCATGTCGCCCCAGCGGTCAGCCCGGTGGAAGGTGTCCTCCGGGCTCCGTCCTTATAGAGAGATAGACTGAGTACACGACCAGCTACCCCCTCGTCAGCCGAACCTGTGCAATGAGGAGATGGGGCAACTCTTCTATACCCCTGACAACGTGCATGCAAAATTGCAAAATCATTGGTTTAGCAGTCACAGCATGAAAGCGAAACAAACAAACTGACTTTCTCATTTATTATATTAGTTAGGATTACAGTAACATTGACATAACTGAGAGTATGGACAACAATCACAAATGTTAACTATTCATAACCTCCCCACTACAATGTGACATTTTTGGGAGTGTTATTTTAATTTTGTCATCTTAATTTTGTTGTCCATAACTCATTTTTACTAATTGATGTCATGTATATTTGAAAAGGCAAATGAAGTCGATCAATATGTGAACTATGGTGATGTTTGGAGTTAGTCTCTGTGCATCCATTGAAAACGATTGCAAGGAAACCCGATCGAGTTTCCTGCCAGTAATTTTCGATCACTGGGTTATCTTCCGAACCGGTAGTAGTTTTGACGTTTATAAGCGCTTTCTTAGGACCTAAATTGGACATATTATTTTTGATTTTGAATAACAACATTCCAACTAAAATAAATTTAAATAAAAAGAAATTTGAATGTCATCGGAAAAATGTTCTTTGCTATACCACCATATTGACAAAGTTTCACCCTTGTTTGTATACACAAATGACATTTTTAAAATGATTTTTGACTAGTTCAATTATAGTAATTCGTATTCATAACTTTAACATTCAAGAACAGGTATGACGAATCTTGCAATACAAGAGTAACAATAATGACGCGTCTCCGGTTTCTACTTGATAATTAGATGCACATAATATTTAGAATTTTTATATAATGAAAAAAAAAATTAAAGGTAAACTATCTTTTGACTAACCAAATTATTTGTATAGATTACTACCCAATATAATATGTACTTTATAGTTATTGCATAATTACTTGTATATTATATACAAATATTGTAACTACAATAATAAAATATTAAATAAACGATATTAAAACAATTATAATATGTAAACAAAACCTATGGAATAATAATTAAGTAAATCAAATTAATCAGTCAATAAATTACTAAGCAATTATTTATACGTATAATAATATCCTAGTCCATAATTAATGAGATTCGCTGTTAAGATCACGCGGAGTATATTATAGCGCCATAAATCGATTCAAATCGCCGATTCGTAGGTGGCAGCACCATCGGCACTCAATAACAAACAGCCCACAGACTTGTCCTGTTTGTGCCGACGCTATGTGTTAATGAAATGTGATAATAAATAATGAAATTAGAATTATTCAAACACTATTTCATACTCGTATGTTGCTTGCGTAATGTTTAATTTAAAATGATGAATATATTCCCATGTTTTGATAGTGGGCGAGTAATCTAAAAAAAAAATCAATGTACTGGTTTAAATCATTGCTGTGCATAATGTAACTAACTGACCGAGTCTCATTTTGCTTTTTTTTTAATACTTCTGTTTACGTATATACCTATCGTATCCCTGATCTATATTCATTTTATCGACAAAATATTGTGAACGACCAGTAATATATTAAAAATTATTCTTACACTTATAGCTTATTTAGTGAGAAATACATATAAACTCCCGCTGTGATTCTTAGGTGAAAAGCAATTTTACCATCGACTGTAGGGCTCATAAGTACTCGGAGTTCGAACTATACGAAGCAGTGTGGGCGAGCCGCGTGGCGCGGCCCAGTTTGTCGAAGGCCGAGGTCACGTTGGTCTCCCGACGAGAACCGAGACGTGCCGAAGTTTGAATGACTATTTCAGTAAGTTACTACGTCACGCGGACTGTTCCCTAAACAACAATCATGTTATATACGGAATTTGTTAAAACTTACCTAACTATGTTGACAGTAAATACGTATTATGTACAGTATACGTATTATGCCAAAATATGATTTGTCTAAAGTGGATAAATAATAATTAGTATTTATATAATTTATTACTGAAGTATCAAAAAGTTATCTTATTGCCCTTATGGCACAAATATATTATCTTGGACTGGGTAGATCTGCTCATGCTCTTTTATCTAATGGTACAAATATAAACTAGATAGTTTAAAGGGTTATGAAAGGTTATATACGGAATACTTATTTCTCTATGTCTATTAAATAAATGACTCAAGTGTATTTCATGACTAAACGAACACACACAATTTTTTTTTATAAAAGGAGGCCCGTGTTACTTTGGCTATCTGTCAGTGAATGTTCCGACAAAATCTGTCTAAACGTCGCGGAGACAAGGCGGAACAAACAGACAGACAAAAAAAAAATGTTTTTTATTATATGTACCGCATATTATTATTTTCATATGTGTGACCATTCAAAACGGCCTTATTTACGTTATTACGTTTTTATTTGTTCTTTTGTTAGCTGTAAGATCACTTTTTATTCTAAAATAAAAAATATACTTTCATATCGATTTAGAACAAAAACATTTTGACATGACAAACAGACCCTTCCATTTTATTTATTTGTATAAATACATACAGATTGTAGGAGGTAATCTTTAATTCAAAAAGTTGATTCACTAACATTATCAATATTTATATCTTTTTTATAGCACAATAGTATCAAATAAGCGTGCGTGCCGCCTGCTCGTAAATGGTCGCAACTATGGACGCTTGCAAAACCGGATGTATAAAATGCGCGTTGCTGACCCAACATAATTAAAAACCTGGTGAAGCTGTAAAGGCCCTTCATACCAACAGCGTTAGCGAGTCTGAAAAAAAAGACAACATAATTAACGCACAATAAGTCGCGTGCAGTTATCTTGCCTACTCCTAAGTAATATTTGAAATGCGATTGTGAGTTTGCATGTTTGTTACGCTTCGACGCCTTAAACAATCCTCCTGAGGGGTACAATACATTAACGGGAGCGAAATCGCCGGGAAAGGCTAGTTAGTTTATAAATCATTATATGGTCTTGTATTTTGTACTTACGCTCAAATAATAAAATTTCGTTAGATGTAACGTAAGGTACACGGAAATAAGAAAAAAACAAAAGAATGAATTAAAGAAACAATTGAAGCAATTCTATTTTTGTTTGTGGTTGTAACGCGACGAACGAAGTCTAAACAGAAACACGAAAAAAAATTCGTACCGTAATCAATTAGTCTTTGATGTTTCCGAACTAAGGCACTTGTTTGTAGTATTAACATATTCTTAACGACACTAACCTGTGTGGTCATATACCTAACACGGTAAAACAACATATATGGACATTAAATACATTGCGTTAATTTTACCACTGTTGAAACCAGTTTGCCTGGTTTTATAGAGTCTAATATTTTTCTTTGCATTCAGACGAGATACTGTTTACATTTTCATTATATGTTGAACTCAACTTATGGTAATATACAATTAAGTATGTAAATAATAATATGTCAGGTAAAAGAGATTAATTGTGACCAACTTAATTGTCTTTGGATTACCACGCACATATTAAAAATATGATTTAAGATGTATACTTATATTAGGGTTACCAATTCCAACTTTTGAAAAACAGGTTTCAAAAATGTGTATACCAGGATGTTTCGCTTTAAAAATAGGACTCAATTTAAGAGTAGTAATGTAATAGTTATAATAAATGTATATTTTAATAATGCGCATGGATTAGACTAATAAAATGAAAGGTTGAAGGCAGTTTTGGTGTGATAACTTTAAACCACGAGATCGTGATTTAGGCTTCACAAAGTCCTAAGACATAATTTTAAAGTTTTTTTTTATACCAAAGGGTAACAAATAGGCAGATGGCTCATCTGATGACAAATGGCTACCGTCTCTTATGACCACCAGGGTTATCATTATTGTGTTGCCGGTCTTGAAGAGAGTATTTTCATCCGTTTTTGAAGAGCCCTATGTCATAACCCTGGGGGAACACAGTATCGTATAACCTATTCCACAAGGTTAACGTGTTCGCTTAATAAAAGTTCTGGAGAAGCTTATCTAAATGTACAGGACACCCCAATAACAAGATAAGTCCTGGGAAAATAGGACGGTTGGTAATCCTAACTTATAAGCGAATGCTACCTCAACAAATATGCAGACACGAAACCTCAACGACCTCAACGAATCTTAAACAGACTTAAAATGTCTTAATGAGACATTCATCGATATATATACAATAATAAACGACTGACTTAGATATAAACGCATAAGCGAAATTACTAGGGCCAGGACTGGAAAACTTACTTGAAGGTTCCTTTTAAGTCTGTAGGCGAGCATTAAGGAAGGATTTTTGGGAATTCAACCTTTAAGGTGATGAAAATGTGGATGAAAATTTGTATAAATATCCATGATGTTCCCGCCACACAGTTATTCTTTAATATATACATACAGATGTAAAATAAAGAGTCTAAAATAATTTAAGCGTAAAAAATGTATGCAAAACCGCAAGAAATGCTAGTGATAAATAAATGAATATAAGGTATAACATATACGTACAGTTCACACCACATAGATGATCCAATTTAAACGTGGTAGACCCACGCATCGTACATAAGTTCGAACACTTATTATTCTCTTTTGTCGGCCTTCAAATTTGCGGTGTGGGTAAGCATAATTTTCATTTATGGGTATTGTTCGTGGAGCAATGCTGATATATTTATTGCAGAAGTTTCAACTATTACGTTAATTCCCTTGGTGTCTTGAACGTCGATGTTGTGTAAACTTGTGAACTTTGTATGATACAATATTCTCATAAAATTCGATAGTAACGTTCACAGTTCGCTATATGTTTGTTTTGCGCTGTGATATTTCAACTAAATTACATTTTGTAACAACCAAAACAACAGTGATTAAACCTAACAATTTTATGCTATTAAGTAAAATTTATAATAATGGTGAAATTTATTTTATTGTGCTATTACGATAAATACACACAATTACGACGTACCTTACATAATATATGCAAAATATAATAATCTTACAAGAACCAGTATCTTGTATAAATAGTAAAATTTTATTGCAATAGGAATTAAATAATTGTTTGTCCAAAAATATTAGTAACTTTCTAATACCGAGAATGTTCTGCGAGTAGGTTGTTATTGTGAATGGAATTTGTCTAATATTTATACTCAGTACTTTATGGATATAGGATTTTACCATTTTACCAGTAGCCATTAGTCGTTTTGCATTGCTCAGTGTTTTATCCACCGATACCCTGCGCCAAGACACACGGCACATCCACATTATCACTTTTTTGTCGGTTAGCGTATTCTATAACCTATCTTTTTTGCGGTAATTGCTTCACTACTAAGGGTCGTAGTGTCATCTTGGTTAACCTATAATAAATAGACTATATGATTCACACATATTTCTTTTCATTTCCAACTGATAGTTCCCTATATTAAGGAGTTCAAACTTACAAACAAGCAAACAATTTCTTGAGCTGTATAATATGGGAGTAGATAAGATTTGAAGCGATATATTTGAAATGATTAATATTATTTCCTGTAAGGAAGAAAAATTTCATAACTAATCATATAGCTTGGTAGTACGATAATAATTCATTTTAATAATTAACTAGGTCTTCTTCTCGACTTCGCTCGCTTTAATGTAGATTTGGTCTATCCGTCGGAAATAGTACTTTTTTCTGGATGGAAGGTTCTTTTTTAAGTCTTTTTTGTACCCATGACGACGTGTATGCTAAATTTCATGCTGTTGTAGTTATGGCGATAAAGCGTCACAAACAAAAACTCTTGTAATAATTTATACAATTTCATCTTCAATTTTTTAATAAAGGCGTCTCGTAAATACGAATTTTGCCAGTGTCAAGTATGTTATTTGTCATTGTCAAATTTATAATATATGTTAGGATGATATAAAGATAATATTACTAAATGTTTATATATGACTATGAATATAATTTGGTTTCTATTTTTATTGGTATAAGCAACTGTTCATATAATATAAAATAATACGAATTTTGGATCCATTCATGTGGCACTCCAAGTAATTTTCTCATTTATTATTTTTTTTTACTGCCGTGGTTCTGGAATTTAATTCGAACAAATTTATATTCTTGGTATACATTTAACAAATGCTTGGGCTCCAATGTCTCTACGGCACAATATTTCTCAGATTTTAATTTTGTATTTGTACGTTGTTTTTATAAGACGGAAGTATCCAAGTAGTTTATCTGTTATGAGATAATCACTGCAACCTGTAGATAAATATACTGCCGTAATATATTTGAATTCTATACGCTATAGAAAGTTTCATAAGATAATCTAAAGCAGTACACTCGTATGTGAAATAAAATTATCTTAACAATTTGAATTTATGGTGTCAGGGTGAGGGAGGGAAAATTACGAATGGGATAATATAAACACGCCGTGATTAAACCGACGTGATCAAAAATAGTCAATTATATTGTAAAAACACCATATGATTAAAGAAAACAATGTATTGGTTAAATGAGAAAAAGCTTGCTAAATATTTTCCTAATAACGATCCCTGAAAATGTTATTCAATCGTAGCTATGCAATTAAATTTTATTATTTGATCTTCATCTTTAAGAATCTCAGTTGTATTTAACGTAATTTTTAATAAATCCTGTTTAATATGATATCTTAAAATTGTTCGAGAGAAAATGGTTTTGAAAGCTATAATTATTATTATTTTGTGTCTATAAGCATATATATACATAACTAGCAACCACCCGCAACTTCATGTTCATTAATTATAATAAAATAAATTATATCAATAAATGATAGCCTGTTCTATTAGTGAAATATGTTTGTTTTTTATTTTCTTTTCGAACTGACTACACTGTTGACCTGGCAAGGCCTCTACAGTTTCACCAGACTACTAAGGAGAGCGCTTAAGGTACTCACCCGATTTTATATAGGCAACCAGCACAAGGGCGCACGGCGCGACTCGGCTTAGGCTGTCGTCGAATATCCCGAGTCTAACTTTTTTTATTTAATGTGGGAAGAAATCCTGCATCGAACACCCACAGCCCACTGACTAAAAAACCCACGAGATACCGGCTGCCGCACTATGGAGTGGCACAGAATCGAACAAGCAAACACCATGCCACCCCGGCGACAAAGCCTAGCGCGAACACCCTGACTGCGACGACAGCCCGGTCAAGCTGCCTACCCGTCTACCGAATCAATGTTCAATGGAAGGTCAGGTCCCCAGCCCCTTCCCTTCTTGGTCTGGCTTGGCAGTCAAGCGGTCACCCCCTCCAACCACCACCACCTGTAACTTTTTTACGTGGGTTTCTACCACGGTGACTTTTTAACGAGGTTTTCTTCCTCTCCCTCTGCCCGAATGCCACCCCTCTGTCACTTTTTGACGAGGTTTTCTACCTTCCTTCGCCCGAAGGCCTCCCGTCTGTTTTTAACGTGGTTTTCTCCCACGGTAATTTTTTAAGGAGGATTTTTCCCTCCAACCTCTGAAGGGCGAACCGAAGCAGGCCCGTCCTTACACCATCCCCTGTCTCCTCTGATAAGCAGAGGGGTACTGCGAGGGACGCCGTCTGCCGGGGTATACGCCCCGAACTGGTTCTGGAACCGAGCCCCAGGAGTGTTTATCGGCTCTCTAGCCAAGATCCGTAGTGTTCTGCTAGACAGGGTCACCTCGTGTAGTATATGGCTCTTCACCACGCACTGACGCTCTTGGGAGGCAGGCTAAGGTTCCACGAGGGAACTGTATTCGCCTGTGGGTCCACCCCCTGCGGTTCCGAGATAGGAATATCTCATCCCCACTTGACCCCCCCCCCACGAGTCTAACTACGCTAAGCTACTGCCGATTTCAAACTCTGAGAAATCCAATCTTATATTTTTCCAACATATTATGGTACTACAAAAACATTGTTCAGATTTCCTCACGATATTTTCCTTCATCGTCAGCTTATAGTATTACCAATTTAAATAAGTAAACGTACGCGAATTCCGAAAAATTCGTTGGTTCATACATGCCGGGGTTCGGACCTGCGGATATAGGATTGATATTCCACCGGTCGAACCACTAGACCACAACGACTTACTATATTAAATAATCCATATTCAACATAAACCTAGGCATATATACACATACATATATAGTAATTTCTAATAACTAAATAATAATTACATTGATACCTATTAATGATAACAATAATTAAAAAAAAAACATAAATATAATAACAGTTAGTTATAACTACGAATTATAAAATCACGATCTATTTGTCGCCTGTTCATCAAACGAATATCGTTGTAGTTAATTTTCATGTTGGCGATGATTGTAAAACATACCTATAGATATAGTGTGCCAATTTTATCAAACAATCCTCGTTGTTCGTCGTTTCGATCAGGGGCACCGTGATAATCCGTAATCACGCGTGCCTAATGTCGCGTTAAATTTAAACGGCATGATTGATCGTTTAGTGTTGCCCTTTATATTTTTGGACGACTACCATTTTTATTAAATGATGATACCGGGAAATGAATTATTGTTAGGCTGAAATTTTATTACCAAAAATGGAAATGATCTGTTTTATCCTTTTAACTGCGAAATGATATCGACAGGTAGGAGAATAATTCAAATTGATCACTATTAGGACGATCAATATTATAATTCATTATTTATACGCAATTTACAAGAAATTATTCAGAATATAATTATTCTGCTGACCATTATCTGTTATTTATTATTGGCATTGACAACGGTAATGGTCGATCAATGTTATCGCAATATGTGAACAAATAATCATTATGCAACATTACATGCAATATGCCTCGTTTGTTTTTATTTTTAAATACATTATTAATAACTTCATTATCGCGTAATTGTTCTAAATTAAAATACTATACATTAAACAACGAATTAGCGAATAGCAGAATAATTGATAACTATTTATAACAACTTTTTTAAATAACGAAATTCAGTATTCGTATCAGCACATACATACGAGTATAAGCCGTTATTGCTATTATTTGTACATTGATCATTGTGAGAGAAGATTATAGACGCGGTATCTGACTACATAAAGATGCAATTTGAACCATATTTTCGAATGGAAATTGATAATTAGTCAGTCATACGGGCAATAGAAGAAATTTCATCACCATTCAAGATAATTCAACAGTATGTACTGACTGATCTCAAAACATAGTACTTACATCAATCCCTACAAATTATTTTCTTAATATAGGCATGGTGGTCGGACATTTGCATCGTAGTAGGATTATTTCTAAGTCCGTCTGGCTAGCTACCACCCTCAAGTTGAAAATCTGTCGCCAAGTACCTATTGGTGTCTTCTGGCAGCTGCACGTGAGAGCCAGTCTCTCTCTAGGCTTAGCGTGACTACCATCTTAGACCACATCAACATTTAACATCAGATGAGATATTGGTCAAACGCTAACCTATAAAGTGTAAAATATATATATACAAATAGATATAAAGAGACGAGCACTAATGCCTTACCAATCTCCCAATCTCATGTTTTGTTTAGTAAGGTGAAAATACAGATTATCTTGATGCTATTCCAAATATTTTTTATATTCCTTGTTCCATAGAAGTACCAAGGAGAAGGATTAATTTTCTTTTTAATGTGTTTTCTATGATCGTTTTCCAAATATTCTAATATTGATAGAGATTAATTATCTTATACATCTAACCAGAATTGAAAACTTCTATTGAAAATGAAGATTAACTATGAATAAAAAATAATAGTATCATTTTAAATTTAAGTATATTAAGCTATTAACAATAACGTCCGAATTGGATAACCCTAGAAACCTAAGTACAAACATTGTATCTTCAGTACAAAATCAACAAATCACTCAAGAGTAATGGAACCCATCATCAATCATGGAGAAAAGACACATTAGAACCCGTTTATACTGTATCTGGTGTTCATTCACACAAGTAAATATTTCATACGCGTTACAATATATTGGTTTGGCTAAACCTTGTTCTTCTTAATATTAAGGTTCTTCTAAAGCCAACACTGATTTAATTTTATTTCTTCGGTCATTAAAAGTTTGTGTATTTCTTTACAGCAAGTTGTACGACACAACGAATTGTAAAATATAAAATATGTGTTACTAGTAAAATACCTACTATTTTATTGACCAAGTAAATTAATTTCAAACGGTTTTTAATTCAAATAAATGCAGACTTTAAATAATATCTCTCTAATACACTGGTACGTATTGGCAGTTCATAAGCAATTTAACTTGAAATATGTGACATATCTAAATTAAATAAGAAGTCACGAACAAGATAATATGATCTATAGCGATTGAAAATTGAAGAAATGGTTAGAAAAGTTATCTATATCCCAAGTAATACTATAAATGCAAACGGGAGTTTGTTCGTTGTGCGTTAATGCCTTAAACACTTGACCGAGATCACAGAATAGGACATAGTTTACCTTTCGTTCAAAAACAGTTCCTGAGGTATTAAAAAATATCTTTTATAACATTAACGCTAGTGGACTCAGTGGGCAAATGCTAGTAGAATATAAACGTCTCTACACTTTGTCCAACGGCCGAATTCGCACTTCTATACTATAACAATATAATAATCTTATCTACAACAGTAATAGATCGTCTACAATTGACTAAGTTATAAATTACCAATTTATTACAGGGTGATACTTTATTTCGATTGTCTCTAGGGTATTAATAACTGTTAGTCATTCTCAGATTAAGCATACTTCTTTTATAGATGACAACGATGCGCCGTGCCAAAGAACATGAGTGGAGTATTTTAAGTATTTTTAAATAATTGAAGAGTTTACCAAAATGGAAGGAGTAAGAGTAACTCATCAAGGACTCAAAGCCCATTCGGCTGAAGGCTCGGCGGGGCGGATCACACAAGCCGGGCTTGCCGCTCGTAGCCCTGAAGGGACAGCTGCAAAGGGTATGGCAATTAAAGGACATGAAGATCTTTGGGTGGAAATTCAAGCTAACACCTTCAGAAATTGGGTTAACGAGACGTTGAAACCCATTAATATAAAGGTAACAAATATTTTACTAGACGTTATAAAGAGAATATATGTAATTAGTTATTGAATTTAATCGATTAATATGGCTATTTTTAATTACAGTACTATTCCCATGCCCTTGTATACATATATAAGTATTATTAATTCTGGTAAAATGTGATATAATTTGATGTTAATTCCTTAAGATTAAATTTTATTATACAATTTTGGTACTTTCAAATTGGTAATAGAGCTATTAAAATAATTAACAGTGCACTGAGCAATAATAGTGGATTCGGAAACTTGACATGCTGGCGTAAGGTCCTATTCTATCCATTCTATCTTCCAATGAGCTGTAGCTGTCGGTGAAGGATAAAACACCGTGATGAAATTAGCAAAACACCATTAGGCACCATCATCATTTAATATCAGATTAGATTGTGGATAAAACTAAAATCTATAAGGTTTCCGTTAATTATGTCATCATCATCATCAGAATGTCAGAGACTCACTGCAGCGCCATAAGCCTCTTCCCGAAGAAAGGTATGGGCATAATCACCACGCCAGCCCAAGACGTATTGGCGATTTGAAACTCTGAGAAATCCGCAGTCCTAATTTTTTTCCCAAATACGGTGTTACTAAAAGAACATTTCTCAAGTTCAGGTTTCCTCACGATATTTTCCTTCACCGTCAGCCGAATTGTTTAAATGTTACCAATTTAAATTAGTAAATGTACGCGAATTTCGAAAAAGTCGTTGGTACATAACAGGGTTCAAATCCGGACATCGGATTGATATTCCACCGATTTAACCACTAGATCGCAAATTATAAAAAATATGATAGATAGATTATAATTACTTATACTTATTTAGGATTTGCTACAGATAATTCATAATAATTATGATAACATTCTATAACCAGTAATAAAATCAATCTATAATTTTTCTGTATTATTTTACTTAAGGTCGTGGATTTGGTAGAAGATCTTCGTGATGGTAGAGTGTTATGTTCGTTAGTAGAAGCATTACAAGGACGACGATTAAAAGGCTGGAATCCAAACCCGAGCAATCAGCATCACAAGTTGGAAAATGTAACTACAGCCCTACAGGCCATTGAAGATGACGGAGTCAGGCTTGTTAATATTGGTAAGTAAAAATTAAATATTATTTATAGTCATAAAATTACATAAGAAAACTGTAATTCAATTTGAAAACAACGATCATAAGGTCATTCAAGTAAGCATAAGAGGCTTCTTTCATTGGCATTATTCTATTAACTAGTCTGTATTGCAAATATGAAATATTATTAATTGAAATAAATATTTATATGCACATGTTTTCGGGTTTCTGAACCCTAATCTCCGAAACGGCTGAATCGATGTTGACAAGATTCATTACGGACACTTTGGCACCCTTCAGCTTGTTTCCAAGCGGCGAAGAGCCTTAAGCGCTCGTCTTAGTAGTCCGGTGAAGCTGTAAAGGCCCGTCAGGTCAATAGCGTAGTTAGTTCGAAAAATAAAAAGATTTTTACTATCACCTAGAGGACTTTTCAGGACAATATGAAGGATACACCTTTTTACACTTCTGCATAAAGTCTGTGTGATAATAACATTTTAAAAATATGATTTATTAACTGTAAAAGGATTATAGGGGTTTAGCAGCAATGGTAAAATTACAATTTAAAATATAAAAGGTAGTCTACAATACAGATAAAAGACGTAGTTCTCGCCTTTCATATACTTATGCCTCTTTCACGTGGAGTCTTTCAAACTTAAGAAGATTATCACCACTCAACTTCTGAAATAAATCTACCAACCCAATTCATGTAATTACATCATTAACATTTGAGTTAAATTTTAAATGGCCTTATTTATATTATTTGGTATATATTGATTGCTTTCTTAGCTGTAAGTTTTAATAAAATGACAAACCTATTTTAATGAGAAAGAAGTCGAATATAAACAGGCGGTAGTAGAATTACTTGGACATTACAATGAAATGTAATAAAACACCAAAATGTATACATACGAATACTAAAGTGATTTTTAATTTTGCCGTAAGAAAGATCGTGGGAACGCAACATAAATAGAGGTCTAATTTAATTGGTTTATTGTTGACTAAATTGTACATAATAAGCTGGTTAAAATAATATTTTATAATGTGATGACTGTGTATATTCTCAATATTGTTCGTTTCAGGTAATATTGACATTGTTAACGGGAATCTGAAGTTAATTTTAGGGCTAATTTGGTCGCTGATTGTACGGTACCAAATAGGCAGAAGCAAATTCCCACCGAGGTAATTTTTATATCATCATATAAAAATATTAATTACTATAGTTAAAAAAATCTCTATATGTTAATTCATGTGTTCATAATTAACATAAAATTAGTAGTATATTTAATATATAAGAAATACTACACGCGAAAGTAGTGTTAAAGGGATATTATACAATAAATGTTTTTCTTACAAAACAACTTCAGTACTAGGGATCCATGAGACGCGGCAGATTTTGCAAGCATACAATTTAACGGACACAAAGTACATCCAAAAACTCAGAACAATCACTTGTGAATTATACATAAATAATTGCCCTCTGTGGGATTCGGATCTGCAAACAAACAGAGTAATAGCGGCAGCAATACGAACACTTAAACCAATGCGCCGTCCGTCCGTTCATCAATTATACATACATCTACTGTATACAATATTTTTGTTTATTTTTCTATTGTTCAACCATATTGGATGGTCTACTAAACAGTATTTAAACGGTAGCTTACAACTATCATACGCACAAAGGAGTTTGTCAATTATTATCTTTACTGTATCGTGGAAATATAGGATAATCTTGATCCATGAAGAGAAATTAAAAGACTAGTATGACTGCAACGACGGTTGATGTTATCTATACTTTTGAGGTCATAGTTATTCTTTAATTGTGGTGTATTTATCACTAGTGTATTTATTTTGCCGACCTAAAGTAATAATAAATATATATATATATTAAAAATAAACAAATTCTCTCACAAAGTGTAAACTCACGCAACGATGCGGTGATGTAATTCGCACGTCTATTTGTACAGTGTCTGTTGAGCCTTGAATTTGGAAACTAACTGTGTCTAAACAGCATAAAATGATTTTTTTTATAAAGATGAACGTTCACACTTTATGTTGTTGCATAATATTAAGTTGGTATTTAGACTGTTCAAACTTAAGTTTTGTGAAGTTACAATCTACAATCGCATAAGCTAAACTTTTTTCGCACATATCTTAAAACTAACTGATACTCGCTCACTTTGACGTGCATTAAAAAACTTGTATTTAAAGAAAATGACAAAGACAATGGAGTAAAAAAAGGAATTAGCCTAGAACCATCTACAAAAAAATCCACATCGAATGGTCTTAGTCCTACACCGATACCTTACTTAATTTTGAAGTGATTTAGCCCTAAAAAAAAACTGTATTTTCATTTATATATATTAACCATATATATATTAGGGTGCTTTTTTTAAACGACTATTTCTTTTTGCGGTCCCAAAGCAAAATTTTATTACCAGTATGTAAAAAAATGCCTGAACATTTAAGCCCTGAACATTTGAGCCCTTAATATTAACTGTAAGTAATAAAGTCGGTAAAAAATCTCAATATTTCTAGAAATATCGATATCAGAGATTTAGCTTAAAATATTTTTATAGAAAATGAAATTCCCTACAAACGTTTCATTAAATTTTTTCCTGTACGTTCAGCCATAAAAAAAATAACAACAAAAAACAAAAACTTTTTACAAAATTTGATTTTAGTGACCTGTACTGCCTTACCGGTATTAGTTACAGTTAAGTCGTAATAGGCACTATTGTAGAACGCTCAATCTCAGTAATTTTTGAGATCGAACGTTGTGATAGCACTAATTGCCGCAGAGTTATAAAACTTACAAAAATAATAATCAATGTTTGCGTGTATTTTATATGGGAAATCTTCTCACGCTCTGGGAGAGTACTTAAAGTTAATATTAAGGACTCAAATTTTCAGGCATCGTTTTTTTACATATTTCCATACAAATTTTTCTACGGGGCCGATAAAAAAATAGTCGTTTACAAAACAATAATTTAATATATACGTATATAGAAAAATATATAAAATTGCTCAGTGAACAACAAGCTTAAGATCAATTAACATGGTACGCTTGCACACTAGCAACCGTCGATATCACAGCGTTGAATTTAAAGTAAACATATAGCAGATACGCTTAGATAAATTGCTCAACATGACCGGTGTTAGCAAACTCAATCGTTTCTCACTCTCCACGGTTTCAAATGAATTAGATTCTAATCGGATAACCGGCCGCATTTAATGGCAATAAATGGAATGAGATAGACGTGGTTAGATTCATTTCAACTGGGGGATTTTGTGTGTGTGGAGAGGGATTTTGTGTGAAATAAAGGATTTCAAAATAAGGCTTTAAATTAAAAATGTAGCAAACGCTTATTAAGCAAGCTAATTATGCATTTCCTTTCGATATTTAATTTTAATATTCAATGAATAATGAGTTATTTGTACTTGTTAATAATTGTCATTTGTTTATCTGTTAAATCTGCATTACTTATATATATATATCTAATAATTTTTAGAAAACTCATATAAAATCGAAGTTTCCTAAGATATTGTAGATTATAACTTACTAGCTTTTGCTTGCTGCTTCACTCGCGTTCATATAGATTTGATCTATCCCTCGGGAACAGTACATTTTTCGGGACAAAAGGTACCCCATGTCCTTTTCTGTACTCCTAATAACGTGTATGCAAAATTTCGTGAGGAATCTGTTGTAATACGACTTAATAAAAAGCAAACAAAAAATAGCACATTCTTATTTATCATATTGGTATGGACTAGTAAGGATTATCTCGTCTTTAGAAATAAAATCGCAAATACAGACTCGTCTTAATATAAAATCATAGTACATTAAAATGCACGGTAAAAACGAGATTCCAGTTTTTATAGCGTTAATCGCTCAGGCTTGCAAATTGCACGCTTATAGTTGTTTGATTACAGAAAGTTGATGCTATCGTGGCTGCAGACGGCACTGCCTGAGTGCCGCGTCAACAACCTAACGACAGATTGGAATAGCGGCGTACTGCTCTCAGCCCTTGTCGACTATTGCAAGCCCGGCGTTTTCCCTCACTGGCGCGAGCTCAGTCAGTATTGATTATGACAGATTTCATTATAAACCACTGCGTTCCTCGTAAGCAATTTACAACGGAGTCGTGCGACTACTTTAAAATTAAATATCGCAGAAATTGATTTCGCAGAGCAATTTTTCAATCCGTCGTTAGAATTTTAGTTTTTTGTTATTTATTCACCCGATTTCACACAGAACAAGAACATAAGATTCTTGAATATTCATAATTCAGCTTACAGCCTTTTTAAAGGAAATCAAGCAACTTAATTTTTATTAAAATGAGCCATAAAATAAAATTAAGACCCCAAAAGATTTTTTATAATTTTCTTTATCAAAATTCTTTGCAATGCAACATAACATTTTTGAAATTGATGTACGTGAATGACATATGAAATTACGGAAAGTTGTGCAAATAAGGGTAGCTTATAAGTTTTTTTTATGTAAATATCTAAACGTTCGTGTATCTTTTCTCTGTATAATTCTTTTGTTCATATGAACAGTTTTTATATGTAATCACATACCGTTGAAAGTAGGTCCTCGGTTACATGTAACGCGTGTTTTACTTTGTAAAAAATTATTAATCTCACGTTATATCTACCTAATAAAACATTTTAGGATAGCGGCGCTTTCTGTTGTCTTTAAATTTCCTTTGTTATGAGACATTATTTCTACCGCTCTTACTAATAAAATGAAAATAAATCTTGTCCTTATTTACATCAATATCTTTATGAGATTTGTGTAAACTTATTTACTTTAATAAATAACGGAAATAGTATTGTTTAAAACGAATAATAGAATATGTGAAAATAACGACACCTATCACATCTTGACTTATTGTCCTGGGTTCTAGGGCAGATTTTTTTTTTTATATTATAGGGGGCAAACGAACAGGGGGGTCACCTGATGGTAAGTGATCACCGCCGTCCATAGACACTAGCAATACCAGGGAAGTCGCAAGTGCGTTGCCGGCCTTTTAAATATGTGGGGCTCCGGCGCTCTCACTGACCGAACGAAACGCTACAGTGCAACCACTGTTACTTCACGTCGGTTTTCTGTGAGAGGGTGGTACTACCCCGGGCGAGCCGACACATTCATGCTGAAACCAGTAATAGCTTCAGCGTAGCTCTACCCTACCATCTACAAAAATTCTTAACTATCAACAATTTAATTTTATGTAGGGACAGTCAATTTTAGTTTTCACACATTTGCTCCTGAATGAAGCATTCCTCCTCAATTATTGACAATTTTAACCCATTTAACCTGAAATAGTACACAAGAAAAAAATATAATATGAATTTACTTTAGACTCAATTAACTAATATGTTTCTAGATCGACATGAGGCGATAGAAAACTGCAGACGAGCTATGAAACTGGCACAACGTGAGCTCGACGTACCCATGATCTTAGAGCCAGAGTACTTAGCGTCACCTTGGCTGGACGAACTATCAGGCATGACCTATCTCTCCTACTTCATGAAGCCCGGATCAGCTGGGTTCAAATCGACACTCGACTGGGTCAACTCGAGACTGGAGAGAGGAATTGCAAACTTTACGGTATGTCATAATAATTGTCGACAAATCGTCATGTATGCTTACTTTACGAACGGCTAAAGAGTGGAATTCATTCCCGGCGTTTGTTCGTTTCGTCTATGTATAACTTGGGAATGTCCAAGCGAAGAGAGAATAGGTATCTCTTAGGTAAGCATGATCTATCATCGGTCTCGTTGTAACTTACGAGCGAGTAAAATTGAGGTTGAAACGTATGCATGTGGTTTAGTACGAGTATACAATAAACAATTGACTACATAAAATGTTATCAAAGAAAATTCAAAATTATATACTCTTATATAGTTAGTCGTGGTGGTCTAGCAGTTTGACCAGTGGAATATCGGCCCGATGTCCGCAGGTTCGAACCCCGGCATGTACCAACGAATTTTTCGGAATTCGCGTACATTTACTAATTTAAACTGGAAACACTTAATCGGCTGACGGTGAAGGAAAACATTATGAAGAAACCTGAACCTGAGAAGTTTTCTTCTAGTAGCATCGTATGTGGGAAAATATAGAACTGCAGAATTTCTCAGTTTGAAATCGCCAATACCGTCGTGGGCTAGCGTGGTGATTATACCCATACCTTCCTTCGGGAAGAGGCATATGACCCTGCAATGGGTCTATAACAGGCTGATGATGATGATGATACTCTTCTGGTTTTCTTACGTCGAAATTTTACCTAGATGAATCAATCTCGATTGAAAGTTTTACGTTAAACTTTAAGAATTTATTTCATCTATCTACAATATTAAGTTAATAAGAAATCACTATTAAAGTAACTACTAAATAGCATAATATCAGTTTAATCATTTCAATTATACGTTGTGTAGTATTAGAAAGCTGCAATTTCAGACTGGATGAAATTGGTCTTCGTAGACTTTCTTGTTGCTGAAGCGTTGTTAGCCGCCTTTTCCCTTATGAAAATATTGAAAAAAAAACGCCAGGACAATAGTTCTGTAATTAAGTATTATGCATTTTCATTTGTGAACAATCTAAATACACGATCGCTTTTCCAGATATTGTTATGAAAACTAAAGATGTTACTGGTTATGCGAAATAATCCAAACGACACAAATACAATATTATAAATGTAAATATTTAATAACGTTGAGATATTTGGTTATTTACGATAAAACAATAAAATGTAATTTATTATTTTTTTTTGTACATAAGACCAGAAAGCAAGTTACCATTTTGTTCATGGATCAGATACCTACACCTATACAATACGATAACATCACAAATATATTGAATACACTGACTAGTAGATTATTGAAGTTACGTACAGAACATATTTTTCTATTCTTGAACGAAATTTCTCAACGCGGCTTGCGGCAGAAGATTACTGGTAGAAATTGTTACGTAAGGAAAAATCGTTACGCCCTGTCCATACAATTTTCTCTCTCTCTAACTCTGTCTATTGCATACGAGTCACATATGTCTGAGTTGTATAACCTCAATATTGAATGTCTGGAAACTTAGTCTGTCTATTGCTACGAGTCACATATGTCTGAGTTGTATAACCTCAATATTGAATGTCTGGAAACTTAGTTAATTATTATTTTTATGTAATTTATAGTTCACTATTTTATATGTATATTGTAATAGTTTTTGTAAATTTTATTATAAACTGTTTGATATGATTCTATAACTAACATAACGCTTTTTCCTTACGTGACAATAATTTACAATTTTATAATGAATAAATTTAATATCCATATCAAATCTACTCAGAGTTGTAGAAAAAGCATTAAAAAACTTCGTATCTGATAGGAATCTCTGACCGCACACGATTTTGTCAGATTTATTCTCTATATATTCTGTTGGAATTCAATAAGAAAAAAACAAAATTGAAAACTAATTTTTAACTTGATATTGCTAAGAAATGTGCTTTAGTGCATACGCATTAATAACAGTTTATATTGTCACTCCATTTATTCGTGTATAGACGGACTGGAATGATGGCCGTGTCGCGAACGAATTGGTGCGGGCGGTGGGTGGCCCGGCACCGCCGCCGAGCCGGCTTCGACGAGACCCGGCGAAATGGGAAGAAAATAATCAAATGGCTATTGATGCTGCTAAGAAACTTGGTATTACAGCAATGTTTTCGTAACAGATTTAGTAAACAGTAAAAGTCTGAGACGGCTGAGTGTGATAGCTATAACACTGTAGAATTTAGTTAGGCTGTTTAAAAAGAAACAAAATACAGATATGTAAGTAACGCAAAAAATCGTTGCTAGTTTAATAGTTAGATATACTCGTAGATATTGTAAAGATAACATAAAAAACTGACTCCGAGGAAGATCAATCAAACTAAACCCATAGAAATCCTTAATTTTGAGTTTTAATCCCTATCAATCAGTAACGACAATTACATAACAAAAAAATTGAAGATAACTAAAAACGTGTTTGTTTTCATAAACAATCCAACAATGAATATCCAAGAGTCATGTCTTATATTTTGCTACTTGGTTATATTGGACTGACTAACATGTCAATGTACAAATTGCTGTGGTTAGAGTCGTGAAAATCTGCATGTGAGTACCTTTTACAGTGTAGATGAGCAATAAAGATTTTTAGCGGTGAGAAAGGGCTTTAAAGTGTATATAAATAATTTCATCACTCTGTTATTCTTTTGTATATATACGTACATATAAAAATAAAGAGTTGAAAATAATTACTTCATAGAAAACGCGTATGAAGCCTTCGCGAAATTGCTAGTTTATAATAACTTGGCAATCTACATAATGCTTTTGAAACGTAGGGGTTCAGCCGGTATTGTCGTCGCGGGACATGAGCCAAAGCGATGTGGAGCATTTAGGAGTGATGGCATGGGCAACGCAATTCCGGAACGTGGCTCCGCGACCGCCCGTGCATGATATGCTACGAGTCGCACTTGACTCCACATCCGGCAGGGTTGGTGAACCGGTGAGTATTCATTACTATGAACGGGATGTCAATATAGTTTTATTGTATGTCCTAGCTAAGAAAGAAGATCAAGCCACATCTTTCCTATACAGTACGATCATGTAAATGAAATAAAATGGCAACTGAACAATTGCACATCAATTTTGATTTCAATTTTGAAGATCATTCCACTTCACTTAACTTCACAAGAGTTATTTGTAATTCACTGAATTTTTATACGGAGATTTTATATCCCAAAATTTTCACAATTTCGTACGATTTTTGAAATATTTTCTTTCATACAACTATTGTGCTGACAAAAACAATAACTAGGTGAAGCCATTTTGAAGTTATGCTCTTAGATTTCAATGTTATTGATATGTTATTGTAAAGGGCTTAGTTACGTAAAGATAGGACAAAATTAGTATTTATTTATATATAAATAAGAAAATAATTATAGGCTCAAGCAGATGTGCTATTGTAATTGTATTTTTTTTTATTGTAGCACGACAAAGTGACGGCACTATACCTGATGGTAAGCACAGTGCAGCCCAAAATCAACGGCGACCATCGTGAGAACTACAATCCATCGACAGTCGTCGCTGTTGTAGGATATTTATTTATTTATTTATCATTACCATACAAACATCTCATAATACATATGCAGCAGTAAAGGGTCCGATTTGAATATTGACGACTTAATTCGAAAAATAATCATAACCAATATTATAAATGCGAATGTGAGTTTGTTAGTAACTATAGATTCAACGTGTTTACTAACTTGGATCACATCGCCATTTAATATCAGATGGCTTTGTGGTGAAACACTAAAACTTTTAACCCCTGGACTGTCTATAATAATAAAGGTTAAGTTCCATACAAACGAATGTAGACCTCATGAGGCACAGGTCAAGAGACTGTTGCCATGATTTATTACAAAACTTTGAAAAGTAACAAATTATATATTGTAAAATTTATGTAAAATGTATTTTTAAATTATTTTCTCGTTTGTACGAACTTTATTTTACTAAACCATGAAATTTACAATATACGATGTCGTGAAATTAAAAACAAAATCCGCCATTTTGAGATCTGGGTCTTAAAAACTCAGCCGAGGGGTTAAAGTACAAAGAAAAATCATTTATTCTGAAATTAGACCTAATCTTCCCTTTATAGTACATTCAAGTAATGAAATACAATAGCACGACTGTTAAATTACATCAGTAAACCGGGTGTCAGTCTGTGAATTCTATAAACATTCCTAAGATCTCCTTAAAGACACTTACTTTTTATTAGAAGATTTTTTAAACTAAATTTTAATTACTCTTCCATACGATATTTCAAACATTTTCTTTCATACAACCCTTGTTTTAATAATTACAATCACAACAATTTGTGAAAACTTGTAAATGACCCTTAACGTAACTTGCTCTTTGTTTTATAACGTTAATTATTTAGCTTTAAGTTTTCCTAACGATGTTAAAAAATACATATATATATAAGCGATATGCTATAGGCACATACAATAGATTTTTATATGTATCGGTGATGCGGAAGTTTTATTAACAAAAACCACAATTTCCAGACTTATATAAAAGTGGAGAGTATTGCCAATGAGTTATCCGTTTCCGACGTGAAAGTATCCATTATCAATCCTCTGGAACAAGAGTCGAGGCTCAAATTAGACGTGCGAGGTGCAGGAGAATTCGTCCCTGAACATGCCGGAATGCATGAGATTGTACTCACCGTGGATGATATAAGGTATATATTATAGCTGTAACATACTATATGTTACAGCGATGCGAAGATATCATAACGTCTCTGTATCCGAGCTCGATAAAGTTAATGCACTTTACTTGATAGTAAGATACAGATATAGAAAATCAATTGTCTTCTCAGATGTTATAACGTAGCGTAGTTTAATATTGAGAAAATGTTTAAAGTGGTGATAGATTTTTTTTAAAATAAAGTAACAAAGGAACAAAGGTGATGAAATTGTAACTAATGTCTCAAATGCGAAAGTGAGTTTGTTTCTTTGTTTGTTACTTTTTCACGCCTTAACTATTCAACCGATCATTATGACACTTTGCATATACGTTGTCAAGGGTACAAAAAAGAACATGGGGTACCTTTCATCCAGAAAAATGTACTATTCTCGAAGAATATATCAAAGCCACATTATAATAAACGAAGCCACTAGGAAAAGCTAGTTAGACTTAATAAAGTTTCTTCTCATAATTCTTATTGAATTTCAACATATTTGAAATATTGTACACATAGATGTAAATAAAATGTGAACTTAATTCAACTGCATTGTAGAAAGTAGATACAGGCATACGATTTTAATTTTAGATCAATTTTCTTAGATCAGAATTTATGTAAGAAATCTAAACTAATGATTACACAAAATAAGATTGTATGTGACGATTTTTTTAATTATTGCTAACTCACCAGAGTCCCTGTGTCACGAAGGACTAAACAAATACACAATTGATGGTTTCAAACTTGTGAATCACAAATGTAATTGTCCTGTGTGGGATTACCGTGACGTCACTCCGTTCATCCGTAAAGTCCTGTTTCCAAATGTGTGTAACTTTCACTTCAATACAGAATTCAAGGAAACCAAAACAGAAAATATTCTTTAGAAAGTTTTATAAATTATTCTATCCCTTAAGGACGGACGCTATAGTATTCAAAGCATGGAGGATTTTTTTTAATACTTATAACATTTATGCTCACATAATATTCATTGTAAGAGATTACAAAAAAATGTTCAAATCAACCATGTTAACAGAATTATTTTCTTTGAATTTTCGATTTAGGGAAATTTATAGGGTTGACTGAATTAGATATAGGTACTGTAATGTGGACGGTGAAGCAGCAGCGTATTAAATAGAGCGGATATTGGCAAAAGATTTCAAACTCTGGATATCCCAAAGAAATGTAATATAAAATTATTTGTAACATGCAAAAGAGTTTTATTTTCTATTTTATGGAAAAAGAATATTGAAATCCTTTCAAATGGCATGTCGAAAAATAATTTCGTTAAATACGTGTTTTTGATTTTGTTTTATTGTATTTGTGAATAATAAAATGTAATAAGATCAAGATCATATATCACAACCAAGTTAGATATGATTTTATACCTTAAGGGTATATAACGATATTTTTGGCCTTAGGCCTTATTTAGGCCTTATTATTTAAATTTTAAACTTGGCAAATGTGTGCAACATAATTCGTAATACAAAATATTACGAGCTCTTTTGACTTTAGCCTTGCAAATCCAAAAGGACTCGTAAATTAATATGCTTCCACTATTATTTGCAACACGAAATACTTAAAATTATCTTTATAGGGCTTAAGTTAAGTAAAATGCCATTGATTGGTTCACTTAATTAATTAAGGTATTTTGTAATATAGAGTAGACGGGAGATACTTTTTCCGAGTATTGCCACGTTTGGTAACGGTGGCTCCTCCGGGAATGGCGCCGTGTGCGGTGGGCAGTATTGTTGAGGTCCTAGTCAGCGCAACAGGTTAATGATCTTTTTATATTTCTTTTTGAATAATATAACTTTATATCAAGATAAAAGGCAACATTTCAACAGTATCACGAGGTGTTGACTAAAGGTATAGTCAAAGATTACAAGACTAAGCCTAGATTCTAAAAATAAATTACTCTGAACATTAAACTTGGAAGCTATTATGCTATGGACTAATGTTAATGTATTGAGAAAAGTTTCTTTGTAACAAAATATTATGTTTTTTTGTATTGTTACTGCATAACAATTTCCAGGAGCACCAAGAAGGCAAGATATAGATGTGACGGCTCATTCGCCTAGCGGACATTCGGTCCCTTTAGAACCTCGTCACCCACCACCTTCAGCACCAGGCACTACTGCCTCGAGCGCTACCTTCGAGCCAGATGAAGCAGGGACATGGACTATAGCCATCACTTATAAAGGCGAGCATATTCAGGTATTCAATTTAAAGCTTCTATTTGATTTATTGTACTATGAGTGTTACTAATATACAAGTATAGTACAATTATTTATACCTACTTAATGTTTAAATAAAAATTGTCATATTGCTATGCATAAAGAAAGCTTGTACTTGTCTCCCTAGCTGTTAAATTTTTAAGGGTCGATATCTTGTCCAAAAAAATTAATCGCCTACTTAGTAACGAAAATTATAAATTACATGATTCATATCACTAAAAATTTAAAATGAACTGTTTTCGGAGTAGATGTTTTATGTTTTGTAGATTAAAAAAAAAAACCTTTTATTAATTCACTTTTTTAACGAAAAAGGGTGGTCCATTCACCTGTGAAGTGTTCGATCCGGCCGGAGTCCGGCTTAGTCCGGGAGCTTTGGAAGGCGCTGAGCCCCTAAAGCCGCACTCTTTCGAACTAGACACAAGCGGATGTGGTGTCAAAGGCGACTTACAATTGGATATCGTTCATGATAAACGAAGTGTTATGTGCGCTCTAGAGAGATTATCAGCCACAAAGTACCGCGCTACTTTCATGCCTAAGGCACCAGGAAAGCACAGAGTAAGTAATAATAATAATTGAGGAATACTCACATACATTGATTTTTATACACAAATACATATGGGGACATAATTACACAAATGTTAATTTAATTCCAAGTTAATTATAGCTTGTACTATTGAATTGATGAAGGCGTTACTTTGCATATATTTATGATTAAATATTACAAAGAGCGTTGTTACTTTGCGCTTTCGCCTGGAATTTATTGACCGCTGTCACGTCTCACTCCAACAAAAAACGATTGATTTAATTAATGCGAAGTGTGTGTACCTGAAAAAGTAAAGTCTGAAATAAAAAATAGAAATAGCAAAATATTAGAGAGAACTGAGAGAATAAAACATTTTTTTTAATAATTACATACATTTCATATGAACTCACATGACGTGGTCGGCAGTCTCAAAAATAAATTGAAATGAAAAACCCACAACTCACAAAAGAAACAAAAAATAAGTATAATTACATTTACATTGCAATTAAATTGCTGATTGCGATACAAAATTTAATCTTTATATATAACACTGAATTCCTGTTCGTTTGTCTCACTAAAGCTCGGGAATAAATGGACGGATTTGGCAAATTTTTATCTTGAAATATTTGTGGAAGTTCTAGAAAGATTTAAACGGTGACAAACATAAATTAAAGATAATTTGATTGTTTTAAAGTTTGCGGAATCAATTTGTAGTGTCCCTGTTTCGAACATGGGCAATTCGTCGCATGGTTGCGAGTCGGAAAACCATCATCTTTACATATATTTACGCACAGCAAAGAATGACAAAAAATATAGTACATCAGAGAGCTTTAAATTGATTGAGTGCATAACTGTGTTGCATGTATAATGTAAATAGAAATTTTGTATTAAGTTTTGACAACATTTTACACAATACATATATTTCTGATACGAAATTCACGGGGTCATCTAGTTATAAATATACAAAGTAAGTTCTAAATGTATTGAAGATTGAATAATAATAATATTTTTAAGTTGTACATCTACTTCAACGGCTACGACGTTCACGGCTCGCCATACATATTCAGAGTTGGATCGCGCTCTAAGAAGCATCGTGACAGCTCTAGTCCATCATCGCCCGCTTATGCCAGAATATCCAGTCCAGGTTAGTCTTCACATTTATTTACCACGTCCGCGTGGAATTTCACACACGGAGTCACACAGTGATTAATAAAATCATAGATAAGTAGGCGTCTCAAAACTCGACATCGACTATTTAACTGGCCTCACCCTTTGTGTACTATTTTGTTCTGTGAGGTGACAGTGTCTAGTCGTTGCTCGTACTGTAAATGTATCATTCAGACTTTTGCTACACGATATATAATCTATTATCACACCAACTGTGATCAAAATTCGTCTAGTAGCTTTTGCGTGAATTGCTTCTCTTTTGTGTTGTTTTATAAGTAAGATAAGCATATATACGAAAGTAATACGTACGTAAAACATGCTCTATATGTTATATCGGTGTATAATCTACCACCACACTAGATTTCGTCGAAATCCGTGAAGTAGTTTTTGCGTGATGCCCGTACAAACGATCGACAGACAGACAAAAATTCTAAAAACAATAGAAATGCGTTCTGTCATTGATAGTCAGATCTTCAGATTATTTTTTCTTAAATATATTCAATGTATAGATTTCGTCTCGTTAGCCTTTTGTTATATGTATAGATTATGGTATGCAAAATAATAACAGAAACAAATCTATAAGCCCCAATACCGTTTGACTAATAAACCACTATACGATGATAATCTATATTTTATTCATACTAAGTTTTAAAAATGGTTCTTCATTGGCCGAAATGCAATCATAATCACTACATATTATAAAACAAACTCGTCCGCTGCGTCTGTCTGTTTGTCTGGATGTTCGCGATAAACTCAAAAACTAATGAACGGATTGTAATGCGGTCTTCACCAATAGTCCGGTGAATCTGTAGAGGCCAAAGTACTACCAGGGTATGTCAGTTCGATAAAAAAGCAGTCTTTGCCAATAGATAGAGTATTTTTTTTTTTCGAACTGTCTTCTCTGTTAACCTGGCAAGGGCTCTACAGTTTTACCGGACTACGGTAGAGTAGTTCACGGGGAAGGTTTAGATATATAATTTATCAAGTTTTTTTATAAATTGTTGAAATATAATGATAATTGTTGAAAAAATCGGAAAAAGTCAAACCGCCTTAAGCGTTTCATGCACATAAGTATATATATTTTTATTATCAGGGCAGGACAACGTCCGCCGGGCCTGCTAGATAATTATATTTAAAAGTTTGAATATTATTGTTGAAATTTTCAAAGAGTATATAAATACTCTAGATTAGTAGATATAAGGATCTGAAGATGAATAGAGACTTATAAATAAAAGATAGGACCCGACGATGGTAAGGTAGAAAACTGTTTCCAAATTTTTATTTATTGATAACACGAAGGCTCGTCACAATAGCTACAGAAAAAAAAAATACGGACATTTGTTGGGAAGAAGGACAATATACTGAACTGTTTTCTTTCTTTGCTGACTTATACACTATTTATAGACTAGTGATGGTTTAGAGTTTGAAATTAGAACCGTATTCATAATTTTTTTAAGTTTCAACATTATTGTTGTTGTTTTTTTGCCAACGAATGTACCACTATAATTATTACGTTTTTTGCATTTTGCTATTTCACGCCAGTTGTGAGCATACATAAATACGTTAGTATGCACTAATTTTCAATTTATTGAAATACATGCATTATACTCGATGGTATGGAAAAAATAATTGTTTCAAAAAAAAATTTATGATAGCACTAAAGCTAACTATTTCCCAAAAAATGAAGAAAATCGCTGGAAAAACATACTGAAGAAATAACTGAAGAAATATAGACCGTCTTCGGCTATTTATATATAGAAGACACACTAATTTAAGGTGAACGAATTCAAATGCGATTACTAGTTTCAAAATAGATTTAGAAAATACTTTAATGTTACCACTCTCCCTGTGATATTAATATTGATTATTTATTTTATTCCAGTAAGTCGACTGCGATCCGAAAGTCCAAAGAACCAGTATAATGTATATGAGTCAACAACAAAACACAGTACGAGTTCAATCGACAGACGCGAAGACAAACGAGACTCAACCGACCATTACAAATCGTCTTACGGTCCAGATATCAAAGAGAAAATATACGACGTTACCGATTCAGCCTACTCAACTTCGAAGTTAAGCAAAAAGGAAGGTTATACGAGATACGGTTCCGAAAGTCCTAGGAACAGGACAGCGAGTCCAATAACATCGAAGCATTTAGGAAACGGCTCTCGTTTGGAAATCAATCGATCGAGCAGTCCTTATAGAGGAGGAAGTCCGCATAGAGCAACAAGTCCAGTTGGCCGAACAACCAGTCCGCTAACGAGAAAAGACAGTCCGTTGAATAGAACGGCCAGTCCAATTAACAGGTTCGTGGAATACTGACTGTATTTATACTAGGAATAGAAGTTATTCGTGAACGCTAATTTATACCGCGCGTAAAGTGGAAATATCTATCCAACACAGAATGTCCGTGATGAATTCGCAATAAGCTAGCTCTCTGTTATGTATTTTCAACAAATATTTGCATTATTGATTACTGACCGAATCGCCTACATACAGACGGCATAACTATATTTACAGTTTGTTATATTACTTTTTTAATGATATTACTAATAAGCACCATTTTCTTATTTTCTTTATTTTAAACTAGAGATCAGCTTCGGCATCGCTCTCGTGAAATATACTTACTAATGTCGCGTTATAAGTGCACAAGCATATTAAAGTCATAGTATCCAATCCATTATTTGCATTTTTTAGAACAAAGAAAACGTAGGAGTAATCACATGAACATTTTTTTTGTAGTTCGTAATTTGATATTTGGAACATTATTTTATATTATATTCATTATATGATATACTTTGAAGAGCAAGTTAAATCCACAATAAATGCCCAAAGTAAATAACAGAATAGTATCAATACTATTTAAGTAAAAGGAGCTTCGCAAGTAACCAGATAATAAACAGTGCTATTATAAAAAAACACAGTTCGTATTTCTATACGGTTAATATTTCTCAGAATTTTTCAACATAATTTAAAAACGTGCCTAAGAATTACAATAAGGACTCAATTTTCAAGATACGAATTTATAAAATTAATTAATTTCTTAAGTTAATTTCCATTCAGGGTTAGCAGTCCGTCTGATCGTTATAGCCCAGTGACAACAAAAAAGCGAGTAGTGGAAAAACGCTCCAACTACAAGGTGTACAGCTCGTACAGCGGGTCGCAAGATAATCTGGATGGAAGTCCGTACTCTTCACTAGAAACTGATCGCACGAGGCGTCTCGGAAGCCCAAGTAAATATACAATCTACTTATATTTGACCAGCTTGATACCCGTAACTTCGTCCATGTTGTTTATCATCTAAACAATGTATTTGTGTACATTAAAAAAATTGAAATCAAACATATAATATGCTTACAAAATGTCTTTATAAACAATGTTAACCATTTATTTCCCGTCTCCTGCTCATGCGCACCATACCGTTCACCCATTTCACACATAGCTGAAAACTTATTGCTTACAGTTAGTCTCTTAAAACTTTATTTACTTTTATTTTTTATTAGTTCATTTCAAATAAAGCTATCCTGATATTTGGTTTTTACATAAGGACAATGACATAAGGACCGTGTCTAAGAAGTAAAACTGAAAAAGTTGATCGAAATTTATACATGATCATTTTAAAACAAACAATAGAATATTTGATCGAATACTCTCGAATTTCAATTACGATTAATATAAAATTAATTAATCTGAGCTCACTTTAGTTGTTTATTGTATATATGTAGTATGCTTGTATTACGAGAAATCATGGTATGAGTGACTCGAGTATGTCTGTATTGAATAGCAATATTAACTGAGGTTCATTGACAAACGTTTCACTTCTCCGAATAGCTCTCAGGTCAATATTAATTTTACCTTGTGAAGTAAATTAGATTAAATTCTAAAACAAGTATTACATATATAACTGTAAATGTAATTTATGGCAGAACAAAACATAGTGTCAAAATCCATCTCAAGAAGCCGGATTATTTGGCTTCTTTATATAATTATGTACCAGAAGGGCAAGGGTAGGCGGCTACGCTCAATCGCGAGAAATGAATACGTAGAATCAATTGAACTACAAGGAAGTCAGAAACATACACACTTACTTGGCTTTGGAAATTAGATACGGAAGGAATAGGAGTCACCCTCACGAATATTAACTACAATATAACAACAAAATAATTACCGCATAGAACAATGCAATATTCGTTTCGATTATTCAGCTTTTAAAAATCTTTTTTTATATACTTTATATATTAGCGTTTGACCACAATCTCATCTGACGTTAAAAGATCGTGTGGTCTAAGATGGTAGTCACGCTAAGCCTAGAGGGAGATTGGCTCTAAAGTGCAGCAGCCGGAACACATCAACAGATGCTTGGTGACAGATTTTCACTTGAGAGTGGTAGCTAGTCTTAGACTTAGAGAAAGCCCTACCACAATACTATGGTTTCATCATGACGTTTTCCTTCACCGAAAACTCCGACACAGTTACTATGATTCGAGTCTATGTTCTTCGACGCTGTGTCCGAACACACTACCAACTGAGCCATATGTAGAATGTATATATAACCAATATAAAATAATCTGTATATTATAAAATATTAATCGACTTTTTTTATATTATACACATCTGTTTCAATTATTTAAAAAAAATCACGTCAGCATCCGTAGGACCTATACAAATTATAGGTATATAAAATGGAAGGTCTATATAACAGCTAACGTCGTATGCAATTTTCGTGTTAAACAAAATCTATTTCACAATTCCCGTTATTGAATATACATATATACACGTAACCTCGATAATTTTTTCCCATAAATCAGCACCCTATTTTGCACATGACAGTATCTCAGTTCGAAGCAGCAGAATGCAAACGAACCGCTTCACCTGAACGACCCTCGTGATTTATGAAATTTTATTTTATTATTGGTTAACGACGAGTCGGTGCATTAATTCTATGATAATATTGAATTTTCTGATTCTAGCTGTGCCGGCGGTTTCGCAGACGTTTTTAAAGTAATATTTAAAATCGGGTCATAGTAAAATGGATAGCATAAAAAAATTCACAATGAAAAAAAAAAAGTCTGCGTCTCGGGGCGCCCAACAGAAGTGATAACTTTAACTGCAGCTAACTTTGCTTTTACAGCTGCCATATGCGTAAGAGAAACGGAACCCAGACAGACTGGAGCCGTAACGCGTTACGTAACGAAGCGGCTTACACTCCCATAAGAAATTATCACTTCAAAACACTTATTATAAATTGTCATGGTAGGTCGGTCAAACGGTGTTGTCGTGTATCACTTTCATATACATACCAACATTAATTTTTATGTATATAGATGTTACAAAAGACTTGTTGCGAAGGAATATAATTTTACTACTACATCTATTATATGTTATGTTATTCTAACCCAAAAACTTTTTTCCAGCTTGATTTTCTAAATCCGATCTATAGAATCCTACGAGCTTGGATTTATTTGATTCAATTTCATGTATAACATATAATGTATTAATTATTCTTTTGTACATCATCTCACTATTGTTATAGGATACATATACTATGTTACTGAAATACATAATATTCCATATATTTAGGCAGCGGTAGTATTTTTGGATGCCGGGTGGAAGGTCGTTTTGGTTATCCTAAACCTAACTTCTTAACTAAAATAATAAATGAGAATATAACTGTGTCTATAACACTTTCACGCTTTAGCTACTTAACCTATCATCATGATATTTTGCTTACATGTTATTAGAGGTACAGTAAGGGTGTAGGCTACCCTTCATTCATAAACATGGTACTTTTCTAGGACGGATATGTCAATATAAATAAATGGGAGCGAAGCCGCGAACAAAAGACTATAAAATTGAAATCTGTCATCAAATAAGCAATCCTTGTTCAACTGCAAGACAAATTTCAGTCAAGCAAAATACATTTCCAAAAAAAAAAAACAAGTTTAGTGAATAATTAGGGATCATATATAAATAATGATTAGACATATTAACGTAGCAATTAGAAGGTTATCAAGAAGTGTAGCAATAGATAAATTGTTTCGATTTTGCTACAGGTACGGGTGATCCGGGTGGAAAATCGTATCATACACGAAAAGACTCCTGGGATGCTGTGGAAAAGACGCGACAAATGTTGAGTACGAACAGGTAAACTACATCTAAGAAAATCCTATAAATCCAAGAACTTATAACACAGATTTTTTATGATATATAAAGTAATAAGAAAAAACAAATATACTTTTTGTTATGATTCAAAGTGTCAATATACGAAAACTAATGTAGTACATTTTTTTTACCAAATTTAAAACCAAAAAATGCGTTGAAATATATATATAACACAGAATTAATATATAAACTATAATATATTTAAAACCATTAAATAAAAACATGTCTCTCGCACTCAATACTCGAAGTGCTATTGTTAACCATTAATTTACATTCCACGCCACAATTATAAACTTATTTGTGTAGCCTCGAGTCAACCAACAACCCGCCTGACCGCTACCATTCAGAAAGCACCCTAGACAGGGAGACAAAACGCAACACTCAACTCAACAAGTTCATCGATTACTCAAGGGAGTCGTTCAACCGTCACCTGGATCGATTGGCAGATGACCACGACTCAGAAACGTACACTACTAGGGTAAATTTATTTAAAATATTGTCCTTTTTTCGATTACTTATACGTACGTCGACTAAAAATATGTACATAAAATTATAACTTTGTAGAATATATTTGTAATAACTAATGATTCTCAACTTCTATCCTTATTAAGCAAGAAATATTTTATTGTATAAAAATCTTATACATTAAAAATAAATTTGTATGTAATAATTTACGATACCCGATTTCTTACCTATGAACATAAATCATCTAAGTATATCCTCAGTAGCAAAATTAATTTTAAAATTACTATTAACAATAGTTAACAAAACGCCACTTAAATATCTATTTATTAATTTTTGAAATTACACTGCGATATAATGATATGTCAAAATTAATAATTATCTGTAATAGTTTCATTTTCAATACATATCTGTTCAACTCCTATGAACACAAACGCTATGATCATATGCTACATCAAATATAAATGGGTAGTTCTCATGACAAGCTTACAAAATTATGTTAACATAGAATTGTATTAATAGCCTCGCTCAGTGCACGATTCTGTGCACTAAAAATGTTAAATTAAAATTATACAAGTAATATGTGTTTTTGATCAAAAACAAAAACTTTAGTCTTGATTAAATGAGAATTAAGTTTGATACATAAAATAATAACGTAAGAAAATTCGGGAATTTTCCTTATATTTCGCCCGCACACGAACTTAAGATTATCAGAAACGCGATTTAATTACATTTGGGTCTGAAGTTAAGACGTGATTCAATACCGATTGTGCGATTTCAGAAAAAGATAACATGATATATAAAGAAAAAATAATATATTTTGTAGTACACATTAAGCTAGTGGCCACTATTATTCAGTCAAAATCTGTAATCAACGACATGAGCGTAAATTTCGGCAAGTATAAATAAAGTGTCCTGACTTTTTTGGATCTAATATTCGACGCTATTAGACAGAAAATGAGGGTATGGTTAAACTTAACACAAAAAACACTTCCTCCATTGTGCCTTTAAGCGTTATTCAAATTGCATAGCATATATGTAATTTGGAAAGGAAATAAAATATTTTTAGTTAGATATCTTTAGGCCTAATTCATCTGTACACACTGTATATCATAGGACTCCTAAACGGTGGAACAGATTTTGATGATTTTTTTGTGTGTGTTCAAGGCTTCAAGAATGGTTTCAATTTACAGTTGAATTCTGTAGGTGACGTTGCCTTCTGATTTTGGTTTTTTTTTTTATTATTATCAAAGCAGGATAACGTCCACTAGCCCACTAGTATTTTTATAAAATAAAGGAATGCTCTCTACTATCAGATGTGGATAATAGTAGAAACAATTTCAAGGTTCAAATGTTTTACTTACTTAAATAGTTCTTTTAAATTTTGTGAAATGTTAAATGAAAAAACATCGAATGGAAAATTCATGATAAGAAGAGAAAATATTTTTAACATTGAAATTTGTTCCCAGCAAGAGATCACGAAACGTGAAATCCGTGAAAGTTCTTACGTAGTACGGGACTCTTCGCATAGCAGTGTGGACGAAAAAGAACAACAGAAGCAGTCTTTTTTATCCAATAGGCCCCCCCGCGACCCGATCGGGGGGGCCTACACTGAAATAGACGCGGCACACGCGCGTTTCAGGTACATTCTCACGTTGTGATTTAAAAGAATTCTGTGCACGTATACATTTCTACGTTTTATTTCACTTTTTATTATATTTTTGGTTTATTCTTACCGATAGTTTCAATTCACAGAGATCATTTATTTTTCTTGTTAATAAAGTACGTTATAATATCGAAACTGTATTTTATTGTTATCAAGTTTTGGTTACATGTAAAGGAGAAAAAATATCAGAATTTTATAAACATATGATTTTAAATTAAAATAATGATATTATTTTTTTTTACAAATAAAAAAGATTATTAAGTTTTCTTTAATTTCTTTTTTGTTTCTGCTGTACCTGTATTTTCTTACATATTTCATTCATTTCTTTTGATATAGTGGGATCATATTGGTTAATGTATAGTGCTAGAGATGTTATAAATCAATGTTTATTGCCGTCGAAGTAGTGACGTGTGTGATATATTGAGTAACGATATTTTATGTGTATTAAAGTAAGCTGATAATGCAAAGTAATGTTTTAAATAGAGTTTTTCGTTATATAAAATATTGCTGTATACGGTTTTACACATGTTCTATGTATGTCATAAAATATATTTCTTCAGTACAAAAATTTACATTACTGTCTTGTAGGTATTTTAATGCTTAAGTACTGATAATTTGGTATTTAGCAATGAGTGACACGTCTAACAAATTATATGTATATGTACTTTTTTATTTATTGCATAAACAAACAAAATGAGACCAAATCTTTTCTTTACAATACGACCGCGTAATAAAATAAAATGGTAACTGAACAATATACCGCTAACCTGTCAATTCTGTCACAATATTTCGGAAGATTCCCTACTGTTTTCTGTTTCACTCACTCTTTCCCCTTTCCCTACCATCTTCTATCTCATTCACTCATTTATATTTTATATGTTTTCTTAACCCAACTATTTCGTAGGGGTTTGTCAAACATTTTCTTTTATACAAACCTTATACTGACAATTACAAACAGACCAAAAAATAATTAGCCTAAAAACCAAAGTTGTATACGTATACAGGTAGATAAAAGATAGATTGATGTACAGTTGTCATTTTATTTCATTACATGATCATAATGTAAACGGATGACTTCGTCAAATTTTCTCCCTAGTAGATCCATGCGAAGTCAGGTCAAGCAGCTAGTTTAAAAATAAAACCACTACTTCATTGATAATTTATGCGGCAAACACTCGCCTGTACTATTTTCTTCTCCTGCAGGCCAATACAAAGGGATAACAATAGAGGTGCCAAAGGTATAACCGTAAAACCAATCTACAGAGGAGTCATCGGACAACCTGTTGAATTTATTGGTAGGTATTTACGGTGTAAAGCAGCTAAACAACTACCTACCCAATCGTAAAGGATCGTGGTATATTAGACACCTGGGACACAGTATCTTGTCGACTTACGTATTTGTTACGTCGATGTAAGGTAGGTATATCACACGTACAACTAAAGATAAAATATCTCCAGCACACGTATAAAGAATTCTGTAAATTCTTTTCTGGTGAAAAAGATGCTAAAGGGTATCAAAATTAAAAATGATCACGCTCTGTCTATACATAGTTAAATAGATGGTCACGACAACAAATCGGCACATACAATCTGAGAATAAGATTTAAGAATAATTCTTCTGGATATATTATATTTCCTTTTTACGCCACAAATAAAAATAATTGCTTCCACTAAGAATATAAGTATACTTCTTTATTATATTAATTTTTGTCAAGTTATAATCAGACATCAAAAAGAAAATAAAACATATTCAGTTGTTTTGTTTTTATCCCTAAAAGGTGTTGGTCTATAAAGCCGGAGCCCAAATTTTTTTTCATGCATTATCGGCTTTTAGCGTTTGACTACGATCTTACCTGATGTTAAATGTACATATGATTTGAGATGGTAAATAGTCTAAAGTCGTGACTGGATCTCAAGTACAGCTACCAGAACACACCCACATTCGCTTGGCAACAAATTTTCAACTTGAGAGCGGCAGTTAGCCAGGTGGGCTTAGAAAAGGCCCTATAACTGTGGCATGGTTTCTACACGTTGTTATCTTTTACCGAAAACTCTGACCCATTCCCAAGAGTTTCCGAATACGCTAACCACAGAGTCATAATCGCTACAAACCAAAACGAAATGAATATGTACTTTGCTTTTGGTAAAAAGCTTCTTTATTACTTATTATGTATGTTGTTGTAGTAATATGTAGTAAGTGCAATAGAGTGTAAGAATAGAGAACTCGAAACGCGAAGGTTCGTAGTTAGTCATGGTAACAGATTTTTTAACTAGCTGTGTAATTATAGCACTTTATAAAAAACTTCCTAAAACTCCGTTACCATCATTTACACATTTGATGTACAGTAAACAGCACTACGTACACAAGAAGCTACTTTGGGTGTCTTAAAATGATTTTTATCTAATAATTCAATTAATATAATCAATTGTCATGCAAATAATGGTAATTATGATGACGATAATAGTTTCTAGTTTATTTACCTATACATTTTGAAAGTTTAATATAATAAATTCAAATCTTTCATAGTGGATGGAAACAATGCTGGTCCGGGTCATTTGGAATTAGAGGTTTATGGTGGTAACGGCGCTTTGGTTGCCAGCTCTGTGCGGACTCTCGGAGGACATCGTTACGCAGCTTCATTCACTCCTTGCGTGTCCAAACCGCATATAGTACGCGTTACTTTTAACGATGAGCATGTACCTGGTAAGTCGAATTATTTTATGCACGTTTATATTTATGCAAAAAGGACTACATTTATATGTTTTTACATTAATGTAAATCTTTTTCTTGCACTTCTGTATAATTATGAGCTTTTCTCTCACTGAGAACTTAGAAGTCTTTAGAAAGTTGGCCGAGTTCGACGGCAGATTTTCTATCTTTATACCTTATTGTACGAAAAAGCAGTACCTACGTACCACAAATAAGGCTATGGTACCGTTAAAAATATGAATTTCTAATCAAATTAAACATTATTGTTACATAGCTCTCAATGCGTTTCATTCTTAACATTCGAAGAAAATTCTTCTTTTAAAAACACCCGAGATAAGGTTATTTTTAATCGGTCTATTTATGTCACATTCTAAATGACTAAAATCAATGAATTTATGAATTAATATTCAACTACTTAGTGTATATTTAAAAGTTCAACACATTTTATACAGAGAAAGTCATAAAATCTTTATTCATTAGTAATGTTCACTGGAAATTAATAGTTACTTTTATGAATTTGTTGCACAAGAGATCGCTTTCATCTATTTATTTAGATCACAAACGAAGTCAATATCAACACATTATCGCCTATACAATTTTTTTTTTATGTGATTGGAGGCAAACGAACAGACGGGTTACCTGATAGTAAGTAATCATCACCGCAGATGGCCAAGTTGTATAGTTCTATATTTTATTAGATATGGCTCTAATTACTGAAAATTACGGCTTTTATAACATATTACGTTATAGGAACTGCAATATTGGTATTGTATATCTATTGACTGCTGAGGAATCCCTTATATTCATGATATTTAAACAATATTCATAGTTTTTTTATTGAAAAAATAAACTATTTATGAATAGTCATTACTTAAATTATATATTATGTAACGAATTATTAGTGTCCAAAAATTTCCTTATTACATTCAATTGGTTTCTGAAATAATATTTGTGATTAATAGGTTTTTTTTTTGTAAGTCGTTAAACTTTATATTAATATGAATATGCGACAATGTGTTGATTCAAAGTACACAAAGGTTCAAAATGTTCAAAGGTAAGTTCAAAATGTTTATTTTTTTATCCCATTTCATTCATATTAACTAGACTTGTTTCGGTGACCTTCATTTTTGAACCACTTTCTAATATTTTAGTAGCCACATGTTAGCAATTCTATGGGCGACAAATTAATCAGAATATCTTTTAATATTTATGAATTATACCTTACTAATAATTTTCTTTAATGTTTTAGGTCACGTATTTTTCTAGCCGCATTTCTCTTCTAACTATATATGTATTTATTTAAACATTACTACGGTAATTCATATGTTAAGTATTATTCATATTATGTACTATAATTATTTGCATAACTTAAGAGCTTTTGGGTAATACAAACAACGTTTACGACACAATAGGTTTCAAAAAGAAAATAAAGAAAAACTGAGACGCACAAAATATCGTATTCATTTAACATTCATACTTATCAATATAATTCTTCTTAGTATCTACCTACATTTTTATAAATAATATGTTACGAAAATATAACTAAACTAGGTTATTCAATTAGAGTTTATTTTCTCGTTCGTAAGTAGACATAAAGGTTCTTGTATTTATATTCAGATTCCCTGGAAGCTTTAGACGAGTTATTTTTATCTGGTTCCATTATATCATGGCATTGCTGCTTACATCACTTTTGTAAAGTAATTTCTTCAATGTATATAACAAAGAAGTTCGAATTAAATTAAAATCTATCTGACATTTGGTACTATGTACATATATTATTTCAAAGAATCGTTAGTTTTCTTTTTTAATGTGTTTATTGTCATGAAACTAAGCACTGTATAATTTAAACAATAACTCTAAACAAAAATACTATCTGATTTTATTTTATAATAGTTTTAAAAGTCGGAAACTTTTATATATTGATTAATTACATAATAGATGAAAAAGTTATTCCTACTGTATCAGAATTATATATTATATCAGAAATTACAGGGTGAAATAATATCTACTAGGATTATTTAACTGGAAGGTATGTGTGTTTGAATGCAGTTATATAAAGAACTGTTATGCCAATGTGAAGAGATATTTTTGTGTAATAGGGCCAATTTTTAAGGAACACTTATACATATAACTTCACGTCACATGGATATAGCGTTTGGTCACAGGTGGTATTTAATAAGGAAATATTCCCGTGTACAAAAATTTCACGCAGAGTCGAGAGTCAATTTTGGACTAATTTAGTGGTAACTGTTCAGAATTGGTTTAGAAGCTAATGTTATTAAGGAACTTCCAAACATTAAAAAAAACAAAGTATCACTCTGTGTTATCTTTATAACACGTTAGTCAGTCTATTTTCTAAAATGCCATTTGTGTTATCCCAGTTTATTTCACGTATTGCTATAGGTTTTTATTTTTCTGCGTCACTAAATCTCATTAATAGTATAAACTACGTGAGATGTGTTATACACTTATAACTTCTAATACTTTTGTCTTATAGCCATGTACTGATATTACACAGACTTTCCTCCCTTCTAAATATTCTTACCTATTACATTATTATATGTTTAAACTTTTCCTATTAGTATTCAAGTATTTCTCTAGTTACATCTCGTATTGTTCCTATTGTTTCAAATTGCATTGTAGTATGTCAGTAGCGCGTGTAATTTGGTATCGTTACTGCCTTACATTCTTTAGTGAATTATGTTAGCTGAAATTTTTCCATATACGTCAGGTGCAACAAAACAAGAATTTGACGAGTTATATAGAAATTTATAATATGCTCGTCTTTATTTTGAAAACGCCGAGATCTATGCACATACAGGTATATGAACTCCATGAACATGGAGTAAATATTAAATGAACAGATAATGAAATACCTTGAGTTTATTCCAAAGGTCCTATGATAGTTTTTAGTGCAAATAGTAGTAAAATATTAATGAAATTTCAGAAGGTACAACTATTGTTAATTAAAATCCAATAATACAAATAAATTTTCTACATTTTTTTTCAAAAGGTTTTCATATAACTAAACTATGAAAAATGTTGTATTAAGAGATACCATAAGAAATACGATGATGGTGATGTGTGGAATTGACTCCTCTCTGTTCATCCATTAAAAATAATTGTAACGTGAAACGTATTTTAAATATACATCTATATATGCTAAAAAAGATAATCGAGTTTCTTGCCGGTTCTTCTCGATGATTGGGTTATTTTCCGAACCGGTGGGAATTTTGACGTTCATAAGCGCCTTCTTAGGACTTAAGTTGAATAAACCATTTTTTGATTTTGACTATAATATACTGTATATCGCCAAGTTGCTTTCTTTACTGATATCTATATTTTCGCTCGGTTGAATAAATATAATTATAGGTATAAATATATACATTATATTATGTAAGTAGATAGGATATATATTTTTAAAAATTATTTTAGTAATAGATTATCATTTAGCGTTTATCATTATTACACAAAAATTTCCATCATTTCATTCGCTCGATCATTTGTCCGTGTCACTTATACAATACTAGCTTTTACTTGCGGTTTTCCTGGCATTCATGTAGATTTGATGTACCCGAAACAAAGTGTACGCAAAATTTCATTACGATCGATTTAGTGGTTAAGGCGTGAAAGCGTAACAAACAAACAGATACACAAACTTACATTCGCATTTATAATATTAGTAAGGATATACTTTTTTTTTTGAACTGACTACACTGTTAGCCTGGCAATACCACTACAGTTTCACCGGACTGTAAGGATATACAAATATTCAATATTTATATTCCTATCGTCATTCATATTTGCCAAATGTATTGACAAATTATTGCTATTACTAAACCCGGTTTATAAAAAGTACTACACTTTCCATGTTTAATTTGAATATATTGTTTATCAATTGGAAACAACTGTGCGCCGTTTATTCATATTACTAAGAAAATGTTAATACTTTCCTCGGTCTTATTATACCACTTAACTAGTGAAATCAATCGCGAACTGTTATTAACCATCGAGCCTAACGTAAGTAATTGGCTAATATGCCGAAATTAATCATTTTCTTTTTTAAATGGATACCTCCAAGGATTCGCCGCTTCAGTTATTTTATTTAATCACCGTAGTAAGAGACTATTTATCAGAGAAATTGAACATAAATCACAATTAAATTATTTTTCGTCAAACCGATTCTGTTATTTAACCGATACTACCTTCTTTGTGTCTAATAACTTGGGGTTGTAATTTACACGTATGTTTTAACTATAATATTATTATTACTCCTCGATGTTGATTTTATGTAAGTGTGATTTTACTGTTATTAAGTTACCTCTGTTAAATTTTATCACAACTCTATAGCCCCTATGCAAAATCTAATCATATATAGAGGGACAATATTATGAAATGTCTTCTGTCTCCAGTGAACGTCTCGAGAAAATCAGTTCAGCCATGTCCGACAAGTACTCAAAAAAAATAACAAACAACAATTATATTTATATTAGCTTTAGCTCGCGGTTTCGCTGACGTAAATAACAGTACATTTTTTTGAATGACACTCTTATGTCCTTTCCTGACAACATGCATGTAAAGTTTCATGATTATAGGTTAATTATTTAAGGCATGAAAGTGTAACTAACAAAGAAAGTCACTTTCGCATTTATAATATTAGTTGGGTTATACAGATAAAATAAAACACGCAAGGATGTACTATCTATAGTAATATGAGGGAATAACTAATAAGAGTACTGTGTGTTTAAAGTAAATCGACTGGCAAGTGCGGTTTTAGTTGCATATCCGTATATATCGAGGTGAAACGCTCATTTAAATACTTGTTTTACATATATGAGTGAGTTTAACTCTAAACCCCTGTTAGGCGCGGTTTACAAACGGACGTAAAGTATTATGACGGTTCACCCACCCATTTACCTAGAATGCGTGTCTAAATGAAATATTCGAAGTGTTAACTGCTCCTATTTAGAATTATTTGTTTCTTATTCTATTATATTTATTGTCAATTCTGTATTTTTATGTTCGTATTATTATTGCGCGTATTTTGTTAGCAAAGGATTATCGTATCACATTTTTATTATTGGCAAAAGGTGTTTTTTTACTGTTTACCTATCATGTTTAAAGTTTTTCTGTGAGAAGAAAATGTGCCAAATCTGTCATATCTGCCACGATACTGCGCTATTCTCGTTATTGTTTTCTGGTCTGAACGATGTGGTTGAAATACACACAAGCATACGAGGCGTTTCAAATCCAGTGTTCAGAAATAGCAAACTATGTTGGTTCGCCTTACTTAGTGTTGCGGTTTTCTTTGAGTTATAAATAGTGATAGCTGCTGTGATCATTAACGTAAGATGGAATGTGAAATGTATTGTTTTGTTTACCAGTTAGTCTTATTCATTATCTAAAGGTGTACATTCGGTTTTATATCTATTGCTAATTGATGCCCGAAAGTAGGTTCTCATGGGAATCGTTTTTTGTATCATATTTCATTTGTATTAATTGTAGCGTTTTTTATTTTTCTAATTCCGTCATCACTATTTATGTAACTCCATTTATTGATTTAATTTACACTTGTCAAATTTAATGATTATTGCTTTAACAGTATGAAAATGCTTAATAATATATGTAGGCTGGATTATATGCTAAAAAAATATATCGGTAAGTAAAAGTATCGTCTAAATCCGTTTAGCCAATTCGGTGGTTAGACCGGACCAAAACAGTCACTTTAATTTTATTTATGTCTGTATATTTATATACATAGTATGTGATTTTATTTAAACGACGCTAATAAAGTGCAATATAATAATAAAAATAACATTTTCAAGTTTCGTTCACATACACTGGAAAAAATTTAAATACGTCTCTACGAAGTTAACAGCTTACAAACATAACTTACAAAACGAAACTTTCCAATTTCGGGCCTCTAATACTTTTAGTTATTTAAATTAGATATTAACGAAGGTGTCTTACAAAAGTTGTGTGAGCTTTCTTTCTTTAGCTGTGTAATAATGTAAACTACCTAATCTTTTCATTTTAATTAAAAGGCCTATATATTACAGTATACACTACTATTTTAGTTCTTACTGAATTTAAATGAAATATTATTAAATAAGATTTAAAAAATATATAAATCCATCATTCATCACGCTTGTATGAACTATCAGTTTTTATGGCCGGTATCTGTGTTTTTATACTAACAATTTATGTGTTTTTATTTCATTCCTGTAATACTTTTCTATTAATTCAAAAATTGCAATATTTTTATAGTATTACAGGACACCAAAATAGGGACTAACATTGACCATTTATGATTACACTAAGAAACCGTACAAGAACTAACAGATACATATATAAATACAGTTTAAGAAATAGAAGGAAAAATATTGCGTAGGTGTTGGTAATGTAGTCCAATCCAACGCAATGTTACCAGCCAGCCAAGTTTTGCCTCAGCTACATGTAGGCTTCTCGAATTCCAAGCGGCCATTTTGAATACCACAGTGACGTCACGACTGGGCGCGGGCGACTGCGCTGGCGCACCGTCTGTCTCACATTCGTACCGCGTCCGCGTCTGATGAACGAGGCAATGCCTCTCTACAAACAAAATGCAATATCGCCGCATATACTATCGTTTATGTGCTAATTACTGATACACGTAACACGGTGCCTCTCTGATCTTTGACACAAGAGCAGTTGAGTTACAATTCATTACAGACTAGTGTAGTGTACGTAGTAGTGTTATTGTTGTGATTTCTTTTCATCCGGCGAGTGCAGTGCCCTACATACTCCCTGCTGAGGTGTCGTTTGTCTCCGGAGGTCACATCGTTCCCAATAAGTGAGTGTATTTGCATACATTGTTCCTACATCCGTATCGTCAAGTGTTCGATGTGGGTGAGACACGTCATTGATCACCTTTGCTTTGCCTTTTTCAGTGAGGTAATTTTTAAGAGCTATTATTATTTATGTAGGTAGCGTGAAGCTGTTATTTATTGTTAATATGTATTATTGTAAACTAAGCTAATTGTAATTATATTACTTAATTTGTCTTCATTCGAAATTATGTCATCTCAAACCGTTTCGTAGCGATTGACCTACATTCATCGTTATAAACAATTAATGATAATTAAATTGTCCGTATTGATTTGTAACACACGTAACACATTCTACACGATACATATATCAATCAGTATTGCACGGTATATCAATCAACTAGACGTTCTTACCAAACTATGTTAAAAGTGTTCTAAAACATACGAAGTTAAATTCAACCATTTTGTAACTACTTATATAGCCTATGTACTACAAAAAGTCGAGTTGATTATTCATAAATTTTAGCAACATTGTATACTAGACCTGGACAATAGTCTCGCTTGAGCACGGATCAGTTATTATATACGAAGCGTTCGTTGAACTCTTTTCTAAGGGACGGTTCTCGCACACATCCCTTTATGTTTAAAATTGCAGTGTACAAGCAAATATGAATCTTATGTTAACCTGAATTAACTGCTATTATTAATTACCACTACCACTAAATTAATTTTAGAACGGAAACGTCGTTTTATGGCTTCGCCCTCGACACACTTAATAACTCACAAAAGCTAAGTTCGAATCGTCATTAATATTGTGCGGGATCAAATTCAAGGTAATATTGACATTTATTCCTTATCGATAGTTTTTTTAAGAATCGTCTTTCAAGTTATAATCGGCTTTATTTTATTTTTACTAACATACTGTTCAAAACAATGATGTAAATTAAACCGCATATTTCATTTCGGTATGTAGCACGATCTACTGATACCTTAACATAGAAAACTTTATTTTTATTAATTACATTAAAATATGGAATACATTAAAATCACTATAATTTATGAATATATTTCATTGAAATAAATTAAAGACCAGAATCAAATTATTAATTAAAAATGATAATGTTTAAAAACATCTATGTAAATTTAAAAGCTTTCTAAAATTTCCCTTTTAATTGTTGTGAAAATCTACGCATGCTTTAGCACGAGTAAATCATGCATAAGGACAGAGTCTCTATTCAAACTCGCACAGTGTCTTTCACTACAATACACAATAATAATGAGCTACTAGAGCGACGTTTAGGCAGTCGGGAATTTAGCCTGTGAACGGCTAATGTATCTACCCGATTGTATCATAGATGTAAACGTATAGTTGCAAAGACATAGGTTGTATCACATTAGTGTATATAGTGTTAAACCCTTACAACATTTCAAATACCTATTATCTAACGTTTTTTTTGTTATTAATAAAAAGCGTATTGTAATATAAGACATGAAATAAGATTATTGAATTTTGTTAGTTTTATTTTTCGTAATGATTTTTCAAATACAATTTCATGTCATTTGTAAATATACTAAACAGATCAATTCTTTCAAAATATATGAGGGAAAACTTATAAAAAAACATTGATAATAATAAAAAATAACAATTTATATCATTCTCTTGGAATGCAATTATTTTAATATTCGTATGTAATCTCTCAATGTACTCTTATCAAAAAAATATCCTTACTAATTTTATGAATGACTTAAATAAATATGAATACTTTATTTTTATACAAATAAATATATAAATACGTTGTTGTACTTTTTGCTTTGTACATTGTCAAGTTTAATGCCACAAAGCATTTATTTACAGCTAACCCGATATCAAAATCAAAGATCCTTTAATTAGTACAAATATAAAATAAGCAAAAGAAAATGAACAAACTAAAAATGTAATATTAAAATGAACGTCTCATTATATTTCATTACCGTGAATGCGAATATGAGTTTGTATGGTAATTTGCTTGTTTGTTACGCTTTTACGCCTTAACTACAATGCAAGGGTACGGAAGAGAACATAGGTTACCGTCAATCCAGAAATAAAGCTCTGTGCGCGAGGGATAGAACAAACCTACATTAAGACGAGAGAAGCCGCAAACAAAAACTAGTTTAATTATACCTTAACGTTTAAATGAGGTTCAACCAGTGTATCAACAAGTTAGGAATTCTCATCAACAGCGGCGCGGCAGCCGAACGACGGTTTGTTCACTTTCTAATGTCTTGTTTACCATAATAGTTCAAATATTTCGCAGTGACATTTCAGAGGGCCTTTACTTAAAAGGGCATTTCTCAATATGAGCAATAAAAATATAGGCTTTTGTGAATTTCTATAGTAAATACTTAATAGTGTGTAATAAAAAATATTGCAGTCGAATATTAGATAATATTATAGAATTTTGTAACGTAAAAACGAGCCTTTCCAAAGATTTAACTCGTATCATAATACAACACATAAATCTTTGAGGTAATAATTAGTCGTAAGGGCTTATTCAAAAAAATCTTTAGTATTCATATCTTGGTCTTAAGCCTATAAAGTTACGACATTTTATGCTCATAATATGTATTTAAACAATGTTATTACTAACAAATTACGAGATATTAAAAAATATAAATGATGTAATGTATTAATTCAGATCCAATAAAATTTCAAGTAAGCACTTTTAACTTCGTAACTCCATAAGTTTAGACTTTTCTAATAAACATTCGTTTGATAACTTTAGTTGTACTAGTACTAAAACTCTTTTTATAGTCGTATCACTACATATTATAAAACAAAGTCGTCCGCAGCGTCTGTCTGTCTGTCTGTAAAAAAGTAATAAAAAAGTTATACTTGAAGTGTAAGTAAGTGTAATTGTAAGAAGTAAGTGTAAGTGTATTAGTCTGACATTTTAAAATATATAGTATAATTTTATATTATTTCACGAGACTATCATTAAATCAGACGATACATAAAAATTGCTATTGAGTTTAGTTATATTTGAAATTGCGTAAAATGTTTATTATAGAAAGCTTACAATTCGTTGTTTTTTATTTCCACGTTTTGAAGATTTAACGATACAATAGTGAAAGCACCCAGGTTCGCCGTAAGAAATTGTGTACGTGCCGATTGCATAATTTTGTACATATAATCTGTACTATCACTTTCTTCTCAAATAAGTTAAATAATGTTGATATATTTGTTTACATTAATGTTACGTAATCGTATATATTACGAATCAAAATGCTCATTAATTCATGTTATATAATAAAAATAGATTAAAATAATAATAATATTTAAAAAAAACTAAATTGTATTTTACAGTGATAATGTCATGTCATTACAGTCATGTGACTATTTCGAATTAAAGCTTAAATGATATACATTCTTAGTCATAAAACATTCAAACAACGTAATGAATGATATGCTTAAAACAAAAGCTCTACTAGTGCAAAAATTATCCAGTTACATTTCAAACAATGAGGTTTAACATCTATATGTCTGTTATATTTTATTTTTTTTAATTTAAAGTATGAGCAATAAGACATTCACGTATAATTCCATTATAATTAGATATTATCGTGAAACTAAAACAAAAGTATATTTCTAATCATGAAGAATAAATAAAAAGCCGATATATGGTATAATTAAGTGCGAAAAATAGAAGCTGCTGCAGGCTATATGAACATTACAAAGAACGTATAATGACAACACAGTAAGTAACATTTGAACATTCCGTACATATTTATGTTAATAGCAAATCGGTGAATTAATCATGTTTTCAAATAATGAATTCAAATTATGATTTTAATCATTCTCAAAAGTGTAAAAATATTCATTAAAATGCTATCAAATAGTTTGGGCAATAGTTGAAGTTAATTTCAACATCAAGGTCCATATTTGTGTTAATATTTCAATCAATAAGGAAAGATATGTATGTGAACGTTAGTTGCAATAAATCATAATCTATTCATTTCTATGTTTATGTAGCAGTACTCTTCTAGGTTCTATAAATGCGGAAACGTCGCCCATTTCATCATATTTTCTGCCGAGATGCAGCAGTTTTCATACTTCAAAAGGATTCTTTGTTCAGCGTTGATACGTAATAGTCACGACTTGAAGAATGTAAGTAATAAAAATAGGCAAAAAAATCGACCCTATTTGAGTGCTAAGTAATTGTAATTTTAGTTGTGTTTAATTTGCTAGTAATACTAGTCCTATTTTGGAGACTTGTCGTGACTATAGTGTATTGAAAACGTAAGGACGTTTATACGCCTATTTGATTATTCTATATCATTATTAGTGGGATTTTTTACAATATACTTGTAAAGAAACATAAGGACATTTGCAGGTCCGTTTGATTATATATGCCATTCTTTTTTTTTATTTTTATTTTTTTTCGAACTAGTCCTACACTGCTAGCCAATAAGATAAGGCCTTTACAGTTCCACGGGACAACTAAGGGGAGCGCTTAGGGCACTCACCCGATGCAAGTATATGCCATTCACAGGTAGTCTGACAGTAGTTTAATGTAAAATATAGGGCGTGTTACAGCAAAATAGGCTAACAGCAATACCTCAATTTAAAAAAATTACAAGTAAAGTTCGTAGAAAAGTCATAAGTTGGCACTTCATTATACGATTTACAGACCTTGCGTGCTACGAACAAAGAACTCGGTGTCAGTTAACTTTAATACGGCCAGCTCTAAGTAGCTTTCGTATTAGTGAAGCAAACAAGCTATATGTTCGTATTCTCTATGATACTACGTCAACTATTATGTACGCCAAAGCTAAGTTAAAAATAAATTCCAGGTGTACGAAGTCGTAAACTCAGCTACTTCGAAATAGTACACGTAGTGTGAAAGAAATATAGATAAATAGAGTTATGAAACTTTTATGCTTTTTACTTTTGATCCATCTGCTATAAAGTCTGATATAGGTAATCGTTCATTTTACAATGGCGTTTCTAGTATATGTACGAGTATACTATAACATTTTACATAATAATGAATGCGTTCATATTTACAATTCAAATCATTGTGATATTGTATCATTACTACATTATATGCCTATCATGAAACTCAATGGCAAGGAAACCACATACAGATTACCGGTATTATAACATATGAATAATACTAACAAACAGCTCAAGGTGTATAAGATATTTCTCTCGCGTCTCAGATTGCGTGTTCCATTGCAGATATCGGGTTGCGACCGCATTACCGCATCCGTTCTCGGGGAAGCTCGACTCTTCCTACTGTTTGAACTAATTGCGAACGAAAGAAACTTCCTGAGCGTCGGTTTAGTTTAAGCCGTTTAAGTTCGCAACTAGAATCGGTGCTTTGCGTGTTCCTTCTATTTTTAATCTTAATCAGTTTTTCAAGTATATAACTTATAAGTAATTAAAATAAATGATAAACATTGTGATATTGTTACGATTATTTCTACACTTATCCTCTATGTATGTTTTTAACCGACTTCAAAAAAGGATTTTAAAATAAATATATAATAGCTATTATTTAAATTTAGAATTGTATCTCAAATATTTTTACGTTACATTTTCCTTCACCGAATGCGGGAGCTTATTGCTGGAATCGAGTCCATGTAAATCGATACGGTATCCGAATATGTTAACACTGAGATATTCTCGTTTCATGACTGTACATATCTTATTTAATACCTGTATCAATGAAATAAACTTGTAGTAAGTGAAACATAAGTATTATAATTTATTCAGTGGGGAAGAATTATTACCCGAGAAAGTTTTAAATCAGACTTTGTTATTGCTATACTATTAGTATATAGTTATGAGTAGATACCAAACAATTACTGATTATAATTATATTACCGAGTATTTAAAAGAAAAAGTTGTTCGAGAGTAATAAAACAAGTAATTTTATGTACACTGAGAACCTGTTTGTAAGCGTACCGCAGTATATGGATATACCACCTGCAAGAAAACTAGTAATACTTAAGCCTAGTGGATCTGCTTTCCAAGCACTCAGAGAAAACACTGATTTTAACTAAGAAAGCGATGAAGCGCTGATGGCCCAGTTGGTAGTGTGTTTGGACACAGCTGTCGAAGAACGTAGGTTCGAATCCTAGCAACTGAGTCGGAACTTTCGGTGAAGGAAAACATCGTGATGAAACCATAGCATGTTGGTAGGGCTTTTTCTAAGTCCGTCTGGCTAGCTATCACCCTCAAGTTGAAAATCTGTCGCCAAGCACCTGTTGGTATGTTCCAGCAGCTGCACTTGAGAGCCAATCTCCTCCCCTCTAGGTATAGCGTGACCTCCATCTTAGACCACATCATCATTTAACATCAGATGAGTTGTAGTCAAACGCTAATCTATAAAGTATAAAAAAATGAAATAATAGTAAAACTTCTTATTTAGTAACTACACCATTTAAATCGTCACATGTTTATTTTTAATCACAATAATAACTACATGAAAGACCAATAATATCAACACTTGCAACGGTTCATTAATATTGTCGTTATAAAGGATAATATAAAAACCCTGATATCAAATTACAATCCTACTTTAGTATAGCGTCAAAAGTAAATAACGTTTACACTTAAAACGACATCGGACGACATTTCAACAAAAGTTCGCGAATCTTGTGAAATATTTAAAATAACTAATATCAAAATATTAACAACTGTATATATCACAATATACCTGTATATACATTTTCCTTAGAAGAACACTGAGGTAAATAACACTTAATTCATCGTTTATATCGATTATAAACAAACCGTTACCATCATCAATCTATAACATGTTTATTGTATTCTGTGTGCATACATACACTTTATTGAGATTTGCACGTTATTAACCAAATCACACATAACATTTCAAATTCCAATACAAATGTTCAGTAATTTAGTTTGGACTTGTTTGCACCCATCGTTTCCGCAGTTAACTAGTTTGTATACACGATTCCAATAATTATGTCACTCGGACATTAATGGTGATTGTATAATTTCACAATATATTAGTAATCTCTATTAATATGATGCATTGAAATGATTTATTTCATAACAATAATATTATGATGAAATGCAAATAAGTCATATGTATGCAAATATGATTCGTATTAAACTTTACAATAAAGAAATCCATAACAATGGGCTTATTTCGATTTAGTTGTCATTTGTTTTTAATTAAGGCCGTCAGTTAAGGTTAGGTTGTTTCACGGACAACAGGTTCGCATTACCGTCTAAGTACTTATAGTACAGCTTTCTAATTGATCTAGTATCCTGCTTTATAAGTAGACTTTGTCGGATGTCAATCACTTTTCAAAGTATCTGTAATGCCAGATTGTTCTTCGGATTATTAATTGTATATTTATTAATCGGTGCCCACGGCTTTGTTCTGATGAACATTATTTTGCTATTTAGTAAGAAAACTACCTGGATTAATGTTTGAGATGCCTTTTTTTACTTGTAATTTCGTCATTGGTATCTAAATTATACAATTGCTCAGTTTCTCTAGGGAAACTAAAATAATATAAAGCCTAGATAATACTCTGAAAAATCCTCTATGTACTTGTAAATGTTGCGACAAAATCAGTTCGGCCATTTCGAAGAATAACCGAAACAGGCAACAAACGTTTCAACTATATTCATACGTATGAATATACCTATCCTTTTAGTTGTTATTTATTTCAAGTAATATTTCCTTTATTTTGCATGGTGGTAGCGCTTTTCTAAGCTCGCCTGGACTAACTACAACCCTCAAATTGAAAATCTGTCGTCAAGAACATATGATTGTATTCCAGCGAGCGCATTTGAGAGCTAGTTTCACTAACTAGGTTTAACGTGTTTACCGTTTAGACCACATAGTCATTTAACATCTGGTGAGAGTGTCGTCATATGCTATAACTTATAAAGTATTAAAAAATTGGAATACACCGTTTTAAAATACGATTAAATTGCGGTCGTTAATTAAATGAAATTCATTAATTTTAGCACATGCGTTAATGAAGCCAGTACAATTATTTACTCGAGGTTATTTAAAAGTATTGCGCAAATTTAATTGCACATTTCGTATTTACTTACCTTCTGTGCAAATATTTCTCGTTTTACGTTTTTCATTTTGGCTACACACACACACACACACACACACATAATTACAAATACATGGCTTGTTTGAAAATGTGTAATGATAATGTTAAATCATACAAAATCTAAATCCAACTCGTTGTTAACTTCAAGTACTGTAAATTAATACAATAAAAACTAATATCGGTTATATTAAGTATCTAATATATTTAAGAAGCATAAAGCAAACCGTAAAATTGTATTACTTGGTACAAAGTTCTAATTGCACAACAGTTAACGAGAACTATTGCGGCAACGAACGTCCGATAATTCCAAACTCATCAGTACTCGTATTCAACAACTCTCTATATACTTGTGAAAATGACATATATGAACACCAATGAATTTCCTTGATGTGTGGTTATATTATTTGTCAAAAACAATTGGTATTGATTGACGTGAATTGGAAGTATGTAAAGTTTAAAAAATAAATTGGGTATAACATCATTGTAATAAAACTTAAACAAGCATTTTATATTCTCTTGTTATGAATGTTTTTTTATTTAATTATTAGATAATACTGTCCATTTCAAATATAAATAAGTTCAAATTGATGTTATTAACAGAATGATATTCCTATTGATGCGTTTTAATGAAGTTGAAAACTCAGAGTAACAAAATACATAGGCAATAAATTTAAAAAGAAATAATATGTAATAGGTTGATACATTAAGCCGTTTGGCTGGCTGGCCGCTCTTAAAAGGAGGTCACCAGACAGGGCGTAGGCCAGACAATGCAAAATGGGTTTGTTTCATATTACAATGAATGTACAGTAATTTAATGTCAAAATACTCGGAACGTATCCCTATCCGTTAAAACCGTTAATATGACGTAATCTTTTTTTTTAAGTGAAAATACCTGAAATCATGTATATCATTTTGTAATATAGTAATAATATAATATGGTAATATATACCCCTTAATTACATTTATTATAGCATATATTATTACGCATTACGATTTTTATATTTGGAAATTTAGTTTTGAGCTTACTAATTCATATGGACTTAGTTTGAATAACGTAATAGTTTTTAATAAATGTAAAACTGCATCTACTTAATACTTAATGTTATGTAATTTTATATATCAACATATTTTTCAAGGTAAAAATGTTAAATGCTTTAAATTTCAAGTTTTTTAAAATAGTAAAACTCACAAGCGTAAAAATAGGTAAATTGATAATATAATAGTTAAAAGTAATCACAGGCTGTTGTATTTTTTATATTTCGTTAATTACGTATGATATGTATTCAGCCGATATTTACATTTACAAGAACAAATTTAGATCTTCTTTAAAGATAACTCTCGCTCTATGATCCAGTTCAGTGTAGCATGATACTTCATAAACATATAGGACAACTGACGGACACAAAATATACCGAAACTCAGGACAACCGTTTGTGAGTCACGCAAATAATAGCTATGTATGGGATTCGGACTTAAAACATTCAATGCGACGGCAGCGGTAACGCGACATACAGCCACATACCATCATTATGCTACACTATTTCTTATAACAACCAATAAATTATCTAAATCGCTCAACATTACTACATGAATACGAATTTAATCGAAAAACCAGAACATTAGTGTATGAATAGAGCAGTGGTATTTGGAATCGGCAGACAAACACGAGTGGCCAAACAATAGTGGACTCGTGATATCCGCTCTTCGTGCCGCCATTAGGAAATAGGAAACGACCGCCACCAGCATTAGGAAACCGACTTTATTCGAAAAGTGCCCATGTTTGCTAACACAGCAGCGGCGCGTCGCGTCGTGCCGAGAAAATAGCTGACCTGTAAAACAGACTGTGATGTTACGACAACACACATAGTATGGTGACACTTTCCTTACGCTTAGAAAACATGAGAATTGAAATGTGGTGTATTAGGAGACGAGTTTCTCTATAGTTCCTTTTTTTTAATAATTGTGCTAAAACACTTTATCAATAAAGATTTTTATTATAAAATCATCAAAGAAATATATTCATGATATGGTATACTCGTGTTTTTAGTAATCAATAATGACTTTTATTTTATACTTATTTAATCTATACGAGTATGTATAAATAAAAATTCTTCGAGGTAAATCCACGAAACAACTAAACTTATTCTGACGAGACTTACTGGCAAACTGATTTTAAAAAAGTCACATAGGACTATATATAATTACTAGTTTTTGATCGCGTCTTCGCTCACGTCAATGTCGATTAGATATACGCCTTGGGAACAATACATTTTCCTGGAGGAAAGTTACCCCGTGCCCTTTTCTACACCCGTTACAATGTGTATACATTTCAAGACGATCGGTTGAGCAGTTAAAGCGAGAAGGCGATACAAACTCACTTCCACATTTCAAATATTACTATGGAAAAATATATTACACTTTCCTGTAGAGATGAAGCAGTGATAATAATAATTATTAAGGGTAACTTAAAATCGGTAAAATAAGTAATAATAGTAAAATTACCATTAAATAATAACCTATTAATATAAATGAAAAACATAGTTTCCATGAAATCGCGAAACCATTTTAATGAGAACGAAATAGATAGCAGTTGCTAGGAGAATGAATAAATATACAAATGAACATTATGTACTTCAATGTTCACAATATTCATATAATATTTGTACTTGTTTAGTTGTCATCACCTTACGGACATTAAACATGATTTTGATAGTAGTTATAGATTGTTATAAACTCTGCATACAGTATCAATGAATAATAGTTATTTTAATGAATCACACACCAGGTGTTTATGTTTTAATATATACGTACTATAGAACTATTATATTGTCACAAGGCATCGAATATATAGTTATGGTTTTGAAATGAATTAATATCGAGAATTCTTACATACAGGATATTGCTGGTAATGTCAAAATAAGGTCTTTTTAATAAATGGATATGAAAGTAATATATATACAAGGTACTTTAAACAGAATATTTTTTTTGCCTGTTTGTTTGTTCCGGCTAATCTCCGTAACGGTTAAACCGATTTTGACAGTACATTCGCTGGCAGATAGCCAATGTTATAAGACCTAACGTAGGCTACTTTTATCTTAGAAAATGAAATTAGGATTCCGCACAAAGAAAATAAACTAAAGGAGCAGTGTCGAGCACCGCGCACACTACTCACGCGCATTTTTACTTATAAAACTTTTAAGAAATTGATTTAAGTTTAAAGTCTGGCATAATTTAAAGATAGTGTATATAAAAAATTAAACTTTAAATGCATGTAATAAAAATGGCAGAAAATTTGTCTATAAATTGATTTATAAATCTATACCGTTGTCACTTATGATTGAACATCTAATGATTTTAAGTTCTATTTAATAATTCAGTTGAGCAATCAACTTTTAAAATCTATATAATTAATTTATTGTGTGAAAATTTATTGCAGTTAAAAAGTATTTGTCAAAGTCTCCCAGCCTCCATTTCAATTGGCGGCAAAGTTTCAGTATTGTTGTTCAAGAATTCGTTATTTCCTCGAAATCGTTATTTCACAAGTTACGTTTTACTTTTACGCGTTAACTTTTAAAATATTTTTTTGTGTTATCATCCAAGTTCTTGCTCCGGGTGGGTATTTTTAGCCAGTTGACTATTTCGTTTGTTTATTTTCCATTACCCATAGTCATAATCTTTTTGATGATGCGGTAACTCCTTGTGTAAAATATTAAACTGTCCTTATTTTTCGTCGCTTTATTTTGAACTTTGTAAATGTTAGCCTTAACGACACTGGTCTCAGTTCACTCGTGTCTATTATGTCCTTTAACTAAGGACGTCATACAGCATTTAGAATGTTAGTGTACGTATGTATTTAATCACTAGTAATAGATCAACAAATACAACGATATTCTTCATTGTTTTAATTTCAATTTATAACCCGTATTTTATATTTATTTTATAAAGCGTTTTATGCGACTGAAATTGTTTGTCAACCCTAATATTGTCGATTACAATTTAGAAAAGAAGCCCAATTTACTTATTATAATGGTGTCCGATTTACGGGTCGTATAGAAAGACTGTACGTTACATATAGCACAAATGGACGTTACACACGGTTGGATGGAATTCCCGAGATAAACAGTATTATGTCTTTGTAGATTCATCTAACAGAATCACAACCTATCTATTACTATTATCTGTTATCGTGGGCCCGCATATTGATGACTATGAATTTGTAAAGTTGAATTATTATCGATTTAATCTTATTGTAAATAGATTTATTTACATCAAAACGTTTGTAAGTTATAAAGTATTATTGGCGTAATAAAAAAATCCCTATTTTCGAAGATGATATCTTGTAATTGTAATATGCTTCGACTACTTATCGCGTTATAATTAACGTCAAAAATCAGCAGATTAGACGTTACTACATCTGTGTCTTTCTATTTACTTAATATTAGCGTCCCGTAAATTTCTTTGATGTGCGTAAAAACCGTTGGCCCAGTTATCGTGCTCCGTGTATCGTTAACGCTATCCGATAGTTCGTAACGCATAACGATAATGTCTTCCCAAATTTGCATTTAGTGTGACCATTGACTAGACTTCGTGCCAATACACGCAGGTATAGGAGTAGCATTACAACGAAATTTTGTACAAAAGATTGAACTGTACATAGAATTTAACAATAATTAGTAACGACTGTTTATTTTACACTTATTTGTAATATTATTCGTTTTATATTTCTATTACATATATTCATAATATATAGTAATAAATGATATAATTTACATACAATATCAACGACATCTCTATTCGCAATACTTTCACTTCGTAAATTAACATTAACTTTAGCAGTAGTACGTGATCAGATTATAAAATGTAGATATAAACCCGTTACTTAAAGTTTTTACACTAACATAAAATTGTATGTTGTGGTTTTACTTACTTGACAGCTGTTTGCGACTCCGTATGCGATAACTACCACATCAAAATCAATTAACAGAGAATATATAGCTTATCGTGCTTTGGAATAATATAGTTTCATACTAGTGAAAGAATTCTTAGGTTTGAATAAATAGTAATGACATGTTCACAGTGTATTTATTAATAATAGGATAAATAAAATTATTTGATTTTTACTCACGTACAGAGATAAACACCAATCACTTTAGAATTCCATTTTAAATTAAAAAAAATCAAAATTTAAAAAAATTAATAAAAAAAAACAATTAAAAAGATTAATCCATTTTAAATTAAAAAAATTCAAAATTAAAAATAAAAAAAAATTAAAATCATTCAGTTTCGCTAACGAGGTAAAATTTCCAAATAAATACCAGTTAATCTCATTTAGGGATTACTTCGCAACAGTTATCACTTATCACAGTAACTGTCCAAGGGTAGCTGATAGTTTCAAAGCGTATTGCACGACGGTAGAACTAGTGTATTATTATTATTACACGTTAAGCAATCCATATCCACAACATTGTATATCTGCTGATTGGATGATTAATTATCTCTATAAGAAATGCTACCGGAATATGACACGAAGTCGTCGTTAGTTTTAAGATTATTGGTTTGAATTTCTGTTGTGTACACACATTTACGAGAATGGTGTGATTTTAAAACGTAAATTATCGACACACTGCAAAGGAATTGTCGAACAATGATGTAAAGGTATGATCTCGACACACAAGTGTACAAAACCAATGTGCGTTGCAATTTTATTGCACTACTATTCGATAAGCCCTTACCAGAACGCTGAGATTAAGCGATATCTTACTATAAACTTTCAAGTAATAAATTTCGCAACAATTATTTAAACGAATTGTTTTAAAACCTTAAATGGTATGAATCACTTAGTTTCGCTAATGATGTAACCGAAATTAGTTTTGGATGCTTAATAATATTTTGGCTGAAGCTAATTCGCCTGCTCTTTGTACTTAAGTTATTTGTGTTATGCAATGTAAAATTAATATAATACTTCTTACGTCCTTTCTACTATTTTGTTTTTTTTTTCCTTCACTTAATTATTTTCATTTTGCGTCGGTTTTTGCACCAGCCTAAACTTTTTTATACCTAGCTCGACAAATAACTGTATGAACCTTGTTACCTGATACTGCGTTTCAAAGCCAAAAGACCTATAATATTGTTTATTATTGTCAAACGCGAATTACGAAGGCTACAGCCGAAGGGTGCAAAAAAATGCAACACTTTTAATATAATATTTAATAAAACTGAATTTACAATGTAATTATAACTAGACAAGTGACTACTGTTCGATATTAGAATCAGTAGTCATACAATTTATAATTAAACTATAACTAACAAGTGAGCATCGTTCGATGCTAGAATGATGACTGACTTTAGTTTGCTTCGATTCCTTAGTGGTAACCTAGCTAGATGTGCTGAGCAAGTCCTTTGTGACTTGCGGTGGCGCCTCGTGTCTTGGTGGTGTCGCAACAGTGGGTTGCACGTTCAGCAGCGTTGGCTCTTTACGCTCGTTCGATGTTTATTGAGGTCGATGCGAAGTCATCGATCTGGGTGGCGCATGGCTTCGTAACATGTTCAGCATTATTGGCGCTTTTGGAACTATTTGGTATTATTGAGGTCATTGCATAGTCATCGATCTAGGCGGCACGTGGATGTGTAACACCTCCCCCCGAAGATCAGCAACTATTCGAGAGCTCGCTTGAGATGGTTGCTGAAATGTTCTTATGATCAACCCTTATACAGTCCGGGTTGATGTTTCTTGGAGCTGGATTTACATATATACTCCGTGACACATCAGTGCTGCTTTCTGTAGCTTCATTGTTGCTTCGTAGACGTTTAAGTTGTAACCTTCGGTACACTGCTATGAAAATAAGTGCACCTATACCGAGTAGTATAACATAGAGAGGGATGGTGGTGTGATATACAGCTAGATCGGTCGCTCCCTCGAGATGAACAGGAGCTTCTGTTGCTACTGCTGAGCTGATACTATGTAGGGCTTTTAGGTCGACTGAGTTGATGATGATGGGTGGATGTTCTATGTGCCTCGACTCGTCATACTGAGGCATTTCCATGATTCTTATGGCGTGTCCTTTAATCCGGTCGTTAGTGTTTGCGATGGTAAATTTCGGTGCTTTCAAATGACAGTTGCGTGGGATGACTGCCAAGTAGCTGCCTTGTAGTGTCCGGTACTGTTCCTGACCGCAGATGATTTTCACTTTTGTAGCAGTAGGAAAACTCAGTGTGTAGTGCTTGTCGTCGAGTTCTTCTAAAGCTTCCTGCGTTAGAATAACTGGAGTATACGGGCAGGACTGGTTGAGGACCTGTTGTGTGATGAGCTGCTGGACGCAGTCAGGTTTGTCACGTAGTCCGTAATTAGGTCTTGGTTGGCAGATAAACCAGGAATTTACCTTCGGGCATTCAGCCTCCATGTACCTAGAGTCTTTTCCAGAAATTGCTATGTAAGGTGAGGTAGGTACTAGGATTTGGTGATTTTTGTTAGGAACGATTGATAGCCGGTAGAGATCGTAGGTTGCAGGGTCGGTTACGGGGACCTTGATAACTACTACTATCTGTTCATCTAAATAAAAATAACCTGATTTAATTATTTCATAAAAATTTCTAATTTCTATGTTAAGAATTTCATCATTCGAATATAAAATCCTTAATTTACTTAATATATCATTAATTTCATCTACACTAACTATCGAATATGGGGTGCTCGATGCACGTATAAACGATAACTTATATTCTAAACTAATTAGTTCATCCGACAACTCTTCTATATTATCTCCTAAGATTAGAAGGTATTGTGCCATATGGGCATATTTAATTAAATCAGTGTCTCTGTTACTATCGCTTTCTATAATAACATTAAGTATTTTACTTAACCTATTCTGGTTTATAACTATACTCTCGATAATTTTTGAGCTATAAGAAATCCAATTTTGATTTAAACTAACGTGGTTATTGAGTTCTGACTCTAATTTTTGTTCATTATTTTGGAGTACTCGGATGGCATTCTCGTATTTAATTGCGTCAGTGTAATCAAGATTACCCGATATGCTTTTTATTACAGAACCAAGACCGTCGATGAGTCCTCTCTTGTTGCGACTTGACTTGAAGACATGCAACTGATTAGACAGCTGTGCGATTTTATTACTAAGATATTCAATATGCGGGTTAAAAAGAGACAGAGTCTTGTTATTTAGCAAAGGTTTCATCTCAAGCATTTGGCTTTTAACTGACTCAATTTGTGTATTAATTGTGGTTAAATTTATATAATTAAGAAAAGAGTGGTAATGAGATACGATTTTCGTAGCTCCTAGTTTAAAGGGAAGTAGTCCTGGTCCATTGTCTAACGAGTCAATTTTTATGTCTTGTCCTTGAGTCTGATGCAGTAGTAACGTCAACAGTAGTGTCCTGTAACAAGGTGAGGTCTTTAGGACTTCGCTTAAGGCGTGATTTAGCAACAGGACCGTGTTTCTTTTTTGTATATATATGTATAGGAAGATCAGCAAGCACAGTATCTTGTGTGAATCGTGGGGCTAACTTTTGTCGGGAAGCTAGGGGATTACGTATGAATACTTGTTGGTTAGGGGTATAGTCTTTTTCAGGTTCTCGATCTTTGTTTCTATTCTCGATTAATTGAGTTCTGTCGTGTAAAGTGGTGTCGTTAATAATGTCATACACCTGATTCATTCGGCTACGGTGGTCTTGTGAGTACTGTTGAAGCAAGTGTTCTGTTAAATCAATGTCTAGTGGGTCTCGTGGATCAAAATGTCCTGTTATTAAGTCTAAGGGTCTGCACTTAGTAAAGCTGTGTATAGAGCTATTATAGGCTAGTACTGCGTAATGTATTAAGTTAACGGCAGGCTCATTTCTTTTATTGATTTTTAGTATTCTTAGGTGTTCAAGGATCGTAGAATGGAATCTTTCGACTATTCCATTGTCATTGGGAGTATGAGCAAGGATTTTGTGGTGCTGAATTTTATGAAGTCGAGTAAACTCATAAAATATCTGGTTGGTGAACTCAGGCCCTTGATCAGTGACTATGGTAATAGGAACACCGTGATGTGTGCAGAACACTAGAAGGGCTTGAATGACGCTTAAAGCTGTACCATCTCTCAAGTGGTACGCCTGGCCATATTTCGAAAAAGCATCAACTATCGTGAGATATTTTTCAGCTTGCGCAGTGAAAGGGTCAAGGTGCACTACCTCGAATGGTTTAGTTGGTGGTGGTACCACAGAAAATCTTTGCTTAATGGGGTGACGATCATACTTAGCCTGACCACAGATACTACATTCGTTTATGTATTTGGCAATACATTCCTTCATTTTGGGCCAGTAATAACGGGAAGACAAGGCCAAATAGCATTCGGTTATACCGCGATGGTTTGTTTTACCCTCGTGGTATTTTCGTATTATTTCTTGCTGGCGTAAATATTCCTTTACGTTCTCTAACTCGGTTTTAGTCAGTACTAAGTTCATGGAGGAGCTCTTAAAATTATCCTGAACAATAGGGATGATTTTATACATAGCCAGTGGGGGATGAATTATTATGCCGGTTTTTACTTTAGGGTTAACATATTCTTTAATGGCATTAATTACGTCGTGTTCAAGGTTAGACTCGGTCAGTTGGATAGTAGTCCTAGTGTGTGACTCAAAAGGTTTTGTCACTGTCGGTCGTTTTTTTATGTCTCCCACTAACATGAAACAAATCTGTCTGTTAAATTTATTAAGAGGGTCGTTAGATATAGGCACTTTCAAAATCGGGTTCTCAGCGCTTGTATGAGCGGTTACAGTTGAGGAACCTGTCTCAGATAAGGGTGGTGGATTAACACCGGAATAGCTGTGAGCGGTTATGGTGGTAGAGCCAGATCCCGATAGGGGTCTCTCAGATGTATTTACCGCCATTGAACTTGTGTCCTCATTATTAATTTCTATACGAGACAGAGCGTCCGCGTTCGTATTATATTTACCTGGCTTGTAGATGGTGGTAAAGTTATATTCGCTCAACTTTAGTTTCCAGCGCGTTAATCGCGAACCTGGTTCTTTTAGACTCATAACCCATTGTAAGGGCTTGTGATCAGTGACGATCTTAAATTTTCTACCAAAAAGATACGGGCGGAAATATTTTGTTGCCCAGACAATAGCTAAAAGTTCCTTTTCTATTGTGCTATAATTTGTTTCGCTTGAGTTTAGGGTTCTGGATGCATAAGCTATCGGTCTATCGCTACCTATCGTTCCTTGTGATAAAACAGCGGCTATAGCAAAATTTGAAGCGTCAGTGGTCAGAATAAATTCTTTTGTAAAGTCAGGGTATTGTAGTATAGGGTCGTTTGTCAAAAGTAATTTGCACTTATCAAAACAGTTGACATAATTGGGGTCGTTAATCATTATCTTTGATCCTTTTTTCAAGCATTGCGTCATTGGTTTTATTATACGGGCAAAATCCGGTATAAACTTTCTATAGTAGCCTATTAAACCGAGAAAACGCTTGATTTCGGTAGCAGTTCTTGGCATTGGAAACTTTTGAATGGCAGTAAGCTTATCAGGGTTTGGTTTAATGCCTTCCTTACTGATGATATGACCTAAATAAGCGGTTTCTAATTTTAAGAATTCCGATTTGTCCATTTGGATTTTGAAGTTAGATTCTCTCAGTCTTTTGAATACCTTTTCAAGGTTGATTATGTGCTCTTGTAATGAAACGCTAAAGACGATAATGTCGTCGAGATACACTAAGCAGACAACGTTCTGTAGATCTCTAAGTACGTTATCCATCACTCTTTGAAAAGTTGATGGAGAATTTTTCAGTCCCATGGGCATCCGCAAAAATTCAAAGTGCCCGTGCTCAACATTAAAGGCAGTCTTGGAAATGTCATCAAGGTTCATTTCCACCTGATAGAAGCCACTTGCAAGATCTAGGGTTGTGAAATAGTGACAGTTGCCTAGCTTGTCTAATACGTCATTGATGTTAGGAATGGGATACTTATCGTCAATAGTTTTTTCATTGACTTTTCTAAAGTCTACAACAATTCGCCATTTCTTTTTACCGGAAGCATCAGCTTTCTTTGGAACAACCCAGATAGGTGAGCTCCATGCTGACTGAGAAGGACGTATTATTCCCTGTTGTAACATTTTGGAAATTTGAGATTGAACTTCCTGCCTGTGAATAAAAGGGTACCTGTAAGTCTTGGTATAGACAGGTTGTTCGTCAGTGGTACGAATGCTATGTTTGACTTTATTGGTGAACGTCAGGGGTTCATTTTCAATATAGAAGACATCAGCGTATTGAGCACAGAGAGATTCTAAATTAGCTTTTTCTTCAGGATTCAAATGGCTAGTCCGTAGTTGTGACAATACCTTTCTAACGCGATCGGGTAGTATTTTCGAATTAGCGCGCCTACATTGTATGTTGCAAAGCTCAGCGCTAACGGGCCTATCCATAGAAAATACTATGTCATATTTAGTCGGGTTAACGATTTCAATAATGCCACGATTATTTTCTACGGTCGTGACGCAATCGCGTATAGTGCAATTTGATATTACTTGCTCTCTGACTAATGCTTCACCGTTGTGAAAATTAATCGGTACACGAATTAGTTTAGACGTATTGGCCGGTATTATTTCCTCATATAAGTTACAGTTGCGGGAGTCATACATTAGCAACGGATTCGTTGATTGGCGTGTTACTAAAATTTTATTTTTTAAATCTATACTCGACTCTAATTTTTCTAATAGATCATAACCGATTAACCCATCAAAATAGTTATGGAATTTATAAATGAATAATTTAATATTGCTGTTTTCATTAAATTCACGAAAACATGGTACAGTTATTGAATAGTAATTTCTAGTAGTCGCGTGTATATTCGTGACCTCGAAGGGGTCGTAATTGCATGGTATGTCAGGAAAAAAAATTTTTACGGCCTCGGGGCTAATGAACGATTGATTAGCGCCTGTGTCTATCAATAATTTTAGGGGCGGATGTGCTATCTGTATAAAAGGCAATTGTCGTTGTGTCTGCAAGTTGATTTCTATTTTGGTTTTTCTAATTCGGAAGCCTTCTGAAAACCCTGGTTCTCAGTTGAAGGTTCTCCTAAAATTTCCTCTACGTAAGTAGGAGTATAGTCGGCTATTTCGTATGGCAAGACGTCGTATGTCGAGTCGTTATATGTCGGTTCGTAGTCTACGTAGCAGTTGTCGTAGTAATAGTCTGTTTCGTAGGGGTCGTAGCCCTGCTGGTCATTGAACTCGTTAAGATTTAATTCTTTTGTTTTAAAATAGTTGCTCGGAGGCGGATTCCCGTTTCTTGCCCAGTCGTGGGGGACCCTAACTTGCGGCATCGGTCGTGATACGAAGTGGCTTACACCACTCATAGGCTGAGGGCCTGTGTTTGCTGGCCCTGGCTGATGATGAACGGGTTTGGACTGGGGCAACCTAAAAACGTTACTCTGTGGCCTGTAATTAGGTGGCGCGGCACTAAACATCTGTTGAGTACGCGTTGGGCCGCGGTTTGGGGGCATTTGAGGCGGTCTCCAAATCGGGCCTGGCCTTGGTGCCTCAAAATTCATAGGCCTAGACGGACCTGGTATATTAATCGCGGGTGATGGAAAAGTAAAAGCTCGCGGGCCTAATGACGTGTTGGTTGGAAGGCTGAAATTTAATTTGTCAGAGTTATATGAGGACGTGAACTGTGACTTTCGATCTGGCACACGATCGTTGCGCTGTTGAAGATACATTGTATTTTGTTCCTCGTGAACAAACTCGAGAGCCTTCTCGATGGTCTCAGGTCGCATGCACCTAATACGAGAACCTAGTGGGTCACGCAAGCCTCGCAAATACGACTGTAAGGTCAATTTCTTATAGAGAGTGCGCTTAGCTTCCACGGTGGTGGGCAAAGTCTCGTGTAGGCTGACGTACGTCATTACGGTACTGAATAAACTCTGACACTTTTCGTAGAATTCTTGTGGTGTCGCATGACCTTGGCTAAGGAGTGATAAGTCATTATATAGTGAGGTCTCATCGCGCTGATCAGCGAAATTATTAATTAAAGCGTTACGAATGCCACTCCAGGACTCTGGAATGCCGTTGGAATTAATCGTGCGAGCTGCGGGGCCCGTAACTTTGTTGAGAATTCCGTTTAGTAAGGCTAAGTTACTTAACTCATAACCAGCTTCATTTCGCATAAACTGTGCTACAAGTTGGTCACATAAGTTTATGAAGCGGGTCAAGACGTTGACGTTCCCGTCAAAATCCGGGACAAGCCTAAGGGCTTTATAAATCTGGTCTATTTGTGCGGTAGCCATTCTATTAAATTCTAAGTCCGCAGGCAAATCTAAATTTCTATTAGCGTCTACGCGCTCTACTCTACGTATTCTATCTAACCTAGGGGTCCTCGATTCCCGTGGATGGAAAATCTTAGATGTTTATAGGAACACTTAAAAGGAAAAAAAAAAGGAGAGCAATTCTAGATAGATCTAGGTACTCACATATGCATGTCTGGTTCTCTTGCACGTATCGATGCTCGGATACCCCTTCTGCTGCAGCTCTTGTAGGTTCAGATACTGCCGTTGCCCGTGATCGATTCACTGACTCTATAATTTTAACAGTATCCTACCGACTGCGCCAATTACGAAGGCTACAGCCGAAGGGTGCAAAAAAATGCAACACTTTTAATATAATATTTAATAAAACTGAATTTACAATGTAATTATAACTAGACAAGTGACTACTGTTCGATATTAGAATCAGTAGTCATACAATTTATAATTAAACTATAACTAACAAGTGAGCATCGTTCGATGCTAGAATGATGACTGACTTTAGTTTGCTTCGATTCCTTAGTGGTAACCTAGCTAGATGTGCTGAGCAAGTCCTTTGTGACTTGCGGTGGCGCCTCGTGTCTTGGTGGTGTCGCAACAGTGGGTTGCACGTTCAGCAGCGTTGGCTCTTTACGCTCGTTCGATGTTTATTGAGGTCGATGCGAAGTCATCGATCTGGGTGGCGCATGGCTTCGTAACATGTTCAGCATTATTGGCGCTTTTGGAACTATTTGGTATTATTGAGGTCATTGCATAGTCATCGATCTAGGCGGCACGTGGATGTGTAACACGCGTTTTATACAATTTGTTAACTTAATATTAAAAACAAAAACATAAAAGTAAAAAAAGTAATTCTATGCGCTCTTTTGGCACACAACCCTATCTAACTGCTGTGATACGACCTTTTTGGATTTGGTAAGCGATATATATATAGTATTGCCCAAAACAACGGTGACCATGGTAAATGAACCTGATCACAGTTGTTATAGTTATTTCTGCCTACTGAAATATCTATTCAAGATTTATTTTAAATACCTAATATTATATGAAGGTGGGAAACACGTTATAAGCGCGACTATTCTACATTTTTACAGTATGGTAAAAGAGAAAATTTGCGATGGGCTTTATTCGGGCTAAAGCAGATGCTTTCGTGTAACAATAACTTCGTAGACAAGCTCACGTAGTTTCATAGTGGTAGGGAGATAATGGAATGAGGTTAAACAAAGACGAAAAGACATGCTCAGCGAAGAAATGTGCCTTTGTAGATGAAGTTCTAAATTTTTTGTGACGTCTATGACTTTCACAATGCTGACAGCACGGAACTGCAGCCTATGCAGGGTATCAAAGAGATGAAATATTTCATGTACGGCTAGACTTGAGCATTATAAAGAACCTAGCCGAGTGAAATACCGTCGCAATTTGTACAGCATGCGAAAACAATATTCCCAAAATGATTTCCCAAGATTAACAGGTCGCAGTGTATATCCACTCATACCACACATAGTATGTCAAACTTTACAAATAAGATATTTCAAAGAAACAAACGAAGAGAGACAGCAAATATCCTCTACAACTATAATGAGAGTATGTATGTGGTAAAAGAATAAGTATTTTTTAAATTATAGCTTATATCGAAGTCACTGAAACCATTTTAATTATATTAACATACTTGTAAGGAGTTCACTGATTCGCCAGTAGGCAATTACTTAGTATTAATACTCTCCACGTTGATTATTGTGTTTAAAAAAATGAGCAAAATCAAACAAAACAACAAATTAGGCATTCAATGTAGTTAATAAAAAAATAAATTGAATTCAATTACCTTGATTTAGTGAATACTTTCGATATCCACCACAAAAAAGAAGATATTATAAACTGAAGTAGGTACAAAACAATTCTACTTTACGGGCCAAATAGCCAATTTATATATATTCAGTTTAAACTGGTTGTTCGTGTAGTGGTTGAAATTGGACTATAATTCATTAATTTTTAAAATATGAAAATGTTAGGGAACAACGATATTTGTCCAAAAATTTTATCGATAACATTAAATGAAATTAAAAGGCCTGGTGTACAAGAGCATCATCCGACTAGTTTTGTTATATGGCAGCAAAACGTGGCTAGTCGTAATTAGACATGCCCCACAGCCACGCATCACTGAGATGAACAAGCTGCAATGGATATGTGGCGTTACATGCCTATATCGCATTCGAAACGAACACATTCATGGCAGCCTTGGTATCCGTTGTCGTGAATAAGCAGGAGAGTCGTTTTTACTGGTATGGTTACCAGGCTACGTCCAAAATATATGTCTCAACTTCACAGTACAAGAACTAAGATCTCGCGACAGCCCAAAAAAGTGTGATAGCGGATATGAAGAAGAAAAAGACAAAAGGATGCCGAAGATTGGCCAAAATAGAAGAAGTATAGTCGAAAATCAGACTCTGGCACCGAGCCGGGAAAGCGCTAAGCAGAAGAAGACTAAAACTACTAAATATTTACTAAACAAAAAAAATCGAGAAAAGAAGAGGAATATGTAATTAACTCAGTTGTCTCTGTCTATTTATATATAGATGAGTGACTTTATATTAATTAGTAATACCTATACTAACGTCATTTTAACATAACTGATATAACTTTCTGATATAGGTAGATATTAAAGTATTTTTGTAATTATTAGATATCAGTGATAAAAATACTCGTGTACTATATACTTGACACGGAAAACACAGCCTCATCGTAGCATCATAACTGTTTACGTACTAATAAAATCTTTTATGATCAAAACATCTGTGAAAGCAATAGATCTGGGACAAATTATGTAAGATAAAACTCATTTAATGATTTGTTCGTAATATGATATTTTTTCCTTTGTGGTTTCAGTTTCATACTTTATTATTCATTTATTTTCTAATCTACTATATTAAATTATTATTTGTTCTTTGATTTTAATTTGTACTTTTAATAAATCACCATCATGCAAAAGTGAAGTGAATGGGAAATAACGCCACAGAGGATAAATTCTGAGATGCCATAAAAACTGCAGGGAAAGTTGAAATTGAAATTATCACAAGACAATTACTTCAGAAATGGCAAACACGATTAGTCGTTATTAAAAACCCTTGAACATATTTTCCTAAGAAAAAAATCGCATAAAACAGAAGAGACTAATTTAGTACGTGAAAATGGCAGTAATAGTCTTTGATGAGAACTGGGTTGCCAGTAATGAAAAAGAAAGAAAAACCCCTTTCTAAGGGAAAATACAACTCGGAGCTTATTCGGTCCCCTTTCAAATTCGATTTACCAAGGAGTATGAAATAAACAAAGTTTCAAAATATTTAGTGAATAAATAACACATTATGAAATCTTAAATACTGTAATGTAAAAGGAATATATTCATTGTAAAAACCAAAATAAACGAAATGAAAAAATAAATAATTTCATAAGTCCGTATTCACAATATTTATTAATGAAATATAATTCAGTTGGTAAGCGTGTGCTAGTGTTGAAACATTGAGAAGGGCATTTATATCCTTTATGAATATAAGCTTAATAACCCCTCTTATAAAAGCTACTTACTGGTGTGGCAATTAATCGGTAGACCTGCGTCCTACCCGTCGTATTTATAATTCTATATCGACCCCATCCGAATATTTAAACATATTGAATATCAAATATCCATTTATTGAAATTATTATAATAGATAAAATGAATGTAAACCTATTCATGTAACATTGCTGGCTGGTTTTCATTTCATTTTATGTTAGAATTAATCATTTCAAATTGAGAATCTAATTGAAAGTCATTCAGGTTTTTTGGAGGGATCTTAGTCTGTGATAGGTCTTAGTGTATTATAGATCTTAGTGTGTGATAGATCTTAGTGTGTAGTGGTTTTTATATTTTATTCATAATTTTGTGTTATTGTAATATTGGTGGTGTTTTACGTAATATAGTTCGATTATTACGCACAAGTGAAGTGGATGGGAAATAATAGCACGGAGTATGCATTCTGAGATGTTCTAACAAGGGAGCCACCATCTTGTTAGAACATTAAAATTAGCACAAGACACTTACTTGGCAAAATCTTGTTACTTGACGCTGGCTAGTGCACAAACCGTGCCGGAGCCAAAAAATAAAGAACAAGAAAGTCATTCAAACTTTCGAAAAGCGAATTTTCCTTAATTACTATTTTATAGTTCAGATTTGATAGTACTTGCGATGTTAATTTAAATATGTTTATTTAAAAAAAAATTAAAACATCTTTAAAAAAAGAGTGAATTGCTGTAATTGTAGAATGACAAAGACTGTCACAGGAGAAAGCAAGTACCGTAATCGACTTGTAATGGCTCGATTATTTATTACAACAAATAGTAATAGAAACAAATGCGTGCGAAGCTGCGGGCTAAATTATTAAGAATATAAATGGTTATGTTTGTCCTATCTAATATTATAAATGAGAGTGCGGGTTTCTTTGTTTGTTACGCTTTCAGGCCTTAAGTACTCAACAATCATTACGAAATTTAGCGCTCCCCTTAGTAGTCCGGTGAAACTGTAGAGGCCTTGCCAGGTCAATAGAGTAGTCAGTTCGAAAGAAAAAAAGAAATGTTGCCTGCATGTTGTCAGGGCTACAGGAACATATACACATGCTACCTTTCATCCAGAAGTAAAGTAATGTTTCAAGAGAACGATCAAATTGAAGCCGTTGGAAAAAGCTAGTTATGATTTAAGATTAAAATTAGGAATAGTTAAAAGTCTTATAGAACCCAGCCAATTTAATTATAATAATTCATTACAAAAGAAGTATATAGCCTTGTGTAATAAGACCTCATTGCTAGTTAATAACTCGATTTAATTTTAGAAATTTAGTGGATAACTTTATTAATACTTATATGGAATTTGACTGTATGCTGACTATTTTATGTTTATATGGTAAATTTCATATTCCATAGATTTTTGTTCATTCAACACAATTAAAATGACAAAAGACATCAAATGCTTCATAGCTAGGAACATTTTGTATTTGAAAATTAAATTGTCTTTTTAGTATTTTCCCTTACTTATTATTTATGTTTCTCATGGTTTGTACTTTTCCCTGAACTTCCACAAATATTATACGATTAACACTATCCAAATCAGTCCAGCCACTCTCGAGTTTTAACGAGACAAAAGAACAGCAATTCATTTTTATATATATAGATTAATATGATATTTACTATTAGGTACTGAATATACCTGAACGTATGAAATTTATGCTGAACGGTTTGACACATGGACAGTTAATAATGAACATTTAAATATAGAAGTTCGTCCTTGTATATGTGCATTTATCGACCCTCGATATTGTGAGCAGCCGACCATAGCAGTTAACGGTCAGGTAGCGTAAATAATGAGTACAGATGCGGTTATTGATTGAACACAACACTATTGGAACGGGGTATAACACTATAACTTTGTCTATGTCATAAATATTTTAAAGGTTTATTTTTATTATCAGACTAGCGTATTATCGAACAACGGCACTTTTATTCGCTATACAAAATAATCTTAAAAATGCATTCATAACGACTTCTAATAATAATAGTTTCTAGATATTTCCAGAATCATAATTCTCATATATTTATAAAACTATAGATTGTTTTTACCATTTCCACTATTCTTTATATAATATTTTTTTTATTTTCAAATCAGAAGCTCTTTTTATTTGTATTTTTATTTAAATAAAAATAATTTCATTCTGAAACGCCTGCCTGTTCTAATATCTCATCGCATATAAAACTACTAACAACATGGTGTTTGTTATACAGTTACATAATAAAAACAATACTCCCATTTGGATAGCAGACATTTCAGGTGAAATAAATGGCCATAAAAATCTGTACACAATTGTGGACACCCTTATCAAGAAAACAAAACAAGAACAAACAATTCAAATGTATTCATCTACAACACGAGACACGTGTGTCAACAGATGCTCTATTCTTTCAGACAAAGTAAAAACAGATCGAGTAACTCTTAAACATACGCTAAAACGTTTAGATTATGTTTCTCGAACTATAGCTTATAACAATAACTTGGCCTCTTACATGTCAAGGATGAGATTTATAGAAGGTTAATATTCTATTCCTGGTACAATTTGAAGTTTTCTAACATATGAAAATGAACTTATATGTTTTTCTATTGTCAAGCAAAGGACAAATATGTAATATATTTTATTTGTAAACAATACTTCTATTACAAATATACAATTAACATTTAATTAAGGAGATTAGAAGTTACACGATATTTTGGATATTTTATGTACTTCACATAATCTACCAAAATGTTTACGATAAAATATTTAATTACCTTTTTAAACATTATCAAATAAAGCGCCTACGCGTTTACATTGACTCAGTTAACTGTACAGAATTTTATATTAAGTACGTCACGAACAAAGAACGCAATGAAATTATACCGACATTTTATTAAATTCTCGAGCCGAATCCATTTCGATAAACGGAGTTAACCAACTTGGGAAGTCGCATCCTGTATTTTTTTTTTCAATTTCAATAGTCACCCATGAAACTGATAATTTGCAGTTGAGTGTCGTCATTTTGAAATTAGAGATATCAAATATTTGGTTACAATTAGAAATTAAATCGAACTTTTTAAATGTCACGTTAGCACATATTACGGATATATTTGATCGGTTCTTCAACAAATTGCCACTGCTTTGTATTAGACAAGATTACAGGATAATATATGGAATTCAATTGTTTTTAGAAAAAATATAATAATATAGAATTATATTAAACTCTCGCCAGCGACGCAGCTAATACGAACTAGTTAAACAATTTCTTTTCCCCGTTGCAGGATCTCCGTGGACAGTAGACGTGATGGCAGGGCCAGTGGGCGGCGGCGGAGGGGAGCCCACTAGGCTAATCCCCGCACGAGTGCCTGCCGTTTTCGAGATATCCACTTCCGGGTCAACTACATTCAACAAAAACGATGTAAAAACTATTTTCCTCATTCATTACTTTGATTTAATTGATATATTTGTCTTATATTTATAATCGTGGATGTTTTGATTCTTCACAAAGCATTTTAAAATTATGCTGAAAAACCAAATGTTAAAAATCTGTTTTGTAATTATTTAATATTCTGAAAATTAAGTAAGGCTAAGGCCAGTAGTGAATTACGTAGATCGTTTAATATTTATATAATGACCGCTTCTTTGAACTCATTAATTTTTATCACGTGTATATTATATACATATATTCACCAAATAATATGAATGAAATGTTAAATGAACTCTCATATCTCCTCTTACCTTAAATATATGTAAAGAAATCGTACGTGGTAACATGACTAATTCTTCGAAATTTATCTTAGAATATCATATAATTTATAAGGCTGAATTAAATAGTATTTAAATTGAGATTTTCAAAAAACAAAATAAAATGAATATGGAGACTGATCGAATTTATTCATTCATTGAATTACAATGCTTTTCACCTTTCAAGCTTCACTTGATTTCTACAATTCATTTATTCTGTTATCAATTATATACAATTCATAAATTCTTCATTTAAATTTCTTACAGCTTGGAATATAGTCGTCGGTAGAGTTTCGATATTATGTCTGTTCGGTTCACTAATTCAGTTGTTGAAGATTGTTGATAAAATTACTTTGTTTCACTGGAATATACATTTCAAATGACTTACTATTTATACAGAATGTTCAATGACAGATTTCAAACATCGGAAATATGTGAAATATAAAACACAGATCCAAATCCAAACAGTGAATTAGGTTCTTTTTAACTATTTTCTAGGAATGGCGATCTCCAAGCCTTACACACTATTCAAGTGTAGAAAGTATATTTCGAAAAACTCATCTACATAATTAATCTTACTGATTTCATAGCAAATATTTCCCGGATTAAATTACCCCGATTATCCCCTATATTATTATACCCTATAAGAAAAAACAGTACGAACTCAAATCTGACGCTGTTGGGTGGCTAACATATGTATGAAAGTATAGGTTCGAAAACTCATCGTACATAATTAGTCTTACTGATTCATAGCAAATAGTTCCCGGATTAAATGACCCCGATTATCCCCTATATTATTATACCCTATAAGAAAAAACAGTACGAACTCAAATCTGACGCTGTTGGGTGCCTAACATATGACACCGTTGCAGGACATTTTATTCCAGATAATACATTAGTTGTATGGGTTTGTACCAACCTTATGTAACCATGTGTTTCGGTCACAGTAGAGACTGTCTTGTATTTTCATTCTGATATATATTTTTATTATTGCCGTATATGTCTTTAAATTCAGGTTACATTTTGTCATTATTTTCGAAAGACTAAGTTAATTTCAGAAGCATAAATTGCAATACACATTTTAACTGCAACGATTGTTTGTTAACTTCCAATATAAAAAAGTTCTATATGATTCATACATGTACGAGTACGAAATTTCTTCATTACTTCCGAATAAGTTTTTCTTAACTTAAAGTCAAATTCTTTGAGTAAATATTATTTTTACATTATAACCGGAACGCTGATATCAGTATACTTAATATATCGAAGCACTTGAAGGAAGTGATAATACTTTAACTTTTAAACATTTTCGTCTATATCCACTGTCGGTGTATGTTGCTATCTGGATCTTATTATTGAGTCAATAGCTTTTACCTAAGACTGATTATAATTTATTGATAACCCGTCATCTATTCGATGTGTATGATATCAATGTTGAAATTAGTGCGTTTTCGATACTCTCCACTACACTACATAGTTACTGAAAATTATCCAACACGTACGATTTCTAGAACAACATTCTACATTTTTTCGATAGCCGTGAGATAAGTATGCAAAAGCAACGTACGTACTCATTTTAAAATACTTGTCTATGAACATACTGTATTATATATTTTTTTTAGTTTACAATTAATCTTAATACTTCAGTCACTATACTGAGACCTAACACCGCAACGATCTTGAAGTTGAGAGAAAGTAATTTCACGATATACTACTAATTTTATTGAAATACAGGTAAACGTTACGGTAACTTCTCCATCGCGCCGACCAGTGAATGTTCGAGTCGTGGATGTCGCTGAAAGACCGGAACTTTACCGCATAGAATTCACGCCTACAGAAGTCGGCACCCATCTAATTGATGTAAGTGAATTATTATTCAAATTACAGAATACATTGATCAGACGGAATGTTTGTAACTGACATCATTAACGTACCAATTTTCAAATATTTCCTCTTTAAAATATAGTGATAATAAAATAAATTATTTTATTTTGGTATTAATAATTTTATGGTGAACTATCAAATCGTAAATAAACACAACAAGAATAAAACTATAATTCTGTTATAAATGACACATAGTTTCCGTCCCAAGACCTGTTTAGGTAAAAGAAAAATGAGTATGGAGACCCTTTCTAACCCCTATCCGTTGCAAAATAAATCACAAATTTCGGCAGTACACATTTTTCAATATCATGAAAAAGATACACAGGTTACTACCAAGCGCCGAGCTATGTATACACATTCACATATATACCTGTACTATATGTCGTGTGTAACGTAAATGTCACGAAAAGGAATAACTTTGACCTTCAGCTTTCAAGGTCTTCGATATTTGTGTATTTCTGTCCACTGCTTTTTATTCATTTCTTTAAGAAACTTTCATAAATTATATTCGTTGATAAATATTGAATAACTCATCGCATATTATCAATAAAAGACACTTCTACTAGGTTCAGACTAGGTGATCATTGAATAATAGCCACAACATTTTGTTGGTACAGAAAAGACTTTCGTGATCATTACAAAGCTCAGACTTTTCACTTAGTTACGGAACAGGAGTTTTATCCTGCCTTTGAAACAAATTATTTCTCAATTACGCTTGGATGATTTAGAGTTATCTAAGTTAGTAACTGAAATTCTACAATAAATAAACAAAAAGTAATATAAGACTACTTCGTAGAATATACAAAATAATGTTATAAACGCGAATGTGAATAACTGTGTTGTTTGTAACACTTAATCCCTGGACTGTTCAAAACCATGAAGGTTCAAGTTCCATACAAACGAACGTAGACCTCATGAGACACAGGTCAACAGATTGTTGGCAGCATAAACTTAAAAAAAAATCTGATTTATTACAAAACATTGAAAAATAACAAATTATTTATTGTAAATTATGTTTTTATGTAAAATGTATTTTTAAACATTATTTCAATTGCACGAACATTTTTTACTAAACTATGAAATTTACAATGTACAATGTCGTGAAATTAAAAACATAATATATCATTTTAGGATTTAGGTCTTAAAAAATCAGTCGAGGGATTAACTGATCATCATGGTATTTTCCAAACACGTCACGCGTATGTATAGAAAAGGATATAAGATATCTTTCATTCAGAAAAAGAGCACTGTTCCCGATAGTCAAGATAGATACGTCATGTCTACATTAAATCCAGTAAGAGCTAGTTTCTTATAGTTTCGTCTAATTCTAAAATAAAATATCTTTACTCTATACAGGTTTCCATAGCAGATGATAAATTCGGTAGTGGACCACTGATAGCGAAAGTGTATGATTCCAGTCTTATTAAAGTGACAGACGTGGGCAATGCTGTTGTAGGACAACAGTGTCAGTTTAAAGGTAACCTTAAGTTTGAAATATTATTTTTACGAACTGAAAATAAATGACTGCACGAATGGCACAGTGGTTTTAGCTTTTGCTTCGGTGCTCCCACCGGACTGATCTTCGTGTGTTCGAACCCACATATGACATTTGTTTATGTGATGTACGCAGCCCCCGATCTACGATTTTTTTGAACTGGGGGCAAAAACTTAATAATAGCGCCACTCACTGCAGCGTTTAAGATTAGTTACTTAAAAAAAATAAACAAATATAAATAACGGTTGATATTTTTTCGCGAATGGGATAAAAAGTACTTTCTTAATTTTGTACTCGTTATTATCTATTACCTAATAACTTTTTATGTGTGACATGAAATTATATACCCTAGAAAAAATAAACAGTCGGTATAAAGACGTCTATTGTCGACAGCGGCAAATGTCAAATCAGCATCTCTAGTCTACAAGTTCACTTGTGGTGTGAGCCTAGATGACGCCTTTTCCTTACAAGTCGACAGGTGAGTCAACCAGGCTAGGCGCTTTAGTGGAGTAATTTTTATTTTATTTTAATCATATTATATTGAGATTTTGGCGTCAACTGTAACTACCGTATACACTGAGTCTATATGTACCTTATGTAGATACATTGTATATATATAGAGTCCTTCATCACACTGTGTTTGATCCCTAAAAAGAGAGAGGAAAGTTTAAAGAAAGTGAAGTGATAAAATATCGAATAACTCGTTTATTCACATCGGCAATTACTAACATTTTCATGTTAAAACATATCTTCATAATATCCCACACGATACCATGAGTATGTAGTTTATACATACATAGTTTATTAACATCTATTTTGATGTACAAGCTTTATAATAGAATTCGTCCAATCTAAAAACTTGTGTACGCACAAAAAACCAATCAATCGATGTGCCTGGGAGAAGCTAAGAAATAGCGATTTCATTCATTGACCTTTTTCAAATACACTAAATTATTCTATTAAATGCATAATAATAAGTTAGATAATGAGCTTGGCATCTGATTTTAATTATTACAGTGGATGCGAGCGCTGCCGGCGAAGGGCAATTAGAAATTTCAATAAATGAGGGTGAGGTCCCTAATCATGTACAGGTAAGCTTGCATCACATTATGTAAAATTAAAAGGCTAGTTTGCTAAACTTTTTTCATATCTTTATTCTGTTTTTCATTGCACTGAAAATGAGTTAGGCCTTTGTTTGTACATATCAGAACATTCTGGAAGACAATTTCATAATTTACTATTGTCAATTTCCCTAAACCGCTCCTATACTCTTATAATATTATTATCTATGTATAAAATGCGAAGAGGGTCTGCAATTTTTTGATTAGCTTCCATTGTATAAGGTAGACAAGTGGGTATTATGACTGAGTTATGAATGTAATAATCCGCTCTTATGTCACTTTTGACAAAGGTAGGTGATTTAAGATTTAAGGGTACCTACATCTATAATAGTAGCGTAAATAGCGATTGTACTTAAAATTTAACTGTATATATATACGTTCATATACTACTTTTTTACACTTTTTTTTTACCTTAATTTAAAAAAAATACACAAGAGTTACTCGTTATTTTGTTCAAATTATACTTTTTCAATCAGGTGGTTGGTGGAGGCAAATGCTTGGTGTACTGGAGACCGGAGGCGACGACACCCCACCGCGTCGATATAAAGTTTAACGGAGAGCCGGTTCCTTCATCACCTTTTGTATTCCACGTAGCTCCTGCACAAAGAGTTACCATTGACACTTCACAAATTGGTTTGTTAAACCTAACAATTATTTATCTAACACTGCTTATGTAATAAGTGAGAAATCCAAAATATTTCATTTACAGTTCTAGCCAAACTTTTTGGGTACTCTAAGTAGAGTTGCGCGAAACATAAATTTAGTTATTTATTATAGGTCGACAAAACTTAAGAATGAACAAATGCCAATCGTAGATTCCTATAATTCTTTTTGAACTTTGTTTTGTACTAACTCTTCACTATATTACGCACAAGCGTAAACCTATGGTTACAATCACAATAACCAAAAAGTACTGACCAGGATTGTAATTATCCGAGAAAAAGAAACGCAAACATGTTTTATAATTAAAATCGTCATCTATATTTTAAAAGCTGACGTATTCTCTTATACTCTTCAATTGCGTAATTAAGTATAGTTCTCGACAAACTTTTTGACCGCTTTGAATGTAGTGGCGCAGAACACAAGTGTAATTTTAAATACGTATTATATTATATGGATAACATTGAGGCAAGTAATAAAGGGTAAATAGATGCCAATTTTAGATTTATATAATAATATTTTATATTTGTTTTGTATTAATATATAGACTATATTACGCGTAAGCCGGAATGTACGATAATAATCATTGCGGCTAAACAAAATAACGAGGACTGTAGGTGTTTTAATCAAGGTGTCACTGCATAGTTAGAATAATTTATGAGAAAAGAAGAAAAGTTTTATGATATGTGAATCAAACAATACGCATCCAGCAGTCTTTTAAAAAAAAAACAAATCAGCTGTTCTCTGCGAAGTTAGTGCCTGTGTATGTTATTTATAAATATAAATTTGCTCGAAAAGTTGACTATAATTAATAAACTACACATTTTCCTTTTTTTAGAGCTAGTGCCAGTCGGTGAAGCAGCATCATGTTCAGTGAGAGTGGAAGGATCATCTGGTGGAGAACTGACTGTGACTGTCCGTGGACCGCGGGGCGAAGTCCCCGTCCGACTTACTGGAGATGCAGTCACTGGCCTTGTAGCCAGCTTTACACCCAAAAATGTTGGACCTCATACGCTCACTGCACATTACAATAATCAACCTGTGCCTGTATGTATAATGTCACTATTATATTTTGAAGTATCGCGCCCTTTTTGAAAAAAATACCAAAGCGTCACTTTCTTTAATTGAAACACTAAAATACATTCATGAATCGGGATATAGTACAGTTAATTACTACAAACTACATTGTTTTTTTTTTAATTTACAATCCACTCTAGATTTATTCAAGTTGTACATAAGACTTTTATTTATGGTAATGACTATTGCAATATTATGTATATAATTTGCCTGATGCTACTTTTTATTTCGTTTTCTATTTTAATACAAATATTCTTTTATTCAAAAGAAAAAAAATTGGTCAAAGTTTATGTATTTGGTATTAATTTTTTTTTTTGTATTATGGTAATTCCTGTATTTTGTATATTCTCTTCATAAATAGTCAAAAAAGTTGTACATAGTATCATTTATTTATTCTAGGATGGAAGTGATATATCTATAAAATTATTTAAGTTTAAATTTTTTTGTCAAATAGATTTTATGACATGGGATAAAATCCAGCCACATATAATATATGTTGTATGTTATGTATGCAGTTTTCATTATGTTTGTTAATTGAATACAATTTTTGGTAACATATAACATGATTAACTATATATTTTAGGGAACACCTTTCGTGTGTAAAGCGTATGATGGAAAATTAGTGAGTGTAAATGGTGGCACATCAGCTAGAGTGGGGGTCCCTGTGCAATTAGCAGTAGATGCTGCTCAGGCTGGCGAAGGCAATCTAGAAATCACAGTTGCTGCTAGAGGCTTGAACATTCCAACACAGGTGCATCCACAAGTAAGATTTTTAATTTTTTATATGTACCTAAAATCTTACTGTATTTGCAAAATGTTAGTTATAAAACACGCTTGATGAATTTTATGTATAAATTTTAAATTATTTACAAGTTAAAATGGTAATATTAGAAAAATCAATATTTATGTGTTATGGACTCATGACTATTAAATAATTATTTCTTCAGATGCAGTAGTGAAGAAAATGTCAGTAAAAACATATCTATATATAAGTTTTCAGTAAAGTATTTTGGCATTAATGGGTGGCATAATTAAAGATTCCATGCAATCCTATTTAAAACTGGAAAGGCTAATGCTCTTTCCTAATTTGCCAGTAATCATTTTCCATTGCTAATTATTATCAAAAATATATATATATATTATAAAAATCAGTTAACACGACTTATTACAGTATAAGCTAATTAACATTTTGCAACAATAAAAAATAAACCATGTGAATACACTAATCTATAAAGCTTTGATGAGTAATATTCTATTTTTGCAGGGAAATGCTCGCTTCACAGTGTCATTCACACCAACAGAAGCCTGTGAACATATTGTTAATGTTTCATTCAATAAGGTAACATATTTTGTTTATAATACTTGTATTGTATAAAATACTGGAGTATTTATAATTTGAAAATATCAGTGATTCACACTGATACAATGCATATTTTAGTACCCGTAATAAAAATTTTTTGCTATGACTAAGGTAAAATGATAGTTATACGAGTACAATTTTTTCATATCATGTAGTCTAAAAGAATAGCATTTTCATCCTTGCAGATGAAATAAGAATTATATTTTCACCATACTCAATTGCACAAATCTGTTGTATTTCTCTTTGTTTGATAAATTTTAATTTTTACTAGTCCAACTAGAAGGAGGAAAATGTTTTTCAAGTGTATATATACATACATATGTATATCTATACCTTTAGCACACAGCAATAGCCTGCATGGTTTGGTGAATTATAAAGTATAAAGTGTTGTCATCTTCATTGTTACTCAGGAAGTGACATACAGTGCATTATATGTATCTGTAATGTTTATAAATGAGTAAAAGAGGCTAAATAAAACTTTCAATCATCTGCTAAAGAACATCTTAATGTATGTGACTAACAATAGTTTGTTTTGCAAAAGTTTTATTTTTTACTTTGTAATTGTACTTTTATACATTTACCAAATATATTGATGGAAATGACGTCGTACACAACTTTCGAAAGTTGTCATGTTCTCTGATATTGTTTAGATGCGTGTCCCAGGCTGCCCACTTGTTATTGATGTGGCCGAAGGTAGTGGTAGTGGGGCTAAAGTTACGATACCAGGACCTGCGCCGTTACATCAGTCGGCGGCTCTCACGCTTCACCATCCAACCGCTACTCTCGATCAAATAGAAGTTAATGTTGAGGGTAAATATTATGAGCGATTTATTGAAACACTCAAAAATCCAGGAACATTCCAAATTGATTTAGTTATAAAAACGCAGCTATATTGTTCCATTATTCTAACAAACAAAATGGAATACATATATTTTTGCATACTTTATAGGTTGTTTGATAACAATATCATCTGATGTTAAGAGATTATATTACCAAATAGGGTATAACGATAAGTGATGCTAGAAATGGTATTGATTCTATATATATTCCGAGCTGTGTAAATACTCTGATAAGTATGTGAACCGAATTTTCAATTTGAGCAAATAGCCAGGTGAGTTTGAGAAAACGTTGTATCATCATGTTGTAGTTACATCCACATATCTTCCTAAGCCTAAGCTCCTTTTAGGGTCTTAATTTATGTTCAAACAGGATACTGATGAGTATCAACCCTACAAATTGTTTTTCTGTGCAATAGAATAAAGCTATTGATGATCTTATATTTTTGGTAAACTTGTATGGTAATATTTCTTTCCAATAGATAATTAACAGAAATGAAATTGATTCCGTCTAACATCATAAAATGTTAATTAACACAATAAATATTGGTAAATTGATAACTAAGGCCCATACAGATAACAAAGTTTTCAATAAGGTGTTACAGTGTATGTTTTTGAAATAATGTCGTTTAAAACATGTAATATACATTTATTTGAATGAAAATCCTATAAAATTTTGAGTGAATAATAATTGGCATGATTTAATTAATAAATAACCTATACAAAAATCTTTCAACTAATAAGTAGGTGTAGGATTGTGATCAAGCCTCACTATTTTGCTTTAATTATAAGTAATATGTCTGGTTCTTTTACAGGGTGGTATAAATGATACAAAAGGCAAATTAATTTGGGATAGTGAAAAAAAAAATCAAAATGATACTAACCAATGTAGAATCCCTTACGTGGATAATAGGAGGGACTTTCTTATGTCATTTCACTTTCGCTTTGCAGACTAACAAACCATCCTAACTTGCAATATTATATTTATTACTAATAATATGAATAACATATACTCATATCTCTTGTTTAGGTTATTAAAATAGTTACAATTATGTTAGTGACAGTTAAACTTTATTAGTGATGTCTAAGGGTCGTTATTTCGACTATCATTGATTTATTTTTCAAGTTTAAATATGAAGGAAAAAACGAACTTTATGTTGGTGATAACACTAAAACTCTTCAATAGGTACTTAACAAAAGAAAAATAAAGGAAAAGCGGTTGAGAAACAGAGGAGGGTATAGATGTTCGTAACTTTTTACCTCTTTCTCTATTTATATATAGATTTTTGGATATTTTTAATTGTGAAAATTTAAAGAAACGAATAACATGATGTAACATTCATTTACTACTGATTAAAAATAGCTCATTCGCTTCGCCCTAACTTCTAACACTCTCGAGAAGTAGGGAAAAGTAGAGTGGGGTTGATTGGGCGAGGCGGTGAGCTGAGAGAAACGGGGGCGCAGGTCCGAACGGCGCGTCGGTACCGGCGGCGGTAGTCGCCCGCGGGGCCCGCAGTCTTCCGAGCCGAGTTCGTACCCCGCGCGGTCGGCGAACACAGGCTTAACGTGCTGGTCGACTCCGTGCCCATACCTGCGAGCCCCTTCCATTTAAAAGTAAGCATTTTAACACATTTTCTCAAAGTAATATAGATACGTTAAAAGTTACTTAGAATAACGGGTAATAATAACATAAACTTTTTATTTATTTGATAGGAAAATTGTGACGTGTATATCTTTATAAGTTAGCAACCATCAAGTTAAACAAATAAGAAATATAATTACTTCAAAATACATATCCTATCAATTATCGAATTCCTTGCATATATTATGGACATGCCCATATAGAACAAAAATCAATATATTAATAGTTTCAGTTGTACACTGAAATCTGAAATAATTTAAGATTTTTTAAATTACATTTTAAAGGATATATTGGACAAATGACCATTGTATCTAGGTTGTAAACCTTGTGTTTACAATAGAATAGTTAGAATCATCTAGTAAGTGTAGATGGAAATTATCTAGATCAGTGAGGTTCCTTATATATATAACAGTAACCATACATTAATAAAATTGTATATGCAATCACTTCACTATACATGAAACAATGTTTATTTAATGCCTATATATTTACGAATATTTACCACTATAACAATTGCTTGTCGGTTTTCAAACTGTACACATCAGTGTTTGTACTGTTTTTAATTTACAGGTATATGATGTAACAGCCATAAGAGTAAAAGATGTCGCTCATGGAACTGTCGGAAAATCAGTCACATTTCTAGGTAAATTAAGTTTATTTTTTAAATTTGAATAAAACTTAAGTCATTTATGAAAATGTATCTAAAGATTGTAAACTAATTTTTGTATGAAAAAGTACAAAATATTATTCTTTACAATATTTCATTGGAAATCAAAACTATTCAACACATTCATATAAAAAAATATGTATTTGAGGCCTGGTGCTAACAGACCTGGTATAAAACATTCATGTTTTCTGTAAATGCTATTAAAACAATGAACCAGCATTGTTATTATGAGTTTTGTAAATATTGTGTTAATAAACTCTTAAATTTACTAATAGCATAATAAATAATATATCCTTCGTAAGACGCAGTGGTTTTAATATCCATATTATTTTATTAATGCTGTGAAAATTCACATAATATTTGTACTTTTTAAAATAGTTCTTTATAAAGCAAGTGGTAATGGCTTAGTGGCTAGCGTGTTCAGACACCACTGTCGATTGACTTAGGTTAATACCCTTTCGACTAAGTCAGAGTATTCTTTGAAGGAAAACGTCGTGATGTCACCATACCATGGTGGTAGAACTTCTTCTTAGTCTCTCTGGCTAGCTACCATACTAAAGCTGAAGATCTGTCACCAAGCACCCTCTGATGTGTTCCAGAAGTTGCACTTGAGAGCCAGTCCCTATCTAGGCTTAACTTGTTTACCATCTTAAACCTCATTAAAATTAACATCAGGTGAAGTTATGGTCAAAATGCCAAAACTTATAAAAGCATAGTATACATACTTTTAGAACATATTATACGTATATATACATTTTCAATAATTTGACAGTAAATTATTTTTTTTACAAAAAGGTATTTCAGCCTTATACAACATCGTTTTTAATCTCTTTATATTTGTAATGTAATGAAACATTTTTTTTATAAAGTGGAAACTATGGCGGCGGGGCCGGGTAATTTAGAAGTAACTGTCAATGGTGGTCGCGTACCCACTGCAGCAGCAGCCCAAGGTGCACACACGTATGCTATAAGCTTCACCCCTAGAGATCCGAGACCACATACAGTTGAACTCCGCTTCAACGGTGATCACGTACCTGGTGAGTTCTATTTATAATTTTACTTTGATAAGTTCACATACTATGTCCATTATCTACAACAAATTCAAAAAATATATATTTGAACTTTTATTACATGTTTTTTGAGGAAAAATAAAAGAATTAGCCAAATAGGCGCGCAACCGTCCTTAAGTGATACTCTTATATACATATATTTTTTGATTATTTTTTCTCTGTCACAGGTAGTCCATTTGTGTGCCACGTATCTGCACCGGCGCGAGTGATAGGCGCCGGTTCGGGCGAGTCTCCAGACAAAGTGTCTGTAGGAGATGCGTACACATTCAGTGTGGACTCCCCGACATCACCTCATGTAGAAGTTTTGGGACCTGCACGACGTCCCGTTTCAGTACAAGTTAGTACGCACTACGCATAATACGCACTTTGTGAAATATTTACGTTTTTTTGTATTATAATTTTTTTTATTTTACAAACATTTCTCCAACAAGATGGTGACTGCCTTCTTAGGGCTGTCGAGAGAATGTTTGTGGCCAAGTAATATTGTACACTTGTGCGAATTACCCAAACTATATTACATAATATTGGGTCAGATAACATCGAGTTTATGATTTAAAAAATAAACAAAAGCTCACAACGGGTCACGATCTAGCTAAAACTTTTGAGAGAACTGTGTTGTCATCATAATAAAATCAGTAAATAAATAAATAGTAGTGTGAAAAATGTAATATTAATTTGACAAGTAGTATTTAACTTTTCTTAGGTTTCCGCTGAAGAAACAGTTGGAGAGAATGAAGCCAGCAAGAGGTATACTATATCCTTTGTTCCTGTCGATGTTGGTGATCATAGTATAGAGGTAAGCTATGATATAAATGGTTTAAGCTATGATATAAATGGTTAAAATATATTGACCTCTAATACTATATTTTTATTATATAATTTTATGAAAATGAATGATTTCAAATTATTGAATTATAAACCCTTTAAGACTTCATATAGAATTAGCTATTGCCTGCAACTTCGTACTTTTAAAAAGATTTTGATTGTTTTATAGGAACTAATTTTTACTATATTAATTGTGGGTTGCCTTTTATTTATTTATTTTTTATTATAATTTGGCAGTACTTGATCCCTATAACACGTTTACCGATTTGAAGTGACCTCTGTGATATTTTCTAATTGCTACTTAGCCTGTATGAAAAAGTATAATTATATATACTATAAATTATACGCTAATGGGTTTTCTAATTGTCTTTGAAAGTTTCCTTACAATTAGTCCAGCCGTTTTCGGTATTAGTATGAACAAACAACATACACTTTACCTTTTATTTATATGTATACAATATCTCATACCTTTAAACGAGCAATTCTTGTATATATATAATATGTACATATATAAATTCCCTTCTTTATCTCGGCAACGCAACGCCTCTAACGATTTGAATTAAATTTTGTATTCAGATAAGGTTTTGCTTTTTAAGATTACCTACATTACCTATTTTACATACATACCTATTTTATAAAAAAAACGCGATTTAAAAAAAGCGAATTATTAGAGCTTCTGTCATAAAACACCATCTAGTAAATTTTAGTGGTATTTACTTTATTTTCAATTGACAATAACCATAAAATGTTGTAAGATGGCGCTATATTACATTATCTGAAAATGTTCGACTTGTATAAATAAGTGTAATTTTTATGTAAACCAATCGAGTAAAGCTTGGTCGCCTGAGTACTATATCATAAACCGTTTAATGACATGACATGAAATGAATTTTTATATCAGGTCCGCGCAGGCGCTATGGGTGGGCATGTGGAAGGGAGTCCCTTTCTAGTAAAAGCGTACAGCGCAGCACGAGTTAACGTCACTGATATCTCACCAGGTGTCGTTGGGAGACCAGTTTCCTTCACTATAAACGCATCACATGCCGGTAAAATGAATAAATACTATGAACAATTAAATAGATTACAATGTATTAGTTATGATATAACAATAATATTACATTTAATTTTCAGGTGCTGGCAACTTAGAAATAATTGTAGCTGTTAATGGAAGAAACGTTCCGAATTATGTACAAAGTGAAGGGAATGCTAGATTCAAAGTGAGTTTTCACAGTAACTTTTGTTTGGTTATGTTTGAATGCATATGCGTGAATTTATTGAAAAAAAAACTAGCCAATACTGTCGACTGCGTTAAAATACAAATCAATGCTTAATAAAAAGCAGAACCTAATTTATTGCCACCTAGTGGCGCGTTATAGTTACACTGATAAGATACAATCTTCACTGTGAAAAAATATTTAGGTAATTAATTGTAATGGTGGTTGTACAACCAAGTTTGGATTTTATAAATTTCAGATATATCAACATCCATATTTTACAGATATAATATATCTTTGTTATGTTTTGCTTCGTTAGTTAGGCCGAAAAAGTGATAGAGCTTAATATAATTCATTAAAGGATACAAATTTATATTCTATAATCGTGAGTTTCAATCCTACACAGGACAATTAAATGGTTATAAGCTTATTATCTAGTGTTAAAAAGGCAATAAGAAAAATTCTTGTTCTACATTAAAAGCATATTATTGCATAATTTAATTTATCGTAGGTGAATTTCAAGCCTGTCGAAGCAGCTCCCCACATACTATCGGTTCGTTTCAACGGGCACGCGGTCCCCTGGTTCGCCATTCACGTGCGCCGTCTCCGCGCCCGCAGTGGTTGCGGACGCGCGCGCAGCCGGACCTGGACTTACTTCTGCACCACGGGGCGAATCCACCGAAATACAACTTACTGGTTTCCATGGTAAGTCCGTTATTCATTTTCTAATATTTTAGTTATTCATCCAATATGAATAAAAATACACCGTCTGCGTTATCTATTAAAGTGAAACTTTTTTATATTGCTTCAAATTTTTTCGTCCTTCTATCGCATGTCCCATTACAGCCGGCCCCTGAGTAGGGGTAAAGTTAAAGGCGCTCGGCAAAGCAGCCTAGGCGAATATGGTGGTGTCCATGGCTAAATTCAAAATTATTCAAAGGTTAAATATATATTATGCTCAGTTTTTAAAATGCTACGAGCCGGTAAAAGTTTCACTTGCACCGTTGTTTCATAAACGACACAAGTTTTTATCTTAACAATATAATTAATGTAGACGAAAAACCGTAAAAAAAAAATTGAAAACAAATATATACTTTGCTTACAAACATTTTTTCTAAACAATTTTATTTCCCCTTGCCCTACGCATGCACAGCACATCGTTGTTCCACTTCTTCACGTCACGAAAACATACATCGCTGAACAAGTAGTGCTTCTAAAACTTGTAGTGTATTAAAACTTTTAATATTAAATGAAGATATCATGTTGTTTTTTAAAATAATTAATTACAATTTAACCACTAAATATTGTGTAATGTGTTCACAACAGCAGACCTCTCTCATTTTATATATAAAGATTGATTTTACTTACAAATTTCGGCAAAAAATTGGCAATTTGTGTTTTTACGGCTCTTTGGCATACTAGGCTACACATCATTCAAAACATTTATCTAAAATAATGTTTCTATAAGATCTAAATGCAATGAAATAAGTTTTAATACGATACGCAACTGTCATTTACAATCATTTAAAATTTGTATGCATTGCATTTTCATCAATATTATATATAACAATGTAATGATACATTGTTAGAATCTCAATGTCAGAGCAATGTTTATTGTTTGTAATGTTTACTCTGCTTCTGCAACACTAACACTGAACTTTAATTGTTCTCTGATGTGTTTACGCTCGTGCATGTGTTCAATCATCTGCAAAGTTTTTAAATATTACCGTATGTTACTTTAATCGATTCCTAATATAATCAGAATTTTGAATTACTTGTATATTTTTCTAGATAAGCTTTTTAGAAACTTGATCCCTTAATACCTCATCACCTTATTACTCCAATGCCCAAGTGTGATAACTTGTGTTTTGTTTATTAATGTGTGGTAATAAAGTTAAAATTTATTTTACTTGCGTATTTCATGTTCATCATATGCTAGTCCCATACCTGCGCAACGAAGCTTCGGTCACTTGTGCCGCTAAAAATAACCTTAAAATTAATTCCGATAAAGGCGTAGAATAACGTTTGCACACTCGTAATTAGCGTCTCCAAGTTCCTTTGATGTGTGTAGATACCGCCGGCCCAGTTATCGTGCTGCGTGTATCGTCACGCAATCCGATAGTTTGTAACGCATAACGATAATATCTTCCCACATCTGCATTTAGTCTGACCATAGACAAAACTTCGTACTGATACACGCAGGTATGGGCGTACCAATACCTGATAGATTTATTATGCCTTGATTTTTTTCATAATGGATAGTAACTGTTCTTCTTCTTATCCCACGTAAATATAATTTTGTTACAACAAGTATTTGACTTCCACTCTTCTCTTTCAATTATCATTTTAATGTTAACATTCCCTATACACACATATAATGCTTTACAAAAAGCATTCGTACTCTTTACTCTTCCACTATTCCCTTTCCAATCCATCGTTATACATAAAGGATTATACCTATATTAAAATATAGCCCCGTTTTTATTCCTTTCTTGATTTCCTTTATACTGGGTATGCTATATCATTAATAATCATACTGATCCTTTTAAATATTTCCGTTATCCTTTTTAACTTTAATTATTATGTGTCTGACTTTACGAATCATTTCGTATTTTGTACACATTTATTATAATTGTGGGTATAGAATTCGTTTTACACTTACTTTCATTACTCTGTATTTGTCTGCTGTCTACCTATCTATTTCAAAAATGAAGGAAAAATGGGTAAATTATTTTTTTCAGCGGGTGAACCGACAATCTACGTAACGGGTCCGGGTGGCACGAACGTACGTGCGCGTGTGTCGCCGTCAGGCGAGGGTCGTTACACGGCGACGTACACACCTGAAGCAGTGGGCCGGCACAGTGTTCAAGTCACCTGTGCTGGACGACATGTACCCGGCTCCCCCTTCACTTGTAACGTATACGATGTACGCCGTGTACGAGTCACCGGGCTTGGTCCTGGAGGTAAGTTATTTGATAAAAAAGAATGCGGTTGAGGGACTCCTATTAAGAACTTTGTTAGTTACCCTACTTTTCAACTCCGATAATTCTATTTCAAGATTTAGATTGTTATATTTGTATCGACTCTCTATCTGTATCAGCGTTATATTTTTATTTTTTAAATGCCGTCATGTAAGTATACAAATAAAATATATTTTTTAGATATAATATATATTTCTTACAATGATAAATTATATAAAAAATAATGATTAGGTTGTAGGGAAATTCCACGCACTCAGTATATTAAATTATACAACGGGCACTTACACGAACTCACGCTTAGTCGTATACAATAAAAGAGATAGAAAAAGAGAGAGAAAGTTGCATAGAGGGTCATAACACTTTTTCTTTACGTGATCGTCATTACTATTTACCATTTAAGTTCTACTACAAGCCACGTTAAAGAACATCTTTCCAAAAATGTATGCATTTATTAATCTTATGATGAGATTAAAATTGTTCTTATTAAAATTAGACTAGTAATAATAATAAGGATATATAAGAAACACGTCATCAAAATAACAGAACATTGTGATAGCAGTCTCGATAGGTTGAATAAGTGAAATAATTATGAGGCTATTAAAAACTTCAACTTATTACAGAACTTGAAGGTACGTTAGAAGGCCTCAGTATGGAGGACGGAGCTGAAGAGGAACGGAGTGTAGAAGTAGGCAAACCAGTTACATTCAGCGTTGATGCAGCCGGTGCTGGAGAAGGCACTCTGGAACTCGTCGTCTCTACGCCAACAACAACAGTCAAAGCTGAGGTGAAACTTTAGCATCAATTAATATTAGAAACGGAATTTTTGGCGGGATCTTTGTCTGTCGTGTAATGGTTTTTGATATTGTATTCATAATCTTCATCTCAGGGCTACCAGACGCCGTAGAGGGCTACTACCTCCATTCGTAATCGATTTACCATTCATCCGCACAAAGCGCTGTGCATCTTCATTTATCATGTGAACCTCAAAGGAATGGAACGTACTACCTGCATCTGTTTTTCCCACAACATGGTCTTCAAAAGAAGAGAGAATCAGTTTTTACTGAGCGAATGCGCTACATCCTAGGCCTCATCCTCCCTTCTATCAGGTGTGAGTGTGGTCAAGCTTCGCCCAGTGTAATATGAAAAGTAAATCTTGTGTTATTTGACACTGTATTTTATAATATTGGTGATGTTTTACGTAATATAGTTTGGTTATTGTTCACATTGTTATTTATAGACATTGTTGAATGACATTAAGTAATAGCGAGGCGAATAAAGTAGAGGATTATTGCGTGACGTAAACGCGAATCGCAAATATCATACCATTCAAATAGTGAATATGTAATACGTCATAGTAACTGTTCTTTCCTTCGTACTTATTAACCAGTACAATGACCTCTAAGACTCTCGATAGATGTAAGATTTTCGCAAGTCAAGTTTCAGTTTGTCTACAATATACATTTTTAATAACTCGTATTGGTCTTTCGTGAGAAAGCAAATGGGTTTTATGCCTTTACGTTAGTTATTTTTTTTTTTAATAAACAGGTGGTAGCAGTAGCACGTGGCCTGTATGATGTTACGTTCGTGCCTGTTTCTCGCGAGCCACACCGCGTGTCTGTGACGTTTAACGAGCAAGCCGTACCGGGTAGTCCGTTTGTCTGTCGAGTCAACGAGCCACACACCTATGTTCAGATCGGTTCGTATTAAATCTAACTGATGATCGTCTTATGGTCGGAATTGGACTATGATTTATTAATTATTAAGTTTCGATATTAAGGAAAAAGAACAAACTTTTTTAAATTGGTCAATAAAGCTCGTCAGTAGCTAATAACAGAAAAAAAAAGAAAATCGGTTGAGAAACAGAGGAAACTGTTTTGTCTCTGCCTATTTAAATACAGATTAAAGGTGAAGTTAAATAAATAATTAGTATAAAATTTTCTGCAAAAGATATTTTTATCTGTACTTTATTGCGTTCAGTAACAATGCGATTCCTTTAAAGGTTTGAGACCAACCGCCACACGTGAAGGCAAGTTTCGCACAAATTTGTCGTGGTGTGTGTATTGCGATTTAAAGAATTTTCTCGAATTGATAAGAGACATTTCAATCAGTGGTGCAATAAAGGAATGAAATAAAATTGAGTAACTTATAATTTAAACTTAATACAATAATTAAAACTATTCTTGAACGTTTTGGACCCTTGAAATAGAACCGCGAGATATGTGTGACTAATATAATAAAGTGTTAAAGTGCGTATATAGTTAGTTGTGTAAAGTATATCCTGTGTTCGTCTTTCACGGCCAATTCTTTCACTGCAATAAATGATATTCTACTACCGCGAGGTAATGGTCTAATTTGAAGATATTCTTACATATCAAATTAGCTGTAAGATATTCATCGCACAATAGTTTTAAATTATGCAATAAGATCGTAAGATCATATTTTCAATAAGTGTGGTGTTTTAAAAAATACAATACTTTCAGTACTATGAGTTTGCACCAATTTTAATTAATAATAGATATTATGTATCATGACACAATCAATTGTCAATTTTAAACACTGAGGAGTTTTATAAACGATGTATCTATAACTATGTTCATATTAAAAGTCTTCGTGATTTTAAAATTATATTTCTAAAGGACTAAATAACTTTGTTTACAGGAGGCATCGCAACGGTAGAGATTGATGAAAATTTGACCTGAAGTTCGATGTTATATCGCCCACTGGAGGTCTCGTTTCCGATGTGAATCTCGAAGATACTGGTCTGCTGACATTCCCTGCGCACCGTGTCGGTAGATACGTTGTTCGTACTGCCAAAGGAACTGTCGCTGAAGTAGAAGCAGTCGACGCCTCAGCTGTTAAAGTTTTGTCCATTGGTGACGCTGTTGCACATCGACCTGCGATACTTACAGGTACTAAACTTTCTTCTTTGTATGGATACAAGTCGTATTTTAAATAAATATAGCCTGTGCTGTAGTGAAAATATTTAAACTTAACACAGTTAATCAATCATAATCAAAATTGGTACATATTGTTTTTTTTTCCATATTACTATAACTCACCATGTGGCACGAGACTGTATTTTATTATTTTAGATTGATTCATTGATTATCAAATCATTACATTATCGAATATAAATAATAGATACACCAAATTAGTTGATTGTTAACAGCGTTCCTTGCCTCCACCACCACCGGTAGTACACGTTACACTTGATCTTCAGGCCACAGGTCAACACATGGCTCGGAACGTGTTAACGAAACAGATAGATCAATAATTGTAGTTTCTCTAACTCTATAATATTGAAAGCGATCATAATTGTTAAAAAAATGTATTTTTGGTGAATATACCTATGATGGGATTGTATATGGTGTGCGATTCAGTTAGTACGAGTAATGCTGGCGTCGGTCGGCTGTCGGGTAGAGTGAGTTGCGGGGGAGCTGTAGTACCGCACTCGGTGCGACGTCGCGGTGGAGGTCGACAGGAACTCGTATGGCACCCTGCACGTGCCGCACCTCATAGGCTCACATTACTCTGGAGTGGAACTCCTGTCTCCAGGGACCCACTACTCATCGACGTTCACCCTCCACATCACGGCCAAGAGGTAATGTATAAATGTAATAAAGAATAAAAATTATTTTTATGATCAACATAGCAATCCCCACACAAGAATAGACCAAGTAGTTACAGCGAACGACAATTAAGTAGAAAGTAAACATTGTAGAAATAACAAGTGATGTTTATTAATTACGGAAATACAAGTACAGTAAGATATATAAGTAACGAATGTATGCGCTACGATACGTCCAGACTTTCAACATAGTCTCTCGTTGAGTTGAAAGACGAGGGCACCGCTTTTCATTTATTTGTTATCTATTTCAAAGTAATGGCATGTATCACTAGAAGGTGCGGTTTTGCAATCATGGCTTCTTTGTTTTTTGCCGACTACAGACGTCTTGACGACTATGCCTCAAAACTGTGGTATTATTTCAAGAGAATATATACTTTTTTGTAAATGTTATATAATTTGTTTGTATTGTTTTTATACTCGTCTTTGTTTTTAATTGATTGTTCCTTTATTTATATAATAAGCACAGTTGTAAATATAACTCAATAAACATATTTTCATTATAAGTCTAAATCATTATAAACTTGGATACATCCTACACAGTATCGTTGTACACATATGTACATACATATATACATTTACAGATTGTAGGTATTATTAGTTCTAACCCGTATGGCTAGAGGCGCTGATTTAATAAATGAATGATATTTCTATTATATTATGTGCTCTGTGGCTGCTTGTACGATTGATCGACACACGGGGTACTGAATATTGTAAGATGTTGGCATAAATTCATTTTAGCGACCGTTTAATAATTATGGGACAGGCATTATATACTAATAGTTTTTTTCGAAATTTTAGTCATTCGAAAATTTGTGACATGGTATAGTTTCTGAGTAAAATTACATGTGAACGTAGTTTTAAGATATAGGTTTTTATTACAGGTTGCTGCATCCGGTTTGGGTTTGTATCAAGCGCAAGTGAATAAGCTGGCATCGTTCAGTATCGACACACTGGGCCGACCGGCGCGCGAGTTCGACGTTGTCGTATCCGGGCCAGGATCCAGAGCTCTTCCCGTCAGGTGCTACCAAACTAAATCGGGCCTATTGCAAGCTGAATTCACAATCACTGAAGTCGGACAGAGTACTATAGGTCAGTTTAAAATTTAAGTATTCGTAAAAGTATAAACATATAATATAATAATCTATTTCCAAAAAATACATACATAATGAATATTTACAAAACTAAAATGTCACAGAAAACGGCCAATTTAAGCCCACGTTGACGTCTGTACTAGTCGTGAGACTGTATCAGGGTACGCCAGCACACACTGTACTTATTTTATATAAGAGTTTAGTTGAGGGGTTTAGTTTGTTAATTATATTATACAGCATATAATGTTGTACTTTTGCTTAAAAGGTTTAATACCTCGAGAAATATCGATCTTAGAGTTGTAGTTAAAAAGACTTTTTTAGTAGAAAATTAAATTATTCAAATAGTTCGAATGTTCGATTCGAATTACGAATAGAATAATTCGTTAGTTCGAATATTCGCACACCCCTAAATATAAGTAAATGGTACTGCCACTTCGGATCTCACAGACCGTGCCCTGGGGTATATATGTGTTACACTACTTGACGCAGATATAGGAAGGTTAATAGTGCATTATTTCATTACAGAAGTACTACACCTTTTGAAACCGGTGTCAGGAAGTCCTTTCACATGTGAATCGTTTGATCCCAATAGAGTGATTATATCTGGTTTACCAACAGGAAATGTTGTTGCACAAACACCAATAAACTTCACAGGTAAGATCCTATATTTGTTTTGTACAAATTAATTCACTCCTATTCTAAAATTAGAATATAACGCATAAGTACATTACCCTTGATCCTTACAAAGAAATAAAATTAATAATACAGCATTTTCACTGTGAAAACACTTGTCTGGATTAATATTAGACTTCCTTTTATGACTGTTTAACCCCGAAATAAAAGCCTAGTGATATGTAGTCTTAGATCATTTCTCAGTTAAGTAATGAAAACTACATTCATTAAACCAAAAAACTAAAAGCTGTGAGCATAATTCCTATGTTCGAACGATTTGTTCATTATCTATATAAACATGATATAATTAACCTTCATATGAATGTCAAAAAATCTGTACGGTACCTGTCTTTTGATTTGGCACGTCGGAGAGAAGACAGAGATAGTCAGCTAAGTTCGTTATCGTATAGCATTATTTTTGTTTGTCGCAGTGATCATGCTGTGCGATAGAGATAACGCTTTAAAAAACGTTAAGAAGTACTAAATCAAATGCTGCGTACTTTACAATGTTTCTACTCAATTAAATTTAATGATATGTGAAAAATTATATCACGAACATAAAGATTAATTTCTTTATGTAAGATCTGTAAAATGTTTATAGTTGTTTCGATGGTGTGGAATTTGGCAAAAAAAAAAATGTTTAGTCTAAACGTGCTCGTGGAGCGTGGTCGATACTGGATACTGCATCTTTAGCTTACTATATTTGCTCGAATTGAATTTATTGTTTTCTAAAATTTATGTACTCTGATTTACTTTTATAATATCAAGTATTTACCAGTGAAAGCTCCGGTGAAAATGGATCCAACCGATTCGAAGTTTAATCGGAACAAATAGACACACAGATGGAAAATAAAACTGCTATTGTTATTTTTAGTTGTAACTAAAGACGCGGGGTTGGGAGAGTTAGAAGTAGTGTGTGAAGCGAGCGGTGAGAGACGAGTCCGGCTTCCAGTCGACATACGTGAGGACGGACACACGCACCGAGTGCGACTGAGGCCGACTGTGCCAGCGCACTATCGCATCTACATCACGTACGGAGGTACAGTGTTTCTGTGAGATACAATTTAAGATTACCCACACAAATGATTTATTTTAAGGAGGTTAAGAAAAAAAGTATATTTGAAATAAGACGGTATATTCCATAATTAGAAGTAGTTTAAGAAATTCATATTTTAAGAGAGCGAGTTAGAGTGGACAAAATGTAATGGTGCAAATCTATAAATATTATACAAGAAAGTAACTTTCATATGTTTATGTGCCCCTTGGATAATTTCTTTGAGATGTTTTCTATGTATAAATACATGTATATCAAAGTATTTTAATGAAATCGTATGAAGGAATTTTCTGGTGTTTACATCAGTAATACTGACTTTGATGAGATAAATGAAAATAATCTATTACCATTTCCACAAAAAGGTCTGTGGGTGTTATATGTTTAATACCTAATGCTACTCCCATACCTGCGTGACAAAGCTTCAACTATTTATCGCGTTAATATTAACGTCAAAAATCATTCCGATAAAGGCACAGAGTTCCCGTTCCATCACCTGTGCTCTTTAACTCTCTCTGTGTAACTTGAAATTAGCGTCCAATAAATTCCTTCGATGTGCGTAAAAACCGCCGGCCCAGTTATCGTGCTGCGTGTATCGTCATGCAATGTGATAGTTCGTAACGCATAACGATAATATCTTCCCACGTCTGCATTTAGTCTGACCATAGATAGACAAAACTTCATGCCGATATACGCAGGTATAGGAGTAGCATAAGGATAACCCATAGTCACCATTTTTTCTTATAAAATCTTCTTGTGTAACCTTATCTTAAAAAAAATCGCTTGTGTGAAGAGACTTACGAAGATTCTTTGACAAAAATGATTTTGTAAAAATTGAATCTAAATCATTTGGACACATTATTATATAGCACCCATGTAGGGGTCAACAGAACATGTGAAATAGATATCATTTTAACATTTAATACATGAATAGGTGCTCCGGTGTCGGGAAGCCCTATATCTTTGGGCATTTTAAGTGGTCGCAGCAGTAGCGCGGCGCGTTGTGCGGGCACAGGGCTTGCGCACGCGCATGTCGGCAAAGAAGCGGCGTTCACGATACAGTGTGTTGAAGACACACCACCTACTGTACAGGTAACAACGCATCGCCTTTTGTACTATAAGATATTTACATACTAGTAGCCTGCCTCGCTCCGCATAGTACTAAGTAACTGTAATATTTATGTGCTTATATTTTATTAAAATTTATTTAAAAGGACGCTAGCACACTTGATGTTCATTTGTTCTGTCACTCGCACAACAATCGAGATTATGAAACATAAATATTACTACACTACCAAAGAAAATAAGACCAACCTTTCTTCATAGTACCACCGTATAATAAAGTAGCAAGCGAACGTGACTTGTCAATTCTGCCAACATTTTTGAAGATATCCCTGCTGTTTTCTGTCTGAGTCACTCACTCACTTTTTTTGTATGGAGACTTTTTAACTCAAATTATTCCTTTTTCTTACAGCTATTTTAAACATTTACAAAAATAAACCTTGTCCTGACAATTACAAACATAACAAAAAAGAATTAGCCAAATAGGTGTGCAGCTGTTCTGAAGTGATGTGCGTTTACATGCGTTTGACAATTATTTTTTATTTCTATAGATGTGTGCAATATACATCTAATGCTAGTCCCATACCTGCGCGACGAAGCTTCGGTGACTTGTGCCGCTAAAAGTAACCTCAAAATTAATTCCGATAAAGGCGTAGAATAACGTTTGCACACACCATTGTCATTTAAATAGTAACTCGAAATTAGGGTCTTCAAGTTTCTTTGATGTGTTTAGAAACCGCGGCCCCAGGTATCGTGTTACGTGTATCGTCACGCAATCCGATAGTTCGTAACGCATAACGATAATATCTTCCACATCTGACCATTAGACAACATCTGTATTTAGTCTGACCATAGACAAAACTTCGTGCCGATACACGCAGGAATGAGAGTAGCATAAGATTAACTGCACGGGCAACAGATGGCAATATGGGCTATATATTAATAATGAATTATTCTACGATTGGGTAATTTGTTGCCTTATGTAATATTACATTTTGTAATTGTTACAACATAAGATAACAGCATAAAAAAATTATATGTTTTTATTATATTCTTTTTTTTTTTTCAAAGATGTTATTGGTGAAATAAGAAACGACTTTTGAAGTTCTAATTTGGTAGATAATTTTTTTTCGTTTGAACAGGTTGAAAGGTTGTCAAACGATAAAGAAGATACAACGGACTCTGGTCTACTGGAGTGCATGGTCGTAGCCGGTGCGCCGCGGGAGTGGCTTTGCGCGTACATACCACTCATCGTGGGATTGTATGAGGTCAGAATATTCACGACCACAGGACCTTTGCCCGGAAGCCCCTTCTCAGTGAAAGTAAGTATTAAGATGTCGTATGACAAAAAATATATAGACTAGCTATACCTGCGGTAGTACTCTATGTATTAGTTATTTGTTATAATAAATAGTCGAATCATATTAAAATTTGTTCATATGTCTACCCATACTCATTTTAACGACGATCGCATGAACATTGAACATGCACGCTAGCATGTTACGTGATATAGCGCTATCTAATGGCTAGTTATAGGAAAATGGGTAAAGTATAAAAACTGTTCCGTAAAAAATACTAAACTGTACCAACTATCGTGATGAGTACTAGAACGGTTTTTGAATTGATCAATTTGAGATAAATGTACTGATCTTTATTTACTTATCTTACTAATATTATAAATGCGAATATAAGTTTGTTTATTACGCATTATATTATAAAATGTACACATATAACTTGTCAAGTTTTCAATTATTTTTTATTTATACTTTATAGGATAGCGTTTGACCATATCTCATCTGATGTTAAATAATGATGTGGTCTAAGGCGATAGTCACGCTAAACCTAGAGGGATACTGGCTCTCAAGTGCAGCTGCTGGAATTCACCAACAGGTGCTTGGTGACAGATTTTGAACTTCAAGGTGGTAGGTAGGTAGCTAGGCGGACTCAGAAAAAGCCCTACCAACATGCTGTAGTTCCATCACGATGTTTTCCTTCACCGAAAGCTCCGATTAAGATGCTAGGATTCGAACCTACGTCCTTCGAGGCTATGTCCGAACACGCTATCAACTAAGCCATCATCGCTTCAAATTAGTATTTTGTATATTAGGTAATAGACACCGTCTGCGATCGTACCTGTGGGTGGATGGGGCTCAGACAACGCGGACCGAGTGCGTGCTCCGTCCAAGTTGGTATTGGACACGAGTAATGCAGGACCGGGGACGCTTGAATGTTTGCTCGCTGGCCGGCATCAACGTGAGCTTACTTTTATTAATTAAGTCAGGACTCATCCATAACTTTCAGTACACGAATTTCTTCATTTATATAAAAACACCCCCCTTCCTTTCCATTCTTGTCACATATGGTTATATTTATGTGAACCCTCCTCACATTTTGCAAATTCAAATTTAGAAATTATGAAATAAAACCTGTACTTCCTGTTTACGTACTAATAATTATACTAATAAATATTAGTTGCCGCCTTTATAAAAATAAAATAAAGATTATTTTTTATTGTCACCACAATAAATTAAACATTTTAGATATTCCTTTTTTGTTGTAGTATATGTATAATAAAACATACTTTAACGAACTCTGAGTGAAAGGTCTCTGGCATAAGCGTATATTTTTTTAATTTGGTCCTTTTCGCATAAATATATTTGAAATTAACAATATATTGGAAGAGAGAAGTAGCCGCAATTTGATATGATTCACTTTCTTTCCCTGTGACGCGTTGTATAAGCATGTTATTATAAGGTCACAAAGATTATTCAGGTCATGATTTAGATACAAGTATGCAAGCTACAACAATTTCAAAGCCCGTTAAATGCTTCGAGATCAATATAAATACATGCTTTAGAAAATCACCAAATGATCAAGTCCAAAATAACGAAGGGACACACATAAACGAAGATTTTTACAAAGTATTAAATGCCGTAATTTCTTCCTATTAAATGTATAAATATTCTTTACAGGAGTGGAAACGGTGTCGGGTCGCGCTGTAGTAACACTAGCAGTCAGCTGAGGGCGTGAGCGGCGAACAAGAGTTAGAACTGACGTACAACGGGGCGCTGCTCGCCGGAGCACCGCGTCGTGCGCTCGTCGCGTCCGGTAACTCCGCAGCCGATAGAGTGACGCTCGCGGGTCGCGGGCTCGCACACGCGGTCCCACACGTGCCCGCTGTCTTCACCATCGGTAACATTATTCGATTTAATATTTTTAAAGTGAAATGTTTTGATGTGAAACATTTATATCCGCACGTAAAATAGATTGCGTGCATGGCGATTCTTGCCGTGGTGACGCGTCGCTACTACTGTCTATATGTAGTAGTGTGTACGGCGGCGACAAGAATTGAGTTCTCACTTTTTGAATTTTTAATTTTAGTATTTAATGAAAATAAATGTTTATTAAATAAACAGTCATCATTTTCTAGAAAAAAATCGTAATATTTTATTTTTACATTATGCCATATTTAGTTCCTGTCGTAATCTGTTCTGTTATGCATATTGCTTGTACAAAATAATTTCGATTTTTCACATATGTTCAGCGTCCTGTGACAGTTCACAGTGTTGTTTTTACATCGGCTTAAACATTTTTTTTATTTTTATTGAAACTTGTGTGGCTAAAAGTGATGGTAATAAAAATTGTGTTGGGTAGAGTTTTAAAAACACCAGTTCTCGTCAAATCACCGAAGTTAAGCAACATCAGGACGCGGTCAGTTCTTGGAATAGGTGACCGCCTGGAAACAACGCGTGACGTTGGCCTTTTGTTGTACTTATAAAGAATTTTCGCTTCTTTCATGTAGGTCATAAGCACACACACACTTAGCACTTAACCATAATCTTACCTAATTTTAGACGGCGATGTGGGTTAACGTCTAAGCACTTTAAACCTAGAGGAGAACTGCCTGTAAAGTGCAGCTCTCAGAACACAGCATCAGGTGCTTCATGATAGATTTTCTACTTGAGGGTGGTAGCCAGCCAGGCGGACTTATAAAGCTTTTCCTACTACCACGCGAAATCATGCAATTCGATTCGCATTGTTGACGATCCCAAATTAACATGCGGTCTAGAGTCGTCTAGGAATAAAGACGAATAAGTATTAAAAAATAGTACATGGTTATTTTGATATTATATCGAAAATTAAGAAAACGACTTACAAAAAAACTTGACCTGATGACCATTTACATTTTAGACGGCAGTGCAGCCGGACCTGGAGCTCCTGAAGCCTCTCTCACTGCACCAGACGGAGACAACATTACCGTTGGACTAGCGGCAGCTGGACCCGGTTTATGGAGAGCACTCTATACGCCCAAACGACCTGGGGATCACCAATTACGTGTTCTATGGGCTGGTCGACTAGTCAAAGGTATGTGAGATTAATATTATTGAAATAAAAATAACAGTTGTAATATTTTTTATACGCTTCACGAGTCATGAGCACAAGCTTACATAAATATACTTCACTTACAAAGCCCCTTTGTTTACAATATGATCGGTTTACTTCCTTTCTCTCTTGGACATTTTTTTTTTTTTTTTTTCGTGGGGAAATCCTTTATGGACACGCCACCCTCCCGGGGAGAGGGTGGGTAGTGTGAGACTCCTACTCACTAAAACCCCACGGTGTACATCTGCCGCTATGGGATTGGGGCGACACGAGATCTCTAAAGCATTCATCGTGCCGCCCCTGCGGTTAGCCCGGTGTCAGACAGCGCCACCGGGTCCCGACCTTGTCAGGAGACGACCATGTACACACCGGTCGTCTCCTCCGTCCGCCGGACCTGTGCAATGGGAAGATGGGCCCCCCGACCCACCCTCCCAGGTCCAGCTAAGATGGTGGAAGGAGGCGAGCAAAACGCCCTCTCCTCCCACCGGTCCTCCGTTGGCGGAGACGGCCACTCCGAGGGTCCAGCTCGCGGACCCTCTCCGCCGCCTCCTTCTGCGAGACGACTTCCTCGCAGAAGGAGGCTACTGCATTCCACATACGCTCGCTGCCAAGCATGGCTTTTACCACGCTCGGCAGCGAGAGATCCACACCTACCGCCGCAGCCAGAATACGGCGTTGCTCCTCCCACGCAACACACTCAGACAGAGTGTGCTGCGCGGTGTCCGGCTCAACGCCGCACTCGTGGCATACGGCGGTTGGCTCCCTGCGTGCGATCCGGTGCAGGTACCAACCGAAGCACCCGTGCCCGGTCAGCACCTGCACCAGACGAAACGACAGAGAGCCCCATCGTCTCGAATACCATTCCGACAGGACCGGGCGGACGGCGTCGATAGTGTATCTACCGTACCGCGCGTCCGCCAGGTCCTGCCTCCACCTATCCAACATCTCCTCGCGGAGTCTCCCACGCATAACCTCTACTTCCCTGGGAGCTGGAGGCTCCCTCATCCGTTTCTTGACCGCCGTATAGTTATATACGGCGGCAAGCACCTCTGCCTCCAGCTCCCAGGGAAGGGAGCCGGCGAGCACCATGGCCGCCGCTGAGGACACCGTTCGGTACCCTCGTATCGCCCTCAGCGCCACAGTGCGCTGCGCATTTCGCAGCGCACGTATGTTAGTGGCGCTGAGGGCGTCCACCCACAACGGTGCCCCGTAGACGGCCATGGATCTTACGACCCCCGCATAGAGGCGGCGGCAGCTAGCACCCGGCCCCCCCGTATTAGGGAGGAGTCGTCCAAGTGTCGCCGCCGCCCCGACTAAGCGCGGTCTGAGCCCCTTAAAGTGGGGCTCGAACCGCCAACGTCCGTCCAGGGTGAGGCCCAGATACTTCATCCGGGCCCCCACCCCGACACGGACGCCCTCCACGTAAATGTGGGCCCCAGGAGGTGGCCCTCGCCGAGGCCCATGAAACATTAGGGCCTCGGTCTTTTCGAGGGCCACCCCGAGGCCCAGCCTTCTGATGCGCCCGACCACGAGAGTCACGGCATCCGTGGCCAGGCGCATCAGGTCAACCCATTCCCCATCCCCCCGGGCCACGACTAGGGTGTCATCCGCATAAGCGATGAGGCGCGTTCCAGAAGGGAGTGCGCCGCGGAGCACCCAGTCGTAGCCTAGGTTCCACAATAGTGGGCCTAAGGCCGACCCTTGTGGAACCCCACACTCTGTCCTCCGTCGGACCATTTGCCCGCCACTGTCGATATAGGCGACCTCCCTCTCCTCCAGGTACACCTCCAACAGCCGCCGCAGGTACGGGGGCACCCCGAAAAAGCGGAGAGCCTCCCGAATCACACCATGCGGCAGGCTGTTGAAGGCGTTAGCGATGTCCAAGGACACCGCCAAGAGTCTCTCACCTTGGGAGGTCGCCTCAGTGGCGAGCCTCTTTAGGAGGGTCAGGGCGTCCAGAGTGGATCGCCCTGACCGGAAGCCGAACTGCGCGTCCGACAGGTCCGGCCCGACTTCCTCAAGATGCCGTACGACCCGGGAAGCAACGATCCTCTCGAGTGTCTTCCCGGCGTCGTCCAACAATACAAGGGGCCGGTATGAAGACGCGCAGTCTGGGGGGCGACCCGGCTTTGCCATTAGACAAAGCCGCCCCGTCTTCCAGGGCTTCGGGAACTGTCCGACCACAAGACAGCGATCAAACAGCTCCCGAAGCCACCCTCCCAAATGGTCCAACGAGAGGGCCAGCACTCGCCCTGGGACCCCATCGGGGCCGGGTGCTCTGCGTTTTCCTCGGAGGTGCTCGATCACCCTCCTCATCTCCCCTTCCGTAATCGGGGAAGGGGTTCTCTCTTGGACATGCGCACCATGCCGCCTATTCCAATTCACACTTCGATAAACACGTAGTTGGTGTACAAAAATCGTAGTTTCTCAAAACTTTAATAAATTATAAAGATATTGTGATATTTCTTTTATATAAGAATTAATTGTCTAAGTAAAACTAAAAAAAAACAGTCATACAAATCTCATTCAGTATTTTTTGCGCGGCACTCCTTAGACCCCTATTATTTTATTTATATAGGTTAATATTTGTAGAAGATATACGAATAGGACCGCAATTTTTTCGTATAATGTTATATGTTGCTTAGCGTCGTCTTTAAACGTGCGATCAAGGTTATCTCATCAAGAAATATCAGCAACACAAAAGCGACTTGTCTCTCGGCTTGTAATTGACGAAAACACTATAGAATAGTTGGAAAGTAACATATCGAACTCGTGTCTAGGATGTCCACTGACAGTGAAAGTGTCAGGCGGTTCAGAGAGCGGCGACGCATCGCGTGTGGTTTGCTCCGGGGTGGGGCTGGAGGGCGGGGTCGTCGGGAGGGAGATCCGTTCCTGGATAGACACGAGACTCGCGGGTCCCGGGGAACTTACCGCGCATTGTACAGGACCTAACAAGGTAACTAATTCATGACGGTGTTTTTTTTTTTTTTTTTTCTTATATTTTATCATTGTAATTATTATCGATAATTAACGATACAACCGATAAGACCAAAAGTTAATATGTTTGTTTATACATCATGAAAAATTAAAAAAAATGGATTTCTTCACATAGAGGAAACCGTTGAATTTAAAATTAATTTAGATGATATTCTATCGAAATCCTAACGAACATTGTATTACGCTTTAACTACTCAACCGATAATCATTAAATTTTCAATAGATGTCGACAGGGGTATACAAAAGGACACAGGGCAGATTAACTTCTAAAGGAAATAGTCAAACTATGATGTAGTTTATTGGTATCAATTATTATAAGAACATCTATGTTTGTATATTATATATATAGAAAGAGAGAGAGAAAGATGATAATAATTTGCATAGGTGGCGTATTGTGAGCTATACGAGCACGGTGACTGGTACGTTCACACTAAACGTGAAGCCCGCGGAGGCAGGCAGACATGTACTGAGCATACAGTTCGCGGGCGAGCACGTGCCTGGCTCACCGTTTATGCTCAAAGTGGCCGGAGCTCCTGACCCTTCTAAGGTACATATATGAAAACTTACTATGCCTTATTGCGAATTCTTAAGATTCCCACTGCTGGGCTAATACCTCTTTTTGAGGCAAGACATGAGCTTAAATGCCGCGCCTATCCACAATGTAGTACTGGTAATTTGGAACACCTAATAATTGGCACTATTTCTAAAGCTGTCTGGCTAGCTACTACGCTCAAGTTGAAAAAATCTGTCTCCAAACACGTGTTGGTGTGTCCCGGTAGCTGTACTTGAGTGATCCAGTCCTCTAAGTTTAGCGTGCTTACCATCTTAGACCACATCGTCATTTAACATCATCTGAGATTGTAGTCATATAGTTTGAAATATTAAAAAAAATGTAATTCTATATTTTTGGCGAATTTTTTCTGAAGGTGTTTATAGACTTTAAGAACGATTATGATGAAATCTTTAAATTTGCTCAGGATTTTTTTCTTCACCGTTAAGAGATAGTGTTAGAAGTTCAAGTTAAGACATGTACATGTACATGTGAATTCTGAAAAATGCATAACATATTATACGAGTATATTGCATACTGCCTTATAAAAATCTGCTAATATATTTACATGTTTTTTAAGGACACATTTAAAACTTTGTAATATTTTTATTATATAGGTTCGCGTATACGGGCCGGGGGTGGAACCGGGCGTTCTGGCCACGTTCCAGTCACGTTTCGCGTGCGACACGCGCGGCGCCGGCGCCGGACAGCTCACAGTGCGCGTGCGCGGACCCAAAGGCGCTTTCCGCGTCGAGATGCAGCGGGAGACCCAAAAAGACCGAACCATACTCTGCAAGGTACTTCACAGATTATTTTGTTAAATATCTTTGTTTTCAGCGTATCAAGCAGAAACTACTGGATAAATCTCGATATTTTTTTTTTGTATTATTTTTTAGACCCTTTGCCTTTGTCTATAAAAATATCGCGATATCTACATCCAATATATAGTTATTATACTTTTAGGAAATTACGACTTTTTATAGGACACTACGCGATTTAGTGATGTGTGTTTTTTGGCTATGGAGATATGAAACAAGCGGTGTGATGCGCATACGCGGGATTGGGAAAGTAAACGAATAACATTGTTTATAAAGAAATGTTATAAACTAAGTACCTATATTTTTACTTTCAATTTGATGTTATTTCCTTAGTACTTGAAAATATATTGTTAAGATAATAAACAATGCAGGCGAAGGTTGCAGGTAAGATAATAACTAACGCAGGCGAACTTGGAGATATTAGTTACTTCAGGAACAAACCTGTTTATTTGAATAGTAGTATTTAGCCAAAAATTTTAATATCATTCCGTCCAAACAAATGTTGTTTGCGTCATAAAAAAAATTGTACTCGTACAGACATAAATCAAATAGACTGACTCACTATCACACAATTACATTACGGTCACACTTAAAACTTGTGCTAGTCCCATACCTGCGTGCGTAGTCCGGTGAAGGTATGAAGGTCCGTCAGGCCAAAAGTGTAGTAGTCAGTGCATGACGAAACGTCGGGTACTTGTTGCGCTTAAAACTATTCTCATAAGTAATTCCGATAAACGCGCAAAAAAAAGTTAGTACAAATTTATCCAATAATAACTCTATATTAACGTTTCCAAGTTCCTTTTATGTGAGTAAAAACAGCGGTCCCAGTTATCTTGCTACGTCTATCACGCAGCCCGATAGTTCGTAACGCATGACGATAATATCTTCTCACACCTGCATTTATTGCGACCATAGATAAAACTTCGTGTCGATATTCGCAAGTATGGGAGTAGCACTATTATGCTGTAGTCGCGATCCCCTTGAAAATTTCTTGTCTTCTGTTTTTCTTCGTATTCGCCCTAATGCCTAGAATAGAACTCTGCTCGAACTTACCGTGGCACGATTATATTGTATCCTCACATGATCGATCAGTTGTGACTTAAACTTTTCAAACTGCTTAAAAGACCATCAAAATTTATGGGTGAGAAGCATAGATGGAGTCATAGTGGAGAATTTCCTACTAATATTTGTTCTATTGAACTAAACTATATAAGTAAAAATATGTTCGAAACCCAATGAATATTATTCAATGTTAACCTCGAGAAGACCCTAATAATGAAAGTAAAAACTACCGCCGATTGCAAAATGGTGATTGAATCGATATTAAACGCATAATCCTTATTTTAAACTTGATTAAATCTGATGGATTGATTAGATTGTATAAATACTTTTTATAATGATTACTTGCAGTTTTTTTAACCGACTTCCGAAAAAGGAGGAGGTTATCAATTCGGCTGTATATATATATATTATTATGTTTGTTACCTCATATCTTTGGATTGGGTAAATCGATTTGATGATATTTTATTTGAAAGCTGGTGCTTCCCATGTGGCCCCATTTTAAATTGGTTCAGTTCTGACAATGACATTCATGAGAAAACCATATAAATCTTAATTTTGCATTAAGTATGCGACAAATGGAAGAATAACTCGTAGTTTATAGTCCGATGAACCTGTAGAAGCCTTGCCAGGTCAACAGTGTAGTCAGTTCGAAAAAAAAACTAATAACTCAATATCACGCCAACCGATTTCGATGATTCATTTTTTATTAGAAAGGATGTACTTAAAGAGTAGTTTGATGAGGGTTTGGCTAGGTTCTGATTATGGTATCCATGACAAAGCAACGGAACTCTCAAATTCTTAGAAGCAAATTAACGATACTCGGCCGAATCTTTTATACGCTATCCGGATATATGAGTCACCTACTGTATCGTCGTTATGGTCAAGTAATTGTGGTAGTCGAATATGATGATCAATGGAACTGCTTAACCGGCTTACAGCAAGGGTGTTATCTGCGGCAAATTTCTAACTGTCTGTAATCAAATTGCAATGCGCTTGCGTTCGTTGCTGCATTGCAACATTACGCAAGCATTCTAATTGCATTACTTAAGATGTATTATATCTGAAGCGGTGATAGCCAAGTGGGTGGTAGAAACTTTTGCGTATAATTGATGAACTTTATTACCATATTAAAGGCTGGTGATAGCGGAGTGGCAAAGTAAGCGATCTGTGACGCGTAAGGTTGCGGGTTCTATGCAGGGTGTGGCGGTACCAATGTAAATTTCATTTTGTGGAGTTTATGTGTACTAGTCTAGCGATTTACCATCTGTTGACGGAGAAAGAAAACATCGTGAGGAAACCCTCATGTCCTAGATTTTCTTAGGACATGTCTGATTCATCAACCAAGACAAATATTATGAACTGTAACCTAACTTACCATCCAGGTGAAGACACCTACATAAAAAACACAACCAGAGAAAAAATTGCAACCTGTTACTGTGAAAGCCCGTAAACATACTAATATATCGTTTCTATACCTGGTGGGGTGTAAACGCGAAAACATGCTGATCATATTAGAACTCGAATTTCGCCTATAGCAATATCTCCGAACTTTGCAGAATCCCTCGAATGCAAAGTAAATGCTTCTGTCGAATATAGAGCGTCGAATATCGAATAGCGGTAATCAAGTTTATCTGCAAATATACCATCTACAAACACGCGGGCAACATTCTCTTCAGTACCCTCCACATCCTCATCACCATTATCTGTATATCCATTAACATCATCCACATTCTCTTCAATGCACCTCAACCACGGAGAAGCTAATGTCAAGCACGACCACAACGTCGACTGCTTGAGGAGTTGCAATTTAGATGTAGAGGAATATTACGAATTGAAACCATCATATGCATTTCAAAATAAAATGAGAAAGATTTATATATCTCGCCGATTTTAGATATATTATTAGGTAGCGCATATACTAATATTTTTTACTTAATTTGATTATTTTTAGTGCCTTCTTGTTTCCTTAGTGTTTCTTGATATTGAAGTCGGCTTATTTTTTTTGTAAATGGAATATTATTTTGTATAAACAACATAATTAATATAAAAGTTGATTTATTTAATATAGGTCACTCTTCTAAGTATTTTTGCCTAAAAATGTATCCCGTAACTGTCATGAAATGTTTGTGAATTCAAATGACAGAAACATTGCATTATGATTAATATACTTATGGGCGTATAGTTTTAATAATGTTAAAGCTCACAATTTTTGGATATTATTCTAGAACCGTCCTAGCCGATTCTTTGTTTTTTTCCAATAATAACCAAACTAATAAACATTATGCGACTGTGTTCTATAGGAATTATTTTATTTTAATTAACTCTAGCAAAGTTATTTGCTATTGCTTGCAGAATATAATAAATACACGATTCTTCTAGTTCGCAGACAAAGATTTACTGAAATCTACTATTTTTATTACATAAAGTGTTAGAATACTACTGACATATGTGAAATATAATTTACAATTAAATTAGGCTAGCAGCTCCCGTTACATGAAGCTATGTACTTAGGTTTCCATATTTAACAGAACATATAACTTTTCGCAAAACAGTACACAGAATGCTACTAAATTAGTCCTTAGAATAGTTTTATTCTGATAAAAATACTAAAAATTAGAAATCTGCTAAAAAGACGGTTAGGATTTAAAATGAAGGCCAAAACATGTTAAAATTCTTATAAAACTAAACACACATTTCTCTTGTGTACATTATGTGCCATATTACATAAAATGTACATAAAGTACAAGTACACGTAAAATGAATAAAAAACGTGAAATTTTTTAATATAATTTTCTGATTTATTTGTCACGTTTCAAACCAGTTTTTATATACTTATTTGTTACGGTCTGTAATGTGCTTCAGTTAAAGTATATCCGGTTCAAAAAAATCTATAAAACGAAAAAAGGCGATTTGGAGCATAATTATTAATTCATAAATTATGCCTGAGTTATGTATTTTTGCTTTTATTTATACTATGATATGATACTAGCGATTGCTTGCGACTTCGCTCACGTGAATTACATTATGAAATGCAATTAATCTGAAGTGTTAATTTTTTTTATATATATTATCTGTAGTACTCGGAGACAGTGTAAATTTCATTAAAAAAAATGGAAATTGGATTGTTACTTTCACGTTCAGGGATCGATTGTATGGTAAAACTCATGCTAGACTCGAGAGGCATCGAAATAGTATTTTAATGATCAGGTATTGATCATAGCGTAAAATTAAAACTAGACTAGAGAAGCGTCGGATTAGTATTTTCATGATCATGGATCGATCATAGGGTAAAACTCACACTATAACAGAGAGTCGTCGGAATAGTATTTTCATGATCAGGGATTGATTTACCCTATGTAAAATTAACTATAAGGTAGAGAAGCGCGGCCGCAGGGTTATATAATATAAGCAACACAAAACAAAGTCGCGAGTATCAGTTAGTATAAAATAAAAATTGAACATACCCCATATAGTCTCTGTGGAACTTTACCGTTTTAAACTGTTACAGTAAAATCTTAAAAATGAAGTTTGTTTCTTTTTTCTTTGTGTTGGTTGTTATTATTGATGAGGCCCTTCGGATTCTGATCGTATTGTGATTATTAAACAGTTCTCACCCACCGAGCCTGGCGACTACCGCGTGGAGGTGCGATGGGCTGGCAGGCACGTTCCCGGCTCACCGTTCCCGGTCATGATATTCGACACGCAGGAAGAACTCCGTCGGTATTTACAGGCATCCGCCAACTAACCATTTAGATATTAGATATAACCAATATGTATTCTATAGATTTGTATTATATTATCGTTGCTACAAACCGCTTAATCATTCCTCATTTTAGTTTATAATACAAATTCCATTAACAATTATTGTTAAAATGATTTCGATATTTGTTATTAGCATTAATATAAACTTCAATGAAAATATAAAAAATAAATGATTAACACCCACCATTCGTTGTGTTTTATATAATATTTTTGCCATTAATAAATGTTCTTATACTTTTAACTATATAGTATATCGCTATCGAGTAGACACATGACCAAATTATGACACCCTCTGATCTTTGTGTGGTGTCAAATTAAGGTAATGTGTTTACTGGGTACGAATTGGGTCAATCCTTCAATTCATATTTTATGATTATTTATTAACTCTATCATAAAATATGCTAATTACTTATAAGTAGTAAGTAGTATCCAATTTAATCTCAGCAAACAAAAAACTTCGACATATTAAAGTCATCAATATATTATATTAAAAAATCGATTTAGATCTATGTCTTTATCGAGTTTCTATTCAAATTACATATACATTTTAACACAAGTGTGACAATTGAAATGGTACACTATCATGTAATTGATTCTATAACCGCCAATTGTAGAATAACAAAATCCATCCAATGTATTTAATAAGCTAATTTAGGTTAAAATTACAATGACACACTTTCTAACATAAACATATAATGATTCGAATATCTTAGCGATTGTTACGCTCTTTTAAATGAAACGCAATGTAGATTTTATTGAATGTTTTATTTCATCTATATTTCTTTCATTTAGTAACTTCAATAGAATAAAAATAAAAACCGCCACAGAGTAGTGAGCCAACAGTTTCGTGGTTAATCAGAAGCAATAGATTATACAAAATTGTGGATAAATTTATAATCGATTACTGATCGATCAATTGATTTAATTGAAATCGAATACAAATATATTTGTTAATAATTTATTAAACTTAACTGAAACATAACACATATTAATTTGTATCGTAACTAACGAACTATTGTTATTACGCGATCAAATTTATACCGCACGATGTAGAATTTGATCGCGTAAACTTCTACGCTGATGTTATCAGCTACTAATTTGTTAATAAATCGAATTTTATAAAAAAAAAAAAAAACTTTTCTTTATCTCCTTTACCCGATTACAAAAGATGCAGATATTAGAAACGATACTATATGATTACGAAAATGCTTTTAACAATAAATCTAGATAATGTTAAGTATATTTTGTACACGTCTAAAGATATAATATTGCAATTATCTACAGAACATACACCTGATGACGTCATTACATAGAATACAGAACAATAAATAAAGAACAGGACTGTTATAAATAATACACCGAAGTAACATAAACAAAATACCTTAAATATAGTAACCGACGTGTTCTTTACGTTTGTAAGAAATAGTTATTACCGTAGTATTTTATTTAACAAATACTGAATTAAACTGAAGGGATGATGACTCAGTTGATAACATGTTCGGACAACGCTTCGGTCGACGTAGGGTTCGAATCCTTGCGACTAAGTCGGAGCTTTCAATGAAGGAAAACATCGTGATGAAACCATAAGCATGGTTATAGGGCTTTTTCTAAACCAGCCACCTGCTAGTTACCACCCTCAAGCACCTGTTGTTGTGTTCCGGACAATTGCACTTGAGAGCCAGTTCCCTTCTAGATTTAACGTGTTTACTATCTGGGACGACACCGTTATTAGACATGAATCGGGATTGTGGTGAAACGCTAAAAGTTATGTAGCATAAAAAAAATGGCTTCACAGCGTAATAAAAAAATAATGATCAAGACAACTAACTATATGTCAGTTCTCACGTCGGCTGATCTCAAAACACTACAAATAAAGAATCACTGTTATCGATTTATCACATATACATGGTGATTCAATCGGTGTACAAACACGACTTGGTAAATTATTTACATTTTTTTTATTATTTAATGTTACCTATAATGCTTAGTAATTATGATAGTGGGTGATTAAAAACAACGCGATAAATAACAGTATTGTGGCACGTACAAACATGTAGGTTCAAAACGTTTATAAGATAGCATAGTACAAAGCATTTTACCTTTTCTATATACATATATTGTGAATCTGTACTATAAGTGCTCTGTAAATTTTTGTCGACGTGCCTAGTTATTACGTACCAAATATTGGTACACTGACATAAACGACTTATCAATAGCTTGGAGGATATTTTGCTACTCTCATACTTGCGTTACGAGTCAAAAACTATTCCGATATGGGCGAAGATTAATCGTTTTCACATGTTTCATTTCAATAACTCAAAATCAGTCGATCGGTCCAGTTTTGATTTGCGTCTAACGTCACACAGCCCCGAAAGTTCGTAATGGATGTTCGATAATCTCTTCCCATATCTGCATTTATTGCGACCATAGATAGAACTTCGTGGCAATACACGACGTTTGGGAGTAACATTAGACGAATATATTGACAGTTAAAAATCAATATCGTTTATATCAGTTATTACAGTTTTTGATTTTAATACAGCGAATTTTAAATTAGTTTCGTTTAACCAGGCAAATCGTTTGTATCTAAATTCCGTCAGTATTTCGAAATCTTAGTTAATTATGGAAACAACATCCGCTCGTCTATCTTTCTACCACAATAATTTTGTTTTTATTCTCTCCAGTATAGTTAACTCTTTTGATATAAACTATATTGATTATTACCGTAGATATGAGTGTAAAATTTGAAATATATTCAATAATAATTGGGAATGTAAATCATTCTACACCTGGCCTATACCTAAATGTCAAAGTACGCCGATCGGGAAAAGAAGTGCGGCCATCTTCAGCAACGTGTTTGCGTAACGACTCCAAACTTTGCCATAGTTGTTGCATTTGACCGAAAATGATTATTTCCAGTCGCTGAATCGCGGAATGGAGTTCTCCTGTTAATAATAAATAATATATGAAATACAAACTATATTGTATCAATTATTATAAAATGGCTAAGACGATCCCTTATACTCGATAATTTACCTTAAAATAAAAACTTTGAAAAGCTGGATTTCGTATAAGCCCTGCATAATCTAAATACTAAAAACTGACAAACTGGTCATGTCATGTTTTCGACTCAGTAAAACCAGTAACAGTTTCTTAGGTAATAGTGTTTTATATAACAAAGTCGCAAAGCATATTACCGATTTGCCGGACTATAAGTTTAAGCGCCATGTCAAGCGGGTTTTGGTGTCAAAGGGCTATTATAGAGTGGATCAATACTGTGAACGATGATGATGTCTGGAATTGTGACACCTCTCTAGGCATCCACTAAAAACATTTGTAACGTGTTATGTATTTGAAATATACATCTATATATGTTAAATAGATAAACCCGATCGAGTTTCTTGCCGGTTCTTCTCGATAACTGGGTTGTTTTTAGAACCGGTGGTAATTTTGACGTTCATGAGCGCCTTCTTAGGGCCTAAGTTGAATAAAGTATTTTGATTTGATTTTGTTACTGCAAATTGTATCAAACCAACGAAACCTGTTGTTTATAACTAATTCGTAATTTTTATAATACAATGTGTTATCTGATAGAGCTGTGATTTTAATTGATGATAACAATCGTAATAGCTGATTAATTGGTTATTTGCATATCGTATTTAATAATTGCTGGTTATACAATCGCAAATTGAATATATTTAAAATTATTTAGATAACAAAATAAATAGTGTACTTAGTCTTAGAGTCTAACATAGTTCACAATAACTGAAAAAGATTTTAGTTATAATTAATATTTATTAGGTATTTGCAACCATCGACAATTTCTTTGCAAGAATTTAACGTTTACTTAACGTTGCAAAAATGTTTAGAATACGATTAGTAGTTTCAGAGAATGACATTCACAAAGTTTACATCTTTATGATGTAGTCTAAAATTATTCCTAGTATTTAGAGATGCCATCGATAAATCACTTTCTGGGTATTATATAATAGGGTAAGGGTGCAAAAGGCAATGGAAATTATTATCGTAGTACCTATATAGGAATTTAGATAAATGTAAGGAATATTAAAAACATAATAATAATCTGAAACACTTACTAGAAGTAACAACTCCATGCAGTCTCCTAGTAATAGTAGCATTGGCAGTTGCATTGACTTCTTGTGTCTTAACAGAGCACATAGCGCGGGCTTCTTCACGTGGACCGCTACCGTAGTAAGTTGAGTTATGAGCTTCGATTAATGGCTGCTTGTCGTGGTGGGTTTCTGGTGTGTTGCTGAGAACGTATGTAGGACCGCGAGCCGCTACAAGTGTAATTTTATTATCAAATTATATTAATGAAAGCGATATTTTAAGGAAATCCAGCGTATGTGTTACCAGTATCAGCGACGCGAATGAAGACAATTTGCTTATTTCGCTTTTTCAACAAATTTTTTGTTGCTATATATGTTTCCGTCAAGGACAGAAAGCCGTTAGATGCATTTTGTCTAGCTAATCTGCAGACTAATTCTTTTGCTTTTTTAGGTCCGGATTTATTTTTTTGCCCTATTTGCTTGTCAACCGCGCCGGACGGCTCTTGGATATTTTTTTCATAAGTCTAAACTAACCTAACATTGCACGTCACTACTGGATCACGATAGGAAAGGAGAGGGGAATTAATACTCGCCGAATTATGCCCACATTATTGATATAAGAAATGAAATAATTTTTCTGCATTTTAACGGGTCACTCTACCAAGTTAATGTAACTTTTTCATATTAATAAATATAAGAAAGATATCTATTCATCCACATTGCGTTGCAATTGAACTGTCGGAGCCGAAGAAGACTATAACAAGAACCAAATCAAATTATGATATCATAATATTCTACCCAGTAAAATGTTGGGTTTTTAATAAATACCTTGACCCCTAAATTAAACAAGCTGTGACATATATTGCATACATACAAAGTTTAATGTTTAACCTACATCTAACGATTTCAGTTCTTGTGCCAATTTTGCAATTACGTTCCGTTCAACGTTACACTTACAGGAAATTATAGCCGTTTTAAAAATGCCTGTAATTTTTTCGTAAAAATTTGTTTACGCGTAGACTAATTTATTTACATAGGCGTAATGTCTGCACTGTTTCTGGTATATATCGCTTTTTACTACAACAAGGTCGGCGATTATGATTGTGGAAATTATATGAAGAATCAATTGAAGAACTGAAATCACCGAAAACCGAGTATAGATTCGAAATGGTCTTACATTTCTTATTGTTAGCGATGAAGAAAACTTGCGTGTTTTATATTGTGACAGATCTTAAGTGCCTCTAACCGTTTTTCATTTATTTATACGCGTAGTGCGATATACATTATTTTGTATGGAATTGTACGACTTTCAATGTTGTTATTTATTGTCGGACCTAGACAAATTTTATGATGATCCAATCATGACGCCACTTAGCTTACTCCTTATATAATATACCTACTCGGTGTGAAAGAATATACCTTGGCCTTGACACACACGCGTTTCATCAGATAAGGCCATTCACATACAAGCCATAATGCCGTAATCGAAAATAGAAATAAATCCTTTATTTTTTTTTACCACTAAAGCGTAGTGTAGAACTTGTCGCCTAGAACGGCCAGTTCGATCGCTATATGGTAGTTATTGCTCTCTATTGTTATTTTTCTATAGAAACACTCATATATAAAGGTCTCCGCGGCCTTGTACTTTTAGAGTCATCTGAATGGTTTTTAATTATAGTTTGACCCGGTAGATGGCTATTTTGTCAAGAACCAATATTTTTTTTAATATAATTTTAAATTTGTCAGAGAAAGATACATAATCCCAAATTTATATATATCTTGAATATTCGCTGGGCATGCATTATATGAAACCCATTCCCATCGACTTTATGATTTTGTCCTAAAAATACTTTGGAGTTTTTAATTACGAATATAAACACAATAAAATACTCGTATATGTAGCAGCTTCCTTCCTGAAAATATCCATCATTTACGGTTGATGTACATGTCTCGTAATAATACAGTGTTTACAGAATAAAAAATGTTTCCAAGGGACGTTAGGCCTCCGTTACGCACTCAGTATTTGCTGTAAATCTTATGAGTTTATATAACCTCGAACTAAACAATGGTTAAACTTTTTACTGTTTTCAGATTTACAAGCTAAGCAAGACAAGTCCATAAAATTATAAAGTATATTCTTAACCATTAAAATGAATTCATATCTTTATGTGTGTTAACGTGGAGAATATTTACAAACTAACTGATACCCGCGACTTTGTCTGCGTCGTTTGTTATCTTTAAAATATAATTTCTGTATAGAGAGATAAACATAAACACCATACCGCCTGCCCCACTTGTCCATGGGAAGAAAACGCACATTGCTGAACCCGTAATATTTAAAATAATCACGGTGTCTTCAAATCGTAATAACTTGCATCGAATGAAGCTATCGTGGCATTTTTAAATAAGAACCAAGTTTCTAAGCAGTAAATTTGAAATAAATTTTATCATTTTATTTATACAAGAAGATTTCTTAAAGTAACTTTCGATAGGTACTACGTTTGTAAATAGATATCCATCATTATGGTACGTTACGCTAAGAATGTATAAACACTTCTAGTTCGATAAAAATATATTGTAGTATAAAAAGTATGCTAATTATAATCTTAAAACTACGATTACCGTTTAAATTGTTCATCGTTTTTCGCATTTGCCATTTTTGCCTATCAAATCATACCAAGGTAAAGTCGTAAACTATGTGTAATAAATGGATAAACCGGGATTTTATCTCTGTGTATACATACGCACATCGCAAACATTAGTAAAAAGACGTCTTGATATTTCTGCTAATGATGCCTAATGCATTTTTTATAATAGTTATTATTATTGGTCGTGGAGGGTTAGAGACACATTTTAATATTATTTGCTTTTCTCTATTTTCCATACCGCATTTTTTTTTTCAAACTAACCACACTGTTGATCTGGCAAGGCCTCTCTACAGTTTCACCGGGCTACTAAGGGGAGCGCTTAAGGCACTCGTTCGATTTTATATAGGCAACCATACCACATCTTTTACAATCGATAAAGCATATTACTGATTTGCCAGACTATAAGTTTAAGTGCCATGTTAAGCGGGTTTTGGTATCAAAGGGTTCTTATAGAGTGGATCAATATGTGAACGATGGTGATGTCTGGAATTGACCCCTCTCTGTGCATCCACTAAAATCGATTGTAATATCGAATGTATAATGAATTTTAATTATATAAGTATATGTTAAAAAGATAAACCCGATCGAGTTTCTTGCCGGTTCTTCTCGATGACTGGGATGTATTCCGAACCGGTGGTAGTTTTGACGTTCATAAGCGCCTTCTTAGGGCCTAAATTGAATAAAGTATTTTTGATTGATTGATTTGATTTGATTGATTGATAACACATAACCAAGAAAAGAACAGAACAAAACATCTGACATCCGATCACACAGTACTTAAACGTACCACAGATTGACAAATAAAGGCTGCGTTCAATAAACACATTTTAAGAATCTTTTTAATCTGTAGAATTTGTAGTTAGACCTTCGACGAACTTATAATTAGCCGCGTGCGATGACAAATTTTTTCTGGCAGCAAACCCTCTATGTTCGTATAAGATAATGTGCGGTTAAAACCACAAGTACTTGAACTTTTCTAAATCTATGCCTCGTAAAATCTTGCGGCTATAAAACGTGTGTAGTTAACCACTAGCGCCTGCGAGATCTTAATGTGTATCTGATCGATATGGTAATTACTCAATTAAACACTCGAAATAAACACAGATCCACAAAGTTGTAATTTTCGTACGTAGATAATAACCATAAATTTAGATGTAAGTAGCTGTTATCCGCAACTTCGATCGCTTCGAATTTAGCAAAAAAAAAGTTATTCAGTGTAAAGGTGCGCATGGGGCTAGCGTGGTTCTGGGTACTACTTCTTCAGCTTATGATATGTGCGTGGACCCTATTTTTGTTTCTAAAATAAAAGTAGCTTAAGTTATGTCATCAGCTATTAGGCAGCGACAATCCTTTTAAAGTCAGACCAACCGTTTCGGATATTCCATGCAGACGAAGTCTTAGGTACCTAGTCTAAAATTAAATTAATGTAAATTGCTCCTTATAATATCAGCTATTTGTCAGTGAAAGTCGCGTCAAAATCAGTCTAACCCTTTCGAAGTTTAGCTTGAACAAACTGACATACAGACAAAAATTCTATAACTAGTTATTTTTGTTTTAAGTACAGTATAGATTTTTATATGCGTTTAGTGAGAAACTGTTATTTTGATATTACTAACAGACACCAATTTTATTTTCGTGTGTAATTGGTCACAATTAATTGGCAAATACAAACTAATAGGTTTTCCAGACTATCTAAATATTTTTATACACAATATTGTATTTATTATAAATAAATTACAATTAAATTATATTATAAATAAATAAGTACCTATACTTGGCTGTGCTTATGTATGAGAAAAACATTTATATTCCATGGAAGTGTATAATGTAAATGAATATATAAAATTCTCATTATACAGTTTTGTTACAAAAATCGCAGAAGCTGAAGAAGAAAACCTCATTCATTAGTCAAAGGAAGTGTCTGAAAGGAACCTGAATGTTATAACATAACTAGTAAACGGTTAGTGATTCAGTCAATGATGCATCTGAAATAATGGATTTGAAGTGGGGCTATAATTAAAAAGATAAGATAAACAAATAATAGATACAGCATAATGAGGGATGAACAATTATCACCTTAAAATAATTTTAAAATGGTATACTCACAATAGTGGTAAGTCGGAGCACTGGTGACATATTTTACCGACATATACAAATACAATAGAATAACGGTAATTATCATAGTTCGCCACATTTTAAAATAAAATGACATACAAATCTTAACTTCTGGGCTTGTATATATAAATATCCGCTATGAAATTTGATTCGTTTCAGCTGTACAGACTATTTTAATTTAACTTATATAAAAAACAGTTTTCGTCTAACGATCTACGCAAAGACGGATCTCACGCGCGTGTTTTACGTTCTGAAAGTTGTGTATCTTTGACATAGGTCGGCGTGCACTGAACGAGATGGATTCGGTAGCACGGAAATAAATACTAGTTTACAGACATACACATTGGCCAGAATTGTCGTAAAATATTCATTACGCAAATTTACAATTACTATATAACAATATAGTACAGTATTATTTTGGCATGTACCTAAGTTTAAATGAAAATATTTTTCAACAATTTGACAATAAAATAATAACTCATACTACACGAGCAAGTTCTACCATTAAAGAAGTTTCCAAGGCAGGTTAATGTGTTCTTGTTTTTTTTTTTTTGTGAATAAACTATACGTTGTTGTTCTGAAGGGCTTTTACAACTACACTGGGGGTTATTGCAAGAGCGGAAGGTACTCACCCAAAAGTTCGTTCTTTGTTATACCCCGGAAACTATACCTACGGAGGGCGTCCTCGTCATTCCCCGTTTTGATCTTACTCCGCTCGCTGTTATGTTTTAGGGCACGAATGCACGAGGCGAGTCAAATGGTTTGCCCTCATGTTGGTACTCTGTACCGCCCGCTACGGCTCATGTAAAAGCTTACACGTGGTGTGCTTACGAGTGTGTGTAGGCTTCCTTAGATATTTAAGTATTAACTCCGTCGATAGGGTAACTTAGTAAAATATGAAACAGCTACCTACCTACATGTTGATAGATTAAATTATTTGATCATAAAATAGCAACGAATTCCAGCGATTACATAAAATTGTATTTTCAACTCTAAATTTAAATTAATGTTAGTATTTTATGTGGTTTGTACAAATGTGAAAATGTTAAATGTATACCTAGAAAAATGTAAACTAACTGCGTTTTATTTCTAGAAGCTAACCTCGACAAAAATAGAATAAAAAACATGCATCTGATATATATATACGTTTATCAATGAAAACAAACATGAATTAGAAATAACTTTAGCCACCTGTTACGATTTACTTACTCATGGAAATGTTATGTCTGATCTCTGGAAATAACCACATTGCGATGAGAGATATGGGATTACTTATTGCACTCGAGAGAAAGTGAGTGGATATACTTCAGCCTATGTAAAATGTTAATAAGTACATAAATTTAAAACAATAAGTCCTAACTAAGGATAAATTAACACGGAGCTGAAATTGTACCTACAAATATGTAGTTGGATAATAAAATTAACATGCTGAAATGGAAATAGACATATATGGGAAAAAAATATTTGTTATAGTTTTTTTTAATACACTTTTAACGGTACATAAAGGGAACAGCATAAAGTTTCTCTTAATATAAACAAACAAAAGAAATTGTTATATGACACGTATAACTTTGAACTATAAGATTCAGTGTACTGCGCTGCTGGTAACTTGTTTTCATCACATCGACGATTAACCTGTGGGCAGCGGAAAATGGCAAATAAAATTTTCATGTGTGTGTATTTTTTTCTACTCAAATTGTATTTCGTTTTATTTTTTGTTGCTATACATAAAATATACCTATCTGTTTTTATTGATTGTCATACAATTGTACGATAAACACCGAAAATTGGCTGTTAGTCTATTTTCTACTCCCAATTTACCACTTGCACGTTATTGTGTCCAATGACTTTAGTGCATTTTTCGTGAACAAGGTTCAAGTCAGGTCGATGATCTGTATGTCTATCTACTTTTCGATGAAATGAGTCATCAATTGTAGATGAAGCCCATAAATGTCAGGATATCTTTACAACGAATACAATGGTTTGTCTGGCCTTAGAGTTATGGTGATACATTACCCAATACTATTTACAGGGTTGTCAGTCACACAGTGTGGTGAGTCGTATTGTTCTATATTCGTTTAAATGTGTCAGGGAGTAGCAGTAATTACCCCGTATCTAATTGAAAGTGTCACTGATTTATTCGTGGATTTAAGATGACTTCGATTGAAACATGAAGTAGCTAATACCTACGCCTTCGTAGGTATGGTCCTGCGCATGCGCATTAAACCGCTTATCCAAATTCTTCACGGTCAGAAAACACACGTCACTGAACGCATAGCGCTTATAAAATCATAGTTTCTTAAAATTATAATAACTTTATATTAAATGAAGATATCGTGATAGTTGTTTTTTTAGGTAAGGACCAAGTGTCTAAGATGTAAAACTAGAAATTAATCTGATATCATTCGGTAGTTTTCAAGTGATGCGTGCACAAGAGAAGACCTATATAATGTTTATTTAGAATACTAGCAGGCCCGGCGGACGTTGTCCTACCCTAATAATAAAAAATACATACTTATGTGCATCAAATGCTTAAGGTAACTGATGCAATTCATTTGATAAGGATTAATACTGTATCCGTCTAAATAGCATTCCAATTACTTAGTTTTGTGTAACCATTTTTTAGAAGATAGATGGGTATGGTAAGCTATCCTTAAAAGATAGGTATATGCCATCACAGACCTTTTTGTTGATCTATAAAAGCATTGTTTTATTATTTTGTTGAAGCATTGTTTTATCTCAAAAGAAATAGGCAACGTTGTCGATGAAAGCTGCGAGGCGGCTTGACTTTTTCCAACAATTATAGTTATATTTCAACCAATTTGCATAAAATCTTGACAAATTATATACTTAAACCTTCCTCATTTATTACTCTGTCTATTGGTAAACACCGCATTACCATCCGTTTAGTAGTTTTTGAGTTTATCGCGAACATATAGACAGACAAACGCGGCGTACGACTTTGTTTTATAATATGTAGTGATATTAGTAAAGTTTCTATCCAACGCATCGTATTATCATATAATTCCTATAATTCATGTGGTTGCTTTTTAAATCGTAAATTAAAACTGAGATAAAGCTCTCATTACCAAATCGGAGTTTTAGGTAGTCAGTCCATAACTCCATACCTCACTTACACAAGCTTTAATCACAATATTTCCGAACTAGCTTTGAACAACTTTGACAAATCTCCAACACTAGATTACCATCACAATTAAATTGCAATGTTCATCATGCAAAGCATTGAAATAAAAGAATATAAATACAATCAATATATATCTCTTTTAATTGTTGACATCAGTATTTCTCAGTATTAATTGATTGTGATTTGCGGACAAGCGAAATGAGTTATTCTCTCTTTCTAATCACGTTGAGATAATAATTTTTATATATACTCCATTTTTTCGTGCATGGTGGTATGTCTTTTCTAAGTCCACATGGCTAGCTACCATCCTAAAGTTGAAAATCTGTTACCAAGTACCTGTTGGTGTGTTCCGGCAGCTGCATTTGGGAGTCAGTCTCCCTCTAGGTTTAACGTGACTACCATCTTAGACCACATCACCATTTAACATCAGATGAGATTGTGGTCAAACGCTAACCTATAAAGTATTAAAAAAACATAATTTATATCTTCTTTTAATATAATAGCTTTTACCCGTGGCTTTGTTTGCGTTAATATAGATTTGATTTATCCTTCTGAAACCTTTTATGGGCGAAAGTTATCCTAAGTCCTTTTCTGTACCCTTGATTGTACACGTAAACACAAATATCACGATGACCACTTGAATCCTTACTATTATTATAAATTGTCAACTCAACTAATTGTCATGAAATATTGCAAAGAAGTTGCCAAAGGCACAAAAATAACATACGAATATTTTTCATCCAGAAACAATGTACTTTTCACGAGGTATAGATTGAAAATTTGTAGTCCGGTGAAACTGTAGAGGCATTCACAGGTCAACAGTTTAATCAGTTCGAAAAAAATGTAAATTCATTGACGCGAGCGAAGCTGCGAACAAAAGCTCCGTATTAGTAAGGATATTATACTTCATGCATATACTTTAAATGTCCTCGTTTTCAGTTTCATATATCGACAGTCGACAATTAAGTAACCCTAACCATAAAAGGGAGTCTCAAAATGGGAGCGTCCGCTTGGACACAGATATGCATATAATCCACATTATTTTTAAAATTGTGTCAAGGTCGTAAATACCATATATAACAGAAGCTATTGTGAGACTACCATTATACTCATGGGAAAATTAATTCAATTAAGTAGAATGCTCGTTTTATATAATAGATAGTACATTCAAAGGAACAATTCTTGTTTAAAATGTATAACCTCATTTGTACTATAACAGTAACATGACTTGATTAAAGTCGATTAACGATTCGCGAAATAATGGTCAGCCATTGAATGCGTTACTGTGTCCTTTAAACATCTAATCACACTCGTATCGTTAAGAAATTCCTGTACCCTTCGTTCAAATAATGTGAAGTATAAAGTAAGCACCATAATTTGTTTCATTGTTGTTCGGAAAATACGTCGATATGTATAATAGAATAACTGACTGGTATGTCAAGGCGTAGCCCAAACTACTGGGGCTAAGGTCGTGAAATTTGCATGCAGGTTTCTTTTGTGCTGTAGGTGAGTACTAAGGATCGAAATTCAACCCCTAAGGCGGTGAAAAAAGTGATGAAAGTTTTTTTTTTTAAATCCGTCATTTTTCAGTCAGTCATAAATTATTTTACATATATAGCTAAAAAATAAGTCGAAAATAATTACTCTATAAAGGCGTGCGATGCCGCGGAACATTTCTAGTATAAAATAAGTATTACAAAGTTTTAAAAGTAAGTATTGTAAATATGTACTGATCACCGGTCACCAAAGATGCAAATAATTGTATTAGCTACTAGATTGTGTCTGGTACGTATTCTATCGGGAATAATTGTAGACTAACTTTTATTTTTTAAATATTATTTATACGTTACTACTTAACTCCTATATGCAGATCTTTGACTGATTTTAAGTTACCTATGTTAAATTTTACTAAGACTACTTTTTATAATAATGAAAGAGTTATGATATGTAGCCTAGATAATACTCTGAATTAATCTCTATCTGCAAGTACAAATCTAGTTAAAATCAGTTCAGCCGTTTCGAAGATTAGCTGGAACAAAGAGACAGATAGACAAATAATTTATTTATGAAAACTTAAAATTATGATTCCGTGCAAATATAATAAGGTCAATAAGCAGCGTCTAGAACCGTGCGTACACCATGCGGACGTTTACACTTTACAAATTTTTTTTACTAAATTCCACGCGGTCGATGTCACGTGTAGAGTAGATGGTAGTTAATATAAATGTATAATTAAATAATAACTTGCAAATTAATGTAAATAATGTTAAAAAGTATTTCTGAAAGACACCATTATTTCCACCGTCATATATTTGCTTTAAAGGTTTGGTACGTCATGGATATCATCTTAATCCTAATGTACTCAAACCTTAGTACACAATGAAATAAGATTATGTACATAGATATATAATTATGCCCGTAGGGATTGTAAATACGCTTAATCACTTTATCAGATTTTGTTCTGATAACACTAGTGATTACTATCACGTTCAGGGTCAACTCTGGTAATAATTATCCGAGACGTCTATTGTTTCGTTTTTCGGTGATAGGATACTATAGATTTAACATTTAACATTCTGGTTGTTATGATAACCTGGTAAACGATTATGCGTTTGTTTGGAGTTTTTTGTGCAGACTTTGAATTTGTTGCATTTTAATCGAATTATTCTTTAACAACATTTAGTAAGACCGATATAAGTAAGTGGATTCAATACACAAATTACATAACACTAAAATAACATCAAATAACTTTAGTTTGATTGTAGAAGAATGTAGAAATAGATAAAAAAAACCTACACAAAATGCCTCATAAATATTATCAGCTTTCTAGATAATCTTGTAAAATGAGATATTCATGTTTGCATAAGTACATAACTGTAACTGTTTAGACATTCACATTTTCTAGCGTTTTTTTTTACGTATATTATAGGGGCAAACGAACAGGTGGGTCACCTGACGGTAAGTGATCACCGCCGTCCATAGACACTAGCAACACCAGGGGAGTCGCAAGTGCGTTGCCGGCCTTTTAAATATGTGGGCCTCCGGCGCTCTCACTGGCCGCACGAAACGCAATAGTGCAACCACTGTTACTTCACGTCGGTTTTCTGTGAGAGGGTGGTACTACCATTCATGCTGAAACCAGTAATATATATGGAAATATCTATCTCTTTTTACAAAATTATAATTTGATCTCTTTAATTCTTAAAATGTTTATACCACGCATCTTTCCAATCGATGAATATAGAAGCATAAAGTTATCCTTTATATAACGTAGGTGAGTGTTAAGAAAGGGTTTTTATAAATTCATATCCTAAGGGGTTAAAGTTCTCGAGTTGTTTCCGATAGAAAACTTTACCATAAGGCCCCAACTTTATTTGTGATATGGGATTGAACTTTTAAACGAATAATAAATAATAGAAGACACTAAAATCACCTGATAACGTTGGAAATAATAAACCAAAAAATACCAACGTTTATTCCTTTCTTTTTATCCCACAGGTTGATTCCATATCGCTTACATACCATATCATTTAAAACACAGTACAAAAGATATTTACACCAAGATTATTATCTCTCAACACTAACACAAGACAAAAGAAATCAATTAGACCGTCCTTTCTATATCACTGTTTGATCAAGCATTGATAATCGGTTAATCGGATACAGGCATCGTGATATCTAGTACTTATATTTATTGATTTTAAAATTCAATTGCAGTTTTGAAATAACGTTAGTTCGTAGCAACAATAGAAAACTTAAACATAAGGTATGGTAACTCATAAATATATTATTTTTTATTTAGTAAACTCGCCTTTTTTATTGTACGACTATTTTTATTTTATTTTGAGTTATGTATAAAAATAATATTATTGTGAGATTAAAACAGTGACAAATAACTTCCAGGTCCAGGTTGCTTCTGATTTATAATATTTCATGTAATGATTTATTGATGATTGATATACATATAATATTAATCATGCAATTTTAATGTAAATCTGAAACAACCATATTAGGAGATGTGTACAGTCAAGTTTTATTTGAAGTAGGGGAGAAAGGGGCATAGCGCTCATTTAAGGAAATATGTAAACATACTCAACATTTAATAGGACATATTTATGTAACATTGTGATGCCGTGTGAGGGTTTTCCACCTGCTCTAATTTTAGTAGCATGTATTTCTTTTCAAGTTATGATAGTTACCAACCACTATTACCTAATAGACTCTTATTTACAATACTTCTTAACACCAAACTATGTCTATAGTAAGAGTTAAATAGAATATACACATACAAAATTATATGCTAATTATTTTCTGTGTTCTAAATATTCAAACTGGTCAACTATATATGCATTTTATATGTGTACATATATATGTGCTATATATACCTATATTTGACACTAAAACGAATATAATCTGTGATCTTCATTGTTTAAACTGATACGTTAATCAAGCAATAAAATTAATATAAGCCATACCATTTATTTGGACCCTAAATAAATACTCTTAAATCTTAATTAATTTTATGAATATTAATGCGAGTTTGTTTGTTGTGTATTTGTTACGCTTTCACGCCTTTAACTACTGAACCGACTATAATAAAATTTAACATACACGTTGTGTGTTTGTGAGTGGTATAGAAAAGAAGACAGGGTGTCTTTTATCCAGAAAAAGGACTGTTCCCGAGGGATTAATCAAATATATATTTACGCGAGCGAAGCCACTGGCAAAGGCTGGTATTGAACAAACTAATACTATTTTGGAAACGTTTCATCAAAAAGAACTGACACAGACGTCGATACAAACAATGTATTATATCCATATTTTATACGCTTTGTATTATACTGCTACTCCCGTACCTGCGCGTATCGCAACAAAGTTGCGTCTATGGTCGCAATTTATTTAGGTGTGGGAAGACACTATCGTTATGCGTTACGAACTATCGCACTGCGAGACGATACTGCAGCACGATAACTGGGTCCGCGATTTTTACACACATCAAAGGAACTTCAAAACGCTAATTCTGACTTATTATTGAAATGATAAAGTGTGCAAACGTTATTCTGTGCCTTTATCTGAATTAATTTTGAGGTTAGTTTATAGCGCGACAAGTAGCCGAAGCTTCATCACGCAGGTATGGGACTTGCATAAAACAATAATAATAATGTACGTGATATTGCATATAAAAAATATTGTACATACAAAAACTATAGATAAAGCGCACGAGAGCCCATATAGCAATCTCTGTTTAATGTTGTCTGACATTGAAATAGGTAGTATTCGTACATGACATGAAAACTAAATTTTAAAAGAAGATAGATAATATTGTTAGTCTGATTTTTCAAGTGTTTTAACAAACAATAATAATATTAAACAGTATTTTTAAAGATCAAACAAAACGTCTAAGTATATTTTTATTACAGGATGAAATTAATACTATTGCTGGCAGTGTGTGCTGCAGTAACAGCTTTACCAAGAATCCATGATGATGAGCATTCCGTAGTCGACCTAAGTAAGACGTTAATGTCTATTCCGTATTTGTTGTTTTTTTTATTACGTTGATGGTGGTTGTTGACAGTGAATAAATTGTAACATGTTGAGAAAATTTGGACACAACTTATACTATGACCTGTGTCTCATATTATTTCTAAAGAAAAGTTTTAGAATTACCACCTCATTAGAATGGTATGAACGTTTTATCTCAGAAAAACGACGGAAACGACTAAACTATTTTTGTTACCGTATTCCATGCTTTCCAAGTATTCAAACAGATTAACCTTTTTCCCTCCTTAGTTCAAATGTTAACAGGACACGGTGCTTTTGCAGACCATTTATGTAAACTTAAAATTAAGGAACACCCTGAATGTATATTATGTGATAACATAATAAAAGAATGTTGTTCACGTTCTAACAGAATGTTCAATATTTTTTAACTGAATTAGAACTTGAAGTTAAAGTTGGGATCACGGTAGGCAAAAATGAACTCAAAAATGTAATAGCATAAGCGTAATATAGCGTAAGCAGGAAAAGCACAAGATAATAAAATTCTCTGATGTGTGGCATAGCGAATACATTTTTAGGTTTAACCTCTATGGTTATGTATGTCTACGGTTATATAGTTGCAATGACATAGCTAGGACGGCGTTGCGGGTCCGATATTTCCATCTCAGGATGTGATACCCAACCTAGAAGAAATCCGTACACAAGCCATTAAATTAAATGTCATCAGCGTGGAAAGCCAATATATTTCATTTGAATATATGCTATTATTCACTAAAAGCCTGTTCTCAAAGGAGATCTCGACGGTGGTATCTATAAGAAATTGCATAATTGATCATATTACAGAGAATGTCTTGAACAAAATCCCCGACGGGCGAAACATTTTAGTCGATATTCTTATTCGTCAACTATTCGAGTTCATTCTATCGATTATCAAAAATGGTTGGCCGGAACATGGAATTCCTGTACTAGATCCCCTGGATATAGAGAGTTTTAATCTAAATCTACCGGCTGGAATTATTAAGTAAGTAATCTTCTTCAACTTGTAACCTACTATCTACATTTACATATGATTTTCTATTTATCCTTTAGAATCCTTTGAAATGTTATTATCATCGTTCACAACTGACATTATCTGTACCGAAAATATCAAAATGTACAATAAGCAAGTGATTGCTTTAATTGATTCATGTGAATTTAGTATATGCTATAAATAAAAATTATTTTAATAAATATTCAGACCTCGCCAAACTTTTTCACCGCTCTGAATATAGATGCGTAAAACCCAAAGTTAGGTATAAATACCTATTATAGTATAACATCGAGACAACTTAAGGATAAATACTCGTAAATACCAATTTTAACTTCGTATAAAATATTTTATCTTTATTTTATATTAAATTCTAGACTACATTATGCACAAGCCCGAACTTACGGCCATATTCAAAGACTTTAAGAATAGGCAGATAGTTAAGTAATTAATAAAATAATGTAACAATAGTTACTTCTCATGTATTATATAGCATATGCTCATAGATTATAATTTACGCTGTATTCCTTTATGTAAGGAAAGTTTCAGTTTTAGGATCAGGTTTAGCAATAACAACACATTTTTACAACTAATTACAAATATCCTGGTAGCACTTCTACAAAAAAAAAACAGTTAGAAGTTAGATGTCATTGATTATATGTTGGTTTTTATATTTCAGCCTCGAATTACAACTGGAGAAGATTTATGCGACTGGCTCCAGCGAGTTTGTCGTTCACAAAAGCGTTTTCAATGCTGCTGAAATTTCGTTGGATGTTATTATTTCTATTCCCACGTTAGACATTAGTGCTGGTAAATATTATACTTCTTACAATGCAGATTAAAAATTATATCATTGTTGAGCTACGGCTAAATGTAGAGGTAAGGTTGATAAATATATGAAACTAGTTGGCCGCTACGACTTCGCACGGATTTAGTAACAAAAAAATTATTCTAAATATTCCCTTTACGGACTTAAATTGAGACTTACATTTTTTCATGAATCAGTTCCACAGACCATGACTTGAATCGATTTTTTTTCGCGAAGAATCGCCATCCCTAGTCGAATACTAGCGCCGCGTTAGACCACTGCGTTGTGTTGTACTTACTATTCACGATGAATCACGTCAGACAGAGCGCGAGCGCTAGTAGTATACGAAGTGTGTGGCGCATGCGCGCTCTGTTTGACGAGTTTCAACGTGAATAGTACAACACAAAGCAGCGGTCTGACCCGGAACGGTAACTATTTTTTGAATGTGATTGACCCTTTGCTGTTCTTTAAACGCTCAATAAAGCGGGCAGGAAACAACTACTTAATGAATAAATATAATTATAACAATTATTAACAAATCGATCTTAGGTATTAAAAAAAAATGGATTACTAGTTATTTAAAAAAAATTACAAATTTAAAAAATAATTAAAAAAAATTACGCAACACAAGTTATTTTATTTTTGTATATTTCTCAAAAAGAAAGCTTCACTATGATCTAGAAAATATTCCACGAGTTACGAAATTTAAAGATAAGTGCTGTATACAAAGTACTATCAATGAACAGTACAAGTCATCACGACTTTAAGCCTTTTTGTGCCTTATTATTTCCCTTTAAGAGAAAAATATTTTCCGAGATCTCTCGATATTAAAGGAGCTCCCTGAACGTAGGACACAAATAAAATCACATGTTTTAATCTGTATCAATATTTCAGAGAAATATGACTTGACCGGTGATTTTTACACTGCATTGCCTTTATACGGATCAGGAGAAGCTAAGTAAGTGTTTATCGAATTCATACGAGTATTATGATTGAAATGAAATCTTTCTATTTTCGAAAAACTTGTGGAAAGCAATAACCTGTATCTATAACAACGCGGTAAACAGACACAACCTGTGTATTAAATATATCTTAGCAAAAATACACTGGAAAGAGCCTTTAGAAGCGATGGTTTTTGAAAGTGTTGTCTGTCTGTTCGTTTGTACGCGTATTACTCAAATGCTATTGAACCGATATTTCTGAAATTTGATATAATAACAATGAATATTGATCTGTTTTTATAAATATATACATTTGTGTATAATATATTTGTGTACGAAAAGTAGGAAATTGTAAATATACAGTAGCACGAAATCTGATTTTTTTTTAAATTTTTGCCTAATTATACACATAGATAAAAATTACATTACATGTACCATTATAGAAGTTTTATATGTTCTGTGGCGTTATTAAGAAAAACAAACAATCATAATACTACATATGCGAAATTATTGGGTTAATAAGAAATATTTGTTAGGTTTATAGTGAAATTAAATTGTCACGAATATTGCTTTATTTTTGTTGTTCTAATTGTTATTATTAGCTGCCGATATAATTATACTGACAACTACCAGCGACTTTGTTTGCATTAATTATAATGTAAAATATAATAGCAATTAGGGATAACGTAGGTTTTTATCAGTGTAAGAATTCTCAAAAATCCTCATCTCTCTCCTCTAAAAATCCTCTTAAGAACAAAAACATTTTGGTTCTTTATAACAATAGTATACATAGAATAGAGAAAGCAATAAGTTGTAATTTTTGTAGGTTTTAATTAATATTATTTTCTAATTTTAAACAAGTCAGTCTATTTCAATTTAAAATTCAACAATAAATGTCGCTGTTTATGTATGTTAAGTAATATGTAAAGTCTATGTATGTTATTTTTAAGGTTTTTTAATTTAGGTAGTTTTTTGGTTTTAGTATTTGAGAACAATCTCACCTGGTTTTAATGATGTTATTTTCTAAGATAGTAAACACGCTAAGCCTAGAGGGCCCGGTTCTCAAGTGCAGCTGCCGAATCACACCCATAGGTGTTTGATGATGGATTTTCAATTTTAAGATGTAAGCTGGGCCCAAATGGGCTTAGAGAAGTTCTACCACCATTGGTTTTGCTGTCATTAATGAAATTATATAATACTAAAGCAAACCAGATATATTATAAGAGACCACTATTTTCTGCATCTGTCGCCTTTGAAATATTAACAATGAGTAAATATATAATCATTGAATTAAATAAACTCAATTATTCTTAAAGTATATTTGGTTTTGCAGTAATAATTTCGAATTGGATTAAACTTGAAATTTACCTTTTAAATTATATTTACTGCTACCTTCAGCTTGTATCGTATTATAATTTGACTTAAGCTAAGCTGGCTGAGCTCGCCTTGTCGAAAATAGACACAGTCATTCTTAGTATTTCATTACTCGAAAAAGTGTGAGAGTCGCTAATTCACAGGAAACCGAGTAAGACTTTAAAGGAAAGACTGCTCCTTTAAAATCTGGTAGTAAACGACATATTGGGTTAAAACTACAGCATGTCGAGAGTCAATAACATTTATAAAACGTATGCCATAGTTACATCGACAATGTTGAATTTAAATACACCTACGTATCTGAAATATTTTTAAATATGTGAAATTCCACGCGGAGGACGTCGCGAGCACAGTTAGTGTTTTATAGAGCAACAATTTAAGGTTATATTTTGGAAATATATATTCACTTCTAGAGCCTAATCACTTATTCAACTCGTAAGTGTATATTTTATTGGCTTATAATTGAAATAAATATTTTTTTTTTAGATTCATCGTGAACAATTTCACTTTCCAGTCAAAGCTATTTTTAAAGCAATCTCCTAATGGCAAATCTATTCTCATTGATAGAATTGAAAACGGTATATATTATATTCCAGATATGAAGGTAACACATATTTTTATTTGTTTACATAATTTTAAGTACTTTATACAATATTATGTTACTTCAGATAAATTTATATAATTACTGAACAATAAAGAGAGGGAAGGAGTCCAACTACAACCTATTTACTAAAATACAAATTGGTATCTAAAAAGTATAAAGTTAGGGAAACGAGTGAAACAGGTACATATACATTGATGTATGAACAGCAGATATTAATTTGTGCTAGTGAATATCAGTTACAGTCCTCGCCAAACATTTTGACCGCTCTGAATATGCACTGCCTAGAACACAAAAGGTATAAATATGTATTACATTGCATATGTAACATCGATACAAATTAAGGATAAATAAATGCCAGTTTTAGATTCCCATAATAATAATTTAACTTTATTCTGTATTAAACTCTTCACTATAATACGCGTAAGTCCGAATTTACGGCTATGTTCAGAACGGCCTAAAAGATTGACGAGGACTGTATATCTACTTATCGCTAGCCACAATTCGGTTGAAAAAAGAGGCCATAATCCTCCACAATTCTGGCAAATTGCTCGAAAAACCCAATCGAGTTTCTTATCGGTTCTTCTCGATGACTGGGTTGTTTTCCGAACAAGTGGTAATTTTGACGTTCATAGGCGTCTTCTTATTTTTTTATTTTGATTTTGTCCCTATAAATACTCAGAACTTTTTCATTAATTTTCAGTGTGATTTAACGGGAGTGATTGGAGGTGGCGACATCGATAAGATCGTAAATGAATTGTTGGAAGACGTTATTCTTAACTACGTCAATAGGTTCCACGGCGCTGTCGCTTCGGTTATGGCTGAAGTCATCCCGGCAGTAATGAACCCATTCCTCGCTGAGCTGGATTCTTGGCAATACATTGAAATTCTTTTGTCGTTTTCATAAATTGAATTATTGACATGACGGAGAAAATTAAATGAATTATGTTTTTTAAACCCATGAGCAAAATTTCTTTATAATATCAGAGTTGATTGTTTTTATTTATTTCGTATACGCCTTCCTATGATTATGACATAAATCTATGAAATATTAAGCTTAATAATATTTTTCGAAGTATCGTTTAAACATTGCATAAGGGAATGTGCACATACTACGTGACCCATGTTTGATAATTTTTAACCTCCCCTCCCCCTCGCCCCTTGTTGACCATCCGTAGTATACGAGAAAACCCCTCGCTTCTCCTCTAGTTTTCACGTTGTAATTCATAAATACGGTTTTCGTCTTATTCAATTTTTTGTATTGACAAAGAACCCTTGTAATATTTAATTAACCATTGTACAGTCGATCGTACAACATTATTATATCGTCACAAGCTCTCATCGATTTACTTGGAAGTTGCACTGCACCACAAACTTACTTGTTAATCAGTTGACGTCCTGTGCGTCAGTGTTGCCACCTTTGAGTTTTAAAAGCGCTAAACGCTGAGCGTCATATTTCAATAAAGCTAGATAAAACACGAGATTTCCTTTAGAGGATATTGACTACGAGACGATGGCCTAAGCTCCGCTCCTCCTCCTCCAAGCCTGAGTACTTTAAAGGCCTCCCTCCTCCTCCCGAACGCTCACGTAGTATGAGTACGTTTCCTGAGTAACAGACTAAGGTGAAAAAATACCGTGATTAGAGGAAAAGTATCATAAATAATAATTATGAGACTTTTACTGAAATATGAAATCAATCAGAAATAGTATAAAATAATAGTAATTATAAATGTTACAAAAGAAAGTTACTTTTTCCATTTGCCTATGTAGTCCTTTCGTTCTTTTTCTAAGTAAGGGATTTTGATACGGACCCCATTATTATTGGGACAATATCCTCCAGAATATCTATGAACATAAGTCACAGTCTTGTGACCGACACTGGACCATAATTCATAAACTTTTCAAGTTTCAATATTTAGGAAAAAAACCTTTTCCATTTTTTTATTGATAAAACTAAAGCTGGTCGCATAAACAAAAACTGTAAATAAAGACAATCGCTTGAGAAACAGAGAAGGAAGAAGTACATACATATTGTGTCTTTGCCTATTTATATATAGATAATTCGTGATATTAGTATAGAGTAAAAATAACCTATGCATTGCAATTAAATCGTAATAATATAGTTTCGGACACTTGCATTATAAATAATGATGTTGATTAAAATTTATGAGAAATATTGCACTAGTAAAATATATCTTTAAAAGGTCTACACAAAAATCTGCGGTGGTATGTCTGTCTTCTGAATATAACCCACAACACAAAAACAAAAAAAGGGGGGTTTTATGAAATCACTATGCAAGTGAAACTTTTTCGAATAAGGCATTTAACTGAAATTTTAGGAAAATTATTCGATTTATGGTATTAAAATCCCGGTTTTTTATCTTAACAATTGTTAACAATAGGAATAGTAAGTTCCAAAAAGTTAGTTCGAAAAAAAAAATCGTTTGTGTGACGAGACTGACGAAGCATCTTTGTCTTTCATGAACTGTAAATGTCAAAGTGCACAAATTACTGCACACTTAAGATACTATATATTGATAAGTGCATTGGTCCCGAACGAAGTTGTGGCGCGCCGCTAGTTGTGGTAGTAGTATAACAAAAGCGACCGCATGCGATAATATTTCGACTGGCCGCGCCGCGCCGGTCCAAACAAATCGCACGATGTAGGATAATTTCTGGAAGTTACTCCGATTTTAAAAGTTCCACTTAGCTATATGTTGTAGTACAGTGTATGTTAGATATGCTCGCTGATATATCTGTTAATTTATCGAAATCTATATAAAGGAATAATTTACGTTTTATCTGTGACACCGATAACGTATAAAGGAAGGGGAAACATTTCAGACCTACTATTTTTAAAACTTATTTATTTAAAAGTTTCATAGCGGTATACTTTCGATTTGTGCATGTTTCAAATATCAATGAATCACCACGCTGTTTTATATATTAGTATGAGTTTATTCCTGTTTGGAAAGTAGTCTACTTTTGTACAGGTTGTAACAATATACTATATTTATATGTCATATATCAGTATTAAGATTTATTAAAATCCCGTTAACACTTATTGTTTCTACTTTCAATTTCAATGGTATCTTAAAAGTGTACTTGTTTCAAAATCGTGTTCAAAATGATATTTTTAACAATCGGCTATTAGTACAACGTCTTTTTACGATACAAAATATGGTATCTACAATCTGAAAGCCATATTACTACCGTCACAAGCTTCGGCTGTTTGTCAACTACTATATCTTACTATACGAAATCGAATAATTATCTTAATACGTCTATAATTTTGATTGATCGGCGTGAATCATTATTTAGAACAACGAAGTGTATTTAAAATCCAAATCTTCGAATTCAGGTGCAGTATTTCGCCAATTTCGTTTCGATTAATTTATTCTACAGTAATTAAAGGTATTGTATTTTTTATTGTTTAATCATTCTCATGATATCTATTATTATTTGCTGCATTTGATTAAGATGAACATATTTGTTGTCTCGTTTTGCCTTTTTATTCGAGTAAGATGGTTAAAGGGTCAATGGACTGTCACTTTAATAGCACTTTAAAATGAAATTTAAATTAATCACTCACTATAAACATATAATTTATAACAAAACGCATTCTGAAGAAGCAATTCCTTAGTCGATACACTTAAGAACTTTTTTTTAAATAATAATGTCTAACAGACCCACAGTAGTACGGTAAAGTAATTGCTACATGTTCTTCCTATATCTTGTATACGTAGCTATGTACAGCTACTTAATAATTGGAATATAATAGATTCCTAAAACTGATTACAACCACTAATTGTGGCTTAATTAAAAAAGATATGAACTTAAAAATTAAAACTACGCTAGGTATTAAGGTACGAAAGGCAAAAAAAACATATATCGAATGGGAATAGGGAAAGATGCGAGTGAACTCCAAAAATATAATTTAAAAATCAAATATAATTAGCGATTATTAATTTAAATTGGACTTTTTAATGAAAATAACGATTTTCACGACGGTATTGTTTCTCAACACATTTATTAACAAAAAAATTATATAACATATCACAACGATAGAGTACAACTGCATTATACCTGCTACAATAGGGTATCTACGTATTTGATATATGAGATAATATAAACTGTAATGTATATGTGTGTAAACATAGTTTAATTTTTCTTAATCTTCTTTTATGAAATAGGTTTTATCTCAATAAGAATGTGGGCCTTAAATTACTGTAACTATAGGCAAAATACCTGTAGATACAGTGGAAAGTTCGGCTACTACAGAATCTATGATACACAATATTGGTGCGAAGTATTAGTGTTCCGGGCTAAAAGATATGGTTCTTGAATACGTGGACGTAAGGCTTTTTAATTTGGCCTCCAAAAGAGGCAATCGTTTAGTATCAAATCTTGATTTGGAATGCAGTCGTGTTTAATGCCTGGTTTTTAAGGCTCAGCAACTTATTAAAATCAGTCGGAATACTTTTATTATATAAAGAAAATTAATTAATTTTAACCATAATAAGAAGATATAAGTTTTAATCAGTAACATTGACCACAAAGGTACAGAAACGATCCATATATTATTGACTCTATTTATGCCTTTGTGAAATAATGTTCGTCACGCTTGTGAATAGTCGAATGTAACAGTAATCAGTTGATATTTATGCTTTGGTATAATAACGATCATAAAACTCATCATCATTATTTTAAAAGAGAAGTAATTTAAATGATATATGTTTCATTACAGGATGAAGTTAGTGTTAGTGCTAGCGTTGTGTGCTCTGGCAACAGCCGCACCGAGAGGGAATGTACAGCACGACATTTTCGATCTAAGTAGGTTACAGTTTTTATTCAAACTTGCAATGTTGTTTTCTGTGCAATATTCTATTAAATAAAATTCAATGTTCAAAACACTAAAGCCATACTAAATATGTATTGTATTGATTAAATACCATTCCATGAGAGAAAGTTGTACATACAACAATTTAGTTTAAATAGATGTTGAAATTGTAAAGAAGTGCCCAATCCAAGAAGCCGATGTAATTAAATATTATTGTGGTGACGTTGTTGCGTTGTACAGTTGAAGACATGCCAATAAATAATTGTGGGATGTAGTAAAGGTATCGAAGTATATTTGATTATGACAGAGGTGACCGTGCTACACAGATTATTTTGTTTGTTTTAAATTCATGATACAATATATATTTATAAAACTAAGGACGAACTCTTATATTATTCCATTATAAAATCTAATAAGGATTCCTTAAAGTTTAACAAATTTATATTTCAACTTAAATTTAAAGTAACTAGTCTTGTTTTTTTTTAATTCTTGCATCTGTTTATGCAATATTACAAGTGTAAACGGAACATTTTTTTATACAAAGACAAGTCCCGCACTAGGCTCAAGGCTCCTTTATCACAGAAGATTTTGCAAGTAAACAATATACAATTAACTAATTTGGTGACAAATCGATTGAATTTCTTACAAACTATACGGCTCACCTGGTGCATTATCAGTGAATTGATTTAAATGGACTAAATTATTTACTTAGGTGGAGACGAAATCCCTAACGTTTGAATACCAAACAAATTATATAGTTCAACGGGTTCATTATCGGTGGATTGATTTAAATGGACTAAATTATATGCCGAGGTGGCGACAAAATTCCTAACATCATAACATTATACCTACCATAAGTACCTGTTCTTACAAATTTTTAACTTTGTGATGTAGCGACCCGATTTAAAACAATATTCAAAAACTAATATAAAAATAGACAAATGAAATTCAAATTTAGAGAACAAATAGATTCATAAGAGAAATATATGCTAAATACCTGCTTGTTTTGTTAAAATTACCCAAACCTAAGTTATTTAAAAAGCAAGAAATAGGTGAAAATATTCTTTAGCTATGGTACCTAATAAGAAAAATACAATGAATATTGTATTTAACATAGCTGTGCCCGCGAATACGTCAGCTTGAAATTTAATGCCAAAAAACAGTCTGCAATAATATGTCCCTGGGGATACAGTCTGGAACTCATAACAACAGTTAGCCGTGCCTCAGACATGTGCTTATTTTTATATGATCAACATGCAGGTCATCTATGAATTTAAACTAATAAATGAGCCGTTTAATTAGCCGTGTAAATTGTTGTGATGGTCTCATGGAGTAGTCTCACCGAACCGTTTTACTGTTACATAATTTCATATCAGACACACTCGTCTATTTACTGTCATACTTTAACAAAAACCAATTATTAATGAAATACATGTCGAAGCTTAAAGTTTAACAATAAATTTTAAGAAAAATCTGTTCTTAAATTAAAGTAAAATAATTTTAGATATTAACCGATTATTTTGCAGAAAAATTAATAAGAATCTAATTGTTCAATAGCGAATTTCAAGCTTCATCCAATAGACGGAATCGAAAACACATTGAGAGCAGTCATGTTTATTGTGCATGATAATTTTATATATATATATATATAATCTGATCTTTATCATTTAACAACAACAAAAAGAGTAGATAACCATATAACAAATACTCAAATTACCTTAATTTAGTTTGATAACGCTAACAGAATAACATTTTTTTTTTCACACGAATTCAAGTCGTATTGGATGTTCAACTGTGCATCTATGTACGTTGGTCTATCACGCATACATATAGCATTTAAGATATACACTTCCATATTTTACCGCTGGCCATATTCAATGCGAATACTGTATCACACATTGTTAATATTACAGACATACTGGCGAGCCAAACTCCAGAAGGGCGAAATATTTTGATAAATATTCTTATTCAACAACTATTCGAGTTCTTGCGAAGCGTTATCAATAACGGTTCGCCTGAACTAGGGATTCCTGTGCTGGACCCACTGAACATAGACAGTTTCCATCTATATATTCCGGCTGGAATTATTAAGTAAGTCTTTTTCAACCTATTTAGTGGTTTTGTTTCGTTTTGTTATGTGACACGAGAAAGTAATCATCGAAACATTTAAAATAAATCAGCGTCTCAGTAATTGGGATATATATTGGCAATCCAGCCGAGTTACAGACATTATTGATTACTGAATATTACTGATTCCGGAACGTGACATGACTAAACGTGTAATACGTTTATGGACTGAGGTACTCCTAATTTACGTCGATTCATTCGTACAAAATTACAATGTGATACTAAACTTGCATTTATTTGATATTCTCAGAAGCTAGATTATTCTCTTATCACCTATATCTGTCTTCAAATGTAATCTAGACATTGAAAATATAGTTATTTTCGGGCACAATCACTTCAAAATGAATCTAATAAAAATATATAATCTACACGAAGTTTGTCGTAGATGTTTATAGGCTACTTACTTGGATTACTACTTTTTTGGATTCGATTGACTCTTTACCATTATTAATGCCCAGCAAAACAAGCGGGAATCGACTAGAATATTCCATGAAATAATTTTATAGTTATTATTAACAAACTATGTATTTTTTCAAGATTCTGTTCATGTATTGAATTATTCGCGACATAATTACATATATGTTTATTTTTTTAATTTATTCTCTGTAAACCGTTTATCGTCTTTACCAATGGAAATGACTATCGACATTAACCCAATTTAAAATATGGGCACACAAATATAAAACATAATAATTTGCTTGTTGTTGTTGTTACTTTATTGGTAATTTTTACTAAGTAGCTACTTAGGTTTTTTGATTTTGTTTTTAGATACATTTTATGATTACATAATTATTATTGTATAATATTACTGTACAGCATCAAATTTAAATTGACATTTTGTCGCGGTTTCCGTGTACAACATGTCATTAATTAAATTTCCATTGTTTGGTCAATAGAAACACACAAGTGACAAAAAAAAATGCTTTTAACGTTATATTCTTGATCATTCTATTCATAACATATATTTATGAAATAACTTAATATACGGATATAACTACAGATTCGTTAATATAGATTTCAGACTTGACGTCATATCAACACATGATATAGTTATTTGAAAATTATATCTAAAAAATATGGATTAATTTCATTAGATACAAATAAGATTATCGGTGTCGTTTATGATAAAATGTTTTTATCCAAACAATTTATTGAAAAAAAGAACTTTATATCATAAGCATATGGTAATAGATAACTATTAATTTATTTAAATTATGCGTAACTTTATGTCGAAAAAAATGGTTGAACAAAATTGTTCGCGCTATTTACATTAATGTATGACATTTTTATCAACAACATTAATTGAATAAACTCCAGCGCTGTATGACTGATTACTATGAAAGTAAGTAAACATAAGTTTCTTCCTCGAAGAAAGCTTTAATGTTATACATTTCACTGTGACGCGCCACTAGGTGGCGCTAAATTAATGCGGACAAAGTAGTGGTCGATTGTCAACTGTATATAATCTTTGTAAGATATCGTTACTAATATTATAAATGGAAATAAGAGTTTGCTAGCTTGTTACGCTTTTAAACTCAACCGATCATCATGACATGCTGCATACACGCTCTTTGAGGTAGAGAAAAGGACACAAGGTACTTTTGATCTAGGATAAAAGCCCAGTTCCCGAGGGATAGGTCCAATCCATATTAACCCAAGCGAAGCTAGTCCATAATAACTACCTATTGAATTTATTTTCTTTATTTCAGCCTGGATTTACAGCTGGAGAAGATCCACGCGAAGGGCTTCGGCCAGTTCATAGTACATAAAAGCGAGCTCAACCTTAACGACCTCACATTCGATATCGATATTTCATTGCCAAGACTGGATATTAGTGCCGGTGAGCATTACTTCATATGTTATATATATAAATAGGCAAAGGTAAAATAGTTGAGTAGAATTTTCTATACTGTTTGTTAACCGAATCTCTTCATTTTATGCTCAGTAACTACTGACTAGCTTCAGTATTTTTAACAATTTTCAGGAAAAGATCATTTCTTTTCCATATTATCGACGAGTCAAAGCCTTTATTTATAAATATCTGTTTGTTTTACTTCATGTTCCTTACTTCTTTCTATAATATCAAAACAATTAAAATGTTATACAGATAATAACACCTATATATTAACACATAACGGAAGAACTTTATACCCGATTTTTAAATCGTATACGCATTACTTACATACAATTTATACGTATTGTTTAGATAAATAGAATAAACATAAAACGAAAATATAACTTGCAGCATAAAATAATACTGAAAGATATCATTGCTATATTTGTGTTCGTGTTTATTGGTCTATTCACAACGATTATAAATGCATAATAAGGCATAAGGCCGTATTGCTTGTACGGGCAGAAAGTTTGAATTTAATTTTTGGAAAACATTAACAATGATACCAGTTTTCAAACTTATTTATTTTATTTTATTTAACCTGTTACAATAATGAAGAGATTAATCAACGTTTCTATGTGGCAATAAAATGTTTAGCATATGGGACATTCCACGTAAGTGGATAGGTAAAAAATGTTGATATTTCCGATCATAGTAATATTTGATTATATTAAAGATTTTTTTTACATATTAATTATTCTAACTTTGTGAAATTCAACTTTTAAATATTTAAACATGTGTTTTTCCAAGATGTTAATAATTTTAATTTTTTTGTTAATGGGATACAGAGTAACTCATACGTACCGGTTACTGAAATTTGTAAAACCCTCTGGTTTGGAGAACGTATAAAAGTATAACCAGTTATTACTAAAGTCGGAAACACCAATAAGTTTTACCTGTTCGCTTCACGTGGAATACCCCATATGTGTATAACTGTTCATATTCACTTATATTTCAAGTTTATATTTTTTATTGAATCAGTAGCTAATATTTGAATAATACCATAATATAGGTAGGGTTTGTAATATAAGATAAAAAATATATTTCGTATTAGAAATATCTAAACTCTCAATTCAATCTAACATACGTACTATGGTCTTAATTATACTACATAGTATATAGAAAGAATATTACATATAGTGTTAATAAATGTTCCAGATAAATATGACTTGGTTGGTGACTTCTATTCTGCGTTGCCATTATACGGAGCGGGAAAGCTAAGTGTGTGTTTTTTTTAATACGCGAATTTTGTAATTCGATAAACCTACGGTATACCACAATATTTTAATAAGCACTTATATATTGGTAGATAAAAATATGTTTACAGGAAGACTGGCCTTGCAAAGTAGGATTTGTTGATTTGTATGGATTATTTTTAACACAAATTTCTGCTTTTTCCTTTAAGATTCCTGGTCGAAGGGTTTAATCTTAAATCGAAGATTTATTTGACTCAGTCCGAAGATGGTAAAGCTGTGATCATTGACAAATTTGAAAATACTTCATTTAAGATCCCAAGCCTCAAGGTAGGTAATCTTATAATACTCCTATTATATCATATATTCAATTTATGTTGATTTACTTGATTACTACATAAAAAGGGAAAACATTTGACTTGTAAGATGACCTGCAAGATATCGGCGAGTCTTCCCACTTGCGCAAAAAATTATATAGGAATTTAAAAAAAAATATTCATCATTTGTTTTGTTATTCAGATAATAAAAAAAAATTAAACTAGGATAATGTATTTCTGAATGACTTAATTAAATTATAAGGATATATATTCACGTAAGAATAATCCAGCACAAATTTCATGTACATATAGGATGAAACAATTTTACTAACATCACGGTTATTATATGAGGCGCATATGCCAGTTGAAAAGAAACCTGATACACTTTATACCTTTCCATTTTAATATTATCAGTTATTTTCCAATCTCATGCTGGTTATAACGAACTATAGGACCTCAATGTTGGTATACATGTTTAAAAGTTTTTATCTCGTTTTCAGTCCGGTCTGACCGGTGTTATCGGCGGTGGAGACATCGATGCCATTGTTAACAAAGTTACTGAGGATGTCATTTTTGACTACGTCAACCGGTTCCAGGGCGCCATTGCTTTGGTCACGTCAACTGTTATTCCGATAATAGTTAACCCATTCCTCGCTGAATTGGACACTTGGAGATTCATTGAAGTTCTTTTACCCCGTTCATAAATTATATTATCAACATGACGAATGAAACCTGATTTAGTCTTTTGAAATACCGTGTATAAGATACTTAAAAAATAAATGTTATTTTTCTTTTTATCGTTATATTCAATCACGTAAGTTATATCTTTATCGTTATTCAATATTCTTTAGAAATCTAAAACTTCTAACTGTTCTTGTTTTTGTTAGTATACTATTTGTATAGGAACGAATCGCTTATTTGAAATTATTATATATATATAGAATCAAAATGAAATGTTCTTTTTATATTAATATTGTACTTTTTTAATTTATCAGTTTTCAACCCCTTTCCTACAGTCATGATATTGTAATAGGCTGGTTTGTATGTTTGCAGCAGTTTAATTTCTAGATTGTAAATTCCTGTGTCATTCCACGACTAAATCTATTGAAATGAATACTAGAACGAAACTGAGAAATTATTAGTCTTATTGCACATTTTGAGTACTACAATGAGAGCTCACACCAACTGGAAAACTTTATAAAACCATCCCTGAACCCTCTATTACAATACATAACAGAACTTTATACATTATACTTTATTATTAACTATATGAAATATAGGTACTGCAATCGAAATTTGTTTAACAAATACATTTTAAAATTGAAAAATAAAGATCAGGGCAGGTGCGCATCTTTTATTTTAAATATGGAATACTTCACACAGGATTTTAAATAACTTCAAAATAATTTTAAAACTGTATAACATTGTTATAGGCAAATAAACGTTTTAGTTTCCGTGCGAAAAAAAAAAAACAAACAATAACATATGTAAACCATTAAACAATTGAATATAATTTATATTAAGAGAATATTTTACATGGTCCACTTTACATCACTCAATTAATATTATTTCTTAAGCTATCTAATATTGATAAACTAATTTAGTTTTATCTAATAACTAGAAAATATTTTGTAATCATTACATTACGTAACAAACAACATAAAATAAAAAGCCCGGCCCGTTATCATAAACCTGATCATTAAGAGCGATATAACTCACATTTATAATATTATCTAAATCTAAATTGACCGGCAGTATCACAAATCACTGTTTATCGATAGGATTATAGTGTTTAAATTATTTCAGTAATCGTGATTAAACAGTAGCAGGTGGTCTGTGTTGATGCTCGGACTTCAGGTCGGTGTTTTTAATCTATAGAGTAGTCGAAATCAAACAAAAACAAATCTCAATCAAGTAACTTTAAACAAAAATGCTACTATATGATATATCTAAATTTATTAATTATAAAAAATAATAATTAATTTGGTATATGTTTTAAAGGCAATAAACACTGTTTTATTTTTCCGTGTACGACAGAGTGACTGCACTGTCCCTGATGTTAGCCCAGTATAATCCAAAAATAACGGTGACCATCGAAAGATCTACAATCCGGCTTATAAGCCTCTCAGCAGCTAGATACTGGTTAATCCAGAAACGTGACAAAACAAAAGGAAGCCTCAGTTAAGGGTGTATCATCGAATCCAGTCGGGTGCAGATACCTGGTTCCCTGCCACTCGAGGGCGCAAGAAGGTTATGTGAGACTCACTGAAGCCTTACGATGTGTAATCTACCGGCATAGTGGGACAACAAGGAATCGCGCTAGCAAGTTTTTACCGAGTCACTCCCGGCAACTGGCCAAGGTTTATTCTGGGTCTCTCGCACTAAAGAGGGACAGCTTGATACAACCCTAGCTGTCTTTCAGACGGCCACACCAGTGCAATCGAGAGAGAGTTCCCCCGATTCATCTCGCTTTGATTCGGCAAGGGCGAATGTAGACGTAGGAGGCGAGGCTCCACTCGTCCACCCAACGTCTATGCTGGGCCTCTATGGTTGTCCTTAGCATTATCCTACCTTAACTAGGAGGACACCTACAGTTAGCACGCTCCATGAAATGTTCGGCTGGCTTTCCGGCCGCGGCACACACGATGCAGTGCAACTTCTTGCATATACCGACGCCTTGTAGCCAGACTGCCCACATCAGAAACAAAGGTCGCTTTAGTCTACTGCCAACAGGTAGAATGGCCGTGTGTGGCCCACGCCCAAGTACTTAAAGCCTACGCTTTGTCTCTAAAACACAGACTTGGGCCACAATCCAGCCTAACCCGCTTCCCTTCAGTAGCGATCTTGTAGCGTCGACAGGAAGGAACATCTGAATGCCGCCGATACCACCTTCTATAGTGGTTATCTCGCCATCCTTTAGAAGTGCTGGCTCACAATAATCCTTCCTAATGACCGACGCGATGGCCTCCTCCCTAGACATAATATCGTCCAAACTGTTTTCCACATCCACTCTTTTTGTTGGCCTGGACTCATAACGACTAAGGTGTAAGGAGGCACTCATATTACCTCCTCCTTATTTCGCCAGCCCTCCGTTCGCAGATATAGCAGCTGAGGGTGTCTTTTGAGGACACCTCTCGCTACCGAGTATGGATTTCACCGTACTCGGCAACGAAAGATCATCCCCCACCACTGTGGTCAAAATACGACGCCGATTCTTCCATCCTTTCACGCAACGTACTCCGAGTATGCTGTTCGGTGTCCGTCTCAGCGCCGCATTCATAATATGCATTCATGCCAAATTCGCACCTGCACCAGACAAAATGTTAAGAAGCCACAATTTTTCCCCATCCACTCCGACAGGACAGGGCGGACGGCGTCAATAGCGGGTGGGATAGGTCCATACTTTCCTTTACCGAAATATAACGTATTTTCGTAAAATTCGCCGTTCTTGTTTAAAAATTTTAAAATAGAACAAACTCATTATATTAAATTTCAGAATGAAGCTCTTCGTGTTATTGACGTTATGCGCTTTCGCTGTAGCAGCACCAAAACCAAAGGAAACTCCTTTTGTTGTAAAGGGTAGGTAAATGATTTACTAATAATCCATATTAGTGAATTTGTAGTTTTGTCTGTACATTATTTTTTTACATTTTGTTCTACGTGATGTCATATAAGCCACTGATCTAGAATTTTAAATTTTGTCTGTCCATCCCTTTGTATGTATGAATTTAACATAAAGCGGGCTTAAAATCTACCTTTGTAATTGTGTACACGAAAAATATATGTCGTTTTTCAAAAGACTATTAATACTTTTAGAATTTGTTAAAAATGGTCAAAAAAAATCATATATATACTATTTATATTCCAAATATTTTTATTCAAATTTATAGTCTTCTCAAAATCGGTTCTACAATTTCGAAGATTAAATAAAACACTACAATTTTATTTGTATGTACAGATTTAAGCCAATAGTAATATATGAAATAAGATATACCAATATTTATCATGTTCTCTTTAAAGCTTAAATCATATTTAATAAACGTTAAACTAGCTTGCAGTTAGTGCTCATTTCAGTTGCAGAAATAGCTTCCGACGCCAGTGGGCATTACATCAAACCATCTTATCGCAGTTACCGTAGACCTTCCCAAGGTCCAAATCCGCCAAGTTTTCCTACCCTCCCTACAACTCCAGATGCACTGCTCCGGATCCTACGTGGCTTTGTGTATGATGTCATTGCTAATGGCTATCCGCTATTCGGAATACCACCACTGGAACCTCTGAGGCTGGAAAATTTCGAGTTCAGGGTTCCGGCTGAACTCATTAAGTAAGTAAGCACTGTGAATAATTTGTGTGTTCCATTATCTTTAATAGTCGAATAATGTAATCAATGAAATGCCGATCTCAAATATCTTAAGAATAAGAAAGGTTTTAAATTAACTTCAGCATAACATGATAAAGAAAGCAGGTGTTAAAATTCAATAAACGATCTCATTGTAGGTTCTAGTCATAAGTGTGTTCTTAATAAAAATTCTCAGGTTTGGTTTAATTTCTGGGCATTTAAAATCGATCATAGTTCAGATTCCCGAATCTTCCCTTGAGTCACGACTGCCTGCATCAACATCATGAGATATTTTTTCCAGTATGCATCTTAAACTGAAGGGTGTTTTCGCAACTGGTTTTGGAAACTACATCGTACACAAGAGTGATATTAATGTCAATGAGCTTAGTTTTGACATTGATATTGAATTCCCTGTGCTGGATATTAAAGCTGGTAAGAGTTTTGTTTTCAATATACTCAGTAAACAGGCCGATTTTATTGGAAACTTCGGTAAATTTATATCATTTTTTTACTTAGAAATGTCTTGTTAAATATGAATTAAAAATGAATTTTTATTAACTTAATAACTTCATAGAAACTTTAGTATAGAGATTTACTTTTAATTAATGGTATAGACCAGAGGTTCCCAAATTATTTTTACTCATAGACCCCTTTCAAAATTTTTCTGGCTCCTGTGGACCCCCTGCAGGTTCTATACTACCATATGAAGTCAAGCCAATATTGTTAGATCTTCACACTTTCGAAAATAGAACAATTTTCATGGACCCCCGCTTACTAATTGTGCACTCCCATTCCTTTGTCACGCCAACGTACACCCCCATCAAGTCTCTCGTGGACCGCTGTAGGTCCACCTGGACCACTTTGGGAATCACTAGTATAGACTGTCATCTACTCCCTGTATATATAATTTACGCTAATATGGTAAAAGTGCGAAAGTATCTGTTTGTTACTTTTCCACGACTAAAACTTAAAACCGATTGCAATATAATAATTTTATTGTATGATAAGTATAAACAACTTCAATATCATGTACTGTAATAAAATCTATCAGAATGTCCTTGACCAACTTAGTCTTATATTGTCTTACTTACCAATATCCGATTACCATTCGATTTTGAAGCGATTCCTGTTGTATCTACCAAATTCAAGGTCCAGTGCTAATGGGATCCCCTTTAAATAAAAAAAAACAAATGAGGGGTCTATGGACCCCCGGCGGGAACAAAATTCCTTTCGCTTTTCAATTGACGTTTGCTCTTAAGTAATAAAATTTTATAAAATTAAAAAAAAAGTATAAAATTACGTATAATATTAATATATATTCACCGTATAGGGCGACGTATATAGTTCATACACGGCTGCAACTATAGCCAGAATTGTCGGAAAAAAATCTTATTACACGTTTTCCGTCTCGCTCCTATCTGCTAAGAGCGTGTAACGTGTGATAAAGAACTTGGTTACATATATAATTTTCTAAATCGGTTTATAGAGTTCTGGATGATGACAAATATTATTAATTAAAATTAATGTAATTCTCATTAAGTGAACTATGTTCTTTTGAGTATATAAAATACTTTAAATCGAAAAAAAAAATACAACCGAATCGAGAACCTCCTACTTTTGAAGTCTGTTAAAATTTATGCGTAGAAATAGTCTTGGACCTCGAGAATGACATAGGTTACTTTTTATTCTCAACATACCGAAACCGCGCTGACGAAGTGGCGGGAAAGTTCATCTCGTTAATCCATTCTTCATTAATATCTTTTTCCAGATGAATACGACATGGTTGGCGATCTTATCACAGCCATTCCTTTATATGGAAAAGGAAGAGCGCAGTATGTACCTGCCCAATATACTTTTTTATTGGAACAGTCGCAAAATAATTTAAGTAAAGTTATGTTGATGACACCTTTTAACAAAATTAGATGTTACGAGTGATTTTAAGGACCGAAGCAATGTTTTAAAGGTTATTTTCACTGTGTTTTGGTTTATTCAGTGAATAGTTTGGCCCTGCATGTGGTGAATAGAAGAATACAGTATTTAAAAATAAAAAAGTAGTAAGCAAACAACGATTTGTTAAGTAATAAGAATTGTCTAAACAAGGAAAGGGTTTTTAATTTATTGTTAGATGATCATTGTGATGATGTTGCTTAAGATTACATCCATCATTTGACAACAAACTCATCTAACGTAAAATGACGACGGGGCCGAAGCCGATGAATATTCTACGATGATTGGATCCCTAGTGCAGCTATCGAGACGTATTTATAGGTATTTGGGTAACAAAATTTTAACTTAGGAACAATAGCTATAAACATTAGAAAATTCTTTACTACCCGTCATTTCATTGGAAATTCAGATTAACTGTAGGATCCGAAACCACGTCAGTAAATATGGTATCTAAACATGCCACCGCTGTGTGACCAATGATTCATAGCACATTTTTGTTCAAGAATAAAAAAGCAAAAGTTTTTACAAACAATTAGCAAAGAGGTTACGCAGCACGTGTTTTGTTACAAATAAACATAAGTATAAATGCATAACTACACACAATACCTACGCTACGAAACAACTGACGCATATGCCGTCTACAAAGTATATCTGCGCAGCCGGTGTGAATATATTGGCTGCCTTAAAACAATAAGCGCACATCTATGACTGGGCACAGCCAATAGCATACGCGCTATGGATAACCGTATGCACTATAGAAAGAGTCGTGACGGAAAACTCTTTCACTTTTTTTGCTTAACTTTCATTCGCCAAGTTTTCAAATATTTCAAATCTGATAGAAATGTATTCTTAACTCGAGAATTCATTCTTAAATATTATATTAACAGTTTCTACGTAGAAGGCTTCAGATTCCAAGCAAAACTGTTCCTCAAACTATCCAATAACGGCAAGTCAGTTATCATCGATAGAGTTGAAAATGCAGCATACAGGATACCTCACCTCAAGGTAACACATGAGTTAATAATTATAAACTTATATTTCTAATATTTAACATCATGACATCCTTAAACATCTCAACAAAAGTTTTAAAAGTATATGTTTTGATGATAACTCTTTTGATAATATGAAAATCTGTAGACATTCAACTGTGTCATAAATGAACTACGAAATGACTGAGGTAATTCTCTATTGAACTACGTGTATACGTGTAACTACGTGAACGGGTATATATCGGTAGTCCGGTGAAACTGTAGAGATCTTGCCCGATTAACAAAAGAAGTTATATATGAGAACGTACCCATGCTATGTAACCCATGTTTGATAATTTTTTACCCCCTCCCTTCTCTTGATGACAATTGTTAGTAAGAAGACCCCTCCCTCCCCCTCTGGTTCTCACGTAGTAATGCATAAATATGGTTTTGTGTTATTTTATTCATTTGTATTTTTTTTATTGCCTGCATTGACAAGGAATTCTTATAACATTTAATGAACGCATTGTACAGTCGATCATACAACGACATTATTGTATCCGCACAAACTCTCGTCCATTTACTTGGGAATTGAACTGCACTACAATCTGTTAGTTTTCAATCAGCTAACATCCTGGTATATGTGCGTCATAGTTGCCACCTATGAGTTTTAAGAGCGTTAAACGCTGCGTGCCAAATTTGAATAAAGCTAGATAAAACGCGAGATTACCTTAAAATGATTTTGATTACATGACAATAACCTAAACCCCGCTCCTCCTGCTTGTGACCAAGCATGGTACTTTAAAGACTTTCCTTCCCCTTCTGTACGGGTCGCGTTGTATGGGTACGTACCGTATACCGAAGATACAGTTCCTTTGAGGTATCATGTTAAAACTACTGAATGTGTGGGCATAGGAGTGTGATAATTCGACGAGGTATTTATTGTAGATGGTTCTAGGCTACTTTTTGAAATTCCATTGACCCAATGCCATTTTTTAATTAAATTTTTTTTATGCAAAGGCAAACGAGTGGGAATAGGTTAGTATTCATATATTGCGACTCAAAGGCATAGCTACAGCTATATGAGTCATATTAATGATATGGGACCCTCGAGCTACAGAGGTCGTAATTTGTAAAAAAAAATATTAATTATTCCCTACAATTTCAACAATATACTCTGACTAAATAAAAATGAAAGTATGAAGAGTTAGTGTTTGAAAGTTCTAATGATTCGTAATTCGCGTGTCGCGAAATACACGATACGATATATTCACCAGAAAAAAAATACACATATTTCTCCCAAAAAAATCTGATACGCGGCCCCTCTGAAACCAGCTACGACACTGTTTGTTACGAATCAAATAATTTTCACTTGGGCAATAGATATACCTACTTGAAAAATATGAAAAACAATAAACCATTTTATTCACTTCTTAGGACTATTCTTAAAGTACTGAAATTTAAGCAAACTTTTATTGAAGTACCTAACATTATACTTTATACATTTCAGTCAAACCTTACTGGAGCTATCGGCGGAGGTGATATAGACGCTATCGTCAACGTAATGATCGAACAAGTGATAATGGGTTACGTGAATAGATTCCACGGTGCAATTGCCATCATTACTTCACGATTGTCAGTAACCTACGGTAACCCATTGCTGGATCAACTTGACTCCTGGCGCTACATAGCCTGTCTGCTCCCACGCCCGCGCTTATAATGCCGATACTGATTTTATATATTTTGTAATTTCCCAACTTAATAAATGGTAAACGTTAACATATATTTTGGTAATGTTTAATGAGAATTACAAGCTAAATATTTTTTTATTATTTCCCAAACCCAATCGTTACAGAGTAAAAATCCACAAAACATAATGACTACGGATAGTAAAGCATGCGAAAAAAATCGAAAATTTAGCTAAAGATATTTCATTTTACGGGTGACACATGTAATATAATCTTTACCTTGCTTACTCAATTAATCTTCTAGCCAACTGAATCATAGTCAAAATGTCGCCAAAATCAGGTGTATTTAAATATTTATAAAATTTTAAGCGTTAATATTCATGAACACAATAGGGACTCGAACATGCAAATAAGGTATTTTTATTCTTAAATAAGTAGATATTTTAATTAGACACTTTTACATGATCAATCAAAACTGCTTTAATTAACACGGTAACTACGATTACAAAATTGTATTATTTATCATATATAATTATTAGAATTACATTTCTATTACGACCATATCATCATTAAACATTAGGTAAGAAAGTAATCAAACGCTAAAATCAAAATAGTATTAAATTATATATCATAAAACGAACTTATTGTTGTTCCTCTATTCCGATATCCACCTGGGTCGTTCCGTGGTGTCGCTTTCTATGCCCATTGTCAGTCTGTTACTCTCATCGTATGACCTCTATTCACTCTAATTTTTATGTGTTGTTTTGAGCATTACTTAATTTCGTTTGCACGTTGAATTTTGGTATGTTCTAATTACCTTTTGCGTATACTCTTTGTACTTAGCATATTACAATAGTAATACATTAGTTACTTTTAATATAAATTACGTAGATTTCTTTTTTCTATGCACTAATTATTGTACTAGTTCTACAAGATATTAGTAACACCAAAAGAAACAAATATATACAAGGTATAAACTTTATTATACTATATAATCAATTTACAACATATTACTGTTATATACTCATGTATACACTTGAAAATGGAACAAAATATACTTTTACCATATTATTCAATACAATACTTCAAACATAGTCTTAAGCATATTAATCATACCAAACGAACCGACACGTTCCTGTGATATCCATTTTATATCCATCAGGACATAAGCCTTCCATCCATACCGGTGAGTCTTCCGCTGCCGCACTTTTTATAACAATGTCGCCTGTGTTCTCAGGCGGAACATCTGAATCACCAAAATCTGCATAAGAACGCGTGTACACTTCACAAATTATGAGTGATAGTATAAAAATAGTAACGATTCCTATTTTAGACATAATGCAAGTGAGCATGTATAGCTTGTGTTGAGATGATAACGGATTTGACGGTGACTGAGGGGACATAACACGTAGATTGTAACTTCCTTCGCCTACACAAAGGAAGTCCAAAATTTTGCAACCAATTACTCATCTGTGTGTAAGCGATATTGTATTTTTTATCGAAATAATACTACCGCAAAATTGCGTAAGTGTTATTCTATATTTAGTACATTATAGGTAAGTACCTAATACTAAAATTATACCTTCTCTGAAGAAGACGTAGATAACTATTAAAATCTCTGAAAACTAGAAAAGGACATTTTTTAAATGTTCGTAGATAGTTCGTCGTTCGTAGTTAGCGTTTGATCATATTCTCAGCTGACATTAAATGGCAGAGTGGTCCAGAATGATACCAAACTAATCCTAAAGGGAACCGTCTCTTAAATGCAGGTGCTGATATAGACTTACAAGTGTTCGGCTACAGATTTTTAAGGGGAGGGTTGATAGTCTGGTGCGCATTAAAAAGTGCCATAGTAATATTTTCCTTATCCGAAAACTCAAGTTCATTGTATGGATTTCGAACAATATCCGAACACTATAGTACTGCATCATCAATGCTTTTTTATGATTTGATGACAATTGATTGACATTAGTTACAATAACTTATATAATACACATTATAGTTGAGATAATTAAGCTTCTATATTATTTATATATATAAAAATGACTTGCTCTTCGTTTGTCTCGCTAAAACTCGAGAACGGCTGGACCGATTTCGATAATCTTGATCTTGAAATATTTGTGGAAGTTCAGGAAAGGTAACGGTGAGAAACATAAATAATAAGGGTACGATTTTCCATTGGCGTCCGTCGAATTGAGGGTGGGGAGGGGGATGGGACAGAAGGGTGGATTTGTACTAATCCCCTTAAAAGGAAAAGGTGCGGAGGCTCCACCTTTTCGAGGTTTTTAAATTTTTAATTCCGAGGATATTTTCTAGATTTCTGTATCTATTCTGACATTACAACGTCTCGTGCGCTGCGGGAAGAGTAGCCTCTACGCCCTTGCTTAACAAATCGTAGGTATTTGACGAGCCGGAACGGCTGAGACTGGTCGCCGAAAGCAGCTCTCCCTACGCGCCTTCGGCTCTATAAAAACACTAGTGGTAAGACAAACTCGTCCCAGGTGGTCCCAGGGTCTATCAAACAGGCTCTTTGACATTAGTTGAAGCTAACCTATTTTATTTGTTTTCTCAATAACAACAAAAATAGCGTCAGTTTTTCGTTTCGTTTCACAAGCCGGTAAAACACGGTAAACTCGACACATTTTAATTTTATTAGTTGATGAAAGTAATGCTACAATTTAATATACATAAACTGTTAAATATATATATGCATGAAAACTATTGAAATGAGTACAAAATACAATTATTTATGAAAGTTAATAAAAAATAAAATGTTACCTAACGTATGACAACATAACCATAGGTAAAACGAAACGTTTAATAGCGATACTTCTATATAATCTGTAGTAGGAATTGCGTAAATATAGCAAAAATAATTGATTTCAATTATTTTTTCACCAAAAATTACGCGTCTCCACATGTTCTTCTTCTTTATTTTTTGGCTCCGTCACGGTTTGTGCTCTAGCCAGCATCAAGTAACAAGATTTGCCAAGCAAGTGTCTTGTGATAATTATAATGTTCTAACAAGATGGTGGTTTCCTTGTTAGAACTTTCCATGGAATTTTGGTGGCATCTCAGAATGCATGCTCCGTGGTATTATTTCCCATGCACTTCACTTGTGCATAATAACCGAACTATATTACGTAAAACACCACCAATATTACAAAATATAGAGTCTAATAATACAAGATTATGAATAAAATATAAAAAACCACTACATGACAGACTAAGATCCCGCCAAAAACTCGTCTCCACATGTTGAAATTTTGTGTGTGTGCTTATAATGCTACTCCCATACCTGCTTGTATCGGCACGAAGTTTTGTCTATAATCAGGCTAAATACAGATGTGGGAAGATATTATCGTTATGCGTTACGAACTATCGGATTTCGTGACGATAAACGCAGCACGATAACTGGGGCGGCGGGTTTTGCGCACATCAAAGGAATTTATCGGACGCTAATTTTAAGTTATTGGAAAGATAGAATTGTTGGAACGGGAATTCTGTGCCTTTATCGGAATGACTTTTGACGTTAATTTTAACGCGACAAGTAGTCGAAGCTTCGTCACGCGTATATGAGAGTCAAATCAAATCAAATCAAAAATACTTTATTCAATTTAGGCCCTAAGAAGGCGCTTATGAACGTCAAAACTACCACTGGTTCGGAGAACATCCCAGTCGAGAAGAACCGGCAAGAAACTCGATCGGGTTTATCTTTTTAACATACAATTATATATTTAAAATACGTCATACGTTACAATCGTTTTAGTGGATGCACAGAGAGGAGTCGATTTCAGACATCACCATCGTTCACATATTGATCCACTCTATAATAGCCCTTTGACACCAAAACCCGCTTAACATGACACTTAAACTTCGGTATCGGTATAAAATCGGTAATATGCTTTGGGACTTTGTTATAAAACCTAACAATATTATAGTAGTAGCATAATAATGTAACCTCTCTAAAAATATCAACCAGCAACTCGATGGACGTCAATGGAAAGCTAAGCCATAATAAGTATAGCAAAATACTAAAAAAAAAAAAATATAAATACAATATGTTCCTAGCTAAAAGAAACATTTGATGTCTTTTGATGGCAAATTGTCATTCGTTTGTCAAATATTTATAGGTGCGTTCAGAAATTTGTCTGTTTCATACTAGAGTATGAGGTCCGATATCTTAGGTCTGTTAGTTGGAATACAAAACAGTTCTGTTTCAGAAATAAAAATAGTTCATGAGAAAGCTTTAAATTGATTAAATGCATAACTGTATTACATTTATAATGTAAATAAAAATGTTCTATTAAGTTTTGTCCACATTTTACACAAATATATGAAAGTGATACGTAGTTCACCAGGTCATCTAGTATAGGAATAAATACGCGTCACTATTGTAATTATAAAAGAGATTCTATAGTAATAAAAAAAATCATACCTAACAATAGACGTGTTTTTCCTGAAACAAAGCTGTTACAATAAAACGTACCTTATTACAAATTTCATATTGAGAATATACCTCCCGTTTACGTTGACTTTTCTTTCTGCCATATATAACTATTCCTTTCGCTCCTGCTACTATGCAACCAGATGTGGTAGATATATTAAAATAGCGATACGCTATGATGGCCGTTTTGAGATTTGTCCATTCATGACGTTTCGTATAAATTAATATCTACGTTTGAAAGAGCAAATTGCTGTTTATTGTTCATAGTGCCCCAAAATTAATTTAGCACACTTATTTCTTAATTATAAATATGGATAATTATATACTTCATATCTATGTAACTACTACTATATCTAACTACATAATATAGTCCCGTGAACAATTCTTTTCATGCTTTTACTAATAAAAAAACAGCGCCGTTTGTATTGTACGTATAATATCGAGAAAACTTAAAAATGAATAAATGTCAATTATAAATTGATTAATCTCTGACTGTACTATGCGTAAAATCGAATTTAAAGTTATATTCAAAGGGACGAAAATGTTTGAAAATATTTTTTTAAAACATGTGGTTATGGATTGTCATTTTCTACCATATTTGTTCAGAAAAATATGCATTCATATACACTGCTTTGATGTGCGCCCAAAATCCGACAGGAGAGGACAGAGTTCAAATATTTGTTAAATAATTTGCAAATATACCAAATACTCGTGCTACACTTTGTAACTTTATAGCTATTAGTTAAAATGCAAAGTCAAATAAAAGCTCACACGTGTGACACCATCTTTATAAGTATAATGGATTATTATTACTCTATGCTCTAGCCAAGCTGTCAAATATATTTGAAACAGACTATTCTAAATTTAATATAGTCTTTCTAGATATAAGTCCACTTTTAATTTATGTCATGTTGGTACTGTGGTACATGGAAACAGTAGGTAGTATTAAAAATATAGTGCAAACTAAAATACATTTTCAAATTACACTAATTATATAAACTCTAAAAATAAAGAACCACAATTATATGTCAAAATCACATAATGTAGGAAAAGGCAGATAAAGAGTGTAGAATAACAACTATAGGAACGACATTTAGGTGTATTTGATAACACTGTAAAAAACAGTCATGCGTCAGTAGGAAAAAGTGTTTTCTTCATCGAAAACTGTTGATGAATTGCGAATCTTTTTATTTGATTTCTATAGCATAAACGTAAAAGTTTTTGCTTTCTATCTGTTTTATACATTCAAATACTTTTTGTAATTATATAATTACGTATATAATAAATATATAATGATAAAAAATCTATACTATTAGAATTTAAAATAGCAGCAGACGTTGCAAGCACTACAATCCTGGAGAACTAACTGTTACTCCAAAACAAATATAGTTCAAACATCCCAAGTTAAAATGTAACCAGAATGGATCTTATTAGAGACATACCAATAGAGTGGTCTATGACTGAGTTGGTTTAGTCTTTGAAACAACCTAAAGGTTGTGGGGTTATTTTGAAAGCTCGTAGACAAAACATGAAAAAAATGGTTGATGGCAAAGCCAATTGGATTTCTATACAATCAGTCGTACTTAATTTTTTTTATTTTATAGGGGACAAACGAACAGGTGGGTCACCTGATGGTAAGTGATCACCGCCGTCTATAGACACTAGCAACACCAGGGAAGTCGCAAGTGCCTTGCCGGCCTTTTAAATATGTGGGCCTCCGGCGCTCTCACTGACCGAACGAAACGCAACAGTGCAACCACTGTCGGTTTTCTGTGAGAGGGTGGTACTACCCTGGGCGAGCCGACCCATTCATGCTGAAACCAGTAATAGCTTCAGCGTAGCTCTACCATCTATAAAATTACCTAAAACTAATTTAAAGGTCAATGTTTCTATTTGCTGAGACGTATCAATTCCCCACTATCCAATGTTTGAATTGCTGCTGATTCAGGTATATCAAATCCCAGTGCCGGTCAAAATGTAAGTACTTTTGATGTGGTCAAATTTATTCTGGCAATAAGTGTGATATACTAGAGGACAAAGCGTCATCTGTTTATTGCTCTGGTAAACATTGCTCAATTAATAGAACCTACCCAGAACAAGATAAGCAAAGATCTATGAAATTGGTAATGTCACAAGACAACGTTTCCCACGAGGTGGCAGTACTAAAGTTTTCCGCTGTGCTATATGTGTTATATGCTGAAACAGCAAGGGAACTATTCACTTTTCCAGTCCCTTCATTGTCTTCTATTCCTTTCTATACCATAGAATTAAATAGTAGAACATACAAAAAATCTTATTTTTCTCATCCAAGACCTAGAACTCCTCTCGGTAAGTTTTTTGACAAGTCGGCTCATCAGGACATAATTCCACCCAAATCCTGCTCCTTCTCTAATGGGTGTAAACTTCCACAAATCCAAAGTGCGATGGAATCACCTAATTATGGATTGTACAGATAAGAAGAACCAAACTATGTGTTCTTAAAAATTTTGAATATGTTGTGAATAAATATTAATATTTTAAAATCCTCGTCAGACATCTGATGGGAACTCATTCCTCTACACAAAAGATTCTTTAAAATGCCGTCACATATAGTCTATATATGGAGTATGAATTATGGAAGTAGTATGGGTTATGACAATTATGACAATGACACTTTTATTTTAGATCCTTGTAATTAAGCTGCTGTGGATAAAGTTTGTAATATTCAATCGAGGTACCTTTCTATCTTAATGGGCGCTATGAATTCTACGCCAAATAATGGGATGCAAGTAGAATGCGTAGAACCCCTTCTTTTTCTTCGAATGCAGTTCCTCTCTGGAAGATTTTTTTTCGGTCAGGTTCAAAATTCTTCTCATTCCGTTTTAGCTAATCTTGTAACTTTATTACATAGATATGAATCTTAGGGACGCTGAGACAAATTTCCGTGTATTATTCAACCCTTTATTAAAAATTACCCGCCTCCACCATCCTGAATATCAGTACCCTATCAATCCCGTGTATGGTGCTTGCTATAAATATATACTCACATATAAACGTCTAGAGAACAGCAACAAGAGAATGTACTGCTATACTGGAAGTATCTGTTTTCACACCTGAGATAAAACTATCATCATTTCTGACTGCAAAAGTTGTCTCCAGTCCAATAAAGCTAACCCATTCCGAACAAAATCCTGTTATTCTATAATTTAAAAAATAGGACAGGTACTTTATGATTATATTGTCATCGATTAGGAATAAAAATAGTTTTAGCATGGGTTTCTATACACACTAAGATCTTAAGCAGTAAGACCGCTGATTCTTGCGCCAAATCAACTATTCATACAGGCTCGTTAGATTATAGCAAATTTTAAGCAAAGCTCAATATGAAAAACACTTGGACGAGGACATGAAACATCTCTGGGATCAATAAAGAAAAGCACTGTGGAGAAATGTAACCTGAAATGGCCCCAAAGCCTTGGTTTTGTAAATTTAGGTTTGCCAATAAAACTTCTTGTTCTACCTTAAGCCGACTGTAATTAGATCATGCACTTTTACAACTAGCGAAAATTAGGATCAGGGATCATCATTGCCTTTGTGAGTGCGAATTGAACAATGACCATGTCTTTTTTAACTGCTCTAATCTGCGCTTTTCCTTGTATAATGTATTATCATATAATATTCCCCGTCCTACTAACATACAATATTTGCTCTCATTAGTGAAAAGTCCCTTTATTAAAATCTAATGTAAATTCATTGAATGTAATATAATAAAACTTTAATATTATCTATTATAGCATTTAACCTTTGTGTAGTGTTACATGTTAGTGTTAAGTATAATATATTGTGTGGTGTATGGATTTTTATGTTGTCATATCGTTGTATTTTAGTTAATCCACCTTTGAGCCAAATTACACTAGTTAATCTCAATAGGAAAAATTCAGTCTCTTTCATTTTGTTTTCTAATCACATGACATTGGCGGAATTGTGCACTCCGCGCATGTCGCCATGACTATTAAAGAAGAAGGATTTAATGTATTAAATTTTTTTAACACATTAGAAAAATTTGGGTTTGAACATTAAGGAACATAATATTTATTAATATTATTAATGTAATCTAAATTCGTATAGCTACGTAGCTGCTCTGCTTTATTTAAATTATGTATATATTTCAGAAAATAGTATTAGAACAACTGCAGAAATAATAAAAAAATATTACCTAATTTATTACGATTATTATTATATATGTTAATGTATTACGGCTATTCGATTTAGATTTAAATATACTTCAAATCAAATCATGTACTACAACCTTTTAAGGTCCCTTGGCAATAGACAGTGATTCTACGAACGAATGGTTGAACTATAAAACGAGATGATAATTATTTGTCTGTGGATAAGAAAAGAATAAAAACTGCGAATGAAAAGTGGTTCCGGAGAGAAAAATTGAAGGCTTTTCATGTGGTTTTGTGAATTTGTGTTTGTGCAAAATTAATTGTAGACTGTTTGTTTAATATTTTTGGAGCAACGTTCCGAAAAAAACGTACCGCTTGGTAGTAATATGAGTAATGTTACCAACCAAAATGGAACAGGTCTAGAGCAGCAGGTCTGTAGCTAGCGTATATTTCCATGCACTATTGATTTTTGTTCTGTTGAATGAAATTTTCATAATCCATTGTAATTGAGAAGCTATATGATAGTTAAATATAAAGTTATTCATAAAAACTCGTCATTTCTTTTTATTGGCCTCGGTCAATGAAATTACTTTGCTTTACGTGTCTCGGGATAACCAACATGGCGACTAGGATATATACTACATTTTGAGAAGTAATCAGTCGATTGATCCCATTTTCTTACTATGGTGCATAGATTTGAAAGCCTATTCGCACTACAGTAGTTTTCCAGTGCACACGGGTGAGGTCATTGTCACGCTTTATTTGCGTGTCATGGCGGGAGGAAATGAATATTTCGCAACGAATGAATATATATTCGGGTATACTTCTATTGTCAAGTTAATGTGTAGTGCTAATTGTTATGGATTATTATCAACGCATCTCGATCGGTATCGAACTAATTTATGTTACCTATGTCATTGTTCTGTGCTTATATATGTACCTATATATAAACCCGATTCTGTATACATGAATAACCACTGATGTTGTTAGGGAAATTGCGTTATAGTTATAATGTTTATTTTCGTTTCTTATGGTTTACATTTCAATTTCAGCTTGCTGGTCTGGACTTGCAGGCTCAGGCTCCTAAGAGTGCTGGCCGCTATATTCCCCCGCATCTGCGTAGGCAGCAGCAGGCTAACCCAAGCCAAGGTATTGATCTTTATATTTTAGACTCATATGTCATTCATAAATATTATAGGATTCCATTTAAAAATAGCAAAGTCCATTTTTTGGCACCTCGCCAAGAAGGTTGGTGTGTATAGTGATCTGCTATTGTGCCTAATATTTACATACATTTATTTTACATAATATTTAAGAAGTGTAATAAACTACATTAAAAATATTAGAGAAAAAACTAAAAAAATCCTATAATCTTGTCTTTATAGTATAACTCCTATAAAGGACATATGCAATAATTATACATGTTAAAAAATTTAATCTTCTTCTATACATTAATTAACCCCTCTGCTGATTTTTTTATGTCCAGATCTCAAAATGGCGGATAATGTTTTGAATTAATAAATTTAATGACACATCATATTTTGTAATTTTCATGGGTTACTAAAAAAAGATTTTACAAGTGAAAAAATAAATTAAAAATACATTTTACATAAAAGTTATATTTTTACAATACATAATTTGTTATTTTTCAAAGTATTATAATATATCAGATATTTTTTTAAGCTTATGCTGCCAACAGTCTGTTGACCTGTGCCTCATGAAGTCTAGATTCCTTTGTATAGAACTTGAACTTCAATGATTTTTGGACAGTCCAGGGGTCAAAATTCTTTATGGTTCAATTTGATAAAAGTGCTATATGAGGTTTATTATATTTTCAGTTCATTATATCATCTCAAGTCTTTAAGACATAATATCTTAAAAATAATGTAAATAACAAATTTATTTTCTATAATATAGAAAGAAGGTTATTTAATGAACAAATTGTAACTTCATGTCACTCATTTTATCTGAAAGATTAATTTGGCTTAAAAAATTAGTAGGTAGTTTGGTTCGTCTGTTAGCGTACACCGGAAACATTGGTAGAATACATAAATGAATCATTATTTACAATTTCTATTCATCTTGTTATTTTAATTTGTTTTATACTTCTAAGATAGGCTGAAGTAATTAAATATTGAGGACATTGACCAACCTCTTTATCATCAGTGGTTTAGTTTGATACAGAAATAGAATAATACACTTAGATGAGTTTTTATAATTGTGGATTGTATTGATGGAACATTTAACTAAACACATTTTTTAAACTCACCTTAGTATACAAGGATTACAGTTTTAGTAGACTGAAATGTATTTGAATCATAATATATAGTACACAGTTTTTAAAATTTACTTTTCAAACTATCATTTATATTAGTGCCTTGTATTGTTAAGTTAAACACATTATTGCATTGACTATTCAAGTATGCGTTAGGTAGACAGTTTTTATAATTTTTCATATTGCTATTCATATCAGTTATTTTAAAATACAAAAAGTAAAAACTAAATATTTTTATTTTGTCATGTTTTCAGGGGAAGAGTCTAAGCACTCAAGCTTAGACGTTCGTCCAAACGAGTCACGTGATATTCGTTCATCATTTGGAGGCAACTCTAGAGGCTACGACCGTGGTGGTCGACGCGACGATCGCGACCGTGACCGCGACCGCGACTACGATCGCGGCTACGATTCGCGATACCCACGTAGGGACCGCGGCGGTATTCCATATGTTTTATTTGATTCTATATAGTGTTGTCTTGTCTAGGACTTTCACGAATGAGAAAAAATTGTGTAGTGCTCTTCTGATTATAATTGTTTGTAGGGAAAAAAAGTAGTTGTATTTTAGACAAAATTATGTTATAGGCCGTGACAGTGGAAATCAAAATGGAGAATCAGATCGTTGGAACGAGTCTGAGAAATGGTCCGACCGTGGCAGTCGTAGTGGCAGCACAGCACCCCGCGAGCGTGACGTTCGCCGGGAGGAAGAGTACAACGAGCCGCCCGCGCCTCGCAACGACCGCTGGAAGGAGCCGGAGCCGCGCGCAGAGGAACGCACTAATTCGCGCTGGGCCTCTGATGACGTTCGTCGGACAGCATCCCGCAGGGACGAGGTTGCTCTCTTATTTCTATATAAGTTTGAAGAGTAGAGTTTTGATATAGAATATTCAAATTCCCTTCAAAGAGCCTTTCATTTAATTGTTTGCTAGAATTACACATGTATGTTAACAAAATAATCACCAAAGTAACTGATACACAACTTGTAATTGTGACGGGTATATATGAAATAGAAAAGGTCATGAATATATTGAAACAGTGCAAACTATTCTAGACATCACTATTGTTCATATATTGATTCACTCTATAATAGCCTTTTGACACTAATTAATGCATTGAATCCAATATTCATACTGTTTACAAGTCTTCTGAGATATTATACGCTATGGTTTCAGGTAACAATTTCTAAATAAAACATAAACACCATCAAGCTAAATTTTCTACTGTACTGAATAATATGATTTATTACTTAAACTAAATATAATAACTAATCAGTGCTATAAGCTACAATTGAAAGCTAAGATTGTATTTTGAGTAAATATCGCACCATATGGAATGCTATTTATCGTATTTAGCAGCTAAACGAAATATAATCTATATAGCTAAAAATGTATTTCACAGTAATCACCTAAGCTCAAGAATCTTGTTATAAAAACAAGTTTTAACCGATGATATACATTCGATGTTGTTCATTTTCGTTCACGACTTTGACAAATAATTATTTTCATCTAGTACATAGTATCTTAGCTTTATATTCATTTACAATGAAGTTAAAATATTATTTAGTCTAGAAACTTCAAAAAATGACATCTATTATGCAGAAAAAAAGGTTAACTTGTTGTCATTTAGGTAAGTTTCCTTTACATTTCTTGGATAGATAACGCGTATTTGAACTATATGTTTTTATAAGATCGATATTTTTATCATTTTGTTTTTAATATGCTATAATTATTGTAGATATAATAAAGTTATTTCTGACGTTGACGTTATAGTAATAGTTTATTAATATATTAACTACAACTAACTACTAGGAGGGAGTGCAAATGTAGTAGAAGCAAAAGAAAAATGGATGAACCAAAAAGTATTAATAAAATGAACTTAACTAAGACTGCGATCGCATCCCGTTAGGAGTATGAATAATTTCTGGAAATACTATAGAGATTGAGGTTCAAATAACTCACCATATAGAAATTATAATAATATGTGTGCATTACGACGAGAATGAGAACGAATACGTAAATTTAGCAGATGACCGAGATAATTGAGTTACTCCTCTGTCAGGTCTGGATAAGTCACATTGGCATAAGTGGTAAAAAAAAATTGTATTCTTTTAAGAGAGTGGATTACATCTTAAATCTTTTTACTGCATTGTAGTGATATGTTGAGTCCATGATAAGTGTTGGGAAATGTATAGACCTAAATTCTAGACCTGAATACGATACTCTAGTCTAAAGTTATAGTAAAGTTACTCAAGTCAAGTAAGGTCTCAATATTTAACTGGCTCAAAGAGGCTTGATGACCGATAATTATGACTTGTGTTTTTACTTTATTAATAAGGAGACCGTACTATTCCTCACTCCATGGGTGAACATGGTGCAGACCATTATTCATACTTTGTATGCACTCAGAGACAGCATCAAGCCTGAAGTACTGATAAAGTTGAATATCATCTGCATATAAATGTTATCTACTGAGGTATATTTTTGAAACCAAAGTATTAATGATAACAGAAAGGGGCATACACATATATATATATATAAAACAACACCTTGAGGTACACTAAAAACAACATCCCAGGAATCACAAAACAATTCATCAATCTTAAATATGTCATCAAACTTCTTTTCAAGTAGGAGGGAACAACTCAATAGCAGATTGTGAGAAATTAAGAGAAGAGAGATAATAAAATGTCATGATCAACAAAGCATTGCTAAAGTTAGAATAGTAAGTTTACTATCATCCATAGCAGACCATATATCATCAGTAATTTTAATGAATGCTGAGCATATACTAAGTGCCAGTCAAAACCCAAATTAAAAGGGGTTAAGGAGATACAATTACGATTAAAAAAAAACCCTATGTGCGCCGGTGTCCAACTCACTTGAGTACTTTAGACAAACAGGATAGGATAGAAGTAGGATGAAAATGTATAAACTTTGGCTTTGTTTTTGAGAAGTGATTATGTGTGCGGTTTCTCATAATTAAGGAAATATTCCAGAATCTAGAGAAATTTTAATAATATGTGTTATAGAAGGCAAAATAGTGTCTTTTATTGGAACTCGTAAGGTTACAATCCAATAGCATCGTAACCAATCGCGCTGCTTGGGATAATGTAAATGAATTATTAGAAATCAATAATGACCAAACAGTTATCAGATTAAAAATGTTTACCTGATTCAATTGTTTCCTCTTTAGCAATCTGATATATCATTCAAATTATATAAACTATTGCTTAATGTTCTAGAATGATTGGACGGTCCCGCTACCTCGCGACGAGCGGCAGGAGTTGGACTTGTTTGGCACTGGGAACACAGGAATTAACTTCTCCAAATATGAGGATATTCCAGTCGAAGCCAGTGGAGATCGCGTACCCGACTTCATTACCAGTGTAAGCTTATAATTATACATTTTTATTATATTATTATTTTCACTTTTTCACAGTGTCACTTACTCATTACAGTTTGAGGATGTTAACCTGACAGAAATAATGCGTTCGAACATAGCGCTCGCACGTTATGATAAACCAACTCCAGTACAGAAATACGCAATACCAATAGTTCTAGGGCACAGAGATGTGATGGCGTGTGCTCAGACCGGTTCCGGCAAAACAGCCGCGTTCCTCGTACCTATACTCAATCAGATGTATGAAGCTGGACCCGTCAAGCATGTGTAAGTGTTACATGCAACATTTCATACAGTCATACAATGTTTAGTCAGACTTATTTTATATATAAATTGTGATATTTGCTTTTCTGTTTCCAGGCCCTTTAACAGACGCAAACAGTACCCCTTGGGTTTGGTATTAGCTCCAACGCGTGAACTTGCAACCCAGATATATGATGAAGCTAGGAAATTTGCCTATCGATCTCGCGTACGACCCTGTGTCGTGTGGGTATTTTTTTAATTTGTAAAAATTACATTCATGTTTCATATAAATTAACTTTATTTTGTGATTCTAACAGATATGGAGGTTCCCCAGTGCATGATCAAATCCGTGAATTGGAGCGTGGTTGTCATCTCCTAGTGGCCACTCCTGGTCGTTTAGTGGATATGTTGGCCCGTGGCCGTGTTGCACTCGATTACTGTCGGCACTTAGTGCTTGACGAGGCGGATCGGATGCTCGACATGGGTTTTGAACCCCAAATACGCAAAATTGTAGAATGCCACACAATGCCGAAGACGGGCGAGCGGCAGACGCTCATGTTCTCTGCTACTTTCCCAAAGCAGATTCAAGTGCTGGCTCAAGACTTCTTATATAACTACGTGTTTTTGGCCGTTGGACGTGTCGGATCTACTTCAGAAAATATAACTCAAAAGGTATATATATATTTTGGCTAATTATGTAACTTTATTGAAAAACAAGCTGGTGTCTGTCTCAACTACATGTTTTATTTATTTGGCATATTATTATATAGTATAAGAGTGTTGTTTCTTTTACATTTTGAAATTGTTATTTTATTTTCACTGCTTAGCTCCTATGAAAAAGCATAATATTTACTCTAAATTAACTCCTTGAGTAGTATTTTAAATGCTAATAAATGTATTTTTAAAATTATTTCAGCTATTTGGGATATGATCTCAGACAAACATTTTGAAATCCTAAATAAACCAAAGTTATTATTTTAAATTACAGATAGATATTTTTATTGTTAATTATTTTTTATGTGTTTATTTATTCATGTTGATTTTTAGTAATACAAGAAAATTAAAACAAAATTGAAATGCATAATTACTTTGTTATTGCATAGGTGGTTTGGGTAGAAGAAATGCACAAGCGTTCCTACTTATTGGATTTATTGAACGCATTCAACTTGCTGCAGCGCTCTCGCCCTGAAGAGGATCAACTTATACTTGTGTTTGTTGAGACAAAAAAAGGTTTGTTCTATTTAATTCAAAGTAATTTTCATAATGATAGTCATCTAGTTATATCAAAGGAGAATACCATTTATTCCACCATGTTCTCTTATTATGGTTTTTTTACTGACCTTTACTCCCCGGAATTCTTTATCTTTAAAGTATAAACAATGTTATTTGCTTATTTTTACTTTTTAACAAAGATTTTGTAAAAGTAATAACAGTTGTGTCAATGATGATTTATAATTAATTAAAGGGATTAAAGGTGGTTTCAATAAATAATTTCTGCCGAGTTCATTTTTTGTCAGAAAACTATGTATTTTCATGTATGCATATTTGTATTCAATCCATAGACAGCAAAACTTCACAGTGGTAGCTAGGTATGCAAACTAAAAAAAAAGTAATATTTTGTGTTACCATTGTCTTCTTAAATATGTCCAATTTTTATTTACAAAATGTCTTACTTAAATATTAAGACGTATTATTTCATTAGCACAACTAAAATAAATGTGAATAAATGTGCTTGATAAATTGCTTGACAAAATATGAGGTGGGATTCAATATATCCATTATCAATTTTCTTTTTATTCATTAAAATAATTATATTCCTTTTCTGCAATTAGGTGCAGATCAACTTGAAGAGTATCTGGACTCACAAGGATACCCAGTGACGTCGATCCACGGTGACCGGAACCAACGCGAGCGTGAGGAGGCTTTGCGCCGGTTCCGCTCTGGACAGACACCGATCCTGGTGGCCACAGCTGTTGCTGCAAGAGGTATATTTTAACTTCCGTAACATTATTTTAAAATCAATTTCAATTCTATAACTTGAAAATGTATATGTATGACGGATGAGACTGAGCAGAAATAAAAAATCGAAAAATTCTTAATCACAACATTTTTTGATGGTAGGGATATGGTATATCTTGGGAAATTGAAATAAATGGCAAACATTTTCATAGTATGTTATATAGTTTTTAAAACATATCCTTATTAGTTTTTTGACTGTATTTATCAGGAATGGCCAAACAGTCGATCGCGGGAATCCCCGAAAATGATTAAATTCTTTATCTTAAAGTACCGCGGCGGTAATCTTTTGTAAAACGACATTAATTTGAATATGAAAATAATTATTCTATTTTATCTGTCATATGATTTTGAGTCTATTTGTGAAGTTCAAAGAGTTCATATACAAAATTAAATTTTATGGATTTGATGTGCATACTCCTAAATATTTTTTTTTAAATAATAAATCATGTAAAATATTCATTAATTATCATATACAAATATTACATACATGAAACAAAAAAAACTACATTTATTTCGTAGGATTGGACATACCACACGTGCGCCAGGTGATCAACTTCGACCTGCCGTCCGATGTGGAAGAGTATGTACACCGTATCGGTCGTACCGGCCGTATGGGAAATCTCGGTGTCGCAACTTCATTCTTTAACGATACCAATCGCGGTCTAGCTAGAGAACTCGTCGAATTGCTCGTTGAAGCTAAGCAGGATGTTCCTAAGTAAGTTTCACTGCGGTTATACCCTAAAATCCTACGTCGATCCTATATGTACCTTTGCAGTACACAAGATGTACTACTAGCATAGAAAAGTGGCAGTCTCAATGGCAAAATTGCTGTGTCCAATTGTAGTTCACAGTCTCGTGGAATGCCTCATTTTAATCAAAATGTTCTCGTTCGCTCTATTATTATTTAAATAATATTTTAAAACTGCACTCTCAAAGTTTATAAAGAAATATTATTTTATTCAGGCAAAATGTGATATATATATGGCATATACATTTTACTTGTCTTTAGTAGATATTAATGCTTTCATTGAGAAGTGAAACTAAAATAGTGAAATGATGTAGGACATTTAAAAACTGATTCTTTCTGTATAATAAGATCGATAGCGAAATATCAATACTAAGAAATATCGAAATAAATACGGCGTATTTTCATGATGATATATTTGTCAACATATAGCCTGTCATTACAAATTATCCCGATACCTTAATATATCATAAGTATTATTTAATAAGTTGTAGAAACTACAACTTTTACAAACATTACAAATTTGCTATGTGTGTTTTTTTGCCGTGAAGAACTGGGGTAAGCAGTGGTGCTTATATTTTTTTTCCTATGTACATAAAATTTATTGTTAAGATAATAAACAACGCAGGCGAAGTCGCCGGTATCAGCTAGTCGAATATAAAACTTTGGAAAATATATTTGCACGTATAGCTGGCTGACAAGCACTGCGGCCGACGGACGTATTGGTGGCGGTGGTCGGCGCACCGGGAGCCGTTCGGGCGGCGGTGGAGGCAGGTTCGGAGGTGCTGGCGCGGCAGGTGGCGGCAGTGGTGGAGCCTTCAGCTCGCGTGATTACCGTACACAGTCGCGTCAAGCGCCACGCTCTGCTGGACCATCATCTATTGGTTCTGGTCAGTATTCTAAATAATATTATAAATGCGAATATGTGTTTGTTACGCTTTCACGCCTTAAATACTAAACTGATCATCATGAAATGCCAAGGGCACGGAAAAAGCAAAAGTACTGTTCCCGAGGTATAGGTGAAATATACTCTAACACAAGTGAAAGCTTAGTTATATATATTTTTACACAATTGCAATACATCGGAATGTATTGTATGAACAGTTTTGCTGGTTGGTGGATCACATCAGCAGTTTTCTCAATTATGTATATATTCATAGTGTTCCCTTTGTTTGAACTGTGGAATCCTTCTAGATTACATTCTTGGAAAGCGAGGTTTTAATGTTTACCTTATACAGACAAGAAACGAACATTTTTAGATAGGTTTTTTTATTTTCCTAATAATTAATTACAATAATTTTCGTAACACACATAAAAAAATAGCACTCATATCTTATACGCATTTTAACTAGATGAATAGAAAACTGGATTTTGTTTACTTACACGACAACTTTGTTCCATTCAGTTCTTTCATAAATAACGTATATTGTTTTCAAATAAGTGATGTGTAGATGAAAATAAATAAAGAATCATTCGAAGTTACCTGTTCTTATCGACAATACAAAACTATTTTTTTAATATAGGTGAAAATGATGTATAGAAAAATAAATATTATATATAGCGCCATCTATTGCACCGTCCGCACAACTGTCAAGTTTATAGTCTGAATAAATTATATAACCTATGAATATATATATAAGATTAATTCCACTCTAATAGTGTCACCGACGCTTTTAATGTGCTTGTTTCAAGACACAGTTTTGGTTCATTATATATTATTTTAAAAAAGCTGTCATGCCTTAACAGAACTTTAACAGCATAATTTAAATGTGGAGTTTAGAACTATTTGTAACATTACAGGTTTCGGATACGATGGCGGTTCGTATGGTGGCAACTATGGGGGTTCGTACGGGGGCGGTGGCGGCAGCAGCGGTGGTCCCGATTGGTGGGACTCGTAAGCGTCACGTACGCACCGCCCTCCCCGTATCCAAACTGTCTTGGTCCCTTTATCGTCTCCTCGCACTTTAGCGACGCGATGAAACTTACTTGATTAATATGAGTTAATTTAATTCGTTAAATCGAGAGTTGGACTGAAATTTATCTGTGACTTTGTAATGATTGTTAATAATAATAATAATATGCAATAGTTGAGAGCGGTGCGATATAAGCGGTGCGCGCGCCCTCTGGCTCGCGACTGCTGAATCTCAGGCGCGTGGGTCGCGGTCCTAACGTTTCTATCACTGAATACGTTGCTGGGCTACGGCCGTGTGGTCGTGCTGACAGAATATCCGTGAGTTATCTGCGTGACCGATGATGGAATGGTGATTGTTAGCGTGAATTATTACTATCGTGGGGCACGTTTAGTTTACGTCACTATCGTCCGTTGTGACTCGCACACGTATTCTATTCTTTCTGTTTAGAAATGATATATGTGAAGTAGTCGTATATAATGTAATAGAAATATTTTTGATGTTGAATCTGTATCGTGAATTTCTTCAATGGACGGTGTATCTGTGTGTACTTTCTATTTTTCCCCGTATAATAGTCCCCTCGCTGATTCCCTCATGACACTGATAATACAAATTTTGAAGCATTTATGCACCGTAATGAGTAAATGTTTTGCTGTCGAAGCAGAGTAGATTTAGAAATTGAGAAGTACCGATACAGTATCATAGTTGATAAAATTAATAATTACATTTTGTCTGTAGAAAATACTTATTGTCATTTGTCATCAACATGGTCTATAATTTGAATATCAATTTACCAATAAAATATGAGAAACAGTATAATTCGTTGTTTTATTTCAATACCTTATCATAGTCCTAATCTCTTCCGAATCTTAATCCTGTCTGTGTGACGAATCAATAAGTCATCGCCAAACATTTTCACGGCTCTGGTTGTAGTTGCGCAGAACGCATTTAAACATAAATACGAATTTTATTTGTATATAACATCAAGACAACTTAAGAATAAATAGGTGCTAATTTTAGATGTCTATAATAATATTTTAACTTAGTTTTGTATTAAACTCTAAACTATGTTATGCGTACGGCCGGACTTAATATGGCTATAATTCAGAACGGTCAAAAAAATCGAGGTGGATTTTGAGTATAAAAAAGTTATGTAGTGTCGGTACACTCGTTCCAATAATATATTTTCTATAGTTGAATGAAATAAGGCACGGGTGAATAGTATGAGGAATTTTATAAAATTGTGAATACTGTGATGGTTACTGATAGAAGAGATAAATATGCTGATTTTGTTTTATGCCCGAGATAAAGTAAACGATTTTCTAGAGATTTTATGTGAAAAGTTTACAAATCAAAAACACTGTTACGTAAGCCTTTGTCCAAATTCGTGGTTTGATTGAACGAGTGCAGTGAAGAGTTATGCACAAGTTAACATTAACTCTGTGAAGGAATGTAACGCCGAATCTACCTGTAGCACAATATGCTAAAAGTGTTATTAACGCTGGCGAAAGGTCATGAGAAATACAGCAATTTTCTGAGGAATAGTGCAATATTTTGAGGAATACCGACGATATGAGGGATACCAAAAAACCCCGAAGTACCGGTATCGCAGGGCCGTCCATATGACCATTGACAAACTACACTTGTCAATAAAGAGAGACGAGCATCAGAGTATTATTACTTACATCTGAGCGATAGAGATAGAACGCTCTAAAAGGCATAATATTTTCCAGCTTCAGATAATTAATTATTGAAATAGAAAAACTACTCTAATATTCATACCTATACATCATTTTCTTGATTAGTTTTATTTCCAACTAGCTGATACCCGCGACTTCATCTGCGTGGTTTATTCTTTAACAATATCATTTACGTACAGAGGAAAAATTATAAGAACCATACCGCTTGCCCCTCTTCTCCACGGCAAAGAACTTGGACTAGAACGTATATAAAAAGGTAATAAAAAACGTAGTTTTAGTAACTTTGTATTAAATTAAGCTCGCGTGATCATTATTTCTTTACATAAGAACAAATTGTCCAATTAAAACCTAAAAAAAAATGATCGAAAATCTATCTAGTAATTTTTGAGTGATACACTCAGAATGACCAGACATGTATCATTTTATATTTATATGTAAAAACCATAAAATAATTTCAGAATTATTGATTGGTTTATTACATTATCTCTCTTTATAATATTTCTACGTTACTATGATCGTGGGTTTCACTAATACCAACGAGATTGTCGAGACTCTGGTAAAAATGTATTCTGTACAGATATGTAACCGCAAAATCATACCGATGTCATTATTAATTTATACCAATGATTAATTCTTATAGTATCTGGGAAACGTTTAATTTTTTTGTGGTGACTTTTTATTTGGAGATGGCATCTAGATCGAGCGAGACCCCGCCGCGACGGCATTCACGGAATGTCTCAAAGGTGACTCGGGGATAAATTACATATACGAGTATATACATATATATTTCATTTTAACGATTCCCTCTATTAATTTATTTTTATCGTATGTTACACATTTCAGTTGTAACAACATTTGTTTTTGGGGTCTCATTAGCATAATCTCACGCTGAGCGATAGAGTCGTGTCTATTAAGATTTTTGTAAACTAAATTTTTTATTTCATCTATGACGTTTGGTATTTGTAAAGAAATGTATTATGTCTATGTGTCCTCGTGACTAAAAGTGGAGATAGCGGGATGTCTCAATCGCGTAGTAATTTCGGTGTTTTTACCGCATCGCTTTGGTAATAAAACTATTAATTTGTTAGTGCTGATAGTTTTGATCAGATATCAGCAACGCTCGGTTGGACGCTAATAGTTTTATGTAAGATGTAATTTTTATTAATTGGCCGTTGATGTATCGCCATACGGGATTGTAATTAAGCTTTACATAACTTGTTATAATAGGTATTTGTTTTTTGTCGTTATTATTGTTTTAGTACCTATTTATTTACTAGAATATCTTCTATTTATACCACTTTTGTTATGTCTTTCTGTATAAGATGTAGTTATTATTATTTCTTATAGTTTTTTTTCTTACCTATAAAACATTATTAAATTATAAATATTTATTAATAATTGTTTAAGTACATCAAAATAGTTAATACAACTTCTTGATAATGATAACTGTAACGACTTTCTCTAAAAACACATCCAGATTATATATACGGTGTTATTGTAACATATGCATAAGATCGTTTCATACTCTCATCGAATATAAACTAAGATGTATGAAGAAAATCTGTTATGAAATAATAATCATTACAAGCGTCTATAACGATCCAGTTAATACACCAATAAAACACATTTACATTACTAGTTACTAGCTAACGATCGTAAGGAATCTAAAAATCGGGAAGGTGCTCCCAGCCTACTATATTTTGTTCATGGGAGGAGGACATACAAAAGGGTGCCTGAAATTTAAAAAACGTATGTTTCTTTGGGTAGTCTACTTTATGTTTCAAAATTTTACTTCTAAGACTATACTACTATGAACCAATTAGTTCGTAAAGCAATTTTACAATAATAATTAGAATATTAAGTAAAATAAAACCAAAATATATATAAATTATTTTAATTTATTTTGAATCCATAAATAAAGTGTCTGAAAATTGTACAAAAATAAACAATTTATAGTTAAATAAATAATTATTTACTGAGTAAATAGTAAATATTTTTACCGCCTATGAATAAATATAACCTGGAATCACACTGAAGATTGGACCAGGTTATGTATAATGTACAGTATTTGTAAATATCTCCTATAAACTTAATTCTAATGTATTTGACCGTAAGTACTAAGAGAAGTTTCTCGTATTTAATTTGTAGTATAGTCCTTTGAGGTCCATGAGTTCTTGATGTGTACCCTTTTCAGCCACGCGTCCTTCGTTTATAACGCATATACAGTTTGCATCGCGAACAGTACTTAGCCGATGAGCGACCATAACGCATGTACGACCTTCCTTAGCTGCATCTAATGCTTCTTGCACAACCTTGAATGTAAAAAACCACCCTTAATGTTGTGACAAATAAAGAAAACGATTTATTAAAATCAGTTCTTATAGTAAACGCATTTAGCAGGTAATAACACTATACACTGCGTTTTGTTTCTTATAGTCGATAAATTCTATTTATAGGTTTAAGAGTCTGACCACAGTCTCACTTGGTGTTAAACGAGCTTGTGGTCCAATATAGTAAACACGTTATACTAGAGGGGGACTGGCTATCAAGTGCAACTGCCGGAACACACGCATAAGAGCTTGGCGGCATATTTTAATCTTGAAGGTGGTGGCAAACCAGTCGAGTATTGTAAAATCTTTCATCGTGATGTTTTCCTTCTCCAAAAGCTCATTCAAACGCACTTCGGTAGACACAGTATTCGAGCGACTATTACTGAGCCATCTGAATCGTCGCTTCAAAATTTAATTTTGTGTAATTTTATATACATTGGCGGTCTAGCGGTTGGAATGGAGGAATATCAATTGGCTGTCCGCAGGTTCGAACCCCGGCGTGTACCAACAAATTTTTCGGAAGTCACGTACATTTACTAATCTAAATTAGTAACACTATCGGCTGAAGGGGAAGGAAAACATCGTGAGGGAACCTGAACCTGAGAAATGATAAAATATAGAACTGTGGTTATCTCTGAGTTTGAAATCGCCAATACGTCGCGGGCTGGCGCGCTGATTATGCCCATACCTTCCTTCGGGAAGAGCCCTAAGGCCCTGCAATGGGTCTCTCACAGGCTGATGATGATACATTTCATTAAAACTATACGAAATTTACACATCAAATCACGAGTTAGATAATAAATAAGCTTACCTTTTCACTCTCAGTATCTAGAGCACTGGTAGCTTCGTCGAGTAACAACATCTTGGGTCTTCGGATCAAAGCTCTTGCGATAGCTATTCTCTGTTTCTGGCCACCAGACAACTGCGTTCCTTTACTTCCAATGTTTGTATTATAACCCTGTAAAATTATTAGTATTTTCGATCACTAATTCTTTACAGATAACACTATAACATTCATTTTTATCTGTCGATTACTCACAAGCGGTAAAGACGAAACGAAATTATGTATATTTGCTTGTTTTGCTGCATTAATTATTTCATCCATATTCGGTGTTTTTGAATTATTCCCATATGCGATATTTTCAGCGATTGTCATATCAAACAGTATCGGTTCTTGTTGTACGAACCCGATGGATTGCCTCACGTCCGCTAACCGGAGTTTCGGTAACGGTGTTCCATCTTGAGCCTGAAATGAATATATATATGGTTTTAAAACTGCTATATGAGAAAATTTATTTTCACTACTAGCGACCCATCGTCCAGGGCTTGTACTATAGCTTACTACTTAGATTCTGGAAACCATACTAAGTTAATTTTGAACTCCTGAGTAATGTATTTAGTTGGGAAATATCCACAACTCCTTAGTTCTGCTCAGGCTTAGTTGTTACTCATAATTGTAGCTGAAACTACAGTGCAGTGATTAGTTCATTTTGTTATTACTATTACATTTTTGGACACAATATAGTTTGTTTTGACTAATATTGGCTTACTGTAAATTAATATATAATTTCAATATAAAAGCATATCTAGAAGAAACTCTTCTTCAACAAGGTAATGTACGGGTATCCGGGCACAAGACTCCTAAAGAGCAAACATTTCATTTTAAGTAGGATTGAGGTAAAATATATTTCAAAATCGCCTCTATTAGAATATTATCCCGGAAGACTAGTTAGCTTCTTTCTACAAAATCAGTGTTAAGTTTTCTAAACTCCTGTACAAAAACATCGACTGTACTACTTTTAAGATATGAATATCCTTATCCTTATCTTTGTTTACTACATTAACAATATATTTTATGTACAAAGGGAAAGACATAAGCACCATACCGCTTGCCCCACCTCTCCACGGCAAAAAAAAACAAAAATCGCTGAACGCGTAGCGCTTATAAAAATCGTAGTCTCTTCAACCTTTAACAACTTTATAATTTCTCATTATCTCCTTACTCTTATCCGACCTAAGTAGGGTCGGCACAACATATTTATCATGTTCTGATGTATAATTTGGCTTACTTTTTACGATTGGCCGCGCGCGCCCCACGTCCATTCTTTATAGTACCATGGTTTCTGTTCAATATTGGCGACTGTTATAACATAATTCGCCGACACGGCTCCAGCATTTTGTATCACGTAAATCGATGTATATTGACTTTAACTAATAAAGTTGGTTTCGAAGTATTCATTGATAAAATTTGATACAATAAACCTTTACAATAATACAAAATATAATAGAAAAATAAATGCAAATAAAATAAATGTGTCGTGATAATTTTCTTTAAAAATGTTTTTTTTTTATTTCTGATAAGTACCAAGTGAATGAAAAGAAAAATGTAATTGAAATCAATCCAGTAGTTTTTGACTGATGCGTACAAAATGGCAGACCTCTTATCATTTTCTTTATATACACATAACTTACCACTATGCCTTCATCAGGATCATAATATCTTTCAAGCAACTGTATGACGGTACTCTTCCCGCAACCACTAGATCCGACAAGGGCTATAGTTTTACCTTTCTCGATCTCAAGATTCATATTTTTCAGAACTTGTACCATCGGCCTTGTCGGGAAACTGAATTTCACACCCTGGATACTAGCTTCTCCGGTACCTCTCTGATAAAAAAAGTTTAGGCTATATACACCATCTGCTATTGAAAAGTATTGAAAAACTACTATTGAAAAATAAATGTTAAAATCTAATTTATGTTTTCAGAACGTTGTTCAAAATTTCTGTTAAAAATAAAGTGACTTGACAATATTAATTAAATAATTAAGTTATAAACGAACCTATTCTCATAGCAATTAACAATTCTTTAATCCTCTCGTTAGTTCGATATCGCTTTCACAGATTTTTGATTCGTATTAATTTTGTGACCTTACTATTTGTATAGGTGACAAAGATCACAATGGAATCAGAGTAGCAATAGTATTTATGCGAAATCATTAATGTATATTAGTGATCGAAGGTCGTTCATACTTCTTTTTTTTCATAGTTTTTCACCACACCCCCCCCCCCCTCCCCTCCCCCCAAAATCTATACAAATATTGCACAGTCTGCGTTGCATGTGTGATTACCAAAAGTAGTGTCAGACAAAAAGCTTTTAATAATATATTTTAGGTAGGTACATAACATAAGTGCGAGAGGTATTCTAGTTTAAAAATAAAATAATACTAAACAAGCCAAAAATGTTGTAAGGATAATAAAGTAAAGGTTGCTACATGTCGATAATAAGGAAAAGAGATATTTTATTGTCAGTTTAGGAGATTCTATTATAACATGGAAAGCGGTTGAAATAATTTTTGATTAGGTATACATACGAAATTTTTGATAGCGGGCTGTACTGGATCCGTGATCTTAGATTCTCTGCCCAACAACACGATGACACGTCCTGCAGCCTTAATTCCCTTCTGGAAATTTGGTGCAAAGGCGAATGCCTGTGCCGCTGAAGATGCACCCATCAGTAGGGCTTGGGCAGATCTAGAACATAGGATATATTGTTACTGTTGAATACAGAACTACGATCCTTATTTATTGCACATCGTACTGGGGATTGCTTATTCCACAGAAAAATTAATTCATAAAAATTGTTAAACAAAATATGTATTAGATATATACCTACCTATATTATTGACTAGCTGCTATCCACCACTTCGTCTGCGTTGCTTATTATCTTTACAATATATTATACGGCAGAGAAAAGTTGCTATTACATTACTGTCACATCGCTGTACGATCGAAATGTAAATGTAAAATCGAAATCGAATCGAATAAAAAATCGAATTCTATTCAGTAGTTTATGCGTGAAGCGCGCACAACGGCAGATCTCTCATTTTAATCACAAAAGATTACAAGATTTGTACCGAGTAAATGATTACTATTTGAATATCTCTCTTTCATTACATATATAACGATTATTAATGTACTAGTAATACGTAAAAGTTTTGTACTTATGTGAAATTTAACCTTTCAACTTTGTAAAGCGACATTTCTCAAAGTGGTCTATATGAATTTACAGTAAAAACCCTGTAAGTCGATTCACGTTTACAAATTTCGATGTTTTCGACTTAAACATTCTATACTGCAAGGCTTTATTCGATATACAGAGATTTGTAAAATATACTATCTAATTTGATTTCCAATGTTTCTTTCGAGTTGTAGAGATTTTCGACTTATCGAAGTTTGATTTCCCAAAATTCTACTGTGTACTAATGTAATGTCTATTAATGTAGAATAAGATTTTTTTAATATCTATTTTACTAATGTATATTTGTTTTGACGTTATAACGTCTTATAAATCGATGAACGCCGGCTACACGCACGAAAAAGCATGACTCATTGTCACGTTTCGCCTGTGCCAAGCGTGCAAGCGAGAGCGCGGAACCAGCGATAGAGAGGCTGCTGAGGCGATCGGTCTAAACGCTCGGCTTGTGACGTATTTATCTTTCTTACACTTTGTATTATACAAAATAATAATAATTCAATTCAATTCATAAAAGTACGCAATTGTTCACGAATGTTTTCTTATGACGTTAACACGTAAAATGATCGTTCATAGACCGACATTACAGACAACCAATTTTTTGATAACTCAGTCCAATACTCTATGTTATGAGATACAGACATACTAATATAGATAATGTACCTACTGGTCTACACAGGATGGTTGAGAATTTATCTCAAAATATGACACGTATAAATATGAAATAAATCAAAATATTGGTAAAAAGTATTTGATAAATAATTCATTATTTAAATTCAACAGAGACACAGTCGGTTTTTGTAAAAATAAAAAAGAGATTGAATACTATAGGCAACATCAAAACTTACTTGAAAACTACCTCATAATCAATATTGTCGTATACTACAAGTGTTCCACCGTAGTACAGGGAAGCGGCCATAACGAAATTAAATAAGCCCCGTGATAATCCAAAGACCAAACCGCGCCAATGTGCCGATCGCTTCGCCATCAGAAGAGCAGGCAATAACTGAGTTGCGTATTCACTGAGGAACGTTCCTTCACGTCCCAGTGAAGCCACAGTCCTTACGTTAGCGACAGCTTCTACTGCAATCTAGTGTTCAAATCATTTGAATGTCAGTGATACCACTCTAATGAAATATCGAAAGGTCCCCATCGATCCCGTGTGTGAAAAAAATTTATTCATGGTCAAAGGTCGAAAATGTATTTTTTTTATTTATTGGCCAAACAGTTACTTTTACGATAAAAATATCTCAAACCAAATTTGTAGATCAGGTAATGATCTACAAATATTGTTCTTATACTTTTTTCCCCAAGCTTTACTATTTCTGAAAAAAAACCATTCGAAAGTTAGCTAGAGCCAACACGGTATCGATGGGAACTTTTAGAATTTCATTAGAGTGGTATCCCTAATGTTTCTGTAAATTTTTACCTATTTCGGAATGTATGTAAGGATACCCCTATTTTTTGGGCGAAATTAACCGGGCTACTATGCCATAATCTGTTCTTAGAGCAGGCGGAATTACGGAATAATACGTTATTATATAAGCGTCTACACAAACGATATATGTCAACAATCATACAAATATTTATAACGAATTCTCATTACTGCATTACAGTGGTACGGAATGATGTGACAGATATTGTGGTATATATGTCTTATCTGTATTTTATCTTACATTTTAATTATACAACAAGAATAAACTTATACAAAATTATATAACAAATTATAAAATTACAAATTAAACTTGGCAAACGGTAAAAAGGTTGTTTACCGCTACTACATTACTATGTTACATATCATTTTTATAAAATCCATCCAGACCTTTATCGGTCTTCCTCTACTTCTATATCCGTCCACTTTCATACTCAAAGCTTTTCTTGTTACATGACTTTCATTTCTTCTTATAATATGGCCGTAACATGCTAAACTATTACTGTTCAACTTCTCTGTGACTGTTGTTATTATCAGACTACTTCTGATATACTCAATATTAATTTTATCCATTTCGATTACACCACACATCCATCTTATCATTCGCATCTTTGCCACATGTAATATTTTCTCAATAATTATTATTTGAAATTCCGCCTAGTATATTTTATCAAAACACTAACGTTAGTAAAAATTGTGCGATGTTAAATATATTCAAGTATATCTATTTACCTTTGAACTCGCTTCCATAGTTTTCGCCGTTCCAAAAGAATCGGCATATGCCATTCTGCCCTCTTTATAGACAACAACCACTATTATCGGAACAAATGAGAGTGCGACCAAACCCACTCGCCATTCATATATAAGAGATAACACCAAAGCGAATGAGAATGTGCCAACTGCTTGTAAAACTGTTCCGATGCGTTGCCCGGTCGCCTGTAACAAATACAATTATTATTTTAGTAAACAAAATTATTTCTCCTATCATTTACAGTAGTACAGTTAGTTCAAACTTACGCCTTGTACTGTAGCCGCTTCACCGGCCAGACGAGCGGAAAGTGCGCCCGTAGAGTTTTCTTTGTCATCATAAAACGCGACCTCTTGTTGCAGTAATTTTTCAAACATTAATTTCCTCAGTCTCTCAGTTAAATATTCACCAGCTATACCGTACATAAACACCTGTATTTAAAATAATTTATATTACGCACTAGCCACAATACCCGCGAACTCATATTAATTGTTTATTATGTATAGAGAAAACGACATCAAAAATTTATAGCAAAAATATACTTTGCTCACACAACATTTTTTTAGTCTTTTGTAGTGCTTACAAATATCGTAGTCTCTTATAACTTTAATAACGCTATATAAAGTGAAGATATTGTTGCTTTTACTAATAAAAGCAATACATGTATCTAATATAGGTAAAATAGGTCTATATCTAATACAGACCAAGTTTCTATGAAGTAAAACTAATAAAAAAAAATATTTGCAGTAGTATTTGTGTGATAATATAGTATAGTCGTTATATGCCGACCTATATTTGTAGAATTGTTCGTAGAATTGTTTTAGGCTACTTATTTTTAGGATTCGATTGACCCCTAGTGGTTTTTTAACGCCCCGCGAAGTGGGCGGGAATCAGCTAGTTCTATTTATATAACTATCAAAAAAGTTAACAACTATATTTCTTTATATCTGTTAGGTAGGATCATGTAAAGTTTAAATCAATTTTAAGCATCAGTGTTTTTTTTTTGTTATTTATTTACAAGCTTAATTTAAAATCTTTGTCTGTAAACAAAAATTCTTTTGTTTTACATTTCCATTCCAATATTTTTATCCTACTTATCTAGTTAGGGAAGTTGCACAAATGTATATTTATAAATGTATTTTTGTAACTTGAATCTATACTTCTCAATAAATGTGTGAAAGCTCCGAAACGGTTGACCCAAACAATATTGATGAAACATTTAGTGGCAGATAAATAACATATATACCCTGCATATCGTTACGCTTGCTGATAGTTGTTAAGCAATAATGATAAATTTTAACAGAACTGACATAGAATCGGTATTAGGATAGGGGTTAATTTTGGTATTAAAATAAAATAATAGGGGTTAAGTAAGTAATAATGATAAGATTACTTTTAAGATAAGCCCACATTAATGCAAATAGAACACATAGTTCCTATGAATAACAAAACCAATAACATACAACCATAAGAACGAAGTCGAGGGTATTTAGCTCATACATGTTTTAAAATACGTTTTCTTTAAGTCAATTTACACACTCACCATTGTAAAATTAGCAATTCCGGAGAAAATGCCTATACCGACAAATATTAGTGCAAATCGTCGCACTTCAGCCAACACTTCATCTTCATTAGGATTGGAGAGGACCTGGAATGAAACGACTAAGTGTAAATCTATTATTATATTACAGTAAGTACATTTGAAATGGTCGATGATTTTCTTATTTTTGCAAATATGTGAATCCTGCCAATAACTTCTATTTGTCCATAAGAATTTTAAATTATCTATTGTTTCTAACTACCGCACTCAAGTTGAAAATCTATCACCAAACATCTACACGTGCATTCCTGAAGCTCCACTTGAGAACCAGTCCTTTTAGGTTTATTGTGCTTACTATCTTGAACCACATTATCATTTAATCTCAGGTCAGATTGTAGTCAAATAAAGTACTATAAAATATTTAAAACGAAAAACAGCAAATTTGTACTACATTCTTAAGTATTATACTAAAGACTTACCCCAATGAAATCACCTAGTATGACAGCAAGTAGTGGCATAGCAAAACCGCTAATTAAAGAGCAAAAGCTAGCTAAAGAAACGGATTTCCATTCTGGTGCGTTTAATTTCACCACCCTCCAGAATGATATGTCGGGTATATTTTCAGTCAAATCTTCGGAACTCTGTAAATTGATATGCTTTTATAACAAAACAATCCTCAATAGTACTTTCAAATCTATACAGACAAGATTTATAGGAAATAATAGTGTTTCCAGAATCTTTTTTGTTATAATGAATCTGCCAGCACATATTTTACAACGAAAACGACAATATTTGTCACTACAATGTCGATTATCAAAAATAATTGGGAAAGTGATTGTTTAACTGGAGATACATTAGGCGATGACGAAGAAATCAAGGCATAATAAGAATAAGTAACACATTTATACAATTAACCTTACACTCTTATTTATTTGCAATATTCATTATGAACAAAAGTCATACAATTTTGTCGAACAACAACTTTAAACTAACAATTAATATCAGTTCCAAGGTCTGAAAAATGTACGATGACCTAAAAACTACAGATCTCCGGACACTCGTTCTGTAAAGTTAACAACCTAAATTCTCATCGTCTTATGTTTGAGAATTTTGTGGTAAACAGATTCGTATGAAACTCAGTATTACTTCATGAAAGTACTGGTATGCGATTATAATAAAATACGTTTTGTTCTTCATTTGATAAATCACAAATTTGAAGAACATCTGATTATAATATTAGGACCCAGAAAACAGGCGAATTTATGCTACAAATTTAAAGAATAAGGTTACATGTGACAAACATAGACATGATTATCACATAGTTGAAATTCTAGCGGTTATGCGATTTCCAACTACACTGATTTAAATTACATTGTTTGAAAAAAAATCATCATATTCTGGATTATCTTTCGTTAGCTATAATAATACAAGAAAAACAACTTACTTTATCTGTAACGTGTATGAATTCGTCCTCATCCTTCTCACTTCTTATTGATATCTCTCTGGACAACTTTGTTTCACTCTCTGTGAATCATATTTATATTCTAATGAACAAATATCACCCTCATCATCAGCCTGTAAGAGAGCCAGTTCAAGACAATAGGCCTCTTCCCGAAGAAAAGTATAGACATAATCACCACGCCAGCCCACAACGTATTGGCTATTTCAAACTCGGATAAATCCACAGTTCTACATTTCCTCACATATGGTGGTAGTACAAAAATATTCCAAGTTTTTGTTCCAGTTCCAATTGGAATAGTCCAAGTTTCCTCACTATGTTTTCCTTCACCGCCAGCCGATAGTGTTACCAATTTAAATTAGTAAAATGTAGGCGAATTTCGAAAATTCGTTTGAACATGCCGGGGTGCAAACCTGCGGACATCGGTTTGATGTTCCACCGGTCAAAACACCACCACGAACTAAACGACGACGAGAAACTGTGAAAATGATTTCAGCTACAAATACGTAAATCTACTACACTTTCCTTAGCATAATATTAATTCTATCCAAAGCTTATATAAATAAGGTGTGTAGTAGTATATTAATTTATGCGATACCGTTACTGTCTTCTCTTCCAGGGAACGTTTGCAATGTAACCATATCATAGTAATCCCCTTTTTTCTTCATCAGCTCGTCGTGGTTACCGGATTCCACCACTTGTCCGCTTTTAAATACATAAATTACATCTACGTTCCTTATCGTTGAAAGTCGATGAGCTATCACTATGGTAGTACGTCCTTCTTGAGCCTAGACATTGGATTTAATATTAGTTCGTGTAGACTATGGACAAAGATAACATTATGTAAATTTATACTACTACTACTATAAAGTGGCACAATTTGTATGTTTGTTCGAAGTTACACAGCCGAATTGCTGATTAACATTACTATGTAATGTATGCACTTGTAGTATTTATTATGAAGACAATATATATATAGGTTCAGATTGCAACCAATCACAGGCTACTCAACACCACAGCTCATTATAAACCACTAGCTGTTGATTATTGTGAACATTTAGCGTAATAAATTATTGACCATATTAAAACCAGTAAAATGCATCAATCAATTACCAATAACCGTCTCTTTCTTCAATGTTTTTGGAAATTAAACTTGATTACTGATATGGTTTTAAAAATTATTTCATTAACAGAAACTAATTTATTTCAGAAACTTAAAACTATTTTTATTAAATTGTATATTGCTAATTTACACGAATTAAGTCGCGGACGTTTCCTTGTTATGTAACTAACTACCGACTATAACTTCATAATGGATATATGTTAAGTATTATAGACGTAATCCTGTAGTCAACGTGCCAGAAAAATAAAAAAAACGACAAAGAAATCTTGTCAATGTGATTACATACTTATGCTAGTAGTGCTTGAAAACGTCGATTAGTTGCCTCAGTACTCACATTACGTACAAATATAGAATAGTATGGTGATAAGAAATTAACGAAATTATGTTTTAGATCTTTGACATTAATAAGATCGATTACTATAATTGATGAGACATAATCTATAAGTAACATTGTAAATGCGAAAGTGAGTTTGTTTGTTGTTTATTTTTTGTTTCGTTGTGTTTTGTTAGTTAACCCCTTGGCTGTTTTTTTTAAGAACCGGCCGGACCTCAAAATGATGGACCATGTTTTTAAATATCGAGCCAATTTATCTGTTGACCAGGCATCATAAGGTATACATTTCATTTGTATATGGGGCTTTAAGCCTTATGGTTTTCGGCATCCTAGGAGTTACTATATTAACGGTTGTTAAAGTTCAAGTTTTTAATTAATTTATACATTTTTAGCATATTGTTCATCACAGGTCGTAACTATTTAAAATGTTTAAAATAATATTACCTTGTCCAGAGCCTTCTGTACTTTGGATTCAGAAGTCATGTCCAAAGCGCTGGTAGCCTCATCGAGTAACAGTATACGTGGGTTACGTACTAAAGCCCGAGCAATTGCAATACGTTGTTTCTGTCCGCCGGATATCGAAGCTCCCCTTTCGCCGACTAATGTATCGTAACCCTGCAATAACATCGCGTCAAATTCTAACACATTATTCTTCGTCTTTTTATTTTAGATTATTAGACCTATGGACCCTGCATAAACCCTCACAAGTTGATGTTGATGACAATTACAGTAGATCTTTAAAATACGTTTACTCCGTACTTAAATAATAAACCCTTATTATTAAATGATAGATTGATTTATTGATTGTATATTGTTGATTGATTGTTATTGTTACAAAACCTTTTGGAAAAAGCTTGAAAACATGGCTTTATCGAAATGATAATCATTGTAAAAGCTTGGTAACTACATCTGTATATTTTTATGCCAAAGGGCCGCATACAGACAGACGGCCTATCTTATATTAAATGGTTACCGTCGGCCATGGAGAACTGTAACACCAAGGGCATTACCGTTGTGTTGCGGACCTTGAAGAATTCGTTGCAGTCCCTTTTTGAAGAGCCCCATGTCATAATCCTGGGGAAAACCGTGCTGCGTAACGCATTTTACAACGCCAGCATTGGCATAATAAAGATTAATAGGTAAAAATGATACATACTTTAGGCAGTTTCATGATGAATGCATGGGCGTTTGCTTGACGAGCACATTCTTCGATTTCTTGATCTGTGGCGTCCTTTCGTCCGTACTTAATATTCTCCCGCACAGTGGTATTGAACAGTACCGGTTCTTGGCCGACCACACCGATCTGAGATCGCAACCATTGGATCGAAAGGTCGCGTACATCATTTCCATCCACCGACACCTTTTCGCAAATAAGAATAATTTACTTAAGAATAATATCCACCATTTTGCTTCAAGTTACACCTTGCTCGCATGCATGCATAAACATTTTATTGCACTAATAATTTAGATTTGTAGTCGTAGTGATTGAGAAGTTTGACTGGTGGAATATCAATACAACGTTCCCTAGGTTCGAACCTCGGCATGCACCAACGAGTTTTTGGGAATTCGTTTACATTTACTAAATTACAATTAGTGTTTAACCAGACCCGATGTTGAATGATGTATGCGAACACTTTAAACCTAGAGGCTCTCACTGACTCTCAAGTGGAGCCGCCAGAACACACCTATAGGTGGTTGGCGACAGATTTTTAACTTGATAGTGTCAGCTAGTCAGGAGAGCTTATAATTACATCATGGTTTAATCACGATATTTTCCTTCACCGACAACTCTGGCTCTCTTACAAGTATGCGAAACTACGTCTATCGACACGGTGTCTGAATCATCATCATCATCATCGGTGTGCCATCATCGCTTTAAATTTATCAATTTTAGTATGACGCCAATAAAAATATTGATGCTATTTCATTTTACCATTTATTTTATCAGTTTTATTGAATTAATTCTGATTATGAGGTTCTTTCTCTACTGTATTGGTATTCTTGAAATTTGTACTTAGATGGCTATCTTTTTATTTCACACCTGAGAGTAAGTTCGGTGTTGCACAACCAAACCGTTCTTTAGTGTATACTAGCTGATATCTGACACGACTTCATTCAAGTTATTTAATATCTTAACAATATATTTTATGTACGGAGGGAACATTTAAAATGGAATTTAAATACATTAAAAAGTTTAAAAGTAAAAATACACTTTGCTAACAAAATTTCCTTGTAAACAATGTTATCGATTCATTTTCCCTCTCCTGCGCATGCTTACCTCATCCCTTGCCCTAATTCGTACATTGTAGAACGCATAGCGATTATTTTACAAAACTTTGCATTACAAATAGACATCATGATATTTTTACTTAAGGACTAAGTGTTTAAGAAGTAAAACTAAGAAAAATTATCGAAACCTTTCTAGTAGTTTTTGTGTGATGTGCGCAATACGACGTTTCTCTGTTATGTTATATATACAGAACATTGTGTTATGTTATGGGTGCTCTTTAGAAATATATATGTATTTTATAATAAACTAACATTAGTGTATCAATTTGCAAGCGATCATAAAGGAGTCAATATGATACATAGGTCTCTATACTATTGACCACTGATTATTGTAATAATTTTGAATATTATAAAACTAACAAATATAAATCAGAATATAAGAACTCTCTACGAAATTAAACGAACAATGGAATGGAAACGGATGGATTATATTATTAAAGTTTGTAATTGTAATAACAGTGGTAGTAAACAATAGATTATTTATGATAAGCTAGAATCAATTATTAAAATTGTGTTTTATCTTTTTATATTTTATAACGTCACTAATAATAAAATGAAGTATTCATTTAGCTACTATCTAATTTAAGCATACGACACATATTGTTGAGTCTAGGTGGCTATCTTGATCCTCGTAACTTCAATAAAAAATATACACGTTATCGATAAGTACGCGAGACACAAGACTTCAAGGTCCTTTGTATCTAGTTGAGTACAAACAGACTTGATTATGAGATGCGAGGTGAAATTGTAGATTAATATTGCAATATCATTGTGCTTGTATTTTATAGCGAATGATATGTAAACCCGACATCAAACTGTATACAATACAAATACACACACACATATATACACATTTACATCATTTTTGTTGTACCTTTATGTATAGTTTTTCTTCCACCAGCGGTTAACAGTATAAATGTACCTATAAATATTTCAATGAATTTACTTTAAGATAATATTACAAGCATACTTCTTCTAACAAACAATAAAAACTTCATTTGTTTATAATGTAATTCCATCTATTGGTAAATTAGTAAGGTTTGTGGATATATTTGTTAAAGTTAATCTCGCAAACAACTGTTCGAATTCTAAAATTATTTATAATATAACGAGCCACATTAACCCTGAGAGTTATACTATAAGCTATTTTTTATGTTATTCGATATGGAGGCCCACATATTTAAAAGGCCGGCAACGCACTTGCAACTCCTCTGGTGTTGCTAGTGTCTATGGACGGCGGTGATCACTTACCATCAGGTGACCCACCTGTTCGTTTGCCCCCTATAATATAAAAAAAAATGTACATTTTATATTATTATCTTCTATATATAAATAGGCAAGCACAAGAATTAAGTCTCTTTTTCTCCTCTGTTTCTGATCTCATTTTCTTTACTGAGTTTTTGTTTAGTACCTATTGACTAGCTTCAGTGTAATCATTGCAAACATTTAGAAACAGTTGGTTTTCTTACTACCGATGACTCGAATAAATAAATATCTATTCGTCATAATTCGCGATCTTTACGTCTACTAGTCTACAGTGTTTGTTCACGCTTTGCCAAAAAAATCTCAATAATATTATTGTAACTTAAAAATTATTTTAGTCGAATTTAGAATCAGTGGACGACCACTAGTTAATATAATTTTCCAATACAACACAGTATGTTAGAAATAGCAAGCGATGATGGCTTCCTGGTTAGCGGGTTCGGACATCGCAGCACCGTGTCAATCGACGTAACCTCGAATCCTTGCCAATGAGCCGGAGCTTTCAGTGAAGGAAAAATTTTTTTTTTTTTTTTTTTTTTTTATATTATAGGGGGCAAACGAACAGGTGGGTCACCTGATGGTAAGTAATCACCACCGTCCATAGACACTAGCAACACCAGGGGAGTCGCAAGTGCGTTGCCGGCCTTTTAATATATGTGGGTCTCCGGCGCTCTCACTGACCGAACGAAACGCAACAGTACAAGCACTGTTACTTCACGTCGGTTTTCTGTGAGAAGGTGGTACTACCCCGGGCGAGCCGACCCATTCATGCTGAAACCAGTGAGATAGCTTCAGCGTAGCTCTACCACCTACCGTAAATATCGTGGTGAAACCATAGCACGATGGTAAGGTTTTTTCTAAGCCTTTCTGCCTAGCTACCACCTACAAAATGAGAATCTGTCGCCAAGCACCTATAAGTGTATTCTGAATTGAGTGCCAGTGCCTTTAGGTTTAGCGTGTTTGCCATATTGGATTCCGCTAAAACGTCAAACCTAAAAAGAATATTAAAATAAAACTGTCGAGCGCATCGTTCGTCAATTTTCATCTACTACGTCATAATTGAAGTATTAATTTTCAACGATCTTAGTTGTAATAGAACGAGATAACATAACTAGAACGAGATAGTGAAATAAGTAACGATAAAGATTACGTGATCGAGTCATGTTATGTTCATGTAACGAACAACATCATCGTTAATGTCTGTCGTGGACAACACATACCGATAGCGTTTGAATGTTATCAAACGTATGTACGTACTTAATTAGTGCACTGAGAACACTTTAATCTAATAACGAATGCTTATATGGACATTTATCTGTTGATATTTTAATACTGTTATATTTTGTATTTTTTAAATAATATTTTAAGTCTCCGTGTAAAGTCAAGGTACTATTGAAATGACAGATGGTAAATACTCTAAATTATCAGAGAACATCTCTTCAATTATAACATAGCTAATGTGATTACAATAGACAATTTTCTTTATTCTTAAGTATTCTTTCTATTGTTTGTATCCTTAAATATATAACGTCACAGGGCACGAAATGCTCGAGTTATACATATTTCTATTTTTGACGTGAAAACGTCTTAGAAATCGATGAACGCCAGCTGCACGCACCGAAAAGACATGACTCATAGTCACGTTCCACCTAAACCGACCGTGCAAGCGAGAGCGCGGAACAAGCGATAGGAAGGCGCGATAGGCCTAAGCGGTCGGCTAGTGATGCATCTATCTCTGTTCCACTTCATTGGTAATTCAGTGATAATATTTAAATTCAATTTATTAGGTATGCAATTTTTCATCAATGTTTTCTTATGACGTTATCACGCAAAACTATCGTCCGTAAACAGTCTTTTACAGTTAAGCAATTTTTTTATAGGTGAAAATAAGATTTTAAGGTGTTATTTCTAAAGTTAATATATAATGTTATTTCTGACAACCAAGAAAGAAACACTATCACACGTAATTTGTAATGGAAAATGTAAAAAGGTTGAGATCTTGTGGTCCGCTTTATAAAATAATGCGGTTATTTCCTAAGTACGCTTGATAAGCATAAAAAGTACAGACTCATTTTTTCCAGATAATCCTGTCGCATAATATCGTTCTACCTTATGATTAGACATGAAATTATATTTAGTGATAATGTTACGAAATATTTTTATCAACTATAAAATCGTATGTCAAAATTCAAAATATTATAAAATATTCATCATTTTATGATATTCAAAGTATAATTTATACACCAGATAATTTTTTCAAGGTATACTTCTTTTGGTGCGTTAGGGAAAAAGTGATGAAAGTAAATTTTTACGATGCGCGCGCACACCGTCACGAAAAACCGACACCCTGAAGTTAGCTATAGTCAAAATTTTATTCAAAAAAAGTATGTATGTATTAAATACCTTTTTTCTATTGTTAGTGTCGTTTTTTCTACAAACGTAGAATAAGGCGAAAGATACAATTTTTGAAAACATTTTTATCTTGTTACGCCAAAGAAGTATAACTTCTAACGCGTGTACATAAGTACACCTTACTTTTTTTTTCATTTATCTATTTTTATACTGTAATATCATATCTTCATCATATCTCCAACTACTTCAGAGGGTAAACAAAGTGTAATATTGTTCCGCGTCTTCGATCAACAATATTAACTATTATCAACCTTTAATGATTTTAGCAACCATGGATTTTGCATAGTAGCTTATAGTACTATTTATCTTGCCTATGATTTATATATGTCGAAGGGCAGCAATCAGGCAGACGGCCCACCTGATGGTTAATGGTTACAGCAGTCGCCTATGGGTAACTGCAACAACAAAGGCATCACTATTGTGTTGCCGGCCTTGAAAAGTGTGTTTCAGTAATTTTATGAAGAGTACCATGTCATAGTCTTGACAGAAAACTATATTGGATACCCATTCTAGATGATTCTAATGAAGATTCTAGAGATACTTACTCTTTTATGGTATTAATGAATTACAAGTGAATTAATTAAAGTATTGTTTTTCGAACTGACTATGCGCTGTTGGCTAGATGGGCCTTCACAGCTTCACTGGACTAAGACTAAAGTGTCGTAATTTTCAGTAATTCTATTTGTTGTGCGAATAAATTATAAGGTTATGTATTTTGTTCTTTTCTTTCAGTAGGTTTGGATATACTTAACATAAAGTACCTAAGCAGTAGAATATACATGATGTATAAAAAGTCATATGCACATTTCTTGTAATTTACAAGCCACAATATTTGAAATAACGTTTAACAAGACAAGGCGTGTGTAAACACAATCTGTATTTAAATCTCATTTTAACAGAATTAATATTCATTCCTGCATTACCTTTAAAAATAAAGCTAAATACTAATAACTACTTACACTGCCACTAATAGTGTCGTAGTATCTCGATATTAATTGTATTATTGTCGACTTCCCGCAGCCGGAATGCCCTACCAACGCCACAGACTGTCCACGTTTCACAGTAAGATTTATGCCTTTTAACACCTGCGAAAATATAATAACATCTGTTAGGAATTGAAATTGGAAAATACGCGAGTATCGAAAAATTCTTTAGTGCGAATCGGTAAAGTGCGTTAAACGTATTTATTTCTCAACTTCAATTCGATCTATAATCTATAGATTATACAGGCACCGTACCATAAGTCGAAAGTTATATGATTTTGTCGTATAAGTTAAGTATATTATAATTTTAAGTTAATTTATCATGCCCAAACAAAATTAGGTGTTTCATAAAGTTCAACAAAAGTAACGAAAACAGAATCTTCGATTTTCTTGATTTTAGAAAACTTTTTGACCGCTATACATTTTTACGATTTTATAAATAAGCTCATAAACTATACATTCCTGTTGACGCAAATCATAAAAATAATGTTTAATCACTTTACAAAGACTATATGCGCTTTACCATTAATCGCAATTAGATGGATGAAAATTGATTGAATTGAAGCGTCTCTTTTTCGCCCGGGCTAATCGTTACAACCGATTATGGCGAGCCCTTTACTGTCTACATAGAGTTCTTCAGAACAGTATGTTTTCCCATACAAACTAAACAGTAGTTATACAATTTTACAGAGGTAACTAAAAATTTTAAGGGGTTAAATATTCAAGACAAAATTTCAATAAAACAAAAAAAAAGCACATTATTTTTATTCGAACTGTAGCCTCACCAGGCCTCTACAGTTTCAAGGGACTACCGAGCTCATAATTAATCAAGATAAAGCGTATAGGTTAACATGAAACTACAACACCATTTTCACTATAACGAAGTAGCGGGAACCAATATATCATTAAATAGAAAGGTAAAGAGTGTCAAAACCAAAACAGTAAAGAAATATATAAATACAATTTTACTAACTGGAACATCGGGCCGTGAAGGATAATGGAATACGACATTCTTTAGTTCAATATTCCCCTCGATTGTTTTAGGTTTCAGACCACGGTTCAACAGTGGATTTATTGTAGGAACGTTGTCGATCATGTTGAAGATTTGCGCTCCGGCACCGCGAGCCCCACCAAATACTTCCATGAGCGTCGAGGACACACCGAAATTTGCGGAACCCATCATTACTCCGAAGAATACCTTAAATAATTTGAAATGTTTTAATTAAAAGACTTCTAATACCTGAATTTCCCAAATACTATTATTCTTTTTGTTTTAACATGTTCGCATCTGCAATATTAACACAATCAGATTTGTGTATTTTATTTTTGTGTATCCAAATGTGTACAGTGTAACATGAAAAGAAAAATCAAATATAACTTGTAAATCGTAACACTATTAACCGTTTAAGTAAAACACACTTTATACTTGAAGTTAATGTTATCTATTATGAAGATTTTTTTATCGCGTGTTAATATTTTCGTACTAACTTCTAACTAATATAATAAATACGAATGTGAATTTGTTTGTTAATTTATTACGCCTTCACGCGCCTTTACTAGCTATTCAACCGAGTATTATGAAATTTTGTATAGACTATTGTCAGGGGTACACAAAAGGGTAGCCACAAACCATCAAAATACATGTTTAATTACTTGTATGTGTGTGTGTGTAATATTATATGTGTTTTATTAATAATCACAATAAGATAGATGAAAAGTAATTAAATTGAATTGAAGCGTCTGTTTTTCACCCGAGCTAACCCCTCAAAACGACTTTGGCGAGCCATTTACTATATAGATACAGGGCTCTTCAGAACGGTGTCTATACTACATACCACTACGTTTTCCCATACAAGCTAAGCAGTAATTATACAATTTTACAGAGATAACTTAAAACCCACAACTAATCCAGGTAAGTATATATAGTTACCATGAAACTATAACACCATCTTCATATATCTATATGTACATACATATACATACATACATGCACATACATACATATACATACAAACATGTGCATACATATACATACATACATATACATACATACGGCATCGTTCGTCCAGGAAAATATACTCTTTCTAGGGATAGGTCAAAAGCTAGTTGTTACTATAGAAAGAAAATTGAAGCAACTCCAGGCTCGATAAAAACTGATTGTACACAACATTCTAATAGCCATAAATAATAATAACTTACCGCAATCATCGTAGCTACATCGTAATTCTCAGGTTCTTGAACCATCAGCCTGTATCCGAACCAAAACGACAAAGCATAAGCGCAGAATATACAGAAGAAAAGGAATCCCATAGCCAGACCATTGAAAAGCCCTAAAAATAATTTACAATTTGTAAATAAATGTCACATAAAGTAAATTAATTTTATTTATTTAGTAACCCGTCTGTTCGTTTACCTCCAATAGCATAAAAAAATAGTAGAAAAGAAAATTATATACTCTAAGAATATACTACTTTACTTATAGCTTGCTAGAAATGTATTCAATGTTCACATCCTTTAATTTTTTTTCTAAAATATCTTTTTCCCTACGATCTATAGAATATATAGAAAATATAGTTCCTCTAAGGCTAAATCACAACAAAATTACTGAACGTATACGGCATAGGACTATCACCACTCGAAACATTTTTCATAGATATCTAGGCAAATTCTTAGTTTTTTGATTCCATTGACCCTTTGGTATTTTTTTAAAATATGCATAGCAAGGCGAGCTGGGTATCAGCTAGTACCATATAAACTTTGTCCTAGATAACAAATAACTTAAAAAAATATATACATACTTACATACCCATCTTTAATTTATAACGAATATGAAGACACCTAGTACCCAAACATAGTAACTAATAACACTAAAATCGAAATGCATTGGTCATATTAAAATTTTAGATTAGATGTATATAGACTATGATATGAGAATTTTATTTATGAGAATAAGACAGTACATAAATTATTTCTACCTTTTCTAATATTAATTTTTCTAACTTCTTTTAAATGGGTTTCGTATCTTTCCAATTCCTTTTGCTGTCCACTGAAAGCATACACTGTTCTGATGGAAGACAAAACTTCTTCAGCAATAGTCGCTGCTTTACCTGAAGCTATGGCTTCTTTCTTCGATAACCTAGACGCAACCTAGTGAACAACATTTCCAATATTATTGTGCAAACATAATGGACGAGATATATTAATAAATAATGTTAAAAACATAAATTACTGTTACGAAATAATTATAAATTAACATCAAAAATAAGATTATCTGCGACAAGAAAATACATCGATGGACGCATCGTGCGTACAAAATCATACTTTTCGGACGTTTTGTGGTGTTCCTCTGGTTGATTATTTTCCTATTATTGTAAAATTACATTTAAAAACTTATTGCTATTTAAATTTGAGAACAGTCGTTATTGTAGGTTTAATGTGGTTAACTTATTCTTCAGATGTTCTATAAATTAGCCAAAAAATAGTAAACTTACGAGACCAGCGATCCCGACCAGGGATAATGTAATCGGGAATGATATCAAACACAGTAACGCCAACTTCCAGCCCTTTACAAGGGCCATTATGATAGAACTCACGAACGACGCTTGATAGAAAATAAATGTTCCCAGTTTCTCTCCTATTCCATCTTCTAATTTTATTATATCGCTGAAACATGTCATAAAAAAAGTATATTAGGTTTCTATTAGTTGGAGCCGACAGTGTGACGACATTTGAAGGTTAACAGAGTAAGCAGTAGGGAAATTTATCTTCTATATATATAAAAATAAATTGTTGTTCGTTTGTCTCGCTAAAACTCGAGAATGACTGGACGGATTTGGCTAATTTTGATCTTGAAATATTTGTGGACGTTCAGGGAAGGCTTAAACGACGAGAAAAATAAATAACAAATAAAGGAAAATACAAAAAAAAAAACAATTTAATTTTGACAGTAGCTATAAAACATTTGATGTCTTTTGTCATTTTAAAAATAAAAAATTGTCACAAATATTGAGGTGCGTTCAGGTTAACTGAGAGCATGATCTGTTTTGTGGGCAGAGTACATGAGAAAGCTATAAATTTAAGTGCAACTGTAACTAAAAATGTCGATATTTTAAACAAATATATGGTGATAAATCAATGGTCATCTAGTAACTAATAAAAAGCTATAACTGATAAATCAAGTAAAAACGAATACTCCATGAACTGTGTCTAAACTACAGAGAAATAGATATAATCTAAATCGTTGTATTCGTTAATTGAATGCAAGTGATTATTAAACATACCTATTAACTTTAGCAGCTATATCTCCCGTTTTATGTATATCAAAGTATTCAAAGTCCTGATTTAACGCCGCTTTAAGGTATTCTTGTCGTATTTTATATACCTGAAAAATATTAACGCTTGTAATATTCTTGGATCTGGCACCCTATATTACAATAGGTGTTTTACACTATTTAAAAAACCTACAGTTCTCAATAAAAATATCTATCCTTCGTTAACAATTTTCACAATATATCCAATCATTACTTAATTAAACTAATTTATTTTTATATAGACCGCACCAAGTTAATGATAAATTATAAATTATAGATTACAAACTAATTGACAAAAAGAACAAAGCAAGGCAGCATAGTCTCAACCATGAATTATAAAAGATAAATGTTTGTCGAAAAGTAATATTGGTCGGTGCTTGATAATCATTTCTCACGATTTTTCCTTCTTTACAAACATGTACTACTACGTACGGTCAGTGTACTCAAATCAATACAGTCTGCAAAACTGTTGAGTATATACATCTAAGTAATTTATCCACGAAAATGCCCTTAGAATGAAATAAGAAATAAGAATACTATTAATTTACCTGATTATAAGCAGATATGTTCATTAACAGGGTGGCTACATAAGTCAAAATAATCAACAAAACTCCTAAAATTGAATTGTAAATGGCGAAATAAAACATCGCTTCCAAGAATGCGTCACCGTCGGGCGTCCCCATTACAATGGAGATACCATAGTCCACCATAGCCTGCAGCAAATCGGCTAGCAGAAGTGTATTTAGCGGTGTTGAGATAGCAGCTATTGCCGAAAATAATAGCGCTATGTATATGTAAACTTTATCTCTAACCGAGGCAAATCGAAACTGTAAATAAAAATTAAAGTTGTTCATCATACATTTAAGTTGTCGTAATTTAAATCATCTACGTACATCATTCTAACGATTTGTATATTGGACTGAGTAAATTACTGCGCTACATCTATTTGAAGTATAACTACAATTAAAAAACAGAGATGAGCGTCTGCCGTAAGTTGTTACTCGTCATTGAAAATCATTATGTGGTCAATTTACTATCTGATATATTGATACGACGTAAATGAGTGATCATTTCACGTATTTTCTTTTAATAAAAGAATCGTACCTAGTAATATTAGGCGTATTACATCTCACTAATATTTGTTAAACACAAAACGTTTGAATATTAAGATTTGAAAGCTTGATCTACGTATAGTTAGTAGAATAATTACTTTCAATTAATAATGCATATGAGTCAATATAAGGGAAGTGATATTCTTTAGAATCAGAATATTGTGTCAATACTATTTATGGTTCAAATATAGTATGTTCAATTCGACAAAACTTAATGATCCATCAAATATTATTACTTACATACCATTAAAATATCCAGTAAATGAGTCTTTGCGTTCTATTACCTAAATGGTTTTTGTACATATTTATTACTTCAATGGAATAACAAGAAAACATAATACTTACTAAAGTAAAAAACGATATGCTCGGCACGTCTTCGGATTTGGATTCTGCATCGGAATCGCTGTATGATAAATTTCAGTAAATATTACCATAAGTAGCAAATAAGTGAACAACGTTATCACTTAAAAAAAATTATACACTAGTTCAAAAAAGAATTGTAATGCCTCACAGTTTAAGATGTATCTCCATAATATCTATGAGATCATGTACTTATTTAATACTAGCTATTGCCCGCGGCTTCGCTCGCGCTATTGTAGGTTTGACATATCCCTCGAGAAGTAATGTTTTTATAAATGAAAGATACCCCCGTTTATATACACCCCTGACAATATTCATGCACAATTTGATTATGATTGATTGAATAGTTAAAGTGTTATAAACAAAGAAGAAAAAAAATAACTCAGTTTCGCATTTGCATTAATAGTTGGGATGTTAAATCCACGTTTTTATTTACCAATTTTCGTAAGTTGGAAATCTCCAATGAAAATGTGTAAAAGACAAATCTGTATGTTAATTATAATATTTCTTTAGTCATTTCAAAATCATTAAATTCTTTATAACACCATTAATTTATTGCATAACGCCATTGAAATCATTTTTTACCTATACTGTCTATATATAAATAGACGAAGACAAAATGGAAGTACCTTTTACACCTCTGTTTGTCAACCGATTTTTTTAATGTTTTTATTAGCTGTTGGTGAGGTTTGTGTTAATAAACCTTAGTGTAAATAGTTTTGCTTTTTCATACAATAGACATTTATTTATAAGTCTTTATTCAACATACTTCACGCTCCTTACATCAATATTTGTACAATACTCAATACAGTTTTTACCATTTAGAAAAAACAATAACAAAGATATACAAATAATAATATCTATAGGAGGTACAGGTGAAAGAAAAATGGTGTACTTTTCTTTCTGATTAAATTTCGACCACTGGACGACTACTAGTTATTATAAATAGAAGTTTGCTTTGTTGTAGAAACTGCAAAACTATTTATTCCATTATAAAAAATCATAACAATTAGGAAGCCAAGTCTAAGTGGCACAGGTTATGCTTTATTCCTTAATTGCTATTAGTGTTACCCAAAATTAGTCTTGGTTTTGCAATCTTGATGCTGTATTTTCATAAGATCAAGAAATCAAGACCAAGGTTGACGAGACCCTGCAAGATTTTAGCAAGACAAAACTGAGCCTGAGAGACTCTTACGGTCTTGCAGTTAAATCAAAGTGAGATTTTGGTATTATTAAATATTGCTTTCAATACCGATACTCACTAACAAATACATTTTTAAGCAGACCATATTCATCTTGAAGATGACGTTTCAAGCCCTCAATCTAATTAGACAACATTAAATAGCAACGCCTACCGCACGAACATTATTACTGTACCTATAATATGTGATTGTATAAATCTTATTGTGTGCGGGTCTAACGTATGTACTAACAATAGTAATTAATAAATGTATGCAAACAAATGTTTCAAAGAGGATAGTTAATTTAGCAAAGTTTAAAATTAACACAAAATAGATCCAGTATAGTAATAATGTATGTTTGATTCACAAACAGTAGGTCACCGATTAAGATTTTTCTAACTGATAGTGTACTGACAAAGGTGCCGCTGACCTCGTGTCAAAAATCGTAAACTTTCCAAAGAATCAAAAAGTTTCCAGTTGTTAAGGGCGGATACGAATAGAAATTGTCATGCCTTCACAAGGAATATTGTAAACGTAAGGATAGTTAGATATTATGATAATTTATTATAGAAATTGTAACTAATGTAAAAGTATATGTTAAAAAGATAAACCCGATCGAGTTTCTTGCCGGTTCTTCTCGATGACTGGGATGTATTCCGAACCGGTGGTAGTTTTGACGTTCATAAGCGCCTTCTTAGGGCCTAAATTGAATAAAGTATTTTTGATTTGATTTGATTTGATTTAATGTTATAAATACAAGGGTGACTTCCTTGTTTGTTAGTTTTTTTACGCTTCCACGCTTTAACTACTTAAGTGATTTATGAAATTTTGTATACACGTTAGTAAGACAACAAAAAAAGACATGATACCTTTCATTAAGGAAACCAGTACTATTCTCGAAGAATAAATCAAATCTGCATAAACACGAGCGAAGCCATGAACAAAATCTAGTAATAACATACATTATTACTGTACTTTAATATTAAAAACTGTACATACATTTATGATGTAGCAACTTCTATTATTCCCTATATAGCTAGTAGGTACATAATTACAAGGCAACGTACCTAGATAAGTTTAATGTAATAATTATTTTTCATAAATTATATAAAAAAAGGAACGTAATACACACAAATGTAACTAATTTTATTATTAGGTAAGTAGGTACACACTAGCTGATGACACTTCAGTTTTTTAATCTTGCAAATAATCATTATAATTATCAAAAAGTGCTCAACATTCCTTTATCCATCTTTCAGTGAGCGCATATAAGTATGAGTTTTATATTTCAATTTCATTTATACCCAGTTGAGCATCGCTTTGAGTCTAGCGAATAATAATTGTTCTCAGAATAATAAGTTGCATAGTATAGATAGTCATTATTTTAGAACTCTACCATTCATGATGTCCACATGTATTTATTTCTATACCAATATAAGCTAAAACTTATCAGCACATCTGTATATACATGTTAGCTATATGTTTGCGTTGTTCTACGGTATAGCCTAAAGAGTTTAGTGAATCTGCAAGGCCAAGACCAGGACCAGGTGTATCGAGCTAAGACCAATACCGAGACTAAGTCAAGCCTCGTCTACGTCTTGCATTTGGGCAACACTAGTTCTAGTATTAAAATAACGCGGTCTTTTTTTTATAATTTATATAATATAATGAAATCGCGAAAGCAAAAAATCAGCGTTTGTGTGCACATTCTAATATGAAATACTTCTTGTGATTTAATATATACCTATTCAGTTGAATAACGATTGCATAATATTATGTTACATTAAACGTGTACAAATTTACGTAAATAGCCGATAAAATAAAGGAAATCCGGTTACTAAGAAATTAATGAAAATGTAGTAACTACCTAATATATTAATCAAAAATAACTCACTTGCCGAAGGACTTCTTTCTCGGATACTCCACATTGGTCGGATCGGTTATTTTATATTTCTTCTTATATCCACCAATATTGGGGTCCCAACTCTTATCCTTTATTTCACCCATAACGATATATTTAAAAACAAAAAAAAAGAAAACAAAGCTTTATGTCAAATTAACTTTTCTGACATTGTACAAGCATTCTCACAATGTTTACAACGGGAACTGATATGAATCCTTTATACGCGAGATATCGTCCCAGTAATGGTATCTATCGGCGATTCGCGATATGAATTTATCATGCCGATAAACAAGTGAAATTATCGTATATAAATAAATATGTTTCTTTTTTATAATCCACGTAATCGGCTGACTGTTCAAATTTTAGCTGCCACTAAATAAATGGGGCTATTTTTACCGTATTGAACTATAACGTATTTATACGAGTAGACATACATAAGTAGTTCCGATAGTATCCGTGGACTTCGTTTTCTCGGTGCTCTGATGTCATCTAATCTTTACAAAATGTCTCTATCTAGATAACCCGCACAAGGTATACAGTAGAGTGGTCATTATTTACCAAGTTGGCTTTTTTGACTTAGGTATCGTTCAAATTGTTCATTTATAGCCTAAAAACATTTAAGAAAAAAAAATAATTTGTTAAAGTAAAAATTTATTTTCAAAAGTAAATTTACGTTTAAATAAATAACGTACAAATTAAATTTCTTACCCCCATATCAAAATTTCCCATCCCAAGGGATTGGAGAATTTATAATATTTGGTAACTTATTCAATAAAACAAACAAGATAAACATTAATTTCTAAAAAGGGAAAAAACCTCCTCATGTTAAATGAATGGGAAAACTATCACCAAGTAGACACGATTAAACGACATCAGAAAAAAATAATTAAATGTGTAAAGTTAAAGCTATAAACTGACGATATGAACGATACCAAAGTCAAAAAAGCCAATTTGGTGAACAACGAACAACCTAGTATACATTCAGCAATTGATTTGTTACTTATTTAGAACGATTCGCTTATTCTAAAATTTCCAGAACATATCATGAGAAATTTGATTAAATTGTTATTCAAATTTTACGTAAATCTTAATCTATTATACTTACGTGTAGTAATATATTCAGTCTGAATATACTCACTTCAAAGATTTCAAGGAAGATATCTTCTAATTAAGCCTCAATTACAATATTTTGCGTAAATTCTATACTTTGATATACACAGCTTTATAAAACCAAAAATAAATACTCTATCTATCAAGTGTAAATTTATACCCGATAAAAACTAACCCAAATTTAATGCAAAACTCACATGAAATTATTTACGGAATTGTTCCGATAAATAATTAATAATAATTTATGGGATACCTTAAAACTGTGTAAATCTCGGAATCTTTTTATTTTAAGTGTTCCTTTCGAAATACATAATAAATAATAAGAGACATTTCATGAAAACATTTTTTTCTTAACAAAGTCATCACTACTACAAATGAATTGAGAAACGTACTAACAATATCACAAGTGATTTATGACATTATTGTATTCTCCCAGCCTTGTCCAGTCACGGTGGGCTAACAAATACTGTTCTACAATTACTTAACAAAAGTGTGTTTCCTAAACAAGATGTTGGCTGCAGATATTGTACAGCGTCCGCATTTGTGTGTGTACTTTTTGTCGTTTTCTATTCGACTTCGTACAAAAGTTTGTTACATTAAATTTAAGCGTAACTTACATTTGTGGACAAATTTAAATAGTTATAGAAACTGAGAAGACACATCGTATTGTTTTCTTTTTTTTTTAATAGAGACGTAGCACGTTTAATTTCCATTTTATTTATTATGTATTTTCAAGCATAACTTTTTGTTTATAAATGCTATGGTATATAATGGTATGGACAAATCTTGTGAAAAATGATATGTGTATAAAAGGTATCAATACTGAGATGACTTCTGACAGGGGAGCGGGGAAGAGGTAAACATGTTGTGCGCACTCTACTTAGGTGGGATAAAAGTAAGAAGATGATGACTTTTTCCTTATAATATATTGGATGCCTGTTTATAATATTAGTTAAAAGTTTTAATACTACGATAAATTGTCTTACCTTTTCCAAATTAGTTGTAGTATTTACATTCAACAGTTTTGATGTTATAATTATATTTTCATAATTTGTTTTTTGAAAATTTTTCATAAACTGAGGCACTTCATCATATTTCAAAAACATTCCACGATGATGAAACATTTTCATAAACTTTTGTTATAGGCACTAATTAAAAGCAATCCGACCCAGTGTATTGTATTATTAGAACTGACAACAAGACTGTTGTTAACGAGAGGACAACATACTACAATGATTCGCGACTGACGAAATTCTAAGACGCATTTTATTAAAAGCGTCAGATGATTTTTTTATTAATCAATTAACTGGGGCCTGCGATTTCGTTTACAAGAAAATGTTTTTCATCTTGACCTCTTGTTCTATTTTTTTTTAATTATTTATTTATTTGCATTTTTAAATTTACTCTGATTTCTACTGAATTTTTAAAATATGTAATATAATGAAATAACTAGATGAAAATAATTACTTACTTAAAAAAACGTGTATGGGACCACGAGAAGTTGCCAGTAAATTTATCAATTCAGAATACACTGGTTTATAATTCCGTTTAATAATTTCCATTTTATAATTACATTAAGTAACTAGGTACGATTTTGTGGCGTCATCAATATTTAAAAATGTAGCTACCTATATACAAATAGCTTCCGTAATACACCATTTTATAGATTATAAGCTTTTGCCCGTGGCTTTGCTTGCGTTAATGTAAATTTACCCACCCACGGGATCATTATTTTTTTTTCAGGATGACTGGTATCATATGTCATTTTCTGTATCCTTGACAAAGTGTATACAAACTTTCATAATAGTCGGTTGATTACTTATGGCGAAAAAAGGTAACTAACAAGCACATTCGCATTCATAATATTAGGTCAAAACGCTTCGTTCAATTCAATATAATTGTTCTGACCTTGTAAATGTAGTATTGTGTATTATTAAGAACGCATTAGGATTTCTCCACAATGGAACCGCGAAATCGAGCGCTGCGTTGTATAATCAAATATTTCTTAGGAATCAAGCAGTCGCGACGATGAATCAAAATAACGAGGAAACAAGCGCTTGAAGAGTTATAAGTTAATTAGGGCCTATGCAGACAACACTAAAGGAACTAATGACGAGATATGCTTTCTTAATATAACCTTAGCCCGTTGATAGGTAGCAGATTGATTCCGGCTTATGTAACTACGGTGAAATGTCGCGCAATTAAATCAAAAGTTCAAACCGCGTTCTAGACCCGTTGAATCATACAATTATAATATTTTATCGTGTTTGCACCAATGGATGCTTACAGCACGTTCATATGGAGGACGTATGTACGTGTTTGTAGCGATACAAAGGCGAGATTAAAATTTAAAAACGTCAAAATTACACAACTTGTCAGATACATTGCGTTTACTAGGTATGTCTCGCGTTCCATCGCGTATAATTAAAGTTATTTAACAAGCTCCGTGTTCATAGACTTTAAATGCGTATAACGCATGCGTTGCGCTGTTATTCGCACGGTGTGTATAACCAAACGTTTATATAGTATCTACCATTGATACAAGTTTCTAGGTATTATATGTATCTATATGAAGTAATATTCGTGTATTCATTCATGTACAAAATGGTATCGCTTTCAAACTATAAGTTTAACTGTGACGAATATAATAGTCCAAGACCCCAGGTCTCCCAGAAGTAAATTATTTCTGATTACTGAAATATGTGGAATAGAGTATTAATGTTATCTACTTTAAACGTAGTGTGGAATAGAGTAGTAATGCGACCTATTTTAAGCCGTACGCGTACCAGCTAGTTTGGGTAGACAGCAAATTTACAGGTATCATATCTACATAGTAGCTAATTATTATATTAGTCGTTTTTCTTCAATTCTGATTGCTGATTTCCGTCTTTCTTAAAACTGTCTGGTAGTGTTGAATATTATATATTAATAGTATTGTGCATATCATGTATGAACACCAGCAATCACAATTTAAGTAAAATGCATATTGTTTTACCAAACATTCGTATATCTATGGTACCACTAAATTGAAACCCTACTCTAACTGGCAGGTACACATAGGTTCAAAGTAGGTTGTTACACTACTCTATTCCACACATTTCTCTTATCATAAAATAAGTTACGTTTAGGGGCCGTGAATATTACTGTATAAAATTACCGCGAATAGCGTTTTTGGATATAGACAGATAGATAAGTACTGCCATCATTGCCACATAATAATAGATAAATGATTCGGTCGCAATCACATAAGAACCCAGTTAAATCTATAATCACGCTGCTACTGCACTTGTCGAAGGAAGATAATTGTCAAGGATTATTCAAAATATACGAACAGTGCATACTGCTGTTGGATTATACTACATTCGAAGATTTAGTCATTGAAAGACGTGCGTGGCTTTAATACATTTGTAAGTGAAATAATGCTAAAGATTGTCTGTAATGTAGACAGGATAAAATTAGCACCGAAATATTTTTTTAAGCATTATAATAAGAATAATAAATACTGGCACTAATAGATAAGTACGTAAATCGCATTCAAATTTGATAAAATGAACTGAATCGGTACCTACAGGAACGTAATGTAAGTAATACAGAGTGATAACATTATCTTGGTATGACACTTTTTCCACGTCGCTTAATTTTTATTTATTAATTAACACAAATTATAAAATCATCAATCAATATATATGTAAAGCAAACAGTATGAAATTTATAAAATAATCTTATGTGACATTGATAAAGTCTGACACGTTTTGACCATGAGAATTGGTACCCCCAGACATTAATTCTTCATGTAAAATGTTTGTTTTACTACAACTAGCCACTAGATGGCGCTGTAATACACTTTGTTAAACATCATATTAAAACGAACAAAACATTATATTGGAATTGGTCGAGCAGTTCTGAGTCTTAGCGAGTCTAATTGTGAAAAATAGCAAAAATTTAGTGTTAGGGCAAAACACTGAATCACCACATTATAGGAATGTATTAAACAATACCTAATTAATGAGGAAATTGTAAAATTGTCTCGTTAGAGTTTAGGGCCTGTTAAAACAGCATTGATAGCACGTGTGGTGGTGACAGAAAAGGTGGTGTGTGAGGCAAAATATAAAATAGTGGATCGTTTGGGAGTAATTAATCTATATCGAACTATATACTTATTGTTATCATCTAGGAAGATTTAATTATTGATATCACAACTGACTTTCGGTAAAACCCCAGCTATCGGTAGTCATTAGCGTTCTTAGACCATAATATTTACTCGGTATCAGCTGAATTGTATTTTCTCTTCAGGCGAAATTATATAACAAGATTATAAAGTGATACAATGATTTTGATAACTGTAGTTTTTAAGTATGAAGTTTAAAATGTTATATTAAGTCGTGACCCTTAAAAGGCACGTAGACACTTTAAAAATTTGGTATCAGTGGTTCGGAAAACTTCCCGATAAGAGTCGGTGAAAACAATCGATGGCATTATCTTTTTTAGTGTATTTATAATAACAACGAAAGTGAAATAAACATGCTTACTGAATATTTTATGTGATTATTACGGATGTAAATATACATAACCTTAATGTCGTCGACAAAAATCAGATTATCGTTTTTAATTCGTTTGAGTTATTCAATTAACATTTCTAATCCTCTATGTATCACTACATAGTATAAAACAAAGTCGCTTTTTCTGTCCCTATATCCCTATGTATGCTTAAATCTTTAAAACTACGCAACGGATTTTGATGCGGTTTTTTTTAATAGAGAGAGTGATTAAAGAGGAAGGTTTATGTGTATAATAACATAAATTAAATAGTGGAGAAATACTGTTATTTTTCAGGTTACTCCAAATTTAACGCGTCCGGGCCACGGGCAGTAATGAATAAATCAAAACTACTGGATCGATTTTAATCATTTTTGAAGTGAATGACATAGGCTATATATTTTATACCCCTGCGGAGCCGGAGCGGGCCGTTAGTCCTATATATAAGCGAAATAGCACTGACTGACCCATTGACTTGAAATTCACCATAGTTACTCTCTCACACTCAATAAGAACAGATTTTAGTTAAAACCTATCCCTAACACATATTTCAACTACCATTACATATTCACACACAGTTACTAATAGCCATAAACACTAAGCAACCGTTGCTATAGTAACCATTAAATATTGTAACCGTTGCCATGGTAACATGCTATGTTTCTGTCAGAAATATTATTCAAAGTTTGTTTTGTTTTCATTAAATTTGTAAGTTTTCATTCAAACATTTTATTTAACGTTACTTTTGTTTCGAATTCTTAATTTGTAATCAATACATATAATAAAAATGAAGTGCCTGTATGTAATGCTAATATAACAACTTTTTACATACTGGATATGAAAGTGTAAATGCTACTTATAGTAAAAATCAAATTTTGAATTTTTTTCTCCGTCTCTCTGTCTATTTGTTTCCGGTAATCTGGCGGAATGGCTGGACTGTTTTTGATAAAAATTTTAGTGGCAGATAGCTGAAATGATAGAGAGTGACATAGGCTATGCCATTTTATACTAGCTATTATCAATTCACTGTTTACAATTCAATATTATAATTAATAGGAATTTTGAAAATAGAAGAGGTACTAACATTAGACCAGAAACGTATTATCTTAAAAGTTCCATAATACAATTTCTTGCAGAACTTGCAGAATAATCCACACTTTATCGATATATATATATACATATATATATGAATCTTGGTATGCTAGAATGAAAAAATCTAACACCGTTTAACCAATGTCCATGTATGTTGGAATAAGTGTTATCACATGGAGAAGTTTTTAATACTATCAATTTTATTACTATTCTCCACTAGGTGGCGCTGACGCAAATTCGTATCATTGAACCGAACCTCATACACGATTGGTACTAGATATTCTTTATCAGCACTAAATTACATTATTACTATTTACTACACGAATTAGTAATTATAAGCAATAATAATAAAAAAACGGGTACAGAATCGCAGACACAGCTTATTTATACAAATAAAGGACAATTACCGAATGTATGTAAGACGTAAGTGCATCACTTTTGAACGGTTGTACCTATTTGACCAAGACTTTTTTGTTACATTTATAATTATTAGATGATTAATGATGTAGACTTGTAACTGGAGTTCTCGACAGGGACGGAAGTAAGCTTGGAAAGTGAAATTAACTAAATACAAATTTTCTTCTAAGTCGTTAGAGTTGCTTCCGAAAAACCAAACGTAAAAAAATTAAGAAAAGAAAATGCTAAGGGAAAGGAAATACTTGAATTAGTTACTCAATGTTAAAAAGGCTAGGCATAGAAACAAATATGTTACCTGTTTTAAATAATATTATGACATTTTGACCATCTTCTCTTCCAACGTCATGGCAGAATAAGTATTAGGCATTGATTGGGAAGAACTGTAAGAATAATACCTAAATTTAATCTCTTGTAAACGATTATACTATAAGAAAAACAATGATAAATTTTACATACATAAATGTTTGGAAATATCAGATAGGTAAATGTATTCGTTCTAAAATGATCTCCATGTATTTTATATACAAACTACAAAGTATATTACATATATACATAGAAATAAATCCATACCGAATAATTATTATAATCTTCTTACATCATTTCATTAGACAATTAGATATTTTGAACTATATTGACATTTTCTTTCAATAATCTTTGTTACGGAATAAAGTCTGCAAACCATAGACGGAGGAAGTGCAAACGTAGACTAATATTATCTACGTTTTTCTAGAAACAGTTCGGTATAGAAATTCTGTCGTGGAGCTTGTCAAAATACGTGTCAAATGGAACACCTTTATTATGGTATAACTCCATGATAGTGTAATTTATCCATAATTTACAATTATTGAAACAGGCGGCTCAGTGTGCGTTGTCCTGCGTATGTGCGTCAAACCGCTATCCCTATTTCTTTCTCCACGGTAACAATACACATCCACGAATGCGTAAATACATATAACGTAATTTCTTCAACCTTTAATATTTGTATATTGAATGAAATTATGGATTTTTTTTTCTTTTTAGTAGTTTTATGCGATGCGCGTATATCCCCAGACTTGTATCATTTATATATATATATATACATTTTATTTTTCAAGAAAATACTACCTGTATAATTTTTTTTAGTTATGGTAGTTTAGTTAGTAGATCTTAAACTAAATAACTTTCATCACCTTATCACCAACCGACTCAAGTTTTCTATTTAGTTTAAAAGTAGGCATTGAAAGCTAATAAAGCATAGAATTTTTACAATACGCCCTTCATTTTCTGTACCTGTTTTACTTTCCAATTAAATTATTCCCAGATGAATTAATTTTAAAAATTTTATTAGTGTATTTCGCTCATTAAAAAGGGAAGTGTTCGTGTTATTTAGATCTTGCATATGAGTAGGTTAATAAGGTGGTGAATAGTTAATTATTTATAGCGTCAACTTATTTTGTCATTTAATCGAATTTACGTTCCACATTTTTGGTAACTCCATTAAAGAAGATTTTGTAATTGCAAACGAGTTCTGAGTGGAAGTAGCGATAGGAGGGGCTTCGTTCGCCACGCCTCGCATACCGCCTACAAAGCAAAACGTATATTATTATACATATATAACATTATCACATTATGTATATATTGCTTTATATACTCAACCTATTAGAATTAGTATTATTCCGTAGTATAATTATTGTTCAGGATTAAATTATAATTGGGGGCATTTTTTTAGAAATCTTACATAATGTCAATACTGTTTCTTTAAGGCTGGATCACGTCAAAACTACTAACGTATCACATATAAATGTGAACATGAGTTTGTTTGATACGCTTTCACGCCTTAACAACTCAACACCGATAGTCATGAAATTTTGACACGTTGTCTGAGGTACAGAAAAGGAGTCATTCATCCAGAAAAAAGTACTATTCTCGAGGGTCAGATTAAATTTACATTAACGCGAGCAAAACCGTTATCAAAAGCTAGTTGTATAATATTGGTAAAATAACAGATGCGATATTTCCCATCGTATCCTCGCAAAACAATTTTTCATACTCGTACAATAAAGGCAACGTTAAATAAATAACTGCTAAGTGAAAATGGGGTACCGACAGAACCTCTAATAGATCGACCGGAGTGGATTATAAATGACTGTAATATTATATTTATGATTGCAATTATCTGTAGATCCTTTTCATGATTCATTTATGTTATGGAATAGAACACTGGCACTAGTTTATGGCCAGCCTATAGACACTGTTCAACCAACAATAAAAAATATCACAAGCTCCACAGAGTGTTCCGGAGTGTCTCGTGGCCTTTGGTATACGTTATTAACCACACCTTTCGAACTGAAACACACCAGTTCTAGCACTTTTTGTGGAAGTAGTAGGTGTCACGATGGTACTTCCAACTTAAAACGTTGTATAGATTCTACCACTTTTAGATAAAAATATCTTGCTCGGAGATTTACAATACTCCTTTGTATTAGGGAACAAAAATATCGAAGTTTAGTTTCGAGGTTTAAGGTAATATTTCCCATTGTCACAGTAATATTTGTTCCGGTGGCACTTCCAAAATCATACCTTGTATAGATTCTACCACATTTGAACAAAGATATCTTGTTCGAAGATAGGCGAGATTTACAATACTCAGTTTGTATTAACGTACAAAAATATTGAAGTTTCTTTACGAGGTTTAAACTATTTCTCTTTTTATTATATTGTTGTAACTAATACCTATGAACTCATAAGAAGTTATATGTTCTCATGCTTAAAACAGAAAACAATTGAATGAGTTTCCATTGAGCTATTTAATCCTATTTAACTACGAGTCGCAAAACAAACATAAAAAGCCTTTCCAAATAAACTCAAATAATATACAACGCACGTAAAAGAAAAAAATCAATATAAAATAATCAAATTTGTAGTGTAAAGCAATTCGAATTAAAATATAAATATTTTACTTTAATAAGTTTTAAAATAAATACCTACCAATCAATTATAAATGTTCACATCTTTAATTGCTCAGTCAGTATCTCTAAAGCATATGGACTGGATTTTAGTCCGCTCATCGTTCCACAGGCAACTTATTTACGCTTTTATTAACTTTTACACGTGGCTTCGATCATGCTTCCTTTGAGATAAAACGTCTCGCGTATCACCTATAGTAACATTTTGTCGTAAAAGTTTTTTATTTGTACAATAACTTTTATCGCATAACTCAATTAACTAAATTTTAAAATACGACTCTCGTAAAAGGACACGCAGCTTCAAATAATACAAAAACATATGTATACATATAACAATTTATATATGCAACCATACCAGTTATCGCTTAATAACTAAGATAAGATTATGAGCCAAAGTAATAAAAGAGAAAAGTTAGAAATGTCACTCGAACGGTCGTTACAAAGACATTACATAAAGAAAATGTGTTTTTCAAGCTCCAATAACAATAAAACTATAACTTGTGACCAATAAACAATGATTAATTGTACACTTTGTCTCCGTATAATGGCAGCTAAAAGCTACTCGTTCAGTTTTATTTATTTTTTACAGCTGAAAGCGTGGAATGTGTGCTTTATTTTCATAAATTGTATAAAGTACCCATATGGTTCGATATGAGGATAGTCACTGTTGTTCGGCATTTATAGATTATTCGACAGTTACTGATTTCTTTAGATTGGCATGTACATTTTTAATTTCTGTTATTTGTGATACCATAACAAAAAATGCAGTACCTCTTGAAAAATTTATGTACTAGTTTTTACCCGCGAGATTGCTCGCTATAATGTAAATCTATCATATACCTCTAGAGTAGAACTTATCTTCTGAACCTACCCTATGTCCTTTTCTGTACATTTGACAATATGTATAGAAAATTTCTTAACCGTCAGTTGCATAATTACAGCGTGAAAACGTACCTAACAAAGAAATAAATATATTCGCATTCGTATTTCTAATATCAGTTACGATTTTCTATAGCCATAGCTTACTTTCTTTCTTATCATTTGTCATTTTGACTAATTTCAGCCAATTTATTCAGCCGCGGCTGAACTAATCACAATACAAATATTCATTTGAAAAACATTCACTTTTCTTTAACATATTTATACAATATAATACATATTAATGTAAACGAATGTATTGTAAAAGCATAAATTAAATATTAGTTGAAAACATAACGTACTTATTCAAATGTTTCGATATTTGTTATATTTATGCAACGGCCCGGGAACCGTTGGCCGCCTGCTGGGGACGCTGCGCCGACGCATACGTCGGGACTTTTATAATTGTCCACAGAAAAACTTAAATTTACTACAATAACACGATATAGTAAGAGACAATCGTAACATAAAAGATTAATATTTAAATTCTCTGTTTAAATATAAAAAAAAAACGATCAAAGCGATATTACCACGAGAAAATAAAGATAAACCTCCCTCGTAAAATATATAAAGTATTTATATTCGTAGTATTTAGTGGACAATATCGTTTTCTTAAGTTTATTGTCTAGATGTTTATCTGTTTAATTAATGGACTTTATGTAATTGGCGATAAGCTCATTCAATTAACATCGACGAATAGAGTCCATCCATTGAGCGTGAAATGAGACGTGTTTAACGTCAAATTTATTACCTGTCCGTGGCTTAACAGCTTTCGTAATATATATTTGTTGTAAGCACTTTGAAATTAATATTAACCAAAGATGCAATTAGTTCGGTTATGTTATGCTTCTAGTGAGCTCATTGAGTCGATATAAAAAGCATAAATATTATGCTACTAAACATTTTTACTATGGTGTTTGAAAGCCGAGAGAACTACGCTGACCGTAGATAATTATAAAGCGGTTACTTCACTTCCCGGAATTCCCGATTCAACGAAAAATACCTCCTATACTTAAAAAGTAATTCCCATTTTCTATCCACGGTCTTTAGTCACAATGATAGATGAAAAATGCTAAGGGTTTTTTATTATATGGAAAGTTTAGTTGACTCATGACTCTTTGTGCATTGCCTTTTATATACCTACTAGTTTTTACACGCGGATTTGCTTGGGTTAATGTAAACTTTATCTATGCCTCGGGATCCTCTCTAAATCATCTCATCTCTAAACCTGTTAAAATTAAAAGTTATAGAAATCATCCCCTTTTAATAAATAGTAGATAGATTCTATAGTAGGTACCGTATTTTTTGAGAGGATTGGTAAAAAAATCCTGTGATAAAGATTAAAGTGATGGAATTAAATGTAAAAAAAAACTATAAGTCTAATAAAAATGGGTTAGATACACCGGTAGTGTACAAAGGAGACGTGCTGAGTGAACCGATCATAGTCTGTGACCATAAAAAAATAGCGCGTTCAACTGAGCGCTTAGACACGTCCGGTCCAATTAGTTTCGAAAGCGGAATATCGCAATCGGGTAATTTATTTATAATAGTTTTTTAAACTTTGAAGTAAGAGATAAAGATATCATCATAACCTGCAAAATTAAGAATATTTTTGTTTTTTTTTTTTTTATATTCACAGCGGGAACATATTCCATTTTATTTATTGTAAATTATGTGCATAGTGATTGATTAAGACTAGCCCTCTTGTGGTTAAAATTTGATCATAATTCATTATTTTTTTTTAAGTACTAATGTTATTGACTTGTTTTGTCTAAAAATTTGTAGTACAAACGTAAAGGACGTGAAGTATGACGTAATAGAGACTTACAAATAAGGGCTTCGGCTCGTGGATAGTAGAGAAAATAAATGTATCTAAATTTTTTATTGATACAAAAACAAGCTCTTCAACTAAGCAAAAAAAAAAGAATAAAGAAAACCGGTTGAGAAACAGAAGACGAAAGAAGAGAAAACAGTTTTTCTCTGCCTATTTAGATGAAATGTGTTGATGAAAATTTACATGTACAAATTAGATTATCGACTTTAAAATTATAAATGATATACACAACACAGTAAATCAAAAGTTAATAAATTCCCAAGAACTATATTTTAATTTAATATCTATATTTCTTTAATAAACTAATATGTTATTTAAATGTTGACTTTTTATTTTGAACAAAACTTTTGGGGCAACTTGTATAATAAATACTTTATAATCGGTGAATAGAAATATACAAAAAAAACCTAACTGATATTATAAATGCGAATTTGTTTATTTGTTACGTTTTCCTGCTTTAACTACTCAATCTATCGTCATGTGTTTTCATACATACGCAGTAGGTGGTAGAGCTACGCTGAAACTATTACTGGTTTCAGAATGAATGGGTCGGCTCGCCCGGGGTAGTTCCACCCTCTCACAGAAAGCCGACGTGAAGTAACAGTGCTTGCTCTGTTGCGTTTCGTTCTGTCAGTGAGAGCGCCGGTGGCCCAAATATTTAAAAGGCCGGCAACGCACTTGTGACTCCCCTGGTGTTGCTAGTGACTATGGATGGCGGTGATCACTTACCATCAGGTGACCCAGGTGCTCGTTTGCTCCCTATGATATAAAAAAAATATATACCATATCAGGAGTAGGTGCAGAAAAACATATAGAAAAGTACCTTTCATTCAAAGAAAAGTAGTATCCCCTAGGGAGAGTTCAAATCTTAATTTACGCGAGCTAATCCGCAAAAAATAGCTAGATCATAATAAAAGAAAGTTTTTTTTTTATTATAGTGCGACAAAATGACTGCGATCTATTTAATGATTGCCAATATAAAAACAACGTTGACCACTAAAAGATTTACAGTCCAAAATCCAATCACAATCCATCCATCTATCCATCTTGTTTGGATTCGTGAAGCACACTTGTCGGTGTGTCTCACGAACTCTTATATGTATGAATAGGTAGCTTAGTTTAGCTTAAACAGATCCGCAGTGTTGCATGCAAGGCAACAGCCCAAGCCAATCTTCAGCCATTTGGCACCCTTGAGCTTGTTGTCAAGCGGCAAAGTGCCTTAACCGCTCGCCTTAGTAGTCCGGTGAAGCTGTGAAGGTCCGTCGGCCAATAGCGTAGACACTTCGAGGAAAAAAAAGCAATCCCTCGTCAATCGTTCTTGTCATGACTTATGTACGACGGTCTGTGAGTTTCTTGTTTGCTGAATCACTAGCTGTTTCGAAAATGAAGCAAACTGTAAAAACTCGTTGTTTCAAGTTTATTACAATATGTATGGTGGTCGCGACTCGGTTGGGTAAAGGCATCCTTTTATATTGAACACCTTCAGATCTCCGTTTCACAATCAATTAATATTATTATTATTTGCTTTCCGTATTAAAGTTACACAATACATCTAATTTTAATAGGTTCGTTCAATAAATTGTCATCATCCTCTTCTTACCCTTATCTCACCTAAGTAGGGTCGGCACAACATGTTTGTCATGTTCTGATGTATGATTTGGCTTAATTTTTACGATCGGGTGCGCGCGCCTTCTTACATCATCCCTCCTTGGGATTATTTTATATACCATTATACTAACTTCAACTTCTTAACTTCGTATGGAATTATTTATGAAATTCGTTCAATAAATTGTATGGAAAAAAAAAGAAAAGTTAAAAAGTATTTATAAAATTATTCGTGTAAACTTTATATACACAATATAAAATGGAACTTGTACATATTTATATGGCTGAATAACTACAACGTTCAAAGGGCAAGAGTCCATTCTTTGACGACTATTTAAAATTCGAACAGCGCATTTGGTGACTTTAAAATGTTCGTGGTGGGTTTTTAGCAGAACCCTGTAGTGAAAATGGCGGGGTTCCGGGGACACCCGCGAGCACCAAACAATGACACGCCGAGCCGTGATACGAATAAACGTTATACAGACGTACTGCCAACAGTGCTAACCATTCACTCTTTACAAATCAAACAAATTATATTTGTTAAAAAAGACGACTGCAGATTTCATTGACTTTTCGTAACTTGGACCGGTTTATGCGGTAGGCATTAGTGTAATTTTAACTAGCAATAATTTGCAACTCTAGTTCGCTGTAATTATATTACCAAATTTTATAGTAATAGTGAAATCAGATGGGAATTTACTTCCCAGAAACATATTCATAAGGCAATCTTTTTAAACGTAATGTAGACCGACCTTTACACGGATCAACGCAACGTATTACGTACCCATATAAAATTAAACAATGGAAAAATACAAAGACTGATTAAGTAACATTTTATAAAATTCAAAATATACAGAATTATTAATACAGGAGATAACGACTCGAGTAAAAGATTGCTGAAACTATTATTAGTTATTTCATATTTGAATACAGGAACTGTGTATTTAATTGAATATTGATATAGTAGAATACGTTGCAGTTCTCATTTTATTTCTTAGAAGTCTTATTACATGCCTACCAAATTATTTTAGGTATAATTTTCTCTTTCAGTATAAAATAGCATAATTCTAATGGTAAATCTATGCGATTTATTTAACTGCGCACGTGGCTACAGCTGCGAATACGATTACCAAGTGCCCTAGACTCAACACTCAAAGGAGCGATTAGAGATCCGTTCAAATAGTGAACAAAGACCTAAATGATCACACGAGGAAGCCAGTTCGAGAGTTGTTCAGGGCACGTGACGACCATTGTCATAGTTCTTGAAACGGGCATATGGAGCTCACTCGCTTGACTTCTGTAGTGTTATTAGTGATCCGCCGAACGGACTTAATTCAGCTCCTATAGTAAATGTATGCTTTATTTGAAAATTGGTATCACGGAAATTCCGTGAGTAATGCAACTAGCACTCGGATACGATTATTTATATTTTTTTATATACTTTTCTGTCTTAAAGCGAAACTAAAGACGTATTAATAGCTGTGTATTTGTTTTGGGATTTAATAAAAAACAATGAGTAACTAACTGTCTTTGTTTAAGTAATCATTGATTTTCACTGAAACTTTTAAAGGATAAGAAACACAATCTGTAATTGTCATATTAAAGAGAATGCTACGTTCATTGTTTTAAATTGTGATGTAGATAGTAAATTACAAAAAAAAAATCGGACAAGTAGCAGGTACAATTCACACCTTGAGGGTTCCATACTATTATATATTTCGTTATTTATATTTGAATATTCTCCTTACATTCCTAAAAATAAAAAATAGTTGCATTATATAGTTCTCACCGTCTTGTAGACCAAAATATAAAATTAATAGGTATAATATACCTGTTCTTAAATTAAACAATAAAAAATATCTAAAACATATAAAAGTTAATAACACTTATACATACAATAATACGTGAGAAGATTTAACCGTCTTCCATTGAGTTTGCTCAATATGTTCCAAGTCAAAAAGTCAGGGGAAAATGAATATAACATATTCTTTGATTTTACGAACAACAATAAAAGAACGCGCCGATAATTACACGGTCGAACAATGAACGTCGCGAGGTGACTTCAATGGTCTTAACAAAATGCCATTAGCCCTCTTTGCTCCGTTTTTGAAAAGTTTTATTAAGTGTAGTGAGCGCGAGCGCAAGAAAATCGCCTCATCCCGGGGGTCCGTGCACTTCCGTTCCGTTTCGTATTTCATAGCGTATTGTTTTCATGTCAAGGGTGTGGAGCGCGGTGCATTGCGCGAGCGCGGCTATTGTCGGCATCGTGTCATGGAACTTGGTGAATATTGTCACAGATTCGTTTTTACTTTTCAAGAATCGCGAAAACACGTGCGGTTAACAAGAACTAACCATTCTTCGTTTAGTTATTTCGAACATGTTGTATCGGAGAGGGTTTCGGCTTTAATGTTTTGTTTTTAGCTTGTATAATTATTTTAACTCTGATTTCCTTTGCTAAACAACTACTGCCGATACCATGATAATAATACTTAAAATGGTTGTAAATTTTATGGGTTGAATTGCTAGACATGTATTTGTGATAATCGAATGGTTAGATTGATAGAATATTAATTAAGAGTCTTTGACATTCGCATTTATGTATGCGTGTCTGTAACTAATTTACATAAACATACGTACGTACATACATAATGAAACGGCTGAAAGTTTAAGAAATATCTTGTAATAACTATAAATATATGGCAAATACTTACAGCATTAAAGTTTTTATTTTAGAATATATGTATATAACGTTCTCTTGCCTCATTACTTAACGTAGTGGTTTAGCCAATCTTTCAAGTACAAATAGTCTTTGCCTAGCAGTAAGATATTTAACAGGCGGTAAAATGCAGAATTACCTTATTTCATTATCCCATTTCAATGTGAAATACACTAAAAAAATATATGTCATCGTATGTAATGTAAATACCTTTCGTCTTACTAAAGTCAAAGCATGTAGGCCCTCGTAAATACTTTATAACTTCTAATAATATGTCAGTAAGTGACTCTTTTTATATGGAATGCCAGATATCTTTATTGAGTTAACATAAGTATGTATGAGACCATAGACCTTAAGAATTGATTTCAATTTGAACATTAATTCTCAGGTCATTTTTGAGAAACGGGCGTTAACCCATGCACACACATAAATCAAGTGTAACATGCTCCGTGGTGGCACCTTTAGACGTGATAAGTCGATGTATTTTCAGTAATTAAGCGACATCATAAGGACCTGTATCCGATTACTTCGGGGCCAGCCAATATAGGTATATCCAACAACCGAGAGCGTTGCCGACAAACATGACAACGACGATTGACGGTGGATTGTAGGTCTCTTGATGGTCACCCTTATATTTGGGTTGCACTATGATTATCATCAAGTACATCACTTTGTAGTGCTATAATAAAAAGACAGAGTGGTAGATGAACAGGCAAATGAGGATCAGAGTTTTGTAGAAGCATTCCGGTTTTTTCGTTAAGGCGTGTAGAACCCTAAAAATCTTATTTTCTATCTTCTTTTTATACAACAGCGAATTTAATCTGATATATATCGGTTTACTACGGTATCTAGTAACTTATCATCTTTTTACCCTTACGCCACCTAAGTAGGGTCGGCACAACATATTTTCCTGTTTCACTCTCTCCTGTCACATGTCACATCAGTGTTCAAACCTTTTATACAAATATCATTTATTCACACAATCTATCCATACCTCTTTCGGTCTTCCTCTACTCCTATATCTGTCCACCTTCATACTTAGAAATTACCTAGTAACTAATACGTAGATTTTTATTAAGTACCTATAAGAACTCTCTGTGTAGTATGATTTAAATATACAAAGATTAACGACGATTTAACATATAACTGTTTAAACTTAAATAGGTACTTAATTGATGGACACTCTTCCACGTATATAATATATTAGAATTCATATATTTCGTTTGTTCTTTGATAACACTTGTGTTTATATTATGAATAATAATATGTTCGGTAGTAAACTTACCTTCTTAAATCACTTTCATAAATCCCCTCTTTTAATATCATTGTGGCTCGTAATAACTGTGATTTCGAGAATAATCACTATTCTCTTAACTTGAAGGGTCACGTTGTATAATAGCACATTGTTTAATCCGATACCTGTGAGAAAGTACGTTGACAATTGAATGTTTATAGGTATTTTTTTGATAGATATAGATATTAGATGTGGTCAAATACATAATTTAGCACTGGAAAGTTCAGTGTCCTCACTAATGGAAGTTACAGGTATGTTTTTGAAGTTATACTTCTTTTGGCGCGTTAGGGAAAAATTATGAGAATATTTTTTTACGATAGGCGCGCACACCGTTGCTAAAAACCGACACCCTGAAGTTAGCTATAGTCAACATTTTATTGAAAAAAGTATGTATGTATTAAATACCTTTTTTCTATTGTTAGTGTCGTTTTTTCTACAAACGTAGAATAAGGCGAAAGATAACATTTTTGTAAAGATTTTTACCTTGTTACGCCAAAGAAGAATAATACTCTCAAACCCGTCTACATAAGTACACATACACTTTTTTTTAATCTATACAATAACTCCATATTTTGTTTCAGGTGATTTTGAAAGAGCAAACAATGCCGTCTCGATTAATTATAGGAATACTTAATATCATAAACGTTGTCTGAGGAGACGTATAGGATTTTATTAAATTACCGCTTTCACAAATTATGTAGAAACAATAATTCGGGTGGCGCGGATGCGGCCGCCGCGGGGTGCTGCACTTTTAATTAAACCCTAAATTATTGTTCACCTTCATTAATTCTGCTGCTCCCGGTCGGGCTTTACTAATGAGTTGGTCCTTTTTGTGTGTGCTGGCTCTGTTTGTATTCGGATTGTAATTTTATCTTCAGGCTTTGATTACATAACTATTGATTTGTAATATTTATCTTTGTTTTTGATGTCGTGAACTTAAATGATCGATGGGACAGTTTTTAGACTTCAGTACCTCACGATGAAAGAAACGAAGCTCTTATGGGGGTGCTTGGCTGTTAGTCTATTTCATTGTCCTACCTTGCTCCAGGGCTCCTTTGGTTTTGAGGTTGGTATTTGAAATCAATATCGAATACTAATTACTAATATTGTCTTAAAGTTTCTTATCGTAATAAAGAGATAATGACTTTTTACAGCAAACATTTCAATCGTTAACCGCTCTGAAAGTAATGACGCACACAAATTTAGGTACAAGTTTTGTATATATGTATAACATCGAGACAACTTAAGAATAAATAAATGCCAATTTTAATTTCCCATAATTATATTTTAATTTTGCTCTCTACTAAACTTGTGACAATACTACGCGGAAACACGCGCTAATAGCTATATTCAAAGCGAGAGAAAAGATTGATAAGAACTGTACTTAATATCGGGTTTCTAGCTTTCTAAATTCCTAACCTATCTCACCTAATTGAAGTAACATATCATGAGCTATTCGATTCCTATATTATATTAGAAATAATGTAATTTATTAATGGAATAGTATTCCGGTGAAACCGTAGAGGCCTTGCCAGGTCAACAGTGTAGTCAGTTCGAAAATAAAAAATATAAAAGTAGTAGTGGAATATCTACATAGTAATTAAAATTATATGAATATAATATAAGATAAACGATAATACAGTGTACCATTTACTAGCTTATCTGTGGTGTATAAATGGAAATAGTTTCCACAGTATAATATGATTGTGCTGACTTATTTACACTGAAATAAATCTCAAAAATATATTTCGCAAAACCAAAAAACTAAGATTTATTATACATCTCAATAACCACTTAGGTAACGCTACAGTTGCAAAAAATGAATCTTAGCAAAATCTTATAGCCTAGAAGAACAGGGATCACCAATTACTTTTATTAGAGATCCGTTTCGAATACATAAAATACTATTGTGGTCCGATTGGTAGATGTGACATTTAACGTCCAAACTTTTACAATCTCAAATGACAAATAAGATTTTGTTTTCAATTAATAAAGTATTGTCAGATGTATGCTAAAATATTACAAATAAGTTAAAAAACATCTGTCACAAGTAATACAATGATTATTGTTGGCTCTATTAAGGTCCGAATAAATCAGGTTGGCGGTCCGGACGCGAACCGTAGAACGCCATTTGGTGATCCATGGCCTAGAAACTGATAATGATGTTGAATAGTTTTATGTATGTTCCATAATATGAGCTTAACTTAAGCTTTTTTGAACTTTATATCTCTATGGGACATTATTATGTCATGTTTCTATCACCAACCCGCCATCTCTGTAAAGCTGGACACAAAGATAAGAACATTTTTATCACAGATAATATTTAACTTATATACGTTTTTATTTTATTTTTGGCAATAAATCTTCTAGATTATTACTGCCATTGTCGAGTATGTAATAATATTAGAAGTGTCTTGTGTATATCCATGTTCTAACAAGATAATGGCTCCCTTGTTTGAACTTTCCATGGAGTTTTCTGGCATCTCAGAATTCATACTCCGTTGTATTATTTCCCATCCACTTCACTTGTGCACAATAACCGAACTAAATTACGTAAAACACCGCCAATACTACAAAATATAGAGTCAAATACTACAAGATTATGAATAAAATATAAAATCCACTACAAGATTGACTAAATCCTACCAAAAACTCCATTTATGACTATTATCTTTAATTTTTGTTTGTTTTTTTTTTTTACATTTATAAATGTGTACATTAATGTATTCGTACCGGTTTTAAACTTTTTTTTTCGTCTTATCTCGAAAAGTATTTCGGCTTTTGTATCCTGCTTCTTCATATATGTTATAATGAAGGTGCATTTATAAAGGATATCAGGTATGCTTTAAATGCTTTCTACAGAATAATGCCATGTTACTTTCATAAAATGTGTAAACTTTAGAAGAACTCAGTGTCTGATATTTTCCAAAATTAAAGCAATCTCTCATACGATATTTGATGGGAAAACTTGACCTATGTACGCAGCACGCGCCGCGGTTATATTGTATTTCATTGAATGCTCCTCGGTTATTTATTTATTTATTAAAGGGTCGCACTATAAATTGCGTTAAGTGGGGGCGGCCGGAGTCCCGCAGGGCTCGGCGGGGGCGCCCATAACGCCGGGAAAAACGCGCCGAGCCATAAGTGCCTTTCTACAACACTGCGGAGGCTATATTACCGCAGTTATAAAGACTGAAACAATACAAGCGGTAAGGGTGATTTGGTAAAAATTATGAAATAATAGACGACAATAATGCGTTGAATTCCATTATTTTATTATATATTTTTTAATTAATACATTTCTCAGAAATGGCCAAAAATATTGATTAATACCATTACACCTTAATTTACTTTTTTCAATAGTAACTCGACTCTAACCAGCTTTAAGTGAGGCTGCGTCCTTATTATGCGCAGAAAAAATACTTTAGTTGCCAATTTACTTATACAATAATTAAAATGGAATATGTTAAATTTCCAACATTATTATTTTTCACTTGTTTAATCTTAGGTATCATAACCAATCTATAATTTGTTACTATTGAATTTTTCTTTTAGAACTATCTCAACTATCTGATTGTTTTATTTGTCTACATGACATTTTAATGGAACTAGTGTTCGTCCAGTGGTCGAAATTTGACCATAACCCATTGTTTTCTTACGTTTCAATTTTATTGATGGTTTTTATAGCCAAAGAGCGTACTAATACTTTAGATTAGTAAAGGTTAGGACCGTGAATTATGACGAATATTATAAATAAAGGCTTGAACTCGTCAATGGTACAGATAAAATATCGTTTCCAATTTTTTTATTGACGCACTAAAAACTCGTTAATGACTAAAAAAAAAACAATATAAAGGAAATCGGTTGATAACCGCAAGATAAAGAGGTACTCAACTGTTTTATCTTCACATATTTATATATAGATAATTCTTACAAGAAACATAAAAATAAAATTTCGCTTATCATGAAATCGACGTTTATAGGATAAAATTTATTTTTGACATTAAGGCTGAGTTGCACCAAAATCGTGGTTATTGTAATTGTTAAAGTTAACTTTAACAATGACAAGACTTGCTAACAGTTACATTTGCCAAAACGAGTTGCACCATCAAACATTTTGTCATTGTTAAAGTTATTAGGGTTGCTACTTCAATAAGCCAATTAGTCCCTAAAATCGAAAAGGGTAATATATTTTACTTGGCAGGACTTTGTTATAAGTGTCACCAAGTGTCACTATTGTTATTCTGTGACTGTCAACAGATTTTTGATGACAGATTTCAGATGTCAACGACAAAACGTTAGCGTTTGTCGTCCTGTGGACATTTTCCAATTCTAGGAAATTAAACTTTTTTCTTTCTAAGACGCAAATTATCTTCAAATATATTGATTTCGTCATCGGAAGAACTATTTTCAGTTTCCCACAGGATTTCTCTTAGCAACGACATGATATTATAAAGTTTTTTCTAGTGAACATGACAACCGATTCAAAAATTGACATTAACAATAACGGTAACCGGCCAACATGGAGCGGTAATAGTTAACGTTAAATCGTGACGTCATTTTAACCATTGTCAATTGGTGCAACCTATTTTTTGCCTAACAATAACTTTAACCGAATTTTTAACTTTAACATTAACTGGTGCAACCGAGCCTAAGTCTCATTAGTCTAGTTAAGTAAGTGTCTCAATAAACAATATATATATCTACAAGTCTGGTACATTATGATCTAACTAAATAACATAACAGATATACGTATCCTTTAGCAAACCGATACTAAACACTGTAATACTTAAAGTGACAACAAGTTACATAAAAATTTGCATCGGCCATCGCCTCAGGTGTGAATATTTAAATGTTTACGTCAAAAATAATATGAATACTGATTTTGTCGGTATAAGGGTATATAATCAGAGGAATGCCGATCGTGGGCGAAGTTGGGCGGATAGAGGCGTGGTTACGCCACTTTATGAGATATTACACGCATGTCAATAACTCATCTTTCTTGATTAATATTGTGTAACTTTGCAATTTCATTTTGTTTGTAAATCAATTAAGTCCTTCACAATCGTCAGTCACTCTTTATTGAGGATGAAAATAAGTAACTTAAGTTGCAATAAATATCCACAACTTAATGAATATAATAGCTACAGATAATTAATAATAACGTTTTACATTACATTATAAACGACGGTAAATAGATACAAATGAATTAGGCTGTTTGAAATAAGTGGTATGATTGCACATCAACTGACATGAAATATGGTACATTGTAAAAAGAATATCAACTATTGAAGTACAGAAACTCAACTTAAGTAGGCCCACTAAAATGCCTATTCACGCCTCGTATTCTTGCGATATTTTTATGTGATTATCTTTTCAAGGGAAGCAAGTTCTAGCCGCAGGTTAGCTTATATTAATTGTCAACTATTTAACTCATGGTCTGTTATGCGTTAGGCTTGTGCATCAATAATGATATAAACAATTTATTTTCGACTTATACATATTAAGTTCCGACTTGTCAAAAAAATAGATTTTAGTATCATCACAATTCTACAGTTTATTATATATTAAAATAATTTTATTTTAATGCTCTGACTTTAGGGTATCAGCCATGTTTTGCTATCAAAATACGACATTTCTATTCGGGAAAATAACGATTGAATAATAGGACTAGATATAGATAATATTTGTCAATAATATATATATCCTATATTAATCATAATAGGCAAAACGTTATAAAACTATTTACCAAGGTAAAATGTAAATGGTAGAAAAAATCGCGGAATAAAGTTTTATTATCAAAATAAGAAGAAATTAAATTATTGCAAATATTTCCCTAAAATTTACCTTCAAATGATGTTATCTTCTTACAATCAGTAACGGATAGATATTTATCATTACGCCTTATTATTGAATCCCCCGAGAGAGAGAGAAAGCTCAATGGGTCTGATTGCCGAAATCTTGATAACGGCCTCGACGAGTATTACAGCTATTTGCAAGGAACACTTGATTGATTCACAATTGTATTTGATTGCCCTTCTTGTATTCAACATAAAAACAACGATTTCTAACTCCTATTCATATAATTTTTTTATTTTCATATTTATGTGTTTTCATTATAACATTTTTGTCTGTTTTACAATAAACCTTTCTATAGTTAATAGTACTTTTAGTTATGTTGAAGATTTTCTTTTTACATTGTTAGCTCTAAATAAACTTTAGCCTGTGAAATATGATTTAAACGATGTTGATAATAATATCACTTATATCACTATCTCGATAGATTTCACTAATCACTGATTTAAATCTCAAACGGGGTCTTTTTAAAAAGTGTTCCATCTGAGCCTCTTAATTAAGAAGTTTTACTTAGGACTTCTAGGAAATTGGATTATTGTAATTAAGTCGGCTATTATGGCGTTTTGTCTAACATACGATACGACAGACCTAGTTATGGAATGGTCCAAGTAAGCTCTAAGATTTATCCGATAAGTCACGGGCTCATTTTCCGTACGAAGTTGATTATTACGCAATGAGTATAATGGTCAGTTCGTTCATCAGTAAATAAAATATATGCTTATCACGTAATTACATGGCCACGGGGAGTATTGTGTTCCTATAAAGAATGAAAAATAAGAAGAAACAAGTTTTTTTTTTTTTTTTTTTTATATTATAGGGGGCAAACGAACAAGTGGGTCACCTGATGATAAGTGATCACCGCTGTCCATAAACACTAGCAACACCAGGGGAGTCGCAAGTGCGTTGCCGGCCTTTTAAATATGTGGGCCTCCGGCGCTCTCACTGACCGAACGAAACGCAACAGTGCAAGCACTGTTACTTCACGTCGGTTTTCTGTGAGAGGGTGGTACTACCCCGGGCGAGCCGACCCATTCATGCTGAAACCAGTAATAGCTTCAGCGTAGCTCTACCACCTACTGTGTGTGCAATATCCCTATATATAAAGCCTTTCTTGTCACTAAATTATCGTGTAACTATTTAAAAACGTGTAAATGTACTAAACATATTTCACTTTAAAATTTAATACGTTTTATAATGTCAATAATATACACTAATACTACGTCGAAAGTTAAAAAAGAAAAGTTATATGTTTTCTATACAATCGTAGTATCATTTCCCTATTTAAATCGCATTTATCATCGCATTCAGCATTTATCTAAATCGTCCAATTGGTTGTGGTCGAGTTTTTCGTGAGCCAGCGTTTTACAATTTCTTCTTTTTTCAAAGCGATTGGTCTATTTTGAAAATGGAAGCAATTTGTCGCGTTTGATTCTTGGTTGAGCGGCGACTTTGATAAGTTTTTGTGGGGGGCCGCGATAGGCACGATTGGCTGCGGTCTGTGTCGTGGTTACCAGCTAGTTAATTCACGAACCTTTATGATCGTACACTGTTCAAACTGTAACAGCTTGACCGTTTTTATATATACTATAATATCTATTCGTTATGTATATATATACTAGGTGGTTCTCGTGAATTCGTTCTCGGGAAAATGGTTTTACAGCTTCATGGGAACTACGAATTTCATCCGGATACAATTGTGGGTTAGTTTTTATTTTTTTCAATATGTTTTGACTTTATTACTTTATGCCAACAATTTTTTTACAGATTTCAAAGTCACTTCTGTTTAATGTTATCATTACTGCTTAGCCTCTAGGGCAATGTCTCGATAAGGTTCAGATGTTTTGAAAATTAGCCCGGAAAACGACAGACAATTCAATTTTATTATACATCTTAAATTGTAGATTTTTCAATTCAACACCGTAATAATTTCAAGTAATACCTACTAAATATTATTTTCCTAGTCAGTGACGGAACTACCATTTCAATTTGAAATGACTAATTTTAATACATTCCGACATTATAAAGATATCATCAGCATTAGGTGAAAATATAAATATCTATCGAACTAGATATATGTTTCGTAAAGAAGATTTAATACGACAAATACGACATTAAGAAATAGGGTAATCTGTTACTACACATTTTATAAACTTACAATAAAAACTAATAAAAAATAAGCTTTCCAAAACCATACATATTTAATAACTTTTTCGATAAACGGTTAATACTTTAAGCGTTCACAAATACCATACTATAGTCCGTGATCGTAAGTACCTAATTTGATTTACTTTAGAGATAATAATTTCACTTATTTATAGTATCGTTCCTGAAATTAAGCCGTACGAAAAAAGCTAATTTTATAGGAGTAAGTTTTAGCTTTTAGTTCTTTTGAAGGAGTCGGAACTTGGATTACTTCATTTTTATTTGATCCAATACAATTCTAGATAATCTTTAATTTCAACGTTGTTTATTAATTCTTCGAAATAGTTAACATACTTATATTTATAATTGAGTCAAGAAATTATATTGTAACTACATTTTACAAACTAAATAAATTTATTCGATTTTACTGGTGAATTTATTCACGCTTTAGTTTAAGAATAATCCACCAGTTTAAGGATTACTAATTTCTAACACTAATACCTCTATTTGTGTAAAATATATTAGATATTATATTATTACTTATTATATACTTTTATAAAAGTTACATGAGACTTGTTTTGAAAACTTGAAGGGATCCAATATATCTGATTTTGACTCAAGATTCCTTATTCATGACTATTTACGAATAATCCTTTTCTCTTCATTTTTCTTGATCAGTGTACGCTAAAGATTCTCTCATTAAGAGAAAAATTGTAAAGTATTCAAGTTCACAATTTTTGTATCGATTTTTATATGTTTTATTTCTGTGATTATATCTTAAAAGCGAATAACACTAGTATAAGAATTTGTAACATGATAGATCACGAAAAACCGGTCGATTCATAAAAGGAATAAAAAAGTTACACATAATATATATATCTACTTACTTGCTTATTCTTGGTACGATGATAAGCCATCAAATGTGAATTAGTTACATATTATTATATTATATACTAGCAGGCCCGGCGGACGTTGTCCTGCTCTGATAATACAAAAATATATAATTATATTTATGAAACGCTTAAGACGGCTTGACTTTTTCCGATTCTTTCAACATTTATCATTATATTTCAACCAATTTACAAAAAAACCCTTGCCAAATCATTTACATAAACATTCCCCGTGAATTACTCTATCTACTGGTGAAGACCGCATTACAAGCCGTTTAGTAGTTTTTGAGTTTATTGCGAACATCCAGACAGACAGATGCGGCGGACGACTTTGTTGTATAATATGTAGTGATATTGTTTTAAATGTGTGTAAAAATCTATACACATATATCTATATATACATATATCATTATCATCTTACCTAACTTACTAAGTAGGGTCGGCACAATATGTTTTCCTTTTCCACTTTCCCCTGTCAGATATCATCTCAGTATTCACACCTTTTATTCACATCATTTTCCACACAATCTATCCATACCTTCTTCGGTCTTCCTCTAATCCTATATCCATCTATGTATCTATATATATATAACATTTATAACTGCTAGTTGATTAACTCTTGGAAAGGCTTTTATTTGTTACTTCTTTTAGTCGTTTTTTTAGTGCAAATTATCAAAAATGAGTTTCGAATACAAAGGAAAAAGGGCTGAGATGGACAATCGTCATGATACTAGGGCCCGTTTCGAATCAGTCGATTTCCATTTGTGTTTTTGTGGCGGCATGTGGCAACACGGGCGCGCTCTGTCGATCTCATATTATTAATTACCGTTCTTTTATATCTAAGCGTAACAATTGATCAAGTTGATTAAAATATCGAAATAATAGACGGACATAATTACCTATATCGTGTAAGAGATGTTACTGAGTCAGCATCAATTTAACATATGTATGTGAACATTGTTGTTACTTAAATACATATGTATGAAACATTATTGATATTTGTTAACAAAGTAAAACTCTGTGAAAATATTTTATGTATAATTATTTCATTATGGAAAAGTACATTAAGCAACCTCTATACTATTATAATCGTGATAATCGATTCAATAAGTAGGTAGCATTTTCTTAAGTTAATTGATTTTGACGTTTTATGTTATTTCACATAAATAACTATTACATCATTTTTATTTATCCTCAAAGTAGTAAAGAGTATATTAATATTTTTTAAATAGTTATTTTATTAAAATTATTGTCTGAATAATAAAATGTTAATCACAATTCATTATAATTTTTAAGCAATTAATTGAAAAACATTATGTGTATATATATATACATCCTTATTGGAAATTAATAAAAACTTCACGGGCAGAAAGGAAATCAATATTAACAAATTTTTACTATGTTTATTTTTTAATTATTATTTCTGCGCAACGGAGAGATGGAATAAAAATTCATTATAACGCACGCATCCGCCCCCGTCGCGTATCATGCACGGCCGTTGAGACGTGAATAAATTGCTTAATTTAATTTGAAGCAAATGGGTTATTAAATTATTACCGTTTATCACGTACATTTTAAAATTTATAAAAAAAAACCTCGACATCTTGTTTTGTCGATATCTAGATTTTGACTCTTCGTTTAGGTAATTTGTTTCTAAAAGGTTCAGTTATTATGGTTAACTAAAATAAAATTGTTGATTCTTAGAATCGTATCGCCAAATGTGATAGTACAGTTTTTTTTGGCAAACTGGGTAACATGAGAGCATATTAAATACAAATATATATACTCAGTCAAGGTATTTATTTTTAATTCGGATTTATAAGGTAATTAAGTAAATAAGAAAAGGCGTAACTATTCATTTTCTTTACTGCAAGACCGTAATTTTGTTTAAACTAAAATCATGTTAAATCTATTGTAATATATGCACCTACGATACTAAAAGCATTAAGCTGAATAGGAATCCTAGGTTGAGCGATATGCGAGTACCGCTCGTCCAGCATCATACCTCGCAATCGGCGAAGAATGTTTCTCTTAATAGAAGCGGTACTTGATATTTGCATTTTTTGTTATATATATTTTTTACTTTATAGTTTAGTGTTTGTCCACAATCTCATCTGATGTTAAATGATGACGTGGTCTAAGATGGTAGTCACGCTATATCTAGAGAGAGTCTGGCTCTCAAGTGCAGCTGTCGGAACTCACCAACAGGTGCTTGGAGACAGATTTTCAACTTGAGAGTGCTAGTTAGCCAGACGGACTTAGAAAAAGCCCTATCACCATGCTATGGTTTCATCACGATGTTTTCCTTCACCGAAAGCTCCGACTCGGTTGCTAGGATTCGAACTTACTTCCTTCAACACTGTGTCCGAACACACTATCTCTTCAATGATGATATTCGGAATGCTGTGAAACTATTCCAAGTAGTTTATATGCATAATTAATTTGCGTTTCAATAGAAGTATGATTGCCAATTATAACAATGTTTGATCTACGGTACGGTACGGTTTTTGGTTAACATATAGCTGTTGACTGAGAGATGGCAACCTGAGATTTTTTTACAAATTTAATGTTCAAGTTCCTTTTCACGTTACCCTAAAATAAGATGAAACCTATCACTACCTATTTTATAAAAAAGTTAATGATACCAATAGTTACGACAGTTACCTATATTGGTACATAAATTCGTACATATATGTTGTTACGTTATAAATTATGAGTAGTCAACTCCAGTTCCTCAATTCATACTGCATTGAAAAGTTATCTAACTCTGATGTAACTTTAAAAAAAAAATGAAATGAAAACAAATTAAAATGGGCATGACTACAATTCGAATAAAACTTATAACAACCAGCTATGTACATATATACTTACAAAGGTATAGAGAGATAAGTTTATAAAATAAAATTATACAAGTTTCATCCTAAACGGGCACACTGTTTTCATTCCAATTTAGGTTAAGGTTATTAAAAGTTACAATTGAATACGTACTCTATGAACTGGTAAGGCTGTCGCCTGACGCGATATGATTGTGGCGAATTCATAGACTAAACTTATTTTACACGTAATTAATTCAAAATTCAATAAACTTACACGTGAAAGTTACGATTTTATTATAATTTTATTCTAGGACCAAAAAATCGCTTTAATAAACTCTCAAATTACCTACATTCATACTATCGAACCCGTAAGACCTTAGTCTGTCACAGACTTTAAAAAAATATGATTATAAAAAGATGAATTAGAAAATACACACAGGTGATGGGACGCTGAAAATTTTTGAAATTGATTCCACCAAAATAAAAAAGGGGTTAATAAAAAAGGTTGGTATGTATCTCAAGTCCAACAAAAAAGAAATTTCACCAAAAAACCGTCCAGGTGACTTCAGTGGGTCCTAAAATCATATAGTCATAAAATCATTTAAATTGGTCAAGTGATTTAGGATGTAATGAATTGTGAACACACGCACACCGAAATCGTAATCCTAATAACTCTAATCCGTAACATAATATTATTAATCTGAAAGTGAGTTTGTTTGTTTGCTACTCTTTCACACCTTAACTATTCCACAAATGGGTATGGAATTTCATATACACATTTTCAGAGGTACAGAAAAGGACAGAGCGTACGTTTTATCAAAAATAAGCATTGTTACTGAGTTATAAGGTTAGATCTGCATTACCGCGAACGATGCCGAGGAGATAAAACCTATTTTCATGCATAAAGATGCAACATTGTGATAAAAAAATTCAAACTATGTTGTCCATCGAAAACGAAAATTGCTATAATTACTGTAAAATAATAATAATTACATAATTAAAATCATAAACTACGCAACATTTTCACCAAATTAATGTAATTAAAAATCTGATTATCGCGGTTTCTTCAAAGGGAAACCCTTTAACAGTACGCGGAATGATACCTATTTATAGTATCTGGTACCTGCTATCTCATACTTATACATACATACGTGTAAAACGAAAACGTTTGAATCCGAATCTAATTTCATTTGAATGGTCACGGCAAAAAGTCGATCGTTTGAGATTGTGTCGGCGAGCTCATAGGAAAGATATCAATAGTCATCCAAGGCCCACTGACAGATTTCTGATTCGGAATCGAATTAATTATTATTACAGTTAGGGACAGGATTTGAACAGGTGCCTTTTTTTCTACAGCTACTAAAGGTTTTGTGTACAAAATTAGCATTTTTGTCGTCTTAAGATAATTTAATCAAGTAATTTTATTTTTAAATTAGAAATACAATATTAATTTAAAAGTTAACATCGATGATTAAAAATAAATAAGAACACAGTAGAATTTACAATGTACTAGATGGAGCTCCGGTTTCGTACTCTTTTACACAGTATCTAATTATTTTCTCCTAAACTCCTGTATATAAAAGCAGTAAGCACAATAAAATTTACAATATACTAGATGGAGTCCCGGTTTCGTACTCTTTTACACAGTATCTAATTATTTTCTCCTAAACTCCTGTATATAAAAGCAGTAAGCACAATAAAATTTACAATATACTAGATGGAGTCCCGGTTTCGAACTCTTTTACACAGTATCTTAATATTTTCTCCTAAACTCCTGTATATAAAAGCAGCAAGAACAATAAAAGTTACAATGTACTAGATGGAGCCCCGGTTTCATACTCTTTTACACAGTATCTAACAATTTTCTCCTAAACTCCTGTATATAAAAGCAGCAAGAACAATAAAAGTTACAATGTACTAGATGGAGCCCCGGTTTCGTACTCTTTTACACAGTATCTAATTATATTCACCTAAACTCCTGTATATAAAAGCACTATAGAATTTACAATATACCTACTAGACAGTAGAAATCTAAAATATTTATTCATCTTATTATAGCCTATCAATTGAAAAATAATACTAATATACTTTCCGTATACAAAATTTTATTAAAATTGGTCAACCCGATTTAAAGTTAAATGCCAATAGATACACAAAAAAGTAATAAAGACGTATTTCTGATTAGTGTGTTTTAATAGATACTTATGGATATGTTTGAGAAAAAACTTAAAATATGTAATATAAATTTTTATATACATAATTCTTGTGTACGTGTGTATGGACTGTGCTTCTTTTAAGCGGCTGGTCAGATTTTAATGTTTTTTTTTTGTGTGTATTTCGTCGGATTCTAGAATGGTTTAGAATTACAATTGGACCCGGTAGGTGACGCTGCGGTCTAATCCTCGTAATTGAGATGTCTACCTTTAAGCATTATTATAATAAAGAGGTCTAACTTGTGTGTTTGTTAGGTTATATGTAAATCTACTAGTTTGAACTTAAAAATTCGAAGCAATGATGACTCAGTGATTAGCGTGTTTACACATCGCTTCAACTGAAATAGGTTCGAATCTTTGCAAAGTACCCAGAGCTTTCGGCGAAGGAAAACGTCGTGATGAAACCATAGCATGGTTTTTAAGCCCACCTAACTACAGCCACCAAGTTGAAAATCTATCGCGAAGTACCTATTTATAGCCGTGTTTTCGTAGCTGCTAATGAGAGCCAGGTGAGATTAAAGATCAAATAAATAAAAATATACTGTGTTTAATTTAGGCCCTAAGAAGGCGCTTATGAACGTCAAAACTACCACCGGTTCAGAAAACAACATCGAGAAGAACCGACAAGAAACTCGATAAGCTTTAATTTTTTAACATTATTTATGTATATTTAAAATACATTACACGTTACAATCGTTTTTAGTGGATGCACAGAGAGGAGTCAATTTCAGACCACACCATCGTTTACATATTGATCCACTCTATTATAGCCCTTTGACACCAAAACCCGTTTGACATGGGGCCAAAATTTACAGTCCGGCAAATCGATAATAGCCTTTGGAATTTTATTATAAAACCTAACACTATTACCTAAAAACACTGTTACTGGTTTTACTGAGTCGGAAACATGGGACCAGCCTATGCAGTATTAAAATAACCTTTTACCGATAGAAAGCTCCGGTATTCCTCAGTGGCATTATGTATGTTTTATAATTATTGTTATATTATCATTAACATATTGCTAGTATTATTCGAATTGTATAACGACTGAAAGTGGAATGTGGAAAAGTTTAAATAAATGTTTTAAAAAATATCTTACAGTGAAAAACTAATGTTAACCGACAACGTAAAAATTCAAAGCCATTTATATCACTCATTATCTGACTAAAAATATTTCGGTCCAGTTGAAAGACCCGGTACCTATCATTAGAAAGAGAGATTTCGCTGGTCTGAAGTTGGTTACATTTTAATTTAAAAAGTAATATGCGTATTTCTAAAAGTTAGCATTTCGCCTTAACCGCATTTCATACTTATTGGTGATTCATTCGAAAACTACGAATATAGAAAATAATAGGTTCTTAGGAGAGCCGGAACACACCTATAAATGATTTGTGTCATAGTTAGCCCGACTAGCATCATAGTTTTCATATTTTAAAGACTTAGCGTTTGACCACAATCTCAGGTGATAATAAGTGTCGATATGTCGTCTAAGGTGATAAACACATTAAGCCTAGAAGGACTTTCTCTTAAGTGAAACTGCCGAAATATATTCCAACTTGAGAATAGTAGCCAGAGGCGTAGCTGCCGGAGTATCAGCCATATCAATGATACCGAACCCCCGAGCTGCAACGGGCCCATATTGAACCACCAAATATTCGTAATCTTAAATTGTCCCTTTATGATAGTGACTCATATATCACAGACTGTGGATAGTGGGATATAACTCAACAGTAAGAAGACTACCCCCAGAGCTTTTTTATTATTATTTCTAGGTTAGCGTTTGACCACAATCTCATCTGATATTGCAGCTGCCGGAACACACCAACAGGTGCTTGGTGAGAGTTTTGAACTTGAGGGTGGTAGGTAGTTAGGCGGACTTAAAAAAATTCCTACCACCATGCTATGGTTTCATCACGATGTTTTTCTTCAGCGAAAGGATTCGAACCTACAACCTTCGATGCTGTGTCCGAATACGCTATCAACTAAGCCATCATCTACTTTTAATATACCGCTCCTTTAAAACTAGCTACTTTACTGGAAGTAGTTAACCAGGTAGGTATTTCGAAACGTCTTATCACGATATTCTAGTTTCATTATTCATCACAATGTTCACTGAAAACTTAAGTCTATTGTCGGATCCGAGCTCATGTCTACTAATTCTGAACCTAATAGCGCTGTATCAAAGCAATCGCCGTTTCTTTATTACATTAATTTCAGCATTATAGGTATTTTTTATTAATGTTAACATTGTTTTTCCTAGGGGCGCACGCCCCGACATCTGTTGGGCGCACAATAGGGCCCGGGTGTCCCGCCGCGACATTGTCCGTGTAATTTGTAGTCTAGCATCACCGAAAAACACCCAAATAAATAATAACGTTATTTATTTTAATGAAATACCTACGATCCTGTAACACGATGTTTCACAGTTGGCGATGATACCATTGTTCGAATGGGAACTGTTCCAACTGGGTTTCATTCAATATATTATTTTATATTAAAATTATAATTATACTTATTCTTACTAATATTATATATGCGAATGTAAGATTGTTTGATTGTTTGTTACGAAATCGTCTTGAAATTTTGGACACATTTAATCTGGTGTATAGAAAAGTACATGGGATATGATATAGGTAATCCATAATTACCTTAACATTACCTCGAATTAAGCAGCTTATTGATCTAGCTCACCATCGTAAAGATATTATGCGAATCGCGTATTGATCTAAATTCATCTAAACATTATTATGACGTTTATCAAATATAATTGAAAGGATTAAAACAATTCAGTTCACGGTGTATATTTACTAGATACACTTTGTTGCATTTTTTTTACATATTTATTTAATTAAGATCCACATAACTTAGTCCGATCATCAGAGATTGACATGAACCCTGCTAAATGGAAACACAACATGCAGAAAAAATAAGAGAATAAGAAGGTGTTTCATAGTATTAAAACTAAAAACAAAAATTAAAATGAATTAATCATGTAAAAAAATAGTGTAGTAATAATCTTTTTTAATTATTATGTATCGTACAATAAAATCGGTAATCGAGAATCTAAGAATATTGAAATTGAAACAGAGTGTGGAAACATTATCGGTCTTATTACAAAACAAAAATGAAGACGCGTTTAACAAGAGTTTTACTAGACATGGTCTACAATTTTAAACACATGTTTAAAATACTTTATTACAAAAGTGTGTCTAAGCGGTCTCTAGCTTAATATCTGGTTTTTGTTTTTTATGCAAGCAACTCTGAATAGCATTTATTCAATTCAATCACATCATTCAAAAACGTTCCAATTTACGAATAATATTTTTGTTAAAATCCTAATTAAGAATATTTATTTATTTTAAGTGAAGTTGGTTACAAATATTGTGACATTTGGTTTAAAGAAAATAATGTCATTATTAAAATAAGCAATATATATCTTTAAGCTAATACCCCAAATTACGTAAAGTGGAACAACGGTATAATCTCAGAATAAATACATTGTGAAATGTCAATAATGTCATATTGTAGTAGTTGTCATTTACTTGTGAATCTTCAAGATTGTCTAATTTATCTACATCTTTCAAATTAATTATACACACGAAATCCATAATTTACTACGAAACGTCTTTTGCCGGTAAATAGACATAAATAAAATAAATCACAAAACAATAAAATGAGAACTGTGAACGTAGATAAGTGTTATACAGTGTTTAAATAGTCTCTATTTCTAAACAAAGGTAAGACACTCTTTTGTCATCAAACGTTTTTGAAACAAGTGATCGACGCGTATTTCATTTTTTTGTAATAACACGGTATTTATTTACCACACTATACAGGAAAATCCGAACAGTTGACGATGTATGAAATTTATAGTAAATATTAGAACAATATTAAAACGAAAGTGACTAATTTCCTAAAGAATAAAAATTTTGCATACTTCCTGATCTACATTAGTTACTTACTACTATGAATAAATAATACTATTATGATTCAAATATATTTTACTATTATACCAACCATTTATAATTTATCATAAATCTGCTTATAACAATAACAAACGAACTCAAATAATGTATAAGTAATGAATGTTAAGGACGTCTAAAATTATTTATACCGTCTAATATAAAAAGAATAACTGATTTATAGACATACTCCCAATATATAATAACATACACATAGATAGTGGTTACAGTTTAGAGAAGATGAAAACAAACAGGATGGACGCATGGAAGGTATCGTGAAAAGAAAACGAGGCATCGCTCCGGTCGCTATATACCGCAAAAACCATATCGCGTGAGAAATGTACCTTAGTAAAAATATATTAAATTAATCACAAGCGTTCGTGATGCGGATAAATATAAATGTTTGTTAAAATAAAATTGTTGTGCGCAAGAGAGCGCGCCCGCCCTGCCGTGTTCCGGACGGCGCGGCGTCCAATCGCACGGCGCATGCGTGGGGGCGTCCGCCTCCACATACACAACACATGTGGAATGAGACTTTTTATAATCATAATTACCAAGTGCAGCCGGAATGTCAAATTAATTACGATAATTATTTTCGGCGCGCCTCGTTTTGATATTATGTGTTTAGAATTTTAATTGGCCTCTGATACGCGCCGTTTCTAATGCGCATTATTTATGAATGAAATTTGTACACAAATGTATTTAATTTAGTCTGATTTATTTAAAAACAGAAAATATAGTGTATATTTAAGAGATATATGTATATAGATAATCTATTTTTATTAGTTTAAATTAATTACAATATTTATTTTGAAAATAAACGTGTAAAAAATTACATTTATAGAGATTCTGTCACTAAGAATATTTAAAAATAATGCTAAAATTAAAAGTATAATGATTTTGAAGGCTAACTAGATATGTATTACTTTCATATGGTTGTTAAACCTCATTAGGTTAAGAATATTACAACAATTGGGATCTTAAATAATAGTGCAGGTATACTTATTAACAAAGAGTATTTACTTCACTTTGCTTGAAATTCTTTGTAAGGCAAAAAAATCAATTACATTATAAAATATTTTATATCATTCTTCTAATATATACCTACCTATATCATAAAATAAATAATAATAATCGCTAAACAAGAGTTTTATATTTTATAAATTACTTTATCACATTATTTTAAACCATTTAAATGTTAGATATGTTTTCTTTTTTTTTAATATTCGATATAGACAGATGCAATTCTTTTACCTATGTAATGTTTCCATAATTAATTTATTGGAATACTATATATAAATGTAATTATTATATATTTTTTGTATTAAGTGCTCATTAATAACTTGAAATAAATGAAATGAACGAGAAATGTAAGAAAAATAAAAACAAGTACATCGTTAAATGTGAACACGAGCACACAGCGTGGAGCATATTAAATTAAAAGCGACGACATGTGTTTTCCTTTCCACAGGAAAATATATTAGCCAAAACATTTCCCGAGTATATTTCGTTTCTTTCATACTAATGCGGCCCATAATCAGCCAGACAAGGATGGACGAAATGGCGCCCTCTATACTAACAACAGCTTTCTACGTAAATCTGATAAACACATTACGACACTAATACAAAGAAATTTTCTTCGTTATTTTCGTTATGAGCTCAATAAGTATTTTTTTGCTCCCTTACACGTCGCTCGTCGGCTTAAGGCAAAGCGAGACGGCAATATATTGTTGATTTTCACTACGAGGCCAGTACGATTGGATGAAAAAGTTCACGACGTCCCGCCCTACTCCGACCGTGCAGGGTAACGTAGCGCCTTCGAACCCGGTTCGCACAAAATATTTTCTAAGAAGTAGTATGTCGGTTCCGTCGAGGGGCGGCGACGCGGGAGCCCGCAGTCATGCTGAGAGTCTCAGCGGAGTCAGAGGACACATGTCGAGTCTTCCGTCGTCACGAGAAAAAAAATTGCGTGACTATTTTTCCGAAAAACTCATGGTATCGCTGAGACGTACGTTTATATCATTGCATGTCTTTATAAACATAACCGGATCATTATAACGACGCGCCAACTACTGTGATAATCAATGTTACAGTTTCCCGAGGATACTTACATATTTTATTTAAGATACGTTTTGTGTGAAGTGTTCGATATTTTACGTGTGGTATATTACGTGTTAATTATTCAAATTACAGTTACGAAGACTGGATTACCTTTGTTTCATTTTAAAGTAAGTATAGTAGTATACACTATATATTTTTAAACATAACATTGATTTGAATCAACTTTATATAACTAATTATTTTATATATCTAGTAATAAATCTAATTAGATAACGGACAACCGAGCGACATTGAAAAATGCCATAATATGACTTTGTAAAATAATAAATAATATCGGAGACTACACAAATAATAAAATGTTATATTTTAAGGTACTAATATTTATCGTTACATAAGTCGTAACGTTTACACGTTCTAAACGAATTCTAACGCTTTTTCTTTGGTCGTTTACCTATAGTTACAAAAATTAACTCTTTGCTATAACAACTATAGTAAGATACACATTTTCTTGTGTGCCTTAAACTATACAAATGTGTATGATGGAAATAGGAAATTAAACAATTTCAGCATTTAAACCTCAGTATACGGTATTCAATATTTTTAATGGCGATTTGATTAAACGAATTTTTATTTTAAAAACGTCAAAGGAATCTCATTTGCAGATATAATAATTATAGTAATTTTGAAGCATGATGTATTGTTTCTATGTTTTCCTCGTGTTTCTAATTAAAGATTTTAATTCCGTTAAGATAACGTTGCTATGTACTCAGTTTAAAATTGTTATATAAATGATACTAGAAAATTTGTGTAGTTAGTATGAAAATTCGTAAGCTTTTTTATAATTACTTTTTATAAACCTCAGTACCTAACAACGTGTTCGGATATCAATCAACGTAAGATTAAATTTCAAAATGATCCGGAGCTTTCGGTGAAGGAACACATATTTCTGGAACTATATTACATTGATAGGGCATTTTCTAATAATCACCTGGTTAGCTATCATGTTCGAGAATAATGTGTTCCGGCAGCTGTATATATGAGACAGTTCTAGTATTTTCTAGACGTAACGTGTTTATCATTTTCAGCTACATCCTTCGATGCATAACATAAAGTAACATTGTAAACAAACGCTAGATTTGCGTTCCGATATATAAAAAGCTGAAAGTAACTGTAAAATTGTAATTTACCCTAAAATACTACCTTTTCAACGCTTTATAGCTCCGACTTTATAAGGATATGCTAATGAAGAAAATAAGATAAATATTCCCTTAACAGCAGAGAACGTCGGTCCGTTAGTTCTGTTAATATTTTTGATGATTTCCGTACCGCCTTCTGCTTCAGTCACTCACTCACTTTTCATATAGAGATTTTTTAAACTACATTATTCACTTTTCCGTACAATTCTTCAAACATATGCTTTTATACAAACCATGTCCTCACAATTACAAACACAATAAAAAAAAAATTAGCCAATTAAGTGCCGCCCTTCTAAAGTGTAGCGTTTACATACATGCATACATACATTCGGCAAAATAATTTTATTTATGTAGAAAATTATAAACCGTTTCTCATAAGTCGTTCAGAAAAGGACTAATAAAACATAGATAATTATGGTTAATGTGTGTATTTGCAACTTCCAACTTTGGGAAATTACTAACATAAGCTTAGGTATACATTTTTAAAATTGTTTAAATATCCAGAAAACAAAATGTTATTATTAGCTACAATGTATATTATTACAAGTTCGAAGACCTTGTTTTGATATTAAAAAATAAATGCTTATAAATAAAAGGAAATAAGTTAAGTAAGTAACCTAATTATTTTGGCAGCAATTAGTTTAATTTTAAGATTAGAATCTTGGTTTACCAAGGAGGTAGGTATTGTTCCAAAAACTAAAAATAAAATTCAAGTCTCTTAATATGATTTTATCAAAAGCATGTTATACAATTTTCCTCAAAATATAGAAATTATATGTGAGACTTTAGAATTGTTGAACAAAACCACGGAAAAATATTCTTACATGATTTATAAAGGATTTTCTTAAAACTTTAATTAATTTACAAATTGCAGACCTCTTATTAGTATAAAGTACTACCTCTATTTTGATATCTTTAGGAGTGATTTAAAAATATGTATCGTGTAATTAATTATTTCTAGTTAAGGCTCGGACTACATTGATCTTTACGTCTATACTTACAGTAAATTAAAATGTCTATATAATATTTTAACATTATCATTTAATTGAAGATTACTATTCGTAGTAGATAAGAACGTTTTTATTCATTTGAAATCTAGATATCAAAAATCAATTCTTATACTCGTAATTGTAAATTCCAAAATTCTTAGTAAAAATCATAAGCAATCTTTATCCGGTTTTTCCTTAATAAGTATGTCTATTAATACTCATATCTCTAACTCAAATAAATAATACAAGTTTTGTAAGATTTTGTACATAACAATAAATCATTTGAATCAACTTACAATATTATTATTACTACTAGTATAAGTAAGTTGACTTGAGGAAAAACACTACTATTTTATGTAAATAATGTTATGCAATTTAATCGATTCATTATAAGAAATAATGTTTTTAAATGTAAAAATCGTTTCTGACACCTGATAGTAATAATTTGATTTAAAATAATTCTAATAATATATGTGCATAGGAAAAAGGCATTTAGAATATTCGAAAACATATTAAAACTGTTATAAATCAATGTAACTTAATGAATTCGGTTGAATAAATTTTCCAAAACTATATATTATAAGGGGTAATACATGCTTGGTATGTAAATTTGTTTTTTTTTATTATTATTTTATATTATTAGGCAGGCTAAATGCTTCCAATGCGACGGTAATATGAAACCGAAGAAAATTATATTATAGTTACAATTACTTTACAAACATACATAACAGAGAAAAAAAATCCGATTAAGTAAAAAAAAATCGCTTAGAATTTTTAATATCTATTAATTTAAGTGTATTTTTATGGCTTGATTCTGTACTGGTTTCTAAACAATTTTTATGTTTATACACTGGTTTTCGAACCGATATCCTACTCACTGAGCTTCATCCTGACTGGCCACTACACAGATACTTACGGCATAAGTTCGTCAATATATAATCGTAATAATTGTGGAAACCAGCTTCCCTGGACGAAAAATAGGAATATCCAGTGCTCTATTCGATGGCAGGAAAGACTATATCAAATTTCATTCGACTCCTTTCAGCTGTTTCAACGCGATTGTTTGAGATATACTCAAAGGGCATTAAAATAGTGGCGTAGGGTTAATCAAATAAAAACAATAGTATTTCAGTATAAAAATAAGTATTTTAATGATATAGATATATAAACTAGCAGAAGCATCGGACATTGTCCGGATTATACATTTTTTCACAAACATTGTGGATAATATGGCACGCTCCGGGCGCGCTCCGTTTCCGTGCTCCCGGTTAAGCCAATGAAACTTCATCGAGGACCCTAAAGGCCAACAGACTTTAGTAAGCTTGAAAAGAAAATTCGGATAATATCGTTTTATTGTTAGAATATTATTTAAAAATCGGAATATTTTATAGACACTTCTGGAATCATAAAGACCAACAAATAAAACCATTAACATCCATAACTACGTTAAATAGTAGGTACGCACAAAAATGTTTATACTTATGTTAGTATACCAACATTTTAGCAGGTCCGTAGATTATTAAATATAAAGAGGAAATAATTAATTTTAACAAGGATTAATTAATAACTTATAAATGTAGAGGTTAAAATCTACTTTACAATAACCTAAGTATTCTTATTTTTTATGAAGTAAAAGTATTCATTAACTGGTTAAAATTAAATTTATAATTTTAACTCTTGTAACTCCAAATAATTATTTGTATTGAAATGTTCAGTCAGTGCAGAGCAAGATAACATTTTGAAAATATTTATTTATCCAAATTTATTTATTTCTTGTAGGTATATAAAATTTCGTTAAAATCTATAAAGCAATTTTTCTGTTAAATCTATGTATGAAAGTATTACGACAGAATTTTTTTATAAAAACATAATGACACAGGGCCTATAGTATTTTTTTATCAAATGTAAAACAAAACTATAGGTTTATTAATACAGATTCGATTAAATAAAACAAAGCAACTAAAACAAAATTGTTGTAGAAGTGTTATATGCATTTAATTACTTGAATCTCCTCGGACAACGCCTAAACATATATATATAATTATTTATTATAACACCGTTAAATGCCATAAGATAACAGTATACAAATGAACTATTAAATATTACAATAGGTTAACAAAAACCATATGAAACCAAAGGATTACATCCCAGATTATACGGGACAGAGCCAAACTAACAACAAACAATTATTGTCTTGTATAAACGTACACATTTAAATTATATTTACATTCTCTTACTAAAGAAACCCTGTTTTTAAGTATAATTAATAAACTAAAAGAAGTTTGTAGTTAACTATCAGGCTTTTAAATAAATAACATAGGGTCCAACTGCCAACTAAATATTTGGAATGTGTATTTCACAAAATAATTATTTACTAAAAAAAAAAGTTACATAAAAACTTATATTTTTTTTTCTTTCAGTATGTATGTTTTAATACACATTATGCAAATATGTAGCAGCCAACGAATTCTAATTGAGTGTTCGTGCAATGATTATATGAAAATATGTATAGTATCGTTACCATTATCTATATTAGAGGCGAAGTAGACTGTTTCAAAATGTTTAAAGTTTAGATTAATTACTTTTATTATAATAACACACGCATAGGCACTTGCAGTATTGTATTGTATTGTATTGTACAGTATTGTAGTCTAAAATATCACAATTCATTTAAAGTATTTAAGGTAAACGTTTTTCTTTGTTGAATCGAAACCTGTGATTTGAAGTATTACAGCGTTGTGTATAAAATTTTAACAGCGCATAATATTGTCGCATGCGTATAAGTATGGCAATTCAGAATTATGTAATTCATTTACAGTTGTAATAAGCATATTTTTATGATTGCAAAAGTTAAGACCAGAATATCTTGTATTCGATATGTTCAAACCTCGGACTACATAAACTGAGCAAAGGGAGTTCACGTGCATTTACTAATTAGACTTAAATTGTACAAATCAATCAAACTATCAGCTGATGATAGTGAAGGAAAGCATTATGAGGCAACACAAAAACTTGATGGAATTTTTTTTTCAATTTTTTTAATGGAAAATTATAGTACTTAGATTCCTCGACGTTCGAAATCTCAAAAAGGTACATTTTGCGAGGCATTGTCGGACTTTAATTATAAAATTTAGAGGTTCATTTTGACTACTTTTGCTACACAACAAACTAATAATTAAATAAGCCTATTTCTAAAAGAACGAAGCACGCATTTAATAAATGAATCACGAGTTTTCCAAAGTGTACAAGAAAATAAGATTATAATAACTATAGTCTCGAGGTATCACACAGGGTTGAATCGTTAAAGGACGTGAATACGAATCCTCGAACGTGGTGTTAACATTTAAAAACCGTTCCCAAATAAATTTAGATATGTTTAATCAGCTAATTTTGAAAACCGGCATCATTTTCGACCATTATTCTTATTTCCGATTAAAATGCCAATTTTGTAGTGCACATATTCGTATCATTCTATCAAATTCCATTAATGTTGTAACTATGATTCTGTCCTTAATTACTGTTTATGATCAACTGTACTTGTTTCCTTAACTGTTCCTTCAAAAAATGTCATTATATCACTTGTATTATGAACACGAAAATGGATGAAAAGTAAACATGCACAAATATACCATGAATTTTATAAACCTAGTATTAGATTATAGTATTATTAGTTTCTCACAAGTTAATACTGCATTCAACTCTTTGTATTTCTACTATCATTTAACTAATCTATATTGTAAAATAAATATATACTTTTTTTTTTTTCGAACTGACATACCCTGTTGATCCTGGGGCCTCTACAGACACACCAGACTACTAAGAACATACAATTATTTCGAACACAAAATACTTAACACAGTACCTTGTATCCTATTACATGAGTATTGGTTACTAATTGAGAATCCAGTCAATAAAGTTGGTGTAATTATAACCTTATGTTTCAGTTGACTCTTTTAATCAACATACTACATACACTTCGATATTTAGTTTTTTTTATTTGGTCATGTACTTTAAAGCATGTTTTAATAATCGGTCGCCTTTATATAATGCACCTAAATAAATAAATATTCGTATATATGTATACAATATTGATAGATTACAACACCGTTTTTATTATTTTAGAGAAGATTTTATGCTATTTTAACACGCTACTAGGTGGTGCTAGGCTATATTTTGTTATTATTGTTTATAATGTAATTTAACATGGACAAAGTCGTGTGCGAATTCTAGTCTACTATAAAATTATATGTTAATTATTTTAAAAGCATTATATAAACACGTGGCTTAAAGAAGTAAGTGTTTTAATTTTTAAGTTAGTTTATACCGTTAACAATTTAATAGGATTAAAGATAACAAGTCGACTGTCGTTTCTAATACGTAAATATCCGCATAACAATGTCTATTAAGTGAATAGTACTACAAGTCTCAACGAACTTCACTAATATGATTATCAGATAACTAGTTTCTTAAAACTATTAAATCCGCAAATAGCAGCTGCGAAAATCAAAACCAAGTTACAAATGAGATTTCAAAAGCCGATACAGCATCGACTTAAGGTGCAAAATCACTGGTAGTTTGTTAAAACACAAAAAAAACGCATATTTTATAATCCTATTGCTTCATGAGCGTCTGTAGAGATCTGTCAACCCGTTGCTTTGTGGTGATGCGACCGCGCCGCGGGGAGCCGCGCAGATAATGTAAAGATTAGATGGAAATCTGAAAGGAAAGACATTGTTTAAACGACGCAGGTAGATAAGATGCACGTTGAAGTATTCTAAACAATACATAAACAACATTATTCTCATATAACGCGATTATGTAGACGCCCACAGGGTTAAATGATGTTGTCTTGATTGACAGACAGTGTTGCTGTTGTTGGAAAAGAACTGGGTTTGTTATTCGAATATATGAAAAATTATAAATAAATGTAGAACAGTTTCGACCGACATTATAGTTAGTCGACATTAATTTGGATTGTAGGAAGGTGTGTAGTAAAATTGAGAGTAGGAAGTATATGAATATGTATTTGATTTACACTTTATGAGTTTTCATTTTTGACCACAATCTTATCCGATGTTAAATGACGATGTGGTCTAAAAACTCTAATTCTAGAGTAGGGCTGGTTTTTAAGTGCAGCTGTCGAAATACACCAATAGGCGCTTGAGTTTTGGTAGCTAGCCGGGCGGCCTTAGAAAAAGCCTCACCGCGTTTTTACAGTTTTATCATGACCTTTACCGAAAGCTACAACTCAGTGGCAAGCACCTACGTTGGTCGACACTGTATCCGAATATACTATCAATTCAGCCGTCGTTACTTGAGTAAACAAAATAAAAGTGCCTACATTAGTACTTGATAACTATAATCTTCCTATAGGAGAACTGTGGCAGATGCACAAAAATTTGCATATACACGCAGTTGCTAACGTTAACCTACGTATATCGTTTGAATATATCATTATTGTATTTATATATAGAACAGTAATACTAACAGTAATCAATAGTTACTACCTAATCTTGAAATATCTCCTGCCAGAATCGTACACGACATTTTTGATAATTGATAGTAGGAACTTAACCAGAATCTTGTATCTATTATTACTCCGCGCGCAATGCATGTCTCACACTTGATTTTATTGATTAAAATTGTAGGAAAGGTAACAACATACATTCATTAGTTTGTAACGTACTTTCGTACGTTCATGAGAACTTACTCTCAAGTGCAGCGGCAGGAACCCACTTATTGGTAGGTACTTAGAGATAGATTATAAACTTAAGGATGCTATCTAGTCAGTCGAACATTAGTCAAAACCCTACGAACCAGATTTATCATCATGCTGTTCTTCACTACAAACTCCGAAACATGAGTGGATTAGGAATCTACTGTCAAGCGACACTGTTGAGCGAATACTTTACAATTGAGCCATCATCGTTTCAAGGCGATACGCCCATTAATGATTTCCAATAACAAATTATATATAATTTCTATACTAACAAATTGTTATACGACAGATATGAAATAAATTATACAAAGAATGAGCCCGGTTTATCGCACTATTAAGGTCGCCTCAGATTGCGAAATTAAATAACGCGAATACCGCATTGTAACTCAACAGACTGTGTAGTAGCTATTTTTTTAATCGGACAACTAACCAATTAATATAACGTACTTATTACAAAATAAACAACTATAAATAGGTATTTTCATCAAATTTTGCTCATTGATATGCATATGTACAAAGTAATTATTACAATAAATTAAGTACTCAATAGTCAGTAAAATAGTTCTTGTTAAAACGTTGTCTCCGTAAAACAGGTTTAACCATTCATAAAACTATTTTAATAAATTATTGATGCTAAACCACGGTCATAAAAGAGATTGGAGCCAGCCTAACAAATAAACTAAAATTAAATATACACGACTACAATCGAAATTTTTGTCTCAGGCGTATAAAAGTGTCCTATAAATTTACCCACAGTTTAATTTAATGTCCAAATGTATGTACCTGGCTCACTTTTTTTATTATAAATAAATTTTTGTCCCGGGTTATAGCCGCACGAATGCAGTGTTGTTTTTTTTTTTTGTAAAATGGTTTGAATTTATCTGAAGTTTATTATAACCATGTCAGGGTTTGTTTCTAATAAACAACTCATAAAGGACAATTATCTCAAAATCATCATAGTAAATAATCACGGCTATTATTTTCAACAGGTGAACGCTGGCAAATGGATAATGTCGTAATTAGAAATTGGTGAAGAGTTCACGAGCATCTTTCGATCAGCGTGGAAACGACGGACTCAGTAATAGCGTTATCGGCAGCGGGGATACCCCGCCGCGTGGATGGTGGCAGGCGAATGGGGCTATGCGCCGGCGTCGGCCACCCCCGCCATGAATGCTTTCCTCGAGACCAACCACGCACACCTCGCCTCCTATGGGCTGAAGATGTCACCACAGCCAGGATGCGGCGTCGGAGCGCAACACCGCGCGGCCGCACCGCATCCGCCGCCGCACCATCCGCCACATTATCAACCGTACCCGCTACACTCTTATCAACCAGGATATTTGAGAGACTACAGTGGTTGCGGCGAGTTATTTCCTCAGCAACCACTAGAGCAAAGTTGGGAATGGCGTGGCGATGTTCATTATCAAGGCGGAGCTCCGCCTCTCGTCCCGCATACACATCCTCACGCTCCGCATGCGTTCCTTCGCTACGTACGGGCACCACCACGACGAGACATGCGCTGCCAGTGGCTCGACCCCGAGCAACCACCGCCGCGGAAGTTATGCAACAAACTATTTTCGAGCATGCACGAGATCGTGACGCATTTAACCGTGGAGCATGTCGGCGGGCCCGAGTGTACCACGCACGCCTGCTTCTGGCAGGGATGTTCGCGGAACGGAAGACCTTTCAAGGCGAAATACAAGTTAGTGAATCACATTCGTGTTCACACCGGAGAAAAACCGTTTCCCTGCCCTTTCCCTGGCTGCGGCAAAGTATTTGCACGATCAGAAAATCTGAAGATCCATAAAAGAACTCACACCGGTAAGTATTTATCAATATTTAAACATTACAATACAAACATAAATAGAGATCTCTTTCTAAATTTGAATCGTTATGTAACATTTTTACCTTCTATGATAATGTGATTGTTATTATTTTATTACTTTATGATGATCTGCCCCCGGCAGAGAGTTGTCTGCGGTCTGACAGGAGGCCTCTGTTACCGTATCCAAGAGCACGCCCCAACAATAATCCGTATGACAATGACATCAAACAACAAACAGTTATCAAAGAACATCCTTGTAACATGATCCCGAGAACAAACAATTGGCTAACGGGCCATAATAAACGTCTGTCGACTTGTGAAGTCCGTTTCTCAGTATATATGGACAAAAACATAAAATCAGAACCTCAATTTTTCAATTCATTTAGAAAAATTCAAAGATTCATCTGGAATACGTGTATTGTATAAAAAAAATAGACCATAAATTAAAACGACCAGTTACGTGGACTCGGTTGCTTAGACGACCGTCTCTTTCATACACATTGTTATTGGTAACGTATTGGTACTTAACTTTAAATATCGATTTCTAAGGAAATAGTTTAGGAATTCGTATGGTCCGAAGTGTAGCCAGATGGTTTTATTCTTTTTTTTAACGGCCATCTCTGTTTAGTGTTGCGTTCAGACTTTTGTCCTGTGCCCCCGTCAGCTATTATCTCATACGGGCTTTTGAATAGGACAGACCTTTTTGTGGGGAACTTTGAAGAATTGTTTTATGGGTGGCAATAAATTAACTTAGAAGGACCAGTGAAGTTAAACGTTTAGAAGCCTACTAGAAACTATTAAATCATTATCCGCTTAATTAATATCTAAGAAAAGGTGTTAATATTGAAGCCATAAGTACTTACTAATTTGTTATTCTATAGGTGCATAGGTATAAATAAATTTGAAGTGTTTATTTTTGTTTGGGCTATATTCCGAAACGGCTGTACTAATTTTCACGAGACATTTATTAGAAGATAGAGGATTTTACAAAACTATTTAGGCTAGATATCATTACGCATTTTCATAAGAGCTAAGCACTGATGATAGCATTTAACAGTGGAAAGGAAAGTCAAAATCAGTAAAAGTCTTGTAGGAGTTAAGTACTAATAAGGAAATAAATGTAGAAAAATAAAGACTGACAACAACAACAAGTAACAAATCGAAATAAAACCCGTATGAAACAACAAAAGCATTATCACGGGAACTAAATCTCAAACACAATCTAGTAATGACTATAGTATATTAGGTACATATAATAATTTTACAACATAACAGGAAAGTTATCCAAAAACAATTATCTGGAAGGTATATTTGATAACAGGTAGATACTGGAACACGATGTATTCAACCTTCGTCCTCGGAAATAATATTTTGTTATTTTTTAATAACCTCAAAATTATGGACTCTTTTGAGATAACCATAAACAACAGTGGCCACGTAATTGTAGGTGGATTGCGTATCTATTTATTACTTCGTTTGTTTTTTTTTTTTTTTCGAACTAAGGCACTCACCCTATTTACTTCGTTTGAAGTCGTAGTCCTTAATAGATTATTTGTGAAACTACTGATTCGATTCTAGAAATTCATGCAATAATAAAAAGCTATAATTATACCCTAGTATAAGTTGTAGAATAACGTCGCACCTACAGGTTATTTTTTTAGTTGGATAAAATTTTGAAAGTCGTTGCCGGTGGTTAGTTGGTTATAAATTAAAATAAAAAGAAAATTAGTCGTTGATACTTCATACATACTGACATCAAATTATATCAAATGACTTCCTTTTTTAACAGTATATGAGATATCTCGTTATAAACTTTTATGTGTATCTAAAATATTTTCAAAAGAGGATTGTGCTATTGTTTATTCATTTTATTACACTTGTAAAATGATACTTCACGGATCAGTAGCAAATTTATTTATCATAATCCACCGTCTCAAATATATAAATAATTGATCTTTATTATCTAACCCAGTGAGTGAAAGACGATACTTATATTTCTCTGTCTTCGTTCGGCCAATGCGAGTTTTGGTTGGATTATTATTCAAATTTTAAGATCTGTGTTACTATTGTTACGACATTATGCTTACTTCGTTATTTTTAATGTTTTCGTATAGCTTTTTCATATAATAAAATATGTTTTGTTGTTTCATAGGACAAAGTACATGTTTAATCCATATGTAATGTTGGCCGGTCGTCTTTTGTTTTTTTATTGTTATCTAGCCCTTACTATTTGTATAAATTCATCTACCGATTTTAAATGACCTCTGTTTAATTTTACTATTACTGCTTATTTACTATGAAAGTTCAGAAATTTATATATCCCAGAAAATATTTTTAAAATCCTTCTACGTACCTGTTCTTGTCTAAATCGGTTTAGCCGTCTCGCAAATTACGCGGGGCAAAAGACTCTTTAAGTTTAGATATCTTGTATATATTAAATGATACTATTATTTACACTAAATAACTCATTAATTATGCTCAATATAATGTCGCAGAGATTCAAATTGGATTCATATCATTTATTTGGCCGTTGGGTATTTTATTTCTAAATTACATATGGCCCGTGATTTCCACCACGATAGATTTTCACACGCATATGACGCTTACTTGCATAAAAGTATACCAGAAATGTTAATGGTTAGTTACTGCCAAATGCCTTACGGTCGTACTGTGAAGTTTAGATCAGATATATATAATGCCAGATCTTACCGTGTACCATCCTCTCATTCCATCTCACTACTTACTAGATTTATACCGTTTAATTATGCATAGAAATCGAAATATTTTCTATTATAAATTAAGTCATAAAATATATCTTTATTTTCAAATGAATAGTAACGTTTAGAATAGCTATTTCGATTAGATACAAAACAAAATGTTTACACATATATTGTATATATATATTAATTTGATTGGGCTATACATTAATGCATATATAAATCCAACCAGTAACTATATAAAGCACAAAATAGGATAAGACTGGAAAAAAAAACTAATTTTTATAATATATAAATTAAAGATTTTCTATACATTTACTAATGTATAAGAGTATTCTTTGATTTACGAAATATTTAAAACAGTAGGTAAACTGAGAAGAAAATATACGGCATCTTGTTCGTTATCATAAATTTTGTAGTAGCGTCAGTGCAATACTGTGTCTCTCGCAGTAGCATATAAATAAAGATATTTAAAGGATGAAAATACGAATTAATTATTATATCTCTATGGATATTAATATTATATTTCACAAAAATAAGTTTTTTATTACGAAAACTATTAATTTGTATAGTTTTATTCTCTATTTGATTTACACTGTATTAAACTTGATAATACATAGAAAAATGGCTACGATATATAAAAAATGTAAATAATATACAATACATTTATATTATACTATAAAAAATTATAATAACTTTTTCTACCATAATGTGTTATATAATATTATATTTATATAGAGGAAAATAAGATAAGGCGACTAGTGTAAATATTTCTTTGTAGAAAAAATATAAATTTTAGATCGCCTAGGTTTGTCATCTGTATCATTTATTACATTATGTACCATAACAACAATAAATATGTAACAAAATTGTCTCAGATTATATGAGAGAGCTCTCCACACATTCTTGAAAGTAAGTCCTGAAATTAAATATTACATTTAAATATCATTGTCAATAAGCACTTATGAGTTACGAGTATTAATTAGCATTAACGCCGCATTGACGTATTCTGAATGACAACATTTTGAGAAAAAATAATCATTTAAAGAAAAAAAGAAACGTAAACTTCTATAGCCGCGTTGAGCGATTTTTGGTAGGACAAAAACTTATGCGTTCGCGTCACCAATGACCTCGACATGCTCGTGACCGATTGTGCTTGCGGCAGACTAGCAACGTGTAAGGTAGCGGCCTATGAACATGGTATATTGAGCATATGACGTATGAATTATACATTTTTGTATTATATTGAGTGTCAATAGATGTGAAAACCAGGCTAATCTTAATCATTTCTATCCACAAATTATGAAATTGAAATAATTCAGATTATAATTCATTTAGAGATTCAAAAAAGTTCCTAGATTTTTACATTGTTTGAGTTTTCACTTGTGTCGGCAGTCCGTATACCGACTACTACTATACTACCTCGACTTTTTTTCTTGATGAAATGTATTTTATGTCTTTTTTTGTACTACTGGCAACGTGTATGCAAAATATCATCATAATTACTTAAAGCGTGAAAGGCAACAAACAAACAAATTAACATGCCCATGATGCCCATCTATCATATTATTCAGGATATAGGATCTTCAATACGAAATCACTTCTAAGAATTCTAAAACTCGTAACAGTAGTTTATAATTTATTTAAACTATAATATACAAACCTAATAATATAGTATTTTTATAGCATATAATTAGTTTATTGGAATGAACTATACTTACATACCGATTGTAAAAACGGCATGCACCAACGAATTTTTTGGAATTCGCTTACATTTACTAATTGAAATTAGTAACACTACCAGCTGATGGTGAAGGGAAACATCATGAGGAAACCGGAACCTGAGAAATATTCTTATAGTACTACTGTATATTAGAAAATATGGAATTGTGGATTTCTCTGAGTTTGAAATTGTCAATACGTCGAGGGCTAGCGTGGTGACTATGCTAATAATTTCCTTCGATAAGATGCCTATCGCCCTGTAGTGGATCTTTTACAGGCTGATGTGACTATGACGAGTCGTGACAATCATACACATGATGACAAAATCGTTATAGTGGTGTTTTTTTGTATTCATCTTATTTGAAAGAAGGAAAGAAAGATATATTCATTCGACACATATTTACAAGTATATACATAACATATTTCAAGTAAGTCAAAAAGTCTTATCTCGGCAATAAGGCTACAAGTTTGCAACTGCAAGCGTTGCAGTGCTGATTTTCAGAAAAAAACCTGCTGTATACACAAACACATGGGCGAACTTACACTAGAATTTCAAATTGATATAGATATATGCATACTATCCATAATTTATTAATAATTTACTAACTTACGCATTACTTTTCAGTCAGTTATATCCAGCAGCCGAGAGGCTTATAAAGAAGCATAAAATTGACGTTTGGTGATAGATTGCGTATCTTTCAATGGTTACGTGTGTATTTTTTTATTTTACTGTTCTTATCATCAGACATAATGTCATAACTATGTCTACTACTATAAAAATGTATGTAAAATAATATTCGCCATTTCTGCTTTAAAAAATCCCGTCATATGTTCATACAACACTCTAATGACGATATGATTTCGACGCGAAGACGTCCCCCATATCAAATGCAGTTCTTGTTTAATATGCCGTATAAAATGAGTCTTTCAAAATATTTTGCAAACAATACGGAACCCTTCACAGCCACGGCCGGTGCTGCGGTAGCTCTCATTGTCTGCGCCCGTCGAGTGCAGCCCTTACTATTTTATTACCAGTCATTAAATATCCTATGCAAGTTTCAATTCGGTTAGGGATTTTGTTTTAATAATAAAATCTAATTTATTGATACTGTTAATAATTATTACTTAATAATTGGCGAAAAGATAACAAAAAATAAAATTAGGTTGGACGTTACTTCGCACTTCCGAAAAGTAATTCGAAAAGATAACGTGCTTAAACAATTTATTAAGTAATAAAATCTTTAGGCGCTTTCTTGCCCAAGATTGAACGAAAGCAATTCGTCACGCTCGGGTCGCTGACGCTGAATCGGATTTAATCGGCTCCAGTCGCCATCAGCTACGTTCACTGTCTGACAAAGATTACATCGTTCGAATAATTACGTTTTACTTATTACGTATTAAAATAATATCTAATCTAACTAATATTATAAATGCGAATGTGTGTTTGTCTGTTTGTTTCATGTGTTAATTATTTAATCGATCTTCATAAGATTTTACATGCACGTTCTAAGGGGTACAGAAAAGGGTACTTTTCATCAAGAAAAATGTATGCTTCCCGAAAGATACACCAAATCTACTTTAAAAGCTAGTAATGAGTATCATTGTAATATTATGTATGTTTTGTTTATGTATAATCAGTAAGAAAATTAGAAGTTAACATTTATATCGTATGGTCATAGAACACACCCAATTTTATTTAAGTATTATAGAACGACAAAGTAACTACACTGTGCCTGTTGATAACCATAGTGCAATTCGAAAAGAATGGTGTCCATCGTGAAATATACAATTAATTGGCAAACATTAGCGTCATGCCGGCCTGCAGGCTTTTCCGGAGCTGAATATATACAGTGTTCGATTACGAAACGCGACAAACTGAAGACGAGTCACGAGTCACGTCCCATTCGGTATAGACACCTACTACCTTGGTTACTACATTGATTAACACTGGCAAAGCGACATGCGTAACTGTGCTTATAGGCTGGCTGCAAACAAGTCTGATATAATTGCCATGTCCTATGGCCCCAACTTATTTTTTGTTTTGATGGTATTTTATTATTTTACCAGTAGGAGTCTATTTCTAGAAGTTATAGAAATTAATAATTACTTGTATGATGGAACGACATCGAGGAAAACGAAACGGCACTTGGTTATTATACAATAAACTACAAGTAAATACATTTTTCTAAAAATAATGAAAACCAGTACTATTACTTGATTATTTTAAGCATAAAAAATGCATCGTAAATCTATTAATATAAAACATATAAACTTTAACCATATAAGTAGGTGGTAGATTTGCTTCAAATTATAATAATCCAAAATCTGACATTATAATTAACGGTTATTCGTGACGACTGACAAATGATAAACAAGTCTAGAGTGTATACAATTTAATAGGACCCAATCAGTTTATTTATTTTTATTTATTTATTTGATTGATGAAGGTGTTACTTTGTTGTGAGAGAACTAAAAACGCTTTCTTATTATTTTTAGTTCTTTCACAACCGTTTTTTGTTGAAGTAAGACGTGATAGCGACCAAACAATTTTTAGCGGAAGTGCGAAGTAACGTTCACCCTAATTTTTGTTTATTTATTTAATCTTTATTGTATACCATTATAAATAAACATTATAAAACATTGCAATTATGTGATTAGTACAAAAGGCGGTCTTATTGCTAGTAGCATTCTCTTCCAAGTTTTACACTTAGGTATAATTGTCACATTATTGTATTATATGTATTATAGACTTTGTCTAACTTTATGTCCGCTCTGAATATAAATGCACAGAACCCAAATATTTATAGCATTGAGATGACTCAAGGATACATAAATGCCGTTTTAGATTCCTATAATAACATTTTAACTTTGTTTTGTATTAAACTATTGACAGTATTATGCACAAGCCCGAAATACGGCTATTGCACTATTACGGCTTTACAATCCGAGAATATCTGCGAAACGAATTAAAACTGACAGTTCTCGGTTTAATGCTGTGCGCAAAAAAGTGCAAGATAATTACGATTGTAAGTCCAGTGTGTAATAATTTTCACTATGCTTATAGTGATCACATCTAGATGGTTTACAATGCACTACCATTTTGATGTGGGCTTACATTATTTAGCTATTCATATTCTGCAGAATTTTCACGAATAGGTTTACTCACCAAATTATCTGATATGATTTTTGACGACACTCCATTAATCCATGAATCCTCAATCGTAGTCGAAGTATTGGTTCTAGCACGTCTCGGCCTACAATAGACCTAGAAATAGATTTATCACGAGTTAAACAATACATCAATTTAAGGAAAAAATACATTTATATGTACTTTTTATATGTCTAATCATTAAAGTTTTTATGATATACATATACCTATATACATGTATATATATGTATAGGATATTTTATTTTTTGTATGTCTGTTGTTACCCTTTCAGGCCTAAATACTCAACCAATCATGAAATCGCATCTTTTCAGGTGTACAAAAAACGACATAGGGTTGATACCTTTCGTCCAGAAAAAAAAATTATGTCTCCCAAGTATAGCTTAAATGTATATTAACGTTAGCGAAATCGCCATCAAAAGCAATTTGTCCTATATTTTTCTATCTGTTTAAAATCTTTCATATAGAAAAAAGTTTTGACCATATCAAAGTAGACATTTCATAATTTGCGTATGAGCCACCCTTATTTATTTTTTAGGAGACTAACCGATGTGCTAGTATTATTAAGTTCTGTATTAATTTAAAATTAAAAAACAGCTCACGTTCAATATTGATAGTCGGCCATTTTATCTATGCATATAATAATCTTGTAACCCTATAATAGTCGGGTGCATTATAAAAGGTGTTTATATGTGAGCGTCCGTCCATCCGACCATCTGTCCCGGATTGATAAATCGTATAAAAAATATTTTCAATGTAATAAAAACGGTGCATGTGTGCGTGCGTGGTGTTTAACTGGGGGGTTTTTGTCAACATCTACAAAACGTTATATATGATGTCATAGCTTCTATTTAATAGTGACAATAGTTTTACCAATGAAATAGAATTTTAATTAAAACAATTTAAAAGTTCATTATTATTATGGCATGTGCTCATTACGGTTGTAAGATATTAGCGTATTAAATATAAATTATACATTGTTGTAAATATCAGAATTTAATTTTTTTTTTTCGAACTGACTACACTCTTGGCCTGGTAAGGCCTCTACAGTTTCACCGGACTAAACTTAAATTATATGTATATATGGTCAATACATATATACTACTAGTAAGCGCCTGTAAATTCCTTCGCGTAAAATTACCGTACAAAGTTTAATAAAAATTAAATAAAGCATATCATCACATATTAATAAGTTATAGTATAGTATTCGTATAGTATAACAGCATTTTCAATTAAAAAACACTTCATGGTGATTGGTCAAACAGTGCACACTGTTGAAGAATTTATCGATCTCAGACATGACATCATCCATTTTTTAAATATTTAGATATATATAACGATGAAGGAAAACATCATGCGGAAACCTGAACCTGAGAAATGTTCTTGTAGTACCTCCGTGTGTGGGAAAAATATAAAACTGTGGATTTCTCAGAGTTAGAAATCAACAATAAGTCGTGGGCTGGCGTGGTGATTATGCCCATACCTTCCTTCGGAAAGAAGTCAATGGTCCTATAGTGGATCTCTTACAGACTGATGATGATACTATACATGATTATAACCTACTCATCAGATTTTGAGAATTCCCTCTATTGATAGTAAGGTAGGTTGTAGTGAGGGGCGGTTGTTAATACATCATTAGTGAATCTTTCTATTCAAAAACTGCATTGTATTTACCACAAATACTCGCATAATATTTCAATAAATACCTACTTATCTAACGATATATTTCGTTAGTAGATACATACATTTAAATCATAACAATTTTCTAGAATATTCATTGAAATTATTTGCATTATCGTACTTAGAGAAACAAATTTAAGAAAAATAATTTAAACAATCAAGTGTACAATGGTATTATAGCTACCATATTCTTATGTTATACCATTTATATCAAGGGCATATAAGTACTCATATGACTTAATTAAAGCATATGAAATAAAATACGTGTTAAACAAACGTTGATTTGAGGGGCGTGGTCGGTCTATCAGCCGTCGGAAACATTGCAACCCTCTACGTGCACACAAACTCCACGCACACACACTATTACCCCGAACATGATCACTTTTGGTACCCCAACGTCGTTTGATATTATCGCTATATAGACAATGAGAGCGCTAAGCGCTTTATTTTTTTTTGTATTCTTTGTCATTTTACTCCCTTCGAGTTGACACGGTCGGCACCAATCTGTGGGATGATACGAAACGCACATATGCCACTTTATGCACAAAGGATTGTTGACAGTTTATTTCTTTCTTAATTTAAATAAAAAAGCAATACGGTTCCTCGTCAATCTTTTTGACCAATCTGAATATAGACGTAAGTACGAGCTTGCGCATAATATATTCAAGAGCTTAAAACAAAACAAAGTTGAAATATTTTAATTGAAATCTAAACTTTGCCTTTGTTTATCTTTAAGTTGTCTCGATATTATACATATTTATACCTACATTTGTGTTCTACGCAACTACGTTCAGAGCGGTCAAAACATTTGGCGAGGACTGTACTAAGTTGTAATTGATGAGAGGTGATTATTATTACAAGAACTAATAACTAAATTAAATTACTCTTACGCAATCAATAATAACATAATTATTTGCTGTTAATTATTTATCGTCCGTTATTATTATTGCAATTGATAATACCCGACTAGTGTTATCGTGGCGTAGGAACAAACAAGCAATAGGTAATAACCAATTTATGTGATAGAAAGAGCTATTCACGTTACTCACACTCAAAGTTACGATACGAACACCGAATATTCATTTCCTTATCGTGTCATTGTTACAATTACTAAACAAATTATAAAGCTAATCAACCAATGGGAGGATAATATAACTGACAATAGTTTACTAGTAACGATTATTGTATAATAATAACAGCGTAATTCACTATTAATATTATATAGCCGTTATTCCCATCTACAATTGTCATACTCTAATGGAAGAAGGCAATGGTGGGTATTTCAAAGACGCATGGAACATAAATCATATTAGTATTAAAATACTGTTGAAATTAAATATGGTATTAGATATACAAGTAGTTAATGTATAATTAATGTACGTTGTAAATCATTTTCATGTTTTTATATAAATTTATAGGTATTAGCGTTAGACCACAATCTCACCTGATGTTAAATGATAATGTTGTTAAATGATCTAAGATGGTAAACGCGTAAAACGTAGTAGGAGTGACTCTTAAGCGCAGCTGCCGGAACATACCCAAAGGTATCTATCTACTTGAAGATACATTTTCAACTTGAGAGTCATAGTATGTATAGCATAGAAAAAGCCCTATATCTATACTATTGTTTTATCACGATGTTTTTCCCTTACCGAAAGCGCCGGCTCATTCACAAGGATTCGAAACTACGTCCATGGCGCGGTATCCGAACATGCTAACCACTGTCTCCCCAACTCAACTAATAAACTACACAGGCATATAAACAATATCCGTAACAACATCAAACTGGTCGAGTAAGAATTATTAGAGTTGATCGAAATAATACGCGCGTGCTGAAATGTGGCAGACATTTTTTTTTTGTTTTATAGTCAAATATTTCACCAAGCGGCAAAGTGACAGGGCGATGGAGCGCACACAAAAACTGATCTACCACGATTTAGGAATCGACAAACACTGTTAGCATCGATACGCGTATACCGATGAAATACCTAACCACGTACCTTGGACACTCGCTTTTGTTTCGTTGTTTTAGTCAACGCTCGTCGTATTTATAATCGTTGACATTGTTGCAAAAGTTTCATATAAGATAGATATAATTGAATTATATATAATTTTATAAATACTAGCACAGAACATAATAAACGAAAAGTACATGCCATGCCAAGTAAGTGTGCTTGGAATACGCGTAAATCGACGTCAGCGCGTTTCTTATAATAAATAGAAATATTTGATAATAGAGTTGAGACATAAACGTTATGAATGCATATCATTTTAAAAATTGAAGTTATGTCACCAAACACCTATAAGTGTGTTCCTGCAGCTAATTTCCAGAAACGGTTTCCTCTAGATTTAGCGTTTATCATCGTGGGCAATATTATCACCTTAATATCGAGTGAGATTGTGGCAACATATTAAACTATATATATAATTTAAACAAATAACACACAATCTGTATTCTCTAATTTGTACAGAATGTTAAAATAATTTATTATCTGTTACATAGTTATGTGACATTACCGTTAAAGATTTTAATCTGTGTTCAAAATACGTCTTACAAACTTATTACACTTATTTATGAAGGAAAATTCTTGAAATAATAAATTATATAACCACATTCATACAAAAAACTTAGGCTATAATATATATATCTGTTAAGGTAAAACCGGGTCGTTTTTATTACGTTGTATAATTACTCACGTTTAACTGAATGCCACCCGCGTCGAACCGCATTGACTATATGCCTAATAAATAATTAATCAGGCCGAGTTTAGCTAATGATCCTGCAAACTTCAGATTATGTTTAAGTTTTTCTCCGAACGAGACAATCATTCATAGTAAATTATTTATGAAGAAAATCATAAATCCAATCGATAGATGTTTTGTTAAAAGATAAGAATCGACTCTGAACGATCAATCAAATAGATCATGTTTCGATCTCACCTGGTTTCGTTACGGCTATTTATTATACATACAAATACAATTAAAACAACTTGTTTGTACAGACAACATTTATTTCTATTCGTGTAATAATTATAAAAATAGTAGTGATTTTGAAGTTTATTTTATTACTCCTACGTTTAGTTCAAAGTCAAAATCACTAAAAGTAATTTTAAATCAACTTTTACAACCATCTAGAATTTTTTCGCATTTTTTTTATGCCAAAGGGCAGCAAACTGGCAGACGGCCCATCTGATGTTAAATGGCTACCGTCGTCTATGAACAACTGCAACACCAAAAACGCAGATAGTATTTTTTCTTGAGATGACGAAATCATCCATCGATTATTGTAACTGAGTTCTAAGGCTGCAATATACCGTCGTCTGTTAATGTTAGGTCTACACAAATCAATATCTCAATGAAAATCCTTAAGATAATCGTAATGAAATGTATATAATTATAATCTTAGATACAACATTGATCGCCATCTGTCTTAATACAGTCGTGTTCCTCTTTTCAAAGAATAGTTAAAATCAGGAATAATGAATTTTTCATATAGCGTTATTTTTCTAACACATTTGTCATAAAATTTATGTAAACTAAACGACTTTTTAAAATTATTTTTTGTATAATTGTGTAATGTGCAAAAATAGATTAATATGTGTTCCCGGTATATTTATTCGTGACTCGACTTTGAAATAGTTTATTTTTTATATACACACGTTGACTGTTTGTTTGTTTATTATTTTTATCTAATATTATAAATAACATTACTTTATTTATCTTTACATAAATATGTAAATAAAACATTAAGAGGATTATTCTGAAAATTTCTCTGTAGCAAATAAAACTTACTTTTATTTATATAGTATCGTGTTCATAAGAGGTCCTTGTAGTAGGGTAACATAAATTGCGTGAAGTTGCAACATAACAATGGTATGGAAACCACGGGATGCGGCACAGTCGTCGCTACCTACGCCAAACGCCTAGCCGTATTTTACAAGCATCGTTTCTCTTGACACTATTTTATTCTTGTGTTTTATAATGACAGTAGTTTTCTTCATGCGACTCCTGCAGTACGGTGAATATGGTACGTATTTTGTGTGCGTATTATCGACAACTTGTCTTGTGCCTGCACTTGTAACGCATTACCTATGAATCTTTTCTTTCTTAATATAAACTCTCGATAAACCACACCTTCATATGGGCACAATGTGCTAACGTGGCGTAAAAAGTATTTAAGCGATTTGCATACATTTTTTGCGGCTTTGAAATTTCGTCAAAGTCAGAAACTACGCAAGAGTTCTCACACAAACAACTTGTGTTTTGTTGCACGCAATTTTAAATCTGTGATATCTTGTTAGGTATTCATTCAATTGATATATTGTAAAGGGCAATGTGAATTTACATTAAATACTCAACGTAATTAATTAGATAAGAACGAATATTATATGAATCAAACTACCGTCGTAAATAACCAATATTTTTTTAATAATGTCTATAAGATAAAAATGTTTTACGGGGAATTAATTATACTTAATAGATAGACATAGATAGATATTTACCGTCAATTACTTTTCTGTAGATATTTTTAAGTAGTACCTACATTATTTTGATATACGTCATAAGGCATATGGATATTTCTCATATATCCCACATGTTTTACCAATGTAATCGGACGAAAAATTTTTTTACGACTTGATTAAAATTCATCGGCTTTTCTCTATTGTACACTAAATATAATATATTTGTATTATACGTTTAAACCTATCAGAAGAAATTCTATAAACATATGGTAAACTGTATAAAAATCCGTTACGTTATTTAGAAGAACTATAATAGCGGCACGCTGTGATGACCGTTTTGACACGTGTTTGCTCATGAAGTTTCGTATAAATTAATATCTACTTTTGAAGCCACAAATTGCTGTTCTTTATTGTAAATAGTGACGTGCAGTAAGTAAGTTTACAATTTATCAAATGTGTAATTTTACGATACAGAATTAATTTAATACAGATTTGTAAATTATACATATGTATAACTATATCCCTATCTAACCACCACTATATCTAACTATACAATATGATCCCGCGAACATATCTTTTCACGTTATTACTGAAAAAAAAAACAACGACGTTCGACAGAATCCTTAATGGCTTATAATTATTCGTGTAGGTACTTAATACAACATAATTCGGCATTAAAATTTTCCAAAATTAGAATTTATATACTGTATACTTATATACCATATATAATTATATATATAGAATCGCTGGACAGTACAACTATCACCTCCAGCAAAGTCGTGTCAATGCTTAATGCAAAACATAGCAGCATTTTATCGTTTTTGTTTTCGAAAATAAATCGACCTGTCACGTAAACTTGTTAAGAAATATTTAGTTGTATATCTAGGAATACAAAGGCGAAAGGTGTCTGGGGTGGTTTGTGACCCACGAATGCTGTTGAAACTCAAGGGGAAGGTGTATAAAACTATAATAAGACCAGCTGTGTTATATGGATCCGAGTGCTGGGCTACGAAAGAGACGGATGAGAAAAGATTACATGTGGCAGAAATGCGATTGTTATGATGGATGTGTGGTGTAACAAGGATGAATAAGATTAAGAATGAGTATATCAGAGGAAGTTTGAAAATAGCACCAGTGACAGAGAAGTTGAGGAGTAGTAGGTTAGCATGGTACGGGCATATTATGAGAAGAGATGAAAGTCATGTAACAAGAAAAGTTTTGAGTTTGAAAGTGGACGGATATAGGAGTAGAGGAAGACCGAAAAAGGTATGGATGGATTGTGTGAAAAACGATATGTGTATAAAAAGTGTGAATACTGAGATGACATCTGACAGAGGAGAGTGGAAAAGGAAAACATGTTTTTTTTTTTTTTTTTTTTTTATGCGTGTTCCCCTAACGAGTATGGGTCAGGGATAATGTCTGCCGATGTCTAGTATTTTCAGGGTTTGGTTTTTTGTTTCGTTTCTAAGTCCAGTTTCCGTTCGTATTTTCCTCTGTGTTTCCTGTTTTTGTCAAAGTCGTGTTTTTCTAATTTCTTTTTTCCCAGTTGTTTCCAAAGTTATGTTTCGTTTTTTACTTTCTTTTTGTGTGTCCTTCTTTTCTACTTCCTTTATAGTGTCTCGGGTTCTGGTTTTATTATCAGTCTTATCCATTGGGTTTTTCATTTCATCTTTCTTCAGATTTTTCTCGCGCGCATCACAAGGGTTTCCATTTTTTGCAATTTTCTGTTATAGTATATTCCGCTTATTTTTCAAAATATGCCTCATTATACTGCTATTTTTATTCTATTTTATTTCTGGTGTTCTGGTTTTTCTTTACTTTGGGTGGTTAATTTTGTAGATTCCGGTTTTATACTATTTTTTGCGTAGGGTGGTGTTTTCCTTGTCATGCGAAAAAAGGAAAACATGTTGTGCCGACCCTACTTAGGTGGGATAAGGGTAAGATGATGATGATCTAGGAATCGCTTTTTGATGATATACCACTATATACGGTCAAATATAATCATTTGAAAAAACACCGTACTTTACTACGTATACCCACAACAATGATTACAATAAAAACTAACTAACTGGTGTCTGTGATTTATTCATAGTGAAAATAGTTATGTTATTTCATGGTTACCATTTGTTTTAACGGAATTAGGTATGGGCTTAATTTTTAAAGTTAAACCTTCTTTAGCCTCGTTGTGAATATAGTTTAAATATATATGTAAGTGATATATTTGAAAATTATCGTTTAAGTTGACGACATTATTTCTAACAACATAAACTCTATTAGCTATTTTCTGTTCAAGTAGTATTTTTAGCCTTATATAATCAATATAATTTAATATCTGATTATCAAATAAACGTATCAATTTATCTCATACACTATTATGGAGGAAACTTAATAGCTATAAGCACTACACATGTAAATGATTTTACATAAATAGTGTTTCACATGTTTGTTGTATACGTTATATAAACAAGTATAAGGTATATTCTGCAGCAGTAGAAAAAAGCAGGGCATATAACGAAAACGCAAATCGGAGGAAAGTAGAATATCCTGTCGCCTGTACGTTTACCAAAATACATCTATCTCGTGATTTGATTGCATATGCGTATAAATAAAGATCAGTAGCTCATAGCTGACCAAAAAAAACTAGTAGGTGCACCATTTCTTCTGTTTCCAAATATATATAAAATTTATTAATCTAAAAAGTGCCAGTTACATCGCTCTTTCTTACCAGAGTATTGTAAATACCATATAACTTTTTATCTGTAATAATTTTAATATATAATTACTATTTTAACGTAGAACCTATTATATGACAAATAGAGCTTATGTCTGGCATTAGAACACAATATTCTTAATAGCATAAGTTTGTAGTGTCCATGCAACATGGTCGAGTCGAGAAGAATTAAGTATGTAAATTACTTTTATTCACAAGATGGCGTCCGCAACTTCGTCTCTTAAAAATAGTTTCGTTGTTTTATGACAACTATGCGTTTTATTTGGATTCAATGCAACTAATTTCCTTTATTTTCTCAATTACATTTTTTTCATGTCTAATTGACTCCTATTACCCTTTTACGAGCTTTAACTTGACTTCATAATATTTCATCATAATTATTTAGCTTCTATAGAAAAACATAAATATACCTATTTATCCTAGATATTATTTTGTGAAATTCTCTATCTAACCTTTTATTTATATGTATAGATTAACTAAAATACAATATTAACAATGGTGATGCTAATTTTGCGGCAATCTAAAATTAGTCTTTTTGTAGTTAATGTCGCTTAATTAAATTAAATGAGCTATCGGCCATTTTCAATTCGTCCAGAAAAAACGTTCTGCACTTTGTGGTACCTAACTGTGCGAAATTCCTTCGTCTTGTAGGGCGACGGCGGAGGGTCTCACTGCATCATTCATGCGTTTTTTTAGCTGACACCTTGTAGGTATCAATATGTATGGGAGTGTGTGATATTGCCGACAACAACAACACAACAGTGTGTAGTGTGTTCCAGGCTTAAACACTACAGCTATTAAATAAACACCTATGTATATTTATTTCTTGCTGCGTTTAGTTTCATAGATACATTTTTAGTTATAATAAATAAAATATAAATCTTTAACTATGTATTACGCTATCTTTAATTGCATTAAATTAATTTGAATGACTTAGCTATCTCATGTACGTATGTACATAATTATTCTTTATTTTGTTTGGTTTTCGTTGAGCTATACCGATCAGTTTTTTAATAACTAAAAGATAAAAGTGAGGTTTAGAGGTAGGCTATCATTTCGTTGTGATGGATTTTTAGCGCGATGGTGATTGTGAATGGATGTCAATTTCTCTGTAGTTAACACTTTTCTTGGATTATTCTTGAATTACAAGTGCAATACGACCATGCTACCGAAATTGCAAAAAAAATACGCATTGCTGTAAAATTAACATGTAATTTTTTGTACTTTATAGAGTTAACGTTTGACCATAATCACATCTAATGTTAAATGATGATGTGGTCTAAGATGGTAGTCACGCTAAACCTAAAAGGGAGACTGGCTCTCAAATGCAGCTGCCGGAACACACCAACAGGTGTTCGGTGACAGATTTTCAACTTGAGGTTGGTAGCTAGCCAGGCGGACTCAGAAAAATCCCTTGTACCATGCAATACATACTACATAGTTATAATATCCAATATTAATAGTATGATATACTCGTATGAAAATAACACCAATGACAAAGAAGTTGCGAAGCAGTAAGATAGCGTTGTATGGGCGTGTCACGGAGAGGGATGAAAGTCATATAAGTATGAAGATGAACGTATATCGGAATAGAGAAAAATCAAGGAAGGTACAGACAAATTGTGTGAAGAATGATAATTCGTATTATATAATTGAGCCAATAGAGGTGAATACAGAAGCAAAACATGTTTTGTCTACCATCTGCACATTGAAAATCTGCGATAAAGGAACTATTACTATTTGATAATAACAACACAATAGTTCCATCCACTATTCTAAGCTTACCATGTTGCCTTCGCTTGTGATTGATATCGATGACAAATGAAGATTGATTGTCTGAATCAGCTGTTTTGCAATTACATAGAAAACTACATATCATAGTCTTAATAATGTTAAATGATTGTGATAATAACAATAAATATATATTTAGTCATATACATCAATCTATTTAAAAACTGGAGCGTACTCCTACACTATTGTATTGAAACAAGGTGTATTTCGAATAAAGATTCTATGCATTTGACAACACCCAAAAAATGTTAGAAATGTTAACACGAGTCGGAGAACAATCGCTTGTTAACATCAAAAGAAACTGGTGTTGGTAAAGGAATAGTTTTTGTTATTGTACGCTGAATTTTGCGAGAAATTCGTAAAATACTGTCGGATAAGGTGGCGTTTAAAAATATATTTCAATAAATTGGCACTATGTGTTGTATTGTGAACTGTTTTTTTAATTCAGAGTCGCCCATTATTGGAATAAAAAAACGTATATAATATTTTGGGTACAATGGTATCCTTAAAGTCTTGTTAAACTTGTTCATTATTAACATACTTACCCATTCACTTAAAGTGGATAAAGTCATATATTGTTATCAATTAATGAATTACTTACCAGTAACATTTTCTTATTTAATATTATAATTCAGCACGTTATTCTAAAAACATAAAATTTTAATATCTACCCATATCAATATAATGACAGAACCAAGGTTATTTAAAAATTATAGTATTTAACATTTATGTAAAACATAAATATGTTTTATTTTTCATTTAATTTTGTAAGTAGAGATACGTAATCGAAAATCGCAATAATTCTTATATTTTAGAAAAACATCTATATTTCTTTACTTTTAGTTCCGAACCAGGAATATTAATGCTTAACGTAAATCAGGATCACCTACAATTCCACAAAGAATTTCGGGCACGCGTACAATGTGGGCGAGAACCCAATACACGAATTAAAAATATTAAAAACAAAAACAAAACGCGCCATTAATATTCGTTAGAAATATTGGTTTGTCCCAAAAATGTGCCCGGGGGCAGTAACTCTATCCGGCGTGGGTGTTGAGTGGACATGACTTACAAAATGCACAATATATTATTCGTGGTATGGTCAAATGTTCTTAATAATTATTATGATATATGAACACGTCAATATTGTTTTTTTAATATATCACACTATTTTTATTATAGATTTCATTTATCTGTACTATTAATCTTGTCATTCATCATAACAAAGTGTAAAATATAGTTTTGTGTTTCGCATTTATGTTTAATATAACTTATTGTTCTTGCCTAATCTGATGAAGCTACAGAGTTTCTTTCAGCTAACAGCGTTAGTCACTTCAAATAAAAAAAACCTATGTTTATAGCTCTTCAAATGAGTCCGTTTTATTAACAGAATTACATGAAGATGTTTTTCTATACATAAAAGCCTATAGAAGGTATTATACAATAAGTAGTATAAACATTAAAAATACCAACACAAAACCAACCCTTACAATGGAATACATTTATATACATTAGTTACTACGTCAGTACATTCAATAAAAACTATTTTTCGGCATTTAGCTTTGATCACCTTTTAAGAACAAAGTAGCCTGTGTTAATTAAACTTACTTACCGTTTATTTATCTTTGAACTCCTTGTATGTAATGAAATACGAGGAGTACTAATGAGTACAAAAAATTCAAATTTGTTATTATAATGTGTCTTATACATTATTACATAGTTAATATAAATACAATAAATAAACGTGTTATTGGCCTGTTTTATATACCAGCAGGTGTACACCGCGGTAACACGTCACAAGTTTGTATTCCATCTTTAAGGTCGTATGCTCTATATATAACTTAGAATATATTATAACTAATGGGCTATCTGTTACAACAATATGATTTTAAATTAAACTGCCAGTGCTTATACAAGCATATTGGAACATACAAACGCTCCAGCTTTGTATTATTTCTAACCCTGTATTGAGATTTCGTATCGGCTTCAGCAAGATATCAAAAATCGTTAGTTAACCCTGTGAGGCACTAGTATGTTATAAAATTAAATTATAAATATTATAAAACTAAATTATTGTATACCATACTATTGATAATTCTATAATAAAGGAATTCATGTATAATTGTCTGTAAATGTTTCCTATAAACAAAATACAAATAATATCATATCCATACTTTTGCTAATGTAAATCGGATGGATATTCTTCCGTATGTAGGCGAGTCCAATACCGGGAAGGGCACCACGAATTGACAATAAAATGTATTCTCTTAACAAGAATTATGATGACGTAAAAGTTCTATCCTATTTTCTGACTTATGACACGATCATATTGTACGTTCCCAGTTATAACCAGCTGGCTATTAAGTTATAAAATTGTAATTGATCGTAAAATGTTTTCAATTGGTAAAAGCTATATTGAGTAATATATTATTCTCTTCAGTTTTTATATTATTTTACACTATGAGCAGATTATTTATCAACTTCTAATTAAAGTGAACTCTTATCAATGATAAATTGTTGTTTATTGGTTTAATTATATATGTATAATACTATAATATACATTTTCTGGTCTTAGAACAACGTAGTTTTATCATCCATGATTATATTTCGTTTGTATATTCAAAAATCACGTTATTATGAAGATTATGCAACCTACTATGACAATACGCAATAGGTAAATGAATTGTTACACTAACATTGTACTTCTACTAATGATCGTACTTAAGACGTGACCATAAATTACGTGAGCTAAAAATGAACGGAGGTCTCCGGTAATATCTGATCAAATAAAATTCATAGTTAGGCCGAAATCAATAAATATCTCATAGTATATTTTTTTTAGAATACACATTATTATACATTTACTAGGTGTGCCCACAGATTCGTACGTTTTTTTTAATTTTAAAACTTCTTTGTTTACAACGTTTGCTTTTAAATAGTATATGAATGTACATGAATAAAGAGTATGTTTGCTCCACTAATATGGGAGAAACCAACATGGACACTTAGAACTGGCTGTACAAAAAGCAACTGGCATCAGGAATCATTTTATTTTTTAAATACTTAATAGATTTTAACGTTTGACCATAATCTCATTTGATATTAAATGACGTATTCGAAAATTCTTGTGCTTTTACTCGTACCAGTTATGTTCGTAGGAGACACCTATAGCTGCTTGGCGACAGATTTTCAACATTTTATGGTCACAGTCTTGGAAAAAGCCCTCTCACCATACAAATCCACAACCGCAACACGAAGCGTCTTAAAAATAATCAATGAAATTCCATTTTCTATTTTTTTTACAAATTATATCAAATTGTTGAAATTCGTAAATATTTAAATTATAATGTGTTTTACTGTGAACCTATTTTGATTGCATACTAATTCTATACTGGCCCAAGCTGTACTTACGATAACTGTAAGAACCTCCATGAAATTTCGTCTATTATCTTTGAAAATTTGCGTATTTAGATAGACAAACAAACAAAGACACAGAGAGACCAACTTGTTTAAAATATACTTAATGTATTTTGTTGCACTCCTTACATTATCCGCAATCAGTTTTTTGGCACATACATATTTTCAATTTATAGACACTTTTATTAGTATAGAATTGGGAATATATACAGGTAACATTTTATATTATACGCAGTGTCAAAAAGGGTCTCCATGGAAAATATTAATTAAAACAGTTAGGTATTAAGTGGTATGAAATAAAATAGACGAAAATACCAAATATTATATTATTAAAAAATTATAGGTAAAATTATTCTCAAGTGAGAATAGGCTAGTGGCCTACTTTTGAATACTTATGAATTCTATACTCATGGTACAAATAAAAACACATCACGTAGTTAATGGACACCCCTTTTTACTTGTATGTCTACTCCTGCCAGATTCATGTATTTTACTTACAATATGTTATAGCCAGACGCTCTTAGTAAAGATCTCAAAAAGATATGGTATCGGGAATCTTTCACGTAAACATTTTTTATTGTATAACACCTCTAGTGAACGAAAACAATAATTTTCAGACATGAATTTAAATTTTCTTCTATTGTTTTTGGTGTATATGTTTTTAACATTCCACTACAACTATAAAACTTTTTATAGATAAATATTAAAGAATGCATTGTAATAATAATTGTAAGAAATTCATGATGTAATATTACATAAATATATCAATAATAATAGCTTTGTATATAACATATTTGAAGATATTTATATATAGATATATAAAATACTTATATTACAATTATTTTTATAAGGTAATAAGACCTACTTATTATAATGTATTATGTGTGTGTATTTAATATTTATTCCAGAGATTTTAACTTTAATCCATTGAATTTCAATAACATTTCTTTCAAAAATAAAGTTTTCGGCAGGTACAATATTCTTGCTGTTAAGTTTTTTTGTCAAGACAGGCTATGATGCCGGTTAGGGCTGTCAAACTCTACGCCGCTTGACGTTAGGATTGACGAGCGTGGCTTGCGTAGTTACTTTGTTTTTTATTATTTTCAAGTCCAGGTGTCTGATAAAATATTGCTGGTATACGAAATATAAAAGGATAACTTTAGATGTTAGCTTTGTCTTAGTATTTTTAAAGAACTAAATAAAGTTCCTTCATTGATTTTACTATAGAAACTTTTAAGAATTTATTAGGAATGAAGATTAATTGTTTGTAATATCCAACGAAAGATTGAAGTAATATTTATTAAGCAAAAACTTATCAGTCTCCTCTCAACTTCTACCTTATATGACTGAGGATATGACATAAAAGATTTTTTTTTTGGTTTTTAATATAAGACGTTTTCGAGAAAATAATGCTGCAAATATAGAACATCGACTAGAAGTAAATGCTTACTAGATAAATACAAAAGCTTCTGACACTCATACCAAAAATTACGAATGTGACTTTAATTTTTTTGTATGGCTAGACAGAAAAATAGTAGATCTACATCATCTAGCAGGGAAGGAAATCGTTTATCCTGACTTATAGGATAACGGCAATGACAAGTTGTCGTTATGGTAAAACAGATAGATAAATACAACGTATGCCAAAAATCTTGATATCGCATGTTCGAGTCGCTATGGGCGCCGGCAGTAAGGGGACGCTCCTGTACCTTCCTGCCAGGAAATAAAAACATGCCATTTTTTATATGAAGTTTCTGTTTATAAAAATGAGGGCCTATAGGTTGCTGCCTGAATTTGTTCATCACTTTGTCAATAAATTCAGTATCATTCTCTACTCTTTTCCTGTGAACACAGGACATGCACTGGTCTTAACTTGCTAAATGTACTTTCAACACTACGTGTTGGTGCTGGAATAGTTTAACCAATTTTGATATCCTCACATGAGGACCCACATATATTAATAGGCCGGCAACGCACTTGCGACTTCCCTGGTGTTGCTAATGTCTATGGACGGCGGTGATCACTTATCATCAGGTGACCCACCTGTTCGTTTGCCCCCTATAATATAAAAAAATATATATGTATATATTTATAATTATATATGTTATATTACTTAATCTATATATACATGAATTTCTGTTCGTTTGTGTCGCTAAAACTCGAGAATAGCTGGACCGATTTGGCCAATTTTAATCTTGAAATATTTGTGGAAAGACTCGGGAAGCTTTAAATGGTGAGAAACATAAATAATAAGTATAATAAAATACTAAAAAAGACAATATAATTTTCAAATACAAAATCCTCCTATCTATGAAACATTTGATGTCTTTTGTAATTTTAGAAAAAGAAAATTGCCATTCGTATATCAAATATTTATAGGTGCGTTCAGAAATTTGTCTGATTCATAGTTGTAGTATGAAGTTTGATCTTTTTGGTCTGTTTTGTTGTAATACAAAACAGTTATGTTACAGAAATAAAAATAGTACATGAGAAAGCTATAAATTGATTAAGTGCAAAACTGTGTTGCATTTATATTGTAAATAAAAATTAGTAATAAATTTTGACCACAATTTACACAAATATATGTAAGTGATGCGAAGTTCACCGGGTCGTCTAGTAATATATATTGTATTTGTGAAGATGCAGAGAGATGATAAGAGATAAGCTCCCCGCACCTCCTTGAAAATAATTCTGACGACGCTCATGCGAGTCATAGTAGTTATATAGAAGTTATGTGTTTCAAGAGAAGCTCTACCATTCCTGGTTATCAAAATATTATCCAATAGAATATTTAGTAACTGGAATGAAACGAAGTAAATGCAATGATGGACTAGTAAGAGAAATCTTGGTCGCAGCTTTGAAGAACGTTTGTTTTTTCATATAATTAGCCCGAGCTTTCGGAACAAATATCATGATGACAGTAGCTTAGTAACTTAGTAATGTCGCTATTTTCAGAGGCTCGTTTACTTCCACCATTAAATCGTTTTTTTTTTAATTTTTAATCTCTCTACTTTTCTTAGTCACGTTTACCCGTTACATTTAATCGTCAGAGTATTTATGTAGCATAATAATATTTTTTTAGACATTTTTTTAGGCGTTTTTTTATTATATCATTTGTAGTTAACATCGATTTCTCAAATTAATGGCTTATCGTAATACCTACCAACATTTACGTAAATTACTACTTATTTATAACTATATACTTGTTTTGAATAATTTAGCTACTAATTTTATCAGGTTATTCATAAATATAAGAATATCTCGTGTATAATTCTATTTTTGTGTAATAATCTGTACCTGTATTTGAACATTTTCCAAATGTTGTATTTGGCTACTGATCAAGAAAATTACCTTAACCTCTGGACTGTCCAAAACCATCAAGTTTTAAGTTCATACAATCGAATGTAAGCTTCATGAGGCACAGGTCAACAGACTGACAGCATAAGCTTAGAAAATACCCGATATATTACAAAACTTTGAAAAATAACAAGTGATATATTGTAAAATTATAATAATGTTTGTACTTGTAAATATCTTTTCATTTGTACGAACTTTTTTTAACTAAATCAATATTTACAATGTACGAAGTCGTAAAAAATAATAAAACCATAATCCGCCATCTTGAGATTTGAGTCTTAAAAAATTAGCCAAGGGGTTAAACAAATGTTTGTCTGCCTGTAATTCTCTATTCAATTATGTTAATATTATCCATAATATTTTAAGAACCATAAAATATATACATATTTCATTAAAAATAAATATGGAGTCGAAAATAATAACAGCATTTTATAATAACTAGCTATTGTGAGAAGTTTAACCGGACCACATAATAAAATTATAGTGTTATTATAACTCGTTATTTTCGCGACACATTAATACATAAAAAATAAGACACTGTAATAATGAAGCAAATTAAATGAATCCCAATGAGTGAGTTATTATAATGAGCAATGAAAGGGGAAGGCATTGCAGTGCTGTTGCGGCCGTGAATCACTGCCGGACGCCGACGATACGGTACGGGTACGCGCGGCGCGGCGGCTCGCCTGTGTCCGCTTGTTCGTCCAACGATAAAAAAAGCTCCAAAGTAGACACTGCTTCAAGCTTGCGTGTTGGATTTTCCCCGGGCCTTCGAATAACCTGTGCTTGCTCATTTAAATATTATATCTGTTTTAATTTGTTTCCGTTCGCAGAACGCTTGCCGTCTTACTCTTTCTTAGCATCCGTTTCCATTTTAATTTATATTTATCAGCGAGATAATATGACTGTGCAGTTCGTGGCCGGTGTTGTTGCTACATTTACTATTATATTTTTATTGGGACGCTATTGTATGAGTTGGCAGATATTTATCGGGTATTGGAACATTATTCGGTCTGCTCATAATCGTCCTGCATAAAGCACCTTGTCACACGGTCGTTGGGCGCCGAATGCGCTCGCCCGACCCCACGGTATTCTTTTTGTGATCCCCGAACGAAGGCCCGTATTCTCCAAGAAGTGGAAAAAATGAAGATATTAATATATCTTTCTAATTCGAAATACGTTACAGATAAAAGGTGGGATCATAAATCATTATGCGCGCTGTACGGGACACCTTTAAAATATGCGAGAGAAAATCAATTTACTGAGAAGTGTCGTCATTGTCGTGAATTACCTATTGTTGTGATAACTTTAGAAGGCACTATTTGGCTGTATTATAAATGTGTGCTAAATGTTCTGTAGTATACTAAGTTTTCGTCCGAAGTACATTTTATACAGTTACGCTCTTAGCATTCAGTAAATACTTTATCGGCGCAATATCATATAATTTCAGAAATATCACTATACTACTATCTACTACAGATATTTCTTGAAATGGGTTTGGAAATATTTTAAACTATTATTAAAGGTTGTTTTTATAGAAGTCTGTGTATGTTACTAGGGCTATTATATATTAGATGGGGGCTTCAATTTTATTTTATCATTATTATTATTATATTATGTTTTACATATATATAGATAATATAAATACAGTTCCTTTGAGGCTTAACCATGTAAAAACCATAGTACCATTCGATGCGGGATTTTTCGTAGATACTTCTAGGCTACTTATTTTTTGGATATTACGTTGACCCTTTGTCATTTCTTTAAGGCCCAACGTAGCGTTTGTTTAGTCCAAATTGGAATTCGTTGAAACTGGTCTTTACGAATAATGATTTTATCAAATCGGTCGTGAAATGAAGTGAAGTGTTGTATTACATTTAATTTAATGGAACATGTAATGTATTTTAATATTTTTCCAATTATTTGATAGCTACAATATATACTGTAGGACTAAGGCGCGACGTCGTGCCCCTCTATCCGTTAACCTCATGTAAGCAATTGACCAGTCATCGGTCTCTTATTAATAATTTCGTTATTGAAGATTAAATTACCTTTACTATGTTATGTTTAAAAATCGATTAATACAATGCATATTAATTTTACAAATCAAATTTTTTGTCGAAAATAAATAAAAAATAATTAAATGTATTATGAAATATAAAATAAAATTAACTTAAGATGTAAACATTTTATAGTAAAACAATGTAATAACCTTATTAATAGGCTGATTATTCTAGAGCACACATTCTTACATACGACCATTCAATTTCGAACCAAGCTTACATTGTACTATGTTAACTAAACAGCCGATATACATACATATATACATATTTAACATCAACACACAGAGCTGTTTAATTATGCTTATCACACAAAAAGTCGACTATACGGGGATAGAAACTGCGACTTCTCCGCTTAAGAAATAGAACTTAATACTATTTTGCTAGACAAAGATGAATGTCCTCGAGGGTAATTAATTTTGCAACAAAGGTAATCCAAATCTTAATTACCATAATAATAGTTACTAGTGGTCGTCCAGTGGTCGAAACTCGAACATAATTCTTTTTTTACTAAATTTCGATATTGTAAGAAATTTGAAGTATGACGAATATAAATATTGAATATAGAATGAACATATGAATATAAATATTGACAAATGTAAATAAACGTTTCGACTCGTCGGTCATAAGGAAAAACTAGAACTTTTCATATATTTTTTAAATTGATAACTCAAATTCGTCAATAGCTACTGACCATAATATAATAATTATAAGATAAAAAGGTACTGAACTGCTTTGCCTTCGCCTAATTATTTATAGATTGCCAGGTGATGGTACGGCACGACGTTCGTGTCCGACTTCATTGTAAACACCGTACGTCCGTTCTGAGATCAATCAGTAATCAAGCAGAGTTGCAGGACGTCTGTATACGATTGGTACCCCGAGTAATTATTGAGTAAAGAACAAACAAATATTAATTTAATAAACCCACATTCTTATTTATACTATTACTTAGAATAATCGCTTTTCATCGACGCCATGTTTTATACTATTTGCATTTACTATGTAATAACATCACAAGTAAAATACTTATAAAATGGTATACTTCAAATGAATTCTATAAGTGTATATTAATTGTAGATTGTAACAATATTACAAAAAGTTGATATCACCATAGCAGCACGTTTGGAAAATTGGTCATTTATATATTAAAATTTTTAATATCACAGTGTTATCAAGTAGATCCTATAAAGTATATTACGATATAAAATGATTAAATGTGTCGCTTATATTTAAATAAAACGATACAATTAAAGTATTAAAACGACAACATTGAATATGAATTACTTGCGACAATATCGAATTTATATCTTACTAGCTGTTGCCCGCAGCTCTGCATGCGTTTTTTTATAATTGTAAATTACTTCTTATAGGATCAGCAACCTGTTAGTGAAAGTTCCGTGAAAAATGGTTCAAACGTTTTGGAGGTAGTACTGCAAACGGAGCCATGGGTAAAAGCTAGTCGAAAATAAAAAAGCTTTAATTACTTTTTATAACGTTAGCTATCTGCCAGTGAATGTCCCATGAAAATAGGTCCAATCGTTTTGGAGATAGTAGGTACTACAGACGAAGCCACGAATGATAGCTAGTCTAAAATAATGCAACCTTTGTCACCCGCTGTAATTTTTTAACTATACCGTCAGTGAAATTTTTGTCAAAATCGGTCCAGCCGTTTCGGAGATTACCCGGAACAAACAGACAGACACACAGACAGACTGACAAATTTTTTTAAATTGTGGATTTGTTATCAGTATCGTGTATACGTTCATATCCAATCAGTAAAAACTCGTTATTTTGATATCACATATAGACACTTCATTTTTATTATATGTATGTATAGATATAGATGTAAATGTTAAGAGAAGCGCACGTGTATGAATATCAAGTACTCGTAATTACAAGGCGATGACACGGCCAGAGGCAATAGACGACCAGCACTTTTAAAGATTTGTTGATGTATATTTTTAACCGCAATAAATAGCGTTTTGTACATCCACGTTCCGCAACACGATATCAAGTAACTCGTCAATTGTTTTTTCTCAAAACACACCTAAAGCCATTTACCACAATTTCGGTTCAAAGGCTGAACGTTTCAGATTTCACATCGGCCGTGCTATTTCTAAAAAGCTTGTTTTCTCAGCAGAGCGCACTTAAGTAGCGATTTGTAACTTAATATCACGTTGTAATTCGGTATAGGCGATGTGCCAACTTTTAGAATCGCTGTCCTTGATTACTAATGTACAGAATCACTTTACAAATTCTATCAGGAAAGATTAAATTCCATATTGAACCACATAATAACACAAAGGTTATGTTGAACATCATTTTAAAATTTAACTCAAAGATAAAGTTTCTATATCGATGTAATGTTACAAAAAAGTGTCTCCCGTGGGTGATACAGCCGTTTAAGATAAACATCTGACCCTAGCCCGTGTCCCGCATGGCATGCAACGAATTCACGAAGCACATTCCCGCCTTATGTTTTTATTTTGACACTAACCCTTCTTACATATCTACATATTATGTTATTTGTTTTATATCAAATACTGAAGTAGTAAAAACAAAAGCCATAAACAAGAAGATTCTATTTAAAAAGAAATTTCATAATTAAAAAATTATTATTTCATATGTACCTTGTTGCCAGTCAATTCACACATTTATATAATTACTAACTTTACCTACAGCTGCGCTCGTGTTAATTTAGAATTGACTTATGCATCTGGGAACAGTACTTTTTCCTTGACTGTTTTTTTCTGAATCAAAAAAATCAAAATCAAAATCAAAAATACTTTATTCAATTTAGGCCCTAAGAAGGCGCTTATGAACGTCAAAACTACCACCGGTTCGGAATACATCCCAAAAGTACCCTGTGTCCTATTCTGTATCCTTCACAATATGTATATAATATTCATGATGCTGTGTTGAGTAGGTAAGACGTAAAACCGTAGCAAATAACCAAACAAACAAACTGACATTCAGATATATAATAATAGTAACGATAAGGATAGATGAAAAAATCAATACAATGTTAAAATCAAAACTTCTTGTTAAATACTAATATTTAGTATAATACTCTTACATAGATATTGCTAATGGAGTTACAAATTTCCGTTTTTAATATTGAAGTGTATATAAATACATACATCATTTATCTTTATATTATTCAACACGAAAGAATCTGTTCGAATGACTTTGTTTTATAGTAACATTCAAATGTAAGTACTCGTAAAACTTCACAATATTGTTACCAGTAAACGATGTTTTCATTAGAATTATTGGTATATACGAAGATATTATTTTTTTATCCTCTCATAAACCTTGTGTAGAGGCGGCTATATTTAGAGCGGTCAAACAGATTGACGAGGACTGTAGGTGCATAAGCGCTACGGCGAGTTTATATTGCACCTATGTTATACAAAATTATTATACCATTATAATTTGGAACTGCTATCACATTTAAATTAAATTGTATTATAGTTTTTCAATTAGATGGTGTTCAAACCGTCGAACAGGTCACCGCAGGGAACAAACATATCAGACGCGTGCGCATAAGATGTATCACAGCCTAATAGAATTTGTCTTTGATCCTTTTTTGTGTCATCTACCGAGATGCGACGCCCGATTAGTTGTAAGACGGGTGACACATGTTTTGGAGTCTTTTATCTCATATTAAGCTCATTAGTGATCAGGATCAATTCAATTTTATTGTTTTGAACGATAAAATAAAGTCATTATGGATACTACTTTTTTTAACGGAACGATTACAAGTTATTTTATGCGATTACAAATATTTAACAACAACCTTATGGCCGCAGGTTCGCTCACGTTACGTAAATTTGACCTCCTCTTTAGTACTTTTCTTCTGGATGAAATATAGGTAACCTATGTCCTTGTCTGTCTCCCTGACAACGTGTAAACAAAATTTAATGGTGATTTGTTAAGTAGTTAAGACGTCAAAGCGCACAAACGAAACAAACTAACATTCATATTTATAACATTATGTTTAGCCTTACTTTCTGTGTAATAAGTATTTAATTAATCGCTCGTCATGGTCAAAATTGCTACAATTGGCCACCAATGACTTACGATGCTTTTGAAAGCCTCGCGTGAGTTCATTGCTGCGTTACTTCCAAAATATCAGTAAATGTTATTACTTGTTCGATATTGTCACTAAAAACCTAAGTAATTTTATTTTGATTTCAAAGTTAATTCTATAAAATTACTAATCAATGAAATGTAGATTAAATTATATTGATATAATCCTGAAACTTGTCCTGCGTTACCTACAGATATTTTCGGCTCCAAGAGTGTGCTAAAAGTTGATTCACCCAATTATGTATCACATACTTACAATGTATCACAATATTTAGTATCGAGATGAATGAAAGTTTTTACCATTGAATTGAAACCGTGTCGTATAGTTTATCCATTCATTGAGGAGATTCGATACACAGAAATTGTGGTAAGGGAAACTTAAAGAGCTCTATTATTAGCACGTTAACGCACTTGAGATAAGCATCTGTGTGTCCTCACGCGGTCTTCAAGTTTCAAACACAATGCACCGGATTACAACCGAAGAGGCTTATTTGTAAACAACACAATAACATAGACGTCGTTGTATAGTGCGGTTATAGTAGCCTAACGCTTCGCCTACTTGTAATAAACATGTTTTATTGTTATTCACATCTCGTACGATTCGGCGAACACGTGAAGAATTTAGCCACAAATGCACGCGAGAAACTGATGATACTACAAAAAAATATTTGGGTCACGATGAAAAGAAATATATAAAATTTATTCAAAAATTCTTGCATTGATACCTGGATATAATGTTATTGTGGGTAGATATTTGCGGGAAAAAATGTAGAAAAAAATATTAGTCTATAAATGTTAAATGAATATTAAGCAAAGGTTTTTTTGCGAGGAACAGTGCTAACTTAAACATCACGACAATATCGTCTCCACGTATCCGTAATGCGAATGAAAGATTGTTTGTTTGTAACACTTTCATGCCTTAACTACTGAACTGAACAGAAATTTCACATATACGTTATCAAGGGTACAGCAAAGGGGATACCTTTCATCTCATAAAATATTCATCTACTGTTCACGTAGGATGGATCAAATTTACATTGACAAGGATTTTCAGTTAAATCATCTACTCCTTCAACTTCGCTGTAATATAGCCACTCTAAACCGTTGTTAGTTGCGTACAGAAGCTCAGTAACTCGTCTTGCGGCAATTCGTGAACGTTGTACATCTATTGTACTTAGAAAAAAATATTTAAAAATTACGTGATATTTGCTAAAATCCCCTCTCTCTCCTCCACGTGAAATATAGTAAGATTCAGCTTCACGCGCTGTTTCTGATCCCCTCACGCATTAAATGTATCCCTAAGAACTGAAATCATATTAATGAATTACACACTCTTGATTTTCTTGTAACATATTAAACCTATATACATGTATTATATTATCTTACTTATATATTATGAAAAACCTTATGCAGATGTTACCACAAGTCTCAAGATATCATTTACATTGTTCGTATTAATAATCAAATGGTCAGAAGTAAAGGCAGTCGTATAAGTGGTATTGTACAGAGACACAAACTTATTGAATCGTCATATTAAAAATAAATCATTTGCCATCGGCTTACAGTCGAATATGCCCCGTTTATTGCTTTAGTTACGGCGATGCGACAAAGTCGACTTATAAATATGATTTATGCCCGTGTTAAGTATCCCGTGCAATTGTTGTGAATATTTATTTATTCTCGTAAACTATAAACAACGAGCAAATCTGGTTATTTATAGCGTGATTGGACATTCGCGTATGCATCAATATATTTTTATTACTAAAACAAAAATTATATTAAATTGAACAGATAGGACTACCATTTTTTTCAGTGTTACCAATTTTACTTCATTACCTTTTTTTTCCAACTGACTACACTGTTGGCTGGTTAAGGCCGCTACAGTTTCACCGGACTACTCCTTTCATTACTTAAATATATATTTTATAGTTTATTATGAAATTTAATTAACTGCAGTATGTGTGCTTATCGTGTAAAATATAACGCCTAAATAGCTATGCCATTAATTTCTTAGACAACTAATTGTAGAAGAGAATTATTATAACATACATTTATTACATACTAGCAGACCTGGCGGACGTTGTTCTGCCCTGTTAATAAAAAAATATATACATATGTGCATGAAACGCTAAAGGTGGCTTGACTTTTTCCGATTCTTTCAACAATTATCATTATATTTCAACCAATTTAGAAACAAAAAACCTTGACAAATTATATACCTAAACCTTCCCCGTGAATTACTCTATCTATTGGTGAAGATCGCATTCACCATCCGTTCCAATATGTTTTGAGATTATTGCGAACATCCAGACAGACAGACAGACAGACGCGGCGAACGACTTTGTTGTATAATATGTATTGATTCTTAATCAATAATCAATAAAATGCGTGTTATAATAATTATTGTCTTAATCACTTAGCTAATTCATTTCCATGCTCTCTGAAAATACCTTTCGTTCTCTTTAGACATTCAGCCTTCTTGAGTTCGGACACCTACTGGAATTTTTACAGGTCTCATCGCGGCCTTTTAACCCTAATCTATTATTCTTTTTTTATATATTATAGGGGGCAAACGAACAGGTAGGTCACCTGATGGTAAGTGATCACCGCCGTCCATAGACACTAGCAACACCAAGGGAGTCGCAAGTGCGTTGCCGGCCTTTTAATATATGTGGGCCTCCGGCGCTCTCACTGACCGAACGAAACGCAACAGTGCAACCACTGTTACTTCACGTCGGCTTTCTGTGAGAGGGTGGTACTACCTCGGGCGAGCCGACCCATTCATTTTGAAACCAGTATTAGTTTCAGCGTAGATCTACCACCTACCAAATCTTGATCTCTATTTTTCATTATTTTGTTAATATAACTAATATTGTCGTATTTATATTAACAGGAGAGAAACCATTTAAATGTGAGTACGCTGGCTGCGACCGACGTTTTGCGAATTCATCAGACAGAAAAAAACACTCCCACGTACACACGTCTGACAAACCGTACAATTGCCGAGTGCATGGTTGTGACAAGTCGTACACTCACCCCTCTTCTTTAAGAAAACATATGAAGGTCCATGGAGCAGCAGGGGATGCATCACCGAGGTACGACAGCGACGGAGACGACTCTTCATCTGCTGGCAGTGTTAGTGTGACGGTAGGAGCAGCGAGCCCTGCTGCACCTCTCCCTCCACCTCCAGCACCGGCACCACCTACAGCTTTACACCATCCTCATCACCATCCGTCAATAACGGATAAATTAGAGAGCCTCAACGACAAGTACCTTAATCCTCATGAACAGAAAACATACGAGCGTCCACCCGCCCCACCACATCACAACCAGCCACCGCCGCATTTAACAAATATCGGCAATAATGGAGTGATGGATAATAAGATAGGCTTTGGTGGACATTGGACGCAGTTCCAGCAACCCGCCCCGACGATGCCCCATGGTGTACCAGAATGGTGGTGTCCTACGCAAGAACCTTATCATCATCATCATCTGATGCACCATTCCGGTGCCGCCGCCGCTTATTGACCACATCGCGCTTAGGGAACTCTTCATTCGACGATTAAGAAACTTAGCCTCATCGTACTATGAGATTGCGATGCTTGCTTTTAAGTCACCACTTCGCCTTCGGAACTTTTCTTATTTAAGAGTATAAGGATGGAATGAAAGTGAGCGTGGAATGAATAGTTCACTAACGCGCGGTGGAATTCAATCAGTTAAGTGTTACGCTTATTAATAATAATAATAGTCCATAGTCATTCCGACCATTTCTATGAATTGTATCTGTAATAGCCAATGTCAGCCGTCCGAATGTATTATTAAACTTTGGGTCCTAATATTAAGTGAAGAGTTATTCGTGAAATAAGAAATTATATGAATGTAAACAATGAAGTCACGTGTGAAAAGAATCTGTTGTTTTCAAGTAAACAATTTATTTTAAGAGAACAATAACTTCGAACTACGATTTTTACATCATATATTTTCTGTAAACAATCACGCAAAAATATGTAAGTATGCCTTTTATAAAAAAAAAGAGTCTTTATTGAATATGTATTGTCTGTAATACCATGAGACAAGGTTTGATGGCGTTGACTTTTGTCAACCACTTTGTTGACAATGATTTATTGCAGCCTTTCCGTAAATCTGGAAGACCCTTACAAACAAATGGCATTGTTAAAATTGTTTTAAATATGTCAGTAAGTTTAGAGATACTCGAAATGTAGTTACTTATAATAGTTAGAAGATTATAAACGTTGACATTGACGCCAATATGATATATAGTATTTGAAACAAACAGCTCAGTGGCAAAACAATTTATTTGAATAGCTATTTAAATTATTCCATTAACCACTGAAATTACAAGTATAACATGAAACCAATCCTACTCAGAAATATACCTATAAATAGTTTACATTAATATAATATTTTTTTAAGTTAAAAATCTCAGACTTAAATGTATAAATTATGTTCATTTTATTGAATTAACCTATAGATATCCCAAAAAGTAATTTATGTAAGTAGTATAGGTATTTCTAAAATCTAAAGAAGGATACCTAATATTAGTACTGCATATTAATTTAAACATTTAATATATGATAATATTTTCAATAGAAAGGCATTTTTCTGAAACGTTCTAATGCAAAAAAGTTTTTTGTTTCGAATTAAGTTCTATTATATTAAAAACAGTAACATTTGGAATATAGAATATCAGCGTCACGAAAAAATTAATTTCACTTTGTGAAACAAAACTAATTAGATGTATGTTCGTACGCGAAATCAATTTTATCGATACAATATGTCGACCCTAGAATATAGTTAGCTATTATATCTATTATTTTGAAACAAATCTCTTTAAAATAAATATTATATGGCCAAAGCACCGAAGTCTAATAAATTTATACATTTTATATAGGTTGTAAAAAATCGTGTAAATTTTTATCGTTAAGCTAGCTAGTATATGTAAAAATATATAATAATAATGCCCAGTGATAGTAGAAATAAGCGATTATACTACATGTAAATTGAAACACAAATGTAATTGCTCTTATTGTCATTGCTATTTTATTGTGCTATCGAAATCTTTACTATATTTGTAAATTTATTATAAGTATAAATAATGAATGCTATTTTTTCACGGACCGATTTTAAAATTATTGAAAATATAAAAAATAATATTATAACTTCTACATGAACTCTGAAATGACTGATAAAACCATGAAGCATGATATATCGTAAGGTAGTCTAAGGAATAAAGTTATTGTCTTTTTTACAGCCCTGTAAATAGCTAAGAATATAAATATTTCGATTTCATTTGTTTTATATTTTGACCACTTTAACTTTTTCTTTTTCTAATGACTTAAGTTCAAACTGTGTACTTCCTTTTTATTATGTCCTAATTATTAATTTGTTTTGGTCTATTGTGTCCTTTAGTCGACACATAATTGAATATAAGACCAATTCAATGTATTTAATTCAAATTAAAACTCTATTAATAAAAGGTCAGCCATGTTCCATGTTTTTATTTCACTCAAAATTACCTAATTGCTAACATATAAAACTACAGAATATCAATTTATTGTATGAATCACTGGAAAGATGTATAGTCTTTGAGAGATACCAATAGATCAATCTATACAGATACTGGATTTAAAATGAAAATTCAATAATATTCTCGCAATCATTTCAAATTTCGATGGGATTCCGATCAAAAAACTTAAGCCCGTGACGATATCCACAATAAAACATCAAAATAACAAAACAACGAACAATCATTCTAAAAGAGTATTGAATTTATCACTGAGAAGGAACGAGACAAAGAAATGATAAATGATCTAAATGCCATAAAGTTCGGTGCGCGTGAGAGAGACGGTGAGTATATTCGATTCGACTTTACTGTCTGTAGGGATGATTTATCGTTTCTCAACAGGGATTGGCCGATTCAGTACTTGAAGATTTATAGATCCATACGAGCATGCGCGGTAGAAGCGTTTTCTTATTATAAGCTTCACTCCTGCGCATGCTTATGGGACTGTTACTGTTTTGTTTCTATTAGTTATGATTTAAATCTATACTAATATATCAAATTTGTTTGCATGTATATTTCAACTGATTTAACTTAAAATCTATTTAATGGATTTTCATTAAACTACTCCCAGCGAAACAGGCGAGTTTCAGCTAGTATATATATTTTTTACTTTACCTAGGTTCAAGCGTTTCATCATAACTTCATCTAATATTTGACGACTATGTGGTCTAAGATTATAAACATGCTAGCCCTAATGAAGTACTGGCCCTAAAGTGTAGGTGCTTGACGACATATTTTCAACTTGAGGGTGGTAGCAAGCCACGAGGGTTTATAAAAACCCCTACCACCATGCATATCTGAAAGAGATATAATATAATTGGCATGGAGCTTACTTGTTAGTTCATCATCATCATCTTACCCTTATCCCACCTAAATAGGGTCGGCACAACATGTTTTCCGTTTTCATTCTCCCCTGTCAGATGTCATCTCAGTACTCACACTTTTTATACACATATCATTTTTCACACAATCCATCCACATCTTTTTTCCGTTTTTCTCTACTCCTATGTCCGTCCACTTTCAAACTCAAAACTTTTCTTGTTACATGGCTTTCATCTCTTCTCATAATATGCCCGTACTATGCTAACCTATTATTCCTCAACTTCTCTGTCACTGGTGCTATTTTTAATTGGTGCTCATTATTAATCTTATCCATTCTCGTTACACCACACATCCATCTTAACATTAGCATTTCTGCCACATATAATCTTTTCTGTTCCGTCTCTTTCGTAGCCCAGCACTCGGATCCATATAACACGGCTTGTCTTATTATAGTTTTATACTCTTTCCCCTTGAGTTTCAACGGTATTCGTGAGTCACAAACCACCATAGACACCTTTCGCCAATTCATCCAAATTGCATTTGTTCTATTTCTCACGTCCTTGTCTATTCCACCGTCGTTTCGGATCAATTAGCCGAGATACCGAATAGTTAGTTAGTTGTAATATATAAAAATAATAAAAAGAATTTCCTATAATTCTTTAATAAAAAGTAAATTATGAAAATTTTCAAAAAACTCAGTAATATTAAGTTTATCTAATAAACTGTACTTCTTACAAAAGTAACATTTAAAAATAATCCACAATAAATTTATATTTTATTGTGGGTTTCAATTTTTAAATAGCTAATTGATATTCGTTTGACCGCAATATTATTCGATGTCACGAACATTAAGGTGAAGCTATACACATGTTCACCCTGTAAATAATTGGTACCTAGCTAAGTTTCACGCATTTAGAAGGACCCTTTTTACAATATTGGCGTAACATCAACCAAATAACAAATTAACCTAACTTTATTATGTAATCTCTTCTTTACACAAATAATTATTGAAGCGGATTTTCCAGAAATTTAGTGTACCGTGAAAAAATCAAGCGGATACCAATCATTTACATTTGTTATTGAATCTATTAATTCATTTTTTCAAATACATAATTCCAATGTTACAAATTTCCAAATCGAATTAACGTAAAAAATTAATGGATAATAATTGTTTTCAAAATTAAATGATAATAATTGTTTTCAAAAAATTGAATCAAATATCAACAATTAATAGAATTTATATTTCTGAATTACTCGTATCTCTGTAGAGAAGGACAATATTAAATGTATTCCATCCATATACATATAATTTTATTCTTAACTAAATTGTACTGATCATTGCAGTTATTTTACGAACGGAAGGATGTCATAAAAGATATAAGATTTGTAAAGGTTTGGTAATTTGAACAATTTAGGAACAACCACTTTAGAATTTTAATGTTATATTATACAAGTATCATAGTAAATGCTTATTTGTAATGAACAAAATCATTTTAAGCGACATACGATTTCTAGTTATGTACCTCAAGTCTGGATGTTTACTGCTTTGATGTATATACTCGTATGTGTAATCCATAGTACGAAGTACATTTTATTATTATGTGCCCGTGTACACGAGGAAACAATAAATAGATACAGAGTGTAGACTGCGTTCTAGTATCTAAGTGTAAGTTCTAAATTAAAGATCGTAACAAAATAATAACAATTCGGTCACCATAGTCTGTGTCATCCAAAGACAAGCCTTTTTCATACCTGGATGGCGTTTTCTAGTGGACACGTATGGAATTTTCTAGAAGGTTTCAGTAGAGGTTAGTATTTCGACATCAAAACCGAACATAATTTTAGTATAATTTTGGCAGAGCCAACTGTGCTATGGAGAACAGAAATCCCTAAAGATGACACAGTAAAAATAATCATACAATATGATCTAACATAGGAGTTAACCAGAAATAACACTGAGGTCTATTTATGCGCAGTAGAAATTAAATCTACTAAAACATTGTTGACCTCTTAAGAGCCATCATAAGCTCCTAATGAGAGAAAGTATCCAAAAACCTTACTAAATGTAGGACTAAATTTAGGACAACGGACCTTAATGTGCATTGTTAAGGGCTCCTTAGTTCACAAGCCCCAAGGGTTGCTAAAATAATTGACCCGGTACGCGCACGGTGAGTCCATGAATACTAAGAATTTGTCTCTACTATGTAGTGTCCATAACAACAAGATATAATAATACAAGAGTATTAGTATCGCAGGATTATAAATTTATTTTCATAATGGTAAGGATTTTTCTATGACTGTCTAGCTACCACACTAAAATTGGAAATCTGTCACCAAGCACCTATAGATGTTTTTCGGTAACTGCACCGTGAGAGCAGATTTTCCGTACTAGCGTCTTGAGTCACACCGTCACTAAACATGAAGGAAGATTTAGCGTGCTCACCTCCTTAGAACCTATCATTATTTAACATCTGGTAAGATTGTGGGCAAACGTTAAAACGTATACTATATTAAAAATTAATTTCCATAGAGTTTCTACATAGACCTATGAAATCATTTTACTAACATTTTTAGAACCCACACATAAATGTCTGTGTATGTCGGCAATGAAAATGAAGAAAAATAATGAGTAGTGTTAAAATGACTATGTATTTAAAACTCCCTACCTACTTTGCAACCGAATAAAGGCTATAATATTCAAACGAATCATAACGTAATAACGTGGGCTTGACATGACGGGCACAAGGCGGCGGTACGGCGACGGGCGGGCGGCTTGCATCCCCGGATCAGATAAGATCTGCAGCCTGCGAACGACACCTGGCCCCGCCCCACTCACCCCTAACGCAGTGCGTTTACCATTACCTTGTTGTTTACACAAAATCACAATATATAATGTACGTATTACATTTCTTCTTATAATTGAAATAACATAACAATTACACTGTATCAGTGTATACAACAATAAGCATATTATTTATAGAATAACATTGTTTCCTTAACGATAAATATTCATTGACAATCAACGCCTTTTGCTCGATCCTGTTTGTATAAATTGACTGTAATTCCCTATATTCCTGTACTTCATTGAGTGTAACTTTCCGCAGCATTGTATTTCCTATATATAACCATAGATAATCAACGCGCTCTCCTCGATCTGCTTATATAAATTGATTGTAATTCCCTGTATTGTATCCCTGTACTATATTGAGATTTCCGTAGCATTGAATGTCGTACATATATCAATTAATCAAATCCGCTTTACAATTTTTAACTATGCATATAGTTGCTAATTATCTACATTCCACTTCCACTTAATTTTATCCAAAACCTGAGTGCATTGTAGAGGCCCCATGGTCAACAGGGTATGTCGGTTCGAAAAAAAAAGTGTTTCAGAAAACATTTTAAAGCCTTAGAAAATTCCTTACGTGTGAAAGAAAAAGTTGACATTACGTTGGCGGGAGAGTCATTTATTTTTGTTGTTGTTTTAAAATTAATATTAAAATTCAAGACCAAAATCATGCATATGAGGTTCATCCGTCGATAGAAAAAAAATATGAGTATTTTTTTTTTATTCATTTGTATTAATTACTTATGTACAAGTTTCTTATTAGCAACTGAGCTAACTACAAATGTACCACGCCTCAAAAAGATACCACTAATGATGCTTACATATTCTAAAAAACAATTTATCTTTGTCTGCCACTCTATCTTTCAATATGCGTATAACTTGAAAAACAATCTTCATTTTTCTTTTTAAATCATTAATGTTGTTGCAAATGTTGACCAGAATTTTAGTATATTCTTTATTTCATTAGGTAATCACTAAAATCTAGTAGTTATGGGGATAAATATCTAATTGGGCAGATACATAATAATTACCACTATATTCTGTCACTAGGTTTTGTGTGAAACCATTAAAAGTTAATTAGGAGAACGCGGTAGTTTAGAATATAAATAGTTTAGAAGAGAAATACATTGCAATTGTTTAGAACATATATATTTCAGCGTAAATCGACAGTATCATTAATTTAAGTTTGTATTTAAATCATAGCATTTGTTTTTACTTGACAAAACTATTAAAAAAACTTCAAAGAAACTTTTAAGAACATTAATCTCTCTCATCATAATTGAATATATTGTTACTTTACATCATCCAGTTTGATCTCATTGTTCAAAGTGATAAATATTGTTCACAATAAGGTTCTGCGATAAATATTTAGCGATAAACCTTGTAACGTTTACGAAGTTTTAAGGAAACAAAACATTACGTGAGTGAAGCCTTCTGTCATAAATGTGAAAATAAGTTTGTTTGTTTGTCTTTTCACGCCTTATTTTTGCATATACCTTGGTACATAAGAGGATCTTTTAATCCAAAAAAATGTACTGTTCCCGAAAGGTAGCATCAACGCGAGCGAAGCCGAAAGCAAAAGCTAGTGTTTTACTATACATCAACTCGCTTTTCGTGTTCCATTCCTGATGATTAATTCTCACATATCGCTTTTGTATAAAAAGTTACGAGGTTTTATCAAAAAGGCAACGGTATCATTGAATCTAAAATCAAAGTTTAAACATTAAAAATTATACGCTATATGTTTTATAAAGACAATCAGAATTACGCAAAAAGTTAAAAGTAATAATGTATGGTCAGAATAAAAATTGCAAATTTATTCGAAAGAGGTGCAAAAAAGAATGTATAGTAAAATACAATAGAGACAGGATACAAATTCAACCCGGGAGGTCGTTTTTAGACTGTTCCCGATCTGTAAGCACTGAAATCTTTATTTATTAGAATCGGCAAATTATTGAACGAAGTATTTTATCTTTTTCGTAGTTAATATAACAGACGACATAGACTAATTTCTTAAGTAAAGCTTTTAGCTATAATCTGACTATTACCTCAATATTTCTTCGAATTTAGAAATCTGTTAACAATTTGGCAGTGTTAGTTACATTTACATTAGATTACCCAAATGATTAACTAATTAGAAAGGCCATAACATGTCTATTTTAAGTCGAAATGGTTTTTATACAGACTTTCATCAAGTTAACTATAAAACGGTGTTGTAAGTACATTTACATACCTTTTTCTGTCGCAAAGCAGTAGTTCTCAGGTTACCACAGCTTTCCAGTTTTTGAAGAGTGATCGGTAACAAATCCTCGAACGCGAGGCTTTCCAAGTGGTCCTCAAGAGTAACAAGCAATTATGGCCAGCCTCGGGGTTTATTCTCTATATATAGTCATAGGTTGTAGTAACCCATTAAAATTAGGTGAACTGCATACCTGTTTGTTAGTCAATAACAAAAAAAAAATGCAAACGCTATATCGTATAACCAAATGTATGTATACCAAACAATGTTCGAATATTAATAATCTTACTTGCAAATTATTTTTTTTACTCTCCTATCACAAGAAACATCTAGATTTGCATTCTTTTCTTATCGAAAAACGATAAAGTATTAATTAAAAACACAATAAAGATGTGTTATCATAACTAATATTATAAATGTGAATGCGAGTTTTTTTTTGTTTTATTTATTTGTTGCGCTTTCACGTCTTAACTTCAAAATCGATTATCAATGTAATTTTGTATACACATACAGGTAAAAAAATCTTTAACGAGAAAAAGTACTGTTTCCAGGTGATAGGTCAATTCAACATTAAATCGTGCGAAGCCGCGGGCAAAAGCTAGTAATCTATAAAGTTGGTTTATCAAGTAAGTAATACTTAAAAATAAACCAAAAAATATTTAAACGGGAACATCTCATCCGTGTTTTGAATATAAATGAAATAAGTACGGAAGCGTGTCGAACGATAATACTTTAAAACAGTGGGAACCGCATTGTTTCACTATCGGTACAAGTGTTCCGACGGCCTCCTATCGCGACTGATATGTAATCGCTCTCGCGTACCCAATGAATTGTATGAAAATGCACTTACGGGAACATATTTTGGCAACAACACTAATCTACATATAATACGTACAACAAACCGGGCTATCTTTATCACTAAAACATTTATTGTTTTCAACGGAAAAAAAGTAAATACAAAATATTTATATTAATTGTAATTCACAATTGCACCGACAATTTCTTGGCAGTTTTCAGCTTATAATATAACTATTACTTTATTAGCATAGAATCTATAACTGCAAAGTGTATTGATAATATTTGAATTAAATTTTAACTACTTAAATGTAGTCACGTGAATGTAGATAAAAGCTAATTATAAAATAAAGATACAACTTAATTCTATAAATAATATTCTACTTTCAAAGAACGAGCATATTTTTTGAATCTCCCTCATTGCTTACACAGTGTGTATAATTCACACAAATCTTTATTTTTCTTTGTATTCATGTGAGGGTGAGCGCGCGCCCTCCCGCAGCGGCTGATGATGAGTTACGGACGCGACAAGCAGCAAGCCGGATCCGGAAGTCACCCCTCCACTGCTCAACGTCCCGCCCCACTTCCGATACCAATCGGCGGGCTATCGCCTAAAACTAACGTCATATTTTATAATTTATGGCCAATTCCAGTAATAAAAATAGTTATTAAACATAATTACTTCATTTCTGTCGTTAACACAGAGCTTTCTCCGTTTGATGCGTACAGCGAACCTGTGCTCTCGACAGATTCACATATTATGACAAACAGCATGATAGTAGGATTTTTTAACACTCGTCTGGCATACTACCATTCTTCTCGAATTGAAAATTTATCACCACACAGCTATTAACGTAACCGTGTAGCTATAGTTACTTCAAAACAAATTCGTGTTCTAAGCTTATCTTGTTGCCATCAGTGGTCACGTAATAATGATATAATTTAAGGTGCATATGTAAACAAATGCTAGCTTACACAGACTATAAAATATAACATATACTGTATAAACTAATTCCTTGAACTTAACCTAACAATTTTTTTTTTTAATTACATATCAATGTCGCTTTTCGTGTCGTGTGTGTCTATGTGTTTGTTAGTTCTTTTAAACTATGGTATATGGTTTTCACTATAATTTATAGAATTTCTTCCTAACATATTACCTACTACTACTATAATACATGTACCTATATTATATTTATATACTTAAAAATATTCGAAATAAAAGTAATATTACATATGTCACTTTGTTTGTTACGCTTTCACACCTTAACTACTCGACCGATCGTCAAGGAATTTTGCATACACGTTTTTAGGAGTAAGTACATAAAAGTAGGTACATAGTACCTTTCATCCAGTAAAATGTTCAAAAAATCACAAATTATAGGTCAGATCTACATTGGTGCGAGCGTAGCCGTTGACAAAAGTTAGTATTTATTTAAGTAGAGAAAATTCGATTTTCGGGCGCGCTTGATAACTGTCTATTCTATTGTATTTGATAAATCTTATTACATGTCTTAATAATGTGTGTACCTAGTACAGAATTATACATCTTAAAAATGCCTACCAAAAGTCCTAGGTGATATATACGTCTATCTCCTAAAAACAAGTCACAGTAATCATTTTTATTTATTACACGTTATTAAAAAAAAAATGGGTAATTACGAGGCTCTTTTGACAAATATAACATTAATCTTTATCCAATTAAATACTTTCGTTACACTAAGAATTTACAGATATAGATCAAAACTGCCTTTTACAATACATTACTTCACTGAATATCTTAAAAGAGATGACGACAGATTTAAAATTACACGGCACGAAACAAATTGTTTGTTTAAATGTTCTTACGTAGTTTTTAAAACTTTGATCAACTGTGAATATACAAAGCGGCAAAAAATGAATCTAAATTCTTTAGGCGCTTATGACGGATTGCTGATTTAGGAAAAAAATGATATTTTAACACACATTTTGTCCTTTGTTTCTTTTTTCGCTTAATAGCTTTGTAGTCGACGATAATATTTTAGTGAATAATTCTCAAACTATTCTTCTTTGTACATTAAAAACCGTCCGTGAGTTCGTCTGCGTCAGATTGCAATATAAAATTTTAATAACAATAGAATATAAGTCATCACCATCTGGTGGTAAGTTATAATAACGTTGATATCATCACCATGTTATCTTCCCCTATTACAATATAAGTATACATATACTATTTGTATAAAATAATGTATAGATAAATATAATGGCCACTGAATAGTAGCTACTTCACTTATTACTATTTTTAGATTAATGTAAAAATTTAGATTTCTAATGAAAATGATAGATTCACCGCTTTACAAGTTTTGTAACTAGTGCGGTAAAATTAACGAATGTCTATAATTTCTTGCCGGAATGTCACAGAAATCAGACCCAGAGGAGTCCGTTTGTGCAGAAGTTTAATATTAATATCAATAATGTGAATGTTTGCCACAGTATTCTGCCAGAGCCGACTTCGGACTCCTCCAAAATACTGTGCAGTTTTTATAATCCTAATTACTTTATTTATTTCAGATGTATGCTTTTCGATTGTATTTAAATATATATTAGTTATGATGGGACTGACCTTTTTAAAATGGTAAACCCCTAAATAAAGGAAGAAAAACCACGCCCGTGGTATTAACCTGCACAATTTCTCGCTAAAAAGGCTTCGTTGTGATATTACACATTGAATACTATGTATTACATACGTACGTACAAGTAGATTTATAAAAAATGCTAATCGCTTTCATTTAGTTTTCCCAATGCTTTAACATCAATATGGTAATCGATTTCTCCACATCCTGTTTTATATACACTATACGAGTTAGTTTGTATAACTGCTAACTCAGTTTAAAAACCAGTAATGTATTCTCGTAACCATAGGATTATTACCGTTACGAGTCAAAATGTCGTGTAGGCATAACAACACCAAGTGTAGCGGGAATGTTTGTGTATAATTTCCAAGAAATCATATATTCCACCTTATTGTTATATTAATTTATTATTGTATTTTATTATTATTAGGAAATTATAGATATTGTGTGTGAATTGTGTATGTAGAAATCATTTTTATATGTAATTAATGGTTAAACTAAGCTCTTTCAGTCCATAATTAAAAAAAGAACAAAGGCACTGAATCTGTTCTTTTTTAACATTTTTTAGATAACAAAGATTCTAAATATAAAACTTCTAATAAAACCATATGGTCTTAATATCATCTTATTCACTAAACATTTTACAGACAACACAAAATGTAAAACAATCATAAAAACATCCAGATGAAATCATTTGTATGTTTCAAAAACTTGCAACACTGCAAACGTTAATTTTGCAACACTGCAAACGTTAATCATAAACATTTCATAAGAACAAGATTACCAGGCGTTCATAAGTACTTGTAGGCATCAGTCAAGGGGTGTTGGGCGCGTGCCACCGATCTACCCGACGGTTGCGAGAAACAATATTCATAAATAACTTGAGTAACAATGGTGTGGACTAGTCGACACGTGGCGGTGGCGTGTGCGTTTGTCGCTACGCCACAGAAAATTATTTTCGCAAATACTCACCCACTAGATCGTCGATAGTCTAAAATGTTAATAAAAGATGTTAAAAGATCTAAATCGTTTGGTCATGTGAAGTACGTTTTCGTTGATGTGGTAATTTATTATTGGAATGAATTTGTTATTTAGACTGTTTTAGAGATACTTAAATTGCGATTCTCGTAATATTTATCCTTATGCTTACTAATATTATAAATGTGATTGATGTCGGTTGTTTGTTTGCTTTTTTCAGGTCTTAATAATAACTCAACCGATTATCATGAAATTTTGAACAAACGTTACTAGGGGTACAGAAAAGGACATTACATTTCATCTAGAAAAAAAGTGCTCTTCTCGAGGGATAGGATGATTGTGGTACAGCAACGTGTGTCTCTCTGTTTGCTAGTTAGTGTGTTAATAATAACCCAACTAAACAGATTTGCATGTTTTAATCATAGATGAATTTTCTAGTCAAGTTTTAGTACAGGTTTCATTTGATAAACTATGGAACAATTTATAGTAAGTTCATTAAACACAAAATCAGTACTAGGACATTCTGCTTTAATGTTATACCTAAATCATTAAATATGACCCAAAATAATGCGGTCGACAATTGTTTAGAATAGAAATACTAAAAAACTATAATATTATCATAAATCACCGTAACTGCTTTGACGTGACCAAGTAAACTAGACACGCAAAATGTTGATCTCACTCGAATTAAATAATTTCGTCGTTATCGTAGTAAAAATTCTTTATTCATCCATGTTAAGAAATGGCACTTATAAACATTGAGATACTACTACCAATTCGGTAACACATCACAAATATCAAGAAAGCCTGCAAGAAACTCGATCGAGCTTATGGTTTTATTACAATAATCAACGAATTTATGTTAATTTAGCGTGATGCACAGAGAAGGAGACATTACCGAGCATCACCATCGTTTACGTAATGATCGATCCTATAACATCTTTTTAATACTAAAACTTTCATGACATGGTGCTTGAATGTATTCTCAGAAAAATCGAGAATGTTCTTTAGGACCTTATTGTAGAACTAATAATATTACCTAAACAGATTCATTGGTCTAACCGTGTCTAAAACATTGTGTAGCTAATCACAGAACATATGGTAAACTTATTTTAAATTGACATATAGTAATAACCGTGTTTACAATTCAAAATTATGTAGTAAAAACCAGAAACAGTTAATTTAATTATGTTTCTTCAGCTATATAAGTTATATTATTCTAGTAAAACCACTTCCGTGAGTAAGACGATGTTCGTGTCATGGCAAAAACCACATTATGCCACTTTTGTATAACACGTCAATTTAAAATAACAAAATACTATAAATATAATTGATAGAAGATTCATATCCTGTATGTAATGTTTATGTTCGTAATATATTAACGAAGAAACTATATTACAAATTAGGAATATCATTGTAAATCATTAGCAGATAATTACATTATACATATAAAGTAACTATATGTCCATTGGAGATACGAAAATAACAAAAATAAGTTTGTTTAAAAACTTGTAAGCTATTATATAATAACAAACAAAACATCCGACGAGGATGGGATTCGAACCCACGCGTGCAGAGCACATTGGATTAGCAGTCCAACGCCTTAACCACTCGGCCACCTCGTCTTACGACACTGTGCTTGAAATTTACTATCACATATTATGAGACATACGTATATTTATTATTTTTATGTTTTAAGTCGTACTAGATCTTGATACCATTTTCATTAACTATTATATTTAAACAGTTATCGTTCCTTAACCTTCCATCCGTTAACTATAAACGGATAGTGAAGTAATGATCGGAATTATAGAAAAACATTAGAATAATCTTACTACAAATATGGCATTATTTCAGTATAATCCTATCTTTTAACAACAGTTTTAACAAGAACTATAACTGTAATATTTGCAATATTAATAGAGTAGAAATCATGCGCAAGAAAGAGAAAGACGAAATAAAGCTGAAAAGAAACGGAACATACGATAATATGTAAATACAAATTACAAATATGCATATCGTACACGAGACCGTGTGTGGTTTTATTTTTAAGTAGATGTTGTATATCAAAGAATACATTTAATTAGTCCAAAGGTTGTTAGTTGCCTCAAAAGATGAAGACAATTAAGGTAAGTTTAATATACTATATTTATAATTGCTAACTATTAATCTAGGCATAAAGATATTAATACTTAGCTGGAAACTGATTAGATATAACGTAATAAAAAGTGAAGAACACATCATTTTGTTATTCTTTGCTAAAGTTTTGATCATTTACATCATGCAGAAATACATATAGAAATAATTATCACAATGTTATATTTGCTATGATTATTTTTGTTACCTACTGTTATTTGAACTAAACAACCTTTTTCCACTACTTTCGGTATCGTTTTATATTGGAAAATGTTGTCATTTTAATATGACAAAAACTAAAAAATATCAATAGTTATATTATTAATTGACTACGTTCTTCCAACGGCTCCACATACTTCAAATGATTTTAATCTACTATGTATTTTTTCAGATCTAATTTACACATACGTTTTAGATTTATACTTGTATTTGTAACCAATCACTTACTTCTATATAATTTGATAGAAACCCACAAATGTGCGGGCCGGAGAAGGCTAACATCATAATTTAGACTGCTCTATAGAATAATTTTCGGCCATACTTGAAAACTATTTAATTAGTAATAGACAAAATAAGTAGACTAATATTATAATAAAAATATGTAATTTTGTTAGCCACTACAAAATAAGCTAATGGTATAATAAAATACATATGAATTCATAAAGCCATAAAAGAAATTTAAATTACATTCTGATTCTGTGTTATATGGATCCAAGTGCTGGGCTACGAAAGAGATGGTTGAGAAAAGACTACATGTGGAAGAGATGCGAATTTTAAGTTGGATGTCTGGTGTAACTAGAATGGATAAGTTAACAACGAGTATATCAGAGGAAGTTTGAAAATAGTACCAGTGACAGAAAAGTTGAGGAGTAGTAAATTAGCATGTTACGGGTGTTATTATGAGAACAAATTAAAGTCATGTAACAAGAAAAGTTTTGAGTTTGAAAGTGGGTGGAATTTAGATGTAGAGGAGGACCGAAAAAGGTGTGGTTCGATTGTGGGAAAAATGATATGTGTGTAAAAGGTGTGAATACTAAGTTGACATCAGAAAGGAGAGAGTGGAAAAGGAAATCATGTTGTGCCGACCCTACTTAGATGTAATAAGGATAAGATGATGATAATTCTGATTCAAACTCAGATTCAACAAATTCTGTATATTTTACTTTCTTGTCATTTAGAAGAAAATGGCTGCTATGTGACGCCCATATATCCAGTACGGGAGAGAGCTACTAACATATATAATGCACTGCAAAAACATATATATATTTTTTAGGATTCAGGTTGTTATGACGTATGATAAGTAAATTCTACTTTGATAATAGAATTATTTTTTTAACTAAATTATATGCATTGGTTCAAATTTTCCTATACGAATTTTATTATCGACTTTAAAGGTCATAATTACTATATACACAACAGAGTATGAAGACTTTCGATTTTTTTTTATATTATAGGGGGCAAACGAACAGGTGGGTCATCTGATGGTAAGTGATCACCGCCGTCCATAGACACTAGCAACACCAGGGGAGCCGCAAGTGCGTTGCCGGCCTTTTAATATATGTGGGCCTCCGGCGCTCTCACTGACCGAACGAAACGCAACAGTGCAAGTACTGTTACTTCACGTCGGCTTCCTGTGAGAGGGTGATACTACCCCGGGCGAGCCGACCCATTCATTCTGAAACCAGTAATAGTTTCACGTAGCTCTACCACCTAGAAAGATCGGTAGAACGATGTAAATCAATTATAAAATCCTAATATTATAAATACGAATATCAGTTTGTTTATTTGTTACGCTTTCACTCCTTAACTACTTAATTGATTATCATTTCATTTTACATACACTTTGTCAGGGGTACAGAAAAGGACATATACAGAGACTAAGCCAAAGGACAGCCTACACACCAGAACACAGAAATACAATTACTAATGTTATGCGAGGGAACCAATTGTGTTCGTTATGCTATTGAAGTCGTATTATGCTGTCCAACCAATTTCATTTGTATGAATTACTAGCCCTTGCTAACCCGTGCCCACAGTCATAGCTCATAGCCATGGTATAAGGCTAGTAATTCATACAAATGAAATTGGTTCGGCACTATAATACGACTTCAATAGCATAACTAATACAATTGTTTCTTCCGCATATCATTTGTAATTGTATTTCCGTGTTCTGGTGTGTAGGCTGTCCTTTGGCTTATTCTGTGTGTATGTCCTTTTCTGTACCCCTGACAAAGTGTATGTAAAATGACATGATAATCAATGGAGGTTTTGACCAGCAATAAGGTTTTTCAATTCAGTTTTAGTATTCTATCTGTGATTTAGCACAAGCAGTACTGTAGTTTTCTTTGACATTGAGTATAGATAACGTATAACAATCATAACTGATCAATAGACTGCAAATAATAATAACTTAGTATTAAACGAAGTGTCCACCAGTTTACTGCTTTTATGGTCTAAAATTATTTTGACAATGCAACCTATATCCCTCTTTTTTCTCATATGAGAGAATTCAATGTACCTCATACCTACCTACGTTGTATAAACATTATGTATTTACCTACATACTAATTGTTTACAAAGATATTAAGTACTTTACGGAAAACTAAAGTTAATAGGTAATCACGTTTATATTTTAAAATTGCAATGTTTAATTAAGTATTAAGGATACTTAAAGTTATTCCAAATGCAAATTATTGTGATAAAATTCATTTCATTATTTTATAGCTTTAAATTCGCCTTATTCCACACATTCACAATTACTTGTATATACTGGGTCCAAAGCACCACATTACGATCGTATTCACGAATCAATCAGTACACAAATATCGAGAAGTTTACATCGCGGCATTTGCAATATGGGATAATAATATGCTATCCTTGTATCATCATATGCATGTAATCTTCGTTGCGTTTGAATTGTATTTTATTAAATCCAGTGCAGTCATTTTACGGGCAAAACAAAAACAATGAATAACTTGACCAATTGTCTGCTTTAACAAAATACAAAACCATCTCCATCTACATGCTTTGAGTATGTAATAATGTATACAGAAAACATCCTGCATTAGTCTCCACCATTGACAATATATAACTACCAATAAATAATTGCTTCAAGGCGCCAGTCATGCGTCGCGCCATCTTTTGAATATGACAAATAACATTAAAAATGAAACTACACGAATACTAACATAAAATAAAAATGTCAAAAATTTAAATTAAGGATTAAAATATTTAAATTTAGTGCGGCGCAACCCGCTCGCGCCGTGCTTGCCCGAGCGCCAACAGAACCTTCCTACGGTAAAGGTTCATGGCTTGTTTACTATGGAAACAGACTCCGTAGTTCAATAAATTGTATAAAAACTTATGTACCTCATTTTAATGAATCTTAAAACTTTTTATAAAAATAAACCAACTCACTAGTACATCACAATAGTTATATTATTGGCGTTTAGCTCTATCACTTATCTATACGTATTACCCCATAGATTCTATTTATGATAAATATTTTATTAATAAATTGTCTATTGAAATATTAGTTTTAAAGTTGTTTATACTAAAGACTACTTTATGTACTTGAGTAGGCGCCGACTTTATTTTCTATTAAAAAAAAATCACAACAAGAACTGGGTTCTTTGATGATGATGAATGATTTGTTAATTGAATAATGATGCTCTTCACAACTGAACAACAACAAAAACTAAGATCATATGGTCTTACATCTATAATATAAAAATGAATCGCTAAATGAGTTGCTCGAGAACAGGTGAACCGATTTCGCTAATTCTTTTTTTAGAATATTCCTTGAAGTACGAGGATGGATCTTACGGAGAGTAAAATTAAAAAAAATATCTGGAAAAGTCTTAAAACGACACTTTTCTATACTCCCATACAAATGATTCGTAATAATACTTAAAAGTCAATTTGAACTTTAATACCATACCATAAAGTTTAAGTGTTCGTGGAGAGATTCCGGGAAGGCAAAACAATTGAGTGACGTTAGTATCGTAAAAATATGAATGTCAATATTTATACGATGGTCCCGAATAGCAATAAGTATTAAAAAATCGACTGTTAGGCGTTACGAAGTTCGCCGGGGTCAGCTAGTGTTATATATTTTTCTCAAATTTAAATTAAATATATTTTTCTAATTCGTTTTTACTATTTTAAAATATGGAGTTAGGACTTGAAATAAGTTTTATTAACTTTTTCTGTGAAACAGTCAAATATGTGCGACCAAACAACAACGAGAATACCAGGTATTTTTTAAATCCATCTCCATACAATGCCAACATGTCGAATACTATAAATTAATGAACAGTACTGTGCCAGAGAATTTTAAATATTTGAAAGCACAGTTTAGAAAAAAAAAACGGTCAAAATATCCAACACAATATATTACTTAAAATAAATAACACAATCATGAAGTAGTTATAAATGTAGTGTTTATAAAACGTAATAGTCGTTTTATGGTCCATACATTTAGAATGGACGGACGGGTTCCCGAGACGCGTCACGGTGGGGTCCGATTTGTTATAATTGCCTTACCCTTAACTGGAAGGTGCTTTTTTTGTAAACTTGAAAAAATACCTCATTAACTTTTATTTGCTTATCATATTATTCCAAAATAAATAATATGTTATGGATAAAACAGATATACCCTTAATCTGAGTTGAAGTACCTGTCATTTCAAATGGTTTCTATAGGAATATATTATTATCTAGTCGCAATTGAATATGCAATTGAATTTAAGATTGACTAAGGATAAAACAGTATTGAATACACTTTACTGTATACCGAATATAAAATATTTTAATGAGTCTGTACTCTGTAATGTGTATAAGTCTAAACAGATATCAGGATGTTTTTTTTATTAACTTACTGAAAAGTTAGTGAAATAAAATATATCGTCTTTAAATCGATTATAATTGAATCTCTCACAATCGAAATAGTCAGCTTTTAATTTTGGTCGTTTAGTATCACTAGTATTTGGTTCTGAGGTGGTACATATTTTGTACCGAGTGTCAAGTGTCAATCAATACATTAGTATGCAATGTTATCATCCGGTTTTCTTTACTATATCAACTACATTTCTTTGTTAATAGGCATAATATTTAGTCACACTACGATACAATACTCATGGTGGTCTAGTGGTTTGCCTGGTGGAGTATCAATCCGATATCTGCAGCTTCGAACCTCCGCATGTACCAACGAATTTTTCTAAGTTCGAGTATATTTACTAATTTCATTTGGTAACGGTGAAGAAAAACATCGTGAGGAAACCTGACTCTGAGGAATGTTCTTTTAGTACCATCGTATGTGGGAAAAGTACAGAATTATGGATATCTTAGAGTTTGAAATCGCCAATACGTCGTGAGCTGGCGTGGCGATTATGCCCATACCTTCCTTCGGGAAGGGACCTATGCCGCTGCAGAGGGTCTCTTAAAGGCTGTTGATGATGATGATAACTACAATACTATTAAATAATTTTTCTTAGTGTAAACCCGAATGGGTGTAAGCCTTAGTACATAACTATTAATACAAAAATAAAACATCAATTATACTTAAATAGCCCAGGTACAACCGTACGCAACGATGTACCTAATAGGATGTTTTTGACAGGTTCGCACCCCTCCGTTTACCGACGGACGCGCTATGCACATGACAGCCAACCTTTGTGCACTAATTGTAGGTACAGTGGCGACGGATCCCGTCCGCGTCCATAGCACTCACTCCCTCGTAAAATTGAAGAGGGAAACGCAATTTCTTTTTGATTACAAGATCTGATACACGCGTTTATATCTTTAAATTTTCTTAGATGTTAATAACACTCTTTCATATTATTACATTTAACTAGAAACTGTAAACTTTATTGATAGTACTAAATAAATGACATTAAAGTACCTACTGACCGAATCTGAAAGTGCAAGAATTTTCAGAATCAGATCACTAGTTTAACTATAAAAATACAACTTTTACCACTTTATAAAAATATTAGCAATCACCCGTAACTTCGTACACGTTAAATATTATATGAATAATTAGATGACCGGGGAACTTCTTCGTATCACTTACATACATTTCTGTAAAATGTGGTCAAAACTTAATACAAATATATAAATGCAACATAGTTATGCACTTAATTAATTTAAAGCTTTCTCATGTACTATTTTTATTTCTGAAACAAAACTGTTTAGTATTCTAACAAAACAGACAAAAGAGATCGGATCTCAAACTACAGCTATGAAACAGACAAATTTCTGAACGCACCTATAAATATTTTACAAACGAATGACAATTTTTTATTTCTTAAATAACAGAACACAACAAATGTTTCATAACTAGGATCATTTGGAATTTGAAAATTAAATTGACTATTTTATTATTTTCCTGTATTTATTATTTATGTTTCTTGCCCTGTAAACCTTCCCTGAACTTCCACAAACATTTCAAGATCTAAATTAGCCAAATCGATCCAGCCATTCTCCAGTTTTAGCGAGACAAACGAACAGCTATTCATTTTTATTTATATATAAGATAAGAATAACTTGTCGTTCAGGGATAGTGTAGATTTCCATTAGTTTAATTTTTATTTTTAAGAATTAGATTGGAAAATTGTCCAAATTGAAATTATGTCTTACAAACAAGCAAACTTTAACATTTTAGAATAATAGAATACTAGATGTATTATTGTTTAGATAGATTACTAGTGAAAATAAATTACATTTTTGTATATGAAGTAACACTAACACAGATCCAAAGCAACTTCACTGACATGCGATGTATCTTGATAAAGAATAATTAGAGTAATAATTATATCAGGAAGTCAAAGCACTCGTCTCTAGCTGGATTCCAGTTATTTAGGTTTCAAGCTTCAGCGGCTCGTGTTTCGAAGTTGAACAAAGTTTATTTCATATACACTCATTGTCGGTATTTATCATGTGTGTTAGTTGATCACCTATGTATTTTTTTATTACTTGGTTTCTCTTAATCTTTGTTTATCACAATTCTTCTTTCTGGAACCTAATTTGCTACGTGTGTATGCATTATATAAGCACCAGAGTATACAGAGGAAGTAATTACACAACAATAACAAAACATTTTTTGCGTTCTAAAATCATTGAAATCGAACTTTGTCGTATCCAAATGTACTGATATGTTATCGAAGGGAAAAGGACTATCACACGAGTACAGGAACGCGAGAAGGTGACTGGGTGAGGGTGGTATTGATTGCCACGCCCACCCGCAGTGCGTTGCTAAGCAACAAGCACGCCACCCTGCCGCCCGCCCTACTTCACCAAGGAAAATGTCTTACCGGCTCCCAAAGCCGCAACTGTTACAGGGCACAGTCGAATTTTTACTTTTTCTACAGAACGAGGAGCAATTCTAAGTTTAAAAAAGTAAAACCACAGATCATTGTGTGAATATTAAAATTGTTATATATGTTTCTTAAAAACATACTCGTACTTATCGTATAGATAAGGTAATACTAACTGATGCTAAAAATTTGTTTGTGGTGATAACTGAACAAAACATGTTTTTTTTTTTTTTTTTTTTTATGTTATAGGGGGCAAACGAACAGGCGGGTCACCTGATGGTAAGTGATCACCGCCGTCCATAGACACTAGCAACACCAGGGGAGTCGCAAGTGCGTTGCCGGCCTTTTAAATATGTGGGCCTCCGGCGCTATCAATGACCGAACGAAACGCAACAGTGCAAGCACTGTTACTTCACGTCGGTTTTCTGTGAGAGGGTGGTACTACCCCGGGCGAGCCGACCCATTCATGCTGAAACCAGTAATAGCTTCAGCGTAGCTCTACCACCTACATGTAAGTAGACAATTTAGTAGGCAAGGTATTCCATACATGTATCTGAATATCTTCTTCCTACCTTCTGTCTTCTCCCCGAGGCGATATACCTCATCAAAAGTCGAGTACCTACTGTACTACACGGTTTATTTGATTTGTCAAAATAACTTACTGGATGGGGCGTGACACAACCCAAAACAATAGCAACTGTAAAGAGTGATAAACTAGTGTAAGGTTCAACTACAGAAGCCTCGTACCTGGGTTTTTAATTTGGAACGTCGAGAACTAGACAAAGACAATCGGCTCATTTCGTATAACGCTGTGATAGAGAGAACGCTTTACGTATCCGATGCAAGCGGATTTTACTCGGCAGTCTCACTTATCTCCGCGATGCGACGTGCCAAATCAAATGCTGGGCAATATACAACCGCTTCACTTATTTTTGCTGCTAAATAGCAGTGTATTTATTAATGCTGAGCCATTCCGACTCAGTCCTTAGGTGTAGCAACCTAAAATAAGTGAGCGCAGGATTACAGTTTTTTATGTTTGGTTGCGCACATCTATCTATAAACTGCGGTGACTATTTAACATTTGATGAACTGCATATAATATCTTTTCCAGTTAATATCTTAAAAACACAGACATCAATATCATCTTCATAACAACAGCCTATAAGAAACCCACTCACTGCACGGCCATACTACACTTTGTCTGAAGGAAGGTATGGCCGTAATTACCACATTCCATATTTTCCCGTATACCTACGGTGATACTTTAAAACCATTTCACAGGGTCAGGTCTCTTCACGATACTTATATTCGCTGTCAATTTAAATAAGTAAATATACGTAAATTCGTTATTACATGCCTGGGTTAGAACCTGCAGACAACAAATTGATATTCCACAATGACAAGTCAAACCACTCGCCTGCAAAACAACCGATATATAGAAATTTTCACGATTCTCAACTAATTTACGACCAATAGTTTTTTTCATACGATTATAATAGAGTAGTGCGAATCCCAACCCGTTTTAATTATTCACTATGTATAGGTATACATTAATAACAAATTTGAAATATGACTGGTATCATGTGAAGAGCTCAGTAGTTTTGTGTCCATCGAAGTAGATTCGAATATTTACAAAAAAGCCGGAGTTTTCGGTGAAGGAAAATATCCTGCCGAAACTTTGTTTTCGAACTGACTACACTGTTGACCTGGCAAGGCCTCCACAGTTTCACCGGACTAGACGTGCTGAAACCATAACATGATGATAGTACTTTTTGATTACTATTAGCGAAGTTGTGTTTTGGTTATGCGTCATGGAATAGCGGAGTTTGGAGCAATGAGGTGCTATTAAATTTTGTGTTATGCTTGGAGAATCGGCAAGTATAATAATATATGAAAAGTTAAAGTTCAAGTTTTTCGCTGATAAAGATCATTTTTGGAAGGCAAAGAACACGTTGAAGATGAACCCCGTTCAGGGAGGTATTCAACTTCAAAAACCGATGCAAACATTGAACATGTGAACACACTAGTGAGATCACACTGTCGTTCAATATCAAGAATGTTGAGAGAACAATTAAATTTGAACAGATTTACAGTTTATCAAATATTGACTGAACATTTGCTTATGCGAAAAGGTCTGTGCCAAAAAATATGCCATCATCTCCATAACAGAACGTTTAACCTCGAAAAACAATTTCTGTGCTTCCCCAGTGTATTCACCTAACCTCAGTCCCTGTGACTTTTCCTTTTTCCTAAATTGAAAAATATCCTCAACGAACCTAATTTTGGGACTTTAGATAACATCCAAAAGAGCGTAACGGCCATGCTGAAGACCATACTGGTTGAAGAAATCCAACGTTGCTACCAAGAGCGGGAATAAAGACGTTGGTAAATAAAAAATCAGTCTCATTACTTTTATGCCACTCCGTGTATAGTTGTGTTTCAGCAGATGCACATGAGAGTCAATCACTTTAGGCTTTGCATCTTTACCATCTTGGAACACATCGTCATTTAACTTCGGGTGAGATTGTGATCAAACGAAAAAATCTATAAAGAAAAATAAGCTCTGATTATTGAATACCTTAAAGCTTAAAGTTGGGCCTCCAAATGGGCTATCGCTTATTGGTAAGTAGATACCTACACCAAAAACCGGAACATAATAATGCAAGCGCTGCCGCTCTGCGGAAATGATTATAACTATCGAACTGGATATAGGAAACTGGATCTCGAAAATCGACACGCTTTGGCGACACACTGTTTCATTTCTCACTACGCATATGGTGGTTGTAATCACAACTACAATGTCTAATGTCACACGCTTGGGCGACACACTTTTTCCTTTTTCACTACGTATATGGTGGTTGTAATCACAACTACGATGTATAATGTCAGTCTCCTCTTATCAAAATAAGCTGATATTTTTTCGCACTTGCATTTAATGTCCTCCAGTTGCCTCGACCTTGCTATTGAGTAACACTCACTCATGTATTCCGATACACAATTCGTATCTCTTTCAATAAGCTGCCGTGGATTCGTCATCATATTTTAATTTGAACAATTATCACAAATGACATTACAAATATAAGACATAACCTCAAAATATACGTTGAACAAAACGAGGTCTTCACCGCGGGAGTAAATTTATTAGTACAGCATAAATAGTAATAAATCTCTTTGCGTATTTAAAATTAAATCAGGGTGCAAAGTTCGAGAAAACAACTCATAAAGTGGAAAGTAAAGCGTGGGGTGCGAAACTTAATTTAGCAACAGGCCCATAATGAATCCTAAAGAAGATTTAATAAAGTTCGCCGTGAGACCCTCGGCCTCGCTCGCATCATAGGGGTAAACTGCCAGTCTTGTTTAACACTTTCGCCCTTAATGCTAACTCTATTTTTATTACTTTATCGACTATCATGTTGATCAGATGATGTCGGGTAATTTATTTCATTTATTATACCTCTCAATTAAATTAAATAGATATATAATATAAAGTACTCGGAATCTAGATTACGTTATTATAAGCTTATCAATATAAGGGATCCTTCAATTGTAGTAAATATATTGATATTGTCATCTATAAACTTACTACATGCTACGTTGTTTTATTAATCAGACGTTATAACTATAAAAGAATAATTTACAGACACGACTTAAAGGAAGTTTTGGACTTTCTTCTAAACTCACTGTTATTAAATTTAATAGCATTTATGAAAGACTTGAAAATCTAGTCCGAGTATAAAAGTTATAATCCACAAATTATTTTTTCTATTATAGGGGGCAAACTAACAGGTGAGGCACCTGATGGTAAGTGATCACCGCCGTCCATAGACACTAGCAACACCAGGGGAGTCGCAAGTGCGTTGCCGGCCTTTTAAATATGTGGGCCTCCGGCGCTCTCACTGACCGAACGAAACGCAACAGTGCAACCACTGTTACTTCACGTTGGTTTTCTACCCCGGGCGAGCCGACTCATTCATGCTGAAACCAGTAAAAGCTTCAGCGTAGCTCTACCACCTAAATCCTATATCTATATCTAAAATCATTATTAGGTATCATTCATCATCATCTTACCCTTATCCCACCTTAGTAGAGTCGGCAAAACATGTTTTCCTTTTCCACTCTACCCCTGTCAGTTGTCATCTCAGTATTCACACCTTTTATACACATATAATGTCACACACGCCATCCCACATCTTTTTCGGTCTTCCTCTACTCCTATATCCGTTAAATTTCAAACTCATTATTAGGTACCATTAAAATATATAAATATTATTTTGTTAATGGCATAAAGCACTAAGCACTTATGCATTCCACTTAAGGTTATGTACAACGAATTTTATAAGGACGCAGCCCTGAAGGCAGTAATAATTAGTTTGATACTCCTGACAACTGAGTTGCAAAGACTTGTGTCCTGATATTTATTAGCAACTAGACTTTTCAAACCGAAAGACACGGAACAAGTACTGATTTGCGATTGTCACAGCTATTGCAAATGAGTAGAGATTAGTGTAATGGTATAGATGCTTAGATAATAGAATAGATATTTAGAATTCATAATCAAGCTTATCACATAAAAATCAGTCAGGTATGGGAATTGAACCCGCAATCTTTTGGCTCCATAGCAGGACTTACTGCCACTGTGCCACAAGGTCTACACGGTAGTGATTCCGTAGTCCAAATTTGCAAATTGCACAGGCTCTCTTAACTTCTCATAATGTATGGTTAATTTTGTATCTACTATAGTATGTATTTTGCTATAAAACCTATCAATAGTTAAAATGCTATTAACTGTTTATTCATTTCGCTAAATACGTAATTTCAAAAGTAACAACTCCAATTATTTTAGTAATATCTGTCCATAATAATACAATACAAAAAAGTAGTTATTAATATAAATTCTGTTTAATAACTATATAAATTATTGTCCATAGAAATCTTTACTACTTTTTATAAAACCAAAAGTCATTAGAAAAACTATGGTGTTATTTATAGTCTTTTATCTGGAAGTAGGATCTTTGTGACGATCGTCTTTTGTCGTAGCCGACTTTTTTCGTCGTGATAGATAGACGTATCTATCTCTCGGTTGCAATAGTCTTTAGAGAGTAATATGTGCCGATTCCTTTGTAGATTTAATCTATATTGCGTGTCGATAAACTTTTTGCCAATTTTACACTTTTTACGCTAAAAAAAACACTGGTTTTTTCGTAAATAAAAAAGTTTCAAATATAAATAATAAAAACACAAAAACATTAAGAATTAAAAAGTTTATGAAGGCGTATCATATCTACTGCATGGATAGCGTAATGTTTTAAATGATCTCTTCGCCGCAGCCTCCACACTGTGTATTATATGTTCTAAATATAAATCTTACATAGGACAATTAGGTATTTGTTTGAACCACAAATTTACTTTTCGTCCTTTAATAATAGGTATTTCCTATTCAGTCGTGTATGCTCCTAAACTACATTTACCCAATTTATGAGGGTGTTTTTTAAATTAATAATATCAAAAATATATTTAAACCCTCACACTATTCTAACATACTGCATAGTCCGATTTTAAAAGGATCACCGCCGCACATATTTCTGTCAGAAAACAACAGTACTCGCGCTATTGTTTTAGCCCCAAGGATGCGATTGGCTATTCAAGATGTTCCACCATGATTCTCTGGAGTAAGAACAATCTACTAGCTATACTAGAGTTATCTTTGATTATGACCGATATTGAACATTGTAGCCTTTTTTGAGGTTAGTCTTAAATAGATATACGCTGCAGTGATCACTCGTCTGGTGGAGAAGCCTTATTTCTACTTCATAATAAAGAAAAAATTCTTCAGAACCCGTGTTGAACATTGTATGTTATATAGATAGATAATTTTACTTGCATATTTTAAGCAAACATTTTATAAACGTTTATTAAGTTTTAAATTTCTTGTAATATCAAATATAATAGTATTTTTTATAACTCTTTCCCAGGTGTTACTACGTGTCATAAAATAAAGACACGATGTAACAACAGGTGGACAGATAACTTTGTAAAATATGCGCTAATTTATTATATTTTAATTCAACTATAATTCATAATAAATTTTAATGTGTATCTTTTATACCAAACATTTTTTTACAAAAGAAAATATATTTTTTCTAGTATTCAGTTATTGTAAGCAAGTTACTTCGACCGCATAGCAAAAGTACCAAATATTCAATTCACAGAGGACAATGTCTGACAGGCTAAAAACATTTCATAACAATAAATTACTACGTTTAAGTCAATCCATAGTGCAAACAGTAATTATCTCGACATCAATATTCAATTAATGGGTAAACCTATACATAAATTGTTTCCAGTACATAGTTAATTGAATATAAAAAAAGCTTACAATTTTAATAAAGAAAATAAAAGAAAAACGGAAGAACAGGATAATAAGACATGATACACATAGTTCTTAATCACAATAAGCAGATACATTTGTAAGATAAAAATCTAACATTCCAAAATATATTACAGACCTATCATATTAAAATTATACCCTATAATTTAATTTTTCAAACCGTTCGCTACAAAAACTGACGCTGACTGTTGTAAAATAAAAAAAAAGTGGTCGCATATTCTTTTGTTTATTTTTTTTATCTGTAAGCGCCTCTACCTTCTAGTTTAGTGGTCCGGAATAGAAAGATGAGGTTTAGTTCTCGAAACTCCATCATAACTCAAACAATTTCACTTTTAAAATGATAAATAACGTTCATTAAAAGATGGATAATGTTTGTTATAGAAATTATGTGAGCCAAATAATAATTTGTAATACTCAAATCCAGTGATAAGATATAACAAACTACATTGTAAGACTTTTAAATTTTATTAATAAGTATTTATATATATTTTGTACGCAAAAATCGTAAACATGTTTTTTTAATTATCGGTCTATAATTATTCTTTGGTTTTTAATACTTATAGCGGAGTATGAACGTTTGAGTCAAAAATTAAATTGTACTAAATTATGAAATATACAAAGAAAGATTTGAAAAAACTTTTCTTACTTTTGAGATTTAGTTTATACAATTTTCTTATTAATTTTACTTATTATTATTATCTATTATTACCATATTACCTACATTTTAACAGTTATTACATAATAATAAATACGAAAATTATATGCTAAAACTTATTTTTGTTAAGAGAGTTATTTTGTTATAATGAAATATAATAATTTCACTTAGTTTTTATTTTAAAATCATATAAAGACATAGCTTGTTGGAATATCAGCTATTTTTTTATTTGGGAAAAAGGTAAAAGTAATATAAATATTCATTGTTATTATAAATTTTCCCACGAGGAACGATGCTCGGTGTCTCGGATGCGCTCGCGCCCGCACCGCGTCGGCCGCGACCGACCGTGACAGATTGTTCCACAGCAGAACACGTCATCTGTCAAAATCGTCTGCAACTCATTGATCGTTCGCAGGTTGAGATACTAACATTTTTTTTTATAACATTTATGTAAAGCGAGCACCGAAGGCGAAAATCCATCCACAGTCGAGACTAACCGCGAAAATATTTAGGTAACTATGCAAAATCTTACTGAGACCTAAACAAAGTATATTAAAAAACCCTACGAATTTCAATACATTCAAATATTCGTAATACATATATTATGAAGAGAAACCCTTTTAACAGCATACAAATAAAGTTATCTATATATAAGTAGGTATTTTATTTTAGACTCACTGCTATGATGCGTTTCATTTAATTCAAAACTTTGTTTAACGAATATACCATTAAAAATGATTTTCTTCAACACCAGGTACCCGAGGTACCTAATTTTACTATGTTTATGGTAGTCATATCACGATTATGAGTCTACTAGGTATCTTACCACCCCGTCCATTATATATTAATTATTATATACAGTTTAGTTAAAAAATTAATATTTTTCATACCAAATTAAAAAGTTTCTATCTATATATAAATAAAATTATAATAATGGTTGTTCATGAAACTGAACCAAGCTTAACAAAATTTACTGGCATATAGGGGACTTTTCAAAGTAGTAATAAGATTAAACACCATTCTGATGTTCTATTGACAAAGGTTAGTGCTTAGGCAGTAAAGATAAAATTGACCAGAAAGAGAAAGTAACTTAAAATCGGTTGAATAACAAAATTATTGTTGAAAAACAATAAAAAGCAATTCACCATTAATGCAGATGAAATACGTCTTACCTATGAAGTTATAAAAATCTTTTTCACTAGAGCAAAATCACAGGCATGAGCTAGTTATTAAAAAAAAAAAACAAGTAACGATATCCGTTATTTAGAGTAAGTATTTATTTACTTCCGACTTTTTATTAATTTTGTTACTAGCCAGCGATTCTCTTCTGATATTAAACAGCAAGTATTGTGATCGAAAGTTGTCCGATACGCGTTAATATTAGAATAAGCACACACCTGCCGGAACACACTAACAGATGACATGACATTCGACGATCGAATTCATATTTCAGTCCAAACAAATTAACACATTCTCATTAAAATTATCACTCAATGAAATATTTTCTTGATTTTTTTTTACTATAAATGTCCATATTTCTACTTATTTATGTTGTGGAATTTATATTTCGCTCGCGTATATAAACTATACCAAAAATATGATAACGTCGTTGTTGGTTAGTGTCAACATATTATTGAGTATTATTGTCTGTATCAACGACATAATACAAAGTTAACTTAATTTTTTTGTTAACATATTGTTAATATTTAACAAATTTTTGTATTTAATTTGATTTTAAACATTCGTTATGCCCAGGCACAGGTGGTCAATAATAGAACGTTTCTTTTTTTTTTGCATTTATCAAAATGCTTACGTGTTCAATAACAAAAGCACAATTCTAGATACAAGTCAACACGACAGATGCAACAATGCATTCACAGAATGATTAATTATTTATTCGAACATTTTATATGCACAAATTAAAAAAAAAATGTATATAGAAAATAGAACAAAAACGTTTTGCCTTTTATTTATTTCAACGACGCCAACATGTCTGCAACGGAACCTATTCGAATTTAGTAGGACTATCATTAATTATATATTTTGTCTTACTCCCGCATTCTATTTTTAAAACCGATATGATCTATAGATACGATTTCGTAGTCTATCGATCACGCGGAGAGGCATCTAAATCTATTCATTTACTGCGCATCATTTTGCAGATAATTCTTGACGTGTCGACCATATGATAAATTATACACAAATATTCTTAGTTTAACTAATACTCGGTACCAGGCTTAGGAATAATAGGTAACCTGTATCTAAATGTATGTTATATAGATACAGGTATTCGTACAAATAGGTAACCTGTATCTAAATTTATGTCATTTAGACACAAGTATCCGTACAATAACCTACTTTATTTATACAAGATGTTCTTATCACAGGGTCAATTTTCTACATTACAGAAATGTATTAGTCGACTACTGACGGTTCGCGATTGAAAGACATTTATAAAAATTGCGAATATATTAAGCCCTAAGAAATTTAGTCTGCTAATTACATAGCTTATTATTTATCAAAGAAAATTCACCCTTTTCGTTAAAAGTTTATTTTTTATTTTTATATACCTAGATACTGCGAATATATTAAGTCCTAAGAAATTTAGTTTGCTAATTACATAGCTTATTATTTATCAAAGAAAATTCACCCTTTTCGTTTAAAGTTTATTTTTTATTTTTATATACCTAGATACTAAAATATATTTTAGCTGAATAATTATAATTCAACATTAAATATTTAGGCACGAGGTATTTAGTTCCAATATTAATTTACGATATGACAGAAAAAGTGAATATTCAGATATTTTACTCTCGATTATGTACGCCTCGACATACCTTTAATCTTTAACTAATATTACATAATCTAAAACTGATTAATTACTTGTTTTCTATAACTAATTACGTAATATCTATAAACAATTAAACAATTTCATAGAAAAATACTTCATCAGCGTACAACTAATTAACTCTAAACAATATTTCATCTGACGGGATTGCATGACGCGAGACAAAAAACGAAAGGTCGGAATGACCGCGCCAAAACCAAGACGCTCTGTCCAAAACAAATAAAACTTAAACAAAAAATGAAGGCGGTTAATAAGCTGGATGACATTTGGGAATTCGAAAAATTCATTCAAAGCATTATTAATAGCGCTCTTGAAGTGGGTCTCTACTTATGATTATTAAAATGAGAAGACAGCAATTACTTATCCTTAGACAAAATCCATTCGAATCATTAATCCAGTCGAGGTTTCGGTTGTGAGTTATTGTTTTATTGCTCGTACAAGAAAGACCCTTTGTAAGGTTACCTCGAGTTAAACTCTTGTTTCATTTTAAAGATTGCTTCTTCGTAATAAGTATTGGATGGCGTGATAGCAAATAATTTTATAAGGACCCTTAACAATATGTCAAGACATTTCTTATTCGATATTTCTTATTTTTCAATAAATAATACGTTCGGTCGTAAGTTTACATTGTTCGGTTCCGATCGGGACGCACGCTCGTGACGATGTTTCTCGAAATTATTTTGAAAATGAAAAAAAAAAAACAACAACAACAAAAAGCGGATTCTTTATGCATTTCGAACCTACATTTGTTATTATGAGAGAATGATAATGTGATTATTGTTTTGCGAGCTTTTGTATGATTGATAGTCGATTGTCACGGATAATGAAGTGCTTGGAAACATTCGATTTTATGCCTTATACATGGATCGAATTGACTCTTATCTAATTGTAATGCAGTCGGCTATGACAGATATTTTTTTTTAAATACAGTACCAGTCTATAAATGCCTCACGACTGAGAAAAATGTTCCTTGTATGAACATGAGCGAGTTTGATTATCACACAAACTATTTGTGTTCGAGATTTAAATATTTAAATAAACTTGATTAATTGTACCAATAGATTATGCCAAAAGTTGATTGCCAAGATTGCAGCGAAAATAGTTAGGACAACTGATTTCATTTGAAATATATGGGCTTCAAGAAAAACAACAGCAACAGATTCATTTTAACCACCGGTACCCGCACCAGTAACAATCTAAAAGTGAGCATCCAAAAAGATCAAGATACTGCACTACACAATTACATACTCATTTTAAATGCCCTAACATCTATTACTATGAGTTTTTCACTTGGTTGTATCTAATACTATAAAGTTATTTCCGAAGTAACTAATATACCATGTCCTTTTCTTCTAAAGTCAGTATATAATGTTGCAAATTAGGCTTAAAATAGTAAATGTACACAAATCCCGTTATAATGTTCGGCGATGCAATAGAGATCGACATTTCACGAGTCATAAAGCGATTCGACAACCATGAATTCGTTATATCAAAAGATATCTGTAATCCGTAAATTTAAATTACAATTCTACTCAACGGATTCATGGATTACAAAGCGGCCAAATTGTGGTCGTAATCTTCACAAATTCAATTACTTTGTTAGCAAATGGGGCCTCTAAACGAACATAACAACTCATTAGCAATATCTACTACACGTATACAGTTGAGTATTAAAATGGAATAGTTCCTTTATACGTTTACAATAGACGTTGATGTCTGGACAATGCCGCACAAATTAATAATTCACGGTTATAATACTATTAGATGTTATTTTAATTTGTTCCGTTCGATACGCTCTCGCCTGCTATCATCGACGTTGTCTTTTTTCTGTTTGTGGAATTTCGTCAATAGCTATTATTGTTGCGTCGTGTCGTGTTGATCGTCTCGATTGTCTAACTGATATATAAACGAATGATTGGATTCTCCGATACAAAATGCCGATATTGTACAATTCGAACAACGTATTTCTGGCGCCGGAGACTGCGGTGCCGCGCCACGTCGCGTCGCGTCGCTCCGCGCTTTACCACGGCTTACATTTCGAGGAGAGCAACGGCCGATAATATCTTTCGTATTTAATAAGGCCGTGACTGTTGACCTAATGAACTACATCGTTTTTAATGTTAGATTATTATTGAGTGATATAGAAAATAATTTAAGTTGTGAAATTTATAAATAAAATTTTATATAATCATCAGTAAAATCTAACAATTGCTAGCTAGCAACATTATGAGAATAAATAACAACAATTCCAATAGAATAATCAAACAACCAAACGATTCTACGACTATAATTTAGAATATAGCTTTTTGAAAGTGATTTTTTTTTATAAATCACTTAATTATTTAAATTTACCCGTCACAAATATATTCACAAACTTCCTTCTATATAATAATAGTGCAGATGCCCTTAAAATTTTATCTCACAATGAAAACAATATTTTTTTATTACTATAGCTTGTGACTATAATGAGATATAATTATATCGGTTTAGGTAAAAGGTAACCTTCAATATGTCAATGTGCTTCTTTGAAATTCGTATCTAATGATAGAACACTTACAATTTGTAAATCAGTTAAATTTTAGTTGATAGCTCAGTCAGTGGTTAATCTGTTGGTACATTCAATTAGATTCATGAATGTGCCGGAGCTTTCGGTGAGGAAAACATTATGAAGAAAAAAATAGGACATATATAGTAAATTGTTCTTAAATACACCTAGCCATCTACCAGACTTCCAAGTTGAAAATTTATCGAGAAACATCTATATGTGTGATCCGGCAGCTGTACCCGAGAACCAGTCTCTAAATTTAGCGTGTTTGCAAACTCGAACCACACCGTCATTTAACATCAGGTAAAATTCTGGTCAAACGCTAAAATCTATAAAGAATAAAAAAAAAAATTAACAATCCTACTATATAAAAATAGTCCGGATATAATTATTATAGTTTTTCTCAACCACAGTCCTAATATCATTAACCTACACTTCATATATTTAAACTTTCTATACTTCGTATCATAATTAATAGATGTAAATCAATTAACTAAAGATTTAACGGAGAAAAACGTGTATAAGAAAATAGTGTATCCGTCATTGAATAACAAATAATATATTACTCAGATATTAAATATCTGGATGCGATCATCGCACAGAAGCTGTCTAGGAACAGTCAAACTGGATTATTAATACCAAAGACAATAATAAGTACGAGAGTTTGCAGTTAACAAGCAGATATACATTGGATATTGAATCTCAACATTTACGTTTATCAGGTGCACCACAATGTAAACAGGTTTTTAAAGCGTCTGCAACGCACATCTGATACCACTGATGTTGCAAGCATCCATAGGCTCCGATGATCGCTTAGCATCAGGCGACCCGTATGCTTGCTTGCCATCATCGTGGTATAAAAAAAAACACAATTTCCAAACCCATAATAACACATGTCTCATCATGTAAACAATGCACAGGACACGTGGATGGTAAAATGGAAATACCTGATCGCGAGATTCAATATCATTAAATCAACATCGACATTTCTTATCTTACAAGATATCTTAATAATGAAATATTGCGATGTATTTATACAAAATTCTAAATTAATTATGAATAAATAAAATATAGTCCGATGTAGTGGGCGTGCCGGCCCCGCCCGGGATCGCAAACCCGGTTATTACCCACTTAGTTCCATCACTTCTGTAAATTGTTGAAATCTTTGTTTTGCTCATAACAATATCTTGTCTTCAGATAATACTAATCAAAAAATATTGATACTGGCGCATATATGTAGTACAGTTTGTAAATAAAAGAAATGCAAGGACTTTAAACTGACGATTTCAAATAACAAAAACAAGATTATTCTGTATTTTCCCACTACATATTAGTAGTATGATAGCTTTGCTTAAGCATTACGATTATCTTACGATGTTTTTTATTACCGGCAGCTGATGGATAGTATTATAACTTAATTATCAAATTACCAAAAACCACAAAAACTTAGATAAACTAGATTTCGTAAAGGACCGACATAATCTAAATACAAGAAATAATAACAAATTGGTCATTCTATGTTTTAGGCTCACTAGGACCAGTAACAGTTTTTTAGGTAATAGTGTTAGGTTTTATAATAAAATTCCAAAACACGTTACCGATCTGCCGGATACTAATTTCAAGCACCATGTCAAGCAGGTTTTAATATCTAAAGGCTATTACAGGGTGGATCAATACGTGAACGACGGTGACGTCTGGAAATGACACCCTCTCTGTGCATCCACCAAAACCGAATGTAATTATTTATAACTATGTTTTAAAAATGTGAGTTATAATATGTTAATGAAAAGATAAACCAGATCGAGTTTCTTGGCGGTTCTTCTAGATGACTGGGTTGTTTTCCGAACCGGTGGTAACTTTGACGTTCATAAGCGCCTTCTCAGGGCCTAAACTGAATAAAGTATTTTTGATTTTTTATTGACCATTGGATAAATATATTCCATATAAAATTTCGACCACCACCAAGTACTTACTACAAGGCATCATCGGCAGCTGATGGGTAGTATTATTGCTTACTACGGATAGTATTATTCATTAATTGCTGAATTGCCATTGGACAAATACACTATATAATCATAGTATCCTATTTCCTTATAATATTATTATATATTGTTTGCAGTCGCCATTACGTTGTAGGCTGGCGTGGTGTTAATACCCATACCTTCCTTCGGGAAAGAGCCCTGCAATGTATATCTTACAAGCTGATGTGATGGTGATGATGATGATGATGATTGTATCCTGTTCAAAATAATATTGGTTTCCATACAGGATAATTTTAAATAAACTTGCTTATTCAATTATAAAAGGGTTTGTTTGTGTACAATGTAAATTTTCAGATCTATTTTATTAGAAATATAATTATTTTATGGGATAATGAATAACAGTTAGTCAATATTTATAATTAAAACTATGTCAAAGTGTATTCCTGATGAGTATTTCTATTTAAAACTGCAAACAAAAAAATGGTAGCTATTCACTCATGAGACCAGTCGATCATATATTATATATTTTCTAGTATATTGTAGTTGCTATCATTGGAAAAATGTATAAAAAAAGAATATACTTAAAAACCATAAATATAATATAATAAGTGTTAAATTATACATTTCATAAAGAATAATAAGATTTTTTTATTCGGTAGTAAATCTTTAAAACCTAATAAAGTCGACTTAGCCGTTTCACCCCTACTGCAATCAATGTCTAATTCCGTATTCGCAGCTTACAATAATGATTAACGACAAAGTTTATTAATTCGATCAACTAGGATTAGAGGATTCACATTGTGGCGGAGGGTACATGGAAAAAACAAACGAATTTTGTAAGGGATACCTCGGGGTTGTCGCCTTTACTGTCATTTCAGGGCTACCTCCGGCTGCTCGACATAAATATAAGTATTTCTATAATTCTGAAAAGAAATAAAGGATTTATTTATATTAAGCAATCTATTGTTTCCTTCTTAATTGTGTATCGCTTGCAAGATATAAAGCCAACAATTCATTCCGTAACTAAGAGGTGAACCATAGAGCACTTGTTAGAAAACAAAAAATGTTAAGCTATTATCGTTCGATTACGTAAAAAATACCATAAAATAGCGTTCATAATTCAGTTTAAGTAATTTGATAAGACTTATTTCATTAACAAAAAAAGCATGTAACTCTATTACTAATACGATACCTTAAAAATTACTATGATACTCAACTTAGGCCCTTACTAGGCTCCTATGAATTATAAAACGAAAATCTCGATCGGATTTATATATTTAGTTTTTTATCTGTACATGTGGTTTAAACAATAAATATTTGAAGTAGGGTATTCATTATATTGGAGGTGTTTATTTAGCTTACTTTAAATCCAGAATTAATACTGTTTATTGAATTTTAATTGTAAAACCGAATGCAACAATTGTACTAAAATCGACAAAATAACAAACTTCACAAATTATAAACGCGTACAAAATTAGTGGTTACAAAAAGCAGTAGTAGAATAGGTATATTTAATTAATTGAATCGACAAAACATTATTAACTGTATGTTAGAAATAATAATAAATATTTTTACCATCAATTTTGTATGATTTACATACATTTATACATTAAGTGTAAAGACTCTTGACGCAGTTATAAATACTACTTTTTGTCCTTGACCAATTATTAATCCATGTCCTTTTTTGCTTCGCATGTAATTACAATTTTTATCTTCCTTTCAAGAGACATGTGTTCGATAATACAAATATTAGCTACTTCGTTGATTTGAAACTTACCAATTTATCTTATCTTGTTCACAGGGAAGTTGCTTCTGATAATTTATTATCAGATATTATGTTTTACACATCCTTTAAAAGTTATTTACGTGCAGTAATACTTTCAAGTCCATAAGACATTTTTTTTGGCAAATCTCCATGGAGTATCGACCTGTACTATTGACATATTATAATAATTAGATACTACCAAATATTACTTATGTGTGTTTTATTGGAATTCTGGAGTACTTTTTTTTCGAACTGACTACACTGTCGACCTGGCAAGGCCTCTACAGTTTCACCGGCTACATTAATTGTACACTTTTTACATTTGTAAATTTGTATGAAGTACATTTGTTTTATTTCAATTCATATACAACATTCAAGTACCTAAAGATTTTATTTATAATAAAATATGGAGAAAGCGGTTCTTACAAATTGGTATGGGTTGAAATTTAATGAAAACAATATCTTTGAAAGTGATATATTGTGGGGTGAATTCACTTGTTAGGCACTCCTCTCAGTAACAATGATCTAAAATAAATACATTAAGTAACTTTTAACGAAAACGTACTACCGGTGTTTTTAAAATGAGATCTATAACAATTATATTATCATTATCCTATCAATTGTTTTAATTTAAATACCAAGCAGTTTCCATAGCATATAAAGAAATGGTGCTCCTAAAGTCAGTTGTTAGTACTTCCTTTGTAATAACTTTAATAAGTTATATAAAAACCTTGTGCTTGCACATTTTATTTATATAAAATATGAGTTGCACTCTTATATGAAGCATTGTACCATGCAATTGATGTATATATTTATTTTAAATAAATAAATATTTGTTTGATTCTCTTGAACAATGATTAAAAAACGGTATAAAGTGCGTTACTATTCGCCTCGCATATTTAAATAAGAGAGAATGCTAAATATGAATCAGCAATAATAGTTCGTACATCTGGTATTTTTTATTCATAGTTCGACACGGTCAATATTACTTCAATTGGCCGTCAAGTGTAACGTGATTTTTCGAGAGCTTATTAGCGCGACTGTCTTAAAAGTGTGTCTTACAGTTGAATCACCCAGTTACCTATTTAATTATAATAATTTGTTAATATCTGTAACACAGTAACAATCGTTAATAGCTGTCAATATTGTAAACTACATTTAAAAATAACATGTAGGCAACCCTAACAGTAAAATATTTATGTCAACATGTAGGGGAACATCGAAGTGCCTCAAGGGATCCGTTTGTTTTTAATAAAAGTTCTTATTTAGCTATGATGTTTGAGAATAAAGCTTAATCCTTCAGCAAATGTTTTTTAAATGCTTCTATCGAATTAACTTCTAATCCCAGAAGTCAAATTAAATGTGTATAAATGTATTAGGGATCCGGTTTTCATACGCAACTCAATTTTTGATTTTCACTGTATTTTTAAAGTTATACTTCTTTTGGCGCTTTTGAGAGAAATGATAATAGTCAATTATTACAATGCGTGCGCACACCGACACCTAAAAACGACACTATGAAGTTGGTTGGTCTGTCAAGTTTTCGTAATGATAACTGTATTTGAGGTAGTTATTCATATATTTAGGAATCTAGAACACGTGTTAAGTGTTAGTGATAGTGGAGTTAAAAAAATATCTTCATAGATAAATCTGAATGTGATACAAAAAGAAACGTTTCAAATAGTGTATTCGATTTTACAATAAAAAATCTCAAGTTAATAATAACTACAGTCTGCGTCAAACTTTTTGGCCGCCCTGAATATAGCTTTAAGGTCAGCCTTGCGCATATTACAGTCAAGAGGTTAATACAATACAAAGTCAAAATATTATTGTAGAAATTTTAAATTGTGATTTATTAACACTTAGATATGTGTTCTCTATATTATAAGTACAATACAACATGTTTTTGATTATGAGTCAAGTAGATATTTGGCTACCATATTAAGTAATAGGGATGTGGCTTATATATCAATGGATGTGGCAGATGTAACGATCACGTTGCTACTTTTAGAAGATTTTATTTGTGAAATGAAGATATGACTCAGATTATGTAGTCTTGTAAAAGCCTTTAACAACTAATTTACGAAATCATATATATTACATACGAAATATATATTATTATTAGCAAAGAATTAGATATAAAAATTAAATAGACAGTTAAATTTAATTATTCCTGCAGTAATAATATAAAAGTAAAACTAGTAATGAACAATAGTTACTGAATAATAAAATAAAATACAAAGCTAGAATAATAACAATTCATCACATCATGTATATGTCAGTTATAATTAGTTCCAGACAACATTTGATCACCACATGGTTGGTGAGTTTTGGGTGATCGCGTACTTTAATCGAATGATTCGCTTTATACAGTTATTGTGTCCATCTGAAGGGTATATTTGTAACATATACTGTAACGTATTATGTGTGTCCATGACATAGTGTTATTGTAAACCAAATGATGCCCGCGGCTCCGCACGCGGTTTCTGAATTGTGTTAAACAAATGTTAAAATGCAAGAAGATTTATGCGACGAATTCGTAGGTAGCAGATAGTTTAAAATAAAATAACATTATCTAGTCCGTGTAATTTCAGTTATTTGCCCATAAAATTCCCGTCAAAATAGGTTCAGCCGATTCGCAGGTTACGCAGAAGAAACGGACAGCTAAAAATGTTTAAAATTGTTTTTTGTTATAAGTACCGCATATACATACTGTCACATCCATTCAGTAAAAACTCATGATTTTACCATTACATACAGACAATTCATTGTATTATATGTATAGATGACATACATTCGTAATAAATAAATCATTCCTAATATACTTTTATTTATAGTGAGGCAAAACGCCTTCCGTAGAAACGTAATTTTTCGATGTATAAAAAAAGCACCGGGTCGTCTAATAATAACAAATACAAACAAGAAAAAAAAATAGCAATAACAATTGTCAATTACAATTGACAACAACGAAACTATTCTGAATACGACTGTACTGCAACTAGCAGGCACACTGAAATACGTGTCGGCGTGGGTGCAATAGGAGGCGAAGAACACGCACTGATAAGCCTACTCCGCCTCCACCTCTAGCGCGTCGCGGCTCTGATACCTAAATTTGTGTAAGTAGATGTGCAATCTACTTCAGAGCGGTCGAAAAGCTTGATACGAAGTGTTAATAATGTTTATCAATTATAAATACTCAGTTATCATTAACACCTTCTAGTGATACATTCGTGATCGTCTTGACATGATCACTCGTGCATTATAGCGTTTATAAACTATCAAATTAAAACTTCGATATTCATAATATGGCGAGAATATTTTTATGAAATCTTATCAAAGTTAATCTACCTACAATATTTATTAAGTCATACAATCGCGACTTGTCAAGGTGTTATAAATAATATGTACTCATTAGATACATATTTTTCTACTGCTTGAAACAGTCGTCTTATAACTTATTAAAGACACGCAAAAATTCTGCGAGAAAGAAATAAACATTAAAGGCAATTTAATATTGGGTAATTTGATATTTATATTTTAAATCTTCGAAATACAAGTGATTTCTTTAATATGTAATATTCATTTTAAATATTACAAATATCATTAGTTATGATTATGAATAATAATAACGTAATAAAAATTCAATGCATATATATGTTTTATTTGTTTCTGTTTACAGTTTGTGGAAATGGAAAACCGTGTGCTTGCCTTATGGATATTATTAGGAATCGTGTGTGCAGGTGGAATAAGCTGCTGTTCTGGCTTTCACTCTGACACGAAATAAAAATTCTTCGAGCATCGATTACGATGCCGATTTCTGTCAACCCATTGTTATTGCTCACCGAGGTGCCAGCGGTTACGTTCCAGAACATACGCTTGGCGCATATGCATTAGCAGTAACAATGGGTTCGGATTACATTGAACCAGATGTGGTGATGACTCGAGACGGTCACATCATTGCGAGGCATGACAACGAATTAGGTCTGACTACTAATGTCGCCGATCATCCTGAGTTTGCATCACGGTATCGAACACAATCAGTTGACGGAGTCACAGTCAGCGGTTGGTTTACAGAAGATTTCACTCTAGCAGAAATAAAAACTTTGCGCGCTATAGAACGAATTCCAAATATAAGACCTGGAAATGAAAGAATGGATGGCGCTTTCGATGTGCCAACTATGCAAGAAATTATAGACTTAATCAAAGGAATGGAAGTGAGTTATGGCCACCGTATTGGAATATACCCGGAGATAAAGCATCCTACTCACTTCCAGCGTCTTGCACTATCAATGGAACAGCCACTGGTTGATGTACTCAACCAAAACGGTTATCGAGGTCCCGAGGCTCCCATTTACATTCAATCATTTGAAGTTAGTAATCTGAAAGAATTGAGTAATATCACAGATATGAGACTGATACAATTGTTTGGTAGCAGAAATACATCACAACCCTTTGATCAAGCGCAACTTGGCACTGAACTCACATACGGTGATATGGCAACACCTGAAGGTCTACGTGAAATTGCAGAGTATGCTTATGCAGTTGGACCTGAAAAGGGTTACATAATACCTCGCGATGGAAATAATAGGCTCGCCTCTGTAACAAGCTACGTTGAGGATGCCCACGCAGTCGGCTTGAAGGTACATCCATACACGTTTCGCGCTGAAAACTTATATTTACCTGCAGAATTTCAAAGTAATGATCCATCACCGGCCGCAATTGGCGACTTCAGCGGTGAATTGAGAGCATTCTATGCGACAGGTATCGATGGGCTCTTCTCAGACCAACCAGACATATCAGTTCGTGTACGAGGGGAATGTTTAAAGACTCCTATTTAAGACAATTAAATGAGCATGACAATGTTGCCTTCTTCTCTTAGAATTTTTGAGATGAAATAAAAACTAACAGTATTATAACTTAAATTTAACTTTTAAAGGACACTGATACGACAACACAACAACAACAACGATAGTCATCTGGAATAATATTATAAATGTTTACCTATATTTAAGAAGTTGTATGTTTCGCTGTACTTGTACAGTTTAGTATTTATATAACACATTACTACATAGTTCAACAACGAATGTTGAGTACACGAAAATAAATATAATAATAACCCCTTATTGTATTTTTACTATTACAAACGCAATAACAATCAAAAACTTTAAGAGGTCAGCTAGTCAATATTTTTATGTTTATGTTTATATCTAAATATCTATATAAAGTATTTGGTTATTTCATAATATACATCACGCTTCTTTCCAGTGCGTTTTTGATTGATATAACACTCCAAATTCTCTTGATAAGATATGACATATGTTAAAATTTATCTCAATTGTACACTTATGTGCACAATAGCTACGATCGTTCCTTAGCACATGTTAAAATTTATTTGTATCATAAATTATGACGTATTCTGTGTAATATATATGAGTACAAAGAAAATAAAAGTATAATTTATACCTACCTGAAGCCGATACTCATTAACATAATATTATTTTCAAACCAATAAATAATTAATGCCTTAATGATCTTGTCAACCTTTAAAGTATTATCGAACGACAAAGGAGAAGTGAATGGATACATAACAATATGGGACAATTTCACATGAAGCGATCAGCGAAAAAAAAAGAAGTTCTGTAATTCGACCATATTTAACCAAATTGTACTTCTAGTACGAAGGAATTTGAACATACATTTTTTTGTATGGTCTTTATTGATTAAGTTAGAGACCAAACTGTGTTTAAAAATTTATTACAAATTTGAGTAATTCAAAAAACACCTTAGAAAAATTGTGAATTTCAATTATGACTATTTTTGGAAGGTCATACTGGGTAGTTAATAAACATCATAGAAAAGAAAGAGAATTATTATTCATACTTGCCAGAAATGCAAATAGGCCTAATATAAACGAATTTAATGCTGAGTATTTAGTTGGAACTATTATGTACCAATGCTTGTTTCCAATTATACCCTTCAGCCCAGAACGTAGCATTTTGTGCATTTCTATTTTGCGGCAGAAATAGCTATAGTAGTGACTACAATTATTAATACTATCTAATCTTACTACATTTTACTACTGTCTTTTGTGTGTCTCTTATATGACTAATTTCCCCCCTCTATGATTAACTTTATAACGGCTCCATTGCTCCTTTCACTTTCTTATTCTTAAAAGGTTTGCATAACTAATCAGCAGAAATGAAATTTCTCATACAAACTCCAATAAACTAGTTGCTATTTACAAGCCAATGCTGGTACCGTACGATTGTTTATATCTTAGATCGGATATATATTGAGAAATAGTAAAGTTTCCAAATGGTCATTAAACTGTACTTATATGAATTAAAACCAAAATTTTAATTCGATGTATGTTTATTGCAGCCACTTGTTTTTATTTAACTTTGAAAAATCACGTGACACAGATTTCGCTTTGAATTCTTATTCCACGCAAAGTATCAGTCACATTTTCCTTGTTATCTGTACTTGCCACTTGAGTTGATAGTGAATCATCTCGAGTAAATATCGGTTTTATTATTGTTTTAAATATTTGTTTATTGGTTATATTGTGAAGACGTAAGTAGACCCATTTTTTTTTATTAATTTGGAGTAAAATTCTGTATTAAAATTAATAATAACTAGTTTAACAATGATATACACTGATACAATACAATGATATATACTAAATATATACACATATAACGTATTTTGGTAGTACGATTTTAGCAAAGAAGCGCATTTAACATTGTGTTGCTGTCAAGGTTACAAATAATTCAAGATTTGTAGTAGGTATTATTTTGTACATAATATTAATGACATAATTTGTGTACCTCTTTAAAATTATTTATATTCATTTACTTCAAGTGAAATTATAGGCAGTTAAATATTTTGTTAATTTATGTTAAACACTGACTTTAAAAACAGCGATTATGTTTCATTAGCTTTGTTTTTTTTTCGTAAAAAATAGAGTCCTACTTTTTAATAAATATATATGTATATTCAAATATATACGTTAAGACTTATTATTTGCATTGGGGCAGTATTCAAATAAAATAAAAAAATTGCAGCAGGACCGCTGTCATGGATCAAACAGGGATATGGTTCCTGTTAATAGCCGTTTCAAGGGTTACTTCGACTGCACTTCCAACAGATATATCAGTTACATCAAAGCCATCTTTTGATCCTGACCGCTGCCATCCATTAGTTATTGCACACCGTGGTGCAAGTGGTTATGTACCAGAACATACTCTAGGCTCTTACGCTCTAGCTGTGACGATGGGGGCTGATTACATAGAACCCGATTTAGTCATGACTAAAGATGGATATCTAGTAGCACGGCATGACAATGAACTAGGACTAACAACAAATGTTGCATTTCATTTGGAATTTGCCTCTCGTTATCGTAATCAAACCGTTGATGGCATAGAAATAAGCGGCTGGTTCACAGAAGACTTCACATTGGCTGAATTAAAAACTTTACGCGCTATAGAACGTATCCCTGACATTAGACCTGGTAACGCACGTATGGACGGTAGCTTTGAAATACCTACATTACAAGAAATAATTCATTTAGCCAAGAGTTTAGAAATTAGTCAAAAGAGAATAATAGGGGTTTATCCAGAAATTAAACATAGTACTCATTTTAAGCGCTTAGGACTACCTATGGAAGGTGTGCTAGTAGACACATTACTTAGAAACGGATATCACGGCCCTGGTGACCCAATATATATTCAGTCTTTTGAGGTGAATAATTTAAAAGAACTCAAAAAAATGACGAAACTTCGATTACTACAACTCTATGAAAGTGATAAGTCGCGTCAACCATACGATCAGGAACAGCTGGGCACGGGTCTTACATATGGTGACATGGCTACGCCTGAAGGACTTCGAGAAGTCGCAACATATGCTTATGCAGTAGGTCCCGATAAAAGTTATATTATACCTCGCGATGAAACAAATGGGCTCGGAACACCAACAAGTTTTGTGCAGGATGCACACGAAGCTGGTCTGAAAGTACATCCTTACACATTCCGCGCTGAGAATTTATTTCTACCAGTTGAATTTCAAAGCAAAGATTCAGTATCTAATATTGGCAATTTGACTAATGAGATCAAAGCTTACTTCGATGCTGGCATCGACGGTCTTTTCTCAGACCAACCTGATGTAGCTGTGAGAGCAAGAGGATCCTGTATGAAAAAAGCGACTACTACTACCAGTACTTCTATTAATAAATAAAATGCTTTTAACCGCTTCCATTAAAATAATATAATTTTAATCTTGTTAAATTATACTGAATATAAACAATTAAAAACGAAATTAAGTATATATATTCTTATTGACTTTGTATTTATGAACAAATATAAAGTTTCTTACGTTACTTTACCTATAAGTATGATACTGATTAGGCATATTGATTTAAATATAAGACAATCAAATAAACATAATCCAATGGCGTATCTTGTCTTCTTATAGGGTCCAGGTATCATAATTTTTAGGGGCCAGGCGGGAGGAAAGTAGGCTGCTTACTATTATATTATAAATTACGTTGCTTTAAATGAAGTGTTATCTATGCACTACTAGGATCTAGGAATGCTATCTTTTTTATACTTTCACCATTAATTCTATACGAACCCGTTATTAAAAGACTTTAAGATTTTGGGTAACATTTTATAATTTTTTGCTTACTACTTACGCGTTATCGTCTTTGGGACCCTGTAGTTTTGTGGCCCCATATCATTTATAAGATTAATATAGCTGGCTACGTAAGTCGAAAAAGTTGTAATCCTAACTATTATTATAAATGCGAAAGTGTTTTTGTTTCTTTCGCTTGTAGCCTTAACTACTCAATCTGTTATCATCAAATGTTGCACGTTGACAGAAGTATAGATAACGACATAGGGTAGATCGAAGCCGCTGGTAAAAACTATAGTTCATAATAAAACCATAATTATAGGACTTTATAAAAATGTTAATTATATTCAAATACCCCCAACTCAATTTACGTCCGAAGTAAATATCTGACTAATAGTCTACGCTATCAACAGTCCTTATATAGTAATTCTTCACAAGAGTTATGTCGAGTTTTTGGCTATATCTTAGTCTATAAGGTAGTTACTTACCTTTAATTTATATTCATAATTTTGTACTATTTGACCCTATATTATATAATATTGGTGGCATCGTCCGTAACATAGCTTGGTTATTACGCATAAATTATACGAATGAGATATATTGCCACTGAGCATGAGTTTGAGACATCACAAAAACTCTTTAGAAAGTTTTAATAAGGAAGCCATTATCTAGTACGAATATTGATATCATCACGAGACACTGTGTAATAATGTTACTCGTTTTATAATAGCAGTAACAATTATTTTCAATAAAGAAATTTGTTACCAATGTATGAAGAAAAAGAGTTAGATCGCGCGTCGATGACGGTAAATAATTAATTACCCTTTGATCATATTTGTATACACAATATTTACATACACAAGTATATGTAGCAGGCTTTTGCCATAAAAATATGATTTGTTTCGTATTTTGAAAATCAAAGTAAATTATTATAAATTTACTTTAAGCAAGAAAAAACCATTAAAAAATTGGATAAAAATTTAGTTATATAATGAATGATGCATACGTAAAATATTGATATTGGTAAATACTTCTGCAGTGTTCATTGAAGACAATATGTGACAGTCAGCTGAAAATGACGTTTGTCAACTGTCATATTATTTGACTGGGAGAAGAGGAACGCCGACATTACCAATATATAAAGGTTTCTGTAATATCATAGTTAAATTTTAATAATAAATAGCAATGTGAACGTAATTCACATTACAATTAGAACCAGCGATGATAAGACAATCCCTAAAATTTAGAAAGACAATAACATTCGTTTGTCTTTTGTTTTTGTGTGAGTATACAATTGTTTTGAATTTCTCACATTCTTTTCAGAAATTTAATAATGTGAAACATATTTTAGAATAACTGTATGAATATGATAGTTTTACTAATGAGGTTATGCAACATTCAGTCATAACAGTGATAATTAATATTTCACAGCATAACTTTTAATTCGTTTATTGACACCAGCAACAGTTTTATGTTGTGCTATCAAGTGTTATAAACATGCTGTTCAACAAGGTCATCTGTATGTCACCTTGTTCTCTTAGTACTTTACCTTAAGTATTTAATAATCATGTAGATGCATTTCTTTACTCATAAAACATATAAAGGTATAAATTCGTATTGTATCCATATTGGATTAGTTTGGTGATGCTACTCCTTAGAACCATTAATGATTACAAAATAAAGTTTTAATACTGTGTATTTTATGGGGCATCAGGTTGGAATATGCTGCTTAGGTAGGTAGGACTATTATAGTATTTTATAAATCTGATATTTAGCTGATATATACTTAATTTTCTTTTATATCAAATGTGAATGTAAAATAATAAAAATATATTTTATAATTCAATAATACTTCATTTCGATATACTTTTAATTTAAGAAATTAACTACCCTTTTCAGTGTTACTGTTATTCTTGATTCTAACTAAGAGTAATGTTGAAACAGAAGAAAGAAGGTTTCACCAAAGCTTAGCGGATGATTTCCAAGATATTACATACAAAGATTTTAAACCCTTGCATAATTTAAAAAATATGGATACACAAGGTTCAAAAAATGTTGTTGAGGATGAGGGTACAAAGCAAGAGCTACAGGAAGCGAAAAATAGGATACTAGAGTTGGAGAAGAAAATTGCAATTCTTGAGGGACGTGTTCCACAGAAATATCCTGATGTGAAATTTTTGGGTTATAAAGAAAGGAAAAGGATATTGGTAAGCTTAAAAAATACATACTACTTTTAAAAAAAAACTACAGTTCTTAATTATTTTTCGAGGAAAATAAATATGCCATATAAAATTATGTTTGATATATAATTAGTACAACATTTGAATAAATGTTTGAACAAGCAGTTATGATGTTGGATAGAGTTTATATGTGTATTCTTACTGGTAATGAGAACCAGAAAAATATTTTATAATTTCTCATAAAGTACTTGAAATATTACTTACTATATATAAAAAAAAACTAGATTAATTATTAATTATGTTATAACTTCCCAGTTTATAATAGAATAATGAGGACTAGGTAGCCTTAATAGAATTTAATATGTATACTATTTTTAAAGGACTTGTTAATGTTAATATTTTCATTACTTTTAAGAGACAGACAGTGATTAATAAATGTACTCTACTGTACTCGATAAATACAAATTATCCAATATAAATTAAAATAGCCATTTAATTGTATACAATGAAAAAAAGTTTCTTTCTTCCCTATATCTTGTGACAAGAATGTAAGTATAATTGAACAATTATTATTTATTTCTTTTTAACTTATTTTTACCTAAAAATGTGTAAATTTATATTTTGTTTACATATTTTCATCTATATAGCACATTTTTACAAAAAAAAGGACAATTTTTAGTAACAAAATGTATACAAATATTTTAGTTGTATCTATCTATCTATCATCACATACAATTTACTAGAATTATGTTGTTACCCTGTGAGTACAACAAATGACTGTACAATGTATAAAATCTGCAATTGGACCACACCTTACACAGACATGAAGAACTTTTCCTTCCAGTATACTGTACTATTTGAATTAGGGTTGTTGTCAGTGGTATGGAATAATTATTATAAACAAAATAAAATAACTCTTTATGAAAAGTACATAAATGATAAAAAAAAAACAAATAACTAACAATAAATCAAAAATCATATTTAAAACAATTTATATTTTTATAGTGCATATATTTACTTAGTATCTTTAAAGTGCATATGAACATAGTTTAGCGGATAACAAGGAAATAAAATTACTAATGAGTTGTTCTCAGAAATTGTACACTAACAAACCACTACCTGTATATGTGTTGGTAATATAACTATAATTAACAATATATTCTTATTAAATCCTCATTCATAAGATAGGGGTTAAGATTATCACTTCAGATATTTCATTTTTATAAATTTACAATGAATTCCAGTTAGCCTATCTTTGGAATTATTCTATCTAATCTAATATATAATTATTATAAATGTTAAAGTAGGTATGTTCCAATGTTTTCTTACAATCATGCTAGTGCAGCTGGACGAATTCTGATGAAAATAACATATCAGATGATTATATAGTGGAACAGGATATGGCATAGACTTTTTCAATCTTCACTGTAATTTGCATTATGCACAGTTAAGTGGCCAGATAATAATAATAATATTAATTCATTAAAAAAAAATCGTTTACCACTAGCGATCCTCCTCAGTTTCGCACGGGTGAAACATACTAAAGTGGTGTCATTTGTCTATACGAATTAGTTCCTTAGTTTGGTGTTTTGCTATTCACAAATCATTAAAATTAAGGAAGCTTTATAAATATTTCCTCCTTTTCTTTCATTTCTCATTTTCCTTCTTTTTTTTGCACGTAATTTTATATCCCTGATATTTTCTAAGATATTTTTGTAATTATTTACTGTAAAAATAAATTTTGCTCTACATTAAATGCCAAACGTATTTAAAGTATTTCATTTGATAACTATTACTAGGTAATACGTTTATTTATTTACTTATGTAAGTAATAGCAATAATGTATGTACATTTAGGTTTTATATTCTAATTTTCTCTTTGCCCTGAAATAGCAAATTAATATTGGCCAAAATGTAATTTCCGCGGCGCCCCGTACTCCGGTGAAACTGTAGAGGCCTTGCCAGGTCAACAATGTAGTCAGTTCGAAAAAAAAAGTAATTTCCGATTTTTATGTAATTCATAAATTTTGCCAGTACCAACATCGTAGGCGTCAAAAAAAAATTTTTTAAGCTATAAAACACGTCTACGTTTCTCGACTTTATATTATAAACATAATACACTGAGCTTCCAAATCATATTTTCTAAATGATAGTGAAAACCGGATCAAATTGCTTTACGTATTTTAAAGAACTAAGAATATATATAGAGAAACTTAAAAAGCTATTTTCTTTTATACTATTTGATGATTTATGTAAGTACACTGATATACCCGTCTTTGAGGCCTTACTGAGTAGCCTGAGTAGTCTTATTGACTCACATATAGGAAACTTCATCAAAGATATAAATTGTAAAATAATAGTAAAATATTAATAAGGTTTTTTTTAATATTTCAATATTTTAAATATTTCCGATATTTAAATATTCCAGGTTACAGGAGGTGCGGGTTTTGTGGGATCACATCTGGTCGATGTGTTAATGATGCAAGGTCACGAAGTAATTGTTGTAGACAATTTCTTCACAGGGCGCAAACGGAATGTCGAACATTGGTTTGGACATCGCAACTTTGAGATGATCCACCATGACATTGTCAATCCTCTTTATGTTGAAGTAGGTACTAATCGATTACCATCTTACAGCCGTAGTTAATACAGCATTGTTTTGTTTCACAGGTTATATGTGTATGTAGGACATGATAATTAAATTGTCGCCTGTTAACATGGATTATTGGTATAGCACTCATTTGTAGTGTTATTGTGAATTGTATGGATTGCTATGTCATGAAAGATAGACTTACGTAGATAAAAAATAGATTAAACTGTTTGCAAACTGCAAACATTGTAAGCTCCTGCAATGATAGGTACATATCTAACATTGTCATTCTTGTACTATTATAACTAGGTTAAAACTTAAACTTCTCCATGTTTATATTCTATAAAGCCACATTGTCATCAGCATCAGCCTGTAAGAGACCCATTGCAGGGTCATAGAACTCTTCCCAAAGAAAGGTATAGGGCATAATCGCCACGCCAGCCCACAGCGTATTGGCGATTTCAAACTCTGAGAAATCCACAGTTCTATATTTTTCCCACATACGGCGGTACTACAAGAACATTTCTCAGGTTCAGGATTCCTCACGATGTTTTCCTTCACCGTCAGCCGATAGTGTTACCAATGTAATTTAGTAAATGTACGCGAATTCCGAGAAATTCGTTAGTACATGCCAGGGTTCGCACCTGCAGACATCGGATTAGTTGATTCCACCAGTCAAACCTACTGGACCACCACGACTTATAAGCCACCTGTTGAATATTTTTTCAACAAACATATTTTATTTATTGATAATTCGATGATAAAAAGCATTCCTTCTCTGTTATCAGGAGTAGTAATTAGTTGATACTATTAAAACAATGCTGCATTGATATAAAAGTAACTACACTGTAGTAATGCGAATTTCTAATAACATTTCATATTTCAGGCAGATGAAATTTATCATTTAGCTAGTCCGGCGAGTCCGCCTCACTACATGCAGAATCCTGTAAAAACTATCAAAACGAATACTTTAGGAACAATCAATATGTTAGGTATGTTTTAATCAATCCAAATTAAATTTGTTCAAGAATATTATGAAATAGTACTGACTTCGCCCGCGGTTCTCCACTCATTTGTTATAATTTGTTGTAATAAATAGTTTGGTAATAGTAAAATTAATACAGTAAAAGCTCCTTATTCACAGGGGATAGGTTCCATAATTATGCCGCGAATATAGAACACGCGAGTAGGGAGTAGTATTTCATGTATTATATGTAGGGGACGCTTTCCAAGATTAGAAAATATAATAAAAATATATAAAAACTAAAATTAATTTATTTAGGAATTTGTTCATGTTTAAGTTATGTGAAGGTATTTTTATTTATTTTATTTAATTTCTGACGTATAGCTTCGACCACACAAGGGTGATGATCGGGAGCATTGTCTAAAACTCGAACAGTCATAGTCTAAATTATTTTTTTTTTAAATAAGTTCCAACTTCGCTAACAAAACAATTTCGAAACAAGTCAATTAAATTCGTATATAATTATAAAGACCCATCGCGTTTTATATCAAAGATATTTGTATCTCAAAAGTTTCGTTGCGACCACTTCAATTACATGAAATGATGAAATATTATATTATATACTAGCTGCCCGCTCCGGCTTCGCACGGGTATAAAATATATAGTATATGTCATTCACTGAAAAAATGATTAAAATCGATCCAGAAGTTTTGATTTATTCATTACTGCCCGTGGCCCGCACGCGTTAAATTTGGAGTAAAACAATTCCCTTTTCTCTATACCATGACGACGACGACTTCACATTAGAAACTTCAAAAATAACAGTATTTCTCCACTATGTAATGGATGTTATTGTACATATAAACCTTCCTCTTCAATCACTCTATCTATTAAAAAAACCGCATCAAAATCCGTTGCGTAGTTGTAAAGATTTAAGCATACATAGGGATAGAGGGACAGAGAAGGCGACTTTGTTTTATATTATGTAGTGATTATATAATACATATGAAATATTATATTATATTAATATTATATATATGAATATTATAATTTTTTTACCCACGAATCCTGAAATCTTGAATAACGTCCGTTTACTGTGCAAATTTCTACCGTATTCAAATATCTACGCATAAAAATTTTCAGGATGATCGTCACGATCGGTACAGAGGTGGTTTTGTACTGCAACATTGCAATTTAATTACGAATTATAATAATACGAATACCATAAAGGTTTTCCCTAAGAAAATGCACGAATTATGATTTTATGGTGATTGGTCGAAAGGTTTTAAGTTTTATCGAGCTTCTTCCATCCATATTATAATGTTATAAATGCAAATGTGAGTTTTTTTGTTACATGTACACGCCTTAACTACTCAACCGATCCTCATGTAATTTTGCATACAAGTTGTCAAGAGTACAAAAATGGGCATACACTACCGTTCGTTCAATAAAAAAAGTACTTTTCCCGAGGGATATGAGAATAAAAAAAGTACTTTTCCCGAGGGATATGAGTCAAATTTACATTAACACGAGCGAAGTCGCGAACAATAGTTAGTCTTCAAATAAAGTGATAGAAGCCTGCCGTTGTGTGCGCATCACACAAGAACTACTAGATAGATAACGATTGAATATTTTTAATTTTACTACTTAGACACTTATTCGTTATATAAAAAAATAACATGGTATCTTTACTTAATATAAAATTATTCAGGTTTTAAGAAGCACAAGATTTTACAAGCACTTCGCATTCAGTGACGTGTGAAGAGTGTGATGCGCATTCATAGAAGAGTGCAACTAAACATATAACATTGTTTAAAACTTTGTTTTCGATGTTTTTTCATCTGTATATAAACAATTTAAACGAAGTCGCGGGTATAAGCTAGTGTCAAATATATATGCCAACATATATTTTTATAAATATAGATAAACTCTTTATTTGTTCGTATACTAATTTATTTTGTTTGCTTATGTGGGTTAAATGCCTTTACTGAAAATATGGAAATCCACTTCATTATTTTTGTGTCATAATTGTATTTAAAAAAATCCAGGACTAGCGCGGCGAGTCGGCGCTAGAATATTAATAGCAAGTACGTCAGAGGTCTATGGAGACCCTATGGTTCATCCTCAACCGGAAACATATTGGGGACATGTTAACCCAATAGGTTTGTAAGTTTACATGTTTTTATTATTACACAAATAATCAGAAAGATAATTAAAGTTTTACTACAGGTAGTTTTCTCGTAAATGAACTACTAATGTAATAATCATTAATCATCAAAATCACAAAAATCTAATAATCACTAATTTACTAATCACTAAAAGTAGCAATCGGATTTTTATCAAGTTAAAATGAATTTCCTATTTGAAAATGTCTGTAGTTTCCTACACTGAAAGATATACATGGGTCATTCTATGTTGATTCGATCACTTTTAAACCCCCCTTTTGAATTGTCTTATTTTTTTTCTCTTTGTATCCCATTAAAAATGTTTTGCAAAAAATGTTCAAATTTTTTACTAATCCACAAATAACGTTTTTTTAAACAAGGGCTTTTTCAAATAGCTATAAATATAACTTCCTCTAAAATTCGATAATTAGAACATTTTTTTCTTAACGATACATTTGTCTTTAAATGTACTTTTCGAAAGAAAACAGAAATAAATTCGAAAGATTGAAATATATGAAGATTTTCACTTTTTCGAGTAAATCGTTTCTTCCTTTCTTTGGTACTATTATTTTAAAAAAATCACAAAAAAAACTAGTTAATTCTGGCAAAAGTACCATATGACATGGAGTGCGTCGAATGTTCCTTACATTGTTTTAAAAAAATCGAAAAATCCAGTGGTGCTATTTCACGAAATACCATTAGGATTTTTTTTAGTATGAAAGTTTTAAAGTATGAAAATTAAAAAGACAAGACTCGTATAATTTGTTTTTCCAAAAGTAACATAGAAAAACCAAAAGAAAATTAAATTGAGTGCTTACTACACTCAATCCAAAAATCACAGAAACGACCAATGCTTTTTTTTGTTTTTAAACTACATTCGAAAGCAAAAACAATTATAGACGAGTTTTATTATTTTTTAAATAAAAAATCATGGGTATCAGCTAGTAAATATATATAGGAAGTGTAATAATAAATATCATAATATGTTTTTATTTTAAAAATATATCTGGAAACGGAAATCGACATTAAATCTGAATATTGAAGTCTACTAATTATTATAGGACCACGGGCATGTTATGACGAAGGCAAAAGAGTTGCAGAAACATTAGCGTACTCATACGCGAAACAAGAAAAAGTAGACGTACGAGTTGCAAGAATCTTCAATACGTACGGACCGAGAATGCACGTCTCAGACGGACGAGTCGTGTCGAATTTTATTATGCAAGCGTTACAAAACTTCACGATAACAGTAAGTATTGACCTTGAATTGATTCACGTTGAAACGATAGAATTTTGCATTTTTAGTACAGTGTTTATAGTAACATTACAGCCAGATGAATTGTAAAATGCCTATTATAAGTTCGCATTAAGCCTTTTCAGGAAGAATATAGGAACATAATTTTATGAAACTTTACCGTTGAACTATTTTGTAATAAGTACAAAAAACTGAACGCCTAGACGGATTTTAACATTTGCATATCCGTGAATTATGAAAGTAACATAGATTATCTAAGTGATATGCCATAGAAATATGACGTGTAATGAATTAAAAGGAGAGGAGTGTTTTGCGATTGTTTTTTTTTCTTTATTTTATTATCAGCTTTAGTTCACAGCTTCACTTGCGTTATTATACATTTGTTGTGTTCCTTGGGAAATAGTACATTGTTACTAGATGACATATTCTTTTTGTTTACCCCATTTATATGATTATTGATTAAGTAGTTAAGGTTTGAAAACGTAACAAATAAACAAACAATCCACTTTCGTATTTATAATATTGGGATCCTATTTGTCAGCATACAATTCAATATTTATTCATTCATTTTACCATAGTTGTCCGAGTTATTATAAAATATCTTTCAGCCACATTGTGAATAAATTATAGTTCGTGCATACCGTTGTTTAAATACGCTGTTACAGGTGTATGGAAATGGGAAACAAACACGATCATTTTGTTATGTGTCAGACCTTGTCGATGGTCTGAAGGCTCTGATGGCCTCTAGTTACACTCTACCAGTAAATATTGGAAATCCAGTAGAACATACTATAGAAGGTAAGACCATTCTTACATTTAAATACACATTTGACAACATACTATGAGTGTGATTCAATATTCTAGTATAGTGGTTCTCAATGTTTAGTGGACCACAACTAAAAAAAACTTCCAAATTCGATACTCGATTCTTAGTTTTCACGAAGAAAAAAGGTGTTAAAACAAAAATAAAAAGTCCGTTAGTCGGGGCATTCGTATCATCCTATGTTTAAGAACCCACACAGTATTCGCTCGCAACCCATACTTTGGGAAACGCTGTTCTAATACAATTATTATAAATTATGTATACCTTAATTTTTTTCATGGCGTAGATAGATATTTCATATCCACTTAGAGTATATGCTAAAAAACTGCTTTATTATTATAACTAATTATTAGATTTTTTCCACATAATTTATTACAAACCTATACATACGTATATGAATTCATAAATTTACAACTACACAAAACTAGATTATTATACCTAAAGATAAAAACGGCATACATCTAATTATCTAACCAGTATAATTCGTTAATTTTAATTTATTAACGAAAAAAAAAACATTTTTACAAAATTTACGAATAAAAATTGATAACGTGAAATATCGTTTATTTTTATATACCAACGTATTTCTTCTGTACAACATGTAACAATATAAACGATTAATTACGATTATCAGTCTTAGGGGCCGTTTATAAAATACGTTCGCACTTATTGGGAGAAGGGGGCGTGGCTTACTGGGACATGAAGAGTCGGGGTGTGTAAGTAAATTTTCAGTTGGTAGTAACTTATCAATTTTGCCTAATTTCCTTTCGGTTTAAATTTTCTTTTTTTGTTACGATAGAAATTCATTCACTTAATATTTGTAAATATATGAAAACAATGTACATATTTCTATATAGACGGGTAAGGAATCTATCAGTCGTGATGCAATATTGATAGGGGGCGGGGGGTCCCAGAAAACGTAAAATATGGCGACAAATGTAAAATTTTGCGTGACTTATTTTATGAATGACCTCTTATAAGAATGAAATAATTATTATTTGAAATATGTTAAAGATAAATTTAATTGTTTTAGAATTTGCCATGATAATTAAAAATCTAGTCCCCGGGTGTCGCAGCACTGTATCGACAGGCGCCGCAGTAGAAGACGATCCGCAACGGAGGCGGCCTGATATCGCTGTAGCCGAAGCAAACCTTAAGTGGAAACCTAAAGTAATAACATTTATAACGCTGTGTTTATAGTGTTGTTTATTTCTATTCTCTTTTGCCTTTGTTGTTTCTGTTGTGTTGTCTTTATTATTTTGCATAATATATATTTAATCAACAGCAATAACTATATCAGTCGAGTTTCCAAATACTTCTCAAATAACCATAATTTGCTGTCCAAATATTGCTCACCATCTGATTACAAAACTAGCTACCAACTGATGGTGTTCAATTGACATTTTATTGCCACATATGGACACCGAACTGACACTATACTAGAAGAGCAGTTTTTCTCTAACCAATTGAGTATTTTTATGTATGTTGTGATAATAATAAAATAGTAACAATAAATTGAAAATTTGAAAAATGTGTCTCTTATATTAAAATGTCCAAATTTTATAATTCGAGACGTTGACAATGAAACAGTAATCCTTATCTTTATTTATTTAGCAATTTGATTGCAATTACTGCTATTCAATTTTTTACAAATTTGACATCCATTTGGAACAGCAAATTGACATCAATTTGCGACAGCAATTTGCATACCAAATATCAATAAAAAAAACGAATAAGACCGTCATTTATTTTATATTTCAGGTCACATTACAGGAGGGACTGCAACGTACTATAGACTATTTCAAGGAAGAGTTGACAAGAACTACATTTCTTAACAATCAAACATACATGGATATGAAAGTGAATCACCCTAAGTGACATTATATAATGTGATATTAGTATAGTGGTCAGCACGATTTGAGAAGAAAGTTATGTCCAAAAATTTACTTTGAAGTATAATGACTGTTTCAAACTATATTGCACCCTTCCTAGACTAAAGTCATGTGAAAAAAGGCAACTTTACAGGGGCCTGAAAATACTGTCCGAGAATAATTTGAAGACCTGATAATATTTTGCAAAGCAAATATATGCTAAAATGAACTGCCAGCACTAATTTTTTTCGTTTCATTAGATGTACTTCTACAAATTTTTAAAAAACCCCATTAAATCCTTACTCATCAAAACAGTAAATTAATGTATTTTGAAAAGCTCAATTTATAAATGAATTAAAAGAATAGAACGTAAGTACCTCTAATGCCTTTATTCAAGAAGAGGTGCCATATTATCAATGATCTGCAAACTTTAACAAAGTGAATCGCTGTTAAAAAGACAATGTTTTTTTTTATATTTTGTGTTCAAGTTTTAAATAAAATAAAATTTACTTGCACTGTTATTGTGATTTTATTGTAGGCATAATAAATAATATACTATAGAACCGACTAGAAAAAACCTTGGACGACTGAAAATTTAAAAGCATCAATACATTTATAATTACCATAATAATTATATGTTGAGACTATAAGTAATCTGTTTGTTTGAAAATAGTTAAATAAAGTAAATACATTCAAGATATATATATTCTTCAACTGCAGTGACATCTTCAGACTACAGAGAAAATGCTTTTTTTTAAACATGTAAAATATTCCCTGTAATATTCACACTCCAATACGTTGTATGCTTGTCAGCTTAGTTAAATTGGTACAAAAAAAAGTGTTAACATAGTATTTTACATTGGTCTAAAATTTTGCTGTTCAAGTAGTCAATCAACCTTGTATAATAACCCTCAGGCTCTATTTAGTAATTCATCAATGATATATCGGCAATGAAGTCTTGTTAATACCTTTTCTACAAATCTCTAATTAAAATAATGCACTTAACTCATTTTCATCAAAAAACTGTTTTACAGGTCTTGCAATCGCAAATACTATTTGGTTATAAATGTTACAGGCTCAGTCTGTTTATTTCTAACACTTCACTTACAACATGAACTAGGTAAAACATTCCAATTATATAAATATGACTTTCGTTCAGTACTCTCGATTTTGCAAAGCCTGTCTCCTTGTGACTGTACCAAAGTTTTGTAAAGCTGGAACATATCAGTCGGTGTTTGTTTATGACGAACAAGCATATACTTAGAACAACCTCTCGATTTCCATTCTGTATCAAATCTGATATCATGAACTCTGTTAATACCATCCAGTGATGCTGTCCACACACCCATAGAGACATCTTCAGAATTGTAGTGACTGGAAAATTATACAAGAAAATGGGATAACTTTTAGTCAGTTTATAGCTTAGTCTGGTGTTTGGACCTTGTAGTTTAATGATAAGAATTACAAAACACTAGTAAATTGTCAAAATTCCACTTACTCTATTGTGTATATTTTAATAGCATATACTATATTATCAATGAACAAAATAAATGTTCACTTAGGCTGTCAGGTGGCATAGATCTGCTTCAGTTAATTACAACTCTTAATACTATAACTTATTATTTTAAAATAAAGAATATGAAGGATGGTTACCTCAATAACTCTGAATTTCTACTAATATAATCCACTATACTATGAGATATGACATAGCCGCCACCTAGAGCATATGGTAAATAGGTATCACAGAGGAACCAATCTTTTTCTTGCCATTTTCCAGACTAAATATACTCTAGCTTTTCCATTAAAATAACCCCAGTAAAGTCCTTTATTTAAAGATAGGGTTTTCTGAAAATAATCAAATTACATTTATACCAAGAGATAGCAGACCTGGCTGATAATTCAAATGTTAGCATCAGGCTTACCATTACCTACACATAATACTACAAGTGATATCAAAAAAAGCAATAATCTTCCAATTGGAAAAAGAAATGTAATATCGTATTAATGTTTTAATTTTTCTATACTATTATAACGTATTAAAAAAAATCCTGTGATTAATAATAATTCATTTGCAATTTATTTATATATAATAATTTATTAATATAAAATAATTAATCTATTTCCTAATATATCAATAATGATAATATATGCATACAAATATAAAACAGAAAACCTAATGATTCTAGAAATTTCAAATACACTTACATTGAAATGGCCGAATCAATTCAATATGCAACAAAAAATTATTTATGTATAAAAAGTTTTGGAAAGCCAGGAAGTATGTAGATCTGAATATGAAAATTGTGTGTATAGTTTTTATGCAATCAAAAAATACTACAACAAAAGTAGTTTTTTTGGAAACCTCCATTTCTGATTTACTATCATTGATATACAATAAGAGTATTACTATCATTATTAACTAAGATATTATATATTATTACTAAGTAAAATTACTTACTTTATAAGTAACAAATTCACTTATTTTGGGAGCATTCATCTCAGGTGCATAAGCCTCCAAATCTCTAACTATTAAATCGACTCTTACAAAAGAATCATCATCACATTTTATTAAATACTTTAATCCCACTAAATTCTCGTTTAACCACTTCAATGATATTAGAAGTTTCGAAGCTAAGTTCTCATAGGTGTCCTCTAAACTATCAAATAGTAACAAGTCATTGTTTCTATATTCCTCATTACTCAGTTTTACCAGTTTTGATCCACTCAATCCCTTAGTGCCAATTACAAAATAGAACTTGATTAGCTGTTGGCTGGTTTGGTGTTTTGTCCATGTGTAATTCCATTTATACAATTTTTCTCCATTCTCTACAAATATATTATTAGCAACTTTCATCCAAGTAGCTCGTATAGCATCTCTTTTTACTTCATTATCTGGGCCACTTATTATTAGTACAGCATATTCGGAATTGATCATAGAATTTGAAGTTGACTTATTACGAATAGCATTAGCACAGTCGATGCGTAAAAAACTTAACGTAACGCAGCAACCAAGGTAGAAGAAAAACAAACTAACGAGTATCATTATTCGATGTTTTCGTATGAAACTAAAACTTATTGCCATTTTAATTTAGTCACATTTTGATGGTTTTATCTACCAAACAATATTTCATTAAAGAATTAGTTTATGTTTTATTAATGTTATTATTATAATGACTTTAAATATATATCATCACTAACTTCTATCGGTCTCTGCTTTCGTATATGTATCCATTTACAAATGTATAATAATACCCACAGAATAATATTACTACTAGCGGTGTAATCTCTGTGGGCTTAATGTACCGATATTATAAAGTACTCTGTGGTGTTATGTACTCTATTAGCTTCACACCGATCACCCCACACACGTGCATATACACTACTCTGTTAGTTTCTCTCTCTACGATCTACCCACTGTACTAAGGGTGCTCGATATATATCGTATTTCAGAAATATCGTTGTTTGACTTTGCTATATCGAATTTTTCAATTTATCAGACCATAGTGTAACAAAGGTGCGAGCGGTTTCGTTTCATAATTCATGTAGCAGACCATGCAATATAGGTATAAATATCGATACATTTTATACAATTGTCCACCCTAGACTTGCTGTTTTACTTGCAGAAACAAAGCGGTCGATCACAGTTGAGAAAATTGTAAGCTATGGCTACAGTTTTGTGTTCAACATTAATTAAAATGAGGTATTTCATTCAAATTTTGATCTTTGGACTGATTAGCACCAGTTGTTTCATTGGGAAAACAAATAATGGTAACTGGTAACCAGCGCGGATTCTAACAATTTAGTTTTTATATTTAGAGAGAAGCATGGATTATAACATAATCAAGCTTTAAAACATTGTAGTAATACATTTTACAATGTCTATAGCTAGAGACAAGTTATAGACATTTATAACTTTTTATAGACAAGTTAAATTAATAAAAACGTTTTACCTACAGTAAAACGCATATTAATTTATTTATCTTATTCGAAGCTTAATGTTCTAAATTACTGCCTGATATTATTCGACTCAATGAAGTAAAGAGATAGCGACGTTCCGAACGCGCCATTCTGCCATGGTAGGGCGAGACAAGTTAGGTACTAGACCGAAAGTCTTTGATATATACTGTCTAAGTGAGCACGAAGGCGGGAAACGAAAGTGCATATCTTATAAATAAGCTTTGAATAAAGAAAGTAAATTAATATGCGTTAGTATTGTAAGGCAAAACACTTCCATTAATGTAACAAAAGTTTTATTAAAAAAAAAACAACTTTAATATCAAAAACCACTAAGGCCCTAAAAATTGAAGAACAACTAAAAGTATTAAGTTGACATCGACTTTAAATATATTATTAGGTATCGCAAATATTTTATGGTTAATTTGGTTTAATTTAACAATTTAGTTATTTTTCACTTTTGAGCACCTTAGTCGTTTTTGAGATTGAAATTGGTTTAACTTTTTTTTATTAAATGTTATTATTTTCCATTTTAACTGTAAATAATTAAACGGTTTCTGTTTGGTTATAATATGAATAACAATGTATTATTCCTTCCGCAACGTTTCCACTCCTATTCTGTTTGTAGCTGCGTCCATTTTGATAACAGTCAAACCCAAGATGTAAGTCCTTGTCAAAATGAGTCATATTAGCCCAAACACAAAGTAGCTACTGTAAGGCGCTGACGAGTTCCATTCTATTGTCTCTATTTTCATGATCAAATCTCATTTGAGGCATCATATATTTTATTTTTATTGCAACTACAAGTTATGCCAAGTTTTATTAAAATTAACTTATGGGAAGTGAGTTAATTCATATAAGCCCTGGACATCTTTTTATCTTCCACCCTTAAGATTAGAATATATTTTTGAAATTCTAATGGAACCATCCTCAACTGTCCGCAATTCAAATAAAATCATTGAAGTTGCATTCAAGTATATGAAAATACATACAAACATAGTGAGTGAAAATCAAATTAGCGGTTATTCACCTCCTCAGTAGTTGGAAAATTTTCATCAAATATAAATAGGACCAATCCTGAGTATAAGCAATTCAAATAAAAAAATGATTATTAAAACCAGTTTACAATTGACGAATATATCGATTAACCTTGCCCTTTTCGAAATCATTAATATTTTTTATCTCTCCGCTTTATGTGTAATACCTCTAATGTGTTGTGTAGTAAATTAAAAATGATATCTCACACTGCACTTTTCAGGATAATTTTAAAAATGTTATTGATCTAATAAATTATTATGTACCATTTTATAAGTTGCCAGGATTCAAAAAGAAATAAAAAAATATATATATTATTGACATTGGCAAATATTACCAGAGATTATGAATGACCATAATAAATAACAAGACATAGTCTGTGATCAACTATGACTGAGTGACACGAGGAACGGTACTCAACTTTCGTATCGTAAATGTATTTTAATTTCAGTCTTTGTATTCCTGCAGTTGTACTGCGGTCGTGTTAACTGTAAATAATAGCAAACAGTACACGTTTTTAAATATAAACTTACTGAATTTGCATATTTGATTTAAACACAGAATGTTATTTAATAAAAATTTCGAATTAACTTATGGAATAATTTAATTTATCAAGTATAAATAAAAATAGTGTGAAAAATATCTATAATTAAAAGGTCATTTATGTTTATAATTGAAAAACGAATAGAAAATTAACTAATAGTGGATTGGTGGACCGGTACCTGCTCAGAGGTCATGCAATTCTTGATCATATAAGGTTACAAACTACCGTCCCATAAAAGACTGCTTTTTTAAATAGGTAAGATATTTAAATTTTGAGCATACCTATAATATACGATATGGGATGTTTATGCCTAATATGTAAAAAAATGTTTTTTTTTTTGTGTATCTTATATAATGCATGTATGTATCTTATATAAAGTAATAAAGATTTAACTATAAATAGGGCTATTTCTTTTAATATTTTACTATCTTCTTAACTTTATTTGTGTACCCTTCGTACATTCGTGTGTCATATCTAATTCTAATAATTATTATATATAGTAAAACTTTTTTGCCATAGGTTTGTCACAGTCATGGAATCATTTAAAAGAAAAAATCATCCTCCACACCCTCGGGCTAAAGCAAATCCACTCTCATCATTAACATTTACGTAAGTACTAAATATATTTTGTCACCAATTAATTACCTTATAGGTCAATTTTAGCTACTGATACTGTTGTAATATGTCCTATTAAACCTGCTTTTTTTTATTTGTCTGTATAAATAATTCAATGAATCTGGATGGTCTGGGTACCTTTTTACAAAAATGATATCTAGAGTAAATTAAGATTATTTATATCAAATGAGATTTTAATAACTAATATCATAATTTCAATAATAAAAATCAAGTAATTAAATAAAAAAATCAAGGTAGTTTGCAAATTAGGCTAATTTTCACTATTTGTGTCAATGCAGATCGCATATTTATATACATGATAACGAGAAGAAATAAATCTTTTTATTTTAAAGCTGTATGAAAATGGTATTTAAAATTTTAGTAATTTCCTGGTAGATAGTACAGAAATGGTAAAGAATGGACCTTTATGGTTGTAGTCAAAACAGATTACCCAGGAAATACAAGGAGCATTGGTCAGTATCTATTATTTTACAGTCTTTTTTGCACCATGATGGTTCTTTACTATTTTTTTTTTCATTCAAGGATAACAGTTTTTTTGTCACATATAAGAACACTGATTGATTAATCTATAGACGAATAATATTATTAATTATAAATGTTTTTAATAATATAAATATGTATATGATGAATTACACCCATTAACAATATTATTTCAATAAATATAATGTTTGGTATCATAGGTGGACTTTGCCCATGTTTTGGAGTGGTATTAGAAAAGAAATGGAAGAATGTGATTTATATCAACCATTAGAAGAACATGCATCAGGTAAGTTATGTTAAAACTATGTATTGCATGGCCAGAGGTATAGACTAGATGATATTAAAAATAATTATGCTGTAGTATGGTACAAAATAAACTTTAATATCTTTGAATAACATAGATAACAGTAAAAAGCTAAATATTTAACAAAGTTTAAATTATTTATGTAAAGATAAATTTTGATAAACATGTCCACAATAAAATTATATATTTAATATGAAATGTACTACTAACATTATTTTTAGTTGAATATTGTGTGTTCATGTTGATGGCATCATTGTGATTTTTAACTGTAGTTAGAAATTAAAATAGTAATATCTCATAGGTCCACTTGGTGACAAATTTGCAAGACTGTGGGAAGAAGAGGTGGCTCGCGCCGGTGGCAAACGAAAACCTAGTTTACTACGAGTTATAGTGAGAGCTTACGCTGCTAGATGTATGCTTTATGGATTTGTCTTATTTGTCATGGAATGTGGAATTCGGTAAGTGTGCTACCTTAGTTTTATTATCATATATCTTTAACGATTTTGATGTGAGACTAGAATGTCATTTTATTAAAAATTAGGGTGGACGTTACTTCGCACTTCCTCTAAGAATTCTTTGGTCGCTGTCACGTCTTACTGCAATAAAAAACGGCAGTTGTTGACCAACCAAGCTTTTTTATTATTATTAGTTCTTTCACAATCGTAATTTTTAATGATGGATTTCCGCAAAGTAACGCCTTCATCAATCAAATGTAATTTATTGTGATTTTACGTAATTGATATTGATTTATACTTATTTGATCTCTTACTATAAAAGTGCTGGAACTAATAGGCCATAGTATAAAACATATTTTTATACTAATCTATATCTCGTAACGGTGATCGCACATATATATGTACTTGTGGTCTCTTTTGCTATATCCGTAATAATATATTTTTTTTGTAAACAATATTATTTCCATGTTCATCATGTTCATTTCCATTAGTCTTATTGATGCATATTACTTTTTGTATGAGCGGCCATTTTTAGAAATGAATGTATATCTAAATATAGTGGTTGGCTAGTTCACGACTTTCTGTCATGTTTCTTGCGGTAGGCATAGTCCGCGTTAAACTTTTTAACCGCTTTGAAGTAGATGCGCAGAACACAAATGTGCCTATGCAATGGGATGCAGTAAGCTATGTTCAGAGCCGCCAAAAAGTTTGACACGGAGTATACTGCATGTCATTCTATAAAAAATACGCAGAGGTTATGCGATGCACATGCATCAATTTACAAAGAAAATTTATGATTCATGAGTACGTACCTTCACTTCGTAATTATTAAAGTGTAGTAAATCTAAATATATTGTGATCGATCACAGACACTCAAAGTATGAGTATTACTGAAGTATAGATTATAATGAAAAAAATACTAATGACAAATAAAGTTAATTTATAAATCTGTAAATCAGTAGTAAATTCATAAGTCATGGTATATGTGAAACATTTGAGAACTATTATCGCCTTTAGGGCACGCAGCGAGTTCGTGCTCAATGGGCTTTAGATGTACTTTAGTCAAGATACAACAATTATCATTAACTTAATGCATTAATAATACATTTAAAACATATGCGATTTGATAACCGGAGATTACCTCTTACAAACTTTACTTCTATATAATAACAGTATGTGATAATAGAGATATGTAATATCTGTGTAGAGAATTTATAGTTATAGAATAAGAATGCGTTCAATGTTACCGCTAGATGTTGCGAGATATAATTCATTAATATTGGACAATAGGATTACAGATAATATAGTAATATTCTATCAAATTCCATTTCTCAATTGTACGATACCATTACATTTAGGGTAATGTCTTGTGGCTTGTAAATTATTGTCCGTTACTAGCAAAAAGTAGCTATAGTAGAAACAATTACTTATTTTCTATATGAAGAAGGCAGTAAAGTGCTAAAAGTAAACAAATATAAAAATAAAAACTCGGGTACTCCCGGAGTATGACTAATTTCTATTAGTACGAATCAGTTTGATTAGGTACACATGTTATTGTTATTTATGTACTTACGATAGTAGGCGTCCGCGTGTTTTTATTTTACTAAGCAGCCTCATGGCGCAGTGTTTAGTAAGTCTTATTATGAGCCAAAAGATTGTAAGTTCAATCCTGAATGATTAACTTTTGTGTGATGATCCTAATAAATTATGTTTTTATATTTAAAATGAGAAGTTCAAAACATGGGGATTATGCAAAATAAAAAAAAACATACTATATATATCTGCGAAAAGAAATTGTGCTTATTCTTAGACATATTTGTATTTAATTGTCCAAGTAGCGACGGAATCTGAATGGCATTTTTATATTTTACTAGATAACCCGATGAAGTTCGTATTACTTAAATGATTTGTATTTATCGTATTTGTGTAAAATGTGGTCAAAACTTAATACAAAATTTTCATTTATATCATAAATGCAACACAGTAATGCATTTAATCAATTTATAGCTTTCTCATGTACTATTCTTATTTCTGAAAACAGAACTGTTTTGTATTCCAACAAAACAGACCAATAAGTTCGGACCTCATAGTACAGTTATGACACAGACAAATTTGTGAACGCACCTACACAAATAAATGACAAATTTTTATTTCTAAAATGACAAAAGACATCAAATGTTCCATAGCTAGGAACATTTTGTATTTGATTTTTTTTAGTATATTCTTTTATTTATTATTTATGTTTCTGACTGTTTAATCCTTCCCTGAACATCCGCAAATATTTCAAGTTCAAAATTATCCAAATCGGTCCAGCCATTCTCGAGTTTTAGCGAGACAAACGAACAACAATTCATTTTTATATATATAGATATAAATTAATAAAAAATATAAATACAATTTTTTTTATAAATTCTGAATTCATAAAATCTAAAACGTTATTTACGCATGTAATGATAAACATGTTTTATAAAGGCTGTCGCTGTTCGCCGGCATTTATTAATTTTCCTTTAGCGTCATAAAGTTAATTGTTTTAAGTGAAACGTGACATTTGTAGATTGTTAAATCAAATATGTTATTTTACAATTATCATTCAAAAAAACGAAGACAAGTATCTATGTATGATTTATATGGAGACAAATTATGCCATTAAATATTTTGGTTAACGTCGTATTTTAACAGACCTTTAAGTGTAAAATATTGCACTAAATCAGCGGTTCTCTGTTATATGGTTCCGAGTGCTGGGCTAAGAAAGAGACGGATGAGAAAAGATTACATGGGGCACAGATGGGAATATAAGATGGATATGTAGTGTAATCAGAATGGATAAAATTAATAACGAGTATATCACAGGAAGTTTGAAAATAGCACTTGACAGAGAAGTTGAGGAGTATCGGGTTAGCATGGTACGGGCATATTATGAGAAGAGATGAAAGAGTAAAAGTGTTGTAGGAGGTAGAGCTACGCTGCAGCTATTACTGGTTTCAGCATGAATGGGTCGGTTCGCCCGGGGTAGTACCACCCTCTCACAGAAAACCGACGTAAAGTAACAGTGGTTGCACTGTTGCGTTTCGTTCGGTCAGTGAGAGCGCCGGAGGCCCACATATTTAAAAGGTCGGCAACGCACTTGCGACTCCCCTGGTGTTACCAGTGTGTATGGACGGTGGTGATCACTTACCATCAGGTGACCCACCCGCTCGTTTTCCCCCTATAATATAAAATATATATATATATATATAACAAGAAAAGTAATGAATTTGAAAGTGGATAGATATAGAAGTAGACGAATACCGAAAAAGGTGTGGATGGATTGTGTGAAAAATTATATGTGTATAAAAGGTGTAAACACTGAGATGACATCTCATCTCACAAGGGAGAGTGTAAAAGGAAAACATGTTGTGCCGACCCTACTTAGGCGGGATAAGGGTAAGATGATGATGATGATCAGCGGTTCTCAAACTTTTTTACTCAGCGATGCACTTACATAGTCTTTACAAATTCGCGACACTCTTACATAGTTACATGCAATATTTTTGATAGTTGAAGTATAGGTACATTTATTGAATAAAACATGATTAATCTATTGGACGTATTTTTATTGCGTGAGAAAACAACACACAAACACGTAATGTAAGAAATAGGAACTTGAAAGTTAGTATGCGATGATAAAAATTTCGTATTTGTAAATGTTGTGATACACCAATGTGTCGCGATACACTTGCTGAGAACCGCTGCACTAAACAGTGAGTCGTGTTTAGTTATTGGAGAAAAAATACCATCCTCTGAGTTCTGTTGGAAATTATATCACTTGCTCTATCATACTGTCTATTCCTGTACTGCTGCAATATTATTATATTATGATTATATGATGCCTAATAGGATAAATTACTTATTTCGGTTCACTATTCGGTATGTTTTTAAGGTCCTTTGAGAACATTAATATTTTTTAAAGTTAAAATAGTACAATACTTATTAAGCGCACTGCTAAGTTTACGAAATTTTTTACTTAAAGTGATCTAAATGGGTCTCGAAATGGAGTTCATACATTAAATGCTGTTGTGAGTCGATAAATTACATATCTGTAAATGACTAAAACGTAATTTCTTTAACACCTGTAGTTCGAGTATTTTATGTCACATTGAACACAGTCAAATAGTCACGTCAATATAGTAAATGCTCTACAGGCGTTAATCCAATTATTGTTTTAATAATCTGTAATATTTAAACGTCCTATCGTGGTGTTTTATGAGATATTTGTTCGTGACCTACTTAGAACACTTGTGAATATGATGCTTATTCAGTAACTAACTACTGTAATCATGTATTTGCGGACTGTGAACAAGTTACTGTAATAGACACTATTTATTTGTGTTGTTGTAAGTTCGTAAGCAACCGTCGATAATACCTATAAATGTTGTGAAATATTGTGCAAAAATGATAAATAGTCGTCGATAGGCTGGAAAAAGCAAATGCGTTTATATATTTAAATTGTATACAGTGTGCTGTATTAGTGCAGATATTTAATTCGATTTTGCGAGTAGCGGCTTTATGGGACGCGTCGTTGTTCTGTCGTCATACATGTTATATTCAACAATTTTCCTCTGAATACCATCTCGGTTCGCTTGCTAAAGGCTCTCAGTAATAAATTATGTGAATTGAAGCACCGTTTTCGTAATGTTACTTCATGTATTTGTATTTATCATAGCGCGGCGCTGCGACCTGAAGGTCGTTCATTTCTTGATTTTGACCTAAATAAAGTTATTTACTATGTAAAAAATAACAACATAATAAATATAAGGTCAACCGTTTCCTTATATCCAAACATGCAAACGTTACCCAATGGAACTAGAGTACAATGTAAAATTACCTCAAGATGATTAACTATAGCGGAATTACTAGAAATAAAAACATAACAATAGTAACTTTTTAGGTATACTACGTTATTAATTGAAAAGAAAAGACACCTTAAATTCCATTAATAGTTTGCGATCTAAAACTGATCTGAATTAATTGATAAATTATTAAGGTACCTACTTTCTGGTAAAATTCTCTTTTGTTAGTGTGCTTTGCTACGATTATTCGAATAAATTTTAGTGCTACAACAAATCAATTTTAGTTGATAGCGTTCATAGTTAAGTAAATAGAGAATTCATTTACAAAATTTTCTAAACAAACCGTTTGCGCGTTTGAATGATTAACGTGGTAAGTAATTATAGTATTAAACAAGTGTCGCATACGATCATTACGCCGACATAACTGATGAATCGTTTGAGACTTAGTACTGTGTAAAGTGGAAGATCAATCGGCCTTCCTATTGCATTTAGTTCGCGTTCAACTTTGTTCACGGAATTCTCACTGATATGTGACGTGTTTTGACTGAAGTATATATAACGTGACGTCATATAACTTCCGCAAATTGAGTGTTGGGTTTTAACGACACGTGCGTAGGTTTGTGGTTTTTTTTTCATGCATGCGGTAATTTGTAGTTTTTGTTTGGATTACCTTTGTTACAACTGTTGTATTGTCATAAGTTACAATTACAAAAGTAGTTTGCATATAATGAACATGAGAAAAAAAAATCTGCGTTGTCATAAAATCTAGTCGATACGTTAGGTTTTTCGTTAAAAGGTTGCGTAGCATTTATTCGTTGATGCAACGTATTGTATAAGATTAACGAGAAAGGTACATATGAGTAGAATTACATATCTGAAGACTAGTTAATTGATAATTCTGTGTGAAGTTTTATATAAACTAGTGATTGTCCAGTGGTCGTAATTCGAACATAATCAGGGGTACAACGTTTTTTCCTCACGTATTGATGTTATTATCTGAATTTTCGTATGTTTTTTTCTAAATGGTAAAAACTACCTTGAGTATTGTATAAATGTTGTATAATAGTAGACGTAATGAGCGTGAAGTATGACGAATAGAGACTTATAAATAAAGGCTTCGACTCGTCGATGTTATGAAGAAAATGTGATTCATTAAAAGAACATTTTAATGATAAAACAAAAGCTAATCGTCTACTAAATAAAAAATAATATTGTTTGAGAAACAAAGGAAGAAAATGAACTGAACTGGTTTTTTCTAACTATTTATGTATAGAAGATGAAATGAAATATGATCGACTAATACTTCGTATTTCTTTGATGTCCTCCTTACCTTCCTTCTTATTTCTAGGATCCAACAACCGATTTTGTTGGGTTTCTTTCTCGCTTCCTTTAGTCAAACCGAACGACTCTACATGCAGGGTCGTTTGCTGCATTTGCGCGACGAAGTTGTTACGGTACGAACCCGTCCACTGAATGTAACCAAAAAGTAAGATGAAATCTTTGACAAAAGTACTGTATTCATTGTTTCCCATTATTGTGTTATATATTGTATATAAAATATATCTTAATTTAAAATAATATTAGAAAGTAAATGTTGATTAGATATCTAAAAATAGTTATGATGAAAATGACAAGTATTTAAGTAATAATTATTCATTTTGCAGTTTTATACTAATCGTTGCGTATAGACTTCACTCTCCTCGGTATTTAACGTCTCAAGCAGTCTGAGTGTAGAGCACTCATGTCATAATGAATATGAACATTAAATGTGTTAACTTAATCGTCCAACTGAAACGACGAAATATGCGATATCTGCCTTCTAATTATGTTTTTCGCAAGATCACAAAGCGATGGCAAATCTCTAAATATTGTCTTTAAACGACAAATTAAAATTATGTATTAGTGATAATCAAACCTTAGCGAAATATCAGTTTACGTAATAAAAAATCTTCCTGCGGGTAGTCTAGAAAAATCTACATTGATACTGGTATACAAAGAATTTACTATTTTGAAATGGATATTTAACGATAGTGAAATGCTTAATTAGAAGATTGAATTATATAAAAGTCTATCTTTTATTTCCTCATTAGAAAATAGAATAAAATAGAGTCGCTATACGCGTGTGTCTGTATTTGCACTTCTAAACTACCCAACGGTCTTTAACACAATTTTTATTATAATTTAGATAATTTCTTCGGGAGGTTTACTTTAGGGTTAATAAATGCATATTGCATTAGTAGAAAGTAGTGAAAAGTCGATATAAATTATTGTATATTTAAAACAATAACATTTTATCCGAAAATAATACTGGCTTCAAAAAAATCTAATCTAAAAAATGCACAAGAACGTTTTTAACCATAGTTAGGTAGTTATCTCTACCTAAACTTAGATTGTCATAGACCTACCAACATTTCAATCACTATACATTTGTTATTTATTTAGTGGAACTCCCTCCAAAGTCCAATGAAATTATAACGAGACACCTTTGAAAATATCTCTTTTCTTAATAAATATTCTGTAGTTTTATGAAACCACGATGCTAGTGAAAGGTTTTTTCGGATCGTAGCGTTTCAAAAACTGGGGACAATATTTAAATCATTGAATCATTTTGAATTGAGCCATGGGCGCCGCCATATTAGCCTTGGCTACTTTGTCGAGCGCCCTTTACTTTACCCGTATTCTGCGGCCGGGTGTAATGCGACATGCGAAGGATGGACGACAAAAAAAATCCATATCGGTTTATAAATGACGAAGACGAGTAACACACATAAAAAAAAATACAACCGAATTGATAACGTTGACATTTTTGAAATCGGTTAAAAAACTATAAAAAGTCCTGTTTAGTACAGGTCTCTTAAAACGTCACAACATTATATTGTACCCATATGAAGCTGTGTCGTGTGGCGAGTATGAATTACCTAAATACGATTATTAAAAGAAATTAACTAACCCAGATATTATATACGATTACCATGAAATCGTTTGGTTTATTTTTATCAACCAATTTTGTAATTCGAGACATTATTGCAGTGTTTCATTTGTGTGACGTACTCTTGGTCATAGTCAGTATAAACAAAATTTCAAGGTGTCAGGTTGAAATCAACCTTATGACTCCATTATTAAGGTCTACATTAAATGGTTACAAGGACTTCGAAACGAGTAATCTGTAGATGAGCTCCGGGATATAGTTATCTATCCTTGAATTAATGAGAAAGTAAACAAACGCCATAGGTAGATAAACTATCTAAATATAAATAAAATTATAGAGCTCTGCTGTTGTGCGTGCATCACGTAAAAACTACAATATACATTTCGATTAATTAAATTTTACTTCTTGGACACTTGGTCCTTATCAGCAAAAAAATATAATATGTATATAAATATAATACAGTGTTAAGATAATTAGCAACGGAGACAAAGTGGCGGATACCAGCTAAATAAATATAAAAATATGGTTGATATAGTTGCTGATATGATTTTTGAGTTTATATGTAATATAAGAGACATGTAAGTAAGTCAATACATAATTCTTAACTCGCCCACTTCGTGATCTGGAATAGAAGTTACAGCATAACAAATATTACGATTTATATGCTTTAATATAAAATAAATAAAATTATCGTGGGATAGAATGAAAAGTTTCCTAAATCACACTTTTTGCGTGTTACCGTCTCGCTAAATACTGACGGATTGTTTTCAATGTTCATGTTAACTTTATAATAACTTAGTATTACAATTATATATTGTTACATTAATCGATTTTGCAGTTGTGAGTAATTAGTTATTTATTAATGTAAATAGTTACCTAAATTTGAATAGTTGAAATTAAACCGTTCTATCTGCATACAAGATTAGATAGTTATTCTTCGCTAAGTCGTACTTGCTTCTTATATCTATTATTTTGTATTACTTTATTAGTATATTAATTCGTACGTCAATTACTTATCAATTTGCAACGTATGAATTATTAAACGCCTGTCACCTAGTTATATGATTGACATTTATTTTCACGAATATATAGTATATTTTTTGTTTTCTAACGCCTATCTTTAACTTTCAATCCTATTAGCAGAAGATATAATATTCACAGATATTTTTCAATTATTATTTAATTATTATTATTTAAAAGGTGGTAGAGCTACGCTGAAGCTATTACTGGTGTCAGCATCAATGGGTCGGCTCGCCCCGGGTAGTACCACCCTCTCACAGAAAACCGACGTAAAGTAACAGTGCTTTTCGTTCGGTCAGTGAGAGCGCCGGAGGCCCACATATTTAAAAGGCCGGCAACGCACTTGCGACTCCTCTGGTGTTGCTAGTGGACGGCTAGTGGACGGCGGTGATCACTTAACATCAGGTGACCCACCTGTTCGTTTGCTCGTTGCTCGTCGTTCGTTCGTTTTTATAATATAAAAAAATAATAATTATACAAACGACTAAAGCCAGCATGGATTATGGGGATGCATGTTCGTAAAAATATGTTATGTATGAGTAAAAGATAAACCAGATCAAGTTTCTTGTCCATTCTTTTCGATAACTGGGTTATTTTCCGAACCGGTGGTAGCTTTGACGTTCATAAGCGCCGTCCCAGGGCCTAAACTGAATAAAGTATTTTTGATTTTGATGAATAATTTAATTTAAAACTTAGTTATATTAACGATTTATGATTTATCTTACAGTAGTTTGGAATTATTATTAAAATTTCATTTAGAATTGACAATAATAAAATACAAAACTCAGGTTGTTGTTAAAAATAAAAAAAAAATCTGAAATTCGTAACTTATGTAAGTGAAATATTAAATTGCTTTTTAAAATACAACTTCACTTTACTTTATGAACATGTATAATTATCAGATAATTTGAAATTCTTGATAATAAAATTACTATTTTCCAGTTTTATAGAACTTAAGAAACATCATAGAAGTAATACTGATAAAATTATAGAAGTAGTATTTTTTATTGAAAGAGCATTTGTGCTCGATTGTATTACGAAAACAATGAACGTTGTAAAAAAAAATTAATGTCAGGTGTTATTTGGGTCCCGTTTTGTGATCGAACAGTATATATCCAATTAAAAGCTTTCACGGTGATTTATCAAGGTAATATGATCGCGACGACCTTCCATGGAAAAACAAATAACGATCGGTTTATTAATTTAATAAAGAGTATTTAAGTACCTAAAACTACTTATATACCTAATTTAATTTTATTTTTTAAAGAGTATTATTCTTACCGGCCAGTGCTCTCTAGCGGTTTTATTGTGTTAGGAACAAAGAAATTATAAATCTTGATGTGTCTGTCGATGGACCGTAATATAAATCTTTTATAAGTTTGATACAATAAATATTTTATCGACCATTAAAAAGACCATCGCCCCTCATCAAACATTAATTCTGGTAAAACGTTTCGTAACAGAATAGCACAGCCGGTGTTCCTGGGAAAGTTAGTGGAGTACTACAGTCCAGGTAACACTATGGACCGGACGGAAGCTTACCTCTACGCCGGCGGAGTTGTTTTGTGTTCAGCGCTAAACGTGTTTGTGATGCATCCGTACATGATGGCTATTTTACACATGGGAATGAAATTCAGAGTCGCTTGCTGTTCTCTTATTTATCGAAAGGTAAGTTTCACAATCTTCAATAATTTTATGCACAAGTATTACGTAACCGTTAGTTAGATAAGGACTACATTTGAACTAAGAAAATTGAGGTGTATAGCATCTGAGTAATTAACAATAGTAACCATTGACGTTAATTATTACAAAGTCCAGTAATTTGTGAAGTCAATGATAGACTGTAATATCCCTGTAGTACTAAATGTTCAACTGGCTTAATTAAATAGGAAAACGTCTAGAAATGAAAACTAGATGTTGAAAGACTTTGATTTAACTTCATAGTTAAATCATTACAAGGTTACGAATTTTACACGGATTTATAAAATTTAAATTTAGCCATAATTACAAGTAGCTCAAGTTTTTTATATCATATGTCAACAATAAACAATGTGATATTAAAGGGAAATTAACCTGTTCATTTTAAATACAAAGTGTTACAAAAATAATCTATCTACTCGTATTTTTTTAATTATGCTGTTTTTTACAAGAAGTAATTAAATTGAATTATGGCTAAATTTAAATTTTCTAAGTCCGTGTAATGCTCGTAACCTTGAAACTCATACAATACAACCATTTACGTTGTTAAGGTAAATTATAGTTAAGGTGAAGTAGCTGTTAGCATTTAAATCAACACAGTGGAAGTTACTGAGGAGTATTTATTTTATCGTATAAAGCAGTTTACCGCTTATTGAATATTATATAAAACAGGAAATTCGATATGTGTCGCGATGTCTGTAATTCCTCCATTACAGAGGAAAGGATTTCATTAGCAACCTAGTTCTAAATATATCATACGACTACAATATCATAAAACAGGTGTAAATATATTTTTATAGAACTATCAAAGATGAGACTGTACAGCTATTAGAGAGATATACCTAAAATTTTGTAATTAAAAACAAACAGTGTGTCAGTTGTAACTAGATAGTCGAGAGTGTGTAGGAATGCGTAATTGAGAATGCCCTAGATCATTGGGACAACGACCTGAGAAGAGCCGCCATAATAAATTGATAATAAATCTAAACTGCAAACAGTTTTTATTTTATCGTTTTAACGAACGTAAGCCCATAAAAAAATACACCAAATTGTACACATAGTTGTTAAATGAAACTTTATATTCGCATTCTAGAATATTCTAATATTGACGATGTGGTTAATTAATCGACTTAAAACATTGAATCCGTTCGTTACAGTACCACTTGGAAAAACATGATTGTTGTTTTTTTTTTCGTCACGACATAATGATTCTCTCTATTCGGAAAAGTCGTGGTTGTCAAGTGTTTTGACCGGTGGAATGTTAATTTGATGTCCGCAGGTTAGAACTCCGGTCATGAACCAATTTTTAGGAATGTGCATACATTTACTAGTTTAAATAGGTAGCACTATCGAAAACAGGAAAACATTTTGAGGTAACTTGGTCAACCTGAACAATGTTCTTGTGATATCACCGTATGTAGGAAAATTTAGAACTGTGGATTTCTCGGAGTCTGAAATCGCCAATACGGTCGTGGGATGATTATGTCCATAGCTTTCTTCGGGAAGAGGCATATGACCTTGCTGTGGGTCTTAGAGGCTGTGGTGGTGATACGTAATAAAGGACAATATCATGGAATGAATAAACATGATAATGTTGTAATTCCGTATTTGTAAAAAAATATAAACCTCTTGGTTCTAAGTGTTTATTAACTTTCAGAGTCTAAGGCTGTCAAAAACAGCTCTAGGTGAAACAACAGTGGGTCAGGTAGTGAATCTCCTGTCGAACGACGTAAATCGTTTCGACGTTGCTGTTATATTCCTGCACTATCTGTGGATCGGTCCACTGGCTACAGTTATTGTCACATACTTCATGTGGCTCGAGATAAGCTGGGCGGCGGTTGTTGGAGTCGGATTTATGCTAGCTTTCATACCATTACAAGGTAACATATCACTATATCGACATTTATATGTGTGCAAAATAAATAAAATTATAGTGTCTGTTTGTAATATAACAATAACATCTTTTTAATAAATGGATATGATAGTGTATAAGGTACTTATTACAGTTTGTTCTTTGTTGTCTGTCTCTCTGTTTGTTGCGACTAATCTCCGAAACGGTTGGACTTTGACAAGGCTTTCAGTGGCAGATGTTTGATGTTATAGGGAGTAAGGGTTACTTTTATTTAGAAAAATAGACTTCCGCATAAATATAATAAATAAAAGAGGCAATGTACACAAACGCGCGTGGAAGATGCGCGCGTCCAGATTGAAACAATTTTTTTTTTTTGCTAAATTCTATGCGACCGATGTCGCGGATAGCAGCTAGTGTATATTAAAAGAAAGACGCTGGATGTGTTCGTACGTCATATCAAACGACGCAGGCTCGAATCTTATAATTAACCTCAGTTTTCAGTGATGGAATTATAGAAGGATATTGTAGTATTTACATCGTTAGCGTACTATTCTAGATTTGTCAATCTGTCGCCAAGAATTTCTAGGTGCATTTTAGTAACTGTTCAAAGAGTCTCTCTAAGTTCATGTCAAGCTCACATCATCACATAACATGAGGTGAGATTGTGGCTGAGGGGCCATTCAAGTAGTACGTAAGCACTAAAGGAGGGTAGAGGGTCTTTGATTTGCTTAGTTTTAATGACATAAGTGATGGGAGGATCTTGTTGTGTAGGTCTGATATTTGAGGCGTGCGGTCTTATCCAGTGGGCTACCATCGCCCTAGTAGTGAACAACTAATGGTTAATTTCTCTATAGACTTTAAATTCCGTATTTTTAGATTTTTAACTACTACCCATTAGTCGATCAGCAATCCAGAACCGATTAAAAATACTTATATATATGTTTACGTAAGCATGGGGGGTGGAGAGGGAGGAGCATTGCTTACTTTTACTGGCCAATGCGGCCAAAATGCGGTCAGAAATTGCAAATAATCTGCTTACGTAATACTTGATCGCCTCCCGAACGCTAAACTTTACAAATTTTCCATTACTATAAATAAATTGTGATATCCTAGTAATCTTCTTTAATAGAATTACGAATTGCTTGTTGAGATAACTATATTGGAACGTAAATGAACGTAATAAATTCTACAAATGATTCATTTTGCCTTAAGAGTGATACGATATTAATATATTATTAACTAGTTTTTTCCCACGAATTCGTTTGCGTGGAATTTAGCATAGCTAGTTTAGGTGCATTTTAGACTTTACATCACAAATGACTATTGCATTCTGAATCCCTGTCATTAAAAATATTTAGCAATCTTAAAATACTTATGAAAAAATACAATTTCAAATGTGTAAATCAAAAATATTATTTTATTTTTCATGTCTTATTCCAGTATACAATCGAATTGTGTATCAAATATTACAGTCTTTCCAACCATTTAAGCTTTATTGATGGACAAACATTCAAATTTACTTTGCAATTTATAACATATAATTCATATATTTCATATAGAAGATAATAGCTAAAAATTACAAAGGTAAAAGCAATAAATATACGTATTACAGAACTGATATTTCTGTTAAGTATTATTTTGTATTTTATTGATTTTTAATCTGTATTTATGAGGAAATATCTAATTGAGATATAATTATGATCTGTATGTCAGTGTTATTTACAGCAACATAAAATAATGATTTACTTTAAAGACTTATCTAAAAGCAATTACGTAAAGAATGCTTTACGTTTTGTTCAATAACTTTGATTGTATTCAACGTATGTAAGCAATTCGTTACTCATACGACTTTATTTGTTCAATAGCCATCCAGTCGTTGCTCTGTAACTAATTGATACCCTTAATTTATCTGTGGTATTTACTAACGAATGTCTTGATATGCTTAGAGTATCGACCTCGCTTTTTGTTTATATTATGACTACAATGGCGTAACCTGTGGTAACATTTGCAATATAATTGCAATTATTTATCGACAAAGTTATTGATTGTTATTGATTGATTGTCACTGTTTTTTTGTTTACATTTAACGTACTTCAATATTGAAGTGCATTTACCTCTCGTTCTGGGAAGGGTACAGATAATAGTGTATGCGAATTTGTTATAAGTTAGTCGCTCATCTATCCTTTGTTGTATATAAAAGAACGTATACATATCCTTGATGTTTTAAATATTGCATAAGCCAATAACTTTCATTTCAGTATGAAAATACAATATACTATGCTGTTGTTGTAAATATAATGTTCAGGCCAACAGTTTAATGTAATTAAGTTTATGTTAACTTTAGAAAAACGGCCAAGTGCGAATCGGTCTCGCGCACGTAATAGTGAAGAGTTTTTTATAAAAGTAGGAGAAAAAAGTTTAAGAGTTAGAAAGCCAAATATATTTAGAATAATGATTTATCACTAGCTGTCCAGCCCGGCTTCACACAGAAAGAAATAAGATCGAATCTTCCCGTTTACAGTACGATCATGAGATGAATTAAAGTAACAAGTAAACAACTGAACTTCAATTTGTCAATTCAGTCACTATTTCTGAAGATCCCTCTACTATCTTCTGTCTCACTTGTTCACTTTTTATATGGAGAGTTTTTAACCCAAATCTTTCTCTTTTTCGTACGATTTTTCAAACATCTTCCACAAAAACCTTGTTCTGACTATTGTTACGTTGTAGTATTCGAACGTCTTCCTTTAATTTATGCTAATCACAGATACGACAAGAATGATTAAAGGAAGGCTTTCGGATACTAAAACGTAATACTAATACAAACACAAGAAGTTAAGAATGAGCCAATTACATGCAGCCGTTTTGAAGTAATTCGGTAGTTGACCAATCTCGCAATACAGTGGGAAGTGATTACACAAAGAAAAATTCTATAAACATTGTTTTCAAATATTCTTTGTGTTCCTTGCGATAATTCTTTAACTATTTTATTTATTTATTTATTAGCCTATCTCGGAAAACGCACATCTGTGTTGCGGTTAAAGACCGCTCTCAGGACCGATGAGCGAGTGCGGCTCATGAATGAAATCCTCTCTGGAATACAAGTAATCAAAATGTACACGTGGGAGAGACCGTTCGCAGACCTCGTCGTAAAGGCTAGGAAGTGAGTATAGACAAATTTACAATATACAAGATTACATTTTTTTTTCATTTCAAAATATTACACGTTATCTAATTATAAATGTATTAAATTTTCACATTACTATAAAAAAAAAAACCATTTAAAAAATTATAGTATTGATTTATTTGTATGGAGTAGAAAAGACGGGAGGATAAAAATAAGTCTCTAATTTCTGATTGAAGGACAAACATTCAAACAAACATACTTTGATATCCTGACTAATATCATAAATGCGACCGTGAGTTTTTTTCATTGTTACGCTTTCACACCTTAAGTATTCAACCGGTTATCATAAAATTTTGTATATACGTTGTCAAAGGTACTGAAAAGGACATAACCTGAGTACTTTTCCTCCAGAAAGAATGTATTGTTCCCGAGGGATAGGTTAAATCTACATTCATCCGAGCGAAGCCGTGAGCAAATATTAGTTTAGAATATTTAATAATATACTATCCAATGTCAAGGTCTTTGCTCCCACATATTTAATAATTTATTGGATAAATTATGATATGATTCTAATATCTTGCATTAAATTATTTAATATATGTTAATCCACTATTTTTAATAATATTAATAAATTGTATCATTCAGGAATAGGAGTGTATTGATTCTATCTCGATGTTCTACTTTCACAATTATAGTTTTAAGTGTAATAACATTATGAAGGTCGGAATCTGCTTTTTTTATTATAAAATTGCTTTTTTTTTTCGAAATGTCATTTGCTATTTAGATTATTATAATCCTAGAAGAACTTGCTCTGAAGTTTAACTGTCTAGAGATTAAATGCTCGGCTACATGACAACTCAAGGTTTGTAGGTAACTCCACGCCAAGCCCAATTCCCAAGTTTCAACGGGCTTTAGAGAATGCCCTACTATCACGTTATATTTTAATTATGATTTTTCCTTTCACGGAAAGTTTTAGGGCTGTCTAAGAATTGTTGTAGAATACAAATCTACGTCATCGACACTGTGTCTGAACATTACGACGAGTCGACAATTCTTCTCTATCGTGTTCCAAGGCTTTTGTTTAAAGTATTTAAAATAGGGGTATGCAAATAATGCTCGAATCGAAGTATTAAAATAATTATTTACAATTTGATAAATATGTAATTAGTTAAAATCATTAAAATAGTTAGTTATTAGTTCGTTTTGTTCGAACAGTTCGAATGTTTGACTCGAAGTATTCGGTTCGATTGGTTATCGAATAATTATTCGTTAATTCGAGTATGCATTTGTACACCGGTCGGTATAGCGATGACTTTATTGATACAATTTGTTTTGATATTCATTTGTTTTTATCTAAATAATATTGCCACGACTGAAACTGTTTTCAGTAAAGTTAATTTTATACTATTTTTGCATTGTATGGAGATAAGTATTGTTTATTATTTATTTATTCACTTGAAGCTTTTTATATATGTGCACTCTTGTAATAGTATAATGAGCAATGTTTATTTCTTGCATTTTCTTTAATACTGTCATCAACAATGACGAGTGCAGTACATTAAACATGATATTTTTATATAAATATTTGTAGAAAAAAAGGAAGTATGCTGTTGATCATCAGATAATAATACAAATAGTAACATAATGACATAGTGTTTTTTTTTATTAATTTGTTTGTTCTGAATCATCTGAATTTAATATTAGCTGATAATTACGACATCGTCTGTGTTGTTTATTAGCTTAATAATATATTTGATGTACAGAAGAACATAAAATAATTGAAAGCAAAAATATGCTGCGCTTACAAATTTCTCTAGTCTTTTGCAGTATTTATAAAAATTGTCGTTTTTTAAAACTTCAATAACTTTATCTTAAATAAGGATATTGTAATATATATATTTTTTTAGATATGGCCCACGTGTAGAAGACACTAAAATAAATTATCAAAATCGAAGTCTTTGTTTGATGCGCACACGGTTGCAGAACTTTATCATTTCATTTATATACATATGTTTCACAAAATACATTTTGAATATACATCGGTTTTTATTAAAGTACAACAGTGATTTTAGTTTTATCACTAAAGTAGCTGATACCCGCGACTTTGTTCTCCTAAAAGTAGTTTAGTTTTTCAGGGGAATTACGAGTGATGTCTAGATTAAGTTTAGGCTGTTTTTTTTTAATTTAACCCTATTATAGTTCTTGTATCGATTTTAAATCAAGTCTGATAAATTTTATCATTCTTGCTCTGTGGAAACTGTAGCGACATATCGCATAGGTAATAAAACTGACTAGACAATTAAAAAAATAGCCTAGATAAGCAGCAGCCACTTAATTTTTATAGATGTGCTATTTTGTTTGTGCATTTCCACGGCGCCTGGTCCCATCGTAACTTCGAACTGCTATCTATCTATGCTCTGTTTTTCATGAAACAATGATGGCTTAGTTGATAGCGTGTTCGGACACCGCGTCGATCGATGTAGGTTGGAATCCATGAAACTGAGTCGGAGCACTCGTCGAAGGAAAACATCATGATAAGGCCATAGCATCGTGGTAGAGATTTCCCTAAGTCCAGCTAGCTACCATCCTCAAGTTAAAATCTATTGCCAAGTCGGTACTTGTTGGTATATTCCGGCAGCTTCATTTCAGTACCAGTTCCTGTCTAGGTTTAGCGTGCTTACCACCATAGAGCACATCAACATTTAAAAATAAATTAGATTATGGTCAAACGCTATAATCTATAAAGTATGTTAAAAATAGAGTATAATTAGTTGATAGATAATCGTGTATTTATATCGTCTCTATGTTTTATGATGTATATTATTAATGTTTTTATATCGTTCCCCAGACATGAAATAAAGCAGATCCGTGCGACATCGTATATCCGAGGCGTTCTCACTTCGTTTATAATGTTTACGACACGTATCTGTCTATTTTGTTCGATACTGGCGTACGTGCTCGTCGAGAACGTGATCACAGCGAAACAGGTGTTCGTCATTACAAGCTTCTACAATATCTTAAGGCAAACGATGACCGTGTTCTTTCCTCAGGGTGAGTTTATTAGAATTTAATATTTAATAGTTTTATTAATCTACCATTATTTTTAATAGTTCCTTTCTTTTACTGAACACTTTTTGAGTTACCCAACATATTGCCACGTTTGCCGCCATAGTAGCACATTACCCGCGATAGTGGCTCGTTACCCGCCATAGTCGCACGTTACCCGCCATAGTCGCACGTTACCCGCCATAGTTGCACGTTACCCGCCATAGTTGCACGTTACCCGCCATAGTCGTACATTACACTCCATAGTCGCACGTTACCCATCAGAGTGACATACTTGACATTTCGAATTCCGTGTTCAGGTGATGTATATAATTATTAACCGATCTGGGTGGTAGGGATCTGTACCGGACAGGGTCGCAACCGTCATACACATGTGATAAATGCGACACACTGACTATTTTTAAATTTGTAGCGTTTCGGAATCAGTAAGTATATATAACCGAGTAGCAGAGAAGCTTGGAAGAGGGTATAATATCAGCTGTGCTTACCATCACACACAGTGAACTCATTTTGCCATGCTACTCTAGTAACATAATGTTACATTTTAATATAAAATTTAAATGTTTTTTCATAATTTTTTTTAGTAATTAATAAAATTATCTGTCCATATTTTATTGCTTTAAAAGTACCACTGCATATTATCTGCTTATTAGAATTTGAACTTTATTAAATTTTATTACTAAATAGATGTACAGTTTCGCTAGGATTAAAAAAAAAAATGTTATACTATTGGTAATCGTTTCTGGCATTCTGGCTAAAGCAATAAGTTATTTCATACTTGTATATGTAAACTAGGAATTTACAACTTTTGTTATCTGTAGATAAGTAAAAACCTAAAATATTTCTTTCCTATTGTTCAGGTATTGCACAAGTTGCCGAAGCATCGATATCAATTAAACGCCTTCAAAGTTTCATGTTATATGAAGACACGAGCAAACCGGTGCCCGGACTTGCTGAAATACAGACGTCCGCCAAACCTAGGGAGGAGACGAGAGAAACTTTGCTACAAGAAAAAGAAACCGACGAAGACTTGGAACCGTACAAAGTAGAATCGAAGCCGTCAGTATTAGGACATAGAGATGACATCGCGGAGAACGGTTAATAATTTTATTTTTAAAGTTTTTGACAATAAAAACAAAAACTGTCATTATAAAGTGTCTGTTGTTTATGCGAACTAATCTCCGAAACGGCTGAAGCGATTTTAAAGAAACCTTTACTGGCACTATATATTTTTGCGTTTTTGCAATGACAAAATTACAGTTAAAAAATGTATGTATTTTAAGGCGGCTCACAATTATTCCACATAGAACACTATAATCTTCAATTAAAATTAGATAAATTAATAACTTATTAAACACATGAGTTATGTTTCACATCATATCTATAGTAATATTATAAAGTGGTAAAGTTTGTGAGTTTGAATGTCTCTGGGTAATCTGTGGTACTTCTAATCCGATTTTGACAATTCTTTCACTGTTAAAGAGGTATATTACTCCCTATTGCTATAGATACTTTTTATATTGGTAAATATATATTCTCATATATTGTTCCCGATAAATACTAGTCTACATAAATATGATACTGATTATGTGTGATTGTGATATGTCAAATAAAGTCATAGTGTTCCAAGTTGTTCACCATGTATGTGGTCGTCGATAATCCGCTCAGTAACGGACTTCTTCGAGTGTCCGCAATGTTATTCGACTAGTTATGTCACAATAGCTTAGTGTGAGTATGTCATATGATCAGGTAAAACGGGTTTAGCGCCGATAGAGTCCGGTGAAGAAGATGAACAGGAGCTGACGGCGCGCGTGGAGCAGGACGCGCGCGGCGTCCGTCTCAAGAATGCGACCGCGAAATGGATCGCCTCACACTCTGAGAACACATTGACAGACCTCTCGCTCACAATAAAGCCTGGCAAGTTAGTCTTTCTTGCACTACTTTCTTATGTTCCGTTTCAATAAAAAAAAAAACAATATCTATAAAAAATATAACTATCGCTAGAAAGACATACATAATCATTCGAAAAAAGTAAATAGTCTTTGAAACTTTTTAACACGCTTTTATTAGTTTCACCTGTATGTTTGTTTGTATGTCTGTAACTGACTCTTTAGATTTATTTTGCCTTTACTTTGAGTGATCAGATTTGAATTAAACTTGGCCTTCATGTCAAGTAAATCGAACTAAAAAGCGAAAAATAAAAACTAAAAAACACGCTTTTAGACATAATCAAACTAAAAAGTAAAAAAAAATATTCTTATCATAAGAATTTAAGAATTGAAACATAAGCATTTATGTAAATATAATAATAGTTTGAAGAGATTAACGACGACAAGGAACATAATAAGATGAAAATGTTAATAAAGTACAAAGTTATGTACGTAAATAATTAACTTTTAAATACATTTATAATCTTGCTTTACTAGTTTTCATGGATACAGTTTCCGTCAAGGTTTTTGGTAATTTATCAAATAGTTCCCTTAAATTTTATATCGTGAATGTCGTTCTATAGTATTGTTGGTTTAGCTTATCTGCGAATGTAAATTTTGTGAGTAAATAGTTTTTGGTCAAAATTGCAAGTCTTATTCTACATTTGTCGTAGAGATATAATTTTTGTTTGTTTACATATATTTTTTTAGTGGAAGTTGATTTTTTAAATGTAAATTTAGCAGCACATCTTCACATTTCAGTTAATTATTTTTTATTATATTTAATACTGGCACTATACAATTCCACACTTTTGAAGATTATAATGTAGCTGGTCTTTTATTTTATTTTATCGACTTTATATTTTTTTACTATACTCATTAAAAAATAATGTCGCAATATGTTTTTGAATCGATATTATTATTATAGTTTTCAGTTTTATTTTCTATTTTTTTTTTATTAAACACAATTATTATTTATAAACGCTCTCAGTGTACTTTTACATCGATCAACCGATAGCACTGTCAAGTAACGACAGGATTGCACGGAATGCACAATGATCTTGTAAATTATGGTAATAGTCTCTAGTTTATTAATTAACTTGTTGTTAAATTGATGAAGATAGCTTTATTCTTGTATTCCTTATCACATTTTTAAGCGAAATATTCGTCAATTATTTTTTATGTTTGTGGAAATAGAGTTCTCAAGCTAATACGTCCAGTCGTTTCTGAACCATTAAATGAATTTTATTTTTAGGTTAATAGCGGTAATAGGACCAGTGGGTGCTGGTAAGTCTTCTCTACTACACGTATTGCTACGAGAACTACCGCTGACATCGGGGAGTCTGCACATTGGAGGGACAGTCTCTTACGCAAGTCAGGAACCATGGCTATTTGCAGGTATCTCACTATGAAATAAATATTCTACCCATGCATTAATATAATTTGTAATTTCAATAAAAAATAATATTACAAATTTCTAATATTTTTGTACAAACCACCGATGTGCGAAGCTAATCAAAATATAAATTTAATTAACTATGAACGGTGCAATAGTTTACACAGAGATATAACTGACTTTGATGATTTAATGTCTAGATAACGCAACACCTGTAATTACTGCAGTAAATTCGTGTCAATTTCTTATGCTATCTAATGTCTGTCTAATGCTACTCCGATACCTGCGCGTTACGCGCGCGTTACGGCCACTTGTCGCGCCAAAAACTAATCTCAAAATTAATTCTGATAAAGATGCAGAAAACTGTTTGCTACACATTTGTCATTCCAATAATGGCAACAGTTCGATAGTTCATGCATGACGATAGATACAATACTATAACTGGATCGGCAGGTTTTTACGCACATTAATACAGTTGACTTCAAAACAGTTTAGGAGACGCTAATTTAAGTTATTGGAATAATATAGGCGTGGAAACGTTTAATCTACGCCTTTATGGGAATAACTTTTTACGTTAATTTTATGCCGAAGTGTAGTTAAAGAATTATGATCGCTTTCTGTATTCGTGGCTTAAATGCCATTCGCTGATCCAAAAGCAGCATATGTACCGAATACCTTTTTATAATTGGTAACTGTTAAACAAGCGTCAAAATATACACCAAGATCGTACGTGCGTCGGCGTTTATAATCAATTCTATAACACATGAATTTAATTGGTTGGTTTCGAAATTTTTTTTTTGAAGGTGAGACCTATTTATCACGTTCCGTGCCACGTGTTGACCCGTGGCCTGAAGATCAAGTGTAATGTGGTACACGAGGCACGAAACGCGTTATTAAAGAAGAATAAATGAGATTAGTTCTAGTTTTGAACAAGACTTCCGATCATCCTCGCACGTTTGAAGCTATGATATTATACACTATATATTACTAGCAGGCCCGGCGAACGTTGTCCTGACCTGATAATAAAATATATATATACTTATGTGCATGAAATGCTTAATGTAACTAATATATTTAATATGATAAGGATTAATACTGTATCAGTTTAAGTAACCTTCCAATTAACTCATTATTTGTGACCATTTTTAAGTAGATAAATGGGTATAGTAAGCTATCCTTAAAAGATAGGTATATAACCATCCTTATATTTCAACCAATTTACACAAAACCTTGAAAAATTATATACCTCCTCATGTATTACTCTATCTATTGGTGAAGACCGCATTACAATCCGTTCAGTAGTTTTTGAATACGAGTATATCGCGAACAGACAGAGAGACGCGACGAACGACTTTGGTCTATAATATGTAGTGATTATCCGAAGTTAAATTACCTATAAAAAATGCAAAACAATAACAAAATCATTAAATTCTTTAACCCCCAAATAATAATAAATAATAGTCTTTTTCTGGATAAGTGGATTTTATTTAAATATATTTTTGTTTTATTTTCTAACTTTGGAACACCAATACTTCTATTCAAAATGTCTTTTCGTATTCACGATATCCGTATTCGCGGCCTAATTATTTTACCTACACACGAATAAGGAAACTTAACTGTATTTGTAATATAATTATTGATTTCTTCTCTTTACAAGCCCTAATAGCATTAGTACATATTTGATTTTGATTTGATTTTATTGAGGACATGGTTATTATATAGGCAGCGTACGTCAAAACATATTGTTCGGTCAGCCGATGGACCGACCGCGATACAATGCAGTGGTACGGAGATGTGCGCTCGACAGGGATTTCTCTCTGTTCCCGCACGGAGACAAGACCATAGTCGGAGAGAGAGGGGTCAGTCTTAGTGGAGGTACGTCATTTTGCTATTATATTAATAGTTGCTCATAATACTAATAGTTTACGAATAAAAAGTTCAGTTTATGAATTAAATACACGTAATTAAATTTACGAAAAACATGTGGCTGACGCATACGTAGATAAAGTATTATACAAAAAAAAAAACCGTCTTATTTGCCCCTAAATTCCGTTGTGCGTTTACAGTCCAAGTTAGTTCAGCATATCCTTGACTATAATCAGGTACCTACCTAGTTCTGGATTCTCATAAACCTACCAATATGTCAATGAGGATTCGAGGAGTCCGATTTTGAGGAGTTCCCTGATGTATTTTCGAAATCAAAGGTAAAGTTAATAAAATAACTAAGAAGAAAAAAAAGGTTATATAAGTCCTAATTACGTCAAAATTATTTAACTTATCGGCATAGGACTATGACGATTCGACGTGGATATTTGAATGATTTGCTTGCCTTTGCCATTTTCTTAAATACCCAACGAGGACAGCGTAAATCAGCTATTTATTAAATCAATTATTTTTTTCCCTTGTTTTCAGGTCAACGTGCACGTATTTCTTTAGCTCGATCAGTATATAAACGTGCAGATATTTACCTGATGGACGATCCGTTATCCGCCGTGGACGCGCACGTAGGGCGTCATTTATTCGAATCGTGTGTCGTCGGATATTTGCGAAATACAACGCGGATATTAGTAACGCACCAGCTGCAGTTCCTAAGAGACGTCGATCAGGTGAGATTTGGTATTTTAAAAAACACGTGCAATGTAGTTTTGTATGGTTACCTTCTGATATATAAATAAAACGGGCGAGGTTTGCCGTTGTGCGCGTATCACTCAAAAACTACTAGGCATATTTCAATCAGTTTATTTTAATTTTATTTCTTAGACTCGTGGTCTTTATCTAGAATGAAGTTTTCACGATAGCTTTATTTAATATAAAGTCACTAAAAAGTTTTAAGAAACTGCGATTTTTGTAATCACTACGCCCATTAAGCGATTTGTGTTTTCTTGCTGTGTAGGAATATAACAAGAGCGTCTAGTGTATGTTTCTTCCTCTATACATAAAACTTATTATTTATAAACGACACAGACGATGTCGCGGGTACCAGTTAGTTTAACACATAATTATAATATTAAGAAATTTCGTTCTTTAACAGTGATATGTAAAGTGGGGCTTGCGGTGATGTGCGCATGCGCAGGAGAGAGGATATAAACGGACAACATTGTTTGCAAAGAAATATTATAAGCAAAGTATATTTTTGCTTTCAATTATTTTATGTTTTATCTGTTGTATCTACGGTGCAGACGAAGTCGCGAGTATCAACTAGTTGTTAATAATAATAATAACTGTAATGATTAATCAATTGAAGAATTATGTTTTCTTTAATAATTTGTTATCACTTTCGTAAACATAGAACATTATGTTATTGTTTTTTGTATAACACCAAAATCTAAACATTATATTGTTACAGTCCTGAACAAACTTTTTGATCGCACTGAATATAGTTGCGCAGAACACAAATTTTGGTATAAATACGTTTTATATTATATGCATAATAATAAGGTTAAATAAATGCCAATTGGGTTTTAGATTTCTATAATATTATTTTAACTTTATTTACAGCAAGCATATATATTGCCGATGACTTTAGTAATGTGTGTATGTGTCTTTATTTCTCAGATAATAATATTAAAGAACGGCGCGATAGCGGCTGCCGGTGATTTCGACACATTGAGCGCCTCCGGCCTGGACTTCGCGACTCTGTTGGCGCGGGGTGAACAGGAAGAGGAAAAACCTGATCCCATTGTCACCGTGGATGACGACACCACGCATTTCTCACAGAGCAGTTTCCGGAAAAGGCAGTTGAGCATACATTCCGTGAGTTATTTTATATTTCTTTATCATTCATTAATTAGATAACGTATTTTTGTAATACTCTATATCTTTATCATTTGACTATAATAGTAATTGATAATATTGGCTTGAATAGTGGTAGTGTTTTTTTAAGCCCACCTAGCTAGCTGTTGGTATGTTGGCAGCTGCATTTGAGAGCGAGCCCTCCTTTAAGTTTTGCGTGTTCATCTTATTAGATCATATCGTCATTGAACTTCAAGTTAGATTGTGGTCAAACGCCAAAACTTATGAAGTATAATAAAATTCTCGTGATGACACATACGTTTGAAATTTAATTATAGATATTAATGTATAGGTGAGTTCGGTAGACAATCTGACAGCGACATCGCCGCCAGAGGGCACGCGGGAAGAAGCGGAAATGAAGTCCGCGGGCGCAGTCTCGGGTCGGGTTTACGGGGCTTACCTCACAGCCAGTGGGAATGCCCTGCTTGTTACGCTTATGGCGCTAGTCGCTATACTCGCGCAACTCCTCGGCTCCGGCTCTGATTGGTGGACTAGTTTCTGGTAAGTATTCACACAACAACACGAGTGCCGTTATCAAGTTTCAAGAAACAAAACTACAATATCTAATGTTATAAATGCGAATGATTGTTTGTTACGCTTTCGCGTTTTAATTACTCAAATGCATTTAATTTAGCTACATTTTATTAATTATTCAGCAATACTTAGGATGTTCTAAATCAGATTTACATTAAGCTTGTAAATTTTTCAATATAGATTATTATGTTATGTTAAAATTTTGTAGGGTGAATTTGGAGGAGGCTCATCCGTTGGAAAGTAACCATACTAACAAGCTTCTCGAAGATGCTAACTTTTATAAAGTCGGGCTTACCCGATACGATTGTATTTATATATATACAGGTTAGTCTATATATTTTTTCCATATTATAATTTTTTTTTTAATTTTTACTTTGACGTTTGTTTTTGAAATATAAAAGGGGGTGATATTTTATTCCATCATAAATGTTATATTGTTAATTTGCTACATGGTTGGTATCACTCAAAAATTTAGAGTATTAACGTTTTAAATTGATTTCCGTTATTCTCAATCACTCGCTTTTAAAAACCCCTCAGTTATAAGTTCGCTTGTGTAAAATGAAAAAAAAAAAAGTCTCAATTTGACATATTTTAAAAAAGATCAATTGAGTACAACAATCCTTAAATTTGAGATCCACACTCGATTCTCGATTAGTCATTTTCTAAAATGTCTACACTCTACCAGTTTAAAAGAGCGAATTTTTACACAGTTCATCTTGTCAGTTATGGTAATCATCAGCATAATTTCAAATGAATAAGTTTACAGTTTTAAAAGTTAGAGATCTATGTTTTCTACAGAAGATAAACTATATTTTTCTCGTCATGTTTCATGTTTTACTATATTCGACTCGAAAGTGAACAATTTTAAGTACTGTCACCGCCAAATATTAACTTTTAATCAATTAATTTTAGTTAATTATCCTGATTCGTTTAGCATATTTTGGGATTTTGTGTAATTTCAGGTATGGTGATCGCTTTGGTAGCGATATCCTTGCTCCGTTCATTCATGTTCTTCTTTATGGCGATGCGCGCCTCTACGAGGCTACACAACAAAATGTTCGCAGCGATAACGCGCGCGCCGATGCGTTTCTTTCACTTGAACCCCTCCGGAAGGATCCTTAACAGGTTCTCGAAGGATATGGGTGCAGTCGATGAAGTACTACCTTCAGCGTTGCTTGATGTACTCCAAGTTAGTAACATCTTATGCTTTCACAACTTGTAATGGTAACACTTTAATGGACAAATGTTGAAAAAAAAATCGAACTTTAACAACTATTACTTCATATCATGGTGTTATTTTTGCCCACATCGAAAAAAAAAATTAAAAAAAAAATAATTCGCCAATCGACTGAACTAGTATTTCGACCATATTAACTGTGTATTCAATTTCGTGTCAAACAGTCAGTCATTGTTCCGCTCGGTTCGTAGACACACGCTTGGGAAATAAACTCCAATAGTACATATATATTATTCAATTCGCGAGATATACCCATACGACGAACACACCGTACAGACATTAAAGGAAGTATAGTGTAGACTTTACATTCGTATCATATAAGCTGTGAGACACTGTGGTTCCGATACACCAAGGAATCTGGAGGGACACTTATGGACTGATTTATAAGGATGGTTAAAAAATTATGATATTCAAATCAACCTATTAATTATTAACGACTCGTACCTTATTCGTGTAATTTGATTGTTAAATTATGATCTTTATATTGTATCCTTTTTTCACTATAAGTAGAAATTCAATTATTCGGTACATTCAAACATGTTTGTGTTTATAAAAACATCAGAGGGATATTGTTGGCAACCCTCTATTAATTTGTATTAAAAAACCTGTAGGTTGTAGTAGGAATTATAAGTTTGCTGCACTTAAAGTACTCTTAACTTTATTTAGTGCTTTTTATGAGCAGATACACCTCCATTGCTTTACATGGTCTAGTCTAAAATGTAATATGTTTCCATATTAGTTTTAACATATCAATCTTTTGCTGTCGGCGTTTTCTAAACTTTAATTATATGGTGTTCCCGATCACAGATTGGGTTATCACTGATTGGTATAGTGGTGGTGGTGGCCGTCGTGAACTACTGGCTGTTGGTGCCGACGTTAGCGATCGGGTTCATATTCTACGGACTGCGCATCTTCTATCTGTCCTCGTCCCGGAGCATCAAACGCCTCGAGGGTGTGAGTGAGTTATCTCTGACGCATCAAAGCGACGTTCTATTTATTATTTTGTTTTCAATAAGCATCATAACCTTTTTTGTTATTTAACCACAGCAGTGAAATACTAAAAACCTTAGTCATTTTGTATTTAAAAAAATATCTGGATTTCTGTCAGTTAACAATTTGTAAACATAATTTATTGTTTAAAAATTAAAAATCTAACATTCTATTTGTAAGATATGCAAAATAAAAAGGTTGTAAAAGTTCAAGTAATGGACGCATCAAAAAATATAATAAAAAAAATCATAGTAGTCAATATAGGAGTATATGCGTATACCGCTCATGTCCTACAAAGTCGTTATAAATGAAAAAGGAATAAATTTTCAATGAAGTCAGTTTTTAAAGCTTAAAATTCAATCCATTCTCAATCATTCACTTTCAATAATATCTCACTTATCTAATTTAGAAGAATGATTTCTGTTGCTTTTACAGAAAATAAATTATGAATTAGCAATACTTTTGCAGGATCAGATCGATACAATTTATACAAAGTTAATTGTTATTACAATGATTTTTAAATTTCAAATTGGATTTTATCATTCTCAATTGTTTTTCACATTTAAAAATATCTCATTTTACTAATTTTTAATTATGATTTCCGTCGTTTTTACAGAACATAAGATATCTCAATTTTTTTGTTATATTCAACTCAAAATTCATATATTTCTAGAAATATGAATTTAAATTTCTATAGCATTATTCATACAGAGTGTTTTTAAATACGAACTTTCCCTAACAGCTCGTAGTCCTGTATTCTCTCACCTGAATGCATCACTTCAAGGCATCACCACCATACGAGCGTTCGGAGCTCAGGAGGCTCTCATAAGGGAGTTCGACAATCACCAGGACTTACATAGTTCAGCTTGGTAAATATGTTTCCATGATAATCCACCATGACGTTTAAAAGATAATAGTTCAGTAGTAGCGTGTTGAGACACGAGTACAATGATTTTGAGCTTTTTACATCTATTTACCTTCAAGTTAAAAGTCTGTTTGCGAACATTATAGCAGATTATAACGGACATGTATTAATAATCAGTTTTTTTTTTTTTTTTTTTTATATTATAGGGGGCAAACGAACAGGTGGGTCACCTGATGGTAAGTGATCACCGCCGCCCATAGACACTAGCAACACCAGGGGAGTTGCAAGTGCATTGCCGGCCTTTTAATATATGTGGGCCTCCGGCGCTCTCACTGACCGAACGAAACGCAACAGTGCAACCACTGTTACTTCACGTCGGTTTTCTGTGAGAGGGTGGTACTACCCCGGGCGAGCCGACCCATTCATGCTGAAACCAGTAATAGCTTCAGCGTAGCTCTACCACCTACAAAGTTACCTTGTTATTACAAATTGATGTCAATTGTTCTGCTTTTGGGTAATTTTTTATATTGTAATACATTTTAATTTGTAACAATGACACAATAGTAATGATATTAGTTGTTTGTATCGTGACTTTGTCACCAACATGATGTGCTTTCACTTTTACACCTATTAGTTGTAGCATAGTGCTTGCTTCCTTCTACTTTGCGATAACACCGGTTGATAATAATCATTGTTAATAACGTGCAATATATAATCAACAACAGTATCGTGATGTTTTTAATAATTTGTAACTCATGGTTATGCTACTGTCATATATGCGCGACGAAGCTTCGACTACTTGTCGCGTTAAAATTACCGTAAAAAAAATTCCGATAAAGACACAGAATTCCCGTTCCAACACCTCTGTCTTTCCAATACCTTAAAATGATCGTCCGATAAATTCCTTTGATGTGCGCAAAAACCGTCGGCTCCAGTTATCGTGCTGCGTGTATCGTCACGTAATCCTATAGTTCGTAACGCATAACGATAATATATTACCACGTCTGCATTTAGTCTGACCATACACAAAACTTCGTGCCGATACACGCAGGTATGGGAGTAGCATTAGAAATAATGTTAGTGTATTATTCGTTTTTGCAATAAGTATCTTCTCTACCACCTATAAATAACTTTCTAGAGGTGTATTCTAATAATTATAGTTGTGAGTCCACTACTTTATAGATAGAATATATTATCATCTAATATTTGGTGTTTTGTGATCAAATGCTAAAACTTAGGATATATAAAAATATACAATATTAACTCCTGCAGTATCTAAAACCATAAAGGTTTAAGTTCCATACAAACATATGTAGGCCTCATAAGGTACAGGTCAACAGACTGTTGGCAGCATAAGCTTAAAAAATACCTCATTTACTACAAAATTTGAAAAATAACAACTTACATTTATATTATTACATTGTGTTTTATTACGTAAAATGTATTTTTCAATTATTTTTCATTTGTACGAACTTTTTTTTGCTGAACCATGAAATTTACAATGGGCGTCAAAATAAAAAATTAATTAAGAACATAATCCACCATTTTGAGATCTGGGTGTTAAAAAATCAGCCGAGGGGATGAGTTTGTTTGTTACGCTTTCACAACTTAACCATCGACAAAAACTAAGTATTTTATGTAAAATACTCGTGCCATTTTTTATGTATATTCACTCAGGTATCTAATGATTGTAAAAATGATTCTAGGTATCTTTTCATAGCGAGTTCACGCGCCTTCGGCTTTTGGCTGGATCTGGTGTGTGTAATATATATAGCTATGGTGACACTGAGCTTCCTCGTGTTTGGTCAAGGTAATGTTATTTATGTATTATACCTTAGTGAATTATCTAAATTTCATCATAAAACATCACACTGTTGTAAATTTAAATTTATTATTGATGTACTTTAATGTGAAATATACACTATATTTTTTTTTATTTTTATTACATTATTTGTTATATATTATTATATATATTAAAAAAAACTTAGATATTGCTATATATCTATTGAGTATCAAATTACAGTATTTAATCATTTTAAATCCAATTAATTATATCCTTCAAGATAACTATTAGCTAACAAACAGACGTTAAATGGAACCGTAAAATGGCGTCAATCCACTATGACAAATGGATGTCGCATTGACACCTAATGTTTGCAATTAAATTATAGGCTACAATTACCATACTGTCTCATCTTAAATAATATTATTAACACAAAAGTGAGTAAGTTTCTCTGTTTGTTAAGCGGGAAATGTACAAAAATATTAAAAAAAAAACTTTTCTGTCCTATTTTTATTCTCAATTTGGCGTTAATTTTTTGACATTACATTTCTGTCATTTTACTGTCAAATTTGGACAGTAACTGTTGCACACCGATTTTTGATTATTAGAAGATGTTTTTTTTGTTGATATAGACAAATATTTACATCTTCTTGGCCTTATCCCATCTAAATAAGATCGGCACAATATTTTTTTTATCTCCACTCTCCTCTATCAGATGTCATCTCAGTATTCACACCTTTTATCCACATATCATTGTTCACACACTCCGTCCATACTTTTTTCAGTCTTCCTTTACTTCTATATTCGTTCACCTTCATACTCAAAACTTCTAGTTACATGACATTCATCTCTTCTTATAATATGCCCATACAATGCTAACCTCTTCAACCTTTCTGTCATTGGTGTTATTTCCAAACTTCCTGTGGTATATATACTCATTCTTATCGATTCTAGTGACACCACTTATCCATTTTAACATTTGCACCTCTGCCACATGTAACCTTTTCTCATCCGTCTCATTCGTCACCCAGCACGAGGATCCATATAACACGACTGCTCTATTATAGTTTTAGACAAATATTTACTATGAAGATTTTAATCATCTGTTCTTATTTCAGAGGAATATGGTGGTAACGTCGGATTGGCTATAACTCAAGCCATGGGCTTAACTGGCATGTTCCAGTGGGGTATGCGACAGTCAACAGAACTAGAAAACCAAATGACTAGTGTTGAAAGGTATATATATACCTACTATTTTAATGATTAATATAGTTATATAAGGTTATTTTCAATATATATAGCAATAGGCAAGTCGAATATTTTTATTTTAGATACATCGTCTTATATAAATAAAATATTATTGGTCTGCTTTCGTTGCTTTTTATTGGTTTAATACTTAGACACTAGGACTAAAAAAATATTACATTATCTTCACATAATATAAAGTTATAAATGTTTACAAAACTACCAAATACATTTTTATGCGCCCTTGTCTCGTACAATCTAACTTTTGTGTTTCACACTTTTTACTTTTGGCGCGCGATGTAATTTAAATATTACATAGATAAAAACTGTGTGGTTTTATGAAGCCACGATGCTAGTGTAACTTTTTTTCTAATCGTAGCATTTTGGGAAGTGGGCATAATATTTATTTCAACCATTGAACTATTTTGAATTGAGCTATGGGCACCGCCATATTGGACTAAGCTGCTCTGCCGAGCGCCTTTCACTTTACCCCTACTCCGTGGCCGGCTGTAATGCGACATGTGATAGATGATTGAAATAAATTGAGGCGATGTAAAAATCTTTCTCTTAAATATTTCTTTTTTGGTTTGTAATGCAGGATACAAGAATACTCTAACATAGAATCGGAGCCTCCTCTCGAATCGGAAGGTGCCTCGAAACCGCCACCAACGTGGCCTGAGTCAGGCAAGGTACAGTTCCAGCACGTGTTCCTGTACTACGCGCCCGGTGAGCCGCCCATACTGAAGGACCTGAACATCTTAATACAGCCTAAGGAGAAAGTTGGCATTGTCGGTAGAACCGGCGCCGGCAAATCTTCACTTATCAATGCCTTATTTAGGTAAGTAATATCGGTTTTGGAGTAATACAATTTATATATTTACTATCGTATAATCTAAGAACAATGGTGACCAACAAGAGATTGGAAGTCCTTCGGCGGTTATTATTGTCATATCGGCCTGTAAGCCCTTCGACTGCAAGATATACGCTGACTAAACAAAACTGGTTGTACAAAACTGCTGAACCGAGTTTGACAAAACTGTTCGACTGATTTTTGCAAGACTGTTGAACCGATATTTAAAAACTGCTGAACTGATTTTTACAAGTAATAACAAAATTAACAGAAGTAACTAAAGAAATTAAAAGAGTAGTAATGATCAAACAATTATAAAGAGATAACAGAGCTGATAATTCATTCAGGCAAAACTCATGGTTCCTATGAAAACAAAACCAGGCTGAGTTTAATTATCAATTTATTTCAAAATTAAATAAGTTACACTAAATATTATTGCATTGAGTAAGTTTAGGAATGTATATATATAGGCAAAGATAAAACAGTTTTGTACCGTTTTTTTTCTTTTTAGTAAGTGATGACGAGGTTTAATGCTGCCAACAAAATTAATTTTTGTAACCCTTTTTTCCATACCATCCATGCATCTAAGCCTTTATATATAAGTATCTGTTGATAATACTTTACGCATATAAATTACAATATTCGTACAATATTCAATACACCGTACATTACACACAATACAGTTTTTACCATTTAGAAAATAAAACATATTCTATGGCAAAAAAAAACCTCAACAATTTGGAAACAAAAAGAAAAAAAAATATTATGGTCGAATTTCGGCCACTGGACGACCATTAGTCGAGATAAATGTGTAACTAATATTGAAACAATAAACTTTTAACACTTTGTTCTATATATATTAACCAGAATTATGTTGGCTTCAATGTTGATTATCATGATTTTTTGTTTCCATAATTATGACATTATAATAAAATGCTCATAAAGAGTCTAGGTAGCTTTTACATTTATTTATTATATTCTAGGTTAGCATATATCGAGGGAGAAATTATAATCGATGGACGAGACACCTCCACTATGGGTCTGCATGAGCTGCGCAGTCAAATATCAATAATACCCCAAGAACCAGTTCTATTCTCCGGGACTATGCGACACAACCTCGATCCCTTCGATGAGTACCCGGATCAAGTGCTATGGAGGGCATTAGAAGAGGTAAACTGTACAAGTGATAACACATTGCTAATGGCCATATATGATACACTAGCTGCCTGGCTCCGTTTCGCACGGGTCTGTCTACTAACGAAAAAGAGTAACTGATCGTTAATCTGTCAATATTTTTGAAAATCTTCCTACTGCCTTCTATCTCACTCATTCACAACTCTATATCCTTTTCTATACCCCTGAGAAAGTATATGTAAAATTAAAAATGTTCAGTTGAATAGTTAGAAATGTAACAGATAAAAGAATCTCACATTCGCATTTATAATATTAGAATTCTATTTTCTATTATCGTGTAATGGTTATTCGGATAAGTTCTGTAATACTGTATTTTCGTGTGTCTATTTCTATAAATACTAAAGTATTGTTTTAATGTTTGCATAAATGGCACTTAAATGGCTGATTTTAATTAAATTCAGCATATAAATGGATTTTGTCGCGAACTACTATATCTTTTGTCGTCCAGTAAAGCAGGGAAGTATTGGTGAATTATGAATTTGGTTTATACAATGATTAACAGGTGGAACTGAAAGAAGCAGTGATGGAATTGCCGGCCGGGCTTAGCTCCCGCATGTCGGAGGGTGGCGGAAACTTCTCTGTGGGACAGCGTCAGCTCGTGTGCCTGGCGCGAGCCATCGTGCGTCGGAACCGCCTCCTAGTGCTCGACGAGGCCACCGCCAACGTCGACCCTCAGTCAGTATTCCAAACATTATTATCTGAAACATCTTTTTTTGTTGTTCTTTTTAACGCCATCTCTCCACCAATTTTAGAACTACCTTTTCTCTGCTTTTTTGCTTGCTAATGTAAATTTGACCAATTTATGGGGAAAAGTATATGTTTCCTTCATAAAAAGTACCCATTTGTTGTACCCCTGACAACGTATATTCCAAATTTCATGATGAGTGGGTTGAAGAGCAAAAACAAGTTAGAATGTATTTTTAACGCTATTGACATTGTTAGTCTTCAAAACTTTAAGATTTCTATTTGTTCATTCTGAGGTGGAATTGTACTCTACTAGTTTTATTCCTCATCCAGTGGTAAAACCAACCTTTTAATACAACTATGTAATAATGACATTTTGTTATTTAATTGATTTAAGAGTATATCAATAATCGAAATCGAAATCTAACAATCGATTAAGTACTAACTATACCAAATGGCTGTATATAAGTGATGGTATATGAAGCACCTTTGTACTGTAGTAACGAGAAGGCGGATGTACGCATTAGTTGGAATTCTATAAGGTATTTATTTCAAATTTCAACATGCGTGGGTCGTAAAACTGATGTATGTTGGTGTGTCGTTTACTTTCGCGTAAAATGTATTTCCTCTATACAGAGTAGTGCAGTATTATATATATTAATCTTATTATATCCCGGTTGAGTACAGCTTCTATGTATGTGAAGAGCTGGGCAGTGTATTTTTTGTCAATAAATGTTAAGGTTTTTGATGAACATTATTTTACATTTTATGTGTACAAAGTTCTTTAATTATTGATGTGACCTTTATTTACAGAACTGATGCTTTAATACAAATTACGATACGGAACAAATTCGCTGATTGTACCGTACTAACGATTGCCCACCGTCTTCACACTGTCATGGATTCCGATAAGGTATATTAAAATATATTAGTTTCGTTTAATATTACGCTTTTATTTCATTTTTTCAGCCAAAAAAGACGAAACATCTATCTTCATTCAGAACTAAGCTCAGATAAATTCCTTGACACTATATTTATGAATTTCTAGTTGATTCCTGCCCGCTACATTGGGCATTAAAAAAATGGCAAAGAACCTATGGAATCCAAAATAATAAGTAGTGTAGAACCACTTACTGAAGAGTTCCCTATCGAGTAGTCCTATTATATATTTCTATGCCGATAAGTTCAGTAGTTTCGTCGGTGATTGACCCTAAAAGGAACTCTATTTTCATTATATATGTATATATTGATCAACTGATACTTACTACTTCATGTCTAATCTAAACTTACTGACGGGAATTTCAAATTTATTTATTAATTGAATGTGAAGCTGGCTTATTTATTTCTCAGTGGGCATCTTTTGAATGGGCCTAAGATAAATTATTGTATCAATATTTTGTGTATAAATACAGTTCATAATTTAATTGTGATTATCTGTAGTAAAACAGTAAATTATCTGCAGGTTCTCGTGATGGATGCCGGTCAAATGGTGGAGTTCGATCATCCGCATATACTTCTGCAAAGCCCGACGGTGTATTGAAAGGAATGGTTGAACAAACTGGACGCTCTATGTCCGAGACATTAACTAGAGTGGCGCAACAGGTACACAAATATTGATTATTATTGTATTACATTCATTAATTCCCTTGACTTGCAGATACGGCATAAGCCAGAATAGCCTTTTTTTTACTTTTTTCCCGCACACGAAATTAATTCTGATGTACCTATTCTCCTACGGCTTAAAATTGTAAATTTCTTGGTTTAGAAAAAAAAGTCTTAAAAATGAAAAAGTAATTTTTATCAATAAATTTTACATAATGAGAATTAGATAGTCGTGTTTCTTTTTTCAAGTTTATCAAATTTTCTAATAAATGCTGCACGTTTTTATAACTTGTACTGGCAACACTATCTATTGACTAATGTAATCAAAGGTCCAGCCAGATTTTTGATATTAAAGGAAGTTGGAGTATTATGACAAATTATTGTTGGTTTACATTTTTCCCAAAAAAGTGGAGTTGTTATTTTGAGAAATTAATAATTAAAGAATAGTTAGGATTATTTTAACTATTAATTGTAGCCACAATCGGAAATAAACTGCATTTAACTGTAAAAGATATACAAAAGTACAATCCACGATGTACGTAGTCTTTCAGTCTAGCTATGACAATTTAATGACAGTTAAGTGTTGACAGCTGATTGTAGTACAAAATGCCTTAAAACATATCTCATACAATTGGGACAGTTTATGCTAAAAATGAAAATTTTATTTACTACAACCTTTGTCAAACTCTTTGACCACTCAGAACATAGATGCGCAGAATACAAATTTACGTATAAATTTATATGTATAACATCGAGACAACTTAAGGATAAATAAACGCCAATTTTAGATTCCTATAATAATATTTTAACTTTGTTTTGTGTTAAACTCTTGACTGTATTATGCTCGAGCCCAAACATATGAGGAAGAAGGAAAAGAGAAGAAAAAGATGGTCATGGACTGTAGTGGTTATTCTATAGAGGTAAAGCACAATGAAGGAATGTTATAGTGTTAGCACAATTTTTAGGAATTTCCAGGAGTTGGCTGAAGAAAAAATTATTTGATTGATCTATTTATCTGCTGTATTGTTTCAGGCTTATGAAAAGACACAACAAGAAAAGTTAAACTCTGATGCTTGATGAAAATATGTTAATTAGGTTATGAATACATCATCGTTCCTATTGTCTGAGATGTCTACAAAGAATCTGAAGATACGATCTTTTTTATTGTACGTATTGTATGAATGTGTATGAGTTGTGGAATGCACGATAATTTATACATATTAATTATATATAATTGTTCTATTTTGTCATGTCACAATTGTATTATTTTACGAAACGAACTATATTTAAGAATAGGTTTAATAGTGTAATTTATATGAATTTAATAAACGGCAAGTGTGATTTTTCGTGATTTATTAAAAATAAAAATATTAAAAACAAAATTTAGTAAAACTAAATTAATTCGACTGCAACGCCAAATGATTCTCGAATATTTTGTACTTAAATATTTTGTTTTTTTTTTTATGTAAGTTGTTTTACTGCCTGTGATTTTGAGAGATATGTAAACATTAGGAAAAAACTAACTGTGAATTTTGATGGGTTACCATTTTTTGTACTTAAAATATCCCAATGTACCGGAATGTTTGTAACATGTTACTTAAATTATTACCTGTGATTTGTTATCTGTGCACTATGAGTGCTTTTTGTTCCATATGTGATTTTTAATAATTATTGTCAGAATTTGTAAAATGAATTAATAGTTTTTATTACGAATGCGATAAATCTGTCACTTGATTGTTTTTACCAAATTAAAATAATATTAATCAACTGTATTGTTTTATTTCGTATTTTAGGTTATTTGGAGACCTTGGAGAATTGAATGTGATTTTATTGGCTAGTTGTTTATTGTGGTTGAAATGTTTACTTAAAATGACCCTATGGTCCGTAGTGAGATATGGCATCTTGTCTTTACATGCTTGTAAAAAACTTGACTCAAATTTCTAAATAAAATATAAGCGTGAAGTACATTAACAGCACCATTTAATGATTTAACCGGATACGCAAGTACGATCGCGTATTTCAATTTAAAATAACATTTATAGATTATAACGTTTGGCAACAATATCGAATGGTGTTAAATGCCAATGTGGTTTTAGATCGTAAATACTGTCACCGCGGTATGCTTTTCATTAATCATGTTTTCTTTGATCGGAAACTCCGAAAATCGTCTAATCAACGATATTTTCCTTCACCGAAAACTCCACGACTTATTTTAAATTTTCAAACCTACGTAGATTGATGAGATGTCTAAAGATAATCATCATTCTTACAATGATAAATTAGTGTTTTTTTTTTGTGTAAGGTAGTATATATAAATGCCGCTTCGATTAATGTTATTGCTGTTTTGGTTCTTTCTTTCTTCTAGTTGATACTTATTATTTTCGTTATTTTTTCTTTTTATAGTCATTTGTTGATATTTATTATAATTAGCAGTTATTATGAGAGCGCCCATCCACTATTATAGCGACATATATAATACTTACACAGTATATTCCTACTATGTATAACCTACACACATAAACAAATACTGTAAAAGGCGAATCATTCAATTAAAGTACGCGATCACTCAACATTCACTGTCTCACCGACCAGTTGGTGATCAGCTGTTATCTGGAACTAATTATAACTGACAAATAAATAATGAAGCGAATTGTTCTTATTCTATGTTTATCTATTACTTTATTATTCTGCTACTATTGTTCATTTCTAGTTTTTACTTCTATTCCATGACATTTTTATCTCAAATCCTTTGCAAATAATCTATACGTGTGTATATCTCGTATATATTTATATAGATATCTCAATTCAAATGAACCGGTTTTCGTGAATTAGCTGTCAAAGTGTTTACAAGACTACTCAATCGGAGTCATATCTTCATTTCTGAAATTAATAATCTGGTTGTTATAATACCACATCCCTTTTACTTAATATAATAGGCAAATATTTATTTTAATCATAATTCATTAAACACATTATATTGTACGTACAGTATAGAGACAACTTAAGGAACCATAAAATTGATTTTAAATTTCTATTATAATAAAATATATTGACTTTATTTTGTATTGACCACTTGACTGTACTATGAGCGAACCCGATCTTAAAGCTATATTCAGGGAGGCCAAAAAGTTTGACGCGTCTTATACATTTTAAATAATTTGCAAGGAACAACTGTATAAATAAATATCCCTTCACTTAAAATGTATATACTGCGGTAAACACAATAAGTAAGTTTGTCGCCGGATGTTCTCGATTAGTGGAATGTTATCCGAATTACTGGTTGGTAATAAATAGCTTTTTGACTTTCACGAGTGTCTCCTAAGTGCTTATTAAATAAAATAAAATATTTTAATACTGTAAATATAACAGAATATATATTTATAACCAGATAACCTGTGATGGCTCAGTAGTACCCCATCTTTAGACATCTCATTTCACGTAAGTTTGAAAATTTATCTTTAGACATATCATTTCATGTAAGTTTGAAAATTTGAAATGATTCGTGGAGTTTTCGGTGAAGGAAAAGATCGTTGATTAGACAATTTTCGGAGTTTCCGATCAAAGAAAACATTATTAATGAAAACCATACCGCGGTGATAGCATTTACGATCTAAACCCACATTGGCATTTACCATCATTCGATATTGTTGCCAAACGTCATAATCTATAAATGTTATTTTAAATTGAAATACGCGATCGTACTTGCGTATTATGTTGAGTTTCCACTTGAATATTGTACTATTGGTTCGTCTCCCTAACCCAACAGTATATTTGTGTTACTTGACTTCATAGCCCTTTAACAGACATTTAAGTAGGGTACAAGGTATTTCCTGGCGACACTTTCTACAAGTATAACCCCACGTGGATGGGGATTGAAGGTCCACTTGAAGTGTGTTATTTTTTAACTGCAAAGCAGGTGGGCGTAGTGACAGTTCGTCAGGGGGGTTTAACGTCCACCTTTCCCTTTGAGAGGTCTACTGTCTTGACCCCTCGGACCGCAGTCGGGGCCCCTTAGGAGGGGCCAACACCTGTCTGAGGTGCAGACGTAATGCCTGTAAGGGAGTCCTTGCTCCCCCGGCCAAAAGGTGTAAGAAGGCACCATGGGGTTTTAGTCCTTGCGAATCGGACATAACCCATCTTTGCTGCTCGGCGAGGTGGGTATCGGTCAGGGATATGCCTATGAAAAATAAAAGGTGGGCGTAGTGATCTTTCGTAAATGCTACAGCGCATGTGAGAGAGGACTTTACGGCAACATGTGCTTTTCCAGACTCGTGTAACCTTTTACTCCCCACAGAGACAAGTCAGTACGTGTGATGCTGAATTGGTCGCAGGTGCCTGATTATTCCCAAGCGATAACAAATATGAAGCGACCATGGTTCAGTTGATAGTGTGTTCAGGGATCGCGTCGATCAATGTACGTTTGAATCCATGCGACTGAGTCGTAACTATCAGTGAAGGAAAATATCGAGATGAAACCATAACATGATAGTGGAGCTTTTCTAAGCTCGCTTGGCTAACCACCACCTTCACAAATCTTAAGTAGAAAATCTGCCGCCAAGCACCTGTTGATTTGTTCCTGCAGCTATACTTGAGAGCCAATCCCCGTCTTGGTTTAGCGTTTTTACCATCTTACAACACATTATCACTATAACATCAGATGAGATTGTATAAATAGAGTATAAAAAAGCGGCGGCACCGTTCAGGTTTTATTATTTTTCCTTCAATTCAGAGACTAAATGTTGGTGTCTTATGACTGTGGAGAACAACGATTTTAACGACGGAATGTTACCGTCATAAAGTCAACTAGCAAAAAATTACGTTGTTTCTCCTCGAAGCCCAACAAGACAAAGGTTAAGGAAATGGGTTAAGGATACTACTGTTGTGGAAAGTAGAGAAAGTAGCAGTTAGAACAGTTCGGGGACGTGTACCCCGTAGTGATTTCAGTCCGCTTTTGGACAAATGACTGATAGATCCACCCTCCGACGATGATTTATGAATGGAGGGAATGACGAAATTCCTCGTTAAATATTATCAAAGAGTAGAAAGAAAAATCACTTTATGTATGTACTTTTATTTTCATTTTAATGAATTAAAAAAAATCTTCTTTATGGAATGTAACGTTTGCTTCACATGTAATTACCACTACGAAAATATTTAAACTAGAACTTAACTTGAAAAATCTAAATAATGCTGCGAATATATATTTTTTATTGTTTTATATATTTACATCGGAATATTACAATAAACTAGGATTACCACTAAGAACTAAAACGAAAACCAATAAGTTCTAAAAGGTGCAGAGTGCATCGAATGTTTCATTATTCATTTTGTACATATTTAATATGCGATAATATTCTGGTATTTCAAATATCACACACACACGCTGCTACCTTTTTCATACAATATCCACACATCGTTTATCACAGAACCCAAAATAATCTCCGTTATTCAGAATACAATCGCAAGACACAAAAAACGAACGCATCTTAAAAAAAAAAAATACTATACTTATGAAGACAAAAAAAAACGTCAAACGTAATACAAATTTCGCTTAAAGAATAAATCAGAGCAGTAGATATCTATGCGAGATTAAATTCTAATATTGTAACAGACACCGAGAAAAAAAGACGACTAAATGATAAATAAAATAAATATTAGAACGAGTACAAAAGTAATACTATTTTTTTAACTTATATATTATAATACATAGATTGTCATGTTAAGGATTTTCCCTTTGGCACAAGAGAAACAAATGGGTAAGAGAAAAAAATAACAATCAGTAGTCGAAAATATACTGAGATCTTTAGAAAACTGTATGTAGAATTCGTTTCGACGTTACAAAACAGCTTACTGTGATATTAATCTGGCTCGGATACAGGATTCCTTTACGTGAAAAAGGGGAAAGGAATTTATGTGTTATTTTATATAACTTCTAGAAAATTCGATCTATAATAATACATTTTAAACATTTTTCGCTTGTACATTTTTTTATTTACCGTTTTCTTTAATCAAATAAAGTTGTGAAGCAATAGTAGAAAGCTGATGATAATAAATCAAGGTATTGGAAGCATTTTACACTGCCATATGTAGGTTTATTTTAGGTTATTATTTTTGAAGTGAAACTTCTTTACTTTAAAATCGTTGTGACTTCAAACCGGATGCAACGGAAAAACGACAGGTAAGAGACCCAAATGCAAAATTGTGTAGGATGAAGCTGGCAAAGAATGAGACAGAAATATACATACTATTTTATATTATCGGTCTCTCCTCTTTGTGCCATGCTTTAATGATTATACATGAGTAAAATAGATCAGAAAGTATATATAACAAGGGAAATAAATTCTAGAGATATTACGTAAACTCCCTAACAAGTTTTTTACAAATCTGAATTCAAGAAAACACTATATAACACGAAATAATTGCACATTCGATAATCGCAGTAATGGTATTGAAAAAGAAGGATTCGTTCGTAAAATAAAGAAGTACTTCAGTCATTCGTAATGGGGGGACAGGGCTAGGGGGGAGAGTGGGACGTGGGATGGGGGAGGGAAAAGGGAAAGAGAAAAGTAAAGGAATCATTGTATCCAGTCCAGTATCCAGGTCCGTATTTAATAATTTCGATATATAGAGTATAAACTAATGACAGTCTTTAAGGATACACGGCACCGTGTCGACACCGCACTGTTCCGTGAGTGGTGAGTAGTACTGGCGCTCGAGTGTCACACGTGTAACTAACTACAACTCGCTATACACTAGTATGCACATACAGTAGCTGCTTAGAGTTCCCGCTGTGTCCGAGGTGCGGGCGCGACCTGTGGTTCGGTTTACACGAGTGCGGTCACACTGTAAAGACGGGAATCCTTGTTGCCATCGCCATCCACCGGATTTGATTTCGTCTGAAATCAAATTAACCGTTAATTTAACGGAGAATTTAACGTGATTTGATTGGCGAGTTGCTTATTATAATTAAAATGCTTACAAATGATGCGTTACCAACTTTGGCATTTCTTAAAAAATTTACTCAATTTTATTAAATAAAATATATGTGTCAAGTACATTAAATTATATTAGTAACAAAAAAAATAACTCTCTTTAGTATTTATAATATTAGCAAGCATGTTAATGTCAGTTTGTCTGTTACGCTTTCACTACTTATCTGATCATTATGAGATTTCGCATACATGTTGTCAAGGGTACAAAGAGAGAACAGAGTACATTTCATCCAGAAAAAAGTACTGTTCCTATGAATACGTCAAATCTATACTAGTCAAAACGAAAAGTGAAAAATTTGGGATGAAAAATGTCAGTACGTAAACTGAGTGAAATAGAAGACATGAGGGAAATCTTTAAGAAGTTGACAGATCAGTTGGAATTTTATTTCATTATATGGTAGTGTACTGTAAAGGAAATATTTGGTTTCATTTTCTTCGTTAGTACCACCCGTGCAAAACCGAGACAGGCAGCTAGTCTATACAAATAATAAAAATGAAGTGTCTGTATGTAATATCAAAATAACGACTTTTTACTAATTGGATATGAACGTATACACGATATTAATAACAAAAATACAATTTTTAAAATCTTTGTCTGTCTGTCTGTATGTTCCGAGTAATCCCCGAAACGGCTGGACCGATTTTGACAGAAATTTCACTGAGAGATAGTTAAAAATACAACGGGTGACATAGGTGACATATTTACTTTAGACTAGCTGTCATCCATGGCTTCGTTTGTAATACTTACTATCTCTAAAACGATTGGACCTATTTTCATGGGACTTTGACTGACAGATAGCTAACGTTATAAAAGGTAATTAAAGCTTTTTTATTTTGGACTAGCACACACATTCACAATTATAAAAAAAACCCATGCGGTGCTGCGGGCAACAATTAGTGTATAATATAAATGGATGCCATACCATAGGTTGGTGGTAGTGGGGCTGGTGGTGCAGATGGTGCGGCAAGGGCAGTGGGAGGGGGAGCGCGAGTCGCAGCGCCGTCCAGAAGGCGCGCTCGTGCACGTGCCGCCACGCGACCAGCCTCGTACCACGCAACATCCCGACAAGGTTCTCGCCGCATTCCTTCGCCTCACGTTTCAGCTTTGGTAAATCCTTAACAGAGACGATAATCGTGTTTATTCCTTTCACAAATCATGTACAAATCAACTAAATTTATAGACAATAATTAATTTTACTTTTGGAACTAAAGCGTTTAAAAATCATTGTGTACGTGTTCGACGTGTGTGTGTGTGTGTGTGTGTGTGTGTTTTGAACACAGATTACATTTGATTATTATATTCATCTTTGTATTTATATAACGCGTCCGCGAACGTGAACTTAATATATAATAAAATTTTATAACAACGTTAGATATATGTAGAAATTTTGGTAGAAACGAAACTCAATTGTGTGAGTAAAAGAGAGTGTGGCGTGTATAGTCGTCTCTTACTTGAAAAACATCATGGTGAATAGGATGTCATACATAAGAGACCCTAAAATTATATGAAAAGGATCTTTGAAAACAGAATTAAAATACACCCTACAAAATGTTCATTAGATTCCGCATACTTAATAATATTCGTAATGAATTTGTAGTAACCATTCATAAAACATAATATCTATTAAAAATTATACCAAATCTTAAAGACAAAAGAAAAATAAAAAGAAATCTACATATAAATAAGCGAAGGTAAAACAATTCAGTGTCATTGTTGTACACACACGCCAGCTGTGTTTGTGTGCCGTTTAGGGATAGCAAATTAAAACATTTGCAACTTTATAATTGAGAAATTTGATGTTAATAAAATTACGACGACAGTTATCTATAGAAATAAAAGTGCTTTAGATGTTTTTAAGTGTAACTTAAGGTACGACGATGGGGAAATCATTACGCATTGTGGATATGACGACATGTTATGCGTCACAGATAGAACTGGAAGATTAAAACCACAGTAATCTTACAATGCCTGAATGCCTTTAATTAAAGTTGGTCGAAATTCAACCACTAGTAATATATAGATCAGCATGAACCTGTAGTAATACGACGACCGGCGGCACGGGCAGCGCCCGCAGCTGTCGCAGCGCAGTCAGCAGCTGCTGCGGCGAGTACTGTGCGGGCGACAGCACTGCCACCACCGACCGGCAGCGGCTCGCCGGACCCACCAGCTCGCTGTACCCTACACACACACACACATACACATCGTCATCATCAAAACCGGTATCACATTAATTGCTCTATTCATAACCATTAAATAAATGCTTAAAAAATTACTATAGTTGGACACCCACATGATAAAATATTTATAACACTGTAGAAAATGTCCACAATAATTTAGAACAATAAATATTATTATCAAAAGAATCATTTCCCAAATACAGATATTACGAAACACGATTTTGTTTTTCTACACACGATCGTATTACACAATAATCTTATACACAACAATTATATCGGAAATTTTAGCGCATCTTGGTACATCCAGTAGTAGTTTTTTCAAATAACTTACATTATTAGATCCTATATTAAATAATAGGGTTGATATTTCCTATAATATAGTTTGGTGGATTGTGCAATGTGGTGTAGATTAAAAATTTGAAAAACATAACATTCACAAGAAAACACTAACCCTATAACATGAAACAATTACCCTAGTTGATAAATATGCAGTACCTTTATCATTGGCTAACCTATATAAATGTTAAGTCCTGCCAAGCCAACTCTGACTACACGTCAGTATGAAAAAAATCAAAAAAAATATAGGTCGAATTAAATATATTAAGATGATGAAAGCTTAGGGAATATATACTTACAAGTATCAGGTTGCGTCGCGAGTGGGAGCGCCTTGGACCCGATACTTATATTTCAAAGCGAGAGTGGGAAGCAAAGCGCCGCGTACCAATTCTCCATCGACGGGTGTCCAACATACCAGCACATCGAACTCTTTTTCCAGCACTGCACGATACAAAACCAACACATTACAAAATTTTATTAAAATACGTTACATTACTTTCAAATTAATTTAGGAAATTAAAGAAATATCACAAAATAAACAATAATAAATTATCTAACGTAAATTTATCCTACACTAAGTACGGAAGCATACTTAACATTATTAACGAGGCGACTACATGACTAAACTTAATAGAGTAATATAGAGAATAACCAACTATAATAGAGCACCAAAAGAATGATCCCATTAACAGCTAATAAGAGTACTACGACGAAATTCTAAAGGTACGAGCTCGTATATACAGTGTTGACAGTTTAAAATTATTATGTGGCAACAATGTATTTTCTGAAATAACGCAAAAATTGAGCATTGCTGTTCATACCCTTCGAAAATTCACGACACTGGACATATCGGGAATGGCCCAGGTAAAGGCATTCGCATCGACTACGTACGTCTTCACAAATCAACTTAGGATACGTTCCAGTTTCGAATAAACAATGAATAGTATTATGCTAGACGCTTCGGTAATAGATTTTTGTAATATATGATCTCCCTCTCCAGAATTGGAGGAGTCCGATAATTGGGTATGGAATATGTCATGTATCACTGCTATTTTTCGTGGTATAAATCGGATATGAATTCACTACACTAAAATATAATTCGTAAATATCTATATATTGCTCGAACATATGATTTAGCTTTCACTTTCAATTATTTCACTTACTATAAATCGCGAAAGCATATGAATTTACAAGACTGCCTTAAAAGTAGCAGACTTCGTACGCCTATTATATATCATATTTCACACATGAGTTTTTTACATTCTGGATTGTTGTATTCACACTAAAAAAATCGTAAACGTGACAATAACAATCACCTGTAAAATATGCCAGGTTCTCATTAATCGTCAGTGATAAAATAATTTAATTCCACTGTGATATTATAATATTAAAAACCGTATTGTGTTTGTTTGAGTAGTGTATATCATTTTAGTTTTTTTTTTATAATTCGTAACATTAAATATGAAATAAAAGAAGTAACAATTATAGCTGGTTCTCATTTATTACCTGTAATGAAATAATTTAATTTCACTGTGATATTTTAAATAGCTATGATAATAATATTGTATTGGTGTGGTTTATGTAATTTTAATGTTCTTGTTTTATTCGCAACATTAAATATGAAATAAATGAAGTAATATTTATAGCAGATTCTTATTAATTGCCTGTTATAAAATAATTAAATTTCACTGTGACTCAATTATATTAAAATAGCTGTAATGATAACATTGTGTTTGTGTGATATTATGTATCTATGAATATACGAGTACATATATATTACTATAGATTTTTTTAATCCGTAATAGTGAATGTGAAACAAATGAAGTAGAATTACCTCTAGCGGTGTGTGCATTGGTAAGAGCTCTTGCACGGGCTTGTCTCGCGGCGAGCAGCAGTCGGGGTGTGCATCGCCGGTGCAATACTATCGCCGAGATGAGAAGGAGCGCACCGCCCGCCGCACCCAGCGCTAACACGCGCCATGGAGCTGCGCCACCTCCGCACCACGGCCCACCCACTGCATCATCACCGTTATCTGATAACCGCAACAACCATTTCTTTGATGAATAGAAGCACATAAATTCCTCCTCTAATTCAAAATTAAACACAACTTATTCTGAAATATACAACGGAACTTCGAGTGAAATGTGTAAAATATCCAGTTATAACAGTTTTGGCTTAGCAATGTTTCTATACATAGATATTCCACATTATAAATGCGAATGTGACTTTTAACTACTTAACCGATAATCATGAAATTTTGTATATATATTATCAGGAATACAGAAAAGGACATAAGGTATCTATCTCTCTTCCACAAAAAAGTACTGTTCCCATGAGATAGGTCAAATCTATATTAACGTGAGACATTAACATGATTTTGCGTAATATTAGTTGGTATTGGGAAAGGAAAGGAAAGGACCAAGAGTTTATTTCGTGTTGTTAAAGATACCGATTTATCGAGGTTCTACTATATACCTAGTCTTGCCATAAATACTGAAACAAAGACAAAAAAAATCTATTGCAAATAACATTTATTACTTTTACAGCGTGTTTGATGAATATATGAATATAAAACAATTTAAAATATAAAAAGCTTATTCGAAGTGGTCTCCATTGGCTGCAATGCAGTCCTTTAAACGTTGAGGCCAGTTATCAATAGAAGTACACACTCTTTCCATGAGAAAATGATTCACTGCCAATCGTATGGATTGTTTTCGGGACTCCAAATTATCACGGCGTTTAGAGCAAACCGTACTCTCTAAAACTGACCATAAATCATATCGTGATTAGACGACGGCCAGTCTCCAGCTCTGATGAAGTCCGAAATATTCGTTTCCAACCAAGACTACATAGACCAAGCTTTATGACCCGGCGCCGAGCTTTGCTGGAAGGACCATTCATGGTTATTGATCATGGTGTTGTTAAGGAGCTTCACTACCTTCTCAAGAATGGTATCTTAAAACCCTTGTGCCGATGTTTTGATACCTTTTTCACAAAAGTATGGCTTAGTCACTCCTTCATAGCTAATACCCCACCAAACCATCACTGAAGTCGGATAGTGTCCACGTTGCACTCTGTCGACTAATTGGGAAGCTTCGTACCGCTTCAGTAGTTGTTTCGATTTTACCTCCCTATTCTTTTTTAAATTATCAGTTAGGAAATGAACAGTACGTCTCTTAAAGGCTGCAACTCCTAAGTCATCTTTTAAAATACGCGACATGGTTCTAGGTGCTATTTTCATCTCCCGAGATAAAATCTTTTGCTTTCTGACAGAATTTTTTCGAGTTCTTTTTCTTACTGCTTTGACCACCTTTTTCACCACGTGGACAGCCAGATCTTTTTTGTCATAAACAGAAGAGGTCTTATTGTACCTATTAATAGCCCGGTACACAAACATTTTACTAATACTAAGCGTATGGAGAGTTTTCAAAATTGCATTTGGGTCCATACCTACTTTGCGTAATGCAATCACAGCGGTTTGGTTCTCTTTATCACCCCACTCCATTTTAATATCGGAAAATATTGTACAATGTATTGGCGACAAAATGAGAAAACGCAACGAACAATCATATAAAAATGACAGATTCCAAATTCAAATGTAATATTTTGTTTATTTTTAATTGTAACAGTATTTATGGCCAGACTAAGTATAAATAGATAGATATACAACTTGTGTTCAAAAAGTATCGCGAATTTTGTGTTTTTTCAAAAATTATTTATTTATTCATGAATATCTATTTTGTCCCCTTCAAAGTAATCCCCATGAGATATTATACACTTGTGCCAACGGTTTTTCCAATCTTCGAAGCACTTCAAAAAATCATTTTTTTTTATCTTGTTCAGCTCCTCCTTCGATGCCGTCTTTATCTCATCAAGAGAAGCGTAACGTCGTCCTTTCATGGGCCTCTTCAGTTTAGGGAACAAGAAAAAGTCACAGGGGGCCAGATCTGGGGAATACGGTGGCTGCGGCATCATTAGTGTGTTGTTTTTGGCCAAAAAGTCGCGCACAAGCAACGATGTGTGAGCAGGGGCGTTATCGTGGTGCAAAAGCCAATTTTTGTTCTTCCACAAATCCGGGCGTTTCTGGCGGATTGCTTCGCGCAAATTGCGCATAACTTGCAGGTAATATTCCTTATTGACCGTTCTTCCCTGTGGCAAGAACTCATGATGCACCACGCCCCTGCAATCAAAGAAAACTGTCAGCAAAACTTTCACTTTCGATCGAACTTGGCGCGCTTTTTTCGGTCTTGGTTCGTGCGGCAGCTTCCATTGAGATGATTGAGCTTTGGTTTCCACGTCATAACCATAAACCCACGATTCGTCACCAGTTATGACCCTCTGGAGCAAATTTGGGTCGTCGCGGACAGAGTTTAACATCTCATTAGCAATGTTCATGCGATGCTGTTTTTGGTCACAATTGAGCAATTTTGGTACGAATTTCGCGGCGACCCGTCTCATGCCCAAATCATTGATAAAAATCGAATGGCACAAGCCAATCGATATGTTTAGGTCCTCAGCAACTTCTCTAACGGTGATTCGACGATTGGCCAATACCATTTTCTCCACTTCATTAATTTTTTCGTCTGTTGTTGAAGTGCTCGGGCGTCCGGCACGCTCTTCGTCGTTCACATCTTCTCGGCCTTCTGAGAACATTTTGTACCACCGATAAACGTTGCTTCGGTCCAAGGTAGCTTCTCCGTATGCCACAGTCAACATTCGGAATGCATCCGCGCACTTAATTTCGTTTTTCACACAAAATTTGATACAGGTTCTTTGATCCATTTTTTTGAATAGGTAAAAATCGAAGACGATCCAAAACACGTGCAAGCAAAGCAGCTGTCAACAATTAAATGAACATTCAAAATGGCCGAGCTTGTCGGCATAAGTGAGAGACATGAGTACCAACATAACGCCACAAAAAATTCGAAATTCGAATATACGTAACCCGCGAAAATTCAAAATTCGCGATACTTTTTGAACACACCTCGTATGTTAAATACACCACGGACAAGAATAAAAATCAGTTCATCAAACAAAACATCTACTTGTGCCATATCGATCTCGAGAGCTTTGGTTAGCAGTAAAACTAGTACCTTAGAACTATAGCAGAACGTCAACAACGGTCTGCTTCGTGGAAATGTTAAATACACATTATATACAATAGATAGCAGTGGTGATTCTTTCAATTTCAATGCATAACTTTTTTAGGCAACCAGACAGTAATCGACAACATATACGATAATTTTATATCTCGGGCGAATATTTCACATTTTCATTTCTACTTATTTTTATATTATTCACAAGACAATGTCATCTATCTTATGTAATTAAGCACAAATAGAAGTTTATTGGTAAGGAAAAGATACTTACACTTATAGTGTACAGTAACGTGGTTTCTTGAGACTACGTCGTTACTGTGCACTACGCACACGTAAGTACCATAGTCCGGAGCCGAGACGCTTGCTACCATCAGATATGAACCGATTATGTCATCTACATCCTCCCTGTAACAAACACGTGAATGGTATTTATACAATAAACACACATACTTAACTGTGATAATTACATATCAATAAATCAATAACAACTTTCTTGCATGTCCGTGCGAAACAAATTATTTACGGTTTTCGCTACGCATCGTTTCGAGAATGTTCTGGAAGTGTATAATATTATATTTATAGAAAATAAATACATATAATTTCACGATGGTATCTTAAATATTATTATACATTTAAACGTAAACTTATTTCGTTATTTTTTTATTTATGCCAAACCTAACCTAACCGATCATCGTTCAATTTTGCAGACACAAAATACATAGGCTTCATTTCATCAAAAAAAAAAATAATTTACCGAAGGATAGGTGAAGTCTACATCAACGTTTTCGAAGCCGCGGATAAACGTTAGTGTCATTTTGAATTTTTTATATATATAAATACATGTAATAAAGAAAGGGTACAATTCATAGAAACAAAAAAAAAATCCCGAAGGATAGGTGAAGTCTATATTAACAGCTGTCGAAGCCGCGAATAAAAGTTACTGTCATTTTTATAATGTGTAAAAACATTATAAAAAAATAATGGGTGATTAATTTATGTGAAGCTGTATTGACCAGCAAACTAAATAGTACAGAATGAGAGAAATATGAAATCTTTAGAGGAGGCCATTGTCGCAGGACAAGCTGAAACCGAGTAATCGGATGCCGATAATATAAATTCACAAATTCTAATTTAGTTTGTAAGCAATCCATATACATCAATTAAGTCTTAGATTAATTTATTTTGCCCAATATATAATGAATCCCTGTCCAATGAAATAATTTAGTTTGAGCATATCATAGCAATGAATATTAATAAGAAACTATCTCAGATTTAAATTTACGCAACAACAATAAAAAAACGTTGTTGTTTTTGCGAAGACGCGACTTTTTTGACTTTAATGAACTTGTAGATATTAAAACAACAATAAATATATCTAAAACGTTCATGACGCCACATTAGTACATTGCACCCGTGCGAAACTAAGGTGGTCGTTAATAATTTTTTTACATAAGACTAATATACAAATTCACTATTACAAAGGAAAATATTGAACCGGATTATAACATACATTTGTAACTTCTAGAATTTTTATTTTGATTCAAATGTTGTGTGTTTTATTTTGCATTTTCAGAGACAATATATTAAATAACTCATCATGTGCTAACACGACAATTGTACCCGTATTCCTCCTGGGGATTTATTCCTTTTTTTAGTACTGACACTTTACTGACTAGTATTATATAAATAATTATTATCGCAACGGATAAATGTTTATTTTGTAGACTTTATAGCTTTTAGTGTTTGGACACAATCTCACCTGATGTTAAATGACGATGTGGTCTAAGATGATAAGCGCGCTACACCTACACTACACTAGAAAAAATGTGTAGGTGGTAGAGCTACGCTGAAACTATTACTGGTTTCAGAATGAATGGGTCGGCTCGCCCGGGGTAGTACCACCCTCGTCACAGAAAGCCGACGTGAAGTAACAGTGCTTGCACTGTTGCGTTTCGTTCGGTCAGTGAGAGCGCCGGAGGCCCACATATATTAAAAGGCCGGCAACGCACTTGCGACTGCCCTGGTGTTGCTAGTGTCTATGGACGGCGATGTTCACTTACCATCAGGTGACCCACCTGTTCGTTTGCCCCCTATAATATAAAAAATGGAAAAATTAAAAACCTAATGGGGGACTGGCTCTCAATTGTGTCTGCCGGAACACACCGACAAGTACTTGGCGACAGATTTTCAACTTGAGAGTGATAGATAGCGAGCGGCGCGCTCAGAAGAGCCCTATCACCTTGACTATGGATTCATTAGAAAGTTTCTCCTTCACCGAGAGCTCCGGTTCATTCGCAAGGATTCGAAGCTGCGTTAAACGACACGGTGCCCGAACACGCTAACCACTGGACAAGGGGGCACAGTTTTTATATCTGTTAATATTGTATGTTCAATTCTTAATTCTAATCCATCAGTAATGTTATTAAAATAAACTTATTAGTAAAAGTAAGAGAAGTAACATTAGATAAATTAGTGTCGAAATTCGAGCATGGCTCATTATTTTTTCCAAAAATATATAACCATTAACGGCTATTAGACGTAAGGATCATGAAAGTATGACGAATAAAGACTTGTACAAATAAAGGCTTTGACTTGTCGATGTTGAGGAAAAAAAAACCTTTTTATTGCTACACAGCTTATTGTTAAACAGCTGAGAAAAATGTACTGAACTGCTTCATCTTCACCTATTTATAAATACTTATATTAATAGCTAACTTATTACACGAATCGTTTTTCCCCTTCTACCTACGTAACTTTCCTTCATATATCAAAACATGCTCGCCCAAGCAAACATCTAAGAAGATTATATATATAAAGCCGTGTAATACCTTTGATATTCTGTCTCTCATTCAATTGTATACATTTTTGTATAGAATTCTATGTTTCTTACGTATTTTAATATTCTATTTGAATAACACTATAACATTGTAATTAGAATTTAAAAACTAATAATCTACATCACTTTAAAGTATTTCAGTTTTATTCATATAATAACTATTAAACTGTTGTATATTAAAATATTCCATGACCTATATTTATTTTATCCAAAAAAAAAAAAATGAAAATCAAATTGCCGATGTATTTCAGTCTAAAACAAAGGTGAGATGGGCAGCATAATGTTATGCGACATTAATCTAACGTATAATTGGTAAATATAATTATAAAACTAACACAAACCAAGTTATTCATATGACCTATTTACCGTAAAAAGCCCATATACTAAATATATAATTAACAGCATCTCACCTGGACGTCTTAATTTCTTTCTGCGTAGGTGACAGATCACCTTCGGTGCCGTTAGCCCAAACTTTTTTCCAACGTAGGTCACTCAGAGCGTCCGCTAAATATGACCGCCCTAAAAATACATAAATTTATGTTTTATACAAATATTAAATATACATAAAAGTAAAATCTTAATTCCACGATAATTGATATGGATGAGCTCCCAAATATGCGACATAGAAACGGCGTTTTCTTTGTTCGTGCACATTTATGCGCAGCGATTCAACCGATTCCTAGAAAATCTGTATACACATACTGTAGACGATGCATCCAAAGATGGTGTGTACAAATATGACAAGTTTTCCAACTCGGGGATTATAGGTCAACCGATGGGCGTTTCAAAATGTCTCCCACCAATACCGAATATACCGATACATCCGTGCGATTTAATCGATTTCCATATTTACTTATTCTCCTAAATATAGTAGATATGTTGTTACCTATAAGTGCTTCGCAGAACAGACGAAGCTCACCTCCCTCCTCCATCCACTGATCCTTCGATATGAACATTGTTCTCGGTGCGTCGGTCGGTTTTTCTGCGAATACAACGGTTAGTAATACATTTTTCATCGAACCTGACGAATAAGAAACAATGTTAACAACATTTTTAGTTTCAATTAGTGTTCTCGGGTGAGATTTTATGGGTAGAGAGATTACATCCCTTTAAAGTAATCATAACATTATGGCACGGTTGGTTATGATTCTTTTAACATTCAGCATAAGACACCTTACATCTATGTGATACTACAAAGAGGATTGAGCAAAACACAATGGAATCTGCACTAATAAACACTAATGAACATATATAATAAAGAAATAGATAAGAAATTTGTAACAGCATCTTTATAATAGTTTTGAAATACGTCTCATTACAAATTTAAAAAATAATTAGTTACAGTACCTATGGACACATTAGACAACACAAGAAATGATACAATCTATGGTGTAGTTATGTTGTCCATGCATAAAATAGAATTATAAGGGATTCCACCCTTACTGTGATTGTTTAATTACCACGAACTGATTGTCTCAATATTAGTTATCTTTTTTACAGCTTCAATCGTAGAAATGTCTAGACTTATTTCAGCCATGTTATTTCTTGGTATTTTACAATACAATGATTACCATAAATTGCGTATGAAATAAATACATATATGTATATACGTTTATACAATCTGACAACCATGTCCAGCCGTGAAGTAGAAACAGTGGCTAGAATGACAGAATTTTCACAAAAGACCGACGAGAGAACACAATATGAACGAGTTCCTGCCGACATCGTGTCAGCCTCATCATCTTTAATGGGTGGTATAAAATGAAATAAAAACATACCTAAAATATTAAGCCTGACTGTATGTGTCACAATGTGGGTTTCGTTGCTGAGCCTGCAAGTATAGTTGCCGGCATCGGTCCGCCCCGCCCTCCTCGTGTACAAAGTTTGGTTAGCTGCCTCCGGGTATAGAATCAGGTTGGACACGCCAGCTGACCAAGGATAAGCCACGCCGTCTTTAAACCTGGTGAAGAAATTTCGATATAAGAACTTTTTTTCTTACCTGACGCATTAGGAAAAGTTACTGAATTGCTTTAACGTCGTCTATTTATATATTGATAATTAGAAGCAACGTATCTGTTTCTATCTTATAAACATTCGAGTAGCAACATAATAAATTAAAATTCTCAGTTTATACGATCAGTTGCTTAAAGTGAACCCCCACCATGGCTATTTAAATTTGAAGTAGACCAGTGCTGTGATTGGCGCCGGCGCTCCACGAATAATATCCGTTTTTACCCACTATAAACAAACATACATTAATTTGTTTCTTATTCGCAAAATCTAACCTCTTAAATTAGCAGGTTCTAGTGAAAAAAAATTTAGCTGCGGATTATTCACAAGAACAGTGAATATAGTTGAGTGGTAGCATGTACAGACACAGTGTCGATCGACATTGAAATTTTACGAGTTTGGGATTTCGATGAAGGATAATGCCAAGATGAAACGATAACATAGTATAGAGCATTTTCCAATGTCTGCCGAGTACCAAGTTAGCTACCTAGGTAGTCAAAAAATCTGTCGTTTAGCACCTATAGTTGTGTTCTGCAAGCTGTAATTAAGAACTAAGCTCTCTACATTACCTTCGATAGATCTTAGGTCAAATCGTCATTTAGCATAAGGTGAAATTGTGGTGAAACCTCTAAATTATACAATAATAACATGCTGCGTGCCACGAGTTCAAAAATAAATGAGAAGTAAAATAAATGCTGGCTAAAATTTTGACAAATAGAACTCTCACGGTATTAGTTCGTTTTTCAAGATTGCGATATTTTGTCAATATTTCCAGAATAATATTATTATTATTACTATTATTATTGCGGTGACATCAAAAATAAAGGAAACGGTAAATAATTAATAAATAGTAATGTAACGTTATTCCTGTATGGCTTAGGGTTGCGTAATGCAGTCGAAAGCGACTATTGCGCTTCATTGAGTCGTTTTATATACATCATGCATCAGTTAAAGAGGAAATTGCAAAAAATCTATATGACATAAGTGATATGGAGACCGGACATTAATAAATTGTCTACACACAACCTCTTAGCGTCCAATGATGAAAGAATTTATCTTAAATATTTATATTACTACAATTCGGGTTAAGCCACATTCAAACAGCTGTAATTCGTTCAGCGAATCGTGGTTGTGCAAACAAGACGTCGCGTAAGGCTGATTCCCGCTAACTGTAAAATTTTGCGGGAACCATTTTGGAATCGTTTGAAAGAAAACAAACATTTGAACGATGTTTCATAGCAAGGCCACATTAGGTTGGTTTCCCAGAAGTAGAAGTAGTAAATAATTATATGGGTGAATATATTCAACCACCATATGGAATTCTTCCAGAGACTCATTAAATTTATATTTGCATAAGTATAATAAATACTAAAAATCGTATAACGCATTTTTAAATATCTTATTTACCCCAAATACCTTTTAATAACAAATAAAAGTTAGATCTCATACTCCACAAGAATACATTAAATAATATCCAATAGGTTATAGATACATTGTCCTTCAATCCATTCTTATAGATATAAAAGCATCATAAAATCCCATGTCTTTCAAAAAATCCAATAATACACTAATTTAATGAAACTACTTCAGCATGTCGACACATAAATAACTAATGTAACTACAAAGTCATATGTACTGCACAGTGCGTAGGCAGCAGGTACACACACATTATTACTATGATACCTATTATTTGCGCTAGTCTCAAGTCAATTTCCAAGAAAATATATCGAGAACGTATGTTTACTGTCTTCATTCCACTTTTCAGTGTCCCTGGGAGAACTGTGCGAATATTTATAACTCTTTCGATATAACTGCTCATTCGTCACGCGAGCCAGGGATAATACTGAAGTCATATTTATCTATAACCATATTTATGGAGATCTGTTAAGTGTTTAGATATTGTTCAATTAAATTTTTGTAATGGTCATAAATCGTAAGATTGCTATTTATAATATATCTCTAAATCTTTGATACATAATTGACAAAAAATTCATGATTAGCCAATATATAACGAAAATGAATGCAATTGTTTCAAGAATTTAACAATTATAACTTACCTTTCTATTAACGTTTCATGTCACATCTTAGCCCATTTTTGTAAAGATACTATATTAATTATCTTTAAAGAAGAAAAAGAAATACAATATTTATGTTGTTTTATTAAATGGAAGCCAATATTCGAAGTATTTAAAAAAGCAGAGTACTGCAATCATAATAGCTCCTCATCGGCGGCATTGTGAACATTGCTGGCATAAAGATATTTAATTTAATTAGTATCCAGTGTGCCATAAAGACAAGGTTCTTGTTAAAAGATAACATAACTATGTATAAACAAAACAAGACTACATGTCCAACATGATATAATTTTCTTTATTTTCTACTATATAAGGATGCATTCTATATGAAATATTATCCCGATACGATCTCTTATGTAGCAAAATAAAACTAAAACACATTCGATATTTACATTCCACCGGTTCTTTGTGCAAGATAGTGTCCGTTAGACATAGGCAATGATGGTTTCATTCCTTAAGAGGAAAACGGGCGGCGATATTGACAAGGTCCCAATAAGAAGAAATCCTCGATGAGGTCATCAGCCGGCTGAGAAGCATCGCCGGGCACATCTGTAAAAAGCGGCGAATATTTCCGAAATAACGCGAACCGGTCTTTGACCGTCTGTCTGGTTGCACTCCTTCAACGTTCATCACAAATCATTCGTGTACAGGCCTAAATCCCCGGACTGATTTACAAAAGACACCTCTTTCCTAATTTTGCATATTTCAATTATAAACATAATTTAAAAAAATGTCTGTAGTTCCAAATTTGTAAATGTGATATAAACTATTTTTCTGATATCTGCTAACAAATATAGTTAGAATAATTAATATACAGTAATTCTTTTAAAATATTGAATGTAATAATTTATAAATATCGGAAGTAGTAGATACATCAGTATTTCTATTTTTATACAGCATATACACCAATTCTTTTAAGATATATACATGTGATTCCATGATAAACTGTTATATATTTATTTCTACTATGTTCACATTAATACAATTCACGAGTAGTTGAGTTTTTATGTCTAGTAATCGCTACCATAATACAAGTAGTACCCCGTCATAGTGACTGTAATCCCTACGTCAACTTCATATCCTGTTACATGCTGACTTTTACAGTTTAATTTGCAAAATAGCATGTTCACGATGACCATAGATAGATTCTTTACGGCAGTCGATAACGATGGTACTCATGATTATTTTAAAAGCATTTAATTAATTAGTCTCATTTGGAAGATTTTTAAATCAATAGTGAATTATAGAATTCGGTACAAATCTCTGTTCAACGTTTAAGATAATCTTATAACTAAAATCTTCATCAAACAAAGGAACTCAGAACGCATAAGATTAAATTATAAGTTAGGTAAGTGATTCTCCTCTCCCTGATGTTTTGTTTTAAAGAATATAGTTACATATTTTGCAAAACTTACTAGATTAGATATACTCTGGCATCATTGTCGTTGGTTTGCTAAGTTTGTAAATGAAGTCGACTGCTACCTTAATTAATAATTTAACGTTGCGTAGTACCTAATTGCGAATTCCACAAAGTAACCTACAAAGTGCAAAGTTTAAGTAAAAATGCGATCACAAGTTTGTTTCAAACAAATACAGTCTAGAATTCTCAGTTATGAAATAAAAGTTGACGGTAATTCTTGCTTAATTGCCTCAATTACGAGTAACAAGTTACTTTTTAAAACAAAACTCACTGGCTGATTGAGCCAAGCGAATAGAGCAATTCGCAGAAACGGTAATTAGTTTGTCTAATAAAAACATCGATCAAAATTATTCAGTCAAAATGCTTCCGAGCTTATAACACTGATATGAGATAATCAACGAACATTTCATTTTTTTTATTCTGCGTCCGGGTTTTTGTGCCAGAGTGATCACGTCATTTCAGTTGAATTTCGAATGAACAAAAAACGTATTTAACCGCAAATCATTCACTGGCAAGTACTATATAATGATTTCCTATGTATATCAACTATACTTATTACTTTATCACTTACACTTTCATACCATTAGATATTGTAGTCCGGTGAAACTGTAGAGGCCTTGCCAGGTCAACAGTGTAAATAATTCGAAAAAAAAACCATTAGATACTAATTATTATTATGTCTTTATCCGAAACGAGTTCAACGTACCGTTTGAAAATTTAATTGAAAAAATAACACATTAGAGATTAACATTATGTCTCTGCACATACAAACCACAACAGTACTAAGAATTAGCTCAAGGTGCATGGTTTTGCAGGAAAAATAATATTTTTCCAGTTCTCTCCAATGTTTGTGTTTTTCTTATAACAGAAAAAAAATCAATAAAGAGCAAAGACGAACAGAGAGTTGATAACATTTTAGGAGATTTAGTAAAACGAATTTAATTATCAACAAAAGTATATAATGCAGAAATATAACAAATACATAAAAGCTTCAATGATCTACTGTAACATAATTTACAACACAGTTGAAAAACATTACTAATATTTTCTTGTATAGGTTTAACTTTATCTCGACAGTTTCAGAATAAGAAAAGAATAACCGTATTTTAACAAGCTCGATGAAAGATTTGCAGTTTATCGACTGCTAGGCAACATACAGTATAAGGAGACTATGGACTGACATGAGACCGACGACCTGTCTATAAATGCAGCAGTGAAATAGTTACAATATCGAACTTGCAAACGTGTGCATGAAAATCGAAGGGCCCATATTAGCCTCTTACTCAATTAATCGGAGTAAATATAGTGTAGGGTTACAGGTTCATTTTTTCATCACAAGACGACTTTCCACTAAACTTAGGCGAACTCAACTTTGAATAATTAGGGTTACTTTATACGTAATAATACAATGTCGAAATATGTAGAAACATGAAACAGAAAATAATTTGGAATTTGATTAAGAAGTAAATAGTAGATTGGTTAATGTAATACATAAAATGAGGTTTGTTAAGATGGGATGAAATAGCTAGGTATATTTATATGGATAGGACTAGATAGGATAAATAAGGTCAATAGATATTTATAAAGTTTTGTCATTAATTTTCACGTTACTTGAAACCTCGCAATAGTGTGATAAAACACATTGTATTGACAAAAAAGAGCTACTTAGAAAATACGACACTGGGCCCTTCATATTTATAATCAGAGGTAGCAGTAGGTAATCGATTCCAAAATGTGTTTGGCAATGGTGCAGTCCATAACGATGTATATACTACATAGGTACATCTAACTTAAGTAGAAAATTAAAATTCTCTGAATATCGTAATTACACACGGGTTACGGACTGTTGTCGCATGCATGCCAAGGGTTGTCATTTTTAAATACATTTTGTTTTGCAGTAACTATGACTTTTTTTTATATTACTAGGTCGGTAGGTACTCTAAATCACATTAAATAGTACCATGAAACTTAAGTTTATATCCCATTTCTGAACACAAATATTTTACTCGAATTAATAAAAAAGTAGAAAATGACTAACCACGCTGCAGTCTAGTAAAGCTGTGAAGGTCCGGTAGGCCAATAGCGTAGTAAGTACGAAAAAGAAACTACGGATTTGCACATATAGGGCACTAGTATCCAAAGGCCAAACCAAAACAAATTTCGTTAAACTTTCAAAACACACGAAGACATAAAGTTAGCGCGTTTGACTACAATTACACTAACAGAATAGACTGAGAAAATGTATGGTAACTTTGGTTTCCTTTTGCAGTAGATGGTTATAACAACTATTTATATATTACTGTGTTTTTTTATAGTTTTAATTGTGTAAAATACAATCGAATTTGTGTGCTTATCGCATTTTTAATGTAATTATAGATTTAATTATTTTTCTCCTATTGTATTTAAACACATTATAAAATTAAATTTAAAAGATAATTATCCAAATATATGTCATCCAAACTAAAATATTAACAAACATGTTTCTTGTTGATGTTGGAAAGGGTTAAGCTGCCTTGTTGAACATTTGTTGTGTTAAAAGTTACCAAGCCCCTTATATTCAGCAAAATACTTTAGAACACCTGAAGAACAATAGCGAGCGTTGATAATCATATCACCTTTGACATTACCAACTGCAAATACTGAGACTATCGATATCCGTTCGATAGCTGGATTACACTGTAACAAGTTTTATCGACATTTATATGGTGATTAAATTTCGAGGTACTCGGTTACTCTACCAATAATGGATGTGAAAAGAATTTTTTTCTGTCAGTTTGAAGTTGTAATTTTTGTCAACCCTATAAAAAAGTTTTGCTCTCGTATATTTGTTACTGCGTAGATAATAGCACGGCTGCACGTCACGCACCGGTGACAATAATAATAATATATAATTATTATATTGTGGGAATTCAAAAACAGAATGCAGAGCACTATAAATTTAACGACTTTACCTTCTGCTACCGCTGCGAGGTATAACTGCATATCATTAATGAAATACGTTACAGCACTATATACATTAATGCATATAAACACACATAATTTATGGTTGTACATAACGTGAACCCGAAATCAATATATAGGTATGCTAGTCCATGAATTTTAACTTTTTAACAATAAATGTTTGAAAAATATTATTTACACAAACAATACAAAAGCATCATTTAGAAGATTCAAGAATATCATATGCATCTAAACTAATATTATGAATGCGCATGTGAGTTTCCTTTGTTACGCTTTCATGCTTTTAATACTTTGCATACACGGTGCCAGGTGGACCGAAAAGGACATAGTATTGGTCATCCAGAAAAAAATATATTCTCAGGGACTAGGTCCAATCTATATTAATGCCAGCGAAGTTGCGATCAAAAGCTAGTCAATAACACAAAGACAAGAAAATATTAGTTACAAAAGGATAATACCGATATCCTAAAGCAAAAATAACGTCTCTTTAAAATTATAACTTATACATAGAAAGTAACAAATACATTTCCGATAGCCGCTTTAATCATAAACGCGGAAATAATGTTATGCCGATACCGGTACTCCCGATACAACTAACGGTCAATCTATAAAGCAGAAAAATAATTCGCCGGCAGCTAAATGCGAAATATTAGCCACACACGCCATAATCTGAATACGGCTCATCGAATGCGATAAATCCATGATTTATAGATATTTCTCGGAATTATAAAAACAAACCTTTTAATATGTCGTTGGATGCACCGATATATGATGAATATGAGAAAATGAAAAACGGTTTCCGTTAAATAGCGACTTTTGTATACAAGAAAAACATTTATGTTTATTTTTGTTATTAATCTATCGAAAACTCGAGTTTTGAATGTGTTGTTTTTTGTTATCGAAATTCGCATTTTACAACAGAAGCTTTTTGCAGATTGATACGGGAGGCTAATGGAAAAACCATTCACCAATTCTCTTCGAACAGATAATAAAATCAATCAGTTTTTCATGCGATTATATGGTTTATGTTAGTCGTTACTGAAATATAAAAAACATTCTTGTTTTTTAATAGTTACACTGTACTGTAAGATTCCACTCATATCGGATTAATCCTTCAAAATTCATAAAATTAAAATGAGGTTATCTTTATATATATTGTTTGTGTCGTTAAAGTGCTATATTTTATTACTGTTGCTTTATTACATTTGGCACCACGCAATATTTCTCAAAGTTGTTCAAAAGATAAATACATGTTTTAAAGTTTACCAAAGTAAGAGTTGTTTTACAAGAGTGTATAACTGCATCTAAGCGACATATTAGAAATCAAATGTAGGAGAAAGACGACGCACATGTAGCAGAAAGTGTAGCTATTTTATACAGTTAACGCGGTTTAGGGATGCGCGATGGTACTCGACACTGGCACGATAAGAAAAACAGCAAACTGCCGGTAGTTTTGTAAAAAGTTGAACGCATGACAGGTGAACAGGAAACAGCCGTACTCCACCGTTCAACGCTGAGGGTGGTTCATTTCTCACGCTTTAAATATCGACGATAACAAATAATCTGGTTCGATTATTTCTTATATTCTTTATTATATTTCATAAAAATTGGAATATTCTTAATCAGATAGCAATTTGATCAATTCATGATATATAATAATAATCGAATGAAATTTGAATATTTCAATATCATCAGATAATTATTTTGTAGTACCTTATTATATTATTATCTATTTGTAGGAATAAACCTTTTCTTTTCTAACGCGATACTATATAATATATAAATTATATTAAAATATAAATTTCTAACTAACTTAGTGTTCTCATCCATTGCTTTATTTTAGTAACAATTTTTATTTCGAACTGACTACACTGTTGACCTGGCAAATCCTCTACAGTTTCACAGGACTACTTTTGGTAACAATAACGCACAAGGTTAATAGTCAATATCGCAATACCTTAATACAAAATTAAAATATAACATTCCAAGTACTGCTAGTCATATAATTATACTAAAATGTTATGATACTTCCACATCTCTTTAATGCAGACATGAGTCACGTATTGGTAAACTGTCACTAGAACAATTGTGGTTTCTGGATAAAATAATTAATTTAATTTATGTTGATGCTTCTGTGAAGTTATCGTAAAATTAAAAAAAAGAACGTTAAATTTCCTACTTTATAAATAATTTATTTGAGCCATACATAGTTTTTCACCGCATTTAAATATTGAGATCAATATAATAAAAAGTCGGCATGTTCAGAGTCACAGCAGCTGATGGAGGAAAAATTGGATACAAACACGTTGGTGCATTCCAACATAATTCATACGCCATTCCAGGAATCACCTCTTTATTATAATTAAAGATATCTTGCTTGCGCAGAAATCCTGGGTAATTTCTTAGATGGTACGAAGACAAGAATGGTAAGATAAAAAAAATAAGCTAAGCATTGCGTCTAAGGAATCGTGAACATATTCCTCCGTCATTATAGAATGTAACAACGCAAATCGTACTGCGATTTCAAGTGAATTACCCGCATGAAAAAATATTCTCGACGTAATCATTTCACAATTATGTCCGGGGAGCGTTTGTCATACCTGTCGTGTCGGAGCATCGGATTGAAAAAGCAGGGAAAGGAAGGCGGCAGTTTGTATTTGCGTTCCTGGTGTCCAGGGAATGTAGTCTCGAGGCAGGTAATGACATGTCCCGGAACAGTGAGGTGGCTCGGTCGGCTGCGTATGGGCAAAGAATTCTGATGCCAGTATACCCCGCCTGGGAACGCGCCGGTCGTCAGCTCGATCGACATCTGTACTACGCGAATTAGATACGTTATAACTGCTTTCCTAGCGATCGAATTTTTGCTATTCAAACTATACTAAATTATAACAAACTATATTTGTATTATTTAACAATAACATCGGCTTTACTTTCGTTTAGATAAATTGCGTTCTACAATAAAACTGATATTACCGTCTGAAGTGAAACATATTTTTTACATTTAATGGTTTTTCATATAATGCATACTACAAACCCACTTTGTTTTTATAAAATTATCAAACACTACTGTTTTAATTTGCTGATTATAATCCAAAGGTCACAAAAATTCTTGTAAATTGAGGTAATCTGCAAACCTCAAATAATAATAGAACTACTAGTATTTATTTTACTAAAATTATTTTTCTATTAATGTTATGGTTATGTGAACTTCGACATTCAATCAAGCAAAACCAAGACGCAATATCTTGATTTCTCTACACTTTCTTTACATCTTGATTACGCCCAGGTTTCCCGGTATTTCTCACTTCGAGACACATACATATACTAGTAAAGTCATTCATAGTTACTAAAAAAAATCGCTGGATATTTTGAGTAAAATATGGATATATCAATAATTTATACGAAAACCGCAAACGGTAAACGCTATAACAAAAGTTCACATAACTATATTTCGGCAGAAATATATGATGTATATGAATGTGAAATGACTACGTAATCAATCTAAAGGCTCTATAACAGCGGACACTAGTCGATTTTAGCCGGATGCGACCAAACAATGCTACCGGTACACATTTATAGACAAAGGTTTTGTATTTAAATAAAGTGAATGTGTCCCGTAATAGGAAACAGGAACTGTCTACGAATTGTTATACCTACTTATCAACGCTCATGTCAAACAGAATAAAATAACATCCTATAATTGAAATTTCAATAGTTTTACTAATGATACAATTCACCGAATGTGCAACAACAAGAGTTCGCAAATTAGTATTTATTCTATTTTTAATTATTCCATTGTGAAAAAATATGAAAAATGTATATAAATATCATTTATAAAATATTAGATCTCGATCGCGGCTTCGCTCGTGTTAATATGTAGATTTCAACTATCCCTCGTAACCAGTACTTTTTCTGCATGAAAAGTAACCGATGTCCTTCTTTGTACCCTTTCAACGCGTATGTCAAATTAAGCGTCACAAACAAACTCATATTCACATTTATGATATTAGTAAGAATATAAATAATGTCTGAATTAGAGAAATAATCAAACTTAATTATAAAACAAATGCATTCACTCTGTTTTAATAAATCACATAATTTCACCATGTGTGCCGATTGAAAGCATTCAAGCGATCAAGTGGGTCCATGTAATAAACAAACAAGTAAGTATGCACGTTTGCTTTTAATAATCTATAAAGTCAGATTCTTTGACTAACAATACCCACCCATTTAACATTCGGTAGCCGATGGCGGTTTCTTGGCATTGCGTGAAATTGCAAGTGCACAAGAATTTATTATTGCTTTAGGTCACGCGACGAATACTAATAGGTCTTTACTGCAGTCTCGCCGAACATCGAACACACTCAATAGTGCGAAATATTAAATATTCGATTCCGCGAATCGGCCGGAAATGACTACTTGGTTATGCACGCCGGGTGTGTGAGATGATCGATTCGGGCTGTTCCTCCGCAGGCACGCCATCTGATGATCCCCTTCTCGTTATTGCGCGATAAAAATCATTCTTGGAGTAGAGGTATTCAAACAAAGCATATATTTTAAATAATTCTTAGTACAGACTGAATCATGTATTTCGCCTGTTTCGTTGCCAAAATTGTAAGATTCGTTGAGAATTAAACGACCATAAGAATGTAATAAAATGTGACGTACTATATTCCGACATAACGCATGTTGTAAATGTACATCAGCCACCTGAGTAGGTAGAGACGAGGGCCGCCCCACAAACTGCACTAGCATTACAAGTCATTCCGAGCCGCGAGCAAGCGGTAATGCCAAGATGTGCGTGCGATAACACTAAATCGACTTACGATATCATTTCTGTCGTTTCGATGTCATTATAACGTGTCGTGTTAAAGTAATTGAAACATTCGTATAGTTTGATGCGTGAATATATCATGTGTGCGTGATTGCGTGCAGCATATGATAAGTGGTGAAGTCAGCACACGCAGGGCCGTACAATAAGTCTTACGGCCACGCGAGGTTCTTCTCGTTAATCGGTCCACATATATTCAGATGCAGTTCTACAACGACGCTTTTTGAAGGCAAATTGTATCAATAATCTTTCCACACTGTTTATATTTTAGAACCTAATTCGTTTGACGTATATGTTTCCTGCTATAAGTACTACTAGGTACTAGTGAATTTCTATGAACCGGATGAATGGCGCCGGCGTATTGCTACATATCATTACTTGGACACCATTACTAGGACGCCGCATATAATATCCGCGCGAGACTACTAATAAGTTTTGTCGTGTGTGAGCTGAGATATTAACTAAGTGTCGTTTATAATAAAAAAGAGTGGGTTTTACCTTACATTTTATTTATGTATATTTGTATAGAATTAGGAGGAGCGAATGATAAACTTTGCGTGCAATAGTAGCCTTGAGCTAGAATAATTCTATGAATATGGAGTGACACTAGTACTTAATGTTAAGAAAACGTTATTATAAAGCTGTTGACCGTTTACTGTATTGGTTATGATTTGTAACTGCGTCTAAATTTATACCTGTTGACATGGATATGTTTTAACATACCTTTAATTATCACAGTAATCTTCTAATACTAATTAAATATTTTCATATAAGGTTCCAATAGACCCATGGATAATATTGTTTTTTATTTATTTATTGTTATAGTCTTTTATAACAACGCTAAATTTCAGTATGCCATATGGTTCAAAGACTAATCTATAATTATTATAGAACAAAGTTGTTTTTTGCATCTGTGTGTGTGTTCCCTTAGTTCTCCTAAACTATGCAACAGATTATGTTAGGGTTTTCACTTGTGTTTAGAGTTTAAATGTCTAAGAAGCTATCAACATGCAAAAGTAGACGTTATGCAGACAATTTTAATTCCTTATTTACATCGCCAGTTTTTAATAACCGACCTAGTTTCCAACTTGATGCTGTTTCTAATAAACATGCAATCAACTGGACTTACTTACGTTAGAAAATAGTATACGAATTATTTAATGGACGATATGTTAACACCACTACAATTATTTAAGCATTTAATTTTTTGTTGAAAAAAAAAAAAGAAAACCACTACAAATATTAAATATGTTTATATCACTAGCTGATATCAGTGACGTCATCTGCTTCGTTGTCTTAGCAACATATTTTACAGATAGAAATAAAAACATAAGAACCACACCGCTTGCCCCACTTCTACACGGTAACAAAACACATTTATCGCTAAATGCGTAGTACTTAGGAAAATCGATTTTTGATAAGAGCTGTAATATTTTCTAATAAGAACCAGGTAACTAAGAAGTAAAGTTAAAAAATCGATCGAAGTCTATCAAATACTTATTGAGTGATGCGCGCACAAAGGCAGCTCTCTATCAATTTATTTATATAGATTGTGCTATTATACTAATGTCACAGAATTGACATCTGATAACACGGAAAGTATCTGAAGAAATATTTAACTTTAGAATTATATAGGTGAGTAATCTACTTTTTTGCTTTAAATAGAATGAAATAGAAAAACTACTATAATCGAAAATTACAATCACGTTGGGTTAGTCAAGTATCAATTTTGGCGACAAATTCATTGATTTTAATGACGCGTCGCACCGCGGTGTCATACGAAACGCCGCATCATGAATGAATTCCAGCTAGATAGACACCTACGAAAAACATTTACCGAGAAGGTGACACCTCAGCGGAGGTCCCAGAGCAATGTCGATTCAATATTTGCTCGAGAAGATAGGGGGGGGAGAGTCAGGCGGGGAGCAGGCAGAAGGCAACCGTAGAGATGCTCACCGAATATTAATTTTCACGATGAAGCCATTGTCGAACGTGCACGGCTGTCATAACGATCCCGCGCCACATTTCTCGAAACCCATACGATATGACTACCGTGCAATGTCTATTGTTGCATGAATTATGCGAAATAAGGATTAAGTGTTTCGCGACATACGACGTCAGACGAGAGCTCCGGCACGACTGCACGATACAATCAACACAAACATTCAGCGCACGTATTGAAACAAAAAAAAATACATTCCTTGAGTTCGATATTCTCATATTTGAGACGTCGATATGTGACGAACATTTTTAGCACGAAACCGTGTTCGAAATATTTAATATGCATCTCCCCTTAACTGCTGATATCGTGTTTCCCATGCGACATTCTTCATCGTCTCACCTGGTGGTCCTATGCATGTCAACTTATGTACATAAATACTAGCTGTGACCATGGTTCCGCATGCGTTTGTCAGTATATATTGTAATAAATGCCCACGGTTATAGCAAAACAAGTATAATGGATGGATATGGATATTTTTTTGCATATGGCAACATTCTTAATCACTTGTCTAAAGGTGTTAAAGTTTATCAATTTTAAATATATATATATATACTAACATTTATTTACATATATAGAAACAGCTAAATACTGTATTACTCAATACTGCGACAGCAGATAATAAATATGATTAAGCACATTACAGAATTACGGGTGATGACCGGGTACATTTCATGGCTATTATACGCTTCGACGGAGTTATTTAAAAAATGGAAAAATATTGAAGACTTCTTTGCTCAGCGAACCGTGTTATGTCAATATTGTCCTATAGAAAAGAAATAATGTGTATTTGTGAAGTAAAAACATAGCCGTGTGAACGGGCAGTCGTGCTCGGCAAGAGTGCATCCGATCTCGACAAACTGACATTTCCGTTTCGAAGCATTACTGTTCACTGCTTTCCAAAGGTTGAAGCGAGTTTACCTGTACGATTAAAGTCACGAGTTTCTTTTTCATACAACACCATAATTGATACTGTCTCTCGTCTTATTCGCACAATTATAACACTTTGCAGATTTTTTTTCTTTATACCAGAAAGTGCTCTTGTGGCAGAGAATACTGTTAAATAAAAAAAATGTCAACGCTACAGGTATCATGGTCGTTTTGCAGAACATAAAAAAAGTGAAAATACATACTTTCAAGATGACATGATTCCATTTTTATAAGTATACGAACCAGAGTAGATATAGAAACGAGTCTAATATTAAATAAAGCATTATTTTTAATACGAATGTCCTTTAGTTTGAGGTAAAATTATGCCTATTATATTTTTATATCATAAATCTATAAAGATAGGCCTAAGCAATATACGTAGGCACCTATATATAATTTGTTGTCATTATTCGGTTTATGATATTAATAAACAAAAAATTATAAACTGTCTTTTCATTTTGAACAAATTCCATAACTGTATCTATGTGCAGATAGCAAATATACTATTTACTAGGTTAACCCAAAATAGTTCAGTACCTTCTTCTACCCTATTTGTGAGCCGATTTTCTTTATTTTTATTTTGTTTGTAAGCTATTAGTGTCACAAGTACTAGTTTTACCAATAAAACTAAAAATTTGTAAGCAATTATGTTTTCCCTACTTTCGAACAGGCACATATTTTAATGTCGTTGCCCTAAAACGATAAAATTGGTAAAATTAAAGATATTTATAAGATTATTTACTGTGAAATTGCCGACAGACAGCAAGGTTTACGCATAAATTGATTTAAATTGCATTGCAATATTAAATTCGATTTTTTTATTATTTAATCTGTTCATCCATTTATTTTCGGACAGTCTTCAGTAATGATTATGGTGGAATTCGAAAAGTGGGGAAACAATAGTATTTATTAACCGCCACATCCGTTTCTGCAGCGAAGCAGTAGTGCTCGTGCTACTGTGTTTCGATCTGAAGATTGTGATTGTAACCATGTAACCTATTGAAACTGGTTTTAGGACTTCAACATTTTGAGGCTAAACATATAACATTTCTAATTTGAAATAAAAATTGTTATACAGCTCCCTAATATCAAATACCCTGTTACACAGATCATACACGTAACGGTTTTAAGCTGGTTCTGCTAAACTAGTCTATAGTATAGGGACTAATGAGATCAATACTAACCACATCAAAGCCTCATGCCCGGTCGAGGCACGCTTCACTATATAACATATTTAGGGAATTGCTGATTTTGCTAAACTAATCTATCATAATGAAACTAATGAGATCAATACTAACTACATCAGAAGCTTAGTGCCCGGTGGAGCCACGCTTCACTATCACTACATATTATAAAACAAAGTCGTCCACCGCGTCTGTCTGTCTGTCTGTATGTTCGCGATAAGTTCGAAAACTACTCAACGGATTGTAATGCGGTCTTCTCCAATAGATAATACATGAGGAAGGTTTAGATATATGATTTGTCAAGGCTTTGTGTAAATTGGTTAAAGGTTTGTCAAGGTTTTGTGCAATCATTGTTGGAAGTGTTGGAAAAAGTCAAGCCGCCTGGGAGCTTTAATCAAAAACACTGCCTAATTCTTTTGAGGAATAACAAAACAATGGATAATGAGGTATTCCTCTTTTATAGATGTACAAAAAAGTCTGCGATGGCATATATCTATCTTTTGAGGATAGCTAACTATACCCATCTATCTTCTAAAAACCTGGGTACATACAATGAGGTAATTGGAGGGCTATTTAGACGGATACAGTATTAATCCATATCAAATAGAATATATTAGTTACCTTAAGAATTTCATGGACATAAGTATATGTTTTTTATTATCAGAGCAGATCAACGTCCAACCCGGCCTGCTAGTATATAATATTTAAAGTTTTAATTCTAACTTTTTAATATATAACTGATCGAATCGAGTCGCTATTGAGAGACACGTAATTGTTTCCTTTAAACAATTGATAATGAATTTAATGGGTTTTTTTTATCCACTATCAGCTAGTTAAAATATATACCATTCGATTTTCAATTAAAAGAAAACAGAAATTAAATTGAGACGAGATGCATAAATTATACTCAGATAACAACTGAACAGGTTGATAGTTGCATCATAAACTTGTTTGTGTGTTTTGTGTTATGTTTTCAAGGCCTTTAAGAATTTTAATGTTTATCTATCCAGTACACCAGATATCTAATACGGCATAAGTAACTTACATTATAGTTTTCAAGAAACTATTATGTTATTTAAGCATTTCAAAATTAAAAACTCGAAACCAGTGGCCATATTTAAAACACAAGTGATGATTACGAATACGAGTGTGATAAAAACATTACTAAAATTTAACAAACAACACATGGCTTGTGAACACCATTGATAATCCTGGAACAATATACATACATATATAATTAAGAACTCCGTTCACAGAAACACCCTCTCGTCTCGGAATAACGACTAAAATGAATATATGAGAACAAAAAAATATAACAAAGAAGTTTTATACCACAACAATCGAGAAAAAGAAATAAAGTTGCTAGCTGCCGGAGATCGATGTGAAAGATAAATAAAACGGGGCATTGTTGAGACTTCACTGTTGTGCGCCCGTAGTATCCTTCGACCTCCAAACTCTGATGTCGCATCATGCAACCGATTTCTTGTTCACATTTTTGTGGATTCCATATAAGTAGCAAATATGTGTCTCCTTTAATTATCACATTACAGTTATTCTTATTGGCTAAAAATTAAACACAAAAGATCCTTGATACTACTCCAAGAGTCGTATTAGGTCTATACACACAAATAAATATAATTAGAGTACAGTTCCTGAGGCGTAAGAGTGAGCTTTGCATTCGTGCGAGTGATTACCAAAAGTAAAGTCAGACAAAAAACCTTTAAAAAACAAATTTTATAGCGTTTTAGGTAGTAGCTACATAACATAAGTCGGAGAGGTATTCTAGTTTAAAAATAAATTACAAAGATTCCAAATTAATTAGATTGATAATTATCATAGATTCTATAATAAGAATTATAATTAGAATTAAATACGTCACGCTGGTACCAGTACAAGAGTTGCGACGTCATAGCTACACTATCTTATATGCACTCACAAAAATGGAAAGGCTTAGGTTTCAGCTTAGGCCTTGCAAACTGTATCTACATGTTATTTCAAAATAAGTCTTGTACCTACTCATCTATCTATATAATGAAAATACAGTTTCCTTTGAGGTTTAATAACATCAAAAGTACTTATTAACGTATTGGCATGGCATAGAACTAGACCATTCGACGCGGAAGTTGTTGTAGATGGTTCTAGGGCACTCTTATTTGGGTTAGATTTGTCCTTTGCTACTTTTAAAGCCCAACGAAGCGGGTAGGAATTCGCTACTAGGTTAATATATGGATTCAGTTTCTGAAATCATAATATTTGTATTTAACTAGATACAAATACACGTTTTTTAAACTCTTGCTTGTTCGAGCTAACGTTCAAAACTACTGATTCGATTCTGTTGAGACTTTTTTATTTATTGAATAAAATGTGCATAATTTAATCCTTTTTTGTACTCTTTCCTAAAAGTAATATTGATTATTATTATACTCAAACAGTGTTGGAATGGGGTATAATACTGCCGTACAAAATTAATTAAAACCGGTTTATATTGAAATTAATTTAAATAAAATATGTATTAAATTTATACGAATTCTAAAAATATTATTCATAATTGTTATATTTTATTAATTTTTCAAGAAAATACACTTCCCGAGTATAAACTTTTAAGACTGTTGAAAATGAAAATTTACGTATTTTATAATTTTGCATATTTTTTTTATAATTTCCAAAAATATTGGGATCATTTTATTACCCAATCAATTAAGGAATGGTTAGCCATTTCATGTGCAGAGAACGTCATAAAAATATGTAGAGCAGTTTTTGAATTAAATCCGGGCATACAAATAGGCAAACAACATTTTTAATGTCATGTTCGTGGTCAATCGCGTTTATAATAGACATTTATCATAAAGTTTGAAAAAAAAAAAGAACTGTACAGATTTATAAAATGTGAAATCAAATGAAAAAAAAATACATACATAATTTAGTTTGCCCATAGATTTTATTCCGTTATCATTAGACCCACTATGTAATGTGAAACATCTGTCGTGTTATCGCAGCGTTGTTTAATTTTCCTCGTATCTCTACATAAAAATTATAAAATTTTCCTTACAAGGTTTTTAGTTGTCAACGACAAAAGTATTCTCACCATCATTTTATGTATACATTTTACAGAATTTTTCTGATATTTAAATATCATCCTCTTATCTTTACAAATTAATATTAAAGATAAATTAAAAATATACAGATATATAATCTTTTCGAGAGCGTCACCCGCGGAGTCCTTTGAGTCTTGAGAGATGTTGCGTTCTTTATAGGAAAGGACGCACACATTTCCAAGTTATACTTATTTAGAGCCAAGATACGTCAAATCCTAATACTGTAAAAGCGGAAGTGAGTTTGTTTGTTTTCCCTTTTACGTCGTAACTACTCAATCCTTTTTTACCTTTTACCCCGAATAAATGTATTGTTTCCAAGGGATTATATCAAATAGTACATTAACGGGAGCAAAAACTTATTTAAACATATCTTTTTCTAGTATAATCAGTTATATATTATAGTCTATACGAGCACGGCACAGGTGCTATGCCTAGTGATAAACACAGTACAATCCAAGAAGTCACTAGTATTATTGAAAGATTGGTAGTCCATAATTGTTCGCCGCTGGTATACTTGGTAGACACTGGTATATTTCGTAACGAAGCAAATTAAAAAAGTGTAACAGTAACGGGTATATCTTTATGTGTATGGCAATAATACCCAGTATATAGGTTCTTATCACCCCTCTTGGTTAATGAATATACACCGGTTGACCGCAGAACGCGACAGCCCAAAGCGTGCAATTGTGACGTGTGTTACATCATAGGTACAAAGATTAAACAGTTATGCTGTAAATACAGACAAGGCAAGCCGTAAATGTTATTGCGAAAAAAATATATAAAGATAGGAAAAACTTTTAAGGCAATATTCAGATACTTCAGATCATACCAATTCTAGTTTGTTAGTTACGCTTGCAAGCGATTAATCGATACTCAATAGGCATAGAAAATGACATAAAGGTACCCTTTAAAACATTAATTGTTCCTGTGCGATAAACAAATCCACATAATTCTAGCGAAACTGCGAGCATAAGCTAGTAAATATATAAATGTGTATGTTGATCTAATGACTGATTAACTAATATTAAATTTATTTATTAAAGGCAAAATCATTAAAATGTCACTACAGAGCACTTGTATAATATTAAAACCCGTTAAAATGTAACAAAGTATGTCACATAAGGAACGAATTTGTAAAACGATACACTCTCTAATACCTGTCGTGTTTAAAACCTTTAAAAATAATCAGTCGAACAAATCGAGTCATTCCGACGTGTCAGAACATGCCTTTCGGTTTTTTATTTGTTCACGGTGGGATGTCTATGCTTGTTTTGTGAATTTTATGGCCACTTCATTAGGAATATCGGAGCCACGGTCATTCCCAACTTAACGATTGACACATCATCGACTGTTAAAGATGTGTGAATTGCCATAACGTTCTTATTATTCTTATATTAGTATTTTTATAACATTATGAATACTGTGATCAGTGTCATTTCAATGTTAGTAAACAACAGTTTTGTATGGATAGCGATAAAGAAAACAAATTGTTAACATTTTTTTCAGCGCTCCACCTAATCTAATAACATTTGATAAGACATTGACAATGACAGCTTATTGCAGTTTATCGACCTCCATCTGTTTATAGCATTTGTGTTCATACAACGCGATTCGCTCATACAAATTAATAAAAATGTATCACATCACATAAGTTATGTACATAAGTATTTGTGCAAGTAAAATGATTATTACGTTACCGCGGTCAAATATAAGTAAAAAAAGGTAGTGTAATAATCAGAGTCAATCAAGGGACTGTTCCCAGAGCAGCCGTGCAGCAAGCTGCAAAGGCTAAGGCACTGAACGCGACCGTTGCGGGGTAGAGGGGTTGGCGGTGAGCAACAAAGAACCTTCCGGGAAACGACACAATACAGGTTTGCGGCGAAGCGACGCGACGCGACGTGCGATACCTTCGCAGATACCGGCCTCGACGCGATGCACGGTGTGGCCCGCGACCCGCGGCCGACCAGCTACGACACTACACCTTCCATCAACCAAATATGAATCAACAAACAACGGTAAATTATACAGTTTTTGAGATAATCATTATAACGAAGTAAAAAAACACAGAGTGAAAAATCCACATATTAATTATAATCATTCCATTATCTAAAATAGACACACTTATTCATATAATGATAGCAATCGAAATGTGACAAAAAATTGCCAACATCGACTTCGCACGGTCCCTGTACCGAGAATCGAAGACGTATGACACGAATATAGATTAGATAGTTTGACGGATTCAAGTAACTCGTTATCTTATTCAATTGAATAACGATTTACATGAACGGATTCGTGAGTGCATAAGAAGAAGAGACTAAACGCGGTATGAATGAATAAAAGAAAGAGAAACATATATCAGACTATATTCTACGTGAAGCGGTTTAGCATAAAAGTAAAAGTGAAGTGATAAAATAAAATTCCCAGGCCGCGGCACCAGAACGGTAACCAGTTCTGACGTGTATGCCATTGCCAGTGGATTTATTACAAGCCAGTGTGAGATGCCCACTCTCGCTTCTACCCGTCTATCCCATTAACAATTGCCCACAATTTAAATCCCTAACAGTGCAAAAACTTATTTTTATTCTTAACTAAAGTTCTGTGGACATAATAAGCATACATATGTTGTTTATGTATATTTATGAGATGTATAGGGAGATATCATCATCAAATCATGAATTCTACTTAAAATAATTATAAAAAAACTTCTTGAAAATTAAGTTACGGCGAAACAATGTTGGAGTTGTTTCACTGGTAACAATTACTTGGGAAGGTCTTTACACTATTAAACAATTGACAGAAGATTTCGGCGAATGACCGTCGGCGAGTATAATTACTTAACAGCTACTTAACTGTTTTTAGTTAACTCGTTGACATTAAATTAATATTAACCAAGTGGTCATGAATACTAAACAATATATTTCGTCTATATACAATATATATCGTCCTTATTTACTAATAAAAAATCATAAACACCAAACTTCTTCATAACTGAGTCGATGAGACAGCATTTGTTGCCTGAAAGAACACAATATAAATTACTTTATAAGTAACTAGCAGCCCCGGCGGACGTTGTCCTGTTCTGTTAATAAAAAATATATACTTATGTGCATGAAATGCTTAGTTTGGTAACTAATGTATTCAATTTGATAAGGATTAATACTATATCCGTCTAAATAGCCTTCCAATTACTTCATTGTATGTGGCAATGTTTTTTTTGAAAATATATGGGTGTAGTACGCTATTCTTAAAAGATAAAACCTTGTCAAATGATATACACAAACCTTCCTCGTGTATTCCTCTATCTATTTGTGAGTACGGCATTACAATCTGTTCAGTAGTTTTCAAGTTTATCGCGAACATACACACAGACAGGCAAACGCGGCGGACGACTTTGTTTTATAATATGTAGTGATGTAGTGATAGCATGTAATTTGTTTGTATATTGAAATATTCATCACGTTATCTTCGAAGGATTTCGATCTGGATTTTTTATAGTAAACGATAGTTTGTTAAATAATTAGTGGGTGAAATTGTAAAAAAAAATGTTGGATGAAACCGCTATCACAAAGCTACTGAATTATAAAATAAGCCTTTATCATTAATAAGGACATTGAAATCAAAACAAAAAATATGGATATATCATTCTATATCCATGGTAGTCAAACTGCGGTCCGAGTATCGCGTGTGGCCCGCGGTGGTATTATGTGCGGTCCGCAATATAGCAAACACTTTCAGAAACATTAGCAAAACTGATTTCACATATGTAGTTAACTGAATACAAGTACGCAGAACAGTAGGACGAAGTAAAGCGACTGACAGGTAATATAAAATAAAAACCATTAATATACTCTCCCTTTCTATTATACACTATGTATTCCCGCCCACTTCTATAGAACACACCCTTCGTTGCCAATATAATAAATATCCATTTGGGTATCTGACACCTTAAACCAAATAATACCAGACACAATTTCTCTAGCTACAGTTTATTTTAGTCCTGAAACGAAGGGAAAATTATATTTTTAGTTGCTGTGAAAGTAATTAATTGTTGGTCAATTGAGGTGGAAAAATAAAGGAATCCACAGGTTGTTAAGCCATACAAAATATATAGGGCAATCTCATCTAGACAGCTCATAAAAAATATGTCAATTGATTGGTGGTATCAAATACCCAGTCCATGATTGTGCGACCCGTAGTTATACCTCACATGGTTCAATATTGCCTTTGATCAGAAAAGTATGACTGTATGAAAAGTATATTGTAGATATTCTATCTAAAATATAAATAGTAATAAAGTGCAAATCGAGTACTTAAATAATTCTGCTGACGGCTGAATATATTTGCACAGGTTTACAATAAAAGATCCCTTCAACCTATTCCGTTATGTTTTTATTAGATTGGTCATGTTTCTACTCTCCGGATTTGAACTCATTATAAAGTCTAATGTAAGTGAGCTGCCTCTCAAAACGTCCTGACAATAATTTACTGCACCTTTTTAATCCTTTTAAAGGACGGATTGTAATTTTTTGTTAGTGGTGATAAACCGAGGGCAAGTATTTGTTGATATTATTTCTAAGTGTGCTATTTTAAAACCCTTTACGTGAAACAACTAATATTACATGAGATGAAGGTGACTAAAACAGAGACTATTCGAGATATCTGTTTGCTATGAAACCCATAACAGTTTCGTTAAACACCACGAAAGTTGACATACCTAAGTGTTATTATGTAAGGAAAAAGTTTTGATGTATCCCATTTGATTATAGCACTAGATAGCACTACAGCTAGCTACAGCAGCAGCTATAGAAGCTAAATATTATTATGAGTAGATATTTGATCATAGATAATATTTCAACAAAATTAATTTTCCTATAAATGAAATATTTATTACAACAAATATAATAGCAACAGATAATAACATACCATGCGCGAAGTCCTAGTCACAGATAATATACTTTAATAAAAACATTTCTTACTTCTATGTGTAAAGTAGTTTTAACGTGAAAATTTTCATAATGTGCTCATATATTCTTTTCACTTTAAGTGTTGATTATTCGTTAAAATATGTTAACATGTTCTTAGTTGAAAACATTGTCAAACCTTACTAATATAGTGGTAGGACTTTTTCTAAATCCGCCTGACTAGCTGCCACCCTCAAGTTGAAAATTAGTCGCCAAGCACCTGTTGATATGTTCCGGCAGCTGCACTTGAGAGCCAGTCTTCCCTCTAGGTTTAGCGTGACTACCATCTTAGATCACACCATCATTTAACATCAGATGAGATTGTGGTCAAGCGCTAACCTATAACGTATAAAAATACATAAATGTGAATATGAATTTCTTTGTTAGGCTTTATGTACTCAACCGGTCATCATAAATTTTGCATAGACACTATTAGGGGTAGAGAAAACGGAGCGACACATCAAATCTATAGTAACGCGACCGAAGCCGCGAGCAAAAGCTCATAAAAATATAACTCCTCTTCAACCTGTGTAAATGCTGCCCATGAAAAATAAAATAATATTAATTTTTCTACAAGCAATTTGACGAAACTTTCATTCGTGGTGTATTACTTTTTTTTATTAATAATAAACTTTTTTTTTTCGAACACACCTACACTGTTGGCTTCGTAAGGCCACTACAGTTCCACCGGACTACAATAATAAACTTGCTACACTTTACTTTGTAGCTAAGGTCGTTATATAACTAAATTATTGTATACACTTCCAGTAATTTCGAATATTTCGAACGTAAATTTCGACTTGTCTCGAAATCTCTCTAAAAGTTTCAGGAGGTTAGTGTAGCGACATCGATACAGTGTAAATTATACACAATAAATACAATGTGTACAAAGATTAGAGCATCCAACAATATAATCAGACTATCGGACTGAATTCGATTTTATTTCCATTAAAATAAAACTTGATGCTCACCGCATGTGCGACAACCGAACACTATGTAGAAAAAAAGGTAGTAGTTGTATGATTCTAACATACCCAAACGCATTTGTAAATACATTATTTTTCGAACTGACTAACGCTACTGGCGTGATGGGCCTTCACAACTTCACCGGAATAAATTTGCAAATACATATTAAAATAAATACTAAGGATGAGAATACAATACAGTTGCTAACTATATTTTATAATAACCTAACTTATTTTATTTTTAATAAATATACTTTACGCTTATGTATAAAAATAAAGTATACGAAAATAGATTACTTGGTATATTTCTTATTTACCCTCTATGCACGCGACCTTCATTTCACCGAGTGTTTTCCGATATATTTTATAAAAAATGAATTATTAATTTATCTGAATCTAAGCTAGTAAATCTTAATATTGTAAAATTAGTTTCAAAGACAATCATTTTTAGCGTGATCTAAAGGCATAAAATAAGGTATTCAGGGAAATATAACAAATCCTTATTTTTTTTGCAAATTCTTTTCTTTTTCTTATTCAAATTATTAGATACGTTATTTCTTTTTTCAAACTTGGCAACCTTACGATACTTTGATCTACTAATTGTATCTCTCGTAAGGAACCCACTTTTCATAGGCTTTGAACATTGTGTAAAAAGATGTAAGGGTTTATCTGTGATGGATTTCATTAAAACATATAATTGAGATTTCAGAATAAAACAGAAGAGAGTAACAACTAAAACATTTCTTGGAACTTGCTATGGTTATGGTTTGCAATTTAACAAGTATGAAACAATTGGATAATGACATAATCCATTGGCCCGACGGCCTAAAGTTTCATATCACAAACGGTGTGAGTCACGCAAATGAATTTAGCACATTTGTAACATAACACCTAAGAAGATAATATTTGTAATCTTAAAATATATATAGGTCTAATTTCACTTGAGTTGTATTAAATCAACAAAACATTACTTGAAGTAATAATTTAAGAAATATAGACTTTTCATTAACAAAATCAATCACAATTTCTTATTCAAAACTCAACTTTTCAACTCTTTAAATTTGCTTAATAAATAACTTAACTAAACTTATCTTACTTAGTTTGTGTTATTTATTATGTTATGTTTTTGTAATAATATTATTAAGACGTATACGCCTTTAACATCGGTCTATAAATATATAGTTTTACAATTATCCGAAAAACTAAAATATCTCATGTTACTGTCATTAAAGATTACCACTGTTGACAACCCTTAGATAAAAAAATTAAAAAAAGAACTCGCAAAAGAGACTCACTATATACAATAAATAATCTTTTGTATGTTAAAAAATTGATTGATAATCATAAAAAAAAGTGTTAAACTGTTAAAAACATCAAGATCTGGTAGAACTGCCAACCTAAAAGCATATATCTCTACAGTCAAATTCAATACAAGATTATCACAAAAAGGATGGAACAGCGCAACTTGATTAAAAAAAATCTGTATTTCCTTTTAATAATAGATTAACTTTATTATCTTAGTAACTGCTACCGAAAAATTCAAAGTTACACTGAAACATATTTTTTATAAATGCGCCCACTTTGTGTTTATCACTTCTATAAATAATATTTCTAAGTAATCTTTTTGTGTGATTATTGGCGGTCAACTGTCTGATATGGTATTACGAAGATTGGTGGCAAGGCAACGCGCGATGGGCGACAGGTGGCGTTGCTCAATGCGACACAGCGCGGCGCGGCGCGGTGTGGCTGTGCGCAGTCCACAGAGCAGTGAGTGCCAATCACCACTTCTTAGAATTGCACTCGTTTTCGCACCAGGTGCAGTCGTTCCATGTATTATAAATGACAAATAAAACAAGTACTTACGTTGACGGACGATAAACATATTCGAATTCAAACGGGACTCATTTTTTTTACTGAATTGAATACTATCTACCCATGTGGAATGCGTAGATAGTATTCAATAAAAAAAAATATCATTGTAATATAAAGCAGCCGACATGAACAAAACCTGTGCTGTTAAAGTGATTCTCTATTTTAAATTAACATACTTCATTTAATACAATTTTAAAACATATTATTATTTTATCGAAATTTTCATATTAACTAAATTTGTATATCTGACATAATGCATAAGTAAACAAAGTTATTTGCATTCTATTATTATTTTATCGAAATTTTAATATTAACTAAATTTGTATATCTGACATAATGCCTAAGTAAACAAAGTAATATGCATTCTACGGGTTCATCGTCACACAGGCGCGAAACCTAGGGGAGTACTAGGGACTTGCAATCCAATTATAGCTTCAAGAAGTCCTTATCAACGTGCAACAACGTATTCCTCACTCTTCTGCCCACCTCTGCCTAACTCACTAAAAACAGGGACCTAATAAAGCCGCTTTGGATATTCTCTCAAATAAGGAGGAAGCTTATTGTTGCTCTTGAGAGGCGAAAGTTTTTAAATACGGTATATAGGAACTTGCCTGACACCCGTAGCTATGCCACTTATACTGCGTAGAAAGTAGTCATTTCTAGTTCATTTATTTATTTAATCATAATATTTATTTATTGATTACAATGTAGTATTTGGGGTTGTTTGATTCGTAGCATAGAATAATAAACATGTGGGGTAAATCCTGATAAGACAGTGAGTAGGTTTTTTGTACAAACTGTAGATTATTTTAATCTCTTATAAACAATAAAAAGCCATTTTCTACGTAAAATAACATTTTTTTATATAAGTACGTCATTGCATCAATACTTTCACGTTAGGCACAAATGCGCCACGATTACTGTAATAACCATAAAAAAAGAAATAATGGTCGATGATTTTAACAATACTGCCAGAAATACTACCGAAAGAAAGTAAACAACAATTTTGTTTATGTAAGATAAGTGGAAATTAGACAAATATGACAATATATGTACTTACTATAGATATAAGGAAATATAGAGTAAAAATAATCCCTAAATAAACCGACACAGATGATGAAAAGAATTATATTCCGGTGAAAATAATGTACTGTATAAAAAGATGATTAAAGTTTCTTTTTCGACGATAGAAGTAACTGATTTACACATTTTATTATAAGGCCACGTATAGCCGAACCGCGTTACTGTTCAAACGTTATTTAACGCGAAATATCTTTGTTATTTTTTTAACGCACGGTTTAAAAGTGTCTGAGGATAGCAACATATCATTATTTTTTTTCATATTCATTATGTCGATAGCACCTCGCCAAAATCGATGGACGTGTGGCAACGAGTTCATAGAAATAATGGAAAGCGAATGTACAAACTCATTGTCCATTGGCGAGCCATGTCAATTATCATTATTTTCGCTCACACAATGAGCTCAGTTTCCGAGAACTCTTAGCTTATCGACATCAGAACACACCTGCCGCCGCTTATCCATTTTGATTGGAAATTATTTCGTGGTATTACATAGTCAGGGTTAATGTATTTTTGTATTCATGAATTATTACAATGTATTTTTATAGCATAAAGCAAGTTTACCTTTTATCCTAATGTCACTAGTACACTTTCATTCAATACTTAAAATGTATAGATAGAATATATGTTTTAGAGATATAGCATATTCCTAAATTTTTTATTTTAAACCCACTTACACGTAGAAATATTGGTTTTATTAACCCCTGGACATTGAAAAATAAAAAATTATGTAGGTACTGTAAAATTTTAATTTTGATGTATAAAGTGTATCGTAAAATTATTTTTTATTTGTACCACCTTTTTTTACTAAACCATGAAATTTGCAATGGAAAATGGTGAGAAAAAAATTCGACATTTTATGATCTGGGTCTTAAAAAATCAGCCGAGGAGTTAAAATCCTAACTAATAATAATATTAATGGGACTACGAGTTGTTTTGTTTTTTATTTTCGTGCATTAACTACTGAAGCGATCATCATACAATATTGTATACATGTTATTTGGGGTACAAAAAAGGAAATAGGATACCGTTTAGTCCAGAAAAAAGTACTGTTCCCGATAGATAAGTGTAATCTATGTTTACGCGAGCCAAGCCGCGGGCAAAAGCTTGTGCATTATATATTATCTATGACTGCGACTTTCACACCTAGTATGTTATTTCTTGCTACTATTTTTTGTTATAATACTCGTAAATATTTGAAACTTCGAATAAACGGTAAAATAATATTTTTGACCTATATACAGATTACTATCAAATAGATCCTATTATAATATTCAAATCTGATAAGTCAGCTACAAGAAAACAGTATGATACAATAAGTATGCGACAACATATTTTATATCTCTTATGACACAATCTATTTACAAACGTATCTTAATATATCACAAGAAAGAGAAATTGTTACGAAAGCTACGAGTCAATAATAGTTTGCAAAAGTTCTCTTTGTTACAACTTACTCTTACGTATGTGAATTTATTAATTATACATATCTCTGATACAAAACCAATAAGTAAATGTTGCAGAGGCAATCTATAACCGCCGCCGTGGTTTAAGCGCTGTACTGTTTCAGAATTTTCTCTAGCTAGAAACATTCATTTGTGGACACTTTGGACTAAAAAAAAATTGGTTAATCGATACGAAAATAGCAGAGTACAAATATAGAACACTAAAAATTTTACTGTTCTCTGTGTGAAGTTTATTTGTATATAGTTAAACTGTTACTGTATAAAAGATTTTTAATTTAAAGAATTTAATTTTTTATTTAAGAAAATATGTAAATAATTACATCAAAATTAAAAATGAAACATCCAAATATGACCTTTTTCCAAGTTAAGGCCGGAAAATCTTAAATGAGTAAATCAACCCTGAAACCTGATGAATGGATCAATAAAATATATATAAAGTATTTATATTAATATAAATATAAGGAGACTTGTTATTGTTCTGTACAAAGCATTTCAACTCGATATCAACTCTTTATGCGAACAGCACTGTTCTAGTTTTTTTTTAGTCGCTAGTAGTCCGGTGAAACTGTAGAGGTCTTGCCAGGACAACAGTGTAGTCAGTTCGAAAAAAAAATGTTTAACTACGCTATTAGCCTGCCAAGCATATACAGCTTCACCAGGTTACTGTTGAGTTCCCTTAAGGCACTCACCCGATATTCTAGCTCAGTGATGGCCAACCTTTTTCAAAGCAAAGGCGTAATGAAAAATGTTTACAGAGCGGTGGGCGCTTGCTTGTTTTTTTTTTAGGTAAGTTTTTAGGTAAACTCAATCTCAAAAACAAAAGCCAAGTATTGAAACTACCAAAATAGATAAAAATAAAATGATTATTACTTACTTTAACATTATTTTCATATGGTTAAGACAAGTATAAGAAAATGGTATTTATAAATTAGTGTTTTGTTAATTTTGCAGCGGACAGATCTACTGTGGTCGCACTTGCACCTGTGCGCGGATTTGGCCACCACTGTTCTTGATCATATGTATACTACATTTATGGTTTGTAAACCAAGGAAATGAATTAACATGTTATAAATACCCGAAAATAAAAATAAAAACATATAAACAAAACAATGCGATTAATGTATCAGGAATGACGATATTTAATGTTCGTAATAGAAACTTGTTCTCTTTTTTGTTTTGCCAATCGAACACACTTCAAAGACTAAGACTAGACTAACTAAATTAAGATTTCACTGGATTTTCCATTCTATTAATTTAACTTATCAACTTTATTTTTCGATCTCAAATGTGTTACAAACGAATAAATATTGTTTACTATTCCTAAGTTATACATGAGATCGATGATTTGGAACACGGTTTCGCCGACCACTATGAAAGTCGATACACCTAAATATTTTATCCATGGAAAAGGCTTTTATCCTATACATATTGGTATAACTCGCTACTAAATGGCAAGATATACAATACAATACCTATAATATAATAATGTATTGTTTAAATTCGGTAACATTTAAAGAAAATAATACATGATTTTATTAAATTGCGAAAATGGCTTTATATTTCTTTTAAAACCGAATCGTCCTAATTCTTTTAGAGACATGAATTACTTTAGCATAAAAAGTTACGGTTTTCTAAGAATTTTCCTTACTCATTAAAGGAGACTGCTTAAAGGGTGTATCAGACTTTTTCGCAGAAAATATTATTGAAATATTTCACTTATGTTAACTCTTATTTTTATAGTCCTCATAAACTAATGATGTATCTTAAAAATTAGTTACATATAGTCTAATTTATAAATATGTATATGTACACGTACTTATTACAATTTAAATAGCTCTGACGGGCCACAGGTCACACACGAACCGGCTGTAAGAAATAACGATGACTAGCATTTGGGGAAACATGACTGTACAGTGTAAATGCACCTACGCGCTGCAACGAAACCATTAAAATAAAAAACACATGAGAATCGTGACTTGTACTTACCATTCGATACTGCGATATCCTTTAACGCAACAGTGAATACTTTTGAATTTATCGACGAAGCCGTATTCTAAAGGTATTGGCTCTTTGGTGAACTGCATCCATGTAACGTTTGTATTGAAGGTGTTCACAGAGCAATAGCCGGCGGAGAGAGTGCTACGTGCACCCGCTACCACCGCTATGACAACTAGCAACCACATTGTGATTTAGTCTTGCATTCTGGGAAGAAAAAAAAAACTTATTATATAATCTATTTAAATTGCCACATATATACAAGACGGCAATAATGTCTACATAACAATGATGTCGTTGTATTTCAAAATAATCGTTACTATAAACCGTTTAGTTTATTCAAATGTTTGATAATTTGCTGTTTTGTATTAGTAGTATAATTTGTTATGATATTAAAATGAATATTAGTTGCCCGAATCGTGACAGAAACGTGGAATGCTCTCCCTGTCACACCTATTGATTTTACATAATGCTCGCCTGTTCACACGTTGTGATAACACCGGCCGACTATTATTGTTGTCAATAATAATAACGGGCAACGGATAATCAACGGCAGAATAATGATATTTTCAGTAAATTATTATGTATTGTGAAGGAATAACGTATTGAATTATTATATGTAGAGATAGTAATCATCTCTAATCCTATACTAAATTCAATATGTATATAAAGTTCTACCTACACACGATATTTTATAACTGCGTCCACATAATTCAGACATGAATACGTGTCAATCCACTGAAATTACTAAAATATAACGGAGATGACTTATTAAATATTTCTAATATATCAATGCATCAACGACTTTCAATTCAGAGAGAAAAAGTATATTCAATTGTAAATTTAACAAAAAGGAATTTTAAGATAGGTTTCCTTAGAAATGAGCTATGAGACGCAAACAACAATTTTCTTCGAAGTTCCATTTAAGTGTACATTTAAAATCAGGCCACTTCTAAAGATATTGTAAATGTCTCGAGCTATAATGAAATTTCTCACACTTAATCGGCTTGAATCACTTGTTTATTCATAGAATCGTGAAGTACTGTTATAAATTTTGCAAAACGATTCTATCATGGAACTTTCACCGTTCACTTTTACCTATTGATCTTACTTTATAATATAATATTTTTGTTGAAATAACTTTGTGCAGGTGTCTTATTTTCTATCTCTTCTTTAACCACACGAACATAATATATTAATAGACAATTTTTTTTGGTAAATGTTTCGCGTTAGGTACACGGTACAAGCTATCATTTTATTGCAGTTTGTGAATACTAAAATAAATGAACCTATGCCTTTCTTACTTTGCCATCCTTGCAAGAAGTTCATGTACATTTTTTACAAATAATGCTTTAATACAATAATGTATTGAGAATTCGAAAATTTAAATGAGAAATGAATTCAAATTTGAAAATCTATATATATATATATCCGGTGTATACATCTTATTTTCATAAAGATGCAAAAAGAATTGCACAAATAGCATGTATTATATCAGCTACAAGCATTGTAATAATGGCATAATTCCTTGCAATTTACGTGGAGTCTTTTTTTTTCCTGCAGACCCTTGGTCCGCACCTCTTTTCTGAAATAGTGTTGAATAGAAAATACTTACTCAAGTTAGCAGGACAATATACTATTTTTAAAACTTATACATTGTTTTTCCTTCTTTTTTAAGAGTCATGTATATTAGCATAATAAAGCTTCAAAAGATTGTTTGCATCTGTTAATCTCTAAAACTACCGATCAAATTCCATTTTTTTTTGTATTTCATAGTTTACTAGGGGTTCGCCTCGACTATACCGGCTAGGACTGAACTGTTAAGCTGATAGCAATCGAACTGATTGTCTTTTGTTTGATAAATTTGAAAATCCTTTTTAGATAAAAATGCTTATACTATTATGACTTATCCTTAGTAGACAGATATATGCTGCTACGATCTTTTATATATATATTTTGTTGTAAGAAACAAATTACCCATATATTTTTTTGTGTAAGTGTAGCTAATAAAGCAAAACACTTAAAGAACCTCTCAAAAAGCACCACTTTTCCGGCTTATGGGACCAAGTATCGTCGTAACTTTACGTCATTTGTATATATTAATATAATAGATAGCATATGCCCATCCGAATAGGCTACCTTTTCAAATAGTGAAATCATTTATCAAATCGGTGTAGTGATTTCGGAGTTTACTTTCCTTATATAAACTAATATAGCCAGTCCGCCCTGTTTCTTTATAATATTAAAATAGATTTATGAAGGAAGTTTGTAGGCGACCACAAACATCACGTTACATTCATCTTCTTAGCCTCATCTAGCCTGAGTAGGGTCGGCACAACATGTTTTCCTTCTTCACTCTCCCCTGTCAGATGTCATCTCAGTACTAACATCACATAACATATTTTATACAAATATCATTTTTTACACAATTTATCTATAACGTTTTCAATCTTTCTCTTTTCCTATATATAGTACGTCAAAGCGATGGACACGATTACCATGGCCTACTCCCGGCAAATCAAAACATCTCATAATTGGAAACCTTATGTAGGCGTTATTATATGTACCATTTTTGTCATTCGCCAATAGATGCTTTTATTAACTACATTTTTAATTACCAACTGCTGGTTAAATAACACACCTACGCATGAAACACGAACTAATAATAGGAAAAACAATAGAAATCGAGTAACACTCCTGAAACCAATCTAAACCTAGAAGCCATTCACATAAATGGAATAAACAACATGACGTCAATAGAAAGTCTAATAATGCCGACAACTATATTAATAATTATAATTCAATCCAGTTCACTGTAAATGTATTTACTGAATCAGCTAAGAAAGGTTTTGCAACGACAAAGTTACACATAATCCTTTTTATGTACAAAGATTTAACATTGTATTAATTAATATGTTAATTATTTACCTTAATTATTGCTACTTAAGAATTTAATTGATATCGTACCTATTAAGGTTAAGAGTCACAACAATGTATTTAATTATCTCCTCTTTGTACGACTAATAGCTTACCCAATACGATTGAAGGTAAAAAATAACCCGTAGCCGATAGAGATTTTGATTAGAAAACAGAATTAATTCTATAGGATTAGATAAAAAAAACAAATTAAAAATATGTCATCTAGTTTGAAAATAACTAATTTAGAAAACTTAAAATTACATTTAATATGTCTATAACTAACAATTATTGATTAATATTTCGTTTTACTATCGAAAAGGTTGGGACTATGAACAATATCAGCGATATATGATTATGGTAGACTGGAAATATCTGAAACTACGCACCTATTTTCATCAAACAAAACGTGTTACGGTTCCCCTGTCAAATCATATCAAAAGTATTTTACTTAGCTTAGGCCCTGAGACGATACATGTGAAGTAAAAACAAGCAGCCGGTATGTAAAACTAAAAGAAGAAAATGAAAAACAAGAAATTTGTATTCTAGTAGAAGTAGTACCAAAAATGTATTCCGCTTTTATTTGCCCTAAATTCAAGAGTTAAGTAGACATAGCCATAACTTACGAAACTTTTTAATTGAAAAATAAACAACATTTTGCAATATGGCAAAAAAAAATTCGTGTATATATACGCACTAATTATTGTTAACTAGAACCAATATGTAGATATTGATAGATCTTTAAACTATACACTACGTTGATAGATTTTCATATCAAATTTCAAGTCACAGCAAAATATGAATAAAATATATATCAAAATATTTTTAAAATATAAACAAAACAAATAAATGTTGAGTATTTAATCATATCAGTTTCACTATATTCAATAAAGGGATATTAGTGCATAACGATAGGTGGAATAAGTGTCACAAACAGTGAAGACTATTAATTATTGATGCCGAGTATTCCCGAGTAGATATTTTGGTTATATTTTTTTATGTTTTTTATCTTTCTCATTTGGAATATTAGAATTAAAAACATATGAGAAGTGGTTTTAGATATTTTGGTCTCGAAAATACAAATAACTGTTTTAAAATAACTAGCATCTAATATTTTATTTGTCCGAGGTAGTCATATATCTATCAATGAAATCACTATAAAATATAATAAATAAAACCACAGACAACGTATCTCATTTAAGATAACCAAGATTAAAGTTAAGTTAGCATTAAAAAGGTGGAATACTACAGTAACAACCCACGAATGTATAAATATACCATCTACAAAGTCCTTCAATTAGCAGGTGCAATACTTATGTGCGGTGGCTGAACGCAATTACGCGTTCCAGAAATGTTTACCACATAACGTTTTTATCTTACTAGGGTACTACAAAGAGCGATTAAAATTATATAAGATTAAAGTTAAATTCAAATTGTCATCTAATATCTCAATAAATAAAACGTTTTAAAATCAGATCAATTCATAAAATAACCAGACCGGGTGAGGAATACTAACTTAAATGTATGAAGAATATATTTACGAATATCAAAACATTAGCTTTGTGTAAGAAATTATTATTAATTAAGAATTGTAATATGTAACTTGGAATTTATCGTTGTATAATTTATTAATAAATTATTTTTTATTATAACTTTAAGTTATATTGTAATATCTTTATTAATATATAATACGTTTTACCATTTATTCTAAGCTCGCCTGGCTAGCTACCCACCTTAACTTGAAATCTGTTGCCAAGCAAGTGCTTGTTAAGTAACAGGCGTATACCGGCAGCTACACTTGAGAGCCAGTGTTCGTTCTAGGTTTAACGTGTTTACCACTTTAGACCGTCATTTAACATCGTGTGAGTCTGTGGTCAAACGCAAGTAAAAGTCAGACAACAATTTATGTATTGTTAGTTAAAGGTGCTTATCACTTCGAGCATATATTTTTTCTAATTGAAGATAAAAAATCAGTGGCATCTGTATTTCAAATGGTAGCCTGTCTGAACGCAAACACTTGGATCGTAGTAATAATAAATATACATATTATAAAAAGCACCCGTGGTTTAATCGGCTTTGCAAGCTAAAAAATTGAAGTAAACAGCGTACAAGGCTTAGACAATAGTCCGTATTAATAAGGACCCAAACATATCTGGTGTTAAACGTAAGTTAAATGCTGCCTCGAGGTTAACAGACAAATAAACAGAGCTAAATTAAATTTTGTCGGCAGAATTGGCGCGCGACTAGCAGGTTACCCATCTGAGAGTCTTGCCTGTTAAGCCTATTGCCACTTTTCACCATCATACCGCTCGTCATCGGCAAGCAATTTACCCTTATAATTTGGAACCGAAATGTAAACGGACATCCAGTTGCATATTTTTTTTTCTAACTGATTACGCTATTGGGCTGACAGTCCTCTACAGCTTCACTGGACTACTAATTCTCACCCACGGGCGCTCCGATTTTGGAATGAACATCCCGCATAGGTTTTTGATAGCATTAGGAATAGGTATTACAAGTGCACATAGGCTACGATGACAAAAAAGTACTTATAAAAACAAACGAAAAATACGATTCAAAAGATAAATTTAAAAGCAACCTTTATATGTATCACGATAAGGTAAAATCGCCAGAGGTTTTTAAATATCACAGAGTCTAATCGTTTATAGTCGTTGGAAAACAATTATGAAGTCTCAGTCAAGTTATCTATTATAACAGAAAGATATTATATAAAACAAACAAATAAATACTACTTTTGATAATTATGAGAAATTTTATTTGCCTATTCCCATGAAGCGAAGCAGTATGAAAATCAAAATATTTTCTCGAAATGTCACAATGAAAATAATGATTATACATGTAATACTAAACATATAACCAACCTATAGGTACCTCGTTTTATAAATTAATATTGTGCAATCGAGTCAGTTATTGGGAACCCAAGCTTATATACAAAAATGCAATATTTATTTAAGATAAAGTACAGACAGATTCATTTTTATATGCGATTTTTATTCTACATATTAGTTTAATTTATCATCAATATATGAACATATATAGATTGTAGCGTTTGAGAGAAATGCCACCTAAAGTTAAAAGATAATGTGCCCTAAGATGGTAACATGCTAAACGTAAAGAGGGACTGACTGTCAAATGCAACTGCTGCTACTCGGCGACAGATTTTCTACTTAAGAGTGTTAGCAATCCAAGCGAGCATTATAAAAAACCACCGTGCCATAAACAGCGATAGAAATATGTGCACATCTCTATAAAAGAATTATACAAAAAAATATCTAACATAATTTATAATAGCATAAGAAATCAAACTCGAGTTTAAATGCGTTCGTGCATTCAGGAAATGATGACAATTACGCAGAAACGAAGTGAAATTAGGTGTTCTACATTTGAACGAGAGATTACTAAGAAACGGTAGGATTGACACTGCACCGAGGCGACGAAGCGGTATGTATCTTATCTGTAGGAAAAGAGCACATAATATACTATTGGTTATTTAAACAACTTTGAAGGTTACATCTTCATGAGCATTTATAAATTTAGTTGTAGTCATACAGTGTGTCATCGAAACTTCAAAGAGTTATTCCTTTCGTTTGACTAATTTAGTTTGACCAGTTAAAGTTTAGCTACTACTTAAAGTACTTTCGTTGAAATTTAGTTTAAATAAAATAACATGAGGAAGGTTTGGGTATACAATTTGTAAAAATTCAGTATTCAAAAGATAGGGATAGGGAGACCCCTACTGTCTACTATTGGGTAGACACCCAATACAGTAAAAATTGGCACGGAGGTTTACGAGACAAAAAACATTTGGGGATTACTGGTTTAGCGCAATGTGATATTACCTAGTTTAAATTAATAAGGAAAACCGATAACAGAAACAAGGACAATCGATAAATCAACAGAAAATTCCTCTTTTTATCCCCCTTCATCCCGTCTATTCAAATTTGTGAGGTAAGAAATATTTTTATAAAATTACATAGGCTATACCCACTATATATAAACGACTCCCAGCGATTACTACATAAGTATAGAATATTGTACAAGTATTTATAATTTAAATGTTCTTTACTTTTTTATTATACATATTTAAGAATAAATGTACATTTATAATAAAAAATCTTAAAATAAAATTAATTGGCAAACAAACAAATAACCTTTTATGTATATCAAAAGTTCAAGAAGTCTTTGAATACTAAGAAATAGATACAATAAGCGTTGAACTATTCTTGTCCTCATCCTTGTAATTTCCGTTCATTTTAAGTACACTCTGTATCTTTGGTGCCAACTCTTTCGTAACCTAATATACATAACACCTCATGTGGCCAAGGGGTTATTATATGAGTTGAAGGAAAAGTGCCTATTTTTTTTCTTTCCGATATGGTTGGTTTGATTTTTTATGCTCCTGTTATATTTGCCAATTTATTATGGACCAAATGAAAGATCAAATCATATGACCGTTAGAGAAAATAGGTAGCGTGAGGTTGAAGGTGTAGAATGAGATAACAAGTAAATAAGTGTATATTTATACATACATCACGTTGTTATCGTTGTTGAGTGTGAAAATGGAAAAACCAACAAACTGATATGATATTTAAAATAAAAGTAATGAAGTGTGAACGGCACGTTCCCTAAGACAAGTCGCATTCGACACACTAAGCAACACCTCTCCCCCCATTCAATCAATGAATGTCTACTAACAGAAAAACTGGCAAACTGAGTATCTACCTAAACAAAAGAGTTTTTTTTTACTACGACTTTTTTATATTTTTAACGCTCGGTTTAAAAGCCTACTTGCCACTGGAGCAGTAATAAGTAGAATACATCGTAAAGAAACACCAAAACTAGACTCTAAAAACACTGATTTTTACATGTGTTGTACTAATAAACGAATTGTGCATGAATTGTGAAGTGCGTGAAATGTGCATTTGTTTTCTTTTCAAATATGTCATAATTAAATATTATATATCCAACATCATGCCCACAAGTAGGACGAATCGAACGACACTTAACGTGTTAAAATCTATGAAACGGTTTCGGTTATAGGATCTGTCAAAGAAATAGATATTTATAAAAATACTTGAAAAACAACTCTCCTTTCGCGCAATGGATTAAAATTTATTTTAGAAATATATATTAATTGATTCCCGCGCGACGCAACGCTGCGCCGCAACTCCGAGTGAGTTGTGTTAGGGTGCTTTGACTTAATATAAATTCAGCAAATTATATACTAATATAATAATCATTTATAAATTCGCAGAAGAGTTATTTCTCCAGCCAAACTAATCTATGCTCAGGTTTGAAACAAATGAATTAGTCTCACCCAGGTAATCAATATTTTAACAGAAAACGTTTCTTTTTTATCCTAAGAGCTTCTTCCCACTTGTCGTGTGTCGGACCGGGTAAAATATAGGGTGGGGCGGGATCATGTACTCGTATCTCAGATCTACAAGAGGTGAAGTCACAGGTGTAAATAGCTCCCGTTAGATGGGACCCTTAGTCTTCCTCCAAGACCGTAATACGTGATGAAGAGCCAGATACTTAGATAAGCTAGATTTCGTAAAGCACCGACATAATCTAAATATAAGAAACAATAACAAATTGGTCATTCCATGTTTTAGGCTTACTAGGACCGGTAATAGTTTTTAGGTAATAGTGTTAGGTTGTATAACAAAATTCCAAAGCACATTACCGATTTGCCGGATACTAAGTTCAAGCACCATGTGAAGCAGGTTTTAATGTCTAAAGGCTATTACAAGGTGGATCAGTATGTGAACGATGGTGACGTCTGGAAATGACGCCCCTCTCTGTGCATCCACCAAAACCGACTGTAATGAACTGTTTATAACTATAAACATGTTCTTAAAAATATGAGTTATATTATGTTTGATTAAAAGATAAACCATATTGAGTTTCTTGCCGGTTCTTCTCGATGACTGGGTTGTTTTCCAAGCCGGTGGTAACTTTGACGTTCATAAGCGCCTTCTCAGGGCGTAAACTGAATAAAATATTTTTATTTTGACATCCTACTCGAGGTGACTCGATCTCACGAAGTACTGCGGATATAGGCTGGAAAGCCAATTGACACTCCTGCAGGTTAGCGTTCCTCGTGGTACCCCTTTGTTTATCAGAGCAAACAATGGATTAGATAGAGACGAAGCTGCTTTGATTTGCTAGTTAGATGGTGGAGGAAAAAAGTATATTTATAATATGGTAATAGATGGTGCAGAGGCCATCTCAATAAAACACGCACGAGGGGCTTACTGTGGAAGAAAACCACGTAAAAAAAGTTACAACGGGTGAGGAAACAAACTCTGTAAAAAAATAAAGCAGCGGTTGGAGGATGTGTCTCCTCCGCTGCCAGGACGGACCAAGGTGGGAAGGGGCGAGGGACCTGGTCATTTGCATTACAAATTGCTATTGCAGTGGTTCGGCGATCGGGAAGACGGTTAGGTTAACCGGGCTGTCTCGGTCAGTGGGCGGTCTAATTTTCGCGCTGGGCGTTGCCGCCGGGACGTTGCGGTGCATGCTCGCGCGATTCTGACTCCCTCATTAGCGCAACAGATTTCACCGTAGGGTTTTAGTCAGTAAGAGTCTGACATTACCCACCACTCCCTGTAGGAAAAGGTGTCATACATAGGATCGCCCCATATTAAACAAAGAGGGAAATGGCGGGTGCTTTCGAGGTAGAACATTTTATATAAAACTTGTCTCTCTTATCAGGCAACGACTTTTTATCGGCACCGAAAAATATTAGTGGTTGATTCGACGACGCCGCATTGTGTATTTCACTTCACTTCACTTCACACAGAAATGTACATCACAACAAAGTCGTCGTTGTGTACATCGTGCGTTTTAGAGTGTAGGTACTGAAACCTACTTTAGTTTCGATCAAGCCCGACCTCCAAATATATCAGTGTTAAAAGAACGGATCCGACAGCTGGCAAATGGAAACGAGCACTGATTCGGAAAATTACTATGGTAATTAATACGATACAGTCCAAGTACAACGGAGACCGCAGAGTGACAGATTCCATCAACGGTAGGTAGGTATTATGGATTTCACCGGTTATCAATATCATATTGTTGGTCAAAATAGGTATCTGCAACCTTTGTTATTTGTATGCCATTGATATTATTATACACGTATATATATAAACCTGTGGTTCTGTCTATACACTTAATTTTTTTCTAAGATTCTCTAAAAGATTGGCAATGTGAAGGCTATCGATCACAAATATAATGTTAATGATTTTTTTGTATATCTGTATGTACGGATTTCATTCAAAAACGCTTGATCAATTTTTATGAATATTGTTCAATGAAAGCCTACATAATTCTTACTCAGCGAGGCTAGAATTGTCAAAAATGCTTATATAAATATGAAAAATTCTGGTTTTTTTTTTGTTATTTTTACCGGTTTTAATTAAGTTTGTGTACACGGAAAATCTATGTCATACCGCAATTGGATTGTACTATAATTATAGTAATCTATCTTCTTATCTTATCTAATTATCTTCTACATATATAATAAGACTGTAAATTTTACGTGTCTGTACTTTTCAGATTTTTGTTTCAAAAAGTACTGCAAGTGATTTTACGAATAGGTAATTAAATACACTTCAATTATTTTGAGAAATGTCTGTTTATTTGTGCACGCATCACTGCTAAAATATAACGCGTATGATAAAACGTGAAGTAATGAAAATCGTAAAGCATAACCCGAATAATATTCGATTTTTGTTTAATTAAAATTGGTTCACTCTATAAAAAGATATTATAATTCGAATGACGTCGCGAGTTAAGTACGAAAGAAATGTAGATAAACATATGTATTTATGTCTCATGCAAAAACTTGGATATTTTGTAGCATGTCTCATATCTTCTATGTATAAATAAAAAATAGAAATCTACTGTTGTGCGCGCATCACGCAAAAACTGCAGGAAAGTATATTTTTGCATTTAATTCTTTCATGTTTTCTTTGTAGATGACATATATTGTTAAGATAATAAAAAACGCAGACCAAGTCGTGGCATTAGCTAATATATAAATATAATCTGCCGTTGTACGAGCATCACTCAAAAACTACCTAATAGATTGTAATATTTTTTTTAGAAGAATAAAAGATATATGTATTAAATAATTGGTTCTTATCTAAAAAAAGAATAATCACGAGAGCTTTATTTGATATATAGAGTTATTAAAGTTTAAGGAAACCACATTTTTTATAAGCACTACGCGTTCAACGATGTTAATTTTCTTGACGAGAAGTGAAGTAGAATCTGAACGTAAAATATAATGTTAAGATTATAAACGACGCAGACGAAGTCGCAGGTATCAGATACTCGTCAATATTTTTATCCTAATAGGTATTAATACAAATGTATGCATTATCAAAACATATCATCGCAAAATTGATAGCCTATTAAAATGAAAATAATTTTAGAAATCATAAAATATGTACTCCCATAATCTGAATAGATTTTGAGGGGATCTGTAGGTAGACGACATTTCAGCGAATAATCTATACTTTTTTTAATGACTTGACAACCTGGTAGGTTTTGTTCAGCGAAATGCAATGTTTAATCAGAGCATAATATAAACAATAGTTCTGTAATCCACACGTGCGACGTCGTAAGCATTGCTAGTAATGAAAGAATGGTTAGCACTTTTTTTTTATTTTTGTCGTAGACCGCTACAGAGAAAATAGCTCTTGGTTTGGATTGTCGACAGTGTATATTAAACCAATAAACTGAATCGATTTAACCTTCTACAATAAATGATAAAACAACGAACTGAATATAAATACGGGTTACGATATTTAAATGGAAAACTGTCAAAAGTCGTGTGCGATAATTAAAAAATAATAATTAAAGAACTTCATGATTTATACGTCACCTGCACATTATATAGTATACGTATAATTGATTGGTATTTTTATTATGGAAATTGATTTTTTTTAACAATAAAGACCACCTTTAATCAAGTTTTCCTTATAAGGTATACTTGGCACTAAAATTCAGCATTACAATAAAATTACTTTATTGCAGCATTCCAGCTAAAATACTCGGTACGACAACCGTGACTCATTTAACTTCAATTTGTAGATTAAAAAGAGCGGGCTAAAGTTACTACAGATTTATGTTAAAGGTAATCTCGCACGACTCGTACTTGTAATACAAGGACCACACACTCATACCATGTCAAGTTGAACAGGGATGTAGCTAGGATATATATATATATATATATATACTCAATACGAAATATTTATTTGTTCAGTTCATGAACATCTTATTAGCTATGAACACGAGATTATATGAAAGGAAATAACAGGTGGAAATTTAAAACCTGTATAAAATTGCACACCGTCATTTTCTACCAACACATTTCATAGATATATTTTTTGCTACAATAATTGAGGAAAAGGAACGAAATATATAAATGCTATATTGTCACCATTGATATACATAAAGACGGTTTTTTATACATCAATGATTGACAAATAAAGAATTAGAATAATGCTATTAAAAGTTGATTACCATGACAAAACTGGACAGAAAAAAACTTGTATATTGGATCTAAAGTTAAATTAGGATATATTAGAGTTTTAGCTGGATTTTTATACGTGAATTTGTTTGAAAGGTTCTTCCACAACTAAGTGACTACCTACGTGCCTGTTCCAAGTGATTTTTGCAATTACCAAGAGACGGCACACATATCTGTCGGCAATTTGCCGCTCCTCCCGCGGACTCGCGGTGAGTGGTTTCTCGGAAACGTTACATTGCATCGACTGTGGACCAAGCTACTGCGATTAACGCACTAATTACCACCGCTGTATCGTGTTGCCATTTCAAGAGAGTATATCACCAGTTCGACCACTACCATTATATACATAAAGACAAGATCTTACACATTTTTTCGTACAATTAACATTAATTAAAAAGATAGCTTTTTGTATTGATTTTAAATGAATAAATAGCCCTGCGCGAGTTGATTTTTAAGTATGTAACTAGTTAGATAAAGGAATGTAGATAACAATTTATACCTATGAATAATTTCATTTCATAGGTGTATATTAATATTGTAGGGAATTACATAATAATAACATAATATTATACCTACATATTCATAAGACCTAATCTTTTGTTTGTTTGTCCCTTTCCATGTTTATTTTAGTACCACTTATCCAATTTAAGTAGCTATCCTGCTAAGTTTTAGACAAAATTATAATATGTAAGATAACATAAGGATTATGCAGCAACATTAATAAGGGTCTCCTCCAGTAGGTTACCTAAATCATAACAGACTACTAATGACCAATGACTACATACATAATTGTAATACAATAATTAATATATTTAAATCATAGAGTATAATAACCATTAATCTGTAAAGTAGTTTTCTACCAGTGAGTAAACACTTTACAATCAGATCTGTTGTTCTAAAGATTATCTACTATAAATATATTCACAAACTTGGCCAAAGTATAAAAGTAGTATAGACTGAAGAAACAAGCGTACAGATGTCGGCAAAGTTATATTTAGTTATGTCCTAAGGCAATATATAGAAACACAAGAAATTAAATATATTACATGAACACTGAACAGTTGGGTCGAATGAACAGCTGAATCATTCACAATGTTGATGTAATAATGTAAAAACAAAGCATAAAATAAATCTAGAAAATAGTTGATCTAAAATTGGCCACAAGTCAGTATTTCATATATTTCAGACTTACACTGAGAAAGATAAATTAAACTGTACTATAAATATTTCAAAATTCAGTAAATATAGAGAGAAAACTGTAATAAATATCATAGTTTAATTATTTAATGTATGGCCATATTAATGATTTAGTAAAAAACATAAGGAAATCGAAAAACAAGGTTTTTTTAGTGTAAAAATAATAAGATTATTAACTTTAAATATCTTTAAAAACTTAGGAATATAGGTAATTAGTATATATATTTGTACATATATATAAATGTGTATATATGTAGTACCATTTTTTTAAACTATCTAACTCTAAACCAATTTAATAGAAAATGTTGTAACCACCTTAATTTTAATTGGTAAATAATATTAGTGTTTTTCAATAAAATACAAATGTTGGTATATAAAAAATGTTCTTTACCTTGAATTAAATAGACATAAACTTTATACTATTCTTTATATATTTATACTATTTTAGTACAGTAAACCTAAGTAAGTGTGACCTATGTATAAGTAACAAACGACTTTCATTGAAATTCATTATGTGTTTGCTTAAACACACTTCTCTTAGTAAAATTTGACACTTCTGAAAATTATTAATAACTAGCTTTTGCCTGTTACTTCACTTACATTAAAGTAGATTTAACCTATACCTCAGAAACCACACTTCTTTCTAGATTAAATGTACCTATGTCCTTTTCTGTACCCCTGACAATGTGTATGCAAAATATTATGATGATTTGTTGATTAGTTAAGATGTGAAAGAGTAATAAAGCAATAAATAAATTCACACTTATTACATTAGTTATTAGTTACTCTGATCAAATATTGCATTGACTTACATAATATACAATTATAATTGAGATTTATGCTGTATTTCATGAAGTTCTTATCGATCTTTCTTTCTTCACAAGAAATTACATTTTAGAAACTCTTTGCTAATTGAAATAGTTCTTATGTTGGAATTTGTATTGTTTAAAAAGATTTTTTAATGTCATTGATAAAAAATTGAAAAATAATTTGTAAACGGGAGAATGATATTGGTAGCTACATACCTCATGAACAGGGTATTTGCTTATTAAAAAATATTAACTGGTACCTAGAGGTCCCATTTATCCAGGTTATAATACTTCACTGGTTGCAAGCATGTCTTAACAAAACATAACAAAGTGACAGATGGTAAGAAAAGTAGAAGGTACTTCTAGGAATTAATGTTAGATGTAGTCAGTAAACTTTAAGAAAACGAAAAACATTTCAAAGAATAGTGAGAACTGATACTCCATTCTTTTCGACTATGGGTAAGGTAGGTAGGTATAGATAGATGGAGTTAAAAAAACTGTTAATTACCGAGAAAAGATGCAGGTTTTAATTTCAAAACACTTAAAATAATAACGATATTAAACTTAAAATGTTAATAAATTCAATTAAGATATTCTGTTTAAACCGTGTTAATAAATAATTATACGTCATGTATTTTGCAATTCAATGTTTGTGTAAGCTCAAAAGTAATAAGTAGAAAAAAGTATTACTCACCGAAACTGTTGGATGACAACCCAACTTTCCAAGAATTACAAATACAAGTACTTCAAATTAAACACAGATGTTTTATATTTCACGTCACTGTTCATCGAGTCTTTTAATATCAATGTAGAATTAATTCATAATAGTTCTAAATATTTCGATATTTCAAATAATAACTTATGATAAATTAACCACTCCTGCCTCTACGAGCAAACGCGTGTGACTGACTAGAGGTTGACATTGACGACCACAGATTACACATTTTACTTTCCTTGAACCATAAAGTTTGAACGGATGAATATATGCATTATCTGTGGATTGGGTAGACGCGGACGATAAACTGAAAAGTCTTAATCTATGGTTTGTAAACAGAGAAACAAATAGACTAACCCATCGTGTAACCGGGTGTGAGATAGCGATATTTTCGGTTAGTGTTGTCATTTAATTCATTTTCCTTAAAATACTGCAAATTAGGAAAGAGTATGACATTAAATTAAGTATGTTCAAATGAAAATAACGACGACTATATATGTAATTTTAATTATTATAGTATACGTCAAAATATAACTTTTCGAATTTATCAGTTCGACAATCATAATGAAAGGCAAAATTTATATCACAAGTATTGTTTGAGAATATGTATTTAAATGATTCCTGTACCCAACAACGTCTACTGTTTTTGCTTTATCCATCGTGTCCTTTTGAGCAGCCTGTTAGTTTAATCTACCCAAATATCTACCAAAGCGATCCAAACACTACTTGATTTTTAGGTCAGCTTCCTGCTATAACACCAATGATAATTTGTATTTTGGAATGTTTCAACGATTAAAATATTCTAAAAAGTATAAATAATTTATTTAGTGCAAGGAGCAAATAATTTTTTGATTATTTAAAAGTTTTAAACCCCTTGAAAGATACACTTAAATTACATGTAATTATATTGTGACAGTTTCCTTTCCGAAAAAGTTCAGTTTATTCTCGAATTGTGACATAAATTGTATAATGATATTGTTAAGATGTATTAGTAAGCTATGACCATACCGTAAAGATACTAATAAGGATCGTAAGGTGTAGTTGAATAAATGTAGTCATTCATCAGGAAAGAAAATCAAAATAAAACTATTGTTTATACTATTTAAATATTTATTTAATAATCATCATTAATGTCATTGATTTTTAAATAAAATGATTTTTTATATATGTTTCTCAACCTTTCTTTTGGTTCACTAATATTTTTCCAAACACCTCTACCACAGACTTCGATCCAGATCCCCTTTGAACTGTCATTTGACGGAAATCTAAAACATACAATATTATAGATAACAAACAGTAGTTCATTTAGACGAAAAATTCATATTACAATATCACTATAATTTACAAGCAACACGAGCAGTATCGCCAAGGGCAAGTAATTTTCTTACCATATCTTCATAGTCGTTACAAAACTATATAGACTTATGTCAAAAAAATGAAAAAAAAATCCTACATTTTCTCATATAAAAATAATTGAAAAAACACAAGATTCTCTTTGTTTGTGTCCTTACTAAGACCGGTGCTTTTTCTATATAAATCTCGTGAATGAAAATAACAGATATAGGGCCGCAGTTTCTTAATACGAAAGATATTTTTTGTTTAAAATATACATTGTTATTTACGCTTCACTAAATATCATAATTACAACCACGAACAAAAATAGCGTCTATAGAGAAATCGGGTAAAATTAAATTTGATTTCTGAGAACCCCAAGCTTAAAATATTGTGGTTATAATGTTTTATTTTTTATTGTTTAAATAGGCAGTATTTGGTTATGAATTACTTAAACGTATTAATAAAACAAAATGTTAATGCAATAATAATTTATTTTGATTATAACTACGAATTAACCTGAAACTCACATGTGAAATGTACCTAATGTCGCAAAATCCCAATCTTGTTCTGTTCTGACATCCTAAAACACAGCACTGTACCATTCTTATCACGTACAAAAGTCTGTTCTATATTAGAGATAACATTAACTATAATAATATATGAGGTTTCCTTGAATAAACACAATAAAACACTTCCAACCAAGATTTTTTTGACAATGAGGAGTCTAGGAGGAGTTGGTGCCAAACAGTTACAGCGATAAAGACAAAAAAAATAGTTATTCTCTTTCACTCTTCGTATTTTTCTGTGTTGCTGTTTCATTTTATAGCGAAAGAGTAAGTAATATGACTTACTCTATTAGTTTCTCTCTCTACGTGTCTATACTACGTTCTCGGAAAGTGCACAATAAAGATGGCGATTTTAGATCGTATAATAGATAAATCAATTGTAATACATAAAAAAATTGATTTTTTTATCGTATTAAAAAAACAATCGATCTAGCGGATCTATCTCTGACATTGTAAAATCGTGACTCAATATTTTCTATTTAGTGTTGTCCGGTGAAGCTGTAGAGGCATGTCAGGCCAATACCGTAGTCAGTTCCAGAAATTAAAATCTATTTAGATAAAATAAACCTGTAAATAATTTACAATTAGTTCAACGTACTCAAACAGGGAATTTTTTTAACTTTATTGAACATAAACCCGAAAGATAACCCCAACACGTTTCATATATTCTTTAAAAATAAAAGTTTAGTTTGCTGTAGGATAGTTAATGTTACAATTATAAATATAGTTTTAAATTTATTTTTGAATTTTTTACTTCATTAGAACTCCGAAACTACAGTTTTTAATAACGAAAACGGACATTTTAAGACGTAGAAAAGATTTGCGAATTGAAAATAGTATTGTAGCAGGTCATATCTAACATGGTAAAGTAGAAACAAATTAAAATTGTCATAATATTATAATGACTACCATATTTATATCTCTTATCATAATTTAGCTTTTTATAAAATCCAAAAATTTAATTTTTTTTATTAAAATGTTTATTATTATTATTATGATCAAATAACGTTTTACGTTAACTTATTTATATATTCTAGTTATCTTCTTTATAATATTTTATAGATTTCTACATGTAACTAAAGTATGCAGGCTGTTCTTTAAAGATAGAATTGGCATCATTATCTGTAATGTATTTGAACATTATAGCGTGGCGTAGTGTGTTACTGCTAAAAAATGAAATGGATGTTTCTGAAGTTAAGCTTCTTTGGTATGGCTTTGAAATTCTGATCCGCAATCTTTTTATGTGACTCTTCTCTCATCCCTACTGTGTCAAATTTAGAATGATAATTGTGACTAACGGTGAACCCTTTATGATGTTATGGCGTACAGTTATAAACATCTTACCAACAAAAATACAACACTTCATAAGCGTGTGCTGCAAAAATTATCGTCTTAATTTTGTCATATTCTGATATTTACGTTCTTTCAAATCTGATTCGAATTTCGTTAACAACACGGTCAACTTTAACAATTTTCTCATTCATCGTTGATCATTCTGTCCCACAAGAATACTATTTCCTTTTAAAAATACTGTGATTTGAAGTAATTAAATATACAGTTTTCTTCAAATCCATCATAATTAATCACTATTATGATTAAATGGAGTATTTGCATTTTTGGGTACTAACTATTTCATTCTAACAAAATTAATGGCATTTAAAAATTTTAAGCATGTTTTTAATTTGGTATTTATTGCCTATGTACATATCTACTTACAACCAATTAATTAATATATGTATTTTTTTTTATTTTAACGAAATTGTATACATTTCTTCTATAGGCCACTTCAGACAAATTTCTAATCTTCAGTGTTTTTCTTCTTTTCATATTTAGACAGCCAATCATCACTAGGGAACAGCACTTGTTTCAGAATAAGAGGTACCCCATATTCTTTTCTGTATCCCTGACAATGTGTGTGCAACATTTCATGATGATTAGTTGAGTAGATAAGTTGTGAAAGTGTAACAAACAAGCTCATATTTTCAATTATGATATTAGTCAGGAAGTAAGAATTATTATCGCCATTGCCACGTGGGCAACTATTTCGTTTTACAAAATCACCCTGATATGAACTCTCATGATTTTTTTGTAATCCATATTACCATTTCTAATTTCTTTTACTTATGCTCAATCATATGGTAGAATGCAAAATATTATCATTATTATATGGTCGTATAACGAAGGTTTATGATTAATGTGAAATATCTAATATCACGGTTGGAGACAAAAAAAAATCACATACCGTCACTGACTGTATATTTGTTTTAACGTCATCTAGGTTTCATACCCTGTACTACGTTGTTAATGTAATGAATAATTATCAGCAACTTTTTTAATGCCATCTACATATTAATTCTTTGAACATTTTTAATATCTCATGTCATGGCTAAAGTGATCGGCTCGTATTAACGAGCCGTATCCACATCCACTGTAGAGGGCAGAGCTGTGGAGCAGTATCCTTACGTGATTCACAAAGGGGCGGATGAGAAGATTACATTAGGTTTATTGCTTTTTTTTTCTTCTTTATTTGTAATTGGGGTTTGGTCACAAATTGACCATGTGACCCCAGTGATTACAACCAAAATGACGTTTGTACTATTCATAAAAATATTACCAAATCCTAACGGTTTTTAATACTAAGCGTAACCAATTTGTAAAGCGTTCTTGCTTCTTCGGAGGTTGGGAAAGCGAGGATGCTATTACATAACCCAAGGGTTCTTAATGACACATTCTTTTTATTTTCCAGTGCTAATCTTGGAGCTTCGTTACGTACACATAGGTTAATTACTTATTATTGCTATGATTTTTCTTTGGCATATGGCGGTAAACACGAAATTGACTATTATTGATGTATCTGATGTTAATAATATCTAATTATATCACAAATATAAATATAGTTGATTCAGGTACCAAATATTTTACAGCTATATGAAGGTTAGTTAACGAGTGCAAGGAATTTTTTCTTTTTTGGAAAAATCACGTTTCTAATTATTGAAGCTTAATTTCACTAAGTTAGGCCATTTCATATTTTGTATCCTAAAAATAAAATACGTATATAGGTAATCACTGCCAAAAATTATAATGAGCATGGAAGTCGTTTGGAAGCTATTAGAGTTTAGAAGAAATCAAGCGCGCAGACAGGCACGGTGCACCGCTGGATTGTGCCAGCTATCAGCTAGTATGAGCGTACAATCCAATAGATTTATTATCTTACTTTATTTATTTTATCGGACGTTAGCCTACTTAAAATTATAATAAATCAAGATAATTATTATGTGTGATAATACCTTCAGTAGTTGGAATAGAGGCATAATATTTTCATATCAACATTAATAAATCGAAAAAATATATTTTTTTTTTATATTTTTAATATTTATTTAGCAATATATTAAGAATTTTATGTAGAAATTATTTTATACATAGGGTTTAATTAAAATAACATGATCAACTGTCTAAATTGTGTGGTTTAAAAATTATTAGTACAAGACGCTACTGAACGCTCGCGAATGGGTTTTGTGTTGAGTTGGTGTTTTAAACTATATTAAAGTCAAAATTATATAAAATCTATTTATAGCCCATTTCATACATTTCATTTAAAGTAAATATAATTGCGCTTTTGTTGACTTTTATTTGGAATTTATATGAAAAGGTTTGCCATCGGCATAGAATTATGAAACGGCTTACACTGGCAGCTTTGTTACTCTATGGCCATCGGTAACATAATCAGTGTTTAACTCCCCTTGGAGATTATTTCCAAAAAATATTTCTCAACGCTCCCTATTCTAAATAAGGAAATCCTGTGCATACTTTCATGCCTCTAGAATCACAGGTTTGAGCTCTGCGTTATCTATCAGTGCGTTTCAAGGACCTTATTGAATATACTTTTGGTATTCTAGTCTTGTTATCTTAAAATTGCTTTATGAGGATTGAAGGAAAATGAAAGATATAGTACTTTTTCTTAGATTTAATAGCAGACTTCTTAGCGTTTCGAAGGTGTTTAAACGCTCCCAGAGCGCGGCGTACCATGACGCCTCGCCACCATGCCTGAATGCGAGTAACAGAGGCGCGCTGGCGTTCTTCGCGTGCCAACCGTGCTGCACGTTCTCGTTTAAAGGTGAGCCAGCCGCGTATCTCCCCTTCATGTAGTTGGTACTAATACGAAAAATTATACAGATAAGCTTGTAGATAAATAAATATTATAAATTTTGAAACGTTGATAACTCAGTGGTTAAAGTTTTCGGACACGGTGATCGACGTATGTTCAAATTCTTGCGAACGAACCGGAACCTTCGGTTTAGGAAGATATCGTATCGAAGCCATCCGATAGTGGTAGGGCTTTTTTTAAGCCCGCCTGGCTTTACCATCCTCAAGTTAAAAATCTATCACCAATCAGTAAAATATGGATGTGTTCCGTCAGCTGCACTTAAGACCTAATCCCTCTAAGTAGGTGTGTTTAACATTTTGGACCACATGATCATTTTACATCGGTTAAGATTCTGGTCAAAGGCTATAACCTACAATGTATAATAAATAAATAATAGATTCGTAGGATTATTTTTCAGCAGAGTGTGCCAACAGCTAGTTTATTTTTTAGCTAGGTAGTGTAGTAGTACAAGCTATAGAAGAACGTATAGCTAATCGAGAATTTACAATTTCGTTATTGACTTGCAAAACAATTTTAGAAAACTATGTTTAATTAAAACAAATTACAATATGAAATTTAAATATTAATGCTCTTACGCACCATTTTCTGCAACTCTATCCGACGAAGACTAGTAATCTTCAAGTGCTCCATTTTACATTTTAATTTTTCGTTTATATTACTTATGTCATTAGAATATCGCTGCTGCCAAAATTCCAAAGAATCTTCATGTTCCTAAGATTTGAAGTAAAATAGTATATAGTGACCACTTTTATTTTTACATTTATAAATATTTAAATCGCCATCGGGCGTATACAGAATTTATATAAAAACAGTGATAAATGCATTCAGAGGTAAATAATTTCAAGTATTATAATTCGAAGTCGATGGCTTAACCAGGCCTTTTACTTTGTGAACGATTCTGTTTTCTAAAACACAGCCTGATACTATGGTTAACATCCAGTCGTTGATCACACTCTGAATGTGTAAATATCTGACTCTCGGGATACGGCGTAGTACTCAAAATATTAATTACCTGTGGCAGAGACACGCCATTATTTTTATGAGATCGACATGTAGCTCGTTAAAACTATGAATTTAACGTAATCAATTAGTTGTTTGACTATCGAATTTTGAAGACAGTTAAATTGTTCCAATACTCTCGTTTGTCACCTCTACCGTCGCTTCTAACGGTTTTATATTATTTGCTCCAAGCAAAAATGATAATTTTGGCGGCCTTATCAAATTCGGTTTGTACAAATATATGATAATTAATGTAGCTCTAAATCGGTTCTCAACAAGACAAGACTGGGACTGCGAGACTCTTGCGATCTTGCAGTTAAGTTAGGCTGAGATGTGAACATTATTGAGTATTATTGAGTATCCGGGGGAATTAGAGGCCTTACGAAGCCAACAGTGTAGGTCAGTTGGAAAAAAAAAATGATAATGATGTTTGGGCGCCGCCGCCCTCATATCAAAGTTCGCCGACTTTCCAAGGTCAGTCTTGGTCTTGTTACAATTTGGCGGTCTTGCTAAAATGCAAGAATGATGTATCGCCACATTACTACATTACACCTGTGCAGAGCCAGGGTCGGTCACTATTAATATATTAAATTTGATTTTTGTAAAATTACATATTCTAGTTCATTGTCATTTTACCTTTATCTGCAGCTCGTAAATTTTTACCAGTTCTTTATGTACCCGCTGTTCGTAGTCAATGCGTGGAACTGGAGGCCTTTGAACATTGTATTCAAGTTCCAAAGACTCCGCGCTTGCCAGCAACCATCTCTCTGCGTAGCGGATCCTTGCATTAACATTGTAAAAATCATCCTGATGAATATATAACCTGGATTTAATCTCTACTTCTAGCCCAATAGTTTAGGTTGACTTTATTAATAATTTAAGCAATTTCGTGAAGTCATATAATTCTATATAAAGGTTGCTTATTTCTCCATTAAAGTTGAAAGTAATATATGGGTCCGTGTATTGTATGAAGTAAATTGGCTAAAAATATGGAATATAAATCGCCTATGGCGGTAAATGTAATTAAAATATAACATAATTTCAATTTTTACTAGAGGATATAAATTTATTATGTAAAAGCCATAATATAAAGTAAATCACAAAAACCGTTTACGTTTATTTTATCGCGTAGAACTGGAATTTTATTATCCATGTCTTGAAGATCTGATCGCCATTTTTTTCTTTTCATTTTCAGTTCTTCCACATTTGTCTCAAGGGACCTGAATTAAACAAATTAAATCAGGTAAATAATACACGTAAAAAAATACATAGAATAATTTAACATCTTTCTCTAACAATATAATATATCAGAGGCATATTTATCGTAGTCCGGTGGAACTGTAGTGGCCTTGCCAGGCTAATAGTGTAGGTCAGGTGGATTTTTTTTTAATTAAAAATATACATTCGTATTGGTGAAATAATTTTATATTGATCTACACTTTCCTATCCAAATCTACACAATCTGTTTACATAATTTATACATCGAAGCCAATATTTAACCTTGTTAAACCATAGTCAATATATTTTTGAAATTAAAATATGGGAATTTTCGTAACATTCTTCGATTTTCTTTGCATAAAATAAAAGTTTATACACATTATAAAAAGAACTATATTATGAGTACGCGTTGAAATCTTTTATTGATTCATTCGAATGCTGTTCTCATCCAATTATAATCAATACATATTATTAAAGCAAAGTCGTCTGCCGCGTCTGTCGGTCTGTCTAGATGTTCGCGATAAACTCAAAAACTACTTAACGGATTGTAATGCGATATTCACCAATATTTAGACTAATTCACGGGGAAGGTTTAGATATATAATTTGTCAAGGTATTTTTGTAAATTGGTTGAAATATTGTGATAATTATTGAAAGAATCGGGAAAGTCAAGCCACCTTAAGCGTTTCATGCACATAAGTATATATTTTGTTACCATCAGGGCAGGACAATGTCTGCCGGCCCCGCTAATTATAAGATAATATAAAGTAGAAGGAGTATTTTGATAAGCCTTAACTTGTTTTGTTATATCTAAAAGGGATTAGGCAGAATTTTCGACGAAAGCTCCCAGGCGGCTTGACTTTTTCCAATTCTTTCAACAATTGTCATTATATTTCAAATAATTTACAAAAAAACCTACTTTATATACCTCAACCTTCTCCGTGAATTACTCTATCTATTGATGAAGACAGCATTACAATCCGCTCAGTAGTTTTTGAGCTTATCGCGAACACCCAGACAGACAAACAGACGCGGTGGACGACTTAGTTCTATAATATGTAGTGATAAATACATTCAATGTGATAAATTTACCTCATATATCTATTTTATAAAATAATAAATAAGGAAAACAATCTATGGGGCAAAGTTTTGTTACTAACATAATCAATTTTTCTTGATCCAGTCTTTTGTTTAAAGCAGATGATTCTCGTTGTTTGAGATATTCAGTTGCTTTTTGCAGTGTGTGACATTTACCATTTTCCAATACTTCGATCAGCGTTCTTCTTAATACATCTTTAATGGTGTCTCTGTAAGCAGATCTTTGTTCAATTTACCATTGTTTTTTTCTTATATTACCGTGTTTTATATTTCAAAAGCGAAGCGGGAATAACACAATTGGGCAACTGTCCAGACGAGCGTAAGTAACTGCGGTTTCGGTATAATGTTGTCTTCACGACAAGCTCAGTCTCGGCATAAGATTCGAACCTACGAAATTACGAACATGATGCCAATAAGGCACCATTATTTCGTATAGATTGATAAGAATGCTAGAAGTTTTACCAAGTTACATTGTGGTTGCACTGCACAATTGTGGGCTGAAAGGTATGGTTTATAAGAGGCACATGAGGCGTTCTATCGCTTCTATCTTGCCTGTTGTTACGGGGCTTCAATTAGGATTATTGGCCTTTTTAGATTTGGTCATATAATATAATATAGCTGTATGTTGCAGTGACCATTAAATACCAAGAGAAACCAACTGCCTATCTACTAGTTTATATTATAAAAAACACCACTTTTTAGATATGATGTTGATTTAATTAAGCCATTATCAGGAAAACTATCATACGAACATTCAATGTTCTTAATATGTTACATATATATTATATGTGTATAATATTTATTACAACCATAGTAATTTCGAGTATTATCAATGTATTAAAGTGATGTTATATGCATATAACGCCATCTACGAATATTTACGTACAACTTACCGATCTCTTAACAGTTTTTCACGTTGCAGTCTCTCCGTTTTACCAGCATGCTTCTGATGTTGGTTTCTGAAGTTCGTACAGCCTTCTAAAACATAAAAACAGATGGCAGTGAGGATTCGAAACTGGTAAAGGCTTGTCGTTCGTTGACGTAATAAAATTTAACGATTCATTACCGCACTAAATTTGAAAATAGATGAAGCTAAAAGGCGTGTTATTACTGTTCCTGTATCGCGCTAATTATTACTGAAATAAATAAAATGATAACTGTATTTCGCAAAACAATTTATATTGGTAAGCCTAAATTAGTATACTGTAATAAATAATATTAGAATAGGGTGAACAATCAGGTTTATAAGATTTAATTTATTACTTATTACTACACTGTAATGCATCTATTAATTATCTTATCATCGTCATCATCAACCTGTAAGAGATCCACTGCAGGGCCATATGCATCTTCCCGAAGGAAGATATAGGCATAATCACCAAGCCAGCCCACGACGTACTGGTGATTTCAAACTGAGAAATCCACATTTCTATATGTTTTCCAAATACGGTGGTACCACAAGGACATTTCTCAGGTTCAGGTTTCCTTACGATGTTTTCCTTCACCATAATCCGATAGTGTTACCAATTCAAATTAGTAAACGTACGCGAATTCAGAAAATTTTGTTTTGCCATTCCACCGGTCAAACCACTAGACCACCATGACATTATATTAATTATTATACTGAATATTGATTGCATACATAGATGGATGATATAGTACTCTTAAATCTTTATGTGCCGTAGCACATATCCTAGACTAAAAGCATAAATAATACTAATGAGCATTTATTATTAATCGAGAATTAAAAATATATTTTGTCACAAGTTCTCCTAATATAATACAATATATTTACTTTAAAACCTTTTCTATCATTTACAATAACATAAAAAATGTCTTAAATATGACATCATTATAAATAGGTTGTCAGACAATTTCAGATACTTGTTTATCCCATGCAACTTGTACTGTATATACCTAAATTATGCGTGTATCTATCTACAAGAAGTTATTTTAGTATTACGGTTCAGGATCGCTTACAGCCGCGGATTTAATCTAGATTGAATAGGGAATAAATCCGAAAGTAAAATTAAATCAATGAAAGTGAATTCTAAAAGATTTCTGCTTCAATGAACAAGCAAGTATCAGTCCTGTTTTGAGATTTTCTAGAAGTTTACAAAAATAAATTTCAAGTAAAGACGAGTAATATGGGTAATAAGCGACGCGACACCTTTTAATTTGCGTTGACATTTTATAAGGTGTTTTATGAGAACTTTGAATTAATCGATATGAGAAATTTTTCACGGTTATGTGAAGTTGCTCTTTTTCATATATGGCTTGAGTACAGGAAGAGTGCAAACGTAGTCCGATGATATGTAGAGGCTATAGTGCCAACAGAGTATGTCAGTTCGAAAAAAAAGGAACAGTGCAAAATATATTTTTGTTATTTCGGGGTACTATGATTTACATTGATGTACGTTCAATAATACACAAATCTTTAAATACTTGATTGTAATGTTAGTATATTTCGATTTTAAAGCATAATTAAGTAAAGTCGTATTTCTAAAACATTAAGATCCTACATTAGTTTATTATTATTGCATGATATTCATTGTTAAATTTATAAGTAAGGTAGAATTTATACATTATACCTACCAATTATACCTATTTATACCTACCAATAATATTTAATTGTAAAAGTGCCACTTCCAATGATAGTGCAAACAGTATACCATCCATGTTCTCGATTCTGAAACAGTTTTAAGTTAACTATAATTGAATTACTTAATCACATTAGGTAAATATTTACTTGAATCATAATTAACTAAAATCGTATTATTTTATATATATAATATCAAGACAACGTAAGGATTAATAAATGTCAATATTAACTTCTTATAGTAATAATTTGATTTTGTTTTGTATTAACCTCTTGAAAATACTATGCGCAGTACCGAACCTAAAACTATATACAGAGCGGCCAAAAAGTTTGACAGTGCACTGTACTTCGTTAGGTCTCATAATTGACACTGTGATCTAAAATGAAATTTGGAACGTGCTTAACTATTGTGAGTGTAAGGAAAATAACAAATATCTACTATATACTTTTTACACAAGCACAAAATAATAGCAAGAATATTGAATACTGAACTAATACTTTACAGAAAAATTATTTTTTATACATAATAAATTGAAAAAAAAAGAAATTTGAACTAAAGTATGAAGGAATTAAATAAATTCATCTATATTAGGCTATACATACGCTGATCCGGATTCCAATAGACAGATGGTCGTGACTCTTTCGCGTATAGGACACCCTACCACTTCGTTTGGTTACTGAATATACATCCGCTGATATGAGAACGGGACATGCCTAAGCGTACCACTAGACCGGTGCTTGTGACCCTTTCGGGTGCAGACATCCTACTACTCCGTTTATTTGAGATTTACATCCGCTGACCCGAGAACACGAAAAGTGTAAGCGTTTCCCTAGACGAGTGTTACAACTGATATATGTGGTCGCGGTTCATTCGGACATAACTGGCACATCCTATCACCCGGAACATTAAATACATTAAAATAAAACATACATAACAACGAATTATACCAAAATATTAATCGGAATAATCAGTTGAATATGTTTTACAAAATAGAGGTAAATATGACAAAATAATTACAAGAACCAAAAATAATTTACGGGGACTTATTACTTCTAATAATTAACCACAATATAAGGCAAGAACAGAAACGCTAATTTGCATAACCTAACCACTATGACATTTCTTATCCTTCTGTTCCATTACTTGAAAAGGAGTCGCAGTATGAAATTAAAATCGATCTCTCTCAATAAACATCTATTAGCCTGTAAGTGAAGTGAGATAAATGTATTTCCTACTTGATTAGCATCCACTACGTTCGATTCGATTATCGGAAGTAACTACCGTAGTCCGGTACTTATTAAAATTATAATTAATTGATAGAAGACACTATAGTGAATATAGCAAAATGGTAGAATACAATATTAGTGTACATCAAAGACCTATAAAGGTACGTATGTATATTCTTATAATTTATTTCACTTATTTATATTATAATAGACACACTAGATATTGATAAATTAAACACCAAAAATAAGTAACAACAATCTCATATACCTTTCGTTTGTAGTCATTGTAAATTCTCAAATACTTAGCAATTTCTAACGTTTTCACTAATAACCACAAACAATGTTCAATTCCTACACAGAGTTTTGTGATGGTGAATCGATAAACTGTTGTAAATTTCCATGATCTACCATAGCAACAATAGTATTGTGTAATCAATAGACAGATATATACGAGTATTTAATTATCTAGTTCTAATTCTAAATAGTGGTATTTTAAGGATGCCGAGATAAACATGTAAAAATGTACCTTTTTAAGATAGATAAATACCTATTACTTTTACATTATTAACATTACGAAATCACGATTGTCCTTGTGTATAAAATATAAAAAACTAGTTTTTGCTCGCGGCTTCGTTCGCGTTAATGTATATTTTATCTGTATGTATGATGATGTTTGATTGATTTATATGAATATGTTTCAATTAAACAGTACATTTTTCTGGACGAGAATTACCTTATGTCCTTTCCTGTTCCTCCGGCAACGCGTATACAAACTTTCATGACAGTCTGTTGAATATTTAAAAGGAATAGGCGTGAAAACGTAACAAACAAACGAACTTTCGATTTTCTAATATCAATAAGATTTAGAAAGTCAATGTAAAAAATATGACAATGATATTTAATTTAAAGTTATTAGTCGAGTCTAAAATTAAAGGTGTTAATATAAATACACTTAACACAGAGAAGAAACGTGCACCGAGCTTTCAATACAGCTCTTTTATTTAAAATAACACGTTTGCATAGCGATCATGAAACTTTGAATCAGTAATCTGTTCCGTTCAATAAGTTCCTTCTAGTTTACCGCCTGTGGAATAATGATTAATTTATGAAGTGAACTTCAACGATTAAATAATATTACAGTTAAGTATAGTTCAAGAATTTTTTATTTCGAACTAGCTACACTTTTGATCTGGCAAGGCCTCTACAGTTTCACCGGACTACTAAAGGGAGCGCTTAAGGCACTCACATAATTTTATATAGGCAACCATCACAAGGGCGAAGGGTGCGCCTCGGCTTGGACTGTCATCAAATATAACGAGTCTAACTAAGCTTTTTTTTTATTAAGCTAAGCTAACTATTATTTCATACATATATAAATTCGTGAATCAATCACGTGTACCAAGCATGTATGTTTGACGAACTTATACATGTTACTTGTATCTAACTACTAAGTTAATCAAAGCGTTTAAGAAAATAATTTTGTGCCTGAGTAGTTTTTTATACATTCAGTTTTTATTTACATAACTTTTATTTTTCAACGTGACAGATCTAAAGTATCACTTAACTCAAGCTCAGTTTTATTTATAAGTACCATATACATGATATTCTAGAAGAGATATATTTAGTCACATGTTCAAAATTCTTTATGATTTCTTCAAATAAAGAACGCGAATGTACTGCAAACTGCCATCTCATATTTCATGGGTAAAAATTGAATTGTTACTATTAAAATTGTTACTTTTATTCAAATGATAATACAATTGATTTTCTTTTGTTTGTATAAGAACTACTTAAAAAATAAATTCTTGAAAATATTTCAACATAATTTTTTTATGAAATTGCGGAGCTGAACTATATTGAATAATACTTATATATAAAACTTACTGCAAACATAAGGGTTGAAGTCTCAGAAACAATTTGTATTGACGTACTTTTAATATAATCAAAAGTCGCAAAATATAAAAATTTGTGATAAAAAAAAACAATTACAAATTACATAATACATTCTTTTCAAGAAATTAAATGTTTTTATATAATAGTTTTCCTTAAAATACGTATAATTCAATATAATCACCGAATAAATTAATAGTAAAATGAATAATATAAGTATATAGTATAGTAGCATTATTTATCTCAGTAAAACAGTTTCCAAAATATTGTTCTATAACACATGAAATCCTCTACCTTGTTAAATGAATCTACATGAAAAATGTTAGATCCTTCATAATCCGTGTAATTCTAATCGAGAGTTTTATGTCAGGATATTTTAAAAAAGTTTAACAAAGCGATTGTACATACTTTTTACATTACATAAAAAAAATGCCCGTAAGATAGAAAGAACACGGTATGAAAATTGGCGACATTCGGAGAGTCCCCAAGGCTATAAGTTCTCTTCGTACGAAACTAAAAGTGTGTTGGAGGATAATAGCATCAAGAAACACGAATCACGGCTGTGGTTACAGGGAGACACGACGCGCCGTGGTACCTCTAATCACGTTAATTATCGTTCGTAGTACGCAGCCAGGCGTGGGGCCTAGAGCTCTCTCAGCTGAACATCGAGCGTAGTCTAACGGCTCACTTCGCTCTTACATAATTACATTGTATTGCACTGCCTTGTTTATGCAATTTTAAACACGTTGTTTACAATAAATACTCCATGAGTCGCGTGTATTTCATTTATAAACACTCTGAAAACATCAGTTATATAGTAAATGCTTACTATTTTATTAATTTATAATAACATCTTATCTATAAAGATACTTAAAATAAAGTGTGTCCCGTTAAATTACTAGAAATTTCTACAAGAAAAAAACATAACAACCCGAATCTCTACACCAAAGTTTGTTTCCCCAGAAATTACTCCGAAAGTCTTGATGCGAAAGGTGTGTCAGTATTAAAATACTAGACACACTAATAATAGCATTCTGTTTGTTAAGAGTTTACAAAACTATATATGCATATATAACTTATAGAGTTATATAGTTACCCGTATTACATAATAAGGTGCACGTGATATCACTTCAGTAGTCATTAGTATAACATAAAAATATAATAAGTACAGGTGAAAGAGAAAAAATACTATTCATTTCAATAGTACTACATTACACTAGATATCATATTAATGTTTTTTTTCGAATTACAGGGCAAACACATTTATATTTAATGAATAACATATATATTTTTTCTCATTTCGGGCGATGGGCATACCGAAAAACTAATTAATGTCATCAAAGGCTACCTCTGTGCTACAAAAGTTGATTGAGTTCTTTATAAACATTTCTATTTGAAGGGTAAAATCACTGTGGGTATGCTCTTTAGAATAGTACGTGTGTGATTAATCTGAAATTTATTTTAAAATATCGTTGAAATAAATCCAATCAATATTTTTTATGTTTATATCAATATCAATAACAGTCATATATCTAATACTTATTTAGTGAACACCTATCTGTTATGTTCATGTATTATCCTTCTTGTTTAAGAAAAATATCTGTAAAAGTAAAGCTATATATAGTTGATTGAATGTTCTGTAAGTGGATTTGCACAAAGTAACATCTTTATCAACTAAAAAAACTATTAATATTTTTCATTTATTATGTGAAACATCTATAGCCGCACGTAAAACCGATTGATGGCGTGGCGACGCATGTCGTGGCGACGCGTCGCCACATATACAGTCTATATGTGACAGTGTGTACGGTGTGGCGACAAGAATTGAGTTGTCACAATTAGAATTTAAAAATTTCTATTTAATTAAAATAAATGTTTATAAATAAGCAGTCATCATTTTCTGGAAAAAAATTATAATATCTTTTTTTTACGTTATGCCATATTTAGTTTAGACCGTAATCTGTTATTTTATGTAATATTACTTGTACAAAATAATTTCGAAATGCTTCACATCTGCAAGGCGTCCCGCAACGGCTCACAGTGTATTTTTTTAATATAGGTTTAAAAATAAAAAAGGTATAAGTTAACGTTTTTATTAAACGAAAGATTTAATTATCTATTGAATTATATCTACAGTCTACACATTTCTACAGGTAAATGTATGAGTGCAAATAATAATAAAAAAATAAATACAAATATTTTTATTTATTTAAATAAACAGAATTGACCTGCGGTTTTACAGTGTTCAAGAGATTTAATAGTTATTTAAATAGAAAAACAAACAAATTTAACTTGAAACACTCTAATATATATTAAAATAATATTCTCATAAGAAAAAAACGAATATAGGCGAAGGAATAAGAAGAAAGTATTCAGTTTATGAAATTAAATCGTTATGATACAGGACTTTTATTACAATATATATCTATTACATAAATAGGTCTTTTATATAATTTATATTCTGGACAAAATCATTCGTAAACACTGACTAATTTCACTACAATTAATTTATTGTACATTATACAAAACAAGAAATCAGTAACAAGCGCATATAGTGTAATTATATATTTATCACGCGTTTAGATTATACAAAGCTATGAATTATAACAAGACAGATAATAACAATAATAGTAAACAAATTAATAATTTGTGAATGTTAAGCTAGATAACATACACCGTTCAGATGAATAAATTCTTAAAAGTTTTAGGACGAAAAACAGAAAATATTACATTTACATCGCATAAGTATAAAGTTGTTATCGTCACATAATAAATTCTAAAACAAAAATTTAGTACAATTATAAAAAGAAAAAAAACAAGCTGTTACCTTCTCCAAACAACCACTTAACTGTACAGACTAACAAAAACAGGTGTTTTTGTTCATAAATAACAAAAATAGAAATATAGATAATGTATAACTTTTTATTACAATAGTTAAAATATTGCTTAAAAGATTAGCATGTTGTACATATATTAAGTGTCTGCATTATTTCTAAACAGTAACCATCATTAGGTGATTGAGTATAAGATGATAAAGTACATAGATCTCAGTATAAAAAAAGCTGAAAATAACCAATATTATACATGGCATCGATTAAACTTTTATTATAAATTAAACTAAAACATTACAATTGTTGTACATTCTTCTTAATAAAAATATTATCAGACTAAAAAAAATAAAAAACAATATTATTAAGCTTGTCACTTATATGAAAATAACGATATTTATCTACGCGTTTTGTTCTCGTCTTATTTAAAGTACATTTTTAGTGTCATGTCAAAATTAAACCCTTAATAACTAACTAAAGACATTTTTGTTTTGCCACTAAAGGCTAAAAGAACACAAAAATTCAAATGATATTGTAAATAATCCAAGAATATATTTTGTACAAATTTTAATAGTTCTAAATAACGGGACATAATTAAAATAAGGAAACAATACAATTTTACTTTCCGCTCTCTTATACAGCGTATTTTAATAGCATTCGAAAATAAAGAAATAGATAAGCGATCGTAGTTGTTGGCTCTAGTTGTCATGTCGGTTTGTGAAAGTTTTTCCCCAGAAACCTATAACAAAACGAATTATAATTAGTATTAAATTGCAAGCGCTCCACAAATAGAGCTGGAGCCCTATTTTACCTTCGATTCAGTTTGATTTCAGTTGAAACGAGATCATTTGAATGAAAATATTTGTTAGTGTTTGAAAACTGTACACGGTATAACAAAAAACATCTTAATCCATAGTTATTTTATGTCGTCGTCACAATATACAACCAGGATACGCTCTTATTCGACTAACAATGACTAAATATTTATTAGGTATCTAAACGGGTACTAGAAAGAGGGGATGACTCCTAAACATGATAGAAAGATGACATAAAATATGTTGCAAGGAAGAAATTACTATTTGAAGCGATCGATAGAAACGACAGAAGTAGAGTAGACTGTTTTAACTTTATTTTGCACAATTATTCTTAAATTATTTTTAAAGCATTTATATTTGCATTTCTTTATGATAATATAAATCATAACATTAACCTACTAAAGAACATATAATATGTAAAGTATGTAATGCAAGAAATAAAATCTTTATTAATTTCTTTTTATTATTCACTAGCAGGCCCGACGGACATTGTTCTGCCCTGAGAATAAAAAATGTGCATGAAACACTTAAGGCGGCTTGACTTTTTCCGATCCTTTCAATAATTATCATTATATTTCAACCAATTTACACAAAACTTTAATAAATTGTATACCTAAACCTTCCCCGTGAATTACTCTATCTATTGGTGAAGACCGCACTACAATCCGTTCAGTAGTTTTTCACGAACATCCAGACAGACAGACAGACGCGGTGGACGACTTTGTTTTATAATATGTATTGATATATTAACCTAATATGACTCAAATACAACTCAATATAATTTGTCTCTTATTTCAGTTAACCTTTTCTCACTATTTCCCTCGGATTGAAATAAAAACCCTTGTTTTTTATTAATAACAAACTGCTGCTCGCTTCTTTGTTTATGTCAAATGGTTTTCTTGTTCTAAGAGAATACAACGTCTTTTATCTGTATCTTAACCAGTTCTAAATTACCCTTGTAAAATTTTATGGCGAACATTCCAGTAATTCTACATCTTTCATCGTATAACACTGAATGTTTCATTGAATACGTTTTACATCATATTGCTGAGCTTAGGATCTTGAAATGTTAAATAGGAGTCTTCGAAAGACTTAACCGTCGTATAATTAAATTGTTATACAAATTCTTTATAAAAAGTCTGTTGTTAATTTGTGGTATAGTAAAACCTCTGAATGTAATGAATGAAGAAATATGAAATTGTTTACATAAGAATAGTGTTTTATTTTTTTTATTTACTATATTCAAGGATATCACTAGATATCATAAAACAAAGTCGTCCGCCGTGTCTGTCTGTCTGTATGTTCGCGATAAACTCAAAAACTACTAAACGGATTGTAATGCGGTCTTCACCAATAGATAGACTAATTCCCGGGAAAAGTTTAAATGTATAATTTGTCGAGGTTTTTTTGTGAGTCGGTTGAAATATAATGATAATTGTTGAAAGAATCGGAAAAAGTCTAGCCGCTTTAAGCGTTTCATACATTTTTAATATTAGGGCAAGACAACGTCCGCCGGGCCTGCTAGTTAATTATATATTTAAAATCTGCCATGCATATATATCTATATATATATATATATATATATATATATATATCTAAAACCTTTGTATATAGAAAGAAGCATCTAATTCAGAAAAACCATACTGTTTCTATATTCACTAAGCACGTTCCAAGATCGAATAAGAAAACGCGACGAAAAAGGCACAAGTACTGTCAACTGTGCTATCTATAACATTTTTTTAGCTGAAGTAATTTGGCTATATAAAAAAAATTCACGTTCATGAAACGGTCAGTGTGGAATGTGAATCACTCACCTCGTTTGCCAACATTTTGCAGGAAGAGTCGGTTAGCGACGGCCTGTCGCTGGTTAGCCTCGCGCATCTGCTTGCGTGCCACCTCAAGCAAGAGTCGCTGTCGAAGTACTTCCATCGGGTTGTTGATAGACAGGGATGGCATCTTGCGCTTTGGTCGCGCTCGAAGATCTCGCAAATCCGCCAACCTCTGCATCAACCCCAACTTACTTACGACTTTGCTTAATTTTCAATTTATACGCATGTAAACATAAACAGCGTAACTTATTTAGATTAGACTAGCAATTGCCCGCTGATATACACGCGTTTTCTATGCAGGTAACTATTTTCGATTTTAATATCGACTATACATATAAATAAGAATAATCAACGCGCTAACTGACTAACGAAAAAATTACGAATTTTCATAGAAGCTTTTCATCTCCTTCTTCCTTAAATGTTAGATTTTCAAAAGTCCTTCCTTAGTGCTCAACTACAGTCCAAAAGGTACTTGCATGCAAATTTTCGTGGTCCTAGCCCAAGTAGTTTGTGATATATTCCTTTAAATTTTCAAGATTTTGACAGTGTATATCAAAGGAAAACTAATCTATCAGCGTTATTTTGTAAGACTAAACATGCAACGTGTTTTATTGAATTTTAATCCTTCCCATGTATATTCATAAGTGGCGTTGTCGCTAAAAATGCCAGGCTTTTACATTAGATCCAAGTAGAAAATTTAAGTAAAATCGATTAATACTACGCGTATTTAATTTTTTTTTTAAACAAAAATTAATATGATACTTGATCAATAAATTGAAGTGTTAATTTTAACACTATTGATGAGTTAGATTAACCAAAAATATATTATTTAAAAAGAAAATCAGTTTTTACTATGACCCTACATCGTCTGCCTTTATAGAATGTGCAGAAAAGTGATTCTGTTTATATATCTCCTTTATTTTTATGACGTGACTAGTTGTACCTTTAAAATTTGTCTTATAACTTGTGGGTAAATGTATCCGATGTTGAACTTTAAGAATAGTTCATAAAAGTTTACATCTAATACTCGTATTAAAGCCAGAGTTCCATACCTAATGTATCCTGTCTATATTTATATATGTATATACTCGTACATATACAATATGGCTAATTAAAAGTACGCACTAAAATAAACATCAACATAGTACACCACGAAAAATAAAATAGAAATCATAAATTATTAAGAAAACATATTAAGTTGAAGTTAATTAATGACCTGGAAAGGTGACCCAGCCCTAGCACAGATTCCAATCTTATAAAGGAGCTATTATGTTTATTGAATTACGCACTCCCATGAACGTCGCAATTTACGCGCGACAGATTTTCTCACAATAAATAGGTCGATGAAATATTTGTGAAGCCACATTACTTACACTGTGTAAAAATATTACGAGATGTAAATTTCTACTAGACAACTGATTACCAATAAAATATCAGTGATATATTATATTTTATAACAGTTTTATTTATAGTCAAGCTCAATTGTTTTTGTTACTGAATTCGTCTCATAGCGGATTTTATTAAATTAAATTAGTTACATATACCGACGTAATTATTAACCCTTAAATGGACAATGTTGTTTTTAAACAACATACTAAACATCACAGATAAAATTGACCACCTTTAAATTTTTTGTTAATTTTGACAACTAGTTCTTATTTCTGAACGAATTTTGTACTTTTTTTAATGTTGGCAAAAAGTATAGTAAATTCATGTCTAGATTTTTTTACTCATTTTTCCTAGACAGGACATACATGTCTATTACACAAATATATTTTTTTAAAACGTGAAACAAAAATCGTCCATTTAAGGGTTAAGTAGCGGGTAATTTGTATATTATATGGTTTTAAAAATACATTATAACTGATAAATATTAACTCATAAGGGTCACACAAAAAATACTGATTTATAAATAATAAATGCATCAGACAAAACCTACTGGATAGATTTAAATTAATCTTTTTAGTTTTACTTCTTAGACTATTGGCCCTTATCTAAAGAAAAATTATAACCACGTCTATGTTTTAATACAGAGTGATTAAAGTTTGAAAAAACTACAATTTTTATAAAGACTAAAAAAAATCTAAGCAATGTAAATTTTAGCATTCATTTTTTTTTCTGTACAGAAAATATGTTGTTATATAATAAATAACGTAGATGAAGTTACGGGTACCAGCTAGTTGTAAATGAATTAAAAAATAATAAGAACCAGAACTGAACCACATCGATTCAAACAGTTCCAACCGAAGGAAACGAAAACGTTTAGTATAATAGAGGGCAGTGGCTTTCAATCATTTCTCCATAGTCAACTATATACGATATATGGTAATACTTAGAAAAATAATCTAATTATATATCACTTATATACGCACATAGTATAAAGTACTATTTTTTAACTTTATAAAAATAAAACCACTCTCAGTTTCAAAAACATTTATTGCCTTTTCTAGTGTACATTGATTATTTATATTAATACATTCCATTAATCATACATTAAGCATCTAAAGTAGATTTATGTCAACCAACATCGTTTACGAGATTATTAACATATAATTTTCATAAATTGTTAACATTTATATTGAAAACAAAGAAATAACCATCTTAACATAAAGAGTTTAATAATAGAATAACATGCAATGACTCAACAATTTTTTTTTTTTACAATAGTGACATTTTATCATTCTATGCTCTCGAATTCTTAAAATTTTTTGGTTATATTCAATATTAAAGAGCGATATTTTGGTATGTTTTTATAAATTAAATGAGATCTGATTAACTAGAATATATTGTTTTTCTATTATTTCTAACCTAAACACATAAATAAATAATTCTCAATAAACATTTAAGGGCATTATCTAATAGGTACATTTTTGTTTGGGATAACTTAAAAGTATTTGTCCGATTGTTCTGATGGCGCCCATTGGAATCCTGCAACATATTACGTTAATATAAAAATTTGGATTATTAAAGTAAGTAATGTTGTACCGTCTAAGCAATTTTAAAGAAACAGATGAAAATAGTGAAAACTAGAAGTAATCTACATGTACATACTATACTGAAATAACAAAAGGTTTTTTTTTACATTTGAATAATAGAAAGTAATAGATCGAAATAGTCTTAAATATGTTTGCAGATAATAAATTTGTGTTGCTGAACGCACCTCGTTTGCCGATGTCATTCAAAAAGTTCCTGTTAGCAGCCGCACGCAATGCTTGTACTTTTCTCTCCTTCTCGAGACTGAGCTTCTGGCGTAGGACTGACATAGGCAGGTCGATGGAGAGAGACGGCATGCGCCTCTTCACGCGGCCAGTCTTCACCACCCATGACGTATACACTCATATTATATATTACGGTATATTCAATGAAAATGGGTTTCTATTCAAATGTTATTTTTATTTATAACTAATTAAAATTTATTCTTCATCTTGTTTCATATAGTAATTAATATTCCTTTAACTGTGTTCTGTAAATGAACTTCAGCGAAATGTAATAATCTAGTTTCTATTATACTCGTTTAATAAAAATAAATGCTATAATTATAATAAATTTAATGCCTATTTTACTTATAATTCTATTAAATATTTTGCCATTATTTTTTTAACCAGTACAAAGTTACAATAACCAGATTATTGTTTTTAATAAATTCATATTTAATTATATATTTTTAATTATTTAATTATTACCAAATTTATTGTAGTTAACGCTATCAAGGAATGTAAATAAAAATAACCAATTATAAAAGAACAATTTTATTGAAAATTGTCTCAGTTTAAAATAAATATATATATAAATTACAAAAAGTTTGCACTACAGTAAATACTACCTACATAAATGTGTAACTTTAGGTGTACAAAATTATTGAATACTGAAATTTGTTTGTGTTCATGACTCGATTTCAGGAATGCCTGAGGCTGATAGCACTTGATGTTATTTCTTCAGTTTTCAATCGATCTCGCTCCAGGTTCTAAAAACAAACATACAAGTTATTAAATATTAATTATCTTTCAAAAATATACATCGCAATAATATATCAGATTCATGCAATTACAGCTGTGTAGTTTAAATTAATATACATTAGCAAATTATTTTTTTTATTTATCGAAAAAGCGCTGGTAATTACTAATATGTTTAGCATTTATGAATTTTATATGAAATATATAATGCTATCTAACCTCGTTTGCCCACGCGGTTGAGGAAATTCCTATTGTTTTGGGCAACCTTCTCCATGTAATTGTTATAAATTCCTCGCTGCAGTATTTCAATAGCTGGGTTCACGGAGAAAGAACGACGGGATCGTTGTGGCACCTCGCTACTTGCCACCTTGTATAGTCACATTTATATTTTATATTCACTTTTTTACAATAAATACGAAAGGTAAACATAAATTATGATATTTAAGAAGACGAAGAAGAAAAGAAGACGATAATATTATAATTATAATTACTAATTTAAACACAAATATAAAGTCTTAGGAAATTAACATTAATATTTATAAGCGCACACTAACTCACTGTTAATGGCGCAGAAAAATAATTACAAGTAGAGTTACCACTACACTTTTACATTTAATGAGACTAAAATGGAGGGATATTTTGTTAAACGTTACGAGTAAAAGAACAAAGTGCTGTAAATGTACCTTTGCCACTCATTAGGACTCAACACACAACCCGTTGAGTACTATCTCAACGAACTTTGTAGATAGCATAACTTTGGTCGTGAGCATAATAAACTTTTACCACATATTCTAAGCTCTGTAGAAATATTTTTAAGTATTTGTGGTGTACATTAATTACCTTATCTGTTTTTTTTTTATATTTAAATCAGAAATATCTAATACGCAAAAATTCGTGTCCAACGTTTGATAATAAATAATTATAATTTATCTGGTTCTAACAAGATTAAAGCAAAAATTTACCAGTATGAACGAAATTTAACGAACTTAAACGTTATTCAAGTAACAGACATATTTAAATCACATTAATCCAATTCTGATATTAAAAAAAGCTCCTGAAGAAAGATATTTTATCGCAAATGTGTGCAATACTGACACGTTGTGTGCCAATAATGTGACGCACAGTAAATATTTGATTTATGATAGAAATCAATATTCTTTAATTACTAATAAAATAAGTTTTTTTTAAATTAATTTTTGTAATGCAAATTGACACTGGCTAATCCTGAAACGCGACAAATTATAAAGTCACTATGACGGACTAATGTACATTCTGGTCGCTTACCACTCAGCAATGTATGTATGTGTATGTAGAATTAAAACGTATATGTATAGTACATATTTGTAAATAATTATTTAAAAGAGTTACCAGGATAATTACTTTTGAAAGTTGAGACGATAAAGTCTCAAATTCCCATAGTATTTAGTTTGACTAATTACAAGGTGACATTTTCACGTCAAAACAAAGAGGTGGAAGATAATTACAGTTGCTGAAATAAAACTCTTCTAAGCAACCTTGGGACGTTTTTTTTAATCCAGGCAACACAGACATCATTTTATATAGTTTATTTAGCTTCAAGTTTATTTAGTATAGGCCAGTGGAGTTTCAAGTTTCAATAGGTATTGTTTTGTTGAAACATATAAGTATAACGAAAAAAGTATAACGATTTTTTATTTAAAAAAATTGGCATATATAGAGTATTAATAACAATAAATAAAATGAAATATTCTCCAATATCTTCACTTTTAATCAACAGGTTGTCAATCTATAAGTGATGGTTAATGTTTCTTCCTTGGGAAAAGTTGCTTTAATTCAAGTATACTGATTTTTAGTTAAAAAAATCGTTGCAAAGTGGTCATAATGATTGTTATAGAATTGTTTTGAATAGTATTATTATTTTTATATTTTACTTTCTATAGTTAAAATGAATAACCTATATTTAAGTGATTTCAATACACAGGAAAATTATTCATAATTATTCTGTTAAATTAAATTTCGGTTATTAACTAAATATATCAATTATTTCGTTAATTACCGATAAAATAATTATGAAACCTACCTGATACCAAAGTACCATGTCGAGTATTACATTATTTTTTTACAAAATTGTTCATTTGAATAATTTTTGATTATAATTCGTTACTATATAATATGATTAAAAATACCAAATATATATTAATTTGCTCGTAAAAATTTAGTATAAACGACAAACATATTTATATATCACGGAAATGTTTACAGACACATATTTACTTCGGGAAATGAATTTATATTTAATGTAATTAGTGCCTTCTATATTCATTAAGCAAAAAATGTTACTTAGGGCTTAAATATCTAAACTAATCTAATATAATCTATATTAGACATTTTAAAATATAATCTCCCCACAGGTTCGGCTGACGACAAGGAAGCGGCTGGTGTGTACCCAGATTATCCCCCATTATTAGAACGACGCACGGCGGTCACCTTCCGCTGGGCTAGCCGCTGGGGCGGCATGGTGATAGCACTGCACGATCCCATGTCGCCCCAATCAAAGCGGCGGTCGGTATACCGTGGGGTTTTAGTGAATAAGAGTCTCACACTACCCACTCTGTCCCCCGAGAAGGGTGACGTACCCATGATGGATTTCCCCACGTTAATAAAAAAAGGGTTTAAATGTACTTCCATTACTTATCCGATGGAATACCTGCTACGATATATTTCTAAGTAACTGTGCAGTATCAACTTTATCCAGAATTTGTTAAATGAACGTTTACCAAATAACCGTAACCGTAACCGTGTCGAAATATGAAAAAAAAAACTCTTTGTACAAATTAATAATGAAACGACGCCCAATATACCATTCCGTCACTGACCAATACCGTAACGTGGCATGACTCGTGAGATACGGAATTTCCAATAATCCAGCGGATATAGTAGTGTCTGTCGTGTGTTATTTTGTATCTGTAGTAAGTAGGCTGAGACCATTACATGTTTTTTTTAATCGTAAATGTGTTGTTGTCTACGAAAGTGTTAGTAAACTATATTGTTTACCTGTGCGTCGCGTGGCATACCAGCAAGAAGATAGACCCATGGTGCACCAGCAGAAAAGCGGTCGTCAATTGAAGGTACTGCATAACCAAAGGCCTCCTATAAAAATTAATGTATATTGTAATAACAAAAAATCTACAGGTTTGCAAAATACTGTAGCGTAGTTTAAGAGTTTGGTTTTATTGTACATAATATGTGAAATATTTATATATGCATACATATATATCAAGTTCAAAGTTTGATTTATTATGATTTTTTAGTAGGTATATTTTAGATGCTATAAAATTAGGTGAAAATAGAATACAATATTACCAGGATTCATTTCAGAACTGTTATGTTCATTTTAATGTTGTCGGCTCTTTGTGCGTTATTATGACTAATGATAAATAATTATAAAAACACTATCATTTGTATAAATTTACCTCGTAGCGTAAATAAATATTGTCAAAATGTATGTCATCGAAATTCTCCAATGTCTCCCAGAGGGTTCGTCAATTTTCTACCCTTCGAGCAAAATAAACACCGTTCCCCACCATGGTTTATTCAAACAAACTACTCGTTTCTGTTCGATTTAAGAAAAAACCGACATTGAACGTTAAAGCAAACATGGTTATTTAAGTCAACAAGGATATTAGAGTTGGCGTTATTGCACCTAACAAAACATATCCTTTATATTTGTCTACGCAAATAATAACCACATCAATAACTTCATTAGTATGTTATGTAGAGTTTAAAATAATTTGTAAACGGTTTAAAAATAGTTGAACTGGTATATTATGCATAGGTTTGAATAAATACTTCACATTTTTATTCATTGAATGAGTGCCCACATTTCAGTATGCACCAAGTGAAATATATCTTTGAAAGATTTAATTAGCACATCGAATGGAGTAATGAGATACTTCATAATTTCATATCAACATGGACTAGATGAAATAAAAATTCCCTGTGGCATGAAATTATTTTTTCTATAAAATTTAAATAAAGTAAAGTGTATGGACCCGATCCACGTGTCCTTTTATTTATTTTCTATATTAATAATTGTATCATTTCGGTGTAAACCTACTTTATGTTACTTATATACACTGCAAACTCAAAAGAGGTGATGTCGACGTGTTAACGTACGGAGTAACGTATCGGAGTAGGCGTGTAAGATTATCCAAATTTATGAATTAATCGTCAAAAATCGTATCCAATAATAATTCTATTCGAACGTCGAGTCGATTGTTCAAGCGATTTGAACTGTTCGAATGATTCAAACTTTTCGAATTATTTTCACATAGAAGTACTCCTATTTTTTCATTTATGTAAGATGGTAACTAAAAACTCTTTTTTATGTATCTATATAAGTAGCAGGCCCGACGGACGTTGTCATGCCCTGATAATAAAAAATATATACTTATGTGCATTAAATGCTTAAGGTAACTAATTATTTAATTCTATAAGGATTAATACTGTATCCATATAAATTGCCTTCCAATTACCTCATTGTATGTGACCATGTTTTTACAAGATAGATGGGTATAGTAAGCTATCCTTAAAAGATAGGTATATGCCATTAAAGACTTTTTTGTAAATCTATAAAAGAGGAATATCTCACTATGCATTGTTCTGTTATATCTCAAAAGGATTAGGCAGCGTTTTCCATGAAAGTTCCTAAGCGGCTTGACTTTTTCCAACACTTCCAACAAATATCATTATATTTCCACCAATTTACACAAAACCTTAAAAAATTATATACCTAAACTTTTCTCATGTATTACTCTATCTATTAGTGAAACCTGCATTACAATCCGTTCCGTAGTTTTCGAGTTTATCGCGGACATACAGACAGACGCGGCTGACGACATTGTTTTATAATATGTAGTTATATGAATTATATTAGTAATATAAAGTAAATAAAATATCTCACGTCATCAGAAACAGGTGCGTCAAATTGTACAAGATCCATTGGTGTTAGGGCGACCGGAGCCGGTGCAGCACCTGTGAAAGCGCTGCATGCCAGTAGCGCTGCGCACATCACTGCCCACCACATCTGTTATATATTAAACACGATATGTAAATAAAAAGTAATTAAACATTTTAAGCTACATTATTTTCGTCTTTACTGGTAGTGCTAAAGACATACTTTTTCTTTCGAAATGACTAGTCACTGTTAGCGTTAAGGACTTTAAGAGCTTAAATAAGCTTTGCGGCGAGTGCAGAAGACGCTCAACCAAATTTAAAACATACGCACAATGAATTTAGTCTAGCAATTAAAGTTGCATATAATTTGTCTTGCATTTATTATTAAAATGAAATAAAAAAATGCCATGTACCCTAATATTACTAACAGATAATTTGATATTACAATTACAGCACGTCAACCTGCAACTTATTTTTAATTAATTATATACTTATTTTTTATATTATTAACATCTTTTATTTCTTTTTTCATTTTACAGCTTCCAAACAATTCTTAGTGTAAGTGCGAAGTGGTGGTAGGTGGACGTTATCCACCCTAATTTTAATCATAGATTTCCGCAAAGTAACGCCATCATCAATCAAATATCATGAAAAACCGTGTAAATTAAAATAATTATTTATATTAATATTATTTCACTCGCAATATGACTTCTTCAACGCGGGGTGAAATCATGTTACTTGTAAAACAATAGGAGCCCAATATATAATATTCATATAAAACCCTGAAAACCGTAACAGCATACAAAATCATCAAACAAATTTCAATCTAAAGAAAACTGATCAACTGTAAATTTCAGCACTGGAAATAACACCTACTACACTTATCTGCCGTAAAAGAGCTGTGCTAACACATATATTTCAGTATTAAGACTGTAATTGACAGCACATACTAATAGATAGTGCTTCCAACTCAGATTTCAGGTTGGTAGCCTATTCCTATCTGGCCTTAGTCAAGATTGCGATCCGTTTTGGGCTTCGTTATACGTTAGTATTAGGTGAACTACATGCCCATTTGCTACTTCACAAAATATCTCAAAACCCTTTATTATCGTGCATAATTTATTTAACCGAGCATAAGTAAAACAAGTACAGTAATAAGTTGGTAAATAAGAAAGTTATTTCGTTTTCAAGTTTTGATTACTTCCTTACAAAAGATAATTTAATAGAAGTAGAAATGAGTTTGCCCTAGATTTTTCTTTTCACCTCAGGTACCTATTTACTGAATAACTTTTCGGTTTCTTGTTTTTCTAAATACAATATTCTATTATTAGGCGATATTCTTCTCCACTCTATCAGCGTAAAGACACGTACCTATTTAATGTTATTAACTTCGATTTGATACGACACAGATATTGGACTTAAAAAAGCCACATGTTATTACTATTCTATCATATATGAATACCGCATTATCATTTAATATCTTGAATCGGAAAAGATTGCAATATATTTATACAAAAAAACGCATGCACAAAGAAATCAGCCACAATTACATAGATATTTGGATTTTGAAATATTTAACTGATTTTATACTCGAGTCGGTCCATAAGAAAAGTAAAAATATGTAATACCTTTTTGACAAAAAATTTTCTCAAATTTTTCGTCTGAACCAGAATTTTGAGAATGTTCTACTAGACTTCAGAAGATAACTTCATTCAGCGTCTTCTATTTTTGATTTTTGTCTGTATTACAAGTACTTAGTGATGGTAATAAATCACACGTAAAACTGCTGAGTGGAACGTATGGCACGACAATTGTGTCCGAGTATATCGCGAGCATCACATCAGTTCCAACATCAGTATTATTAGTATAATTAGGCGTACGACTTTCCGGAATCAACCAGTGTATATCCAGATTTAGTTGGAGTGGTGCCTGTACTCGACTGAATCGATACCTTTCTTTTGGTTTGTCACATTTTGAGATCAAGATGTTTTCAGGCCGGTATGACAGGGTGGACTAGGGATGATTGTATATATCTCCGTAATTGCCGTCGTTTTTTAATTAGCCTAGACATACCATCAAGTACAATACAATCACTTGGTTATGGTCCAATAAATAATAATAATAATTTTAAAAAATACATCTTCTCTATACTGAAAATACAATTCCTTTAAGGCTTTAATCACGTGAAAACTGCTGATCGTATCGGCATAGGATTATGATTATTCAATGTAAAATTTTTCGTAAATGGTTGTAGGCTAGATTAATTCTTTGACATTTTTTCAATGCCTAACGAAGCAGGCGGGGGTATCAGCTAGTCGTATTATATTTACAGTTTTTTTTTTGAAAATTCTTTATCTCATTCGATAATTTGTCAATGAGTTTTTAGAAGCTAAAGTATTCTTATGTGTAAAATAGAAAAAAGTGACATATATTAGAAGGCCAATTGTTAAAATCGTGTAGATTTGTTGAAGAACCATTTAAAATTCAAATCCTATCAATTGGAGGGAATGATGAATATTAGAATTTTAAATAAAAGTTATGGGTATACGTAATCGTTTGGGGCTTGGTTCTTTCTTTATATTTGCATTGGTAATATGATTGTCTATAAAGAGAAATATGAATTTTTAGAATTTAACCTCATACATATATGTATTTCAAAGTTCACGTTTATCCAATAATTCATAACTTTTTAACAATAATTGCCCAAACCTCAACAAAGTAAGCCTTTAATTAAGCTTTGGTGGCTATTACGTAGAATAATATATGCTATTAATATTATCCTTTGGAGAGATTATATATTGTAACTTGATAGTGTAATTAATTCAAGGTGTTTTTTGTTTTTATTAAGTCACGATATGCCCTAAGATGGTAACACCCTAAACCCAGCAAGAACTGGCTCTCATACGCAGCTACTGGAACATACATACTTTTATGTACTTAGCGATATATTTCCAACTTTGATGGTTTTTATTAATAAAGATATTAGAGGAGGCCCTATCAATATACTACGGTTTCATCACCATATCCTTCCTTCATCGAAAGCTGCGGCTCTCACAGGGTCTGAACCTAACATACTGTTACTAAGCCATCAAAAGTTTGTGTATAACGAAACAAACAATTGAAATTAACATGGAAATGACGAATTGCTGTATTTCGCTCTCTCTTCCTGACTATTTGTCCCATATGGTGGTGGGTCAGCCTTACATACTTTTCGTCTCCACTTCGCTCTGTCTCTGACGTCACATTCGGAAAATTTGCACTCCTTCATTATCTTTTAGCACTACACCACTCCAATTTGTTTTGTGTCTGCTTCGGGAAATTTGAACAGGAAAGGACAGTTGTAGTACTAAATACACTACATTATCTGTTGGCTTTCTATTAACGTGACTACACCATGGCACTAAAAGCTGTATATTATATAAATTATCAGTCAAATGTCTTCTTCATTTATGTGATACGTGGAAAACCTACAGTAATGTATTCAAATATTATCGGGTCCGGCGGACGTTGTCCTGCCCTAATAATAACAACAATTCTAGAATCAGACCTCAGTGCCACCTATCGAGTGTAATTGTGTATCTACACTATTCTTGAATCCACCTGAACACACATAAAAACATTCATCAAAATCTATCCATCCGTTTAGGACGAGTTCAGTACCGTACACACGTACACACGTACAGAAGAATTATATGTATAAAGATATCACATAATAATTACAAGACACGTTTCGACGTTTAAATATCAAGGGCATATCAGTTAACGTGCCTGAACAGTCACTGTACTTGAAACTTGACAAGCTATCAACAAAGGAACAATTGTTTGCATCACAAACATCGCGGAGTATTCTGATCCTGGCAGCCTCTACCCGGTACACACGACAACTTAAAAACAATAAGAAAAATAAATGCTATTTTAAAAAGTAAATAGAAACAACTTTCTTTAAAAACATTCTTAGGGCATATTCTATTTAGCGTTAAACAGTTTACTTATATTGTTTTTATACTCCTATTCCTTTTTAAATAAATGTTCATTTATAATACAGTTAATTTTAGATACATACCTGTAGTCCGATAAAGCTGTAAAGGCACGAAAGGCCAACTGCGGTTAGTCAGGTCGAAAAAAACAACATACACAAAATAATAAATAAATATTCATCGACTGTTGTTATGTGTAGGTAAGTAATCTACCCATATGTAACACTTACTAAAGAAAACTATCTAGTATAGGAGCAAAGTTTTCTAGGTAAATGACAGAATGTATTGACATAGGATTCCTCTCGACATCTAAACAAACTTTCATTGTTTATGTATTTACCACCTACCCTAATGAACTCATATATATATATATATATACACGTAGCTTTAATACTAATGTAGATGTAATTACTTTATTTATCTTAGGCAAAAGGAAAATATATTTATCGATATTGATCAAACATAATGACTGCACTATAAACGATAAAAAAAATTATGTACTCCAAGAATATCAACTAGTTGCATGTTGAATAGTTCGGCTAAGTCCCTAATTATGTATACTTTATATTCATCGGCTAGTAAACCAAAACGTCAAAGACAGCCACTATAATAAACCTTTTTTCATATACTGTAGTCGTAATTTTTTTTGACAATGTTCAACGATCACAAAAGTATATCTTTTTTATTTATTATTACACAGTTTTTAACATTTAACCAATTTCATGTAGTAACGTATGACCCAAACCTGACTCTTAAGTGTAGTTGCTGGAACACGCCTACAGATAGATAGCAACAGATACTCAATTTGGGGTTAGTGGCTAGTCAAGCGGCATCAGGAAACGTCCTAATTCTATGCTATGGTTCGTTATGGTGTTTTCCTTCACCAAAAGCTCAAGCTTAATGTAGGTTATGAACCTACGCCCATCGACACGAAATACGTTACCATTGAACCACCTTTTGAGAATAATGAATATATATTACAATAAAACTACGTGTCTTAACCCTTATTAGCCTGATTTACGAAAGTGATTTATTTTTAATATTACTGTGTTTGCTTGAGGGTCTAGATGAAGGAAAAAATAGCTTTATAAATATAGCTATATACATATAATATAGCTATATAATTTATATATATAGCTTATAAAAAAAACTAATAGTAATGTGAACATTCGGTTTAAAAGATTGGTATCAAAATTAAAACTCTAGGTTATTAAGGGTTAAATAATTCACAAATATTAATGACAATCATAAAAAAGGCAAAAAATATGTATAAATCAAACAAACATATTAACATTTTTATATCGATGCTATCTCGAGAAATAAATTACATTATTCTTTTACAGAAATGAAAATGATTTCCTGAGCCTCTGTGGGTATCTACGTTGTAATTTAATAACTTTAAAATTCACTAAGTTAAGATCCCTTTGAAACAAAATTTTATGAGTAAATAATTGCAAATGTTTTCTTATATTTCTTTCCTTTATTTTTTTTTCAGCTTAAGATTAATCATGAAATAATTTAAACTTTACGATTACATAAATATTTAAAAAATAGAACAGTACTTCCAGATAAGTCTTCTTCTTATATTTTAAGTTCCCCATCGACATTTCTCAACTGTGAACTCACCAAAGTATCTACAAAATGTTAGTAGGTACACAAATAATCTAATCACTATCCTATTTATATTGCGTTACAATTATGTTCATGTAGATATAGATGGGTCTGGCGAGCTGGACTGTTTAGGAAAAATCACGACCCTTAATCATGCATGGTAATAGAGCTTTTTCTAAGTCCACCTGGGTAGCTATCACTCTCAAGTTGAAGATCTGTCGCCAAGCATCTGTTGGTGTGTTCCGGCAGCTGCACTTAAGAGCCACTCTCCCTGTAGGTTTAGCGTGACTACCATCTTAGACCACATCATCATTTAACATGAGATGAGATTGTGGTCAAACGCGAACTTATAAAATGTAAAAAAATAAAATTTAAAATAATGGTAACGTTCTTCAGTGTTGAAGGAATAACTGCATGGATGTGCTTTCTGGATTTCTTTGCGTTACCTACACTAAATGAATAATATTTTCTGTATGAAGTGAATAAGTAAGTATATATTACATACTTTAATATGATTACTTAAATCATCTTCCTACTTAACAACCTGTCAGTATGAAGTTCTCTTTAATCCTCTGCATAGCCATTCGATTATAACTATAAACTGTATTCGAGATTAATAGCTAAAACCTAATATTATATCTACTTTAAATTGTCTGACACATTTATTATACTCGTTCAATAAAAGAAATGAATTGGATCTTACGATGTGTTGTTAACAATAACAAAATGACAAATTTGAGTCTGGCTTTGACAAGCGCGTAAAGGCTACCTCTATAAATAAACAGATCTATTTTGAGATATTTACAGAGAAAAATACAGTAATTCTGTCTGAGCAAGATACCGATGAAAAATCGTAAACGCTGTACTTAGTCACAGCGTTTGAATGGCCTGTGGGTCGTAATAAATTCCTTTAGATAAACCACTCTGGACGTACGTCTGTCACTCCTCCGGGCAACTATTATTTTGTGACATAACTTTTGTCCCTTTTTGATTCTATTTTTAGGTTATTCATGTCATATTCATATTAAAAATTGTTTGTGTTTTGTAGTTCTTTTTTAGTACTATCAATCGTTGGGGATATTAAGCACGTTAATTACAATATAGAAAAAGATAATAAACAAACTTTATCTATCTCATCCAGAAACAAAGTGACTATAACCATTAGCGATCGAACATTTAAAGTGGATCAGTAGTCCTACGGATTATCTTCTAGAAACAAAAAAACTTTAATAATGTAATAGTATTTTTTTTTTATCTTATAGGGGGCAAATGAACAGGTGGGTCACCTGATGGTAAGTGATCACCACCGTCCATAGACACTAGCAACACCAGGAGAGTCGCAAGTGCGTTGCCGGCCTAGATATAGATATATTATATATTTCGTAAACTTATTGCGTACCAATATATACAGCTTTTTAGCTTTTATTACGGTCATTCAATAGCTGATATACGAGGTGTGTTCAAAAAGTATCGCGAATTTTGAATTTTCGCGGGTTACGTATATTCGAATTTCGAATTTTTTGTGGCGTTATGTTGGTACTCATGTCTCTCACTTATGCCGACAAGCTCGGCCATTTTGAATGTTCATTTAATTGTTGACAGCTGCTTTGCTTGCACGTGTTTTGGATCGTCTTCGATTTTTACCTATTCAAAAAAATGGATCAAAGAACCTGTATCTAATTTTGTGTGAAAAACGAAATTAAGTGCGCGGATGCATTCCGAATGTTGACTGTGGCATACGGAGAAGCTACCTTGGACCGAAGCAACGTTTATCGGTGGTACAAAATGTTCTCAGAAGGCCGAGAAGATGTGAACGACGAAGAGCGTGCCGGACGCCCGAGCACTTCAACAACAGACGAAAAAATTAATGAAGTGGAGAAAATGGTATTGGCCAATCGTCGAATCACCGTTAGAGAAGTTGCTGAGGACCTAAACATATCGATTGGCTCGTGCCATTCGATTTTTATCAATGATTTGGGCATGAGACGGGTCGCCGCGAAATTCGCTTGTGCTTGTGCGCGACTTTTTGGCCAAAAACAACACACTAATGATGCCGCAGCCACCGTATTCCCCAGATCTGGCCCCCTGTGACTTTTTCTTGTTCCCTAAACTGAAGAGGCCCATGAAAGGACGACGTTACGCTTCTCTTGACGAGATAAAGACGGCATCGAAGGAGGAGCTGAACAAGATAAAAAAAAATGATTTTTTGAAGTGCTTCGAAGATTGGAAAAACCGTTGGCACAAGTGTATAATATCTCATGGGGATCATGAATAAATAAATATTTTTTGAAAAAACACAAAATTCGCGATACTTTTTGAACACACGACGTATATACATCAATATATATTTGGTATATACATACAAAACTGATAATTATACTTAACAAATTGAAATCAGTTATATGCGGGGATCGACCCTATAACCCCTAGTCATAATAACGAGGCTTATTATCTCTGCCTCACAAGGTTCAGATTTAAAACTATTATGTTTAAGTCCAATCGCCACCATTTCAGTATTCTTAATACTGGTTAATTGCGTAGTTGCTGGACAGTCCTATACAAACAAGAACGACAGAATTAATAAATCAGGTAAATTTGGCAAATTAGTAAAAGTTGTCAGAATATGTGAAATAAGATAAATTGTTTCGTGCGTAAACATAGGGGCCTGACATTATAACCCTTCTAACAAGATTCCGTGTCAAGTGAAAATAACGTTGTAGATTATTACATATTTACAGTAATTTTAATTGCTTGGAAAAGGATCGTCCACGTTCAAAGATATTAGATGTCTACTAGTTATTACTGTCAAATTTTTCTTTAAAGTATTATAGTACAAATACATATATGATATATTATGCATATAACATTATCTGGTACCAGCTGATTGATACCAGCGACTTTTTCTGCGTTTTTTATTATTTCCGTTTGTTTGTCCTCTCCTACGTATGTCTATCACACCGCTTAGCCCACTTCTCCACAGCAAGAAAACACACATCGCTGAACGCAAAGTGCTTATAAAGGTAGTAGTGATGATGGCTTAGTTGATAGCGTGTTCGAACACAACGTCGGAGGACGTAGTTTCGAATCCTAGTAACTGAGTCGGAGCTTTCGGTGAAGGAGAAGGAGAAGGAGAAGGTGATGAAACCATAGCACCGTGGTAGGGCTTTTTCTAAGTCCGCCTGGATAGCTACCACCCTCTAATTGAAAATTAGTCGCCAAGCGCCTGTTGGTGTGTTCCTGCAGCTGCACTTGAAAGCCAGTCTCTCTCTAGGTTTAGCGTGACTACAATCTTAAATCACATCATCATTGTGGTGATTGTGATGATGAGATGTGATTGTGGTCAAACGCTAGCCTTATAACGTATATTAAGGAGTTCCGATCCAGCAGCCGTCGTGTACGGACGTGTCCGTTGCGCGCCAGATGTTGTTCCGCGAACTAATAAATTGTCGTTCAGGTGCGCAGTACGGTCGAGTGACTCATCGCTCGATACTATTGTGTTTCTGAACTTCGATTACTTCCAAGAAACGCACCTGTGTGAAGTGTTTTGTTTTTGTTTTGTGCGATTGTTATTGTGATCGTAAACCGCACTTCTTAGTGCGACCCACGTGTTAAGTTTACAGTGTCTACAAGTGTGTGAAGTGTTCCGAAAATTTGTTTACGCGCACCCCCCTGCCCCTCAGGCAGGGAGGTTATTTTGTATCGCACCGTGCCCGTAAAGTTACGGCATGGCGTCACTACAGGAACAGTTCGATAGGTTGCGACATCTTGTCGCTACTCGCGCCCCATCGTTATTCACGGAATTCGTTAACGATGCCGCTACCACGTCCTCGGAAAATGTTATATGCGTGCCCCGTGTGGCTACGATGAATTCTTTCGCGTCATTGGCGTCATCTCTGTCTGAGGAGATCCCGGAGGATAGAAGAGTACTTGAAGCTACCATCCCAAACTCTAGCTCCGATTCCGATATGGAGCTCGATACCGGCGCGTCACCCGCAATCACGAACGATGGTTTTACAACCGTAAACCGAAAGCGGCAACGGCCCGTTCCCGTCACCTCGCGCGCCTCAGATTCCGAATCGGGTACGGAATACCCGGTAAATAAGAAGCCACAAGTAGAGGGTGCGTCTGTCTCAGCCAATCACAAGCCGACTCACTCAGGTAGGTCTAGTCCCGATCTTTTATCCCAAGCCCGAGCTACAGGTTCTGTAGCCGAGGCCAAGAAGCCCCGTACTCCACCCCCCGTTACTATACAAGACAAGGCATCCTGGATGACGATATCCACTCGGTTAAACGAGAAGAACATCCGGTACACGTCCGCCTTGAATACGCCTGCAGGTATTCAAGTAAAAGTTTCATCTACCACCGACCACCGCAAGCTTACCTCTCTTCTCCGAGAGAGGAAGCTCGCTTATTTTACTTACGCACTCGAAGAAGAGCGCCTCCTTCGCGCTGTAGTTAGGCGTGTCCCGGTCGAGTTATCGACCGATGATGTCTCAGGCTCCCTTAAGGAGCAAGACTTTTCTGTCCGAGAGGTACATAGGATGTACCACCCCCGTACCAAAGCCCCATACTCAATGGTCCTGGTCGTCCTCGACCGATCACAAGAGGGTAAGGCTATTTTTGGCCTCACCTCTGTCTGTGGCCTCACCGGCATCACTGTTGAGGCCCCTCGCAAGTCCCATACTCCTTCGCAGTGCCATAACTGCCAGAGTTATGGTCATTCAGCCCGCAATTGCCATCTTCGTCCCAGGTGCGTTAAGTGCCTAGGGGACCACCCTACGAAGGAGTGCGCACGCACTCCCGACACTCCCGAGCCCCCGAGCTGCGTTCTCTGCGGTAACGCAGGTCACCCCGCGAACTATCGCGGGTGTCCTCGCGCGCCACGCACACAACGTCCCCGCCAAGCGAGACAAGCCCGTAGGGCGCCTGTTGTCTCCGCACGTCCCCCGCCTCCACCTCTCATGTCCGTGGAGGCCTTCCCTGACCTGCCGGGTACCTCCCGTGTCCCGGTAGCGCTGGTTCCCACACCACGTGAGGCACCCTCTGTGCCGCGCGTGCCCCAGTCCTGGCGTGCGCCCGTAGCGCCCTGGGCTCCTAAACCACAGCCTCAGGCTCTCAAGCCTCAGGCCCAGCCTCAACCACAAGGAGCGATGCCTGTCCAGGCTACCCACGCTTTCTCGTTCTCCCAGTCTGGAATTGATTGGCTGACACAGGTACTGCTCGAACACGATATTCAGGAGATCGTCGCGTTCAATAAAATAGTTAACAGCAATAGGGACATCGGCCTCCTTAATGCGGTCTCTTCATTCCCAGGCGTTGCTGCGACGATACAACGCCTTGCCCGCGCCTCAGTAAATAGTAATAAATAGATTTCGCGTCGTTAAATAGAATTAAACCGCGTGGTCTTTGTCTTTCGTTCTTTAACGCGAGAAATCTTCGAACACAACGAGAGTTAGTAGCCGCCTTCCTACGTGATAGACAGATAGACATATTTTTAGTTCAAGAAACGCTTTTAAAACCGAAGATGAGCAATCTCGCGATCGCGAATTATAGTATAATTAGAAACGACCGTGTCACCCGCGGGGGCGGCACTTTGATTTATTATAAACGTTCGTTGTATTGCATGCCGGTAGAGCCGCCCGTTCTTTCCAATATGGAAGTGTCAGTGTGCAGGTTAGGCATGACCGGTCATCAGACGATTACAATAGTATCCGCGTACCTTTCACCGAATAAAAAGCTTCTCAAGTCCGACTTAGAGGCGTTGTTCGCTCTAGGGAATTCGGTCATTATAGCCGGGGACCTCAACAGCGGGAACGTTATATGGAATAGTTCGAGTACTTCTCGTAACGGGATGATTCTCGACAAGCTAGGTAATGATCTCGCTTTTGATGTCATAGCCCCGCCGGAACCCACTCACTATCAGGATCGCTGTCGGCCGACAGTGTTAGATGTAGCTCTGTTAAAGAACGTCGCGCTTGAGGTACGACTCATACAAGTCGTACACGAACTCGACTCTGATCACCGTCCTGTGGTATTACAGTTAGGTTCTAGTTCCGACATCGATTTTCAGCCCGCGCGCGTAGCTGACTACACGAAGCTTAGTAAATATTTTAAAGATAATCCTTCCTCGGTTAGTTTAAATAGAATCCCGGACGTGTTGGTGTCTAAAACCGACGCGGATCAGGCTATCGATTCCCTGGTCGACTTTCTTCAGACCGCCGTTAGGGAGACCTCGAAAGAAGTACAAGCGGTGAATGATCGCCGCTTTATACTCCCCAACGACGTGAGAGCGTTGATCACGGAAAAGAACGCTGCGACTCGAGCCTACGACACTTACCCGTCTGTAGATAATCGCAATCGGTTACGTTTGTTACGTAAATTAGTTAAAAAACGTATTTCGGAAATCCGAGACGCCAGGTGGGACAAACTTTTGGAGGAGATCCAGCCATCCCACGTGGCGTATTGGACACTCGCACGAAAGTTCAAATCAGATCTCAGTACACCGATGCCCCCATTAGACAGAGGTCCTGGGTTGCCTCCCGCGTTCGATAGTATAGACAAAGCGGAATGTCTCGCCGCGAATTTAGAGGAGCAATGCTCTCCGAACACTGCTAACACTGACCCTATCCATATTGGATCGATCGAATCCTCGGTAGAGCGTTCTCTCGCATCTCCTCGCGCGGATACCCTAACCCCGGTTAGTTTCGATGAAGTATCGGCCGCCATCAAGCGTCTCAAGCTTAGAAAGTCGCCAGGTCCTGATGGGATCAGGAACGAGGTACTGAAGCTCCTTCCTGACCACATTATAGCTCTCCTGGTCTGCATCTTCAATGCGGCCATGTCCCAGGGTCACTTTCCAGCCGTCTGGAAAAAGGCCGTAGTGATAGGAATTCACAAACCGGGCAAAAAAGCTACGCTTCCCACAAGTTATCGCCCTATCAGTCTCCTCGATACATTAGGCAAACTATACGAGCGGCTCCTTCTGAACCGTCTCCAGACCTCTATTTCAGAGTTAGATTTGTTACCACCTGAGCAGTTTGGATTTCGAGGTAAACACTCATGTACGAATCAAGTACACCGCCTCACGGAGTACATTTTTTCTAAATTTAACGAAGATCCCCAAAAGAAGGTCAACCCGGATAAACCTAAACCGAAACGCACGATAGCAGTCTTTTTCGATGTTGCCAAGGCCTTCGATAAGGTCTGGCATGCCGGGCTCGTTTATAAACTTTTTCAGTCTCGCATACCCGATAGCTTAGTACATATAATCCGCGATTATCTCACTGATAGGACTTTCCGCTATAGAGTGGAAGGTGAGCTATCCCCGCCCCACCCGATACGCTCAGGTGTGCCCCAAGGGTCTATTCTTGCGCCCTCTCTCTTCAACCTGTTCGTCAGTGACCTACCTCGGTCCCCGGGGATCGAGGTAGGTTGCTATGCTGACGATACAGTTATCTACGCTTCCGGTTGGCGGCCGGACTTTCTTAGAAATCGCATCAATCGAGCCATCGTCACACTCGGTGAATGGTATCGTCAATGGCGAATAGAGGTTAATCCCGAAAAAAGCGCCGCGATATTTTTCGACCCCGTAAATCGTCCGCAACCCAAGTATCTAAAGCCCCTCAGGCTGTACGAAACCGAGATTCCTTGGGTACGTGAGGTCAAATACCTAGGAGTTACATTAGATAGGCGCCTCACTTTTAAAGCGCATACTGATAGAGTTCGAAACAAGGCCGCTATGGTCTTGGGTCGCTTGCACCCATTAGTTTGTCCTAAAAGTAAAATGTCCTTCAGACATAAGCTTACTTTGTATAAGACGTGTATCCGTCCTATTCTGACATATAGTTGTCCCGTTTTCGCGCATATGTCAAGTTATAACTTCGAAAAGTTGCAAAAACTACAGAATCGTTTTCTTCGTAGGGCAGTAGGTGCCCCTTGGTATATCCGGAGAGTCGACCTCCACAGGGACCTGGAGATGCCGTCTATCTGGGAGTACGTTAGGACACTCACTAGTAGCTATTTTGAGAAAGCCGCGAATCATCCCAGTCCGTTAGTGGTATCCGCCGCGACTTACAACACCGTACCCGATGCGCCGCGTTACAAAAGACGTCCGCGATATATTTTTACAGATCCTCCCGACAAAATAACGGCAGCTAACTTCCAGTACCCTTCCGTCCCTCGAAACAGAGCGTGTGCGCGCCCACGTCCGCGTAATCACAGATCACGCCGCCGCGGCTTGACTGTGAATTTTGCTCCAGTACACTCATCTAGGCCCCCCTCGGCAGCGGCACAAGCCGAGGTCCGATCCTCCGGAATGGAGCCCTCGAGCACGTTGCTTGCGCGACAACAGTGACACTGAATTAATTTTCAAACACTAGTTTTTGACACACAACACCGATCACCCCACACACGTGCACATACACACATGTAGGTACACATAGTGGTTGGGTTGTTTTTTTTTATTTTGAACCCTTTTCTCGAACAGAGTTAGCTTATACTAACTTAGTAGTCAGATTCAAGATACATGTATGAGTTCCTGAAACATACATGCTTGGTACACGTGTATGTTTCACGAATTTATATATGTATGAAATAATAGTTAGCCTAAGCTTAGTTAGACTCGGGATATTCGGTAACAGTCCAAGCCGAGGGCGCCGTGCGCCCTTGTGCTGGTTGCCTACATAAAATCGGGTGAGTGCCTTAAGCGCTCCCCTTGGTGGTCCGGTGAAACTGTGGATGCCTTGCCGGGTTGACAGTGTAGTAAGTTCGAAAAAAAAAAAAAAAAAAAAAAAAAAAAAAAAACGTATATTAAAAAAAAGTTTCTTAAAACTTTTATATTAGATGCCGATATTATGATTTTTTTTTTTAATAGGAACTGAGTGTCTATATATAGTAAAAGTAAAAAAAATATCGTAACATATCCAATAGTTTTTGTGTGATACACGCAGAACTGTAGACTGTTATCATTTTATTCACATATATAAAAGTTCGATGAAACCTTCTTTCAGAAAACAGCGACGGATTATTCATGTTGCCGTACCTACCGCAACGAGAGCTACTAACAGATCTGACAAGCGGCGCGGTGAAGCTAGTAATTATGACGGATTATTTACTATGTATACGGTAGCAATGAGTCAGATCGGTGCATGTAGCCTCATTTTCTCACAAAATCTCTCGTTGTTTTATTGAGCTAGTTGTTTATGTACCAAATAAGTATAACTTAATGGTAATGAGCAATCACGTTAAAGATAAAGGATTTTTAATTTTTAGCTGATAATCTCAAATGAAAGCTATATTAAAGCATTTCAAAAAGCAATTATCTCACTGCAATGTTTTTAATAGCAAAGTGGAACGTAACAAGTGGCGCTGTCAGTGCTTTTCCGGAACGGACAAATATTGACATCGCAGTCGCCGTTTCCTGCGGACCGGATGGACTTCGCACGTAGCGCTTCCGACGCTATTTGTATGACGCAGATGTCATTCGCGACGTTAATATCCAGATAACAACTCTGTTTCAAAACATCTGGCTTTAGATTTTAAATCTACTCTGCTGTCACCGTAAAATATATTGAAACAAAATACACTATGTCTTTTACAATAAATGTGCTATTATTTATTGCTTACAAAAATTACGGTTAATTCAGCAGTCGAGAACGAAGCAATGGTAGCTCGGTGGGTAGCGTATCAGACACCGCCTTAATCGACGTAGGTTTGAACCGGAGCTTTCGGGGAAAGAAAATGTCGTGATGAAATCATTGCCCGGTGGTAGAACCTTGTCTAAGCCCGCGTGGCTAGTTACCACCCTCTTGTAAATCTATCGCCAAGCACCTACAGGTGTGATCCGGAAGTTATACTTGAGAGTCAGTACCCATTTAGCTTAACCATATTTACCATCTTAGATCATTTTAGGCCGTTGAAGCTGTGAAAGCCCCTCAAGCCAACAGCATGTAGTCAGTTCGAAAAAAAAAGATATCTTAGACTACGTGGTCATTTAACATTAGATGATATTGTGGTCAAACACTTAATACCTATTAAGAATATAAAAATAGGAGTAATAATAATAATTAATAAATTGTGATATTTCTCTTTAAAAAATTCTGCAGTCTTCAAGCTCTTTATATACAAAATCTATTATTAATTCAGTATATTTTACTGTGTCAAACTCGTAACTCGAATTTGTCTGTCCTTAATATTTGAATATTATTTGAAAAACTATACACGGAATGATTAGGCATTCAAGTGCGACTTGGTCACGAACTCTTTAAAACACAGTGAAGAAGCTATCACTGGGTGAAAAAGGGTAGTTTTGACGTGGCACGTTTTTTGACGTGTTAACAACGTGAACCCAGTTAGTGGTTTTCAATGAGATATGTATAAACCGACATGTTAATCCGTCTGACTGTAATCAGCAATCAGCAATTCACAAACATATAATCATATTTTATAAAGGAAATATTTAATTCCTACAGAATTGATAAACAAACATTAGCAAAACAAATAAATTAATTCAAGAGAAAAAATATAATTAATGGTATGGTTATAAACAATTGAATGGGAGCGAAATTAATTAATAAAAATAACATAGCTGATTTAAGTACATTGTTACGGTTTCTATTCAAACGTTTATGAGGTCTAACAAAGAGAAGCAGGTGCGTAAACAAAAGAAATATTATGATTATGAGCGTTACTTGTACTTTACACAACGTAGCACTTAATAAAACTACCGCAGGTCGTTCGTTAAGTACCTTTACTGTAACCGTGTTAAGGTTTGAAATAGGTATGACACGGATGCATACATTTTCAGGTATTCCTCTCTTAGAGTGATTAAAATTCAAATGTATGATGAAATCTATATAAATAAAATGATAGATGTCTACATTTTTGCGCGCATCACGCAAAAACTAGTGAATAGATTATGATTTTTTATTTAATTGTGCTTCTTAGATACTTAGTAATTTAAAAAAAAATATCAATGTTGATACATTTCAAATAAAGTTGCAAAAGTTTTAAGAAACTACAATTTTTATAAGCACTACGCGTTTACCTATGTTTAAAATGGGGCAAGCGGTGTGGTACGCATGGGTAGGAGATAGGAAGGAAATGGGTAATATTATTTACAAAGAAATTTGGTAAGTAAAATATATTTTTTATTTAATTTTTTATGTTTTTTTCTCTGTACATTAAATATATTGTTAACATAATAAGCAACGTAGATGACGCCGCAGGTATCAGCTAGTTCTAAATACAAAACACACTCAGTGCTAGTATGATCGGTTGCTGCATCCAGAACTTTCTAATGCCCGAGACGAAAATCTGTACCCTGTCCATGAACGTACCACCTAATCAGTAATCTTTCCCACGCATCTGCAATCATCTAATAAGTCGACTCTTTATATCGATTGTGACTATAAACAAATATAGACAAAATGGAAAATAACAGGACAAATAACTAAAAATAAAAAAAAAATCTAGTGTTATGTTTTTTTATATACTTAGAATTCTACAATTACATTTAACATTTGGGATTAGTACATCTTTATAATAAACTTACCATTTTGAAGGATGAAATCGAAAGAAAACTGCAGAAAATAATCTGGAACAAAAAAGATAGATTTATTATAACAGCTATTATATAATGTAATCTTATGATAATGTCAGAAACACCGATCGATTTAACAACGTCTTTAATTGGAGTTTTTAACGAAATGTAATCATGTATCATGTAGTGGTTTTAAATTTTTATTCATAATTTCATATATTTATATTATGTAACTATAATGGCATTTTCAGTGATACTTGTTGTGGCCGTCCAGTGGTTGAAATTCGAAATGATAAAGGACACAGTTTCGTGTCTATGTTATTCTTACTTTACTCGTATTTCTTTTTGATTTTTCTTCTAAATAGTAAAAATTGCATTGTACAAGTATTATAATTCGTAGACGTAAATAGCGTAAATTTGATAAAGAGAGACTAATAACACATATAAACAAAAGCTTCCACTCTACGATGATATGAACTGTTTCTAATTCTTTTTATCGAAACAATAAAGTCGTGCGTAGTTATTAAAAAAAAATTAAAGTAACAATCAGCTGAGAAACAGAAGTGCAAAAATTTAGTGAACTGTTTTATCTTCGCCTATTTATGTATAGATCATCTGTGGTAAAGTATAAAATGAAGTAATAAAGTGGACTACAAATAATAACAGACGATATAAAACGTTAAATTCAGTCTACCAAATTTGTGGTTACTTTTTGGTTACCAAATTACAGTTGTTAACATCAATATGAAAATATGAAAACTCTCTTTTTATGTCATTTAAAACAATGGTACCGTTGTCATCTGGCGAGTGACATAACGGAATTAAAAAGTTTATTACATAACATCGTACAATACGAATATGAACTGGTCATTTGACTTAATATTGTACGTTTAATATATACGAATAGTACAGAATACCTCATTGTGTTCGGTGTTGCATGACGTAATGTAATATTCGCTATCATGTCATACTCTCAGTGTAAAAGGGAAATGATCGACATGACCCAATTTGAACACTCAGGACACTGTACCGTGATAAATTTAAATATCGCAAGCTTTAAACTAGATAGATACAAATGTATGTATCTCATATGTAGGCATCAAAAATTTCGACATAAATTAATTACAGTAATAAAAAGTTACTTTTAATTTGCATGATCTTTTTTTTTATGTTATAGGGGGCAACCGAACAGGTGGGTCACCTGATGGTAAGTGATCACCACCGTCCATAGACACTAGCAACACCAGAGGAGTCGCAAGTGCGTTGCCGGCCTTTTAAATAAGTGGGCCTCCGGCGCTCTCACTGACCGAACGAAACGCAACAGTGCGAGCACTGTTACTTCACGTCGGTTTTCTGTGAGAGGGTGGTACTACCCCGGGCGAGCCGACCCATTCATGCTAAAACCAGTAATAGCTTCAGCGTAGCTCTACAACTACAATTTTTTTTACTTTAAAAGCGTAGTGGAGCCTATTGAATATTCGAAAGCAGAAGAATCACCACCACACATATTTCTACAGAAAAGAAACAGGGCTTTGGCAACTTTATTGCGGTCCAAAGGATGCTGTTGGATTTACACAACATGAAATATTCTTATAGGATTTAGGAAGTAGCAACAATAATCGAACCAACCCATTCTACGTGGCCCGTTCAGGAGGGAGGGACATCTTTGAAGTACCACGCTAGGTCACAGGGAAGAGGAGAAAACCCGTATTTATGAATTACTACATGAAAACTAGAGGGGGGATTCTTTTCATATACTACGGATGGTCACCAAGGGGTGAGAGGTTGCTAAAAATTGACAAACATGGGTCACGTAGTATGAGTATGTTCCCTAATGGCTGATTGTAAACGGTTATAGGTTGCGGTAATGTCGAATGGATTACTTGCCTATACGCTAGTTGTTCACACAAAAAAGCGTCATTTAAATCATATTACTCTAATTCTTTTTTTTCTGCCAACCAATCTTCTCCACATCATCTGACATTGTCATATTACAAGTATCTTGTGATAATTTCAATATTCTAACAAGATGGTGGCTCCCTTGTTAGAACTTTCCGTGGAATTTTTACGGCATTTCGGAATTCATGCTCTACGGTATTATTTCCCATCCACTTCACTTGTACACAATAACTGATGTATAATTACGTAAAATACCACTAATATTACAAAATATAGAGTCAAATAACACAAGATTACAAATATAATATAAAATCCACTACATGACAGACTAAGATTCCGCCAATAACTCCCTAATTCTTATTGAAAAAATATAATATTCATCTGTTTATTGTAAAGTCACTTTAAACCAGAAGAAGATAAATGTTTTCTACCTAATGCAACTATTTAAACAAACTGGTAGATATTATGTAGTTTAAATCCAGGGATCTAGAGTCAAAAATATTTGTCATTGAATTATCGTGTGACACGTAATAACTCTGTTAACTGTATAAAGGTATTCTTTACATAACGTTCATGAGCAAATAGGATAGGATTCTTGAAAATTTATTTCCTAAAGGGAATAAATAGGAGATTGAAAATAAGATGTTTGCCCATATGTAACCTCATCGTCCAGACTGCTAGTAAAAAATAAATTCTAACTTGTTATAGATATAAATCAGGTAACTGTCGCTGTTGAGTATCTTAGTTAAATACTATAACAAAGAAACTTATTATTGAATAGACATTTATTCAAAATATACTATTCATATATTTTAAATAACACACAGTAATATTTCATCTACCGTAATGTGAATGACAATTTTTTTTTATTAAAATCATAATGGTCTTTCTTTCGATAGAGCATAGTGCAGTTGTAATAATTGACCTGGAATCAGATTAAATGTACTACCGGATGCATAATTGCAAAATGTACTGAGAAAACACACAAGTATATGTTGTGTTGTTAATAAAAATATAAAGTATTCTAAAAGACATAACTATCCCGTTGAGCAGGCAAGTAAATAGTTCACAACTGTTCAAGATACACAACATTGCTCCACAAAGTATTTTCAACGGTCCGTCGATGAAGCATCTTTGAGTCTCTACAAAGACAACAAAGGTTCGTTTTAGAATCTCTATATAATTATTACAAACTTTACATAATGTATAATTACATAGATGGGTACACAAGTGAAAGGTAATGGAGTTTCGATCAAATGTCATCATCATATTATCAAGGGGTCGGTCAGGGGAATGCAATCAGTTTGTGAGTGGACTGGAGGGAGTGAATAAGGCTTTTGTCTACGGTGCTACCCTAGAAGCTGATCGATATTGTGACAAACAGAATAAACACTTGACGGTAATTAACTTGCCGAATTTGAATTTCGTTTTACTTGTAGCATTACTTTAAATTGCTTAAATATACTTCAGTATAATGCACCACGTAGATAGTGGCATCACTATCTCAACGAAATTAATGAAAATAGTTATGTTTGTATGCATAGTATATTTGTTTCTTTTATGGATACGAATGTCGACGACGTATGGAAAAGTACTTATGTTTACATTCATTAATGCTGTCTTTAAGTTTAAGCATTAAGTGTATACCTAAAAATTACATGCTCTGCGCTATGACATAATTAGCTGTTCAACTTTATTTGGAAATCAACATTCTATGTTTTACATTTTACACAACATTGCATTTTTGCGGTTTCATCATAAATATAACATACTATTCTTCATGTCACTTAATCTTAAATTTTTTATCACTATATCTAGATTGATTTGTAGGAAATAAACTACCTACCTCATAATTTACCGATTAATGTTTATTTATTTGCAATCAATGTTTTTAACCGACTTCGAAAAGGAGGATTCTACATTCGGTTGTACTTTTTTTATGGTGTATTGCTTCAGAACTTCGTCATGTGGAAAATTATTTTTCCTTTTGGAATGGAAATATTTTGAAGCGTGCCCCATTTTATTTCATTAGCATTGGGCATTGGACACACTAGAGAACTCCTCAGAATGGAATAGGTACACCTATATGTACGTAGGTATGTATAGTCATTGAGATATTGCTAGGTTAATGACAATCAAAAACTAGGTAGGTACCTAACTATGGTCAAAGGCGTCTTGTTAGTTTTTTTTATTAGACTTTTTTGAAGGTGGTTTTATTTCTTATTAATTTTTTGTTTTTACATTATTCTTTATTTATTCTATATGTGTTTATATTTAGACTAGATATTCACAGTGATCACAGTACACATACATTTTACATTCCTTTATTAATTAATCAATAATTAACAGTAATTAATTATCGCATAACGCCATTTGTAGAAATTATACATTCTAAAAATGAAACGCATTTATAAATAATCCTTGCTAATGAGGATGTTCGAAAAAAATACATTTGCGGTGGGTCGTTTGACGTACGCTTACTAACCAGGGAGTAGCTTAGCGTAGAAGTTGTTCATTTTGACATCATTTTTTTTGTTATATCATTTTGCACACAACTCCAGGAAAATTCTGTTTTGTTCACATGCTTCAGATGCATCCCGTAGCCGTGCATTTATTGTATTCATACGATGTATTCGAGTTTAGTAAAGTGTTAATATGATTGCGAATGTTTTTGGTTTTGTAATATATGATTACAGTTATTCAGTATTTCAGTTACTAACTCTTTCTCGTACAATCCTTTTTTTAAATATAGTTTTATGTTTTATAATTAATTTTGGGAAGTCTTTTATTGTGTTATTACTGCTTAGCCTATATAAAATAGCGATATAGTTTGTACAACCAAAAAAATGTTTTTTTTTAATGTATCTATATAATTAAATCAATTAATCGAAAGCATGTAACTACATCACTTCATAACGACTGCATCTATCTCTACCTAACTCTTTTTTGTTATGTTTTTAATTGTCAAGAGAGAGTTTGCATAAAAGAATAATTGAAAAATCGTATGGAAGGGTGAAAAAATTAGGTTAAAAAAACCTTCATATAAAAATGAGGGACTGAGTGAGACAGAAGACAGTAGAAAGATCTTCAAAAATATTAACAGAATTGACGGTCATTTACCATTTTATATCATTACGGGGTCGTACTATAAAGGAAAGATTTTGTCTCATTTTATTGCGTGGCCACGGTTAGCTACATAAATAATAATGAATTATTTTAATATTTATATTATTATTATTACAATTGCAACAACCTAATTGACGGATTGACGTTCGCTCAGATGTCATTTTATTTTATTACATGGTGGTACTGTAATGGGAAGAATTGGTTGCATTTTGTTCCTTAGTACATCAATGCGAAGCCTAAGTTGGCGGCTAATTGTAAATGGAATACTATTTTTATTCCAATGTATCTGTATATTTTACAACAATATTGATCATAATATTAATAATTAATAATAATACCAGTTTATAAATTTACCAACTTGTAAATAAAGCGATTCGATGAGTGTATTAAACGCTACACTGTCTTGCAATATTCTCATTTAGAGGTTTCTCTCTAGTGGTTACATCATCGAAGTATCGCACAAATCTTCCTACTCCATTCCTTTTTTACTTACTCTATGTTCACCGAGAGTCAACCATAATTTATATAATCTTAACTAATACTACAAAAGTGAATGTGCGTCTGTTTGTTAAGCTTTCACCGTTTAACTACTTAACCGATATGTATATCGTCGAAAACATAAAGAAGTTGTATACTTTAAGGTGACCAAAGCCACGGGTAAAAACGAGTACTTTCATATTTGAGGATCATGAACTGGTCACCTTAGCAATCTTGTAATATTTTTTATATTAAATCACGGAAGCTGTTTTCTTGTTAAAATATTTCCTACCACAAATCAAAAATACTTTATTCAGTTTAGGCCCTGAGAATGCACTTATGATGCCAAAGCTACCATCGATACGGAAAACAACCCAGCCATCGAGAAGAACCGGCAAGAAACTCGATCTGGTTTTTCTTTTCATCATACTTAATATAAGACATATTTTTAAGAACATATACAGTTATAGATACAGAAAAAAGGTGTGTGTGCGATTCACACACGATAGAAACTTCAGTAAATCGACAAAAAAGAATGAGATGAATATATATAACAAGGGTAGGATAATTACAAAGTTTATTTGTTTAAAAATGAAAGTATTTTGATGAATTTTAAAAGATATTTTATATTTTATTTAACATATGTTACATAACTTATTGATCAAGTTCCATATTTTCAGTTTCAACAAACAAGATATAAAAATACTCACCAACACTGTTAAATAATAACACATCACGCTGACTTCTTACTAAAAAGCTGTAATACGCAGCCGCATACAATGTACAGTAGTACACGTACTTTTCACATATACTAACACACGTTAAATGCTCAAATACAACTAAGTATTAAATAGTGTGCAGTATACATACACACCGATATTTGCTTTCTCCCTCTGGATACACATTTTTGTATTTGTGTCTCTCTTACCTGTCGCTTTTCCGTTGCATCCGATTTGAAATCACAATGATTCTAAAGAAGTTTCACTTCAATAATTACATTTGTTTTTGGTGGATGCCCAGAAGGAAGCGTTATTTCCATACGTCACGATCGTTCACATATTAGTCCACACTGTAAATAGTCTTTAGACATTAAAACCTGCTTGACATGGGGCTTGAACGTAGTATCCTGTAAATCGGTGATATGCTTTTCCCTTGGTATATAAGGCTTACATTACACAATTGAGGCCATTAGTGTCTATTATTCCAATTAAAGCAAAGCAATATCGGAGCGATGGCATGCATCGTTCTAATACTGTACTCGCAATAACTAGATTAAGCAACGAATTACCGACGTGCCCTGATGTTCTCTCGTATAAAAGAACTTAATCATCCTCGTATAACATCTTCTATCTGTCTGTATATGTATAATACATATAAATGGATATTGGCATACAAGATTGATAAACTACAACACCTTTATCACACTGTCGATTTCACTATAGCTCATTACTAGATGGCGCTGATTTATATTTTATTGTTATTTAATTATAATGTAATGTCAGTTAACCAATACGAATAGGCATTTGGTAATATATCATATGTATATTAATTCCTTTAAAAATAGTTTGTAGATATACAGAACTTAAATAACACAGATGTAGTTTCCCTTTTACGTACGTTTAAAAGTTTTAATTAGTTCTACAATTAATTCCAGTCCGAGTTTAGCCTCAAATATAAATAAAATAAAAAACAGTCGTGGTTCGGTGTGTTTGTGCTTTTAATCCTGCGGCTTAGCCGGGTGCTTCGTCCTCTCGTGTGATGAGACTTCTAATTATTAATGTTGCAAACTAATTTCAGAGCAACAAACTTAATATGTTTACTCAGTCCTTTGTCACCACGATTTCCGACTTTAATAAACACAATTTAATAATATTGCTTTAATATATTATAGTACTATATTATATACGTGCCTACTTTGTTACTATATGATTAATGTGTATATCTTTAATCCATTATACATATTTTTTATTTATAAGAAGCTGTATTATGGTAAATAAACATTAATTCCATCCATGAATATATACGTACAATCAACATTTTTGTTTATAATCCTATCCTGTACTCGTATATATGTAAATGTTGTAAGTAGCCAAAGTACATTCTACTAACCATCTTCCTGTATTTTAAGAGATATGAATATATTAGAAGGCATGATTATTATTAATTCAAAGGGCGTGGAAAACTTACACGCATTAAGAAATTGTTCAAGCTTTATGTGTCGCCCTTCGTAAATTAATTAGGTAAGTGTAAAGTAAACATAGAGAGGAAACGAGCGGCGAAAACTTTAAGGTTGTTGATCTGTGCATGAGTATCACAATAAGGGTTGTCAAATACCCTGGAAGAATGGAGACAGCCCGTTTCTAGAACCCTGGAAGAGGGCTTCCACGAATGGTGTACGTAATCCCACTCTTGACAAACATTTAAATGATACATGTGATATGGATGCACAGCAATCCTGCAATAAAGTACTCATAATTAATTTGCCTATTTCCAAAGTGTTTGCTTATTATGCTCACAGCTTCCCTAGCGTTAATATAGATTTTGTAAATAAAATATAATCCTTGTTATTCGTTAATAAAGTAGTTTCGTATAAGTGAAAGAGTTTTTAAAGTCGGTTAGGTGTTTTTTGAATGTATAAATTACAAAGAAAAAATCGTGTGGTTTTATGAAATCACGATGCAAATAAACGTTTTTTCGGAATTTTTTAAAAACTGGGTACAATATTTATTTAAATCATTCAATCATTTCGAATTGAGCCATGGACGCCACCATATTGGCCTTGGATTCTCTGCCGAGCACCTTTCAATTTACCCCTCCGTACTCCTCGGTCGGCTGTAATGCGACATGCGATGATAAATGGACGAAAAAATTTGAAGCGATGTAAAAAATGTTTAAGTTTAAAATCCTATAAATGTTCTTCTCATAACACTAGTTTAGACTCATTGGAATTCTATATATACTGACATTGTGAAGACGTAATATTTCGACCTATATTTGTAGGGAGAAATCTACGGAACTACCAGTCCAATTCTGTAAATTCTTATACAAATGAACAGCCACATTATCTCATAGTGCTAAATTACACGAATATTTTTTTGGAATCTACGTGTGTAACGTGTGCACGCTTGCCAATCTTCTATAATATAGTTACGAACAGGTATCAAACTATATTGAAATGACAGATATCAATTAGTTCAAGTTTTTAATTGACTCTCATGGGTATAGCAGAGGTATCCCCTAAATTCCAATGGGACCTGTGTTTCAAATTATTAATGTGATGTCATCACGTCACAACAATGACAAGGGTTAGAAGTTGTTTAAATATTAAACAATTCATTTACGTCATAATAAATCTAAATTATTATTATTATGTACGCCATAATGAATCCGCATTGATTTTAATTCGATTGTTCGAGAAATCGCAACAAAAATCGTTTATAATGAATTATAAACTTTTATTGTTTATGCTAAACCTAGAAAAGGGGACTGGCTTTCAAATACAGCTCCGTAACATTTGGCGATATTCTTCCCACGTATATTTTCATTTAAATCATTACTAGTTAATATTATAAATGCGAATGCGAGTTTGTTTGTTTGTCTGTTACACTTTTACGCCTTAACTATTCAACCGATCATGCACGCCTGACATTTTGCATACACGTTATCAGGAATACATAAAAGGACATAGATACATTTTTTTTATGTTATAAGGGGCAAACGAACAGATAGGTCACTTGATGGTAAGTGATCACCGCCGTCCATAGACACTAGCAACACCAGGGGAGTTGCAAGTGCGTTGCCGGCCTTTTAAATATGTGGGCCTCCGGCGCTCTCACTAGCCGAACGAAACGCAACAGTGCAAGCACTGTTACTTCACGTCGGTTTTCTGTGAGAGGGTGGTACTACCCCGGGCGAGCCGACCCATTCATGCTGAAACCAGTAATAGCTTCAGCGTAGCTCTACCACCTACAATTACACATACATTTCATCCATAAAAAAATACTGTTTCCTAAGAATAGGTCAAATCAACATAAACCCCTCGGCTGATTATTTAAGACCCAAATCTCGAAATGGCGGATTATGTTTTTTAATTTTACGAATGTACAGTACATTGTAAATTGCAGTAAAAAAGGTCGTACAAATGAAAAAATAATTAAAAAATACATTTTACATAAAAAAATTAATTTTACAATACATCATTTGTTGTTTTTCAAAGTTTTGTAATAAATCAGATATTTTTTTAAGCTTATGCTGCCAACAATCTGTTGATTTGTGCCTCATGGGGTCTACATTCGTTTGTATGGAACTTAAACCTTTATAGTTTTGGACAGCCCAGGGGTTAACGCGAGCGAAGCCACGAACAAAAGCTATAATTTTAAGTAAGTCTAATTTTAGTAAACTATAATTTTTGTTTTTTTTCTATATTTTCGAACATTTACATGAATATCAACGAAAAGTGGGATCAATAGAAATTGGTACAATATACATTAATTAGGCCCAGATAGTATATTAAAAACTGCTAGTAGTCTAAAGCATGTTCCTAAAACTCTAAAGAACTAATCACATAAGATTCAATGACAATTTTAAAACAAATTTAAGATAATCTACAATATTTTTAAAATTCAAATGGAGCTGTTGTTATTGTTAACTGATGAGAAAATCGTACTGACTTATAATGTATTTCATTTCTGAAATGTTTATAAATATTATTTACAATATATTCAAAACTTACAATATAGCCAAATAGCCGAGACCAAAAAAAAATCCTTTTTTCTTTTTCTAAATGCATTTTGTATTTCGATATAAAATATACAATAGCGCCCTTAAAATAATTACTTGCCCTTAAATAATTACATTACTCTTAAATAATCTTATCCATAACATACTTGAAAAGTTATCGTAAGTTCCCCAACCAGTTTAATCAAACACCAATTAAATTTGTTCAATATCGTCTCCTCGCTTATGAACAACTTTAAATAAAATATGTGATCCGAGAACAGCGTTCACAAAATACCCACATATTTAACAAGAGCCTATCTTTGAAAGCAAATTCGAAAACCCTTTGAACATTTATTAAAGCTAATATTGCTTAAACACAAGAACAAGTATGTTGTAGACACATTATTATCTTGAAGATAATATGTAACTTGCCACTTCTTATATTCCACTTGACAGATAAAAAGGTTTCTTGACTATAAATCACAGTGAAAAGTAACCAGATCGAGTTTCTTCTTGATGACTGGGATGTTTTTCAAGTTAGTAGCAATACTTTAGCATTCATAAGTGCCTTCGGAAAGCATACATAAGTACATAAGTATTTCTTTTTCATTTAAAAGTTTATCGGTTAGCAATAACACGTTCATTTAATGGCATAGATACTATTCTGTTCGTTTACATATGTGTTAAGATCATATTATAAACTACGGACCATAAATTGTAATTAAAAGTTAAAACTTTCTTTATATTTATTTATAACCAGTACAATTATTAACAACAACAATAAAAGAGAAAATAACCCTACTGCTAAAACGTTGAAAGATGTTTTCGCTATGTTAATAAATGAGTTGTTCGATTGAATATTGGTGCATATATATCACACTGATTAATTTTTTTTCTCAAAATCCGCATTGCAATGTTTTCTGGGTAGTAAAAAAGACGCCTGTGAGATTCGGACCTCTTTTATTAATATATAGAGGTCGCACCACTGGGGATTTCTATTTTGCATATAAATAACACATGATTTCTTTTTTAGATATGTGTTGTTTATAAATAAATAATTGGACTTCAGTAAACGTTATATGGTTTTGTAAGAATTTGGACAAAAAATGTCTGTTATAATTTTTCGTTAAACCGATTCATTTAAAAGTTTTTTCAATCAATAAGTCTATATATATACACAAGAGAAACATTTCTGCGCAATTAGGTAAAAATTTAAATTACATTCATTGCCATAAAATGCAACAGTATTTTTATATTTACAATTTTTCTCTAAATAATATATGTAATACAAAATGGCGTTATTTAAACATAAATTCAATTTAAAAACTATATGATTCCAATTTCAAACGTCATCGCAGTTCATGAAACTTATTACCGTAGTCGAGCCAAAGTTCGTAGCAATATAGCGAATATCATTCGTAGCTCGTAGTAAAGTTCGAAGCTCGTCTTGTTATCATAGCGCATCTTCAATAAGTATATTAATATTCTACATAAATAAATAACTCTTTATACGAATGAAAATAGCAAACAAAATGGGGTCCAATCTTAACTGGTCACTACAAACCTTAACCAAACAATAGTTCAGTCTTTTCCGAGACCGTTTAATAATCTTTTCACCATATGACTAAGAATTGAGCTCTATCGTTCGATAAATATATTCAGAACGATAAGGTGAATAACATATATAGGTAAGTCAGGTAATCAATATGGTATACGTATTGTACTTAAATTATATTGGTAATAATATATAAATCATTATATGTTTGCCTTTGAAATAAAGACTAAGTTATGAAACACAGTTTTGTTACAAGCGTAATGAACAAGAGTGAGGCGCTAAACGATATCGTAATTAATACTCAATTAATCACCCCGGAGTAATTTATTCAATAACTCCTAACGATTCTTGTCTGAGTCTTTAATAAAGCCTTCAAAGGTAAAAGATGAAAACGTGAACAACGTGAATAAACCTTAGTTTTTATAATATGATACAATTATGGGACGACAACAAATAAATTGTATTGTATCTAGATTTTTTAAATTTATTAGTATGCAAATGAAAATTTAAATGTAAAAAAATATGAATAATTTACTAGAAGATGTCTTTAGAATCAAACAACCCTGTAACTTTAAAAGTAAAATAGGTGCCTACCATACTACCTATTCTGTATCTACACGTATATCTGTTATGACCTTAGTTATGTGCCTCTATTTGCAAACAAATTTTATTCATTGAATAAGTAACACTGGAATCAAAGTAATACAGTATGTAAGGATACGTATAACATCGAGTCGAGATCGAGGCTTATATTGTTACGCATCAGTAAAGGTCTTCAATTGATTAAATGTTGGTGACTGTGCAAGAGTTGAGATTAATGTTCCCTTAGGTTTCCATGTAATCGAGCTACTCAAACGTATATATACCTGATTAGTTTTGATACATTACATGAGAAAAAAGGTGCAAGACTTTTTTTTTTGTATATTATTTAATAATTTTATTTATTTAGTCATGATCTGAGTAGGTTTCAGTATAGATTTCAGTATAGATTTCATACTAGGTATCCTGACGCGAATAGATATTATAATAACTCTTTATTTATACATATTACTATAATATGTTATAATATGTGGTGTATATTCAAACATCTTTATTAAGAGTTTCCATAACCTGAATCCATCTGTCACACAGTCACTAGTGTTGCCAGTGTCTCATTCTTAACCTATTATATTTATTTATAGAAAATAATAATCGATAAATTTCATAGGCATTTATAGTGAAGAAATATTCTTTTAAATTTATAATCTTTTTATTTTTAATGATAGAATATATTCGTATGAAACCTAACGATTGTCAGATAAACATTCTAAATAGATTAACTCTGTTGTTTAATCTCTGATACACGATGTAAAACGGTTATAGTTAGTAGTTATACTGGTGGAAAGGCTTAATGCTACAACTCATCCTTTGTTTTCAAACAATCCCTCTGAGCCGCACAAAATCACGAACAACGTTACAATTAGTATGTAAATTTTATTATTATAACGCCCGTGAAAAGACGGGTAAAAGTGTAGATTATCAACACTACCTCTACCGTTAGATACACAGTGATGTCAACAGTATGGTTTTATCGTAACCACATTGTTCTCATTTGTATAATTTTTGCATTTATTAAGCCCAATGGCCATTCATAAGTATTGTGATATTATACGATGAAGGGGCAACTTGTTGCGTTGCTTAGCTATTAGATTTAATCTTTTTATCAACATGTATAAATGTATGTAGTTTGTAGATCTTTTTGTAAATGTATGTACGACTCTACGACATATTTATTTCTTTGAATATATAAATTAAGAGTATAACATAAAACAACCAACTTATCCAATCTACAGTACCTTTTTTTTAAATATTTCTAGCTCGATGGCTAAGCGTGTTGTAGAAATCAACTTTTAACCTTATTCTATATTACGTAAACTATAGTTTTTCTTTCATTTATGATATTAAAGACTTAATTAACGGTCGTATAGTTTTTTCATAATTGCAAATAATTTGGATATAATTTATCATTATATACAATATAATAAAAATATTATTACGTTTAACAAACATCGAGGAATAGTTAAAGCCAGTTAGTTAGTTGACAAACATCTACAATTACCAACATGATTTTATATACCCGTGAGTAGTAAATCTTTTATTCAAGCCTTCGATAGAAAAGACAGTTGAAGCAATATGAACCAATATGAGGAATTTACGCAGAGCTCTGTAATAGATTCGTATTGTCGACGTGAACTCCTCGCGACCCGCTAGGGAGCGTGACTGTGAACTCTGTTTCATTTGACTACAAAAAGGCAGACGATAAAGGCGACAATATTTCTACTTGATCTCTTTTGTCTTTTGCACAATTTGCTGCGACCCGCTTATATTGTAAGTATTTCTATTCGGAAATCTAACAATTTCTAGGTCACATAAAATATTGGGTAACAAGGTCGAAACAAAACATCCAAAACGAATGCTCCATCTACTCGATAGCGAATTGTCAGAGCGTTCAATTTACTCAGACCTTTGTGTAAAGCCAGCCAACACGCTACGACAGATACAAAGCGTAAAACTGAGATTGATTTTTGAAACGTTATCATAGAAAAATGTGGTTTGTACACTGTTCACAGAAAAAATATAACCGCGCAAACGAACCCGCTGTAAGAAAATAGTAAGCATTTAATGTCTACACAGACCGTGCATTTTGGCTTATAATAGATATCGTTTTCCCAACCACTCGTTACTCCTACTGATTCAACAAAGCACGTGGTGATATATAAAATGCTAGCTTATGCCCGCGGCCTCGCTCATGTCAAATGAGATCTTACCTATATCTGTGGAACTGTATTTTTTGTCTGGATGACCTACACTATGTCCTATTTATCACAGGCAACATGTGTACAAAATTTGATAGTAGTCAGTCGGAGGATCAGTGAGAACGTAACAAACAAATTGACTTTCGCATTTTTAATATTAGTTATGATAAATATACACAGCATGAGTTAATATTATAAGAAAACTAAGGCAACGACACGTATGACACGAATTTAATTAATTAACGAATAGCGCTACTACATCGTTTTTTTTCTCGTGCGTTTTTACACTAATATTTGTGATATTATTTATAAAACTGATATGATTAAAATAATAGGGCTGATTTAAGTTAACAATGAAAAGTACAGTCGTAAAGATATTTGCAATTTAATATAATTATCATCTACGATTGTACCTCATGAGTGATTATTGATAATGAACTATATTGAATAGTCAACTAAATGCAAACGAGATCTAGCTACCTTGGAAAATTATAGTGTTATTATTTGTTATTCTTATACATAACTATGACTATTAAAGCCTATTATTATCCATCTGTAAAATACGAGGCAATTGTGGCCCACATTAAAAGTTTCTGAGCAGAAAGTTGGTTCGAATGCTTTTTCAATCGATGTGAATCGGTCACGGTTAAATGCTATTTCTAATAAAACATTCCCACACAGTAACAGAGACCACAAAAATCAGGCCAACATACATTTACGCTTTATTATTGCCTATTCCGTACATGATATATAACTAAACGCTTTCCTTTGAACAACAATACTTTTATATTGCCAAATACGATTAAAAGATTTTTTTATATTTATTCTGGATTTTATCGTCACTTGCGAAAGTAAAATAATTCAAAATAAGTAAAACAAAATAATAGTTTATGCTTGGCATACTATCGTACATTATGCATATATTGGTACATATAATTCTTACCATTTAAATATAGCAATGTAGATATTAATGTAATATTTTATTCCCCATAGAATATTTAAATAGCATACCATTGTCATTTAAGTACGTGTCTTTTGTTAGTCCTTAAGATTTATGAGTAATAAATTAATTTAAAAATCGTGTTCGTAGTAACACAAAATTGTCTGTAACGACAGGTATCTAAGCCATTTATGAAACGATTCAAACAAGCTGATCTTTTAAGTCCCTCTCAAAATCTTTGGAAGCGTTTCGAAGAATGATGTTTACGCCGTATAAGTTCGTGACTCGGAATAGCTCTTGCCGGGAAAAATTAATTAGGAGAGTATAATGTCTATGCGGCAATTCTGCTCTGAAATCGTCCCCTGTAACCTGTGATTTGCTAACACGTTTTATAACTGAGATATAACTGTTAAGACCCATTAAAACGTATTTCGTTTTGATGACATATGTAGCGAATCAATCTTACTTAATTATATAAGTATCTAGCAGGGTTTTTATTTTATACTAACTTTCGCGCACAGTTTCTTACATTGACGCCAGATCTCTTGTCATAGATTAACATTTTTAGTTTAAAGTTTTTTTTATTGTACACTTTTTTCTGTCACAAAAAATATTTTTCTTTCTTTGTATATTAGTTAGGATATTATTTATTTTCACAAATTATGGAAGAAGCGACAAGTACTCTATAATATTTAGTTTGACAGGTACATACAGTGTTTTAAATTTATAGCCTATTATTAATCTCAGTATTATACAGAAACCCAATACCTACACAACAATTTAAATATGAAAATTCTGAGGAAATATTTTATGAGAAATAAGAAGTTTCTATATTTTAGTTATAAGACAGACTGGATATCCACCTTTAATATCAAATGAATGTTCTACTACTACACTCGTTATATCCACAACTTTGAATTTAGAACATAAATCAGGTGCCGCGTCGCGGACTGGTAGCATTCGTTTAGTTTCTTTTTTCTTATGCTTTCGCGTATTTCAGTCACACGAAAAAATGAAACATCGGTATTATAAGTGTGTCGAAAATATGTTTCTTAATATTCTTCACTGTGAAAATAAAAATTCTAATTGAAATATATATATATACAACAATATGTGCATTATTAACAAAAATGATATACTTCAGTAATAGCGTTTGCTAGCAGTTTCGCTAACGTTAATATAGATTTGATATATCCTTCTAAAACAGTACTTTTTCTTGATGAAATATACCCTATGTTCATTCATATACCCTTAATACCGTATCTGAAAAATTGCTGGATGATCTGTTAAATAGTTAAGGTGTGAAGGCGTAAGAACAAAAACAAAAATAAACATTAGCATTTATAATATTAGTCCTTACTAATCAGTCTCTGTTTGTGTTATTTTATGGAAGAAGCATAATTTAACAATACTGAGGATCAGTATTCATTCCTGTAGAATAATTCCAGAGTTATTGTTGAACACCAAAGAACGTTATAAAATATAATACTTTTAATAAATAAATAAATTCATTTAAAAATATTACGAAAAAGACTGAATTTGAAATAAAAACCCAAACAACAAAACATTCTAAATGAACATTGTCAACAAGCCCGTGCCACAACACGAGTTATAAAACGACATTGTATGCGCTACACTCGGGAGAGTGTGGTGTAGTTAGTTTAGTTCCTTCCACTCAACGTAGATATGTGAAACGAGTAGTGCCATAGATGCTTATTTCATACCTTCGTATAGTAAAGACACTATCAGTAATACAGTTGAGTATAATTTATTTAATTTTTATATTAGAATATAATAATAATTTGAAAAACTTTTTGTGAAAATAGTAAAAACAGTACTCAATTTTTCACAATTCCATAAAATGTATTATAATTAAATGTTATAGAATAACCGTCCATAATATCTTTAAATACCATTGTTTCTCGGTTGAAGGGCTTAGTACTGCATTTGACAGGCCATGTCATCAAGATCTTATTATCAGACTAATATACAAAATAAACTAGAATATTTTATTTACAATTTTATTGGTTATCTATGCAAATAAAAAAGATGAAGTGTCCATCTGTAACTGTCGGAATAAACGTTTTTTCTTAAGCTCGTATGTTCATTCGCATTTTATCGAAACCCAAATACATGTTTTGAAATGTATGTCTGGCCCTCTATTTCCAGTAACGGTTTTTTAGGTAATAAATGTTCGGTTTTATAACAAAGTTCCCAAAGCACATTACCGATTTGCCTCAGCTGTAGTATAGGCACCATGTTACTCCCAGAAATGTCTAAACCGATTTTGTCGATGAATTTTATTGGCTATATAAGGCTTTTAAGAGTATTATTCTCATTTCATATAAGCATATTAATACACTTTTAACCTCTACTTCCAGTGGTATAATCGAAATGTCTAAATGGTAAAGGAACAATTCTCAACTTGGTATATTTGGACGCCTTTTTGAATATATAGTTATGAATTAAGAAGCTATAACGTTTAATTATAAAGATATATAATAAAACGAATAACATAAAAAAATGACGAAATTATTATCTAAATTACAGTAACAGATATTCCCCTTATCACCATTGCTACGTCATTATTACATTATAAAGATAAAAAGTAAGCTTGAGATGAAACAGTCCAAGATGATGCAAACTATATTAAAGATTTGGTTGTGTAGATAGCTGAGTAAGAGTTGATGAATAGTGAAAATTATTTTCAATACAAAATATATTAAAAATAATTTAAATTTTTCCTAACATTTGTGTGAATAGTTGTATAGTCTTGGTTATATTTTTAATTTTCTATAAATATGAATAATTTGAGGTCAAAAAAAAATTGTTACGAAACGAAACCAACATTGTGCTCCATATACAATGCTGCCCATTAAATGCACATTAACATATAAAATGATAGAGCTCTGCCATTATACATATATCATTCAAAAACGACGGGATATATTTCTACCATTATTTGTTTAATTTATTTCTTACACGCTTGATCCTTGTTTAAAAAAAGTATTACCACGATAGCTTCATTTAATATAAGGTTATTAAAGTTTTTAAAACCTACGGATCTATAAGCACTACGCGTGGGTTTTGTTGCAGTGGAGAAGTGGGGCAAGTTGTGTGGTGCTTATGCTCTAAGTTCCAGGAGTACGGTATCCTAACTCTGCTCTCCCTTTACATTCTTGAAAATCTAATGTACGTCCGCAAAAACTTAGATAATCTAGATTTCGTATAAGACCGACATAATCTAAATACAAGAAACAATAACTAATTGGTCATTCCATGTTTAGGCTCACTAAGGTAATAGTTTTTTAAGTAATAGTGATAATCAAGTGGCATACATTTTCTGACGACTCTCTATACATTTATATTATTTTAATTTATTGAAATACTGCATACAGAGGTTGTCTTTACAGAAATGTATGTTCTGTAATGAGATATCTAATTTAACACTCCTTGGAGATTATTTTCAATAAATTGAAAGGTTCTTTCAGAACTGTATCTTCTGGAATATTTTAAAAGTATAAGTTCCTATCTCTTAATAAATAACAAAGAAGAATTATTTTTTCTTTTCACTTAACTAACACCTTAGCTTCCAAACATTAATTTACAAATTATCGAATGACGTCAAAGATTAAAAAAGAATGTAAATATAATATAACTAGCATAGTTCCCGCCTATTTCGTTAGGTATAAAAAATATGGTACAGAGTCAATTGAATCCAAAACGTAACTAGCGTAAAATCATATACGAAAAATTTGAATGTTCATTTTCCTATAGTCACAAAGGATCTCTATTTTCTTTGTATATATACAGATTAGCATTTTTAATAGTTTTTGGAACATAACAAATAATAGAATATGATATAATTTCCATGAATCACGAACGTTATAAAAATTATCTATGGTGCGTGTCTTTTTTTTAATCAGAATAAACATGACGTCTTTTGTGCAAACTGAGAATTATCTTAAACACTATGACTAACATTTGGAGCAGTTATGTACGTCAACTAATGTGAACATCTTTACGCATCAATGACAAGGTCGGTTTTTCAATTTAACAGCAATCCGTTTTATAAAAAGTATATTTTTTTGTATTAATAAAACTAAGATTATGATATGGTAGATAAGTTAGTTAGTTAATGATGAATGCTACGTGAAAAGACTAATTTACTAACGTCTATTTCATAAACTTTCCATGGTAGTCAATCAGCTTGTTTTATCCCGTGAATATAATATCAGTCAAGTTCAAGCAAATACAAACATATCTATCAGATTTATATTAATTATATTATTTTATATATGTCCGCTATACATTTTAAATTTTTGCATATAAATCTCTTACGGGAAAGTATTGCTTAACCTCTGTGCCAGGTACTACGTATAAACAATACAGAGAATTCGGTAGTTCTGTCTTTCTCCTAAGATAACGAGTCCTAGTAGAATATTTCTCAAGCGTTCAGGTTTTCTCACAATTCTTTCTTTCACCGTCATCCGATACTGTTTTTAATTATATCTAAATTGCAAACTATACACGACATTCTTTATTGCTTTTGTATATGCTAAGGTGCAAATCTGAAAACATTGACTTGATGTTTCACTTAAATACTAAGTCACTACAACTCGTACAAAATATATGTATTTCAAGAACTTTCATAATAGCTCAGAATGACTAGAAGTTTTATTTCATGTATCATAACTAAGCACTCATAATATTGCCATATAATTTGTCCATTATAATTTGAAACTGAGTAACTAAACTTAACGGAGTAACGCGGTTTTCTTTTATTTTCCCTTGTTTTACGAAACAAGGGTAAAACAAGAATACAAAATCCCTTATTTACCGTTAAACAAAGTTTATAAGGGGCATTTACATTCCTTCGTAACTTGCAATTTAGATGCTATCGTGACCCAAATCCGTTGTGGTTTGTCATAAGCCTGAAACTCAACAAGTGGCATAATAAACTCACAGAATAGAATATATATTTACTGAAAAAACAATAATAATCTATATAAAAACACGGATAGGACGTCTGCGGTTGTACGCGCTTCACTTAAAAACTACTGGATATATTTTGATCATTTTTTTCTTTAGTTTTACTTATTAAACACTTGATTGTTATCTAAAAAGATCATTGAAAATAAAGTTAGTAAATTTAAAAATAAACGGGTTTTAAAAGCACTTCGCGTTTAGCGATGTTTATTTTCTTGCCATAGAGAAAAGGGACCAACGATATGCTGTTTTGTCCTCTGTAGATAAAATATTTTGTTACGATTATAAACGACGCAGACTGAAGTCGTGGGTATTACCTAGTTAATAAAAAAAACCTACAAAAAATCTTGAAGATTAAAAACAAATACAACTTATTAGTTATAATTTTAATTGCATAAAAAATTTGACTACAGAAACGAAACTGAATTCGAATTAGCGTAAAATTTAATCGAGATTATGTATAAATAAAATGGAGTATTGAAGTAGTAAATATATATTAAGAGTAAATGTATAGAATGTATACGAAATGTAGAATAAATCTACTACCTTTTAAATCATGGCTAATAATTACGCTGGAGACAGCAAGAGGCAATACTGCAATAGTAAACATATTGTACTCAAAGATTTAGTAGGTTTACCGTAAGAATCTCAGGTAATAAATATAAAATATCCATAATTAATTTATTATTTATTGTTATAAACGCTTTGTTCAATACACCGGTTTCAAAGTTATGATAATCTACCATTTCAACGTACATCCACTATACTAGGTATAAAACAATAATATAAAATGAAACAGTTTATCAATAAGAGTGAGAAGATGAATTCGTGGACGTGAATAAGTCCTTTTATAAATACAAATACAAAACAAGTTACTTTAAAATGTCATCAACCACATGTTGATGTAAATACAATTGTTTTCAAAAATCAAATTTTAATTTTAATACAGAAAAATAGATCTCTAATTGTAAAATGTATAACTTACCTATAAACAAACGTCTTTATCTTACTATACAACGACTGACAATGACAGCTTTTCATAGATTGTAAGGTTACGCAATACCTTTCATAAAAATACCTATTCTAAAGTTCTAGCCCGAAGTGTTGATCATTTTTCTTTTTCCGTTGCAATAAGTTAAATACAATATAAATTATTTCACATTTTGGTAGTGAACTTTAGAATGGTAAAAAGAACATTTGTTTCAGAAACATTCTTTTTTATGCGATTGGAGGCAAACGAACAGACAGGATACCTGACGGTAAGTAATCACCTGCCACCCATAGACAGCCCTCGACACGAGAGGTATCACAAATGCGTTGCCGACCTTTGAGAAAGGAATAGGCTCGTTTCTTGAAGGTCTGTGGAAACGCTGCCGCTGGGAGTTCATTCCAGAGGGCCGACGTACGTGGGAAAAACGCACGCGAGAACCGCACAGTAGACGACTTCCAACCATCGTGATAACACTGATGGAATTTAATTTTATGGGGAGTCGTTTGGTAATGGAATTCAGTAGCAGGTATCAATCCGAACAGTTCTTCAAAACACTCTCTGTGGTAGATTTTGTAAAGGACGCTAATTGACGCAACATCCCTAGGAAGCTCCAAAGTGTCGAGCCCTGAGGAAAGCATCCAGCCATCGACGATTCGAGCCGCTCTCCGTTGGGTTCGGTCAAAAGGAAAGCAGATGGAATTGGGGCGCTCCGACCTAGAGATGAGAACAATACTCCATGTGTGGACGGACTTGCGCCTTATACAGCTGAAGGCGGTGAACCGATGTGAAATATCGTTTGCTCTGTTAACGACACCTAACTTTTTTGAAGCCAGTTTTACTCTACTTTCCAAATGACCACCAAACTGAACATCGCTAGATATGTCGATACCGAGGATACTGAAATTGGGCTCAGTAACTAGAGGAACTCCTAGAAAATTAGGGATTGCCTGAAAAAGGGTTTTTTGGCGGTGACTATTGCCCAGAGTACTTATGTTGGTAACGTACGAATTACTCTTGCGGCTTACAACAACGTTTCATATGTCATTAAAAAACCAAAAAACGTTAACACCTACAATGTATTAAACATTTTTTTCTTTTTTTATGCTGTGTAGATTTAACCCAATCTTTCCTGATAATGTAGTCTGTGATGGTAACACATTAAGTTCAGCAGAAGAGAGGCATTTAACCTGCCGGAACATCACTTCACTACATTCTTTCAACTTCAGTGTGACTGCTAGACAGACAGTCATTAAAGAATACATACTGCCATACTATGGTTTCATTACGATGATTTCCTTCATTGTAAGCTCCGGGAGATTGTAAGATTCAAATATACGTGTCAAATACGGCCCAACTTAGCCATCACCGTGAAAACTGTGAAGTGGTCACATATCATGAGTCGTATTTTTTTTATAATATAATATCCCTACTTCAAATAAGCTACTTGTATCTATACATAGCATAGAATGAATTTTCCTCTAAAGTTTAACTTCCAAACACGGTATTAAAAGCTCAAACGGAAAACTAGAATAAATCAATAAAACTGATTTATTGTAGCTGAACAAACGGCAATAAATCAAAGGCAGGCTCGGCATGACGGCAAACTACTAGCGTACATTATGTACTATGACGTCCTTTAGTTATTTAGATATTTATGCAATCCCCATAACTGATGAGACATGTATCAAGATTTTACTTGAGCTCTTTGAGAATAAATTTAATAACATAACAACCGTAATCGGGTCGGAAAAAAAATTGTACAACTGCTGCCAACGTTTAATCATTCAAATCTGCAAATTTAATAAAGACTTGTCTGTTTGATTTAACTGTGTTTAATTAATAGAAGTTTCGTTGCGTTAATTTCGATATAATATCTCTTCTTTACCTTGTTTTTCCCATTACTTTCAGTTCTAGAGGAAATGAAGAAAGTTTATATTAATACTGTTGTTATTTTGCTTACTTATTATTGCAAATACAAGTTTTGTTTCATTTATCTGTACATAGATATACCTGTGGTTTCCTGTTACAATAGATTTGGAATATTTTTAAATTTAGGTTTATTATAAAATGAAATATTAGAGAGTACCAGACAGACTACGTAACAGAGTTAATGCTGAGGGACGATTAACTTCGTTTAGGTAATATCATCGAGCCCTCGGGCAGGTGGTTTTCACGGGTTTCATTACCCCGTGGCGGCATGCCCTGACAAAACGATTTTAGCATTTATTTTGTAAAATAATAGAAAATAAATTAATGTTGTAAAAAAAATTAGTTTTATGAAACCACTATGCAAGTGAAACATTTTTTCGGATCGTAAGCATTAACTGAAAATTTTCGGAAAATTATTTGATTAAGGGTATTAAAATCGCGTTTTTTTTTTAATCTGAACACAATATTTATTTCAATCATGAACCATTTTAAATTGAGCCATGGGCATCGCCATATTGGCCTTGGCTGCTCTGCTGAGTGCCTTACACTTTAGCTCTACTAAACCGTCGACTGTAACGCGACATGCGATAGGCGGACGAAAAAAATTTAGGCAATGTAAAAAAACGTTTCAGTTTAAATTATATACCTGCTTCTGCTTTTTTAGCGTTTGACTAAAATCTCATCTGATTTTAAGTAACGATATTGTCTAGGATGGTAAACACAATAAGCCTAAAGGGGGACATACTCTCAAATGCAGCTGCCGTAACGGTTGGTGTATGCCTATATATACCTATAGCTGCTTGGTGACAAATATCAACCTGAGAGTGGTAGCTACCTAGACGAACTTAAAAAAAGCCCTACCATACAGCATACCTGTGACGTACTTGCGGAACTTCCTAAAGGGAAAATGATTTTAATTCTAGTTCCGTATTCCACTTGATGATAAATGATATACAGTCTAACTATCTACAGCAACAAAAAGCAAAGATTCCCGTATATCATTAAAATGAACGACAATAAATAACCGAATGAGAAATACAACAATAAAACTCAGTAGTAAAAATATATAGAACGTCTATTCAAACACGTAATGCGGTAACACGTGTTCTGAAAAATAATTTATCATGGCTTATAGCATATTCTAAAGCTTTCAGTTTCTAAGCAGTTCCTTGTATATCATGAATATGTCTCTCACATTATATTACTGTCCTAGAACAAACATACGCAACACAGTCCGATACTGACAGCAAAAAGTTATCTAAGAGGTATTTAGGTATTTACCAAAGAGAACCAACAACAAAACCTTTCAGACATAAAGGGTACAAAATGTTCTTACAAAAACATTATGTAATAATTTGCATTATTATTACTACTATATACATATGTAACTGAATTTGTCTATCCGTTTATTTCTTAATAATAAACGGTCAAATCGAATATGTCACAAAATAAACATTTAACCCAAGAAAAGGCAAGCCAAACAGACAGAAATTCAATTTGGTGCATGTTTTCGGATATTGTTTATTTTTTATATAACAGAATCGATGAAAAGACCTCAGTATTTGAAATCAAAGAAAATTAAATCGGATTAAACATTTCCTGTTATTAGTTTGATGAAACGCAGAATTAATATCATAAGTAAACAGCAGTTTATTTATCAAATGATACATAAAAGTTTATTATTATAGGCTTATATCATATAAACTGAAGCTTAAGATATAAAGTAATATCACTTTCTGTCATACGCAAAATTTAATTCTTAATCAAACGGCGTAATTTTTTGTTCGCGAAATTCAACACCGTTTCATTTTATGAAAATACTTTTTAACAAATTTTATGAATAAATATAAAATAAATTTTAGGTAACGTTGCAAAATATATCTTTTCAACGCTATTAGGAAATAAAATAGTAAATCGAGTTTTCTAAGTTTTGATAATTTTACAAATAATCCTATTGGAAGGAAAATATAAACTTAACAAATCTAAACACACCTTTCTTTTATGTAACTGTTTTTTTTATATTTAAATAAACAAATGAAATGTGTATTCTTTTTAATTTCAAAAATATTACACAATAATTTTATAATCCCTATATTACGCAATTAAGTGCATAGAATAGATGTCATTACATTTGTTTCCTTGAAACTTAATAATAGTTAAAGATTTATTTAAAGAGGAAACAAAGGCACACGAGAAGGGATAATATTATAGTACGATGACAGATTTATGTGCGGTATATCGGTACACAGCAGCTGCGCTTATGCATCACATCAGCTTCTTTACGGCACAAATTTAATCAGGAAACAATTACGTCGGCGTCAACTTTTTATTACCAACCACATGAATCGTAAACAATATTATAAATACGAAAATTAGTTTGTTTGTTTTTACGCTTTCACGAATAAACTACTCAACCAATAATCGTGTAATGTTGCATACACGTTGTTAAGGATACAAAAAAGAACATAAAGTACCTACCAGTCATCCATAAAAAAAAGTATTATTACCGTGGATAGGGCAAATCTATATGAACGCAAGCTAATCCACGGGTAAAAACTAGTAAATCACAGTTATACGAAATTCATAAAAACCAGTTGGTTTATAAAAATATAAAATATCTTGTAAAATTGACATTTATGTATAGAGTGGTAAATAAAGCAAAAGTCGATTATAAAGTATCACTGTAACGTGACACATAACACACGTAGCATAATCATATAGCAACAGTTTTTACGCTGTATGAAAGGTGTAATCCAACTCAGTTATTAGAAGTAGCAATCTTTTGTAACTAGCCTAAGTAAAAGTGCTTACACACAATTTAACCGGCAGTGAATACCTTAGAATATATTATATATATATATATATATTAACATCATATTGCATGGCATTCTGGTAAGCGATGGCTTTCACTTGGTGTAACGTCTATACGTTAAATACGTCCTTAACGTCTATATGTTATAATATCTTTTATATTGAATTCCCTAAGTTGGTTATTTTGTATTCACTTTACTATTATTAATATATATTAGGATAAACTTATTGCCACCTCAAAATAAATGTTAATATAAATAATACATCTGTGTGTATAAAAAGCATCCTCCGGTCTTTTAGTCAGCTTCCGAATTAATACCAGCATCTTACAACAGACATTTTTTTATTTATGAGTGATATTCAACGTTTAATAAGGTTTTATTTAACATACATTATTACATGTAGCTTACGTTCTTTTGACATTGAGTGAGGAAACTCAGGGATTTATGATACTCTTCATCGCTCAGCCCAGATCAAATCTGAGAGGTATGTTAAATTTACATTGCAGGCGTAATTTAAGAGATTTCTCAAAATTCAACCCTTGAGGGGTGAAAGAGATAGTATAGTTAATAAGAAAACAATATTATTAGGGTCAAATTTATTTGAAACTTTGTGCTAATACTTTTCGGCACAATTAAATGAAATACGTATCTAAGCGGTTTTCACAATTCATCCCCTAAGGGTTTGAAACAGGGTGGCAAATTTTGTTGAGGAAATAATATTTATCACAGATAATGAATAACGATCACAGAGTGGTATAAATGTGTTTCGGAACGAAACATGTAATGACAAGCGACCTGAAGTTAAATTCGCACAAACATCACTCAAAAACTAGATTGAAATCACACGCACACGTTTAATTGTAAAACGGAATTAAATTATAACAAATCGCAGAATTTATTTTGTTAAATCTACTTTAATAAGTACCGTGCTAACTCAAACGCCGCTATAAAATTGTAATAAAGAAAGCGAGAGACCTCACGGACGGGAGACCATTTTAAAATAACTGAATGTCAATTATAATGCGGTAATAGCTACTATTAATAATGAATAGTGGTCATCCAGTGGTCGAAATTCGAGCATAATAAAGATTGTAGACGTAATGATCGTGTATGACTAATAGGCTGTATAAATAAAGGATTCTACTCGTCAATACAGTGATAAAAATTCTTTAATTTTTTTGTTCATAACACTAAAGCTGATGAATATCTATTAAATAAAAAAAATAAAGAAAAACGGTTGCCAAACAGACGACAAAATAGGCTTGAACTTTTTTGTTTTCGCCTATGTATGTATATACTGATTATTGGTCTGTTTTAATTACATTGTCGTTGGTAAAATAACTCATATTCAATTTAACCCCTCGGCTAATTTTTTAAGACCCAGATCTCAAAATAGCGGGTTATGTTATTAATATATTTTTTTTTATTTCACGAAATAGTACATTGCAAATTTCATGGTTTAGTAACAAAAAAGTTTATACAGATGAAAAAATAATTTAATATATATTTTACATAAGATTTATAATTTTACAATACATCATTTGTTATTTTTCAAAGTTTTGTAATAAATCAGGATTTTTTTTTAGTTTATACTGCCAACAGTCTATTGACCTGTGCCTCATGAGGCCTCCAATCGCTTGTGTGGAACTTGAACCTTTATGGTTTTTGACAGTACAGAGGTTAAAGTAGATGAAAATGTATACATTTAATAAACATACTACATGCAAACATTACATAAAATAAATAAATATCAATGAAAAAAAAATTACATTCGGTGTGCTCTAGCGGCAAAATAAAAACTCGCGAATTACTCTCCGACTGATTGACTTAACAACCATATAACAAGGCCGTAAACCAATTTACTTGGCAACAGTCCGTCGGCAAAACCCAGACGTTATTCTCTAATACTGTTGGAAATTAATTGCCAATTTGTATATCCATTACAATATTTAGAATTATTGGGGTTCAAATGAAAACCACGATACTAACTTTGTGGTGATGTTATGTAGATTAAATAAATATTTACTATTAAATTTAACCCTAAAATATACGTATGTCGATATCAGTAATACTTTTGTTATATTCAAATAAACAAATAATTTATTAAAAATCAAAATTGAGTAACATTCAAAACAGTCTCTCAATTATTTAAAAAAACTAACCCAAATAAATTTTAGAATGGTAGCACTTATTTCGTTAATTCTTTTTTTGTTGTTTGTAATTATTGCCCAAGGTCTGTATTAAAAAAATGTTTGAATCGTAATTCTTAATCGTACGAAAAGAGAACATCCAAACGTTAAATAATCTTCACATTAAAAAGTGAGTGAGTGAGTGAGACAGAAAACAATACGAAGATATTTTAAATATTGACAGTTTTGACAAATTAACGTCCAATTCTTTCAGTTACCATTTTATTTCATTACATGATCGTATTGTAAAGAACCCCAGTGCCCTGTTTATCAAACATTAAATGTCTTGTATTACAAGCGTTTTCTCTTGTAAATTAGTGCATTTTTATAAGAATGCGTTTATCAAAACTATACGTGTATTTTATAAGTGAAATCACTTGTAATACAAGTCCTTTTTCACACTTGTATTTATGATTTTAGTTATCATTAATGCCTTTGTATTTTTGTTGTTTCTTAGATACCATAAATATAACGTTGGAGTTGCTATATATCTACAGATCATTTATTGGTAAATGTATTGTCATAAACTAATTGAAGAAATTTGAATCAGATTTTGATATTATTCGCGGCATTATTCGAAATGCAACAAAATCAATGAATGGAGGCAATGGTTAATCCCCATGTTATTTTTCTACTAGATATCTTTTAGTCCATGAGATATACTAGCATGTGGGATAGATCTGTATTTGGTACTTCGGACACAAGAGATTAATAAATTGCTAACCATAATACATGAAGCTATTCAATGAGGTTTTAGAATAGATTATTTATTACCAAAATCAATGTATTTGTGAAAATATTTAATTTTGAATATTAATTGAACTTTTAATTTTACCGTAATTTTTATATTACAGATATATTGACAAAACACATTTTGCAATTTAGTAAAAACAAAGTTTTATAAATTGAAAAAAACAAGTTCATACTATCTACAAGTCTTGTAAAAATATTTAATAAACACAATTTACATGAAATTGTAAAATAGTTCTTGTAAGTTGTGGGCTTGTAGACTTGTAACGTTTGATAAACAGTGCATCATTCGGTCGCATTTTATTTGTCAGTACTTCGGCGCGAAGTTGGATCGAGCAGATAGTTTAAGACAAAACGAATAAGCATTAAGTTGACGCAAGAGAATGTTTTGAATTTAATCATAATTATCTCAAAAATAAAGTGCATAGTTGCAATGATGCAAAAACATTCTTCCACTCATTTACATTGTAAGTATATTACCAAAGAGGATGATTTAAATGTTAAAATACTTAAAGGATCCTCGAGATAACCACGACTGTTCAAATTGTTGTAACCTCCACAACTTTGAATACTTAAGAAGTTAATCACGTTCCACTTTTCTTGTAACAAACTTTTACTGGGACCATTGAGAACATTAAACTTTAACACAGACGCAACGTTGCTTATTCAGCCAACCGTCTAGATGTAAAGTCGTCAACTCATGTAATAAATTTTAAATTAATCCCAAAGGCTTGTACGTACTTTTGGTCCTACGTTAAACGCGGTTACTATTAATCCCTAAACTTTCACAAATGTAATTATCTTCTATAAACTATTCTATGAAAAATATTCAGCTATCAAAAATATATCAATATATTATGTTCACTCAGTACATTTTAGAAAATTGTTTAGGAATCTTATTAGATCATGATGCATCTCATCACAAAATATTTCTTATCATTTGTAATCTATGACTAAAAATACTTGTGCATAAGTTTAATAAATATCACATCGGACCAAAAACATTAAAGAAACTGGAATAACTATGTAATATGTATAGATTTTGGAACTGGTTAGAAACATATACAAACTTTATGATTCGACAAAGAAGTAAGCTTTACACGTACTTTACTAATTTACAAGAAAGAAAATGATAAAATTATTTCTTTGATAATGTGTTGTAATAAATTAAAAAAAAATACGACTGATGTTTTATGAACGTTCCAAAAACATTGCTAAGAATTGCTTCTATTTTCGTTTGTAGGCTTGAATGTAACGAAGTAAAGAATATTAATCATATGAAATTATATAAGTAATTTTGTACACAGATAAAATACCAGAAATTAATAATATTATTTCCTCTTTCGCTTTATAATTCTATATATACAAATGACAAATATTCAACATAAATGAATCAGATTCTTTATATCATAGATAATAACCTAAAATACCTTATTTACTCTAAGATAACTTCTTGGTATTAACCCTCCAGTTATCTATATTGTAGGTAAATCACATAATCTAAAATAATATAGTGAACTAATTTTGACTCATGCCAAATGTCGTGTTATCTGATGTAGTTTCTTCTTATTAGATATGTAATGTATATGCCAAAATTAATAAGCGAGATGAGACACCGTCAAAATATTTAGATAACCAAATGTTTGTACATTTTAAAGATATTACAATAGTACGTTGCAGTTACAATTTACGATAACCTTCACAACTTTACATAGTAATTAGCATAATTCATTAATATAAATTACTAGCGGCCCGCTCCGGCTTCGCATTCACTGAAAAAATGATTAAGATCGATCCAGTACTTTTGATTTATTCATTACTGCCCGTGGCCCGCACGCGTTAAATTTGGAGTTACCTCAAAAAGAACAGTATTTCTCCATTATTTAATTTATGTCATTATACATATAAACCTTCCTCTTCAATCACTCTATCTATTAAAAAAACCGCATCAAAATCCGTTGCGTAGTTTTAAAGATTTAAGCATACATAGGGATATAGAGACGGAGAAAGCGACTTTGGTTTTATACTACGAGTATGTAGTGATCTTCTGGGGTAATTAGAAATATAAGTATCATATATTAAGTGTCGTTTAGGCTAAAATAATTATCTAATAATTTCTTTGATGAAATACAAGTCTCGTATCGTCTCTTTTTCTGTAGTTTACAAGATTTATCGTATAACCACAATTACACCTGATGTTTAATATTGATGTAGTCTCAGATAGTAAACACACTAAACCTATAGGAAGACTGGCTCCTCAAGTTCGGCAGGCGGAACACATACAGATCCTTGGGTACTGACTTTCTACTTGAGAGTGGTAGTTAACCAGGCGCGCTTAGAAAGAGCTGTTCCAACATGCTATGGTTTCATCACGATGTTTTTCTTCACCAAAAGCTTCGGTTTATTTACATGGACTCGAACCTACGTTGATCGGCACGGTGTCCTAACACGCTAAACACTGAAGCGACATTGCGTCAAAATTCAGGGCGCCGTATACTTTAAATTTTAAAGTATAAAATAAATTTTGCACTTATAAAATAGTATAATAACCAAGGAATATATAATTAAAAGGGTAGAGTGATCTGCAACACAAAGTCTTCCAATAAATCTACGATCATGCTCTTGAGTGCCGCATATATTTTCATTCATAACATTTATTATAACATGCTTACCTATTATGCACGAAAATCGGGTATAATCCCTGTATTATAGTATATTATACGTATTTTAGGAAGTAATATACATATCAACAACATAAATAAAAATGAACGATGATATATGTACATGATTGATAAGTTTCAAGATCGAACACCATAAAAATGTTTTTTCAGCGAGAATATTTTGTAATATCTTTATCTATATATAATATTTTTCTATAACCCGCCACTAGGTGACGCTGTAACACAATAATTTCTACATCATGAAACCGTTTTTTATGAAAATTAATACACGTAAATATTTATAAACGGAAAATATCTACACAATAACTATAATCTATTTGCTATATCAACAATTTAATAGTTTTATTACAGCAAATAATAATAGCAACTAATAATAAAAAACGTGTGTGGAGCCTGCGCGTAAAGCTAGTTATATCATACGTATAAACTTCATCCATATAAATACAATTAGGTACCGTAACATGGCATACAAAATAGAGAGATTTTCTATCTCAATCTAGTTTAAAAAAACTTTCAACTAAATGATAATCTGTTAATCTGGATATGATGTGAACCTGGACCCGAATTTCTATCTCAAGCCAATTAGATAAGTTATGAAGATAAGGCATTGTCCGGTTTGGAGTTCCAAAGCCTGATTATACGATAACAAATAGAGAATAGCCAGAAATATCTTGCAATAATTATTCCGAACCCGTAAGATTCAAGTCCGCTTATTGTTCTGTACGATTCCACTCAACAGTATTTCGTATCGCAGCATTTCTGCTTTAAAGTTAGATAATGACTTCTATCCTCGTTATAGTTCTAAGAAGTTTGTCACATCTATATAATAAACATATAGTTTATATATACAGATAGATATATACAGACTAAAAAGGTCAATTTAATTAAAACATGGAACAATAAATAATACATGGTAAAACTAATTGAATACTACTAGTACAACAACTGTCTTATTGTACTAAAATCGTTATACTATACTAGCTGATATCCGCGACTTCGTCTGCATGGTTTATCATTTAAGTCAAACTTCGTTTGGCACCGCAGAGAACATTTTCGTTAGTACGCGTTACCGTTGCTATAGTAACCATAATATGTGAAGCGTTGCCATGGTAATATAGTAAGTTTGCATTTTATCTTAACAATAATATTTCATTTACAGAAGAAAAAAATAAGCACCACACTGCTTGCCCCACTTCTCTAAGACAAGGAAACATACATTGTTGAACGCGTAGTGCTTTAATAAAATTAAGCTATTGTGATAATTCTTTTTGCAGAAAAGGACCAATTGTCTAAGAAGTAAAATAAAATAAAATTGGCCGAAATGTATCCAGTATTTTTTTAATGATACGCGCACACGCGCAGACCCTGTCATTGCATATATAGATTAGCTATTGACCGCGACTCGGCTCACGATGAAATAGATTTTACCTCTGTCTGGGGAACAGTATTATTTTGTTATAAGAAAAGTACCTTATATCCTTTCCTACCCTTGATAACGGGTGTGCAAAATTTAATAAAAATTGGTTGAATAGTTAATGTTTGAAAGCATAACAAACAAACTCACAGTGACATATATTATAGTATTAGATTGGGATTGGCTGTACCCACGGATCTGTACGTCGTTAGTAATCAACAACGTAAATAAATAATTAATTGTAATAAATTTATACTTGAGTTATAGTAATAATAGATCGCTTGAACAGTGTAGAAGTTAAAGCCCTTCAGCATTATCTAGTAGCCAGTAAAATAGATAACACGAAGACTTTGTCAGTGGAAAAACTGTTCTAACTTTCATGGTGATCGATCAAACGGTATTGGAGTTTATGAATTTCAGATATGTATATTCTAAGATAATTATCTTTATATATGTAGACTAGTGGCCCGCTCCAGCTTAGCACGAGTATAAAATATATAGCCTATGTCATTCACTGAAAAAATGATTAAAATCGATCCAGTAGTTTTGATTTATTCATTATTGCCCGTGGCCCACACTCGTTAAATTTGGAGTAACCTCAAAAATAACAGTATTTCTCCACTGTTTAATTTATTTTATTATACATATAAACCTTCCTCTTCAATCACTCTATCTATTAAAAAAAACCGCTTCAAAATGCTATTCAAAATTAAACTACATTTATCAATATAAGTATTTATCTTCTAACTTTTTAAACTAAGTTAGTTTGCACCTTACCGTGACGTAGGTTATTTTAAACGGACTGATTTCAATATCGTCACAACAACTGTGTTCATTACACAGTACAGAAGTTTACCGCAAAAACCTTTGGGAAAAAAAACTGTCTGTATGCTTTTAGTTACTTGCTTGTAATTTTACTACGTGCAAAATAATGGTTTAAAGGGTAAATATTTAGATTATGGTAACTGAAATAAAACAGAAATTAAAGCAAACAGTAATCAGTAGCGCCAAAATTTTAGTTTATATGGTTCAATATTGATATCTGTCTAAGATTTGGACAGGAATACTTCCTCGACGATTTAATATTATCGTAAATTTTTAACATGTTAACTTTTTTTGTGCAATGAAAATTATGTAGAATGACTTTAATTGGGTGTTATTACGTCACAAATATGTAATATAATTGATTAAAGCATGATATTTATCAGTATAATTGTTGCTTACATATCGTTTTAAAATAAACTAAATTGGATTGTTGCAGATGGAGGGTTAAATGGTAAATTTGACCAATAATGTAATTTTGTAGCAATTATTTAATATAACAAATAATCTTTAGTTATAATGAACGTTTTTTTTTTATAATAACGTATATGTGAGTAATTGATTTACTATTTATGGAAAAACTAAAATAAATCATATTCATTAGTACCGTTAAAATGATTTTTTTTTTATAAATATTTTTCCGCTTACTTAGTACTTTTCTTTGAACACGTATATATAGCAAACATTTAAAAAATTTAGTAGAGTTTTTATTATTAAAAACAAATTGTATATTATAACATTTTTATAAATTATTCGAAATAATATAAATCTCAATGCAATATAGATATCAAAAATTATACCGACATTTACGGATAAATTCCATGTACTTCTGTAAAAATAATAATTTCACTAGAGCCTTACTGAATCTCAAATTCCTTTTAATAAATCGTTTCATAACGAATATAACAAGGAGAGTTTGATTTAAATTGCTCACATTCATTTGATATTCGTTTCGTAAAGTTTTTTCGAAAATAATTGACCACTTAACATTAATATACCAGTTGAATTAAATACGAGAAATATATTTATAAATAATTAAAAATCATACATAATTTCATTTGATCGTATAGTTTTTTCTATATATATAAGCAAATAAATTTTTATATTTTAATCAAACGATCATATCCATAGCAGACCTATTAACAATAAAAACTACCAACGAGATCTGTATACAGTTGATTTATTTAGTATAATTACTAAGTTTAACATTAATTATGTTTATTATTAATTAATGTTATTTCTTAAACATTCGATTTTATTTGTATATTACAATGTAAGAATGAAGTTATTTTTGTTTTTCTTTTTATTAATTTGACACGTGTACTAAGCTATAGATAATATATATATATAAAGAACTATATATAGCTAATACCACTAAAACATTTTATAAACGATTTCAGTAAATCGTGCTTTATTCTTGATTTTTCACACTGAACTCCAATACATGTGAAAATTGAAAACAAATGTAACTATTAACAACAAATTAATCTTAACTTGTTTATACGTGACCATAGAGACAAAACTAAAAATACACTTACCTTGGTGAAAACACGGAGTTCTAATTTGTGCCGCCAAAAAACTTTAAAACTATTGAAAAAGTTCGAAAAAATATTTATGAAAATCAATTATATTTACACTTTGTTAAAACTTAATCACTACTCACATAAATCGGAGTATTAAATGATAGTTGTGTTAATTCAGTTCAGTTATATGGTGGTTGAACGCTAGGTTCTCTGTTGGAACGATTGAGTACGCCAAAGTTGTGTGCCGATGGGATCGGGTGACGTGCTTATATCTCGCTGAAAGCGGAGCCTGCGCGCATGCGCCACAACCATTCATGTCACTCTCTGAATGACCGCCTCCGCAAACGTCATATCTTTATTTTTTTTATATTACAATAAGTACGTCATAACAATCAGGTTGCCTTTGATTATATAAGTAACCGTAACTGGTTGATGTCAAGACTGGCATTTAAAAATATAGACAATATTCATAATCACATCATACAAAAGTCCATCGTTTGTATGAATCGAACCCATTTATTCTTATTTCAAATTAGGATAAATAAATTCATAATAAAGTAATATTAAAAATAAATTTTAGACATAAATCCAATAAAATAATAAAGTAGGTTACACATTAATTCACCTAATATTGCAATATCAGTGAAGACCAAAATACATTTTTTGTGTAGTACAAGCTAGGGTAGTTTAATGTAGTACAAACGTTTACAAGAAAGCTTGAACTCTTTAAAAAAATAAATGCTCTCATTCACCAAACGTGTAACTTTTATACATCGATATGTATCAGAAAGAAATGCATACATGTGCTTGACTTAAATATTACAATTTGTAATTTAAACTAATATCAAATAGGTAATCTATCTAATGACATTTTTAAGGCTTACTGATGGACAATGAAAAGTTTAAACTGTTGGTTATATGTTATATAACGAGCAATATATTATAAATTTATTTCATGTATCTCGGAAACCGCTCTAACGATCTGGATCAAATGTCGTATTTAGAAATGATGTTAATTTTAAAATACATTTGTGTATGTGTCTTCCATAAAAAACGCGATTATAGAACAAAATATAACTAATTATTTTATGCTATATTATGTCATCTTGTAAATTTCTGTGGTACTTGCATTATAACCATTAGATGATAACCTACTTGTCTTTACTTGTCTTACCTTAAAATATTATGGGAAAGCACAGTATGACATTATCCACATTCCAATACGTTCAACTTACTTGCAATAACAAAAATACAATTATTGTCATAACCAGTCTAGCGAAGCTCGATAGCCTAAGTACTGAATATAAACTTTAGCACTTTAATTCCTTATGTAATTTACGTGGACAATAAAAAAATCATTCTCTAAGAAATTAAATAAAATGATTCCCCTAACAGGTTGCCGTTGGGAAAATCCCATTGAGCACATAGTTAATAATATTATAATTTAATACAATTAACATTTAAGCCTAACTTGATATTAACATGATCTTAAAGCCAAGAACGTATTTTAACGTATTACAATTATTAAATTTACCACGATAAAAAAAAATTACAGTCCAAGTCAGATTCATTTGGTATATCGAAACTTCTTTTATATTATACATTTACAGTAATATAATAAAACTTATATCACCTTGATACGCTCCGATATTACCTTAGGTATTTGAACCGTACTAATCTTAGGGCCATATTATGTTACTTACTGACAAACCTACATTTACTCCCATTGATCAGTTTAAAATTTACTGTGATAACTCCATTTTCTTATATTCGTTTCCTTATCAATTGTCTCTTCCTTTATGGTAGATATATTATAGCTTAAATTATTATTATAAAAAAATAATTGAGCCTTATTTAACTCCTGGACTGTCGAAAGCCATAAATAAGACTTTAAGCTACATACAAACCAATGTAGACCTTATGATGCACTAGTCAACAGATAAATGGCTGGAAATGGTCCGCCATTCTGAGATTTAAAAGAACAGCCGAGGGGTTAATCTTAATCATAATATTGTACTTTATAATATATATTTTTCAAATAGCATATATTAGAAACTTAGTAATATCTTAATGACATCCGGCGCGCTACGTTGGGCATTAAAAATGGTAGGGGGGATCAACCGAATCCAAAAAATAAATTGTACAGAAACATCTACGAATTCTTTCCTCATTCTACTATAAAAGAAAAATAATTGCAGTGATGAATAATTTACCGCGGCCAAATTAATTATGCTTGTTCTTGACTTCTTTTCTTCACGCTCCCTGATTACGAAGCAATTTACTGAACCTAACCTACATTGGATTTTACATTAATCTTCAACAGTGTAACTAAAGAAACTATTATAAACTGAACTTAAATCCATTCAGGACGACAAAAAATATAAAGTATTTTTTTTCTATTACTTAACAAGTTCCTCGTAGAATACGCGGAGAAAATAATATTATCATATACTTCGAAAAGTTAATGCCTTCATCGATAAAATATCTAGTAACTAGCTGATACCCACAGGCTTTGTCTGCATCCTTTGCTATCATAACAATATGTTTTATATCCAAAGGAAAAACATAAGCACCAGTGCAGCGTGACCCACCTCTTCGCGACAAGAAATGTCTAAAATTAGGACTGTTTCCTTTTTAGTGTATCGATGTACAGTAAGTAAGTATAGGTACTTACATGTAGCAGTATTAAAATATCCGATCTGTTTGATTAGGTTAACTTTAAGTCATGTGTTTGATATGCTATTGCGATATCGGATATAGTATAGATGTCATCATAGTAAATTTTAACTCCACTGTATAGATTTATAGTTAACTAGCTGATACGCACGATTTCGTCTGCCTTGTTTTTTATCTATTAATTATTTTTTATATTTTTTTTATAAAATATTATTATAAACAATATTATTTATTTTCTTCTCCTCTCCTGCGCATACGTACCACACCGCTGGCCCCACTTCTCCCCGACATGAGAAGACTCATCACTGAACATGTATTGCTTATAAAAATCAACAACAAGAACAACTGTTCTTAATTAATGTTGTCGAAAATCGATGCATATTACATAAAATAAATAGTATTTTAACAGAACCCTTATTCCTATTTCTATTACACATATACAAGTAATCATACCAACTCCACTGTAGATATAAAATAATAGTCTGTAAAGTTTGATCCCTGGAGTGTTAAACACGGGTAACGAAGGCCATTTCTATGATAATGCTTCTTCAATAGACAAAATGGAGTAATCTTTTGTAATGTGGTGATTACTCGAACATTTTAAAGCAAATGTTTCAAACATACTGACTGTGAATATAAAAGTGTAACTCTTATCTCTTTCGTTCAACACCGTTCCATGTGCGTAAAAATGTGACGACGTATTTTCTCCAAGTGTGAACTTATTATACCTGTATTTAAATTTATTACCCCCTAAAGATACGTCATTGAGTATAAAAATCTTCGTAAACATAAACGAAGGAATTAAACTTCAATATTTTATTATATATGTTTTCTATAATGTGCCATTTTTGCACTGTTTTTTAATTATTTGTCATTATTTATCACATGTTTTCTAACCTCAAAATCAGATTTTAATATTGGCATACTCATAGTATATTATTGTATGTATTGTAATAAAATAACTGGTGGTAATAACCACCAATTTATAATTAAATACAAAATAATGTTCATATATGAGAAAAAAAAATCCGTAATTTACCTTCTTGGTGATTCACCTTTCTAAAAGATTATTAGAAATTATGACGAAATAAATTATATTAGTAAGAATTATATACAGAAGATCCTGAATAGATTATTACCTTATTATTGTTCTATTTTGGGTAGCGTGCTCAGATTCATAATATTTTCATAGATTCATCTTAATTATTACTGTTATGACCATCAATCAATATGCCATATTTGCCATTACTAATACAATAATGAATGATTTCACTTAGGTTTTGCGATCCGAACGGCTGCTACTGGCGTATTTTGTATAATAGATATTCTTCTCTATTTTCGACGTTTAACACGCACATTTAGTAGGTATGTTTACAAAGCGTTTTTTATGTGACTAGGTGAAATATCGATCATTGGTTGGCAATGACCCTTCAAGGTCCCATTTATAGGATTTAGGTAACGTTTTATTGAGCACTTGTATAAATTTATATCATCAAAAAAACACCTAATTGTTTTGGCCAAATACTTCTTCTTGATGACTGGATTGTTTTTCGAACTGGTGGTAACTTTGACGTTCATAAGCGCCTTTTCAGGACCTAAACTGAAAAAAAAAGATGGCCGTATATTGCTTGTGACAAAATAATCCCTTTAAATATTACTGATTTAAATTATTGGTATATACACATATATATTACAGTTTAATATATTGTTAGAATATAATTATGTTTTCTTTTGTCCCTATTGCTTCATATAGTTCTTAGTTTATCTTTCTTAACTGCACACGAATTGTATTGTATGGGCTATTTGAAGAGTTGTGCGCTCTTATTAGTAGGTACGCATACATACGTAACGAGTACGCTGTTTCATAAAGTGGTAACAAAATTATTAAAGAATATATAATATGTTATGTTATTAGACCATCAAACAAAACGATAAATAAAAATTGCACGTCTTCTAGTCTTTAATTAGAGTTATTGAGAATTTAGGGCGACGAAGTGAGAGTGTAGATTAATAGGTGGTAGAGCTACGCTGAAGCTATTACTGGTTTCAGCATGAATGGGTCGACTCGCCCGGGATAGTACCACCCTCTCACAGAAAGCCGACGTGAAGTAACAATGCTTGCACTGTTGCGTTTCGTTCGGTCAGTGAGAGCGCCGGAGGCCCACATATATTAAAAGGCCGGCAACGCACTTGCGACTCCCCTGGTGTTGCTAGTATCTATGGACGGCGGTGATCACTTACCATCAGGTGACCCACCTGTTCGTTTGCCCCCTATAATATAAAAAAAAAAGTGTATAAAACTCGATTAGGTAAGAAGATAAGTTGTGATTCATTGATTATTTTTACACTTTAAAATATTGAAACTTGGAAATGGAAGTTATGTAATTTCTATTTAAAAATTAAAAAGTAAACTAATTTAAAAATTGATTCATGAATGAATCAGTCATGATTTTGTATATAAACTCTAAAAGAGTATAAATAGTATGTATTAAAACAAATTACATACAATCACGTAAATGCATTGAATAAGAATAAAAAGAACGCTACATAACTATGATAGGAACAAAAAAATATATGATCAAATTGTAAGGTAATAAGAAATAAATTCGACGAATAAAGCAATAATAAAGCATTGATTTCGACCAAAGACATTATTTCGACTTTAAAAGGTTTCAATTTCGGCCGACTTAATTTAACAATTATTGGAAATAAACTAAGAACGGTACGGTTTGGTGCACAATTCACTCTAGTAATATAGAAAATTACATTATTGCCAATAACGAATATAACAAAACAAGTATTTTGGTTTATTAAACTCTTAAAGAATATTGTAAAATGGGTTTTGATATATATGAGGTCGATGAACTACAAAATTGTTTGATGGACCACCACGAAAATAGTTATACCTAAATATCCTAAATAAGATGATATATGCGAATGTTAGTTTGTTATTGTTAGTTTTCACGTCTTTAAGGGTAACTTTCATCTACAAAAATTACTGTTCCCGAAAGATAAGTCAACAAGTAAACAAGACGGATTTTAGAAATTTCTCTAATTTAATTAATCGAAATCTCGAATAAAGAAAACAGTGAGAAAGATTAAAAAAGTAGATATATACCGGCTAGTACGTTTGTTAAGGGGAAGCATAAATGTAAATCACATGCTGTACACCAAGTATGTTGTGATCGCGATTATTCAATAACTGATGATTTTATTTTTGTTGACACTATTCCGTTTATTGTTGGCCAGAGTGTAGGCACATTAATCAGAAAAGCTACTCAAACTTTACGTAATTGTGACAAATAACATACGAAATTGTTTAAGTGGAGATTAATTTAAACAAGTGATTATCTTGTGGTTGAAATTCGATCGTAATTAATTAATTTTTCAAGTTTTAGTTTAAGTTACGGACAAAACGAACATTTTTCGTTTATTTCGAATTAAAAAATAAACTTTTCATCATGTATCATGTCAAAAATAAATGTTATGTGCGGTGCTGCTTAGTGCTGAGTAGCACCGGAAAGGTTTCAAATCCTACGCTGGCAAAGGATGCGGAATTTTAGGTGCCGTTTGACGCAGCGAATATTCGCTGGTTTTTTCACATACAATATCGGTGAAACACAGTCGCAGTCAGTATGTTGTTGTTCATGGCTACAAAACGTAGACACTTAATACAGTATCACTGCACCGTTCCGCAAATTAGAAAACCTGCTTCACCAAGGCAATAGGAATAGCTGTCTTCGGCCTTCGGTGAATACTTTATAGTTCCGCTAATTATTTTACTTTATTTTATTTTATTTTACTTAAGTGTTTATGCGCCTCAGCCCTTACGACCATCATACTCACAAACCAATTATTCAGACCGCACCTGGGGCTATTTCACGCCTTACCTCACCAAAGCTGGTACAACATGTGTAGAAAAAGTTAAACATAGGAATAGGAAGAACTTCACCTTTACGTCGTCGCGTAGAATAGTACTAAATATTTAATGTCTACCGAATTCTTTACGATGGAAACAAAGCGGCAATTAATAATTTTATTGAAGGACCATCATCCGATCATTAATATTAAAATAATATCAAACTTTATCATTCTTTATGTTATTATCACCTTCCGATCGTAATTAAGCTATAAAATTTTACTTTTACGTGTAATATTATGCGTCAGAGATAATTAAGGAAACATTATTTAATACAGTGACCTAGTAATATGCCAATAGTTTACGGGATCGTGAAACATACATGCTTGGTAACCATGTATATTTCACGAACTCATACAGGTATGATACGGATAGGTTTAGCTTAGCTAGTTATATTCGGGATATTCGATGACAGCCCAAGCCGAGGTGTGCTGTGCGCCCTTGTGCTAGTCGTCCATATAAAATCGGGTGAGTGCCTTAAGCGCTCCCCTTAGTAGTCCGGTGAAACTGTAGAGGCCTTGCCAGGTCAACAGTGTAGGTCAGATTCGAAAATACAAAGAAAAAAAATGCCAATAGCTTCTATTAATATTAATAGTATAATTATTAATAGTAATTCTATATAATTACTACATACATTTATAGACTACACGAAATTGTAATAGGAGGATCTTTTTAATAATCTCATTTTGTTATATGAAGTCTCTTAATCAATAGAAAGCATCGAAAGACAAGAATTATGTTCGGCAGAAACTTCAGCGGTCTTATCGATTATCAATAATTAAATATCCAATGCAATAGAGTGTAATAACGAATTTTTTTTATTCCATTCTAACTAGGGACCAGCTTTATTTCTTCTTATTCTAGCCTCATAATACACTAATCTCCTGCATGCGTACAATTAATTCTAAAAGTTGAACATAACTTTGTAATTCTCAATTAAGAGAAAATAGGGTAGTAAAAAAATACTCATATTTTAAACATTCTTACTAAGCAGTAACACATTTCACTTCCGTACTTCTTGCATTCAACTTACACATTATAACAATTATTAGGATTAAGAAGGTATAATTAGTCTATTCTAATCAAACTGTTAGATAATTTTCGAAGACTAAAGTTTACATAATTTTTCTTTGTAAAAATTCTACAAAATCGCAGGCAAAAGCCGATGATCGTTCCGAGTTAAGTGTTATTTGCATTAGTACCTTTTCTTTGGATTATCTTAAGCTTCTCATTCATCTTACTCGGCTTTGAAAGAAAATTTTTGAATTTTCTCAATTTTCACACAATAGCCAGTTTAACATCGCGTATAAAATATAAAAGCTGTAGGATAAAGAACCATAATGATAAAGCATTTGTCATATAGGTTTACCTAATGTGATATTAAATTGCCTAGTAATAACGTAAGTGAAAATTGTATAATATTATAAGTTTTACTAATTGTCCAGGAGTCCAAGTTCGACCATAATTTATTAAATTCCTAAGTTTTAATATGACTTAGGATTTCTTTGCTAAAAAGTGTGATTTTTCTCCTAAATGGTAAAAACTGTATTGACCAATGAAGATTGCAGACATAATTTTAAAAAAATATTATAATGTGAAGTGTGACGGATAGATAATTATAATTAAAGGCTTTGATTGATCGATAAATGGAAAAAAATACAAAGCGTTATTGTTCTTTTAATCCATGCTAGATTGTAATAAGGAAAAAATAATATGTACTTAAGTAACGAAAGTCTACTTTATATTACATTGTTTTGTATGTATTTAGATAGACTAAACGACCTATTACTGAGTAGAAACCTAACACTGAGAAAGAAAATAAAAATTATACTGTAAATCTCATTTATAGTATGTAAGTACGTCTTTAAGAAGGTGATAAACCTACATACGTTTAATACGGACACGAATGTTCAATAAATAATAAACATAGTAGAATACAGTGTTATCAAATCTCTTTGGATATAAACTACATACGTTCAATATTGCTTGTATACCATAAATAATGAAAAATGTCAAAATATTTATTCTGAATAATCATAACGTATTTAATCCTTACACTTCAGCAATGTCATAAAAAATGTGTTAAAGTTTATAATAAAGGCCAAATAGGTATTTTCATCTCAAAAATTTATTTAGGTATGTAAATCATTGATATACTAGTTACGCCCTCTACTCCAGGTATGTTAGTTACATAATTAAACAGAATCTAAACATTGTTTTTCAGGGCAAAATAAAATTAGATATTTAGTATGCCTGCGTTTTTCAATTATTTTTTTTATAGTACACTATTATTTATATTAAGATGTATATTCATATTGCATTTAAATTTATTATGTATGGTTTTAATAGTTGACTATCTTAAATGATATTCTATTAATACATATATTATTTCATAATAAATAATATACAGATATTAAATATTATTATTATTAGGCATGTCATGAAGGGACATGGAAGTCATGTAACCAGAAAAGTTTTAAATATACAGGTGTATGGGTATAGGAGTAGAGGAAGACCAAAAGAGGGTATCATGGATAGATTGTGTGTAAAATGATATATGTATAAAAGACGTGAATACTGAGATGATACTGACAGGGGATAGCGGAAAGAGTAAAACGTGTTGTGCCCACCCTTCTTAGGTGGGATAAAAGTAAGAAGACGATGACTATTAAATAGTTTTACTAGAAGTTCACTTCAAAACGTTGATGACTACTTAACGTACAACGATAGCGTGGTAAATACCAATCACTTCGATTGAGGTGGGTTCCAATAAAACACATGTCATAAGTGAAACTTGACTATCACTTTCGAGGTGATAATTCGTCGCCAAACGCCTGTCGATATATTCCGGTGGCTTAATTTGAAACCCTGTTCCATTTTTATCCAATCGTGTTTAAAATCAGAATGTGAGCACGAAGAAATGCATGTTAATAAAAAAAACATTTACAAAAAAATAAACCAACTTCAAATTCAAGAAACACTAAGAAAACAAGAAAGCACTAAAAAGCAAAAAATAACTAAGCTATTACATTAATCAAATTAATTGAAAAATATTAGTATATGCGCTACCTAATAATGTATCTGAAGTAGGTGCCAATCCGAATTCATTGCATATACGTAGAAAGTTTAGATCCACCACTCTCGCGTCGGGTATACTCGTACTTATAAGTTTTTCTACCTACCTACTACAAATTTTCGTTGGGCCGACTTTTTTGAAGTCGGTTAAAAATACTGAATATTTATACTCTGTAGACGATAAAGATTACAACATTTCTATGGATACTATGTAACAGATATAACATATGACGACCCGTGACAATGTATGGGTTAACAGCTAACGATAAATTAACATTTTAATTGTAAACGCCACAACGTTTTCGGTGCCGCCGTCGAACATCCAGCCAGCCGTGGTGACAGCCTTGCAAAGTCGCAACTCTGGAAAATCGTTCCTCGGCTCGTGACACCCAATTGTGCGTGTGACAAGCTCTTAATAGGTTATTATAACATTCGTCCCACATTTCACGAGTAACGTTAAATTGAACGCAATTTCGCACGTTACCCGGCATACAGTTAACAACTCAATTTTTATTAAAATGAAGAACGAGACATACTTATTTTCTATTTTAATCAATTCCATGTCTGTTTGCATTCTCTTACTAGCTTCCCACCCCGGCTTCGCGCGGTTTTAACAAAGAAAATCCAAGTCAAATTTTTCTTTCCCCAGTACGAGCACGTCATTAAATAAATGGCAACTGAACGTCAATTCAGTCAATATTTTTGAAGAACTTCGTACTGTCTGCCTTGTGTTCACTTAATCACTTTTTATATCGAGAATTAACCAATTTTTTTTTACTATTTCGTTACGTTACGTTACGTTACGTTTACGGTTATTCAAACATTTCTTTTTTCAAACCAACCTTAATCTGACAATTATAAACACAACAAAAAAGAATTCACTAAATCTGTGCAGCCGTTCTAAACTGATGCGCATACTTGCATTCAACAACATATTTTTATTTATATAGATTTTATTATATTCATAATTCAAATTTGTTTACAATGCGTATATTGCCGTAGATCAAATAACTAGTTAACGGAATGGTGGCTACTGTAATTACGGCAGCCAGTAACAATCCCAGAGAATAAAACATTACCTACATTAACGACCCGTATGTGTTCAGATTTTAAAACATTATTAATTTAAGTATTCACAGATTAAATTTACTTTATATACACATACTATATTTATAGTATATACACATACAATAGACAACGCTAGGTGATTTAGAAATAATTTGAATTACGAAATTTATAACACTCAGGACATATTGATTAAATTTGCTTCAATATACACGGAAGCGATGTTTAAAAATATTGTCGATGTTGATAAACCAGATCGAGTTTCTTGCCGGTTCTTCTCGATGACTGGGTTGTTTTCCGAACCGGTGGTAACTTTGACGTTCATAAGCGCCTTCTCAGGGCCTAAACTGAATAAAGTATTTTTGATTTTGATTTTGATATGGACTGCCGTGTTGGGGATTACGGTCATTTGTCGCTCTGGTTTTCGCTTTTGTTTTAAATGAATGCACTTGCAATCGAGAAGCCGTGAGCGTTTGGTTCTATTTTATAATAACGTTGTATACCTATTTCACTGCGATGTAATTAAGTCAAAGTGCGTGTTACATATTGCGACTAACAAAATTGTTACGTTTCATAGGAAGGTTATTTTTTAAATAAAGGTTATTTTGTTGCTCATTGTGTATCAAATAATACAATACTAACTAATATTATAAATGTGAATGTGAGTTTGTCTGTTTGTTACACTTCCACGCTTTAACTGCTCAACAAATCAACATGAAATTTTGTGTACACGTTATTAGAGGTACATAAAAGGAATTAGGGTCATTCTATCCAGAAAAAAAGTATTGCTCCAGAGGGACAGTTAAAATATAATTACCGCGAGCGAAGCCGCTAGCAGAAGCTAGTTTATTATAATTCTTAACATAGTACATAAAGTATGTGTTTGCTTTTGTAATCTGTTATGTTTATCTTCAGGTACACCGTTTACAAATTATCCCGGTTCTGTAAATATGACTTCGAAAACTAAAACTAAGCCCAATATGATACTGACACTCAACACTGTGGGAATGAAGACATTACAAAAAGGAAACAATCTTATAGCATACACTATGCTGACATTTTTTGTAGTTTTTATAATATACATTGGGACCAAGGATTGGAAAGGATTCACCCATCCCGATGAAGTGGACCTCGGTTCTGTACGAGTACCGTCTCATGTATGCCGTCGGAAGCACACCCATTCACACAGACATTAAAAGTTGATAACAAATGGAACATTAAAAATACAATAAATTCATCCAAATTAAATATTTTTTCAATTATTGTCAGAATTTACAATTTCGTTATTTGTATCTAATTCTTTCAGTTTTCTATAAACAATCCTCAAGTCAGCGAAACATGACATTTTAGTTCGGCCTGTTTTGTGGATGATGGTTGCGGCTATGCCGAATAACTCGCCCTTTTGAAGAATAAGATCGCCGGCACGAATTGGACACCGTCCAAAATCTTGCACACAAATCAAATTATTTTTATTCAAATGCTTAATAGACGTATCTATATAACGATCTTCTTTGTCAACTAACGTGACGACCTGCATCGAGATTGATCGGCCAACGTTCAAAGATCTTCCGATGATTTGCGCTTGACCGTCTGAGTTTAAATTTACGCCGATCGGAACTACTTTAACACATCTTGCGATGTCTTCATAACTGGACATGAGAACCAGTGACTTGGAGACCACACCGTCATGGTATATTGGCTCAATGACGTCTACTGAGAATTGTTTTTTGCAGGGATATCTGTAATATTTAGTTTTAGGGTGAGCAATAAAAGAACATCAATTATACAATTTCATTCGCGACCCGTTGTTTATATCTTAACATTATATTTCATGTACATGGAAAAAGGCATAAGAAACTGAAAGCAAAAACATAGTTCGCTTACAAAGTTTCTTTAGTTTTTTGCAATGCTTATAAAACTTGTATTTTATTAAAACTGGCATATCTTATAAATAAAATAAAAAAGTGATCGAAATGTATTACGTACTACGCGCACAATGACAGACTTCTATCAGTTTATTATTAGATATGGATCTAAACTATATAACGGAAAACAATGACCACGGCAAAAGAATATATATATACTGCTGCCGCAAGGAAAAGAGGTGCATCTAATCAAAACATAAATCGGAAAAAAGGCGAAAAACGTGTATGTAACCTGTAGTTCGGACGAAATTGATCTAACTCTTTTTTTATTAAGTATACATTGAGAAAATAAGGTCACAGGTAAATCAAAATCTATAAGAAGTACCTTTTTTGTGGTTCCCAGTTATATATGAATATTGTAAAACACGGTAAATGAACCTCTCATTCATTGGACGGCAGTATAGGCCAAACCATTACCTGATGCTATACCATGAAAGCATGATTACTTTAATGGCTTAAACAGGCGCCTCAGCTCTACCCCTACGCTGAGTTTTGAGAATTCGAATCTGACGCAAGACAATAATCGTATGATCTACAAATAATTCTTCTACTTCTATGTGTACTTTTTTTTCGTTAACTATATGTTTATAAACTCCCTCGCGACACAGTCACAAGATCGTGGTACCTGACTTTAAAAAGAAATTAAGATATCATTCGATAAGGCTTCGTTTCCACCGATTTTATTTTCATTTGTACCTCAAAATAAAGAAAAATATCGTTTTCAATATTTTCCCCGGACCCTACTGCGACCTATGAAAAAGTATCGCGTAATGTACCACATTTATTTTTTGTTTTACTTCAAACCCAACAAAGTTATAGGAATTTCAAAATTATTTTACAACATAACGAAAATCTGTAAACGAACTTTGTCGTGCAAATGTCTGCATCTGTCAGGAACAATTTGTAACTACACAATAACTCGGAAGGAATGAAAACATTGGCACTTAAAAAATTTAATATAAATACCTGGACTTTATCAATTTTCAACATTTCGCAAATTAGTAAAGGGATATCGTCGTGCAATCGTTTCAAATGTAGTGCAAGGTATTTTTCTAAAAAAAATTGTACATACTCTAGTAAAGCCAACTCTAATTTAAAGCATTAGGTATTTTTAGAGCCGCTTATTAAAAAATAATTGATTTCTATATGACGTGCTAATTGCTTAATTAATCATACAATTGTACGCACTTATTTGGATTCCCTAATTGCAAACGAATTGGACCAGATTGTGCACAGATTCCATTCGCTATTACCCAAGTACGACTGATCACAGCGCCAACGCATAGCAACTCTCCAGAAGACACCAGGTGGATCCTTGCAACAAAATTGTAATCTGCCGCTTTAGCACGGAGGCAGTTCATTTCGGCGTTCAGAACAGTTTTCGTTAAGTCATGTTCACGGTAATGCATTATAAAATTGTTGATTACACACGCCATAATGGCCACGAATATTGTCACTAGTAAAGTAACGATACCCCATTTGCTTCTATTCGAACGATCGTCCCAAGGGATGTTGATAAAATTATACATAAATTCAATTTCATTTGATTCGGTGTTGCTTACAACTATTTTGTTATTATCTTTATTCTCTTCCATTATCATGGATGGATGGAGGTGTATTGTTAAATATTATAATCTAATAGGTCATGATCGAATAAATAACAGCTTAAGGAGGCGTGATTTAAGTAAATAATAAAATCATGGACATGAAGTGGTAGGTAATCGTTAGTTAGTCTATATTATATAACCTGTAGTTTTGTCTATGCATTTCTTTTTTTAATTTGGTACTAGGTGTCTATTAAAAAGTCCACCAATCACGAATACCTATGACATTAAAAAATTTACTAGTCTATTATATACCCTAACAGATATATCCTAATTTAACTCAAAAACATCTTTACTGACTCAAGAAGCTTATAATAATTCCAAATAGAGTTCAAGAATTGTCGATAATACTTTTTAAGATTGTACAAACATATTTTGATGAAATTCTGTGCACGGGAAGTAAGTCTCTCGTTAAAAAAATGTTAGCTTCTAAAATTATCTAAAATATAAATATTCGTATTTTAATAAAAACACTTGTCGAAGAAATGATTGCATCAAAAAGCGTATGAAGCCGTGACTTACTATTGTTCTACATATATAAGAATGTTAGTATATTTATAAATCTGATGTTACCACTGCTAGGATGGTCTCTTTCGTTTACTTCCATAGCTTAAGGTTTTATGATATTTTACTTTAGGGGACAAGAGTTGAGGAACATACCACATTTTTATTATAAAAACGGGCAGTTCGAGCAATTTACTATAAGGCGTGTTGATGAATGATTAAAAACGAAGTTTCAGGAATTCGGTATTTTAACTCTGCTCTCCCGATACATTCTTAATAATTTCATGCATGTCCGAAAAAACTTTGAAGTGCTGAATTTCGTAAAAAACGGGCATTATTTTAATATTAGAAATTGTGACATACTGGTCATCCCATGTTTCAGACACAGATAGACCAGTGATAACAGTGTTAGGTTTTACAACAAAGTGCTAAGGCACATTACCGATTTGCCGCATATTAAATTCATGCACTACGTCAAGCTTTGCTATGAAAAAGACGTTATAAGTTGAATTATAATAGGTTGATGGTGTCTGCAATTAACACCCCTCTCTGTGCATATGCTAAAAACTATTGTATCTTTATTTATTTTTTATTGGAAATTGTACGTTAAAAAGATAAAACCGATCGAGTTTCTTGTCGACTCTTCTCGATGACTGGGTTGTTTTCTGAACTAGTGATAGTTTTGATGTTCAAGAAGAACACGTAGAGAGAACCTAAATGGAATAAAGTCTTTTTGATTTTGATCGATAAACTCTAATTACATTTGCTCCATCACCGTGTAATTTGCCTCGTATAAATATTTTTTTGTCGTCTAGAACATTTTTACACTATCTATTCTACTACACCTATCTCGCCAGTGAGTAGCGCTGTGACATTTTTATTTCGGTACCGTTCACCCAATCATCATAAATACCTATTGGTATATGTAGACGTTTGAATTTTTGCAACATCCTTTTTTCTATAGTTCCCCATTAGATGTTGTTGCACCAACTTCTATACCGAACAACCGACAGCGTGAAACTTGACATTGTAAATTATATAACCCTATTATTTATTATAAATATCCTTAAGAATCAATAATAGCAACAAGTAAGAACAAACACGTGCAGTGTCGCGGGTACAGCTATTATATTAAAGAATCCATGCTCTCCATATATATTTTTTTTATTTCTAATTAGATGATTCTTTTTTACGAACCTGTTGGTTCGAATTAAGTAGTGACATTGGTATTGTATTCAAACTATGGAATTAATCTGAAACTTCAGTTATGAAAACTATGATAATAAAAATATAGCGTGAAGCATTTCGGGAGCTACACTTAATAGTCATTCGCGCTCTACGTTTGATGTGTTATCATTATTATTTATACACTTAACATTCAATGAGGTTGATCGAATCTTCATCCTACTTTCATAACCAAATCTTCATCCTAGTTTTACAACCAACTCCATTTATTGATGAATATTACTGCTATTATCAAGCTGGTAATTATTACAATATGTCTCGTGATGCATTCGCAGTTCTAAAATTATGGTAGCTCCTAATTACAACTTTCCAGGAGTTTTTATAACATCTCAGGATTTGTTTACCTTGTTACTATTTCCCATCCAATACACACAATAACAAAGCTATACTACACAAGATTTCACCAAGAATATACAACAGGCGTCAACTAACACATGATTATTTCTTCAAAATTATAGCTATTTTATATGACAGACCCTGCCAGAACCTACCATTTTTGTTAACGCCTGTTTATTTATGTGTCCTTTTATTACTACAATTTTGGTATTTCTTATATCTTTAAATTGAATGTAATTAATTAAAATATAATTTGGTATATTCCATATTCTTTTTTTGTATTTTTTACATTTATATTGAAATTTTCGTATTATACAATGAACAACATTACCGAAAACTTCAAACTCCACAAGATAAACTATGTAAAAATACTTAGCTGTCACTGAGAAAAACAACTTATCTATGTAGCAATTATAATATAGGTATTATTAGGTTAGATTTAAAATACTGCTGTCCAGTGGTTTTAATAAATCAAGAAAACTTCTAGCTCTGAATGACAATCTGTATACAAAATTATAATTTATAGATGATTAACTTGGCTGTATGGTCTAGGTACTTTTGCCTATTCCTGATAGATAAGAAAAAACTGGAATCAAAAATCTATGAATATAAATATCCCGCTATTTCTACATAGGTAGTGTTTTGAATAAACCAGCAATGTTATCCTTCCATTTCATCTTCGTTTGGTGTATTATCGGATATTTAATATTACTATAGAAAGATAATGCCTATTCTTTAACGAAGAAAAACAGAGTTATGACTTTCACTTACAAAGAGAGAAAACTGCAAATAAGAAAGCCCTTATTAATTTAAGAATACTATGGATATGGAAAAAAATCAGAAAAGACATGACTCTAATCTTTAAAATTAGTACAAAAAAGAAATTAACTAAGCTTCTAGATACCTTTGCTTTTTTCTTAAGATACCAAGAACAGCAATAAAAAAAAAATAATAGGTATACTTTTTAATCTGTAGTAACATTTTGTTTTGAAAAACAAATATAAAAAATCTAGTGTTGACTAAAAAATGCATACATAACCTAAACTATTTGTACTGAATATATTTGTTTCTATAAGAGAATCATTTTTACAATCTAAAATGCCAACAGTTATATTGATTGATGTGTCCCTGTCGATGTCACGACCTGTAATAACTTCGGATACCACAGAAAGTCATACAAGATTTACAATTGCTACAGCAGCAATAAATTCACTTTTAGATTATTTATCAGTGCACGCAAAATTGGAATATGTTTCCTTAGTATCTTTTTCTTCGGTGTATGAAGGTAACAATTAAAAACAACTAGCAATACTGCATCTTATCATCGTAGTTCATAATGATCACTATAAGAGGAAAAATTTGTTTATTGGCTATTATCTCTAGAACTAACGATCTGATTTAAAAAATTCTTTAACTGATAGAAAGCTACGTTCTCAAGAGTAACCTGTTGTTACCAAGTTTTGGTTATTTTATTGCTATTAAGTTTAGTAATGTCTTCTTGTCCATATTATTTCTTTTTTCATATTTCGGTTTTCAATATTAAAACATTTTAATTATTACACAATACAAAGCTTCTGATGACATGTATGTCAGAATTTCATAACTTCAATAATACATATAAGATGAAAAAACATATATTTTCCTCTATATACCATAGCACACTTACAAACTTGATGTTATTAATTATTAACAAAATACTACTAAGCTCTTGTATGCGTCTGAGATTGCAATGGGTTCCGTCTCATATTGGGTTAGAAGGAAACGAGAGGATAGATGTGTCAGCGAAGCGAGCTTTAGTAGACGGTTCAGAAATCAGTATTCTTCTGCACTATTCTGAAATATTATGTAAATTTAAGATAAGGTGTTATGACATGTGGAAAGAATATTTTAATGTAGCTTCAAGAGAGAAAGGGATTTGGTACCATACTATACAGTCTCAGCTGCCACCTGTACCCTGGTTCACAGAAGTTAATGTCAACAGAAATTTACTTACAACTACTTTTAGGTTACAGTCCGGACATATTCCATCGGCAAAATTTAAATTTTTAGTGAAAGTTTTAAATTCACCAGTTTGTAATGAGTGTAATAAGGTTGACGACATATATCATTTTTTATTAGAATGCAAAAAAAAATCATACTGAAAGGATACGGTTTGTTAAAGATTTTAATATCAATATAAAGAATGTGGGTGTTTATAACAGCGTTCTAGCAGAACTGACATTGGATTGTTCAAAAAGGCTGTGTAGCACATTTAAATTTTCCTGTTTAGAAATAGTTTTCTTTTTTTTATTTATTAATATTTAGACTTAAGGATTTCAGTTGTAAGTAGATATAAGTTACGATGGGACTGACATATCACTAATGATAAAAGTCCCTAAATTAAATAAAGAGGAAAAAAAAAAAAATACTACTACCATACATATTCATGTTTCCAGTTACCGTACCTTTCACTCGTGACTTTGATAGTATAAGGACTAAACTACCTCATTTAGAAGAAGGAGACAAGACATGCATCGATACAGCATTACATGGTATAGCCCAACTTATACTTAATGAATGGGGATATCAAACACCTGTACAAATTATACTGGTAAAACTGATTCTTTATTTGCATAGTTAGTGATTTAATTTTATTCTAAAATGAATATTGTTTAATTTCTGTAATCTTCAATAACCTCAAACATCTCAGTATTGTGTACACATAGTTGTAAGTGTAGAACAACTTGATAAGAGTTATACTTAGGCATTCATGTCATTAGTAGCAATTTCCTGTGACCTCTTAGATGTTTTCTGTGTATAAAAAAATTTTACTCCTTTTTTACAACCTTAGAGATTCAATTTGAAAAAATCATTTAGTGCTTGCCTTCAGTAAAAACAAACCTGCATGGCAATTTTCACAGCCCTAGCCCCACTGGTGTGAGCTGTGCCTTCATATATAAGTCAGGCAGTCAAGTATTCTTTTATATATGTCGATAACAATATAATTTTTAGGTAACAGATGGTAGCAGTGGTGTTGGATCCATAGGCAGGAACCGTATTATTCAAGGATTGCCTTTACCCCCTCCATATCCTGCAAGAATAAGTATATTGCCTGTAGTCTCTCCACATGATTCTTGCTTACAACATGGTATGTAACATTTTCTGACTTTATCCATATCACGCAATTATACAGGGCTGTAGATTGGCAATTTCCTTAAATTACATTGTTCATATATTGTGTGTAGCTAATAAAAAATATCAAAAAAATGTTTCCTTAAAAACAAAGTATAGAGATTCTATGTAAGTAATTATGGATAATATTTATAAATTTACTTTCACAGCAATGCCATTGTATCAGAAAATAGTGGATCTAACCAACAATGCACCTAACAACATAGGTTGTATTTCACGTGGCTCCATCTATTGTCCAGATCAATTATCAGTTCCTGGAGTAAGTCTCAAAATAATAAAACATTCCTAGTATAGCTTATAGTGGAGAACATTGTAATTACATATTATTTCAAAACAACTGAAAGTGCATTTATATTACATTTTCTAATAAGATGAAGAAAATCAGGTGATTCCTTAGTTATACTATTTCTTCATTCTTAACATTATTTTTTTTATGTGTAATTATTTAATATCTCACACACAAATTAAATATAAATTATGTTGTGTATATGTGTCGTTACATTTGAAAATGAACTAAGTAAGATCTTTATATTTTTAAGATTTTCATTGTTGTTTTTGATTCATTGATGTTTTTCTTCACCGTCAGCCGATAGTGTTACTAATATAAATTAGTAAATGTACGCGAATTCCGAAAAATTCGTTGGTACATGCCGGGGTTCAAACCTGCGGACATCAGATTAATAGATTCCACCGGTCAAACCACTGGACCACCACGACTTTACCACGACCATAAAATAATAATAATTAATCTTTCTTCAAATAACAACTCTCAATAGTGCCATGAAATACAAAATGCCTTAAGTGTTGATTATATAAGAGTTCACTGTATATTTATATAAGATACTAGCTGTTGCCCGCAGCTTCACATGCGTTTTTTTATAATTGTAAATTACTTCTTATAAGATCAGCTATCTGTTAGGGAAAGTTCCGTGAAAAATGGTTCAAAGTTTTGGAGATAGTACTGCAAACGAAGGCATGGGTAAAAGCTAGTCCATAATAAAAAAGCTTTAATTACTTTTTATAACATTAGCTATCTGTTAGTGAAAGTCCCATGAAAATAGGTCCAATCGTTATGGATATAATATTACAAACTAAGCCACGGATAACAGCTAGTCTAAAATAAAGTAGCCTATGTCACCCGCTGTAATTTTAACTATCCGCCAGTGAAATTTCTGTTAAAATCGGTCCAGCCATTTTGGAGATTACCCGGAACATACAGACAGACAGACAAAAAATTCAAAAATTATATTTTTGTTATCAGTATCGTGTATATGTTCATATCCAATCAGTAAAAAGTCGTTATTTTGATATTATAAACAGACACTCTAATTTTATTTATATGTATAGATGTGAAATGAATTTAATTAATCATTTTCTGTATAGTACTAAAGAGTGTTTATTCCTGATCATAGGTCATAGCAACAATGAATCGTCTTTGTGAGCAACAGTACCAAGAGTTTTGGTGTTCTCTCAAATGCGGGCAGCTGGAGGCCCGTGTTCAACTATTCCCTCCACCACAAACAGTTACGCATGAAGGCTTAGCCACAAATTATACTCTCTCTAACCAGATTCACGTCATCGGCTTTTTACAGCAGCAAGAACTCGGTAATTATATCACAATGTTATTTTTAATGTACCTAAAGCCTTCTGATATATCAAAATATAGAAGTCCTATAAATTTTGATAATTTCACCTATGTATCTGATAACAAATCTTTGTTTATACTTCATAAGTAAGGTTTATCTTTCGTTTTTGTAAATAAATTCAACCCTACCACATCCGATACGCTATGTATCCCTTATATACATATATAACACGTCAATAAGAATGTCACTTGTAGTCCATTGAAATGTTACATGAATTTTACATTTTTTAGAGGACGCAATTTTATTTTTGGGATATGTGGGGGGGGGTGTCGATAGAAGCTTAACCCCAAGTTTGTGAGGTTGCCGCCCTTGCCCCGGCCCCCGGCCTCGATCTTAGAAAAAGGGGTGCAAACACGTTTTCGTGATATGTCGGAAACTATGCATCCTACAAAAAATTCGTAAACACATAGTAGTAAATCGCTTTGCCTAGTAAAGTTGTAGGTACAGATTTAACAAAAAAAAATAAAGAATGTATTTACAGTAAAAAAAATCATAAAACTAAGTTAAACATTTCCTTTTGACTAGATTCTCATGAGCATTGACGATCCCGGTCAAATTTGGAGCGCTGTAACAGCGTTTTAAATGAACAAAATTAAAAAAAAAATATAGATAAAAATTTTCCTCGAAAGACCATCTTCAAGATTGGTCTGAAGTATTTTTTTTGTAAAAAGTATAAAAAAAGTTATAGAGCAAAAAATTTTTGTAAAAAATTTCTCACTTTTTTGCTTATAACTTCTTTAATTTTAAGTTTAAGACTAAAAGTTATAAGAACATATTTGTAGGCAAAGCGATTTTCTACAAATTATGTGTTTACGAAATTTTTGTAGAACGTATAGTTTCCGAGATATCGCGAAAAAGGTGTTTGTACCCCTTTTTCCAAGATGGCGGCCGGAGAACAAGGGCGGCAACACCACAAACATGAGGTTAAGCTTCTATTGACCCCCAATATATGTCCCAAAAATAAAATTGCGTCCTCTAAAAAATACAATATTTGGTCCTTAAATTGTAACATTTCAATGGACTATTGAATATTCAGCGAAAGGCTGTAGGACCAGTGATATAGGGTTAGCCCAGGTGGTTGAATCGACTTTTTTCATAATAAATAATAATAATTTCGGTAATGTTTAAAGATATGGGTAATAATGTAACCTTAGTTAAAAGTTAACCATTTAATATGATATTTCTCTTGCATATATGGTTAATACAAACGGAACTAACTCTAATGACTGCTGACACCTGTAATAATGTGGTAATTTCCTGTGTTTTGTTTTGTATTCAGACATTTTAGAACCAGTGTTCATTCGGTTAATTCATAAAAAGATGCAATCTTTGTAAATTAAATCAAATAAGACAGCATTGAGCTCGGCCTATGCTCTTAATGACAGTATGAAGGAAATATACGTGAAAATTGTAAAAGAACATTGATTACAGGTACCCCAATAGCTGTAAGCAAGCACCTAGTGATTCCTCAAGCTCAAGTCAATGGAAATACAACAATGAGAGAAAATTATGGCTCCAAAACACCAACAAAAGTATATATATTAATTGATATGGGCCATAACTATCTTTATTATGGTAATATTATTTTAATAGGTATAACTGTTCTTAGGAGGGTTCCAGTACTGAAACTGTAGAAGAAGACGTATTAGATCCAAGCAAAATACCTAACTTCTGTGTACTTCTTCATGGAGCGTTAAAGGTAACGTAAAGTGTCTATTAGACTTTTATAAGCAATATAACCTATCCAAAACTACGATTATTATCTTATGATATATTTAGAATCAAATTAAAGTCTGTGCATTTAAAAGTACCTACTTTCTATTTGTACTTTATTTAATTTCCTTCATAAATGTCTCTTGCAATAGCTGCCTTTACATGGCACGCTCTTTCACGTACGACTGAAGTGTGTGAGATTGAACACGGAAAATCATGTACGTCAATTCACGAGTGATTGTTATTATTTGTCTTTATATACGGACTCTTTCCGACACGAAAGAGAATGTCATGTAAAGGCAGCTAAAGAATTTCGATATGTATACTATACATTTTTGTTGACGTATTTAACATCCATATTTTATTAATTTCATTATATTTTATTTATTGGAATTATATTTATTTTTAGGAGATAAATTAAATTAATAAGTAAATTAAATATTTACATGACGGCCAAAAGATTTTGGTTTGCTACAAAGTTTACAATATACATATTTAAACCTATACAATCCAGTGGTCTATGATTTAATGACTCATTTAGCTCAACAATAAATGGAACGTAACATAAAGATTCGTAAAGTAAAAACGTGTCGAGAGCTGTCTGTCCTGCAACTGAACAACATTTCAATACTTTAAATAAATGAATACTTGAATGTATGAAGGAAATATACAACATTTTTGTAATTTTTCGTTTTATGACCGAATGTAAATTTATGGCCATAAATAGGTTATCAATATATTCTTACATTGTCATCGCAAATAGGCTCAGAAATCAAAATAAGTACCCAAACTACATATACATAATATAATCAAAGATATAACTGTCCTTTGGAGCGCATTTCTGCATAATTGCAAATCTGTGAGATATCACCATCCACCCATGGCTTCCATTCCTACCTGTATATGTAAGTCCTAAGCATTGGCTTATTACGTGATCAGGGTGCTTTGTTATTTTATTGTAGGTTGAGGGTATGGCGGCTATAGTTCTACTGGGTACAGAGTGGTGGGGTACCCTTTCAGCGTGGTGTGAGGCGACCAGAACCCGTCGTTCTTGTCTACTCCTGCACGTGTTACGTCCCGGCGTCGCCGCTGCACCTTGGCTCGGACCTTTAGATCAACTCGGACCCGCTGACGACTCAAACGCAAATGGTATTCGCGATTTCAGATCACTTACCATTTATTATAACCTTTAACGAGGCACTGAGATATAAAAACCCGTGAGTATCGAAAATAAAGTTGAAGGTGTGTATCCAAAAACTTTGATTTCATAGAGGCGTTGATTTAAAAATTAGAGATTCAGTTTCAGAATACCATCAATTGGAAATGTATTCATCGAGTTTAACTAATGTAAGTATCATTATAGCAGAAACATTCCCGGTTCGATCATGGCGGTCGTACAGCGGAGGCGGAGCTAACTCAGCTTGGGCGCGGCCTCACGCTCTTCTTGCTGACATACAAAAAGTGCTACGTCACGCACGCAAACTACCAGACAAAACGCAACATTTGTATAAGGTATGTTATTATGGCTTATAAATGTCATGAATTAAATTTAAACCGTAAATATTAAGGATAATATTTCACGAATGACTTCACACTCCACAAAAAGGAATTATAACCTATCTTGACCCCTGGACTGTCCAAAACTATAAAGGTTTAAGTTCGATACAAACGAATGTAGACCTCATGAGGCACAGACAAAGAGATTGTTGGCATACATAAACTTAAAAAAATATCTGACTTATTACAAAAAACTTTGAAAAACAATAAATGATGTATTGCAAAATCATAATTTTTATGTACAATATATTTTAATTTTTTTTTTAATACTTTTTATCTAAATCATGAAATTTGCAATATGCAATGTTATGAAATTAAAAACATAATCCGCCATTTTGAGTTCTAGGTTATAAAAAACAACCGAGGGGTTAAAAACCTGTTTTAAGTAAAAAAAATACTTGTCCCACGACATATTCGCGTTTAAAAACGTTTAATTTTTCACAAGTTGTATCAACTGTAAAAAATCCCAAAAACGATTAATTAATTGATTTACGAACAATTGGGAAAATATATCGATTTTCGATAGATCTATTTATATGTATTTTAAAATCTATACATCTTTATACATTTACTGGTTAACATGATTTGCACAATCACCACTGTTTAAAAACTCATACTAATTACAAAAATGTTTTTCGTAAATACTTCGAACTACGAGCAGGAACTGAACCGTCTCCGCCGAGCGGCGATATCACTGGGGTTCTCGGAATTGTTGTCGTGTGTCGGTGCAGCGCTGGAGCGAGAACGTGCATCGCTGCCGGCGAACGCACCGGCCGAATGTGCGCTGCAGCTAGCGCACGCGGCCGCAGCGCTGCGGGATCACCGCACCGCGCTCGATATTAAACACACCTTGCAACCGCTTCCCGCCAATTTCACCGTCACTTCCATCACACATTGACAACTAAACCATCGTCCGCAAATTAAATGGCGACATCGTAACGCTTCGAAAACAATGTCTAAATTAAACTACAGTAAAACTCTTACATAAAATAGACTTATTTGAAATGAAAACATTATTGGTGATATGCAAATTAAATACGCTCATTAGTTTAGCACTGTTAGTTATAGTTTATTTTATAACTTATTTGTACAATTTAATATCATAAAAATTATATATATATATATATAGGTGATGAATTTTTTTTCTTTAACTATTACTCAAGTGATTAAATACCTGGGACTATCATAGCAATATAAGCATGTCGAAATTGAATACTTTGAGATCCTTTAGTACGATTTAAATTCTGATTTTGCAAGTGAAAATAAAACTACTGATTTAAGAAGGGTAGATTTCATAAATTTAAATATTTTGCAGGAAGGGTAAAAATATTAAGCGTTATTTGATATTAAAAAGGTTTTAATAAATATAATGTACACATGTCTTCTTCCTCTGGAATAAACGTTTTTCTTTGCAACAAATAAAAATAAATATAAGACCCTGTTAAATATTAATAAATTAAAATTATATTAAATTAATAATAATATATATAATAATAATATATATTAAATTAATAATAATAATTAATTAATATTAATTATTAAAATTAATAAAAATATACGTGGTCGAATTGAAGGCTGGAAGAGGTAACTATTATAATTACTATTTTGAATCCTGTGGTTTTTCTTGGCACTATTAACAATAAGACAAGTTGGTTTTATTATTTTAAACCGGTACCAATTGCAATATAATCATATTCTTTAATTTAATGATATGTAATGGTGTTTAAGAACTCTAGACTCCTAATTTCGATTAAATTAATTTTTATTTGTTACTCGAGTGTATGGAAGGAAAACAACACAAAGGCACGTAAGCAAGTAGGTCACATTACATGGTCTTATATAAATAATCTAATATTTAATAATATTGTTTGATGTCTTATACCAAACTGAATAAAAGTGGTGGTGTAGTTAGTTTTTAATATTTTATTTTATGCAGACTGTTTAAATTTTTACGCGCACTGATGAACATGGAATCAATATTTAATGCTTTCTTGTACATTTTCTCCGCTAATTTATATTTCTTCCAACGGTGATATAGAACCCCTAAAACAAAAAAAAAGGAATAAAATATTTTTCTTGCAGGAATTGCTGACTTAAAGTCAAACAAAACGAGTGAGGCTCTGTATGAAAAAAAACCTTAAAATAAACAGTCTATGAAGAATGTAATAAAAAACCAAGTATCGATAAAGAAAATACAATACATACACAAACTTTTTAAGAAATTCTTAAAGCCAATATCGCATTTAAAATTATTCAGAGCCTTCACTGTATGGTCAAACTAGTAGTACCTCGTTTCAGATCCATTTCCTTAAAACTTCTAACAGATACCAAAAAGTTTCACTTTCTATAAGATTATTATCAGAAACGGCGAGTAAAAGTAGAACCTTATTTATTTTAATTCTATAATTATTTTTAAATTTAGTTTGAGCACAGGCAACTTTTAATTTAAAAAAAAATCATTCTTACCGAGATTAGAGTAATGTATTGCTTGAATTTTACCATCAAATAATTTAATGGCTCTTTTAAAATACATTTCGGCATCTGTATAACGATTAATTTTCCCGTATATATTAGCTACGACAAAGTTAATTGATGCCGAATCAGGTAATTCTGTTAAGGCTTTTGGTATGAATTGCAAAGCTTGATCTAGTTGTCCTACAATAATAAAATATTAAAAAAAGATTTAATACACATATATGTATTTCTAATATTAACATAACGCAACCAATTTGTAATTCATAATTAGTATGTATATATTATCTGAGGAAGCAGAATATAATCTTAGTAACGACTTAACACATTGTGACAGGACTTTTACAGGAAGATAGAGGATATTTTGATAGAATTATCTAGGTATCCTCTAGGTGGTAGAGCTACGCTGAAACTATTACTGGTTTCAGCATGAATGGGTCGGCTCGCCTGGAATAGTACCACCCTCTCACAGAAAGCCGACGTGAAGTAACAGTGCTTGCACTGTTGCGTTTCGTTGGGTCAGTGAGAGCGCCGGAGGCCCGCATATATTAAAGGGCCGGCAACGCACTTGCGACTCCCCTGGTGTTGCTAGTGTCTATGGACGGCGGTGATCACTTACCATCAGGTGACCCGCCTGTTCGTTTGCCCCCTATAACATAAAAAAAAAATCTAAACTACATATCATTAATTTCCCATTAAGGGGTTGAAGAGTGAATTAATGAATGATTACTTTATTGCGCTTTTGAGTTTGTACACTAGGTGAGTTTAACGCCACAAGGCATTTTCTTTCAACTAACCGGCAGTATTGTTATCAAACATAAAAGTTTTGTAGGTAATGCAAATATAGAACAAAGAGCGATCGTAAAATTTAACATAGATAACATAAAATCGAAAAAAAATGTACACTGGTTAAATAGTATTGATAATATTACAATTACAAAAAAAAAAACTAGATAAAACGAGTAGTTTTTATGAAACACAAAAATTTTTTTTAGATCAAGTATTCCTAGTAATACATGAATACATTTTTTGATGCATTAAGGTAAATACTACCAATTTTCAAAAATCGGGACGTCTTCTTCTTTTATGACATAGTAATATTATAATCTTTATTATGGACTAAATTCGTTCGTACGTATGTACTAACGAAAATATGAGACTAAATCTTCCCTTTACCGCATGACCATGTAATTAAATAAAATGACAACTGAACTTCAATTTTATCAATATTGTTGAATATCCCCACTATCTCCTGTCTCACGTTTTTTTATATGGAATTATTTTACACAATTTTTTTTTTCTTTTCTGTACGATATTTCAAACATTTTCTTTCATAGAAACTTTGTCCTAATAATTACAAGCACAACAAAAAAAGAATTAGCCGTGCTGAAGTGATGCGCTTAAACACATTGAAAAATTGATTTGTATTGAAATAAGATAATTGTAGGTATATTATGTTAAGTGTAGAAATAATTTTAATTTTATTCTAATTTTAACTTCGTGACTAAACTTGGTAAGGCTTGTTGGTAGTTGAGTATGGATGCCCATTTCATGCAATGAACATAATAAGCATAATAATGTCTATTATCAACTTTTATTATATATATATATATATATATATATATAGATAACTAAATTAAATTACCGAGTTAAATTTACCTGTATTATCTAATAAGGCCAATAAGTTAGTCCACGCTAAAACATGTTTTGGGTCCAAGTTAACTGCTTGTAACCAGTTATTCATAGCACCATCAGTGTTATTCATGTCCAGAAACTATAAAAATATAAATTCAGTTTCATATCATTAAAATTTTATTCAGGTTTCACATCAATGTGTTTCTGAAAAAGCAATAATTGTTGTAATTTATTTGACATTATCATCAACTATAATAGCGGTACGCTATGATGGACGTTTTGACACATTGTAATAGTGACGTGAAATGTAGATTTATTTTAGAAAAAAATATCAAATGCTGCTTTGTTTTGAATTGCGAGTTTTTCGGAGGAGGAGGTAGTTGTGCTAACCAGCGAAACAATCATATAGGATATAAATAAATAATATCAATTTTGTAAAAAGTTATTGCCAGATTGGCTAAGAAAAAACGTGAAAGATTTGTTCATGGGATCATGTTATATAACTAGATATAGTAGTTGTTGAATAGATATATACTATATACATATATATAATAAAAAAAACAGTGTACTAATCCAATTTCGTGTCCTAAAACTATACATTCTATAAATTTCATGACTAACTGCACGTTACTATTGACAATAAAGAACGGCAATTTCCTCGTTCAAACGTAGTTATTAATTTATACGAAATTTTATGAGCGGACAAACATCAAAACGGCCATCATAGCGTGCCGCTACTATATAGTCCAAAAAGTTATTGTACGAATGTCGTACGGGAGTTTTTGGCGGGATCTTGGTCTGTCATGTAGTGGCTTTTATATTTTATTCATAATCTTATGTTATTAGACTCTATATATTGTAATATTGGTGGTGTTTTACGTAATATAGTTCGGTTATTATGCACAAGTGAAGTGGATGGGAAATAATACGACGGAGCGTGCATTCTGAGATGCTACCAAAACTCCATGGAAAGTTCTAATAAGGAAACCATCATCTTGTTAGAACATTATAATTATTACAAGACACTTACTTGAAACAAAACATTGACACTGGCAAATGCTTCTGCGGTGCCAAAACAAGAAGAAGAAGAAGAATGTCATAAGGGGCCGATAGATGTTAACGGGGCGGGTGATGTGGTGAGCAAGGGAAACCACGTGCTACCTCACCCCGCTAACATCTATCGCATACTTAGGACGGTGGCATACGAATTTGTCTAACTTTAACGCCATGATAATTATTAGTATTATTTTTTTTTTAATTAAATTATATATTGTTTAAAATGTCTTCCGATGACGACTGAATGTTGATTTCGAATTAATTCGAGTATTTTGATAATGACTATTATCCAAATAAACGAGCAACAAAACACAAAAAATTCGGAGACGTAATAAATAATAATAAACTTGTTTGAACTCTACTAATTACAATATTATTCAACAAATAACCAATAATATTGGACAATACAATATATTATTGGTCAAGAAAGCACATTACTCATTTAACACATAACCTTAATTTGACATCATAGATGCATCATACTAGTTATATATATGTTACTAAAACCATTAGAAGTTCTCTATAAGAACCAATACAGTTACATGGAACTATGCAGTTTTTAAACATAATTTAACTATCATAACTTTATATTATATAATCATACCAAGTTCCCCAAATTGTAGTAACAATCCGGATATTTTTTTCTATACTGTAGTGCTAACTTGTAAGCTTCCTCGGACTTTTTATATTGTTTTTTGCCAGCAAATACTATGCCTAAGTTCATCCACGCAGCTGGAAAATCTCGCCTTTGAACAAAGAATTCATAACTCTATTAAAGAACAGCGACCAGTGGAGGTTGCATTATTTATCATATAAATGTATAAACAAACTATAACACGAAAATTTTACATTTTAATAACCTTATAAATACAAGAGTATTTTTCTCATATTATATAATTACGCCAACTGGATACACTGGGCCAAGATGAATAAAGTTTGATAAAAGGATAAATAATAATAATAATAATAGTGGAAAAGCGTATTGACAGTCTCAGCATATCAGTCAACTAGCTATTAACCGCGCCTTAGTCCACATGGAATTCAACAAAAAAAAAAAAAATTAGTTCAGTGTAAATGTGCACGTAGGGCGCGCGCGGTACTGAGCACTGCTTCTTTATTTTATTACATTAGCGCGAAACCCTTATTTTTAAATAAGCCTACGTTACTCCTTATATCATCAGCTACCTGCCAGTGAAGGTTCCGTCAAAATCGGTCCAATCATTTCGGAAATTAACCGTAACAAACAAATAAGCGGACGAAATTGAAAACAAATATATTTTTTGTTATTATTTACATTTAGTAAAAGCCTGTTATTTTGAAATTACAAACAGGCACTTCCACCTTCAATATATATTTTTAGTATCAAGTATGAATAATATATACTGTCACTATACTGACCATTTTTAACGGTATGCATATTCAAGAGATAAGCAAACGACACAAACGCTGAACATTGAAGTGCTAAACTATAAAGAACTTGGAAAGGAATTCGTTTTCTTACTTGTAGTGTAAAGCCTGATTGAGATAGAATTCTGCTTCATCAAACTGTTTCTGATTTTTTAATAAATTTGCTAAATTATTCATTGCTTGATAATACTCTGGATATAACCTGGAACATTATAAATCATCATTAAAAATTATTACACATAATCTATCTGCGAGGCCGTTTTTTTGTTTGTTTTACAACAATTCCCTTTATATTTTATGTATAAAAAAATGAATACAATACATGGCTAACTTCTCCATCCACAATATAGAATGATGAATTTAGCAATCTACAAGTATATGAATTAAAACAAATACCAATCTCGATATTATAGAATTGCTATGCGATCTCCAGAACTACAGATCAGAATTTAAAAATTTCTTACCTAATACAAAATCACATTGTCCCTGAACAATATAGGCTACTTTTTATTTAGTTAAAACTTATATATAATCCATATCACAGACGAAAACTCACTAATTAATTAATGCAATGTACTAATTAAACTCATAAATATCTAAACAACTTAGATCTGTATTTTCGCAGTTTAATATTTCCAGATCATCAAAGTCATAAAAGCTACGTAAGAATCGTTTCAACAAACATCTTTTTTGTTATGCATATATTTAAGCTTTGATATCTTCCAAGATATTCATTGAAATAATGCAATTTTATCTACATTCAATATCAAACTTAACTAAAATATCTATGTGAAAAAGGATTAATATTGTATTAATAAAAATAGCATTGCATTACAAAATATTAAGAACTCGACTGTTTGTAACGAAGTAACTGTGATTTTTCTAAACATTCATAAAGTTTGCTTCGGACTATATAACCTTATTACGATTATTATTATTTTTTTCCATTACTTAATAGACTCTTTATATTCATCTATTGCTGTGACAGTTTGTTGTTTCGCGTCAGCCATCTTCGCGACGTTATAATGCACTTTAGCATTCAACGGGCACACAGATAAACCACTTATGAATAAATTATATTCATTCTGCCAGTCGAAAGACCTCTGCCAACTTCTTAATGCGAAAGTTAACAGCAGTAGTAGAAACATGGTTGTAGCAAGCTGAAACAATGGTAAAATAAATATCTGTGAAAATTAAAAATTGGCAAAAAATGTTGGAGAAATTTTATGTTGTTAACATCTGGTTATCCAAAAATAGGTTTTTGTTCCCAAATGTAATTGATCCACTTCAGAATTACTACAAAACGGTCCAAAAACAAATAAAGGATAAATGATAAAGAACATGGGAAACACTTAAGCAAAGCATTCACCATGATGGTTTTAAATGTAATTAATTTACACCATTACAATGATAAGACTGCCCAATAAATTAGTTCAAATAACTCAAGTCCATAAATAAATCCAATTGTTATTAACTTTCCAGTGTCTTGATCAAAGAAACCTAAAAAAAGTGAAGTAAACCTTAATCAAAACATAGAAGTACTTCAGTTTTCTTATAGTTAAAATCAAAATAAAAGATACTTTATTCAGTTTAGGCCCTGACAAGGCGCTTATGAACGTCAAAGTTACCACCGGTTCGAAAAACAACCCAGTCATCGAGAAGAACCGGCAAGAAATCGATCTGGTTTTTCTTTTCATTAAACATATTATAACTCATATTTTTAAAACATAGTTATAAATAATTACATTCGGTTTTGGTGGATGCACAGAGAAGGCGTCATTTCCAGACGTCACCATCGTTCACATTTTGATCCACCCTGTAATAGCTTTTAGACATTAAAACTTGCTTGGCATGGTGCTTAAAATTAGTATCCGGCAAATCGTTAACGTGTTTTGGAATTTTGTTATAAAACCTAACACTATTACCTAAAAAACTGTTACCGGTCCTAGTGAGCCTAAAACATGGAATGACCAATTTGTTATTATTTCTTGTATTTACATTATGTCAGTCCTTTACGAAATCTAGCTTATCTAAGTTTTTGCGGACGCACATTAGATTTTCAAGTATATATTGGGAGGGCAGAGTTAGGATACCGAACTCCTGGAACTTAACCTTTAATGATTCGTGAGGCCCCATATCATAAATTGCTCGAACTGCTTCTTTTTGTAGTAAAAATATGGTGTCTACCTCAGCTGCTGTCCCCCACAGCAAAATACCATAAGACATTAAGCTATGAAAGTAAGCGAAGTAGACCAACCTAGCAGTGGCAATATCTGTTAATTGCCGAATCTTTCGAACTGCAAATGCAGTAGAACTTAATCTTCCTGACAATTTTTTAATACGAGGACCCCATTGTAATTTAGAATCAATTGTGATACCCAAGAACACGGTATTGTCTACCAACCCAGCTGGATATTCTTCGATCTCTATTTTAGTATCAATACATGAAACATTAGGTAAGGTAAACCTTATGCATTTTGTTTTGTCTGCATTTAGCAATAAATTATTTAACGCAAACCAATTTGAAATTTTATTTAAAGTATTATTTAGATGTCTAGACTCAGAGTCTATTCTTTTTACTTTGAATATAAGCTAAGTGTTATTCGCGAAAAGAACCATGTCAGCACAGTTATCAACCACTAGCGGCAGATCATTTATATATACCAAAAACAGAAACGGCCCTAAAATGGAATCCTGTGGAACGCCAATTTAAGTCGAAGATCCCACAGACGTTACCCCGATTATACTAACTTTGAGACAGCGATCTTTTAAATAGGAGACCAGAAGATCGAGCGAAGCTCCACAAACACTGTAGTGTTTTAATTTCAAAATAATTGTACTATGGTCAACGCAATCAAAGGCCTTGGACAGATCACAAAACACACCAATTGCATCCTGCGATCCTTCCCAGGCCTGTAATATATGACTCAATAGCGTTGCACCAGTGTCAGTAGTTGATTTTAATTTTGTGAAACCAAACTGTGGACCATCTAGAATCTCTTGCGCTTTAAAATATTCTAACAATTAGCATAATTTAAACATCTTCCCAAAAATCTTGCTTAAAGACGGAAGTACATAAATTGGTCTATAGTTTCCAAGACTACTCCTACAACCTGATTTAAATAAAGGAACCACTTAATTTATTTTCATGAAATTGAGGAAGGTTCCTTTTGCTATACACTAGTTAAATATGTTTGAGTAATCATACCTATAGGAGAGAGTAATTACATCATTTTCCAATGCTCATCATCAAACCACCATACTCTAGTTGAAAATCTGTGATCAAACACCTACTGGTATGTTTTAGCCACACTTAAAAACTTGCTCCCTTTCAAATCATATTGAAATGTTAATCTATAAAGCTATAGGAAAACCTTCAAACATGCTTACATAATAAAATTAGTGATTATTATTTATGTAGATAAAGTATAATTATTAATGCTTATTTATGTAAACAAATCAATAAAAAGTAGTTTTCTCAAGATTGTAAACCTAAATAGAAAATATTTTTTTCTGATGATAAGTTTGTAACAACTACACAAACCTTACTTCTTATTCCTTTCCCTTTTCGTAATTTATTGAAACCAATCCCAATAAGTAAGCAATAACCGGCTGATGGTATGTACAGAATTCTCTCAGCAATCACAAACCCAACTGGATAGAAAATATTAGAGGCAGGTATAAATGGAATTATTATTAATGAAACAGCTAATAATATGCATCTGAAACAATTTTTAAATATCTAAAATTATTTTTTCATCAAATTTATTAATTAATATAGAAATTTAACTTTCATATTTTCTTTATACATTTATGGTATAAAAATAAAGAGGATGTAATGTTAAGTAAATAAATTGAAATGTCGACTTAAAGCATGTCTTTATTACATTATAAAATGACAAATTAAAACTTAAGTTTTAATATTTGTAGGTATCAAATTGTCGTAACCTAAGTCATAAAAATGTCTTGTATATCATATAATTTTCATATTTATCTAGGTTTAATTATATTGAGTCAGTAACAATCTACATTCTTATCTATTGGCTACATGGTAGATTGATAGAAATACCTTTTTGTTGATCCAGAATTTCCAGCAGCAATTGTTGTTCTTAATACCAGTGCAAAATATATATACATTATCAATATGAATATGATTCTATAGTCCATAACAGTTTTTAATAATGGCACACATCCCATTGACCAATCATAACACAACCATTCTGGCCACACGAATAAGAGACAATTAATAAAGTATATGTAGTTATATGTCATTACCTAAAATTAAATGTCATATTTTGTATAAAATAAAAATAAACCAATAAAAAACTCTAGCATTTTAATTTTTGATACTCAAAAATATACAGTCCACATCAATCTTTGCTATTGCTCTGATTATAATTGAAAGTTCGTGCTTGCATATATTATAAGAAATATAATATTGTCAAATGATGAATACAAAACAAAATTAAAATATTATTATAAGAATCTAAAATTGGCAATTATTTATCATTAAAATGTCTTGATATACATAATATAATGAATGTAGAAAATTAATTGTATAAATATACCTTTGTAATAAAATTTTCAGAAAAAGCGGCTGGATTATCAATTGGTTTAAACTGTGGCTTTGTGCCACCCATTATCATCCATCTTCCACACAGTAAAGCCATAAGTGCAGAAAATAGTAATACAACTATCTTTATAGATTCATAATCTAAATAGATCATTTTTTTGGTTCTATTCATAGTATCGAGCTTCACATTGTTCAACAAACAAAATACTAAACAAAATCCCTGGAATTTAAAAACATAAATATTAAACCTGTGTAGAAGTGGTACTATATACAGTATTTTTGAAATTCGATTATTGACTAATGGCTACCAGTTGAACAAAAATGTTGTGAAAAGACTTGAAGTATGGAAATATTCCTCTAGTAACTCCTTATGTCGGAAGGATATATAGATAGTAGCAGAAATAAAAATGGAAAATTTTACTTACCAATGATGTAACACCATTCTCTTTAAATAACATAGATATTCCAGACATAAGTACTGTTACAAATATATAAATGTATTTCCATCGTGGTGCAGTCAATATCTTAGTGTACATTAAGAATGTTAAGAAGAATGTGTTTGCAGCCAACAAGTCTGCTCTGCCCACTATTCCACAAACAGCTTCCACATGAACCGGATGAACAGCATAGAGTAAAGTGGATAAAAAAGGTATGTCATTGTTCATTATACTTTTTCTGTTGCATTGTGTACTTATTATCCTTTCAAAACTCAGCCAAACTAATATGCAACAAGAAATGTGGCACAAAAGGTTTATTATTTTAAAATGAAAGGCTATGAGCTGTTTTCCGCTTAATAAATAATTTAGCCTGGAAATAAATTATTATTAAGTAAAAGAAGTTAGAAAGCAAACCAATCGATACTAGTATTTTTGTAAAATTAAATTCATTTTTGGTAAATATGCTGGGGAAAATGTACACAATGACTTACTTGAATGAAAGAATAGAAAAGGGTCGATATGATTTATGGCTTATATTACTCTTTATATTTGTGCCCCAAAAGTCGTTATAAAACGGCCGAGTCCAATATTCTGAAGTTACATCATTGTTTTTTACTATAGCTACCGCATCATCGAAAACAAAATCTCCTTGCAAGTTAAATAAAAGTGGTAAACTGGCTAAGCAGATAATGCTCAACAATTTTAACATCGAGATCTTTTGTATTAGCTAATCTACTTTTATCGCGAACCGGCATAATTTTCTGTAATAAATTTTATAAATTATTGTATACAGTATTTACATTATCCATTGTAAAATGTAAATAAACGTAGTGTTATCAATTACCACCACAGAGTACATTACTAAAAGTTACCACTACATATTCATTCAAGTTCACATTCACGAATACGCTCTGGTGTTCCTCAAGGATCTATTCTTGCATCAGTTACTTTTGAACGCTTTTCTAGCGATAATTGCTTTATTCTGGCTTGCAACATCCAAACAGTGTTACCAATTCTACTGTTTTAACAGTAGATTTGCTGTTTTCACATTGATGTCCCTGTTTTCTGTTTCATTCCTATTTTTTATTATTATTGAATTAGCGTTCAGCCGTGACCTATTACACTAAACATTTTTTTTTCATAACCACTATGTAATAAAACGCAATGACATTAGATGGCAGTATCTATTCTTGTCGGGATTCGAGGGAATTCGCCGAACACAGTTATATTTGAATTGGCGAAGAAAATTTTCTGCCAACCACATAACAGTGCCACCGTGGTAAGTTATATTCAGCTATAAATATTATGAAAACCAAATTACGCAACAAAATATCCACTACAACTATTAAAGGAGTATTACACACTAAATTCGAAATAAGAGTATGCTACTCATTTGAAGCCACAGAAAGGCACATGAAGAAATGTACCAAAAATATGTATGATTTTAAAAAGGAAAATGAATCTGAAAATACTGAAGCTGAGGTAATTGAGGATTAAAGTGGAAAATAATCTTACTTTGATTTTTGTTTTGTTGTGATCAATATTACAATATAACAATGTATGTAAGTCCTGGTAATTAATAAAAGTAGGATATCGTTTTAATTATATAAGGAAAGTATAACATCTGCTTTTTTACTTTACCTACAGTTTTCTCCTGTTGTTTTATATATGGACTGAGGTTTTTAGTTTCTTAGTGTTGACAACACTGCACCCACAGCTTATGATTTGAATAGTTACACGCATGGCGTGGAATCTTCAAAATGTACGAAAGGAATGAAATTGCAGTCATAGACAAATTGAGGGCCAATAGATTATGACGTTTTTCCCATCCTGTCTCAATCCAAACCGCTCACTCATTTAAAATTTGACGGTTGTTTTTAGTAAGTTTGTCGCCATTATAGTTTTGGTAGTATCGAGTGTAGTTACGTCAATCACATATTCAAAATTGTAAAGTTTGGTTGTACTAAACAGCTAAACAATGAGAAATTATTGCTGTGGTCCTAACTGCACAAGTACGCGAAGGAGTGTTAAGTTGTACCGTTTCGCAAAGAATGAGATAGGACTCAAGTGGTTGGAGTATATCAATTGTGAAAAACTCAAAAATCTTAGTTTACGCGAGCTTCACAAAATGTTTGTGTGTAACAAACATTTTGAAAAAAGATTTATAAATAATAGTTTACGTCTGAAAATATCGGCATATCATACCTAATTTACGGATGCCGAAATAAATACTGGAATACCTACTCAAGCTTACGAAAGTTATGGTAAGTCATTTAACACGTGTTCTTTTATATATTATCATACAAAGGTATCATCAAAATGTGTTACCGTTATGGTTTCTATTTATGTTATTTTCTTAGAAAGTTTCGTTTATTTTAGAAAATCAGAACCCTCATCATGATTACACAAGAAAAAGGAAACATGTGGATCATTCGTACTGCAAACTGGAACTTCAAAGAGAATATGTTAAGATTTACATATTTAGTCGTACTCATTTATGAAACTTAGTAAAATTAGTAACAACTCAGTTAGTTACAACATCACAATCTAAATATATTGTTATCACTCTTTTTTGATTTCATTGACTATTTTGTTTACAAGTGGTTGTTAACATGTAGTAGAGAATTGATTATTAATTGTATAATTACAGATCAATCACATATGCCTAAACCCAAAATGCCCAAAAACCAGGATTTATCAGGTAAATATAAATTCTATTGGAATAAATATATAGTAATCTAAATGGTTGTATAACATTTAAGTAATAATTTCCAACACCTCTGAGAAATGTAAGTAATAAAGTAAGCAGATATAAAGTATTTTAAAACATTGTTCGTAATCAATTTTTCATATGATACCTGTAACAAAATTTGGAAAAAAGTTATATAGATATATCTACAATTAATGTTATATTAAAAATACTAACGATGACTATTTTTTTTAATATTGGTATTATATTAAATTTATTATTTTATTGTATTCAGATAATAGTATGGCATCTACATCCAAATCTCTAAGGCATACATTTAGTGACAAAACAAATCAGCAACTTATTATAGGTAAGTCTCCTTGATAGAAAAGTACTAATTATGATTACTTTTTTAAGTTTTGATATTTTGTTAACATTACTCTTTTGTTATACGTAGATAACAGCATGCCAGATAGTGAAAAAGCAAATCAAGAACTTCTCTGGTAAGTCTCCATGATATTTTAATATATAATTATTTTTTCTTACAAGTACAAAGTATAAAGGGGCTACCAATGTCTTAAAACTAATATATACTATAAGTTGATATCTCTTTGAAAATAACATTTTTCATCTATGTATAGTCTAAAAATAATTGTGAAAGAATTCCAATATTTTATGTAGTTAAAGATGGCTCCCTTAACAATAGCTATTAGACAAAATTGGTGAAAATGATGTAAATCTCAAGGATATTTTAATAGCTGTTCCGGAGATAGAATAAAAAATTAGAATTTTTGAGTGAATTTGATTTAGATATCTGAAAATTCTAAATGAGTTTAAAATGTCAAAAAAAAAATAACATGTTACTAAAAGAGCCAGAAATGCATTGAAGTTTAAAGAGAGAGAATTTCGAAAATTTAACTGTTAAAATGAATCCACTTGCAAAAAAAATCTTGTGGTTACAAGTGAAACATTGTGGAGAACAATGAAGGGCAGAAGATTTAGTGACGAAGAGAAATAAATTGCTCTGTTAAATTATTATTTAAACTTAAAATGGGAAACAGGGATAAATTCACAGATTTTTGATGAAACAAAATTGGAGGCATGAGTCTTTATTTTATATCCTCCCTGTATTCTTTAATTGGTGTTATATTATTCATTAGTAGTTTTTTAAATATATTAGAATTATTTTTTATTTTGATACAAGATATTATTGAATTACTTACCCTAAGTCATACAAAGTATCAGAAGTATAAATATCAGCTAAAACCGAATAAAATATTGTAGCCTTTATGACCTAAGCATAGTTTCATTACAAAATGTAAATAGATAGATTTTATAAAGCCATATTTTATTGTTTTTTTTCAGGTATCAAAGTGGCCACGTGCAAAGAAATATTGCTCAGTAATATTTGATGAGATTGCTCTTGAAGCACGCCTAACCTATGATAAAAATAAAGATAACCTATATGGCTTAGTAGAATTTGATAATAAGAGTAAATCATTTGCTAGCCGTGCTATAGTCTTCATGATAAGAGGTCCAGTATACAAATGGCAACAGCCAATTGCATTTTACTTTTGTGAGGTATCTACATCTGGGCATATACTAAAAGGGATTTTAAAGGAACTTATTACAGGAGTTATTAAAACTGGATTACATCCTGTAGCTCTGATTTGTGATCAGGGCACATAATTTCAAGTTGCCTTAAATTATTTTAAGCAGGAAACTAGAAGAACACAAATTTTTACAGCTGAAAGTACTGGTATGATCATATCCTTATTTAACACATTGGTTCATTTTACATAGGTCAGTCATAGCCATTAAATAAAATTTAATGTTCAATAAACATGTTTCTGATTATGACATACTAAATTTAGAAATGGGATTACATCATACCCATAGTTGAATTCAAATCAAAATCAATTAATGCAGCATTTGAGTCATGTCATAGTCACGAATCATTGATAATTTTCATTGAAATTGGTAGTATTAGTAAGAAAATGTGTAAGCTAAAGAGTGTGAAACACATTACACCTAGTCTAGATAATATAGTTTCTTTTCTTGTTTTGTTTCATCAATAAAGCTTAAAAATATATATACTTTTATTCCAGATGATACAGTTAACATAAGTGACCATAGTCTTCAGGTGGTTTATGATCCACCGCACCTCATTAAGAGTCTACGTAATAATTTTATTACTAAAAACATAGAATTTGAAGGAAAATGTTCAAAATGGTCAGATATTGTTTATGCACATTTAACAGACTGCAAGCATGCTGAAATGCGGCCGCTTCACAAGTTAAATGACGAATATGTGTTACCAAATAAAATTAAAAAGATGAAGGTTAGCTATATGTCAAATAAATATATGTAATACCATTAATTATTTTGTAATAGGGTATTTCTAGGATATCAGTGAAATCTTATTTTAAGTAAAGTTCTTTTTTTGTTTTAATTTCCAAAAGTAGCTAAAATTCAAATCAATTTGGTCTTCAAATCAGTTCAAGAATATACATTCTATAAAAAAGAATAACATGTATGCTTTATTTTAAGTATTAGGGGATAAGAAAAAACAGTTTATTTAGTCCAGACATAATGTGAAATATTTCTAACACAGTTCATAATCATTTCAAATATAATTTATTTGAATAAAATTCATGGCTCGAAGAAATAAAATATAATTTTGAAAATATGTTCATATCATTTGATATTATTATTATATGTGTATAATATGCACCGATTGATATGAATATTGTATATATGAAATATTTTCTATATACTTTCTATAATATAAGCAATATGGAATTTTTATATAATTAAGTAACAAACAAGCACGCAGTCTACCTTATGTTACGTATTCATTATGGACTTTAGAGCAGTTTATACCTAATATTAGACAAGCTAACATACTAAATGGCGCCAATAATTCATATATTGCTAATCCTGAGAAATAATGCCACACGTGCAGCAGTATGTAGTGCCTATATTTTTATTAGTTATATAGTTTTGTCACAGTTGCAAGTGCTTTATCATATACATCACAATTTTGTAAGTTCATTGCATATTAAATATGATAATTACGTAATTTATTTATTTCATTATTGTTTTGTGCTACTCTTCATTATAAATGTAGCTTGGTTACAAAAATGTAATAAAATATAATTGGAACGTCTTTATTATTTATTGATTTAGAACTTGCATCCTATGAGAAAGATTAATGTTTAATACTATATTGGATTTTTTTACAGCTCATTATGCGGATGGAAGGCAAGTAAGTACAACTTTGAAAAATACAATAGACACAGTTTCCTTTTTTGATAGTGTTTTGACTCCTGTAACGGATCGACAATCTTAATTAGAGACAAGGGCAAACATTTACGACCAATCGTTACACGTTCCTCAAATCACAAAATGTTTTGGAGAAATGGTATAAAAATATTGGAAAATATACGATTCCTAAATACAGAAGGTAAAAAATAATATTACCATCACAAAAAAAAATTACAAGCAATCTCAAGAGTATGTTAAATTTAAGGAAAATTTTCAAAGAAACAGGATTTAATATAATGAGCCTTCTTTATTTTAATTCAGACTTCATAGAAAACATTTTTGGACAAATTCGTGCATATAGTTTTAGCAATAATAATCCAAATTGCCAAGCATTTAAAAATATATTCCGTTCTCTCTTAATAACAAGGTTTATGCACTTCCACTGAGATAGCTATAAATGCGAGGATAGTACGAGTCAACAAATATTTAAATTGAAAATTTATTTGAACAGAATCAGGAAACAAGGAAGAAGACCGTTGTATCCTCCTGTGAAATTGATCTGACAACTACAGACTCTGATAATATTCAAGCAGAAGCTCGTAAAGAGAGACTGGATATTCATTCACATGCATACTCTGGAGGATGAATTGTAAGAAAATGTATAATAGAATTTAATTGTTCAGATTGTAAGAAATCTCTAACACAAAATAATGAGTCCACTGTACACAAGTGGATCACATGTAGAGCCCATTTAAAGCATAAGTAAAATTTAACTCATCCCTTGGAGTATGCCGTGAGATATTTCTCATATATTGTAAAGGAACCAAACGAATATTTGGAATCAAAGCTAAATACGAACTTTATATCTCAAGTAATAAAAAATATTATAAAATCCAAATATTTGCTTGACTTCCTAACATGTGAGACTCATAAAAAAGCTCTTCTTGAATATTTTATTATCATGACGGCAAAATTATCAATTTACAACTGGTATAACATAATAAAAAAAATTTAAGGGGTGTTGATGTTGTCAGAATGAATAAATAATTACCTTGTATGCAGGCAAAGGCATTAAAGATATTTCAGAAAAAATTAAAGAATAAAAATATTAATAAGTAAAATTATTATTCTTTTCTTTCTACATACGAACTCTTCTAATCTCAAACTATATACAAGGTAATTGCATATAATATGTCATTTACAATTGAAATCATCAAATTAGAAAAGCCGATTCCTTAGGACTATAGCATTTCTTCTCACATGAGCCACTTCCCGATAAACATAACAAAGAAAGTAATATATCTTATTCTCATATTCTACATCTGTAGTTATAAAATATATTTTATTTAAGATATTTTCTCGTCCACGGTGGCTTGTTACAGCTGAAAGATAAGATGAGATAAGAAACATCACCTTAAAAAGCATTAAACCATGTAAAATATGTTTAACAGATTTATTAGGATTTTTAAATAACCTTTCTGTCTGCGCTGTTGAATGTAGAAATTTAATGTTTCTTAGATTAGAAGCGCATAAGGGCTAGAGTGAAAAGTGACTTGTTCATTAAAATATTTATTAAAAATATGTTTGCATTTTCATCTTACCTATTGAACACTGAAACAATATTGTAAAATGTATATGTCTTTAACCGTTCAAATTTTACGAATTTCAGAAAACTTTTAGAATTAAAGACTTACGTCTACGAACACAGCACTTATAAGTTATACAATTTTGTTTCATGTCCATAATGTAAAGTGAAAATACAAATCATAAAAATTTAGATAACATTTTTTATAAAGAAATGAACAAATCATTTTTCGCTCCAGCCATAATGTGCTTTGAATCTCAGAAACATTATCTTTCTGCATTCAACAGCGCAGACATAAAGATCATTTAAAACCTATAAGAAATCTGTTAAAGATATTTTACGTTGTCTAATGTTATTCAAGGTTATAATTTATATTTCTTATTGTCATAAACTAATCGATCTTTCAACTGTAAAAGGCTACCGTGGCCGAGTATATATATCAAATAGAATATATTATACAACTACGAACGTTGAGTTCAAAATTAATTATTATTACTTTCTATCTTCTCTTTGCCGGGAAGTGACTCATGTGACAAGAAACGCTCTGATTCTAAATAAGAACCTAAAGGTTTTAATAAAAATTCAAATTTTTGCAGTGTAGCATAATTTTTCAATTCCTGATAATTTTACTTGAACTGAAATGTTAAACCTTTTGTTTTAATAGAACTCATTTTCTGTCATCAGTCTTTTCTTTGGGGTCCAATATAATAAATATGTAATTAATGAATGTAATAAGAACTGAATAATAAATGTCGAATTAACAATTTTGTTTTGTTTCATTTTCAAAATATGCCCAATATTTATTAATCGTGTGGAATTTTATCAGTGAACAACACTTTTAGTGCAAATCTACATAAAAAAGAGCACACAACTGTCACAATATGTTTCTGTTAATCCAGTGATAAATTTAAATTGATAGTAGGAACATTTTGTTATGGTTTTGGTCAAAATTAAGAATACAATAATAAAAAGCCTATAAGTAGCCTATGGTAAATTTTGTAACGCCTTTGCCAAAAGTGAAGAGACGAAATTAAAAAAAAAACAAACGTCAAAATCTAAACTACTCGTTCCTTATTGGTTGTATGAAGTTTCCCGTCTGATACGTAGTATCTTCTTAGTAGTTTGTGGTTACACGCTTTGAATGCATGTGTAGTTTGTGATGCATGTGTATTTGCATCTATCTAAAATTTGTCTTTATTATAATTTATGTAGCTATTATTTAAAATTACAATGGAATTCACTACCGAACTGTCAGCTTTTCAAGGTGCGATAATGTCTGCTGATAATGTTCATCCATTTTCGAAACTTACATCAAAAGGCGGTAAATATATTTTTATTTTAAACTTATATTAATAAATGCTTTATAAAAATAGTTGTATTTGCTCGTGTAAACAGTAGTTTGTGAAAACATATTAATGTTGGATAAAATACATTGGTTCACGGTTAATTATTATCTCTAAAATTTTGTCATTAATTAAATTAGTGGCATCCTGAGTAACTTACAATGTTAGAGGTATAAAGCTTATTATATTGTAAAGAAACATCACAAAAATGATAGTAAAATAATTAAAATAAACAATGTTGGGAGCAGAAAAAATCACTTTTTTTTTTCGAATTGACTATGTTATTGGCCTAACAGACCTTTATAGTTACACCAAACTACTAAAATATTTAGTATTTTTTTTTACTAAGCTTATGATAATTATTTCTTTACATTATATTTACTGGTAAAACAAGCACAACAATATGGCATGTAGTTGAAAGTTTATATATATAAAAAGCAATTACATAAATTGTAAAAACAGCCTTCAGCTACAAAATGAGATTTTACTAATTTGAAAAATAATTTAAATTTTCTTAATCTTCTCTCTTTACAATATTCAAACAAAATATTCTTGTATAAATTCAGTGGATCATTTAATACTATTTACATTTACATTATATAATGTCTGTATATTAAAATAAATGACATACTGTTTTTACAATTAAAACACATAATAAATGTTCATCGAATAATTATAACAGCAATATGATAAAAAGGATGTTGTAGTGGTTTGGCCTGTGGAATATTGATCCAATGTTCGCAGGTTCAAACTCTGGCATGTACCAACACAGTTTTTCGAATTTGCATACATTTAATAATCTAAATTGGTAACACTATCTACTGAGACGAATGAGAACATAGTGAAGAAACCTGAACCTGAGAAATGTTCTTGTAGTACCACTGTATAGGGAGATTAATATAGAATTGTGGATTTCTCAGTTTGAAATTAACAATATATTGTGGTCTGGCATAGTGACTGAGCACATACATTTCTTTGGGAAAATACCGATGGGCCTATACTGGGTCTCTTACAGGCTGATGATGATGATGAATGTGATCAATATGCAATTGTTTAGTTTGTTTAAATAAGGATTCGATCAACCTAGTAGGCTATTATTATATTATTCGAAATAAAAAGATTTCTGCTTCTAACAGAAGTCCTCCATTTTATTATGAAAATACTAAGAAAAGTTTTATCAAATAAACTCGATATGAGAATGGGTTAACACTGATATAGAAATAACTACTGGCCATCTAGAATCCGTTATATATGTTGGAAAAAGATGAGGACACACATTAAAGTGTGATCTCATCTTTATGATTTAATTGATCGATTCACCAAAACTACTCCCGTAAGCAATACTGAATATACTTACTAATTATACATAGATGTGAATAGTGCAATGATCCAATCACGAATGTTTAGTGAGTAATCATCAGCTGTATTTCAAGGCAGATAGGATTTTGTAGGTGGTAGAGCTACGCTGAAGCTGTCACCGGTTTCAGCATGAATGGGTCAGCTCGCCCGGGGTAGTACCACCCTCTCACAGAAAACCGACGTGAAGTAACAGTGGTTGCACTGTTGCGTTTTGTTCGGCCAGTGAGAGCGCCGGAGGCCCACATATATTAAAAGGCTGGCAACGCACTTGCGACTCCCCTGGTGTTGCTAGTGTCTATGGACAGTGGTGATCACTTACCATCAGGTGACCCATCTGTTCGTTTGCCCCCTATAATATAAAAAAAAGAAAAAAAAAAGATAGCCAGTAATAATCCAAATACTTATGATTTTTTATTTTGTTATTTTTTCGTATATATACATATATATTCAGAATTAGCAGTATATTAGAAGAGAGAGTGGTTGTAATTGTATCAGAATTATATAATAAGGTTAGAAGGATAAGTCAGTCATGATTTAGGTGAAAAAACAGAGTCATGATAATTTCAAAATTCTGATAAATGCCTTAAGATTGTGATCACATGCTTTATAAAATCATCAAACAATTTGATAACAGACTCCCTGATAAATGCTTATGATTGGCTGATAATATATGGCTGGAAGGTAATAAGTATTACAAAATGGGTCAATAATAGCCAGTAATTAATACAAAACAATACTACAAATGCAGGTTAATAGTAATCCCCGACATACCTTAATATTTCACACATACATTACAGATGTAATATATTTTATCAATTATTTGTTTCAGGTAATGAAGAGAAAATTCAGTTTATTATAAAAACATTGTTGAAATTTTTAAAAGGAACTGATTTTTTCAAAGATGGTATAATTGAATCTATTGCAACGCTACGAAAATTTGCTTTATATATTGTATTTAATGCAGACTTAAAAATTTTAGAAGAGTTAGTGGATAAGGAAGAAATGGATGTGTTTATTTGGACAACTCCCATAATACCGACTTGTCTAATGTGTGAACTATTCTGGAATTTGCACATGGAAGATTTTGTATATGAAATTATTGCTTTCAGCTTCCCACCACTGTCTTTAGAATTTGCTGGAGCATTTCTAGATCACTTCAAGTATTTCAATCCAACTGAATGTTTAGATAAATTAAGAAAGTTAACAACTGCATGCTATACAGCTATTTGTAGATTCAATTTCTTTGAATTTAAGCAGTATCACTGTTCTAAAAATTTAATAAATGCATTTACTCATTTTAAAAAAGCTGTCAACTATTTCATTGAGCCCCCAAACAGTCACAAGCTCAATGCACTTTCTGAAGATGAGTTATATAAATACCAAGGTAATTGCCTCTATTCTGCATTTCACTGTGTATATGATTGTAGCATACAGTACACTAGTAAGCAAGAAAGAACACCAAATGGAGTAGATAATATTTACAAACTAACATACCTTAAGGGTTCAGTCAAAGGTGATTTTCCCAGTTACAATAACACTGACAACCCTAAAGAAATATTGGAACTACTGGATAATTGTCATATTGTACTCTTAGACACCCTCAAAAAATTGTTTATGGATATTGTCACTGTTAATACATTTTGTGCATGGGACGAATTTGAAGAGAATGGAAAGACAATGCAACAAACTATAGGGGAGCTATGTTATAAATTACACATACAGCTATTGAATACCAGTTGCCTTTGTGATCATCCTATTGTAAGTATGATTCAACAAATTGCAAGAGAACCTGTTGGTATAAAAGACTTAATTCATTCATTGGATACAGAGACAATAATTAATAATATAAATGAAAATAACGATGAGAAAAAGGATTGGTTGCATGCTCTTATCGATAAACAACAATTATGCAAACATACAAATTTACTTGAAGTTATTGATGCTAACCTTGTAAATTACAATGAGGAAGACTGTTACAAGCTTTATCAAATACTAAGCACCAGTTCAGATAACAAAGATATAACAAATGATTTGTCAATGAAAGTTTTTCAGTGTTGTAGTATTACTGATAAATATAAAATACTTAATGACACATTTATTAACAACTGCTTTGTCAATATGAAAGAAACAGTTGAGTTTAATAATATGTTGACAGTAATATTTAACAAGCTAATTATTTCACCGAGCACACGTTTTACCGATATATTGATGCTTTTTCTACAAAATCCTCGTAAAGTTTATTTAAAAATCTTCAGTTTAGCAATTGAAAACAGTCAGCAAACTGATATTATGCTGAGAGCTATGAATCTTCTCGAAAGCTTCTCAAACTATCACTATGATGCTGACATTGAATCTTGTATTATAAAAGTAATACAAAATACAATAGATCTTTTAGAAACAGAAGTTAAACAAAGTAATTTTATACAGTTTGTGCATGGTTTAAAGGAAATCAATGTAATTCAGGCTTCAGAACTATTAATGTTAATTATTATGCCAAATATACATAAATCATTATTGAGTAAAAATATTATTAATATTCATATTCAAATTAGATTACTTGTAGACGTCTATGTACTTGAAGAGATTGTAGAATATAGGGCACCAATGCTTGCTATGTTATCCCAAGTTATTTCTATAGTACGTTGGCAAATTGATACCTTTACACCTGTTGCACCAGATACACTACAACTAGTGCTGCTATTACAGAAATCTTTGGTAACAACGTACAACAATTCTATTCCAGGTATTTGTTTGATTTTTAAAGATTCACCCTGATAACATTTAAATAACCTGTACAAATATGATCTTATAATTTTCTATCTATATATTAAAAAAATAGAAGATGTCTGCCGTTGTGCACGTTGATCACGCAAAAATTACTGTATAGATTTCGATCAAGCTTAGTTATGTAATACGAACTGATTAAAGTTTTAATAAACTACAATTTTTATAAACACTACACGTTGCGATGTGTTAAGTAGGGTGAGCGGTGTGATCCCGGTCCTGCCGCAGTGGATTAAAAGGGAGTGGGGCTCCCTGACGTTCCGACTGGTGCAGGTGCTGACCGGCCATTGCTGTTGTGGTTGGTACCTGCACCAGATCGCTCGCAGGGAGCCGACCGCCGCATGCCACGAGTGCGGCGCTGAGGAGGACACCGCGCAGCACACACTGTCTGAGTGTGCTGCGTGGGTGGTGCAGCGCCGCACTCTGGCTGCGGTGGTGGGAGGAAAACTGTCGCTGCCGAGCGTGGTTGCGGCCATGCTCGGCAGCGAAGACGCCCGGACGGCGATGGCCTCTTTCTGCAAGGATGTAATCTCGCAGAAAGAGGCGGCGGAGAGGGCCCGAGAGGCGGACCCTCTCAGCGGCCGTCTCCCCCAAAGGAGGGCCGGTGGATGGAGGCGGCGATTTGTCCGCCTCCTTCCACCTCCGTAGCCGGACCTGAGGAGATGGGCCGGGGGGCCCATCTCCTCATTGCACAGGTTCGGCGGACGAGGGGAGATAGCTGGTCGTGTACCCTGTGTACCTCCCTATAAGGACGGAGCCCGGCGGCCATCTTTCGCCGGGCTGACCGCTGGGGGCGGCATGGTGATAGCTCAACATGGTCCCATGCCGCTCCAACTTAAAGCGGTGGCCGGTACACCGTGGGGTTTTAGTCCGTGCGAGTCGGACATAACCCAATCTCTCCCCCGGGAGGATGGGTATCCATAATGGATTTCCCCGTTAATCAAAAAAAAAAGGGTGAGCGGTGTGATGCACATGCGCAGGAGAGATGTTAACGAGTTACATTGTTTACATAGAAATTTTCTAATCAAAGTATATTTTTGCTTGCAATGTTTTTTATGGTTTTTCCTTTGGTGTATAAAATATATTGTTAAGATAATAAACAAACGAGACAAAGTATTAATTATTTTTAATTTACAGAAAATGAAAGCAAGTGGTTAAAGAGCAAAGTAAGCAATTTACAACCTTTAAATATGTACTACTACAGACATCTATGGAATCCCCCGGGAAGTAATTTCCTTCAAGTTATTAGTGGTAAAAATTTTAATAAAGAAACGAGTACTGATGACATAACAATATTGTTAACACAGGTTTGATCATTATTTCTATTAGTATTTTTTTTTAATTCTGTATCTGAATAGTTTCGGATAGTAATTGAAACCTTAAAAGTTGCATAGTTTTTAGTATGAATTTACATTCACACTGGCAACTCCCCGCACACATTTTTAATCCGATAAATAGTTTCTGAAATGTCTTGAGTTTTTAAATATTGTAAACCGGTTTTAGGTTTTTTAACTGGTAGTAAGCAACTGAATTGACTAAATAATTTCTTTCATTTCACTTTTACAGATAATCTGCTCGTGTACACAGCAGGAATGGTGTGATATGTGGGACAGTTTAGCAGACTTCAATGAGGCATCAATACTTATTATGTTTCATCAAGCTATATCAGCAATAGTTAAGGCTGAAAGTGCTCATCGAACAAACAACACATGGCAGTGCCTTTTATATTGCTACAGAAACTTAATACATATCATCAGAGTAAGAATTTTATTATATAGTAGCTACCCGCCATAGAAATAATGAAGCAACTGCTATGGAATTATATAACTATATGCGCGTAGTATATATAAAATTATAAATTTCGGTGTTGGAACACATGTAACTTCTAATAATTTGCCAATAACATTCTGTTCTCCAAAGGGTATAATCTAAGATAAGATTTTAATTCTGCCCTCTTTTAATTTGCTTGGTTCCTGTTAAAAAGTAAAAACATTTTCAAATTACGAACATGTTTTTTTTATGCCAATTTGGCCCTTATCCACAATTCGGCCAGTGTCATGTGATGAGAATGTTAATGAAGTATTTGCAATACTGTCACTTTGAACAATTAACTTAACATTTTAACATAACTATTTAATTTTCAGTATAAATACATCAAAGAACCTTTGATTGATGACCAGATATTGACAGTAATCAAAATCATAACAACCATACCTATAATCAAAGAAGGACAGTTGGACGAAATAGAATCCCTGCTGTTGCCATTATTCTCTTATTTATCTGAAAGGAGGAAGGATTATACCATTGATTTATCGAAGTGTATAGAACTGAAGCAGAAAAATCTGGAAGATTTAGTTTCTCGAGTATTCTTAAACAAAGAAAATCAACTGTGATGATAAAATTTGTGCATATTACATGCCAAGTTTCTTGATTAATATTGAATTGTTGAATGTATTATCTGTTCAAGTTAATATTGTAACTTCAGTAGTCAGATATTAGCTTTACTTCAGTCTATAAGAATGAGGATTTACGCCTTTTACTTAAGATACAATATATGTTACATAGCAATATGGTGACAATTATGGAGGTTAAACAATAAAATAATAACTAAGTATTGAAAAACTGTTTCATGGATATATTTTTAGAGCAATAAATTATTGTATTTATCATTTCTTTTCCATATCGATTGTTATAAGGCAAGGAAATAAAAGATTGCGATATAAACAAGTTTTATTTTGTGAGGCTAAAAATTATTTGCAAGTTTATAAAAACGTATGATCAATAATTTTTAGATTTGTAATGATAATTTTTTGAAAAAACGTGTACAATTTTTATATGTCATATTTATATAAATTAAAGAATAACATTTTATTTTGGTTTGAAATGAAAACAAATCACAATGCCTTTTAAATAAAGAAACATGCTTTAACATTTTGTTTTTGATTTCTACGGAAGTGAATAAAAAAGAAGAAGTACAAAACATTACAGTCTTCGCCAAACTCTGACTGCTCTGAAATAGTTGCGCAGAACATCAAATGTTTCAATCAAGTTAAAAATACGTATTATATGTATAACACCGAGACAACTTAAGAGTAAATAAATACCAATTCTTTAGTAATATTTTAACTTTGTTTTGCACTAAACTCTGGGCTATAATATGCGCAAGCCCGAATTTACGGTTATATTCATAGTGGCCAAAAAGATTAGAAGAAAGAAAGAAGTAATTGTACTTGACAATTAAATATGATAGTGATCATAAGTAAATATTCAGAGAACCGATCAACCCACACACGTGCACATACACACATAGTGGCTGGGTTTGTTTATTAATCCCTTTTTCGAACGGAGTTAGCTTAGATTAACTTAGTAGTCAGATTCAACCCATGCGCTGTTACAAGTGCATGGGCTTGGGGCACACCCGCACCACATGCCCCTCCTTGTCCAACAGGGGTGGGGACTGCTACCGGTGCGGTGCGTCGGGGCATATGGCGGCCATCTGTACAGCGGCTGTCGCGAAGTGCGCCATATGTGCCGACGCAGGGAGGCCGTCGGGGCATCACATGGGGGCCCGTAATTGCCGGCCCCCCACTGTTAAGGGTAGGGATGCACCCCACGTTGTGATCCCCAGGAGTGTAGCCGTCAGGCGGGAGGAAGGTGAAATGGACCATTAATGGATAGAGCCCATTTCAACTTCCTCCAGGCGAACCTGAACCACTCCGCCGCCGCACAGGACTTGTTTGTCCAGTCGGTGGCGGAGTGGAACATTGGAATTGCGGTCGCCACGGAGCCCTACTACGCTCCTTCCCGGCCACATTGGACGGATGATTTGGATGGCTCTGTGGCGATCACGGTTGGCTCGGGTTCGCTCCTGGCGGTTAAAGAGAGAGGGTCGGGATTCGTGGCGGCCGCCTGGGGAGGCTACGCCATTGTGGGGGCGTATTTCTCCCCCAACAGGCCCCTGCGGGAGTTTGAGCGCTTCCTTGACTCTCTGCAGGGAGCTGTGAGGCGGCTGTCGCCGCTCCCCGTGATCCTGATGGGTGACTTGAATGCCAAGTCAAGGACCTGGGGAGCGGCAGCCACGGATCTCAGGGGCCTAGCCGTTGAGGAGTGGGCAGCCGAGTTGGGACTGTCCCTCCTCAACCAGGGGAGCGTCCACACATGCGTGCGATGGAATGGGGGGTCAGTAGTGGATATCTCCTTTGCCACCCCGTTTATCGCACGCCGTGTCCGGGGGTGGAGGGTGCTTGAGGAGGTGGAGACCTTATCGGACCACCGCTACATTAGGTTCGAGGTCTCCTCCTCCCAAGCCAGCAGAGTTACCCACCCTCGGAGAGGCGCGACGTTCCCCTGTTGGGCGATGAGCCGCTTCGACCGCGAACTAGCCGAAGAAGCGGCCATCATCCAGGCCTGGGCTATGCCCCCCCCGACTGGGGAGGACGTCGACGCGTCTGCTGCCCGCCTCCGTGATGCTCTCACGGAGGTATGCGACGCGTCGATGCCGCGGAGTGTACACCGCCCGAACAGAAGGGCGGTGTACTGGTGGTCGCCAGAGATTGCCGATCTCCGGGCGGCCTGCTCCGCGGCCCGGCGGCTGTTCGGGCGCAGCCGCCGAAGGAGTCGCCGGGACTTGGAGGAGGAGGCCCGGCTGTATGGTGACTACAGGACCAGGAGGAAGGTCCTGCAAGTCGCCATAAGCCGGGCGAAGGAGGAGGCATGGGACGAGATGCTCCAGTCGCTGGGGAGGGACCCGTGGGGGCGTCCGTTCCGCATGATGCGGGCGAAGCTACGCAGACGGGCGCCTCCCACCACGGAAACTCTTCAGCCGGAGGTGGCAGAGAGGGTCGTGGGAACATTGTTCCCCGACCCTCCGAGTATAGTATCTCCTCCCATGCCTCCACTTCAGGCAGCAGTTGCGGAGGAGCTCGTCGGCCCTCCCCCTTCAGTCACGGAGGAGGAGATGGGGAGGGCGATTGAGCGCCTCCGCAACAAACGGAGAGCGCCTGGCCCTGATGGGGTCCCGGGCCGGGTGCTCGCGCTTTCGATGGGCCATTTGGGAGGGTGGTTTCGGGAGCTGCTCAGTCAGTGCTTGTCGACTGGGCAGTTCCCGATGCCCTGGAAGCGGGGGCGACTCTGCTTGTTGCAGAAGGAGGGCCGCCCCCCGGACTGCGCGTCCGCATATCGGCCCCTCGTGCTGCTGGACGACACCGGGAAGGTGCTTGAGAGGGTTATTGCCTCCCGGGTCGTCCAGCACCTGGAAGGAGCGGGACCGAACTTGGCGGACGCGCAGTACGGCTTCCGGGCAGGGCGCTCAACAATTGACGCCCTGACCCTCCTGAAGTCGCTGTCTGCAGGGGCGACCTCCCAGGGGGAGAGGGTTCGCCTTCAACAGCCTGCCGCATGTTATAAGGGAGGCACTCCGATATTTCGGGGTGCCCTCTTATTTGCGGCGCCTGTTGGAGGCGTACCTCGAGGACAGGGAGGTCGCCTATGTGGACAGCGACGGCAGAATGGTCCAGCGAGAGACAGGGTGTGGGGTTCCACAGGGGTCGGCCTTGGGCCCACTCCTGTGGAACCTGGGCTACGACTGGGTGCTCCGCGGCGCGCTCCCAATCGGAGCATGCATTATATGCTACGCGGATGACACCCTAGTCGTAGCCCGGGGGGTTGGAGAGTGGGAGAATTTGGTGCGCCTGGCCACGGCGGCCACAACCGTTGTGGTCGGGCGCATCCGGACGTTGGGCCTCAGGGTGGCCCTCGATAAGACCGAGGCCATATTTTTCCATGGGCCTCGGCGAGGGCCACCACCAGGGGCCCACTTATTGGTGGACGGCGCCCGTATCAGAGTGGGGACCCAGATGAAGTATCTGGGCCTCACCCTGGATGGGCGCTGGCGGTTCGAGCCCTATTTTGCGGGGCTCGGACCGCGCATAGCTGGGGCGGCAGGGGCACTTGGCCGGTTGCTCCCCAATGTGGGGGGGCCTAGTGCCAGGTGCCGCCGACTGTACATGGGAGTCGTGCGGGCGATGGCCGTTTACGGGGCCCCGGTGTGGGCCGACGCCCTCGGTGCCACCAACGTGCGCGCACTGCGGGCTGCGCAGCGCATTGTGGCGCTGAGGGCGATTCGGGGATACCGCACCGTGTCCTCGGCGGTGGCCTTCACGCTCGCCGGCTCCCTGCCTTGGGAGCTGGAGGCGGGGGTTCTTGCCGCCGTGTACGAGTTCACGGCGGCAAGGAAACGTTTGGGGGTGCCTCCAGCTCCCGGGGAGATAGAGAGTAGGAGAAGGGAGGGGAGGGGGGCCGCTATAGAGCGGTAGCGACAGGACCTGGTGGACGCGCGGTATGGAAGATATACGGTGGACGCCGTCCGCCCGGTCCTGCCGCAGTGGTTTGAGAGGAAGTGGGGCTCCCTGACGTTTCGACTGGTGCAGGTACTAACCGGCCATGGCTGTTTTGGCTGGTACTTGCACCAGATCGCTCGCAGGGAGCCGACCGCCACATGTCATGAGTGCGGCGCTGAGGAGGATACCGCGCAGCACACTCTGTCCGAGTGTGCTGCGTGGGAGGTGCAGCGCCGCACTCTGGCTGCGGTGGTGGGAGGAAATCTGTCGCTGCCGAGCGTGGTTGCGGCCATGCTCGGCAGCGAAGACGCCCGGACGGCGATGGCCTCTTTCTGCGAGGATGTAATCTCGCAGAAAGAGGCGGCGGAGAGGGCCCGAGAGGCGGACCCTCTCAGCGGCCGTCTCCCCCAAAGGAGGGCCGGCCCCCTGGCCCATCTCCTCATTGCACAGGTTCGGCGGACGAGGGGAGATAGCTGGTCGTGTACCCTGTGTACCTCCCTATAAGGACGGAGCCCGGCGGCCATTTTTCGCCGGGCTGACCGCTGGGGGTGGCATGGTGATAGCTCAACACGGTCCCATGCCGCTCCAACTTAAAGCGGTGGCCGGTACACCGTGGGGTTTTAGTCCGTGCGAGTCGGACATAACCCATTCTCTCCCCCGGGAGGATGGGTATCCATAATGGATTTCCCCGTTAATCAAAAAAAAAAAAAAAAAAGGGTGAGCGGTGTGATGCACATGCGCAGGAGAGAAGTTAACGAGTTACATTGTTTACATAGAAATTTTCTAATCAAAGTATATTTTTGCTTGCAATGTTTTTTATGGTTTTTCTTTGGTGTATAAAATATATTGTTAAGATAATAAACAAACGAGACAAAGTATTAATTATTTTTAATTTACAGAAAATGAAAGCAAGTGGTAAAGAGCAAAGTAAGCAATTTACAACCTTTAAATATGTACTACTACAGACATCTATGGAATCCCCCGGGAAGTAATTTCCTTCAAGTTATTAGTGGTAAAAATTTTAATAAAGAAACGAGTACTGATGACATAACAATATTGTTAACACAGGTTTGATCATTATTTCTATTAGTATTTTTTTTAATTCTGTATCTGAATAGTTTCGGATAGTAATTGAAACCTTAAAAGTTGCATAGTTTTTAGTATGAATTTACATTCACACTGGCAACTCCCCGCACACATTTTTATTCCGATAAATAGTTTTTGAAATGTCTTGAGTTTTTAAATATTGTAAACCGGTTTTAGGTTTTTTAACTGGTAGTAAGCAACTGAATTGACTAAATAATTTCTTTCATTTCACTTTTACAGATAATCTGCTCATGTACACAGCAGGAATGGTGTGATATGTGGGACAGTTTAGCAGACTTCAATGAGGCATCAATACTTATTATGTTTCATCAAGCTATATCAGCAATAGTTAAGGCTGAAAGTGCTCATCGAACAAACAACACATGGCAGTGCCTTTTATATTGCTACAGAAACTTAATACATATCATCAGAGTAAGAATTTTATTATATAGTAGCTACCCGCCATAGAAATAATGAAGCAACTGCTATGGAACTATATGGAATATAACTATATGCGCGTAGTATATATAAAATTATAAATTTCGGTGTTGGAACACATGTAACTTCTAATAATTTGCCAATAACATTCTGTTCTCCAAAGGGTATAATCTAAGATAAGATTTTAATTCTGCCCTCTTTTAATTTGCTTGGTTCCTGTTAAAAAGTAAAAACATTTTCAAATTGCGAACATGTTTTTTTTATGCCAATTTGGTCCTTATCCACAATTCGGCCAGTGTCATGTGATGAGAATGTTAATGAAGTATTTGCAATACTGTCACTTTGAACAATTAACTTAACATTTTAACATAACTATTTTATTTTCAGTATAAATACATCAAAGAACCTTTGATTGATGACCAGATATTGACAGTAATCAAAATCATAACAACCATACCTATAATCAAAGAAGGACAGTTGGACGAAATAGAATCCCTGCTGTTGCCATTATTCTCTTATTTATCTGAAAGGAGGAAGGATTATACCATTGATTTATCGAAGTGTATAGAACTGAAGCAGAAAAATCTGGAAGATTTAGTTTCTCGAGTATTCTTAAACAAAGAAAATCAACTGTTATGATAAAATTTGTGCATATTATATGCCAAGTTTCTTGATTAATATTGAATTGTTGAATGTATTATCTGTTCAAGTTAATATTGTAACTTCAGTAGTCAGATATTAGCTTTACTTCAGTCTATAAGAATGAGGATTTACGCCTTTTACTTAATATACAATATATGTTACATAGCAATATGGTGACAATTATGGAGGTTAAACACAATAAAATAATAACTAAGTATTGAAAAACTGTTTCATGGATATATTTTTAGAGCAATAAATTATTGTATTTATCATTTCTTTTCCATATCGATTGTTATAAGGCAAGGAAATAAAAGATTGCGATATAAACAAGTTTTATTTTGTGAGGCTAAAAATTATTTGCAAGTTTATAAAAACGTATGATCAATAATTTTTAGATTGGTAATGATAATTTTTTGAAAAAATTAAGTGTCTAAAGTGTACAATTTTTATATGTCATATTTATATAAATTAAAGAATAACATTTTATTTTGGTTTGAAATGAAAACAAATCACAATGCCTTTTAAATAAAGAAACATGCTTTAACATTTTGTTTTTGATTTCTACGGAAGTGAATAAAAAAGAAGAAGTATAAAACATTACAGTCTTCGCCAAACTCTGACTGCTCTGAAATAGTTGCGCAGAACATCAAATGTTTCAATCAAGTTAAAAATACGTATTATATGTATAACACCGAGACAACTTAAGAGTAAATAAATACCAATTCTATAGTAATATTTTAACTTTGTTTTGCACTAAACTCTGGGCTATAATATGCGCAAGCCCAAATTTACGGTTATATTCATAGCGGCCAAAAAGATTAGAAGAAAGAAAGAAGTAATTGTACTTGACAATTAAATATGATAGTGATCATAAGTAAATATTCAGAGAACCGATCAACCCACACACGTGCACATACACACATAGTGGCTGGGTTTGTTTACTAATCCCTTTTTCGAACGGAGTTAGCTTAGATTAACTTAGTAGTCAGATTCAAAATACATGTATAAGTTCGTGAAACATACATGGCTTGGTAGACGTGTATGTTTGACGAATTTATGTACCTATGTATGACATAATAGTTAGCTCAAATTAAACTCCGGATATTCGGTGACAGTCCAAGCTGAGGCGCGCCGTGCGCCCTTGTGCTGATTGCTTATATAAAATCGGGTGGGTGCCATAAGCGCTCCCCTTGGTAGTCCGGTGAAACTATAGAGGCCTTGCCAGATCAACAGTGTAGTCAGTTCGAAAAAAAAAAAACAACCTTTAAATAGTCCATAATCGACCTCCTTTCACTAATCCATTCTAAGTGGTAAAACCATATTACTAGTGTAGCGACAAACATGCCTACATCAAACGTGGTACGTGTGTACTACAACAATTCAGGCGAAAAACCAGCGGCCCTACAAAGTTCAGAATTAGTTAGCTTAAGAACGCGACTAGTAAGGACTTGCCGCCCAGGTAGAGACCACGTGTTACCTGGGATCAACTATAATCTTACCGACAAACTCTACACACAATGCGGTGAATTGTTATAATCCCATCTTTTTATTTTATTACACAGATATTGTCCCTTCATAGTTTTACTTTATTTTTATAACTCTAATATTGTATTTTGACCAAATGTAATCTTTTACACGATTTCTGTATTTGTCCCTTATAAATATGCACCCAATTCAATAAACTGGAAATTCGTAATCTAGCTGCCAAAGTGGTTACTAGTCAACAGAATCGGAATGAGATATTTCATTTTTCCTTCGTACAACCTTCTGAAAGTAGCACAGTGGTACTTATACTACCACTACTGCTAAACTAGTCTAACAATAATAGTTAAGAAATGTAATAATTGTGTGGTACTATGATAATTAATTTGATTTTGATAAATTTTATATAAACTTAAAATCTATATCAAAATTTTTATTTTATTGAAGATACTCGGGCGGTGGTTTCATTCAAATCTATCTAAATGGACAGACGTTTACTTAATATCGCTCACTTTCCGACTGCTAATTTTTTATAAAAACTCGGAACGATCTGTAGTTGCAATCAAAATAAAATGTATGGGGCCTCAAACCTGATTCAGTGGCGGAATTGGCAGACAAAGGAGTAGTACTTGACTCGTTTTGACGAGGGCTTACATTTGGGGTTTTGATTGTAATAAAGCAGGCCGCAGTCATGAACAAAACAGAAGTGGAAGCAAGACGGAAGAAATATTATATTAAGAACGTACATTAATTGAAACTAAAAATGTAAACATTATATTCTGTTTTTACCAACAGAAACAACTTTTACCTGCAACATTTGTAAACGACCCACATATCTACGATTAAAGTTAACCCGTTCAACTCCTAAAAGCATATTGATCCTGTAACAGATTAATATTATTAATCGTAATCGTAATCGATTATTTTTATTAATTTTCGGCATGAATGATGATATAGTTATTTGTGTATATGGCCTAAGAAAAAAATGTTGAGTATGGATAAGCAGTACAAAAGAAATTTTCATATATACATAAAATACGTTTTGTTACCTTTACCTACTACAAAATCACCATGTTATAATGCAGAAAATAATAAACCAACAAAATTATTTCTCAAATGGTTTTTTTATTCGTTTCTTTCAGAATCAATACAATTTCTATTCTTTATCACGTTTGTATTAAAGGCAAAAATAAACCATCATCATTTTTAAGAGCAGTAAACTTTATTAAACGAATCATAATAACAGAATATGGATGTTTAATTATAAGAGTACATATCATGGAAAATAATTTACGTTATTTTTACGTATGTTATTATTTTTCCGTAATACTTCGCCACAATAGAAGCCCAACTGTTTACACATTTGGCAAAGGTCCTGGAGATGTTCTTGAACGTTGTGATCCTTGTGCGTCATATCGCTTTTGCATAATGCTCTCTGAAAATAATGTAGGTACAAAATTTGCAAATTATTTCACCTATTCACCATGTCCTCATCTTGAGTAAATACAATTAGCAATTAGCAATTAGAGCAATACAGGAATTGATTACTAAATAACTATATAAAATAAAAAGGTAAACTACTACTACATTTGTCTATGGTACCCAAGGGAGTGAAACGAGAACAGTCATGTCTCTAAATTCGTAACACATTATTCCAACTTTTTCGACGTTCGACAGAAAATATGCCGTCAATTTTGTGAAAAATATTATCCTCTATTAAACCCCTCTTCATTATTCTATACTAATAATAAGCCATTATTATCGAAAACATCATTAACAGTACATATCCGTAGTATGTTCCTCAGGATAGTTATAATATTTATTTAATAGTCCAATACAGTAACAGGCCAGAGGTAACAGCACCAGTTGTCCCTGAAACTTTTTACTTGCAATTTTTTTTATACAATGATTAAAGGAATATAATTGGAGACATGAACAATAAGCTTTTTCATGGTTTTTCCACGGCTACGCAGAACTGTTCGCGACAAAAGTAACTGACACTAAGTTCCACGCCATTAATACGAAGCGTCTAAAAATTTACTAATGACGTGATCTTTAAATTGAAGATACTTCTACAACTTTAAATTAAGGAGTATTCTTTCAGTGAGCTGATTTTGATTAAATAAAATGTACATATGTATTACGCCAAGTCGCCTTCAAATACTTGTAAAAGGACAGTACAAATTCGTCTATAAGTTTTGGGATAGGTGTGTTAAAACAAACAATGTTTTCAAATATCTATTTATGGTAATCCTTTACACTTCGAAATCTGGTTTTCAACAATACTTTTTAACGTATAAACATGATGATTCTGCAGTTTCATTATAGTACTAGCGAACCGCTCCGCTCATGGGTGCTACATTGCACTTATCGTCGTTTAGCAAACAACTACAAGCAAGTCAAGCTGACTCATTTTATAGGAGAGTGAAAAAACTGTTTTTTTTTTATTGAATGTCAACATCTTTATGCAATAATTAATGATTTTAATACTTGTCACTTATTGGTTGAAATTTTCGAAATGTGATAAGTAGTTCGACGCGTCATGAGAATACTTATCCAATGACATTTAAAAACAAAAACCGCCAATTTTCGTCTTAAGCGGTGTTGTTTCTCAAACAACGTAGTGTGGCGTCATAAGTATTTAGAGGATTTCGATTATTTTTAAGGCTTTAATATTTACAGTTCATCTAAGTTACATAAGAATCTTCACACAAAAAAAAAACATGTTTTTGTTGTGCATAATTTTAAATGCATGAAATCTTCACAGATATTCATTAAAAGTATATATTTTTTTTTTTTTTTTTTTTTTTATATTATAGGGGGCAAACGAACAGGTGGGTCACCTGATGGTAAGTGATCACCACCGTCCATAGACACTAGCAACACCAGGGGAGTCACAAGTGCGTTGCCGGCCTTTTAAATATGTGGGCCTCCGGTGCTCTCACTTTTTTTTTTTTTTTTTTTTTTTTTTTTTTTATTAACGTGGGGAAATCCATTATGGATACCCATCCTCCCGGGGGAGAGAATGGGTTATGTCCGACTCGCACGGACTAAAACCCCACGGTGTACCGGCCACCGCTTTAAGTTGGGGCGGCATGGGACCGAACTGAGCTATCACCATGCCGCCCCCAGCGGTCAGCCCGGCGAAAGATGGCCGCCGGGCTCCGTCCTTATAGGGAGGTACACTGGGTACACGACCAGCTACCTCCCCTCGTCCGCCGAACCTGTGCAATGAGGAGATGGGCCCCCCGACCCATCCCCTCAGGTCCGGCTACGGAGGTGGAAGGAGGAGGGCAAATCGCCGCCTCCTTCCACCGGCCCTCCTTTGGCGGAGACGGCCACTGAGAGGGTCCGCCTCTCGGGCCCTCTCCGCCGCCTCCTTCTGCGAGATTACATCCTCGCAGAAAGAGGCCATCGCCCTCCAGGCGTCTTCGCTGCCGAGCATGGCCGCAACCACGCCCGGCAGCGACAGATTTCCTCCTACTGCCGCAGCCAGAGTGCGGCGCTGCACCTCCCACGCAGCACACTCAGATAGTGTGTGCTGCGCGGTATCTTCCTCAGCGCCGCACTCATGGCATGCGGCGGTCGGCTCCCTGCGAGCGATCTGGTGCAGGTACCAACCAAAACAGCCATGGCCGGTCAGCACCTGCACCAGTCGGAACGTCAGGGAGCCCCACTCCCTTTCAAGCCACTGCGGCAGGACCGGGCGGACGGCTTCCACCGTATACCGCCCGTACCGCGCGTCCGCCAGATCCTGCCGCCACCGCTCTATTGCTCCCTCCCTCCCCTCTCGCCTCTTTCCCTCTATCTCCCTGGGAGCCGGAGGCTCCCCTAAATGTTTCCTTGCCGCCGTGAACTCGTACACGGCGGCAAGAACCCCTGCCTCCAGCTCCCAGGGCAGGGAGCCGGCGAGCGTGAAGGCCGCCGCCGAGGACACGGTGCGGTATCCCCTGATAGCCCTCAGTGCCACAATGCGCTGCGCAGCGCGCAGCGCCCGCACATTAGCGGCACCGAGGGCATCGGACCACACCGGGGCCCCGTAAACGGCCATCGCTCGCACGACTCCCATATATAGTCGGCGGCACCCGGCACCTGGCCCCCCGATATTGGGGAGCAATCGGCCGAGTGCCGCCGCCGCCCCTGCTATACGCGGTCCGAGCCCCTCAAAATGGGGCTCGAACCGCCAGCGCCCGTCCAGGGTGAGGCCCAGATACTTCATCCGGGTCCCCACCCGGATACGGGCGCCATCTACAATTAAATGGGCCCCAGGTGGTGGCCCTCGCCGAGGCCCGTGGAATAGTAGGGCCTCGGTTTTATCGAGGGCCACCCTGAGGCCCAACCTACGGATGCGCCCGACCACGGCGGTTGTGGCAGCCGTGGCCAGACGCACCAAATTTCCCCATTCCCCCCCTCGGGCTACGACTAGGGTGTCATCCGCGTAGCATATAATGCGCGCTCCAATGGGGAGCGCGCCGCGGAGCACCCAGTCGTAGCCCAGGTTCCACAGGAGTGGGCCCATGGCCGACCCCTGTGGAACCCCACACCCTGTGTTCCGCCGAACCATTCTTCCTTCGCTGTCCGCATAGGCGACCTCCCTGTCCTCCAGATACGCCTCCAACAGCCGCCGCAAGTAAGGAGGCACCCTAAAATATCGGAGTGCCTCCCTAATAACTGCGTGCGGCAGGCTGTTGAAGGCGTTGGCGATGTCTAGGGACACCGCCAGGACCCTCTCCCCCTGGGAGGTCGCCTCCGCGGACAGCGACTTCAGGAGGGTCAGGGCGTCTATAGTGGAACGCCCTGCCCGGAAGCCGTACTGCGCGCCCGCTAAATTCGGCCCCGCCTCCTCCAGGTGCTGAACGACCCGGGAAGAAATAATTTTCTCAAGCACCTTCCCGGTGTCGTCCAGCAGCACGAGGGGCCGATATGCAGACGCGCAGTCCGAGGGGCGGCCTTCCTTCAGAATAAGGCACAGCCGCCCCCGCTTCCAGGGCTTCGGGAACCGCCCAGCCAACAAGCACTGACTGAGCAGCTCCCGAAACCACCCCCCCAAATGGCCCATCGAGAGGGCGAGCACCCGGCCCGGGACCCCATCAGGGCCAGGTGCTCTCCGCCTGTTGTGGAGGCGCTCAAACGCCCTCCCCATCTCCTCCTCCGTAACTGGAGGGGGAGGGCCGACAAGCTCCTCCGCAACTGCCGCCTGAGGTGGAGGCATGGGAGGAGACACAATGCTAGGAGGGTCGGGGAATAACGTACCCACGACCCTCCCTACCACCTCCGGCTGGAGAGTTTCCGTGATGGGAGGCGCCCGTCCACGCAGTTTCGCCCTCATCATGTGGTACGGGCGCCCCCACGGGTCCCTCTCCAGTGACTGCAGCATCTCCTCCCATGCCTCCTCCTTTGCCCGGCTTATGGCGGCTTGCAGGACCTTCTTCTTGGTCCTGTAGTCGCCATACAGCCGGGCCTCCTCCTCGGGATCACGACGACTTCTCCGGCGGCTGCGCCCGAACAGCCGCCGGGCCGCGGAGCAGGCCGCACGGAGATCGGCGATCTCCGTCGACCACCAATACACCGCCCTTCTGTTTGGGCGGTGTACGCTCCGCGGCATCGACGCGTCGCATACCTCCGTGAGGGCATCTCGGAGGCGGGCAGCGGACGCGTCGACATCATCCCCGTTCGGGGGGGGCATGGCCCAGGCCTGGACGATGGCCGCCTCTTCCGCCATTTCACGGTCGAGGCGGCACACCGCCCAACAGGGGAACGTCGCACCCCTCCGGGGGCGGGTGACTCGGCTGGCTTGGGAGGCGGAGACCTCGAACCTGATGTAGCGGTGGTCCGATAGGGTCTCCACCTCCTCAAGCACCCTCCACCCCCGGACACGGCGTGCGACAGACGGGGTAGCGAAGGAGACGTCCACTATAGACCCCCCGTTCCATCGCACGCATGTGTGGACGATCCCCTGGTTGAGGAGGGACAGCCCTAGCTCGGCTGCCCACTCCTCAACGGCCATGCCCCGGAGGTCCGACATTGCCGCTCCCCAGGTCCTCGATTTAGCATTTAAATCCCCCATGAGGACCACGGGGAGCGGCGACAGCCGCCTGACTGCTCCCTGCAGGGAGTCCAGGAAACGCTCGAACTCCTGCAGGGGCCTGTTCGGGGAGAAATACGCCCCCACAATGGCGTACCCTCCCCAGGCGACTGTCACAAATCCTGCCCCTCTTTCCCTTACCGCCAGGGGCGAGCCCGACCCGGTCGTGATCGCCACGGAGCCATCCATGTCCCCGGCCCAATGTGGCCGGAAAGGAGCGAGATAGGGCTCCGTGGCGACCGCAAGCCCGATTCCCCACTCCGCCACTGACTGGATAAACAAGTCCTGTGCAGCGGCGGAGTGGTTCAGGTTAGCCTGGAGGAAATTGACATGGGCGCGATCCATTAGTGATCCATGTCAATTTCCTCCTGCCTGGCGGCCACCTTCGTCGGGCCTACCCCCACTACTGGGGAGGCCCTGCCCTTAATGATGGGGGGGCGGCAGTTGCGGCTCCCCATCTGATGCCCAGCAGGCCTCCCCGCATCAGCGCAAACGGCACAGCGCGCCACTTCCGTTTTGCAGCCCGCTGCCATATGTCCCGGCTCTCCGCACCGGTAACAGCCGTCCCCCCTGTTCGAAGAGGAGGGACACATAGGACGAGTGTGCCCCAAGCCCATACATTTATAACAGCGCATGGGCTTTTCTTCTAGGAGCTGGACACGCACGACACTCCACCCGACCATTAGCTTGCCGGCTTGCATGAGCTCCCTGGCTGCCGTCGCAGGGAGCGTCATGTGCACTGCACCAAGCCCCCCCCAGTTCCGGTTAATATCCCCCAGTTTTATGAGGCCTTCCTCACACTTGGCCTTGTTTGCCACGGCCGCCCGGAGCTCATCCTTCGACACCGAATCGTCAAAGCCGACGATTCGGATGTCGGACTTCTTGGTCGGCCTGGCGACCGTGGCAATATCGGCCAAGGCCACCTCCAGCTCGCGAACCAGGAGATCTGCCTTTTCGCCCTGGGAACCAGGCAGTTCAATCAGCCTGGCCCCCGTGGCTGTGTTTCTGACCCGCACATTTTCGATGCCCAGGTCTTTGAGGGGCACCGACTGACGCGCCTTCAATAGAGCCGCCCTGTAGTCCACTCCCCTACTGACTGCTTCAGGCTGCAGCGTTATAACCACTGCAGCCGAGCTGGGAGTGGACGGCAACTTCGGGGCCTGTGGTTTTAGTGGGGCCGTCGGAACCGCCACAGTCTGGGCTTTGGGTGCCTGGGCCGGAGCCGGTACCACCTTCTTCTTTTTGCGGCCAGCTACTGTGGCCCAATCCGCCCCAGCAGCTGGCGCTGCAGGGACCGGCAACTCGGCCCAAGTCATTCCGATAGGGGCGGCGTTGGTACGCGCCACAGGTGGCGCGACCTGACTCCTGCCAGCTGCAGGCACACTTTTGGCCACCGCAGCAGCCCTCTTCTTCTGATCCGTGGCAAGACGTGGCCGCATGGATACCTCCGGGAGGAGCCGGCACTCCAGATTCTCCAGGCGCGCGTTCAGCATATTACTGAACGACGCCTGGAGAGAACGCTCTAATCGAGCAACAGCCCCCGCAAGAGACTCCTCCCACTGCTGAGACGAAGTCTCCACCCTATACGAAGCAGGTGGCGGAGGAGGAGGCATCTCCCTCCTCTCGTTCGCCGTCCTTTTCCAGGATAGCACCTCCGCCTTCAGGTCATCAACCTGCCGCCGGAGGTTCTTCACCTCCCTCTGGAGTTTTATATTCTCCTCTGCCTCGGTGCGGCCGGCCAATGACTCCACGACTTCTTGAAGGGTCCCCGCAGCTTTCTTGAGCTCGCTGACACACGGGCCTTTCAAGTTCTTGGACTTGCGGCACACCTCGTAAATGGACGCGACTTTGCCCCCCGCCAACGCCTTCAGCGTCTGCGCATCCAGGGCGTCAACATTTAGAGGGGGCGGACGGGGAGTGTCCTCCTCCACCTCCGAGCTAGCGGCAGAGACCGTCGCTGAGGAGGCCGCTGAAGCTGCGACAGAGGCTACAGCCGACGTAGCCGTTGAATTGGCCGCACTCACGCGGCTTCGCAAAGCTCGGTCGAACGACCCGTCAGCCTCACCCACAACTCCCCGACCTACCGCTGCCCCCCTTGTCCTGCCCCTGCAGGCAGTCCCCACCTTGGGGCCCTCCATTTCCTCAATCTCCGTGTCGGAGTCAAATATTTTGGTCGAAGTGCTTCCGCGCTTAGACACTCGCCCACGTATGCTCGCGGCTTTCACCGCCTTCGTCCTACCCGCACTCATTTGATCCACCCAATGACGTAACCGTCATTAAGTGGACCAAACAAGGTCCAAATCACGTGCAAATCAAAGTCCAAAACAAGAAGCCAAGTCAAACACAAACAAAATCGGAAGTCCAGTAAGAAAAGCCAGGTAAAATCGCTAGTTAAGTTCGGAAGTCCAGTAAGCACGCCAAAGGTCAAGAAAACAACAAGAAACGCCAGGATAATTAAGAACCAACACAAGTCAACTCCTACCGCAAGACGTCTTAAGGAACTTCACTCCAAAAATGACTTATTGTGCTAAAAAAGTCAAACATAAAAATCTACATCAACACGAGCGAAGCCACGGGCAAAAGCTCGTATACCTCAATTGTTTGGAACTGGCTTTGACAAATATAGAACAGGCTTTTGCATAGCAGTAATATTGATTTTCTTCGGTTCAAATAACAGATGTGAATAACCGGTGCTCTCACTGACCGAACGAAACGCAACAGTGCAAGCACTGTTACTTCACGTCGGTTTTCTGTGAGAGGGTGGTACTACCCCGGGCGAGCCGACCCATTCATGCTGAAACCAGTAATAGCTTCAGCGTAGCTCTACCACCTACACAAATATATATATATAAATATATATATATATGCTGAAAGAGTAATTTTAATCTATATTAAATGCTAAGCTTAACTAAGATATTTCATCTGATAAGCATTAATACTGTGTTGGGCAAATTAGTGTCGCAAATAACCAAATTTTTTTAGAATAATATCATCATCATTATGTCAGCCTGTGTTCTCACCCACCTACTGCAGGACCATAGGTCTCCTCTGAAGCAAGATATGTGCATAATCACCACGCCAGCCTACGACATATTGACGATTTCAAACTTCGAGAAATGTACAGTTCTATATTTTTCCCACATACAGCGGTACTACAAGAACATTTATTAGATTCATGTTGCCTCACGATATTTTCCTTCACCGTCAGCCCATAGTGTTATCAATTTAAATTAATAAATGTACGTGAATTTCGAAAAAGTCGTTGGTGTACGCCGAGGTTCGAAACTGCGGACAGCGAATTGACATTTCACCGGTTAAAATCAATCGACCACCGCGACTTTTTCTCATTGGTGATTTTTCTACCCTGTAGAATTATATAACTTACTTGCGTATGTGGATAAACTGATCTTCTACAACGTTTACACTTCTGATACGCATGTGGCCATGACAGGCGACTGTTCCAAGTATGGCCGCATGAGCATCTGTATTCACCATAGCAAGGGCGAATCGAAGTTGTTGATGGCTAAAAATTTGAAATAATATAATTACTGTTTTACTCAAATGGTCATTAAGTTTACGTAATAAATAAAAAATGATTAATCCAACTATCAGTTTTCAAAGTAATAATGGGCTTGTGTTAATATACTTCCTCATAATGTTTTTGATGATTTGGTATTTTATATTATTTTAATATCTGTAGCACACTGAACAAAGTAAAAATAAAGTGGTTATGAATCAATGTAGTCTAAATTGTACTTCGCTTGAATAGTATGTAAATTTCTAATTTGAAATCCTCCAATAAGCGTTAATTATCATTAGTAAAGCAAAATATCGCAACGAAACTATACGGCGCAATAACCCTATGGCGGTAGGATTTTTTATAATGGTCGCTAGACATTGAAATTATCAATCTGATGCCAAGCAAATCAAAAAACTGTTACATTTTTAAAATTAAATGTTAGAATCTTCATTCTGAAATTAGTGATTTGCATACTTGTCTCTTAATTGTTGAAATATTAAAAATGTGAAAAGTAGTTTGATGCGTTATGAGAATACTTATCCAATGACATTTAAAAGTAAAAACCGCCAATTTTCGACTTAAGCGGTGTTCTTTCCCAGACGACGTAGTGTGACGTCATAAGTAATTAGAGAATTTAGATAATTTTCAGGGCTTTAATATTTACAGTTCATCAAAGTTAGTAAGAACCTTCAGATAAAAGTATGTATTTGTTGTGCTTAATTTGAAATCTGCGAAATCTTCACAGATATTCACTAAAAATAAATATTTTGTAAAGAACAATTTAAAACTTTTAATAAGTTCCGAATGCTGCTTTTTACAGTTTATTTAGTTAAGAAATTTTATTAACAAGTACGGCTATAACTCAGTAAACAAAATACTGCTGGTGAAACCGCAGGCAAACGATTAAACTGAGTAATAGTAATTTGTTTATTGTATATACCCTCTGCTCACGCCTCCGTGAGCGGGGAGTGAAGATTCGATCCCGCACACTCGTCGCGATTTTTCTTGTAACTGCTCGAGCCTAGGTAGTCCCTCGATGTGGAGCCCTCGAGTATGTTACTCGCGCGAATACAGTGATTTACACATGTTCTACACTTACACGATCACCCCACACTCTTGCACATCTAGGCACTCAGTGGTGGGCTGTTTTTTTGCCCTTTTCGGACTGAAATAGGTCACATAACACAGTAGTCAGATACCAAATACACATATACATTCGTGAAACATGCATGGTCACACATGCATTTTTCACGAATTCATATATGAGTATTGTATGGATAGATAGCTTAGTTAGTTCGGGAATCCGGCGACAGCTCAAGCCGAGGTGCACCGAGTGCCCTTGAGATGTTTCGCCTAAAAAACAATCGGGTGAGTGCCCTAAGCGCTCCCCTTAGTAGTCCGGTGGAACTGTGAAGGCCTAATAAGCCGGCAGTGTAGGTCAGTTCGAAAAAAAAAAAAAAAAAAAAAATATATATATATTGTATATAAATACATAGATAAACTAATACTTACAAATTGTTGCTTTGTAGTTACATTCCTTATACAAAATTCACAAACATGATTAATACTAACTAAATCATTATTGGATACGCCAGCACATCGACGACATCGCACTCCAGAATCTTCCTAAGCGAGAAATGCAAAAAGTTAACCATGTCTATAAAAATGTTTTTAAAACTTAAATTCAAATTGATGAGACTCTTACCTGACTCGACCAAAGACAGCCCATGCCTAAAACTAAAACAAAACTCCTTATATTATGCAAAACAATTAAAATACGTCTTGCCAATATTTTTATTTAAAATTTTGAATTGTGTAGTGTTCACAGTGCACATAATTTTAAACTGAGTGGTCATAAGTGGACTGTTGTGCACAACGGTGTAAAGCCAATGAGGGAGAGGGGTAATATGGGCGGTATCAAAATACAAGCAATTTCACGTGGGTAATATGCTAACATTTTTTATTATTATAGGTTCTAAACAATAATTATTTTTTCACCTGTCATTGATTTCAACTCATAAGGGTCTAAATTGAATAAATAAATTTTCATTTTGATTATAGTATAGTATGAAACCTGACACGAAACTAAAACTTTGTAATAGTTTTGAATAACTCGTTGAAGTGCAAGTTGACGCCTTTATGATGCATGATTATAATACTAATGTGGCATGTAACCATTCGCAAGTTTTTGCGTTTGCGATGCAATTTGTACTGCCACCTGAGACACAGGATTACCTAGTTTAGGTGGCAGCGATCATCATGTATAATTAAACAATTTTTAACAACCTTATAATAGTTTGCGTTTGCAACATTCTATAACGACATATTTTGTATAATAAATTGTAAGAATATAAGAATACTTTTGTAATATAAATATTATACCGCATACCCTAAAATGTAAATGTATATAACTGTTGTTGTATAAATAAATAAAAAATAAAATTTAAATTGAAGTACATATAAAAAAACGACATCAATTCCAAATTATCATAAAGTACAAGACAAATGTAAAACATGAAAACAAATTTATTTATTTGATAAGTGAGTGAGTCCTCTTTGTGTGGGGGTACCTTGTCCTACTGTGGTGATGATGCTCTTCTGATGGTCGTTTGCGTATCTTCATCTAAGAAAGTATACATAGGTATATCGACGATAAGAAAGCTGATTGAGTAACGTGCATATCTTGCAAGTAGCCTTTTCAACATTGATATGTTATTAAAACAAAATATGCATATGCTGCTAATTGTTGCAACTTTCATAAATGACTAGCGATGAATTGTGCCCTTCCCATATCAAAGTTTTTTGCGTTTGACTACGATCCCATCTAGTGTTAAATAGCGGTGTGGTTTAAAATGGTAAAAACGCTAAACCTAAAAGTGACTGGCTTAAACGCAATTGCCGGAACTCAGCAAAAGGTGCTTGGCGATAGATTTTCAACTTGGGGGTCGTAGCTAGCCAGGCGGATCTAGTATAAGCTTTAGCACCATGCTATAGTTTCATCAAAGCACGGTAAACATGTAAACGTAAAAGAAACTCACATGTACAGTACCTTCATATGCCACTCATCAACGTCTACATGGTATTTAAACATCAAAAGCCAAACTTGAGAAAAGTTCCCAAAGAATGCGAAACACACTTTGGCAACAGCATATAAATAATTAGCAACAAACTTACATGCACACAATGCCACAACTGCAATAAATTTTAGATTTTCCAGTTATTTAAATTTAGGCGTACTTCTTAGATTAATTATGATCTCGTTGAAGGGCAAAATATTCTGGGATAATACATTGTCGTGTAAGTACTTTTGCTGCCCTCAATATAATTCATCCAGGTTAATATCATACCTCTTTTATATTATAATTAACAGGGCCACGGATCATAAATACGTCATATTCGTTATCTATATACTAGACAACTGTCTTGTTTATAATCCAAACATTTTATTAGATACTCTTTGGTGTCGTGAATAATTATTTTTTATTCCGACTTTTTCAAATGACCTTAGTTCAAATTACAAGTACAATAAAGCCATAATGCTTTTACATATTATTTCATTTTGTAGTTGTGACGAACCTGAAGAGAAATTTAATTTTGACGAAGATTCATTCCCTACTTCCGATCAAATATGGGGAATGTTTGGTGTTATTATAGTTACTGTAGCATGTTGGATTTATTACACAAAGGTAAAAAAATACAAATGTCGTGACTAAAAAACCTTTTTATATAATATTGTAATCGGGTTTCACAGCTAATTCATACAGAATTAACGTATAGTTAACATCAACCTTTAGGTAATATTAAAGAAAATGTTGTATCGAAGAAATGATTTATTTACTAAGTTTATCTAGACGCAAGTGTGATCCGTGATAAAACAATTTGAAAAAAAAAACGCTGAGCTACTTTTTGTCTCGCAAGTAGATACTTAACTCAAAACGTCGATAAAAACTGTTACTTTACAAGAGACAAAAAAAATTACACGCTTAATTTATATTGTTTCACCTCTTCACAGTAAATTAATATATCTTGATCTAGACGTGAAACGACGATGGCTTAGTTGTTAACGTATTATTCGGCCACCGCGTGTATCGAGGTAGGTTCGAAGCCTTCCAATGGAGTGAAGGTTTTGGTAAAGAAAAACTGCGTGACGAAACTATAGCATGGTGCTAAAGCATATACTAGATCCGCATGGCTAGCTACCATCCTCAAGTTGAAAATCTGTCACCAAGCACCTTTCGGTGTGTTCTGGCAATTGCGTTCAAACCATTCCCTATTAGGTTTAGCGTGTTTAGTCTTAGATCACGTCGTTATTTAACACCAGACGTGATTGTAGTTAAACGCAAAAACCATTTATATGGGAACGGCACAATTCACCGCAAAACATCTATGAAATTTGCGATAATTAGCACTATATGCATATACTTTTTTAATAATATTTTAATGTTGAAAATGCTATTCGCACGATATGCACGTTACTCAATCAGCTTTCTTAACGTCGATATACCTATGTATACTTTCTTAGGTGAAGATACGCAAACGACCATCAGAAGACCATCGTCACCACAGTAGGACAAGGTACACATCGGCCACACGAAGAGGACTTACTCACTTATCTAATAAATAAAAATGCACCCCTTTATTTCCAATTAATATATTAATATAAATCCAAAAACAATGATTAAACATTTATTTACCCATAAACCGCTCAATAGTATATAACTTTTAAGATTTATCTACTCGTACTTCCGTATATAGCAAAGTATTGTAAAATTACAAAGAAGCTGCCCTTATTCATAATACCTACAAATCTTAGAACTTAACGAGTTACCTTGACATTAAATTTGATACCAGCTGACCATACATAAAAAAAGTTTTATAATCATAATTTTAGTACAATTGCTTTCCTTTTGATAAACCCATATCCTCTTCTAAATATTGCATGAAAGACAAGACTAGATTTACTTCATTTGTTACTTTTCAGTAAATATTACATCTATTATTAATAACAGGTACATTTTTGATTTAATATATTGTCTAAACAAAGCAATTTACATATTATTGTATATTCCACATTATTAATTCACAAATGAAGTCAGATTGTAACAGGCATCATTAGATGGTCTTAGGTTTTATGTAATAACTAGCTGATATCCGTGACTTCATCTGCGTTGTTCTGCAGATACGCACCACACCGCTTACCCCACTTATTCACGGTAAGATATTACACATCACTGAACGCATAGTGCTTACAAAAGGGTCCGTAGCATTTGTTACGGCTATATGGCTAGTTCCACTCTACATTAAATAGGTAATATTTATACCACTAGTAGCCCACATAACATATTATCATTTTCTATTTTGTCGACCATTTTTAAACACCAGTCAGCCATAACGTCACATTTATTGAAATTGTAAAAAAATAAAATCATTTTTAATAAAAATAAGACAATATATTATAGTTACAAAATATTCTTATAAATCTTGACATAAATTTAACAGTGATCAAGTGTAATCACACTGATAATGGAAGACATCAAAACCAGTATTATCACGATTTTTCAAACTACGTAGTACTTAAACAAAAGTAACATACGAATTAAACATTACACTAGCCCGATGAATTAGTTCGCGTCTCATATTCACGACCCCCGACTTCTAGAATTTACTTCCTGCGTACAGACAGAAATCTTAAAATTAAAACATGCAAGAATTTAAACGTAGAAACAATTAATATATACTCGTATGTACATTCTACAAAGTGACATTCACCTTCAACCACAACTGATGGAAAGTAAAGATGAGGATAACGATGGAGAATTTATCAATTAAGTCTTAGTCTAATAGGACCTAAGGAATACTATGTATTACCTAAGTATTGTGTGTGTGTGTGTATTACCTAAGTAATTAAGTAGTAATACATAGTATTCCTTAGGACCTATTAGACTAAGAGTTAATTGATAAATTCTCCATCGTTATCCTCATCTTTACTTTTCATCAGTTGTGGTTGTAGGTGAATGTCACTTTGTATTAGGAACGTACCCATACTACGTGACCCATGTTTGACAATTTTTTTTGCCCCTCCCGCCCCTTAGTGATCATCCGTAGTACATGAGAAGACCTCGCCCCACTTTTATTCTAAATAAATAAAAACAGAATCTTACAAGTAATTAAGAGTAACCTTGTTGTCTATGAGTTGAAATAGTTTATAAGACCAGAACATTATAACATAGAACTCTTTATATTTCCAGAATTATCTCGGCTGCTGAGTGATAATGAGTTACAGTATAAAAGTAAATAATATGTTTCATACAAATAGGAAATAAAATCAATATGTGCTTCAAAGTAAAATACCTAATAACCACAAAAGTAACTATTGTCTGATTCATTTACATTTATAACATGCTAGCTTTTGCCCGAACAGTACTTTTTTCTGGATAATCGGTGCCCTATGTCCCTTTCCTCTAGCTGTCACTATCCAGTTGAGTAGTCAAAGCGTGAAAGTGTAACAAACAAACAAATTCACATTCGTATTAACAGTTAGAATTAATAACCGTTATACTTTAATTATACGCAAAGGTCAATACCATCAAAACGTAGTCTATCAGTGACGCATTTTTTCAATTGAAACAATAGTTTCAGAGATTATTTCCTACAAACATGTTTCACGAACTTTATCTCTTTATAATTGTACATAAACATAGAGATTATAAGCTTGAGTTAAAATATACGATTATTATAATAGGCACAAAAATTACAAAAATATAATCTTTATATGTGGTAATGTTTACATACAACTTAGCAATAAAATGAAGCCATAAAAAACAAAACTTATTAATTTAGTCATTTTGAATATAGTTATCGCCCAATATAACACAAAACATATATCAATACCTGTAGTTTTACAACAAAAAAAAAGAGTATTTGTGGAATGTTGCCAGAAGTCTCTCCGATCATTTATATATTGGTCTCTGCCCCCAAAAAGTATATGAGAGAGTATCACAGGTGTATATAGAAACTTGGAGAGAGATAATATTTCCTAAGATCTAGAAAAAACAATATTTTGTACCGTTTTCGATTTACAAAAACGAATTAAATTAAATTATTCATGAGAAATTTTATCTGATTTTGCAACATCTCTGCTGCTATAATGTATCTCACTGACAGATTTAAATCGCATTTATAATAATTATTTCGTTAATATCAATATTTGTGACATTGTTATAGATATGATACCAAAATTGCCTTGTATTTGTACTGAAATACAAAATCAATATGTATTGTTCAATAAATACATCGTATCTGGAGAGTATATCTTCTTGCAGTCTTGCAGTAGGTACTTATGTTCATCTTCAACACGTCCTCTCTTCAGCAAATAAACCAGGATATACTGATAAGGAAACACTGGCACATTGTGACGAGCGAAGAAACGAAGTTTCACTCTCTCTATCACTTTCATATCCACGAAACAATAATCAGCTGTGCAACAACTGCCCGGAGTACTGTAAAATTCCAAAAGGAGAATGTATATATATATTTTTTTAAACATTTTGTAGGTTTTACAGTTTGACAACAATCTCATCTGATATTAAATGACGATGTGGTCTAAGATAGTAAACACGCTAAACCTAGATGGAAACTGGCTTTGAAGCGCAGCTGCCGGAACACACCAACAGGGTCTTAGCGACAAATTTTCAACTTGAGGGTGGTAGTTAGCGGGTTTAGGAAAAACCCTAACCTTATGCTATGATTTCATGATGTTTGCCTTCACCGAAAACTCTGACTCAGCCGCAACGATTTGAACCTACGTCGATCGGTGCGATGCCCGAACGCGTTATTAACTGAGCTATAGCAATTATATTTCGGTTAGCTGCTAAATACGATAAATCGTTCTCATTCATTACGGTTCTATATAATGCTATTTTAGCTTATAGCATTTATTAGTAACTAGATGTTGTTTATCAAAAATACGATAAATCACATCTGTTCTGTACAGTACAGTGTTATGTAAATTTGGCAGAATGTTGTTTATGTGTATTTTGGAATTGTTACCGGTAAACACTAGTGTGTATAATATCTTTGAAAATTTTTTGTAAACAGTATACATATTGGATTAAATTGCATTAGTAATTGTAAATTGGAAAAATGTTGTTTATTTTAACAATAAGCGATTATCTTTTTTGTACGTGCGTAAAAAGTTTTTCGACTTCACTATTTCGATTGATGTTCTAAATTAATTTTATTGAACACTGAAGTTTTTAAAGTACAACGCTCTATTAATCTATAATTACCGTTTCTTCTATAATAGTCGAGTTTTATTCACATTTTTTTTAATTGCTTGAATAAAACTCTTTTACTGAAAACGGTATTTGATTACCAATGGGTGTAACATTGTTTAAAATTGTATTAGTTTATTACTGAGTTGCCTTAATTCACGTGTTTCTGGCCTGATAATCATACAAGTGCAAGAGTAACATAACGCACAAAAAAAAAATTATATAACTATGGATCGTTCATAAATTAGGCACGTAAATTTTATCCTTTTTACATCCCGTACTCCTTTCGTCAAGCTATGTCACATTTTCTGCAACCCTTTTCATGAATGTAGCGTATTACAATCATAAACAAAGTAATATTTAAAAAAAATCAAGAACAAACTTGACAAAAATTGTTTGATGAGCTGAGAACATCATGTTTCCTTAGATCTTCCCAAACCCTTTGCCAAATCATGTCACAGAAAGCGACAACATCTCCCCCCCATAAATGCGAATGTATTTTATGGAAACCCCCCCATACATGTAATATGAAGTCAACAAGACTTACCGAGGGTCATATGTAATAGGCTTTGCTTTGAGCGTCTTGAAAATCATATGGTAATATTGTCTATACTTTTTTTTCATAATGAGAACAATTTGTTTTCCTTCAAAAGGAAATTTCGTAGTAGACGTTCCCAGCTCTAGATGCCAGTAGACAGCTGCACGGGCTACTTCGGCATTCGTACGATCCATTTCCAATATCTTTGGGTGTTTCATCCATTCGTAAAGGCTTTCCTAATTGATACATTTAAAATTGATAATGCGTCATACTTTTATATATTTAATCCGAACAAAATAATATATTTTAATAAATTAAGACCCACAAACATGGTATTCTGATTTACAAAGTATTAAGTGCATCAAAAGTATAAATTTAATACTTTAAATGTAAGATAAGGTACCACAAAATGATTACATTTTGAGCTGAAATTTGTTAAAATTTTTGTATATAAAAAAGGACAGAATCGATAAAAAAAAAGAATTTTGCGAAATTCCTGACAGTCATCAAAAACATTTTTGCATTGAGTTCATATTATTATCATATCTCATGATCTGAGTATCTATGATTATATGATAAACTAACATTCATAGGGTACTCAAAAACATTTGTTGCTTTTTGCATCAACCAATACACATGTGGTTCGGCGCAAAAACATTATTAGAGTAAGTGGTTAGCTGGGACTTAGTAGCACCTCGGAAGGTTTCAGCTATTGAGCTCCCACGCTAGTAAGGGATGCGGAATGTTTAGTGCCGCTTGCTGACGCGAAAGGTCGCTGCAGTTTTTTCACGCATAATTGGTGAAAAATACTAATGTAGTCACAGTCAGTGTGTTGTCGTTCGTGGTTGGAATACAACATGCATAGAGACTTATTATAGTATCACCGCACCGCTCCTGAAATTACTCAAACCCGCTCTCACCGACGCAACAGGAATAGCTGTCTTCGGCCTTCGGTGAGTACTTTATAGTTCCGCTAATTAATTTACTTTAATAAGTGTTTATGCGCCTCAGCCCTTACGAACAACATATTCAAAAACTAATTGTTCAAACCGCGCCTGGGCTATTTACACGCCTTAGGTTTTATAACAAAACAACATGTATAAATACTAAATTGTTATGTGATAATTTGAATACACATATTGTAACAAATGTTACAACTTACCTGTAAAAATTTTTTGCATCTAAAACTGTCATAAACAAAGTTAACACTTAACAACCATTTGCCAGTAGCTAGTGCGCACACCATCATGCCTGTTAGAGTGTCATTTGGTAACACAGAAATAAAATGTGTTGATAGCATCTCCATTTTAGTGTTCTCTGCAACAACTCCACCTAATTCATTTATCATTGCCGTTATTCTATCTCGATCCTGCGAAACCGAACAAATGTTATTTATTGTTAATCAGCAACAAACGCTGCAACATGTAATTTAATGCAATATATGTTCCAAAAGCAAAAATATATTTGTTTCACTTTATATTAGTTTAACAAAAAAGAATGATGTATATAGTAAATTCTCGTAATTTATATAAGTAAAAAATGCATTGCCGAATGTATGTAAGTGCATAATTACAGAAGGGCTGCACGTAATAAAGTAATTATTTTTTGTTGTGTGTGTAATTGTAAGAATAATGTTTGTATGAAAGAAAATATTTGAAAACTCATACAGAAAGTGATGAAATATTTGGGTTAAAAAATCTCCATTTAAAAATGAGTGAGTGAGTGAGACAGAAGACAGTTGGAAGATCTTCAAAACTATTGACAAATTGACTTTCAGTTGCCACTTTATTTAATTACATGGTTGTACTGCAAACTGAAATTTGGTATCATTTTCTTTGTTACCACGCCTGTGCAAATCTAATATATTATAATTATAATTAGTGATAAACAAACCTCTGACAATCATGATATTTAAAATGTTAGTCCTAAAAAGGATATAAAAAACGAAACTTACTTTTACAGATTCAGATAGCATGAACACCTTTTTATCACAAGCACATATTAAATTTTGCTTCAACTTCCATTTCTCTTCTTCAGATGTACAAATTGGTGACCCATATTCACTGTCTAAAACAATTTTATACTTTATTTAGCTTAATATCAGTTGAAATAAAAAATCGACCACATGCCTTGGTGGACTGTTGAAGTGTCCTGTCTGACCTTTTGCCCATCATGCCACCCTACTGTCACTCTACTACATATAAGAAAAACGCACAACATAGGCTTAGGGCCTAAACCGAAAATAGCAAAATTCACAAGGTGTGAAATCACAATTACACACATTCACATCAGTAATCAATGTTGCTGCCAATTTTTTCTAGAAATATATATATATATATTTATCAGTAAAAGTATGTTTGACTTATATTATTATAAAGTGTGATATATTATCATAGGGATTCACAATGCGAATAATGCTGGAAGTGTCTGACTATGACATTTTTCCGCTTGTTTTTTTTCTTTTATACGTTATATGTAAACATTTTAACCACAATCTCACTGGCTCTCAAGTGCCGCTGCCGGAAAACACCAGCAGGTGCTCGGCGACAGATTTTCAACTTGAGGGTGATAGCTAGCCAGACGGACTTAGAAAAAGCCCTACCACCATGCTATGGTTTCATCACGACATTTTCCTTTACAGAAAGCTCCGACTCAGTTGCTTGGATTCGAACCTACGTACTTGGACGCTGTGTCTGAATATACTACCAATTGAGCCATCATCGCTTCGCTGTTTTAAGTTTCTCCTCTTTGCTCCGAAAAGCAATAATGTTGCTGGAAATGGAAATGGTATTATGGTATTAAAAACACCAATTTGAGACATTTTTCTATAATATCACATACCTGAAACCACCTCAGGAAGACATGCTTTAAGCTTAGTAGTCACTTCCATTTTTCCTTTTATTGGATTATATGCTGAAGATTTTTTTTTAAGCTTATAGCTTTGAATGTATTTTTGAAATGGCAATTGTATTGAGGTCTTCACTTTACCATTTTCAATTAGTTTACGAAAACTAACCTTTTTTGGTGTACTTTGCCTGCTGAAAGTTCTGAAAAAATAATTGTCATTACAATTTCATTTTAAAACAGATTTGATATTTGAGAAAGTATCTGTGGAGTAAGGACTATAATTTTACTAAGCTTATAGAAGATGCATTTACAATACAAGATACTGTAAATTATGTACATACACATCTCAATGGTAGAAAATATTGCAGATTTTCTTGTGCAAGGAAGCATCTGGAACCCAAGCATATTAAAATTATTTAATGGAAATTGTTAGTATTATGTACACCCAAGCATAAAAGAGGCTATGAGGCCCATGCATATTACTAACATTGAACTAGCTACTCACTCATTCCCCAATTTTGAAAAGAAATTTTTAAGTGGACTCGAAGTTGGTGTTTCCTTCTGTTCTAATGGTTTACAATCAATTTCTTGGTAAATATCTTCAACAGACCACCCTATTTGACGACGAGCAGATTTAGGTTTTACTTGTCCATATATAGGAAAATCTATGCAATCTTCCCCAGGATCACTAAATTCACTATTATTTAAGTGATCACCCTTCTGTATTGTGAAATGTCTTGCTTTTAAATGATCAAAATATGATTGTTTTTCCGTATACATTTCATGGCATACTGGACAAACAAAATGATGCAATTTCACATTTTTTGTACATTTATTTAAATGAGTTACATAGTTGTCATACATATCATATTTTTCATCACACAAAAGGCATGAAACATTAACCTGCTCTATTTTAGGCATGATGGAAGGTGGCTTCTTCGGTGGTGTATTTTGTAATATATCAGCTGCCACTAATGTCTCATTGCTACTTGACTGTTGCAAGTTGTTACATTCAATAGTGCATGTTGTACGACAGATGTGAGTGCCATAGTTGTTATATGATTGATTACAACCTACACACTTTATTGAATCTATATCACTGTCAGTATCATCGCTTACTTCACGACTTCCTGATGATACATCATGAAATATATCACTGCTTTCATCTTTTGCTAGATTTTCATCATTTTCACAATCCGCTGTTACAAATCCAGAATGTATATGAAATTCTTTATCAAAGAAGTCATCATAGTTTGATATAGGCAATTTATTTATATCAGTATCTGTGTATTAAAAAAAAACAACAAGTAATTAAAAAGGTTATTAAGTAAATATAAAATTTTTAAAAAAGAAATTATTATGCACTTTAAATTTATAGGACTAACCAGGAGCTTTCCTCAGCAAATTGTCGATTCTTTCACATTGTTGTTTGAATAAATATGCTGTACTTAAATTTTCTATACAAGATGTACACACTCTGTCTGATAGTCCATCTCCTTCATATATCTAAAACAGTGTATATCCAGTATATATCCATAGAATGAAGCATTTTCTAGTTTTAAAGTAAAATAGTAGTCAAAAATAACTAAATATAAAGTTTAATTATTTTGGTCTAGTCAAACTGAATTAATAGGATTTCATTTTGTTGCTTGTTTTTCTAAGGTCTTGTTGGGATGTTGTTCCTAACCGTCATGCCTACTACCTACTCAAAATTACATAACTCAGTATTTTAATATTGATATACTTAAGCTATAATCAATTATTACAGCTTTTTTTTAGTGTTGAGTACTTAGAAAGAGAGAAAATTATACTGTTGTGACAATAGAAAGTTATTACCATTATTGATTTTAATGTTATGTAATATTGAATCAAACTATAGAACGTAGAAATATATATATAAAGCTTAGTAAGTACGAAATATTTTACTTGAATGTTTGCGAAGCACATAACCATATCCGATAATTTGATAGAATCATCTTGCTCAAATATTGAACAAAAATCACCAAGTTTTAAGCACAGCCTACACTTATGAAAAGAAAGAGCCATTTTATTAATTAAAGTTTGACACTGGTTTTAAAAATTATAATATAAGCATATTTATGAACAAAATACAAGCAGACATGTACAAGCGCACAAAAAATAGCATTTCAGTTAGAAATTTTTTAAAACTTTTACATCAACCGTTGCACAATGACAACTAATAGACTGTGGTTGAAACTACAGAATATAAGTATAGTATAGTATTTCAATTCTTTATTCCGTGGTAAAGTATAGTATAATAATTTGAGATTATCAATCTCAATTAATCATCATTGAATAATGAGATGTTTAAATTTAAAATATATTTTAATCGATATTAAGCAATGATTTAATTCTAAGTTCGGCTAGGAGTATTATCATCATATTAGTATTATTATTCTGTGATTCTAACTTTGACACAATAAATACAAGATTCTGTTTAGATAAATATAAAACTATATAATAATTTCCAATAAGTTTAAACGTACCCAAACGCATGATAATTTTTGAAATGAAACTTCTTATGAAGGGCTTTCAAATTGTGATCCGCAACCCTTTTTATTTTAATCTCTAGTATTTGATTATAATATATATATATATATATATATACAATACAATTTACAATATAAATACTAATAAAAAAACAGTTGACAAAAAAAAATATCATGAGAGACAAATAAAAATAGTAGTCATCATAATATCGCATGATAATATCGTAACATATTTATTATTTACCTCTGCTATACCATATTAAATATCACCTGCTACTATACTATTTTCAATTCGCAAATCTTCTAAATATTTTTAAATGTTCTTTTTCCTTATTTAAAATATGAATCTAAAATCTTTCTTAAAGTAGAAATCTAGAAAACTTCAAATGTATATAAATCTACATTTAAAATTGTAGCATTAGCTATTCGTTCAGCAAGGAAACCTTTTATTTGTTAAGAATAGATGAAGGGAATTGAAGTCATACTGTCATCTATCATGTTTACGTTTTATTAAGGTGTCTTGTACCTAAGTACTTCGAACTAATTATAAATTATTTTATGGGTTTAATTTTATCTAAATAAAAAAACTAAATCATAATTCTGTAGTGTTAAATATCAATCCACTAAATTGATTTGTTATTTATTGATTAAAATAATCTATTTTTGTATGTCAAAAATACGATTTTAAATTGACAGTCCTAATGGGATGTCAAAATGACTACGCGAATAGTAAATATATAACGTATATATGTAATACCTATTTTGACAACTTCAATTACTACTACGTATATATATAAATGCTATTTGTAAATAAAGTTGCTACAGAGTATTTTATGTATTTCAAAAAATGCAGGTACAACCAGAATTACACACAGACCCCGATATCTACTCTAAACCATTTCCCAAGTTTAGTAGACCAACTATTGTGGGTTACATTAGTATAGAAAATTTAAAGTTTGCTAGACGCATACAAGACAAAAAAGTACAATATGATTTAAATCGTCATATCAGTCGAGTAACGCGGAAACCAGATGACTTGGATGTAAAATTAACTGAGTTGCTAAAGTTTTTATTAGAACATGCTGCAAGATTAAATTACTCATTGGAGAGTAATTTGGAAAAAGCTATTTTTTTCTGTTACCGAGGCCTTATGACATGTGTGGCGTGTACTCCTTATGAAAATAGGGAACCATGGAAGATAGTAGCTGTACTATACAAAGGTTCAATCTATTTGTGTGCTAGAGATACAGACGAAAAAAAACACAGAAAGCAAAGTATGACTGAAAAAGACAAAATTTTCACTTCATGGGGTTATAAATTTGAACAATATATGTTATCTGGTAAGTTTAATGTAATTATTTTCATTTTTGTAACTAATGTGAGAGTGGCAAATAATTTATTAACTTTTTATTATATTTAAATAGTGAATATTGCTTGCTAACGTCAGGGTTTATGTAAGGGTGTGCTAATGTAATTCTATGTATTAGTAGTGAAAGTATATTGCCCTATTACTCCTATTGCTCCCTTTCACTTCTGTAGGTATAATCTATTTTATAAAGATATTTTTTGAATGCTCATATATTTCAGTTCTATGTATTTGTACTTTTTTTTTAATTCATAGTTTATTAAGATTACCTATCATTTTTAGACAAACCTCATTTAGAACCAAATCCAGATATACCTGTAGATGAAAATGAAGAATTTTCTTTAGTGTTTACAACAAATCTGAGACATCACACAATTGTGTATGGAGCTGAAATGGATGGAATTAGGTGTGACAAGGATTCTAAATTAACTACAATGATTACTAAAGAGTTTGGACCTGAGGATATACTAAAATATCTGTCTGATAAAGAATTTATTGAACTGAAGACAAATAGACACATAGAGCATCCAAAGCAAGAGACAAGTTTTAGGTATGTGTTTATATTTCAGGTAATCATGGTTGTATTGAAATAGTTCAGTAATGTTGTGTTATTTCAGTTTCCCTTTTATATTTTACAATTTAAATTAACCTGAACATAAGACAGTGTATCTGTACTATTAGCTTGAATTATTACAAGTACTATTATGGATAGGAATTAGAATGATTAATGTCTTAAGTCATTGTACTTTATATATATAATTTAAAAATCATATTTGTACACTTTTAATTAACAATTGTGAAGGTAGCATCTAGCAACAAATTACAGAAATATATTGATTTTTAAATTCTATTTAGACATCCTACTCACTATACTATACTGTACTAGACTGGATACTTATGATGGACCTGTATGAAAAACATTACAAAATGGCTGAGAATTTGGCTGTCTTGTCATTTTAACCCAATATATTATTCTTTACAACTCAAACATATAGTACTAGTAGAGTTTATGGTGTCATAGGACACAAACAAAACAAATTCTTTATTGAAAATAAAATCCAATATAGCTTTAGTAGGATGTTACCAAATTTGGCTAGACAGGGAGGGGGACACAGATAGTGAAGGTGAGCGTACATGAGGATTGCAAAGGGGCCCCACAAACCCACGACCGCAAGTCCCGGGCTCTACATGGGTTCTACTCCTTTCTACAGGACAATGGATTCAGCACCCACACCGAGAATGCGTGGAATGCTGAGGATTTTCAACTCCCTCATAGTTACATTCCTAGTTATTATAACATACTCATAGTTATTACAAGTCATAGTTTACATGCGGAATTTACGGAAGATTTTAAGGAGTAGAAAGCTTCTAAAAAGTCTATAACTAGTTTATTTCTTTGTCATAAATATTTGCACCCAAAACTACACAATGCAAATTTAAGAGTATTATGTATTAGGTTTTAAGTAAGATTACTCACTTACCTGTTTTCTTGTACTTTAACATCGCTACTCTCTTATATATATCACAAATAAAGAATTTGTAGGCATGAATACAGCCTAATAATTTTAATATATTATGTACTATTTATCCTATCATTGTTTTCAGGAGATTTAAATGTAAAAAGTGGTGGTGTCAGTCATTTCTTGCTGGAGTTGATACAATTTTGTGTGGATTTAGAAATGATGCAGGGATTGTAGAAGAATTAAAAGTATTTCCTATTAAAGACTTGCCAAAAATATCTCAGGTGGGTTTTATTATATTAGAATAATTATTTTTATTCACTTACAAAATAAAATATATGTAATTTATTTTAAACATCTTATTTACATACTGTTGTTATTAGCAAATTAGTTGTGTAAACATAATTTAAACAAAAGACATTGTGTGTCTGTCCATATACTTTACTAGCTCTTGCTTGTGGTGTAGATGGCATTAATGTAGGTTTGACTTATCCTCGCTGGTGGTTCGAGCCCCATTTTGCAGGGTTTGGACCGCGCATAGCAGGGATGGCGGCGGCACTCGGCCGGTTGCTCCCCAACGTGGAGGGCCAAGTGACGGGTGCCGCCGACTCTACATGGGAGTCGTGCGGGCGATGGCAGTTTACGGGGACCCGGTGTGGGCCGACGCCTTCGGCGCCACCAACGTGTGCGCGCTGCGGGCTGCGCAGCGCATTGTGGCACTGAAGGCGATCGGGGATACCGCACCGTCTCCTCGTCGGCGGCCTTCACGCTCGCCGGCTCCCAGGGAGATAGAAAGTAGGAGGAGACAGGGGAAGGGGGCCGCTATAGAGCGGTGGCGGCAGGACCTGGCGGACGCGTGGTATGGACGATATACGGTGGACGCCGTCCTGCCCGATCCTGCCGCAGTGGTTAGAGAGGGAGTGGGGATCCCTGACGTTCCGACTGGTGCAGGTGGTAACCTGCCATGGCTTTTTTGGCTGGTACCTGCACCAGATCGCTCGCAGGGAACCGACCGCCGCATGTCACGAGTGCGGCGCTGAGGAGGACACCGCGCAGCACACTCTGTCTGAGTGTGCTGCGTGAGAGGTGTAGCGCCGCATTTTGGCTGCAACCACGCTCGGCAGCGAGAACGCCTGGACGGCGATGGCCTCCTTCTGCGAGGAGGTCATCTCTCAGAAGGAGACGGCGGAGAGGGCCCGAGAGGCGGACCCTCTCCGCCAAAGGAGGGCCGGTGGAAGGAGGCGGCGATTTGCCCGCCTCCTTCCACTTCCGTAGCTGGACCTGAGGAGATGGGTCGGGGGGCCCATCTCTTCATTGCACAGGTTCGGCGGACGAGGGGACGTAGCTGGTCGTGTACCCAGTGTACCTCCCTATAAGGACGGAGCCCGGCGGCCATCTTTCGCCGGGTTGACCGCTGGGGGCGGAGGAGAGTAGAGATGTGGTAGTGTAACAGACAAACAAGCTCACATTCACATTAATAATATTAGTTATAAGTTTGTAAAATATCAAATAACATAAAAATTGTGGCTATGAATATTACAAACATCATCATCTTCTTACCGTTATCCGACCTAAGTAGGGTCGGCACAACATGTTTCTTTCTCTTTTCCAATCTCCTCTGTCAGATGTCAACTCAGTATTTACATTTTTATACACATTTCATTTTTCACACAATCTATCCATAGCGTCTTTGGCCTTCCTCTACTCTCTACTTTTCTAGTTACATGGCTTTCATTTCTTCTCATGGCATACCCATACCATGCTAACCTATTACTTCCGCAATTTCTCCATCACTGGTGCTATTTTCAAACATGGACTATGAACATTATAAATAGAAAATGATAAACGAGTTATTTAGTTGAGCAAGTTCATTCTACATACTGTAAACAACAACAGTGAAAAACTCAAAATTTGCATTTTAAATTTTCAGTAAACAGGTATATTTTAAGATTTTTTGTTATTTTGAGGAAATAGGAATTGTGTAATATTCCTAAAAAAAAATTTTCCCGAAATTTTGGTATAAAAATTACAACTAGAGACACTGTCGCAAGATTGTTATAGAACCTGTCTAATTTGAGAATATGTTTTGATTTCAGAGATTCTGGAATCCAAATGTATGTTTCAATTTTTTGGAAACATTCTTCACATACGTAAAAAGATGTTTACAAAGAAAAATTAAGTATAAATACGGTGACAAAGCCTCAAATAATCTTCAGTCTTTGCCAATAGTAACTTTATTGTTTGAATGGACTCCTGGTATGCCAGTGTGTGTTAATGAAAATTACAACTATGAAGATGATCCTATATTGCCAGAATGGTTTCTAAATCAGTACCCATGTACTGAGAGATAACATAATGTGTAGCTCTATAAATTTGTGTCCTATTGTATTTTTATTAAAAAAAAAAATAAGAAAATATTTATAATAAGACTAAAATAAAGCATAATAAAAGTTGTCCATGAAAATATGTATATATTGAAGGGTTTATTCATTTAGATTAGGTTAGGTAATTAAGTAGATTCAACAGAATTGACGCTAACAAAGTGTTAGAAGTTACTGTGTACTTTCGAAACTTTTACATGATATAAATGTCTTGTATTGATTAAGTAATCAACAATATCACTTTTATATGAGTTATTATGTTAAGTATAGCGTGTGAACAACTCTATCCATTATTTATTTTTTATGAGTAATAATATGGGTATCTTCATTTGAAAGTAAAAAATATATGTATAAAAAGAATTATGTATTACGTATGTATACATTTATACAAAAATATCTTGAAAATAAAAACAATAATTAACAGAACAACATTGTTGTAATAAAAATAAACAAGTGTCATGTAGTAATACATCTAATAATAATCACTAATATTATATTTACATAACAATTTGATTTATTACGATAAATCTCCATCGGGTTCTTTAAATTTACTTAGTACATAAATATGTACCAGTTTAAAATTATCATTGCATTATAAAATGTCACCGCTCGGTGACCAGAATGATTAAAAAAAAAAGATGCTAAGCTATATTGTACGTGTGAGTACCTAACATAATGTTAATACAAAATATATCTATATAAAAGATATTTATTTTTTTACTAACAATTCATTATTATAATACAATATTTCATTATCTAACATTAAAAAACTGACTTTAGAGCCATATTTTAAAACGGTTTCACCAAGTAACCTACGTTACAAAAATACGCTCTTAACGATTAACATATAGAATTAAAAAAATATAAAATTGAAAATAAACATTGTATTCTATACAATATATAGAATGAAATAGTCCAAAAATGTGTTATTATGAATCGGAAATGATATTATTCTTTGGATACAAGTTATAGACACAATTATTTAATAATAAATTAAAACAATAGGTAAAACCAAATAAATTCGATTGAGAAACAGTTTGATGTGTCAATGCTCCCTAGCATTTTCAAGTACGATCTGAAGATAAATATATAAGGTAAGTGAGTCATACGCCATGTTAAGAGAAAACGCGGTTTGCAAACATTTTGAAGTATAATATATAGAGTATTGCTGTCGTGCTCTGCTCGAATTATCAAACAGAGTGCGAGAGAGACAACTGCAACACTGATGATTATACGAAATTATGATTTATTTTTTTTCTGTTTTCTCCTCCAAAACTTAAACGTTTCTAATTATTTTTTATATATTTGTATTATTTATACAAGAAAGAATTTGGTTATACTTGTATGTTTTTCTAAATTTGTTTGCTGAAACTGAAAACGAAGATATCATTAGGCATTTTTAGTTTTTTAGGTCTTATAATATTTCATTTATGTAAAAAATCAAAATAGAATCAAGACACTGATAGATATAGATTGAACGGTATTTAAATATTTATTCTAGTGCCATTATCCAGAGATAAAGCAGTGCAATACATTTGTATGGAATAAACGGCGTCCGCGTTTCCTCTTAATATGTGGTTAATTGCTTTTCAATAATCAAGTTTGTACATATGAGGTGCAGCGATATAAAACAAGTTTTATGTCTTTTCGTTGTGAATATTAATTAAGGTAGGTAATGTTTCTAGATAATTCTGCAATTTTGATATATATAGTACAATACTAGCAAAATTGCGCATTTAAATTTTGATGACGGAAAATAATTTAGAAGTGTACCTCATAGCGGTTTTTTCGAGAATGTTCGACCAAACATAATATCATGTAGTTTGTTTATTAATATAAAAATATTTAACGTAAGTTATCATTAGTCCAGGTATATATATGCAGGTATTATAAAATATAGAAATAACGATTCACTAAAGGTGCCGTCGGTGATACAACAATATGTGACAAGTTTAACTTAGTCGCATATGTATAAAAATTTATAAACCCAGCAATATTTAGGTGTATAAACATCGTGTTATTACAATCATAAAAGCCTTCTAATCTGGTGTCGTTACGATTTACAAACAAATAATAAGGAATGAAAAGAAAAGCTTATCAATATTTACATGCTTCGTAATTTATTCATAAAAAGTTTCAAACCGAATCTTACAGCTTAATATTAGTTAGGTACTAGTCGATTTTGGTAAGAGTACCAAACTGGGGATATAATAACTCTGATCTTTATTTCTAGTGTATATTTAAGTGGTCGATGTAACGTGATCATAGTCAATTTCATCTAGGAAATATTTAAACACTTTATTAAAACAGTCTTCCGATTCACTTACCTGATATACCTAGCTGTAGAAGATCCCTGCTGAGTCCAGTGTGCTGTTTTGTACTAAAGTTATATAACAAACCGACTACAAACGAACAACGTTCCTATAAAATTTGCTATTGAGGCACAGGTCCGAGGATATATTCAATGTTATTTCGACGTAACAATAAAACAATTTAATTTTTATATTACAAAAATATAACAAAATATATTTAAACACGATGGGCCATACGATGCAGATAATTTTAGAAATAAAGATTGAAGAAGCCGCTTTAAAAGATGAAATAAATTATATAGTAATCAACACATAAGAATGTATTAGAAAATATATTACAAATCAATTGAAGACAAGAGTTGATGAAGGTAATATGCGTCATTTTTTCTTTTTACAACCTAAATGTTAGTGTTATGTCCAATTACGTATTCTGGTTTTACATATTTAGCGCAAATAGGTTCAAATCAAATACCCAAACTATATATTATATTATCAAATATATAACTAAACTTTAGTGCGCTTTTTTTTTTAATTACAAATTTATGACCATAATTTTCATCCACTGACGTCTTCAAATATTGATAATATATTGAAGTATATTACACTATTACACATATTATATATATAAATATAATAGAAAATTGAAGTTTACAATCGCATTCAATTATATAATGACCGGCTTCAAATATGAAATCGTGGAATATTAAGCCCACACTAAGCTCAACATAGCCAATTCTGGCAGGTCAACAACACTTCCCCGCATTTCATGCGATCAGTGTAAATTTAGTATATCAGTAAAACTCCTATTTGATAATAAAATATATTAAATCTTTGTGCTAACTTACAATAAATTCATTTCTCATAAACTATATACTATTTAGCTTAATAAAACCAATCCTAAGATACTAAGCGCGCTTGGCACGCTGCATTGGTCTTGTCAAATACTATAACTATTCGTTAGCTACTTTCATTATGAAGTCGCTGCTGGTACTGTATTGCTTAGCTAGTGTATATCACTGTGGGTCGTATCGTATCTCACTATTTAATCGTAATATATATATATATGAATATATCAACATTTCGATGTTTATTAATGATTATTTACGAGCGTACATATTGTCATGAGGCACGGGACTTATTTATTGTAAAATCGACAGTTTTAATTTTGTTGTGGCAAAACCGGGTTTCGATCGAATCCCTAGAAATTTGTCTAAAATCGGCATTATGATAAAATGAGGACTTATTTAAATATTTCCGTAAAGATTTTTATGAGAAAATAAGGATTTAGTTTTATCAATTTCCCGATGAAATAATGTGTTTGGATTTAATCAACAACTAGCTTGGTTATTATGATAAACAAAACTTATAATGGCAACACCATTCGACTTACGACAACCCAACATATGAGTCGTTAGCGTTGCAATAATATTTAAAAAATAATTATTATTTTAATATCACCCTTTAATATTGATATAAACACCGGTATAAGTATTAATAATGCAACAGTGAGAAAGTCCTAATTCATCATAATAATATACTGCTTTTTACCGGAATTCATGAAGATACTTGGACTTCTCAAGTCGTACGATACGGTCTTCAATATGGTTCAGTGAGACATTGATCAAATTTTAAGGGATTTGAGCAAAACTCGTTTACAACTACACCCCATACACGAGATAATCACAAAATCTACAGAGTTGAAATAAAAAAATTCAAAGAGATTATGAAATATGGGCAAATAGTATTTAGTAGGGTTAAATTTAGTGATATTCATGAAATGTGATTTTTATAGCTTTCGAGTATATTGTAACAGATTACTATTAATAAATTTATAGCAATTATCAAGCAAAAGTGAATAATAGCCTCGTAATTTTTTTTCTTACAATAAAACGATAACAAATGTCAATTAAAATACTTTCGCGTATTTTCTTCTTACTTATTATCTACATATTTGCCAATGTTAGTATCTAGTGTAAATTTCTCAAATGTATAAATCAATTCAAAAATACGTAATTTTTTTTGTTAGGACCCTAAAAGCAATTGCAGAGTTTGAAATAATTCTCACATAATTATATTTCCTTAGTACCAAGTCACACGGGAACATCATCTAAAATACACTAGCAACTCTAGTATATATTAATAGTTATTCATTTTATAAATATTCTGTCCGTATCAATGAAACAGTGGCTAAGCCACCACAAAAATAAATCAGAAAAAGGATACCGTTTTAAACGATGAAGAAGTTTAACACTAGATATTAGCATTAACAATTCTCTTCTGAAGATTTATATTTAATATAAATTCGCTATTTAATGATTGCAAACAGTAGGTATACGTTTAAGAAATATCGTGTTTAACAGATATTGTCGTTAGGAAAATCAAGATAGCTTAAGGTACTCATCGCCAGTGTCGAATATTACAACACATTTTAACAAGCGTTTATAATATTATTTAATTTATATTTATTTTCTAATAATTGATTATATATTTTTGTATTATCACATCATGGTGCATTGTCTATTGACTTGTTTTTTGGAAGGGCCAATCCAAATTCTTAAAACTACATATGCACAACTTCGTACCAGCCTTCACTGAAGGCATACAAAAAACATTGTACTCTATAGAGATATCCAATATTTCGGTATCTGTACAAACGAAAAACGAAATAACATTATTCTACATATATACAAATGATGACGTATAATTATTGTGTGTATACATAATATATCATAATGGCCGACTATAGGTCAACATACGGAGTTCCGTCTATTTTGTCGAGGTCAGCCAGCAAGGCGGGTGTCAACGGTTCACCTAGTATGTCTTCGCGCAACATGTCGTGCAACGGCGAAGCCAACGACTGATCATTATCCACTACAGCTTCGTGAACTTGAGCGGAACCACAAACCGAATTACCATTGATCAGGAAATCTCTGTTGCTGTAGTTAAAAATGTTCCTATCCTCGGCGAACTGTGGTGTTGATGGCACTGATTTTGACGATATTCCGTTAGACACGGTGGAGTAATTGTCAGAAGCGAACAGCTCGCGAGAACGACGCGAATCGATTTGTAGATTCGAGGCCGTACGTTTATACGGTAAAGGTGTACTTGGTACGGAACGTGACGTGTAATATTTATTCTTATCGGAAACCAAATCTGGTAAGTCGAACTCCATACTGTTTGCTCGTTTTAAGAAATCCTCTACATTATCAGTTCCGTTTCCATCGTTTATGAACGGTTGATTGAATTGGTTGCTCCTGTCAAGTAAATCATCACCGCTCGGGATGAGGGACGTCAATTGGTCAGAAATGATTGACTGACCAGGTAGAGGATCGCAGCCATTACTCAAGGTGTTACTCGAACTTAGTATACTCTGAGTTGTACCCGTATTAAGTACATCATTGCTACTGTCAATGGCGTTATAAATCTTATCGAGAGTCTCTCTATTGAGACCAGCTTTAGATATATCGCAAGTCTCGGCGAGGGATCCGAAGTCGCAAAACTCATTAGGTACGGGAGTAGGCGGTACAGACCCTACAGGGGTATTGTTGTAACTCAATAAACCAACCATATTATTTATGCCTTGTTTGAGTGGCACTGATTGTGACCTAAACGCATCGTGTCCTGGTCTAAAAGTAACAAGTGAATCTTGGAAAAACTGACTCACTTCGCTAGAGAGGGGATCAGTTAACGTTGGTTGATCGCCATTCACATGATCTCGGAATGTTGGATTTGGCATAAAATTTAAACAAAGATTGTTATTGCCATTTTGGGTTCCTGGATGGCACTGATATATTAGGTTTTTAAATTGAGATGGAAGTATATTCGGTGACGGCGGAGCTGACATAGGTTGACAATATTTCCCCGGATCAGAAACTGGTAGTTTGGAAATGAATTTCTGCTCAATGGGGATAGCAAACGGCTTCGAACATGGATCACTGACTCCCAACGATAGAGGGTTTCGTCTCTTTCTCCCATTGTGTTTGGGTATAGGTCGAGGGCATAGACGCGACCGCGGTACCGGTGTGTTTCTTGGACTTACGAATGGGCTAGCAGCTGTACTATGCGAAATAGGTGATGTCTGTAAGGAACCACCCATTATAACTTGCTTCTTTACTTTTGATGGACTTTGTCCTCTTTGATTAAATCCCAGAGGTGATTTTGAATGGAAATTCCCTGGTGAGTGACAACCATCTGAGATAGGTACGAAATCATATTGCTGTGTTCTAGTAGTAGGGCTTTGAGGATCATTATGGCTATGTCCATTGTAAGATGTGGACCTACAACATTTGTAATAATTTGATTACTTGCAACACCATTGTTATACGGTAATGATGTTCCATTCTCAATAGCAATTGGATTACAAGATTTAACACTGTTTACTTCAGTTCGACTAACTATAGCAGCTTCCACTATATCCGTCTCGTCCGGTACGAGAGATTTAAAAGCCCCATCAGTGATAATAGTTTTCGTAGGCAGATCACATGAATTTTCTTGAGATAATTGAGGATCTTGATTAAATGACGCATTTTGGGGGTTTAACCCACTTTGATGTTTTAAATTTTTTGCTAACAGTTCTCGCAACTGAGATAGCCTTTCATTTTTTCCCTGGCTGTGCTCGTCTTGTGGGTCTTGGCCTGCCTCCAAAAAAGAAGTATTATCTGAGGTCACATCCGTGTGTGTGTTCGATTGCGCAGATCGCTGATGAAAATACTGCAAGAGCTCCTCCTCATGTTCTTGGCTATTGCCTTCGTTCAAGTAATCGTCCAAGTCATGTTTATCTATATTACATATACTAATAACTCGCTCTCTGTTGAGTATTTCTGAATGTTTTTCCTCACAAATCATCCCGGTTTTGATATTGATCCCGTCGAGGCCGCAACACGAATCGGGCGTCGCGGGTCGGTCGGGCGATCCCGCACGATCCGGCGTTGGTCCCCTCGGTCGGCTATTAATCTTTCGAAGTTTGGTGCGTTCGGACTCAGACGTCGGAGTCTTCACCGATCGCGTGGGACTCGCCGCCTCCTGTTCCTCCCGGGCCAGCGCCGCGGCGGTGCTTTTGGACCGGCTCGTTAAGTTTTTTGGATCCTCTAAAAAAGCAACCTCGGAGCGAACGGGGGGCTCTGCAACGGGCGCTGAGGTAGTGGATGTTGTTTCGGCACCTATCTGAGCCTGACGCGTAAATGCATGCTTTCCACCTCGGATCTCGGAGGCTCTCATTTTTTTCGGCAAGTACTCGGTACGCGGGAAATCCTGTGGTTGTTGCACTAAACGAGAATCTGTTTGAGAAGAACGAGGAGAACTCGCTCGTGTTTCGCTTTGATATGTCTCGAGAATAAGCTTCTTACCAGGTAAAGAAAGGCGGGTTGGCGGCGGAGGCGGTTCGGGAGGTCGTCGACGTTGCCATTCGGTGCGTTCCGTAGACAAGTCGAGAGATGCGTCGCTACTCAAGTTTATGGGCAGGTTATGGGAAGCATCGGAGGGTAGCGTAAGGTCACGTGGCGCGTACGGCGTCTCGAACACGTAAGGCTCAGGCCGGAATTCGTGGACGGACATAGTGGGATGCGATGCGCCACTCGGATGCACCGAATGTGGTATGTGAGGAGGGTGAGCGCGCGGAGGTGCAGAGTACGCCGGGAACGGAGGGCGTACATCATAAACTGGCATGTATGCCGGTTGGTAGCTGTAACCTGGTTCACTTGCTTCGTTTTCATGTTTCAGAGGCGGGTGATGGCTTACGTATGATGTAGATGGTGGGGATTCTCCGACTGCTTCTTGACTTTTGTTCTTTTTTGGTCGACCTGGTGTTCCTTGAGCCTGCGAATTGAAGGTCATTTTGATTTTTTGTAGTTATGGAAGTTTTGTGGAGGAAATCAAATAATACATATGATACTACAACTAGACAGTATTATTGAAAAGACTACAAATTAAATTTACACCCTAACAATTCTTTGTTTACTTATAGGAAGGAAGCTTTGTTCTCACCTGCATTTTACGTTTCAAGTGTTTTATTAACTGTCGACTTGTTGCTTCCTCTGCCGGTACTGTGAATCACAATAAGGTTAAATACTTGTAGTAATTATAACTTATTTGCATTTGATTATTCACACCTCTAGGTTTTTAGGCGGGGGTATGATGAAGCGGAGGCGCTTACTTTCACAATGTTTCTTTTTAGTTTACAGTTTGGGTGGTGTATATGCAGATTTTAAAATGTAGTAATATTGAATGCAGTATGTTTAGAGCCTAGTAATGGCGACTCTCTGTAAACCAATTATTTTAATTTGACATTATATATGTACATATGTGTGACATTTAAATAAATGGGCATGTGATTTGTTTATGATGTCACATTAAGGTCGTGTTTACTGCACTATAACTCGACAGATCCTTGTCTTTAGACATCACCGTTTTCACCAGTGTGATACAGTTATCACGAGTTCAATGACATTTTAACACGCTTTTATTAGTTTTACCTGTATGTTTGTAACTGACTTTTTGGCCTTGATTTTGCCCTACTTTAAGCGATCGGATTTAAATGAAACTTGGCACTCATGTCAAGCAAATCGAACTAGAAAACGAAAAATAAATTATGGTTAAAAATAAAACTGAAAAACACGCTTTTAGAGATAATCAGACTAAAAAGTAAAAAATAATTCTTGTAAATAAACTAACTACCGGATCTATTGATTACGAAACCCAGAGTTAGTTTAAAAATGACATACAAAGTACCCCACGCTTTTATAATAGTGACATTATTTTTTTGAACAGTACTTTTATTCTTATGCTAGGAATACTTTTTTAGTTTGATTATCTACAAAAGCGTGTTTTTTAGTTTTTTAAACTATATTTTTTGTGAGATGGAACAAAGAATACTATAATCGTTATATACAAAATTGCGATTCGATGCTGTTATAGACGAAATCATTATTAATAACCATAATCTCACGTATTTCGAATCCATCGGTATTTTACTGCCTTATCCTTGTCTCTGCTTAAGGCGCATATAATAAACAAAATTATTACAACTACACAAGGTTTTTTTTGTTCTGTTTTCTGTTGTTGTTACAAGGCTATTAAAAATAATAAATGTACTACATATAATAATCTTTTAATTTTATTTTAATAATAGTTATGATTATTTTAATGAAATAATAAGTAAAACAATTCAGTTGGTTTTATAGTCGTTTTTATCTTACACACTTATAATATACGAAACTTAATCTTGAATAGTTTTGTCTTCTTATTATGTCTATCTATATGAATGAATCTTAATATTATAAACATATAACACCCTTCGTTACCGTGAGCCTGTGTAAGTTGCGGAGGCGGAGAGGCGCTAAGCGGTCCGGGAGGAGCGACTGTCGAGGAGCCCATTGACATTAAATGTCGAGATAGTTCCGATATGCTCGCAAACTTCGTACCTGTAATAAATTTTACACCTCGACTAACTCTGATTGACATGTTACGGTCTAAACATATGATACTATACTAATGTTATAAACCCACAACATTATTATTTTATTTGTTTAAATGCGCTAATTAATCTTTTAAAATTCTTTTTTGCATTTTGTAGCATATTCATTGCAGCTATCGAACATCAGCTACGATTAGATGCGGAGTAATCACACAAAATGACACTAAACGAGAATAAAATAATAATCTGGGAACAATTTCTAGCGCGGTGCGGTGTATCGGGAGCCAAGGCTGTCCGACGACAACCGAACTCTTGAATGTCTATGAATGCTGCGAACGAGAAATACAGCTCCACCGCACGACTCTATCACTTAGCAACAACACGAGCTTCTTTCGAAATTTAAGTAAGCTTATCTAATTGCGTAGTTTGTTTTTTAGTATTGTATTAACCGCGATAAAATAGATTAAGAGGAATGGATGTTTCTCTCACGGATTTATTTTGCCTCAGGTTGCAGTGAAAATTGGTATATGTTTATACCACACGAACAAAAATGTGATTACACCGAAGTATTGTGTAAGTTTTCTATCAATAGTTCAATTTTTTTTAATGAAACAATAATTATAGTAAAGGCGAAAATGTTCTTCTACTCCTCTTTAACAGTTGTGAATAACTCTTAAAATAATAACAATAAAAAATTAATACAATTTATAAAGTTAAAAATAGTCAAAATCACAAATCATAATTGACTAGTTGCCCACGGCTCCGCTCATTTTAATGTAGATTTGATCTATCTCTCAGGAACATGACATTTTTTCTGGATGAAAGATACTTTATGTCCTTTGCTATTTCTTACTGACAACGTCTATGCAAAATATCGTGATCATCGGTTGAGTATTTAGACGTAAAAGCGTAACAAACAAACAAACTCACTTTCACCCTTTTAATATTAGTTAAGATTACTTAGGATATACTTTGACAAGAACTAATTAATATTTACTTACCTAATTTCGTTTCAGCCCAATCGCATACTATTCTTTCAGTTACTCTTGATGTTACATTTGGTTCCTGAAATAATAGGTAATTTATAAATCCAACATAGAATTTTAAAAATATTTTGTTTTTGTTTAATCTTACAGGTATATAACCAACTTTGTACGCAGTAAGAAGGACGAGGAAAATGAGTAATAGTGCGCTGGAAGCGCTGTGAGGTTCGACTGGACCATGACAACTATTGTAATGGTTATTTCTTGTGTTTTGGAATAAATCCTAAAACACCTCGGCCGCTGGCCACATCCAATAATTTCTGGTCAACTCAAGCCAATCACAAGTCGCATTTGTACAAGCAGTCAGTACTCTCGTCATCTTCATTCATGACAACCGGGCTAAAGTCTAAAAGAAACTTCGGCCACATTAAGCAATTTATTTTGAAAAACCGATTATTATAGGTGACTTCAGTAAATATTATATTTAGTGGGACATACGGTAATATTAATTATATACGCATACGGGTGCTATTGTCATATTATTATTATCACCTTTATATGAACGTTATAATTGATGAACTATACCTAAAAGATGTATTAATAGCTAGCAAGCCCGGCAGACGTTGTCCTGCCCTGATAATGAAAAATATATACTTATGTGCATTAAATGCTTCAGGTAACTTATGTATTTAATATGATAAGGATTAATACTGTATCCGTCTAAATAGCCTTCCGATTACCTCATTATATGTGACCATTTTTAAGTAGATGAGTGGGTATAGTAAGCTAACCTTAAAAGATAGGTATATGCCATCACAGACTATTTTGTAAATCTATAAAAGAGGAATATCTCACTATGCATGTTTTGTAATATCTCAAAAGGATTAGGCAGTGTTTTCGATGATAGCTCTCCGGCTGCTTGATTTTTTCCAGCACTTCCAACAATTATCGTTATATTTCAACCAATTTGCAGAAAAACAAATTACAGAAAAAAATTGACAAATGATATACCTAAACTATCCTCATGTATTACTCTATCTATTGGTGGACGGCATTACAATCCATTCATTAGTTGTTGAGTTTATCGCGAACATACAGACAGATATACAGACGCAGCGGACAACTTTGTTTTATAATATGTAGTGATAGGCATAGGTATACGTGCCTTCGATGATTCTCCCAAATCAGGTAACTGTGGCACTTCCAACTTGATCTTTTTTCGAAGACCAGCGTAGCAATACCTGTTTTAATAAAATTTTACATAAGAGTTTGTTTAATTATCAGCCTATATTCACAATAATTCTCTCATTTTACCAAAATCAGTTTATAGATTATATCACAGAAGTAGCATTGTATTTTATCATTATTACAATATGTTACAAGAAATAACATATTTCATATATTCATAATAATATATTATTAATTATGACATTTATAAGTTTTTTTTTATAATCTCATAATGGACCAATTCCACAAATAACAGGCTATGTACGTACTGGCGATTCGACAAATCTGTTGCTCTTTGTAGGTATTGTAGGTATATTTAGACGCCCGTTCTATGAAAAATTATTTCTTATTACTAGCAGTTTTTTTTTTCGGTTGCATTAATAGGTATAATTATGAGAGTACATTATAATATGAAAATAAAATAAAATAACTTAAATCAGAAATAAAAAGTCACACCCTTCTGTAATTTGCAGATTAAAGTTTATATCAATAATTCGCCCGCTCGCTCCCAAGTATTCAGTGTCTTTTTAGAGTTAACGCCTTTTATTTGAGCAAATAAATAATATTCAATGCTAAAGGAAGGCGAAAAATACATTGTATCTATATAAATTATGTCGTAAGTTGTTATTGGAAACGAGATGAGGTTTTCTTATCTTAAATTACCATATCATCAATTTTGTTCTTCTAATGTATTACGTAAAATGAATCCGGCAACAAATATAATATGTGAAATAAACTATTCTCATACAAGTATATTGAGAACCTTACTCCTACTCTACGATATAGTCGACTTCTGTGTTATCATGGCAAATATTCAAATATACTTTGACATTTATAATATCATTAAATTAAATTATTATTATTTTATAATATTGGAATAGATCAATATCTTTTCGAATTCTATGTTTCTTTTTTATTTCATGCAGCCTCTATTATATGTGTCTTTATTATATTTAGTATGTGTCAGTGTCACTTGAGGTCAAACGAACTTATTGCATGATAATATGAGGTCTCAATATATAAATGTTATAACTTTAAACAAGCACTTCTTGTAATATATCTTCTTCTATATAAATAAAATGATTTGCCCGATATGCGCGCACCACGCATATATTACTGGATACATTGCGATCAAACTTTTTTAGTTTTACTTCATATATATTTGGTCCATTTTCAAGTAAAAAGAATTTTGTAAATTATCACGATATATTTATTCAATATGAATTAATTAAAGTATTAAGAATCTACGATTTTTTAATAACCAATACGCGTTCAGCCATGTGTGAAGAAGGGCAAGCGGTGTGGCGCGCATGCGCAGAAGAAGGGAAGTCAACGGGTAATATTGTTTTCTTTTTTTGTACATTGTACATAAAATATATTGTTGAGACAATATATAACGTAGGCGCAGCCGCGGGTATAAGTTAGGATACATATTAATTCACTTTTGCTGCTCGGACTCAACTCGAACTATTTGGATCTATTTTTGTACATCGATAAGACCTTTGCTTTTTTAAATTTATCTATATAGGTATGCTTTCCGGAAAAACGCAATTTTACACAACATACATTTTGTTCAAAACGAATTATTAAAACCTATATACCATTTAGCACCAACTTGTAAATTTTTGTGGTACATTGAGCTAAATATAACATTTGCCTCATGACCTAAGTTGTGTATATCTATTGAATCTAATCATATAATGTAATGAAATGTATACTAAATGTAGTAATGAATACCTAATATGTTTTAACCATATAGATAAGTAGTTTAACCTTAATGCAGAATTACTTCTCTGTATCACACATTCGGCTCCATCGTTTTTCTGATGTCCCGCTATATCAATGAGTGCTTTTTAGAGCCTCAAAACATATGACAGTTATTAAATTTCAATCAATGATATCTAAATATCGAGCTATCAGATACATAAACCCGTGACCCGGAACATATTATTATCGAGTGCAAGTAACACATGTATATTTATCATGCTACTGCTATCATTTGCAGTGAGTAAAATTCTAATGATAACAGCAAGGGCGAATTAAATTCATAAGGATTAATACCAGCCAATTGATAACAGATCTCAATGAATTTTATCGATTATTTGTTTACCTTGAAAATGTAAGGTTTTTTTTTCAATAATGGAATAATTTCTCACTCGAAAATTTAAGTGTTCATCTTAAAATGAGTCATGGATTTGGACACATGTATTAGTATTTTCACATTATTAATATTTTATCATTATTTACTTTGGGTAAAGATTCCAAATTAAACGAATTTAATGATATTTTATGGCCTATAATAATTATGAAGTCGATGAAGTGAAACTCTCGCGTGATAGTATTGTAATGACTTCACTTATAATCTCTTAGTGTAGAGTCCTGCTTTTGCAATTTAACGATGATGTCAGCCTCGAGATATAATAATAGGAGTATGATATGACGCTGCGGTATTAAGTTCTAATATTGAAACGAAACATCACAGGTCTGAACTCTGCACATAACTAACTTTTGTATGATGAACCGAATTGTCAGTTAAATATCTATGTACATAAGCTATTTAACAAGCATAATATCAGCTGTGCTTAGTTTGAAATTAAATTGTAGTATGTCAAATTGCATCCTTATATTTATATTTATATATTATATATAAGAATTACTTAGAAATTATTATTTATTTTATGTAAAAGTTTTAATATTTCTTATTCCTTATTTTTCTAATTATACTTGGTTATATTTTAGTAGCTAAATTTCATATTTTCTGAATAAATTAAATGAAAATCAACATTGCACTAGTTATGTTGTATAAAATGGCTAGTTCGCGTTTTCAGATTCCTTAGATGTGGTTATATAATAGGTAATTATAATTCCATTAAACTTAGTTTCGTAGACAAAATGTAGCAGACTGGCTACCGATATGATGATGGTAAGTGTACTATAGTATACACAGTATATTCATTTAATTTAGTCGTTCGAACTTTAAATTAGGTTCGAAACACTTACGTGTCAAAAGACGACTATTATATGTACCTGAAATAGATACTCGTATAACTTCTCACGTGCGTAACAAATATACACACTCTTTTTTTGAGTTTTCAGTCCATGAAATTTTTGTTTCCTATTGTAAAAATTGATTACTTTTTATAATAATTCAGAATTCGTAATTAATCAGTGTATCAGTACTCATACATCAAGCAAAAATAATAGAATATGCAGCCTAAGATTTTTTTACTATAAAATGAGTCCTGACTTTATAAAAAAAATGTCTAATGGCATCAAAACAAAAAATATACATAACTAACTTAAAAAGATATTTTGAAAGTTCATAATATTGAAATGTTGAAGATCAATAAAATAATTTTAAATTGAAACATCAACCAATCACAGCTCTACCTAATGTAAATTTATAAAACAGGTAAATTACCTGGAATTACCACGAGTTCCAAGTCGACGAGGACGAACGCTGGGGTATACTTGTTTCATGACCTTTCCAAAATCGGCGGTCGACAGAGGCTTCATATTACTGCTCATGCAATGTGCACTGTCAAGAAAATTAAGTATATTTGCAAGACCAATATTTCAATATATACATACCTTAAATTGGCAATATTTCTGACAAGATCTAAATATTTATGTAGCTAATAAGCTGGTGCCAGCAATTTTGTTTTGGTTAAAATTATATCGTCGTTTAACTGGAAGTACGTCATTTACCTTAATGAATTGTAGAATGTGTTTTACTTATGATTTTATTAAGCTCTTATCTACAAAAAGTTTATTTTTGAATAGTGGCTAGTGTGAAGAATGATATACTTCATGCTACTTAGAATTCCAAATTCAAATTAATGTTATATTTTACCTATGATATTCCTTTAAAAAAAAAACAATGTTTCATTTGTTTTCCCCGTTAATTTTTCTTTGATATAGCTATTTCTGTAACCATGGCAAAATCGAAATTGCACTTGACTTTCGAATCGGAGGTCTTTTGTGACACTAACGCAACACAGACGACAACAATGTGTATGTACCAGGTACCGCAAATAAACATACGGTACATTTTTTGGTATAACCACTTCCGTTTCGGACAGTTTTGATCTTAAAAATAAATCCCTTGGCTGATGGGAGATAACAGTCAATAAGGATAAAATGAAAGCCATAGTGGCAACAGAATTGACAACAAAAGCTCAGAAAGTGAGTACCGTATTAACTCACTGAATAACAACAACAAAATTATGTCGAAACTAGCTTTAACATGTTTAATAGGCAAAAAAAATGTAGGGCATTCTGAATGGGATTGTTACTTATGATGAACGGATCCTTCATGAACGCTGACGTAGAGAAGGCAGTTAATCTGCTCATAAATGTAGGGGTGGATCTGTGCCGGCATTGTTCATTTCAGCTCCTTCAGGTCTCGCACAATAATTACAACAGCAGTGTACTGTATCGAAATGCAATTGATGATGGATAAACTTTCTGACAAACAATCGAGACTTCCCAACAGTTCTAGTCGCTCCTTCATCACAATAACGCACGCTCACACACCGCTCAATGAACCGTCACAAAACTACATTAGTTAAGACTGAAAACTCTCAATTATTTTCGGAATTTGGACATCTTTTTATAGAGGAAAATTTTCAAATCTAATGAGATAGTGTAAAACACCCTTATGACTTCATCACTTCCCGACCCTAGTATTTCTATAGCAGAAGTATCGATAAACTACCATCAAAATGACAAGGGTCTATTGACAATAGTGACAATTAAGTATATAATATAATTTTGTCTATGTAAAACGGCAATTTTAAATTAGCTCTGTATAATTTTATTTTATCCTTACTCCTTAGCTCCTATATAGAAACATAATAATATATTAAAACATAATAATGAAATTCCACCTACAGTCTGTAAAAGTGTCGTCAAATTTTATTTATATAATTTAAAGTTTCACAATTGTTGTGGTATAAGGGATTTGTGTTCAAATGGATGGCAAACACTATGCAAGTTCTTAATAAGTCTACACAATTATTTAGTTTAGCACTAAATATTTCAGTTACAACTATTTATATTATGGAACCAACAAAATACTCATTTTTATAGAAACCCACATAAATGCAATGACATAATCAACTATACAACCTCTAATCTGAAAAGAAAAGGGTAAGTCAAATTACCTATCCGGAAGAAACATCAAGATTTCATCAAAATCTCATGTTTGAAGAAACTTCTTTCACTAAGACATTATTAATCAGAACACATTGTACTATGAACTGTTCATTTAATTTTTAAACACATTCGTAGGATGTGCCTTGCATCTATTAAGATTTTTTTGTGACATGTAATGCAATCTCAAAAGCTGAGAGGGATAGGAGCACCAATACTAAGTTTTTACCTATGTGTGAATAAATATTTGAACTGAAGCAGAATCTATGTCTATCAAGTAAACCAAACAGCCAGTTAATGTTACACAAATAGTTTATTCTTATCATCTTAGCTGCAATTAGTGTATACACCAGTGTCAAATGTTTTTTCACATGACCACAACTTTATAGCTAAGTTCTTATACACAACTTACATGTATTCATCATAAACATCCTGCTTCGGTAATGAGACATCTGGGTCAACCTCTAAGTGTGTCTGTATCCATGTTACAGTCTGCTGAAGTTCAGCCCTGTAAATAAAAATATTACTGTGTATTTAATGTGACTAAAACTAAAGTTATTTTTATAATAATAGCATAGGTCAGTTAAATTTTATAGAAAAATAACATTGGTCTTTGTTTTGGCGGCATCCTTATAAGAATAATAAATAAACAATAGAACTTAACAAATTAACAAGAATATTTATACAAAATATTATATGAGTATTCACATATTAATATAGAACATTATATTTACTTGTAACAGGAAATTACATAAAGCAAATTGTAGCTAATATTTATCATAGCATAAATTGTAATACTTTTTTTTTCGAACTGACCTACACCGTAGGCTTCGTCAGGCCTCTACAGTTCCACCGGACTACGTACTATAAAAATATACCTTCTTACATTAAAAAATCTGCAGGTTTTAATTAAATGTCTATAACTAAATGATGATATTCAATATTATTTGAATGTAAGAGCATTTATATTGTAGTAGGTCAAGGTATTCAGTATTGTTATATATAAAATTTGTTTCTTCTATCTCAGAAATATATCAAAATGACACATTACACAGAATGTATTTTTCGTTATCGCATTTTAGAATTGGTCACTCTATATCCAGCTGCACAGAGCCTTCATGGCTAGCATGACAGCTAATGGATTATAAATATTTCATTGGTAGACACTGTTTTTGGATTGCACTTTGCGTTGCCATCATTTTGTAGAACTATAAAAAAATTATTAAATTATATATGGTTTAAAATACTATTTTAAGTCTGGAGCACAGTTTAAGATGTTCTTACATTATTTTGGGGACTAAATTTATTTTCATGAAAAATATATACCTGGAACCTAATGGGTTAATGGGCTGTTTTAGGGGATCATGTGGAGGAACACCTGTTGGCAATCTCAGGTACAAAAGTAATCTCTCAGCACCACCCAATGCTTCTACTGCTTCAAGTAGCTGTGCAACTCTCTGTCGTCCCTCTTGACTGAAATTATATGTATTACTTCATTTATATTGTACAAAACACATTTTCTCTTAAAAATGTCTAAATCATTGGATAAATGATAAAATATTTTATTAAACCAGATTGAACTATTTTGGTCTTTATATTTGTTGTGCCCTGCTGTTACCCAAAGGCCTCCTTGAGAGTAATCAATCACAACATTCCATAAAATATTGATGATTTTTAATGTCTAGAAATTTCTGTCTAGAAAGTAGAAGAAATTTGTGTATTTTCACTCGCTGTAGTTGTAGCTGGTGGTACTACAACAGACAACATTTCTTTAATAGTCATTCAGGTTCCTTCACAATATTTTCTTTTACTATTAATAGTGTCATAATTTGAATAGTAGCAAATGGCTACGAATTTGAGGAAGTATCGTATACTATTAACTAATTTAGCAACATAGTCTATTTATTTATTATATCATCAGCATATATTTTTCCTTAAAGCATGTAGTATAATTTAAAGGTGACAACTATTTCCCGAGACTTAATATTCAAGTTTCTGTAGTAATGGAAAAAGCATTTTAAAAGTTTCATGGTTTTATAGCCATAATATTAAATATTCCATTATACTTAATTATAATTATTTGAGTGTACTACAACTGAACCATTGTCACTTCAAAAAGATTTATTATTAAAGGTTTTACTGAATTTCAAGATTTTCTGTCATTCAATACAAATACACATACAAAATACAAGCAGACATTTTATCAACTTTACTTTTGTAGTAGAGATTTTATTTCTGATTGAAAACTTAAAATATTGTCTGATAAAACAAGGTACTAAGTTAGATTCATTGTATCTTCTGGATGTTCTAACTACTCATTGGTAATTAAAAAAACCACTACATAAAATGATGTCATAAAATTATGACACACATCCTAATTTATTTTATTATTTTTGAAAAGACAAACTAGTCTACTACTCTGTTCTGGTTAAACTTTGATATATATAATACCTATATGATATACAAGTCAATTGATCTACAGAATAAATATCATTTTGAGTAGGATTTTTATACAGCAATACATGCTACATATTTCTTAATTACATTTAACTCTTCACATAACAATATTTAGCCTATGTCATTTAATATTCATATAAATTATTTCTTAATTTTTTATATAATAAAAATTATTTATAGTTATGTTGTTGAGTAAAGTAAAATAAAAATTCTGTAGCAATGTAAACATGCGCAACCTTTTTAATATTAACAGTGGTTTACTGTAACTAATTATAGATTGACTTAGAATTTAAATCATGACAAGAATATATTATATATATGATGACAATTTATGACCAATACTAATACGAAACTCTCGTCCTACCTACGGCGTTACAAGCATGCTTAGATAAAGTCGGCAAACAGCTGTTTTATCTTGAACATCAATTATGATAACAGAACTGTCAAAAGTACCTTTCACTACCATTTGTAGAAAAGTAATATACTGTATACTCAGCGGTATAGAATGAACGAAGAACTGACAGATACCAGTTACCTGAGGGTGTTTTCTACGATTTGCTGCATAGAAGTTATTTTGCTAGAGTCCATTTTAGGCTCTCTACTTTGAGGAGAGTCCCCACCAGGACTAGTTGCAATCGATGATCCTGGGACGTTGATTGGAACGACGACACTTTCTTTATCATAAGACGCAGTTTGCCTATGTTTTGGATGATTGACATTTTCCCGATGAAGTTTCGCGTCATCCACTACTTCTCTCTCGGATTTAACGATTTTTGCACTATCATCAGGTGCCCAGGGCTGAAATGGACTTGTATTATCCATTGTAACCCAGACAGGTTATTAAGATATTGTTATTTGATTTCATATTGAAACCTCTTAGAACCTGAATATTAAAATGCGTAACAAAACTCCATTTTCTTGACATTTGATCAGCTGTGAAGTGAGGTGGGATGAAGGGGGATTGTCAAAATTATCCACAGACATGTATAGGGATATTAGAGTAATTGTTTATGAAATATTGTCTGTGGCGTGTATTATTATAAATATAATTAATTTGTCTTTGTCACTTAAGTATAAAATTAAAAATAAGTGCTATATGTATATATATTAAATATGAATATGTATCACTGTTATCTTTCATATTTATGAATAATAATTTGTTATATGATATTGCGAGTTTCTGTGACTACAAGTTTTGATATGACGTTGAATCGAAAATAACGGATAGTGAAGGTGTCAGCACCATTTTAAATTCGTGAATTGTTATTGACACGTATTGTATATTGATGTTTCAGTAAAATATTTGAAAGTTGTTGTAATATTACATGGAAGAAAGAGTACAGTGTAAGTACTATGTAGGCGTGGCGCGTCATCTACGATTTTGTGTAGTTCCTCAAATTTAAACTCATTGGATACTTAATTGTGTTTTAATACCACGACATAGCATATTACCCAGTTGTGGAATGTTAACTGACAGCAGAAATAAATGAAGATTTTATATGCCTTCGAGGAGTATCATTAATCATCTATTTAAGACAAATCATGTTTAAGATATGAAACTTTATTATCAATAAAGAATTTTAAAATAATAAATAAAAAGTATATTTTAAATTGGCAGTACCTTGTTAGTCAAGTAATAATTTATTCACTACTCAGCTAGAGCCGATAAATAGTTTAATAGTATTATCGATATTAAACATAGAATACTTCGTTCCAATCATAAATAGTCACCATAAAAAGATATAAGGTTCAGATTCCAGCTAATTTAACGGTTATAGAGACACCAACATATTGAATGACTTATACAATGTCGTTCTTAAGTAAATTAGGTATGTTAAATAAATCTAAATAAAAATCTATCAACAACAAATATACAGTTCAAGATTTATTTACGCTGGGCCGAAGTGTCGCTTGTAAGCCTCGAACTAAAGCTATGGATGTAGGCCTTTAAGTGGAATTGGATTCTAATAAGCAAGACTTATTTCTACCATAGCAAATTGCAGCGAATTTCGAGAATATTTATATTACAACCCAGGAAATCTTGATGATACTGACAACGTAGACGACAAGATTTAGGAATGTATTGATAAAATATATTAAGGGCTGATGGCGGGCAATTGTTATACATTATAAAGTTAAATGAATAAATCCCTAAAAAAACGACGTCAATTAACATCCAGTTGGTAAAAATTCTTACCAGACTGCTCCAATTTTCGGTACCTCGGCTCATTAATCCAAAATGACGGTGGAATAGACAAGGACGTGAGGAATAGGGTAAATACAGGGTGGATGAATTGGCGAAAGGTGTCTGGGGTGGTTTGTGACCCACGAATGCCGTTGAAACTCAAGGGGAAGGTGTATAAAAATATAATAAGACCAGCCGTGTTATATGGATCCGAGTGCTGGGCTACGAAAGAGACGGATGAGAAAAGATTACATGTGGCAGAAATGCGAATGTTAAGATGGATGTGTGGTGTAACAAGGATGGATAAGATTAAGAATGAGTATATCAGAGGAAGTTTGAAAATAGCACCAGTGACAGAGAAGTTGAGGAGTAGTAGGTTAGCATGGTACGGGCATATTATGAGAAGAGATGAAAGTTATGTAACAAGAAAAGTTTTGAGTTTGAAAGTGGACGGATATAGGAGTAGAGGAAGACCGAAAAAGGTGTGGATGGATTGTGTGAAAAACGATATGTGTATAAAAAGTGTGAATATTGAGATGACATCTGACAGAGGAGAGTGGAAAAGGAAAACATGTTGTGCCGACCCTACTTAGGTGGGATAAGGGTAAGATGATGATAATGATGATGGTAGTAGCGTATTAATGCCTGCGTTATTAATGACATCGGTAATACCGACGAAATTAGAACTATAATGCTTTGCATGTTTTACATATATCAGCAACTTGCGAAGTTTCTTGCCCTTCAAGCCTTGAATGTTTTTTTTTTTTTATATACTTTATAGGTAAACGTTTTAACCACAATCTCATCTGATATTAAATGATGATGTGGTCTAAGATGGTAAGACACGCTTAACCTAGAGGGAGACTGGCTCTCAAATGCAGCTGCCGGAACACACCAACAGGTACTTGGCGACAGATTTTCAACTTGAGGGTGGTAGCTAGCCAGACGGACTTAGAAAATGCCCTACCACCATGCTATGGTTTCATCATTATGTTTTCTATCACTGAAAGCTCCGATTCAGTTGCTTGGATTCGAACCTACGTCCTTCGACGTTGTGTCCGAACACACTACCAACTGAGACATCATCGCTTCAAATGTAAGAAGTTTTATACTGATTTTACACAAAATAAGTTTTACACACAAACAACAGAGCTCAATTTAGACGCGAATATTAGTAAACTTAATTTGTTTTAGATTAATATTGCTTTTGACAAGTGATTGGTGCTTCGTTAATTTTGTTACTAATTTTGGCGACAGTAGTTCCGTACGTTCTACTACTTTTTTGTGCCGTGGTAATACTGCATGGTCTAAAACAGGGCTGTCCAAACTACATGGGACCCAGGGCCAACAAAAATGACTCAATACATTGGAGGGCCGCAAAATATTTATAAAAATAAAATACAAGTATAATAAGTATCATTATTTTATTATCTACTTTTTCATTAATTTGTCTTTTAAAGCCGAGTTCTCGAGTGAATAATGTTGTGTGCGGCATAATCGAATACATATCCAAAACATTTGAATTTCGTCGCAAGAAAAATAATTTACTCATTTAATGTATTTAAACAAAGAAGATAAAAAAGATTCTGCGGGCCGCAATAATCCATGTCGCGGGCCGCATGCGGCCCGCGGGCCGTGGTTTGGACAGCCCTGGTCTAAAACGTTTACTTTTTAATGAAGGAACAGAGGATAATGCTAAATAAAAGCAATGGTAATATTATAAACTTTTTTGTACTATAATATTGTTAAAATACAAAAACTTAATAATTATCTATGTTAATATTATTTACATATAATAAAACAACAGCCTTCGGCATAAGAATCTACTTTGCAATTATGAAAAATATCTTTGACAGTAGCTGTATCATAGCTAACGTAAGGAATGCCTAGAGAACTATAATTACATTCCACTTCCTTATTTTCCTACTTCCAGTACTTACTGCATAGTAAACAAATAAAGAACCTTTATTTAAAAATATAATGGACCCAAATTTTACAAAATAGGTATTTTATACATTAATTAACAAGAAAAATAACTAAATATATAATATGTTCTTAACTATATATTTGAACGATATTTTTAAATCAATAAGACTTCACTTAGACACATTTTACATAACTGTTTTAAGCCATGATAACAATGAGCGTTTTTTTTATTTGCGTCAAAATATAGATGTTACATTCCTTAAAAATCTCACGCGATGTGTGAAAAGTTGAAAAGCGCTTTGAAAAGTTCCTTACTTCTATGTAGCATGGAGCAATTTGTTAATTTACAATCGATAATCACCATGGTGACAATAATTTTAATCAATTGACTGTATAAAAAATCTTATGATGGTACCTTTTTATTATTTGTGGATTTGAACAGGATGCCGATACTTTTAAGTGTATCTTCTAAAAACATAAACTGAATAAAGTTGGATAACGTAATAGGTAATAGGATTAATATAAATCACATCTAAAGTATTCATCATTATGACCAAATGATGTTTAACAAGAATATTACATCATTTGATTAATTTTATTATACAGCAACGACAAGTAGGTAGCTAAGCGCTACAAGTGCGTTTTTAAAGCGCTCTTTTGCATACAAATATAGAATTACCGAAGTAATAACGGATTTCACATCGGCTCTCACAGAATGTACTAACATACAATATAGGACAATTACAAATACAAAGCGATTTCATATTTATACCGAAATTACTTGGTATTTGTTTTATCATTATATCTAACGCATACTAGGAAAAGAGACCCACCGAGTGTAATATATTAGAATAAATAGCAAGCAGCGTCTGTTCATGCAAAGGCGTTGTTTGAACGTCATATTTATATCGTTATATTGAAGTTCGTATTAAAATGCTGTAATAGAATAAATTATAATCTGTGCATGTTTTTAGTGATAATATGCTTTTTTTTTAAATAAGCTTCACTTGTTTAATTTGTTAACGCGCTTTATAATCAAAAGTACGGTTATACTCAATAAATTAATATTTGTTTAATATTTCCTAAACTGCTGTAAAAATTGCACAATTAAAATATTTTTCTCACGGTAAATCATCCTTTACAATTATATCAATTACATTATACTTATATGAAATTAACTTATTACCGTGATGGTCCAATACATGAGTGAATAATTCATTTGGTGTAAAAAGCAAATTACATTTTGAACAAGTTTGCTTACAGATTTTCGATTTAGAATTACAATTAGCAGCATGCTTATTAGCAGAATTCTCATCGAGAAAATGTAGACCACAGAAACACTTAAAAATTTCAATTTCTTTCACAATAATATCTTCTCTTTTATTTCTTTCAATAGTATTTCTTATACCGCCTCCATTTTCAGGATTAAGGAAAGAGAATTTTTCACCTTTTGTGCTGCTATTTTTTAGTGAATACTTTTTATTAAAAATTTGACTTATTTCACGTTTGATAACAACTATAGGCGACATTTTTAATTTGGGATCTTGATTTAAAATTTCATCGCATTGTTTTTCTATGTCAAATTTTATAATATTTATATTGTCTTGTGTAAACTCAATTTCGCGTTCATGCATCTTTATATGTTCATGTAGTTTATTGGTATATAAATAGATTGGACACTTAGGGCATTTAGCACGAGACACACTTAAACTGCAAGAATGTTCTAATGTTGATTGCACATCTCTGACACAGATCGCACATTTAGAACATTTATAAAATGTGTAATCTATTATAACACCACGAAATGAAGGCTGAAGCTCGTCGTTTACAGATTTACAGCCTTTATCAATTCGCTTACCAAACAAAATAATTTTGATATTGTTTTCATTGAAAGTGTTGAGGTCTCTATGTTTTGATATATGTGATTCATAATAACTTTGATAAATTAATAAACCACAAATGTCACATTTTTTTATGTCACAATTAGTGCACTTTACTTTATGTTTTTCTACTTCACCTTTACTTACTGCCACATTGCACATTCTGCATTGGAATAACAAATGTTGATTATAAGAAGCTATATATTTTTATTAAATATTGCATCTACCGTATTATTAAGGAGACTATTTTGTATGATTTTAATCCAACTTCTGATGTCTCATGAATCTTCCTGTGATTTTTTTGCGAAGTAGTGGAAATAAATGGCAAGCCGCAAATGGGACAGGGATGTCGTCTCAGATGTAAACTGCATGAGTCTAAGTGTTTAAATAAAGATATTGGATCAATAAAACGGCAACATTTTTCACACTTATATACCGTGAGTTCTATAGGTCCATCCTGAAGAATATGAAGTTTAATCCTGTGTTCATATCTGTATATAGATGTCTGAATAAATTCTTTAATCATTTCATTGTTAGATAACGGTCCAAATAAATGTTGTGTCCAAAATGCATTCTCAGATAAGAAATATGCATTGTCATAAGTAAAAACTTTTAATAAAGATGCATTCCATTGATTTTTTTCATGAAGTTTTTGGTGCTTAGCATAATCATCTAGACTGAAACGATAGTAGCAAATATTGCATTCTAAAGAAATAATATCATTATTACTTTGGCAGTGCTCTTGACAGTGGTGAATTGTTTTATCATAGTCATCAACAGCATAATTACAATTTTTACATAGAAAAAGAACATTCGGCATTGTACAGCCTGAATCTTTTGCCATAATGTTTTTCGATTGTGACTGCGGATCTTTAGTTGGTATTGTTGTAGCTCCTGATTGAACATTTTCACTTATATTGTTTTTTGCAATAATGCATTCTGCATCGATTACTATATAACCTGTCTTTTTGGTATTTTTTATAATCATGTGAATACTTATGATTCTCCATAATAGTTTTATCAACTAAAATATCACATACAGTACAATATACTGAAATACATTGAGTTGTTCCACATAATGGTGAATGAAGTACGTAATATTCTTCTGTAAAATGTATAGCACACTGGAAACATTTAAATAAAACTTTTAAAGCCGTCGCACTATCCAAGTGAAACACGTTAAATTCATCAGAATAAGTGTGTTGGGTTTTATGGCATACTTCATCATTCTTTTTAAATATTTTTTGACAGATATTACATTTCCAATGAATAAGAATTTCTAAATGATGCAAATGGTTAATTGCTGTATTAGCTGATAGAAAATGAACATCACAAAGGGAACATTTAAACAGTACTGATTTAAATGCATATGATTTCTCAAGTTGTACTTCTGGAGTAACTGTTATTATAGCTTCAGATGATTTTTTTTCGTTTTCTACATTCAAAATTTCTTTTATATTATTTACTTTCGGATATATTGGTTGTAAGTGATTTTTACTTATATGATTATTGTAGGCTTTTATATTTCTGAAGTCCAAGCTACAATCTTTACAATGTAATTTTACTGGAACCTTTTTTATATCTGTGATATGACTCATGTTATGTTTTTTCTGAATATGACAAAAATAGTTTTTAGTAGTTATAAAATAATATGAACAGAATGGACATTGGTATGCTTTAATTTCTTGTTGGTTTAATACAGGTTGGTTTAATACAGGTTGCAAACTTTTGTCTAATCCTTTCTTAAATGTAATCTTACTTTTTTTTAGTTTAAATATTTCATACATATGCCCAATGAGATCACTTACATTTGGAAATAATTTTTGACAATGAGAGCAGGAATGCTTTGGATTGGTTGATTTTTCATTGAGCAAACTGTCAGTTCCATCAGCTTTAACATTTTTTTTTAGACATGTTTTCATATCTTTTTTATGTTTTGTTTGAAAATGCTTTTCCAAATCTCCTCTTGAACTGAAAAATGTATGACAAATATTGCATTTTGGTAATATTTTCAGTTTAGGTTTTTTCTTAATTTTAATATAGGATCTGACCACTTTCTCTGAATGTGTTGATTTCATATGGGCTTCTAATTTGAGTTTGTTTGGGTATAAGATAAGACATTCTTTACAGTATTTTTCACTTTTTTCTAAATATGGTCCAATATTACTTATTATAAGTTTTACTTGTGCTTCAAAATTTTTTTTGTGCTGAATTTTAGGTGGTTTTGATCCAAGTATTATTTTGTTGCCATATATTATTTGCTTATTATCCAACTTTGATGATGGTATAGGTTTAAGTACATCTCTTTTCCCCAGTAGTGTAACATTTTGTTTATTCTGGTAATCGTAAGTCTGCTTTAGGTCTAAATGTTCTACACTTGTATTATTTTTTGTAGTCGTAAATGTTGAGTCAAATGTTTCAGTTGAAGCTGGAACAATCACAATTGAAATTCTTTTAAACAAAAAGATTGAATTATAAAAATTAATTTTGATGTTCAAAGGTATCATTTCAGGTCTTAAACTGAATAAGTATATTTGAATACATTGTTATTTATTTTAAATTATAAAAAGAAAATATTCTTAGAACAATTTTCATACATTTCTGCTTGTTACATATAAAATATTTCATTGTTATTTTTGGCAAGAACTAAAAACTGACAATAACATGTAGAACATTATAATATTAGAGGAAAAGGACACTTATTCACTTATATATATGATATAATCTTTATCTATTTATGATGTATAATATTCTTTAAAAAACCTTGATTCAAATGTTCATCAATTTCTTCTTTCAGTACTGATAAATCTGGAAATATATTCTTCAACAGTGGATTATCCAACAGATCATGTTCTTCAATATCAATATCATCGGACATTTTGTATCTGAAATAAAGAAACATCAATATCGATTAACATACACAGATACAACTATCACTTATTATATAATACTTCATAGATTATAAAATAATTTTTGTTGAGAATACAGTAATACTTTTTTATTTTAGGTTTAAGCAACTGCATAATGTATGGTATGAAGTATGAATTGATAGTTAGTATTAGTGCTTATATTGGTATAAGTGAATACTTTATGATCAGGGTGCTAACAACATTAATAGCTTGTTAGAAACCTTGTTTCATTAAAGAATATAATTTTCACACTCTCATAGCTTCGTTGCCCACAAAGAGATTTTAACAGTAATTGTCAACTCATTGTGCATGTTTGTGATGTACTTTGCATAAAAGGTATATATACCTTTAAAGAATAGGCATACATAAATTTATGTCTTTTATAATGTATAGGCAACCTCTTGCAATTATTTTGACAAATTGATGTATTCTGATGATGATTCTGAGATTGATGATGTATTTACTTAACCTAGGAATACTGTCTTTGAAATTGAACAATCTGCAACCCTTACATTAAATAAGCACTTTATTTATCAATTGATTTGAAGTACCAACAAATGACAACCATATTACATCGTTTACAGAAAATGAGTGAGTTTATTCATTATATTTTCAGATTCATAAAAGTCAAAGAAACACGAATCTATTTGATGTTTTTTGCAATGTATTCAGAATCCAGAAAGGAAGGTGCATATAATAGTGTTTTTTTGTTCCCTGATAAGCTTCAGTTATTAAATTACATTTAATAAAAAAAAAACAGATAAATATACTTCACTAAAAGCACATGGTATAGACTTTTCTACATTTCTCCTATTTGTTTTTTGTTACATATGTTCCTTTTCCTTAACACAGCAAAACAGTTGAGGTAATTTGATTTTTGTCAAGTTTTGAATAAGTTATAAAATATGACTATTTCACATAATATTTTTAATAAAAAAAAATCAAGTAATCAAAAACAATGTATACAAATGTTAATTATAATAACTAACTTCTATAACAGTACTGCAAATTTCAATTTTTAGCTTTCATAAACGTGTAATAGCTTAGAAAAGTTAAATTATTCAAAATATAATTTACGAAAATCAACAAACAATACACTGAATATAATATGTTTGTTATTGGTGTTTTAAAATACATTTTTTACTTTATAGATTAACCAACATGTCGGTAGTTATGAAAAAACTTGCCAAAGTAAGTAGAAACAACTATGTATGTAACCTATACATTATATCACAATTGTTTATGAAATAAAATACTTTACAAACCTTATAATATTTTATAATATAGCAGACATGACGTATTATAATAAATATATGTACGAATTACTTTTTTCTATTTTGACAGAATAATAACAAAACACAACAACACAGGGGTTTCCAGATTAAGTTTTCGAAATTACCCTTAGTAGAAAAAAAAATCCAAAATAATATAATTTTGGCAACTCATAAACTTATAGTTTAATCTTTTATACAATTAAATTTATTTTCAGTTTTGGCACCTTGAAGAGGACAAATTGTTGTTACTAATTGCAAATTTATCAACTAAAATGGATTATAATTATTAATAGTCTGCAAAATAAGCTACGTACATAATTTGCCATTCATTTTTAGATGTCTCATCAAGTTTTCATTTAAAAAAAAAAAATTTTGAGCTGTTTTCTGACTATACTGACTTGACATCAATCTATTGGACATGGTCTAAAAATGCCGTTCTTTAGGAATTGTTCTATCTAATTCTAATTCTAATCTAATCTAATTTGGCATGTTAAATAAATCTAAACAAAAATCGATCAAGTAATAGTATAGTTCAAGATTTGTTTGGGTATGGAGCAAACTATCATTTCTAAACATCAAACTAAAGGTTTAGATTTAGGCCTTTAAGTGGAAAGGTATTCTAATAAGCAAGACTTATTTTTATTATAGCAAATTGCAGGGAATTTCGAGCATATTCTTATTGTAATTTAGAAAATCTGTATGATCCTTACAACCATGATATACATTATAAAAGATAAGATTTAGGAGCGATTTGGTGAAATATGTTATAGGCTGATGGCTATCAATTTTAATTTATTATAAAGTTAAATGAATCAATTTCTAGAAAAAAACATCGTCAATTAACATTCAATTAATAAAACTTGTACTACCGACCTTTAACGTTCATGTTAAATAATTATTACCTTACTTAATTACTTCCAATGCACAATTCGCCTTGATAGCGATGAATGAATCATTTAGTAAGGAGTTTATTGAAGTAAAAGTTTTTGTATTTTCAGTTACTGTAAAACTTTGTTATAAATCATTTAGATATCAAAATGTAGCTAATATACGTTAATAAATATGTATGTATATGTGTATATTTCATTATTATTTTTTTATTTCAAAATATGTCCTAAAAAGAATTGAATATGTAGTTAAAAAAATGTTGTCGATCTACCTATTTCTATGTCCGTTCAGATTTACCATAAAAACGGCTTGATCGACAATGACGAAGTTTTTGTACATGGGAGACTTGTATATCTCAACCTAAAATTGTGAAAAATTTGGCCATGTGACGTTCCTTTTTTCAAATAGAGTTTCTTCAGAAGGCTTTAATGGTTAGCACGCTACAGATATGTCACAATGAAAAAAATAACAGTTACTAAAAATTATCACTAAAATACTTTTAATGATCTTAAAAAAATTGTTTAGTATAAATATATGGTTTTCAAGTATACTCGAGATTCGTAGTTTATCATAACTAATTGCCTTATAACACAATTATCTATCAGTAGTATCAATTTTATATTAGCTGTATGGTAATGCCCATGAAATTTGATCTATAATGCTATATATGTTTTAACCCGACATTACTGTTCAAGCCTTGAATGAAAAACGGCTTACGCGGATTTTATGCAAAATAAGATAAAGACTTTAACCAATTTTCAATAATTTAGAAGAGAATATTAGTTAATTTAATTTGTATTAAATTAATACTTCTCTTCCAAATCCTTCGATCTATACCGATCTACATGTTAAAAGCCGGGAACATGTTTTCATAACGATGAGAAATTTGTAAAACAGAAAATAATTTAACTCTAGAAAATAGCAGTACTAGTCTTTGAAGAGAACATAGTTGGTAAGCTTTTATAAAGCTGTACAAAAAATTTTTACATGCGAAAATTGCAGTAATAGTTTTTAAAGAGGACTAGGTTGCTAAGAATGAAAAGAATAGATGAAATAATGTGCAAATTGTAAATTTATTACTAGTTACTCTGTAGTTAATGTCAAAGTTGTCAAATTATGTTGGGGAATGAATTATTTACAAAAGTGGAAATGTTTATATGATTAGGGTTGTAGTTTATTAATTGCTACGTATTTTTACATTTCATTTTTCGTTTAGTTACAAAAATGTTTTTTTATGAACGCTTCTGTCAATGGTTAGGGCACTTAAAATTATCTAGAGTGATTCTTCTCGTTTGTGTTATATTATTTATGGTGCCTCTGTTTACACATTATTACCTATCCAAGGTATATAAAAAGTTTTTATTTTATTTTGTGTTAGTTAGGGTCAAAAATATATCAATTTGCTAATTCTTCTTGGGTTGTTATTGTTTCGTTTTTATTCGTTCCAGGAGTCGAGCTGGTATTTCTTGACTGTTTATATTAAATGGTTAGAGGGCTAATGTCTAAGTACCTAACTACATATCACATTTCATTATTTCTAAAGAAATGTGTAAATTGAATGTCTGTTTCATGAAGTTATTGATTTATATAAATCTATAAATGTAAAATATTGTTAATTATAGTATGAAAAATAATGGCAATAAAATATGGGCTATGTCTCCCAGCAAAAACATTGCTTCCTATTTATGAAATACCTTTTGGTATTACTAGTTCCGGATATTATGACCTACAAATAAACAAATTTTACATCTTTGTAGTAAAACTAGATATAACTCTTGATTTCATTCAACTTGTATAGTGATGATGAATATATATAGCCTCATTTGATGTTAGAGAGGCCTATATCATAGAAAACATAATTAATTGTTATCTGGGTTCAAGTCCAGATCAATTAGCCATTATTCCTTTTTAAGTGCTTATCAAAGTAATCAATATTATTTGTGTTCACTCCATTTTATTATTCTTAGTCATATTATTTAGGTTTATATTTATCTTAAATAGTTTTGAAATGAGTGGCATAAATTCAAGTTTTTATAATTAAATCAAATTTTTTTTTCAAAGACTATACTAGGTATATAATATATACAATTCAATTAGATAAGCAAACAAAAATTATAAAATGTGACTAATAAATCGGTCAATATTGTTATGCTTAAAGAGCTAGTGTTAACATATATATTTTAATTAAAAGATGTGTCTCTCATAAATTATTTTTGTAAATAAGCATATGATTAAAAGTTAATAATGGAATAAGAGCAAGAAATCGGAAATTTAAAATTTTTAAGTCATGTGTTTTGGCCACACTAATAATGTTAGTAAATAATTATAGTTTGATAATACCTGAAAAGTGACAAGATAAAATAAAAGTTTTCTCTTTTTCAAGCTGACTACACTGTTGACCTGGCAAGGCTTCTACATTATCACCAGGCTACAAAATATAAAAGTTTTTTTGTTTATTACTGTATAATAGATTTTTGGCTATTATTTAAAATTAATCATTTAAAGTCTTTTTTGTTAAATGTGCCGGTATATTATATCTGTTGCTTGGGTTAATTTGCAAAAGATTGAACCAATTTTGATGATTTGTAATGTAGATAATATTTAAAAGAAAAAAACAAGTTAATGTAGTATGTATATAGGTATTTTATATGTGAAGGGGTTTTGTACTTTTTGAGATTATTGTCCTTATTAATTCTATATTGAACCATAAATATAGCACTTTTTCAAGTAGGCCGGTGAATCAGTAGATGCCTTAGGGTCAACAGGGTATGTCAGTTTGAAAAAAAAAACACTTTTTCAGATGCACTATATTTATTTAGGGTCTAAAATTGTAATTAATGTGTATTAGGTACATTGAAACACTTAAAAATATAAACATATAATTACATCATGCTACTATTAACTGAATCAAGAAAATGGAACATTGTGTTTATGTCAAATGTAAACTTCATACATTTCATTCGATTCTATACATTTCAAAATCCTTTAATGCTTTGATTAGTTGAAAGTGCTTTTCTATTTTTGATATGAAGAGTATGATTCTATGATGTACGCCATGGTCCCTTGAGAGCTAATATTTACTTTACGAAAATGTAATATGAGTTTGCGTTCTTTCATGATCCTTATGTTATAAAGACCAGTGTATGTACTATATTTGTAAATTATTTCTGTACTACTACTTTAAGAGATACTTTATTAATATATTTATAGGAGGTAATTTCTATAACTACTAATTTGGTTTTGACAATTCTTACACTGAGATGAAGCAGTATCGTCTTTGTGTCTTTTAGACTATATCTTTATCATACTAATATTTAATATTTATAGAAAAATCACGAGTCTGCAGCAGGATGTAACTATTGTTATATGCATAAAGTATTATTCTCTTATTTTTCCAGTATGACTCAATGTCAGGAAGTGTGGGCATCAATTCAATGCAGCATACTTTGGAATTACTTGGTGATGTTTCCACCATGAATGCAGCTGACTTGAAACTGAGAATTGAAGAGATGCTTAGAATTAAGGTAATTTCAGTTCATATCTATATTATTATTAGTACCATATCCACTATAATAAATATATTTTCAACATAAAGTATTTGCATTGCGTGCAGATCATAATCACTACATCAACCAACGACGTATTGGTGATTTCAAACACTGAAAAATCTATAGTTCTATATTTTTCCCACATATGGTGGTACTACAAGAACATTTCTCAGGTTCAGTTTCCTCACGAGGCTTTTCTTCACCGTCAGCTGATAGTATTACCAGCTTAAATTAGTAAAGGTACGTGAAATCCGAAAAATTTGTTGGTATATTCGAACACATAGGATTGACATTCTACTGGACACACCACTAGACCACCACAGCTACAATACATATCTGAGTTATATTATAGTACTTAGTTTTTATACACAATTTTTACCTTTTATGTGAGACAGGCCATTATATTACATTTATGTATTAAACAACTATTTTCAGTTGTCTAACAACTTTTGCAAACATATCAAACTGATCAAATAATGAGAGGGATTTTTTTATATATGCGTTCCCTTGATCCTCAGACATGATCCAAGTCTTTGTTATTGCAAGTGCCCTTTCTATACCCAGTGTATTTTCAATAAGTTGTTGTTTGTGTTACTTTATTAATGTAGTATTAATTAGAGGGATTAGGAGAGTGCACAATAAATAATAGAATGTATTAAATTAATTGTTACTTGCTTTGTGTGATAAAACAACTGACCTAATTAAGGTAATATCATTTACTAAAAATTGAGGCTTGACTTCCAATTGTTAGTATGTAGAGAAAGCAAACAAGAGATACTCAGTTACTTTTATTTTTTCGTAAAGAACCTATTTATAGATTTTTTTATAAAAGAATAGTGATAATAATGACATTATTAAACATGAATTCCAGGCATCTGTGTCTACGGAATTGCGAGAACTAGAGGCAAAACGTGGACGCTTACAACGCGAGGCAGCTGCTGCCAGCGCGAAAGCTGACAGTTCAAAAGCTGAATACGCTCGTGCTGCTGCCGAACTCCAGCGTCTACGTGTTTCAGCTGATCAGGCTCGCATCGCCCAGTTAGAAGCTATCCGAAGAGATTCTCCTGAACTTGCTCCCCCAGTCCAGATACTTCCTTCCCGCCCGCCACCTATCCTACCTCCAGTGAGTTCAGCCCTAGAAGTACACTGTCGCATGTTTTCTTGTTTCGATCACTCGCGTTGCTCTTTAACTTCAGGTTTTCCCGTTTATCTATACGATCCTGATGTATACATCCCACTAGCCAGTGCAGAGGTAGATGGATTTCTGAAAACTACTCTACGACAAACTTTAGGTTACAATGCACATTTTACCCGCGATCCGAACGAAGCATGTATTTATCTGGTTATCGTCGGTGAAGCTTTCCCAGTTGGATAAAGTTTCCTCGTAAGTAACTAATGTTAGATGACACATCTCTTTTATGTTATATAGTATTTTATGGGGGGGTCTAAATATGATTAACATTTTCAGGTCAACAACAGACTCGTATAAATTGTTATTGAATGAGACAGCTTTAAAAAACTTACCGTTCTGGGGTGGTGATGGTCGAAACCATGTTTTGTTGAACTTGGCGCGACGAGAGTTATCTATCGGATCTGGAGATGCTTTCAAAGGAGCTTCCACTGGTAGAGCGATGATTGTCCAGTCAACTTTTACTCAAGATCAGTTTCGGCCCGATTTTGATGTGATCATTCCACCTGCACTGGGCCCTCCGGGTGGAGACGTTTGGTCTGATTGTGCACCTATAGCGCCAGCAAGAAGAAAATACCTTTTAAGGTATATATACTATACTATTTATTAAATGGTGTTTTTATTGTGATACGATTTCCTATATCCATCATTGTGTCCTATTAAGTTAGATGGCCTTCTTTTTCAATGAAATCCAAAAGGAACTTTGGAAATCTGATTGGTAATTTGTAGGATTTAAACAATTAATTTCTTGAACTTTATTGAATGAATAATTGTAAGTATGAATACATAAACAACATTTAGTTTTCAGGGTTCGCAGCTTCAATCGAAGGGACCAGATAAAGAACAGGATAAATCGTTAATAGATCTGCTGGAGAAAATTGTGACTTCCGCTCCTGCTGCTGACATGTTTCTCCTACAGTTTGAGTGCGATCCGCCGGTGGAAAAACGTGCGTCGTTACCTATCGGCGATTGGGCGCTGTGCGGTACTGACAGATCTAGAAGGGCGGTCCTACGCGATTCAACGTTCGTGTTGATACTCGCACCGTCCGACCGGAGCTATGTCACCACGGCGCTTCTGCAAGCGAGACTATACGAAGCGCTCAGATCTGGAGCGATTCCGGTTATTCTCGGAGGGGACAGGATACGATTACCGTACAGTGAGGTGCTCGACTGGCGGCGGGCGGTGCTCTCGCTGCCGAGAGCGCGCGTTACCGAACTGCACTTTCTAATGCGAGCACTCGCCGACGCTGATCTCCTCGCGTTCAGACGACAAGGACGTGTACTTTGGGAACGTTACTTGAGTTCAGTACAGACCAGCGTCGATACGTTATTGGCAATTATACGGACCCGGTTGCATATTCCACCGCGACCGGCGATACCTACGTCTGGGGCTCCAGCTTTCAACGATTCTTACTTCCCGCCGCGAATAGAACCGCCGGCCGTAGACACGGAACCGGAGGAGACGTTAGGCCCACTCGAGGCGCCCTATCCCAGCCCCGCATACAGAAGAAACTATTCTGTTGGTTTGGTACACGGGTATGAAGTTTGGAATGAATGGGGCGATCCTTTCGCCTTGTACCCGCAGTTGCCGTGGGACCCTGTCGTGAGTTCAGAGGCGCGGTTCATAGGGTCCGCGGCGGGGTTCAGGCCCGTGGGTTCCGGTGCGGGGGGTTCCGGTCGAGAGTTCAGTGAAGCACTCGGCGGTGACAGACCACGGGAACAGTTTACGGTTGTTATACTCACATACGAACGGGAAGCGGTGTTGGCGGCGGCGCTAGCTCGGTTGCGAGGTCTACCATACTTGAACAAGGTGATTGTAATATTTAGTTATCATATTAAAATTAAAAATTTCTTTCACTGTCGGCTGCAATAAATATTTGCTTATAGTTTGAGATAGTAAATATAACAATTAAAAAGTTATATATGTATGGGGATTAAACACATTTCAATTAATTTTACGATATATGGCTACTAAAGCATTATCAAATAGTTACAATTCAATTTTAATCTTTAGTTAAATTTAGTCAAATCTTAACCTAAAAGATGTGACTAAAAATCAAGGTATGATCGAACAGTCACAGATGAGACCTAATCTAAGAAACCTCAATATGAATAGAAGAGTAATCTGAGTGGGGCTCTTTTTCCTAGGCTAGTCCGAGTGAGTTCGGTATCTGAAGTTGTTTGCACGTTGGTTATAAATTTTGAACTTTTAGAGTCGGCATCTTGCGGTGTCGCCGATTCGCACAATCGTTTATACGTTACAACGCGCAATAAGGCAATCATGTCAAATGCATGCATTACGACTGCGATGACAATCTGCAATTCGTATAGTGTTTGTGGTAAAAATATTTAAAATTAGTATCATAAGTACAGTACCCAACATTTCAAATTAAATCAAATCAAAAATACTTTATTCAGTTTAGGCCCTGAGAAGACCCTTATTAATGTCAAAGTTAACACCGGTTCGGAAAACAACTAAATTATCGAGAAGAACCGGGAAGAAAATCGATCTGGTTTCTTTTTTCATCAAACATATTATGACTCATATTTTTAAAACATAGTTAATTTGGCTCAGCTGGGAGAAGAATGAAACGTCCCCCAAAGACCGGCGTGCTTTGGTTTTGTAAAGCGCTCTCTCTATCCCACAGCTAACGCTAAGATAACGGTATACAAAACCGAATTTAGCCGACTATATGTCTTCTCCTCGACACACCAAATGAAAAGCCGGATACTAACTATGTTGATGTGGTTTGTGTCGTTTGCTACGTAGGTCGTTGTTCGCACAGTGTAATGACTGCGATAGACAGTCTTCTTGACGCGCCAAATTAAAAACTAGATACTGTATGATAATGTGGCTTGTCTCATTTGATGTGTTGTAGGTCGTTGTTGTATGGAACGGTCCGTCATCCCCTGGTAGTGTGAGCTCGTGGCCCGAGAGCGGTGCGCCCGTGGCGGTAGTCCGAGCTGCGAGGAACTCGCTCAACAATCGTTTCCTGCCTTACGACCTCATCGAGACCGAAGCCGTGCTGTGTGTCGATGACGACGCACATCTCAGGCACGATGAAATTGTGTTCGCATTCAGGTCAGTCCTCTATAATCATATATAGTATACATTTCAAAACTAGATGCCCGCCCCGGCTTTCCACGGGTATACTCATATAGACAATCGGACCAAATTTTCGCTTTATAGTATGAGCATGTACACAGTTAAAATTTTCTCTGGTAATTTTACAAGAAAAGCATTGGAAGCTAATAGGCAAAACACTTGTTCAAAATTATAATAGGTTTAATAATTTTACAAAACATGTGAATATCCATTACTTTAAAGATTTTGCAAAACAGCAATTTTACAAGAAATTTTTGATAAAGTTTATAAAACTACAATGCCTTGCTTACTATTATACATCTTAAAGTAATTTTACAATCAGGTTTTGTAATTTTACAATCAATTTTTGTTCAGACAAGTCTGTAATGCATGTAAATTATCAATATAAGTAGTAAATGAAAACTATTTTTTTTTATACTTTATAAGTCAGCGTTTAACCGTAATCTCATCTGATATTAAATGATGACGTGGTCTAAGATGGTAGTCACGCTAAACCTAGAGAGAGACTGGCTCTCAAGTGCAGCTGCCGGAACACACTAATAGGTGCTTGTTGACAGATTCTCAACTTAAGTGTGGTAACTAGCCAGGCGGACTTAGAAAAAGCCCTACCACTATACTATGGTTTCATCACGATGTTTTCCTTCACCGAAGGATCCGACTCAGTTGCTAGGATTGGAACCTATGTTCTTCAACGCTGTCTCCGAACACGTCACACACACTAAGCCATCACCGCTTCAAATAGTTAGCTTTAATAATTACGCAGAACATTAATTTAGGTATAAATATGAATCTTTATATGTATAACAACGAGACAACTTAAGGATAAATAAATTCCAATTTTTTCGATTCCTATAATAATATTTTAAGTTTGTTTTGTATAAAATTCGTGAGTATATTATGCGTAAGCTCGAACTTGCGGTTATATTCAGAGCGGTCAAAAAGATTCACGAGGACTGTTGATTGTAGTGTTTGTTCACAGTCTCATGTGATGTTAAATGATGGATGTGGCCCAAGATTATTGGCTGGATTAATGATTATAATCGGGAGTGAGATAGGCTCTTAAGTGTGGCCGGAACATACGATAGGTGCCTGGTGACAGATTTTGAATTTGAGGGTTGAAGCTAGCCAAGTGGGTTTCAGAAAAACTTTACCTCCATGCTGTGATTTCATCACGGTGTTTTACTTCACCAAAGGCTCCTGCTTATGGCAAGGATTAGACTCACTAGACTCACGTGATGTCCGAACTGTGTGTGCCCTATAAGCATCGCATTTTAGAAAGTCATGTTAAGGTATAAAATGTAACTCAATTACTTCTGTTTTATTTTTCTAAATTAGATTTACGTATGGTAATCGTTATTCTAACTAATATTATAAATGCGAATGTGAGTTTCTTTGTTTGTTTATTATGCTTTCATGCCTTAACGACTCAACCGATCATCAACAAATGTTGCATATACATCGGGAGTACGGAAAATGATACGGAATACCTTTCATCTAGAAAAAAAAATTGTGTGGTTTTATGAAACCAGGATGCAAGTGAAACTTTTTTTTGAGTGTAACTAAAAATTTTCGGAAAATTGTTGGAATGATAATGGGAAATCAATATTAGATAATATATCAAACTATACATTTTAATCTGCATATTATAGTACGCAATACATAATATATACAGTCATTCAGATTATAGACGCATTTTAATAACCGAGCACAATATTTATTAAATTATTGAATCATTTTGAATTGATCCATGGGCGTCGCCATATTGGCCTTGGCTGCTCTACCGAGCTCCTTACATTTTACCCCTCATTTCGCGGCAAGTTGTAATGGGACATGCGATAGATTGATGGGAAAAAAATTAGGACATGTAAAAAACCTTTCACTTTAAAAAGTTTTAACGGACAGATTTAATCGCCATTAACGCCAACGAAAAATTTAAGTGTATGAACCCATTTCACATTGATATCTCTAGAATTTTTTTCCGAGAAAGGTAAAACATGTTATTGGATGTTAAAAAATAATAATTCAGAGCGGGTCTGCAGATTAAAATGAATGTTATTATGCAACCATACATATTTAAATTGCAATTTGGTTTGCTGTTTGGTTAAACAGAGTCTGGCGAGAACATCGTGATCGTATCGTCGGGTTTCCTGGTCGCTATCATGCATGGGACCTCAATTATAACAATGGCTTCCTTTATAATTCAAACTACAGGTTAGTGTATTTTACTATTGAACTTTATCAATTCTTCATAAATAATTTATAACATTGTAAATTGTACGGCCGGTTTGTAGAAGAAAGATTTATTCAAATATCTTTTAGTTACCCTTGAAAATGTAATATAAAAAAATCATAAATTTTGTTCAGAAAAGGATGATTGGGATATGTCGTTAAAAATAACGTTGAAAGGTATTTAAGCGAATTATATGGCACTGGGCAAAACTTACAATATCATAAATTTGATACAACTTATACTGTATACGATAATCGGTATATGAAGTGTTTATAAAACTTTGTTCACTTTACGATGCGTTTGTGTAATGTATAATCATGGTGCTTATGTTTTTTTTAATGAAAAAGTTATTCGTTGTAGTTGTGAACTAAGCATGGTGTTGACGGGTGCTGCGTTCGTGCACCGATATTACTTGTGGGCGTACTGGCGCGCGCTGCCTGCCGCTATACGAGACTACGTCGATGAATATATGAACTGCGAGGACATTGCCATGAATTTCCTTGTCGCTCACATCACTAGGAAGCCTCCAGTCAAAGTAAGTCTACTACTGTGCATCGCACTTTGTATGCAAACTCTTTGTTACAGATAAACAACGGATGTATCATCGACCGTGGGAACCAGAAACAATACGGGTTTTAAAAATAGTTCGTCTAATAGCAGTTTTTTGACTGTATCTCCTTTGTACATCATTTACGATAAAAATATTCATATCAAAAATGAAACTAGATAAAATTTACGTAGTTTTTAGTTTACATAGTAACAGCTTTTTACGTAAAATCAATAGTTTTCACGTACGAGTGCCACAAACTACTTCAACACGCATTTTCTAAAATACTTATTTCCACACCACCTTGAGGTAAAGTAATCGGCGCGTATTTTATTGTGGTGTCACCAGTAGCTGATAGTCCTGATGGCGGATAGTGTTTTGTTTTATAGATCCTAGAACAAATATATCCTCTGTGAACCGCGTAATGAAAACCATGTAAATTACAGACAAGACAAAAAAGAATTAGCCAAATAGGTGCAGCCGTCCTGAAGTAACCCGCTTAAATGCATTTAGCAATTATTTTTATTTTAAAAAATATAATATACAACAGGTGACGTCGCGGTGGACATTCCGCTGTCCCGGTTGTCCAGTCACTCTCTCTGCTGATGAGACGCATTTCCACGAGAGACACAAATGCATACAATATTTTTCTCAGGTGAGTGCTAGTTATGAGTACATTATAGGGTATAACCATGACCTGAGAGATTAACGTGATTTCTTTTAGTTCTGTGAAATAAATAATTTTCTTTGTTTTAGAATCAGCTATGCATTGTAGTTACCTGTTATGCGTTTCAAATGAGAAAGTAATTGTCAAACCGCCATCTTGGTTCGCATTGCGTATGCAACTTTGGTATAAAATGCATGATCGAAAAAATAATAACATATACAAAACACTTACAATAACTGTTATTGCCATTGCACACTAAAATATAATTTACACTGAATTGCTGTCCCTTGTTGTTTATAGTACTGTGAATCATCTTTAAATAAATAAATAAACTGAATAACTAAAATAAATAGATTTTAATTACTTTATACTATAAATATATATAAATATTACAATTTTGACAAGTAGTAAATTAATTTGACGCGTACGCATTTCTCATCTCATTTGAAACACACTAATCATTTTCTCGGTAGGCGATCATGGATCTTCATATATACATTTATATATATACATTATTAGTAATTATTTACATGGAGTTAAATAATCGTAATAGATGTCAATCTCTCCAGAGTTACATTTTAGAAAAGTGATGCTCAAAATATATGAATTTTCTATACTAATTTAATTTGGTTTTACTTATAGTAGAATTGAAAGTATTATTGTTTTAGATATTGGGTTACACTCCTCTACTTTCAACACAGTATCGCGCCGACTCCGTACTTTTCAAGACTCGTATACCACACGATAAACAAAAATGTTTTAAGTTTATATAGTTAATCTTATTTTATATTTTGAAAATAATTACATCGCTAGTTAACTAAAATTCTCATAATAATCTTTTGTTAACTCGATAGCGTTGTCCTCCGTGAGGGTTAAGCTTCTAGAAGTATTAAATAGTCTTGTTCATACTTTTTCGTTTTTAATATTTGTGTTATGAAAGTGTTCGTATTTGTGAATAATATTATAAGGTTTGAAATCAAATAATTTTGTTTATGTTATTTGTTTTCCACTATGGTTCCATCGTCACAGATTAAAGAAATCCGAAGACTTAAGCAGTCTCTTTTAAATCGCTCTTCGATTAGTAAAAATGAAAGATAGTTAAATAATTGACCAAAAGTTATCATTTGACGATGGTACTATGTAACTGTGTTTAGTAATATTTTTTTTGGTTGTTAATTTTGTTACCTACCTCTCTGTAACCTTTATGATGTGCCCTTAGGCAATTGCTTATTAGTAGAATTACTGTTATTTTCTATATTTAGGATTATAAAAAACAGCGTATTTTAACGAAATTATTGTATGACTTGGATATTTATTTGCATTGAAACGTATGTACTTCTAAAGAAACAAAATTACCTATTAATAGTGAATTATATCGAGAAACTGATTATATTTAATTACTGCTCACTTACCATATTTTAACATTATACATAAATTTATATGTATAATAGCTTTTTCCTGCGGCATCCATCGCATTAATGTAGATTTTTCAGGATACCAAATTTTCGTCCGGGTTTACACAGATTCCCATTTCTGTATTTCAGGTATCAGGTTGCAATTTATTAATCTTGGTAGGTCGAGTTGTTATGCCGGATGGCCTTCTAAAAGATAAATATTTTTTTGTCCGCCGGAAACAGTATTTTTTTCTGGATGAGGTACTGCAAGAATGTTTCACAGGTTCAGGTTTCCTCACGATGTTTTCCTTAACCGATAGAGTTACCAATTTAGTTTAGTAAATGTTTGCGAATTAAAAAAAAAATTTGTATATGTCCGGGTTCTAATCTGCGGACATCGACTTGACTTTCCACCGGTCAATCCATTTGACAAACAAGACTCTTTCTTAAGAAGCGTCTTTAAATATCTAAAATTAAAATTCGAGTCACTTGAAAATTTTATATACAACTAGCTGGTCCGGCGGACGTTGTCCTGCCCAACTATTATCGTTATATTTCAACCTAACTTATACAAAACCTTGACAAATGATATACCTAAACCTCATGAATTACTCTATCTATTGGTGATGACCGCATTACAATCCGTTCAGTAGTTTTTTAGTTTATCGCGAACATAGAGACAGACAGATAGACGCGGCGGACGACTTTGTTTTATAATATGTAGTTCTAACTCGTATATAGTTCCGTCTCACTAATATAATATTATTTGTCCTTGTCTGTGTGTCCTATGTCCTTTCCGATACTTCTGACAACGTGTATGCAAAATGTGATGGTTGTCGGTTGAGTAGTTAAAGCGTGAAAACGTAACAAACAAACTCACATTCGCATTTATAATATTATTTAGGATAAATGTGAGATGTGATCTGAGTTTGATGTCGAATTCATAAATTCTGGTAATTTGTTAACTGGCTTCTTGAATATTGTATGTTTATTAGTTTGCACAGGTACTAGTCTCAGATGTTTAAGACTGATTTGTTAACTCCCACTTGAAGGTTACTTATTTTTACTAATATAATTAATAGTAACTATTTAATTTTATAATATTCGCTTCTAATTGTAAGACGTAATTATTTTTAGATAAATTAACTAACAAAAAAAAACGATTTTATTATTTACGAATAAACGTAAGTTATTGTAATATAAATCTAACAATAAAAGTTGATTGTTACTAGTCTAAGTTACATAATAATGTAAATAAATATTTTACCAGCTCCTCTTTTTTATTCAGTTTTAATTTCTTATTATTATCCTATTTTTCCTATCAGGGATATGGCGTAACCATATATACATTTACTTTGTATTAATACATCCTTGACGTGTAATTTTAATTATCCTTGATATTATATATCAGTCTAGCAATGATAATGTTAGATAGAAAACAAATTTCTACAAGAAAAAAGTTGCAAATAAACCAATATGATAAAGCAAAGGTAACGCGTTAAAGCAAAATACAGCAAAGTAGACAATAGCAATTTTAATTGTATGTAAATTATAAAATAAACAAATACAATATAAATAAATATATACACAAAATGAACATTGGATTTTATTTGATTTCTTGCTTATAATCGTTTTATCACCAACAGTTTTATATCAGTAAGCAAATGCCAGCTATTTGATTTCTGCGCTATGTATTGCGGTTGAAATCTGATCTGATATGCTCGTCTGCAACCGCAGTATACTTACCACTGGGCTTTTCTAGAATTGATTATTTTATTTCAAAACACCTTGACTATAATTAGTACTTGGAGCTGTTTCAGGTGTCAGTAATATATCCAATACATATACATATATATCTAATACTTTATATAGTTATATTTTCTTCATAATATTTTATTACCTATGTCTATGACATTTTTATAGGTATACGAGGCCCAAAGGCCCACGTATACTTCCGTTGACGTCGGAAGCGATTGACTGACCAACCTTATGACTCTAGACTAGGATTGGAAACCGTGGCATACCAATTAAAGCGCCCGCAGCCTGAAGGCAATACGAACACCCGGACCATTCCACTTTTCGAACGTAAGGAGCTTAAAGGACAGCTCAACGATTCGCATTAAACCTAGATAACGCATAGGTGGCATGCACCGCCCTTCCCTCCAAACTGCTAATACACACAAGGTCAGTGGGACGTGTGTCGATAATATCTTTTGGGACTGTAGATGCATGCAAATTCAATTGTCATCGCCCAACTACAGGTGTAAGAGGAACATCGTGGGATGTTAGTCGAAAATTGGACGACGAATACGTGTATTCGTTTACTAAGATACCGATAACAGATGTAAATCAAGTGTAATAATTATTGTTATCTCAGACTCAGATTAGCTTGACCATTATTTTTTTTTTAACTGGAGAAATCCTACATTGGATACCCTCCCACTATCAGGGGATAGCGAGAGGGTTATGCCGGACTCTTACCGGCTAAAACTCCACTGCCGCTTCGCGCACATGTATGGACCAGAGTTTAGGTTCAGCGATGTGCATGCTCCTCGAAACCCCGGTCACGTGCTTGGGTCACCCGTAGATGGAAACCGGGCACCCACCTCTCAGGAAGAAGAATTTTTCCTCCTATACTTCTCTCGACTGGAGCAGCGGCAAAAACCGTGCTCTATCCACACGGGCCTTCTTCTCACGGCAGCGGAAGCCCCCGCGCCCACCGCCAGATTAGCTTAACCTGCATTAAGACTTCTATCTATTTAGGGGCTCTTGATAAAAATAGTATTTAGCACAACAATAACACACACAAGTCGAGCCCATGATATATACCGTAGATGGTGCAATTTCTGAATATGTTCTGTCTGGTATTTAAAGAAACAAAAAAAAGAACACAAAAAATAAGTATTCTCACGAATTTTGTTCATATAAAAGCAGTAGGTACTTACTTATGAAGGGCCACAATACTGGTTATTTTTACATTAATAATTTATTAGTACTTCTACATTTTACTACTTTTGACAATCTAGGAGCAATCACTTCAAAATTAACTTAAAAATATAAAAAAAGGAAAACAAATGCCTTAATGCCTTAAGGGGATAAGGGCAGAGACAGGGTCAATGGCTTTGAACATGTTTATTATTTAAAATTTATTGCCAAAGGTTTTGGACACAACTACAGTTAATAATAAAACTGAAGTTTCAGTACAATACCTAAAATGATTCTTAAAAAAATATCTATACCTAAAAATAATCTAGAAAACTATATATTTGTGCGCCGCGCCGATGGTCAATGTTAAATCGGTCTATTCCACGAAGTGACTGTTGACCACGAAGACGTTTCGACTCATATATTTTTACGTAGAAACTCAGTTTAATTATTTCATAATTTAGTTTTGCATTTTCTAATGACCTTCACCTCTTTGTTTTGTGCTACTATTATCTTTACATATATTAAAAAACAAGGTTTGTCATTCTATTTATATGATTTTTTAAAATATTTAAACGTTCTAGTATTTGATCTTAACCTAACCTTGAGAAGATGATTCCCTAGATGGTAATATGCCGAGCCTAGAGAGAACCGGCTCGCAGGAGCAATTGCCGCAACATACCGGCAGTTGTTTAGGCATAGATTTTCACCTTGAGGATGGTAGTTAGCCAGGCGGACATTAGTAAAAGGCCTACCGCCATCCTATGGTTTCATCATGAAGTTTTAATTCATTGAAAGTTTAGGCTTACTGTGAGCATTCAAATCCACCTCTATCGACGCGATGCCTGCGTATTACAAGCCTTATAATAGATCATAAAATGAATAATAAACGGGGTTGATTCATAATATATGTCAGTTCCAAATTCAGATATGTTAGCTCTTCTTTGTTCGCGATTACCTCGGCAACCAGACTTTTTGCTACAGACTTTAATGTAAACTGTCCTCACCTCATCTCTCTTAATTCACTTAATGTATTCCAATGCTGCCGTATGCGCCTTACTTATTTCATTTGTATATCAATGACCCTCCGTATCTCCTGTGGTTAATAATGAGTAATAGTAAAAAAAAACACAGAAGGTTTTGTTTCCAGGACGTTTTAATTAAATAAACTCTTAATTTTCAAATGTACCGAATTTAAAGATATAAATACCTGTGAGGTACCTTTAACTTTATAATATGTCACAAAGGAAATTAAGAATGCTTAAGTTGTCTGCTTGCGTTATAAAATACAAGACTTAAAAGGGCGTACATCTCACATACTGGATTGTAATATTCAAGCTTTTGCAGATACAAAACTTTATGAAAATTCAGAATCATTACTAGCTTGACTTGTTGAGAAACAAAATCAATGTTCAAGTTGCATCGAATTTTTCGCTGTAATATTTTTCTGTATAATATAATGAATTAACTAAGGTGGTATCTGCAGAATTGTGCGACGTTGATGCTTTGAATAACATTATAATTTTACAGATTATCGTTACTGTCGTGTTGCAATGTACTTAAATTCTTTACCGTTATGTTATGTAACGCAGAGTGTTTGCCGACGTATAAAGAATATGGAAAGGATGTAATAAGATTTAACCCTTAGTAGCCTGATTTACGAAAGTGATTTATTTTTAATATTACTGTGTTTGCTTGAGGGTCTAGATGAAGGGAAAAATAGCTAAAAAAATCACAATATTTATTTTACATATTTATTTAGAAAAAAAGATTAATTTCGTTGGAAAGAATATTATACAACAGTAAAATACGTACAGCCAACCTATAAAAAAAACTAATAGTAATGTGAACATTCGGTTTAAAAGATTGGTATCAAAATTGAAACTCTAGGTTATTAAGGGTTAAAGACAATAGTATAAGTATTGCATTATGTATAGCCCTTTTTATGTTAATTTTATGATATGTATAAACTAGGTACATAATATATATTAAATAGCGTGGGACTAAAGAAGTCATTAAAACACATTTACATAATAATTTTAAAATATTTTATTAGTATAATATAAAGAAGGATACAGTTATCATTTCAAACATTTTATCATCACTCAAATAATGACATACAAATTCTCAAAAATTTGTCTTATAATATAACAATTATGCAATGTATATAAAGAACACTTCAATTCGATTTCTTTTTCCTTTCAGTATATATAGTACAACTATTTAAATGAATGAAACATGTAAGATCATTCACACAACGTGTACGCCAAAATTTAAATGTCAAATGTGATCGAAGTAGGTACTCCAGAGTATTGGGAATACAAATTGTGTGTGCCAAGTGAATGCGAGTTGTTTTTTAGTAAGTAGTATGTATTATATTATAGTCGTAGGTAGAGTTGGTTACGTGTCGGTATGTTTTGTCTAACTTTTTTTATATCGTTTGTTATGCAGTCCACGAGCAACGTAAAGCTAAAAAGAGGTAAGATTTTAAAAGCTACATATATAGTTCTTACGAAATCTTATTAACGCTAAATTAATATATATTTTTTGTATGATTTATATTTTTTAACCGACTTCAAGAAGGGCTCATCCTGGAGAACCTCAATTCTGAATTCGGTAGTACTTGTATTTATGAAGCGATTTGGATTTTTTTTATGTGTAAGAAGTTATCTTCTAGAAACCTATTTGGAAGATACACCAAGGACATTCTCAAAATCGAATAGCAAATGTGAAATGCTTGATATATTGGTGACAATTAAAGACCAGGTTGGTAAGTACCCAACTATGGTCAAAACCATTTTGGTGCATTTTTTGAGAGTCAATTTTTTTTTTAATGTTTCTTTGTATTTGTAAGAAATAAATAACATTGCACGCGTTAACACATTTTTCTTTATATGGAGGCTTAAAACTGAAGGTTTCGTTGTGAATGAAATCACTCGTGTTATTCCAAAAATCTTTGTAACTATTTTGCTTTTAAATAATATCTGGATTTAATTAATCCTCAGAAATCTTATTAGAAACCGCCTTAATTCTAATATTTCATAAAATTAATTTCAACTTTATTAAAAAAGCATTTTTCATAAATGAAACAATTCACTGGACTTATAATAAATAAATTACTAATAGTACTTATATGTATAATAATTATATTGGAGTATATTTAATATTGTTGAATATAATCTCAGTATCTGCTGTCGGGTATAACATTTCAGTAGTGGTTTTCAGTTGTTTAACATGACTGGTCGTTCTATGGTAGCTAAAGGTCTATTGGTAGTTGCGAGCGGGAGCACTCGCGGTCGCACGTCACCGGGGATGGTGAGGCGGCCGGTGGGGACGGCGGGGACGACGGTGCCGGCGGGGACGGCGGGGACGACGAGGGCGGCGGTGACACGAAGAGAGTGCCGCCCCACTGACTCGCGGCTTCAGGCAAGATCGTCCACCTTGCCTCCATCGAAACGTTTCAGCTGAAATTTACTAATATTATTTGAACACCAATGCTACTTTAACGAGGCGGATGCATGAGGTTATTAAAAAATAAACAGATGTACACATATATAACTCTACATGTGTCTGGAGTTAAAAAAAAAAACAGATTTTTATTGTATGGTGAAGTAATATTATATGATTAGATATTTTTGTAATATGTGTTTATAATACATCTTACGTTTTGCTCAATCGTCCAAGCAGGAGGTGCCTGACGTCCAGTGCGCTTGTAATAATATGTATTTATTAGTAATGTATAAAATTTACCAACAACAAACGCTACAATTGTTACATATAACAAATTGCTTGTAAATACGTGGAATGTTATCAAAAATAACACGAATTTCTTAGCATTTCCCGTACGTACGACTTTGACAGTCGAGGTAAATACGTTCTAGAGAGTAAAGTAACAAAAGGACGTATACAGCTACAGTTTCCTATTAAGTTCGGCAACTAAGAAAGTACTGTTTATTGCTTACTAATGGCTTATTGTTGTAGTTATTTAGACTAGGTATGATGCTGCATAAAGTGTATCATTGTATGAACAATAATGAAAACCAACCAAAGACAAGTAATTTCGTTTATCGGTAAACCGAGTGGTATTACATGGACTTTACACTGTACTATTTTATTAAGTACGACAAGTGGAAGAAAATGTAAGTGTATTATTTATGAATGTAATATGTGACGTTTTTGTTTATTTACCTCCTTGTCGTCGCTGGCAACAGACCTGTACTTGGGTGTTTCGGGCGCTGGCGCAGAGAACCCGTGCACGTAGAGCAGCGCGGCGGCCACTCCGCCTGCTATTGGCCCGGCCCAGTATACCTAAATAAGTTCACAGATATTAACAGTAATCTTCTTCATTTCTATTTAACATTTTCCTGACCTTAAAGTGAGTATATATGAATCACATGTATCCTGTTGTAATGGCTTTGAACTAATTTGTAATTTGACTACTATAGATTTTAATATCTTATGAAATAGTAAACTAAAGCATTACATTATTAAGATGAAACCACTTTATTGATTCTATTTACAGTTAACATCTTGTTAATCGGGAATTTTACTCTGAATCTATGTCTTTTCACAAATTTTTGAATTATGTAAACTGTGGTAAAAGCCTAAATACCAAGAAAACTATTTTCTTCATTATAAAGCGGACACGACTAAACACGATGCCCTAAATTTCTCCAATATTCTGTATCGCCTTGGGTTTAATGAATTAAAGTAGACAATACAAGTGCAACGACGAGTTAATTCATCACCAGTCAACAATGATAAGATCCCTCATTAGAGTTCAAACCATACAAATATTGTCCTGTGTGTATTCAAACCCATAAGACTCGGTATGGCGGTAGCATCAAATCGACCCCTTCAACCCCTGTGCGCCAACACGGTGTATTTACTTAATTATCAATGACAAATTTATATAAGTGAACATAGTACCCAATGATCATCCCATGCATTAGCGACGAGTGCCGATCCGAAGGAGCGGGCCGGGTTCATGGCTGAGCCGGTGTAATCAACAGCGAGCAGATGTCCAAGTGTTACAGTCAGCCCGATGGCGAGAGGGGCTGTCGCTTTACTATCTGGTTTATTCGCGTCACACACCTTTACAAAATAAACACAATATAAAAAAAACTGGTATTCTGTATATTTTTGTCACCGTGCACATTTATAGGCCTAAGTGGACTTCAGATAGCTCATATTTGTAAGAATTTAATGTTATTATTAATTTTTGACCCAAATCTTTAAGTAATTTATGATAAACAAATATAATGTTTTAATTGTTCACAATGTACACTTATTTTATCATTTCGCTTTACATTGGGAAAGTGTATTCACTAAATATATTATAATTATTAATATAAAATATGTTTAATGCCTAAATACTTTAAAAAACCTAAATAAGTGTACATGTAAGAAAGAAATTGCCTTAATAAATTCTATTCCTTTTTGTTGAACAGTTTTTTATATATACGAAATAAAAACATTTTGGTAATTATATCGTGGATAATAATTTATTTGCATCGATTTCGTAAATTATTATTAAAAATAAATAATATTATTTACATAAAGTTAATATTGTTATTTTATAGCCCTTAGTGTATGATTATCCCACTTGGTAGTAAGTGACAATTCGATTGAAGATCGCGACCCTCTAAACCTATTGGAAAACTAAGGGCTTACTGTGAATGTCAGCGGCCTCTACCTACATTTGAATTACATGCATGTGCCACCCGTCTGCACTCTGAAACAGGCTTAACTGTCACGTGCGGTTGCCGGAATACATCTGCACTTGTTCCCCGATAGATTTTAATCTTGATTAGCGGCGTAACTAGTCTTAAAAGGATCCATTACGAAAATATATGCAAAGCCGCACCCCGACAAGCCTCAGACTATTGGATTATGTTGTACTGACCACGAAATAAAACGTAAAAGCCATTAGGGCCGGAGAATACTATCGTTATTTTCATTACTAATGAATTTCATGGAATAAGAATTTCGGGCTGTGAGTAAAGTTTTACAAATTTTTGGTTTCATCGAGGTTTCTGTACTTTGGTTGGCGCGTATTATTGATACAACGGCGGTAGTTACGCCTCTGCTAGCCAGACCGCCATTAGAATGTTACATCACGGCTTTTTCTTTTACTAAGGACTCGGGCTCATTGTCGTAAGATTCGATCCATTATAATTTAAACTTAATTAATTTAAAATAAATGTGTAATAAAGTAGGTACTTCTAGATAACACCTAAAATGTTATTAACAAGTGCTCAACAATTTCGTCCGCATTAGATTATAGTATAGAATTTAACATAATATATAGGCAAGTGTCACCTAGTGGAGAGTTATAGGAAACTAGATATAATAAAACCCTTCCCCATACAAAAACGGGTGTGCCAACTTTAATAATGATCGATTACAGGGTATTCAGTTTTATCGATTTCGTATGTATTAAGTTCTATTTTTACATGTATAGATAAGATTTGAAGCGGCAATACTTGTGGCAGTTATTTAATGATTGGAAAACAATTACAAGCTGAATCTCATGCCTTTGTTGCTCAGCTTTAACGAGAACGTGTTATAGCTCATGTATATGACCTTGTATTACTGGGCAGAACACGATACGAGGAGCCTTTAACACAATAGCAATTGTAATATTATTGTTATGCGTAGAAACTGTTTTATATGTAAGTAGATGTACCTACTTCTTGCTGTTATTGTACTTATTATACAGCTATATTCTTATTTCAGCATGTTTTCCTCAAGTTCACAACACGAAGGAAAGTGTTTCGATATGCACATACATATTAAATATTAAAATTTGGAATAGTTTAACAAATTAGGGTTTTTGAAACGTTGATGGTTTAGTTGATAGAGTGTTCGGACACATCGTCGAAGGACGTAGGTTCGAATACTAGCAACTGAGTCGGAGTTTTCGGTGATGGAAAATATCGTGATGAAACCATAGCATGGTGGTAGGACTTTTTCTAAGTCCGTCTGGCTAGCTGCACCACCCTCAAGTTGAAAATCTGTCGCCAAGCACAGTTGGTTTGCCGAATTAATATATATGTATATATAAAAGAATATGTACGTTTCAAATTTAGTTAATATTGAAGAGCATATACAATACAAATTGAATAAAAATTGTTCGTTAAACAAGTGCTACCCATGTTTTGTACGTTATTATAATTCTTGTATGGAATAAAGTAATGATCAACTGGAACAGTGAATAAAGCAAACCGCGTTAATACGAAAATAAGCGGAGGACGATTGATTAACGCAGATTATGTGTTTATTCTCTAATATATTTATGTCACGATATACGTGTTTTGCAGTGACAATAGCATTGAATTTTGTTTTGTTTAGCGTGATCTGGTCGAAGTCATTATGAATAATATAATTTTACTTACACTCAATGATTATACATTCTTATCTATTATATATATATATACAATAAAAAAATGTAATTGTCTTCAGGTATAATAAAAAAAATATTTTTATATATTTTGTTTTTTTCTGTTAATGTATAAATTATAATGGTGTCTATTGTTAATTTTGAGTAAATTTTACGTATGATTCCTAACTATTGCGGGATATATCTATTTTTTAGAATTTATGACTTGTATAATTAATTTACTATTTACTATATATATATCTGTATATATCATCTCAAGTAAATTCATAAAAGTGGTGGTACAATTTAAAACGCGCCACCATCAGCTAAATCAACTAGATATTATGCTTCCATGACACAGGCACTGCCTAGTTTGGGGTCATTGATAAGGCTAACATTTTGTAAAGTTTTTGTAAATATTTGTATGTTGGTGGACTTGGTCATAAAAGCAATTGCGACAACAATAATTTATAATATGTTATACTCGTATGTATGCATTTTGTTACGGCGTCAATTACGAGATAAAATTGTGATCGAATACGTTGGAACCAATGCATTGGCCCAATATTTTCTAAGGGTTTACAAACTTTTACCTTAAAATATGAAACCATATATCAATATATGACATATAATCATATTGGCAATAACTGAAGCAAACTTATTGATAGAAAATATATCATATTGATGTTTAAAGTTAGTTATAGGTCCATTACATTGAAAATTAATATAAGTATTTGGTTTTATATTATATTGAATTTAGAAATAACTTATTAAATAATTTGTGAATACATCCACTAATTCTATGCGTACCCACATTGTGAGTCAAAGGCGAATTCTTAATATATTGTTATTATTATTCAATATGATGCAAACTCTATAAGTCAATGTGTATAAGTCAGTATTTATATTTAGCTACATTACGTCTTCTTTGAATTTATTGGTATTTTAAATTAACATTTGTAATATATTTTTGATAATTTTTACCGTTAATAAACGAATTGGTAAATAAGAAATATATTTTTAAAATTAATATTCGGTGGTTTGTTCTTGAAATCTGTCTACCTATTGTATATAAATTTAACAAGAACCTACAGTTAAGAAACCATCGTAATTATTTTTAAAATAGGTACCATTAATAGAAGTGTAGTCGTGGTGGATTTGTGGTTTTACCGGCAGATTATCTATTTGACGTACGCAGGTTCGATCCTTAACATGTATAAAGGAATTTTTCAAAATTAGCGTATATTTCGTTATTCAAATGAGTAACATAATTAGCTAACGGCAAAGAAAAAACTGTGAGAGAACCGGAACTTGTGTTATAGTAGCGTGTGAAAAATATAGAACTGTCTTGTCTAAAGCCGTCAATATGTCGTGGGTTGGTGTAGTTATTATGCCCATCTCTGTTATCTGAAAGATTTCTGGTCCAGCTATGGGTCTCTTATAGATTAACGTTACTGTTATTATCATTATAGAAATTAGGTAAGTTATCTTTAGGGAATTCCCCCTTACACCTTAGAACCGTAATGGTCACCGACCGTCCTGTTCCAGAGGAGTTTCCTCCAATGATCGCTCCACTTGTGGAATGAGTGTCCTGTTGAAAGAACTTCAGTATTGGGTTCTTAAAAAGGAACGTAAAGAGGTTTTTAAAGGGACAGCAACGCGCATATGATGCATCAGGCGTTGCAAGCGTCCTTAGACTACGGTGACCGTTTACCATCAAGTGGCTCACGTATTTGTTTGCCACCATCGATATATTAAAAAAATATATATATAAAAGTAATATAGCTTACTCCACAAACGACGAACACGAGTACGAAGCCGAGGAAGAATTCAATACCGAATCCTTGTAGAGCAGTGACGTTTTTGCCAAGGCTAGTGACTCCAAGAGATCCAGCAGCATGATCGGGAGTGAATGCTTTCAACAGACCAGAACCGGCAGCTGCGCCTGCGCACTGCGCGATCACGTACAAAATCGCACGTAGAGGCTTCACGCGACCAGTTGAGACCATGCCAGCAGTTACCGCTGGATTGATATGCCCTCCGGAGATATGTCCTATAGCCTGTGGTACAAATAATAGATAAGACTGGTATACTCTAAGTAAGGTTTGACTCCGGGAGCACCATCATCATAACTATATCTATCTCAAAGCGTTAGTGTTCGCAATTGACTATGTTCCTGTACGAAGGGTATGGTTGATACCACGTAACGGCGCTAGCTCATGCCTCAAAAGTAGCATCCATTTATGACAGGCCTCGAGACTTCTGTAGGGATTTGCATACCTCTGTGGTACTAACATAAGTATCAAATTTAAACCTACGTGCCTACGTGCGTTTAGACTTTGTAGTTTTTTAATTTACGTGAACTAATCAAGACACTAAAGAAAATATGAATAATAATAATTTGCAATGTAAGTTGTTTCCAATTTTTCTCACTTTAAAACTACTATACCAGCACGCAGTATACATAAACTTCGATGCTATTATTCTTAATTGGAGTATGGAAAGAATAAAGATAAAAGAAGAAGATGACAACAATTGTTTTCGTGATATAGAAGCTACACATGCCAAAAGTCGCACGATTACCGAGTGTCGAAAGACTTGCCAAATGGTTGTAACTAACGTAATATCTCCAGAAGCTGTTCTCGATATTGTATGCACTGCATGCATAATAGAAGAAAAGGAAAAGATATTAGAAAATAAAGTATTATAGGTATTAAGCATTGACTATAAACTAAAAACTTTAAGGTGCATTGATTCAATGTGATATCGTATGTAGTAAACAATGCTGGCGAACGATATGATAAGTAACCTAATCAAAATTTGTCGATCTTCTGTTTCATAATATAGGTGCGTAATCAAATGATTTATTGAATATGTTCGTATTTAGGACATCTGATGACAAAGTATATTAAAGATATTAATCACATCCGTCTATAAACGCACTGTATCTCTATTTAGGCTTAAATAGTAATGAATTATTAAGAATAGAACCGATATGATCTAATCACCATAATTATTTACATTATGCGGGCTTTACGTCACGAAGGCGTGATATCTCCGTGCTTTGTTACGTGCTCTTACTTTGGATGTCTGACTGTGGCAATGTAGCCAATAACATATCTTTTTATTTAATTAGCCTTGTTTCGTTCTTTTTATATATGTCTATTTCTTATTAAGAAAATAAGGGATTATAAAATATATATAAATTGTATAGGGATAAGGTAAAGCAGATAAGGGTCCAGATCTACTTAATATATGACAATTGCTGTTAAATATTACTGCACTATATGGAAGCGATTTATTTGAACGGTAATATAATACAGGCCAGTAGTGGAGGCGATTGCCTTTATAGGTAAGGTAATGCGATGTCGAGTTTTATACGTGCACAGATTAGGTTACATCGTAGGTATTTAGTACATGATATTTGTTATCTGTATACAGTTTAAATTACTTTTATTACTAGCTTCTGTTCTTTATTTCTTTTGTTTTACACAAATATCTGGTATATAAACATATAATATAAACGTTATCAGGCAGTTGACTATTATAGTTTCAGTGAGTATAAACGTTGAAATTTTCTAATAAAAATTACTACAATAATTAAAGAAATCGCGAATGTAACGATTCACCGTGTGATAATTTTTGCAGTAAATTTGATCAACAGCTAACACAAGGAATCATAGTCGGATAGTCAATAGATTTGTACTAATGTTGTACTACAAAATGATAAATTCTCTAATGTATAAATAATTACTTTAAAAACTTACCGAAACAGCTGCAAATACGGCGAGACCAAAAGAAAAGGCGATAAGGACGATATCAGGCGCGGCGTCGCTTCCTTGAGTGATATTTATGCAAGAGCCACATCCGAACAGGTTGAGAAGTACATTACCTGCAAGTAATTTTGTTGATGCGAAAATCTATTGACCCGGACTTTTCAGTAAAATCGACCCGTATGCTGTCACAGTGAACAGCATGACGCTCCCTCATGCCGTCATACCCTCTCTACGCCACCACTTTCAACACTTATGTGAGCCGCGTGAATACTATATTCTTATTGGCTTTTCTGTGCACTATAGTATACTTGACACATTTTTAATTATACATTCTAATATAACTTTATATGTTTCACATCTGCCAGGCGTTTTGTGACAGCCTCCTTTTTTAAAGCTATAATTCTCAATTGTGTCTTTATAATCATCATTACAATTGGTTTAAAAAGTAAACCTTCATTATACGTCTCCTTAATAAACGTCGTAATTTTCTGAGATATATCAAATCAAACTGTATTATATTATCAGTGATATATTTTACCTATAAACTCTGCAAGAAGTGCTCTGCTGATAGTCGACGCACCTCCAGACAGTTCGTCCAACCCGAGCCTAGCTCCGAGTTCACCCATGACTCTGGGAACAAAAAAAAAATGTTAGATTAAAAACTAGAAACTCATACATTTTCTACATTATGTGTATAGATAAAGTGCATTGAATTGTATCTTTTGAGTAATCATGAAAACTTGTTATCTTGTTAAGAACATATCGAAGAAGTGTTTTTTATCAGCTTAAAATCTATTTATTCTCGCTAAAATAAAAATTATAAAATTGATTTAATTTTATGTATGATATAATTGGTTCTATGATTGCTATTCGATATGCGTGTGTTATTGTTTATTGTCATTAATATTTATTGGAAAATATTCTTGCTGTTCAAATATCTGTACACAGCGATATTCATAATATTTCGTTGGATGGTATTTCGTTGATGCGTTGTAGCGCTGCCTATTAGCAAATTTTACTTAAAAGGAAAGCATACAAATCATCTCTGTAAAACAATACTTAGCTGCACCAACTTCTATAATGCTTATTAATCTCGTATATTTAACATCACCAACAGATATTTTTACATCCATAGATGTCAATGTCGTTTTTACACACATTTTACCTACACGACTATGTCTGTGTTTAGTATTGGTAAAAAGGAAATGAATTTGTGTGATGGCCGGATACAAATTACACTAATTAAGTTGATCAGTAGGGTTGCACGGTTCGCGAGTCACACACACGATGCGATCATGATGTGTGTGGAATAATTAACGAGACATGGGACTAAACTTCCCGAAAGTAGATAATATTGTACGATAATATGTATCGTAATTCTACCAACATATGCTAAGTACAAATATTAAATTATTCAATAATTACCTGTATGCGTAAAAATTGAATGCTAAACATAAATGTCTGTAAAGTCTATGAAATGTTACTGCAATGACAGAAATTTGTAAGTAGAGTTACAGAATTATTATTAACTAGCTTGTGCCTATGATTCTCTTCTGGTGATAAGAGTTTTGTTATTTTATGGGAACTACGGCTTTTATCAAGATCTATTGTGGGCCCTCTTTCATAGTAACATTGTCATTTTCACTTAATTTCTATAACTCTTTTTCAGATTCTAAGTTTCCTCTGTTAATCTTTTGTCAGTATTACTTAACACTTATGGAAAACCGTAATGAAAATACGCTGAAAAGTCTTTAATGTGTCTATGAAAATTTTGTTAAAGCGATGTAGCCGCTTCGGATATTAACTGAGACAAACAAAAGACACTTCAGTTTTATTATATGTACAGTTAAATCATTTTATCTATTTTAAAAAAGCAATAAAATGCTTCCTCACTTTGTATAACCTTGATTTAAGTCGCTAAATGACGTTATCAGTGAAAATTAGGTTAAAATAAGTAGGGTGTATGTACAATTAGAGATTAGCTTTATTTGCATAACAAATGATTGTTGTAAAAAGGAAATACGCATGGCGGCTTCTTGGCAGAAGTCCATATTGCTTTTAAATCGTGTCGTAACGTACATATGACAAGAAGGTTGATGTAGTTTGCCATGACCCGCGTCACTGTTAACTATAACCGTTTATGCACAACAGAATAAGGACTCATTTTATATGTATTTATCATACATTAATTTTATTTTGCGACAAAAGGGCGACCTTCTATCTTATGCCCTTTTGAAATATGTAATAACAAGGTTTCGAATTAAAGTCATGAACGGTTTACCTATATTCAATTTTTATTTTTTTATGGATAAGACATCATTATTATATCAATTATTTATAACCTTAGGTATGAACTTTTTCGGTCTGTGTATAGTGTACCTACAGTATATTATTAACACGATAACTCGAAATGTGCACAGTGATTTTCGACTCAATGCCTTGTGTTATAAAATCTGATTAATATGTTAAGGCTTTTCAGACTTATACAGTTTATAAATAGTATGATTCCAGAAATTCGATTTTATTTTGTTGGGACATTTCCTTTTTACCAAACTTTTAAATATTTTGATCCGAAAATTATTAAATGAATAAACATTGTAAGATGCAATATAATGACATAAATCATTACTATAATCATTTTAAGGGAGACGAATCGATAGATATTTGTCAAGTTTTTATTACATAATCTATTATCTATAGTAGTGAATTTACTTATTCACTTAGTTCTTAATTATTTATGCTGTCAGTTGAATGCACGTATGAAAATACGATATGCCATTAGCTATCTAGGTATTTTGATCCAATACCACGGTGGCACTAACCAAGTCGTAAGGAATAGGGTAAATGCAGGGTGGATGAAATGGCGATAAGTCTCGGTGTCTATTTGTGACACAGGAATGTTCTTGTAACTCGAGAGAAAGGTGTATAAACCCATCATGAGATCTGCCCTTCTGTATGGATTTAAATGCAAGGTCACGAATAAGACGAATGAAAAAAAAATTGCGAAGATGCGAAATTTAAGATGGATGCGTGGTGTAACCAGAATCGATAAAAATAGTAATGAGTATATAAGAAGTTTGAAACTAGCACCAGTGCTAGAAAACCAGAGCAGTGAAATAGCATGGTATGAGCATGTCCTGAGGAGATATGTAAGTTATATGACCAGAAAAGTGCTGATTATGAAGTTGGACGTATACAGATCGTAAGAAGACGAAGAACTGTAGCTAAGATATAAAAAGTAGTATCTAAGAATACAACGTAAAACGAATCGCACGATTTTACGCATACTTTTAGGCTGTCCTTCAAATGTATCTACTTCGCTTAGAGAGAACAATGGAAGTACGACATTTATTACGTTGTACGTGAACAAAACCCAGTACATTAACAAAACACTTGATTAATTTATTTCGTTATCCTATAAATATCTCTTGGAAAGTCGAAAATGTTAGAAGGGGATAAAATTGTATTTTTACGCTTAATAAATATTTTACGAGACTTGACTATTTTTACATTGTAACTAGCGAACCTAGTGGCCGTTGTCCTGTCGAGATAATAAAAGAATCATATAATCAAACCGCAGCGCCACCTACCGGATCCAATTGTGAATCTAAACCATTCTTAAATCCACCTGAACGCACACAAAAAATATCATCAAAATCTGTCCAACCGTTTAGGAATTCAGTCATATACATATGAACATTAGAATTATATATATAAAGATAAAGGTATGATCATATATGGTGGTGCGATGTCAGGGACCTCCTCGTGGTGCACCCCGGGCAACGTCGGTCATGTTGACCGGCGGCTGACTCCTGACCTGGATGTGGTACGTGCGCAGTGCATCCAGTACCGGGCTGGGGCGGATGAGGGCTCAGTTTGAGCCCCAACGGCCCAGTCCCGGACAGCGTCCGGCGGGGCTGGTGTTTCAACACTGGTCTCGGCGGGCGCACTGCAAACTTGACGTTGGAAAGGGAGAAATATGAAGGCAAGGTCTAAAAAATTATTACCCCAGGAGGGTACCTCCCGCTCCGCGGGGGGAGAAACCCTCCCCAGGCCTTCTGGCCTGGGCAGCCCCTCGTTCTCTGGGGGGGGGGGGGGGCAAAACCCTGCGTTCTATCAGAACAACTCGGACGCAAGCTCAAGGACTACGGAATCTGCAGAAAACACGATGACCAGAGCAAGCTCAAGGACCACTGAACCCACAGAAAACACGATGACCAAGGCTACGCTTACACGGACAACTGAATTGCCCGTCGATCAGGCAGCGAGCCAGCCAGCGCTGGAGACCCTCTCCGAGGGCAGCGAGGAGAGTCCGGCACGCATGCACACGGCGAGCGAAGGCGAGGAGACCCCCGCCAACGCTATCGCCGTGGCTGATGCTGTGCCGGACCCCACACCTCGAGCGCCAAACCCGTCCCCTCGAGAGAGGTCGCAATCTTCGGGCTCGGAGGCGGAGAAGGAGGCGACAGGGCATTGCACCCCTGTCGCGAAGAAGAAAAAGGGGCGGGGCAGGCCGGCAACGACGGGGGAGTATGTCGGCTTCGCCGCGGCCAAGACCCTGGAGGAGCGCCTCAAAAAGGAGGAGCTCCAAAGAAAGGCGGAAGCGGAGCGCAGGTTTCACGCTCCCGGAAGGAGAGGTCCACCAAGACACCTATTGCGGTCCCGGACAACACCGGGGACCAACCGACGGTGGACCTCCAAAAGAGGATCCTGGCCGACGTTGACGTAGTGGTCAACGTCGGCAAGAAGTCAGGACACCTGCAGGGCCCGTTCATCCGGGCACTCAATGAAGCGGCTGCATCCATTACGGATGCAGTCAATGAGATGTGTGCCCGGAAGGCCACCGACGAGCTTCGGAAACTGCAGGCGGCCTACCTCAGGCTGGAGGAGGCAAATGAGGCAGGAGTGCGAGCTGGACGAGCTCCACAAGAAGTTCGCGTGGGTTGAGGCAGAACTGGAGAAGGTTCGCGCTCAATCCGCAGCGACGCGCGTCGCTCTACCGGAGCCGCCCCTGACCTCGCCCCGAAGCCTTGAGGAACTCCCTCCTCTCCCGCAGCGGCGTCAGGCCAGACCGCGAGCTGAGGGGCCTCCTCCTTCCAACTCCGAGGCGAAGTTCGAGGTGATGGCGCGCTCAATAATGTTGCAGGTGGGCGACATGGTGAGCGCGCGCCTCGAAGCGTTGGAGGATAGGCTGCTCCCCGAGAGGCGCCTGCGGCCACCACTGGCCTCCGACAGGGCAGCTGCGATGGTGGCCGAGCCAGCAGCGGCGGCACCCGGGGGAAGCCCGCGGGAACCCGCCACATCGCAGCTGTCGAAGAAGCGTAGGGGGGCCAGGAAAAGGCCCCAGAAGAAGAAGGGTAAGCCCAAGCCCACCACCGGCGGTGGGCAAGCCCCTGCGCCCGGACCGTCAGACCAGGGTTGGGTGCAGGTAGGGAAGGGAGGGAGGCCGGTAAAACCGGCCAAACCCAGAAAGGAGCAGGCCTCCGGAGGGGATAAGTTCCCGAATCTCCGCACCCCGAAGACGTCAGCAGTGACGATTACACTTAAGCCCGGGGCGTGGGAGGCGGGACTATCCTATCTGGAGGTCCTGCAGCGGGTAAAATCGGAGGTCAAGGTCACGGAACTTGGCATCGAGGGCATCCGGTGGCGCAAGGCCGCCAACGGCGGCTACCTATTTGAGGTGCCTGGCGCCACCAGCGGCGCCAAGGCGGATGCCCTTGCCGCCAAGATCCGGGAGGCGGTCCCCGAGGAGGTGGTGGTGTCCAGGCCCATCCGCAGCGCCAACGTGCGTATATCGGGCCTGGACGAGTCGGTGACGGAGGCGGAGGTCATCGCCGCCGTGGCCAGAGCCGGAGACTGTCCACCGGAACAGGTAAAGACGAACGGCGTCCGCCCCGGTCTCAGGGGGCTTTGGGCGTCCGTAGTCTTGTGTCCGGTGGCGGTGGCTAAGCGGCTGGGCGATGGCCGCCGCATCCTGGTAGGATGGGTTTCGGCGCAGGCTCAGGTCCTGCCGCCTCGCCCCCTCAGGTGCTTTAGGTGCCTGAGAGAAGGGCACCTGGGGGCGTCGTGCTCCTCCGCGGTTGACTGCACCGACCTTTGCTACAGGTGCAGTCAGCCGGGGCACAAGACCGGCGGATGAACGTCCCAGCCACACTGTGCGGTGTGCGCAGCGGCTGGGAAATCCGCCGGACATAGAATGGGCAGCAGGGCCTGCGGAAGGCCTGCGCCGCCTGCTAGGCAGGCAAGAAGAAGGAGGGGCAGGAGGGGGAAGAAGCCTCCTGATCCCTCGGCGCCGTCAGAAGCCACTGGGGCCAGGACGGCCCAGTTGGCGGAAGTGGAGTGCCCCTAATGGCGGCACTCCACTTTCTTCAGGGAAACCTCAACCACTGCGCCAGGGCCCAGGATCTTTTGTTCCAGAGTATGGCGCAGTGGTTGATCCACGTCGCTGTGATGGCCGAGCCGTATTTCATCCCGCCCGGGGATAACTGGGTGGGTGACGTCGACGGCTCGGTGGCCTTAGGGTCCCAGGCCGCTGCCGGCTCTCCGTCCCTCGTTAACATCTTGAGGGGTCGGGGATACGTAGCGGCGCATCACAGCGGCGTGGTGGTAGTGGGGGTGTACGCACCCCCAAGCATGAGTCTCGCCGACTTCGAGGCTTTGCTCGGGGACCTGCAAAGTGTCGTCAGTTGCAGCCACCCTCACCCCGTCGTAGTGCTCGGGGACTTCAATGCCAAGTCTACGGCTTGGGGTTCCCCGGCCACGAACGTCAGGGGTAGGGTGCTGGAGGAGTGGGCCATAACATCGGGCCTACTCCTCCTGAACAGGGGGACCGTTAACACGTGCGTGCGACAGCAGGGCGGGTCGATAGTGGACGTATCGTTCGCTAGCCCTGCTCTAGCACGCCGTGTTCTGGGCTGGAGAGTCCTTGAGGGGGTGGAGACGTTGTCGGACCATCGTTACATACGGTTCGACGTCTCCACCCAGACCTCGGACGGACCAGCCCGTAGGACCCCCGTGGCGGATGGACCGCGTTGGGCGTTGAAGCGCCTCAACAAAGAGGCGCTTCGGGAAGCCGTCGTCGTGCAGGCCTGGGTGACAGGAGAGTTACCGGACAGGCCTGCCGACGTCGACCTGGAGGCGGAGTCACTCCAAGCGGAAGTGACGCGGATCTGCGATGCGGCGATGCCCCGGATCAGGGGGCCGATTCCCGCCAAGCGTCAGGTGTACTGGTGGACCGCCGAAATCGCGCAGTTGCGCGTAGCGTGCACGGCGGCCCGTCGCCAGTACACCCGTCAGCGACGCAGGCGGGGCCGCTCGCAGGTCACGTCCGCAGGGGAGGCCGAGCTCTACGAGGGGTACAGAGCAGCCAGATTGGCGCTCCGTAGGGCGATTGAGCAGTCAAAAGCTCTCGCTCGGGAGGAGATGCTCGAGACGCTCAGTCGGGATCCGTGGGGTCGCCCGTACCGTGTGGTACGTGGCAAACTACGCCAGGGTGGCCCCCCGGTAACCCAGAGTCTCGAGCCAGATCTCCTCCACGAGATTCTGGCTGCTCTGTTCCCTTCGAGGACAGAATACACGCCTCCCACGATGGCTCCGCCCACGCCCACGCCCAACGCGGCTGGCTGCGATGAGGACGACGAGGTCCCCGAAGTGACCCGGGAAGAGTCGAGGGCGGCGGTGAAGCGCCTGCAGGTGAAAAACACCGCCCCAGGACCCGACGGCATACCTGGCCGTGTATGGGTCCTGGCTTACGAGGCCCTCGAGCCCCGACTACGCAGGATTGTCACTGCATCTCTTCAGCAGGGCCAGTTTCCGACCATCTGGAAAACCGGCCGTTTGGTCCTGCTGAAGAAGGAGGGGCGCCCGGCGGACAGTCCGTCCGCCTACCGGCCCATAGTGCTGTTGGACGAGGCGGCAAAGCTCTGCGAGCGAATAATCGCAGGCCGCCTCGTCCGGCACTTAACTTAACTTAACTAAAATATAGAGATACTAATAATAGTAGTCCTCACAACTTCATGCCTTTTATTTAAGCATAAATTACGTACAGATAGTTATTTTATTACTGGCTTCGCTCGCGTTTATATAAATTTGTTTGAATGAAAGGTAGCCTATGTCCTTTTCTGTACGATTATGCAAATTTCATAATGATTGGTTGAGTAATTAAGGCGTGAAAGCATAACAAATCAACTCACATTGGCATTTATAATATTTGTTGGGATTCATGCGAGATATGATCTGGGTTTGTGTATAATCTTATATTTCAGAAATACAAAAGTATTACTGATAATTTAAATAGGCTATCAGTTTTAAAATGAGTATACTTTTCGTGTACAACAATTTCATGTAAGTCGGTTGATAACAAGAATATGATTATTATTAATAATTTTTTAAGATTTCTAAAAGTATTGTTGACAGTTGTTATGATGTTATAATTCCTAAATGACAACATCCTGGGTGTGATATTTTCATCGAAGTAAAGAGATAAATGTTTTATTATTCTATAGTTCTTTTTCTTTTACAAAATCAAAATCTGTTATTGATAAATTTTAGTGTGTCATATTTTATATGATACATACTTCCTGTGTACAACTTTTCAATCATTATCTTACTTTTTTTATTTCATAAGAACTTTTAATAACTCATGTAGTTCATCATCAATGAATAATATACATAATCTTCCTGTGTACACAATTGGGTAAAACCCTTTTTTTTAATTAAAACCTGACATACACGGCAAATAGAGAAAGTTTTTAACGTCATATTGGTGACCAATAGATTTATACACATCTACAGAGATAACCATCATAAAGTTTTTGAAAAAAAAATGAAATATACAGATAGATTAACAGGTTTATTAATATAGACAGAGAACGGATATACCAATCAATTTGTATAAACGGATAACTACTTTTTCTTCTTATCCTTATCCCACTTAAGCAGGGACGGCACAACATGTTTGTCATGTTGTGATGTATGGATTTGGCTTAATTATTAGGATCGACCGCGCGCGCCTCACATCAACCGTCCTTGGGATTATTTTGTAGTACCATGGTTTGATTTTGTATCCCGTACATCGGTGTATATTGACTTGAATTAATAAAGTTGGTATCTTTCGGAATATTCGTTGTCGAATACTTGATACAATAAACTATAAAACATACACATACATTTAAAATATAATAGAAAAATTAATGCAAATAAAATGACATGTCATGTCATTTTAACTACTAGATCTATTTTATTACCGTTCCGTATAATATTAATATTTATTGTAACTAATCTCAGCTTAAGAACGTTGAAATGAAAAGCGTAAATATTTTCATTTTTCATATCAGTTATTATTATCAGCATATGTACATAAGAAAAAATGCTGTCATCTAGTTGCCTAGTAGAACATATTTCGTAACGCTTGGATATACTTATAAGGTGAGTGTTTGCTTTTGATTTAGTTGGCGCTAATATATTAACATAACATACAATGGGTATTTTTCAACAGTTCTAATACCTATTACATAAATATATTTGCAGGTAGATACAGCTATATTATTAAACCGACACCCGTGACCCATCTTATTGTATCCGGCGGAGCTTTCCGTGAGAGTCGACATTGTAGCCATATTAGTGGCCTTCAGGAGGAACGCGGACATCAACAACGTTCAGTACACACGACTACGTTGGAAGGTCAATTGGGCCTAAAACCCACACATGATCTTCAGGTCAGTAAAGCGTTGATGAACCTGTGGTTAGCATGTTTGCACACCGCATCAATTGACATAGATTCCGAACTTTTACGAATGAGCCAGACCTTGCGGTCAGGAAATATAATGAAACCATACCATAGTGGTAATGCTTTGTCTAAGCCCGTCTGTCTAGCTAACACTCTCAAATTGAAAAGCTGTCGCCAAGCACCAATAGACGTGTCTGAGAGCCAGCATCTCTCTAGGCTTAGTGTGTTTACTACCTTCGACCACATTGTCATTTAACGGGAGGTTGAAATGTTAAAACTTTTTTTTTTTTTTTTATGTTATAGGGGGCAACCGAACAGGTGGGTCACCTGATGGCAAGTGATCACCGCCGTCCATAGACACTAGCAACACCAGGGGAGTCGCAAGTGCGTTGCCGGCCTTTTTTAAATAAGTGGGCCTCCGGCGCTCTCACTGACCGAACGAAACGCAACAGTGCGAGCACTGTTACTTCACGTCGGTTTTCTGTGAGAGGGTGGTACTACCCCGGGCGAGCCGACCCATTCATGCTGAAACCAGTAATAGCTTCAGCGTAGCTCTACCACTACCTACTACTAACATATAAAGAAAAAAAAAACATTAAATATTGTTCCGTAAACCTATTTAATAAACTGTTCGCGATATATTTTTCAGACGTATAACAAACACACAAACCGGTTATTAAGTATGACTAAGATGGCCACAAATGATTCAAACATAATTGCGAGTATAGTATACGAAGACGATTTAAATGAGGTAGTCCAAACTTAAAGGTTACTTGCTTTTTGCATATAGGTACCTTGATATAATGAACGTAATAAATAAATCGATTATATCTCAAGATAGTATTAAGACTTCGTTCAGGGCACTATCCATCGGGAAGTTTTGCCTATCATATGAGAAAATCGGAGTCTTCCAACTGCAATGTATGTGGGAAAATTGATAACGTGCAAGAATTATTGATGGGGTATGCCAAGAAAAGCACCGAAAGAGAGCCATTGATGAGTAGTATGAGTTTAAGTTGTCAAAATATAGGTATTTGTTACAGTATCTTGACAGAATCCTGTCGACTGATACTAAGATATTCAACACAATTCACAAATAATAATGTGGCAAAAATATTCGTTACAATGAAAGTTTAAAAAAAAACGTTTACTTACATATTCTGTTTTTAAGTGAAGTTTTAGAAAATTCGTAAAAAGAAAATTAACACAGGTAAAACGAATAACAAAATGTTGATTTAAATAGAGAAAAATATATAACTTGAACGTCTCTTTAGCTTGTATGATTGCAATCAATTGTGAATGATGTCCACAGTTTGATTCCAATTATTTATCTATTACGTACATACAAGAATGTTACAATTATAGGCTTATTTATTACAGATGTGACTTAATTATAGGAAAATTAATCTCTATAAAGATGAGTGACCAGTAATGTGATGTATGCAAAAAATGTTGTTACAATTATACTTATGGACATGATTATTATATGATACATTATGCGGAGATTACCTAAAGCGATCAATTAGTGGATACTTGGCTATGTTCTGTTCAATTTTCAGGAAGTTTTTAATCAAGTTTTGATTTAAACGATCTGGAAACGTAATCCATAGCCATAATATTGGTACGAACCATAAAGGGGAACTTCTAGAACTGAGATGTATCGTGTTATGTTGAATTCTATTCCAGAAAATATCAACATCGACTTCTAAAAAAGCCAATACCTGTTTTTTATGTGTTACAGCTGTGCGTGAATGTTTTCGATTGGTACGCTGCTTGCTTTATTATGTTTTACTCGTGCCGATCTAGAAAGTTCTTTCGGGGTCATTGATGGAAACCCATTCGGATATATCACTACGTTAGGAGACTTCTAATGATAATTCGGTTAAAAGTTTAATAAGTGTAAAAACTGCTATCTCCGTTCGGCATAACTAATATTGGTAAAAGTATAAATTATGGCAATTGAATGGCCAAAGTTTCACCTGTATTGTACAATGTACATAAACAAGAGACTTAATGGTTAAGAGGAAGGAGACTTAAAACAATGAGATTTTCAACATCGGCGAATGAGGAAAATTGTGTATTTTTGCATCATTCAGCGTACACCTGTTGTAATATCTAGAGTATAATGTCACTCAATGGATTGATTATGGAAATAAACTCTTCTACCTTGATAAAAGGCATTTTAATTGTATCATCCGGTAGTATTAATGAGTAATCTTTTTACCCGACTGCGCAGATGGAGGGTAGTTTTTGGCATATGTGCGTATATAATATATATGTCAATTTCATTATCACACTCTGTAGTTTAATCGACTTGGATTTCAATATATGAGGTGTTATTAGAATCTTCTTATTTGTGTAAGTGACATGGACTAATAAGGTTTAAAGAGGCCGTTCAAAAATACGATCGCACTTACGGGTGGAGAGGGTGCCGCTTTCATATTTTTTATATTTGTTTTTGTGACGATAGAAATTTAATATTTGTAAATGTAAAAATATTTTATTGTATATATTTGGTACGAGTCTATTAGTCTAAGAGTATATCAGTCGTGACATAATACTGACAGGGGGGGGGGGGGGATGCAGAAAATGTGAAAGCTTGATGAATGATGAAGAAATGAGGGGGAGGGGAGGATGGGTCTATAAATGTACAATTTTGGGTGTGACGTATTTTATGAACGGCCCCAAAGGATGTAAACGAAAGGTTTTGGTTTCTTTTGTTCTCTTTTATTAATAACTCTACTTGTTTTCTGGTAGAAATGTTCTTCAAACTCTCACTAGGAGTTTTTTATGAATTTCTAACCATAAAACTAATCACTAGGTATACTCATTGTAAGTATGTACTTATGTTACTTTAATAATCCTCTGCCATGTTTACACTAGCTTCCCTCGATAAAAGACGGACAATTTATTTCGTTGGACATCAAAATATCATTAGACATACATGCGGAAGCATTAGTTATACCTTTAGTACATTCTGGAAGCTAATGGACAATTTTCAGTTCGTAGTGGCCATGGTTGTCACTAGAAAATTACTATGAATGTGTAGGGACGTTGACAGTGAAAGACTATGATTAACTAAAACACAGCGTGTCATGTTAACATTCTCGTATTGATAAATTGAATGTCACCAAAAAAGGTCTACAGTTACATGTTGAAATCTTTGAAATGATTTGACTGTTTTTATTCTTCTAGACCTTTAGTTCCCAAAGGGATCCAGGGTGGACCTCAGTGGACCCTCAGTGGTACACGAGAGACTCAATGAGTGTCTACGTTGGTGTGGAAAAAAATGGGGGTTCACAATTCGTAATCGGATACAAAAAAGATTGGGTATTTCTGAGAAGCAATTGGGGGTGCAGCAATTCTGTATACACATACTATACGAGTATACTTAAATAACACTTCCTTCTAATATAAAGACATATCTAAGTACATAAATGAAAACAAAAAAACGTATATTTAAAGATGAGAAATTTGCAAAAGAATAATCTCTGGTAAGCAACTGGTCTACAGGTAGTCAAAAACATAGGAAGTGGTCTACGAGACAAAAATATTTGAGGACCTCTGTTCTAGACACTTCTAATATTAGATGAATTATTCGTTGTGCTCCATAAAGTTCATATTGTCCAGATTTAAAATATAATAGAATATAAAGTAGTACGAAAAATATAATAAATAACGCTCGTAGTAGAATCCATACTTCATGTATGTACAATGTGAGTTTGTTTGTTTGTTACTCTTTCACGAATTAAGTACTCAACTGATCATCATGACATTTTGTATAGACTTTGTTAAGGTTATAGGAAAAGGATATAGGGTAACTTCATCCAGAAAGAAAGTACTACTCGCTACGAATAGGCGAAATCTGCATTCATGCTAGCGAATTCGCAAGTAAAAGCTAGTAAATAATAAAAGTATTCTACTATAATTTGTAACCAAAATGAGACAGGAAACAAATACCGTTAGTCAGTACGTTTAGGAGAAATAACGATTCAATCATCACCTCCTGGTAGATTATTAAAATAAAATTCGACTTCCTATTACATAGTAAGTGATCACGAACACTCATTACAAGTACATTAGCGTATGCGCAACGTGTTCCAAGTACGGTTTACCTATAAATGTACAAATGATACTCTTGTCACGAATACATACAACGTAGTTGCGTCGAGACATACCTTACTGCGATTCACTGAATTAAAATATTTAAGCATCTCGCCGCTTCGAGCACGTTTTCTATGCTGTCATTATTACTGACTGATGAAAAAATGACTGATGTTTATAGGCATTTTCATTCCCTTTTTCATCACCTTAGGAGTCGAAATACCAAACATTCTTATATGTATATTAGTTATATACATATAAGTATTTGTTTATAAATCAAAAACTGCAAAATATGTAAGTAATATTAAGATTACCATGTAAGTTAGGTTATGATTTATTATAGAATAAGTTTAATATGTAAGATAGTATAAGTTTAGCGTGTATACATTTTTTCTGTTCAGCGAATAATTTCTTAGACTCTTCTCTTCCGTAGACTTAAGATAGTTAGTATTAAATTGGTAACAATTCTTATGTAAGTTTACACAAAACAATAAAAAAAAATACCAAACATTCTTCTTTAGTGCTCACCTACAATGTAAAATGAAACCGCAGGCAAATTTTGCGGGCAGTAGTTTGGGCTGTCCGTTGATACTGTCAGCCAGTCAGTTATTATATATAGATTAAGATAAACTGGCATAAAGTGGCTTTACCCGTTAAAATAAACACGGATCCTGAAGTGAGCGAGATGAATATCGTAACCAGTCCGAATGAATGTAGCAAAAAACTTTGCAAAAACATACACATAATATTAAGCCAGACATGCGTTAAATGCTGTTATTTTTGGACGAAGCGGGTCAAAGACCTTCTTGTGTGTGTTTTTTTTTTAAATTAAGGATCTGCGTTATGGTTTAAGTAGCCACTAGCAGCGACTTTATACGGGTTAGTTATAACATAAAATTATTTACTAAAGAGAAATGTAGTTACTTCCTAATAGTGAACGAAATTTTCCGAATCATATTAGTAATTGAGCAAATTACTGCCTACAAACAAACTTTACATTTTTACGATAATAGTATAAATTGTTAACCTATTTTAGGTAAATAATTATCTATATAATTTATTTCTGGGACATTTAGCCCTTTTCTAAAACATAATAATCACGACACTCTTTTCTAATATAAAGTTACAAAAGTTTTAAGAAACGATTATTTTTATAAGCACTACTACGGCTTCAGCGATGTGGTTTTCTTGCCGTAGGGCGTGGTACTTAGGGTTTTTCCTTAATAACATAAAATATATTGTAAGACAATAAATAACGCAAACGAAGTGACAGTTATCATGGAGTCATTAACAAAATTTTGGATGCAAATATTACAAAATTATTGAAAGCTACACTTTAGGGCAAAATCGAAAACAAATTGTATTTCACTATCACTACATAGTATAAAAACAAAGTCGCTTTCTCTGTTCCTATATCCCTATGTATGCTTAAATCTTTAAAACTACGCAATGGATTTTGATGCGATTCTTTTTAATAGATAGAGTGATTGAAGAGGAAGGTTTATATGTATAATAATATAAATTAAATAGTGGATAAATAGTTATTTTTGAGGTTACTCCAAATTTAACGCGTGCGGGCCACGGGCAGTAATGAATAAATCAAAACTACTGGATCGATTTTAATCATTTTTTCAGTGAATGACATATGCTATATATTTTATACCCGTGCGAAGCTGGAGCGGGCCGCTAATAAATTATAAAACTAATGAGTATGTGTAGTGACGAGGGCTGAGATTTCTTTAGGATAAACTTGAATAATATAAACAAATCTAAAGGTCCATTATAAACACCGTCTGCGTCACCACTACTTAAGGATCTACCGCAGTTCCAGTAGCGGGAAGGGTGACTAAATTGTATAAAAATATTACTTTAAGGGAAAAGCAATAGGTAAAATTCCACATAGCGTTTATTCCACAAATTAATATGTTGGTAATATTACAGACTAATAAAATGGTCATTTTGTAATGCTGTATAATTACATTTGCACGTTTGTTGCAGATGGCTTATTACAGTACAGTTATAACAGATTTTATGATTTATCTTGGGAAATCTGCTTAAAACCTTGAGGAGATTTTAATACAAAACAAGCAACACAGTGCCAAGATCGTTAAATTGCAATGAACGCTATTGTTAGACTTACAATTGTCACAGAAGCTAAAATTGAATTTTCGTTAGGTCCAGTTAAAGGTTGTAAACATGACAAATATAATTGGAAGATGCTTTTTCACACATTTTTACAGACATACAACAAATAAGGAGTACATAATTAAGACCTTGTAACTGATACTTCAGTTCTAAAAATATACAGCGTAAAAGGAATCACTCATTATATACGTCGTGGAATTCAAAATTACTTAGTAAGTATACATTTATAGATTAACTAGCTTTTGTCCGCGACTTCGCACGTGGTAACGTATATTTGATTTATCTCTCGGGAATAGTATATTTATTCTGGATAAAATGTATCTTATATCCTTTTTGATGTGTATGCAAGATATATATTTAGGCGTGAAAGCGTAACACACAAACAGATTGTAGCATTCGGTAACATAATTAGTAACTCAAGGCCAGGAGGATTAAGGGATTAAAAGTTAGAAGTAAATACGATTTCCTTTAGATATGACACATACATATATTTTGACCGGAACATTAAAATTTATTGGTCTTTGTATAGTAGTAGATACGCGAGAGTACACAGTATCTTATCGTTGTTATCACAGTGGAATTTGTTTGGAGAAAAAGTTATTTCTGATCTTTTGGCGGTATGTCGTCATCTCTTTAGTTTTTGCTTAAAGTATGGCTGTATAAATGTGTATACTCGTTAGATAAACTGATAAAACTAATCAATAACAACAAATAATCCATTTACGTTACACAGGTTGTATATTTCGCTAACTTTTTATTTATGATTCAATTAATAATCATTAGATAGATCATTTATATAGTTGGCAACACAAGATAAACCGATTTATCTATAATAGAAAAGAACTATTTATAGTTATCGTTTTTACCGATAGTTACCAGTTTACAATCTTCTTTTTCTTGAAGGTCATCGTTCTCATCGTCGATAAAATTCAATGATCCAGATTAGGGAATTAGTCCACCTCTCTGTTATATATCATATGTTTATTTCCAGTTTCAAACTGTAATAAAAACTGTTCAGGGTGTGTGATTATCGTCGGATTTATATTTATATCTCGAATTTAAATAGTACTAACCTAAAACAGTTTATTTGTTACAAAATAATTTATACCTGATTTTTTTATGTCCAACGAGAGACTTCGCTCTTCTATGTATGTATTCTGTCAATTGTATAATGGGTTACGAGGAATCGTGCGCTTTACACCTCGGAACCAAAATGTTCAAGGGTAGTCCTATTTCAGACGAGTTTATCAGAAGTGATTGGCTTAATCTTTAATCTGTTTTTATTTGTTATCTTCTTCTCTACTCTATTCTTTTCTATAAAATTATGACATATTTATGCTCAAGGGCAGAAACTATAGCCAATTTAATATATTTATGATATATAGAAGTGAATTTTATTTACTTATGACTTTTATTTCATGAGACTTCCGCTCGAGCGCCCTTTTTTTAGCTCCTTGGTATAACATATCATATATATACAAATTCTACCTTATTTATGGGTATTTTCGATTTATAAAATCATATGACAGATAACAGCCACACAAGTTTATAACTTCAAATAACAGAGATATGTGCAACATTCGATGCCTATTGTAGTTCTATATTGTTTGCACTTTACTCAAGTTGCCAGTAGATGGCGTTGCAGCACACCAACAATTATACCATTCAACCGATCGCCATAAAAACTGGAGAATGTCGATCATGGAACACCGGGAATATTTACACGAATATCATTATAGTCATAACTTAATTGTTTATTATAACGAATGGTTATTACAACAGGTAATAATAGCAAATAATTGTAATAAAATGCTTGTGAAATCGCGAGCATAGCTAGTAAAACCTGAAAGCCCAAACGCTAGTATTATATATAACCTTCACTAGATGTATGCATATAACTTGATGGGCAACTAAACAGCCTTCATCCTTACGCTATAATGTTCTACCCACAACTACAATGTTATTGTTCACTATAGATAGACTTTTGCGGTTAATTTAAAAAAAAAAAACATGAGCAGCAAAAACAGGCCCATGACGCAGCCCGGAAGCAGAACAAAAGAGATAATTATATGGAATGATTTATTGACTATGACATAGGATAATTAAGAACGAACAGAAAATATATCTCGATCACTGATGCATACGAATGTAAATTTCCATGAATAAAGTTGATGATTAAACATTTTAATATTCAAATGATATATCTATCTGCATATAGTATAAATGTTAAGTGAACGATACGTCTTAGTGTCTAGATTAAGGTGATTTTTGCGGAAGCACTATGTAATGGAATAGATATGACAAATCGTAATTAAAGGTAGAATAGTTTTGGAATACCACTTCAGACACAAAAGAATCTTATTAAGATATTATTTTATATATCTTTTGATAGGTAGAAAATAACATTTCTATATATTACTGGACTTTACGGACAAAAGTGGATTACATTTTAATTTAAAGGTTCAAATACAATAATGTATACAAAATTATCAAAGATATGGAATACATATAAAGATACAGAAGTCATATAGAATGCATATATATACCAAATCCTAATAAATTATAACCAATTACCCTTATTATAAAATCGTTTTTAGTGATATTTTGGCAAGGAGCTTAGATCTATAAACAATAAATAAATGAGTTTTTTTCTTTTAACTTTGAATACCCAAACTAACTTCGAGGATTATCTTTGAAATATTATTGTCGTTGGATAACTGCTATTGTTATTTATGTGCAGTCTTCTACAATTCCATCTATGTAGAATTCTCGATGTTTGTCTTCATAGTATCGACGTGAAATTATTTTAACGCGTCCGATGCATCAAAGTTATCGAAACGCATATCAAAATATTTGTTTCATTCATAAAGTCTACAATTTATATGTTTCTTTATTTATTTCGGTTGACTGATAATAATGGAAGTTTCTTTTTGTATCAAGTTTTCGTGTCCGTATATAACACAACACGATCAACCTTTGATATCAATTACATAATTATGCAGCATGATAATTGACGATTGTTTGTATTTAAATCTCAATATGTTGTTGTAAACAAAAACATATTTCAAATATCTGCGAACTTTACTACACTATTATTTATATTTTATACTGAAGTGCTTTCTTTCTGCCCTTGGATTGAAACTTATACGTAATAATGATTTTAGTATCGTACATATTGCTTACAATACATAATTTTCATGAAAAGTTTTTTTTTTTTAATTTCCTTACCAGATACTTATAAGAACAAACAGTTACGCCGAATAATTACACAATCAAGCGTAATTGTCGACTTTAACTAGTTGGTACACCTTTAAGAAGCGGTATAAAAATTGAAATCTTACAAAAAGGTGTTGGAATGTTTTAGTCGACCTCTGTGGGGTTTTGGTTTATTACTTGATTCATATCTAGTCGTAGATATATAACGATGACTAATAAACAAGTATAAAAAAATTGCATGATTAATATTTATATTTCCTCTACATCGTATTACTTTAATGTGGGTTTTTATGGAAGTAATTGAGTAATATTTCTAAAAATCGAAACAACTCAGACGCTAACAGGAAAAAGTGTGATTAAAATAAAATTTCATAAATATTTAATGATTAAATTTTTTTTTATATTTGGAGCTCGTTTTTAGTTAATATTACCTTCATAGAATTACATTTATTTTTACCTAACAACAGTTATTCAAGTTTATCTAAAGTTAAAGTTAAGTTAGACAAGTTAGCATGGTGGTAGGGCTCTTTCTAAGTCCGCCTGGCGAGCTACCATTCTCAAATTGAAAATCTCACGCCAAGCACCTGTTGGTGTGTTCGGCAGCTGCACTTGAGAGCCAATCTCTCTCTAGGTTTAGTGTGACTACCATCTTAGACCGCGTCATCATTTAACATCAGATGAGATTGTGGTCAAACGCTAACCTATAAGGTATAAAGAAAAAAGTTAATCAAGTTCGAATATTATGTGAATGTGGATTTATAAGTTAACAAGGGAATACCCGCGATTTCAACTATGTCGTTTATTGTTTTAACAACATTTTTTTATGTACAGAGGAAAACACATAAGCACTACACCGCTTTTCCACACGGCAAGAACTCGCACGTCACTGACACGGAGTGCTTATAATATCTTAGTTAATAAGTACAAGATTGATAGTATAAGATCTTGATACAGTATAAGATAGCTTTATTATATAAAGCTATCGTGTTTTTAGAGAACGATCGATTTTCTCACAAGTAAAATAAATAAAAAATGATCGAAATATATCCAGTACTTTTTAAATGATGCGCACACAAAGACAGAACTTTTTATCATTTTATATATATATATATATATATATGAATTGAATGTTGACATTTTTAGATTTCTATTTTAATAAAATTAATGACCCTGGACACATAATCCATTTAGTTTTGGTCAGTTTATTGATATTTGTTGTGTTACAAAAATGACATATCTCCAAATAAACAATTCACTATAAATAGGCACATTCATCATTTAATCTTAGAAGTCGTTTACGTCATCATTTTTTATTCTTTGATATTATGGTGTATTTATATACGATTAATCGCAAACTTATTACGTTGAGTGATTTTCCTTTTTAATAAATCTCATTGAAATAGGTAATGTTTCATAGTATAGGTAGCAAGGTGTGTTGTCTGCAGTAATAATAGTAACAAATGGCAATAAGATAATCGACTGTTTCCTTCAGGCGAGCTGCCGAGAGCCGAGACGCGCCCCTGTTTCGCGTGACCTCCCAACCTACTCGAACTTGGCGTTGTCTTTAGTAATTTATAAATAAATATGCAGATGTCTCATAATTTATTATATCTCATAACCATTTCTTTTTTGTATTTGAATATTAGCATAATTCAACGGCTGCATAAAAAGGTGTGTGGATCAATCATTTAACTTACGTGGTCATTACAGCAATCAATGCGTAATCTTAACGCGTTACTTACGTTTAAAATTCATTTAAAAAACGTTTTTTATTAACATTGCAATATTTGTAGATACCCACCAATTAAAGATGTAATTTGTGCTTTATACATTTTTATTATGCCTGCAATTGCTATTTTTATATATTAAAATAATGTTTTATGTACTCTACTATTTATACCTTGTTTATTTTTCCTATATATATATTGTAGGTCTGCTATTTTTACATTACCTATTTTCCCTATATATTACGGTTTTTATTGATATTTTATTTGTCACGTACCGTGACTTGCACTGGGTTCCAGCTGAAAATCAGCGCTGAGTGTCTTTTTGACACTTAGCAAATACTGAGCTGGGAATCTATACACGGCTAGGTCGCGATCACTATAGAAATTGTTGTAAACTAGTGATATTGAGTTTATTCGGTGAATTACCTGTTTTTTTCGTAATGTTACTGAACGCTGTTGGTTTGACGGGCCTTTACACATTTACCGGACTTTTGTGGGCGAGCGCTTGAGGCATTCACCCCTGTGCCAACAAGCTCAAGACTACCGAGTGAATATCTACTATCCGAAAGGCTTATATGCCGTCATGAGAGTGACGATCGGCAAATGGATTGCAGATCCCTTATTGGTTGACAATGTTCTTAAATTATTCTGTTATTACAAGTACTGTCACTTTGCCATACTACAGTAAAAGTACATAATATAATTAAATAGATAAGACACAGTGCCTTCGTTATTCATAACTCGCTTTATAAGTCATAGATTTATTTTGAAAAGCAGACAAAATAATTATTTGAATTAAATAGAAAATAAATATATAAATTAAATATCAAGAAAACATAATAATTGTATAGCAAGAGTTGCACAATATGTGCATGCTTTGATGTGGCAGTAACATAGTCATGCCCATCCTGCTGCAAAATAGCACTGTTTAAGCGGCTGTTGGCAGACTGTGCAATGAGATTTTTTAACTCCGTTCCCAAGAGTAATCTATTAAAATCAAAGATTGTAGTTCTTTTGAGGTTGGGTGTATTGACCACTTAATTTCAGGTGGACTGCATGCCGGTTTGCTACATTTCATATGATAAGTAAAAATTTTTTTTGGCTAAATTTTAATAACAATTTAATACTTTCAGTTCGTCTATCGCGCCTCATCTATACCCACGTAGTTTTATAGGTACATAAAATACATAATTTATTTCAAATGAAAGATTACAGTAATCCATATGATTATCTATGTATGTACGTAAAATGTAAAACTCCACGACATAATCGATTTTTAGGTAAAATTTCATTAGAACCCGTCCTGACAAATATTAATAAACATACTTTATCATTAATCTATATGACGTATAAAAATGGAAGTTGGTACATTTGAGATCGATAAGCCCTAATAGTGGTTAACCGATAACCATAAATATTGTCTATAACTCGCTATAAGTCGGCATTAGGTTATATTTTATCATTGTTAAACTCTATATTATAATTAACGCGGAGTAAGTCACGGGAGAATACTAATATTATAATATCATATTATAATTATTACTAAAAATGAATGTGAAAGCTTTTTTACATCGCCACAAATTTTTTCGCCAATCTATCGCAAGTCGCATACAGCCGACAGCGGAGTAGGGGTAAAATGAAAGGTGCTCGGCAGAGCAACCCAGGCCAATATGGTGGCGCCCATAGCTCAATTCAAATTGATTAAATGATTCTCAGCTTTTACACTGCGTCTATCATAGAATAATTTACGGAAAAAATTCAGTGAAATACCTACAGTCCAAAAAATGTTTCACTTGGATCGTGGTTTCATAAAACCACACATTTTTTTAAAGTATTTTATCTAATAATCAATCCTTACTAATATCGTAAACTAGCTTTTGCTTACGTCTTCGCGTTAATGTAGATCATGAACAATACTTCTTTTCTGGATGAAAGTTACGTTATACCCTTTTGTGCACATCTTTCATTTCACATAAGTTGTGTAATTAAGACGCGAAAGCGTACCAAAAAAGTAAATTAACTCACATTCTCATTTATATATTAATAAGGATGCGAATGTGGGTTTGTTTGTTAGCATATATGTATTCAGGTATGTTTCACAAAAACATTACTGTTCCCGATGGATAGCTTAAGTTTACATTAACGGTAGTAATTCAATAAATATTATACTGAACCACGAAGCAAATATAATACAATCAGATAATAATAATAATCAACCACCACTATGAAAACGTAACATGATTCTGTACGGTCCACTAGCGGCCTTGTCAGAGACGACGCACGTTCGAATCACCACTCTTGAGTTCGTCGGCTTCCTGGGGACCTATTATGACTATCATGACGGTATGACGCACTAACTTTTTATAGAGTCGGTCTTCTAAATTTAATTAGTTCGTATAATTGTACATAAAAATCGGACAGGTAAAACTAAATTATTTTAACAAAAAATAAAACTGACTTTAAATATTATCCACTGTACAAAAATGCATCAGTACATGTTTGCCTGCAGTCTCTTAATTACGATACATTTCTTATTCGATTTTTATGAGTTCCCTGGTATATCTTCGAAGTTCAAAGTCTATTGTTAATTAAATTAAAATGGGACCCCTTGAAACTATCACCTTTCTAATGAAAATGTTTTTGCAAATCGGCTTATAAATCACGTAGTTATGAGGTAACGAACATAAAAAAAATACAATTAAGCTGACAATCTCCTCCTTTTTGAAATTCGATAATTAAATATGTTCATGTACGTAATCTAACCAATGAATCATATAAATATGTGTCGATGAAGGTGATACAAGCCCGGTAGTTCCTACCCACCTGGCTAAATAGTGCGTGAAGAACACCGAGGGGTTTCAGTCAGTACAAATCTGATACTCCCACCTATGCTGCTTGGCGTGATGAAAATCTAAAACGATTCAACGCAAGAAAAACAAGGTGATATAAGCCCGAGATTGATTAGAAGTCTGATATAAAATTAATATATTCGAAAATCTTTTTTTCCACTATTAATTCAATTATCATAAACAGGTTGCATTTAAAATATTCCAATTTGTTATCATGTCGGCTTTTATCTAATATGCCATTTAAATGTATATAACAATAATTTTCGATATCAAGCGTTGCTACAAACAAAATATAGGTAAATTATTGAAAGGAGTGGCTCGTTTGTGTCACCATTAAAACGGCCGCACCTTTTTTGTATCAAATGAAGGTAATTTCGTCAATTATGTTCTTGTAAATTACTTCGTGTTTGATATTAGAAATAAACGCTGTTTTATTCAGTATGTCATCAATCAATTCTAGTCAACGAAATATTTAACCGGTGGAATATCAATTCGATGTCCGCAGGTTTAAACCCCGGTATGTAACATTGTGCCATACCAATGTTTGCCTGCATTTACTCATTTAAATTGGTAACACTATCGGCAGGCGGTGAAGGAAAACATCGTGAGGAAATTGAACCTGAAGAATGTTCTTATGTTACCACCGTATGTGAGAAAACATAGAACAGTGAATTTCTCAGGTTTGAAATCGCCAATAAATCGTGTATTGTCGTGGTGATTATGCCCATATCTTCCTTCAGTCTGTGACCCTGCAGTAGGTCTTTTACAAGGCGGTTGGTTGATGATGATAATGCTGGTATTGCAATTGTTTTTTATATGTAATCTAATAATATAATAATACTAATGTAAATAATAATACTCATCATCATATCTTGAGAGTACAGAATAAACTTAAACTTACTTCATTTGAGACGGAGTAACAGAATATAACTTGCGCATTATATACTATTATTGCTTCAGGTTTTATTAACAATAATCCATTTTATTTTAACTGAATCAACTTTTAATAAATACTTGCATTAACTATCTTTGTATACGTGTAATGATAACAGTTCCACGTTATCGTTAAATAAAAATAGATTTTATATTACCCTCATAGTTTGGTAGGTCCGAATGAGATCATTTAATTGGTAGGCGTTTGGCACTCTGGACAAAAAAGTTTTAGGCAGCATTGTCAATTATGTAAGGTACTCGCTAGTTTTTCAACTCTCAGTTAACGAACGTTGCTTGGAGCCCATTGTAATTGTATCCCGAGAACTGTGAAGGAAAATGATGGGCCTGTCCCCATGACTCAGTAATTTGGAGAGTAAAAAATATCATTATATCTTTATCGTACGGCGAATACACGAAAGGGATAGACGGCATATTATAAGTAACATCAATTACCTTTTTGTTGTCCGAACGAGATTACATATCGTTTATTTATTACTTAGAAATACTAATAAAAAACGGAATTCCATTTTGAATTGTATAATGACGAATTTGACAAAAAATATGAACATTATATATATTTTTGAAAAGTTACATTTGTTAATGACATCACCGATTTCCTATTATATATGAGATAATGATGCAAATATATCTTGAGATACGCGAGCAAATGATTACATTTATTATCAGTTACGATGAATCACCATACGAATATTGAGTAAATTTAGTGTCCCTAAGATTAGGATAATTTTTTTGTAGAAAATATTAAGTCGTTCAATTTGTCCGAGGGTCACATGGATGAATATTTGTTTCACTATGTACCACATAAGTAAAATATTACCTACTACGGCAAAATGAAACGATGCCGACTAGGTGATAATTGATTATAATCCGATATCTAACATAATATTCAGTTAAAAGCGTTACGTAAACGCATATAAACTTCAGATAAGAGACAACTAAAAGTCATACAATAGCTATAAGATTATAAAAGTCACACCGACTCGAGTCAAATTACCTTCCTTGAGTTTTTATGTTGTAAGCCTCTGAGTAAATTAGTTACATTTCAATGTCAAGGTTGATTCAAGAATTTTGGTTTGTACGTATCGTAAGCAGCTGCAAAGTAACTGTCGTTTTATTATAACTATCAGTGTTTATTCAAGTTTATCAGTGTTATTTACATCCTGGAACGCGGATCGGATCACTCGAAGGTAAATACTAGGTGTTACAGTCGTAAGCTTGAATTTCGTTTAGTTAATTCAAATTTTCTCAACCGTTGAAAGAATTTTGAAGTACTTATCAATGTTTACTTAGTTTTACTTATCAATATTTATCTATAACCTCTTTTTATACAGCATGTTTAAAATTTAGAATGCCATTCACAGTAAGGCTAACTATGGTTTCAATTCGGTTCTAAATTTTACTTTTTTTTTTTATTATAGGGGGCAAACGAACAGGTGGGTCACCTGATGGTAAGTGATCACCGCCGTCCATAGACACTAGCAACACCAGGGGAGTCGCAAGTGCTTTGCCGGCCTTTTAATATATGTGGGCCTCCGGCGCTCTCACTGGCCGAACGAAACGCAACAGTGCAAGCACTGTTATTTCACGTCGGCTTTCTGTGAGAGGGTGGTACTACCCCGGGCGAGCCGACCCATTCATTCTGAAACCAGTAATAGTTTCAGCGTAGCTCTAGCACCTACCAAAAGTTTTTGAAATTCACTCCGTACTGTCATAAAGCTATACTGAAGTCTGATACTGAGATATTAATTATGAAAATAAAACTAATCCGATAAAGATAATAGTAGATACTTTATTATTTGTATATAAATAGGGGGAAGATAAAAGAATTCAGGCCTTTATAAAGCTACGAATGTTAATTAATATTAGATAAGTTTGAAGGAACATCGTAAAAGTACAGATGTCCTAAATTAATCACCTTGAAGTTAGTCACGGAGACGAGTAAAAAATCGTTGGATTAAAGTGAAAACATCGTCTCAGTGTAACCGCGACAATATGTATTTGTTTAACTTTTAACTATCGCTGTGAAATAACTCTTAGCGAAAATATGTTATCAATTTTAATAGTCGTCCTTGCGTGTGAACTAATTGTACCAGCATTTTATTTATTTTTTACAGCAGAAAGTAATTATTTTGATGTTTATTCCTAGATTACAATACTATTGAAACAAGTAATTTTCATTATTAATCATGTATGTCTACATACAAACTCCTTACTTAGGAACCGCAGGTAAAACTACTGCAGACAGATAAGATACATTGTTTATATAACTCAGATAAAAATAATAGATTATTTATTGTACAAGTTTAATTTATAATATGATATTTACTTATGTGGCTAGGGTTTTTGGGCCAGTCTTAATAATTATTGCCCTTATTGAATATCAATAGAACAATGAAGCAGCATTGATATTATATTCATATTTTTGGAGTTTTTTTTAATAGTTTGGTATATAAGTATGCAGAGATCAATTTCTAGTAAAGTGTAAAAAATATTTCTTGTACGCAGCAACTCATTTTCCAATTACAGAATTGTATTTAGGAGTACAGAGGGTAACGTCGATAAGCTTCTTTAATTATTTTTTTTCGTATTTTAAAGAATTATGGTTATACTTATGCCCTTTTAACAAAAATAAATTAAAATAATATTCTACAATTTGACAGTAAAACCTCATTTATTACAAAAATATACTGAACACTCTAGTAGGTACTAGACCACAGATTTTAAAATAGCTAAGTCGGATAGTAGCGCCAGTAATGTGTAATTTCTTAATCTTTACAAGCATCGATAAACAATGGTAAATGTTTGCACAAAGTGATAGTCACTTGTCACACGGTATATGTATTAAAGTAAAATAAACTAGATCTACGCTGATAGACATTGTCCATCTAAAATTGAAGAAAAATAAACACTTTGTAAAGTTTTCCGTTTATAGATAACACTTATGAAAAATATGACGTTTCCTATACCTTTCAACAATATAAATTTACGATCTTTTTATAATATATTGCAGTTATAGATTAATGATAAATGAAGTTTCGATACTTTATTAAAAGTATGGAAACAGAAACAAATAGAACGGTTCGTAATATCTACACAGTATGAAATTGGAATATTAAGTACTGCTTTTTATAGTACTCAATAATTAATGTAGGTTTTTTATTATATTTTTTTAAAATATTAAACTCGATTTTGGTTCTGGAATGTGTGCGGCGTTTCATCAAAACAATTACAATGACGTAGTTATAATCATTAAATTAATTACTTAGATTGATGTTGTAAATTTTTTGGTTTGCGTTTTCCATCAACGTTAATCAGTTCGAAAAATAAGTCCGGTGAAGCTGTAAAGGCCCATCAGGCCAAAAGGGTTAATCAGTTCGAAAAGCTTGCGTTTTCAAAATTTATTTTTAACTATACAAGTTGATCCCAATCTGTAACTCTATTTCTGTTAGGAACGGGTATAATTAACATTTAATTAGGAACAAAAGCTAAATATTTGTATAGTAGTAGGTAAATCTATCGACATTTTAGTTAGTATAAAACTATAAGTGCACTAAGGTTGAAATAACAGTTTACAAGAGACATTTTTTTTCTTGGAGGTTGACACTTCCAGATTCGGAATTATGATTATTAACATATAAAATTATAATTTTAATAAAGCTCCAAATTATTCTAATGTAAATTCTTTTGTCTTAAATGCACTAAGTTACTTCTAGTTTGAATGAAATATATATACATAAAAAACAAAGATATTTATTCAACGTAGATAATGCTGCGTCCGTTGTTACCGTTGTTGTTGAATAAATGGGGCTGATTTGTTCCACCACACGACCACAACTACTATATGACGAATTCGTATCTTTTGTCCAATTGATGTGATAATGGCCAATTGGCGGCGTTACTACTATTACAGTCTATTCTAGAGCCACGGCCAATCGTCACCCGATTGTCATCAGCTTATACAAACAAAAACATCTGGAGAAGATAATGTTCAAACATTTACTGTAAGTATATGTGATGATGTTTAGTTAAATTGACACAGATAGCGGTGATTAGAGTTGGAATTTACCTAAGTTTACTTATGAACATTTTTTACTTTTTTTTTTTTAAATAGAATCTTTTGTAGGCAATTTTTTTCTTATTCCGTTAATAGTGACACCTTTCAGTCCATTTACTGTACGGTTCCACTCTCTGTTGCGTATAGCTTCATAGTTTTATCAAACAAGTAACGCGGCAAGATTTAGTCGTATCTAATGACAATCGAATCTACGTACACTATAATTTCATTCTATTACTAGATGTTACGATACTATATGAATGTCCTTGAAACTTAAAAGGAAGGTGTATAAAACTATTATAAGACCAGTCATACTGTATGTATCTGAGTGCTGGGCTACGAAAGAGACGGATGAGAGAAAACCACATTTGGAGATGCGAATATTAAAATGGATATGTGATATAACTAGAATCGATAAGATTAAGAATGAGTATATCAGAGGTCGTTTGAAAATAACACCAATGATAGAGAAGTTGAATTGTAATAGGTTAGCATGGTATGGCCATGTTACTAGAAAAGTTTTAAGTATGAAGGTGGAAGGATATAGGAGTAGAGGGAGACCGAAAAACGATATGTGTATAAAAGACTTGAATAGATCACACACACACACACATCACACTGAAACATGTGACATCTAATACGAGAAAGTGGAAAAGGGAAATATGCTGTGCTGAACCTACTCAGGTGGGATAAGGGTACGAAGATGATGACTAGCTATTAAACTACAGAGGTTCAAATAAAATAATAGGTACTAAGAACTATGGACTTGTAAAAAACAAGTTGGATTTATATATATTACTTTTGTTTTTGTATAGCACCGATAGTAGTAAGCTATCTTTATATAATAAAAAAATCCTAAATCAAACAGTAATGGAAAAAATCATTTGTCACGACGGTAATGAAACTCTGTGATGTCTGTCTGTATTATTTGCTGTAAAAGCTTTGATTACTATTTCAGGGTTACGGAAATTGTCGGATTACTTCTATATAATTACTCCAGTGACTTGCTTTGTTGGTGAATAAGTATCAAATAATTTATGTGTATACAGTTAGTTTGAATTTAATTTTTACTTATCAATTAGAAACGTAGTAATATGTAAAGCGCTATCTAACGTTTTCTAAAAAATTTACCACCTTCTGCTACTTCTGAAAGAGGGATTAAAAGAAGTACATAAAATAAATTATGTATAATTCAATAACCAAGTCGTACCTGTAATTTGTATTGAATCTGATGCTAACTGAGCAGCGTTGTATTTAATTGTAAGTAGCGTAAAATACAAGAACTTCAGCGAGAATGCAAATATTCACTACGAGTCATCGACATTTAGATATGACGATAAAGTTTTCTAGGTAAGTAGATATACAGAACGCGATAGAGTGAAGACAATTTATAACACGGAATATTTACTATACATGTGTTTTAGTTGACACGTCGGCGATAATTGTGCCGTCATCAGATATCATGTATAAAAATTTAGTATACGTAAAAATTGGTTGTCTGTAAAGTCGGTTTACGGACGATAATTTCACGTGATAGCGTCATAAGAAAGCATTGATGAAAAATTGCAAACTTTTTGCTGCAAAAGATAGACGCGTCACAAGCCGAACGCTCAGGCCGATCATGCCTCTCTATCGTTTGTTCCGTGCTTTAGCTTACACGATCGGCTCAGGCGGAACGTGACAATGAGTCATTATTTTTTGTGCGTGAATTTTTTTTATTTTCTCAAACTGACTATACTGTTGTCCATGTTATAGGTTCTACAGTTCCACCAGACTATTAAGGGGAGCGTTTAAGGTACTCACCTGATTCGTGCGTGCAATACATTGTACAATGAGATTTACTGCGGATTATGAATATCCTAATCCTTACTAATATTATAAATGTGAAAGTGAGTTTGTTAATTTGTTACGCCCTTCACGTATAGACTCTTATCAACTGAAACCATCATCAAGTTTTGCAAACACTTAGTCAGAAAAAATGTATTGTTCCCGAAGGACAGATCAAATCTACATTTACGCGAGCAAAAGCTAGTAATTAATCAAATCAAAAATATTTTATTCAGTTTAGGCCCTGAGAAGGCGCTTATGAAAGTCAAAGTTAGCACCGGTTCGGAAAACAACCCAGTCATAGAGAAGAACCGGCAAGAAACTCGATCTTGTTTATCTTTTCATCAAACATATTACAACTCATATTTTTAAATATAGTTACAAACATAGATACATATAATTACATATATTCACAATATATTTAAATATGAGTGATGATGGATTAGTTGATAGCGTTTTCGAACACCGCTTCGTAGGATGTAGGTTCGACTCCTAACAACTGAGTCGGCGCTTTCGGTGAAGGAAAACATCGTGATGTAACAATAGCATGGTGCTAGGGCTTTTTCTAAGTCCGCCTGGATAGCTACCACCCACAAATTTAAAGTCTGTCACGAAGCACCAGTTGGAATGTTCAGGCAACTGCACTTGAGAGCCAGCCTCTTTCTAGGTTTAGCGTGACTACAATCTTAGATAACATCATCATTTAACATCAGATGAGATTGTGGTTAAACGCTAACCTAGTGCTACCTACGCTAACGCTAGTAATAATATGATAGATCCCTCTGGAACAATTATTCTTTTCTGTACCCCTGACAACGTGTATGCAAAATTTCAAGACAATCTGCTGAGTAGTTAAGGCGTTAAGGTTATTGTAACGACAAACAAACCTATAAATTCACTAAGCGTATTTATATTATTAGTAAGGATCATATTTATTATTAAGGTTTTCTTTTTGATACTTTTATCTTACTTATGTGAGAAGGATCTGTTAGCCTCCGGTAACTGGGGAAGTACTATAAGAAAATACGCTCGAAGCGTTCACGGTTCACAAATTTATGCATAAACGTGTCCATGTCACGTGTTGATCCAGAGGATATCAAATACAAATTAAAGAGAGGGTTTTTGTGCTATGAAAGCTGACAGTTACTAACAATGGAATATCCGGAAAACTTCCAAATAAAACACGTATTAAATTATACGATAACTAAAAAAATATATGATATATATATATATATAGTAGAAGCACGTATGTACCTTCCTGATATTATTCGTGTATATTCTATTATCACCTTTCGGTCACAAGCTATATAACACTAGTATGACGATAAATAAATTTAATTAACAACTCGATAAAAAAAAATTACTATATTTTCATGTCTCAATGCCATTGACAAATAGGCTGAAAATCGTTGAATTTCCATTACATCACTATACACTCTATTATTGAATGCCATATTAGGAAAGAGGACCCTTACATATATATTTTTTCTTTAGGGATTAATTATTTCTATTATATATATATTATAGTGTAATAGCGACACGCTATGATGACCGTTTTGACGTTTGTCCGCTCCTGAAGTTTGGTATAAATTAATAACTACATTTTAATATGCAAATTGCTGTTCTTTATTGTCGATAGTCACGTCTTAAAATGTATCAAATATATAATTTTAAAACACAGCGTTAATTAAATAAACTGCTTTTTAAACTATATATATGTATCTAAGTACTAGTATATCTAATTATATAATATGGTCCCGCGGTCACATCCATTATCGTTTTTACTAATAAAAAATTGCGCCGTTTGAAATAATCCCTAATGGTTATAATTATTAGTGTACTTTTGAAAATACAACTCGGTATTTATATTTTTCAAAATTCGAAATTTTATTTTTATATCCTATAGATAGGATCACTAGTCAGCACAATTACCACTTCCGGCAAACTAGCGTCAATGTTTAACGCAAAACAAAGCAGCATTTGATTATATTTTTTTCGAAATTAAATCAACATTTCACGCCTCTATTGTAATGTATCAAAAGGGCCATCATAGCGTGCCGCTATTATAATTACTATTGATACTTTGATAATAGCCAATATAAGATTATACATTGCAGTAATACTTGGAACTTACGCGATAAGTTTGAGTGAGCGATAATCGTCTCAGTGAAATTCGTTTAAGTCTATGTACAATTTTGCACAGAAGTAGTGTTTAATTGAGACCACAAACTAATTAAAACGTAATAATTTTGAAGATCAATGTATTATTAAATGTTCGGTAATATAAAAAGTTTTTTGTTATAGACTACATAATATCTAGACAATAAAGTCGTCTGACGGGTAAATTCTTTTTTCCTCTTGCATAAAATATTCTTATATAAATATTATGTGAATACTTTTTAATCTTTATTTTGTATGAAGATGCGTTCTTCGCTGTGTCTGCCTTTTCTAATATTTTGTCCATTTATAATAACTGACTTTTTTATTAAGGTTTATGGAGATAATATGTATTAAGTTGGGGTATTACTGTTTTCTTGATAATATTTAAGAGCAGCAGAATCTATGCAAGCACCATCGTCTCACCTACTTTTACCCTAAAGCAGTACCAATGCTCGCGATTCTCTGATCCAGTTTGAAGTTTCGGTGAACGAACTATTTTAAGCTTATTCCCCAGGAGTTGCAAATTATTATAACTAACTCCAGTTGCGATTACTGCATAACACCAAGTTTACTGCATATGTCTCTTTGGTACTTTATAACATTAATATAATCAATAAATCTCATACGTTATAGAAATCATAGCTTTATAAATTAAATCACACGAATACTTAAAGTATATCTTCATATGGAATCTGTAATGTATGTAGCGTGCATAAAATGTATGTGATGTGTGTAATATTGTAGGATAAAGAAATTAAGGGTTTAAGATTATTTTAGGATCTTTATATTTGGTATAATATCTATAACAGCTTTTCTTATTTTGTTTATAAGCTTTTTTTTCAACAATAACGTTTACGATTGAATTTGCAAAAGTCCAACATATTTAACCTAAGCTGATTTAGTAATAATTATACATTTAAGTGAATAACAGTGAAAACTAAGTATATTTACACCCAAAATAGTGATATCATAAAAACGAATATAAATTGATATGTTAAAGAGTACAATTTTCCTGGTACAAAATTAAATGTAGTGATAAACTTCCATTAATATGTTAACTAAATATCTCAAGAAAATAAACTTATGCAATAACATGCACACATTTACACTAGTAACAAAGTTACGGGGAAAAAAAAATCTTAGTACCTAATCATGTTTTTTTATGTCACTAAAATTAACTCGTATACAATTGTTTGCAACAAAACTGTATTAAATATAATTAAAAATCGAAATTACACAAATATAATTAAAATACTAAAGACTTTATGAGTATTAAGTACTTACGTTTGGTTATTTAAAATTGTTTTCAAAAACTTTCAACTTTTATTCACGAAGCAATAAAATGAATTTTCCACTACACTGTCGATTAAAGATTCTTTACGTAATAATTAAATATTTTATTAATTTTCCTTTATATAAAGTCGTTTAAACTCGGTTATCGCAGTCGACTGTTGCGCGTTTTTGTTGTCGATTGAATACAATTTTGAACCAGCCGCTTTTACTATGTGCCCCCCAGCTTGTACGATTACAACGCCATCTAAATGATGTCGACATATGAATTGTGAGTTTAGAGTCATCTATCGTCAAATAGCGAAAGATCGTAATTTCTCAAGTCATTCGTTAAGCAATTGTGCATTTCAAATATTGAAATTGCAACATTATTTGTTATCACATGTGTATGTTCACGGGAAGTTTAAAAAGTATGATTATATGTATAAAAAGAAACTCGTTCATATTACTAAAGTTTTTATTTTTCTTAGAAAACCTATATTACAATCTTTGAAAAAAAAAACATAATATCCTTAACTAAATATTCTGTACTTGTCTATACATAAAGTAATATATATCTTCTACCTATTTATTAAATTTTGATTTTTAAAATGCTACATTTCGAATAATTAAGTTGATCATAATTAGTCGAAATTTACGATTTTAAAAATGTACATACCAAATCTGCATTAATTATCATATTAATCATATACTATTATTATTTCAGCGTTTTTATTCATAGAAACTATAAAAATGTCATCCCGATCTATGTGTCATCTCCCAAGTCGCAGCGTGTTGGAGTTGCTTTATCTTTTTTACTAGGAGATTCCTTTTCTGCATCTAGAAAACAGAATTGTTTTTATTAATAAATTCTTTCTATATTTCATTATAGCAATTATCAGGAATAGAATTGCTTTGATGCTGTTAAGAATCTAATATTGTCTATGTAGTTTTATCTGTATCTATGCAAATACTCTCTGTCGTCTATGGTTTTTTTTCTATCAATTATAGATGGTCCGAATGAAGAAGTGATTTATTTTCGTATAAACTAATTAATTTCAATAAAGGCATCCTCTACTAAATAGATTTTGATATCCCTAAGTATAGAATGTCTACTTGTTTTGTTATTGCCATGTCTAGTATTATTGTTGTATGTATAATCTCAATGTTTTAATACGCGACAGGATTGAGTTATTGACCAAAACCTCACCTAATTTAAAGTAAATATGTGGCCTAGTAAGTCTAGACTGAATGATTCTCAATGCCGGTTTATAATAACATACCTATAGGAGTTTGAGGACAGATTTTCAATTCGAGGGTGGCGGCTACTATATATGTAACTTTTATGGTTTCTGATACTAGGGCATTATTACATCTTGTCTAATCGGCTACTTTTATCAATTTGAAAACAAATTCCTAAGCAATAACTTATCTCAATATATTAACTGTGGAGCTACAACTTTTTTTCGCTAAAGCTTCTTACAATCGTCGAGTTAACCATTAGACGTGATTGTGATTTTACTAATAGATACTAGTGGCTGTACCACAAATAATAAAAAAAAATAGAAATGAACTGAACTCGGAATTGCCATCTCTTGGGTTTTTATTGGCAGACAACTTGTGCTATTGTGTCAGGTGTATACGCTAAGTATTAATTACATATAATGAATCCTAATGTTTTAATTTTCAACAGTACTACTATAATTATATAATAGGTACTCTTCTATACACATTATTACATAATATTTACCTCCTTCACCGACTAGGGTAGATTTGACAGCGGCTGGATTTACACCCTGTTTCAAAACCATCGTTCCGTCCTGTAATAATTACACAATAAATTCTTGATACATTATAATTTCAAAGATTTTACTAACTTATAAAAATTATATTACGGCCTCGTCAATATTCTTGGCCGCTCTGAATATAGTCATAACTTTGGGCTTGAGCGTAATATAGTCAAGAGTTTAATATAAAATAAAGTTTAAATATTATTAAAGGATTCTAATATTGGTATTTATTTATCTTTAACTTGTTTCAATATTATACATACAATATGTATTTATACTTATATTTATGTTCTGCGCAGCTATTTTCAGAACAGTCCTAAAATATAGTGAAGATTGTACGATTAATTGCTTTCCTCTTCGCAATTTATTTTCTTTTTCTTCAATTTATATTCTAAATAATTTGGCTATGTATCATAGTAAAGTTAACCTAACCTAACGCGTTCTAGTGAAATAGTGAAAACCTAATGTAAGAACTTAAGCATAGCGACACAAGCTTTAATGTTGTATCTAATTTCATTCTTAAAATTAATTCAATTTCTCCGTTTTTTTTGTGATATTATTTCAAGTAATATGTTAATAATATTTCTTACTACTTACCTTCATTTCAACGAGTCCCTTCTTAGCCATTGCTTCTACTTCAGCTTTGGTCATGACAATTTTTTGTACCTTCACCAGCTTCTTTCCAATTTGCATTTCACATACTTCACCGCTACCCACTGTTAAATGTCGTAATGGGTTTATACAATGTTCAATATTACATGGGTTAAAATTGTCTAAATAAACTAATATGACATGGCTTTAAAATGAATTTGTGTTCTTCATAAAATAATATAATAGCCAATTTAGAATAATATACAATCAGAAATGATTAATTAATTTTATTTAAAGAATAAATTAAAAATTATACTCACATCGAGCATTGGCTGGCAGAGGTAATGGTTTTACTCCAGGAGGTAAGGCTTTAATAGGTACCTGAAAAATTGTATGTATTTTATTTATAATAATTCAATTTAAAATATTACTACAACGATTAGTGATTCTCGAAACATGGTAACCACTTGAATGAATTGCGGGAGAAATTTGAGAAAAAAGTAAATAAGGTTTTATTATGATTCAGATTTAACTTTATTTTTTAAATATAATCAAAAACTCGTTTCAATATCGTCGTTTATACTAGTTAAAGATTTTCATCTTAAAGGCCCTATTTGCATTCTGTTTTTGCATACTCAGTTTCGAGTATTTGTGCTCCATCTACAGTCATAAATGTACATCTTAACGAAACCCCTGTATTTGATTTGTCAGATAATTAAATACATACTTTCTTCAGAGTCTGTCCTGTAGGTGACACTAAAACGCCACTTGTAGACGGGCCGGTCTCCTAGTGAATAAACCAATAAATAAATGTAAGTTAATAAAAATGAAATTGAATCATTTAAACAGTCAGAAGAATTGTTACCGGGTTCGAAGGTTCCTTGGAATTGATAGTACTGTCATTATCTTGGTCAGTAGTAACAGTGGACTCTTTGGAGTTAGTATTCTCTCGTTCCGGCTTTGTAGGTTTTACTTCTTCCTTTTCCTCATTGTCTTCTTTTTTCATCTTATTGGGTCTGAAAAGTAATTATTATTTATTTAAAAGAATTCTATTTTTAAATATACTCAGTTATTTTCAGGTTTTACGTTTTGCAAGGGATATATGCATTCAATCAAACTTTGGAATTTGGATTAAAAGTACCAGCAAATTAAATATGTTAAGTTAGCAAAATTTGTGAATTGTAAGAGGTATATTCCATGTACGTTTATATTATAAAGGTTATTAGTGAAATTAGTAAAACTTAAATTTATTATGTATTTTAGCTGGTCACGCATATTACATAAGGGTGATTTTTTTAAGGAAAATTAAATAATAGAGATGTTTATGTTGATTTATAAAACCTTTTTTATTTATTACATTATCTTCTAGATTTATAGAATTTACCTAAAGGTAATTGTAGTTTTATTTTTGAAGTTATACTTCTTTTGGCGCGTTAGGGGAAAATTATGAGAGTAAATTTTTATGATGCGCGAGCACACCGTCACGAAAAACCGATACCGTGAAGTTAGCTATAGTCAACATTTTATTCAAAAAAGTATGTATGTATTAAATAACTTTTTTCTATTGTTAGTGTCGTTTTTTCTACAAACGTAGAATAAGGCGAAAGATAACATTTTTGAAAAGATTTTTATCTTGTTACGCCAAAGAAGTATAACTTCTAACGCGTGTACATAAGTACACACTATTTTTATTTTTTTAAGAAAACGACAAAGCGACTATACGACGCCTCTGTCGGTAGGTACAGTGTAACGTAAAAACAATTATTGCCACAGAGGTCTTATAGTCTATCGTCACCCGTCGTTATTATGCTGGTCTGCTTTTAGTTTGTTAAAACGTTAATAACTTTACATTAAATGAAAATATCGTGACAATTCTTTTTTTTTAGATAAGGTCCAAGTATCTAAGAAGTAAAACTAAAGAGATTTGATCGAAATCTATTAATCTATTACGTGATGCGCGCATTACGACACACTTCAATCATTTTATTTAGAAATGTATATATAGAAAAAAAGTTATATGATAAAAAACTAGCTTTTGCTCGCGTTAATGTAAATGCCTCTTTCTGTACTCCTGAGAATTTCTATGTAAACTGTCATGATAATGAAATGTAAAAACGTGGCAAGCAAATACATAAATTCATATTTGTATTTATTTATATTAGTAAGGACGCCTTATAAAATGTTTATCTCGCTAAAATGCATAATGACTGCATGTTTTACTAATTTCACTAATAAATATTCCATTATTATCCATGTTATTAATATAATTATAAGATTTTACATACACTTGCTGTGCGTCTTTTCTCGGTCGGCCCCGTTTCCGTGGAACTGTTGTTGCGTTTGTAACTGTTGCCGGTTTCGGTGTTGGCGTTTGCTTTATACTGCTTCTTCTGTATTTTGGACGAGGCTGGAAACAATTTATTGGTTTAAAAACAAGACTAATCTGTCAAGTTTTCTTTTATATTACACCTACTTTAAAACGTTGAAGAGTATCATTCACAAGGAATATTTATCTCTAAATTATGAACCATCGCAATAAGGGGTCGTCTATAAATGAAGTAATGTAAAACTTTTTAATTTTGATCTCGTTTCATTTTATCTCTCCTGCCCTCTTCTGCGCATGCGCGTCATATCGCATATCGCATCCCATTTCACGTATCGTTGAACGCGTAGTGCTTACAAAAATCGTAGTTTCTTAAAACGTTAATAGCGTTGTATCAAATGAAGGTACAATGGTACTTTTTTTTACAAAAGAACCAAGTGTCTAAGAAATAAGATAAGAAAAAATTTGATCGAAATCTATCTATTAATTTGTACGTGACGCGCATACAACCGTAGACCTCAATAATTATATTTATATAATTATTTTCTTAATTACTATTGAATTACCAAATATTATATAAACAAATCACTGACTACAAATTACGATTTCTTAGTAATTTTAGATTTTTTATTTTTTATCTATAGCAAATCAATTATAAATCAAACCTTTTTTTATATACTTTATGGGTTTTTTAGCGTTTGATCACAATCTCATCTTATGTTAAATGTGATCTATGATAGTAAATATGATAAACGTAAAGGGACACTGGACCATAAGTGCAACTGCCGGTATAAACCTATAGGTGTATGTCGACAGATTTAAATTTGAGCTAGCTAGGTATGGTTAGAAGAAACTCTACCACCATATTAGGAATGTATAAATGTAACAAAGAACTTACTTCAGGTGATTTTTCGACTTTACTAAATTCTTCATCATCCTCGTCTTCTTCATCAGTCTCATCGGGCGACTCGGTCGACTCCTGGGAACTAGAGATAATACCTATACGTTAAGTTAGATCTATCCAAAAATCATTTATATTTAATTTATAGTATATATATGTCGAGGAGGAACAGTTATAAAAGTATGACGTCAATTATAGATAACGTCCTCTTAACCATTTATTTGACCGGTTGCTCAAGACCAATCAAGTATCAATAATATAGCGATTATCTTAAACAGACACAGACACAGTAATTACTGATTATAGTTATGTATTATCTTTAGAGATGTGAACGGTCTGAAGCTTCGCGCTAGACTAATCTTCGCTCCTTCTTTTTTCGACCTGACTATCCCTGTTGGCCTGATGGGCATTTACAGCTTCATCGGGCTTTTAGAGCGAGCGTTTAGGGCATTCAGCCGAATGGCAGCTTGCTAAAGGTTGCCGATGGGGCCGAACCTCGACTTGCGACTGTTGCCTCAAATACAACACCGCAATTCAAATGAAACTATTCATGTAAGCTAAGCTAACCATACGTGTAGCGTGTAGATGTATTTTGAGTCTGACAATTTTAGCTAATCCAAAAGAAATATAAGTGAAATAAAAACCCTTCCGCAATATGTGTACCTACAGTGTGTGCACGTGTGTAAAGTGATCTGTGGTGTGTGATGAACTGTATCGCGCTAGCAAGGTGCTCGAATGCTACACTCTGGGGGATCGAATTTAGGCTTTAATCGCTGCCTACGGTGGCCACGACGATTGACGAGATTTAGTGTTATCAATAAAACAATTTTGGGAAAAGGCCGTTTCTTTGTTCATACTATCAACGAGCCGAAACCTTTATTTATACATTTCTATTCTTCATACTTAACGCTTCTTAATCTCCAATATAAAGTATTCAACACAGATAATAATATCTATATATTACGATTTCAATAAAAAAGTTTATATCCCTGTTTTTGTAGAACTTCGACCACTAGTAGTTAGAGAAGTAATATATATATATAAATAAAAAATGTATAAATATACCTGTCGCGGATCATTTTCGCGTAATCCTTTATCTTCGAAGGTCGTGTAGAGCGACGAATCGCCTCCTCATTGCCATTCTTATCGCTGGAACCATTTTTAATGTGGTTCTGAAAACAATTTACATTTATAGAACTATACATATAGCAGAGATATACATACACACTTATACATTTTCCATACAAACTATAACATGAATATTCACATTCGTTAGTCATACATACATACACTGTTCAAATAATTACCATGTTTTTTTCCTTTGGTGTTTCTTTATCTATTAGTTCCTTTTCCTTGTCCTCTTTTATACTATTATTCTTTGGGTCTTTCACCTCTTTGACTTCTTTGTTCTCTTTTACTAACAAGCGACGTTCAGGGATTTTTTTCTCACTTGTCTTAGATAATATTTGTTGAGATTCCTTTCCTCCTGTTGGTCTACATATTCAAAGTATTTTAGACGGCATAAATTTAAAATATTCTTTATGTTGGTTAACCTCGCGGCTGATATTTTAAAACCCTGATCTCAAATTGGCGATTATGATTTTATCTCTTTTTATTTAATTCTAGGACATTGCAAATGTCAAAATTTAATAAAAAAATCGTACAAACAATAAAATTATTTAAAAATAAATTTTACATAAAAAAAATATAATTTTACAATACATAATTTGTTATTTTACAAAGTCTTGTAATAAATTAAATCAACACTTTTTAAGCTTATGCTGCCCGACATTTTGTTGACCTGTGCCTCATGAAGTCTAAACTTAATTGCATGAAACTTAAAACTTTATGGTTTTAGACAGTCCAGGAGTTACTAAATATTGGTAAAAAATAATTAACATTTTTTTAAAGTTGAGTAAAGATTTTTAAACCCCGTTAAAAAACAATTCGATTGAGCCAATCGTTTTATCATAGTAATTATTTATATGTGATTAGGTTTGAATTAAATATTGATAATAATGACCTTAGTTTTGGTGTCGACATGTGAATTGGTGGTTTTCGATTCTTCAAAACGTCTAAATTCTTAGATGGTGTTTTTACTATCTCGCTACGTGAATTTGTCTGAAATAAAAATCATTGTGATAATAATTTAGGTACTGTAAGTTGTAACGTCTGTGTAATAACTAAATATTTTGTTATGTATGTAATAAGTTAAAAAGGGATGTAATATGATAAAAGTATCAAATTGATATATATATATGTATATACATTATATATATATATATATATAGTACAATAACTGGCTGGCATATCAACGCACAGCCCAGACTACTGGGGCTAGGGCCGTGAAGATTTGACTGCGTGTTCCTTTTACATTGTAGATGAGCAATCAGATTTTTGGAAATTCAACGCTTAAGGCACGTGATACCCGAATTGAAAATTTGTATAAAAATTCTTCATTATTCCGTCAATCAGTTATTATTTTATATATATGTATATAGATAACAGCCGAAACTTATTTCTCCATAGAAAACGTTTGTGAAGCCAGGGCAAACTGTAGCAGTTGTATATTATAAAATATCAACAAAGATTTAGAATGTATTATTTATATCGTAGGTACAAGAATATATTTATACAATATTTATGAAATAAAACCTATTTGGACGTGATAAGAATTCCAGAGGGAAAAAAAATTAAAGTACAAACGCTTCTAACGTAAAATGGACGGAAAATAGTTACTTGTCTAGGGAGAGACAAGAACAGAAATATGTTAAGAACCGACAGAGATAGAACAAACAACATAAATGAGTAAACTATTAGGAAAACAAAGCTGTGTTATCTATAGATTAATCATTGTTTATTTTATCATACCAATTTAGATATTGCTATAAAAGCTTCACTTATGTCTCATTTACTGATGTTGTATACATATATTTTTTTAAAGTTGCTAATCTTTTACTTACCCTCTTGAGATCTTGCAATTCCTTTTCTAATAAACGTAATGATTTATCACTAGCCGGTAACACCGGTGTGTTATTACTCTCCGTTTTATTTATCTTCTCCTTTTTCTTTGGAACTGTAAGTAAAGCTTTACGTAATTAAAATGGTACGAGGTTTGCCGTTGTGCGCGCATCACTCAAAAATACTGGACATATTTCGATCAATTTCTTTTAGGTTTAAATCGTAGACACTTGATTCTTATCTTAAAAAAAATACCACGATATCTTCATTTAGTATAAATTTATTCGTTTTAAGAAACAACGATTTTTATAAGAACTACAATTTCAAGCAGTGTTTTCTTGCCGTGAGAAATTGAGGATAGCGGTGGTGCGCATGCGCCGGAGAGGGGATGAAAACAGATAACATTGTTTCCAAAGAATATATTTTTCTCTGAACATAAAATATATTTTTAAGATAATAAACACCGCCGGCAAAGTCGCGGGCAGCAGCTAGTTGTTAATTGGCTAGTTTTGTTTATTTGATAGCACTAATTTCTGGAACTACCAGTCTGATTAGTATAATTGTTGTGAGCATTGTATAACTTATTTAATGAGCAAACATCACGCTACGACGTTAAGCAATGCAGCAATTATCATACGAAGTTTAGTTCAGAAATTATAACGAATAATATAGAAATTACGAAAAAAAAAATTGGTAACAGTGTAGGCAGGTTGTGTGGTGATATGCTATTCGTCGAGATCTGAAGTTCAACGAGAAGGACCGAACTGTAAATGACTATGTCGGTGCGATACCATACCATATCTTTATACCAGGTGCTTTATACGAAATTTAAGACTACGGATTGTGTTGGCAGTAATTCAAAATTCTAAAAAATTAAATATGAGTGTAACTGCTGGCCACAACTAACCTAATGATACATTTATATCAATAGGATTAAATTACTATAAAGAATATAAAAAAGGTTTATAGTTGATTAAACAGATTAATAATTACCAGGCTCCGGTGTTTTCTGTTGAACGACTTTACGTTTCATTTCTTCAACTTTTCTTATGATATTTGCCGTCTGGAACAAAAATGGATAATTTATGATTTCGATAAACACATTATATACGGACTCATATTATTTTCCATGAATTATTTTGTATGATAGACATTATTGTCAGTTCTGTGTCTGCGTATTACATATCGTCATACAGATAAGCTTATTTAATTATGCTTAGTTTGAAACGAAATATGTTTGTGAGTCAAATTGTATTGTCACATTTATTTGTAAATATATATATTCGAGTGTGCCAAAAAGTCGACATTTTTTTCCCAATTATCACAGGATATATCCAAACAAAAATTATATTCAAAGGACGGCTCTTCATTTCAAGTTAAGATAAATATACGTTAAAAAAGTTTCTTCGATATGAAATATTTTAGAAATATTGCTGGGGTTAGTTCGTATTTGTTAGATTCGTTGGTCTCAGTGAAATGGCGATACGATTATTCTGAATAATTAAAAATAAAGAACATTATAAATACCTGGTTGTCGGTTTTATTTGTTTTACTGAAGTTATCTATTTGTCGTTTATTTACAGCGGTACTTGACGTTAACTTAGTGATGGTGACATCTGCCGGTTTCGGGTCTTTCTTAACAATTTCGACCGGTTCCACTGTCGATAGTTCTGCATCTTCGGCATCGCTCTCTGTGTGTGACGTGACGATTTAAATTTATCAGATTAATAATTACGAGTATTGCAAAAGGTAATTTAAATTTTATATCTTAATTATTTTCCCTATAAAAAGGCATTTTCTTCCAAATAACCAGCGGTATTGCGTAAAAATTAAAGCTAGTAGGGCAGATATATCCAAAAAAAGGAAAAGAGTTATGTGCTAAAATATCAAATTTGAAATAGTAATAAAAAAAATACAATTGTGATATCAAAATCGCACAATGGCTTTAAAATGCCTTTCGTCCCATTCCCACATAAAACTCATAACGGTTAATTTTGTCTTCTAGGTTACTTTAGCGACATGACAGGTACATACCATCGGAATTAGTAATCTCTACTTTATCTTCAGACTCTCCTTGATAGTTGGTAATCTAAAAGAATATAATAGAATGTATAGGTGGTTATACACGATCTCTTATTATTAATTAGTAATATTTGCTAAATTAACTATTACCATAAAATCATCAGTTTTCTTTATTTCGACCACCATTTCCCCGTTCTCTTCCTTAACTAGAAAATAAAGTTAGTTAATAATATAAACTTCCAAATGTTTTTCACTAAATTTGGATTAAAATTTACCATTAATAGCGTCTTCATCATCGTCGTCTCCATCTAATTCTATTGAGGATTCGCCTTGGTCCTACAATAAGGATATGTATTAAAAAAATGAAACATCACGGATAGAATATGTGTATGTTAGTGAGCGAGACAGAGAAATAGAGTGAAAATGGGACAGACAATGAAGTATTAAGAACAACGTGAAATAGAGTATACTCAACCTCTCTCATTTTTGTGATTCTGTATGATACATTTTAATTAGTAATACAAATGAAAAGGGTTATAAATAATAATAATAAGAAACCTACACATTATTTCAATAACACTACCTGTACAATTTTAAACAGAAAGCCACCAGTGTTGTTAGATCTGTTTTTAAAGATGAAAAATGATACGAACTTGGGCTCAAACAACTTATATCCAGCGGCCTTTAAAATTAAAAATGGGCCCGACGCTACTCGACCAAAATAAACGGCCGTATTTACGCTCCCGAGTCATAACACTTACCTCGCTACGCAACTCGTCTTCATGGGCGACTGCGATGTGATTGTCAAGTTTCTCTTTTGTCGTAAATATTAATTCACAGTAGTCGCACATGAATTCAGTACCTGCAAATACATAAAAGTCAGTTTCAATAGTTCATTTTCATCCTGACATAAATGATAATAAGACATATTATTATTGTTTTTAGCTTCGGGCACATGTTAAAGAAGTGTTAACTTTGGAGAGTCTACATATCGATCACTAAATTTATTCTACGCATAGAGGTAAATGTATAAAATTGTATATTAGAACAGAAACCTTGTTTCGGATAATTTTGCGAATTCTTTTCCGCGTGTGTATATCGTTCTAACGCGTGCGATTTCATTACAAGAAAGAAAGAGATAGCATATGAAACTTTTTGCTTTTAATAATCATTATCTTAAGATATAGCAATTGAATATTTGGTTTCACCAAATTGATATCTCTTAGTTGTTAAAAACTATGATTCAAGTTTAAAAACTTCTTTTTCCTACATTGCCAACCAATTTTTATTGATAAATCCAGTGTTCTCACAAAACGCTAATTACAACTTTTCAGGGAATTTTCCGACTCTCAGAATTCTTGTTTCAGGCATCCATATCTTTAATTCACTTTACTTGTGAAAAATAACTAATCTAAATTACGCAAAATATGATCCCTATTACGCAATACTGTATCAAATAACACAAGTTAGGAAAAAAAAATAGTAGTGTGTACTTATGTACACGCGTTAGAAGTTATACTTCTTTGGCGTAACAAGATAAAAAAAAGCTTTTCAAAAATTTTATCTTTCGCCTTGTTCTACGTTTGTAGAAAAAACGACACTAACAATACGAAAAAACAGTTTTAATAAATACAAACTTTTTTTGAATAATATGTTGACTACAGCTAACTTCAGGGTGTAGGTTTTTCGTGACGGTGTGCGCGCGCATCGTAAAAATTTACTCTCATCATTATTTTTCCCTAACGCGCCAGAAGAAGTATAACTCAAAAACATAAAAATCACTTCATTTCAGTTTTGACATTCTCAATAGATCGCTGATATTCATAATAATTGGAATAAATTATATAAATAAAATCCATAAACAAACAGTGGGACGTCACTTTTGCTTCTACGCGATTTTTTTTTTCGAACTGACATACCCTGTTTGGCTCTTTTGACATCTAAAGATTCACCGGACAACACATTGCTTCTACGCGACTTAAATGGTTAAGGATAGATTAAATCTACATACCGTTAACATGTGATTTGATGTGAGCGGTGACGGCATCGACGTCTTCGAACTTCTCCTGACAGAGTGGGCAGATGAGGTTCTGAGTGGCGTGTATAGCGGAATGATAAATGAGTTCGTCCTGCGTCCCGAACGAGTCCTCGCACTGTTCGCAGCGGTACTGCTGTTCGTGCTCCCCGAAGGGTCCCGCGCCGGGACCTCACAATCTCACGATGTTTCATGCGCAAATGTCTGAAATCGTTCTCCACGTACAGTCCTCGTCAAAAAGTTTAGCGAGGGCTGTAAATTTACTAATCTATATAAACAGAATGATAGAGGTCTGTTATTGTGAGCGCAACACTCAAAAACTCTTACATAGATTTCGATTTTTTATAGTTTTATTTTTTAAGCAGTCGTTATAAAAAATCTAAATATCTTTATTTAATACTAGCTTTTGTGTGTAGGCTATGCTCGCATTAATGTAGAATTGACCCATCGCTCGAGAACAGTACTTTATTCCGAATAAAAGGTACTCTATCTCCATTTTTGTACACCTGACGGATAGTATGAAAATGTCATGATGAGTAGTTAAGATATGAAAGCTTAACAGACAAACCCACATTAGTATGTAATTTAATAGTATAGAATTCTATCGTATTTGTATCAAGCTGTAATGATCGAATAGCTACGGTCAGTTGAATCCATATTCCGTAGATTAACATTTAATAACGAACTTCGTAAGAAATGCAGATTCATTTACTCATTAGAATTTTATTAATAACGCTTTTGGGTGACGGTGAAGAATTAAACACTTAAGAATTATCCTCTTAGTACGTCCCTCAAATGAGCAATAAAGAATTATCTATTATACTTGTGTACTAGCATGGAGATTACAAACTGGTATTATTTCTCTATCTATATACATAAAAATGATGAAGGAAAAACTATAAAATTGAAGTTGGCGTGTATCTAACAATCGATGTTGGCATATCTATAAAACTAAAGTTGGCACATATGTAACAATTGATGTTGGCATATTTATAAAATGATATTGGCGTATTTATATATGTATAATTATAATAAAATATATAAGAGATTGATGAACTCCAACATCGTTTGACCAATCACCATGAAAGTTGTAACACTCAAATTCCGTAGATGGTTTAAAATAACAAATGAAACATCAAACAAAACATAATAATAAAATAGCCTACCTTGTATAATGGTGAGATTTCATAAAGGTCTTATCGCAGTATTTACAAGGATATGCCCTGTCGCTAGCGTGAGAGCGGACGTGCCGCACCAGCTTCGAAACCGTCGCATGTCCTGTAATGTTTTATAGTTTTTTAATGTTTATTTTAGAACACAACTATAATGTATATTGCGCATGTTCATAGCTCAGTCTCTTTATATCTAAAATGTTAGTAACGATTATCCATTTCTCTCAGTGGACTCACGCTCTGGACAATATTCGCATTTGAATGTCGCCTTTCGATCATGCACGACGTATTTATGCTTTTGTAGGTTTGACTTCTCCGCGAATCTGTTGAAGAAAATTAATTTAAATTCCATTAACTTTATTAATTTCGATTAGGACCAAAACCTTAAATCGGATTGAAATATGGAAACCAAATTTAAAACTAAACGCTTAATAAAACCACATAGAACCTTAAGGCTAAAGCTAATTTTAATTTTTCATACGTAAGTCTGAGCCTCGTGCTTACGAAATGTTGAATATACAACAAAAAGCTTACATAAAGCGATTGCCACTATTCACAATATCGTAAAATAGTAAGTACGCTCTGATGAGTCGATTGTATTTTTAGATTACTTTAGGTCATTAAAAATGTATTTGAATTTCACATTGAACGAGGTCGTTATGGGTTACATTTTAATTGTTGTCAAAATTTTTTCAATGTTATACTTACAATATTATATTTTTCCATTATTAAAAGTATTTTTATATTTAGTATACATGCGTTGACATTTGGCTGTGATTTTATGAAAATTGTATTTACAATTCTTTGTTATGTTATATTTGTAACTAGTGGCCCGCTCCGGCTTCGCACGGTTATAAAATATTGGCATGTGTCATTCACTGAAAAAATGATTAAAATCGATCCAGTCGTTTCGATTTACTCATTACTGCCCGTGGCCCACACGCAATAAATTTGGAGAAACCTCAAAAATAACAGTATTTCTCCACTATTTCATGGATGTTTTTATACATATAAACCTTCCTAACTTGATTCGACACATAACATTACAGTTTAATCACTTATATTAATAAAATTAAATATTATTTAATTAATTATTTACGCGAAATGAGGACTGTTTTTATAGTAGCATAATGACGACACATTAGGAACGTGTCGGTAACCCAAAAGAATCCCCTCGTTGGTTTCAGTTGTACTAGTTGTGACCATTATACAAATCCCTACCATCACGTTTGATTTCCGGTTATATATTGGCTAATCCAGGACAGCGATAAACCTAAGCGTTAAATTGTGATGAGTATCATACTCGGTGTATGGTGGACAAAATATAGCCGGAAACATTCTTATTTCGCAATAGTAAAAAATTTACAAACTTTTAATATTGCACGTATATTTACATAAATAAAAATCAAATGTATGTAAACTTTATTTGGCTAATTCTGTTTTTGTCGTGTCTGTAATTGTCAGAAGTGCAAACAGAAGATTTGGAGCTATTTTTTTGTTAGTACAGTCGTGCAAGGTCGGAGCGGGTAGATAGCATTACTATAAATATGCGAGTACATACTAATAGCATAAATTACTCACTTCTTTTCACATATGGGGCAATCGAACGATCTGATCTGGATACGACTATGTTTCTGTTGATGTGCTTCTAATTCCTCTAAAGACAAAAAAGTCGCTGGGCATTTAAGACATACACGTTGAGGCAAATCTGCATGCATCAGCTGAAAGCCAATGATTTCAATTTCGTATTAATTTTGATGAGCTCATTGGCATCAAAAAATTGTAATTGGCATACATTTGCCTTTTAAAGCAATCTTTCAGTTCATAGTTTATATTATTAACGAATATGAATGGTGTACCTTCTCATGTCTTTTTAACAATATATGTCGTTTGAACTTTTTGTCACAGGCGACACATTGAAATAACATCTCACTTGAGTGTCGCAGTTGGTGTATCGCCAAGTCGTATTTAGTGAAAAACTTACTGAAAAAGTTAGAATATATTGAAATGTAAATTAAGGTAAATAGATAGGGAAAACAAAAACGAGCAAGCCTTACAGTAGTTGCATATGATGAGTAACATCTGACATATTATCCTACTATGAAATTGAGATGAATGTGATGTGTGAAGTCAATTTATGCTGATGCGTTCTCCTTCTCTATTTTCCTTTCTCTTTCTTGTCACACACATGAATACACTATGTTCGTCGACAGTACGTCGTGGTACCAACCTAACGCCAAAATGGTTTGACACAATCTCACAGAAATCTTGCCGCTACCGCGCGCGTTCTTTGGTCCAATCAAATAGCCGCACGCTTCACCGGTTTCCTGTTGCACATTTCTGTGCCCTTTTCCAAAATCACTCCCACAAAAAATATCCAGCAACCGAGAGGAAAGATGTTACACATCAAACATTGCTTGTAATTAGATTTGCTACAGTTATTTCTATGTATATACGTTAGCATATGGGAGGTTATGAAAATGTGAATAATCCTTACGCATCGCACTGATCACATTGGGCGTTCCTGTATCTGTGTTTCTGCATTTTGTGGAGTTCGAGGAGTTGTTGTAACGGGTAAGTGCAGTCGCACTGGTCACATGCCCAGCATCTCTCATCAATATCTGTTGTTTGAGTCTGCTCACGCAATATGTCCGCTTCTTCCGAATCTGTATTAAATCTTGTCACTCAAACATTGACACATTAATATTATGGACGCATGCTATTTTCTTTCTACTTTAAGAATATCATATAATATGCCAATATTCTACGCATGTACTAAGCAAAATAACTATTGATAACTAAAATATAACTTACCACACTGATAACATGTTTCAAATAATACACGAGTAAAATCATTGCTGTGGAAAAAATGCAACAAATATCACCATAAACTTTATTCTCCATTTCAATCTTTATAATGTATAGCTACATATATATATGTATATACATTCGTAATATCAAACAGAGCATAACTTGTAAAGCGCAACATTGACATAAACATAAAAAAAATTAAACTATGTCATGCTAAATAAAGAATAACTGAGAATATCAAATAAAGAAAAGCTATGAACACACGCAGTTTAGAACTAACATACATAGAACTTTCTCTGCTTCACATATCATATGGGGGGGGGGGGGGGGGGGGCGAGGAGCGGGGGGCGAGGGCGAATTTACCGACTATTATTATCATCTTAGTAAAAATATACCGGCGGCAGAGAGGTCAACTAATAAAACAATTACATTTGTCAAAAAATATACGTTAGTAAATTATCCTTCCACCGTCGATATACTTGAGTGACTGAAGAAAAGTTGATACAGACAGTACACTTACAGAATATTGCTGTGGAATATACCTAGGTATATATCTCGACAAATTTATAATTGGCTTGAAGTTGGAATTCCGCATGATTGCGTAGTAATCCAGGATCCACGTACATTTTTGTTATTGATTACAATCAGGCTAACGTTCCGTGAGTAGCTTTCGATAAAATCGACATATTTTATGCCTGCTACCTCTGTTAGCTGCCACAATCCAAAATGTTTGTAAAACACAAAGTTGGGCATTTCATCAAAATGAAGATACTCACCGAAAATCAGCTTGATGGTAATCAATACCAAAATTGTACTGTGGCTCCTGGACTACAGGTATAGTTAAAATAACATTATTCGACAAATAATGCTGTATCAATACATTAAAGGCCTTTTATCAGTTTTCATATTTTTTTAATGTAGCAACTTCAGAGCGAACTACAGATTAGGCGATACTTATATACTACCATATAAACTTAAAACTACATTTCATTCAGGATTCACACATAATTGCATATTTGATGATAAATGCACTTCATTATCTATATAAATTAGAGTGATTCATTTAGAATGACAATTATTTTTTGCTCCTCCAGTAAAATATTGTTCTATATACTTTAAAAAATCCTTGAAAATGTAAACCCATTTTTTAAATGATAACTGACTTCTTTGTTCATTTTAATTTTTGTCTATATAAAATAGATGGGAAATTTAGGATTTTCTGTTTCCAATTTGCTATAACTTTGCGGCATTTAAAGCTACTGTAATGGAACAAAGCGCAATTTGTAGACATTAAAATACTCTTTGATATTTGTAAGACTGATATAGTTCAAAACCAGTTGTACCGTTTCATGAAAGTTGGCATGCCGAAATCTTTTTCATAAAGAAAAAATTTATGCCATTCATTTTATTGTAATTCGCCAGGCATTACTATATGTTGAATTTTTTGTTAGGTTTTATATTGTAAACTAGCTGCCCGTTCCACATTCGCGCGGGTGCACTAGGGTCAAATCGTCTCATTATAGTACGACCTTGTAATGACATAAAATTGCAACTGAACGTCGATGCGTCAATATTTTTAAGATACTGTCTTCTCTTTCAGTCACCAACTTTTTATATGGAGATATTTAGTCTTTTTATACACATATCATTTTCCAACCAATTTATTCATATTTTCTTCGGTCTTCCTCTACTCCTATATCCGTCCACCTTTATACTTAAATCTTTTCTAGTTACATGGCTTAACAGTCGAAATCACGAGCCGATTGCTAGTATTTATATAAAATAGACTTATTGTAAATGAGAAAATTTAATACAAAATATTTTACATCAAAGGACCACTACATACTAAACCAACCTGCCAATGGAAAATACATAATAAAGTGCATTCATACAATGATGTTATATAGACACTTATATTTTAACTATACTGTCAAATAACAAACATGCTTCTTATATATATATGTATATATATGCTCTAGAAGTGGTTATCAAAACATAAATACCTTTTCTGACACGTTTAGGTTTCCTTTTAGAAACATCTTCATTATCACTGCCTGTGATAACTTTAATGCGAGTACTCTTTGATTCATCATCAGATCCATCATCTATCTACAAGCACAAAAATAAAAAATATATATTACTAATCATTTTCACAGTGCAGAACACTGCAAAAATTACTTATTAATAAACCTATACTTATTGACTTTGGATATCAGATAATATTTTAATATATCACAATGGTGGCAAAAGAAACGTGCGGGACCGCCTGATGGTAAGTGGTCACCACAGCCTATGGACGCTTACAACACCGATGGTATCAATTTAATAAATTGTCTCGACAATATAAACTATACATAAAAACCTGATGTAGCTTTGAAAGGACTACGAAAGAGCTGAATGTGTGATGCATAGTCTTTGAAATCAAATTTGTTGTTCAAATTGAATCGATGATGGTTTAGTTGGTAGTGTGCTCAGACACCGCTTAACTTGACGTATGGTCGAATCTTTGCAACTGAATAGGAGATTTCGGTGAAGGCAAACATCGCTGATGAATCCATAACATTGTGGTAAGGCTTTTGCTTGCTCTCATCCTTTATTATGGACAAAACTCTGCATTCATTATTTTGCTAAAAATACTTGCATGTAACTTACTCGCAAATGTAATTAATATAGGTATATACACCTTATTAAATGTAATTATAGTTTCACATTAAATTACCTTGATGTTATAAACATTCTCGTCATCTTCCATATCTGTATCAGATATGTCTTGTGTGGTTAGTTGTACTGTTGCACCACTTTCCACTACCGCTTTCATTACAGCGACCTCAGATTGCTTAGGTTGTGCTAGGAAAATCTATTAAAATGGATTTTTTTGTATTAATTAATTTACCTAATAAAATTTACTAAATGTCTTTGAAAGGCTGACTACATTCCAAAAATTTATCTGAAAAATAATATATGTGTATATATAATATAATAAATCTATAAATATCAATTCATAATTTCAAAGGGTATGTGTGAAGTACCTATCACAATTAAACAGATGTCATAATGTGTAGTAATAGGAGGAAATACTCACATTAGTAAATTTTAGTAAGGAGCTACATACAATTACTTATTTCTTATAAGTGATTCCTTTAAAATCAAAAATAGAAAAGTGAAAAAGAGGTGGTAAAAAATAAAATGAATACTCCTATTCGCATTTCAAGTATTTTAACACCAATTTTTTTGTTAATTTTATCAACTTTGATAAGTTTAAATGTACCCACAACTGTCAGTAAAATATCATCATCTTTACAAAAACCAAGTTATAGATCAGACCTACTTTGTTGGTTTTGATCCAATATAAACTAAATATTATTGTATAAGAAAGTATAAAATGAACTAATTCTGTTAATACAAACTTTATAGCTTAAATAAAAGATACATTTTAATTACACTAATATTTATAATTCAGAATAAGTTAAATTTGTAGTAAGACTATAGGATTAATATTATCCTACCATTGACAACCTTTTTATAGTGTATGTAAGTGTAACTAATTTTTTAAGTATGACGAAGAATTAATTTGCTTCTAACATATTATTTATATATATTATAAGCACAATGACAATATAAATTACTTGACTATATTTGGAAGATCAGATTAAGTGATTTAATAATACAGTGAATGAATATACTGACAAATATAAGAAATACTCATGATAACTATTTACAATATAAGTATACTACATGTTATTTAAAATCACAAATTCCTTCATATTTTAGTTACTTTAAACTAATGTTAAATTGAATTTTACTTTAAAAAAATCAATATGTTTATCTTATATGCTTTTTTATCTTTCTAAGACTCTTCTTCTTTGTTGTCTTGCCAATGGTTTAATATGCAACTGGCAAATTATTTTAATAAAAATCTCTATGTAATTATCTCGTTTAATACATAAAAATTAATGTACAGAGTAAGTCATAAACTATGAAATTAAAATAGTATGTATATCCATATAAACAATTCTATAAGTGAACTAATCTAGCGAAAAAGAGATGTAACAAAATTAATTATGACATAATAAAAATATTTCCTTATAAGTAGTGATTATATTGATCATATGTAGGTTGTTTCTATAGCCTGCCCCAAATGTGATATATTTATTATGAAGTAAGATTTTTCAGCAATTTACATCCTCATAAAAGTGTAAAGTTGTTGGAATGTCATAATAGGCATTACTAGCAGTAGCTGTTATCAGCTTACAGGAAATTATGATAATGTTGCATTCTAATAGTATTTATTAACCTACCTTTATCAATGATGATGGCCATACAACAGATTCTAACTGGTTTCCATTTTCAACAAACTGTAAAATGTTTTCATCAGCTTGTCGACAAATATTTTTGAATTCATAGAAGATGTCCATGAAAAATTTGCAGCGGTTACATATATATGTTGGCATCTTGTCTGAAGGATATACCTGGGGGCATTTAAATGTATTATTGAAGATTTTTGTTGTGAAATATTATTGCCAAATTAGGATATATTTTTATTCTGGGCTTATATAGTTTTTTATTCAGAATCACTGGCAGTAGTACTGCATACACAAAAAAGGTATGATTTGTTATCATTAGCTTTTTGAAGCTTAATTAGTTACTTTATGTATATATAAGTTATGAATTTCTTTAATTTTTTTTTATTGTTGGAACATGTTTACTCTGTTGGTTTGTAAATTATTATTTGAATACACATATTCCTTCAAATAATTTGGATGTATATATCATTTAAAATGTACTTAAAACAGCATTAAAAACACTAGGGGGCGCTTATAATGAGTTAATATCAAACTACTATGAAATAAATCTATTATTGATCTAACATTTTAGCTTGTATTTAACATACACTTCTAATATGTAAGTCATGTTCGATTAACTATTATATTGGTAAAATCAAAAGTAATTAATTGTCTGTACGTTTTGATTCTGATGGAAGAATATATAATTTTTGGAATAATTTATCATTTACGTAGGCAAGAGATGGCGTCTGTAAAATCTTCATAACCTGCGTGTGACCTGTGAATATATTTGTTTACTATGTTAATTCATACCTCGATAGAAACGCAGGACATAATTTTTAATGGTAGAGATATAGCATTTTTGGTCACTCTGTTTCTCTTGTACAAGCTTGTCAGTTCATCTTGAGATAGACAAAACCGACACTGTTTTAGTCCACTCAGTGTTCCTTTCCTTGACTCCATATTTATTTATTACACTCAAAACACGTAAAATTCATAAATTGATGTTTAGATATTGTTTCTCCATAACCTCTTCAACACACTAGAAATATTATTACTAATACCAATAACCAAATTGTTACTAAAGCGGTAGACGATACTAGCGCCATAACTAAAGTCAAAACGTTGAAAGTGACGCCGATTCACGCGTTGCTAAAATTCGATACATATAGGCTAGCATGTGGCGCTCCTGGTGGAGGAAAGTTTGACTAATAATAGTAAACAACGTTTTACTCTATTCTACTACATAGCAGATAACAGCGTTACGAATTGCATAATTTTTACAAATAAAGAATTAAATAAAAAATGTTATTCTTTGCTGCGAGTTACTTACAAGGGGTCTACGCGAAACTCTCCACAATACAGACATTGAATCGTTGGAGTAGATTTAAATCTTCCAATTTGAATGATCCTATATTTATCTGAATTTAATACTTGTTACAACCAACAAAAACATCTAAGATAAAAAAAAATATATTCTTGGACTCCATCAATAATGGTTTAATTATTTAAGTAAGCAATGTAATTTTACCCTGATAATGTTATAGAAAATGAAATCGTTAATCGTTTGTCCATGTAATAATTTTTGTAAATGCTGTGTGTCGGTTTATTCCCGTTGGTAGTGTAATGACGCTGCATTTTCATTCATTTTTATTCATTCATAAGAACATGTCTAATGATACGCACAGGTGTTAATTTAAGATTACTTTACTGTAATAAGAATAGGCCCGATGAATTTTCTGTTAATAATAAAACATGTTATTAGACAATACTACATTTTTATTTATGTATTGTTTTGTATATTTCTGTTTGATTCTCGCCTATATGTTTATAAAATAAAACCATTCATAATTGTCATCTATTGTTTTACACCTTTCCGAAGGAACCAATCTCGAGGTAGCTTGTAGCTTGTGACGTTATGATTACAGAATTAAGAAACATTTTAGGTGAATACGCTATGTGAAAGTATTTGGCACCAAACTTATATTGTTTATACAATAAAATGAACGAATAATGTGAATAGGTGCGAACGTTTTAGGTGTGAAAACGTGTTAAGCAGAGGACGTTCGTAGAACATATATATTGTATCAATTATCAGTAAAAATAAATATATTATCCTTAATTTAGTAATAATCCTTGATTTCGTACACCACATTTTTTTATCATTTAGATAGTATATAAAATACTACTTATGTTATGCTTGATTGTTGATTTTACTGTTTAGAAGTTAATAGGTGTAAGATGAATAAATATATAAACGATCGTAATATCTGGTAATGGTTCCTCTATATGTAATTACATTCCATGAACATAATAATAAATGACTAAGAATGATACATGTATTGTTTTAGTAAAATATATAAAAAAAAGATGAAGCCGATGAAGATGCTTTTGTTTTTCGATGGCTTTTTCGAATCAATGGTAGTATATTACTGTTTATAATTTTTTTCATATGTCCTAAATTACATTTGGTTTTTGTAGGTGGTAGAGCTACGCTGAAGCTATTACTGGTTTCAGCATGAATGGGTCGGCTCGCCCGGGGTAGTACCACCCTCTCACAGAAAACCGACGTGAAGTAACAGTGGTTGCACTATTGCGTTTCGTTCGGTCAGTGAGAGCGCCGGAGGCCCACATATATTAAAAGGCCGGCAACGCAATTGCGACTCCGCTGGTGTTGTCAGTGTCTATGGACGGCGGTGATCATTTACCATCAGGTGACCCACCTGTTCGTTTGCCTCCTATAAAATAAAAAATTAAATGAACTATTTTTGATTTTTTATTGATAACTTATTTTCGCTATCTACAACAAAGGTATTCATAAAATATAAATATGTTGTGGTCAAGCTTCATTGATAAGATTTGATAGCATCTTTGTATATATTTTCTGTCAACTGATTGTACCTAACGATTATATGTTTTCTTATCGTATTATTAAGTAGATTAGTAGCAGATAGTAGGTATTAACTAAAAAGTATAGACATTTCTCTTTATTTTTAAGTAACATTATAGGAATCATACGTTTTATTTGTAATTTGTTTATTTGAAATGGAAAATAAAAATATTTACTGGCGTCAATCAGTCGATGTTCTCGATTGCGATAGTGGTGAACAATATAGAAATAAAGCTAGAAGAATGAAATTGTAAGTATTTACATTATATTATAAATTAAGTACATATTTTTGTAGTATATTACCTACTAGCGGCCCGCTCCGGCTTCGCACGGGTATGAAATATATAGCCTGTGTTATTCACTGAAAAATTGATTGAAATCGATCCAGTAGTTTTGATTTATTCATTACTGCCCGTGGCCCGCACGCGTTAAATTTGGAGTAACCTCAAAAATAACGGTATTTCTCCACTATTTAATTTATGTTATTATACATATAAACCTTCCTCTTCAATCACTCTATCTATTAAAAAAACCGCATCAAAATCCGTTGCGTAGTATTAAAGATTTAAGCATACATAGGGATACAGGGACAGAGAAAGCGACTTTGTTTTATACTATGTAGTGATTATAAATTATTCTGTAATTATTCGAATCCATAAAAGGTTATTTGGGTAATAATAAAATAGTCATAGAGACCTATCTAATTCAACTCTCTTTAAATGGAAATTTGTGGAAAGTTATGGGCTACAATATTTTGTATCATTCGAAGAAATGTAGCTGCCTGTACTATGGTATATTTTTCTAGGTCGTAAATATTGTTTTGTCTCCTTTTATGAAAGTGACTACGTATGTTCTTTACATTAGTTGAGGACTATTTTTTATTTTTTCTATTGTGATATATCATCACCTCTTAATCCATATACTCATTGCAGGACAAATAAAAAAAATTGAATAATGGTGAAAGCCGTTAAAATAATTTAAAAGCCTTTTATTTTTTTTAATTATTTCAGTGTATCTACTATTCAGATATATCAAGTAAGTTTTAACACTAACGGTAGGTAATTAAACTCTTTAATCATTTAATTAAAGGTGGCGACATAATTCTTTAGGAGATATTGTGAGCCATACTAAAAAGAAGAATATTACTGTTTACGAATCGACACCATCTAACTATGAGAACGTAACTTACAATACATCTAATGAGGTAAGTTGTAAGTTGTGAGTTTGAATACATACGCCGTTTCTTATTAAGCAAAGTGAATTCAATCGTCAGAGGAAACGTGTACGTGAACACTAAAGTTAAATGTTATTTCCAACCAGTTGATACCTGCGACTTCGTCTGCATTGTTTATTTTCATAACAATATATTTTATGTACAAAAATTGACAACAAAAATATATTTTACAATTTATAGTGTAATGTATAGTGCAATATACAATGTATAATAAGGTTATTAGTTTATTTTCCCCTCTCCTACGCAACCACACCGCTTGGCCCACTTCACCCGTCACTGAAAGCGTAGTGCTTATATAAATCTCAGTTTTTTAAAACTCTAATAACTTTATATTAAATAAAGTCAACGTGATATTTTTTTCTTTATATAAGGATTAAGTTTCTATGAACTAAACTGAAGAAAATTGATCGAATAATATTTAGTAGTTTTTGTATTATACCAAAAATAAGGCAGCTACAGTTACACCGCACTACGACGCCTTAACTAACCAACCGACCGTCATGATAGTTTTACATACGCCTTGTCAGGGGTACAGAACAATGCATAGCGTACACTTTCATATATAATAAAAGCGCTGCTCTTGAGGCATGAGTCAAATTTACATTAACACGAGCGAAACCGCGGAAAAAATCTAGTTTTAAAATAAAAGGTCAGACATTTAGATGGTTATACAATATCGCATGACTGGTACCTAACTATCAAATAAGCTAACTGAAAATCATTCGTGGAAGAGAGAATCAATCTTTTCTGACGTGTGAATGGTCAAGAGCAATCAAATTCGTTGTCTTGATTACTATAGAATTTAAACAAATCGGTAAAGCATTTAAAGACTATAATGTTAGAGGCACTTGTTAGTGACATCTGGTTGATTCTAATAGAATCGCAATTTTACTCGATGTCGTTTTCTGTACCCCTAAGGATGTGCATGCAAAATGTTCAAGAAACGAAACTCCTTTTCATATTTACGATATTAGTTAAGATATGCTATAAATATTATCAGATAGAAGAAGTAAAAGTATAAATGTATCTTCATTACTACCCTATATAACCTACCCTACTATAACCCTATGATCTTAGAATCCTAGAATGATATGAATCTTAGGATAATAATATTTTTATTTTTAGATCTCAAAATCAGAAGGTCTTTCCAAAAAGAACAAAGGTAATAATATTGTCTCCATCGTACTTGTTGAAGCGAAAGGCCTTCCTGAACCTCCAGAGGACGGATCCAGTCATAACCTATATTGTAAGATTCGGTACGTATTAACTTATAGTATCAGTGAACCTTAACAAGGAAGTAAATAAAGTTGTCACATATTGACCCACCTATGATTAAAGGTTCTATTTAATGTTTGGCTTTATCTAATGTATATGAAAGAAAGGTGGCTAAAATATTGTAATAATGTTTGTCAAAAATATAGCATAATATTTGATAGGCGAACTAAAGTATATATTATTCAGACCTTTTGCACATTTCTGTTATATTTCTTCAGGTTAGGAATAGAAACTTTAAAGTCAAAGTCAGTGCCCAACATTCGCCAGCCAGAATGGAGGGAGAGGTTTCAAATACTCCGTCAAAATGATAATTTATTAAGAATTTCCTTATGGGATAAAGGTAAATTGAAGAATTTTATGGGAAGGTACGTGGTTAATACATCGATATCATTATTATGGTAAATCTGTTTAAAACTAATCTTACCTGGTATTTCAATTAATATATGAATTAAGGATATTCATTAGGAATTAGGTCAATGTTTTTAACTTATTTTCATATAAAGTCATTTATAATTATATTAATGAACTAGATGTTTAATCGAAGGAGTATCGGTATTTAAAAGCTTAGTTGTGTCCTTAGTCTCATTTTTTGTTCACTGAATTATAATGTATCTCTCTCCAACATCGAAGACGAAATTCTCTCAAATTCCTTAGTGCGTATAACGTGCTAAAGAAATAGTCATATATGAGAATTCAATATAATATGAACTGAAAATTGTGAAATGGGAAAAGAATGATTAAACTTACTAAACAAACTACGCTGTAAAAATGCTCTTTATAATCTATGTACAAAGAGGCCAAGATAAAAAAATACAGTAGGATTTTCTCATGTTTGTCAACCGAATTACTTTTTTTTGTGTAGTAAATCTTGATATACTTTAGTGTTATCAGTCTTTTTTTTAAGTTTGATTTTTTTTATTCATTCCGGCAACGAAAAAAAGTGTTTATTTATAAGTCTCTATTCGCCATACTTCAGACCCTTATGTATCTATTAATCTAAATATATGTACACTTTTTGTTGTAAAACGTCGTTAATATTGAAACTTAAAAGAATAATTAGTTATCTTCTAATTTCGATCACAAGTTGAGAACATTCTTCCTTTAATTACAAGAAAAAGTAAGTTTATTAAAGTAACATATCAGGTACATTGCACTCAGCTAGCCGAATATAATTAGTATGTTTAGTTCGATTATTGTTTTAACAGTTTCTTATAGCTGTGTTTTAGACTTATCCCGTTTGGAAAAGGACCGTACTTATGAAATTTGGCAGGAGCTCGACGACGGCTACGGCTCTGTTCATTTATCAGTTACCATGTTTACAACGGCAAAGCCTGTTAGAACCCCTGATGAACATGCCAGCACACCTGCCTTCCACGATAAATATGTATGTATTTGTTTCAAATTTACCTGATGTCTTATTTTGTTAAGATCATGATCACTCATGTATATTATACTAGTACTCGTCCAATATATAACGTAATAATAAAAAAACAGCCCAGCCCTATCTAGTGGCGAGTATAATAACATTGGATAACAGAAAGCTTTTCATGGAAAGGCAATTCATGCAAATCAATTTGAAAGAAATATGATAGCCTGGCGCTATCTAGTGGCGAATTCCAGAAACATGGATAACAAAGTCCTTCATGGAAAGGTAATTCATGAAAAAAATTATTAAGTAAAAGTAGACAGTAGCCGGGCTAATTAAAATGGCGGACTCCGGATGATTTACGTTCGAAATTTTTTTCAAAAACCTGTGGCTTAGTCAAAACTGTACCAAATGACATATTTTGTCATTCTTTTTGTTTTTACAGGAAATGTTTGAAAAAAAAACATATAGGTATCTTATACTTTTTTTTAACTGTTTTGAAAAATGTAAAAATGATGACGAAGACACATCACATTCAATTTTTTTTTCACATTTTCAAACTGTGATCCTTCATAAATCCTCAAAAAAGTATAGTGTTATCTTGTGAAATAAGCCCATCTGGTTTTTTTTTCAATCTATAAAACAATACTATGTAAAATCTGCCCACTACATGTTAGGAGGATTTTTTCAGAAATGATTAACGTTTTTATTTCAGTGATAGCAAAAACAAAATAAAGTGACAATTTCACGAAAAGGACCAAATTTTAAAATGTAATAGATTTTAAAATCTTAATTTTTTTGTATTTATTTACCAGAAGTACATTTAATTACGATCATTAAATAAACGGCTCAATATTTATTCCATTTGGAAAAAAGTTTTTTTTTATTCACATCTTTTTGGGAAAATAGTTTAAAAACTTCCTAAAAAATGTTTTATGAATTATTCATATATATATATATATGATATGTTTAATACATTAAAATAAGATCTTCGACCAACGTATGTCGAATCCCCGCAACGAGACAGAATGTTTGGTAAAAGAAAACATTGTGTTGAAACCGTAGCTAATGATATGTTAGGTCTAAGTTTACCTTGGTGAGTGGACGTGGGGGGTGATTTTCGCCTCCTACGTTCGTCCTTGCCGCACCAAGGGGAGATGGGTCGGAGGCCTGCCTCTCCATTGCACTGGTTCGGCCGTCTAGGAGACAGTCGGGTGTACCAGGCTGTCTCTCTTTAGCGTAGGTTAGTCCCGGCACGTGAATGGGCCGACCGCCGGGGCGGTACGATGACTGCAATCACGATCTCGTATCGTCCCATTTTGGCGGTAGAGGGTACACCGTGGGATTTTAGTGAGTAGGAGTCTCACACTACCCACTCTTTCCCCGGAGAGTGGCGTGTTCATGATGGATTTACTCAAGTAAAAAAAAAAGCTGTAAGATTACCTTACCTAGCTACAAGCTACCTAGTTACTAGTACCAGCTGCAAGTCAAACATCTATTGCTAAGCACCTATAAGCGTGTTCCGGTAGCTGCACTTGAGAGCGAGTTCCCGCTTTAGGTTTAGCGTGCTTACTGTCTTAGACCACATCATCGGTTATGATCATGTGAAATGGTAGTCAAACGCGAAAACCTATAATATATATATTTTTTTTAAGTATTGCTTATTTAACGATATTGTAACAAAAATGTTGTATCATATATCCATAAGAACTTTGTGGAGATTCCAGTGTAAGAATCTATTTCATCCAATATCCAAAATATTAAAATTAAATATGCTTGTTTGTGAGTCACCTGGACATTTTCTTACTATAGTTACAGGAAGTTTACGATTTGACCAGTAATTGGAACTTAGTAGGAAAATTACAAGTAAAAGTTATTATGGCAAAAGGTTTTTATGTGAATCACAACGCATATTGTGTGTTAGAATTGGATAATGAGAGAGTACAAACTCACTGTGCACAAGGTCCTGCTGAACCCGTTTGGAATAAAAGTTACATATTGTAAGTTATGATTTTATTATCAGTTACTGTTAAAAAATGTTAGTCGTCTTGAGTAGAAGGAAAGAAACAGACGACGACAATGCATGGCTTGGCGTTGTTAAGCAAGTACACAGTACAAGGTTCTTATACGTGTACAAAGTACGGAAAATTATATAAATAAGGAGGCTTTATGTTAAAAACTATGTACAAACAACTTATATGATATAATATTGCCGAAAGTATACAAACAAAGGTCCAAAATTGAAAAAGTTAATATAAAATCCTAAACGCTAGCATATATTAAATGGAGAGTCTTGCAGCCAGCAATCTCCACGGTCTGAACATATTTTCTGGAACTACCAATCAGATATGCAGCATCAGAATTTTATAGTATGTTTATTGGAGAACGTTTTCGATTATATAACATCGTATTACGGTGCTTACAATCGGAACGATTAAGTACACTAAAGTTTAGTTATGCTAAGCGAAAACGATGTAAAGTAAGGTGTGGCGTGGGGCAGGGGAGGTGGACAGGGGAAGAGTTGGTAATAATAAAAATCGAGTAAAACCGCGGGACACAACTGCTTCCTAATAATAAGAAAGCAACGGGATTTTTTCAATATATCCTTTCATTGTACCAACCCTTTCTACAAAGTATAAATACTTTTTTCAGCAACGTGTATGATGTCACCTCGACGTTAGATCTGCAAGTGTATGACGGCTCTTTAGTGAGTACTATTCGTAATGAACCCACGGGAAAGATTTCAATACCGTTGCTAAGAATAAATAATGGCGAAACGCGCTGGTACGCTCTCAAAGACAAATACAAGAGGATTAGTGCTAAGGGAAATTGTCCAAGAATACTTTTAGAAATGTCTTTGATTTGGAATCCTGTAAGTTTCTTTTTTTTAAGTTGTATTAACATATATACCTCGTTTAGCATTATGGTGTCATAAAACGAAGGTGATAGAACGAATATAAGTGTAGTGTTAAGGGTATATATTATGTACAGCAGGATAACTATATATAAATATACTATATATAAAACCAGCGGCCCGCTCCGGCTTCGCACGGGTATAAAATATATAGCCTATATCATTCACTGAAAAAATGATTAAAATCGATCCAGTAGTTTTGATTTATTCATTACTGCCCGTGGCCCACACACATTATCTTGTAGGGTTCAGCCAGCGTTTGTTGCAATGTAAACGGAAAAAATGTAATTATTTACGACATCACATTAGATACCTCAAAAATAACAGTATTTCTCCACTATTTAATGGATGCTATTATACATATAAACCTTCCTCTTCAATCACTATCTATTAAAAAACATCGCATTGAAATCCGTTGCGTAGTTTTAAAGATTTAAGCCTACATCTCATAGGGACAGAGAAAGCGACTTTGTTTTATACCATGTAGTGAAGTATAAATATAAGCAATAAATCATTAACAAGTATAATTATACCACTTTTACGTGCGCTTTTATTCTATTATCTTCTACTCAGTGTATCTCGCTACTTTATCTCTTTTTTATCACACACTTGTCGGCATTTTTTACCTCTTTATCGAAACTATCTCCATCCACCATTCGCAATCCATCCATTACACCTAACAGACAGACAGTATCAGACATTAGTTAGTACAACTTCTGTATTCCATCATTTGCATCTTATTACTTTAGTTTTTCTCTAACTAACATATTTTGGTTTTATTAAAATTCCCAAAAAGATTAAAACATTTATTATTTTTAGCTTCACCTATTCATATAATCTCAAAAAACATCTTTTTGTTAAAATTTGTAGAAATTATCATTTTCAATAAAATATATCTCAGGTCTCAAATAAACCATCTGTTTCCATAAAATACTGGTGTTACTTATAACAAGTAGCAGAATATTAATTTGTTCTCATGAATCACCAAAAAATGAATTATGCATCATGATTCTTAGAGCTTTTTCCACTGACAAAAGCCGATTGTTTACACATAGATTTTTTAGTGAAAACATATGACACCATTTGTACAGAGTTGCTTTCGGACACTCCGTTGGCTAGAGTACTTATGATTGGATTGATAGCAAGTTTCAGCTCTAAGCACCTCGCAAAAGCTATGGAGCAATGATACGCGTTTATCAATAATTAAATGGTCACATTAGAATGTATTTTCCATTGCAAATCTGGCGTGAAACCTTTCTTGTACTGGGAACTGCTAGCCTTGTAATATTTATCTCTCTTTTCAGATAAAAGGGTCGCTGAGATTATTTCAACCAAAAGAATTAAAATACATTAAGGAATCACCGAAGTTTGATATATCCCTCGTCTATAAAAATCTAGAGTTCATCAAAGATAAGGTTGTGTTTCTAAAAGAAATGAACGAAAATTTCAAGTGAGATCGCTTTATAAAGCATATTGTGTTTTTTTTTTAATTCAACCATTTAGATCAATTTACTCATTAAATTTTTTGCTTTGAAGAATTCCTTACTTTAGTTTTCTCAAAACAAGATGACTAAACGTAATTTTTACTCTTTGACTAAATTATATTTTGATAAGTAATATATTGAATAATGTTTATTTACACAACAGGTGTTTGTTCGAATGGGAAAATCAAGAGCTTTCGGCGATTGCCTTGTTTATATGGTTACTCTTTTGGTATTATTTCAAATTATGGATAGCGCCGTTGATGCTTCTGACACCGTTTATTTATTTTTGGGTCTTCAATAAAAACCAACGTTAGTGACATATTTTTTAAATTTTGTAATTACTTTAATTATCTACCGGCTTCAAAAAGGAGGTTCTAAATTCGGTTGAATTGGTTTTAATTTGCGTTACCTTAGAATTTTGTTATTTATATACCGCTTTGTAAAATTATTTTTTTACAAGAGGATATTTTCAAGGGAGTTCCATTTTAATTTCAATTCCTTTAATTTAATTGAACCTTGGATCTCAAAGATACACCATTCAACTCCTCAAAACCAAATAAGAAATTTATAGTGATTGAAACATTGGTCTACATTACAACAATCTAAGGCTACTTAGATACCTAATTAGACGTTGTGACGCATTTTTTTAGATTAGATTTTTTAAGTCTGTTTTATTTGTGGGTATAATTTTCTTTTTTATGATATTTATAGCTTATGCACTTCGGTCATTTTTTCGGCCCTAGTTAACTTGAGATATTTTCTCAATGTCATCATTTACCCTGTATGTAGGTGATCTACATGCCACCTACCCTATGATCCATAAAACAATAATTATCTTAAAGATATTTGACACTTCTTTTCCGACACTATATAATAATATTTATGTTTACTCTGACATGATTCTAGAGGATAAATCGTTCATGAGGGGTCACAGTATCGTAGATGTCGCCGAACAAAATGAAAATTACGGATTACAAAACGAGAAGAGCTTCACCGGTAAAATACAAAACTTGCCTGATATAACAAGTACTATAGCCAAAGGAACTGAATATGCTATATCTGTAGTCCAAAGACTTTACAAGTAAGTTAAGAAACGGTTCAAATCACTCACAAATTTGTAGTTTTCATCTATTTCATTACTGTTTAAGTAGTACATAAGACAATTAAGTTTTAAAGTTACCTGCATAAAAATAGTAGTTGAACGAAATTATTAAATATTCTTTCATTAGTTGTATTTATATCTGAGAGCAAGAGATGTCGCTGATTTCATAATTAATCATGTAGTTTCAGGCACAGGTATTTCTGCAAAAGCGTCATTGACAGTGTTTTATCACAGAACATTGTTTTCATATTGTATTTATTTATTTAATCTTTTCTATCTATTTATCTACCACTACATTAATATTTACATCATAAAGAGACAAGAGACAATATAACTTGAAAATATAAATAGCTCAAGGAGTTAATTAAATTATTGTCTGTAAAAATTATCTTCTAATAACAGGAAATTTTAACCTGATTCAATAAATTAAAATTTCGTTTTATATTATCATAAACTGAATGATAATGTGACGATCGTTAAAGTGTAACGTAGGTAATCGTTAAAGAATTAACACTTCAGAGTTGTTGCTCGTGTGTTTTTTTTTATTTGAATTTTAAAGCACAAGTCCGTCACCAAACTAAGCCTATATTATGTATCTTAGTTGTTACAACTGATGGAGTTAGGGAGTTAGCGAATTACCATATACCATATCAAGTTCTATAGGCAAAAAGGGCGTATATGAATGTTTGCGCACTCGGCTTCGCAAAGCCAAATAGATGAATTTCTCTATTGTTAATTGCGTTGTATTGTCCACGTCAAACTTTTTCACCGCTCTGAAGTAGATGTGCAGAACACAAATTTAGGTATCATGGGGACGCGGAAGAGGTGAACGCGGAGCAGGCTCGCTCGCGCACGTTCCTCGGTCCTATTGCACCAATGCCGATACGTGCGCCAGTGTGAGTGTTTGTTGCAGTACAGTCGCAATCAGAATAGTTTCGTTATAGTCAATTACATATTATCGCTCTTTTTTTTCTTGTTGATATTTGTTATTTTTGTGGTTTCTTCTCTTTATTGTTACATGTTGATTTTTGTTTCTATTAGTTGTTATTATTAGAGCGCCAATCCACTTCGAAAAATGATGTTTCTATGGAAACCGATAGACTCGAAAGCCACCGACCAAGTGGTCATCAAATGTTATTTGGAACTAATAAACTAAACATTTTTTTGCGAATTCGGTGTTCCATCCAGTTTTTCTTATATAGTCTTAAATGGTGTAATCCTTACTAGCCTGTTCCAATTTCCGGTATCTCGGTTCATGGATTCAAAACGACGGTGGCATAGACAAGGATGTGAGGAATAGGATAAATGCAGGGTAGATGAATTGGTGAAAGATGGTCCCTTGAAACTCAAAGGGAATGTGTATAAAACTATTACAAGACCAGTCATGCTGTATACATCGGAGTGCCGAGATACGAAAGAGATGAATGAGAGAAAACTACACGTGACAGAGGTGTGAATGTTAAGATGGGTGTGTGGTATAACTGGAATCGATAAGATTAAGAATAAGTATACAAGAGGAAGTTTGAAAATAGCACCAGTGAGAGAGAAGTTGAGGAGTAATAGGTTAGCATGGTATGGGCATGTAATGAGAAGAGATGAAAGCCATGTAACTAGAAAAGTTTTAAGTATGAAGTAAGATAGATTGTGTGAAAAATTATGTGTACATAAGGTGTAGATAACGTCTGACAGGGGAGAATAAAAAAGGAAGATACATATTGTGCCGTCCCACTTAGGTGGGATAAGGGTAAGATTTTTATCTCTAATCTTTTGAAAGTAGTCTATATCTCATATTTATAATTGTCCACACAATTCAATTAAATTGATTTTTGTAAATTTGCTGTGAAAGTGTTAATAAGACTGCACAATTGGAATCATATCTTCATTTCATATAGAAAATCTTCTGAAGTTAGCAACCACATCCCTATTCCTTAATGTAGTAGGCAAATATCAACTGAATGAAAATTAATTAAAAACATATTACGTACATTGTACGAATAATATCGAGACAACTTAAGGATTAATAAATGCCAATTTTAAATTCCTATTATATTATTGTTTTTGCTTTGTATTGTACTAACCTTTACACTGTACTATGCGCAAGGCCGAACTTAAGCTATATTCAGAGAGGCAAAAAAGTTTGACACGGACTATAGACTCTTCCTATACTTGCAATAAAAAAAAATTGAAAGCAGCAAAAATATATGCCTTCTTTTGTCGTAACTGTTGTGATAAGTGTTTTTTGCATTTGTTACTGGGTATAATTGATATTATTACTTCATAGTCAATGTCGATGCGATTAAAAACTACACCTAAATGAATAAGATATTTAACCGTTTAATTTCAGCTTAGCCAGTTTCAAGGTGCCATTTCTCAGTTATCTGGTGATGCTTTTACTCATTATCACTTCCATAGTGTTTTATTTAATACCCTATAATTATTTAATGATGACTTTAGGTAAGGGTTTCTCATAATTTAATTTGTATTTTTATACGTAGCGTATATACAGAATATACTTTGTGTTCAGGTGTTTATAAGTTTACGAGGAAGTACATGAATCCACAGAGGGTATCAAATAATGACATATTAGACTTTATATCGAGGATACCTGATAACGAACTTCTGGTAAGAATCTTTATGTCCTGATACTTTACTGGAGACTATGAAAATACTGTATGGGTTATAGAACATCGTTAATATTACTTAGGTGCCATTTAATCAAATAAAATCTAAACTTTTGTAATGCATCCTTATCTTCAGTTTATTTATCAATGAATGATTGTGAGTTTTCAATATCAAGTCGCGGTAGGTCGAGCAGTTTGATCGGTGGAATATCAAACTTATGTTCATAGGTTCGCACCTCGGCATGTACCAAAGCCTTTGTCAGAATTCACGTACATTTATTCATGTAACGCTAATCAGTGAAGGAAAACAGGGTGTGAAGACCTAACCCTAAGAAATGTTCTTGTAGTACCACCGTATTGGGAAAATATAAAACTATAGATTTCTCGGAGTCTGAAATTGCCAACATTTCGTGGGCTGGCGTCACTACGTACCACTATTATGTCCATACATTTCTTCAGAAAGAGGCTTATAGCCTTGCAGTGGGTCTCTTACAGGCTGATGATGAATACCAATGATCAATTACAAGCATTGATATGCGTGCACTGCGGCAACTGTTATTTTCATTTACACGCTGCCTGAGTCTTACAGTCACAGGTATCCGTTGGTATTGTTTTATCCTTCTATACATTGTTTTTGTTTACAGAAAGACTGGAAGGAGCTCAACGTGCCAGAACCTATTCACCCAAAAAGAATTACTTAATTCAACGCTATGAGGAGGTATATATAAAATGAATGGAAAGAGTTGTTAGAATTGTATTAAACATTCTAGCTTGTTCACAAAAATTACGCTTATTTGTTTTAAAATACTAAGCTCAAAGCGGAAGTATAAAAATTTAATTTGAATTATGATTAAGACTATAACGAAATTTGGAGAGTGGATAATCAGTAATATATTTGATTAAGTTTTTTTTTAACATTCGGTACTTGGGACTTCGGAAAATACATTACATTACCAGTCACCAAATTTCTGATAACTTTCTGAGATGTCTGTTTTCGTCGTGGTCGTTAGACAATGAAAAATATATTGTACTGTAAAATTGGTCTGTACAGTGACACTAATCAAGCACATAAATTAAAACAAGTTTCTAGTTAAAGCTCAGGTGCATTTAAATACATATTAAAAAAATACGCTGCACTAGCCCTTGTTTTTTATTATATAGAAACATACTTTCTTACTTATTATAGAGTTCCGGGGCCCGCGCCAGCGACGGGACACTTAGCGAATCTCTGGCTTTGTATGATAGAAATAAAAAAAATGCATAAAATTATTTATTTTTTTACTAATTCTTTACTTAAAACTAAATCACAACTTTTAATATATATCTGTAGCTTGAATTATACGTAATTTTAAATATATCATTTAATTAAGTGGTAATTAATAACAGTTAAATATCTTTTTTATTATAGCATATTTTGTACAATTATTATCATCCACTAGTAACTGTCTTTATTCTGTCTAAATGGATTGACAGTAAGACAACAAGATATTAATATATCGGGAAGTGGACAGTTCATTCCTACGTACACGTTGAAGGAAGAATCATTTAAAAATATTTCAAGTAGAAATATTTTAATGATATACGACTTTAACTGTGGAAATCGAGGAGACGTATTTTTATGTGTATTATATAGCCTGGCAAGGAAACTTTTCACTAAGTATATAATGTATTGTTCAAAATCAGTTTGTTATAATCTTTGTTTGATAAATTAAAAAAAAATAAGCAAAGTAGCCAATATAATATTATTTGGACTGCGAGTGTATGTGATAATGTTTTTAAAAACAACGATTATCGTTTTGATGATCGTTTTAGTATAAAATATGGGTCACGTTAAAAAATTATTCGCTTCTCTTTATTAATTTAAAATTGATATAGCTGTGTTTAGTCCGCGTCAAATTTATCGGCCGCTCTGAATGTAGCTTTAAGTTAGGTCTTGCATATAGCACAGTCAAGAGGTGAATACAAAACAAAGCCAAAATATTATTATAGGAATTTTGGCTTTTCTTAATCTTTAAGTTATTTCGAAATTACACGTACAATACATTTGACTTTGTATGATGAGTAGGCCTAGTCCTATTTATAAAGTTGTAAATGGATATAATGATGGTTTCGTCTTAATTATAACAAATAATGTAGATAGATGGTTTTACTACATATACATCTTCTATATTTTAAGAATATATTTTACAGAATGAAATCTATTTTACTCATTCATATATACCTAATAATTAGTTTCTGTTTATCGATATAACATGCAAAAGTTTGTATTTGTATAAACCGTATTTTATGTACTATAAATAAATATATTTGATACCTATAGTGTGCTTATTTAAACTTCGTTGTAACGTCATAATGTTATTGTAATTTCTGATACCTGGAACTTATTTCTATCATAAGTACATAAGAAGAATACTTGCATAAAATATATCCATACGGTACCGACTCAGGAAATGGGCTTTATTCCATTATATTATTAAATTATATTATTAAATCACTATGTATCACTATATAATTTAATAAACAGTAAGAGTTTATTATTTGGTATACGACATTAATTTACCCTCTCGTAATAACGTTTTGTACAGCAAATTTAATAGTTAAAGAATTTATGAATAATAATTAATCTAGTATTTTACAACATTCTGGTATATTCATAACCGATATGTATAAATTCACAACCACATAGGAGTAAATAAATGGCACAATTAAATATGGACTCCAGAAAGTGCGACGTGTTATCGATTCTTGCACGATGCTGTGCCATTTGAACTTTGTTCTGGAACCTTCAGCTCTTGCCATTGTCTCTGTAAGAAGAAGATATAGATGAACACATTGTTGCTTTTTTTTAGATTTTAATTCGGTGATATTTAGGTCCACTATTATGTATTTACAAAGAAATGATTTTATAGAAAATAATATTAAAAATCAATATATATTTCTAGGTTATGATCATAAGTATTGCTAAACTGTTTAAACAATAAATAATAAAAGTAATACAAAAGGAAGATTTATTAAAAATTGTGAAGAGCTTTTAATTAGTATATTTTTATGTAATCTACTTATAAAAATCCAGATTAAAATGCTGTTATAATAATATTAGTACGAAACTTTTATTATTAATCACAGTCTCATGATATAAATTCGTATTTAAATCTCTAATTGTATTAAATTATTGTCATCGTGTTCATCTTAGCATGACGTAATTTGCAACAAAGAAATTATTGAGGTAAATAATACTTACTAAAAGTTTATCATCGGGTACACGAGAAATAAAATCCAATATGTCGTTGTTCGGAACTCTATTAGGATTTAAGTACTTCCGGGTGAACTTATACATACCTGTAAGAGTGACTTTTGTTAACCTGTTATCAGATGTCTTACTATAAAACATTTATTTCTTATAATATGAAATCCTTACTTATTAGCGTTTTATACAGAAAAGTAAAACGAAAACAAAATTATTACATCACATGTTTAAACAATCAAAGTATAGTCCGTAAATAAACATTTATTTTTAATGGAGCTACGGTTTCCATAGAATTTTTCCAAGCGAATGGGTGCTCTAATAATAACTACAAATTACAACAAATATCAACAAGTAACAATAAAGAGAAAAAATAACGAAAATGTCAGTAAGAAAAAGGAAGAAACGAAAATAGCAACAACATGTAATTAATAACAACGAAACTATTTTGAATGCGGTTGTACTGCAACTACCACACTAAGGCTCGGTTGCACCAGTTAATGTTAAAGTTAAAAATTCGGTTAAAGTTATTGTTAGGCAAAAAATAGGTTGCACCAATTGACAATGGTTAAAATGTCGTCACGATTTAACGTTAACTATTACCGCTCCATGTTGGCCGGTTACCGTTATTGTTAGTGTGTAAGGCTGAGTTGCACCAAAATCGTGGTTATTGTAATTGTTAAAGTTAACTTTAACAATGACAAGACTTGCTAACAGTTACATTTGCCAAAACGAGTTGCACCATCAAACATTTTGTAATTGTTAAAGTTATTAGGGTTGCTACTTCAATAAGCCAATTAGTCCCTAAAATCGAAAAGGGTAATATATTTTACTTGGCAGGACTTTGTTATAAGTGTCACCGAGTGTCACTATTGTTATTCTGTGACTGTCAACAGATTTTTGATGACAGATTTCAGATGTCAACGACAAAACGTTAGCGTTTGTCGTCCTGTGGACATTTTCCAATTCTAGGATATTAAACTTTTTTCTTTCTAAGACGCAAATTATCTTCAAATATATTGATTTCGTCATCGCAAGAACTATTTTCAGTTTCCCACAGGATTTCTCTTAGCAACGACATGATATTATAAAGTTTTTTCTAGTGAACATGACAACCGATTCAAAAATTGACATTAACAATAACGGTAACCGGCCAACATGGAGCGGTAATAGTTAACGTTAAATCGTGACGTCATTTTAACCATTGTCAATTGGTGCAACCTATTTTTTGCCTAACAATAACTTTAACCGAATTTTTAACTTTAACATTAACTGGTGCAACCGAGCCTTAGACTAACGTGTTGGAATTGGTGCGATAGGGAGAGAAAAACACGCGCGGGCGAGTGCCGCTCCGCCTTCATCTCTTCCGCGTCCTTCTAATATCTAAATTTGTATTCTGCACATTTATTTATTTCAGGGCGATCGCGGACTATACTTTGTTTAAATACCAACTACGTGTCATGAAATTTATAAAACCATTTTTAAACTTAAAATTTAGCAACTTACCAACTGCCATAAATATATAGTTAATGGAGATAATGTAGAGTGCCGCAGACAGTGCAAACATAGCAGCTATCGCTAGATAACTTAAATACGGAACAGTGAAGTTTAGTAAACTGGAAAAATAATATAGATTATCAATACTTCTTCAGTCCATCACACTTTACGAATTACTATTATGATAATAATTATATTACGATATTTTTTACGAAGTACGTAAGCAGTAGGAAACGTGAAATCAACATTATTAGTGGTCGTCCGATAGTTGAATTTCAATCATAATAAGGGGTACAAGCTTTTTATTCACATGTAAATATATAGATATTATTATCCCCATGTTTTTTCTTTTTAAATGGTAAAAACGGTATGGAATTCTGTATATTGCATACATACGGAGCGTGAAATTAGACGTATACATAAAGGTTATAAGTAGAAGTAGGTTGACAATAGATAAATAAAAGTCCATAGTATGGATAAATCTATTCTCTTTTTTTAACTTCAAAGCACAAACTCGTCAAGAGCTTGTAAACAAAAAAAAACGGTTCACAAACAGAGAAAAGTGTAGTAAACTGTTTTAACGTTCTTTTTGGGTATAGCAGATAATAAAGTAATTATGAAATTCATTTTATACTTACTTCTTCACCCTTTCTATGAGCGATACAATGTAATCGATACCATCTCTAATCGTGAATGTTAAATCTTGTAGTTCAGACAATCGAGATTTCACCGTTTGTTCATCCTAAAAACAATGAAGCATCCATTAATTTACATAAATTACTAAGATATTAAGAAAATAGATGTGATTTTATTATAGAAACAGAATCCTTACTTTATTTAATTCCAAATCTTCGTCAGATAATTCTTCCTCAGAGGTGTAGTCAGTAACTGATGTGTTACCTTAAACATATAGAGTATTTTGAAATAGTGGTATCATTACATATTATAAAACAAAGTCGTCGATAAACTCAAAACCTACTGAACGGATTGTAATGCGGTCGTTACCAATAGTTAAAGTAATTTACGGGAAGGTTAGGTATATAATTTGTCAATGTTTTTTTTTTGTAAATTGGTCGAAATATAATGGTAACCGTTGAAAGAATCAGAAAAAGTTAAGCCGCCTTAAGCGTTTCATGCACACAAGTATATATTTTTTATTATCAGGCCAAGACAATGTCTGCCTGCCGGGCCTGCTAGTTTATAAATAAATTCATATATCTTAGTAAACGTTCATGACATATTTTTTAAAATACGTTTTATAAATTTTTGCATTTGTACACAATTTCACCTGATGTTAAATGTAAATGTGGTCCGAGGTGGTAAACACGTGAAACCTAGAAGGACTGCCTCTCAAGTACAACGGTACTCACCTATAGGAGGTGCTTGGCGACAGATTTTCAACTCGACGGCGGTAGTTAGCCATGCGGACTTAGAAAACCCCCTTATTAATTGTGATTACAATATATGTAATAAACAGTTGAGTTATAATAACAAATTGAATGTTTACACACTATTTTTCATAGCGGTTGGTTGACCGGTAAATATGTATGTTAATGTGTTATATTTACATCGGTTAGCGATACGTAATAGTAAAATGGATAGCGGGAAACCCTCTATCATGAAAAACCCCATAGGTGTAATAATTAACACGGTGATCGGTTAAACATAGTCGATAATTTTTTATATTGTATATATACATAAATACACTTGTCGATTTCCGCTCGCCTCGTTGTTCATAAAAAAAAAATGACAGAAGGTCAATCGAATCCAATAAATAAGTAGCCTAGAACCATCTACGAAAATACCAAATCGAATGGTCATAGCCCAATGCGGATACGTGCAGTAGTTTCGGCGTAAATAAGCCTCTAAAAACCTGTACTTTCATTATCTTATTTACACATATATGTTTAATATATATTATAGCTCGTCCAGAGGTCAAAATTCGACTATAATAAGAGTAAGCATTTTTCTCTTGGCGTCTTAAATATATAGATATAATAGTGTGTATTTCTTTGTTTTTTTTTTGTAAATGGTAAATACTGTATTGAGTATTGTAGACGCAAGGAGCGTAAATTATGCCGAATAGTGCCTTATATTTTATATCTATATATGACATAGTTCGACTCGTCAATGATAAGGACAAAAAACTGTTTCCAAATCTTTATTTATAATCTAAAGTTTGTCAGCAGGTATCTAAACAAAAAATTAAGAGAATCGGTTGACAAAGAAAGGTGAAAACTGTGCTGAACTCTTAATCTATAATATAGATAAATAGAAAAAGTTATAATAATAGATAATTGAACCTCTTTCACTTTTTCATACTTACTGTTACTTCGAGTTCTTATTGCATAATATATGAACGGTATTATGACTAGCATAGGTGTCATCCACATTTGAAATAAAAACCAGAACACCAACCACACAAGTAAAGCCATTGCGGATTTTTCTCGGCTATCCCACTCAAACAAATACCTTAAATAAAATTATCCTTTAGTTATCGAAAGATCTTTGAAAATACAGTTACCATTTATTTTCACATGATATAAACTTAACGTGTTATTAAAAATATTGTATCAGATAGGCACTGATGATGTGATATATGAGTTGCTTTATTACATAGTCATGCCGACTTTTGTATCTAAATATTGTAAAGAATGTATGTGAGTAATTCAATATCGAAAGTGTTCGTATTGTGATTTAATAGAGATCTATGAACAAAGTCTTCGATGACACGTAGATTTCCGTGAAGTAAAACATCGATACGTGAGCTTTTTAGTGCTAAACTAGTAAGAGGCTACATAAGGCAGCTTCATAAGAGCTCAGTTTACCTCAAAACATTTAAAGTATTTTGTTATCTATTTCGACAAAGTCGTGGATCTGGTAAGTGACGTACGACTGCGTTATTTCTCAGAAAGGCTATGCATGCGTTATTGACGTCGTGCGTTGGTGACCTTGAGTAACATAGAAGGTATGAAGTTTCCAAATGACGTCCGTATTAAACAAGATAAGCGGTTTTAAACTATTAACGCCGGGCATAATAACGATTTGATTGGCTAAATCTAGTCGAGAACGAGCCACATATCTAGAATAATTAACGGTACTAAGCGCGTTAAAGTAATACTAATGAAGAGTATTAAATTAGTTAAATAAAATAAATAAGTCATCAATTGAATATAAATTTGAATAATAATTATTTTGGTAAATATATTATAATTAAACACCAAAAGAGTAATATTTTCTATAATATCACAACAAAAATAAAATATCTTATTACTCACTAGCAAATGAGTATCTGAATTTTGTACAAAGTATACCTTTATGCCCATTTTTCACTACGGCATAATGTATTTAGTGTTAAAAGATAAATGGAATTAGGGATTAACTATTACATTATTTCAAAGTTTTTATTAAAGCACAGTAAATAGGGCAATGTACGACATCGTATTTGTGTCAAATACAAAACAATGATTCTTAAATGCATTTGACATAGACACGTACTTTGGTATCAGTCGTTAGTTCGCGACAAAAATAAATTTAAATACATTAACTGCTTGTACTACATTTCAATAATGCTTAGCGTGTTTAAAACAATTGAAGTTAGGAATTATCTACTGTATTATTTCGAAGTTTTATTTATTTAACGCAAATAGAAAACAATGATATGTATACATTCGGCTTAAACTCGTACTTTGGAATTATCTTTAGTCCATGACAAAAATACATTTATATAGATTAATCACTTGTACTATACAGTATTCTATAAGTAGTAAGATTTATTCAAATTATATGTTTTACATCCATTTAAGACGTCTTTCTTTTACTGGTATAGTGTAATATAATAAAGCCAGTTATCAGAACTTTTAATCAACAGCTTGACACAGCTGGTTTAGGTGTTATTGTAATAACCTATAATTATTTACTAGGATTAATGACATATTTTTAAATTATTACGAACTATAATAAAACTTACTTTAAATGTTCGTTTCCAGCATGAACAGTTTGCAGGATATCCTTTATGAATTGTAAATTATAATAAATAAGGGGAATATTGAATTTTTTCGGTGGTTTCTGTGTATATTTTGTTTCTTTCGGACTTAAAACTCTAAGAGATGCTTTAATCTGTAATAAAAGATGTATAAAAATAAACTTGTGTGCAATTTCAATCAGGTGGTGTGAAATGAATATATGAACTTTTTCTGCTTTTTTTTCCAGCGTTGAAGTATATAATAATAATGAATAAAGAGCTATAAATTCGTACCAAGTTCCATTCTAAGGTCATTTGCAGCAAAATCCTTGGGCAGTTTCCTTTGGCGTGTGATTTCTTAGATTTATCCTTTAGTGCGTACCATTTCTTCTCGTCATTTTTAATCCTCAATAACGGTATAGATATTTTTCCTAAAGTCTCTCCAATCAAAGACTCGTCGTGTATTTTGATGTCTAAAGTTGAAGTGATGTCATTGACCCCACTGAAACAAAGGAATTAGTTTGTTTATTGACAGGTCACATTTAACACATCGTTGCATAGAATTTTAGAAATAATTTATTTAAAAATTAGCATGGCGATGTTTACATATCTGTATATTTTATGTCCACATAACTTTATGTTCAAATCATAAAACAATGTCTCACTTAGACTCGTTTACAATATTTTCTAAAAATTGAATCATTTAAACAATTTATTAGAAATTTAAAGATAGATTGGATAGAAGTTAACGAGAAATATAATGTCATTACTGTTAATGTATTATATTAAAGGCCACCATTTCCCCCACAATAACAATAAGACACTAATGAAATGGTCGAAGAACAGTTAAAGCTATTTTTCAACAACCGAACACTAAGAATATTCTAACGTTATATTGTGCCAAAGACCTTAATGTCAAGTGCTTATACATAATTTAAAGCGCTGTTTTTGCTATAACCGTTATTAGCCTAAATAATTCCGTCGTAGTTATCGATAATTTCTTTTCAATTTATTTACTTAAGGAAATGATTTGGCAGTGTTCATTTTTCAGGCGTGATATTTAATTCATTTTTTTAGTAGATCATAAAAACTGTAACTGCTCTGTATCTTTGAAGCTTTTGAAGCGATGATGGCTCAGTTTGTACTATTTGACATAGCGTCCAAGGACGTATGTTACATCCTAGCAACTTGAGTCAGAGCTGTCGGTAAAGGGAAACATCGTGATGCAAACCTAGCATGGTGGTAGGGCTTTTTCTAAGTCCGTCTGGCTAGCTACCACCCTCAAGTTGAAAATCTGTCGCCAAGCACCTGTAGGTGTGTTCCGGCAGCTGCATTTTACAACCAGTTCCCTCTAGATTTAGCGGGATTACCATCTTAGACCACATCATCATTTAACATCATATGAGATTGTGGTCAAATACTAACCTATAAAGTATACAAAAGCTCGCTTTAGTGATCGAGTCGCCTCGGTCAAAAAGACAATTTGCTGCCGTCTAATATATACTAGTGATGGAAATTGGACCAAGTTTCAATGTTAAGGAAGAGAAACCAACTTTTCCAAAATTATTATTGATAACAACTAAAGTTCGTCAATAGCTACAAACAACAACGGAATAACCTATAAACGTCTAACCTATAAAGTATAAAAAAAATCTAGGTAGCACAATTCAAAAACAAAGGCGAACATAGAGAAATCTATAATCCATAACAATATAACGCTGTCATGCCGGCCTGCAACCTTCGCACCTAATGGATATACATTATATGATCTCGAGACACGACAAGCCAAAAGAGAATCAGTGTGATGAACTTATGTTCATAGTGATTTGTTCGAGTATACCTAGGGTAGGTATAATCTTTCTTGAAAACTTGAATATGTAACACCAACTGATCTTAGGGCTCAATGTGCTTAAGCATGCTATTGTTACGGCTATTACATATGAATTATGTATGATAGTTGATCAATTCGGACACGATCGTCTTGTCCTTACCACTAGAGAAATAACTGATTTCAAAACTAAACAATATCAAAATTATATACAGATAAAATAATAATAATAGAAAATCACATATTATCTTCTCTTATAAAAAAAATTGTGTGATTTTATAAAACCACAATGGAAGTAAAAATTTGTTTCTGTTGGTAGCATTTTGAAAACCACAATATTTATCTAAATCAATGAATCATTTTTAATTGAGCTGTGGATGCCGCTACATTGGCCTTGGCTGCCCTGCCGAGCGCCTTCCACTTTATCCCTGCTCCGCGGCCGGCTGTAATGCGACATGCGATAGATGGACGAAAATATTTGAAGTGATGTTAAAAAAGATGTAAATAAAAATGTGAAAAAATTATAGAATTATACCGATGTGCGCGCATCACACAAAAACTACTGAATGGGTTTCTATCAAATGTTCCTTCTTAGTCACTTGATTCTTATTTAAAAAAACAATTACCACGATATCGGCATTTAATACAAAGTTGTAAACATTTTAAGAAATTACGATTTCTGTAAGCAGTACTACACGTATTCAGCGATGTCTGTTTTCTTACTGTCGACAAGTGAGGCTAGCCGTGTGGTGCTTCTGTTTTTACCTCTATACATAAAATATACTGGTAAGATAATAAATGATGCAGACAAAGTCGCAGGTATCAGCTAGTCGCAATTATTTAGAATAAAGTGTGAGTAGGTAACAATAAACGATTATTGAAGGAAATATTTGAAGATCAATTTTTAAACAGCCATTTTATTACAAATTTAGCACAACTTGGATGATCATGCATTTATGGAAATAAACTTAATTATCACTACATAGTACAAAACAAAGTCGCTTTCTCTGTCCCTATATCCCTATGTATGCTTAAATCTTTAAAACTACGCAACGGATTTTGATGCAGTTTTTTTAAATAGATAGAGTGATTGAAGAGGAAGGTTTATATGTATAATAACATAAATTAAATAGTGGAGGAATACTGTTATTTTTGAGGTTACTCCAATTTTAACGCGTGCGGGCCACGGACAGTAATGAATAAATCAAAACTACTGAATCGATTTCAATCAATTTTTCAGTGAATGACATAGGCTATATATTTCATACCCATGCGAAGCTGGAGTGGGCCGCTAGTTGTTTATAAACCTTTGTCAGTTTTTTATGCGCTTTATGTGTTTTTATACGTTAACGTCTCGGGGAATCTTTTCTTAGAACCTATTAAAATATTGCGTATATTACAAAGAAACCGGTCTATAAAGCGATTCATTATTGCATTTATCAATCAATGTCCGGTTATCGAAGCTAAGCCTTATATTTTATTTTTGTACGACAAAATATTCTTGTTGTTTTTGTAGACTTTAAAAGTCACTAATGAACATCAAAAACACTACTATATATATTACAGTATGTAAGTACAAATGTTAATGTAAAATAATTCATGATTATCACTACATATTACAAAAAAAGTCGTCTACCACGTTTGTCTGTCTGTTCGCGATAAGCGCAAAGACTAATGAACGGATTGTAATGCGGTCTTTATCAATAGATAGAGTAATACATGAGAAGGTTTAGGCATTATGTCAAGGTTTTGTGTAAATTGGTTGAAATATAACGATAATTGTTAGAAGTGTTGGAGAAAGTCAAGCCGCCTGGTAGCTTTCATAGACGACTCTGCCAAATTGTTTTGAGATGCAACAAATCATTGCATAGTGAGATAATCCTATTTTATAGACCAATAAAAAGGTCTGCGATGGCATATACCTATCTTTTAAGGATTGGTTACTATAAAAAATTGTCACACAAAATTAGGTAATTGGAATGCTATTTAGATGAATACAGTATTAATCTTTATCAAATGATATACATTAGTTACTTTAAGCATTTGATGCACATAAGTATATGCTTTATATTATCAGGGCAGGACAACATGCGCCGGGCCTGCTAGTTCATGTATAATTATGGATACTAGACTTGTCACGAATAATACTTACAATGTGTAATTTTTGTTCCACACCGGTTCGGATGTGCCGCTGACTGTATGCGTTTGTACCCTAGAGTTGTCTAGTTCTAGGACGCAGTATGCATCAGCCTTTCCACTCAGACCCAGGGGACTCAAACCTTGTGCACCGTAAACCGTAACTGACAGCTGTCCCACCTCGTTCCAGTCGTTGTTGAGACGATACCATGACTGTGTAAAAATATATATGTACGATAGATAAATCTTATACTGTATAAAATACATTATAATAGAAAGCACATTCGCAGTGAACTTATAAGAATTAGTATCACTAGTCAATAGAGGCGTATTTCCCGAGCTCTGATCAGTATTTATTGTGTATTGTAATTTGAACCTCAAATAAAACAAGGAAGTGGCATATGTATGTAAATTACTCGTACGTAATGGCATCATTTTTTGTAAGATCATAAAAAAATAACACTACATGATCATCATCATTGTATAACATAAAAAATAGTTTTAATCTTTGTATTAAGTTTATATCTGCTAATGTATACCACAGATTAAAACATACCTAATATCAATTATAGCATTGAAAGGCAGATATTAAAAGCTAGTTATCGATTAATCAATAAATAGTTATATAGATAATATTGATATATTTATATTAGATTATTTAAATTATATAAATAATAAAAATAAAATCGTTTTTCGCGTCTGTGTATTCTATTAGATCTTAGAACAGTTTCCACAATCGTTTAGAGAATTGCTTCCAGAAGTTTAATAGGAACAGACACATAGAATTCATTTTTTAAAACTAGCTCAAACCTGCGACTTCATATGCGTTGTTCTACGCATACGCACCAACGCTTTCCCCACTTCTGAACGGTAAAAGAATAGACATCGCTGAATGCATAGTATTTATGAAAATCGTAGTCTCTTAAAACCGAAAAACGTTATATTAAAAGACGATATCGTGATATTTGGAACCGATTATCTAAGAAGTCAAAGTAAAAATAATTGATCGAAAACTACCCAATAGTTTCGTGATTCCCACACGACAAACATGTATCGTACTAATTATGTGGATAGTTGTTCTCGTCGTATGTGCTAAACATTTGAAGTATTTTTATATGGGTGAAATTGTAAATCTATAATTAAAAAGAATACCGTTAGTTCAACGCTAAACTTAGTGCCAATTTCAGTAGCATTATTTTTTCTACATTTATCTTCGATGAGTTTAATGTCGTCCTATTATATTTTTTTTCCAAAAATCGCGTGACTATTATTGTTGTCAAAAGAAAAAGGAACGACTTTAATATTATTTGGCGATATTGAGTTTATATTTATTCGCATATATTCGGATTCATGATAAAAAGGTATATCTAACAGTATTTTTTTCCTATAAACTTCTCTCTAACTCAATCTAAAAACAAATTAGACCTATGTACTTCGCTAGATCCGTTGACTACAACACATTTTTCGACTTTACTCCTGGATATGTTTTACTTAGATTTTACGGCAGTTAGACGACTTTGCAATCGACTTTTTTTACATATCACATTCATCCGACTACTAGTGACGTCTGAGAAGCTTCCTGGTTAAAATTATTTATGGTCACATACAAATTTATATTTTCACACGACTACCTATTTTAGTGTAAGTTTGCAGCTATTACTGAGCTTAAGTGGTAGTGTCGAGTGGTTTGACAGGTAGAATATCAATCCGATGTCCACAGGTTCCAAGCGCGGTATGTACCAAGAATTTTTCGGAATTCTCGTACACTTACTAATCTAAATTAGTAACACCATCGGCTGACAATGAAGAAAAACATTGCGAGGAAACCTGAACCTGAGAAATGTTTTTGTAGTACTACCGTTTGTGGGAAAAATATAGAACTGTGGATTTCTCAGAGTTTGAAATCACCAATACGTGTGGGCTGGCGTGGTAATTTTGCCCACACCTTCCTACGGGAAGAGGCCTATAGCCCTGCAGTGAGTCTTTTACAGGGTGACTGAACTTGATACTTTTGTTTAGTTTCTGTTTTATTTGAAAGTATATAACACACCATTACTTTGTGTAAAGTCGAAGTGTGATAATTGTACCAAATAAGTATATATAATAATTGAGGAACTAAAACACGTTTTTAATCAAATCGCTGACCTTAACTCAATTTTTCAAACGGCTTCTAGGCCGTTATGATTATTAACCTTTTTGATTGTAATAGATACAATACGATGATACAATATACGGTGTTATAGAAAACAAAACGCTTACGATGTACATCCACTAAAAACAATTGTAACGTTAATGTATTCTTCAGATATAGTCGTATGTATGTTAAAAAGATAAAACCCATCGAGTTTCTTGCCGGTTCTTGTCGATAACTGGCTTTTGTTTTCCAAAACGGTGATAGTTTTTGAAGTTCATAAGCGCCTTGTCAAGACCTTATTTGAAAAAAGTATTATTGATTTAGACTTCATAAACAAAAAACAGTTTGAGAAAGATATGTAATTACACCGTTTAGTTCACTATTTAAATAGATTATTGTATTTTGTATTTTTTTCTATATATTTTATTGTTTTTAGCATTGGATCACAATCTCTTGTTATGTTAAATGCCGATGCTAATCGTAAACACTTAAAAGCTAATGTAGGGGGACTAACTCTCAAATGTAGCTGCCTGTCCATACCCATAGGTATTTGGTGACAGATTTTTAGCCTGATTCGTAAGGTCCTGAGGTCGTAAAATGCCCTACCACCGCTATGCTATGGTTTTATCACGGTGTTTTACTTCACCGAAAACACTACCTCATTCGCAAGGATTTCAACCTTCGTCGTTCAATGCGATATCCCAAGACGCCAACGACTAAGCCATCCTTAGTCCGGTGAAGCTGTAAAGGCACATTAGCCCATCAGTATAGTCACTTCGAAAAAAAAGACTATGCCATCATTCTTGAAAATTATATATTAAAATATGTAAGGATATATATTTTGTTTAAAATAACAGTGTCAAAACTTAGAGGTTGTTTCATTATTGAATGTTGAGGTTGAGGTCCATACGGAGTATTAGATATTTTATGAATACATTCTGAAATAAATCGAAGTAGGTAGGTATTTACATTAAAGGTATTTACTTGGTATTCAACAAAAAATAAAAAATTGGTATTTAATGTGTTTGTTTTAAAACAGGAAACATTAGAGTCGTATATTTCAGTTGTTATAGAGACAGCGATGTACCTAATAACACCTTTGTCTACAGTTGGTTCGTCTTAAATGACTTTGTATAAAAACTTAATGCTTGCTTACCCACCAACATATTGACGTGATTTTCTGACCAGTAATGTCAGTAATTAAATTTATAAAACCTGTAACGCGTAGAAGTTCGTAAATTTTAAAAAAACAAACATATTGCAAAGTTTTTACTAATTTGCCGTATTGTTACTTCGTAACTAATCGTTTGTAGAGAGGGATAATTATATCTCATATAGGTAATTATTATACAATTACATATTATAAATAAAGTTTCTTATGGCACGTAATTATGATTATAAAGTTCGTGAAATAATAGCTTTTGCACGCGACTTCACTCGCGTTAATGTAGATTTGATCTAAACCTCCAGAAGAGTACATTTTTTCTGGATGGGAGGTACTCTATGTCCTTTTTTATACTCCTAATCACGCGTACATAAAATTTCATGATGAATCGGTTGAACAGTTTAGGCGTGAAAGCGTAACAAAAAAACCGACTTACTTTTGCATTTATGAAATTAGTCAGGAAGTTAGGAGACAACACTATTTTTATGCGTTTTCGTTTTTATATTAGAATACATATTTTATACACAATATAAATTTTACAGAATAATTCGCTTAATATAGAAGAAGAGTAAACTCATTTCATTTGCGCATTTATATCACTAATTTTTTAAGCATAATCCATTTGAATGCCCAAAAATGAAATATAAACACAACAAAGTCGGTTATATTGGATCGAACATAATGATAATGCAACGCATTTTATTTTTATGGTTCACAATAAAAGCCTAATGTATAACAAGAGGCCGTGCAAATAATAATGTTCCAATGGTAAAACCGGATCATTTTTCCTTGTATCGATTAAGCAGGAGACCGATCTTTATAATATGATTCAACGTGTAAAAACCCAAAGGATAGTCGGCTGACTTGCATGGTCAGAAATCCACGGAGGAGGCCAAGTGTATAAGTTCGTATAGGTATATTACACATGCAGCATCGAATGAATAAGTCATTGACCTAATCACTTAAAAAAATATATATATATTTATATATGTGAATAAAATTATATTGCAAGAAGTATAAAAATAAATTAGTCTTTATTTATTGAAGGAGTTAGAATTGATATAACAACGCACTATATTGGGGTGGACAAGCCTGACATTTGTCTAGGGCGCTAAAATTTAAGAGCGACATTTTAGGCTAACAGGCTGTAAAAATTATATGGTTAACATTTTTTTGATTATACTTGATTAGTGACTTTGTTATGTTAATATACTTCTTGACATGTATCTGATGATAATAATTATATTAAAAAAATGAATTACTAGGATTTTTACTGTAAATATTAAACATACATTTTTAAAATCTATATATCAATAGCCATAGATAAAACAGATAAGCACATCTTCCTTCTTCAAACTTATTATAAAATTAAACTTATTATACTTCAAACGAATTTCTTTATTCCTTTTTTTGTTTTGTAGCTATTGACGAACCTTAATTGTTATCTATAAAAATGTTGGAAAAAGTTAGTTTCTCTTCCTTGACATTGAAACTTAGTCGAATTGCCATCACTGGTTGGTAAATATATTAAAGGTCAGCAAATTATCTTTTTGACCAAAGTGACTCAATCACTAAAGCGGGCTTTTTTATATACTTAGGTTAGCATTTGACCACAATCTCATCTGATGTTAAATGATGATGTGGTCTAAGATGGTAGTCATGGCAAACCTAGAGAGAGACTGTCTCTCAAGTGCAGCTGCCGGAATACACCAACAGGTGCTTGACAACGGATATTTAACTTAAGAGTGATAGCAAGCCAGGTGGACCTAATAAAAAGCCCTACCACCATATAAATATGATATATATAGTAATATATTGAGTAGTTTCGTGAAAGTTATCTTGTAAATCCGTATACAAAGTTATTTTCCCTACTAAAGTATCACGTAAATGAATAAATAAAAACAAAATTACATTAATAATGTACGCACAATAGCAGAGACCTTTATCATTTTGTTTGTATAGATGACTTATTACTGAATGCACGAACGAGTAAGCTCAGATCGCGGGGTTAAGGACTTTGGAATTTTCCATTATGTTTATTCCAATTAGTTAAGCATCTGATGACAAGGGATTTTTTGAAGTACTACTCTTTATTTATCTGTAGAAAACGGTTACTATTTTCTGTTAATGTTGAAGGAGTTTTTATACTTTTATACCGAAAATTGTACATTCCCGTGTCTAGTTTGTCCAAGCCAGAGGAAGATTATAAATATAGGAAGTTATTTTGTTTTGTATATTAGTTATATACTGAGTTATTTCAAAAAAGTACATTTTAACTCGATTTTAAAACGGTTTTACTTATCGTTTAGTAAAATTTCTTTCCAACGGTTTATATGTGTTACACGTAACTTTATATATAAAACGATCTTAATGTATAAAATATAAAAATACTTACAGCGACTTGTTAATAGGATTTAGATAAGTATAATAAGTCAATATATACTAATCGATACTATGATTTCTGAAAGCCTTTTTAAGATCTACATTTCCTTGGCACCTTATTTTTATATAGGTATCTTGTCAGGTTTAGCAAGGGTTAACAATGTAACCACTAGAAAAATATTTTATCTATTTGATTATATAATTTTTCTATTTCTTATTATAAATTATAAACATAAATCTTCTGGAAAATATTCTCATAATTATAGTGGAAACATATTACAAAAGAAATGAATAGCAATAAAGAAATTACAAAAAAAAAAAAACAGAAACTTGAAAGTAATTGCAAATGTTCGAACTCTTACATTTAGATAATTTAATACTAATTAATGTAAATTATATTTTACACATAATTATTCATATGATTATTACTAACCATAACTATGTTAGTCGATTATAATATAACTCAAATGATGTAAATTTCAATTATACTACTCTAAAGGGCTTTAAATGAATATCGCTAGCTAACGTGAAAAGTTTTGTTTTGACAATTTAAATATAACATTAATTTCTAATGAAATAATTTATTTAGCTACACAATTAAATAAATAACAAAAGTTGAATTGTAAAACACTAGTATTGTTTTATTTAACGACAAATGCAAAAAGGGACACTGTTTATCAAAGCGAGTTGGAATTTACTATAGTATTGTTCACAGTATTCTTCAATTAACACAAAGAAATCCTTGAGAAATTCACGGTTTGCCGATGAGCTATATAAAAAAATATGTTAATTTATTATGTTTTTTTTTACTACATTTTATTCAGCCATATTCGAAGTTTAATTATTACTTCAATATTGTAGACTATTTTTTAAATGACTAAGCATTCATAGACATAGGTTGAAATATCGATATGTATTTATTATAGAAAAAAAGTATTCACGCCTGTCTTACTCCACATTACATGAAACAACAACTGAGACAAATCTGCTGGGACGTCAACGCGGTTGGCGTTAGGACAAAATGTTTGAAACCGGGTTAATCAACATTGAAAAAAGATGTTTTTTATAATCCCGATTAAATGAATTAGGTAACTATTTGTCTACTATAGTCAACGCATTTTAAACTGAGTCACATAACACATTTTTAAGAAATAAAATAGATTTCAAATTATATAATAATTAAATATTGATTATGGACAAAATGGCAAACTGTTATATCCTGTTAATATGAATATTAAAGAATTGTGAAACATTAATGGTTCCTTAACCGGTAACAGTTACTTCAATACCAACACCCACACATACAAAATTGTGATCATCTTAGTACATCAAGAACGGTTTTTTTTAAATAACAAAAGTTTAGTTAATGGCATGTAAAATTACACGGTAACAAGTAGAAATGTAATAAATACCTCTAAATGTATGTAAGTATTGTTATGTGATGGAACCAGTTTTCAGTAATAAGAAGATTTTTATTAGTTTATTGTAGGTTTATTGATAATTAAATTTGACCTTTAAAACGAGCCGCGTGTATATTTTAAATTTGTTTATACGTTACAATATAGTTTATTCCTTGGAATATTTTTATGGATCAACAAAGAATTAAGGCTAAAGGTTAAACTATGCTTTCTATTTAAAAATCTACTTATTGTAGCTTGTAAAATGATATGGAATAATCAGAGTCCAGAAATAATGACACACCTACTGAGACTGCAAATTGAAGTAACGACAATCGGTTCCCGTGTCACAGCAATAAGTACAAGAATCAAACCGTGGACTTTTAGCTAGTAGAAGTCCTACATAGCCTTCTCGAGCCTCCCGGCTTTCAAAAGTAAGCATGATGGTACCCACGTAAAAAAATATGACAGACGTAATGTTACATTATCATAATGTAAAAATTCCGCTACAAGCGGATATGTGCCTAATGCGTAATAAGACAAAAAATAGAATTTACATGATTAGCATTGTTTTAAAGTAAATAAAACTTTAAAGCGAGGTAAAGGGTTATCCATCAGTAAGCGAAGGTTTAAATCAAGTTTATTTATAAGAAAAGCACTATATTATTTATGTTTTTTATTTTATGTGCTACTTAACTAAATAACATAAAAATTCTGGTAGGTTATAATCGTACAGAATAATAATTCTACAACTACAAAAGTAATACAGAAGTTTAAAAATAATTAAACTAAGTGAACCTTTTTGAACTCATTAACTATTACTGTTGTGGGTAAGTGCTTAAAATATAAAGGACAGCTTTTCTAATAAAAAAATTAGCTTGTAATATTTTTTAAGCTCGCTCTGAGTTTCGTGACTGCCATAGATTTAACATAGTAATCTAGGGCGCGAAATTGTGTTAATGTACATTTGAACCAACATCTAAAATATGAACGCCATATCCAGTTTGGAGGCTCCAAGAGAATGTAAAAAGCACAAAGAAAGATAAATGAAAAAGTTACATACGAACTCATTCCTTGGTGGGTCAGGATGTTGGATTCCGTTTGTAGTTGGGATACTATCCATGGATACGCTGTTTGTTGAACCGTTAAGTGTGATCAACATGTGCAAAGCTCCTTGACCACACTCCAAATCTTGCCAAATATCTTGAGTCTTCTCCTTTTGAATTTGCGAGAGGTCGATGACACACCTAAAATTTAATTAAGTGTTTTTAATAATATGAAAACTTCGTATAGTCGAAAAAATTAAACTCTTTTAATTGTCTTCATGTTAATGAAACTAATTTAATTGTAATTAACTGTAGATTTTTCTTTAAAATAATTATTCCTTAAGTCATACAATTATGGGATATTACGTATACTTTATTGGTATATATTATCTATTTAAGTGGTTTGTTTTCTAATAATATATTCATTATCTAGGTTCTGGGGAAAATTCGTCATAACCAGTTTGCATTCTAAGCTACCGTAATTATAAAATTCATAATATTGTATGGCCCCTATAGCCATTTTGATACTAAATAAGAAATGAAGCATGATTTATAATAAAATATTAGTATTCATATATTTTGATTTATACATTAAAATTATTTAAGGAATGATGATAAAACAATAAAATAGAATCCGTAACAAGATATCCGTGCAAATTGAATTAATTTATCGTAAGAATATCTTAACTGGATATACATATATCAATAAATTTTTAAATACATTAGAGCTTAGTGTATTTCGAGACACATTAGGTCATAACATAATTATTCTTGTCGTTGAAATACCTGTTTCCTTAACATAAAAAAGAAAATAACGATTTGGCAGAAGCGATACAGTAAATACATGCCCTAAGCTCATTGCCTATTCTACATTATCTATTTTAAATTAAAGCTTTAAGCACTATAGCTGCTGAGTATTGCTGTAGGGTCTTTTAAGACTAAAAATGTTCTTCAACAAGTATTTGAGTTTTCACATAGCTATTCAAATCTTGTTATGAAACTTAATTACCCAGGAATATTTCGTATAAATGATTTCCTTTTTAGCAACCCATACTATAAGAGAGAAGACTCGAAGGGACCTTACATATTGTGAATAACAAAGAGAGGATGTAAATCAAATCTAAAATATTGTGCAATACAAAGCTGATTTACACATTATTTTTTTTATACACAATATTTTATATCTGTTATTCAATGTAATTATTAATATAAATAACTAAAATTTATTTATATAATATAAGTGTTATGAAATGCTGTGCATAACAGTGTATATAATAGGGCAAAGAAATGGTACTGTTACACTAGAATTACAAATTCTTAAACTTACCTGCCCATAAAGATTTTTTGTTTTCCTTTCTGCCAAAGTGTTATTTCTAGATTGTTTTCTTCATACATGTACACATTAAATCTTTCACACCACATTGGCTTTGACTTTGATACTTGTTTCGTCTTGTGAGTTTCGCTACCTAACCTGTGGATGGAATTAATCATTGTACAAAAATTTGAATGATAATATAACAAAATTATACTATAAAACTATAATTGATTAGGCAAATAATTTTCAGTCTTTAATAAAAGACAAGACAGAAAAGACAAGGAAGACAGCGAGTCATCGCACACGCATCAATTCAAGTACCACATGAAACAGGTCAAAATGTTATTATAAAGTAAATGAATCATCATGTTAATGATTTTATCTGCTAGGTGCATCCTTTTGCATACACTGGTAATATTATCTTATAATAAAAACTTTATACGACAAAAAAGATTTAAGAAAAAGAAACAATTCAAATAAACGTGATAACGACCATCTTTTCGATGGCAGGCATATTTTATAAACCGGCCTTAGTACTTTTATTATGGTCCAACCTTAGAATGTAAATTTAAAATGGAAAATTTACGATTATGTTTTTTTTTTGCAAAATTCTTGTGATTTCCTTATTATTTATACATTTATAATGTAAATTGCTTTATACATTTTACGATATGGGCGTTAACTATTGATTTTGACGTTTATACAAATATTTACCATATATTTAAATATACCGGTTTATTTATACATTCTTTGACTTATATATGGTTTGAAAACTTTTCTGTTAACACTAATAGTTAAATAGTTTTCTTACTGGTTATAGCCACGATTCCATTCGTGTAAATACCTACTGGGCCCCACGGGCCTTAAAAAGAAACGGTCTCTTAGGGCCTTATTTCCTTGCCAATATATCTCCAATAGTTTATATAGGTGACATGTTCCGTCGTCATTCTATGGTATCTTCACAGTATATTTATTTACTGAAGGTTATGCTTGCAGAATGATTCAAAGAGTCTCTGTACCAATAAAGTGTTTAATTGCATTACCATTGAGATCTTAACATTTTGAATGATGTGAAGTCATGATTCAGGAAACACCAATGGAAACGATTGGAGGTGGCAAAAACAATACTCAGATAAGTTCAGCGATGGATTAATAAATGCTAATGATTACCATATTGTAGTATTTTTGGCATGACTACAATAAGTTTGTGAATACATTTTTTATTATTATTTGAAACGGTTTTTTTAAGCAGTTACCGTAACATTTATAAAATGATAAACTTAGAATAACGGTTTTAGGTTACGTAGCATGTTGCACGTGGGTGAATCATTTTGTATTTATCTAATTGCTTTACATCATTAATTACATTGTATGAATAAGTAAGTATATAATGTGTTGGCGAATAATACGTTTTTGTGTGTTAACATAGTTTGTTCTTATTTTTGGTTTATTATTTTTATTAAGTATCCGAATTACTATATTTTCTTAGTGAGAATAAAGTGTGTAGGTGAACTAATTGCAGAATGTTCCAGAGTTTAGTAACAGAGTTCGCCCTCCAAATGCGTAAACAATGTATTGAGAAATAATCATGAGAATCAATCGTGCATGTCATAAGAACGTCATTCAAGGGCAAGGTCGGAGCGATTCTAAGAAATACACTTTTTCTCGTTACCGTAACAATGATGAACTCTGACACTATCTTCTAAATGTAAAAAAACTTTTATCTTACATTATTTAATATTACTTGATATATCAGCAATATTTTTTTAAATTTGCGTACAACTTACTGAGCAGTAAAGAAAAAAATATTTTCCATACGACTTCGTTTATTCGATGTTATTGCCTAAAGATAAATCTATCAACGATTAGTGATATCACGGCGTACTGCGCCGTGTGCTTATATTCATACACCAGGTCAGAGGCTTTAAGTAGATGGATATACGTCATCTAAAGACGAGAAGCTAAGTACCGAAGCGACATACGAACACGACCGTACCATGAAGCGACCGTAGATGTAATGGTAGTGATATACGGACACGTGTGCTCTACCGTCACGCTACTGTCGCTCATCATTTACTATCATAAATAACAATATTTATTATTTAGTACTATGCGCATCAGATGCGTGCATAGGTAAGGCTGGATTAGGTGTCTATGTTAAGTGGTTTCAACGTACTTGTAATAGCCGCTTCTCTCTTATCAAAGAAACTTCAGCGGTTACATTTACAAATGCATGTAATTATGACCACAAATAATTATCATGTGTTCTAAATCTTAAGTATTTGTACATATGTCTGTATATTTATATTTACTTAGTACACTATTTGTTTATTTTATGTAGTATATAAATTTCGGTACTAGTGTCGACTGAAATCTTGTTCAAAATTGTATCCGCTTAGATAGAATTTTAAAAGTAAATACAAAACTAACCCATTATACTTTTATAATTGTTGTAACTTCAAAGTTTCCTTTGTGCATTGACCGTTCGTCATTCATGACGTATTCTAATAAGTGCATTGCAAATATACTAAAATTGTATGGCTAAAGTACAAAATTATTCTAAATAATCTAAACAACAGTTATAAGTAAGTGATAATCCATTATAAAGAATAAGTGACCGTGAACGTGAGCTGCAGGAAGTAAATCATGGACGTTATAACCTGGTCCTCAGTTATCGGATATAAAATAAGTGCAGGTCAAGTAATTAATACGAATCCTTGAGCATAGTATTAAATTACACGAGTACGTAGAGTGTAAATATTATTGTTTTCTTATGTATTACATTTTATCTTATTTGAACAAGCTTAATTGTGTCATAGTAGCTATATTACAATATAAGCGATTTTTTTTACAATAAATATTTTAATTATTATCATCCCTATGAACCGGTTAAATTATGGGGTAAAGCCGGTAAAATTTCTGCTTTTACACAAACATTACATAGTAACTTTTTATGTTGCGTTAACATAAATGTAACACAAAAGTAACCCAAATTTTTGTAAAGCTTGCTTCATATAAAAATGTATAAAATTAATAACACAAAAGCAAAACATTATGATATATTCTGTAAAGAACATAAAACCTGTAATAGTTAATATTTTCGCAACATAATAACTTATAATTTAAGTTAGATATCTTATATTGAATGTGGTTTTAACGTTAGATTTATAAAATTAAAAAAAAGAGCAATAAAGAAATTTTAATTATAACATTTTATGCCAATGAACAACATTGTATTTTTGCCTAATGTTGGGAATCCAAGTAGCATTTCTGTTTATACTTTTATTGAATAAACTTGTTAAGTACAGTTTATGATTTGGAAAAGCTAGTGAATTAATTACTTCGCAGATTTTAACCACGAGGTGAGTTATAATGTTTGAGTTTCTTTTGAAATTGATATTGACCTTTTGTTATTATTTCCTTCAGAAAAAGTGATATATTTGGAGATCTTATTTTATGATCTACATTTATCTTCTATATCGTTCGAAACAAATAGTTTGATTCGTAGACGTCATAGCAACGAGATATGCAATCTACCTATGGACCACCTTTACATGACCCTAAACAGAATTGTAAATTTTACTGAAGTGTTTCTTTCTCCTATTTGAACTAAGTTAGAAAATTTAACGTGTGTTCTCAACCGACGCCTTTCAGATAGAATTAGAGAAGCGCGAGATTACTTCTTGACTTGTCTTATTCTTAGGGTTAGGCTGTTTTTTTTAAATCACTAACAGAAACGTGATCTAGCATATAGTTATTATCATTCAAAAATCAATATACTGATATTACCAGAAACTTGGTGGGAAACGACAATAATATTATAAAGTGTAATGGATTATTTTGTGCAAATAATATTTTTACTTACTTGAATTTGCAATACAGTCCGTTAGGGCCATTGGCTGGTTCGTCAAGCAGATCTTTGGCGTCTATCAATACTATGTTGACAATTGACTTTCCGGATTTCTTTAAAAAGTCAAATTTTCTATTCTTCCAGACGTACTGTAAAATAAATAGTTATTATATTCAAATTTTTAACTAATATGAAACTGAAATTATGGATACACAAATTTCATGTTGATTATTGTGAAGTAGATATAAAGTGTTGCATAAAGTGGTATTAGGCTAAAACTGTGTGTAACTAACTGTACATATGCGGTCTTCTTACAAAAACAAAAATGAACACGCGTTTAACACGACTTTTACTAAACAGTGTCTAAAATTTTAAACGCATGAATAAAATTCTTTATTACAAAAGAATGTCTAAGCGGTCTCTAGCTAAATATCTGGTTTTTGTTTTTTATGCAAGCAACTCTGAATAGCATTCATTCAATTCAATCTCACCGTTTAAAAACGTTCCAATTTACGAATAGGTAATGTTTTTGTTTAGATCCTCATTAATGATATTTATTTATTTTAAGCGAAATTGGTTATAATTATTGTGATGATTTAAAGAAAATGATGTAATTATTAAAATAAGCAATATATAAGTTTAAAATAATACCTCAAATTGCGTAAAATGGAACAACAGTATAATCTCAGAAATGTCAATAATGTCATATTGTAGTAGTTGTCATTTACCTCAATATTGTCTAATTTACCTACATCTTCCAAATTAATTATAAACACGAAATCCAAAATTTACTATGAAACGTCTTTTGCCGGCAAATAGAAATAAAATAAATCAGAACAATAAAATGAGTACTGTGAACTTAGACAAGTGTTATATAATGTTTAAATTTAAATAGTGTCTATTTCTAAACAAAGGTAAGATACCCTTTTGTGATCAAACATTTTTTAAACAAGTGTTCGACGCGTATTTAATTTTTTTGTAATAATACGGATGTTTTTTTTACAAGCCAAATTGTATTCATTAATTGAAATATTTCAAGGCACGAACGCAAATTTTATTGATGCTTATACATGTATTTGTTCTAATACTGCATAAATATTTATAGAAGATTTATAAACCTGTTCGTTTTTTTTAATAATTATGCCTGAGCATTTCGTTGCTTTATGTAAAATAAACTACTTTGTAATGTAAAGGTATAAGACTGAAACTTACTATATTTTAGACAGCGTTCGTTTGTTAACTTTGAATAATGCTATGAATTGTTTTACCCATATAACTCAAAATCAATTGTCGAATGTATGTTAGTGTATCATTTCAGAACAGAGGCATCTTTTAGCTAACTCTTTTTTATTGTATTTGTACTTGTCAGGACAAGGCTTATATAAAAGAAAATGTTTGAGAAATCGTACAGAATAGTGCATAATTCGGGTTAAGCAACCTCCTTACAAAAAAGCAAGTGAGTGAGTGAGACAGAAGACATTAAGGAGATTTTCAAATATATTGACAGAATTCATGTTTAGTTGTACATGTGTTCATTTAATTTCACGGTCATACTGTAAAAAGAAAAATTGGTCTCTTTTTTTTTTCTTAGTAGGTACACGCATACGAAGCCAAGCTGGGCAAATAGTTATTTATAGAATTTTAAAATTGCACGCTTAAATAAATAATAGTCAAATGGAAAAATAACATTGTTAATGTTACTCTATAGTTTTTTTTTATTCTGCAAGTCTATGACCAAAATTGGGTAGGTACGTTAAACATTTACGAGTTAACACCGACCAACCACTAGATTGAGTGTGATGTCTGTGAACAAAACCCGTTACAAGAATTAATAGAAACGGTTTTATTTTACAAGTTCTAGTTTTTGCGAGGGCTTAATTTAAATATCTATAAGATTTTGGTGGAATATCAAATAGTCAATATGCACCTATTATAAGTAGCTAGTTTATAGGTAGCATACGCATATGGTTTTGAAATATTATCATAGTATGCCATTTAGCAGAATAATACAAATATATATCTTCATACAAATTTAGATCGCCTACATAAGTCGTGGGTTGTGTTCCTAATTTGGTAATATAAATACAAATAATGAGGTGACTACACTGACCTGCTAAAAACATGTCCTATATTAAAAGATAATAATAACATCATAGTGGGTTATATCATACAGGACAACACTTACCCTTTGAACTTTTTTTCCATGATCCCTGAGTATTGAGAGTCCGCTGCCAAAGCGGTCCATGAGGTCTGTTGTTACTGCAAGAGTAGTCGATGCCAAGGGATCCACCACCATACCGTCAGGAATTGGGAGCGACCTGTTGAACGAGCACAGAGGTCACCCAAGCACAACACAATATTCTAACAGCGTACTTTTAGCCGCGTAAATACTTTCGTTGTCTATAATATGTCCTCTGTCGATTCTTCCGTACACATGAGGTTTTTTTTGTTGTTGAAAAAACACAAAGAATAACAAAGTCTTACTTAATTATTAACTTAATAGAATTTTTTTAAATAAAAAATTTCCAAAGTAATTCATAAAAGCTCTTGTTTATTTTTAAATATTCCGATAATAATTAATATTATCTCAAGAGCGCACGACATACGTGCTTCCTGCGCGACGTATAACGATACACTCTGAGAAGTTAGCTGTCGGTTTGTATTCTTTGCGTCCTCTGGCCTGTTATTTATATAGAAGTTACATATTTGTCTTGTGATATCAATTAATATCATTGTATGATAATTAATTCAGTGGTCATTATTAAAAAGTTATTTTATTAAAATTTCTTACTCCTGGCCGTGACTCTCTGACGCTTGAACCTAATGAACCTTGTGCTTGAACCTGACAAACACATCTGTTATTATTGTAAGTATTGATGCGAAATGGTACACACCGACTTACCGAAAAGAATAAGGATAACATGAATCTTTAACGATATGCTAGATAAAGACTCTAAAAGTACAGTTTTTCTGCAGAGGAATAATATAAAAGAACTTGTGATCTCCTGTTATACCTCATATAACTATACTAGTTGAACCTTGAGACACATCCTTGTTTGTGCTTTACGCGTCTTGCAACTAACGGGTATACTTTTATGCGAATGACTTAACTTAGACAAGGTAAATTTAAATTATTTAATTTTTTTGTTTATTAATTAATATAATGTTTCGATATTGAAATATTTAATATCATTATCTATAGTATAATAAAATTGTAGAACCGTCATGTCTGTACATTAAAAATATATCCTCAAAATTGATTGCGTAAAAACTTAATAAAGTATACTTTAAAAAAACCTAAAAAACGCGCCACCACCCCACGCTTATAATTTAATTACTATATTAATTTAAGACATTAATTTTCTCATCAGTAATTTTAATTTAAGAATTATTTTTTACTTTTTAGTTTGATTATCTCTAAAAGCGTGTTTTTTAGTTTTCTTAAACTATAATTTATTTTTCGCTTTTCAGTTCGATTTGCTTTAAAACAACTGTCTTTAATACGTACAAATGTTAGTTAATAGATGCATCTTGATTTCGAAAATATATTCAAAGATTACTATCGCATGCGTATTTCGCGCACTAGCTCTATCTCTCTAACTCTCATACGAAAAGAAATTTATGAATCCTGGCGAATCGAATCAGGATAATCGAATAGTATGATCGAATTATTACATTATCATGGGTCTTCGACGAGTGTGCAAAGTTTGATTCAAATCTGATCGTTCAAAGTGGGACTAAATTACGTTCAAAGATTCCGTTACATTGATACATACAGGTGAAACTAATAAAAAGTGTGTATAAAATATATATATGATTCTCGACCGATGTTAATAACATTTTGTACTATGGAAGTATACATCATTCCCAAATGAATAGGCTATAGGTGCACAGGAGATACGTGTATATATAAAATAACGAGTAAAAATGACATGTAATAGTTTTATGCTACCTAGGTTATTATAACTAATGAGGTTTGCAATAAAAAATATTAAAAAATGACCATGTTTTACAAAAAATACGAAATTACCATACTGTTGGGGGCATTAACTAATTTCACTCCATTTAAACCCTTTCTTGGTCTATTTCGCCACCGAATGCTTCTTTCAATACAATCAGTAAATTTTTATATTTTATCCTCATCATATTCTCAATCGGGGTTTGCAATTCCCAGTTTGTAATTCTACGTACATTTATATCTTTTTATTATTCTTTCACCAGACATACGTTTCTAGTATGCAAACTTATAATACTATGCTCATGCAACACACCAAGGGGAATGGAAGTGACTCGTATCAATTGTGGCCAAGTACAATGTTAATTCTCAATATATATACGCAAACAACATAATTCGGGGAAAAAAGGATCCAAACTTATAAAGCGTAACTTGTCAATGCTATGTTTCAGACACACCGTTCAACACTTGTAATATTAAGTATTTAAACCCCTCAGGCTGTATGAAACCGAGATTCTTTGGGTCCTTGAGGTCAAATACCTAGGAGTTACACTAGATAGGCGCCTCACTTTCAAAGCGCATACTGATAGAGTTCGAAACTAGGCCGCTATGGTCTTAGGTTGCTTGCACCCATTAGGTAGTCCAAAAAGTAAAATGTCCTTCAGACATAAGCTTACTTTGTATAAGATGTGTATCATATTGTGACATATAGTTGTCCCGTTTTCACGCAAACGTCAAGTTATAACTTCGAAAAGTTACAAAAACTACAGAATCGTTTTCTTCGTAGGGCAGTAGGGGCCCCTTGGTACATCCGGAGAGTTGACCTCCATAGGGACCTGGAGATGCTGTCTATCTGAGAGTACGTTAAGACACTCACTAGCTATTTTGAGAAAGCCGCGAATCATCCCAGTCCGTTAATGGTATCCGCCGCGACTTACAACACCGTATCCGATGCGCCGCCTTACAAAAGACGTCCACGATATATTTTTACAGATCCTCCCGACAAAATAACGGCAGCTAACTTTCAGTACCCTTCCGTCCTTCGAAATAGAGCGTGTGCGCGCCCACGCCCGTGTAATCACACCGTCGCGGCTTGACTGTGAATTTTGCTCCAGCACACTGGTCTAGGCGGCTCAAGCCGAGGTCCGATCCTCCGGAATGGAACCCTCGAGCACGTTGCTTGCGCGACTACAATGACACTGAATTAATTTTCAAACACTAGATTTTACAACACAACACCGATCACCCCACATACACACATGTAGGTACACATAGTAGTTGGGTTTGTTTTTTTTAATCTCCTTTTCGAACGGAGTAATCCACTCCATAGCGCGGCAGACGGTATCTTGTGGGTTTTTTTAGTCAGTAAGAGTCTGACACCCCACAGCTCCCCAGGGCTGTGGGTGTCCAATGAAGGATTTCTTCCCACATTAAAAAAAAAAAAAAAAAAAAAGTAGTCAGATTCAATACATACACAATACATGTATGAGAATTTGGGGGTTCCGATCCAGCAGCCGTCGTGTACGGACGTGTCTGTTGCGCGCCAGATGTTGTTCCGCGAACTAATAAATTGTCGTTCAGGTGCGCAGTACGGTCGAGTGACTCATCGCTCGATACTATTGTGTTTTTGAACTTCGATTACTTCCAAGAAACGCACCTGTGTGAAGTGTTTTGTTTTTGTTCTGTGCGATTGTTATTGTGATCGTAAACCGCACTTCTTAGTGCGACCCACGTGTTAAAGTTTACAGTGTCTACAAGTGTGTGAAGGTTCCGAAAATTTGTTTACGCGCACCCCCCTGCCCCTCAGGCAGGGAGGTTATTTTGTATCGCACCGTGCCCGTAAAGTTACGGCATGGCGTCACTACAGGAACAGTTCGATAGGTTGCGACATCTTGTCGCTACTCGCGCCCCATCGTTATTCACGGAATTCGTTAACGATGCCGCTACCACGTCCTCGGAAAATGTTATATGCGTGCCCCTTGTGGCTACGATGAATTCTTTCGCGTCATTGTCGTCATCTCTGTCTGAGGAGATCCCGGAGGATAGAAGAGTACTTGAAGCTACCATCCCAAACTCTAGCTCCGATTCCGATATGGAGCTCGATACCGGCGCGTCACCCGCAATCACGAACGATGGTTTTACAACCGTAAACCGAAAGCGGCAACGGCCCGTTCCCGTCACCTCGCGCGCCTCAGATTCCGAATCGGGTACGGAATACCCGGTAAGTAAGAAGCCACAAGTAGAGGGTGCGTCTGTCTCAGCCAATCACAAGCCGACTCACTCAGGTAGGTCTAGTCCCGATCTTTTATCCCAAGCCCGAGCTACGGGTTCTGTAGCCGAGGCCAAGAAGCCCCGCACTCCACCCCCCGTTACTATACAAGACAAGGCATCCTGGATGACGATATCCACTCGGTTAAACGAGAAGAACATCCGGTACACGTCCGCCTTGAATACGCCTGCAGGTATTCAAGTAAAAGTTTCATCTACCACCGACCACCGCAAGCTTACCTCTCTTCTCCGAGAGAGGAAGCTCGCTTATTTTACTTACGCACTCGAAGAAGAGCGCCTCCTTCGCGCTGTAGTTAGGCGTGTCCCGGTCGAGTTATCGACCGATGATGTCTCAGGCTCCCTTAAGGAGCAAGACTTTCCTGTCCGAGAGGTACATAAGATGTACCACCCCCGTACCAAAGCCCCATACCCAATGGTCCTGGTCGTCCTCGACCGATCACAAGAGGGTAAGGCTATTTTTGGCCTCACCTCTGTCTGTGGCCTCACCGGCATCACTGTTGAGGTCCCTCGCAAGTCCCATACCCCGTCGCAGTGCCATAACTGTCAGAGTTATGGTCACTCTGCGCGCAACTGTCATCTTCGTCCCAGGTGCGTTAAGTGCCTAGGGGACCACCCTACGAAGGAGTGCGCACGCACTCCCGACACTCCCGAGCCCCCAAGCTGCGTTCTCTGCGGTAACGCGGGTCATCCTGCAAACTATCGCGGGTGCCCTCGCGCGCCGCGCACACAACGTCCCCGCCAAGCGAAACAAGCCCGTAGGGCGCCTGCTGTCTCCGCCCGCCCCCCGCCTCCACCTCTCATGTCTGTGGAGGCCTTCCCTGACCTGCCGGGTCCCTCCCGTGTCCCGGCAGCGCCGGTTCCCACGCCACGTGAGGCACCCTCTGTGCCGCGCGTGCCCCAGTCCTGGCGTGCGCCCGTAGCGCCCTGGGCTTCTAAACCCCAGCCGCAGGCGCAGCCCCAGCCACAGAGAGCGATGCCTGCCCAGGCTACCCACGCTTTCTCGTTCTCCCAGTCAGGCATTGATTGGCTGACACAGGTTCTGCTCGAACACGATATTCAGGAGATTGTCGCGTTCAATAAAATAGTTAACAGCAATAGGGACATCGGCCTCCTTAACGCGGTCTCTTCATTCCCAGGCGTTGCCGCGACGATACAACGCCTCGCCCGCGCCGCAGTAAATAATAATAAATAGATTTCGCGTCGTTAAATAGAATTAAGCCGCGTGGTCTTTGTCTTTCGTTCTTTAACGCGAGAAATCTTCGAACACAACGCGATTTAGTAGCCACCTTCCTACATGATAGACAGATAGACATATTTTTAGTTCAAGAAACGCTTTTAAAATCGAAGATGAGCAATCCCGCGATCGCGAATTATAATATAATTAGAAACGACCGTGTCTCCCGCGGGGGCGGCACTTTGATTTATTATAAACGTTCGTTGTATTGCATGCCAGTAGAGCCGCCCGTTCTTTCCAATATGGAAGTGTCAGTGTGCAGGTTAGGGATGACCGGTCACCCGACGATTACAATAGTATCTGCGTACCTTTCACCGAACAAAAAGCTTCTCAAGTCCGACTTAGAGGCGTTGTTCGCTTTAGGAAATTCGGTCATTATAGCCGGGGACCTCAACAGCGGGAACGTTATCTGGAATAGTTCGAGTACTTCTCGCAACGGGGTGATTCTCGACAAGCTAGGTAATGATCTCGCTTTTGATGTCATAGCCCCGCCGGAACCCACTCACTATCAGGATCGCTGTCGGCCGACAGTGTTAGATGTAGCTCTGTTAAAGAACGTCTCGCTTGAGGTACGACTCATACAAGTCGTACACGAACTCGATTCAGATCACCGCCCCGTTGTATTACAGTTAGGTTCGAGTTCCGACATCGATTTTCAGCCCGCGCGCGTAGCTGACTACACGAAGCTTAAACGTTACTTTAAAGATAATCCCTCCTCGGTTAGTTTAAATAGAATCCCGGACGTGTTAGTGTCTAAAGCTGACACGGATCAGGCTATCGATTCCCTGGTCGACTTTCTTCAGACCGCCGTAAGGGAAACCTCGAAAGAGGTACAAACGGTGAACGATCGCCGCTTTATACTCCCTGACGACGTGAGAGCATTGATCACGGAAAAGAACGCCGCGACTCGAGCCTACGACACTTACCCGTCTGTAGATAATCGCGATCGGTTACGTTTGTTACGTAAATTAGTTAAAAAACGTATTTCGGAAATCCGAGGCGCCAGGTGGGACAAACTTTTGGAGGAGATCCAGCCGTCCCACGTGGCGTATTGGACACTCACGCGAAAGTTGAAATCAGATCTCAGTACACCGATGCCCCCGTTAGACAGAGGTCCTGGGTTGCCTCCCGCGTTCGATAGTATAGACAAAGCGGAATGTCTCGCCGCGAATTTAGAGGAGCAATGCTCTCCGAACACTGCTAACACTGACCCTATCCATATCGGATCGATCGAATCCTTGGTAGAGCGTTCTCTCGCGTCTCCTCGTGCGGATATCCTAACCCCGGTTAGTTTCGATGAAGTATCGGTCGCCATCAAGCATCTCAAGCTTAGAAAGTCTCCAGGTCCCGATGGGATCAGGAACGAGGTACTGAAGCTCCTCCCTGACCACATTATAGCTCTCCTGGTCTGCATCTTCAATGCGGCCATGTCCCAGGGCCACTTTCCAGCCGCTTGGAAAAAGGCCGTAGTGATAGGAATTCACAAACCGGGCAAAAAAGCTACGCTTCCCACAAGTTATCGCCCTATCAGTCTCCTCGATACGTTAGGTAAACTATACGAGCGGCTCCTTCTGAACCGTCTCCAGACCTCTATTTCAGAGTTAGATTTGTTACCACCTGAGCAGTTTGGATTTCGAGCTAAATACTCATGTACGAATCAAGTACACCGCCTCACGGAGTACATCTTTTCTAAATTTAACGAAGATCCTCAAAAGAAGGTCAACCCGGATAAACCTAAACCGAAACGCACAATAGCAGTCTTTTTCGACATTGCCAAGGCCTTCGATAAGGTCTGGCACGCCGGGCTCGTATATAAACTTTTTCAGTCTCGCATACCCGATAGCTTAGTACATATAATCCGCGATTATCTCACTGATAGGACTTTCCGCTATAGAGTGGAAGGTGAGCTGTCCCCGCCCCACCCGATACGCTCAGGTGTGCCGCAAGGGTCTATTCTTGCGCCCTCTCTCTTCAACCTGTTCATCAGTGACTTACCTCGGTCCCCGGGGATCGAGTTAGGTTGCTATGCTGACGATACAGTTATCTACGCTTCCGGTTGGCGGCCGGACTTTCTTAGAAATCGCATCAATAAAGCCATCGTCACACTCGGTGAATGGTATCGTCAATGGCGAATAGAGGTTAATCCCGAAAAAAGCGCCGCGATATTTTTCGACCCCGTAAATCGTCCGCAACCTAAGTATCTAAAGCCCCTCAGGCTGTACGAAACCGAGATTCCTTGGGTACGTGAGGTCAAATACCTAGGAGTTACATTAGATAGGCGCCTCACTTTCAAAGCGCATACTGATAGAGTTCGAAACAAGGCCGCTATGGTCTTGGGTCGCTTGCACCCATTAGTTTGTTCGAAAAGTAAAATGTCCTTCAGACATAAGCTTACTCTGTATAAGATGTGTATCCGTCCTATCCTGACATATAGTTGTCCCGTTTTTGCGCATATGTCAAGTTATAACTTCGAAAAGTTACAAAAACTACAGAACCGGTTTCTTCGTAGGGCAGTAGGTGCCCCTTGGTACATCCGGAGAGTCGACCTCCACAGGGACCTGGACATGCCGTCTATCTGGGAGTACGTTAGGACACTCACTAGTAGCTATTTTGAGAAAGCAGTGAATCATCCTAGTCCATTAGTGGTATCCGCCGCGACTTACAACACCGTACCCGACGCGCCGCGTTACAAAAGACGTCCGCGATATATTTTTACAGATCCTCCCGACAAAATAACGGCAGCTAACTTTCAGTACCCTTCCGTCCCTCGCAACAGAGCGTGTGCGCGCCCACGCCCGCGTAATCACAGATCACGCCGCCGCGGCTTGACTGTGAATTTTGCCCCAGCACACTCGTCTAGGCCCCCCTCGGCAACGGCTCAAGCCGAGGTCCGATGCTCCGGAATGGAGCCCTCGAGCACGTTGCTTGCGCGACTACAGTGACACTGAATTAATTTTCAAACATTAGTTTTTACAACACAACACCGATCACCCCACACACGTGCACATACATACATGTAGGTACACATAGTGTTTGAGTTTATTTATTTATTTATCCCTTTTTCGAACGAAGTTAACTTAGATTAACTTAGTAGTCAGATTCAAGATACATGTATGAGTTCGTGAAATATACATGCTTGGTACACGTGTATGTTTCACGAATTTATATATGTATGAAATAGTAGTTAGCCCAAGCTTAGTTAGACTCGGGATATTCGGTGACAGCCCAAGCCGAGGCGCGCCGTGCGCCCTTGTGCTGGTTGCCCATATAATATCGGGTGAGTGCCATAAGCGCTCCCCTTGGAAGTCCGGTGAAACTATGGAGGCCTTGCCAGGCTGACAGTGTGGTCAGTTCAAAAAAAAAAAAAAAAATACATGTATGAGTTCGTGAAACATACATGCTTGGTACACGTATATGTTTCACGAATTTATATATGTATGAAATAATAGTTAGCTTAGTTTAGCTTAGCTTAGTTAGACTCGGGATATTTGGTGACAGTCCAAGCCGAGGCGCGCCGTGTGCCCTTGTGCTGGTTGCCTATATAAAATTGGGTGAGTGCCTTAAGCGCTCCCCTTAGTAGCCCGGTGAAACTGTAGAGGCTTTGCCAGGTCAACAGTGTAGTCAGTTCGAAAAAAAAACATATGTAATACGGTCAACTAATTTATTCCATACAAATATCATAGAGATCGCATTTCCACTGCGTCAATTTACTGCACTTCTGATGATATTCCCAAGTTTCGCTTATTTTTATCATATGCATATACGGTAGTCCGGTGAAGCTGTGAAAGCACGTCAGGCTAATAACGTTGTCACGTCGAAAAAAAATCATATATAAGATTCAACGTATCATTTACTTTACTGCTAGTAGTAGGGGAGCACGGGGAAATCGGAGCTACGGGGTAATGAGAACTATTCTAATTTATGTGTATCTAAACACGATAGAGCCTGTTTTGTTTTGACGTAGTACAGAAAGACGCGAGAGTAGTCCACACAACTTGTCGTATCGTTACTTGGTCGGCTTTTGGTGTGCAAACAGACCCTAGGTTAGTTTTTTGGGTGATTGATCTTTATTTCAATATTTAAAGACAAATTGTGAGTATTAAAATTATTCTATTATAAGATTTACCTCTTTTAATCTATAACTTAATTATTAGAAAATTGAATACAAAGATTATTTTATGTACATAATGGACTGTATTTTGAGAATTATATGAAAACTTCTAAATGAGTATTTGGGGTAATGGGAGTCATATAGTTCTAGTAGTGGTAGTAGGGTAATAACATATTTTGTAGTAATTTATTTCAGATACCTCGAAAACAGGATAGACTTACTGAGAAGTTTCAGTGGAGTCTGGATTTACTAGATCGTGCTATTAAGAGAGTCAATGTTGATGGCATTAGTCTGCATAAAAGCAGCCAAAGCGTTTAACATCCCATACAGTACTTGATGAAGATTCCAACATGTGTACGATTTGTTGTGATTCTAGAAAATCAAACGAGTTGTGGTACAAATGTAGGGCCTATGGTTAATGGGCACACGCTCAATGTTCAGGAAGTGATTCCGTTAAAGTTTATGTTCGTGATTTCTGTATTAGGCAGTAATCGTTTTGAATTACAAATAAGTACCAAAAGTAATTAGGATTTCACATGTTCCTAAGGATAATATATTTACGTTTTATATGAAAATAAGTATAGATTATAACACAAGAAAAATGTTATAAGCATTTGCTATTTTGTTACATAATTTGATTATGGTTACCATTGCGCCGGTAGATCTTATTATCTCTTACTCTGGTTCGTATTACCCCGTACTCTTTGGCAAAGGGAGCCATAGTTACTTTTTTTAACAACGAGTGTAATTATCTTTGTTTAGTATCTTTCTAATTTCTATGGTCGCTAGGATAAACCTGATTAGCTGTACTATAATAAAAAATGAATATTATATTAAAGACTAATTATGGTAAAGAGTTGTCGCAGTTTTATCTTAAATGGCCAATTCCCCTGTGCTCCCCTAACTCGTCAATCTACATCCAAATTATTGTGCCTATCTCTTGTAAGCATACAACCGAGATTCCTTATATTTTTGTGGGTGTTTAAATATGTAAGTTATATTTCCGTATACAAATCCGGTTTTGAATTTCATTTTGGCATCAGCGTCGTAACACGTTTTCGTTTATTGATTTTTAAGTATTTTGAAAGGCTTTCTTAAAATTACAGTGACCGGATTTTATTTAGGGTCTTAGGTTTTTGATTGTAAATGACGTACCCAAGTTTTGGTTTAAATTTACAAGTTCAATGAGCACACGTTATGGTACCGTTTATCATGTTTTATAGTATGATATATTTACAGCCAGTTTCATTTCAGAGGACTTTTGAATACGTTGCACCTATTTTTTTAATTTTAATTAGCTAAAATGTCGTCAGAGAACGAGTAGTTCTTAATTTTATAGAATAGGTTGCATTTTTTTTGTTTATTTTTTATTTAATTTAAAATAGACATGTTAAGATAGTAGAAAAGTAGATTTTTACAACTAAAGTCAAATTATTTTTATGTATATTCTATCAAGCTGATTTTGATAAATTACTGATTTCTTTGTCGGCAGTTGTAGAAAATTAAAAAACGGAATAAAAAGATTTGTTAGGTTATTTTGGGATTGAAATCACACATTATTAAAATTACATGCATATTTTATTATTGTTAAAACAAATCACATCTATATATAAATGTTAGGTCCGGATTTATTTAACATTTCAAGTTGTTGCTTGTTTTTATATAAGTCGATTAATTATAGTTTCAAATACGAAATACTAGTGGAATTTTTATGATCTATTAAAGAAGTGTAGCGTGAATTCCGACGCTATTTAAAGGCATTTGATGGATATTCGCAAATCAACATAAAACTTAGAAGACAGACTGAACACTAAACAGTGGCTACTGGCCGGGTCTAAGATAGTAGTATTCCAGCAATAAGACTCTAAAAGTATGTAACTGACTTGTCTCTTCTGTCAACGTTCCTATGCCGTTTGTATTACCGTTCTGACATCATACCGAGAAAGGCTAAGAAGGTGCAACCGGTTTGTAAAAAAGGGGTTAGACCTCATCCTAACAGTTACCGTCTTATTCTAATTTCCTTAGTTTTTTGCAAGATCATGAAACGAATCATCAATACTCTATCTAGGATGAAGGAACTAATAAGAATGGCGAAGCTTTAGTGATTATTCTTGATATAACTAAAACTTTTCATAGATACTTGTACCGAAGATTTTTTCTAAACTTCCGGCGCACAGACTTCCTTAAAGCTTGAGTAAGTGAATCCGGCGTTGGTCTTCCATATGAACGTAGAATTCGTGTCCTTGTTGAAGAACGAGTCTTGCATTTCATAGCACTAAAAACTTATCTCTGTATTGATATCCATTCTGTTCCTTCTGCATATCAATTTTCCGATTTGATATAAATTCGTGTCTAAACTTTTGCAATTAGAAAGGACACAAATAGTTGTCTTCAAAATGATGATAAAGAAACTCTACACAATCCCAATAACCCAAACGTACTGAAACTGTGTACATCCCCACAGTCGAGTAAATAATTGTGCTTCACGCAAAAACAGCAAAATTCGATTTGACACGAGTGGGATAAATAATTATCTTAAAATCAGGTATGACCTGTTACGCCACCTAGGACAGATCTAGCTGAACGATATTATTAAGTTCTTAGTAGTAGGCTACGTAATAGAGTAAATAATTCTGTTCTCATGTATAAATTATAATTTTAATTTGATATAAGTTTAAAAAAAAATTCACTACAAAGTAGGTACATTGTGCATTAGATGGTAACGGATGCGTAATTTACTTTTTATTTTGGTAATATAAATTACATTCAGTTAATTTGTAAACTTTGATAGAGTTATAGGATGTCTAGTTATATTGAATTTCTAATGTGTAGTTATTTTACACAGTTCTTTTTCGGATCATATAGTTATGTTATAGTAGTATACCGAACAGATCACTTGTAGAGTATGTTTATCACATCATAAAAACAAAAAAATTGAGGTAACCTTCAAACAAAGTAATACGGACGTAAAAATATACCCATATATTATATTTAAGAAGGAATTAAGCGCTGAACTATTTGAAATAATGGAAAGTTTTAATTATGCTTTGTATTAATAGTACATGGTGCGTACATGCACTGTTATATTGTTTGTAAAACTACAAATGTTTTCCAAAACAAGACACGAGTAAAATTATAAATCAGTTTGTTGCTTATATAAATACACAATACAATTCGGGTAATAGATCAAAACATGTGATGAAACCCACTAAGGTGTATTGTATTTTTACAAATACCATGAATTAATTCTACAGGTATTGTAATTTCACCAAATCGTAGATTACTTTTCAATACAACAGTTTTAAATTTACAAATATTGTTAATAATTTGATGTACTACAACTTATTGTAAGGTTACAAAAAAATGTTTCAACTGAAATTACTGTGAAATGATTAAAAGTTTACAAATATTTTTGGTAATTTTACAACTCTGAGTTGGTAATTATGTGTTACATTGTAAATTTACCTTTTTTTCTACACGTTTTGTAAATTTACCGAATCGTACGACAATTTTCAATAAAACGCTTTCACGCTTGGAATTATTATTGTTGCCACAAGATGGCGATATGTATTCTATAATTTTAAATAATAAATTTTCTAACACCAAAATATTATATAAGCTTGCCGGGTGGTAGAGCCAGTTACTTCCAGAAATACTAGATCACGACTACTATACACCAGAGTAACAGCTGTAATAAATACAAACTTGGCGTACTCAAGCCTCTTTTAATTTATCGCCTTTCAGGTTTAACAAGTGGATTTAAGCTAGCGAATGGCATACAGGCCGACAAGACAGCGGTGACTGCTGTTGTTTTTCGATTGCACTCTTCTTACTAACAGGTACAATTTCAGACAAAAATGTGCAAATAAAAAAAATCTAAATTTCCGTTTCCAATATTATATTCCAGGTTCAACAAAAAAGGATAAAGAACTTTATGCCTGACGGAAGTAGTCTGACCACACACGTTTTTTTAATTGTAATTTAGTAATTACTCTGAATAGGTCAAGTAGAAAACGTAATGATGTGTCACCCACATTAAATATTCAATTTCAATCCTATATTAATGTTTAAACTACGAGTACGCTAACATTGTCTCAGTAGTTTAAGATTTATCGGGTACTTTTTTATAAAATTATGGTTAACGTTTAACCACAATCTCATCTCATCGCGTTAGATACACATATAGTAGAACGGTTTAATTTTTTCCCCTTGTTTTCGAACTTGATCAGTTTAGTTTAGCCGAGATGACAAATAGTAAATACATTTTTGAGTTCCTGAAGCACACATGCTGGTACACATGTGTGCTTCACTAATTCGTAAATATATGATTAACTTAGTCAGGTAAGCTTAGATAGATTCGTGTTGTTGCATCCAAGGCAACAGCCTAAGCCGAGGTTAGGCCATTTTGGCACCCTTGACCTTGTTGCTAAGCGGCCGAGCGCCATAAGAGCTTGCCCTATTAGTCGGATGTAGTTCTGAAGGCCTGATGGGCCAAGCGTACAGTCAGTTTAAAAAAAAACTATGATTGTCATGTGAAAATATAATGAGCTTAGACAGAATATATGTACACAATTTTATTTTTGTATATACAAGTGTTTTTATACAAGTATTTTAAATACATTATGTATATATTTCGCTTTGTCACACAGTAAATTATAATATAACATGTTTTTCCGATAATATTTTTCAAATCATTTTCATTTACCATATTATATAGCCAAATAGTATTAGTCACTATATTTTGAAACATAAACGCATTCAACACATTTGTACTTACAGATTTTTATCCGATTGTGAATAATCAGTGTCAAGTAGCATGTCTGATTCAATTTCTTTTGTCAATATATTGTCACTTAAACTGCGCTTATTTTGTGTAATTTGTGTCACCGGTTCTTTATCTAATTGTTCGTTTACCGCTGTTGCGACATTTACAGACGCGGTTGCACAAGATCCTATCATTGGAGACAGTTTCGACACCGTTATAAATTGTTCATCTCGTTTCCTCAAATCTGTTTGTGATAAAGATTTTTTCTTATATTCCAGTTCAGTTTTTATATCATTCGAAAATATTCTTCTTGACGACATCACTTGTAATTAAATCGTATAATATTTTAATTATTATATTTAATATTAATTACACAGTTCATACATCATTTAAAGAGCCTGGCAAAACGTACACTGTTGTAATAATTTACTAACTCGGTTTGTCATTCTAATATTGACTCATTACATAACCGCAGATATGTAATTTAATACAATAATTATAAATATCGAATTGTATTAAACGATATAACAACAATTCATGGGCATTATCTAAGCTGTAAGTAATGAGAGAATAAAATATACGAACTATTCTCTGAGCAAACCGACAATTTGGGTGATTTTGATGCGCTGCAATGGTCGCAGGGTCGTTAGCTGATGGTGGGCTATTAAAAAATAATTATTAATTGATTAGTTTTAACTACATACCATTTGACACTTTTACATAGACACGGCTATTAAGGAATACGCAATTGATTGAAGCAACACGGACACAATCAATCTCAATTACTTCACTGTACGGAATGCATTTAGATAATGCACGAAACTATTTTCAGTCGCTTTAACAATGATTCGACACAAAACGTCTTTACACTCTGTTTGTTCAACGTTCGTTTGTGTTCCATTGAAAATGGATCGGTGTTTGTATAAACATACATAAATTACCATAATAGTAACGTTACATTGAGCCTGAGTATTAACAATACAGAGTAACGTCAAATACTATATTTATTATTCCTTCTATTCATTAGGTGTTAATTAAATTACACGGTCTTCGTACTTTTCGATATAGTAAGTATGATTTAAGTTAGAAATCATAAAACGTACCACGAATAGTACATCTATTAATTTTTTCAGTCACATAATATCTATTGTGGCAAATGTTCTTTATGGCGTATGTGTTCTAATGATGATTTTTAAATAACAAAAAATCGGTCAAGTAGTGAATAACACTCGTGACCTGAGAGTTCCGTACTTATTACAGATTAATATAAATATTCTTATTGTAACTTAGATAACATTATAAATTGCAAATGTCAGTATGTTTATGAGACTTTCACACTTTAATTACTCAACTGATCATAAAATTTTGCATACACGTCTGTACAGGGGTACAAAAACGACATAGGGCATTTTTCATTTAGAAAAAAAGTACTGTTCTCGAGGAATAGGTAAAGTATACATTTACGCGAGCAAAGGCGCTGGCAGAAACTACTTGTCTATATGTTTATTCTAAAATGTGACAACATTAGTAACACGCGATAGTCTGTATTTTAGATGACAAACTTTGTACCGTGACAACAGAAACAGAACAAAGTTGTACTTTATATGGCGATTGTTGGCACAATGTACAACATGGAATTAACAGAAAAATTACTGCCATACCCATTTGCAGTATTATTGTCATATTTATTCAATATTTGTGCCAAAAGATGGTTCGTAGATAGACTGAACATTTTAAATGACCCAGGTTTCAATTCTGTTCTTAATTAATGTTCTATGATCATAAGATAAGTTACTTTATAGATTGTATAAACTATTTATTGTATTTCATAGCATAAATTAACAAAAAAGTATTCCTTATACCTAAACTAATACACAACATGCACGCAAACAGCTACATAACTAGAGTAAATATATAGAGCACTATATACATTGACGGTCAGTCTTTTTTTATATTGACACTGTGAAGTAATTAATATATTTTAATAGGTAAATACATTATTCACAACAAGATAAGCCACAGAAAAAGATATATCATCTATCAGGTAAAACCATCCTTTAAATTGATATTTGCCCTTGACGAAAATCACACAAAGCTTAATTTAGAATGGTTGATAAATCACGAATAAATCGAGATGTACCACTTAATTAAGTATATGGCTAATTACATCAGATACAAGTTAAGTTATCTTTTATTTTAAAAATAACATTATAATTGTAGTTCCACTTGATATTGGTGCCTTTTAAATAGCTTAGAAATGAATCCATACATAATCAGAGAATGGAACGGTTCGGTTTTCTGTTTGGAATTAATTTCATTAGCGACAATTGTTTTGTTTAGATCGAATAACTCAGGCAAAATCAATATACTTACTTATATGTAATAAAAACAAAAGACATCCATCTGAAATCATGACGTCAATAACTTGTTAAGTAAAGCTAATGACTTCGCTTCTTTTATCGACAGTATCGAAACGAATGTATAATTATTACCTGTTATTATTAAACATATTTTTTTATTAATTGTGAACATATTCAGTCTTTTATACTGTTGATATTTACTGATAAATGGCACGTATTAATTGATGCATGTAATGTGGAAGAAAATAATTTACATGGAAATAGGAATACCGCGAAAGTAAATGTGAAGGTACCGTGAAATAAGGAAGACATTAATGTGTTTCAACATCTGAAAGTAGTTAAAGGTAAGTGATATTAAATGTCATGCGAAGCCCCGGTGAGCTTCACAAGGGCATTCGTCTCAACTACATAAACAAAAATAATTGTAGATGTCAAAATCATATAGATAATCCATAAGATACTTTAAACTCTTTGAGTATTTAACATTTGCAACTAATTAAACGAGTGTTCTTAAATAATGTTATGATCTGCACAAAAAAATACACAACTTCCAAATACTGAATACATATCTGAACTATTCTAGAATTCACCTTAAGTCGTTGTTACAAATAAAACGATCATTGCTCCAATGATGCGTTGGAAAAAAGTCACACACTGAAACTTTATCGCTTCCACTATTATACGCAAACAATAGGGTTCTAAAACTAGTACGTTTCGAATCTTTACTTTTACTTTAAAGCGTTATCGGATTCATAAATCAAAATGTGAAAACCTTCCAGAGACTTCCATCCTCCGTCTCATTAAGTATATAAAACCGTCACAGAGCGACCGAGAACAGGCTCAGGACCGACCCTGGAGGTGGAGTCCTCGAACACGCTGCTAGGGCGATACAGTGACACTGCATTCTCTAGCTCACCCTATCCATACACACGCCGAAGGCATTCATATATTATATATATAACTACTTTTTCCCGTTATTTTTCCTATTTTGTATAATTACTTTAGCCAAAGTGCTATATTAAAAATAAATGTAAGAGTTAGGGAGGCACACATGCCAGTACATATATCTCTCTTGCTAATGCATGTAAACATATACAAATGTTTCAAATAAGAAGGAATGGAGAGTTAAAAATAAATTAATTGATTTGGTTGAATATGTACGTATGTATATGGGGGTTGGATTAAAAAATTGGCCCTGTTCAGACTTCTGGTTCTGTAGGCCTTCAACCTTCTGGACATTTTCTCACAATATTTGGAGGCGTTTGGCTAGTCCAAATTTCAAAGTATATATGCAAAATATATAAATGTTTCTAAATAACTAAAAAACGTTCATACATCTGAAAGCCCTATTACAGTTTTTATTTTAAATTTAGGAACAATGTCAAGAGCCTCATTTAATTTTCACCACCCGCACAGAATGCAGGTCACTCACAACTCTTACGTAGGTACTCATTTGTAGGAAATCCAGAATATTTGAAGTATATACGGACATGTTATGGTTCCGGTCAATTTATATCAAATTTACGATCCATCATTGTGGGTGTATTTTATGAAAATAAAAACATAAAATACTAATAACTATCTGCTACTGTACATACGTAATGATAGTATAAATGAATATAAACCCATCTGTAGTGTATGCGCTATAGCATACATGCGCTGTCTCGTGTGTTCCCGTGTTGGTAAGCAATTAGCAAACGTCATTGTCACGAGAGCCGCGGGCGCGTGTGAACGGTTGTGCTATATTGACTGATACGTGGGCATTGTCGAGCCAGTGTAGTATAAAGGATACCCTACACCATCAACTGGAACTTTGCTTTCTATCAGTGGTACAGACTCGGTGGTACTACAAGAACATTTCTCAGGTTCACGTTTCCTCACGATTTTTCCATCGCTGTAAACCGATAGTGTTAACAATTTAATTTAAATAAAGTACCTGAATTCGGAAAATTTGTTAGTACATGCTGGGGTTCGGACCTGCAGACTTCGAATTGACATTCCACCAGACAAACGACTATCACGACTATGGTTGGGTACGACAAAAAAACTAAATCCGATTGGGCCGCGATACATCAGGTGTCAGACTCGCTATAGTTAACATTAATATTTCATTGTTTATTACGGTATTCAGGGTGACTTGTCCACATAGACACTTCAAAAATTATATAGAACTTTCAGCATGGTTTTATCTACAGTTCTAAGTAACAACTGTCTAATTGTTTTTTTTTTTTTTGAAGTGATTATATGGTGTTGGCCTGGTGGGCCTTCACAGCCGCACTGAAGTAATAGGGCGAGCGGTAATGGCGCTCAGCCGCTTGGCAACAAGCACAAGAGTGACAAAGTTGCCATAACTCGGCTGGGGCTGTTGCTTTAGATACAACAACGCGAATCTTACTGAGCTAATCATACATATAAGAATTACTGAAACGCACATGTGTACTAGCATGTGTGTCTCACGAGCTCAAACATGTGTTTTGTATTTGTCAACTCGAATAAACTATACTAATCAAGTTTGTGTTATGTCTGTTAAGCTAGTGAGCGAAAATATTCATTGTCACTGTATCGCGCTAGGAGCATGCTTGAAGGCTCCACTCTGGGGCATCGAACCTAGGCTTGAGCCGCTGCCGAGGGGAGTCCTGTTCAATTGAAACTCGATTTGGTTTATCTTTTCACCGTACATATTTATATAAAAATAGATTACAGAGCAGACTGCTGAGCATTCGACGACAGTTCAAGCCAAGGCGCGAAGTGCGCCCTTGTGCTGGTTGTCATGAAAAATCTGGTGGGTGCCTTAAGCGCGCCATCCTTAGTAGTCCAGTGAAACTGTATAAGCCTTGCCAGGTCAACAGTGTAGTAAATTCGAAAAAAAAGACTGCTGAGCAGATTCTAAAATCTAAGTTCAAACTGAGGCTATGTTTTTTTGTTTTAAGTGTCATATTGTAATTAACAAGAACAACGTCGCGGACAGTTGCAAATCAATAACTTATAGATAAAAAGGATTACTAATTTCACTCTAAAGTACACTATCCTTGTAAGTATATGTTTTTATTGACTATTTATTACGTCAAGAAATACCTTATATTAAATGCCTAAACATCTTGCACAATAAAATAGTTGAATAACTATCAGTAAGCATGTACGTTAAGCTCAGTGCCTTGACTCGTGCACCTGACTGCGTAGCAAATTATTGGCCTTTGTTGCTCTGACACTAATTTACAATCGAAAATGGCGCATATTCTTATCATCCGTTCCTAAGGCAAGGCCGACAAACAGATTTAGCCATTGATCTAGTCACGTCACATAACGAGGCTATGGGCCTGCATATTATAGATAATGAAATATGGGTTTATACCACGGAATAAAGAATTGAGGGTTTATACTATACAAATACTCCGTATCAGATTTAAGAAATGTAAATTTCATATGTCATCAGTATTTATCAAAAATCCTAATAAAAACTCCGCTGATAAAGAAATAGGGTTCACGTTTATGATGTCACGACCTATTTATAAATCGTGTTCAAAATTATTTTAAGTTTCCACTTTGCGATTGCTCCGGGATCTCGCAACCTTTAAATCTGGACTCGTAGTTAGTACCTATTAATGTACAACTGCAAGTATAACTATAGTTTTAAAACACAAAAATCAATTAAAACATAATAGAGAAGTACAAATATACAAACATCTTAAAATAATCTTAAAACATTAATTTTATGTTCACTTTATCGTAGATTACAGTATCATATTTAGATTTTATTTAATAATTCGTACTTTGGCCTTTAATCATTAGAGATATGTTAGCCCAATTTAAAAATACCATTTTAATAACCACGTTGTATACCGAAATGGCAAAGGTTCTATCAGATCTTAGCATAGAAAATATCGTGATCCCGAGTACTGAGTCCATGGCGCTCTACAAAACTATTCCTATCTGATTTGTTTTGGACAAACTCCATCAGTGATGCATGTATTTAAATTGGTCGCATTTTTCACAATTAGATGATGTACGTTTTTTATCACATAGCAAAACTTATTGAAGGCTATGTTTATGTCACGACTGGTAACAATTTGTTTTCTGAACATATCGATGTCAGCAAGGTACGGCATATGCGGTGGTTCATTTTATATCGTGCTATATTATGTTCTTTCTTCCTTCTATATATGTTCGCAACGGTCCTTAAAAAAATTCAAGATTATATGTTGGTAAAAATTCTGCGCAATGAGGTAAAATACAAAAATGTGACTCTTTTATCCACGCTAATTTAGGTAAGTAGTTAGTCCCCTTGTTACCGTTTATGCCAACGCGTGATGAGATTATTGCAACTTTAAATCCAAACCTATACCACTCCATATCATGGATCTCACTTAATATTGTATAGTATAATAATTAATATATTTTGATACCACACTAGTTATTTATTTAGTACCTCTGACAACATATACATATATAATACATAAATAATTATTAGTGTAATTTGAAACATGTTACTTGTTCAGTTTGTACCTACCCACACCACACCAAATGTACAAAGAAATATTGTTTGTACTTGTCTTTTGTTATTCTACGTTAGATATAGAAAATAACTTTTGAATGTCATCGGTCAAGGTTCATGTTTGACATTCTAAAAAAACCTGTTTTACTATGACTCCACATATCATCAGAACAGCCTTTGAGAAATAATACATGTAATTTGGTCTTTATAACAAATTACGAGTTTGTGGAGGAAATATTAAATTGAAAAAGGAATAAAATTAGAATCCAAAAAAATTAGGACACACAATAGCATTTTGCAGTTCAAATTCCAGAATAACACGTAACAAATATGGGGAAAAGTGGGAAAAACGATGTTTCGTTATACCTATATATCTGCGAAATAGTTTCTTTTACCCTTAAAAAAATATTCAACTTTACTATGAATCAACCCTTCAGCGCAGATCAAGTAGAAGGGTATTAAAGTCATAATGCAGAAAAAGCGATAGGCATTATCACTCGGATTATCGACAGCTATACGAAATTGTCATATGATCTGCCTAGTTAAATATAATTGATATGGCAAAGTCCTTCTAGAGGCCGCTCTCCGTGAAACCACCCACCATGTAACACCCATAACAATATCGTCTGTGGTGACAATAAATATAAATAAATTAACATTTTCATAACCCCAGTTATATACATTGCGTCACAATAGACGCCATCAAAGTTTTTTTTCTATTTTCAATATATCCAATGCGTAATATAAATAAAAATGGAAGTGTGTCGTTGTGTGTGCATCACGCAAAAACCACATGACAGATTTCGAACAATTTTTTATTGTTCTATAAATGAAGTTAATTGTTATTAAATTAATCATTCTTGTTATGAACTTTCTATTCTTTCAATGATCTCATCCGGTATCAATTATTTGTCCTCCGACGATTATAGTTATCATACTTCATATATCATATCCATCTCATTGGTAGAGTGATAGAGTGATGTAGAGCGTGGGCGTGCTTTACGTACATTATTTACGGGTTAGTAATGATGAATGCAGTCAACAATTATTAAGACTACGGTTGTGCAATTGAAAAACATCATTTTTTTTTTAAATAATTTATAGGTAAGCGTTTGACCACAATCTCGTCTGATATTAAATGATGTGGTCTAAGATGATAGTCGAGCTAAACCTAGAGAGCGACAAGTGCAGCTGCCGGAATACACCAATGGATGTTCAATCAATTAATATCATATAGGTGATAAATGCATACGACATCATGATAATTATTCTTAAGAAAAATAAAAACGATGTATCGATTAATTTATTTTCCTGCAACTAGTAATTATTTTAAGGTATCTTCAAAATATTTTAGTGAAATCTATAAAATTAAAAAATTAAGCCTGTTATGTTTAATTAAACCCGCATTCATCTAAAATAGAAATCAGAAGCATTATTATATTGCATTGTAAGTATGTTTTTTTATGTATTCTGTATTTATATCTCTATATTCTGTATTTTTTATGTATGTTTTTGTTTGTCTTATTAGGGTACGTTCATATGAAGAGATAAGCAGATTTATCTGACGGTATAATTAATCCGAAATATGTAATACATGTATAATATTTAAATGCGTTCAAATACAAAATATCAAATTAAAAAGCTTTATTAATATTTCAAAAAAATATCAATTTCTGGGTACATTCATTTAGAGAAATTATACCCACCACCATTCAGGATTTGGCCAGAAGAAGAATCCTTTTTTTATTTAATAGTTCAGCAAAATAACTTATATTTATTTGTCTGATGGTAAGCGCAATATAAGCGATGATGATACAATGGTTAGCGTGATTAGATACCGCGTCGATTGACATATATTTGAAACCTTGCGAATGAGCTGGAGCTTTTGGTGAAGGAAAACATCGTGATGAAACTATAGCATGGTGGTAGCGCTTTTGCTTCACTGACTCTAACTACTACCCTAACCTTAAACAATCACCAAGCACCCATGGGTGTGTTCCGGCAGTTCCACTTGAGCGCCAGTTTTTCTAGGTTTAGTGTGTTTATCATCTTATACCACATCGTTTTTTAACATCAGGTGAGAGGATTGTAGTCAAATGCTAAACCCTATAAACTATAAAAAGTTGTATCCGAGATTAAAACAACAATCGAGACATCAAAAATCCATCGATGGTCGTCAGTCATGTCGACGCCTGCAAGCCATGCAGTTGCTGAATATAATATGCACTAATTGATTCCAAAACCCGACAAACTAAAAAAGACGCTGTGACTAGTTTATCACCTAGAGCACCTAGTGGTTGCGACCTAGTTGGGTAAAAAACACTGCCATCCCACTTAATATACTATTACCAGATCCTGGAATGCGAAACACCTAAGCAGTTACTAAGATGAGGATCACATCTGGTTGACGGTGGTTCTGACCGAGTCGGGTAAAATTATCATGTTCTATGACACGAATAAGTCCCATATTTAAATTCAAGTAAATAATACAAAAGTAGAGTAGAGTAGAAAAGTAGATGATTAGTTGAAAAAATATGTAAAAAACAAAATTGGGTTTACAGGTTGGCAGACACAGGAACAACGTAAAAGTGTAGACAATGAAAAATACGTAATATTCTTATACGACAAGTAACGTTTATACTGTTTGTAGAAGGTCATCTCAGAAATTACCGATCCTATTTTGAAAATTCTTTCCCTGATAGGAAACTACGTTTTCTTCAGGTTTCACTATTATATTTAATATTTCGATTTTCAGACGAAGTTTCGAGCGGTTGCTATTTTTACATAATCTAATCAATGAATAATCTTTGAGATATTTTTATAGTGTTTCTTGTATTTCAGCGCCATTGGTATTCTTATTTAGTTTTATTTTTATTAGTATAATATAAAATACTTCCTAGAATTTACTTTTATAGACAAAATATGTATTCTAATAATATATTTCATAATTACTAAAACGATTAGAGGTGTGTTGATCCAGGTTAATGAAGTACTTCATCTCATACAGCTCTTGGAATTTTTGGCGGTCACAAATATAATTAATTGGGTGACAAACAAATCAAATAGTGAACTTAACTTACTGGAATATATGATTCCATTTTATCCTCTAGCTCCACCTAGCTATTTTTGTTGAATACTCTAATCTAAAGGAACCTAAAGTTGAACTGTTATATGTATGGAAGTCAATAGATTAGCAATAAGTAAATTCTAATGGCTTTGTTCTGGTTATCAATATACTTAAAAAGAATAAAACAATTTTAATAACAAAAGTTTATTGAAGTATCATATATAATTTGTAAAGTAATAATTGCAGTGTGCCTGTAAACAACCTAACCATAGCCACTATTGGGGGCTATTTTTAATTATTTCAACCATTGAAATGAAGAAAACAAATTAATAATTTAAGATAACATAATCATTAACGATCAGATTAGAATTCTATGCTGCCATAATTTGTTAATAGTATAACTTGAACTAAACAAATTGAGTGAAAAATCTTATTACAAAGCTGCACAATTCCAAATGAAACACCTTGATACTTATATTTAAATCAATTATTTTGTCATACTTAAATATTTTTTTAAAACTATGAATTATAAGATATAAAGTAGTTCTATCTAATTACATTATCTACTAACATCTATGGATGGTACATAAAATGCATATAACCTATCCTGACAAATAGTTTCTGATTATAGAAATTTGTGTTAATAAACAGTAAGCAAAATATTCTTGATATATTCATTTGTTTAAATCTGTTTTAATTCTAAACATGAAATGGCTGTAAGACAAGTGTACCTAAGAAAAATTTGTATGAATATTCTTAAAAAGGTGGGATCACTAATTATATGGGTACAAAAAGATGCAAAATTCAGTCTGAATTGTTTCATTAAATCTACATAATGAATATAAAAAAGAAGGTTTTCTTACTTCACTATGAATGCATTGTGCTCCACGTAATATATAAGTGTAACATGTGCCACCAGTGGTACACATGACATGGAACATGTTAAGAAAGTGTAAACTTCTCTTTGAATGTTTAAAAGCTGTTAATGGCACAATTTCTTTTATTTTGTAGATAAAATCAAGACAGCACTGTGTAATTAATAGATGGACTATCTCATTTTCTTCTATTAATTTTAGTTCTGCCATTAAACTATAGTTCCACATATATTTGATGCATAATAGAAATGTGGCAAATAAGAACATATGTTAATACTGTCATAATAGATTGAAAATATATCATGTACACATGTTACCACACAGCTGCTATAATACAATACCTAGCTCAGAATCAAATAAATGTTTAAAATGTTCCCATATTACTATTATTAGTATGCGAAAAATATTATTGTATCCCAATACATCGTAACTTGAACTGATCAATTAATAAGTAAACACATTTTAATGATAATGTAATACTTAATAAATGCTAATACTCCATCATATAAACTATTTTTATACTTAATAATCCTATACTAAAAGGACCAATAGGTTAATAATAAGGGTTAAATGAACATCTAAATAACAATTTGATAAGCATCTTATCTAAGACATAAATAAATTTGCCAAAAAAAAATCAAATAATAACAATAGGAATGTTAAAATACATATGGAGATCACTAAACAAAACATAATTATTACAATGAAAAAGGAAATAAAAGTGATATGTTAAAGGCAGTCCAAAAACTTTTAAACACTAAAATTTTGAACAATATATTCACTGTCAGTCTTTTGTATGCAACATGTCACCAAATGTTTGTTCAATCTATTTAATGTGAGACCATTATTAATCATGTCACATTTTGGTCGTGGCTTCAAGCTGAGCGCAGTAAAGGCGCACGGGCCATATACTAGAAACGGTCTTTAGAGGCATGTAGATCAGGGTTGGTGAGGTACTGCAACTCCTGCAGTTCTTGAAATTTCTCATGGTCACGTATATGTGCATAATTTGCTGACAAACACATCAAATAGTGAACCAAACTTAATATTACTAAGACACATGATACCATTGCAAGTATGAACATAATTTCTGCTGTTTCAACATAATCTTTGCAGAACAATTTTATTCTCTGAGATTCGCATATCTTCATGTCTTCTTGTCGAACACTGGAAGGAAACATAAAGTCGAATTGTGTGAAATCTATGCAAGTGGCGTGATTGATAGTTGACGGTTTCATGCATAGCTTCCAAAATATCGTGAATAAAAATGTCGTTATCACCAAGAAGCTAAGTAAAAGAATCCATACGAAGGTCAGTATATAAGTAATAATCATAAACACTGCACAAGAAATCCTTCCACCAACTCTAGCTCTCCATGCTCTGTACACTTTCTGTCTTGTCGCACCTGTCGTTAAGCAGCCCAAACATAACAGCATGAGTCCTAATGCGGCCATGCAGGCGCTAACTACAATGAATATCATTTGTAACTTTTCGATCCATATCAGACGGAAGTGGAAAACCTTGTCGAACATTATTATAGAGAGAGCAGATCCACGATACATAGTACCACAGAACACTCCAACGCCCAAACAACACATAATAGTTGCTATGAGAGTTGCATGTGGCACTCTCGTTAAACAGGCTTGACAAGCGTCACCCATTGTTAAAGTTTTTTGTTACTGGATTAATTTTCTTTCTTATTGGATTTTTTTGCTTGTACACTTAGAAAAATCACCAACACCACAAATAGAAAGTTCTTATAACACAGCTCAGTAGGGTCAACTGTCAGAAACGTCAACGAGTTAGGAACGAACGAATGAGTCATGAGGTACCAACCTACAATAATTACTAATTAGTAAAGTAAAAATTATATTATTACCGATTAACCTTGCACAATTTTATATGTAGAAATCAGGAAATAGTATGGTGTAAGTATATTAGATAAAAAAACAGTAATTTGTTGAATAAATTAATACACTGAGGCAGCTATTTCTCAACGTTTAACGTTAAAGCTACGGAGTACTCAAGAAATATCTATATCTTATTATACAAAGAGTCATTAATGAAATGAATTAACAAACAGTAGACTGCAATTTATTTAAGTTTTAGTGGTTTATTCGGGATTAGCGTCGGAATTCAAAACTCAATAGAACATTATGATCATAACATAAAAGACGACAAAAATTAAATTATTACTTTTAATCATTATGCATTTATAGCAAATTAAGTGCAACGACTATCGCTCGGTCTGGTTTAATTCATTTTATGTCATTAAGTATTTTTTTAAGATTGTAATTAAATTTTGGTAGTTCGACTTCACGAAATACACAAAGTACTTAATTTGTCAAATAGGTAAACTGCTATTTTTAATATCTACCAATTTAGCTTCATTTCGAGATAGTTCTATATCTATTCAGGATACATGTGGTAGCAATTTTTGAAATTCTAAGCTTCACAATCATAGTTTCGTCATGTGATGAAAAGTAAACAATAAATTTGCATAGCAAATAGTGGTTTAACGTAAATTTACCTAGTCGTCGTTAATCTTTTTGGCTACTCTGGCTATAGCCATAATTTTGGACTTACACATAATTTTTTTTTTCGAACTCACTACTAAATGACATTTATTTATCCTCAAGTATCTCATTGTTATATATAATACGTATTTATTCCAAAATGCATCTTTTGCACATCTGTATTCAGAGCGGTTATAAAGATGGGTGAAGACTGTACATAGGAATTGTACAAAGTACATATGCTATTTATTAAACTAAATTTAATTAATTTTCGTGTCTTCGTTCGTGTACTCTGTTATCGTGCATTGAAGTGAAATAGACTAACATGATTACCACCTGTACTACTAATAATCTGTGATTACTGCAAAGAGTAGATTACTGCTACATTTTTATTTGTCTGTGCTAGTCAAATATATCCAGTGTTACAAGGTAGTTAAAACTATTACACACTAATCAACGTTTGTGAATGAAATTACAGGTACACATTAAAATGAGAGAAAATGAAAAGAAACAACTGTTTAACACAGTTTGTTTATTTCTACAAAGTTCATAAACTTTATAGAGCATCGTTTTCATAACGAGTAATATTCTTTATTTATTAATATTATATATAAGATACGTGTTAATTTATTATTACATGAGTAAAAAATAATAGCGAAAAGGAAAAAGGAAATTAAATAAATAAAAAAAAGTGTGTGTGTGTGATTCACACACGATAGAACAGAAACTTCAGTAAATCGACAAAAGAATGAGATGAATATATATAACAAGGGTAGGATAATTACAAAGTTTATTTGTTTTAAAATTAATTTTGATTAATTTTAAAATATATTTTTTATTTTATTTAACATATCTTACATAATTTATTTCTCAAGTTCTATATTTTCAGTTTCAACAAACAAGATATAAAAATACTCACAAACACTGTTCAATAATAACACACCACGCTGACTTCTTATTAAAAAGCTGTAATACGTAGCCGCATACAGTGTACAGTAGTACACGTACTTTTCTCATATAATAAGGCACGTTAAATGCTCAAATACAAGCAAGTATTAAACAGTGTGCAATATACATACACACCGACATTTGCTCTCTCGCTCTGGCTCAATATTTCACTTCAAAAATAGTATGTATATTTGTGTCTCATTCTTTACCGGCTTCATCCTACTTTTTGTATTTGTGTCTCTTACCTGTCGTTTTTCCTTTGCACCCGGTTTGAAATCACAACGATTTTAAAGAAGTTTCCCTTCTAAAACATTTTTAATTGTTGTATGTACAGTTTGATTTATCACTGTTCAGTAATGCATTTACCCTGTGAAATCTGTTAAAATTGCAGAGATATCCACTTAGCAACATTGCCGCTAGATTAAACGGCTTTTTATTTATATTTTACTACTTAGATTGTTTATAACTTTACTAGCACCTTTTTGTTTTATTACATTTTAATATACAATAACGTGACTGTAATCATGAAACCAAGTCTTATTTATTACTTTCACATATTACGTGCTTGTTATAGAGGATTTCCATTATGTATTGTATAATATTTTATGTATAACGCACTACTCTCCATTCCATTTATATGTTTCTTGTGATGACCATACAATTTTTGCCCGAAACATTACCTATATATACATGAGTAATGTTATATAAATATATATACATATAGATTCAAAATATAGTTTAAATAGGGACTAATCGAAGTCACCGACATGAATTGAAACTTTATATTTTCTGATTTCATATGTATCATATTTCCTACTCCAGCGTAATAGTTTTGTTTCGCTGTATTTACGCATATTCGTTATGTTCTGCTAGGTTATATAATAATTAATATATAATAGTTAAAACAAAAATAATGATACTTCAAAAATATGAGAAATTAAACTTCGCATTCACTTTGGTCTTCAAATATTACATTTTATTTTGACGATCAAACGTACTATAAATTAATCAATAAAAATATTTTGACTATGAGTTACTGGTAAATGAACTAATGTGTTTACCTTCAGAAGGTATATTGAAATTATCAACTTATATTTTCTGATGACTAATGATGAATGAATGATGATGATTCAGAACTGTAATCATCGGACTTGGAGCAATTGCAGTACCTTTATTCTGTGTAATTAGCAATAGCAACAATGACGACACTTTATAAATTCACATTGCTTTTGTGTTCTTATTTTTCTGTGATATGAAAGATATAATTAATTAATAATTCAGTATCTCAATACAAAGTTGACTAACATTTTCTATGCCTATTATTTTTTTTTAGTAACAACTAGAGACTTATGAACGTTATGTCTAATGCAAAATGATATGATGTAGGTGGCAACACTGCAACGTCGCCAATTATGTCGAGCTTGAACTCTAAAATGATAACATATGCACCTATTTTAAATTATAAATTATTTTTATAAAATAACTCACATTCATACTGAATTCACAAACATGGAAGTTTTATATCATCAAACTAACCAATTATTACAGGAAACATCGGAACTGTTTCATAAATTAGAAAAAAGTTCTGCTAATTATCAAGAAGTTGAGGATGCTATTCAAGCTAAAATTCATACAATTAACGCGTAAGTATATTATTTTTTTTGTCCTATAAATTCATTTTCATTTGTTTCTTTAAAAAAAATGATGATATCACACTTTTATAGAAATCGAAAAGGTCTGTAGTCATTCTACAATATGTATAAGTTATTTTGATATATTTAATTAATTAATTTAATTTATTCTAATTTATATTTTTCAGGAACTGTGAGAAATTAGATATATTTGTGTTCAAAACACCAATAAACCAAAGATCAATGGCTAAAATGCGAGTTGATCAATTAAAATATGACAATAAACATATACAGGTAATATTGGAGAAAACTTATAGATGACAGTTGTAATAAGAAAGATGTGTAACCTTATACATTATTATTTGGTTCCAAACCAAGCACAGTTTGTATTGGAATAACCAAATAGCTCTTACATATATAGTGTTAACTCTTTATAATTACACTTTTTATATTTAAAAAGTTTGTAATACCAGTTCTCTTTTTCTTCCTTTTCTATTATTGTTTCAAACAAATCAACATATAATACTTTTCTTTTACCATCCCTTGTTTTAATAGTTTTAATGTTGAAATATCATTGATGCTGTAGGTGCCTGATGTAACACAAACCAAAATATCCAAAAAACACTGTAATTCAAAAATTATGGTACACATGTTCTTGGCAATTAACAATAACAAAAGCCATATGTTTAGGTTCTCAGATGTCTTAGGCATACAGTACCACAAAGATTTAGTGGGAGTCTTTTGTTACACTGATAACATAAACAATAATACTGATAATATACTGTAAATATTTAGTGAAATTTAATTTATGAATATATTCCATTTCAATAGAGAATGCCTCTTAAATATAAAGAATGTATCAATATATGGATTTTAGACAAACAAAATTGGATTAATTTTTGTTATAGGAAGTTATCTATTATAACACACCCAAACTTAGAGTTGACAATCTTGTTTATCATACTAAAATCTGTATTCCTTTCAGTTTAGTCAATTTTTTTGTTATACTTTATAGGTTAGCTATTGATCATAATTTCATCTGATGTTAAATGACGACATGGTTTAATCTGGTTGTCATGTTAAACCAAGATGGAGGCTGGCTTTCAAGTGCAGCTGCACAAACACACCAACAGGTGCTTGACAACAGATTTTCAACATGAGGATAGAAGATAGCTATGCAGAATTAGAAAAAGCCCTACCAACATGTTGTGGTTTCATCACAATGTTTTCCTTCACCAAAAGTTCAGACTCAGTTGCTAGGATTCAAACCTACATCCTTCGGCTCTATGTCCAAACACACTATCAACTACGCCATCATCACTTCATATTACGGGATGTCTACTACTGCACTTTGGAAGTTGTCCTAACCTTTACTCATAAACATCTGTTAACTTATTTTAATGTTGAAATTATAAATAAACACTTGAAAAAGGATTTTATAAAAAAAATATTTGTGACATTGATCATTACTATTATTTTCATCAATTGAAATGATTAGGAAGTACATACTATCAACTGGGGGTGCAATATTTATATTCCAAAATGGATAATCATTTGCTGCTGCTTGGAATGTTATGGCCAATTGTTTATTAATTCTCACTTGGCTTAATATATTGAATTAAATATAAATAGACAGTTATGTTATTGTATTTTACATAATTGATTAAATATTATATTGTAGATAAATAAATTTATAATGTCTGTTATATATGCAGGTAAATCTGAAACAAGTTAATTGATCTTGATAAGATTTTTACTGGGAGAAAATTTTCGGATTACATATGGTTTTCCATAGGTGTTAAGCAGTACTGATAAAATTTTACAAAAATAACTTAAAATTGTTAATGTATTAAAAGGGTTACAGAGTACAAGTAAAATTACAATTCGAAAATAAAAAGTAGCCAACAATAGATCTATGTAAAATATATAGTTCCCATGAAACAAAAAAAAACTATTCAGGGAAGGAAAAAGTTGCAGGCACTGTACACATACATAAAAATATTGGTGTCTAATTATTATATCCTTAGGCATGGCTCACAATAATTACAAAATAAAAACAGCACAATAATGAGGTTATGAACACTGTATATTTATTATATATATAAATAACTGTATTTATTTCATATTCCCGGTCGTCGCTCATGAATGCTCAAAATAACTACAAAATAAAAAAGTATAGAGTAATAAAGCTCTGGGCGCTATATATAATGTATAAATAAATAAAGGCATCTATTTTATATCCTTAGGCATCACTCACAAATTACAAAATAAAAAACAGCACAATAATGAAGTTGTGAACACTGTATATTATATATATAAATAAACAATTATATCTATTTTAAATCCACAGGCATCACTAACAAATGCTCAAAATAAGAGGAGAAAACGGGAACAAGAGTTATCAGAACGGGAGCAACTATTGAACAGACGGTTTGGTCATGACCACACCTCCATCAATGTGGATTATTTAGCTCAAGAGCAAGTTTCTCTGCAAAACTCACATCGGAATGTAGATGAAATGTTGTACACAGGTATATTTTCAATCTCTAACAGTTCACCTCAGTTCATTGTATTCTAGTTAGTAAAAATATCATCTAGAATTATTTTTTTCTACTCTAATATATTTTTAAAATTCTGTTCTATTGCCACATTATTCTTTTTACACATCTTTGAGATCTCATTTTTGGCTTTTAGAGGGTTTTTTTAAATACAGTATATGTTATAGTGTTTGACCACAATCTCATCTGATGTTAAAAGACAATATGACATCTTAGACCAAAGGTTCTTAAATATTTTTTTCTCATAGACCCCTTTCAAAATTTTACTGATTCCGGTGGTCCCCCTTTAGGTTTTATACCATATTCCCAAAACTCGACAAAGAATGTGAAGATTAGAGCTAACAGTTTTCGAAAAAAATGTGAGAATTGATTGGTGAATTAATTAAACCCTAGACTGCCGTAAGGCACGCGCGTTCCCAGACATATTAAAAATCAGAAAAGCAAAGTTGGCCAATAAAAAAATTGATTCGATCCAACTTTACTTTTTTGACGTCCACTCACAGGACAATCAATTGATCTCTTGAATCGCGAAATTGAAACACAATCGATTTTTAATTGTGTCTGGCGACGCGCGTGCCTTAATTCTTACTATTTTTATTTAGAAAACTGCCCATTCAGAGTGGTAGTTAATAAAAATATATAAAATAGTATATTTTATTGTGTGGTATTTATTCTAAAATGTAATATAATTACAATTAAACATTAATAACGTAATGTAACTTCTACAATGACAATCACAAAATAGTCATAATTTTTATGCGAGGGATGTACTTGATGGATTGACAGCAAATTTTCAATATTTGGCTACAGTTTTGTTAGGAATAACAGCAAATCTCCCCGTGCTATGATATTTAATCTACTCCTTTTTTTGTTAAAAGATTTGTAACGACATTAAAACTTTTTTTCGACAAAATATGACGAGGGAAGCGCTATCAAAAGCTTTCTACCAATTCCCCACAGTCCAGAATATCTCGGGTATTTCTGCCTGCAGCCGAAAATGCTTGATATCCTCTTATAAATTTCACCTTCAGCTCCTCATTAGTGCTAAGTTCGAGTAGCTCCTCTTGTAACATCACATTCTCTACTTCCGTTTCATCAAATGGATTTATGATCCATTGTGGTATTTCCATCGTCAGAATATCTTCTAAATATCGTCATCAAGGCATTCTACCTAGGATCACTCACTGAGATCATACACTGGGAATCACTGTCTTAGACATATGGTATACACGCTATACTTAGAAGGGACTGGCTCTCAAGTCCAGTTGCTAGAACAGCACCTACAAGAGATTGGCGACAGATTTTCAGGTTAAGAGTGGCAGGTAGCCCGGCGGACTTAGAATCAAATGATGTGGCCACAGATAATCCATTGTTTCAACGAAGTAGAAATAAAAAAGTTATTAAAAAATGTATCGACCTAATATATAAAAGAGTATTTATACATCTGAGATTAGCGTTCGCAGATAGAACTCCAATGATGTTTGAATGATAATTACAGCAGCCATACACTAGATGGCATTAGATTATTATTATTATAAAGTTTGATATTTTTAATAAAGATGTGATTAAGAATTAAGAAGTTCACGGCCGTTGCGACTCCTAACTAATAATCGTATAAATGCAACAGTGAAGTAGTTTGTTTGTTTAGCTTTGACGCCTTAACTACTTAACATAGCTACATGAAATTTTGCATACACGTTGTCGTGGGTACAGAAAATATATAGAAAGAAAGAAGTGCTATTATCGAAGAAAAGGTAAAAATCTACATTAACACGAGCGAAGCAGTTTTTGTAGTAAATAATTGGTTTTGTAAGTTTTTAAGTATTTTATAGATTGTAGAAAAAAATCGAATTAATACTAAAATTACAAAATGTGACCTCATAAATTACGCTGGAAGTGACCATTTTTTTATGTGATTTGGTTTGTTTGAAAAATTATAGAAAAATATTTTGCTTAAACATTTAACTACTATTTTTTTAAGTTACCTTGTAAGGAACCCATAAATCCGAGTATGAGTACGAGTACGATAGTCTTAAACCTGTTGCAAATCTATTAATTTTTTTGCAAAGTTACAGCTCTTAAATAATAATATTAACTCGGCCCCAACAGCATCCGATGATTAAAGGGAAATAACATGTGAAAAGTTCATCTTGTTCTTTTTACGTTGCTTACATAAATACGTATAGCTACAAAACATATGTTTTTTTAATAGAAAGTTTAACGCTCAATGAAAAAGTTGGCGTGTTTAGGATCTAAGACCAAAATTTCTTAGTGACACTACAATGGCACACATGTTCTTGTCAATTAACAATAAAAAAGCGAGACGGTTGTTTACGACCTCGGATGTCTTAGAAATTTTGGCACCTCAAGAGTTTTAGACGGAGCCTTTTGTAAACTGATAATATACATAATAAAACTTATAACTGACTGATAACAGTTACAATAATGACATCTAAATTATGAACGTATTTCTTTGTAAAATAGAACGAATGTTGCGCTAAAAGGACATGCATTAGATGTAAAGTTTTAAGGGATACCATCCAAATTGAACTAATTTATATGTTAACTAACGACGTTATAAAGATTTTAAACTGCATTTATACTTAAATGAACTTGGTTAGATTATTTAATTCTTTAAGCACAAAAATATTTATCAATTTAGAAATTGAGTAAATGTTATATAATTTATCAATCAGGGTTAATCAGGTAAATTATACAACGGGCTAACAGGATTCTAGTGTTAAGTTTAGCCGGTCTTAGATCAACCTTGGCATATTCCTTTCACATTCGCCCGTAGAACCATCCTCTATAAAAGGACGGGTACCTACGTTAAAAGACTTTTCAAATGGAACCAGTAGTTTTAGAGAATAACGGATTAAGACATATAAACTCTCCTCGTTTTGTACTATAGTATTGGTTTACGTATACCTACTTAAAAAAAAAACTTTACGTGTATATATTGTACATAAATACACTCATCAGAAAAAATCTAAGCAACATTGTACTAATTTAAATTTTAGGATGGTTCTTTATATTACAACGTTGTATTTTATTTTTAAAATAATATCTTTAGGGCCTATGATGTAAAAATAACAGCTGTTGTCTTTATAAGTTCTTTTAATAACAGAAATGAACAATATTAGAATACTCGTATACTGTAGAAACTAAGATACATAAGAAACTAAACTTTTTTTTACAAAATGAAATTTCTAAAGAAAATGTATTTATTGTGAAAGAATAGAACAATTTAATACAAAGTATGGTCTTCTCTGCTATTCAGAACTTGTCGGCAACGATTATTCATTGAATTAATGAGACTGTTTATGTCATCTTGCGGTATTCGCTCCCAATGGAATTGTAGCAAGTCCTTCAGCTGTTGGGTTATTGTCACTTCGTCCAAGTCCTTCAAAACACGTCTCTGGAGCATGTCCCATGCGTGCTCGATGGGGTTGAGATCTGGCGATTGTGCAGGCCAGGAATATCTCCGTTGCAAAGTATTCACTGATTCGCCGAGCTGTATGTGAACGCGCATTGTCATGCATTAAACTATAATCGGAGCCAAAGGTTTGTGCAAATGGATAGACATAAGGTCTGAGAATATCCTCAATGTAATTTTCAGCATTCATGTTTCCATTTACAAAAACGAGCTCAGTTCGCCTGTTCTTCATAATATCCGCCCATAACATAACTGTTGAGCCGCTGTATGGATGCACTTCCTGAACGCCCCTGAGCCGTTCAGTATTTCCGGGCCGACGATACACTCGCACCCTTCTTGTATCAAGCTTAAACCCGAATCGCGACTCATCGGAAAACATAATTTTATCCCATTGTTCCTGGGTCCATGTTATGCGTTCTCTACACCATTCATATCGACGAGCGCGATTCCCGTGACGTATCGGTGGGCACCTGATTGGGTGTCGAGCTCGTAGGCCGTACTCATGCAGTCGATTTCGCACAGTTTGAGAACTTACATCAACACCACTTGAAATTTGTAGCCTCAAACTTATCTCTCGAGCGGTTAACATCGGCTGGCGTCTTGCAGTCAGTTGTATGTACCGGTCTTGCCAAGTGGTTGTACTCCTTTTACGGCCTGGATGCTGTTCAGCGGGTTCTCCTGTATTATTGTAGCGCTGCTAAAGACGACAAATAACACTTCTATGAATGCCAAAATGTCGAGATACCTGAGATTGATTACTTCCCGCTTGCAACATCCCTATAGCTCTTTGCATTTCATCTGCCATCAAATGACGTCGCTTCATGACGTAAAGAATATCTAACAATTCAATTTTGTCGCTAACTTTATTTAAATGGCTGGTAAAATTATAAAATCAAGACTAAACGTAACAATTAAAACGCACTTAAATTCAAACAAATTCGCATTCATTTGAATTTTATGAAAAAACAAAACATAATCTATTTTTTTTTTCCAACCAGCCAGTATGTCATCAATAACAAAAAAGTTTACTTACCTACGCACTTTGTTTGAGTAAATACTTAGAAATTAATTAATATAAATGGTAAAATTTGTAATATCACGCATGTTGCTTAGACTTTTTTGATGTGTGTATATTAGTGTTTGCCCGAAAGGTTGGATAATATTCTAAATATAACACTCACACAATGGCACACATATATACCATTGTTTTTTTTTCATAAGTAAACTGTGCAAATAATTACTCGTGTCCTTGTCAGTCTTTTTGGCCATTCTGTATCTAGGCGTAAGTTTGGGCTTGCGTGTAAAGCAAAGTTAAAATATTATTATACGAATCTAAAATCTATCCTTCAGTTGTCCCGATATTATATATATAATCTAATGAGTATTTATACTTATTGATAAGTATAAATATATAGTTTATTAATTTTTTATTCTGTGCAAGTTATTTAGAGAGGTCGAAAAATTTAGTGAAGTCTGTAATCTAGTGTCTTATTGTCTACATTATAATCACGTTATAAGAGCTCATTAGGAATTTTTGTATAATAAAAAATATGTAAATTAAAGTTTCGATAAAGTCACTTTTTGGTCTCGGTTTTAGTAGACGTGTATGTAGATGATTACTCTAACAAAAAACGGCTGATTCCAATTTAGGTTTAAAGTATAAAAGGTACGACAAAGATATATGTGTGAACTTTTAAATGACCTTATTTATGTTATTACTTCTTTAATAGTTTTTTAGTTAGCTGTAAGATCACCTGTTATTCTAAAATAATATAAACCGTTGTATATATATCTCATGTATTGTAATATGATCAGTTATTGAACGAGTATGAGTCACGTGCTTATATCAGTAGGCTAAGAAAAAAAACTATTATACACTTACCACATTTTGCTGAATTTAACTATACTAACAAACAACGAGAACAATAACCAAGAGTTCAATTGTTTTAAACAAAAATATCCGAGTTGCTAACTTGGGATAAGCGCATGTTCACATCACTTCCAAGTAAAGAAATAAACAAGATAATTAACTAATAGTAAATCATACGTCCGAATGAGATCAGATTTACACTCTGTGTCAGTCTAACTTAGAGTGGTTGTTAGGTAAGTAAATTACTTGATAATTAGCATGCGCCCAACGCGATTTATTTGTATCGTTTCGCTTGTAACAGAGTCGGTACATAAATATTCTATGATAATAACATAAAATTATCTTATGAATGTTGATCGTATGTTGTCTCGTTACTTATCGACCTTGAATACGGACTTGACAATTAAAATGCTATCTAATTACTTGTTTCAATGCTCACATGGTCAAGCTGTATAAGCAATTACGCCGATTAGAAATACAAATTAGTGATCATGATTTAAAAGTACATTGTAATTTGTGGTTTGAGTTTTGAAAAGAATTACTTCAGAATCTTCAGAATTGTCTTATACATATAAAAGTATCCGAGGTATCATTCATTAAAATATTGTTATTTATATTTAATAGACTTAGAGATAATGTATTGATTTACTACCTGTAATATTTCATGATAACACTTCAACACTTATTGATTAAAATGCTTAAACTTTGAAGCAAAATATTTTATCACCCATGTAAGCGTACATGAATGTTATAAATTAACTGAATTATAATTGATTAAGTATACGTGATATTAATTGATTAAGTAATTGATTGCTAGTTGGGTAATATTAAAAGAGATGTTATCAAACAATACAATATTGTGAAAGTTTTATCATATTTTCTAATTCAAATCATATTACATTATCATGTGTAGGTATAGAGCGACTATAATTGAAAATATGTTAAAGATGAAATAAGTGATTTTTATAATAAGTATCAACTTACACACTACGCTTATACAGTAAGTATTATTGATGCAAAAAAATGAAAAGGTGTGTGGTTTTATGAAACCACGATGCAAGTGAATCTTTTGAATTGAGCCATGGATGCCGCCATATTCGCCTTGGCTGCTCTGTCGAGCGCTTTTCACTTTACCCCTACTCGGCGGCCGGCTGTAATGCGATATGCGATATATGCGTGAAAAAATTGAGACGTTTAACGTAAAAGGAGTTAAACTTTAAAATGTACTCAATAGAAACAAGGAAGTCTATATATAAGCGAGTTAACACGTCTATGATGAGGATAAATACTGTAATTAAGTTTTTGTTGAAAATAATGTAGTATTATATTTTGAAAATGACGCAATATGAATGATTCGTAACCGGATTTTTCTTTGTCATTATTGCATACAAAATAAAGGAACCGTTAACAAGCACTGTATTCGTCATACCATTCGAACGTGCGCCAAAATCTGAAACGACTATTTAAAAAAAATATTGAATTAGTTAATCTGCACATGATTTGAAACTTGTATACCTAATGAATAACATGTATTTTGGTAATACACAACAGTTATTAATTGGTTAGTTAAATTGTATTTTTTTCTATTAACATAATGTTATTGGAAATTTGAGGTAAAAGTTTAAAGAAGTCTATTTGTGATTGAGTTCATTAGATAATCAAATGTAGTAGTCATTAATATATATATATATATATATTTGGTTTTACTGTCTGACCTGAACTACGTATTTTTTCAAGACAAATTATTCCTTTTAATGTCTTTTGGTGGTCGTTGAGTGCTCGAAATTTGAACATAATGCATTAATGTTTTATGTTTCTGTATTTCTAAGGTTCGTTTGCCATAGAGTTTATAAATATTGTATATCAGTAGACGTAAGGATCCTAAAGTATGACGAATAGAGACTTATAAATAAAGACTTCCATTCGTCGACAGTGTGAGAAAAGAACGTAAATGTACTAACACTGTGTAACAGCGATATTCATCAATAGCTAATGAACAAAACATTGCAGAAAACCAGTTGAAAAAACAAAGGAGGAAGATGTACTTAACTGTATATGATCTCTGCCTATTAATATATAGGATTCTAATCTTTTCTTTATTACCTGTTATAATCAGATCTACCTATTTTGAGTTACGTCTATAGAAAACCATAATGAAGAGAAAACCTCTATCAGTCAGTAAAAATCTTCTCAAATCTGTTCCACCATCTTGGAGAGCTTGTAAATAGCCTGTGTCTTCAAGCTTAAGCAATAATGATATTACTAAACTTGCACGAAGTTGCGGCCCACCAGACAAATCAATGTCATCACCATATTCTTACCCTTATCCCACCTAAGTAGGGTCGGCACAACATGTTTATCATGTTCTGATGTATGATGATTTGGCTTAATTTTTACGATCGGCCGCGCGCGTCTCAAATGAAACTGAACATGAAATTATTTTGTAGTATCACTAAAACTTCAACTTCTCACTTCGTATGGATGTCAAACATGGATATTTGACTCTTCGATAACTGGTGGAAATGACGCGGTTGTGTACGATGTATCAGTGTATTGCACGTCCACAGGCTCGGGTTCCAGGTGTGTCGTAACCATGAGGATTTCTTTTTGCGAATCTGATTCAGGAGATTCACTTACATATTTTTTCCAGAAAAGGAATCAAATATGCCTATATTTATTATTATTATTATTTCTGAATAACATCGAAGTCGATTTACCATTCATACGCACGAAGCGCTTTTAGTCCATTGAAATGTTACATTTTTTAGGCCTTACCTTGCGTTTTTTAGAGGACGCAATTTTATTTTTTTGATGTGTAGGGGGGGTCAGTGTAAAGCTAAAATCAAGTTTGTGGGGTCGCCACCCTTGTCCCACGGCCGCCATCTTGAAAATAGGGGTTGAAATGGTTATTAAGATTTATCTCTTAAACTATTTATCTGAGAAAAAAAAATTGCAAACATTTTTTGTTGCAAATTTAATTCTCTACAACTTTGGTCCAGTATCTTTTTGTCGTAGAATTATAAATAAAAAAGTTATAAGCGAAAATGTTCAGAAATTCGAGAAAAAAGTTATATTTTTCGATATAACTTTTTTTTATCATTTTACGAAAAAATTATATATGAGCATTTTTGTAGATCGTTTTTTAAGGAATAACTTTTATAAGCAACATTTTTTAATTAAGTCAATGGCTAAGGTTTTACAGCGCTCCGATGTGAGTATTATTTTTCAGTACTCTTAACTATACATATATTATACGTGTGTACTAATAATGTATCATTAGTTATTTTCTTTTTTTTATATTTTGTTATTATAATTTGTTTAATTATTAATTTTGCAATATTATGAATAATTCATTATTGACTCTTTTCCACTCCATTACAGAATTTTACAATTATTGATTTTTAAAATAAATTTAAAACTTGCTGTTTCTTCATGCTTTTTCAGGATGTGACACAACTTCAGCTCCTTACAATATCGGTAAAATGAAATTTGTGAAAACCCTGGAATAACATATAGAGTTTGCAAGTGGAACGGCTTTGTTTCTCAACAAGAAAGTTGACCCTGCTTTGCTCACTGTAATTGGTGAACGTTTTTTTATCCCTTTATACGGTGGCAATAAAGATGATAATTCTCTTGACAGCCTAAGATACAAACAATTCGTCAAGACAATGACAAAAAGTACATTTAACTTATCTTCCTCCAACACAAGAAATAGCTCGCTTTCATACTTTCCGAGTCTACCTCAGGTCCAGTCGTGGCTTGGTAATAATAATGATCCTGAAGACTGGGGTTGGAAAAAATGTGGAAAATTATTGATGCCAGTGCAGACCTCTAAACCTCCAGCACCCCCTGAGCTTCTAAAATTGACAAATTGACAAATTTCATTTTACCGATATTGTAAGGAGCTGAAGTTGTGTCATATCCTGAAAAAACATGAAGAAACAGCAAGTTTTAAAATTATTTTAAAAATCAATAATTGTAAAATTCTGTAATGGTGTGGAAAAGAGCCAGTAATTAATTATTAATAATAATGCAAAATTAATAATTAAAAAAATTATTATAGTACACGTATAATATATGTATAGTTAAGAGTACTGAAAAATAATACTCACTTCGGAGCGCTGTAAAACCTTAGCTATTAACTTAATTAAAAAATGTTGCGTATAAAAGTTATTCCTTAAAAAACGACCTACAAAAATGGTCTGATATCATTTTTTCGTAAAATGATAAAAAAAAAGTTATATCGAAAAATATAAATTTTTTCTCGAATTTCTGAACATTTTCGCTTATAACTTTTTTATTTATAATTCTACGACAAAAATATACTGGACCAAAGTTGTAGAGAATTAAATTAGCAACAAAAAATGTTGACTAATTTTTTTTTACCAGATAAATAGTTTAAGAGATATATCGTAATAACCATTTCAACCCCTATTTTCAAGATTGTGGCCGTGGGGCAAGGGTGGCGACCCCACAAACTTGATTTTAGCTTTACACTGACCCCCCCCTACACATCAAAAAAATAAAATTGCGTCCTCTAAAAAACGCAACCCCAAATGTAACTTTTCAATGGACTATTTGCATCGACATTTATTATGCGATCCGCGAACGCATGGAACGCGCTACCTGCGTCTGTTTTTCCCGAAACATATAATATTACGGTCTTCGAAAGAAGAGTGAATCCGGTATTACTGAGCGAACGCGCTACATCCTCGGCCTCGTCCTCACTTTATATCAGGTGTGACTGAGGTCTAGCTTCGCCCAGTACAATGAAAAAAAAAAAAAACTAAACCTTGCAAAAGGGCATTTCGAGCATACATACACATACGGCATACATTTAATTACTAAAGTTATTTTTTTGTATTTTTTCCTTTCCAGGATCGAGTATGTTAGAAACACTGAGGTATAACAGAGATACGTTGAAAGATGCACATCGAAGACTTATAGATTTAGCAAACACTTTAGGACTATCGAACGCAACTATTTCCCTGATCGAGCGAAGAGTGTCTCAGGACAAGTACATACTCTTTGGCGGCATGTTTCTTACTTTAGTTGTTATTATTCTTGTTATCATATATCTGACATAGTATAAATTTATATCAACGAGTGATCGTCCAGTGGCCGAAATACGAAAATAATCCATAAATTTTTCAAGTTTCAATATGAAGGGAAAAATACTAACTTTTTCCATTTTTTTATTGACAACACTAAAGCTGGCCAGTAGCTATTAAATAAAAAAAAGTAAAACAAATCCGTTGACAATAGACGAGAAAAATGTAATGAACCGTTTTTCTCAGCCTTATATATAAGATTTTTATCGACGGTGGAAAGGCTATTTGGCTGACGTGTAAAGATTGTCATAAACTTATTAGTCAATTAGCCCTTCAACGACGATGTGTAATATTTGCTAACTATATAATGATATTAAATACTATTCAGTAATAATTAGTACTGATTTCCGTTGTTTTTATATTTTACTGGGCTTTGTGTTTTATAAGCTATGATTTACTTGTAAGACTAATATTATTGAACATGTTTAATACTGTTGCTTGACCTGTTAGCATGCAGTCATACTTTAATGCTCTATATTATAATTTATTTGGAAAAGTAGGTTATAATTGATTATTCTTGTTTAATTAGTCTTTTATGAGTACGAGATACCACATTCCTATATAATACTGTTAATAATCGCGTATTTTTTAATAATTATTCTGCAGCTTTACTTGATTTATAATTGATTTATGGTTTTTGATTTATGGTTTATAGTACTTTTAACAAAACACACTGTATTACTTATATTCCGTATCGTATTCTATTGATAAAGTTGATAACATCTAAAGGTTCTTATTTACAATACTACAACAAACGATATAAGATAACTAATATTATAAAAACGAAGAGTCAGTCTGTTTGATACGCTCTCACGACTTTACTATTACTCTACTATGGTCATCATGACATTTTTCATACTTATTGTTTGTGGTTTCCAAAGGGATATAGGGTACATTTAATCTAAAAAATGTAGTTACCTAGGGATGGATCAAATCTACATTAAAGCCGCGAGCATAAGCTAGTTTTATGTACAACCAAGATTATTAATAAAAATAAACAAGAAACCTGATAGCAAGACTTCTCTTTCTTGATTCACATAAGTCGTAGTTAAATATTATAAAACATATGCAATTCGGACGGATCTAACAACACATCATATGTTAGAATCCATCGAGCCATTTAAACGATACACCGTACCGAAAGAAATATACTAAGAAATTCAGCAGATAATTATACTAATATTTGTTTTTGCACAGTATAGTGACCCTAACTTTCAGTTTAGGATACATTGTGTTATGGCAGTTTGTCTCTTTCTATAGTAATGTTAAATTTCATAATGAATAGTCACATTCAAGTATCATCATTCGTATTTTTAAATAAATAAAATATTTACTGGCCCTTTACAAACTTTATAAATATGAAAAAATGTATAAACGAATTCTTGTCAACGATTACGCGGTTCCCTTAAATTGGTTTGGATATGACAGTTTTATCCGCTTCTTTTGTACGTACAAGTTATAGGAGTGTAGAGGTAAGGAGAACCATCTCATATGGGGAACATATTAAAAATATTAATATCTCAAAGCACTAAATAACAGTTCTAAAACTCTCCAAAACGGCGCTAGCGAAGAGAAAGGGTATGGTTAGTCCCAAGTATTTTTTTAAATATAACTTAAAATAACTGTACGTTACGTTACATGAACGTTGTATTATACGTATTTTAGAGGGTGTACTGTTATAAAACTTAAATAATTGAACAATAATGAACCCTTTTGCTACTGTAGGGCCACCATCATTTAGCAGATATTGACGGAACACATTTTCATGAACGTAGATAGATATAGGTTCTCCTTACCATTACACTCCATAGTACAAGTGTTTGAGGTAACACATGTTTTATTATCTGTGACAGTTTGGTGTTTGAAACTGTGCGTATAATTCAAGGGTTGACCTTTGTTGACCGAATTTTCTTAAAGATATACGAATAAAGTTAAATAAAATCAAATACGATACTGATTGTCATATTGTTACTTGGACATTAATTTAAAATTGGTTTAGATAGTTTATGTGTAAATGTGGTATTATAAAAGTTTATGTAAGTAAATAAACATTGTAAAAAAGAATAACAAATAATAAGATGATGTAACAATTACTTGCATTGTTAACATATATGATAATACAAAGCTGTGTATATAAAAATATTTTTACATTCCGTAAAAATATGAGAGATCGTTCTTAAACGATTAAGGGTATTTTTAATTTATGTAAAATAATAATGTATAAATATGTATGGATTGGATAATTAAAAAAATTGTGGATATTTTCTAAAAGCTTGTTTCCTTAGTACTCCTTGGAATCCTCGTTTTCTTCTCGAAGATTCATTACATCATGTTCAATTTGCGATATTTAGTCAACTCCAGGAAAGATTAAAGTAGTGCACACTCCATTCTTTCTAAATAGAAATATGTAAGTACGTGTTTTGCGGCTTATTTAAAAGAAATCAAAAACTGAAATATTGTTTCAAGATGCATCACATTTTTCACTTATTACCTGCCAATGACATGAAGTGGGTTCATTTAGAATCAACATTTCAATTTATCTGTCTAACCCATCGTTTCTCAACCTAGGATTGCGGCCCGTTAGGATTCAAATTGTAGCCAATTCTATAATTTAGATACAAGATGGATTTTCATGAGTTGTAAGGATGTATACATGTTCGAAAGAGTTTGTACGTAAGTAAATAGGCGACCGGGATGCGCTTGGTTATTTTTATACCTATTTGGATTGTTTTTTTTTTAAGCACTGAGATACACTTAAAAACAAAACTTTATCTAATTACAATATTTTGTCGAAATCGTTACAATAATTTCCCAAATACACAAAATAAATTTATATTTATACAAGTGTTGCTCATTTCAAAGTTTTAAGATATAAATATAAAATGATTCTCAATAAATCATGATATTGAAAAAATACTATATGGCGCGGTGTTGACGATTGATGTAAAATTTGAAAAAATTACACATTATTACTAACTTCATTTCCAACTGTCATTAGGTGGATTGAAGCAATGCTCACAAATTGTACAGTTAAACTGACACTGCATGGCACAAATCATGAGGTGGTAACCACACGAGGATGCCCACAAGGTGGTGTACTCTCGCCCCTGCTATGGACCTTGGTGGTTGACCAGCTCCTGCATAAGATGGAGAAACTGAGGGCTATGCTGATGACCTGGTGATAGTTGTTCGAGGTTTCTGCCAAAGTACTATTTCGTACCTTATGCAGAAAGCTTTGGTTGCCATTTATAAATGGTGCAATGACAACGAATTGAGGGTTAATGGCAGATAAAACAGTATTAGTACCATTTACAAAGAAAAGGCGTCTCGACAAATTAGTTCAACCCACACTAAATGGGAAGATAATTGCCTTTTCAACAGAGACCAAGTACCTGGGAGTAATCATAGACCAGAGACTTACTTGGAATAGACAAATTGATGCTTCAATCCAAAAAGCAAAAATAGCAATGGGTATCTGTGGACGACTAGCTAGTAAACGCTGGGGATTAAACCCAAGGTTAGTCATTTGGCTCTATACTGTAGTAGTTAGGCCTATGATAACCTACGCCTGCGTGCTATGGTGCAAGAAGACTAGCCAACTGACTGTCGGAAATCACCTTGCTTCCATTTTTCAAGCCGAATTGTATCGGATACTAGAATGTGCCCATATCAATCTGCAAAAAGTCTACTTTAATCATGTAATTTACATCCATTCCGACAGTCAGGCCGCTCTCTTGGCTCTTGCTTCGGATTCGATCGAGTCGAAACTTGTGGCCAATTGTGGGGCAGTATTAAACAGTCTGGGTAAGACAAACAGACTAATTTTGCGATGGGTCCCAGGGCATACAGGTATACCTGGCAACGAAGTTGCTGATGAACTTGCAAGAGCAGATGCTACGGGAATACACATTGGACCCGAACCATTTTGTGGAATACCCAAAAGCCTAGTTCACTTAACCCTAATGAACCATTACAATCAAGAAGCCAGAAGGCACTGGTATATTTTACAAGGTCAAAAACATTCTCAAGAACGTATTAGGGCATTCAACCAGCGTAATGCGGGAGAGGCCCTGATGCTCAGTAGGAATCAGATACGGATTCTAGTGTGATCACTCACTGGACACTGCTGTCTAAAGAAACACCTGTATAACATGGGTGTCCAGCGCACAAGAGACTGTAGGTAACGGCGACAGCAGTGATGAAACTCCAAAACACCTCTTGTGTGAATGTGATCCACTGAAGCCTACACGCAACCGGATTCCGGGATAGCATGTATTGCTCCCGGATGAGGTACAAGAGCTCTCTGCCAAAAAACGTCCACAATAGATCAACTGGTCGTAGTGACACAGGTCTAGGCCTGCATAGCCCGCCCTAGAATAATAATAATAATAACTTCATTTTACTTCATTTTTTTGCTATTTGTGAGTCGTGATCACTGACGTCCATTAAAATGTGGCGAGTGATCGCGATTACGGCTCCACTGTATCCCACCCCGTCTCGACTCTCAAATATGAAAGCCGCATGCATCATTATAGCTAATATGTGAACGAGTACTTATTGACGTTCACAAAGCCTTTCAATTGTTGTCTATTGTGTTAAATATTCATTTAACTTTGTGTTAGTTTGTTAAATTAATAAATCGTCATCAATTTTGGATATGTTAAAATTATATAATTAATCAGCCATTTTAAAAATAACGTGGGGTTTTGTTAGTTCCTTATCTAATCCTTAACTTAAAAAAATTGAGTTTGAAGCGATGATGGTTGAGTTATTAGCGAGTTCCGACACCGCGGCGATCGACGTAGGTTCGAATCCATGCGATTTAACTGGAGCTTTGAATGAAAACATCGTAATGAAACCACAACATAGCATGGTTTGGCTTTTCGCGAATGAAACCCGTTTTCTAAACCCGTCTGCCTAGTTACCACCTTCAAATTGAAAATCGATCACCAAACACCTATAGCTGTGTTGCTGCACTTGAGAGCCAGGCTCTCTAGGTTTAGCGTGTTTACTATCTTGGACAGCGTCATTCAACATCCGGTGAGTTTGTGGTTAAACACTGTATAGAAAATATCGATAACTAATATTAAATCTGATCATTTTATTTAAGACAACTGTACAGGTTATGTAAATTAAAAAGTTGCATTAAAAGACCGATATGAGACCACAATACTTTTATTTTAGGTCATAAAAGTATATTTCTAAAGACAATTTTTTTTGACAATTATTTGTTATCTTTCTTATTGGGATCGCAGCATGGCATACGAGCCGTTACATGTGGGCACTCGAAAGCTACGTCTTCTTCTTTAGCTGGAGCACATGGTACTGAGGTTTCAGGCGAAGAGTTGATGCAAGCATCAACCGATGGTGTTGCTTCTCGAGGATAATCGGCCACACGCACAGCAGCCGGTGACACTTCGGACACATCTTGTCGAAGCTTCTTGACCCGTTCGTACGCATCGGCCGGTAGTCGCATGTATTCAGGAATCTACGAATTACGATAAATATATGGCGATGGTGGTTTATTTTTAGTCACTTCGAAAAAAAAAGTTCAATGACTAACGTGTTCAGATACCGCACGTATCGATATACGTTAGAATCCTTGCGAATGAATCAGATATTTTGGCGAAGGAAAACCTCGGTAGCTTTTTTTCGAAGTCCACAAAACCTATCTACCACCCTCAAATTGAAAATCTGTCGTCAAGCGCCTATAGGTATATTCCGTAAAGGCGCATGAGAGCCACTTCTTCTAGATTTAGCATGTTTGCCATCTTGGATCGTCATTTAACATCAGGTGAAATTGTGATCAAACGTCAAAGCTATAAGGTATAAAAATAAAATGAAGTCAGGTGTACTTTATTCATACATTTTTGCAATCGACGCTATAGGTGCCGAGGTAACCGGGTAATTTGGATTTTTCTATCTTCTCGTCGTGTATCGTGCTGTTCGCGTGTGCAGTCGGTATTATTTCGTATGGGCATTCATCGCGAGCTCTACGGTCCGCTCGTTCCTTTGCGTCCTACGTGTATAAAATATAGTATTTTGTAAAGGTCATTTTGTCAACACAGACATATAATTCTGCGATATTAATTAATACATAGTAAGCACAACACACAATACATGTGCATATTATCGCTTTGCGCAGGCATAACGTGTCGTAATATGTAATTATCTCTTAGAAATAATCATTAAGATAATGCGGTTAATTAATATTTATTAAAATTCAATCACCATTAAATGATACTTTTACAAACAATGACTACGTACACTATAAACTATATATTCTATGTTTTTAGATTCGCCCCATAACTCTCTGGGCTTCAAGCGAAAATCAGCGTTGGAGTGCTAACCTCCTTTGGCACATACAAAATCCAAATTTTTTAAGTATATCTTTTTGCGTTTATATATTTACATCTGTAATTAATAATAATATATTTACGTGTGTGATGCAAATAAACGTGTGTTCTTTCTTATTTGTTTGTGTGTATACACTATACCTACATAATGGATAACTAATTATTGTAGATTAACTGATAACCGCAAATTCGTCTGCGCCAACAATATATACACTATCTACCTATCTATATACACACTATGCCGCTTGTTCCACTTCTCCACGACAAGAAAGCTCATATCGCTGAACACGTAATGTTTATAAAAATCGTTTCTCAAAACTTTAATAACTCTATATATAAATGGAACAAGTATCTAAGAAATAAACCTAAAATAGATTAATCGCAATTTATATAACTCAATGAAATGAAAACGCGACAGAGAAAAGAGACAAACATATACAACTATAGGATTTAGTGAGTGAGAGAATAATATATAATACATTATACAGTATTTTTCACATTCCAGGTCTAATCATTATTCAATACATTACCTATTATTTGCTCTGGTTCCAGCGTTGTATCTATGTTTGTATGAGTGCGTGTGCGTATTACAAGCCTCGGGAAAAGATGTCATAACCAGCGTAGTTTATTGTTTATATGAATATATAATCATTTTTTAAAGGTTTCACTTCTACCGCGTGTGACCACATCTTTTTTTGTGAATATTACACTTACTGCATCCTTATATCTGTCACAGAAGTCTTCATCTTCATTAAAATGGGGTTGCTGACCCGGGGCATAGGTCGCCCGTTGTGATTTTTCTCCGCGGTGTTCGTCTGGTGCGGGACCAGTAAAGCATACAACTTTCTGATGATCGTCACGAGCAGTCCCTGATTTCAGTATTCCTTTCAATGGCGCGACATCATCGCATGTTGGTTTACTAAAAATATAAAACCAATTGAAATTATTCGAGTTTTGGATAAACGAAATTTACCCTTTACCAAAAATAGCATAAATAATTAATCTTAAATGGTGCAGGGGAAAGGTCAGATGTGAATGAATATTGAAATTGTTATTCAAAGCCGAGCAAAATTAATTATCTGTGTAATTTGAAGCACATTCCGCAAAATTCATCCAACTAATGTACCTAATAACTTGTCAAGCACGATGACAGATTGAGATGTTAGACGTGTTACGGTAAATTTATACACATAATTAATTAAAATGACTGTTGTTTGTTTATTTTGAAGCTATTGAACCGATTTTGACGAAAATTTAACTGGCAGAGCGAGGACTATCGGGATACTATTTACAATATATAACATTACGATTGTCTACATTGGTCAAGCAGTCATGGCAACATTTAACAGAGGCAACATAAATCAGTAAAGGATATGATAAGTGAAAAGCATAGAATTCTGAAACGGCTTACAGACCGCACGCATCTTTGTTACTCTATGGTGAAACAATAAAATCATGTACGAAATCGCAGGCACTAGCTAGTATTTTACTATAATTATTTAAAAATAGATTGTGGCTACATAAGACATTTGGTATACCCATCAATACATGATCAGAGAGATAATTTATGACACACTATTTGCCTTGTACCTTTGCCGTGTAACACGTAGTGTATCGTCATAGGAAATCCGTTCTGTAGTCATAGGAGGAGTCGGTGGTCGCGGCGGAGAAGCGCTGCCTTCGACAACATCAAGCGCTGCGAGACAACGCTCCATTGCATTTGGTTCCGCTACCGCGGCTTGACCAATATTGGCTAACTGGGCACGAGTCTCGGCTTGTTGATCTTCACGAACGGCCATCTGTAACATTAATGTACATCTAGGTTGCCTCGTAATCACTGAAATACATTTCTAATGTATACAAATAAACAACATTGAAGTGTGTGTTTGTAACAAAAATAACAGCGTTCTACTAAATGGATATTTAATAAGTATAAACGGTGGATAACAAAAAAAAAAAATTAATTTTAGTCTGTCTGTCCGTTTATTCTGTGTAATCTCTGGAACGGTTCGACCGATTTTGACGGGATCTTCACTGGCAGATAGCTTATGTCATAAGGAGTTACTTTTATGTTCCAAAAAAAGAGCGTTCAGCACAAATTAATGAACTAAGCACCCCAGTGTCTTGTACCGCGGAAGTTTACACTGGACAACATTTTTTTATTAAATTCAACGTGGACGAAATCGCTGGTAACAGCTAGTACATAAATATCAAAACTTATTTTCACACAAGACTATTAAATTCCAAAGTAAACATAACTTATATTACCTATGTAAATAAAGTTACAGAAGTCTTCAGTTGTGGACGCAACACGTAAAAAGTATTGGATAAATTTCGATCTTTTATATTTTAGTTTTACATATTTTAATAGAATTTAAAATAATGTTGATACAAAGTTTTTAAAGTATTAAGAAACTATGACTTTTACATGCACTATGCGTTCAGCGACGTGTGTTTTCTAGACGTAGAGAAGTGGTGCAAGCGATGTGTTACGCATACGCAGCAGGTGGAAGTAAACGGATAACAATGTATGTTAAGAAATTTTATTAGCAAACTAAAATTTGCCTAAAAATTTTGTTTTTTTATCTGAAATTAAAGATATATTGTTATGATAATTAACAACACGAAGTCGCGGGTATCAGTTACTGGTAACTAAATAGCAGATACCGGTACATAAATCTGGCGAACGAAACATAATGAGAGTGAAAGCAGCAGTATGCAAGGGAGACAGGGAATTTAAGAATGATAGCGGATATGATGTTCATAGCATAGGTTGTTTCTATGTACACAAATGCTCATCACACGAAAGGGCTTACTACTACTGCGCTAGGAAGCCTGCCAACCTACTTTCTATGTTTAACTTCTACTAATCCAACGTACACATGATAACATGTATTAATAATTATTTTCTGTTCACGTCTCTGCTCGCCTTAGTATAGATTTAACGTGACCTCTTTGGAACAGCACTTTTTGCTGGATGAAAGGTACCCTATGTCCTTTTCTACCGGCCTGATAATTTCTAAACAAAATTTCATAATGATTATTCAGTAGTTAAAGCGTGAAAACGTAACAAATAAACTCACATTTGCATTTATAATATTAGGATAAGGAGTAGTTGTAGCAAACATTTTTAAATTACGTACACGATCTTATTTATAACCTCTGACTTTTTGAATTTATCAGCATTTATTACAAACTCAGTGGTCGTGCTTGCTATAATCTACCAGTTAAGATGTCTGATTAAGCCATAACGGTTGCAGGTTTAATCCCACCAAAGCCGACTACATTTAAAGTGTGACCTGATAAGGTATTGAAAAATGTAGAAAATAAAAAATGGAACATTTAGGACTAAATGTAGAACTCAGATGGCAGTATCTATACATAAAAATACCAACTTACGACGATAATAAAGGATAAGGAAAAAAACGTACTCAAAGAAAATTATATGTTACATGAAGAGCAAGCCATTAAGGAGACATTTGTTTCTTCCTCGGTCAATTCACGTAGTTCATTTGATATCCGTAAAGAGAAACCGGCCGGAAGTCATGGGCTCAGTTTTTGTTCTGCATCTCCGGAACGAATAAGTGTAACGAGAAACTAGTACTAATACATTTATCTCCTGTGTTTATGCTATATTATTCACAGTACGAGAATATAATAGTATAGAGTTTTTATTTCACGTGCTAATATGTAAATAGTATTATCAGTGCCTCTTTCTTTTCTAAATGGTTAAAACTGTATTCAGTATTGTGTATAAATATTAGTAAAGTATGACGAATAAGAACTTAATAAATACTACTACTCGTCGATGGTATAGAAAAAAATACTATTGGCAACATTTTTATTGATAACATTAGCCGTAGAATAAAAAAAACGGGTTTGCAAATAAGAGAAACAAAAACTGAGCTGTTATGCTCTAATCTACTAAAATCGCGATGCGATTCACGTAATGGCAAAAGAAGCTGTAATTTATTTCATAGTTTTAGCTATAACCATATTTTAATACAGCAGATTTCTTTTGAAGTATCAGTTAACTTTTATTCGCAACCGCTGTTCAACGGCGCGGCGTTTAGAACTTTCCTAATAAAAAGTGACAAGCTTAAGATGGCATAATAATAGTTTTATTCAAAATGACCAATATCAGTAATAAAACGAACATACTAATGGGCCATTCAAGTCTTACGTAAGAACTAAAAGGGGGCGGGGGTCTATGATTTGCTTATTTTTGATGACGTAAGGTATGGGAGATTTGGATCTGTAGGTCTAATATGTGAGGCACTCGGTCTTATCCAGTGGGCTATCATTATCCTAGTAGCGAACAACTATAAGTTAATTCCTCTATAGCTATAAATTCCTTATTTCTAGACTTGTAACTGCTGCTCATGAATCAATAAGGAAACCAGAACAGATTAAAAAATACTTGTATAAATGTTAACATAACCATTAGAGGCGGGTAAGTCCATTGCTTACTTTCGCTGAGCAGGGGAAGGGGATGGTCAGAAATTACAAACATTATGTTTACGTAATACTTGAATGGCCCCAAAGCTTTTATTTTATATTTCGCATTAATGAAAACATATGTTTGTTCAAATCTTATATAAAATGATACGAGGTTTTTTATAAATAAATAAAACTAAGAAAATATATTTATAGTATTATACTAAGTAAATAAATATTACTAAGAACATTGTTTAAGATAACAAATGAAGTAGACAAAATCGCGAGTATCAGCGAATGTTTAACAAAGTTATGGTCTCCGCTGCTTTAAGAACAGAAACTATCTAACTGACTATACTATGTAGTACCTATGTAGTCTATAATATGGGAGAAATGACCTGCTTTGAAATTTGTGTCAAAGTTTACAAACTTTCCTCCTTTCGAAGAACACTAAGAAGTTTAAGTAGCTCACCTCGAGCTCATCTTTGAGATTGCCTTCCCGCATGTGATAGTTGCGGACGTTATCGATCACCTCTTGCGGAAATTTCTCGGGATTAGCGCTCATATAACGGTACACGAATAAGTCGCAACCGATTATTCTAAATCGATGCTTGAACACGGGAACGGTTGCTCCTAAAATTAATAAGTTTTTTTTGTATACATCAGCGTTTGACCACAATCTCACCTGATGCTAAATGACGATGTGCTCTAAGATCGTAAACTCGCTAAAACTACAGGAGGACTGACTATAATATACAGCTACCAGAATACATAACTAGGTCGTTGGTGATAAATTTTCAATTTGAGAGTGATAGGCCTTCGAAAAAATTCTACCACCGTGTTATGTTTTCAACACGATGTTTTCCTTTACCAAAAACTCTGGCTTATTCGCAACCTACTACCTTTTTTTTCGGAATCAAAACTATTGCCCGATTTTATATTTACACTAACTTTGACATGCGGCTTTTGCCGTTTTAATTTATATTTGACCTATATCTCAGGAATAAAGACGCGTGATCGGACTAAGCGTTCGGCTTATGAGGAATAATTTTTCATCTATATTTTCTTAAGACGTTATAACGTAAAATTATTGTCGGTAAACCGATTTTACAGAGAACCAATTTTACAGTACATATTTTCTGGTTAGAAGGTACCCTATGTCTTTTTATGTGTATGCAAAATTTCATGATGGATGGCTCGAGCAGTTAAGGCGTGAAAAAGGAACAAACAAACAAACCGACTTTCACATTTATAACATTAGTTAGAATTATTAAGGATTTCTTACCTATATGAAACTTATCAGGTGTGTAATAAGTGGGAAAGTTGGGGTCAGATTCCGGTGTTTGCAAGCGCATCGCTTTCAGGAACTTGCCCTCCTTAATTCCGGAATTCCGTCGAGGAATCTCGCCAATCCTGATAGTCCCATCAGCCAAGCTATAGGATAAAACGAACTTCCTGCCTTTGTCTTCTGGATGGATCCAGTCGATTTCGCAAAGGTAACGTAGATACTATAAATAAAATGTCATTATCCATATCTAGTAATATGTTATAGTAATAGTAGTAATAGTATAAGAGAATCGAACCCTGTCGTAATCGTTTGAAAAACTGATACAGTGGCTCATTCCATAGCGTTTGGACGTGAGGGTGAGGACGTAACGGTAATAGGTAATAACTTATTTGTAAACACCATTGGACTTGAATTCATTTAAAAAATATATTATAAATCTAACAATATATTTACATGTCGTTACCAAAGGATAGTTGTCGACAGAAGGTTTTGATAAGCATTTACTTATTTGTTATCAACATCTATAACCTAATAATTATATTTACTAATTTGCTCATGAGACGGCCGCCTTAAACAAGAGTTGAAAAGAATGCTAGTCATGGAGGCGTAGATATTTACGGGCACTACTTTAAAACCTATAGTTGAAGACTGACTCAAAGTCATTATAACATTACTTATGATTTTGGTACACCGCGCCAACTATATTTAAGATTCGCCTTAGTATTGATATGATAATATTTTTTAGGTAATTTTAGTCGAATATAAGATAAGCTTTTCATTTAACTCGTTATATCTATAAGATAAAGAAGATATATATACTGAAATTTGATTTAGAAAAATGATGATATAACTTTGAAATACTCGTGACATTTCCTATCGAAACTTTTGTAGAGTAGTTACTGCGAGCTATTGCGAGTCTGCAAGTTTCATTGAGTTCGGAAAGGCTAGCTCAACATAAAAAAATCGGTATTATATTTTAACCTTCTTAAAGTTTCTTGAATTCATTTAAATGTTTGGTCTTTATTATACATTTTTCCAATGCTATATCTATACTTATAAATAAAATCGAAGTGTCCGTTGCATTTGTCCGGAACAATCTTGGAATTGGCTCGATTGAGGCGAAATTTTTATTGGTAGATAGAGTATTTGTTAAAGTATTATCTAGGCTATATATAAATACGGTCTTCCATAGGGTCTCAGCGGTAATACATTTTTCTTTCTTTCTTTTCTTTGTTTGTTTAGGAAGGAAACCTTTTTACCGAATTAATAGGAGTTGACTGGTAGAAAACATCACGTAAAGGAAATGCGTTATGCCATCTTTATGCTACATTATGTCTCTCTCTCTACGAGCGTGTGTGTACGTTCGGGAAATTTCACTGAAGCTTAGTTTTTGTATGTAGCTTGTTTTTGTGTTTACGTAATTTACTTAATTCACTATTTTACATCTAATTTGTTACTAATTAATATATTTTACAGAGTAGTTACATGATTGTTTTTTTATTTTAATCCTTACTTGACTTTATTTCCATTGAAAAAATAATAGAAAATAAAAATATACTAATTAAACAGGGAGAGTCGTTTGAAAAGGACATAATGCTTTTCCCTTACGTGATGAAAATCTAAACAATCTAAAGCTCTATATTTAATTACAATAGGCCTTGAAGCAAAATAGTGAGGAACTTCGTTCCTGATGGGGGTTCCCTGACCGCACACATCTTTATTTATTTTTTCCTTCGAATAGTAAGATTTAACAAAATTAGCTTAAAATTGATAAAAGATTTTTAAGAGCTAGGTAGTAATGACTCCACAATTTAAAAATAAAATAGAGTGCACATTAATCTGGATAAACACAGTAGTTTCCACAAAATACCAAATTGATTTGACGACAAAAAGTCGCACGAACCATCTAGTTTCAAATAAACACAAAAAAGAAATAAGTTACACTGATTAATAATTAAATATTTAGTTACCTTATTGGCATTTAAATTGTATTTGATAATGTCTTTGTAAGGTGGCTTTGGCATTAAACCAAAGCAAGACTGCAATGTGTCTTCTGGAGAACCGATGCCAATGTGTGGTGGTAGAGACTGCAAAAAATAGGGATGGTTATGCGTGTTTTAAAGTATAGGAATCCAATTTAATTTGCTTATATCGTGAAATATAGCCATTTTATATTAATTATTTATTCATTATTTTGTACTAATTATAACTGAATGATTTTTCACGAAAATTTAAGCGACTTCTGAAACAAAAATAAATATACGGTGTAATCTTTTTTTTTACTTAACTCGATTTAACTGCAAGCTCCCTAAAACGTTGAAAACTTGACTTTGGTGGGTTTACTTTAAAATAATATTAATATTTATTCTCTCCATCAACTGTCAATAATGCAATAAAATTCGTAATTCCTTAAGTGTCGCAATATAGTGTTTACACCGTATTTCATTATCTACTTATTCCTTATAATCATTTTAAAACGATTACTGAACACATTACACGTCTGTGTGATACTTCAAGAATATGATAATTGGTTGCACAGATTATATTTTCACTGTCGTATGACTAATATTCGGAACTAACGTTAGATATAACTGCGTGACTTTGGAGAGTTATTAAAATGTAACTATGTCACTGCGTAGCTGAACTTGAAGTGCTTACATAACCCTTTAAAGTAAGATCTTAAAGTCAGCATTCTCTGTGGTGCTTACGTATGGATATATTAATAAAGTATGGTTATTCTAGTTCATACTCTTCATCAGCTATTCTTTCTGATATTCATGGTTTACTGTCCTATATTACTTACGTGTTTAAGTTAACGGGTTTTTACCTTGGGAAACTCCTTCTGCACTGTTTTATGAACTTCGACGCGCGGTGGCTGATTAATATTTAGCATTGTTCTAGAACACCACAATTTCAATTTAGAATAATATATCAACGCAAACATATAAACACAGTAGTCTATTGTTTATTGTTGGTATTATACAATAGAATTATTTGAATCTGTGTGTTAAAACAAACAAACTTTAGTTTCTTTTACTTCTAAACAAAACAGCTAACATAAAATCGTGATGATATTAATAGTTGTAGGCTTGTTTTGATTTTGATGAATCGGAATCAATGTTTCAAAATATCGCGGTATGTTTCTAAAAATTCTTCATATTGCGGCATTAACAGTAAGAAAAACATAAAATTTTAATAAATAATTTAAAACAAAGTCGTCCTCCGCGTCTGTGTGTCTGGCTGGATATTCGCGATAAACTCAAAAAATACTGAACGGATTGTAATGCGGTCTTCCCAATAGATAGAATAATTCAAGGGGAAGGTTATGTATATAATTTGTCACGGTTTTTTTTGTAAATTGGTTGAAATATAATAATAAATGTTGAAAGAATCGAAAAAAATCAAGCCGCCTGGGACCTTTCGTCGAAAAGATAGCTTACTATACATATTTATCTTCTAAAAATGGTCACATATAATGATACAGTATTAATCCTTATCAAATAAAATACATTAGTTACCTTAAGCATTTCAGGCACATAAGTAAATATTTTTTATTATCAGGGCAATACAACGTTCACTGTGCCTGCTAGTTTTTAATAAATGAAAGTTCAACGGTTAGTAGACCGAGTAATAGTTGCCAAAATTCGAGGTTTCATTTTGGTATAACAAAATATTAGATGGAGTATGGTATGTAGTTTGTATAATGAAATGGGTACTACATTCTAAAAAGAACTCTTTTATGTCAGAAAATACCATAACATGAGAGGGAAAATAAACTGTGTACAGTAACGTATGATGAAAGACCTCTCATTATGAGAAAAGCTAACAAAGTCTAATGAAACAATCATTGTAATCGGAGAGTAACGGCCTTTATCATCGTTTATCCTGATTTCAATTATTTGTTCTAACTTCTGTTTCAGCCTTTTTACTACTATGTATTTCATCGAAGCTGTTTACAAAATGTCTTCTTACTATTTATATGAAGGCTTATAATATAGGAACGAATGTTTTGACTGCGCTATAACTTAACGAAAACTTACTTGAAATATTTCCGAGTGAAGTTATCACAATTACAGATAAGAATTCGACGTCCGAGAATAAATATGGTTTGACCTACGATCAGGTCCCTTGGTGAGTAGTATTCTGTTACCTCTTGCTCTGTCGTTTCTAGTACCATTGATGGAAATGAAACTGCAAATTCGTTTTAAAGTGTTATTGTTTGAAGAGCATTTCTTTTATATAGATTATCTTTAAACCTAGAAGAACTAGCTTTCAATTACGGTTGTCGAACAAATCCATAAGTGCTTGGCAACAGATTTTCAACATGAGAGCGGTAACTAGCTAGGCAAATCATAGAAAAAAGCTCTACCACGATGCTAAGGTTTAATCACGATATTTCCCTTTACCTAAAGCTCTGTCTCAGTCGCAAGGATACTAACGCACGTCGATGGACTGTGGTGACCAAAGATGCATATCACTGAGTCATCATCGCTTCCGAATACTATTCTTAACGAAGTAAGAATTCTACTAAAGGAATATAGAACGAAACGAACAAAATCTAAAAAAATTGATTGATATCAATTTTCTTTGAGTACAATAGGTAATTTATAATCTCTTTGGTAACTAAGTCGAGAGTTAGGTCAGAACGCTAAGACACGACGTGACGCTCGGTGGCGCGGACTCAAACTTTGACAGCGTAATCCCCTTAAAAGGAGCCTTTTAATATGAGAAGGGTACGTAGTTACCTTGATTACTTACTTTGAAATTGGTTGACAAGGAGATTAATATAACTTAGAAGGATAATATTTCTATAAACGTATTGAGAATAAAAAGTATTTTTACTATTCTAACTTTTTAATTATGTTTATAGGCTTATGTTGCCAATCGTAAATGATATGAAATGTTTTGTGAGCAAAACTAACTTTAATATATTCTCGGTGATAATAAAAATAAATTAACAAGGTTGATATCCTAATCATAAATATTATTATAAATGCGAATGTTCGTTTGTTTGTTCGTTACGGTTTCATACCTTAACCGCTTAATTAAAGGTTAAGGAAATTTGGCGCTACGCGTTGTCAGGGGCATATATAAGGCTATACCTTATATATTATCTAAAAATAGGAACTGTTCTCCAGGGAAAAGCCAAATCTATATCAACGCGAGTGAAGTCGCAGGCAAAAGCTAGTTATTTGATAAATCTATTATAAATATACAGTTATAATTGATAAATTGCTGAAAACATCACTATGCAAATAACTTTAATAACATGTTAAACATATGTGATTAAAAAGTAACTTTATATAAACACTTCCATAATTATCCGTTTAGAGAAAGTTTTTTATTATTTTTCAAGACCAATAATTTATTTTTAAAACAAATCTGATTTCCTTCACAATAGCTATCCCTTTCAATTAATGAGCAACACTGATAGAAAGTCACAAACAAAATCGGTTTATTTGTTTTCGTATTCGGTCCGACACACACTAATACCTGAGCAAGTTTTTATGGATCCCGAGTGAATACAAAATGAACTTTTATTTCGCTGCAAAGGAAATTAGGAGAATGTTTGCGAGCCGACATGCCATAGGGATTACCGTGTGCTCTCGAGCGCGTTAACTGCGACAAAGTGGAACAGTTGAACCATTTGAACAGTTCAAAATACGGAAACCGATTTTATATTGAACTAGCCGTGCGCCCGGACGGATAGCCGACAATAAATGTTTAAACATTTTATATCCTCCTTAGGGGGTGAATTTTCTTATATTCATTCTTACTTCTAGCCTACTGGTATATTATTATACATGAAGGGGACACGTAAGAAATGTTAATATTTCCGATTTTATTGATATTTGATTATGCTATATCTTACATATGTACACTATTCATAAATATTCTTACAGCTAAAGTCGGGTTACCGAACTAGAACGCTTTGACTAACTGGCAGGTTTATATTACATCGAATCCCACTAACCAACATTAAAAAGTTACAATAAAATAAATAAAGCAGTCGAGTTTCTACTTAATCAATTATTATAAATTTCATGTTTCTAGAACCATCGATTGAAGCAAAACGTTGTTCCTCATTCATCCCGAAGTACTTTATCAAGTAGGTAGATATAGACACCAATTTTATAACAACAAGGGATGAAAGTATAATCATGAAATAATAGCCTAAGTGTAGAACCGTTGTAACTATAATATGTAATGGAATGATACTTGATGGTTGCAGGATATTTTGTAATGTTCTGAGGCTCTCTACGATTTTGAAGGAAGAAATTCCTGTTATCATACAACTATTGGTATGTTTCTACATAAACCTTTATAGATTGTCGATCCCCTTACTAAGCTAAACGATTATACTACAATTTTCGACTGCAATCTCATTAGACGTTATAAAAAAAAAGATAAAAAATCTAAATATTTAGACGGTAAATATCCTAAGTAATATTGTAAATATGAGTTTGTTATACTTTCACACCTTAAATACTCGACCGATTAACATACAAGTTGTCAGAAGTACAGTAAAGCGCATAAGGCACTTTCATCCAAAAAAATACTGCTCCAGAGATAGGACAAATGTATATTAAAGCGAGCGAAGCCACTGACACCAGCTAGAAATATATATTTTCTGATTTACTTATTTTTTGTAATAACGACACCTTCATCATTCGTTTCGAATTCATTTACAAAATGCAAATATTCTTAGCTTATTTTATTGATATATCATTATATTAACCAAGACAAAAAGCAAGAAAATATATGTTTTTCTATCTGGGCCATTACAAAGAAATCCATTTGAGAATATCGAATAATCCATATAAAGTATGTGGCAACTTCATCTTACATTATTATCTTTGTATTCGTTTTAACGACATTTCGCTCGTGTTCCAACAAGCCCCATTGTAAGACCATTAAAGGTTATTGTACAGACTCGTTTAACTGCTGTAGACCGCCCGTTTATTTTATATTGAGTGTAATGTGGTCAGTCTTCAGGAAACAACGGGATTTTAAGAATTTTTCACTCAACTCTGCTAGTTTTAAATGTGTTCTAGAATAACATGGGTAATAAAAAAATAAGATATATGTGTAACTTAATTGGGTCTCGTGTACTAAACTTACCATAAAATATTTTAATAGAAGTTTATAAACTACACGAAAACTGCATACACCTATATTATATCTGTATTGGATTCAATTTATTTGTACATCATAAGTAAATTTCTTCAGACTTACCAGGTCTTTCTTTCCACTTTTTAGGTAGTTTCATTTTTTTAAGTAACATAGGAAACGGATCCTTCCCGCCTCTATCGTCATGGAGTTCCTGAGAGTACCAATAAATAACTTTTAAATAGTGCATTTAGATATAATTATTAATGAATAAGTTTATATGATATGTTAGTTATTCCAATCATAAAAAAATTAACCATAAAAAAATATATTTTACACAATTTACAGATTAATGTACTATTGAAGAAAAAACTCAGTATTTAGCGTCATAATAATATATATTTTCAAATAATAATGACGAAAAAAGACAAGAAAAGGAAAAACAAATGCCAGTAAGCCTCCTGAATCAGATTTACAGAAAGAAATCCTCATGGCGACCACTGACCTGGAACCAGAGCCTGTGGAGGTGTAATACACGGATACATTGTACACAAGCGCGTCACTTGAATCCTTACCATCTGTTGTTATTAAAGAGTCAAATATCCGCATTTAGCATCCATACTTTTTTTTCGAACTGTTTACACTGTTGATCTGGCGAGGCCTCTACAATTTCACCGGACTATGCGAAATTAGGCAGTTGTACTACAAAATAATCCCAAGGAGGGTTTCATGTGAGGCGCGCGCGGCCGATCGTAAAAATTAAGCCAAATCCTACATCAGAACATGATGAATATGTAGTGCCGGAAGGCAGGTCATCCGCATCCTAGCCATCCCTCTGTCAGTGTGGCTGATTACGAGAAGGTAGAGAACTCAGCCTGTTTGACGGAGGAACGACTAATGACATTCGGATGACATACTTGTCGTAGTCGTAATATAGGATGGTGATCCGAATTCCATTTTTAGTTGGTTACAAATAAAAATATAAGTTGATTTGTGAAGAATCCACATGTATCATTAATTTAGAATTATATAAGCGACCGAAAAAGTTCTCAGAAAAATACCCGAGTACGGAAAACCTTTCATTTTGCTAGTTTCGTATGAAATTATACGGGATGGAGTGTTCTTATTTCAGAGAAAATCACTTGTCGCTTGACTTAGTTTCATTTTTCCGAGATAAGACGACGGTCCGGCCGAATGTTAGCTGTCACTTGCAGACTGATTGCTATTGTATTATTTAGAAAGGAATGAGATTGCAAGTAGGAAAAATGTACTGTCTCGTAAAATATCGACATTGGAATATCGTCGAAAATTCTTAATAATCTTGTGTTGTTTATCTATATGAAACAAATGTACAGAAATAATATGATGCAGTAGATACGAGGTATGTCGATCATTTCTTTTAGTTTTGTGAAAAACCTTCCCTGGTGACATACTATACCTTAATAGCGATGGTGTCATCTTGTAGGAAATATAGCAGTTTGTAATCACGTAATTCTCCGTTTTCGGATTCCCGATCGTCCCAAACGACGTCAAACCTGAAAGGTATTATAGACATTTACACTTTGTTATGTAAACTTTTATCATTATCCATAAATCACGATCAGTTACAAGGTTATTTTCAGTATAAAATTGGTTTAAAATGTATATTTATTATAGCAACTAATATCTATAATATTCTTGAATTAATTAGACGGTATTGCACGGCAAGGTATAAGGTACGATGATGACATGATCTCGCCTTTACCGAATGTCCACGCAGATGTAATCTCGGGCACAGCTAATAAATAAATAAATAAATCGTATTAAATAGTAAATTATAACATATCGTAATCATTTTAATTTCCAAACCACTTTTTTAAGCCACTTTCAATATAAACTGTTGCCATAGAACATAGGAAAAGTGCCCCACTGTGTGAAACCACCATATACAAAGTATAAAACCGCTATAATAGCGATTATCCAACGTCTCCCCCGTCATTAAGTAGTAAAAATACCTTCGCAGTGAGACTTTTAGTTTGTCTCGTCCATCAGCCAATATATATTCAGCTATGAAGAGACGTGCAAGTCGGCATAACTGAAACAACTAATGTATTGTATATTTTTCGATGGTTGCCGTAATTTTTAAATAGTACTGTGCTTGCACAGATGCAAGCACAATGACGTCATTTTGTCGTGCTACAGTTAAATAAAAAATAACGTAATCTAATAAATGTCTGATTACTAAATGTAAGATTTTCAGAAATATCGATAACCGGTACCTCTTAGGATGTAACGAAAACTTTTACAATATCTGGCCTGGCTTTATAAAATGAAATCAAGTCACTGCCGAAATTCTTTTAAGCTTTTTCCAATATATTGCTATTACAATGAAATACCCCAAAATAATTTTATTGAAAAACAGACGTCGTTAAGCATTCCTTAACACGTTCCGTGTCATGGGGCCTAAAAAATCAAGCTTACTATTTACGTGTTATATAAGATAAATAGCCTAGCGCCATCTACGAAAAATTCTGCATCGAATGGCCGTAGTCCTATATCGCTATGTTCAGTAGTTGTAACGTAATTGAGCTTCAAAGAAACTGTACTTTCTTTATATTTATATATATATAGAAAACCATCTAGAGCGTACATGTAATATAGGCATGGTGCTTTATTTAAACAAAGTCAATATAACTAGTAATAAAGTTGATCCTAAGATGATTTTATTGCTTAGACTCCGCACATATAGAAAACTGCTGAATTAACTGAGCTGAGTTATCTTCGTAACATCTCACAGCAACGATGGTTACTATTGGACAATAAGACAACGAAATATACAAATTGAACAGGTCGATATAATACATTAAAAAATAAACCATTTCGTTAAAGCTTTTCCTCGTTAATATTTTCACTCATTTGGTTTACCACATTTGTTTCGCTCAAGTTCATTAATAATTTCAACATTTGGATTATTTACGCAGTTTCCGAATGAACTGGGTCAAACTATTTATGTTTATAACTTATAAAAACTATACTTGCACCTATTACCCGCTCTAGTGAAGGTTTTCGATTCAAAAGAGAAGTAAATGTTATAAATGGCAATAAAGATATGTATCGGCAGGCTAAAATATCAGATGTCAACTGGTCACGATACCGTTGCTTAAACTCAAGGACAACAATGGACCATGAAAATGTTTTCGCTACTATATTTTACATTGATATCGGGTTTAAATACTTATTATACCTGTCTCTTAATTTAAGGGGGAAATGTTGAAAGAAATTGATTGGTAACAGAGAATTATCATGTTTTTTGTACATTATAGATTAATTACATTTCATTAAATGCCAAGGTGTCTCGGAACCGCATCAGAAGGATTTTGAATTGCTTGAGAATTGGAGTAATCAAATTTCAGTTTTCTTTTGTACCAAAAATACTGCATAGCGTCTGATGCATGGTAACAGGCAAAAGCTCATCGCTATTTATCTGTCTCCTAATTTAAATAAATAATTAAAATAAATGTCAAATATTGGGTAAAAAGAATATAAAGAGTACCGTTACTGACACTGTCGCCATTAATACGACAATTTGTAATATTTTTTTTTTTTTTTTTATATCATAGGTGGCAAACGAACAGGTGGGTCACCTGATGGTAAGTGATCACCGCCGTCCATAGACACTAGCGACACCAGGGGAGTCGCAAGTGCGTTGCCGGCCTTTTAAATATGTGGGCCTCCGGCACTCTCACTGACCGAACGAAACGCAACAGTGCAAGCACTGTTACTTCACGTCGGTTTTCTGTGAGAGGGTGGTACTACCCCGGACGAGCCGACCCATTCATGCTGAAACCAGTAATAGCCTCAGCTATTATATGCTTGTAAATCTGTCCTAGGAAAGAAAATTTGTATCACAAAACTTATAACTTAAAACATACAATACTAGCGGTTTCGCTTGCGTTAATGTTGATTAATCTATCCCTCGAGGACAGTATTTTTTTTTTATGAAAAGTTCCCTTTGTCCTTTTTTATAACTCTGACAACGTGTATGCATAATTCCATGATAATCGTTCGAGTAGTTGTGGCGTGAAATCGTACCAAACTAATCCATATTCGTAATTATAATAATAGCATATTCATAGTTTTCAGTAAAAAAAAAATTGGTGAATTCACTGTAAAATATTTATAAATTTCCCAATAATAAGATGTAATTGAACCGGAACGTGACGCATTTAACCCTAAAAATGCATAAATAAAAATGTTACAAGTCATTCATTATACATGCCCTTACGTGTCCCCTTCACACACGTATTAAGTAACGAAGTACTGCTGACCATGGTGAAGCCGGGTGCAGTTGTTTATAGTATTTATCAAACACGCTATAATTCGCGCTATGATCAATCGTAGGTGGTAATAAGGTTTCATCCTGCTTTAAAGTGAAACGAGGTCTATCAACTGAATAGATTTTGATCTTCTTTATTATTTCCTATAGTGTACGTCCTTAAGTAAAGATTTAATATAAACCTATTACAGTTCTAAGAGACTACAATTTTTATAAGCACTACGCGTTCAAGGATCTATGTTTTCCTGCTGAGGACAAATGGGACAAGCGGTGCAGTACTTTTGTTTTTTTGTCCGTACATACAGTATATTGTTAAGATAATAAAAGGTGCAGACAAATTCACTGGTATTAAAAATCCGTTAATAAGAAAATAAGTTTTTCTATGATTGTAACCATACCTTATATAGATATATATATCAAATACATATATAAATATAAAGAATAACCTTATTAAACTAATCTTAAAGCAACAAATGTATGGAAACAAACGCTATGTGTATTCCTTGAAAGTTATCAACCGCTTGCTAAATTTACTTGATAATTTAAAACTGCACGCAGCGCAACTCTACCTAGTAATTTATTTTAAAATTTACTTAGGCACAATATGATATTGTCATATATTGGTTGATGGTATCTTCATTTATTTAGATCTAAAGGACCTCATTAAAATTTTAATGGAACTGTATTATATAGGAAAGAATAGAAGTCCGGAACTCCACTCAAGGTGCGGAAGGGAGAAGGCAAGGCTGAATACGGCATAATTAAAACCAACAATTGACGCTGACTATACTACTAGAGAGTGTCTGCTTCTTCAAAAAATTGTCAGCCTTGTGATTGCTCATTTTTAAACAAACAGTAATACTTTGCCGCTTAAAGAAAGAGCGGTGGCAGTATTATTAGATAAATATTAATTGTTTTATAAGGTTAATACTATATAAAATACAGAAGTTTCTATTGTCATATGCACTTTTCAACTTCAATTTAATTGGTGATAATTTATTCAATTCAATGAAATATCATATAAATGTTTGCAATATTAATAAATAGATGCATGAATTAATTTATTAAGCATAAAGTTATTTTCAATCATTAACGTACATGTTAATAAGTATAAGTAAAAAATATAAATATATTGTGTTTGTTTTAGATAAAGATACCGTTTATATATTGCAGAAGTAAAGATGTAGCTAAGTTTCATACTGAAGTAAGGTAAGAGGTTTTAGTAGGTGGTAGAGCTACGCTGAAGCTATTAGGTATTGGTTTCAGCATGAATGGGTCGGCTCGCCCGGGGTAGTACCACCCTCTCACAGAAAACCGACGTGAAGTAACAGTGCTTGCACTGTTGCGTTTCGTTCGGTCAGTGAGAGCGCCGGAGGCCCACATATATTAAAAGGCCGGCAACGCACTTGCGACTCCCCTGGTGTTGCTAGTGTCTATGGACGGTGGTGATCACTTACCATCAGGTGACCCACCTGTTTGTTTGCCCCCTATAATATATATAGAAAAAAAGAAGCAAAGGAAATACGTACTTAAAAAATCAAAATTTAATATCTTACACAAATGAAAAGAAAACATTGCCTGCTGAGTATATATTAAAATACGATTGCATAAATGCTTTACAAAACACAAATATAAAATATCCAGCTATATCTGTATTGTACATATAAAATAAAATTCCTATTAAACGGATATACCAAAGTCTGAAATTTGTAATATACATTTGCATATGAAATATAACTGTGTGTTATTGACACCATTACACCAAATACAATATACTAAAATTAGGAGTAAAGTTATTATTAAAGGCAAACAAAGTCTAAGGTAAAGTTGGAAGACAAATCAGAGCAACTGGAAAATTTCCTCTAGAGATAGAAGCGCAACTTATCACGCAAAATCTAGTTAGCCGTCTGTACTCACACTTGATTAGATTTATAACAACATATGTTATTACTTACTCTATAATTTTGCATACTTAGCTACTAAGTCGATCTCTTCATTACTCCTTTATATATAGACTTAGAAATATCTTGGTTATTAGTAAAAAAATATTGAATTTTTCAGTGACCTTGAATTTTTATATAAAACTAGCTGACACCTGTGACTTCATCTGCATAGTTTATTATCTTAGCAATATTTTTTTACAATGTAAAAAACACAAGCACGACACAGCTTGACCGATTTTTTTTTTTTTTTTTGATTGAGCTACAGCTATATTAAATTATTGAGAGCTTCACGGAGGCGGGCAGCGGACGCGTCGACATCCTCCCCGCTTGGGGGGGGGGGGCATGGCACAGGCCTGGACAATGGCCGCCTCTTCCGCCATTTCGCGGTCGAGGCGGCTCATCGCCCAACAGGGGAACATCGCGCCCCTCCGAGGGCGGGTAACTCTATTGGTTTGGGAAGCGGAGACCTCGAACCTGATGTACCGGTGGTCCGATAGGGTTTCTACCTCCTCAAGCACATTCCACCCCCGGACACGGCGTGGCAAAACAAAAAACGTCTACCACAGACGCCCCGTTCCATCACACGCACATATGGACGCTCCCCTGGTTGAGGAGAGATAGCCCCAACTCAGCTGCCTACTCCTCAACAGCCATGCTCCGCAGGTCCTCGGCTTCGCATTTAAATCCTCCATGAGGACCACAAGGAGCGGCGATAGCCGCCTTACAGCCCCCTGCAGGGAACCGAGAAACCCCTCAAACTCCCACAGGGGTCTGTTGGGGGGAGAAGTACGCCCCCACAATAGCGTACTTTCCCCAGACGGCTGCCACGAACCCGGCCGCTCTCTCCCGAACTGCCAGGGGTGAACCCGAGCCGGTCACGAACGCTACGGAGCCGCTCCAGTCCCCAGCCCAATGCGGCTGGGAGCCCAATGCCACTACTTCAAGACAAGAAAACACATCGAAGAATGTATAGTTCTTTTAAAAATCGTAGTTTCCTAAAACGTTAGTTACTTTGTATTAAAATAAGCAGTCGTTTATTTTTTGGATAACCATCAAGTGTCTAGAAGTAAAAATAAAAGATTATTTGCTTATAAACTCGGTTAAAGGACGATAATTTTACGTGATAGCGTCATAAAAAAACATTGATGAAAAATTGCATACGTTTTGCCACAATTGTTGTTGTAATAAACAATGGAAACAACATTAATATTTCATTTCCCTTAATAAACAATTGACAAAACAGTTCACGTGTAGGTTGTGATGCGTCACAAGCCGAACGCTTAGGCCGATCGCGACTCTCTATCGCTTGTTTCGCGCTCTCGCCTGCACACTCGGCTCAGGCAGAACGTGACAATGAGTCATGCTTTTTCGTGCGTGCCGCCGGCGTTTATCTACATACTACTTATAAGACATTATCACGTCAAAAAAAATATCGTAGTCTTGAGTGATGCAGCCCCAACGGCATACCTTTATCATTTTACTGATATAGATAATAACTATAATTAATATAATATAAATGATAACAGCTACATAACCATAGTCAATTAAAGTCTTGTGTTGTTCCACTATAAATGGTGTATAAATGTTGGTAATTTACTGTTTTGTATCGTATAGTAATTTGTAACAATGACACGTAACGTGAAGTTCTCTCCCTTTCATACCTATTGGTTGTTGTATAATACTAACTCCTTTACAATAATAATAACAGACAATAAACAATCAACAGCAGAATAATGATGGTCATAATTATGGCCACCTGTAATAATGAGTAGATAATTACCATATATTTCTTATATTGATAAACCATTAGTATCCAAATTAGTAATGCCATTCAATTGTCACAGTTTTCAACATAAAATTATTTTTTGTGTAAACATTTAGTAACTAGCATTAAATTCAGTATATAATCTTATTCGCTATATTATTTCCATTGTATTTCACTTTAAAAAAGTAAAATAATTTCATAAGATAAATTAGCTGTAAACAACAGTTATAGTTGTATTCAAGGTTAAAATCATACTTATAATTTATTTTAGAAACGCTACATCAATAAAAGTTGGAAATTGCACTTATCAACTTACGCTAGAACTTTGCCGTCGTACTCCAGAAATCGTCTCAAGGGATCGTCACGAGACGTGGCACGCTTTGGTGGATGTACAGTTTTCCACAGCTCCTTTTGTGTGTAAGCGTCTACAGGTAATTCTTCTTCTTTGGAAAGCTCCAATCCTTGTGACTCTAACCATTCCTGAACATATTATAAAAAACTAAATCGCGTTTAGGAATAATTAAGTCACTTTATATAATATAAGTAAATAAATATTTTATTTGGATCATTTCATATCAGATGTATTTACATAGATGTAATAATTTAATAATTGGTCCTGGCGACTTAGCCCACATAAAAATGTTCTTGACCTTCAACTGGAACTAATTATTTGGATTACAACTAGTCTTTGCTTGCGGATTTACTCGCGTTAAAATAGATTTGATCTATCCTTCGGGAACAGTATTTTTTTTCGAGATGAAAGGTACATAATATCCTTTACTACTTTAATAGTCCTGACAACGTGTGTGCAAAATTTCACGATTGTCGATATACTTAGTCTGGCCATAAATACTGTTACAATTAAAAATTTTACAAAATATTACATTTAAATTTGGAATCTGTCATTTTTATATGATTGTTTATTGAGTTTTTTCATTTTGGCGCCAATAAATTGTACCATATTTTGCGATATTAAAATGGAGTGGGGTGATAAAGAGAACCGAATCAATGTGATTACATTACACAAAGTAGATATGGAACCAAATGCAATTTTTAAAACTCTTCATACGCTTGATATTAGTACAATGTTTGTGTACCGGGCTATTAATAGGTACAATGTCTGTTTCTGACAGAAAACGATCTGGCCGCCCACGAGTGTTCGTACGAAAAAGGTGGTCAAAGCAATATGGGGATGAATTCGAAGAAATCCTGTTCGTAAGCAAAAGATTTTATCTCGGGAGATGAAGATAGCACCTAGAACCATGTCGCGTATTTTAAAAGATGACTTAGGACTTGCAGCCTATAAGAAACGTACTGGTCATACCTTAACTGCTAATTTAATAAAGAATAGGGTGGTAAAATCGAAACAACTACTGAAGCGGTACGCAAAGGGAGGTCACAGAAAATTTTTGCTTTCGGATGAGAATTTTTTTACAATTGAGCAACATTTTAACAAACAAAATGACCGTATTTATGCTTAAAGCTCTAAGGAAGCTTCCCAATTCGTCGACAGAGTGCAACGTGGGCACTGTCCGACTTTAATAATGGTTTGGTGGGGTATTAGCTATGCAGGAGTGACTGAGCCATACTTTTGTGAAAAAGGTATCAAAACATCGGCACAAGTGTATCAAGATACCATTCTTGAGAAGGTAGTGAAGCCCCTTAACAACACTATGTTCAATAACCAAGAATGGTCCTTCCAGCAAGACTCGGCGCAGTCTTGGTTGGAAACGAACGTTTCGAATTTCATCACGGCTGAAGACTGGCCGTCGTCTAGTCCCGATCTTAATTCGCTGAATTATGATTTATGGTCAGTTTTAGAGAGTACGGCTTGCTCTAAACGCCATGATAATTTGGAGTCCCTAAAACAATCCGTACGATTGGCAGTGAAGAATTTTCCCATGGAAAGAGTGCGTGCTTCTATTGATAACTGACCTCAACGTTTAAAGGACTGTACTACAGCCAATGGAAACCATTTCGAATAAGCTTTTTATATTTATATATTAAACTAACACAATGTAAAAGTAATAAATGTTATTTGCAATAGAATTTTTTATTTTTTCTTTGTTTCAGTAATTATGGCAAGCCTGGGTATATATGTCCTCAGGTTCAGTTAAATATTAAATAGAAAACTAAATTTTAAAGAAAAACCGGGGAATCTTTAATATTTTATTATACATATCAGTAATCGCTCACGACTTTATTCACTTTAATTACAATCATTGAATGGTAAATGAAAATAACCTCCATGAGAAAAAAATACAATTGGGTTAACTCCGAAAAGTTCCGGAGATTACTTCATGTAATTCCAGTCACATATTTTTTACGTCTTTCTAATTATAATTTCCATAAGAATATAAATAACAAGTGCACTCAAGGATAATGTAATTTCTTATTTATAAAAGAAACATGATATTATTATGAAAACATCTTTTAACAAATATTTCTGATTATTTGACATTCTGTCAACGTAGCCTCCGTGGCGCAATTGGTTAGCGCGTTCGGCTGTTAACCGAAAGGTTGGTGGTTCGAGCCCACCCGGGGGCGAACATTTTTTACACACATGTTGTCCTCATAAATGATTTTTTCTAACTTTGTCATTCATTATAATGTGTAAGTATCGCAAATGCAAGAACAAAGCTTATCAAAAAGCAAAAACTCTATTTAACATAACGGGATAAATGATCTACAGAAAAATAAGTAAATAAAAAAATACATCAAAGTATTTTGCACTACTTATTGTAAGGAATTGTTAATAAAACATTTTAACAACTTCCCAAGAAGTTATGCCTCTTTAAATATTTTTGAATGGTTTATGTTTAGAAAATTTTGTTTTTTTTGATAAGCTTTATTCTTTTGCGATACTTTGCTAAGGATATTGTGACAGGCTCACATTAGTATTATCGTCTGTTGTTAGTTGTTGAGCACTCAGGCACCGACGTTTACTGTGTAAATGGTCTTTGAACAGTTTTCGTATAGCCTGATGGTCTAGTCTTATGTTTGTACACCCTTTGTTTTGTAATGTATGATTAATTTTTATTTGATAAAGGTAATCTTTCTTCAGTCTAACCACGCTTCATGGTAAGCAGTCTAAGAGATAAGCACTAGTTACAATGTATGAATCGCAATTCGCAACCTCAGGACCCATTGTAGCTACATTTATAAAAAAAACTCATTATTGTATTCAGAAAGACTTCTGTGGGTATTTAAAACAGAAATATTGTAATGAATATACCACAATACTAAGAATAAAGCTTTCATTATGAATAATTATATAGCTCCCAATAACAGACTGATTTCTATGAGTACTCGTGTATTTTCAACAAATAGAAATATTATTTTTATCAAAACGGTATACCTGTTGTAATTCGCACCATTTAAGCACTGAATAAGAATCAACACTCTTACTATAATACTAAATTATTTAAAAATTAAAACTGTAGATGTCATTGTCAATTCCAATGTTTTTTAGTACTGAAAGATTTTATTATAAAATTTTGTGCTCTAGGTAATATTTTAATGTAATTGAAATATTATTACAAAACTTTAACGTTTATCCTTTGATATTAATTAAACATTATTTTAAATATTGTGTGACGTATGATACTAGCAACATCGAATATTTTATCGTAGTAGTATTCTGATCTGCGTGAAGTTGTACACAATCGCGCAAGTAAAACTGTATAAAGTACGTACTAGCTGATTCTAGCTTCAGTGTGTGACCAGTGTTACTCGCTAACTCGACTCAAGTCACGTATTCATTCATTCGGATTGTTTAATAATTCGAATAAAGTGACAAATTTACGAAAATACAAATTTACGACGGGAATTTAAAGGGCTAATATAAAATGGAACTATCCTAAGTAATCCGCTTGTACAGTCGTACATCGTATACTCAGCTATACTTGCTGTCAAATTACTGTTAATGTCAACTTTGACCTCAATTACGAGAGTAACCCGAGGAGTGTATGCTAACCCAGAAGATGCAGCTATGGCAAAAGGAAAAGTGAAACTTGATGATCAAGCCGTAGAGAGACCCCGACGCGCACATCTCAACGATTTAGAAAATATTCCCGCGTTTTGGATTTTGGGCGCATTGTATGTGACCACGGGGCCGGTTGTTGCCTGGGCCACGTTATTGTTCCGTTTGTATACTCTTGGAAGAATTGTACATTCTATCGTCTATGCGGTCGTACCTCTACCGCAGCCGGCGCGTGGTATTGCTTTTGGTATCCCCTACATGATCACATTATATATGGGAGCCCAAGTAGTACTATACTACGTAACTGCTCTATGAAGAGTATTTGTATCATTTTTTTAAACTGTTACATTGTATGGGTTATCTATTGAATTACATGTGGTGGTAATTGTTATTGTTTTTTTTTTTATTTAAAATGCATTTTTTATTATATAGAATAAATCATTCAATATTTTTATGTATGTTTTTTTACTATACATATTAATGTCATTTGTAGAAACCCCTGCCTTTGAAGACGCGTATGCACACATTCTTGTATCGTCCTTTCTAGATGGTAATGACCAAGTATGAAATTAATTATTGTACTGATAATTTATGACTTACCTTTCGCTGTTAATATAATATTTATATTCAAAGCTCAATTTCCATAGGTACCTATGCTATATAGCATGAACAATATTTAAGTAAAATGAGACAAGGATAGATTTTTTATACTTTATAAATTTTAACATTTGAGTACAATCTCATCTGATGCCGAATGACGTTGTAAGTTTAGATAGTAACACGTTAATTCTATAAACAGATTGGAATTTCAACGACTAATAATAATTGTATTAATAATTATTATGTAATAGTTTATACGTTCCAAAATGATGCACTACTTTATATGTCCGTAAACTCAGTCCTTGAGAAAACAGCAACGTCATGGTGATAAAAAAGATATCTTCAACGGACACGTAATACGTATAATATGCTTACATTGTACATTCAACCGGTGATTGCTAAGCCGGTTGCTCGTTCGCACGCACACTAGTAACCTGAAAAACGAACTATGGCGTCAATATCTTTATCCGAACCAGCCGTGCAATCTTACATCTTATATTCTGGTGTATTAGCATTGAAAGTATTGGGTGTTACAATTTTAACTTCTCGAGTGCGTTCTGCAAAAAAAGTGTTCGCCAACGAAGAAGACGCGAAGAAATGGCAGGGTAAAGTGAACCTTGACGACCAGGACGTGGAGCGTGTTCGGCGAGCACATCTAAACGATTTAGAGAATATTCCAACATTTTGGATACTCGGTGCTCTGTATTTGACCACCAGCCCCGAGGCTGGCTGGGCTACGCTACTTTTCAGAGTATATACAGCGGGTCGTATACTCCATACGATAGTGTATGCTGTAAAGCCGCTGCCTCAGCCGGCCAGAGCTACCGCATTCGGTGTACCCTTCATGATCACTCTGTATATGGGAGTCAAAGTAATTCAGCATTATTTCACGGCTTTGTAAAATATATGTATATCAAAAACCATTTTTTTATTCATTAAAAAATATATAATACGTGAAGTTGTAATGTAGCTATATATAGACATGTAACTAACGATTTCTTTTACAACTTTTATTGTTATGTGTAAATAAATAAATAAAGGAAAATTTGTTTTTTATTTAAATCCCTGCACTACTCGTGCACGTACTGAATTTCTACTTCCATCACACGAGAAAATTTAAACATCTTTAAGAAAAAAGTAAACTAACCCTGACATTATAAATGCGACCGTGAGTTTGTTTGTTTGTTACTCTTTCACGGTGTAACTACTGAACCAACCATCGTGAAATGTTGCATACACATTGTCGGGAGTACAGAAAAGGGTATAGAGTACCTTTCATCCAGGAGAAATACTGTTCTCGAAGGATAGATCAGACCTAAATTAACGCGAGCGAAACCTCGGTAATAGCTACTTAGTGATGTGTTATTTACAAATTCGTAATAAACTTATGCATCGTTTGGTAAAGCTGTCACCGCAATTTTCTTTTAGTTTGTCGCGTATTTAAATCAACCATTGCATATCCAGTTGTCGAGAGCTTACAGGCCGCCAACAAGGGTAACTTGCTCTCGAGGTATTCGCCTTTATTTTAGGGTTGCACTTTTTTTTATCTTTCATAGGTTTAACGTTTGACTACAATCACACCCGATGTTAAATGACGATGTGGTCTCAGTTGGTAAACACGCTAAACGTAGAAGGGGGCTGGCTTGCTCTTATGTGCAGTTTCCGAAACACACCTATAGGTGATTGACGACAGATTTTCAATCTAGTTTAGCCAGATGGGCTTAAGAAAACTCTACCACCATATACCCAAAGTACAATACTGTTACTTTGTAATGTTAAAATAAAATAAAATTTTAAATAAGTCTTTGGACTTTGTACCACAGTAAACTGAAAATATTTATTATATACCCAAAGTACAATACTGTTACTTTGTAATGTTAAAATAAAATAAAATTTTAAATAAGTCTTTGGACTTTGTACCACAGAAAACTGAAAATATTTATTTATCACGAAATCTATTACTCTTCAAGTGCACGCTCGTGTTAGTACGCTTATCAAAATAAAGATATGTCGCAAATGATATGGTTTTGTCGATATACCTACTTATTATATATATATCTGATACAGCTAGTGACAAAGACACAATGATACATCAAATTAATGTTAATCTAAATAGTTAACTACATTTATGTAACTTATCATGTATATTCTAGTCATAGTTAGATCATCACAATTATCCCGATGTTAAGTGTATGTAACGTTAATTAAGTTTTTTGTTTATTTCGATATTACGTAGAAGTGTATTAAAATTTATTTTTCTATTTCTATTTCAAATATATATATATATATATATGATATATGATCTGATGCCAACATGTTAATATTAAATACTATCTTATGCCCGCTACTCCGTTAATGTTAATCTAGACTTCACTTATCTCTCCGAAACAGTACCAAAATAAATAAATAACTGAAAACCATATGTGAAAAATTTCACATCATGGTTCTATCCCGATTAAATTTCGTCTTTTATAGCTTTTGTTTATATTAAAAGGTAAGGCTTAATATTTCTGTCGGTATTCAAATACTTTTTATGGTAGTCAGTGATCATATATTAGGGCTCCTCCAGTGACGGAGGAGGAAATGGGGAGGGTGGTCGTGGGTCTCCGCAGTAGGCGGGACGTTCAACTATTGACGTCCTGAGCCTCCTGAGGACGCTCTCCACGGAAGCGACCTCCCAGGGTGAGAGGTTATTGGCGGTGTCCCTGGATGGACATCGCCAACGCCTTCAACAGCCTGCCGCATGGAGTCATACGGGAGGCGCTCCGATTTTTCGGAGTGCCCCCGTACCTGTGGCGGCTGTTGGAGGCATACCTGGAGGGAAGGGAGGTCGCCTACGTGTACAGCAGAGGTCGGATGGTGCGGCCCGGAACTCCTTGTGGAGTCCCGCAGGGGTCGGCTCTGGGGCCACTCTTGTGGAATCTGGGCTACGACTGGGTGCTCCGCAGCGCGTTCCCGCAAGGAGCGCGCCTTACCTGTTATGCGGACGACACCCTAGTCGTAGCCCAGGGAGGAGAGTGGAATAAAGTGATGCGCCTGGCCACGGGGGCTACAACCATCGTGGTCGGGCGCATCCGACGGTTGGGCCTCAGGGTGGCCCTCGATAAAACCGAGGTCCTATTATTTCACGGGCCTCGGCGGGGGCCACCTCCTGGGGCACACATATTGGTGGAGGACGTTCGAATCAGGGTTGGGGCCCAGATGAAATATCTGGGCCTCACCCTGGACGGACGCTGGCGGTTCGAGCCCCACTTTAGGGGGCTCGGACCGCGTATAGCTGGGGCAGCAGCGGCACTCAGTCGTCTACTCCCCAATAAGGGTGGGCCGGGTGCCGGCTGCCGCCGTCTTTATATGGGAGTCGTGCGGTCGATGGCCGTCTACGGGGCACCGTTGTGGGCGGACGCCCTCTGCGCCGCCAATGTTCGCATGTTGTGCGGCACACAGCGCATTGTGGCGCAGAGGGCTATACGATGATACAGGACGGTGTCCTTAGCGGCGGCCATCGTACTCGCCGGCTCCCTTCCCTGGGAGCTGGAGGCGGACGTTCTTTCTGCCGTAATTCGTTATACGGCGGCTAAGAAACGCCGAGGGGAGCCTGCAGCTCCCAGGGTAATAGATGAAATGAGAACGAGGGTCCGGAGGGACGAGGTGGAGAGGTGGCAGCAGGATCTGGCGGACGCACGTTATGGTAAATATACCATTGACGCCGTCCGCCCGGTCCTGCTGGAATGGATGAACAGGGAGTGGGGCTCCCTGACGTTTAGACTGGTGCAGGTGCTGACCGGGCACGGGTGCTTCGGTTGGTACCTGCACCAGATCGCACGCAGGGAGCCGACCGCCGCATGCCATGAGTGCGGCGCTGGGACAGACACCGCGCAGCATACTCTATCTGAGTGTGCTGCGTGGGAGTCACAGCGTCGTACTCTGGTTGCGGCGGTGGGGAGCAATCTATCGCTGCCGAGCGTGGTTGAGGCCATGCTCGGCAGCGAAACAAGATGGAATGCAGTGGCCTCCTTCTGCGAGGAGGTCATCTCGCAGAAGGAGGCGGCGGAGAGGATCCGCGAGGAGGATCCTCTGAGCGATCCTCTCCGTCAACGCAGAGTCGGTGGGAGGAGGCGGAATTATGTTCCGTCTCCTACAACCTCCGTAACGTTGACGAGAAGGGGGTGGCTGGTGTGTACCCAGCTTGCCCTCCTTATTAGGACGACGCCCGGCAGACACTTTCTGCTGGGCTGGCCGCTGGGGTGGCATGGTGATAGCACTGTACGATCCCATGCCGCCCCAACCTAGCGGCGGACGGTACACCGTGGGGTTTTAGTGAGTAAGAGTCTCACACTACCCACTCTCTCCCCCGGGAGAGTGGTGTGTCCATGATGGATTTCCCCACGTTAATAAAAAAAAAAGGGTTAAAATAAACAAAAGTAATCAGTAAGAGATTGTATACCTATAAACCAATGTATTGTTTAAAATATTTAGATTATTTGGTTACTGTATTGTATCGCCTTAAAGCTGTACTTAAACTTACTGTGACATATAAGTTATATACATATAACCTTACAAGATTTACAATAACTTAATCTACATAACAGAATATGTGCTTAAACGTAGAAGTAATTATAGTATATTTAAACGTATGCGTTCTTTTTCCAAAGAAGTAATTTGTACTATATAATGGCTATGATCCCAGTGTTGTAACAAAATGAACTTTTTAGGAAGTTCTTAATACTATCTAAGAATTAATGATTCGTGTTATTACTATATGTAATTAGCTGTTGCCCGCAGCTCCGCGTGCGTTTTTTTTATAATTGTAAATTACTTCTTATAAGATCAGCTGTCTATTAGTGGAAGTTGCGTGAAAAATGGTTCAAACATTTTGGAGATAGTACTGCAAACGAAGCCACGGGTAAAAGATAGTCCAAAATAAAGAAAACTTTAATTACTTCTTATAACGTTAGCTACCTGGCAGTGAAAGTCCCGTGAAAATAGGTCCAATCGTTTTGCAGTTAGTACTACAGACGACGCCACGGATGACAGCTAGTCTAAAATGAAGTAGCCTATGTCACCCGCTGTAGTTTTAACTATCCGTTAGTGAAATTTCTGTCAAAATCGGTGCAGCCGTTTTGGAGATTACCCGGAACAAACAGACAGACAGACAAAAATTTTAAAAATTGTATTTTTGTTATCAGTGTCGTGTATACGTTCATATCCAATCAGTAGTAGTAAAAGTCGTTATTTTGATATTTCATACAGACCCTTCATTTTTATTATATGTATAGATTCACATCAGTCATACCCAAACACCAAATGATTTTATATAAAATGCTACCAATATTAGGTTAGGAATATAAAATAAAATCCATTACACAACAATTTAATATCCCGCCAAAAATTGATAGTATACGATTTTTCAGATTGGTATATTTATATTTACTATCATCTGTGGTCCAGTGTTAAACTCATCAGCTGAGACTTCGGTGTCAACAAGTAAAATAACCTAAAAACGCAACGTGATAATAATTAAAGTGTTTGATTACCACAATTTATTATCTCCGAAATTTTCAAGGTAAGATTCTTAAAATTATCCCATGAACATGAATATAAATTATATTTTTCCAAATTAACTGAATAATACAATCCGAGTTAGAGTGTAAAAAGTTTCTATCAGCTGCGAATGTCCTTGACGAGTGATGTTGTGTTACACATATAGAGGCATTGACCGGCCACGCTATAGAGTAACATTGAAATATTTAGGTAACTCGTTTATGTGCATTATGTTTGTTTTCATTGAATGACTCCGATTAGTTGACGTTATAGCCCGTAGAATGCCATAGCGATACATATAGATATGAAACAATTAACAGTATTATCTTGTGTTTACCAACGTCTCATGCTTGTATGCTATTTCATTATATTTGTTAGTTATTTACTCATAAAAATGCTTATCTAAATACAGTTTTGCCTACTCAAAGTATTAAAATCGAACCATGAAATTTATGTAATCCAAAAAAAACAATTTTCGTCCCGAATATGACAACGATATGGATTATACTGGTTTATATTGTTTTTAACATAGATTACGTACAGAGAAATATGTTACTGTGATGTAGACCGAACAATGTTATTATAAGTAAAATGATGTAGATACGATACCTACATGATATTTTGGCAAAACAATAGTCACGATAACGCACACATACGTAATATTGTATTATCTTAGATAAAATATGGAAATGAGATGGCACTATTCTTTATATCGGTAGTGAAAAAGAAATAGTTATATGTTGCTTTGTTTCTGCTCGTGTAGAATAACAATAAAAAAAAAATGGACTGGACATCTTACTTTGTTATAGTGTATGCCTAAAAATGGACTGACTACTGATGACTATATTTAACTTTTAACTTTATTCAGTATTAATTGAAAGTAATATATTCATACACAAAATTAACATGCCCTTACGATTTCCACTCCTTTAGTCTTAGTGCTGGCTAATATATTAATTATCAAATATTAAAATGTTATTTCGGAAATGATTTTATTCGTCATAATTATATAAATCTGCTATAATTATAACTATAAATTATAAAATATAATTATAGAATATTTTTAAAATGATAAAAATATCGATTTTATAAAAATAAATAGTTCAAATAAGCGTCACATATCTGACAAAGGTAAAACGAATGTAGATGGAATAAGTTAACAACAAGTTAATATAGATGTCACTTTTGAAGTTTGTAAACTAAATAATATTTTCACTGCTTTGTAAATGCAGACAAATGAGCTGCTATGATTGGTTGAAAATAATCATTTATCAAATTACTAAACGAATACAAACTACATCAAATGTATTTCATTAGTATATTACAATGAGATTCTTGAATTTCAGCGATTACTACGAAATACGGAATTTAGCTACAGCAATAATTTCCTTGAGCTAAATAACTAAAGACGATAAATTCACATTTATTCAGTATAGTGCGAGATTTATTCTAAATAGGATTTTAGTTTACAGAATTGATTAGTCATTATATTTTATTAAGCGAGAATACGATAAAACGTGGGCAAATCCATCATGGACACGCCACCCTCTCGGGGGAGAGAGTGGGCAGTGTGAGACTCTTACTCACTAAAACCTTAAGGCGTACCGGCTGCCGCTTTGGATGGGGCGTCATGGGACCGTGCAGTCCTATCACCATGCCTCACCAACGGCCAGCCCAGCGGAAGGTGTGTGCCGGGCGTCGTCCTAATAATGGGAGGCTAGCTGGGAACACACCAGCCACCCACTTCTGGTCAGCCAAACCTGTGCAATGTGGAGATGGCCCCCCCAGCCCATCCCCCCGTTCGACTACGGAGGTGGAAGAAGACGGATAAAACGCCGCCCCCTCCCACCGACTCTACGTTGGCGGAGAGGGTCACTCAGAGGATTCTCCTCGCGAGGAGGTCATCTCGCAGAAGGAGGCCACTGCATTCCATCTTGTGTCGACAAATCATTCCCCACCGCCACAACCAGAGTACGACGCTGAGACTCCCACGCAGCACACTCAGAAAGAGTATGCTGCGCAGTGTCCGTATCAACGCCACACTTATGGCATGCGGCGGTTGGCTCCCTGCGTGCTATGCGGTGCAGGTACCAACCGAAGCACCCGAGCCCGATCAGCACCTGCACCAGTCTAAACGTCAGAGAGCCGAACTCTCTGTTGCACCATTCCGGCAGGACCGGGCGGACGGTGTCGATAGTATATCTACCGTAACACACGTCCGCCAGGTCCTGCCGTCACCTCTCCATCATGTCCCTCCAGACCCTTTCCCTCATTTTCTCAATTTCCCTGGGAGCAGGAGGCTCTCCCCGGCGTTTCTTAGCCGCCGTATAAAAAAAAGTATACGATGGAAAGAACCTCCGCCTCCAGCTCCCAGAGAAGGGACCCGGCGAGCACGAAGGCCGCCGCCGAGTTTTGAATTGTTACCTGAAACAATAGTGTGTAATATCTTTAAAGACTTTGTGTAAACAGTATAAATATTACAGTCAGTGCGTTAAATGAATTGTTTATACAGTAAATATAATTAGGAAAACATTGGTTTCTGTGTGTGTACATATTTTGATTTTTCTCTTTCGATTGATGTTCTAATTTAATGTTATTGAACAATCAAGTTTAAAAAAGGCTTCAGTGTGTTATCAGTATTACTTCATAACTTGACTCAAGTCACGTATTCATTCATTTGAATTGTTAATAATTCGAATAAAGTGACAAATTCACAAAAATACAAATTTACGACGAGAATTTACAGGATTAATATAGAATGGTACTATCACCAAATAATCCGCCTGTGCAGTCTCATTCATCGTATACTCGGCTATATTTGCTGTCAAATCACTGTTATTGTCAACTGTGACTGCAATTACGAGAGTGATCCGAGGAGTGTATGCTAACCCAGGAGGTGCATCTATGACAAGAGGAAAGGTAAAGTATGACGACTTGGTCGTGGAGAGGTACCAACGTGCACACCCCCTTGTTTTAGAAAATATTCCTGGGTTTTGTATTTTGGGCGCATTGTGCAACTAGTACTACGTGACAACGGGGCCAGTTGTTACCTGGACCACATTATTGTTCCGTTTGTATAGTCTTGGAAGAATCGTATACTTTATCGTGTTCGCGGTCATACCTCTGCCGCAGTCGGCGCGTGGTAACTTATAGTATCCCTTACTTCATCACATTATATTTGGGCATTATATATGAGAACCCAAGTTTTTTTTTTTTTTTTATATTATAGGGGGCAAACGAACAGGTGGGTCACCTGATGGTAAGTGATCACCACCGTCCATAGACACTAGCAACACCAGGGGAGTCGCAAATGTGTTGCCGGCCTTTTAATATATGTGGGCCTCCGGCGCTTTCACTGACCGAACGAAACGCTACAGTGCAACCATTGTTACTTCACGTCGGTTTTCTATGAGAGGGTGGTACTACCGGGCGAGCCGACCCATTCATGCTGAAACCAGTGATAGCTTCATCGTAGCTCTACCACCTACAAACTACTACTACTATATTAACTATAAACTAGTACTATACTACGCAACTGCTCTATATATATATGTATACATATTTTAATTACATGTGCTGGTAATTGTCATTGATTTTTTTTTAATTTAAAGAGAATTTTTGCTAAATATATATTTTTTGCCATACATATTAATCTCATCTGTAGGAACCTCAGCTTTTGGAGAAACGTATGCATACCTCCCTGTACCGTGTCCTCTGTAAAGGGTAATGACTAACAATTAAATTTATAGTTTTATAGATAAATTACGCCTTGCATGATATTAAACATAAAGGGCGACTGGCTTTCAAGTGTAGAAATTAAAAGAAGGTTGTTATATGTCTAAATGTAATAATTGCAAACACATAAATAGGTACAGAGATATATATCAAAGATATTAAATTTACTTTATTTGATAGATGTTAAATTGACATTGGTCGTGATGGTTTTTTCGCAGAGAGTACGGTAAATTAAGGTAAGATTACTTTACCCTTTAACATCTAGTAAATATAAATTGATCAGTAAACATTGTGAAAAGGGCCCAAAATGTGACATTATTTTACCCGACCGTAAACTCAGTCCATGATAAAACAGCAGCGTCATGGTGACGAAAGATATATTTAACCGGCACGTAATACGTATTGCTTACATTATACATTCAACCGGTGATTTCCAAGCCGGTCGCTTGTTCGCGTACGTAATAATAACCTCAAAAACAAACTATGGCGTCAATATCTCTATCGGATCCAGCCGTACAATCTTACATCTTATATTCTGGTGTATTAGCATTGAAAGTATTGGGTGTCACGATTTTAACTTCGCGAGTGCGTTATTCGAAAAAAGTGTTCGCCAACGAAGAAGACGCCAAGCGAAAGCAAGGTAAAGTGAAGCATGACGATCAAGACGTGGAGCGCGTCCGGCGAGCACATTTAAACGATTTGGAGAATATTCCAGCGTTTTGGATACTTGGTGCTCTGTACTTGACTACCAACCCTGAGGCTGCCTGGGCTACGTTACTTTTCAGAATATTTACAGCGGGTCGTATACTCCATACGATTGTATATGCTGTGAAACCGCTACCTCAGCCGGCCAGAGGTATCGCATTTGGTGTGCCCTATATGATCACTCTATATATGGGAGTCAAAGTAATTCAACATTATTTCACGGCTTTGTAAAATATATGTATTAGAAACATTGTATGTCAAGTAACAACTTTTTATATGAAAACATGTAAAAGAACAATGATATAGATGTAAATAATGATTTCTTTTTACAACTTTTGTTAACATTTAAGTAAATAAATGACTGTGTCTCAACATTTAAGTAAATAAATTGTGTAATTTCTTTTTGCCTCTGCACTACTCGCGCACTTACAAATGTTTCATCACATTTAAGAACAGGAAAATGAATCCTAACAAATATGATAAGTGCGAATGTGAGTGTGTTTCTTTGTAACGCTTTCACTCATTAACTACTCAACCAATTATCATTAACCTATCCGGCGGTACAAAAATGGACATAAGGCACTACTCATCCAGAAAAAAATACTGTTCTCGAGGGATAGATCAGACATAAATTAACGCGGACGTAGCTGCGAGTACGAGTAATTGCTTTTTCGTAATCGCGAGTAATCGTTTATTATACTTCTTAGATACTTGGTTTCTATCTGACAATACTTGTATTTAATATAACGTTTTAAGGTTTTAAGAAACTACGATTTTCATAAGCACTTCGCGTTCGGTGTTATGTATTTTATTGCCGCGCAGAAGTGGACCCAGCGATGTGGAGCTTATGTTTTTTCCTCTATACATAAAATATATTTTCAAGATAATTAATGACTCGGACAAAGTTGTGGGTTTCGGGTAGTTCGTAATAATCTTATTCATTCTTTAAAAATAAACCAGTCACAGTTACTCTTAGTTTGTCGCGTTTTGATATCAACAAACAATATATCCAGCAAACGAGAGTTTGAAGGCTAACATGACAGCGACAATTGTTGTTTCGCTCACGCAGTTTAGTGGTTATTTTAGGATTGCACTAAGGTTTTTTTTATATTATATAGATTTTAACGTTTGAAAACAATCTCACCTGATATTAAATGATCATATGTTTACGAGCGCAGCTGTTAGTACACACCTGTACATGTTTGGCGACAGATTTTCAACTTGAGTAAGGTAGCTAGCCAAACGGGCTTGGAAAAAGCTCTACAAGCATATACCCAGACGTACAATGCTGTTATGTTCTCATGCTTAAATAAAAAAAGTTATAAACTATTGAACATGATGCAACATGAAAATACTAATGGACCATGGAACTATTACTATTCAAGTACACGTTAGTGATAATACCGTATCCTTATCACAATAAAGATTGGTCACAACTGATATGGTTTGCTCGATATATCTACTTATTGTATATATCTGATACAGGTAGTGACACAAACACGATGATACAAGAACATTATATTACTATGAATTACAAAATTTAGATAACATATAATTAATATTTTAGTCACAGTTAGATCATCGTAATTTTCCTAATCTTAAGTATATGTGCCGTTAATTTAGTATTTTGATTGTTTCGATATTATAAAGAAGTGTATTAAAATGCAGTTTCTTTGATATAACTTCCTAGTTGTTATGCATTCTTGGAGAGCTACGGTTTTATAGCGTTTTTCTTTTTAAGGCATTTTAGTGGAAAAATATTGAAATAATATCGTTTTTTGTCTCGCATTTTTAAATTAGGACAGATAATATATTTTTTAATATTGATAAATAACCAGTGTTTAATGGTTTTTATAAATTAGAAGAAAAAATAAGATTTCAATAGATACTTTTTTTAATGCATTTTTGACTTATTTAAAAAAAAACTAAAAACCGATAACTCAGAAATGGTTTACTTTTGCATAGTGGATATGGGGTCAAAATTATCGCAAATTGTCACCGCTATCACCTCGTAACGGGAATACATCGAATTACCAATAACCCTGTTCCATCACAAAATATCTATTAAAAGGCATTGTGTGCGTTAGGTAGTAATGGAGTTATGCGTAAATTATCTTTGAAATGAAACAGAAATTACAAGCAGACAAAAATCAATTTAACTTTAAATTTAAACTTAAATTATATAAAATAGCTTAAGTTAATCCTTATCAGTTGTCTGCCAGGTGATGCCCCGTCAGAAGCGGTCTAACAGTTTCGGAGATTAGCCGGTACAAACAGTTCAATTTCATTCAAAGGACACACTAAAACTTCCTAATTTTGGTAGAAACTAAAAAAAATTATCACTACACATAACTGAAAATCTACGTTACAATTTAAATATAAGCCACTATTTGCATTTTCATACAGTATTGTAAACATACTGGTCTAAGGGTATAATTTAATCTGTGGCCGATAATTATATCTGTCTGTCTGTTTGATTATAGGGATATACTCTGTTGCAGTTATCATTTCTTAGCGTAATAGTTTTTGGTTTCGAAATATTAGAAAATTATTAATTAACTCGTGGTAAGAATATTACGAATCTATGTAAAAAGTTTTGCTGGAATAGTTTATGCAACATATCATAACACAGGATGGCGTTTACTACAGTTTTGAGGCGTTTTACATACGATCAGTATACAACATACTTCCTTTAACGCTGGCAAAAAATTGTTTTCACGTTTGCTAGTTTGCCAAATTTTAACAATCCGTTATCGAAGCACTTATCATGTATCTACGTACCTTTTTACTGATAATGTTATTGATACCCATAGCCAACAATTTCCACCACCTTTGTTTTATTGTGTTATGGCACATCGTCGTTTAATATCAAAACAAATTATGATGAACTAATAAAAGTAAAACAATAAAAAATATTAGGGTTTCATTTGTTAAATTTAAGAGATACCGACAGCATATGTTCAAATATTTACCAATGATGATGGTTTTAATAATATTAATAAATAAAATTAAAGTATCTGTTGTTTGCTTGAGCTAACTAAAGAAACGGCTGAACCTATTTTCATGGGACTTTTATAAGCAGAAAACGATAGTGATTGATCGAGGTTTTTAATATTTATAGTTTTTATTATGAAATTTTGTGCTGTAGGTAATATTGCATTTGACTTTAAATATTATTACAAAAATTTAAGATTTATGGTTTGATATTATTTAAACTCGATTTTAAATATTGTGTGATGTATGATACTAGCAACATCGAATATTTTATCAAAGTAATATTCTAATCTGCATGAAGTTGTATGCAATCACACAAGTAAAAACTGTATAAAGTACATTCTATTGATTCTAGCTTCAGAGTGTTATCATTAGTACGTTTTAAACCGACTCAAGTCACGTATTCATTCATTCGGATTGTCAATAATTCGTATAAAGTGGCAAATTACGACACAAACTTAAAGGATTAACATAAAATGGAATTATCACTAAATAATCCGCTTGTACAGTCGTACATCGTATATTCGTCTATACTTGCTGTCAAATTACTGTTAATGTCAAATATGACTGCAATTACGAGAGGCATCCTAGGAGTGTATGCTAACCCAGAAGATGCAGCAATGGCACGAGGAAAAGTGAAGCATGACGATCAAGCCGTGGAGAGGTGCCGACGCGCGCATCTCAACGATTTAGAAAATATTCCCGCGTTTTGGATTTTGGGCGCATTGTATGTGACCACGGGGCCGGCTGTTGCCTGGGCTACATTATTGTTCCGGTTATATTCTCTTGGAAGGATTATACATTCTATCGTGTACGCGATCAGTACCTCTGCCGCAGCCGGCTCGTGGTATTGCTTATGGTATCCCCTACATCATCACATTATATATGGGAGCTCAAGTAGTACTATACTACGTAACTGCTATATGAAGAGTATTTGTATAATTTTTTTTTAATTCGTTAATATGTGTGGGGTACATATTGAGTTTCATGTAGTGGTAGTTGTTATTTTATTTAAAGAGCAATTTTAATAGATGTAATAAATAATGAAACATCTTCATTTCTTTTATTTTACTATACATATTATTCTCATTTGTAAGAACCTTAGCTTTTGGAGAGACGTATGCACACCTCTCTGTACCGTGTCCTCTTTAGAGGGTAACGACCAACATAGAAATTGATAAATTACGCCTTGTTTGATGTTAAACATAAAGCTCGACTGGCTTTCAAGTGTAGAAATTAAGAAAAGGTTGTTATATAACTAAATGTAATAATCACAAATATATTAATACATAGACAAATAACAAAAATATTCAATTTCATTCAAGTTATTTTATTTGCATCAATTTTTATATTATAGTTTTAATATTTATGTATATTGGTTTATTGTATCTAATTTTTATTTGATGGACAATAAATGCTCGGAAAGATACCGACTTTATTAATTCAAGTTAATAATATACACCGATTTACGAGATACAAAATCATAGGCGAATTATGTTATAACCTGAAAAGTTTGTACAAAAACAGTGGTAATATTTCTATATTTGGTTTGGTTAGTTGGAAGTACTGCTTATATACCGAAACCGCGAATTCTGAAAAAAAAACTGATAATACAATTCGAATCTGGCTAGTTTTGTATTACTTAAAATCGAAATACAGCAAATAAACCATACATCTTCAACAACTTCGTTTTTATACCGAACTGCAGTGCCGCTCAAACAAAAATTAAAAATAGCCAACTAAAGTTAGAGATCAACAGAAAAATTGTAAACCTAAAAAATGTGCATATCAGAGCTCGTAATTATGTTGACAGATTGCCACCAGAAATTAAACCAAGAGAGATATTCCCAACATCAGGAGATTATAATGTTTAAATGTCAATTGAAATTGATGCCAACATTTTGATATTATCTGCTCCAAGCTTAATCATGATTTTAACGAATTTATTTCGCATGAAGTACCTTCAGAACTTGATATAAAAATGTTGCATTACGTCACCCTGTATGTGTACGTACTACTGCTGGGCAAAACTTTCGGCCTGGAGGAATCAACCAACATCATAATCTCTTCAGCCCACATCATTGTAGTAAATGAAAAGCAATCAACAGTTAAATATTTTTCACACATATAGTGGTACTACAAAATAATCTCAAGGTGGGTTGATGCCAGGCAGGTGGCCGATCGTAAAAATTAAGCCAAGTCATACATCAGAACATGACAAACATGTTGTGTCGACCCTACTTAGGTAGGATAAGGGTAAGAAGATGATGATGATTCAATTTATTTTATTTGATAGATGATAAAGTGACACTGATCGTGGAGGTTTTTGTGGTATGGCTACGATAAGATTAATTTAATCCTTTACCGTTGTAAAGCCCGACTAAGGATAAATATTATGAAAATGCTTATAACTTCCCAATATGTGTCATTACTTTATCTGACCAAAAACTAAGTCCTTGATAAAACAGCAACGTCATGGTGACGAAAGAGATATCTACAACGGACACGTAATACGTATAACATGCTTACATTATACATTCAACCGGTGACTTCCAAGCGGGTCGCTCGTTTGCACACGTACTAATAACCTCAGAAACTAACTATGGCGTCTGTATCTCTATCGGATCCAGCCGTACAATCTTACATCTTATATTCCGGTTTATTAGCATTGAAAGTATTGGGTGTTACAATTTTAACTTCACGAGTGCGTTCTGCAAAAAAAGTGTTCGCCAACGAAGAAGACGCCAAACGAAGTAAGGGTAAAGTGAAGCATGACGATCAAGACGTGGAGCGCGTCCGGCGAGCACATCTAAACGATTTAGAGAATATTCCAGCGTTTTGGATACTTGGTGCTCTGTACTTGACTACCAACCCTGAGGCTGCCTGGGCTACGTTACTTTTCAGAATATTTACAGCGGGTCGTATACTTCATACGATAGTGTATGCTGTGAAGCCGCTGCCTCAGCCGGCCAGAGCTACTGCATTCGGCGTGCCCTATATGATCACTCTGTATATGGGAGTCAAAGTAATTCAACATTATTTCACGGCTTTGTAAAATATATGTATTAGAAATATTGTATGTCAGGTAACAACTTTTTATAGACAAATATGTAAAACAATAATGATATAGATGTAACTGATGATTTCTTTTTACAAATGTTGTTATGTGTAAGTAAATAAATAACTAAAAATTGTGTCATTTCTTTTTACCTCTCCACTACTCGCGCACTTAATAAATGTATAAGTTTTTATCACATTTAAGAACAGGAAAATGAATCCTAACTAATGTGATAAGTGCGAATATGAGTATGTTTCTTTGTAACGCTTTCACTCATTAACTACTTCACCAATCATCATTATATTTTCATAAACCTATCTGGCGGTACAAAAAAGGACATAAGGCACTTCTCATCCAGAAAAAAATACTGTTCTCGAGGGATAGATCAGACATAAATTAACGCGGACGTAACTGCGAGTAATTGCCAGTAAGGAATATTTTGTTTCCTTATTTTCCATATCTATATAAATAAAATGATAGTTATATAAATAAATGAATATAAATAATAATATAAATAAATGATAGTTGTACGCATATCATTCAAAAACTACTGGAAACATTTGATCGTTTATTATTCTTCTTAGACACTTGGTTTCTATCTGACAATAGTTGTATTTAATATAACGTTTTAAGGTTTTAAGAAACTACGATTTTCATAAGCAGTACGCGTTCGGCGATATGTATCATAGTGCCGCGCAGAAGTGGACTCAGCAATGTGGTGCTTATGCTTTTTCCTCCATACATAAAATATATTTTCAAGATAATTAATGACTCAGACAAAGTAGTGGGCTTCGGGTAGTTCGTAATAATCTTATTCGTTCTTTAAAAATAAACCAGTCACAGTTACTCTTAGTTTGTCGCGTTTTGATATCAACAAACAATATATCCAGCAAACGAGAGTTTGAAGGCCAACATGACAGCGACAATTGTTGTTTCGCTCACGCAGTTTTGTCGTTATTTTAGGATTGCACTATAGTTTTTTTTTTATATTTACAGGTTTTAACGTTTAAAAAGAATCTCACCTGATATTAAATGATGATATGTTTACGATCGCAGCTGTTAGTACACACCTGTACATGCTTGGCGACAGATTTTCAACTTGAGTAAGGTAGCTAGCCAGACAGACTTGGAAAAAGCTCTACAACTATATATCCAGACGTACAATGCTGTTATGTTCTCATGCTTAAATAAAAAAGTTATAAAATATTGAACATTAATGGATCGTGAAATCTATTAATATTCAAGTACACGTTAGTGATAATACCGTATTCTTATCACAATAAAGATTGGTCACAACTGATATGGTTTGGTCGATATACCTATTTATTGTATATATCTGATACAGGTAGTGACACAAACACAATGATACAACAACATTATGGCTATATTTAGATAACGTATAATTAATATTTTAGTCACAGTTAGATCATCACAATTATTCCTGTCTATGTGTAAGTGTATGCCGTTAATTTAGTATTTTGATTGTATCGATATTATAAAGAAGTGAATTGAAAAATATATTTAATAACTTTATCAACAAGCCCGTGAGACATAATTTGGTTCGTTACTAACATGTTATTATTAAATACAAACTTTTGGCCGTTACTTCGCTCGCATTACTGTAGAATTGTAGAATTCACTTACCGCTCGGGAACAATACTTTTTTTTAGTTTAAAGGTAACCTGTGTCCTTTTCTATACCTCTGACAACATGTATGCAAAATTTCATTATTGTCAGTTCAGTAGATAATACGTGAAAGCGTAACAAATAAATAAACAACAAACTCACGTTCGTATTTACAATATTAGTTGGGATTATTATAACCTACATTCTCACTAATGAATAATATATTTAAATTCATCTATAAGAAAGATTTCAGTCGTGTTAACTTTTAGTCTAACTATAGATGTTCATGTTATATAAAGACTAGATGATACACATCCTCTTCGATGTGCATATAAAAAAAAATCGTACAGTTATAATGAAGCGATGATGTCTCAGCTGGTAGAATGTTCGGACATAGCGTCGAAGGACGTCGGTTCGAATCCTAGCAAATGAGTCAGAGCTTTCCGTGAAGGAAAACATTGTCATGAAACCATAGCATGATGCTAGGGCTTTTTCTAAGTCTGCCTGGCTAGCTACAACCCTCAAGTTGAAAACCTGTCGCCAAGCACCTGTTGTTGAGTTTCGGCTGCTGCAGTTGAGAGCCAATCTCTCGCTAGGTTTAGCATGACTACCATCTTAGGCCACATCATCATTTAATATTAGACGGGATTATTATTATTTTTTTTGTTGTTGAAACGCTAATCTATAAGGTATAAAAAATAGTTGAAAGACACAAATTATTGCTGTGGGTTATCCTTAGGAGATAGACATATATTATAAAGGACTTTTTCTGTAGATTTTTTCAGACGTACAATTCTATAGTACATTATATTTAAGTATGTATCTTATAAGGTTTAGCAAGCATAAGCAATATATCATCCGATAACGCCTTCTTACGACTTTATTAGAATAAGTCGAGACATATCGTATCGTATCGTATATATAACATCTACGAAAAATTCCACATCGATTGATCGTAGTTCTACGTCGATATGTGTAGTAGTTTTGACTTAGGGAGTCTCAGAAAAACTGTCATTTTATTATATATGTATATAAAGATTATATACTAACATTAAAATTTATTTTCCAACACAAATTCAAAATAGATAATTGAGTTGAAAGAATATAGAGTCCACACCAATTTATAAGACGGATAGTGCTGGCTATAATAGTGGTAACGTTCTACTATTCCTGAGCTATAAACACATTTCTCTAAGCTCCACGACCTCCCTTTCGGCTTTATTCGAAAAGCTATTCGACGGTTTTACGGCAGTCATTCGTTTCACATTATTACTCTGTTATTGCGTAGGTACCGCTTTATGGATTTTTAAAGTGTTTATAATAATGCTGTAGTATGTCTGTTAATGAAAAAGTGTAGGTATTTTAAAATTAGTATTGACCGACGTTATTACATTACGTAATAGAACTAATTATATAGCATATTTTTTTCATATCACTGTTATTATTTTATAACATTGGAGAAGTAATATCTGAATATAAAAATATTACATAAATGTAGGTTGGCTTCTTTAGCCTTCTATGTCCGAAACGATGGCATAAAATCCATATCAAAATAGAATTAAAAGTCTACGATATTATACATGTGAGACATATTATATCATTTAACCTATAAATGCATATTGATTCTGATACACGTGTTTCTTTTTATTTAAAGAAAAAGTTTTAAAAATTATTGGTGATTTATTTTTATTTTCCTACGCTAAAATCGTGTACATATATTAAAGGGTTAAAATGTACAAAAGTAACCAACCAGTAAGAGGTTGTATACCTATAAATCGATGTATTGTTTAAAACATTTAGATATTTGGTTATTGCATTGTGTAGCCTTAAAGCTATACTTAAACTTACTGTAACATATTAGTTATATTGACAGTACCTTACAACATTTACAATAATTTAATCTAGATAATAGAATAAGTACTTAAACGTAAGTATTTATAGTATATGTAAAATGTTCTTCTTTTTTCAAAGAAGTAATATGTAAGTAACTAGTGGCTAACTATTAAAAAACGCCCTGCAAATGATCTCAGTATTGTAACTAAAGTAACTTTTTAGGAAGTTCTAATATTATTTAAGAATTAATGTTTCGTATTATTATTATGTGTAATCCACATCACTTGTACCCAATAACCAAATTATATTATGCAAAATGCAACCAATATTACACAGTACGGGATCAAATACATAATGGTAGTTTATGAATATAAAATAAATTCCATTAAATAACAATTTAAGATCCCGCTAAGAATTGAGATTATAAACTTTTTCAGATTGGTACGTTTATATTTAGTATTATCTGTTGTCCACTGTTAAACACATCAGCTGTGACCTCGGTGTCAACAAGTAAAATAACCTAAAAACGCAACGTGATAATAATTAAAGTGTTTGGTTATTTCAATTTATTATCTCTGAGAGTTTCAAGGTAAGATTTTTTAAAATGATCCCATGAAAATTAAATAAATATTGTTTCTCGAAATTCATATGATAATGCTTACAATCCAGGTTAGAATGTAAAAAGTCTCTATCAGCTGAGAATGTCCGTGACTAGTGATGTTGTGTCATACATACAGAGTCATTGATCGGCCACGCTATGAGTTAGATACATTGAAATATTTAAGTAACTCGTTTGTGTGTCTCGTTTTCATTGAAAGACACCGATTAGTTCGACGTCATAGCCCGTAGATTGGGAAGAGCGGTACAAAGTGTTGTGAAATAATTAACCTCTTACGTTTACCAATTATACTTGTTATACAATTTTATTGTGTTTGTGATTAACTCATATAAATACGTAACAAATAACAGTTTTGATCATCCAAAGTATTAAAATCGAACCTTGAAATTTATGTAATCAAAAAAACAATTTTCGTTCCGAATATGACAACATGGATTATACTGGTTAATATTGTTTTCAATATACATTGCATACATACATACAAACATGTTACGGCGATAAAACATAGACAAAAATAACATATCTTATAACTTCCACCCCCTTACTCTTGGTGTATTAGGGTTCATCGTCGTTTAGTATCAAGAGATATTATAATGAACTTATAAAAGATAAAATAATAAATATTATGAACATTTTAGACGTTAAATTTATAATATCTTCAAAGACATGCCGACAGACTATGTTCGAATGTTTACCATTCATGATCGGTCGAATGATACTAATAAATAAAATGAAAGTATCTGTTGTTTTCATGAGACTTTCATAGGCAGATAGAAATACTTAATGATTGATGTTGCATATCGACTTACGAAAGTTTATATTTTAAATAATTTAGGCTACATATCGTTATGCTTTTCTATAGGCCCTAAACGACAAAGATAAATCTATAATAACAGTTGATATTTTTTAAATCAGTAAACGTGTTTAATAATGGTAGTAAGGAGAAAATTACAAATAAAGAAATTAAAGAAACTCCAGAAGTAATCCAGATAAAAGATGTACTTCCCATGCAATAACAAAACTAGTTGTAACAAGAAAGCAGACGCAGACAGATCTACTAATGTAATAAAAAAAAAAAGAAAAAGGACACAAACCTTAGTAAAAGGTCGCAAGAGACTGTATGGAACACTTTGCCATAGATGCATATGTCTTTGCCCACGTCCAAATCTTTCCAGTGCCAGAACTCGCCATTATCGTTTTTCGGTATTTTACCTCTTTTCACCATTCTCCCTTGCCATAATCCGGAGTTCTGTAAATATTAAATATTTTCAGTGTATATACACGAACACAATCTATAACGTTTTATAAAATTAGCATACTGCCATGAGTAACTTCAACTCGTTAAAATATGTCGAAACTATCAATTATTTGATTTCAAAAATAAAGGTCATTCCAAGCACAGATTGAAGAATAGTGTACATACGAAACATGACACAGGGGGTGTCAACAACAAGCAGATAGTATTGAAAAGTAAATAATAATTCGTTTCAATTTCAAAAGGAAAAATCCACTAGTGTTTTAGTTATTTTTACCGGTGATGTATTTCATATAAAATCACTTTTTAAATAAAAAGGAGGACGTAGAGTATCCTATCATTAGTAATAATGGATATTTTGATATTATTATCTGTGTTCTTTGTTATTTTTTTGTAATTTGTCACAAAACTTTAGCAATGTTGCAAGATTACAAAAAACTGCATTTTGTAAAAGTTATATAATACATATGGGGCATTGGAATATCATTTTATTTGCAACCGAACTACTGCGAAATTACAAGGTAATTTTTCTTGCTTAGTAGTATGTTTTTTTCACAATTTGTCAGTCCTTAATAATTTCCTGTAACAACTAAAATTATACAGCACCTAAACCTAGAAATATTCATTGATAATAAAAGAACCAAGATGGGTCATAATTTTGTAGGTCTGTACCGTTTGACAGTTGATACAAATATGTGAAATTCAATGGCATCCTTAGTTTTATATTTAAAAACCAATTTGTAGTTAATAGATGGATTAACTTACCCTATACACTTACTCTATACTTTCTTTAACTTATACACCTATTTATTAAAAACGGTGGAACTCCTATTTATTACTGTGGCAACCTTATTTCGCATACGATCGTACATAGATTTACAATTTTATGACAAGATTGTCAAGCGTAGAATAGCTAAACAAAAAATCCATGTTTATTTAGCATTCCTCAAATATCTTTTCCTCAAATTTGTACTTCTCAGACATGATTTGTATATTTTGATAAAAATACAGAAAGGCCATAACTAAAATTGGTATTATTATTAATTTTAAAGACATTACGTCCTTTAATACAATGGAAATACAAACTTTCTGATATCATTAATTAATCATTACGAAAAATATTATATTAATAGTTTTTTGTATAAAAAAAAATTGTATCAATAAACGTAAAAAAAATTCAAACAATATTTATTGCTGTCACATCAGAGAAAAAACAAGGTTATAAATACTGGATGAACGTAATATCATACAGAAAACACATTTGTAGAATAATTCATATAAAAATAATATCACTAATCTTTCTAGCCTTATAACTATGACAACGCTACTGCCACTTAGTAGTCAGAATAAAGTAATAATAACATATCTTTTATTGCATAGGTAAAGTTTGTGGTTTATGCATTCGAAGTTCTAGAACAAAGAAACACATTCATATGTCATGATTTAATTACAGGAAAACGTTTTTAGCACAATCATGTCTTTTACTTTTTGAGACATTAACACCTCCATTAACATATTTCAGAAATATGGTATGTATATTTAACAGAATAGTTAATTTAGATTAAAAAAAATAGCATCTTGGATTTTAATTTTCTTAGTGTAAGGTCATCGAAACCAGAACGATTTCCTACGAAAGCGACGGAAAAGTTTTTTAATACTGTTAGTACTCAAATTGTAATCAGTCGAACAGTGTGTTTAGATCTTTATAGGAGACAAGATCGTTTGGCATTAAAAAAAGGTTTTGTGTAAATTGCTCATTATCTTTCTGACTGTATATTTTTGTCTAAATCTATGGATGAAGCTGAAAATATAGCATAACGATATATAAACCATCACCTGGAATGTTTTCTTATAGCTAAAATATTTGCATTATTCTATTCACACGAATGGTATAGCGTACGTACAACTAAGAACAAAAGTACAAAACCTTATATCAATAATGAAATACAATTTTAATTATTTTGTTACACAACTTGGTCTTGCAGGCGGATTCGCTCGCGTTAATGTAGATTTGGCTTATACTTCAAGAACAATACTTTTTTCTGGACGAGAGGTACTATATTCTTTTACATCCTTGAAAAGTGTTATATGCAAAATTTCATGATAATCGGTTCAGTTGTTAAGGCGTGAAATCGTTACAAACAAACAAACTCCCAATCGTATTTATAGTATTAATTAGAATACATGTAATAAAATCGTAGGCCCCGGATCATTTGCGAGGACTCGTATCTACGTCGATCGACGTGGTGACCGATCACGCTAACCACTAAGATATCACCGCTACAGAGATACATTATTAGCTAAATTCAGCTACGTTATCTTACTTCCTTTAACAATGGCGGTACTCATGTAGTCCTTTCGTACTTACACATATTTATCTAAAAAAAATATAAAAAAAGTTTAGTAACCTATTAATTAATATCTAATAGTGATATTAGCGTTTAAGATATTACTATGCACATTAGTGCTGGGCTACGAAAGATACGGAGGAGAGAAGACTACATGTGGCAGAGATGCGAATGTTAAGATATGGATGTGTGGTGTAACTAGAATCGATAAGATTAAGAATGGGAAAGAAAGTTTGAAAAAAGCACCAGTGACAGAAAAGGAGAAGAGTAATAAATTAGCATGGTATGGGCATGTGATGAGGAGAGATGATAGATATGTAACTAGAAAAGTTTTAAGTATGAAGGTAGACTGGATATAGGAGTAGAGGAAGACCGAAAAAGGTATGGATAGATTGTGTGAAAAATGATTACATAAAGAAGTGAATACTGAGATGACATTAACAGGGAGAGTGAAAGAGGAAAACATGTTGTGGTAGTATAAGGTAAGAAGCTGATTATGCGTTTTTATGTCTTTATGTTACAGTCACTAGGTGGTAGAGCTACGCTGAAACTATTACTGGTTTCAGAATGAATGGGTCGGTTCGCCCGGGGTAGTACCACCCTCTCACAGAAAACCGACGTAAAGTAACAGTGGCTGCACTGTTGCGTTTCGTTCGGTTAGTGAGAGTGCCGGAGGCCCACATATATTAAAAGGCCGGCAACGCACTTGCGACTCCTCTGGTGTTGCTAGTGTCTATGGACGGTGGTGATCACTTACCATCAGGTGACCCACCTGTTCGTTTGCCCCCTATAATATAAAAAAAAAGTCATCGTATTCAAAGTTACGAATTTCCATATAATATTTTACGAGCTTTTATAGCAGAATATATATTCAAAGATTGAATGTCAGATGTCATGTCCTCCGTATCAAAAGTTACGTTATCCGACCAAAATGCATGCAAAACATAAAAGTCATAAATATTCACTTGTATTTGTATAAAATTAATAAAATATCCTTAATGAAGTTTGATAGAGAAAACCTACATTATCGAAAATAGTTCACTTTCAATTTAGATAACAAGAGCTTATTTACTTAAGTGGTATGCAATTATAGCTAGTATACATTAATATTACTCAAACTATCATACAATACTCAATTATACTAACAGCTGGATACTCAACCACAACTAAACGTACATTATAATATTAATAATGAGACACACGATAACATCTAAAGTGTATTTCATTTTAGCTAATTATTATTACGAAAACTAACGAATCTTCTGAGAACATCGAATAACAACATATTACCAATGTGTGTTTAACTGTCTGATTATTGATATCATAATTATTTGCAGGATTATATACCATATAACCAAAGCCAATACCACCAAAGTTGTGAGTAACGGTCTTTCTGATAACATTTGTATGATATGACTGAATTATTGAAAACAATTTAAACTTTACCTACATAAATCTTCATAAATATGCGTAAAATCAATGTTGTCAGTATCTATTTTAGAATAATTAACCCTCAAGTTTTCAAACTTATTACAGAAAAATAGTAAATAAAATTCAAAATATAAAACAAAATTCTAAATACAAAGGATATAGTAAAAATAAATTGCCGAATTTATATGTATATATATCATCACTTTAGACCGGCTGCAGCTATTTGTTTAACTCTATTTTTGTTGCAAATGTAATATCAAAACAAGGTTTGTATCAAAGATAAAAATGTTTGAAAAATCGCATAGAAAAGTGAAAAATTTGCTTTAAAAATCTCCATATAACAAAGTGAGTGTTAAGTCTCTTGTGCTTCAACAGATGGTGCTGTACAAAATCTTTCTACAGCTTTATCGCGAAGTCAAGAGGAACGCAACATTAATGCCCTTATGAGTGCTTGTTAACAAAGTTTGGTTTTCGTATCCTATACACTAAGGGGTATCTTTACCCGGTTTAGAAGGATTTCTATACTGCCTGTCACCCAGTTGATATATTTAGGTTGTCATAAAAATCGTGCCCAACAAAGATCAAACAGAATATAAAATTCTATCAACTGTTATATAAGCCCCAACAGTGAGTGAAAGAGATGACAGTTGGGAGGTCTTCGAAAATTTTGACAGACTGACGTTCAGTGGCGCAGTTCCCAGTTTATTTCATTACAGGGTCGTAGGTACTATGAAGGAAAGATTTGGTCTCATTTTCTTCTTTAGAAAACACGTACGAACCCGGAGCGGGCAACTAGTACAAAATAAAATAGTTAATGTTTATTATATATAATTAACTTTAATAGATAATATTGTAAATAAAATAAACTGTCTTTTTGTATATACTTTCCCACCGAAATAAGCATTTGCCCACCTTAGTACAACATTACATAGCGGTATTTAATATACTCAAAGCAAACTACAATGCATACATACCTAAATATATCTAAACAGTCAAATGACCTTCTCAGATTTCCGTACAATGTAGCAAACATACATTACCTAACACATTAAACAGATGTTCCTTTACATCAAGTATGTAAATATCATTCATCCTCCAGCATGTGAAAGTCAAATGTATTCCATTCGGTCAATTTAGTGTAACGACTTTGTCTTAATATACAGTTTATCTAAGTAAGAAGTATAAACAAATAAACTGCTTTAGTTGGAAAGATTTAGTTTTTAATTGTTCTATTTAGACAGAGTTCCTGATTGATGTAGTCGTGCATATACATATTACATACGTATTAGTACACATTATTTAAATTATCCGACTGTGATCTGTTTACACTCTTACGAGCGCATAATGTAATTGGTCATACCTGCCCTCTTTTCTGTAAACACATAACCTTAATTTTACATCAAACACACAGTCAAAGTATTTCTATGACTACGCCACATGTGATCTGCACGTGTTCTCAAATGAAGGCTATTTTACTGGGTTTTAAGTTTATTAGCAATATTTATTCTCTTCACTTAACAGTATGACGCTAATTGTAAATTTACCTGGTCCGTAAGGTATAATAATATTATGATACTAGCTGATACTCACGACTTCATCTACGTTGTTTATTACCCTAATAATAAATTTTATGTACAGAGGAAAATAACATAAACACCACACAGCTTGCCCCATTTCTCTACTGCAAAAAACACCTCACTAAACGGTTTTTGTGATATTTTCGATAAGGGTAAACCATCTAAAAAGTATAACTAACAGAAATTATCCAAATCTATCCAGTAGTTTTTGAGTGATGCGCGCACAAAGGCAGACTTCTATCTTTTTTGGATAAGACGATACCGCCGAGGATACTAAAAAAAATTCTAACTTGCGTCAACAAATTGTTAAGATAGTTTCAAATTCTTGAAATTGTCTGTCAGAGAATAATGTAATAGTGGTGAATGACAGAAAAAAACACTATTCGTTAGTATCGTATAAAACAAGCAATTTAGTAACGGCGTGTCAGATGTGATATTAGATATCATATTTTTATTTTCTCAATAGTACGAATTGCTTAATCAAACATTTAACAAAGTTTCTCGATTTTAAAATATCTTGATCAACATATAAAAAAAAATATTTTAAAACATTTCCTTCAAAAGTTTACAACTGTTTCTGATAAACGACGAATTACAAACATTTGTGTATATATAAGAATTGCTCTCTTAACAGTACAAGGTAATGTACATTTGAATGGGTTTCATCTAGGTTTAGGTATTTACAACGTTCAAAGTTAATATAAATTCGCGATAACAGCGGAAGACATTTTATTCAATTTCCATTTACTTCCATTCGTTCGCCGTAGATTGAAAATACTATTTCAGACTGTTTTCCTCAAGCTAACACCGCACTAGTACCGCCTGATTTTCACGAACGTTTCATATTTTTATAGTCAATTTTTATTTAAAAATAATTATTAACACGTTCCGTGCCACGTATTGGCCCGTGGCCTAAAGATCAAGTTTGACGTGTATCGCTGGTGGTACACGTGTCTAATAAATTGTAATGGCTTATGATATAAATTGAACCTATGCCACGAAAATAAAAATAAATTCTGGATGAGAAGTACCCTATGTCCTTATCTGTACCCTTAATAACGTGTATGCAAAATGACATGACATTCAGTTGGGTAGTTAAGGCGTGAAATCGTAACAAACAAAAATCACATTCACTTATATTCACATTCATTTATATTATGAGTAAGGATGTTATTGTAAAATACGAAAAGTAAATTTTACGTGCTCTTAAAATATAACAAATATAGAATAAAATATTTCAAATATATATGTACGCGTAGGCCAGGTGTTACCCGCTTCCTTCGGTGGTCTATAAAAATATCCTGTCTTATTCCATAACATTATCTACTATTATACCATTTGTTTACCCGTGCAGCCGTTTTAGCGTAGTGGATAAACATTCAGACGTACTTTCATATAATATTATACATATTACACTGGCTGTACCCGCGGCTCCACACGGTTTTTTTCTTGTTATTTGTGACTAATATTATTTATTGTAATTACTATTTGTTATAATAGGTAGTTGAGGTGAAACAGAATTGGTACAAATCGATTTTTGTAAAGATTAGTTGAATAATATAGAAGTTGATATGTGCCCCATTTAAGATCAAAATAGATAGTTCTAATATGTACACATACCGACGTACATGACGATCGGGTGAACGTTACCGTAATTGATGTCTCGCAACATCACTCATTAGCGAGTTGTAATAAAATGGATACGATATAAAACCTTGTGCACGAAGATAACAATTATGTTTGCCAATTTTCATTGTGATCGGACAAACGGTATTCGAGTTTATCAGTCACAAATATTCATTTTTGAGTATATGTATATATAGAAGATTTGTATATAGACATACGAGCTGATGCCCGCCGCTACACACGCGCTTATTAAATCATAATTAAAGAAATGTAAAATTGTAAGAAGATGCATGCTGTTTCAAATACTACATACGACACCATCTATTTTAAAGTAATTATACTATACGGAAAATCTTCGCGCAAGTGTATCCAATAAGTTAACAAAGGTATATCTATAGCAAGACGAGAGTCATGGCAGCTCATAAGACACGAACAAACAAATACGTAATTATTAACAATGAACCAAATGCAATTTACCACCAGTAATATATTTGAAACTGTAACGCACTATATAACCCTCTTAGTGCTCATCATCTACACTATATAAGAAACTTCCAATGAATTCAATGTACATTAGCACGAGCGAAACTGCGAGCAAAAGCTAGTATTTAGTAGTACAGCTATTACTCGTGACTCCATGCGCGTGGAATTTAGCAAAAATAAATTTTGTTCAGTATAACACGTTTAGACTGCACCGTGCAAATATAATAAACTAAAGAAGCAGTGTTCAGTAAAGTATGTGCCTCACGTGCACGTTTACGCTGAACAATATTTGTTACTAAATTCAGGTGTACTATTATCGTGGGTAACTGCTAGTTTAAAATTTAAAAACCTATATTGTTCATTATAACTTCATCTATCTGACGGTGAAAGTCCCGTCTACATCAGTCCAACCGTTTCAGAGATTATCCGGAACAAGCACAGAGACAGACGAAAATTGTATTGTTTTGTTACAAGTACCGTATATATTTTCATATCCATTTAGTATATAACTGTTATTTTGAAATCACAAACATATACTTCAATTTAATTAAATGTGTATATAATATCAAAACTAACGTAAAACATTTATCTATAATATAAAAATGAATCGCTAAATGTGTTGCTAAGCGCAAATCTCGAGAACACCTGAACCGATTTCGCTAATTCTTTTTTTAGAATATTTCTTAAAGTACGAGGATGGATCTCACGGAGAGAAAAATTAAAAAAATTGTCTGAAAAATTCTAAAAACAACACTTTTCTATATTCCCATACAAACGATTCGTAATAATACTTAAAACTCAATTTGAACTTTAATACAATAGCATAAAGTTTAAGTGTTAGTGGAGAGGTTCCGGGAAGGCAAAACAATTGAGTGACGATAGTATCGTATATATATTAATGTCAATATTTATACGATGTTAACATTTAACATTATATAGCGTCCCGAATAGCAGAATAAGTATTTAGTCCATTGAAATGTTACATTTTTTAGGCCTTACCTTGCGTTTTTTAGAGGACGCAATTTTATTTTTTTGATGTGTAGGGGGGGTCAGTATAAAGCTAAAATCAAGTTTGTGGGGTCGCCACCCTTGTCCCACGGCCGCCATCTTGAAAATAGGGGTTGAAATGGTTATTACGATTTATCTCTTAAACTATTTATCTGATAAAAAAAATTGTCAACATTTTTTGTTGCAAATTTAATTTTCTACAACTTTGGTCCAGTAACTTTTTGTCGTAGAATTATAAATAAAAAAGTTATAAGCGAAAATGTTCAGAAATTCGAGAAAAAATTGATATTTTTCGATATAACTTTTTTTTTATCATTTTACGAAAAAATTATATATGAGCATTTTTGTAGATCGTTTTTTAAGGAATAACTTTTATACGCAACATTTTTTAATTAAGTCAATAGCTAAGGTTTTACAGCGCTCCGAAGTGAGTATTATTTTTCAGTACTCTTAACTATACATATATTATACGTGTGTACTAATAATGTATCATCAGTTATTTTCTTTTTTTTTTATTTTGTTATTATAATTTTTTTAATTATTAATTTTGCAATATTATGAATAATTCATTATTGACTCTTTTCCACTCCATTACAGGATTTTACAATTATTGATTTTTAAAATAATTTTAAAACTTGCTGTTTCTTCATGCTTTTTCAGGATGTGACACAACTTTAGCTCCTTACAATATCGGTAAAATGAAATTTGTGAAAACCCTGGAGAAACATATAGAGTTTGCAAGTGGAACGGCTTTGTTTCTCAACAAGAAAGTTGACCCCGCTTTGCTCACTGTAATTGGTTAACGTTTTTTTTATCCCTTTATACGGTGGCAATAAAGATGATAATTCTCTTGACAGCCTAAGATACAAACAATTCGTCAAGACAATGACAAAAAGTACATTTAATTTATCTTCCTCCAACACAAGAAACAGCTCGCTTTCATACTTTCCGAGTCTACCTCAGGTCCAGTCGTGGCTTGGTAATAATAATGATCCTGAAGACTGGGGTTGGAAAAAATGTGGAACATTATTGATGCCAGTGCAGACCTCTAAACCTGCAGCACCCCCTGAGCTTCTAAAATTGACAAATTGACAAATTTCATTTTACCGATATTGTAAGGAGCTGAATTTGTGTCATATCCTGAAAAAGCATGAAGAAACAGCAAGTTTTAAAATTATTTTAAAAATCAATAATTGTTAAATTCTGTAATGGTGTGGAAAAGAGCCAGTAATTAATTATTAATAATATTGCAAAATTAATAATTAAAAAAATTATTATAGTACACACGTATAATATATGTATAGTTAAGAGTACTGAAAAATAATACTCACTTCGGAGCGCTGTAAAACCTTAGCTATTAACTTAATTAAAAAATGTTGTGTATAAAAGTTATTCCTTAAAAAACGACCTACAAAAATGGTCTGATATCATTTTTTCGTAAAATGATAAAAAAAAAGTTATATCGAAAAATATAAATTTTTTCTCGAATTTCTGAACATTTTCGCTTATAACTTTTTTATTTATAATTCTACGACAAAAAGATACTGGACCAAAGTTGTAGAGAATTAAATTAGCAACAAAAAATGTTGACTAATTTTTTTTATCAGATAAATAGTTTAAGAGATATATCGTAATAACCATTTCAACCCCTATTTTCAAGATTGCGGCCGTGGGGCTAGAGTGGCGACCCCACAAACTTGATTTTAGCTTTACACTGACCCCACCTACACATCAAAAAAATAAAATTGCGTCCTCTAAAAAACGCAACCCCAAATGTAACTTTTCAATGGACTAATTAAAAAAATTACAATTAAAGAATCGACTGTTAGGCGGTACGAAATTTGCCGAGTCAGCTAGTTTTTAATAAAAACTTACCATTTCAATGAACACAAAATAAACTTTGAACTATGTTTCTAACAGAAACTTACCACGTTACCATGACAACGGTTACAAAATTAATGATTACTATAGCTACGGTTGTTTAATGTACCTGAAAAATGTATTTTGGATAGGTTTTAACTAAAATCCGTTCTTAGTGTGCATCTACGTCTCAAAAGATGTAACTACGGTGAATTTCAAGTCAATCGGACATGTAGTTTCGGAGATATCGCGATGAGTCAGTCAGTGATATTTCGCTAATATATCTATACAGAAGATTATAGTTGTCAACGAATATTTGACAAATGACAAAACTTAGATAACACTCAACAATGGAGTGTTAAAGATAAACGTACCTATTTACTCTACATTCAAATAAAAAAAATATATTTTTCTTTCATATCGTAAAAAATTATCTCTCATATTTCACTAATTAACCAACTTTTATGCCAAAGTTTATTAGAATCTTTCCAGCCATTTAAATGTAATTAATAGGCATCGATTTTATGAATCATACTTTCGCATTCGTATATAATAACATGTTCTCTGTTTACAAATGATAACTTTTTTTTCTCACGTTCTAAAACATTATCATAGAGCTAAAATATTATATTTAAAAATAAATTTCTCTTACCTTTACACGCGGTTCCATTACGGTGAGTGTATCATCTTCAAGAAAGTAAACGATGTTGACGACCCGCACTCTGTAACTTTCATCAGGGTTGTCATATACAGGTTGTTTGAAGAAAGCCGTAAAATTGAGGCAACGCTTGTCGTAGTGCACCCAGTGTGGAACGACCGCCGGTAATGCTGGCTGTTTTACTCTCCCATATGTTAGCGAAGGATCATAACTATCAACAATAATAAAAACAAAAAAGGTTATATATAAGACTTAAAAAAAAACTAAACAGAAAAAGACTTATCGCTAAGGCAATAAAAAAATGTCATAGTAAAAATATCTACCTTTAAATATTTCTTTCAAACTACCAATTCGCTGTTGGTCTAACAACCTCCTCAGGTTTATAAGGCTTTTTTTGGCAGAACGCTTAAAACACTCAGCCGAAATGGCAACTAACGCACAGGAACCAAAATAGTCGAACCTTGACTTGGGCTATTATTACCTTGCATGCAATTATGCAAACCGAACTAAATTATCCATGCGAGCTAAGCTAACCATTCATGTATAAGTTGATGAGACACCTGCGTTCCTTCATATGTGCCGCACGAACGCGTACATATTTTGATACCGGTTATATTGCTATAAATATTCAATTAACAAGGTGTCATTCCCGGCTGGTAATAACGTAGAAAATGGATTTTTTTTTTTTTTTTTCGAACTGACCTACACTGCCGGCTTATTCCGCCTTCACAGTTCCACCGGACTACTAAGGGGAGCGCTTAGGGCACTCACCCGATTGTTTTTAGGCGAAACATCTCAAGGGCACTCGGTGCACCTCGGCTTGAGCTGTCGCCGGATTCCCGAACTAACTAAGCTAGCTAAGCTATCTATCCATACAATACTCATATATGAATTCGTGAAAAATGCATGTGTGACCATGCATGTTTCACGAATGTATATGTGTATTTGGTATCTGACTACTGTGTTACGTGACCTATTTCAGTCCGAAAAGGGCAAAAAAAAACAGCCCACCACTGAGTGCCTAGATGTGCAAGAGTGTGGGGTGATCGTGTAAGTGTAGAACATGTGTAAATCACTGTATTCGCGCGAGTAACATACTCGAGGGCTCCACACCGAGGGACTACCTAGGCTCGAGCAGTTACAAGAAAAATCGCGACGAGTGTGCGGGATCGAATCTTCACCCCCCGCTCACGGAGGCGTGAGCAGAGAGAGTCGCGGGCGTGGGCGCAAACACGCATCTTTTGAGAGGGAATCGAGCTAAAAAATAAAGTACAACGGCACGGTGCCGATTTAACTAAATAATTACGTAACAAATCCTAATATATCGGTCTATTATGTATGAACACGCGGGTTCGATCTGATATTTTGATTTACGCGAATTTATTTATGCGCGGCGCGGGTTAATTGCTGTACCGTGGTCGCGACGGCCGGGAAAGCGGAGATAGCGTTTAAGAGCCCGAGCTCAGACGTACTATTAACTAACGCGTTAAATGCGATTATCTCTTGTACATCGTGTACCAAGAGTAAGCGAGCTATCCAGTCTATACCGGAGGTCGATGCTGAAACCGCGATAGGTGGCGCAGGAGTGGACAGAGCCTTCGGGGGCTGGGGCTTGGCTTTAGGAGCCGAGAGAGCTGGCGGGGAAGGCCTTACGCGCCAGGAGAGCGCGCTCGGCGGAGTAGCGGATGCTGCCGGCGCACTGGAGGTGCCCGGCAGTTCGGGGAAAGCCTTCTGGCTTTGCATGGGCGGAGGCGGAGGCCGATTCGTCCGAGTCGGCGGGCCGTGCGCCCTGGACCGGGTCGCACGACCGCCGCGACGGTGATAGGACGAGCGAGGCGCACGGGGACACCCGCGATAGTTCGCGGTATGACCCGTTTGCTCGCAGAGGACGCAGCTCGGAGGCTCGACGGATTCGGGAGTGCGGGGGCACTCCTTAGTGGAATGATCCCCGAGACACTTGACACACCTGGGACGCAGGTGGCAGTGTCGGGCGGAATGACCGTACACCTGGCAGTTGTGACACTGCGAGGGTACCTGGGACTTGCGAGGAAGCTCGACATAGACAGGGGACAGGCCGCAAACTGAGTTGAGGCTGAAAATAGCCTTGCCTTCCAAGGAGCGGTCCAGAGTGACCAACACCAAGTTGAAGGGGGCCTTCGTACGGGGGTGGCGCATGCGCTGCACGCTCCGGACTGGGAAGTCCTGACCGTTCAGGCAATCGCAGATGTCGTATTCGGTGAGCTCAGAGGGAACTCCCCGAATGACGACACGGAGGCGGCGCTCTTCCTCGAGCGCGTGGGTGAAGAAAGGGAGCTGACGCTCCCTGAAGTATCTGGTGAGCTTGCGATGCTCATCGGGGGTCGAAACACGAATAGAAATGCCGGCAACAGTGTTGACGGCAGACTTGTAGACGATTTCCTTCGACTTAAGGTCTTCAGAAATCTCTACCCATCGAGCTTTGTCACGGAAGGTGACGGGAGGCGGTAGGCGTGGCTTCTTAGCCGCGACCGCGGGTTCCGCAGCCGAGGCTTTAGCCGAATTCGCGGCAGAGGGCGTGGGAGAGGCTCGGGGCACCCGAGCGCCACCTATATTGGGCTGCTTTGGGGTCGGACGTCCCGCAGCAGAGTCACTATCGGTCTGAATCGCGGCGCGTGGGCGTTTACCGCGGCGCGTGACGGTTGTGAAACCGTCGTCATCGGCGGGCGTGGTCGCGGGCGCAGGCACGGTCACGGGCGCAGGCACGGTCGCGGGCGCAGGCACGGTCGCGGGCGCGGTCGCGGGGACTGTATCGTAGTCCATGTCCGAGTCGTCATCGGAATCGAATTCCGAGAGCCTCGTGAACGGGTCGTCCGGGAGATTCGCGAAAGGGTTCGCGGAGAAACAACGCGGTATCTTACCGGGAGGGTTGCGCGCGTAGACTTTCCGGAGTCTATTGTATTCCGTGACGAGTTGCGGGTCTTCCTTTTCGACGAACATGTGGAAGCGTAACAGTTCTTCGAGGTGGACGGTATCATCAACGGCCGGAAGGGCCGGATGGGCACGCGGGGTCGCGGGGGTAGACATGACTAACCTCCCTGCCTGAGGGGCAGGGGGGTGCGCCTAATTCAAATCTAACGGACAATCCGTGTCCGGGCCAAAGGGAAAACGCGACGCGACGCGAACGCGAATCTTTTCTTCAAAACTGCACACGGCGCGGCGCGAAGAACGACGCTCTGCACGGCACACGACGCGCTGCACGACTCTCGAAGCGCAGCACGAGGCACGACGCGTAGCACGGCGACTCGACGCACTGCAAACAGTGTGCACGGCTTCGCACCGAAAAGTGCGGTTTAAATGGTGCACTAATGGAGATGCACCGTCGCTCTGAAAAGAGCGTACGATCGACAGTAGCCGCTCGAACACACTAAACTTCCGGACACACACGAAAATATCCGACAACTGCGCGCGAGTTGCCGAACTTAACGGACCGTCAGAGCTGCGAGCGGGCGCGTGCGCACTCGGCCGCTGCTCAAACGAGACTCTCTTTTTCTTTTCCAAAAAACTTTTTCTAGAAAATGGAACCGAATCTTCCATTTATAATACTACCATTGTAATGAAATGAAATGATATAAAGGATGAATGAAGATCAATCTATACTATCTTCTGTCTCACCCTCTCATTTATCTAGATAGTATAGGTCGTGTTACAATTATAAAAAAGATTACTAAACAGATACTTGCAGGACAAAAAAAAACATTTAGAAAACAGAAAAAAAAACCCTATTGAGTTTTGAAAGGAAAGAAATAAGGTAAGCTGAAACACGGTCTCTATGATAATTTTAGATTCAATTAAATTTTTATCCGTTTTTTATTTTGTAAATGAAGTAGAATTTTTTTAAACTTATATCTTGTTTTGTCGTAATAAGTTAAGGTATATGTAAATTGTTTCTTTAAATCCTTGACTCACATACACGTATAAAGAATATTAAGATTACTGATAACATAACATGTACAATGTACATGCAGCTTAAGATGTATGTATTCAAAAGGCACTAATGAATATAAGTTTATTTTATTTTATAACCTTTACGTATAATAAACACTCTTGACTGATCTTCAAAGAGTTTTTAATTGTTTTTTGACGTAACTTAGAAACTTATGACACCGGTAATTATGCTTGAGTATTTAATGTCGTATCCCTGATGGCTGAATGCCAGATAATTATATTACTTTACCGAGTTCCGTTTTCCCTAAATAGGAATAGTTTCGATTGATCCGCACCAAACGGTATCCGATTCGTGTGTACCATCGGGACAACGCCCTGACAACATGGAATCGCGGAATTTTGTAAGAGATCTGTATTTATTAGAGTGATAATGTTTTTAAATATTTTGATATGGAAACTAAAAAGTTATGATAGTACTCGAATATAGTAAATCCTTTCATTTCACATACATTTATTAGAAGTCCCTTTAGTGGAAATGCGGTAGGATTAATTACACAGAAAATGATAGTATTGTTTTTTTTTTTAAACTGTCAACACATTAGTTTCTCTTTAACGAAAGCTCAGGACTCATGGAATGTTCAAGAAAACAATTAATAAGTGAACGTCGTTCCCTTTGTTTTTAATTAACTGAAAGCAACAAAACGCGCGAAACGTTGAATTAGTCATAACTCGTATGGTTTCAATATAATTACAACCACTGCAGAGATATATATTCCCGCTGAGCGTATTTTATCGTTTAAGTCTTGTTAATAGGCTATGTGGTTCTAAAGAATTATTTGATTTTATAACGTCATCTCTTTTCTGCTACGAAACCAACCTTACTTGTTTTCATAAGCATTACTAAAAAGTACCGTCCTTCACGGCACGAACAAAAAAGTCCGGTAGTCCGGTGAAACTGTAGCGGCCTTAATAAGCCAACAGTGTAGTCAGATTGAAAAAAAAATTGTTTGTCATATCGTGCAGACGTGAAATGGTCACTCTGACGTGTTCTCTCGTTATTCTAATAAGGCGTGACCAAGTAGACCAAGATTGCAGAGACGCAACGGTCACCGCAAATTGTTAAAATAAAAATAAAAATCTTCTATTTTTCATACCATTTTAATGAAATGTTGTACACAGGAAGTATATGTTATTTAAAACTGATAAAGTATATATATTATCAGAATTACTTTTACATAAAAAAATAATAAAAATTAAAAATGTATTCAATTGTTAAACTAGTTTAATATTTCCGATTTTTATTACATTTCATACACGGAAAGTACAAAGTTATTGTAAAATTAATAGACGATGAAGATTAAAAACATAAAATAAAATATTTCAACTGATTTTTGTGAAATTTGTAAACGGGAGTAGGACTTGCCAAAATCGAAAATTTTATAATATCATCAGTAACAATTTTAGAAACCATAAAATATACCCATATTTGAATAACATGAAGTAATATAACGAGGCGAAAATAAATACTACTTACAAAAAGCGTGCAGAGCCGCAGGTAGATGCTAGTTATATTATAAAATCATAGTAAAAAAACTTTAAAATATACAAACGTCATCAGAGACTACTTTAATTTAACTGGTCTCTGCTAATGTCATTTGATAGTTGTACATTATTAACGATGTACATTTTTTCATATTTTTTTAGCCCAATTATTAATTCAAGTGCATAATATTTCAATGCACACGTCAGAAATAGGAACAGATTTTTAAAACGATTATGTCTCGGTTATTCTTTCAGGCAGCGGCTCAATCGATGTAGATTCGTTAATATGCCTGACCTATTCGTGGAGGACAATATCGCAATGAAATAATAAAAAGATGGCATGACATTCTCTTGTGTTCGTGTGACTAGCTACTACGTTCCAATTGAAAATCTGTCACCAAACACATATAGGTGTTTTTCATCATCTACACTTGAAACAACGATTACTCTTCAAGGCTTAGCGTATTATCAAGCTAAACTAAAGATTAGAGAAACCATAGACAATATACTTTATTATGATTGCGACATGCGAGGCGATATACTTACTTGACTGAGTCGTCGGGAAGAGCAAAAGCATTACTATCAACATCGGTTGCAGCGCCTCCTGGAGCGCGAATTATTGTATCGGGGAATCTATAACCTTGGTAGTAACGGAGGGAGCTCCTGATATGATACTGGGTCTTAGTCGGGTCAGTAAACGTAAGACCGGGGAGCTTCGGAAGACCCCATGCCATTTTCACTACAATTATTTATAATTAAAATTATTAAAATGTCATGCTAATTCTTAATTAATATATGTCGTGGTGGTCGTATGGTTGACGGGTGGAATATCAATCCGATGCCCACAAGTTTCAACCACGGCATGTATCAACAAATTTTTCGGAATTCGCGCAAACTTACTTATTAAAATTTCTAAATAATTTGAATTGGTAACACTATCGGCTGACGGAAAAGGAAAACATCGTGAGGAAACCTGAACATGAGAAATGTTTTTGTAGTACCATCGTATGTTGGAAAATACAGAAGTGTGGATTTATAGGAGTTTGAAATTGTCAATAGATACCTTCCTTCAGGAAGAGACCTTTCGCCCTGCAGTGGGTCTTATGTAGACCGATGATGATAATAATATAGTATACACAGCCTACTATTTTGCTAAATTATCTACTATTATGTGAATCGCTTTACAGAAGATTGAATTAATATATATTTCAACGTCTATCTCCTTTATGACAAATAGCTGACAAGGAAGTAATTTTAATAATGACCGTTACTCAGTTTCCAGAACAATTTCAATTATAATTGTGAAATTTTTAACCTCTTAACAGTTTTTAAAACTCCGTAAATCTCATTTTCCTTCCATTTTATAAATGACTATTTTGTTATACGAATAAATGAAACATACAAATTAAAGTAATTTAACAATAAACTCACCTAAAACGATACAAAAACGACAAGTTTATTTTTTATAAACAAACAATAACGTCTTAAAAAACCAAGAAAAAAGTAAATATTCCCGAAAATGTGCTTTGATAAAATAAACAAAATTGTGACAAACGACGTTGAGTAGACAGCTATTGGAATGACAAACAGAAGCGTAACTAAGTAACGCGGGAGTTACGCCGATAATAATCATAGCTTTCTCGTTCTATGTTAAATTATATCTATCACTAAACAGGTCAACGATACGTATTTTTTAGTCTATGAGTGTATTACACTGATTCTTAGGTTTAAACATAAGTGAAAATATTTTGCTATTAAATACATCACTAGGTCATTTTAAGTTTAATATTTTTTACAATTTACGATGTATTATTTGTGATCATTAGTAAGGGAAAATGCCAATGTGTAATTTTTATTATTGTTCATAGTACACATATTTATATCAATTCTAACCATATCGTATCGGAATGATCCGATGCTATGATGTATTTGAGTATATGAGATATTGAATCTATATAAGTTATTTTATGTATATAGTTAAACAATATTAAAAGATACATGTATTTTATTCACAAACAGATACAAAAATAATAATTATATACTAACTTTTACTCGCGGCTTTGCTCACGTTAGTGTAGATTTGTTTTACGCAAAATATAGTATATTTTTAAGCATAAAAGCGTAACAAACAAACTAGCACGCAAGCAAGCAAACGAACCAACGAACGAACAAACAAGCAAATTCCCTTTATCATTTATAATATTGGTAACGTTGCTATACGTTTGTATAAAATATCTACTTAAAAAACTACTGAAAGATATTACAAAAAATATATATTGTAGTAGCTAGGAACTGCTCGCGCCTTTTTCGTTTAAACTAGATTGTAGTGCCTAATATTTTGCCTATAATATATAACTTTGTTTTCTATCTAAGAAATAATTCTTAAAATCTGATCCATAGTTTCAAAGATAACCTCCTACACAATTTAGTGCCAAATTGCGCCTTCTTATAATAGCAATATAGATGAATCGAACAGAGTAACCACAATAATAATATAAAAATGTGAATATCAGAATAAACTTGTGGTTCTTCTCTGTATTATAAAGATATTCTAATAAATGTATGATTCTTCTCTGTATAATAAAGAAACTATTTTCAATAAACTTATAGTTCTTCTCTGTATTATAAAGAAATTCTGATAAACTTATGAATATTCTCTGTATTATAAAGAAATTCTAGTAAACTTTTGGTTTTTCTCTGTTTTATAAAGAAACTTTCGGTTAATTAGATACGAAGTTAGAATATAATTTGCGTGGAATATAGTAACGTGGATTTAGTTCAGTCAGGAATACTTTAAAGATGATGGACGTTGCGTCGGTTTGCTACGAGTATGTTTTGTATCCACTTGATGGATGGACCCTTTGTATTTATAACAGAAACTCTATTTCAACTCACATTAAATTTCAGTTACCTATTATATAAAAGTCCGCGCGATGAAGGTGAGACCTTCATAAATATAACGTTTTAAACTGTATAATGGCATGACATTATGTGCATATTAATTTGTTTTTATTCTTATTCTTTTGTATTGTATATACCTATTGAGATCATAAATTCTAGCAAAAACTTTGAATGTAATTAATTATACCCTTTTTGATAATAGTATAAAAATATATAGGTAATGAAAGGTAATTATATTTACAATACAATTTTATTTACACTATTCAAATTGCCCTTCCCCATTTTGAAAATATGCCCTTAATCAACCTGACTAGTCATCTATCGCATAATTCTGCCGCTCGAAGAGACAACTCATTCTGATAAGGTTTTACGCAAACTCTTTTCCCCAAATATTGCCATATTTTGTATTTCAGTGGGTTTAAATCAGGGCAAGAAGGGAGACAGTCTTCATGCTTGATAAAGTCAATTCCAAGGACGGTCAGCCAGTTTATGCCAGTCAATTCGTGCCTTATGATCTGACGCAATATCATGCTGGAGTATCCAGTGTCAGTTTTCGAATATTGTTTGGGAAAGAGGTTAATTATGTTTGTTAGGAACTGCATTTTGGCACACAACAGTACTGAGTTTCTCTTACAAACACTCCATATTTGAAAATGAATAAAAGTTAATTAATTTTTCATTTGCGAAAAGTGTGAACGTTCTATTTTCGAAATTAGTCGAAGTATATCTGACCCGTGTTCGAAAATTAAAACTAATAAGGTTGTGACAGAACGTATGACCCGACCAGATATTCACAGATGAAACCGCAGTATGGTTCTAGGGCTTTTTCTAAATCCGTCTGCCTAGCTCAAGTTGAAAATATGTCGCGAAACACCTGTTGGTGTGTTCCGGCAGCTCCACTTTGAGAGCCAGTCCGCCTCTAGACATAGCGTATTTACCATCTTAGACAACATGGTAATTTAACATTAGAAGGTATTATACTCAAACGCTAAAACTTAAAAAGTATAGAAAAAGTAATACAACACGACAACTGGCCCCTATACACTGAGTCTATGCCTTATCCAGCATAGTGGCACGCTAAGGTCCAATTCTAAGATCAGTCTGTGACTCTGTGTATATCCAATTACTAAGCGGGTTGATAGTGATCTATACCCGATTACGTTACGACCACAATGAACGTGATCGTAGTGATTCTTCTTTTGTTTGTTATACTTCAAAATCTAGTATATACTCAGCAGTCGAGAGAATAGTAAGCTGACACAACAACGGTAACTAGTACCGTTGCCAACTTTTTTTTGAGAAAAATAACTGTATCTAATACTATAACTAAAAAATATATATATTTGCAAGAAAAATAAGTATGTTTCATATTTAACCTTTTATTTCCTTGAACACATTTGTTTGTGTTTTTAGAACATTTGGTTGACTTTGATAGTTTCATAACTACTTTTACAATATTAGATTTCAAGTTTAGATTCAAATAAATTAATAATTCAATTTTTATTAAATATATCAGAAAACGATCAGTGAAAAGGGAGTTCGTTGGCATTTAGACTAATTAAATAATATTTTCTAAAAATCCCAAGTAAAGTATTTTGTCTACTTTATTTATATGCAAAAGTATAAAGTATATTTATCAAAAATAAAGTAGTATACGTTATTATAAACTATGGTTGGCAACTCTAGTAGCTAGTGACGTATTAAAAATTTCTCCACGATAGCTGTTGTTTGTGGATTGTACTGTGCTTACCATCAAGCACAGAGTCGACTACTACAAAAAACCTTGTAACTACTTATAATAAAATTATGACATTTTTGCCTTTACACAGTAAGTACCTTAACTTTATTGAAAAAATAAAATTCATTGAGGTTCAACGAAAAGTCATAGAAGGTAGGATGGCTCAGAGAATGAAAATTCTTTGTTTTACATTCTTATATTAAAACTAGATGACCCGGTGAACTTCGTATCACTTACACATATTTGTGTAAAATGTGGTCCAAATTTAATACTAAATTTTATATACATTATAAATGCAACACAGTTAAGCATTTAATCAATTTAAAGCATTCCTATGTACAATTTTTTTTCTTCAATTAATACCTCATACTACAACTATGAAACAGACAAATTTCTGAACGCAATATATTTGACACACGGATGACAATATTTTATTTCTAAAATGACAAAAAACATCAAATGTTTCATAGCTAGGAACATTTTGTATTCGAAAATTAAATTCTCTTTTTTAGTATTTTCCTTTACTTATTATTTATGTTTCTCTCCGTATAAACCTTCCCTAAACTTCCACAAATATTTCAAGTCATTCTCGAGTTTTAGCGAGACAAACGAACAGCAATTCATTTTGATATATATAGATCGATTTCAGGTGTACTGTAAGTACACGCCCTTAAAAAATTATAATTTCATGTAATACATACATAAACACAAGCTGTTGTGATAAAACTATTAAAATGTTATCAAATGATATATTTCCGGGAATAAACTATTTATTAAAAAATTACTTGACATAACCTCAGCACAACACAAAACTCACTTCCCACTTCTTTCTCCGATTCGTGTCGCATTGTTACGTCGAGTCCTTGATTGTAAGACCTTTACATTTCATATTTCCCCTAGGGAAATCCCGTGAGCGATCACTCAGTCGTACATAAGATCTTCATTCTAAAACGACTGATTCAGTAAAGTATAATAGAATTATATTACTAGCGAATAAGTCATATAAAATGTCATATAACATGTTAGTAGTAGATTTGATATTACTTCGCTAGTTTCTCCTGGAATTGATTGGCTGCCACGTCTCCCTGCTTCAAAGTTCGTTTGGTATATTATTTGCTTAATATCTATAAGGAAAAAAAAATCAAAAAGCATTAATAAAAAACCGAAAAACCGAAATATTAGTAAATTAACCAATCAAACCGACGATTAAATCCGTAGACAATGCTGTTGTAAAGAATAAATGTCAAGACAACTTGAAATATCTTGCAGATGAGACGTAAAGCGGACACAAAAGGTAGACATTGCTGCAGCTAATTAATTTCGTATGAAAGTAGTGAATTAACATCAAATTAGTATTAATGATGGACTTCTGCAAAGCTTCATTATTTAGATACACAATAAATTTACAACAGAACGACAAAACTATTGATCCTACGAGTAATCGCTTGAAAATATTAATAAAATCGCAAATGCTCGTTTGTCTGTCAAAAAGTATTATTGGTACTGACATAAATATTACGCCCTAGCCTCTAACACAAAGCAAGTCTATAAAAGGTGTAACGACTAATTTTGTAGCCCGATGAAGTTGTAGAGGTCTGTCAGGCCAAAAACCGTAGCCAGTAAAAAATGGAGCGGATATCATTCTCGCGCGGAGTGCCGTGTGATTCACATATCTGAAGACAATAAGTAACTATATCAAGAAGTGTATTACTGTATCGATTACTAAAGATAACGTCATACCCTTATAACTACCTAATGTCAGCATATATATATAAAAATCTTTGTATATAAGTTATATATTTTTTATTATAGCAGGTATACAATGGCAATTTAATTAGGTTTTTCCCGTCTAACTGTATAAATAATTATATTACCAATCACAATTTCATATATTAAATGTATACTGTATGGCAAAGTACTGTGAAACACTTAATTTAATATACGACCCGTATAATCGATCCAAAAGGATTACGCAAAGTCGCAACAACTCACCGCATCAAAGGATCCCCATATTCCAGTTACGAAACGTTTGACATATTTAAATTCGCTATTCAACTGCTTTGTTATATGACTTTGTAATTAAACACTTTATAGTATTTATTCATTAATGCTATTTTACTCTATTAGCGACTCACCCCTGCCTCATATGGATACAATGTACTATTGTGGCGTCATAAGTGCCTAAACGATTTAGATCCACTTTTTGACGGTTTGATATTTATAAATCATTAAAGTGATATAAACTAGCTGACAATATTCACACAACATTTTTATATTGGTTATGCATAGTTTTAAACCAGCGACAACTTCTAGAATATTTACTGACATTGTATGTAGTAAAATTGGCAATTTCGATGTACATGAAATATTCAACGTAATTAAGATATGTAGATGGGTAAAAAAATTAATATACTCCATATTAATTAAAATTAGGTCCCTAATTACCAGTCATGCTTTAATAATATGGAAAAGATAAAAACGATTACTACAAGTTAGATAGACTTCGTACATTATTTTATAGATTTTTTTAAGATATACAATTTCGTGCTATATTCTGTTTGTGGCGCGTAGCGTTACCAATGTAAGTGGCCAAAACTCATTCTTCGGGCCTCATTATAAGGTATAGACTTTTTTTACCTTATATAAACTTATGCCTTATATTAATTCATATATTATACATATAAACCTTTTGAAAGACATTCTCTAAACGTTAGTGAAAACCGTAGCAGAATCTGTTGCGTAGTTTAAAATAACTAAGAAAATACAAAGACAGACACGAAAAACGATTTTCTTTTGTAATATTTATGATATTATATTTATATCAGTATGTTACTCTTATTTTAAGAATTTATACATTATAAAAAATTACAATATATAAATGTTAGTTTTCAAATTTACTTTGGTGTTAACGCCTATAACTCGTGACTATTCTATACAAGTTTAGTAGCACCCACAAACATAGAACCGAATTCATAGTGTACTCAGTACTGGAAACCTTTACGAATAGGAATTCAAGAACAACCAATTTAATATTTATTTACGAAGAATATTCAACAGTGAATGATCAAAGAGATGAAGGTTCCACCTTATAAATATCCTCAGTGAGCCTTGAAATAATCTAAGTTTACGTCGCTAATACTAAGCACAGTTGACAAATTAATACCTTTACAGCTCAGTGGAGTTGAATAAATAAATCCACCCACGAACCTCCCTCGCTTACTCTGAACTTAAATAGCAACGAATGTATATTTAGCCAACAGTAATAAATCGTATTTTATTTTTAGCGATCGAAATGGCGTACTTACTGAAGTGTATTTCGAGTGGCGTACGGATGGCGTATCATAGAAGGTACTGCGCAAGTTTCCCTTTAGTATTCTCAGAAGAAGTTCACCGAGCCAAGGCAACAGACAAACCCATTGTGGCTCTGGAATCTACCATTATAACTCACGGAATGCCTTACCCTCAGAACTTGGAAACTGCTTTAGAAGTTGAGAATATTATTAGACGACAAGTAAGTTAAGGAACTTATTTCAACTTCAATGACTTAGTAACTTATCGAGGCGATAATATTATATTTGTATTTTACTACTAGCTGATATCCCTGACTTCTTCTGTACTGTTTATTATGTTTATATTTTAGATACATAAAAGTAAATTGTGTGGTTGTTTGAAGCCACGATGCAAGTGGTACTTTTTTTAGGATTGTAAGCATTTACTTAAAAATTTTCTGAAAGTTATTCGATTTAGGATATTAAAATCATGTGTTTAACCTTTTTAAAAACTGAACACAATACTTATTTAAATAATTGAATCATTTTGAACTGAGCCATGGGCGCCGCCATATTAGGGTTGGCTGCTCTACCTTATGTCTTTCATTTTACCTCTACTCTGCGGCCGGGTGTAATGTGACATGCCATAGATGGAAGAAAAATTTGAAGCGATGTAAGAAAAGTTTCACTTTAAAAAATTTAGGCAAAAATATACTATGCTTAAAAATTCTTTAGTTTGAAACTTTAATATCTTTATATTGAATGAAGATAACGCTATATTATTTTATATAAGGGCCAAATATCTATGAAGTAAAACCTAAACACAATTGACTGTGTAGTCCGGTGGAACTGTAGAGGCCTGATGAAGCCAACAGTGTAGGTCAGTATAAAAATAAAAACGATTGACTGAAGGCTATCCAGTAGTTTTTCGCATGATGAGCGCACCACAACACACCTCTACCATTTTATTTACATAGATGAAACACTACATACGAGTTTTTATAAAATAATGTTACAATTACTATAAGTATCTACTCTATAACTATTTGAAATATTATTGTATTTATTTAATCTTTATTGTACACCATTATAAATATATATTATAAAACATTACAAAATATGTCATTATTAGTACATAGGGCGGCCTTATTGCTAATATAATTTTTTTCCAGGCAACCTTTAGATGGATATGTTCCAAATAAATAATATACTACTCAAAATGTATGAACCGTTCACAATAACGTGCGTAATTCAGTATCTTTCTTTTCCGTTTCAGTGTTATTGAAAATATTGTTGTCCGTGAACCATCATTTAACCTCTTCATTGTTCATTTCCGTGTATATAGAACTATAAAATTAATGTACAGAAAAATAACTTTTTAATGCGTAAGAATAATTAGGTGTTTTAAAAAAATAATATCCATCTGCTTTTTAAATGATTGTATGTTATTGATTATTGCACTATCACGTTATATATCGTCGCTTTAGAACAGGTGACATTGTAATACATATTGCTCTATAGTTTACCGGAATTCACTAATAATACTGTTATTATTGCATACTCCATATTTTAATTTACGTGCTTTTAAGTTTATACTCAAAGTGATTGTAACAATTTGTTTTTATGTTTCCATTATAATCAGGGTGCTGTACCTGCCACGGTGGCGATACTCAAGGGTCAACTGACAATTGGCTTAAATGAAGATCAACTTCAAAACTTAGCTCTGGCCAAAGGTGTTATTAAGACGTCCAGAAGAGATTTAGCTCCAGTTATTGCTGCGAAACTCGATGGAGCAACCACAGTCGCTGGCACCATTGTAGCTGCTGAACTTGCTGGCATACCAATTTTTGTAACCGGTGGTATAGGTAAGTTATTGATTAAATAATAGATCACTTTTAAAAGTTCTAGTTTTATATTCGTAGATAAAACAATAAATTGACTAATTAAATCTGTGATCAGTGATATGATTGTACTACGACTAGTTGGTAAACACATCTGTACATACGTAAGTTGCTCCAACTATCCATATAATTGTGAATGAATAATATATAGAATACTATTTTGTTAATGAGAAGTTATTTTTCTTACAACAATAGACTGCTTTTTGATCCATATTAAACCCTGGACTGTCCAAAACCATAAAAATTTAAGTTCCATACAAACGAATGTAGAACGCATGAGGCGCAGATCAACAGACTGTTGCCAGCATAAGCTTAAAAAAATAACTGATTTATTACAAAACTTTGAAAAATAACAAACTATGTATTGTAAAATTATAATTTTGATGTAAAATATATTGTTAAATATTTTTTCCGTTATACGAACTTTCTTTTATGAAACCATGAAATTAACCATATGCGATGTCGTGATAAAAAAAATTAAAAACATAATCCGCCATTTTGAATTGTGGGTCTTCTGGCTCATTCGCTTACTCTCTTTTCATATGGAGATTACTCACTTTTCATTTGGAGATTTTCAAACATTTTCTTCTATAGAATCCTTGTCCTCACAATTGAAAGCACAACAAAAAAGTATTATCCAAATAAATGCAGCAATTCTGAAGTGATGTGTCTCCATACAATCTCCATACAAGACAATCTTAATATAGATTAACACGAATCAACTTCTTACATATTTTGTTGCGCTGAAAACGATATGAACTACTGTGTGTGAGTTTCCTAAGAAGCAGTTACTCCCAATAGTCCTAATTGATATATTCCTCATATTCGCTTATTTTTATTTAAATTAACTTATATCGCGCGTGTGAAAATTTTTAATAGATTGTAAGCTACTTGATGAGATTATGACAGAAATATATAACAAGGTAGTTTAAAATAGATCTCAATTTTATTTTGAGTAGAAAAACTATAAGAATAGAAAGCATTGTGAACCATTTTTGGATCATGTTTAAAATTTCAAGTCTCAAGCTCAACCAACGGAAAGTTAGTCAAAATCCATTTATGCTAAAAATGAAAACGCTTTAATACGAGTATATATATAAATAAGTAACAATAAAACAGTTCAGTACAATTTTCTTCTCCGTTTAGTCAACTGATTTTCTTTTTTTATTGTTTAGTAGCTAGTTATAAATCCACCCCCAACTAAAGAGCAACTCAGCACTCCTTGTTCTGAGAAGCCTGACGCGACGCCACGTTACTTTAGATAAGCGCATCCTTGTGCTCAGTGTTCTGTTGGTTTCATTGTAGAAATAAGTTGTCTTAAAACAATATCGCAAGCACATAAACGCTATATAGATATAACATTCGTTTTTTAAAGTCTTCTTCTTCCTCTTTAATTTATGGCACCGTGTCTAGGTAATACACTATTCCGCCAATGTCATGTAGATATAGAGTGAGCGCTATCTGAGGCAGATAATGTCATAAACGAAGGAGAGCAATTACAAAATGTAATTCGTGAAAAGAACTTAATTATTTAGTGTAATTTGTATTCAGACTGAGTTATTGTAACTTTCGCAAAAAAATAAATACAACCAAAATTAGATTTATATTTTCTAAGTCTTCTTCTTCTTTAATTTGCGGTGCCGTGTGTAGGTAATACACAATTCCGCCAATGTCATGTAGATACAGAGTGAGCGCTGTCTGTGGCAGATAGTATCATAAACGAAGGAGAGCATTTAAAAAATGTAATTTGTGAAAAGATAATAATTATTTAGTGTAATTTATATTCAGACCGAGTTATTGTAAAAAAATAAATACAGCCAAAATTAGACTATGTAACGATTGAGATATAGATAATCAGATTAAAGTTTGATTTTGTTATTTGCTTCACGCACGATTTGACAATCTAATGACGAGCGTTAATGTTGCCAGTAAAGAAAAAAATGTTCATATTCGTTTTTTCGATACCATCGAGGAGTCAAAACCTTGATTTATAAATCTATATCCGTCGTAGTTCATGCTCCTTACGTGTATGATTCTACAATATTTGTACAATACTCAACGCACAAAATAATATGCATATATTGTCGACACGTGAAGAAAAAAATTTGTACCCGCTATTATAGTATGTAGGGTATGGTAGGTAATTTCAACTACTGGACAATCATTAATAAAAATAAATTGATAATAAAAGCAATATATATCTAAAAACCATTAAAATAATATATACTATTCTATCACTACGAATAAAAACGGCTCTTGGTGTATCTAAGATCGATAAACTCGAACACTGAGTGACTGATCACTATGGCCATTGACAGACCTGAGTATTTTTTCTTGGAGAAGGTATTTTGATATTCACATTACTATAAGTCGCCACGAGGTGACACTAAACTATATCATACTAGCTTTGGTCCGAGGTTTCGTTCACGAACAATATGGATTTGACTTATCCCACGGAAACAGCAATTTCTTCTGGATAAAGAGTACCCTATATCTGTTCCTTAATGAGTGAAAGCGTAACAAACAAACAAATAAGCACACATTCGCATATATAATATTAATTACAATTGTTATTAAGCGGATTTATCATTTAAATGTGGACGAAGTCGCGGGTGCTTGATAGTCATTAATAGAATGCACACGCGCAATACCACAGAAAAAGGAAAAACAATAAACTCACAAGAATAATAAAGAAAATATTTGTATATAAAATCCGTATAGCAGTTTTTTTCTTAAGAACTAAACTACTTCATAAATCAAAGCGTTTACACTAATCAAGCTCCATTCCGTGTGAATTCAGATGTAACTATATATGGTTTACGAACAAAACAAAATAAGGAAGGAAACAGAAAGTCTAATTTATAGAGAAGCTAAATTTCAGTTTATATATTTAAATATCGTTACACGCGGTTTTAATACAGTAATTATTTTCGACGCGTTATTTTATTTTTACTAATATTTGACGATTTCTAATATAATTGAAATTTGTATAGACTATGAATTTTTGAATGAAGTATTCGTATATATTGTCTGGACACAATTTTTCATAAAAACTATAAAGTTATTTTATTTAGTCATGCAAGTATAATTGACAATTTATACTCTATATATTTTGTAATGAAATATACTTGCCGTATACCGAATTTCACTAAAACCCCTTAGGCCCTTTTAGACCGAACATGCACTTTTTAACCTCACAAACTTAGTTATTATCTTTTACAATAGTCTTATTTTACAATGATATATACAATAAAATAACACATTATGAATAATGTACTGACAGAACTACTATATTAATATATATAGGACAGTTGACGATATTTTTTTTTGTCCAGAGGTGCCACACCATGTGACCTTATTTCATTCGTGATGGAGAATACTTGTATATCTATAGGTTATCTTTCCACTGAAACCTTTGAAGATAATATACTTAGAACCTCTCCATATTAATGAATTACTTACACCAGTATTGCACTGGAACGTAGTTAAAATTTATCGAGGAAGTACCTTAAACAATGACGAAGAATGTCTCTAAGTAGCTTATTGAGATAACATTGAGAAAAGAGAGTATATGAGAACCATATATTTGCTTTATTAAATTATTCTATGTAAAACTACTTTGTGATAGAGCGTCGTCGCGGCGCGCCGACCCGGGCTTAAATGTGACAGTCTAAAGTATTGACAACCCTAGACGCAGAGTTGTTTGAAGAAAGCTTTTAAAAGTTACGTAATAGAATAGCTATTTTCATTATTCACGGTATGCAATCTTCTGCATGAATGCACTAAGCATTTCAAAAACACAGTCAAACATACATAGGTTTTCAGTTTTTGTTATTTCAAGGATTTTACTTGGGACGTTCTTCTTATATCTAGTATTTGACTTCCATTTCCACAATATATGTGTGCATATATATCGCATTATGAGTCATCTCTTATTTTGATTTTATATTTTCATTTGAGCCCGCAAATACAAAGTTATCTCTGATTTAATTTATTTTCGCATTCACATACAAATGGCCATATCTGGAGCAGACTATAACATCCAAAATTAATTCTTAGGATCAACAATATTCCTTTGATTATGCGAGTAAATAATCAATTAAGTATACTAACCATTTTGTAAATTTCTAGATTTTTATGTCTTGACTTTCCATGAATAGTCATTAAATATATTATTGTAATTGTACTTCAGATCAATATTAAAACAATTAATGTAAATATTTCGATGGACTATGATCATTGTTAGCATGAATTAAAAGTATTCACATATTTACGATTTAATCTCATAAAAACGGTGGAATGTCTTTCTCTTTAACCCTACAACTTATTGTGTATACATATTAATTGTGTATTCACTCAAACTAATTGGAAAACACTATTTAAACATACATTGTTCAACAATGAGGTAAGATGAATACAAATTTAATATCACCTAATTAATTCCTACAATATGTATGTACTCTATAAATATCAAATGAGTTCACAAAGTTCATAATTATTGTTTTATTACTTTTTTTTACATAATTTAACAGATGAAGAATAAACTTGGGTATACTTTACATTTAAAATTATACATACTTTTAATGTTTAGAAAATGAATAAGCAAAATATGTATAGTATGAAATATATATACACTGATATAAAATATCTAATTCCATTATTTCTATCTTATTGCTTTCCTTTTTCTCTTTAAATGTAGGACATTATTCGAAGTACTTATAGTACAAGGAAAAAAAGTTAATTACGTTAATTTGTAATTACCGGATTAGTTATATACTAGAAGAAGAAAATTGTTTAAACAAACAGGGAAAGTCTTAACAATTTTATAAATTGTTATATAACATTATTTATTGTTAAAAATAGGAATCGATTAAAAATAACTTTTCAATTAATCCTCGCTCCCAATTAAAACCTGAACATCTATGAATTTGTGCGAGCTACCTCACGAATAATAGGTACCTCCCCACTCACCCCCGTGTACCACACTCAATTAGTGAAGACTTCGGATCAGGACGTGCCTAAAGCCTGCATAATTAATAACACATTCCAAGTCGTGGAACGTCGTTTATCAGTTTGTAACTTTTGTTAAATTCAAATACCTCGACCTGTTTTACGGATATTTCACTAATTAATCCTTAGAAAACCCCCGATAGTTATAATATAAGTACAATATTAGTAAAATACAGATCGATTAATGTCCATACCGACCTGAAACTACAGAGTAGTAGTGGAGTACATAGATAATAAGCTTTTATAGGTTTTTCTTCGTTACATTTCAATAACAATCATATTAACGCGAATATATGTGCAAATGCCTCTCTAAAACAATTAAATTTAATATTACTACCACTTTATCATCAGAAGCATGTTATCGATGAGAATAATTTATGATTATTCAATATATAAAAAGTTCAATTTCGTAGTATATAAATTTAAAGACAATATAACTCTTGTCGTTTTTGGTTTTATAAATATCTTTAGATAATAAATATTAAAAAAATAAGCCCAAGACAATCTACTTTTAGAAGCATGTATATTTGTTCTTCTTATTTCGTATAACACAATGTTGAGAAAAATGTACATCATTTAAAATTGTATGTTACATTACTACTTAGATTATTTATACCAATAAATTCTGTAAAGATTAACTAAACTAGATATGTCTACAAATTATTAAATATAAAAATATATATCTACTTGAATTATATTTTAATTGAACACGTGAAATTACACCAGTGTTCACGATTATGAATAGTGCATTTGAAAAACAGCTGAAAACGTTGGGTAATGATGATTTAACAACTGCGGTCGTCAACTTTTTCACCTGCAAAATATACTGTTGCAAAAGCCTAAAAGAAAATGTTCTGTCGAGTTAAATGACGATAGAAACTTGTACCACGAAGAAATGAAACATTTATAAGCCGTAAGCCAGCAATGCTCGTGCTGTTGTTCTGGTCCAAAGAGTTTATTTTACCATTACCACTGATAGACAGACACAGTTGATATACCTGTCCTCAAATGTTGTCACCACAGTCTCTAAATACTAAATACTCAGACAAGATAGAAATTCTAGATAAATTTTGATTACATTGTTCTTTACAGTAAGCGTGAGCTACACAGTTGTTTGCTACTTTCGGCATATATAAGTATTCTTGCATAGAAATTTCGAAAGTTGAAACTTACTACGAATACTAAAAGTAATGGTGTGGTATACTCGTACAGTGGTGGTTAACAGTAATAATATTCGAGTCTATTATAAAGCATACTAGGTAAATAAATTAAGGGTATGATAAAAAGTTCCTTAATACTTCCAATTTAATGTATTAAATATGCCTAAACATAATAAACGTTACATATTTTATATCAGCTTTGTTCCATTTAAATCGTAACACTTCACTAGATAGTATAAAACAAAGTCGCTTTCTCTGTCCCTATATCCTTATGTATGCTTAAATCTTTAAAAGTACGCAACGGATTTTAATGCGGTTTTTTTATTAGATAGAGTGATTTAAGAGGGAGGTTTATATGTATAACAACATCAATTAAATAGTGGAGAAATACTATTATTTTTGAGGTTTCTAATGTGATGTCGTAAATAATTACATTTTTTCCGCTTACATTGCAACAAACGCAGGCTGAACCCTACGAGATTTATCAAAATAATCCACTAAGTATTGTACACATTGAAAAGGTCTAGAGAAAACTCCGGGATGGTATATGTCTATCTGTTATGGATATCCGACAATAACATATTTTTGACATTTACTTTTTACGACAAATAATGGCAAATTTTCGAAGCGATTTTAACCAATACAGCATTAATCCTTATCCAATTAAATACCTTAAATACATTGTTGATTTAATATAGATCTATATGGCCCTTTACAGCATTACAGCATATGATTTAAATGAATATTTTCGAAGATATTACAGATTTAAAAATTGCGGGACGTAGCATTTATTATCGGAGCTCTCTAGCGAGGAAAATAACAATACTTAATAAAAACGTGCTAAAAAAAGATAGCAGGAAATCTTCATGGTATAGGGAAAGGGGAATTGTTTTACTCCAAATTTAACGCGTGCGGGCCACGGGCAGTAATGAATAAATAAAACTACTGGATCGATTTTAATCATTTTTTCAGTGAATGACATAGGCTATATATTTTATACCCGTGGGAAGCCGGAGCGGGCTGCTAGTACATAATAAAGCGAACCAGATATATAAAAAAGTTCAGATATCAGTAAAATAATCAGTAAAATTAAGAAGATTAAATTCCATTTTCCATTGTCCCAAATAGCAGAAATACGTACACAAGTTTTTTTTTTATATGAACGCGTGACCAAGGCTTTTAATTTTCGATCTCGGCACGTGACGTTATTTCGTTTTTTTGAAGTTCTCCAAAGTAAAATTGGACGTGGTTTCAATATAAAATTATATTCATCAATACTTCGAATTCAAATACGCTTAATTAAAATTTGGTTTGGTTCTTAATATTTTTCCATACTTATACTTGTAAAAATACTTAAAATAACTTATTTTGTGGCGTACTAGGTTACCATTTAACGCAAAGTACTTAGTTTATCAGAGTATTTTATCACGATATCCAGCGATGTGCAATTTCGTCCTCACTTGGAAAGCCAGGCCAAATTGGCAACAAGAAATCTATAGCAGTACTTCATCTCAAAGCAACGACTTGTATTCTATAAAGCGCAAGTACTACTGTTAAAACATTTGGGCTGGTTCTCCTACCAGCTTTCTCATTTTGACTTTGTGCAAAGGTGAGCTATTCGCATTGTGGTCGATCCGGAATTAACATGCGGTCTAGAGTCATTAGAATTTTACAGAGACTATTGGATACCGCGTGTACATTCAAGAGTGTTCTGAAACATTTTTAAATATGTTGCCCTTGTAGTCGTTTCAAATTCGCGCCTATAGCCGCTGAGTGGCTGCTCATCCACACACTTGAAAACCTAAAAAAATAGCGATAGCGAAGCATTAGCATTATGAAATAGATTACTCTGTATGGGGTTCTTCAAATGGGATTAAAATATGATATGATAGCCGCTGGTGTTGCAATTGTTCATAGGTGAAGGTAACCATTTACTATCAGATGGACTGGCCTGGCTGTTTGCTGCCAACTTGGAAATAAAGAATGAACGCTCTGGATAGCGCGTCACATCCACACAGTAATCCATATTCAAGAGAACTCGTTTTTCTTCCTGTTCATACATATCTTTGTTATATTATTCACGGCCTCGTCATCACTACTAGTATTTTAGATTTAATTTAAGCAAATTAAAAACTATATTTATTATAAAAGTTAACTGATTGACAGGATTTGTACAAATAAATATCCATACAGGTGGGGTACATCGCAACGGAGAAAATACATTGGATATTTCCGCTGATTTAACAGAACTCGGTCGAAGCAGGACTCTTGTTGTCTGTAGCGGAATAAAATCTATCCTCGATATTGGCAGAACTCTTGAATATTTGGTAATATTATTGTTTAATTATCTAACATTTTTAAATAAAATAGAATGATATCGTGTACCTAATCAAGATTTAACATATAATTTTATTACAGTTGTTGTATTATATTGATGTTTATCTAGACAGGTGTAGTGAATTTATTTTATCAAATTTTTGATATGAATTAAACTAGACTTATATTTTTTGGTTACGCAACATACTATTTTTTTAATAAATACCATCTAGATATTTTGCCTTTTATGTAAAAGCATGGGATTACCACAATGTCGACTTGTACATGTTATTTATTTTCAGGCATATTGTGTATTTAATGATTCAGGAATTCCATTTATGTGTTTCATTTGTGTGTTCCGCCGTCCAAAGAAACAGGGGTACTTCTGCCTTTTTTTGCAACATTGACTTTAATATATATTCATAATCACAATAAAAATATATAATCAGAAAAAAGCTGCACCCATTCATTTAAAAACGAGTTAGACATATTTCGTTTAAGGCCTAGACTAAAAACTAATTAACATCCTTTCGATTTGTGTTTGTTAGAAGCACCCCTTTTTCTTACTGCGCGGCAGAGGTATTAATGTCACAGGAAGTACCCGAGGTTGAAGTAATATATGACTTTTATTAATAAATGTTGTATTGCATATGGTACACAGGAAACACAAGGAGTTTGCGTATGTTCATTTGGTGATTCCGATGAGTTTCCAGCATTCTATACCGCTCGCTCCGGGCACAGAGCACCGCACCAAGTGAAAAACGCTGAGCACGCTGCGCGCGTTTTACATGCGTCGCATGCTTTCCAACTAGCTTCTGGCATTGTTATTGCTGTGCCGCTCCCACGTGAACATGCTATGGATGGTAAGCAATTTTAAATAGTCGAAAAAAAATATTGGTGACCTCTTCAATTGAGAATGTCAGTTAGAGTTCGTTTTAAGTAAAATCAAGAAATTTCGTACAACAAAACGATTAAAACTATTTATAGATACAAAATAAAACGATTACGAACAGATAATTTATATTAGTAGAGGTGAAGTACTTACTAACATCAACAAAGCAAAAAAGATAAATAACATGAAGGCAAAAACTTAAAATAGCATTTCGTTCTAACCATATTACATTTCTTCTCCTTAGTCCATGTTGTTACTTACATACATATAAGCAAATTATTTTCTTTATTAATTATAAAAAAGAAACAATTTAGTAACTCGACTAACTGATTTAGTAATTGAATTATTATTTTCGTTGTCAGCTCGTTGGCGCACTCGACAATATATGGTAAAAACTAACATTGGGGCCAACGGACTCTGGTTTTATTACCCACTGAAGTAAAATGGTCCGGTAATAATATTTTCGTTTTCGGGATTTATATGGTCGTGTCCGTCCTGTATGTGTCCTTGGGATTATATACTATAAAAATATATAAATTATTTCTATCGTTATTTCATTGTTATTAATGTCCACAACATATTTTGTACATGAACATTTCAACTATAATTTCTTATCATTTTTAACAGAGGAAGTGATGGAAACTGCCATTAATTATGCGCTAGAAGAAGCAAAAACTAAAAATATCCACGGTAAAGAAATAACACCATTCATTCTGTCTGCGGTTGCTAATGCAACGGATGGCACCTCCCTGAATGCCAGTATCCTTTTCAAATAACATCACTAAAGGAAATACAAAAAGAAATTCAACATTTTTTCGATAAAATATTACACAATATAGAATGCTTTGTTCGCTGAAAGCTTATTGTTTATTCTTTCAGATTATTTGTACGTCCACTAAGATTGACCGTTGGCTGTATTCTCTTTTTAACTACAGTAAAAATTAATTATCTTGGCAAATAAAACAGCGTATCGAAACAGCTTTTACCTATTTCGAAATGTGTAAGGGGACCATTGAAATACATTATTAAAATGAATCTTGTTAGTTTTTGTATAATATAGTCAATTATAAATTTATACAAATGCTGGTATAGTGTTCTGGTGTCACAGTGATTCGTAACCACAATACACAGTTATCGAAATTATCATCCTGTCTCACTTGGAACACGTCATGATAGTGTATATCCAGACTCCTCAGTAATTCTATAACGATATAATAAAGATACTTTGGCAAGGTTCTCCGCAGCCCTTGGACCGTGCTTCACTTTCTAGTAAGTGAATCTATAGTATTGTGTATTTATAGTTACCCAGTTCAATTAAATTATATATTTCTTTAACGGCACGCAGACATCGCCTTAATAAAGAAAAACGCAAAAGTCGGTGCAGATATAGCTATAGAATTTAAAAAACTTCAGAACGTTAACAATTTAAGGAACCCTTTTAATATTGGAAGCGTTGAAAGCTCTGGAAAAAGCCCGTTCAATTCTCGGAGAGAATTTCACACTACTTCCGATAGACGGACGTGGGGCGCGGGACGGAAGGATGAGGACGAATCGCCTTTATTTAATCTGGACGAGAATGCAGATGGAGATGTGCTTGTGATCGGAGGAGCGAATGTCGATAGAACCTACAGAGTGACAGAAAAAAATATTCAGGTAAGTCCATAAAATTACGCATGAATTATCATAAAATCGGGAAATTTATATAAATATACTATGTAAATAAAAATTAATTGGCGAATGTATGTGGGAGCGTCACTTCAGAACGGTCTCATTTATTTGAAAGAAAATGTCTAAAAAAAACCGAAAAGTGAAAATTTTATGTTAAAAAATCTCCATATAAAAAGTGACTGAGTGAGTGAGAGAAAAGACAGTAGACAGGATTTTTAAAAAACAATACATATTATAAAATAAAAGTCGTCCGCCGCGTTTGTCTGGATGTTCGTTATAAACTCAAAAACTACTGAACGTATTGTAATGCCGTCTTCACCAATAGTTAGAGTAATTCACGGGGAAGGTTTAGGTATATAATTTGTCAAGGTTTGTTTTTGTAAATTGTTTGAAATATAACGATAATTGTTGAAAGAATCGGAAAAGTCAAGCCGCCTTAAGCGTTTCATGCATATAAGTATATATTTTTTTATTATCAGGGCAGGATAACGTCCGCCGGGCTTGCTGGTATTCACATAATCAGTTGTTTATTTGCCATTTTATTTCATTACATTACATGGTCGTACTGTAAAGAAGAAACAACTGGTTTCATTTTCTTCGTTAATACACCGGTGCCGAATCGGGCAGGCGACTAGTAGAATATATAGTTTTAAAATAAAAGAAGACAACAGTTTAACAATCATTTTATTTAATGCGTTTATCATGATAATATTAGCTCTCAGTCGCCTAGTGCGTACCTTCGGAAAGTTGTAACAACTCTACTATGTGTCAAAGTAACATATTCAACAGAAGAGAAATTAACCCCTTGACTGTCCAAAACCATAAAGATTTAAGTTCCATACCAACGAATATAGACCTCATGAGGCACAGGTCATGAGACTATTGGCAGCATAAGCTTAAAAACATACCTGGTTTACAATAAAACTTTAAAAATAACCAATTATCCTATTGTAAAATTACAATTTTTATTTAAAAGGTATTTATAAATTATGTTTCATTGGTATCAACTTTTTTTTACTAAACCATAAAATTTACAATATACGATGACGCGAAATTAATAAAAAAAAATTAAAAACATAATCTGCCATTTAGAGATCTGCGTCTTAAAAAATCAGCCGAGGGGTTAAACGATACGTGTATTTAAACATTATATAAACTAGGATATAAATTATTAGTCATCTACATCGAAAATTCAAACTTACAAATCAACAAGAAAAATTTCTTTAAAACAAATACTCAGATGTGATAAGATAATATTACAATCAAATTATTTTAGATACAATTGATTCATTATAATTAAATTTAAATGTCAAACATCATACGGTAAAGGGAAATAGTGTAGGCGTATTTGTAAAGACCAGGTACCACTTTGTAGACGAGTTTTAGTATATCCATTTTTATTATTTTATAGATTATTTTATAGTAAATAAACGAAACATCAGTTAATATAATATTATAAGCCAAGGCACATGTCATTTTAACAGTTTGTTGGAAGAAATGCAGGATTTAGATTGGATCCTAACTATAAATTATTCAACTTTCCGAATATAGGTACAAATTTTTTTTATAAGATTGGTACATTCATGTGACAACAATATTAAAAAACTATCTTTCTGCGTAAATTCACAAAATATTATATCCTACTCTAAGCGAAAATAACTTCATAATCGTCATTGTAGTATGTATATCTACATATAAAGTTCCATCTTAATTATTACAGATTTCATGTTCAGCGAGTAATCGAACGTAAGATCGACCCATGGTCGTACAGGCGATTGTGTTTGATTCACCGAGTCTTTACTGTAATTCTTGTACACTGACAGTGCTTTGTTTCGTGACCGCCTCCATCACGGAGTGGATAGGTTTGACCTATATCCGACACAGCCATTAATAAATTTCACATTTAGGTAGTTAGTACACACGTCAACATCGAGATAATAATGACTTGATCTACGCAGTTGTGATCTGATACGCTCACTATTCACTATTCATCCAATATTACACAGTTCCTACGTTAATGATAAATAATAAAACAAGTGAAATGTTGTTCATACAAATCGTCTGCCGTGAAATTAAAAATGTCATAAATGTAGTCATTCGCTTCGTTTTCGGTATAAGCATATAATTGTAGGCACTACGTCGTTTAAGCTCATATCAGTACTATTTTTGTCAATATGTCCATGCACATAAACTCGCATACTACACATATACAAATTTTGAATTATTATTTACAAAATACATTCATTGACAACAATGGGTTGATTAAACTAGATCCACATCCAGCGTTTACTATTCATCATATTTTCTCATGTCAATCAATGACACGAATGTATGTTTTTCTAAAAAGCGGGGTGTATATTGTTCTAATCTACGAACTATGAATACTGCTTCAAATATAAGATATACCAAGATTTAAAAAGACTGTCGATTAAATTGCCTAATACAATAAATCTAAACGCGAATAATAATTAAATTGATGACTAAATATTTAAATTATTTATACTTCATGTCATGCAAAATAGTAGACGACTCAAAAATTTTATTGCAGTGCATTCTGATGTCACATAATTTTATAAATATAAAATATACTAATAGTAAAAAATGTAATAATGATGTTTGAAATATAGTACGCGAAGGATTAATATTGGTATAATATAAATAGTAAATACAACACTTACCTATTGGTATACAATTAAAAATTGATCTCATAAATACTATGCTACAAATAACAGATACAATGAATATGTCGCTGATCGATTACCCTTATTAAATTCAATACATATATTATACCTCGATGTAACCTAGCATTCAAGTTCCGCTTTTTACAATATTTCTGTTCAATTACGATTCATCTTCATAATTCAGTTTCTCAAGGAAAATGGAATCGCTTAACCTTTCCTATCACTTACATGAAAAGTTAACCTGGTAAGTTTAGGAACTAAACACAAGCTTTGCTAGTGGATTCCGAGGCCTCCTTCTACTACTCAAACATCTTTCAATACACTTCACATAATGTCAGTTCTGGTTTTTATCATTTATAAACACACCACACTGATAGTATCGTAGTTCAAATTGTACCCACAGAACAATATTTTTACTAGAACTAACGCTATGATTACTGTTCAGTTCTACCGAAAGCATCGGTTTCTATTCGCTAATAACGGCGTTTATAAAAACATGTTCACGGTAAAGAATGAGTTTTTTTCTGTAGAGGACTACAGTCACCCTGTAAGCTTAGAGCTCATATTCGGAGCGGGCTTGACGACAGTGGTCGAGGCGGACCCTTGCTCCAACCCCACGTCGCATACACACCGGCGGACCGCGCCCGAGTGGAGGCTCCATTTCGCACCCGGCCGCCGGGAACGAACGCCAACGACGTCCAAACAACCGCTCCAGATAACATCTTAGTCAGATTCGAGTCGCTGCACTATCCGCAGCTAGTGGTCTATATTCACCTCGAGCCAATTCGCGCATTTCGCAATTATTATTTCCATTTATTGTTTTGAGCCCCAAAGCTTCATCATGCACGCTGCGACGAGGGCAAGGATCTGAAGTTCTTCCCAGAAGCGCTTCCCTTTCCCCTGCCCTATCAGGGCTGCCTCCGTGTGCTCGAACACCACCGTTAACATTTACTGCGTTTACTATTACCGTTTGCGATAAAGGTCCACCATGAATAGGGCTACTATCAATGAGTTCACCCGCTCCGAGCTCACTTCGTAATATTCTAATTTTTTGAATCATCTCTTTTATCTCGTAGCGGAGAATCCCGAGGAAACACAATTTTAAGAATGCGATCACGCAGTATCCTAGAACGAACAAAGCATCAGCTGTTCGTCGAAGCCAAATGAGTAATCTTTCTGCGCAAGCTGCTGTGTGAGGAGTACAATGTATGGGTGTAAAAGTAGATGGTGATGTGGACGCAGTGACCGCGAGCAATGTCGGTGTTACTGCAGATGTATGAGCCGGAATGCGACAGCAGCTAGCTGGAAGAATAGTGCGGTTAAACGCTGCAAAATCAGCTGGTCCTGTCACACCACAGCAACGCTGTTCTCTTTGCAATCTGTCCCAAGCTTCTGAAAATTCCACGTCGTTGTCGTAATCCTTAGCAAGACGTATCCGCAACTGTGGACGCAGCTCTCGGCACACACGTTCAAATCGGAATGCCCAGTAGACACCGATTGCAGCGTCACCCACTAGTAGAGCCAGCAATGCCAACCAGTAGGCGTTTAGCATACGTTCAGAGAGACGCAAGGCGGCTAGACAGCCCAGCAACTGCAGCAACCCGGCCTGTGCTGGTAACGCCGCGTACCCGTATAGGAAACCAGGTTGTGCTACTCCAAGGCCGGGCACCAAAGTACGACGATAATCGGCGAGTGCTCGACCCGCCGCCGCACAGAATGCGAGTGCCCCTAGCAGCAGTGCGCCGTTGCACGCGTAGATCCAAATACGGTAATAGCGCATTGCGCGATGCGCGGCAGGATGCGCGGGGCGCGCGGGCGGCGGCAGCGTCATGGCGGCAGACGCCCCATCATGGCGCTGCCCGCGCCCGCGCCGCCGCCACGCGCCGCGCCCCACGCCTCTAAACAAGCAACAAAACGATTTTTATTAAGACTATCTATTATGCGTTCTATCAATTAATAATCACACAATCGACCAAATCCTAAATTAGTATAATATAAACCCAAACTTGGCAAATTATGATAAATAACATACCAAAAATTTATTACGATTGTAATATATAGTAGTAAGCACTTAATATGTAATGTTGTCGAATGTTTAAATGATTAATAATTATCTATATAAGATATGGTTTATTTTGAACATAAATACGAAATAACAATATGTTCTTCTTACAATCCGCCGCCCGTTCCGCGAGCTACACCTCTGGCTAGTCACAGGAGAGGGCGCGTAACTCTCAACAGCGCGCCTACGACGCCGCTCCTGGGCCTGGAATTGTACGAAACTATTATTATTTTTGCATAATCTAGCGGAATGGTAAAAATGCTAACTAGAAATAATTATCTGGATAATTAATATAAGAATAGATTTAAAGTCACAATGAAGTGGTAATTGCTTTTAAATTTAGATATAATTTATTTTTGCTTTATTGGATATTTTGGCATAGAGATTTGCTTCACAATAATTCATGGTAATGGTAAATATATTGCCGAACAAATAATAAATAATCTTTACGTTTGTACGAACACTCAAAGTGTGTTGTATTACGACGCCAACGCCTTGAAACGTTGCCCCGCACGCCATAGAAAGCGTTGCGATGCCCTTTTCATCTCTTTCCCGGAATACGAGTGATTATTGTTTTCTAATAATATAACACTTGGTACATACTAAAAATTGTAATATATACTTAAATAACCTAACATTGTAAGGAGTGACTAAAACAAAAATAATAATACAAATAAAAGTAAAAAAAGAGAAACTGACTTATTTAAATACCAACAATAATCATGACTATACTTATACTTATAAGTCTGCCCATAATCTTTATATACTAACATAGTCTATTGATTGCACTCTATCGGATGGAAAGCATAGTGCAATTTTTGTTTATTTCTTGGTTTATCAGTGCGTCTGTGTGCGCGAATCAATCGATTTGAATGCTATTTTTTTCACTAATATATTGTGGCAAGTTTCCCGTGACATTTAGTATTTGTTTAATGCTTCTTTGTTCATAAATTAATAAAAATACGCCCTATCTTAGAAACACGAATTTTACGAACGCAATGAACACAAAGTTAAAACAAGTTAAAAGTCATGCATGTCAAGTCATATAGATTTGTTCAATTTAAATTGATCTGTCCTTACTAACATCACAATGAACGTTATTGTAACTATTTAATTGTGACACTAATAAAGTAACGTACAGTCAATGTGATGACGTGTGTTACTTCTCATGGAAACAAAACTGAAGTCCATGTGAACGGATCGATATCGCGGACACTAGCTATTACAAGTAAAATTGTATGTTTTTTTTTCTATTATAAGAATATCTATATATAAAGAATATTCACATATATAGCACAGACAGATAATAGAACAGGCCAGAAAGTTGTGTGCATAGAAGGCCTTATATTGAATAGTCAAAATGACAACAAGTTTCTCTCACGAGCTTTTGTCGTTAGTTGCCGTATCTGAACATTGTGCATTGTACACGGGAACAACTTATGTTCACTCGAGTTCAGAATGTATATAGTATAAACAAGTCCTATGCTACAATTTACACAGAATAGAGACAGCTAGTGAAAATCTTGTTTAATATTATCGTCTAATTTTAATATCAAAATTAACCGAAAAGTAACTTTTTAGAAAACATGAGAATTTATTAGTATTTAATTTAAAAATACGAGTCATACTATGTATTTAATATCAATAATGAATTCTATTTTTCTTTATGTTTTTATATTATGAAACCGGCTCTCGAATGCAGCTGTAGGAACACAACTATAGGTGCATGACGTTAGATTTTCAACATGTCGGTGATTACCTATCACGAGCCAGGTGGGCTTAAGAAAGCCTAACTTTACTATGGTTTAGGTATTATGTTTTTCTTTACTGAAAGCTCCGGCTCATTCACAATGATTCACTACAAAGCAGTAATGCTTGCGACGATGTGTTTCGGTCCAAAGAGTAAGAGAAAAGTATTTGGCAACAGAGATTGGCAGACAAGGCGTATTAACTTACAACTCCCTCAAGAGTAGCAACTTATATAATTGACCTTAGTAGGTACTGATATTCTTGTAAAGATGATGATTATACATACAATATAGGTGGCCCTGGCTACTTAAAATCAGACGAGCTCTATTTCTATTTGCTACTTTATATAACATAAAAAAAAGGAAACAACATGACCGTAATTAAATATCACCTCTATAGATAACATCTATTTAATTATGAATGAATATCTTTGGAAAATCATGAGTAAAAGTGAAAAATTATCTTTAAAAAAACTCCATATAAAAGGCGTGTAAGTGAAACAAAAGACAGCTGATGGAGAGGTCTTCAAATAATTGTCAGAATTCACAGATTGACGTTCAGTTGTCCAATTGCTATTTTATTTCATTACATGGTTATAATTTATATAAATTCAGAGTATAAACGTCCTAATGGAATAAATTTAATCAAGTGCATGTATACGCTCGCTATATGTTCAACCCGGCGAGTTATATTACTTTGCTCGTATCGTTCCCTAGACTCCCCAGGGACGACGGGCGGGACGGGTACTAAAAATATCAACTTGACATTACACCACATAATAGAATGGAACACTTGACATTTTAGAACGAAATTCTAATTGTACCACGCGTAGATGAATGTGCTGTTATAAATTATACCCCTATCAACTGAAACCATGAAAGCTATTAATTGTCACACCGGTTTTATTGTGAATATATAACTACGTTTTAAAATTTTGTATTTATTTTGAGAATTCGATCAAATTACCACTTATGCAGAATTGCTTATATTAAAAACTATGATTCCAGCCTGCTTCGTTAGGCATTAGATAAAAGGGTAAAGGGTCTTTGAGTCTTTTTTTTTAACTACGCTATTGGACTGACGGGCTTTTACAGCTTCACCGGACTACTAAGGCAACCGCTTAAGGCACTCAGCCCGTTTATCAAAGAAGTCTATGGAGTCCAAAAATAAGTAGTCTAGAAAAAAATCCACATCAAATGGTTGTACTACGATACCGATACGTTCAGTAGTTTTACCCTGAGGTAGCCTTAAAGGGGTTGTATTTTAAATGATATATAAATAGACTACAAGCATTATTATTAATAATACTACGAGCAAAAGTATAATACATTTTTACATTAAATACGACATGAGTGACATTAATTTATAATGGTACGTTCTCTCTTCCATATTACTCATTCAATTTGAAGATATAACCGAGAAGACGGACTATCTTAATAAAGTGAATAATTCTACAAATGGGTAACTTTTCGCTAAATGACAATGGATATTCTGTGCTGTTTTAGCAATTTTCTTATCGATAGTCAACATTAAACTTGACAAAATGTCAGAACTTTAATTTTTTTCTGATTCAATAAATTATTGACAAAGTAAAATAAAATATTGAAGTACATTCTTAAATAATGTTTTCATAACCCAAGTAAAACTGTTTTTAAGTCTTCTTAATATTATACAGAATTTAATATATATACTTTATATATTAATTATGACATACTAGATGTTATACATAGGTTCACATGCATTTTTTTTTTATTTCTGGTCGCAATTAGGTAATTTTAAACAACATCTATACACAGCACCGTTGCGTACCCTTACAGTACGTCGCTGATATAAGCATTCACAATTCGATCCTCCCCGTTAATGTTCAATTCTCGCTATTTAGCCAACGCAACTTCGGCATCTGATACTCTGTGGCAAGCTACACAAACCACCACCTCTATTACTACGCTCTTACTTAACGTATTTTCTGATTTACGGTTTGTATGTTAATCTCTTCGCTGCTAAGAGTTATAGCGTAATCTTAGATAGACTTAACTAACCTTCATTAATAAATAAACCATAATACATTTAGTTCCATAGATTAATTAATGCGTTCAAGAAACCAAAAAACCATCTAGTTAATTTTATAAAATTAGAAAAAATGCACCACGCTATAACATTTTTATTATATATATTTATATATTTTGTTACCCTAAAAAAGGTAACCCCGTCTTACTTGATATTAAAGCCAAAAAGAAAACTCAATAGTTAAGTAATAAATTCCACGACTCATTTAGCGACTTCGTGGGATGAGCTTCTTATCACATTATGCGATTATCATGCGAAATAAATATAACTTATAAATTTAGTTCATTGTATGATTCATTTCATAAATCTATATACGTTCATATTATTTCAATGATTACGATCAAAATGCAATCAAACGTTTTTAAAAAACATCGTTAGAGGCGCATCTGGAAAATTAATTATGTAGAGGTATATATGGCTATATTGTATTATATACAAAGAGAACATATTAGTATTTTGTAGTCCGGTGAAACTGTGGCGATCTTAACAAAGCAACAGTATAGTCAGTTCGAAAAAAAAAAATTTGGATACATTAATTCAACGATAACTATAATGACTATATTATCTATTTTTCATTTATAATCAATCACAAGTAATCTTCAGTGAGAAGAGTTCATTTGAATCCGGTCAATATTTTTTCCTTGTAAAGATACAAACAGGTATACGCTATTGAATACTCATTAAACGATTTTTCATGGAAAAATTACAAATGATGTCTTATGAATTTTAAATAAGTGAAAATTTATAATCTATGTATTACAAATTATTTTAATATTTTATGGACGGAATGGGCTATTTGAAGTTTACTGTCAACCCCTTTCTTGGAAGAGTGCTATTAGGTCCTTTAGTCCTCTGCGTCCAATCATCATCGAATCCAGTTTGATTATATTTATCCCATACTTTTAATCTAATATGTAAATCTTTCAATGTAAGCAACCTACAAAATTAGAACCAGAATAATATCACAAAATTATTTGTATTTGCAATTCCTAACCAAGGATTACATGAAGAAACATTATCATATAAAGATATATTCAGTCGGCTTGCAATTACAGTAGTAAATCTTCTTTAACATAGGTACCAAAATAGATATTCCAATATTTATTGGGATTCCCATTTTGATATTTGATTGATTTTGTCGGCAACATAACAATAATGCTCCTGGCGTTGCAGTTGTCCATAGGCGACGGTAACCATTTAACATCAGATGGGTCGTCTGCCTATTTGCTGCCTTTTAGCATAAAAAAAAAGATTTAACGTATTTTATTAAATGTGAATCACAAATATTTCTCTAAACAAAAAATAAAATATGGGAATGCATAACAGAATTCTTTTTTTAATAAACGTAGTAGTAGTCCTGTGCTTATTGTTTGACGTTGAATATTTACAAAATAATTGTGAACATATGTATCCAATGTGATAAATGGTAAGACTTAAAATAGTATCGGTAAAAAAACGATGTTCGTAATAGAACTTAAAAAGAGAGAATCTAGATTAGATTGAGATTTAGAAATAAAGAGTTCTGATTAGTTATAATATAGGTGACGCGCGAAATCGTTTTAGAGCCCATTTAATTATTTTTTTGTTAGAGATTTTTGTTTCATCCAATAGAACACTGTACTATAATACTACTGCTATCCTTTCTAGGGACAAATCAAGTGGTTGTTGATAAGGCAGCATAACAATATTATACATTATTATACTATCATCGGAATAAGATTCTACCAAAATGAGATTCCTTACTAATATATCATAAATACGAATGTAAGTTTTTTTGTTTGTTACGCTTTGACGTCTTAACTACATCGGACCATCATGAAAGTTGCGTACACGTTGTCAAGAGTATAGAAAATGACATAAGATACTTGTCACCCAGAAAAAGTACTGTTCTCGAGGGCGATGGTCAAATCTTCTTTAACCGCGAGAAAAAGCTAGTTTATAAATAAAATAATTACACGTGGAATATTATCTTTTCTATAAATCAAATGTAATTTTGATTCCATTTCTATGGTGCATAAATCGTATTACAAATAACTGTCACTTGTGTAATTAAAAGGTTGTTGTCCTTTTTCCTTTAAAAAATACACTGTTTCACGATATAAACACATAAACATTTTTATATTATTATATGTACTATCATAAACGATATTTATGTAAATGTAATAGAAGGTATTACACGATTTTTAAGACAAGTTAATGAGACTTTTTTTAGTCGAAGTACAATTACATTATAGAAATCTTCACGTCATTTGTACATATTTTTTTACCGATGATACATATACCTTCAACCTTAGCGAGAATTTAATAATCATAATAATATTTTAAAAGATTTTATGTACATAATTAATTGTGAATACATTTAACAGAAATCCTTGTCTTACAGTAATACAATATTTACACATCTTCTACATGACAAAGTGTACACAAAATTTAGTCGTTGGTATCCTTCCTACCCTTCAGTGTAAATCACACAGAAATACTCAAAGAATTATTATAATTTGAATAGTAACTGTACCTTTTTTCTCATATCTAAATTATTCCTTTTATTGAGATTTATTGCTGTCCCAGAAAATTCCCAATACGTAACCTAAAAACAATTCATACAAAACAAAAAGTCATAACTCACGAACGATCAGAACAATTCCTAAACCGATAGAAATGTTCGGTCTTTTTATTAGGTATCGATGTAGGGCAAGCCACACCAGTTTCACAGAAACCGCACACAAAGATAATTAATCTGTCAACAAGCAAACAGAGACTACAGTCGAAATTGGTGTAGCGCTGTATTGAATATACACTTTCCTATGTTAGTTTGCGTTCTCGCGTTTTTATTTTAACTTCGATTCGTTTGTAGTCTTCTTTCTTTTTTTAATACGGAGAGGTATAGTATAATTACAACTTTTTACAAAGTAATACGTCCTTTACTAATTATTTATTTTACTGTCCACTGTAAGTCTATATTGATATAGATGTATTGCTATCTGTACATTTGTTTTTTTTTTTTATTTTGTTGCAAATTTTTCTGTAAATGCCACTAATCACTAATATGATTTTAATCGAAATGTAACTGTCTGTTTGCATGTCCGGAATTATTTCAAAAACAGTTTGATAGGTTCACATAAAATTTTGTATACGTGAAACTTATGATATTATTCAAATGAATTTATGAAATCTATAATGAAATATATCAGGATTAAAATACAATTTTTAGATTTGGTAATGAAAAGAATAACTCTAAAAATAAACGTTTTATTTAATTGTCACCCGAATTTAAGGATTCGTCATTAGAAGTAGTGCAAAACAATAAAATTTAATTAATTGTCAACCGATTGTTTTCGCAATTATGATATACATAGTCCTAGCAATTGTTAGTTGCTACGCGCGCTTTTTTATGGAGCATATCCGTGTTATTACAAAAAAAGTTAAATACGCGTCGAACACTTGTTTCAAAAAAGTTTGATCACAAAAGAGTGTCTTACCTTTGTTTAGAAATAGACACTATTAACATTTAAGTATTATATAACATTTGTCTAAGTTCACAGTTCTCATTTTATTGTTGTGATTTATTTTATTTAAAGTCTTAAAGTATTTTAAGTAAAGCATTTAAAGTCATATCTATTTAATATTTCAATAAAATAAAATAACGAGTCGACAATATTTACTGCATAAAAACGATGTAAAAATCGCAAGCAGATGCTAGTATTTTATGAAACTCTTGTTATTAGTATAGACCACGATTTTTCTCAGTAAAATAAATATTATGATTACTTTATATCTCTAAATACTATATTGATCACCAGTTACCATTTAACGCCACCATATCCGTAACAAATATTACATACATTATTGCCTTTCAGGCGAGAGTAAAAAAGTACAGGTGAGACCGAAATTGAAATTTGAATTATTATAATTATTACGTAAAATCAATAAACATAAAACGTCAACACTTTGAAGGTTTATTACAGTTTCGATTTGAAATAAATGTTTCGTTATTAAGAGAAACAGTGTAAAAATAAGGAGCAGCTGCTGTTGGCATTGAGCCAAATATTTTACGACCTACTCCTTACGGCCTTCTAGAGAGCATTACGAAGGACCGATGTAATAGATCACACAAAGTAATACTTCGATGAAATTCAGTATTGAAGTCTTATATAACTAAGTATTTTTACAATATAAAGTTTGTTTTCAATAATAGTTTCATTCATTATTTTTTTATGATATACTATATATAGGAAATTTGACTGATCGCATTTATACTGATATTTATACCACTATGATATTATACCGATTTTCAAAAAATTTAAAATGTCCTTATATTTATTTATAAAAACAATGATATAAATTACAAACTAATAACAGAATATAAATGTGACATAACAGAATTTGCATTCCAATTAAAGCAATGCATAACATTTTCTTATAAACTAAGTTTGAATAAAACAGTAATTAAAATTTAATTCCAACAAATTTTAATATAAGCACTTTAATTTACAATTAAATATATTTCGATCATTACTGCATCCATTATGTGATCTAGACATTCATAAAGTTGATTTATTATGCAATATATCCAATTTTGATTAAGTACGTGAGCTTTGAGTTTTACAATCAGTCCATGTGGAAATACAAAGTTCTGGCTATTACATTAAAAGCATTTTAGAGAAACCATATCTTCATACCAAAACAACGAGACTTGATGACAGAATTCATTTAATAAGGTTGTAGTCTTCATTTTGATTACGTACTTCTATAATTATTTTTTTTCATTCATGTACTTTGAGTTCTCTACTATTTAAGCACGTAGCCCGGTGAAACTGTAGAGGCCTTGCCAGGTCAACAGTGTAGACAGTTCGAAAAAAAAAACGATTTAAGCATCATAAACCACTATTCGGTATTCATGTATAATCGATTTGCGATTTTGTTTATTCGATTGCTAAACGTAAGCTGACTTTACCTTACGACAAATATTATATAACTTGTGTACAAATTATAAAATCATGATTTTATTAAGCTAGCTCGAGCAAGTTAGCTATATTGTACTTAAAAAAGCTATTTAAAATCAAATTGAAGATCAACAATAAACACAGTTATCATATATATATATTAGCTTGTATTTATAATGATACTATGTTATTTAAAACCTATCGATAAGTGTATGGAATAAGCCTAATAAAGGAACCATAGTAAAGTAATCATTGGTTTACTGGAATAATTGCGCACATAAAATCATATTAGGGAAAGAGAAAACCTTCCGTTTCTCGAAGTTAACTTAAGGTTAGGACACTGAAAAACTTAATTAGGTGTCGTAGATTTTGTGAAGTTGTTCAAAGTTAATACTCATATGATGTGAGTGGCTTCTTACTTTCACCGCTGTTTCTGATATATCAATGGTTTCCGTAAACGTGAAAGGAGTAAGGCTAAAGAGGGGCATGATTCTAAAAACGTGACATGGTCTGAGCAACACCACAGTATCACAAATGTCCTTCACTGTTGACATCCTATTTACTTACTCTTTCATGAACCCATCTGATTATGGAGACGGTTCGGAGTCCGCAAATCAGACCATGTCTCTTCTTGTTCTAAAACAAGCCCTTCTAAGGATGGATTGTAGTTGCCAGGGGATGGAGTACTGTCTGCCACAGTTTACCTAGCGCCTCCTTTCAGTGATCCTACCACACTAATTAGCCTGCGACTCCGATATCAGCATTCTTCTGTTTGCTTTTTTATTTAATATTGTTCACCGCATTTTCTTAAAGTTAATTACAGATGTCTTTAATAGTATTCAGAACCTTTATAATACCTATATAAAAATATAAAAACCTTTCGAAAAACTTAAATCATTACAATTAATAATTCTAATATAATCAGATATAACACTGGTAAATAAAAACAGGTATAGTAACTCATACTTAATCTATAAAACATTTCAAGCATAACAATCTAAAAATGAACATTACGTAGTTCGAATATATGTTTTCAAGAACATTTTCATAATTCAAAAGAAAGAAAGCTTATTTATTTTGGACTAGATTAATATGGTATTCTTAATATGTCCGCCTCCTTCCACCTTCGTAGCCGGATCTGAGGCCGAGGGACCCATCTCCTCATTGCACAGGTCCGGCCGTCGAGGGGAGGTAGCTGGTTATGTACCCAGGCGGCTACCTTCCGCCAGGCTGATCGCTGGGACGGAATGGTGATAGCCTCAGCACGGTCCCATGTCGCTCCAATCAAAAGTGGCTGCCGGTACACCCCAGGGTTTTAATCCCTGAGAGTCGGACATAACCCAATCTCTTTAAGGGATTTCTCCACGTTAATAAAAATGAACCTTAGTAAAAAGAAGAATAGAATCCCTATCCCACTAATTTTAAAGCAGATATTTTAACTGTTTCATTAGCATCTATTTATGATAATTAAAAAACTTATTGTTGTAGAACATGATTAAGGGTGTTTACCTCATTCAGTAAAAGAAGTAAACGTGATATACATTTGCATCTTACTATATTTTCGAGAAAAAAAAACATTCTGACATCTTCATAACCCTTTTAAAATATATGATTTTATATTGTGCAGAAAAGATGAGGACAACTAAAGTGTAAGAGAATGAGTTTAAATTACACATTGTTTTATCTAAGTTTTATTTATTTGCTCCCCAATTTTCAGTCTTATAACTTTACATTTTTGTGTTTAATAACAAGTTAGCATATTTGTATCGAAGACTCCGTGCCAATTTTAAAACCGAAAGTACATAATTATGATCGAATAATAAGAAACTTATGACACCGAAGTTAATGAACGATACGTTATTTACTATTATAAATGTGTTTGATTCTAAACAATCAAGAATAGAGAATGATGTAATAGATAGATATTGCATAAGTGAAGCTAAGAAAATAAAAATTGTATGTGGTATCCAGCCTCCGATAACATAATTTTCTCTTATAAATAATCTTCCTCAACATAATCTCCGTTATTAATCAGCGTTGAAAAATTGACTTGTCTTGAAAATTAAAGGAGTTACCTCCAACTCTTTCTATCTTGTTGGGGAAGTAAACGATGATACTTACAGATTGCACGTAATCAAGATTTAATATAAGAGGGGTATTCTATTTAATTTTAAAAATCTTTTTAAAAGTTACTCTAAAAACGGTTTCTTTAATTATCCTCTAGAAATTGTACAATAATAAAACACAAAATATATGCCCCTCTATTTTGCTTTACATTCGAATAAATTATTAAAAATATATAAGTTACCGGTCAAACAGATAATTATTCCGTTCGCTTATTATAAAAGGTAACGTTTCTCTACATGTCTGTTTGTCTGTTAATGTGTTTATAACTCGAAAACTGCTTAAGCGATACACATCAGCCTGTTTTAAATAAATGTTATATTCTCAACTTAGGCTTTAGTAAATGTATGTTACACTGAATAATATATTGCACTAGTTATTATCTTAAAACTCATTAAATCGATACAAAGTGACTACACGCACAGTGAATTCGGTGCCAATATTTTACCTGAAATATTAAAAACGAAATTTTGTATACACGTTGTTAGGGGTGCAGAAAAGGACAGTAATCATAAAAAAATGTACTGTTCCCGAGAGATATGTCAAATCTTTTTTATTATTATAAACGTGGGAAAATCCCTTATGGATACCCACCCTCTTAGGGGAGAGAGTGAGTTATGTCCGACTCGCACGGACTAAAACCCCATGGTGTACCGACCGCCAGTTTGCTTGGGGTGACATGAGACTGTGCAAAGCTATCACTGTGTTGCCCCAGCGGTCAGCCCAGCGGAAGGTGGCCGCCGCGCTCCGTCCTTATAGGGAGGTAGACTGGTTACACAACCAGCTACCTGCCCTCGTCAGCCAGACCTGTGTAATGAGAAGATGGGCCCCCCGGCCCATCCCCTCAGGTCCGGCTACGGAGGTGGCAGGAGGTGGGCAAAGCGCTGCCTCCATCCACTGGCCCTCATTTTGGAGGAGAGAACCGCTAAGAGGGTCTTGCTATCGGGCGCTCTCCGCCGCCTCTTTTTGTGAAATGACGTCCTCGTAGAAGGAGGCCATCACTTCCCATGTCTCTTCACTGCCGAAACCACACTCGGCAGCAATAAATCCGACCCTACCGCCGCAGCCAGAATACGGCGCTGTCCCTCCCATGCAGCACACTCAGACAGAGTGAATGTTGGGGGGCAACCGGCCGAGTGCCTCCGCCACCCTAGTAAATCTTGGTCCAAGCCCCGCAAAATGGGACTCAAACCACCAGCACCCTCCACCATTATGTGGGCTCCAGGTGGTGGCCCTCGCCGGAAACCATGAAACAGAAGGGCCTCGGTTTTCTTGAGGGCCAGCCTGAGGCCCAACCTCCTTATGCGCTCGACCACGAGGGTTGTGGCCGTCGTGGGCAGGCGCTCCACCTCTTCCCAGTTCCCCCCCTCCCCCCACCGGCTACGACTGATATGTCAAATCTACTTTAACAATAACAAAACCGCGAGCAAAAGCAAGTAGTTCATAATAGAAAAAATAAATAGTATTTTTTTTCGAACTACCTATACTCTGTTGGTATGACGGTTCTTCACAGCTTCACCGGGCTTTTTGGGCGAGTGCTTACTGTGCTCAGCCGTATAGCAACCAACTTAGGGCATTACAGTAGCCGAATCTCGGCTTGGGCTATTGAATTGAATGCAAAATCGCGAATCCAACAACCTAAGCTAATCATACATACATGACTTTAACGACTCTGACTATTAGTGCATCACTAACGCAAACATGTTTTTTGTATCTGACTAAACTAACTACCAAATCAAAATAAGGAAAAAATACATAATCCTACTCCATGTGTACCTATTTTATGTATGCACACGTATATGGAGTGATCTGTGATGAACTAGTGAATGCCGTGTCAGTGTATCATGCTAACAGCATGCTTGAGGGCTCCTCTCCAGGGATCGGATTGGCTGGAGACGCTACCGACGGAGGTCTTGACGAGTGTGCGGAAGCGAAATTTACCACCACACTGGCACTGTGGTGACGCGGTAATGGGCGCTAACCGCAACAAGTAAAAAGAATCGGAAGGGTAAATCAGTCATATTTTATATTTCAGTGACGAAGACTACTACGTAACAAAACAACGCAAAGATGTTAAATTATGACATGCTAAATATAAACCTCGATTTAATTAAACCATTTTGTCATCATACATAATCAAATATATTAGTCCCTTATGATTAAATTCAAATAATTTATTGTTTACACATAACAGTGCGCATAAAAAGATTAAAAAAAATTAGAGCCGTAACTAAAAAGTACCTTAACCCATTCCACGCCAGCAACGCACCCGTGTGCGTTTGGTATACGTGATGCTAAAAACGGGTTTATGCATAAAACTATCCTCGATATGTGTGTTTTCACCACGTGCCATCCACGCACCATATGCGTTACATGTTTTTTTCGTACTTATTAATTAAATTTAATAAAAAGTTTTCTTACTACAGATTCAGTGATACATTTTCATCCACAATTCATCATAAAAATCGATGGCATATGGTACAACCTTTTTTTTAATAGGTGGCATCGAATGGGTTAACAATATTTTTGTAATTCATAGCTAGCAATTAAGATTTAAATGAAAATAAGTTAGTAGACACATAATGAAAATCATTATTTAAAACTCACCCGACATAAAGTAATAATACTATGAAAGTACTCGTGTAAGTACTTATAAAAAGAACACTAATCCGCTGCCAAGTTGATCGATTACAGTACTTTAACAAAATTACGCAACATTATCGCAAAAACTTACTCACTTGGTAAAATGTATATACGCTTATACTAGGAAACTTCTTCGATTTTCATCTTAGTGAACTGCTATGTAGACAGACTCTTAATCAATCACCAAACTTCTGATAGTACGTTACATTTGTACATGGATGCGGTTGGTTTTGTAACATCACGACAGCATTATAAAAGTTTTTAAAGTGAAACTTTTATTACATCGTCTCAAATTTTTCCGTCCATCTATAGCATGTCGCATACAGCCTGCCGCGGAGTAGGGGTAAAGTGAAAGGCGCTCTGTAGAGCAGTCTAGGCCAATATAGTGCCGCCCATGGCTCAATTGAAAATGATTCCAAAGTTTCACTTGTATCTCGGTTTTATAAAACCACAGAAGTTTTATGATGCTATTAGCTGCCCGCCTCGTCTTCGCACGTGTCTCCTGACGAAGAAAATGTTCACTTTACAGTACGACCACGAAACGAAATAAAATGGTAACTGATCAACTGAATGTTAATCGTTTAATATTTTTAAAGATCCTAATGTCTATTACCTCACTCATGCCCTTTTGTAATCCAAATTTTAACTTTTCCATAGGAATTCTCAAACAATTTCTTTACAACAAACCTTGTCCTGACAATTATAAACATAACAAGAAAATAATTAGCAAAAAAGTATAGCCGTTCTGAGGTGATTTACTTGTAGTCAATTCGGCAATTGCTTTCTATTTTTATAGATTCCTATATGATAATTTTGCATTGGTATGGTAAAAATCTACACCAATAAATAAAATTAAAATGTTCATGTGCAATGTCAAGATAACAGCTATGTACTAAATACATATGAAAATATATACGGTACTTATAACTTTAAACAAATTTTAACATATTTGTACGTGTGTTTGCCGCCTATTGGGTTCCGACTAATCTCTGAAACAGTAGGACTGATTCTGTTACAGACAGATATTTAAATAATTTTTTGAATAGAGTCTAGGTTTTAGCATTAGAAAATAATCTCACCTGATGTTAAATGACGACGAGGTCCAAACACGGTAAATCTAAAGGAACTGATTCACAAATGCAGCTGTCGAAAAACACCGATAAGTGCTTGGCGACAGATTTTCAACTTGAGGGTGGTATCTGGCTACATGAGCCTAACACCATTCATATTACCACGCTTAGAAATTTCTACTAATGGCTCACACTTAAATCATCGATCAAGTTGATAATTAAATATAAATATTTAAATGTTACTAAAATATTGGCTCCGATCCAGGTGTCAAGCTCGTTGTGACTTTGACAATATAAGCGAAGAGTACAGCGGGTTTATATTCCTCAAATAGAGTAACGTCCATCGAAAACGACCATTGGAAATTCATAAACCCGTTCTAGCGTTAACAGATTTCTGTTGGCAGCAAAACGACACAAAACAAGCTTTTCGAGCAAATACACCAGAATACACTTTGGATTATTTGAATTCGTAAATTGCTAGTGATGTATGCAGATGAATGGAAATATAAACTGAAGAATTAAGATGTGATTGTTTTCTACAGTATCCAATTTAACTGAGTGGTATCAGTATTGTTTACGAGTTAGGAAATATAAATTTAAACAACAAAGTATGAAAATCTAAATTTCAGTTTTCAAAGAAATGGAAATATAACCTAAAGAATTAAGATGTGATTGTTTTCTACAGTATCAATTTAACTGAGTGGTATCAGTATTGTTTACGAGCTAGGAAATATAAATTTAAACAACAAAGTATGAAAATCTAAATTTCCGTTTTCAAAGAAATGGAAATATAACCTGAAGGATTAAGATGTGATTGTTTTCTACAGTATCAATTTAACTGAGTGGTATCAGTATTGTTTACGAGTTAGGAAATATAAATTTAAACAACAAAGTATGAAAATCTAAATTTCAGTTTTCAAAGATAACATGAAACTTGATTAGAACTTGGCATGCACAATAAAATATTACAGCGCAAGGTATTTGTGTTTTTTTAATATATTATTTCTTATTTGAATCAAAGTTTTTGTGTCTTACCCACTAATGGCTGCGTGGAATTGTATTATTACTTCTTTCCTTCATAACGGGTAGTTATGAAACACGGCAATATCTAACACTAACAAAGGATAATATATATTTTTTTTAAATACATCACATAGTACTTTTACATTACATTGACTGTTAATACAAAATGTGGTACATTTTATAGTTAAAAGATCAGTGGATAATGATAGAACTTATGCAAAGTCTAAAACCAAAACCCTGTAATTGGTACTATGATACTTATTTCTGCTGCAAAATTACAGAGTTCTCCAATTTCAAAGGCATGGTCGAGAATATGCACTAACGCACGAGCCCTGTGGAAAAAAAGGTCTTATAAATTCTGATAAAAAAATTCAAAGGAATTAAGTTGTTTTAAAAATTTTTATAACATTTGAAACTTTGTTGAGTTGAAACTTGAAGTATGTTTTTACATATATAAAAAAATGCTAAAACTTATACATTCAATTACTGTTTTTACTACTTTAAGTTTTATGAATTTATTCTCATATCTCTTTAATAAAATAATAAAGATAATTTAGAATCTGTCAGTAAATTCTTTTATTTTTCCTAGTAAAATCTCACTAATATTTTCTTCTTAAAATTTGTAAAAAATATTTTTTTTCTATAAAATTTGTCTCATGACTTAGAAAATATACCCATACTACGTGAAGCGTTCAGGGGGAAGGGGCGGGGCTTAACTCACAGATGGCAACCCTGATGTACGTATACCGGGACGTCAGCTGATTGAAAACTAACAGTGTGTAGTGAAGTGGAATTGCCAACAAAATCGTCGACAGTTTGTGTCGATATAATAATGTTGTGGTATGATCGACTGTACAATGCATTCATTCAATTTCACAAGGGTTCCTTATCAATGGAGGCAATACAAAAAAGACAAATGGATTAAATATTACAAAGATCCTATTTATGAATTACTAAGTGTAAGCTAAATGAAGAGAGGAGGTCTTCTCATATACCACTGAATCACCAAGGGTCACCAAGTGGAGGGAAGGGGATAAAAAGTTATCAAACATTGGTCACATAGTATGGGTACGTTCCCTTAATATCTTATTAATCGTCATAAAATACTTGTCATACTTTGCTTCAGTGTAAATTAATTTGTTCTAAATTTAATTATGCCAAAATTAGTCTATCAGAATTTTAAAGCTTTTTTCACTGCCAAAAGCCACAAGGAGACGCAGTTCTCAGAATAATTACCCATTAGTTCACTAAACTAAAAAAACTTAAACTTAACTTAGTTGGAACTACAGTCCTGTTTGTTGTTATAGATAGGCTGCATTGACCTTTTAAAATCAGCCAGATTGTATAGATATTTGTTATATTATTTTTTTATAAAAAAAAAATCTTTGAAATTTTTTCTTCATAAATAACCTTTTTTTTCGAACTGACTACGCTATTGGCCTGACGGTCCACAGCTTGACCGGACTACGATAAATAACCTCATAACCTCAAAAATATTAAACATTTATTTCTTTTATCGTTTAACATTTAATATACAAATTACATAATATGCCGTTAATTAAAACACTGCATATTATTTGGTACTTGCGTGCTAAACCTGTCTTTAATATAGCTGTTTGCAAACAAAGTTTAAGGCAAATAACGATGCCTACAATGTGATTGCGGTTAGCAAAGTGCAGATGTCCTCGCTTGCGTTCAACAAACACCACGATATCGTTATTGGTATTTTAAAGTAAATAAGCCAGATGGTCGAATATAAGTATCTAATCTACATATATATTAGAATACAAATGTTACGGAATGAAAAAGCTAAGTAATCGAAAGACACAAAAAAAGTTAAGCCAACAGTTTTTATCGGACGAAATAGAAATATAATTTTACCCATGTTGGATCATATATATATATATATATAATCATTATATATACATAAGTTGGATTATATAATTATTAGTATCTTCAAAGTAATTGAATGTTATAATTTTTCCACAAGTTTTCGTATATTTTAATACACTTAGTGCATTTTAGTCGACTGGTGCAGCTCAGACGGATCAGTAATTTCAGTAATATTCTTTAACAGACATGAATGAAGAAAGGATTACTAAGATATGAACGCTACCTTCCCTTAATATGAAAGCTGTGTGATGAAAGCACTAACTAAATTAATAAGATGTTAATTTACATACAAGGTGTATTTTAATGCATAATTTAAAAGATAATGCATTTCAAATATTGCAAAATATTTTTAGAGTATATTACTTGCGAAAAATATACTAATCACAAGGTATGAAAATTCAAAAATTTATTACAGTTTATGAACACTATATTAGAATGAGAACATACTCATATTGTTATATCTGAGAACGATTAAGTACAAAACAGTTTCATCGATCACCGAGAAAGTTAGCATACTTAAGTGTTCTATTATGAAGGTTTTTATGTAAGATATTTTAATATAAATTACCATTTGATGCCACTGAATCATAATCACATCACATGTTCTCTTACATCTAGTAAGATTATCAGCAAACTTTAAAAACCTATAAGCAAGCAGGAGTTCAATAATATTTGTAAAGAATATAATTTTAAACACACTAAACAATGCCATTATAGAATTTCAGTACTATCTTCTTAATATTTTTTTCATCGATTCATTATTTAAACGTTATAAACAAACTGTTAGAAGTACTTACAATATTTCGAATACCTAATACCGATTTTATCAAATAAATTGTAGGTGCCCGTAAAGTATGAAAACTGAAATAACGAGCTCGTAAAATTGAATCCAACGTACGTGCCATGTCGTGTCTATCAAAGATAGCATACATCGAACCCGGCGATTGCTTTGTGCCACAGGAAATTAGTTTCCAACTTGTGAACGAGTTTTACTACCCGAACCTACACAGCGAGACTTGCACTAGTATAAAGACAATCCATAAAAGATTTTATGATCGTATAGTGCATAAAGTCAAATATTTACAATCGAAATTTCATAGCTAATGACAAATATTATATTACTAGTAGCTACAATGTTTGCTACAATAAAAATCCTTAGTTCACATCCATTATAGAATAATAAATAACGCATCCATACATGCAAAATCTCAATTATACCATTACATTAAAATAGAAAAAATATATGTATACAGCAAGGCAAAAAATGTAATGTTTGCTTGTTTGCAATTTGAATGAACAAGTGAATAATCAACGAGAACAGGAATTCTATTCCAATTGAGTGAGAGCAAAGGTGTAGTAGAAATGACTACACGCTCTCTAAAACACAAAGCACGTTGTTGCTATACTCTGTACTCTATCAATCTTTTAACATGACGTCATTTTATGATGTTAATCAAAGGTCTAATGATGCAAAACTTTATAAGTATAAATAAATTAGACAATAAACTGTGCCTTTATTGTTGTAACATTGTACAACGTAAAAGATAATGTGACAAAGTAATATGTACAATATTAATATTCCTTCTACCTTGAAGTCGAACTATTTTTAGTATCTACAATTGATTTGAGCGAGACAGTAACATAAAATTAAAAGCAAAGACATGCTACTAATATGCACCAGGCAGCGGTAAGCATAAACTATCTTTTTTCCATATATACATATTTATATATTTTAAAGAAGACATTGCAGTAATTAAGTAAAAAACACTTTTCACTTTTCAAGACTAATGGCTTAAAGCACTTTTAATCCACGAACTTATTTCCAGTAAAACAATTTATATTAGGCTATTAAATAGTTATTAAAATAGGCTATAAAACAGCTATTAATAGTAAATGTAATTAAGTATTCACGAAGAAAAAACTTTCCAAGGTGTATTTTATATCGTTTTAACGGAATACGAGGTTGGTAAAGTAAATGTGAAGTGATAAAAGTTGCAAAAAGGCTAACGATCACAGACACGGAAGATACCAATTTATGTGAACCCTTGAACCAAATATTTACCTAGATTTTTTCACTAATAAATAAGTAAAATTACATGGATATCAATGATATTTTTTATAATTTTATATTTATGACGGCGGCCTTTATTTTCTTAAAATGCACGTTAATATTATATTTTAAAACATATAAAATGTTGTAATAATTTATTTATAACCTATTTATAACAACATTGCTATTATCGGTGAAATTAATAATATTTATGTATCCAAACTGTGACCGCGACTCCACCCGCGTGGTAAAAGACAGTATTAATATGTGCCAATGAATGTCGACATTGTCTTCCGTTCTTTGTTCAAAATATCGTAGAATAAGTCCAGCCAAAAATTCTCTTAAATAGCGGTAATTATAATTGTAAGCGGTTATTACGCATGGTTTTATATATTATTTAGACAGCAAACAGTGATGATTTTTTTGTCACAAAATGAATGTATAAACCTTATCCAGCATAAAATTTTGCACAATAAAATTTATTGAGTCAACTTTTTGTCATCAATATTTGTCTTTATACAAACTTAAAATTTGATTTATATTTGAGTTTTTATGTTTTTAAGCTAAACTATTGAAGATAGGATAAAAACTTAAATGGCAGTTGAATGTAGTTTACTATAGGCTAGAGAACATAGCAGATATATAATTGACATTGTAAAGCAAACTACTGTTATGGTCTATTAGAAATCACTACATTTAGCTTACTTAGGTGGCATGCTGAAGTACTCGCTACACCTTGGAAAACTCCTGCAATAGAAGAAAATACAATTGCTGAATAATTCATCCATTTTCATAACGATTACCTATTCATTTATTTACAGTACATAATTGTATTTAATTAAGTCAGAAATTTTTGAAAATCAATTACTTGATATCAATTCTGCCTCGAGTTTCATGTTTGTGATGTAAACACGGAAACAATAAGATTGATTGTCTGTCCATATGTTACGATAAGCGTGTGTCGCTTTGATGGATGACATAAATTTCTATTTGTACATTACATGTCTGTGAAATTGATTTATGTTTAAATGGTAAGAGATCGCAGACATTTATGACGTCATAAAATTAGTTATAAAATATTTTATTATATAGTTTTTTAGAGTATGTATGCCGATAAGATCAATAGTTACATTCAGCTTCCAACGAGAAAAACGGCACCTCAGTTGGAATGGACGGCAAATGTATAAATACCTACATTCCTGGACCATAAATAATATCTGTTTTGTTCTTATAAAACAGAATATAGCCAATATTTGCTAAGGCAGTATTTGATATTAAGGGGAAGTAATCGACCTTAAATAAAAAAATCTTGGGTGCTATTTACGATTTTCGGTTGGCGTTTAACCTTGTTGACTTATTTTTGCCGCGTCCGGTATCACTCTAAATTCTCTTGTGATTAATACGTGGGTTTAGGAAATCTATCCTCGTGGTTTTACTTGTCTCTGGATTTCTACACGACTGATCACATATTTTAATCACAGCTAACGACCTAAGAAGAATGCGATTTAAGAGAATACATATATTCGCGCTTTCTATTGTTCACAACTTTATCAGCAACGTTGGTGTCTGTCTTCATTTTTCAGAATTATTCCGAGTCGTAATTTTTTAAATACTTTTTTCAAATAATCAAAACATGGAATCAAAATCAGAGCATTAACTAGTTGTTAATTATTTCAGTAGTTCACTAATTAAATCTCGGTATTTGTCAGATAACGTGTGCAGATATGTTCAAGCTATAGATAAGTTATATTACTTTAAAAAGAAAATTGTTATTGACATTTTTTTAATTGAATGTGTATCACCTTCACACTTGACATCACTTCTATAACGAATGATAAAGAATACCACCACGACCGACACAGTAAAATCCAGCGCACCCTGTGCAATTGATGTCACGGCCAACCGACCAATCCGTTAACTACAATAGTGACCACAGAGACACAAAAGAAAATATGGAGCACAAAGTTTTATATCTTCTATTTCCATTCTCTCAAAAGGCAAACAAATGTTATACTAAGATCATTAGTAGTTAAAGATTGGTTGAATAGTTTATCCATGCCTGACATTATTAAGAAGATTGTAGCGGGTAACCTATAACTTCAAATGAAAGTGCCTATTTATGCCCAGATTAATAATAAAAAAGAAATACATACGAAAATTCAGTCCGCGAAACGAAATAAAATTGTAAAAAATTTCCTCCACTTCTCATGTTTCTAGTTTGCATATTTATATCTCGTTCGTATCGTAGGTAGCGCTGCATATTCGCTCCATTCATCGTGAACAAGAATTTCGCTGCCAGACGGGGTGGATTTGTAAACTTTCTATAGAGAATAAAGTTATATCTATGTTATTTTACAACAGTGATTGTGATTCATTGAATATATCATCATTGCTATGTAAATATTTCATTCGACTTTAATATAACTATCTAGTTTTATCATATAATATTTAAATGTATTACTTTATTATCTACAAGCTTTTTCTCGGGTTAATGTAGATTCGATCTGTACACTACAAATGGCTAAGAAAATTTTGTAAACAAAGTATATTTTACTTTCACTTTTTCTATATTCTTTCTTCTGCACATACAATATATTATTATGTTAATAAACAACGCAGACGAAGTCCCGAGTGTCGGCTAGTTAAAAATACAACCAAACGTGACTGCAATATGACAGGATGTCGATACCACTGTCACCGCACACTAAGTCTCAAAGCCCGTGATCGGTTTGTATAGTTACTACACGTTTTTATATACAAAGTACTAACAATATATTTAACTTATCTATTGAAATTAATTTGTACTCTAAGTTATTACACACAATCCAAAAGATACTTTAATCAATTTAGGCTCTTAGAAGGTACTTGTGAATGTAAAACTAACTACCCGTTCGTTTATCCCACTCTTCGAGAAGTGCTAAAAAAAGCACGAACGGGTTTTTCTTTGTATATACTGTATACAAGTCATGGTTCACAAATGCTTATAATTATTTTAGCAGATATACATGTAAGGGGTCAATTCCAGACGTTACTATCTTTCACGTAATGGTCGTCCTATAATAACCATTTGACAGAAAAAACCTGTTTGACCTGAAAATTACTAACCGGCAAATCGATAATATGCTTACTTGCTGTAGTCTTAAAAACTACACAAGTAAATCGGAAATATTTGTACAAATTACCCTTATGTATATATTTACACTTACTAAAGAAGGTAAAATGTATAAAATAACATTACATTAGTATAATACGAAACCCAGCATTTTAAACATAAATTTATGTAACAGCTGTGCCTTATAATATTAGGGTTATATTATATAAGCTTAATTACTAATTTCGTTTTCTAAAGATGTAATTGAACCAGTTTTATGGCCAACGCGTATGGAGTCCATATGAACTTTGCTACATGTTTTATATTAGTCTAGTCACTCTGTAATAAAGAAGCAAAATAACAACAAAATTTTAACAAAGGATATTTTCTCTCGGTATATAACTGATGAGTGATACTCCGCCGGATAATATTCGACAGATTCGCCTTGTATTCACGTCTTTGATAGAATAAATCGCTTTCGGCGAGATATCCCTTAAAATATATATATGTAGTTATGTAACAAGGACAATATCTGTAACAGTCTTTTTGACAAAGTTGTACCCAAAGCCGACCAACGGTATATAATTTAAATTCACTGTTGAGTTTTGTACCTAGAATAAGTTAAACGGTATTTTCTTACATAATTTTGGTGAAGTTACAAAGCGTTTAAAATGCGAATTATTAAGTTTTGATTTATAGAAGGCTTGTAAGAATATGATATAGGTACGAATATTTCATCACTTCCGTCACACAGAAAATGATGAAATAAAACGTTGCTCAAATTTCCGTTAGATAACAGTCCAAGGTTCTAATAATCTGACGGTATCTATCAACACGGTTTAACTTAAATGTAGAGAAACTTGAAAAGTAAAACATTACCTAAATACGTATAATACATTCATCCCAACGTTAAAGCTGTTTCCAAGATGTCTATAGTCGAATCTCGGTAAGTCGAACTTCAGGAGAGACGCGAACAAAATTCGTGTTAGAGATTTCAAATTACAAAAAGGTTTTCATTGAAATATATACTTGCAAGACAAGTTTTCACCGTATAGAAATGTAGATTATATTCTACTTAATTTAGAGTTACAGAGGAAAAAATAATGAAAATGCTTGTTTTAAAGGAAAATCTAAAGTAAAAAACTTCTATACACATCTTCTATCTATATATATATAAGCGGAATACCACTGACTGACTCATCACGATTTCTCCAAAACTGTATGTTCGATTGACTTGAAATTAACTATAGTTATTCCTTTTGCAACGTAGACGCTCACTAAGAACGGATTTGAGTTAAAACCTATCCTAAATACACTTTTCAGCTAAAATTACATATTCTCCTACAGATACGGACGGCCCCTGACATTAAGCAACCGTTGTTATAGTAACCAATAATATTATATCCGTTGCCATGGTAACAAGTTTATTTTTAGGGCTGTGCGAATAATGCTTGAACCGATTCGAATCGAATAACGATGTTCTATCAGAGATTTGATAAAAAAAATCTACAGTGTTCTATCAGAGTTTCGAAAAAAAATTCGAACTATTCGATTATCTTTAAAATATGGAAGAATTGTTAAACAAATAGTTATAGGAAAAGATACAACAATTTACACTATTTAAAAATGTTTCTTAAAGTCGAAAGAAAAAATATTTACAACTCAAGATTTAAATGCTCTTGAAAGAAAACTTAAATTTACAATGTAATTCAATTTTACAATAATAAATTCATATTAGTGAAAATATTTATTAAAAATATATTTTCTCAGTTAAATCTAAACAATTTTATAGCATTTCAATTTTAACAAAATTTGGATAGAAATAGCCGAATTATTTTATTTCAAAGAAGTTTAAATATTTGGTATAATTTCATATTTTAACGGGTTTCTAGAATTTTGCGCTTTTAATTTTTAAAACCTCCATTAAAAAAATCAGTTTAAATTTTGGCGCTCAAAATTCGTTAACCATTAATAAGTTTGTACGTATTCCATTTACTACATTTAAATGTTTTGTACGTCTACTTATAAATTAAGAAATTGATTATAGATTGTAAAGAAAATTATCAGTGCTTTTGGAAAAAAAATTAAATAAAAATAAATGATATTGAATTCCTTGATTTTGTAATTTTAAATTTTAAATAAAACTTTCTTAGATTGAAACTTTCAAGGTGGATTCTTGAAGTATGTCGTTTGCCCACGTTTTCCCATCTTCAATTTTGTTGATAAGTCAATTTGTAAGGGGCGGAAAATGGGGGATAAAGAAAATTTAAGGATCGACAATTTTGGAATAGTTCATTTGAATTTATATCTTTTGCCCACGTATGCCCGTCTTTTACTTTTTGAAAAGTCAAATTGTAAGGGGTAAAAATTGGGGGAAAAGAAAAAGAAAGGTCGAGAATTTTGAAATGATGCAGTTCAATCAACTTCATTTACCTACGTTTGCAAATCTTTTACTTTTTTGAAAAGTCAATTTCTAAGGGGTAAAAATTGGGGGGAAAAATTGAGGCGCTGAAAATTTTGAAATGATGCATTTCAATCTACTTCTTTTGCTCACGTTTACCCGTCTTTAACTTTTATGAAAAGTCAATTTCTAAGGGGAAAAATTAGACGGAATAGAAAAAGTGACGGGTCCAGAATTCATCATTTTTTTTCGATTGCCCACCCTTAGTTACAGAAATATTTTAATTAGAATATGACGGTATACACTCTAGCAATAATCAATTGTACTGTGCCTACCTCACGATTGGTTTTTAAAAATAAAGACTTAATAAGATTCATTTCCATACAGAAGATCATCCTTTCAATTGCCAATTATTTTTCTTTGATTGCCCACTATTATACAGAGATATTTTAAGAAGAATATGACGTTTTATACTCTAGCAGTAATCGAAAATGTTTTGCCTACCACACGATTAATTGTGGAAAACTAGGACTTAATAAGGTTCATTCCTATATAGACGGACATCCTTTCGATTGCCCATCATTTTTTTTCGATTGCTCGCCCATGCATAATTAATAGGTACATAATTTCAAAATTCTCGATTCCTCAAACTTTCTTTCCCTACTATTTTCACCCTTTAGAAATTGACTTTTCTAAAAAGTAAAAGATGGGCAAACGTTGGCAAAGGATATTATTTCAAATGCATGATTCAAAAATTTACGATTCCTCAATTTTTCTTTCCCCCTCCTCTACCCCTTACCGCACCGTACAAATTGACTTATCAAAACAGCAAAAGATGGGCAAACGACATACTTCAAAAATCCACCTTGACATTTTCATTTTTTGAAAGTTTTTTCGGACCATGCTAGCTCATGCAATTCATAACTTTTTTTTATAAAAGTCGGCAAAAAAGGTGGGCAAAAATGGGGAATCAATGGGCAAACCCTCTACGAATGTTCAAATCGTTTTGCGAAAAATGGGGGGTCAATTTCCCGGTGCTATAAACCATAGCAACGCTTTACATTTGCATATTGCGTCGAGTTCAATGAGCACTGTTTTAATTCGTAAATATTAAAAACTGGTTACAGATAGATATATAGTTTTATATATTGATTTATATTAATACAAAATTTTAAGACTTCAATTCATTCTGTATTTTTAATTTAAAAAATACTTATCAACTCATTGTTTATAATTTAATATTATAATTTATAGGTATTTTCAAAACAGAAGAGTTTTTTTTCAATATTAGACCAGACACGTATTACTTTAACAGTTCCATTATAGAATTTCTTGCGAAATAGAGAAGCGATTACTTTTTGTATGATTGCAAAAACTTAAATATGTCAACAATATCAATATAACAACATCTTTAAGACAAAATTGTATAACAAGAAATTTTAACTACTTTTTTATACTGTGTAAGTGAGCATTGAAGGGATTATATAGCAAGTTAAAGTTCCAAATATGTTGTTGTTGCTAAATCCCATCCAGCACATTGTTAGTATTTACATATTTAATGTACATGTTACATATCACAGCAGGTGGCATGCGCATCATACCTACAAATGATATTAAAAAAGCATTTCTGTAATTCAACCTCTTCTCACTATTTTATGTTACTTTAATACAATTTAAAAAACGCGTGCAAAGCTGCGGGTATCAGCTAGTATATACATATTTGCGATAATTTTCTTAAAATCGATATTTCACTTTTTGTTAGAGCACTAGAGATTCTTAATTAAAAACTTTTGAATTGTAAAGATATTAGAATTATTGATGCCGAGTTCATATATGTCATTAAAATGTTATAGAGGGAAAATATGTAATGCAACGCTTTGCAGGGAATGGTTGACTGAATCAACTTATCGAGGTTCGTTCTTATCGAGATTTTATTATGAGGCCTGATCACCTAATCGTTTTAGATGTAAAGAATACATAAGTTAATTATAAGAAATTATTTTATTAATATTCGAATGGCCTTAACAGATTCATCGGGCTGTCAAATTGTTTTAAAATTTCATAGAATCGTCAATGTCAATCGTCGATGTAAGAAATTATTTTTATCTAGCAAGAAAATATGATTCAATACTAGGTTAAGTGTTCATGTATTTCTGTTATAGCCTCGTGTAATATTTTTTCCGTGAACACGATCTTAACAGGAATAAATCATGTCCATGGGGTGTGCGGGTCTGGCCATTGCCTCCCCACCCACATTCCCCTGAGGGCCGGGAAGCCATTGCATGCAAGGCTACACAAACAGACCTCATTTATTTTCAGACAAAAATACATATCTATTAATACCTTTACACCAATTTTCATTTAGTACATGTTCCGTTGTGAGCAAATTTTTTTACCAACCATATGTATAATTATTTACCTTTCGTTTTCAATTGTAACAGCAATATTTTCATAAATCATATACTCCTACGTCTTTTTTTTAATGCGTCATTTTCATGTAAGTTTCAAAAGTCCGTAGGCGTATAGATTTTGTTGTCTGAAAAGATTCACTAATCAATTTTTGTAGTATTTTTTAATTTTTTATCAACCAGCAGGCACGGTGGATGTTGTCCCGCCCTAATAATAAAAAATATATACTTATGTGCATAAAATATTTAAGGCAACTATTGCATTCAATTTGATAATGATTAATGCTGTATCCGTCTAAATAGTCATCCAATGACTTAATTATATGTGACCATTTTTAAATAGATAAATGGGATAGTAAGCTATCCTTAAAAGATAGGTATATGCCAACGCAGACTTTTTTGTAACAATTATCGTTATATTTCAACCTATTTACACAAAACCTTGACAAAGTGAAAAAGTGAAATATCGATTTTAAGAAAATTATCGCAAATATGTATATATGTGTATAGAAGTTTTTTACTTTAGATTTTCCTTTAAAACAAGCATTTTCATTATTTTTTCCTCTGTAACTCTAAATTAAGTAGAATATAATCTACATTTCTGTACGGTGAAAACTTATCTTGCAAGTATATATTTCAATGAAAACCTTTTTGTAATTTGAAATCTCTAACTCGAATTTTGTTCGCGTCTCTCCTGAAGTTCGACTTACCGAGATTCGACTATAGACATCTTGGAAACAGCTTTAACGTTGGGATGAATTTATTATACGTATTTAGGTAATGTTTTACTTTTCAAGTTTCTCTACATTTAAGTTATACCTAAACCTTCCTCATGTATTACTCTATATATTAATGAAGACTGCATTACAATCCGTCCAGTAATTTTGGAGTTAATTCCGAACAGACAAACAGACAGGTAGACAGACAGACGCGGTGGACGACTTTGTTTTATAATATGTAGTGATATTTAAAATACATTAAATAAATAAAAACTTTAAAGAAGACATACATTAAATAATTAATATTGTTATCGCTCTAATAGCAGAGTATGTACAGAGTTGAACCACTTTAAGACATCTTTATATTTCACATTATGACCTTAGACAGTGTCAACAATATTTCCATATACATCAGAGCATAACTCCTAAAAGTAGTTATAATATATATATATATAAAGGTAAATTCAAAGGTTAATATTTTCTGATAAATAATTCTACATATTAGAATTACACATAAAGTGTAGACGCCTTACAGCATACACTAAATACAACCGGAGCGAAGCGGACTGAAATGTTTAAATCCAATTATTGAAGCCCCGTCTGCCTTAATATTGGCTGTTATAGGCAAAAGTTATCTTAATTATTTTTTAGAATTCCTATGTATTGTAATCATAAAATTTAACTAATAAGTTATAATGTATTTCTCTTATATGGACTTTTTAAACATTTTCTTTCATACAAACCTTGTCCTGACAGTTATAAACACCCAAAAATTGGTTCTCTGTAAAGTCGGCTTACGGACGATAATTTTAAGTGATAACGTCATAAGAAAACATTGATGAAAATTTGCATACTTGTATGAATTGAATTATTATCATTGAATTACCGATGGAGTGAAAGAGACATAGATGCGTTACCAGCTGAACGCTTAGGCCGATCGCGTCTCTCTATCGCTTCTATCGCGCTTTCGCTTGCACGCTCTGCTCAGGTGGAACGTGACAATGAGTCATGCTTTTTCTTACGTGCAGCCGGCGTTCATCGATTTATAAGACGTTATCACGTCAAAAAAAAATGAAAGAATAGTCCGGTGAAACTGTATAGGCCTTGCCAGCTCAACGTTGTAGTCAGTTCGAAAAAAATAAAATTAGTCAAATAGGTGCAACCCTTCTCATGTAATGTGCTTACAAACGTTCCCCAACTGATTTTTATTTATATAAATTAGAAAAATGACAAAATTAAATCACGAGTCTATCTTACTATTATTAACACAGCGTATGATTAAACTAATTTGAGTTTCTCGTTGTTTCCATTTTTCTAACTTTATAATTACCTGTCTGAATTGTTTTAACTTTTAAAAGAATTTTCGCATATTTTTATGACGTTCATTTTATGTTCAAACGAGATCTAAATACCAAAATTAATGTTTTTTAACTCTAATGAGTTAATAATAGCGGTACTCCTACACAATCTTCTCCTGTTATTTAACCTTTTAAGGGTGAATTTATAATTACGTCCTAAAAAAATATAACGGACGAAACGAAATAATAAATTACATATTTCTAACACAACAATTGCCGGAATTACATGAACGTGCTTTAACCTTCCCTTTGGGGACTTAAATGTGAGATGTATATTCCAGAATAATGGCTATGCCTGCAAATCCACTCGCGTCGAATATTATTTTTTTATACTTTGTAGATTTTAGCGTTTTTACCACAATGTCATCCGACTTTAAATGATGATGTGGTCTAAAATGATAAACACGCTAAACCTAGAGGACGACTGGCTCTCAAGTGCATCTGCTGGAACACACCTATATTTTCTTTATAGGTTAGCGTTTGACCACAATCTCATCTGATGTTACATGATAATGCGGTCTAAGATTGTAGTCACGCTAAGCCTAGAAACCTAGAGGGTGACTGGCTCTCAAGTGCAATCGCCGGAACACACCAACAGGTGCTTGGCGACAGATTTTCAAGTTAAGGGTGGTAGCTAGCCAGGCGGATTTAAAAAAACCCTACCACCACGCTATTGTTTCATCCCGATGTTCTCCTTCTGAGCAAGCTCCGACTTAGTTATTAGTATTCAAACCTAGGTCCTTCAACGCTGTGTCTAAACATACTATCAATTAAGCCATTATCGCTATCAAACAAATTTTGACTTAAAGTCAGACGGTCTTTGAAAAACCCTACTATCTTACTTGCTTAACCTTGCTATTGTAAACTTTATGAACAATACGTAACTACTTGTATGAGGCCAGTAATTATTATATTGTTATTTAATTATTTATTTCATTTTGATTATTTTAAGATTTCTAAGTTGTTTGGTCAAATAAAATTGGTCTTTGAAATTTAAATGTTAATCTATAGGTATCGCAGATCTTTACAGATTATTTATAGTTGTTTCTATGCTAAACTCCACTGCACTGCGTCGCACATACAAACTGACACACAGATACAATTTTTTTATCTGCATATTCATAATCTTGCCTTTATAATAGATATTTAACAACAGATTCTGAAATAAAAGGTACAGACAAAATTACAGATTTATTAATGTAGCTGCATAAAAAATACAAATATATGTGGCGACAGTTACTGAATTTTTGGTGAAAATTTACAATACCAATATATAAAATCTTAACCTTATTTAAATTATATACAAATTTAATAGTCATATGAAAGCTGTAATATTTCAAATAGACACCTTGTGCGTAGAACAGGCAATCGTATAGTAATATTGGTTAAATTGGTACAATAGCGTCTAGTTTGTTACGTCATAACTGTCATACCCAAGCAAAGACGTCACCATAATTATTATAACTATGTAGTACGGACGAGGACTGATTCTTTCATTCACCTAAATGATTTCATACCTGTTGTTGGCTATTAATTAAGTCTTAATTTTTGTAATAGAAAATTTAATTCAACATCTATTAATGCAGGTGAAATAATAAGAGCCTTCAAACAATTAAACTTGAAACACTCTGAAGACCTTTGACGAGTGTTGGTAAAGATAGTTCAGTGTATAATTATATTAGTAACTAGTTTTTACCGCGCCTTCGTTCGCGTTAATATCGATATGAACGACTTCTAGGGAACAGAACACTCTTCAGTATGAAGAGTATCATATGTCCTTTTCTGTATCCCTGACAATGCGTATCCAAATTTCATAATGATCTGTTCAGTAATTAAGGCGTAAAAGCGTAAAGAGCAAACAAACTATCTCACTCGCATATATAATATTAGTAAGAATTTTTCACCATATCTGTTTCCACATCTTTACACTTAGCAACTGGAACTTTTGTTACACTAATGAATATAAATAAAATACTTGCCTTATTTTAACAAGAAAATAAAAGCAGAAATAATTTAGACCAAATTTTGTATTGTCGTCTTTTAGTCAATTTTTCGAGAAAATTATGCATAGGCAGATAGAATATTTTTCAATGAGCACAAAATATTTGATTAATGTTAGTTTTTCCAACAACTACGCTGATCTAATAATTACTTGAGTTTCGCCTGGAAAGAATATCAGGATGCAATCGGTATGTTCTTTGATCGCTCAAAGGCCTTCAACTGTTCTGATTATTGTATTCCTCGTGTTAAGCTAAAGCACAATAGTATCTGTGAAAATTCTCTAGAATACGACGGTATCTTCAAGATCATTATCTAAAATCGGCGTATCACAAGATTAATATTTTGGCACCATTCTTGTTTTTGACGTATATCACGATATTGAAGCATATCACAATGCTTGATATATATTTTCTAGGTGGTAGAGCTACGCTGAAACTACTACTGGTTTCAGAATGAATGGGTCGGCTCGCCCGGGGTAGTACCACCCTCTCACAGAAAGCCGACGTGAAGTAATAGTGCTTGCACTGTTGCGTTTCGTTCGGTCAGTGAGAGCGCCGGAGGTCCACATATATTAAAAGGCCGGCAACGCACTTGCGACTCCTTTGGTGTTGCTAGTGTTTATGGACGGCGGTGATCACTTACCATCAGGTGACCTACCTGTTCGTTTGCCCCCTATAATATATAAAAAAAAAATGCAATGTTCCTTTTTTAAGCGACATTTATATTCAAATTGAAAAAAAGTTACATGTATAAGGTAATTAAGTAATACTTTAATTACATTTCTAAATAGCGTGCATGAAACAAACTTTTAGTAAAAACAAAATATAACAGGATTTCTTCACCCAGTATGTAACGTGAGGACTGTAACACACAGTTAGAACATAATTTAGTAAGGTTTGTCGATAATACTGTATTCATAAGTATTGACGACGAAAAGTTCAAAGAAAATGGGATCGCCATATTAAAACTACTCGTGGGATAATTAAGCTCTACTGCATTTACAGTAGCAAGATTTGGCGGTCAACCGATATTACTAACTCTAGACAACTACGCTTACTTTTATAGTTTCCTGTCTTACTATATATGTCGTAAATACCATACTTATGTTAGACAAACGCACAATTCGAGTAATTTATAATACAAGACCTCGCGAATCACTAAAAATAAATTTTAAGAATTTAGTATATTAAGTTTACCAGTACAACTTTGAAAATTGGATGTATGCTGAGAATAAAATATATAAGTTACAACTTGTAAACATTTGAGACCAACATAGAATAAGTATCCATCTTTTAAACATTCTAAGCCAAATAAAACTTTCTTAAGTAATGGTGTTCATTTCTACAAGGTTAAAGGCGCATTACCAATTTACTGGAGAATAAATTCAAGTATCATGTAAAATGAGTTTTACTATCGAAATTTGATTATAGGCTAAATCATTACGTTGATGATGGTCGTTTTTAAGTGACTCCCTTCCCTGTGTATGAACTAAAAATCCTTTCTTATCAAAACTTTTCGATGATTACGAAAGTTTCCTTTTGACTATAGAATTCAGCGTCAATTTATATATTTTCTGGGTCTAAACAGAATACTTTTTTAATATTTTATAATAGAAGATACGAAATACAACACAACAAATACGTATTGTCCAAAACACTTGAATATTTTTCAGCAACTGATTCATCCTGGGAAAGGAATAATTCATCACTAATCTTGGTACTTAGTTCCTTAACATATTTTATTATCTGCACTAATTCCAAAGTCATATCTACTCTGTTATAGCCTGTAGCATTTCTATTTTGTCCCTTTGACAATATTCTCAATTATGAGTACATCTTCTACATATACAAAAGTGAAATGTTTCCTTGTGTGTCTCATGTGTTCTTAGGCATTCTCTGTAATAACCAATACTGCGTTCGTCAATTTTTAACTGCATCATTGTCTTCTTTGACATTTGCTGTCCGATTTCTTTGGTACTGAATTCCTTGTGTGCTCTTGTACCAGTGATTAATAAATCATCATAATAAATTATTTAAAATATCTGATATTCAACTAAATTCAGTTAAGTGTGTTGCCAAGAAAATATAAACTCATTAGTTGAGAATAAATTCTCATGCCGTGTTTATTAGATAGTTCTAATATTAATCGAATAAAATCTAATATTAAGTAATATAAGTTCGATATTATGCTGAATAATTTACTACGTAGCTCCATAAAACTATAAAGTTTTTGTACTCTCTAATATCAGGTTCGAAAAATAATATAATCGAAGTACTTTCTATCTTTTCATTGTAAACAAAGGTAAAGCAAGGGTTTACGTCACGCATTAGTAACTTCATGATATTGATGTTTACACGAGGTTTTTCCTACCAATTACCGTGACAAACGAGCGTAACGCTTCCAATTAATTCCACGGCTGTTTAACGCCCGATAAACATCTTTTGAGTTTTAATAAAATAGATTGTAAGTTCACAATGTGTTTACGAGATCAACGGCTTTATACAACTTTGCAAGGATGCTATTTTTAAATCACGTTATTGATAAAGTTAAAGTAGATATGCAAATTATAGTATTTGTATTTAGTTGTTGTGTTCGAATGGTTTGATCAGTGAAATATCAGCCTGATATCCACAGGGTCGAACCCCGGCATATACCAAGGAATTTTTCATAATTCTCTTACATGTACTAATTTACGTTGTTAATAGTGTCGACTGAGGAAACTTGATCCTGAGAAATATTCTTATACCACCGTACATGGGAAAATATAGAACTGTGGATTTAGCCCTGCAGTAACTCCCTTATAAGCTGATAATGAGATGTATAAACATTATGTTTTAAATAATGCCGTCATAATTATCAAACTTTACATAGGTATTTCCATCTCCTTTCAAGGTCAATAAGGTTGTCTTATCTACTAGTATATTTCTACTGTTGTTTTATTAAGTTTTTTTCCAAAAGATAATGAGATAATGAATATATCACTATACAAATACGGCTTCAAACTATATACCGTACAAATTTCTTCAACACTGCTATAAAATAGTGACTATGAATAGGCATAACTTTAGGTTCGTAATAAATTCAACGTAAGGTGAACACATAAATAAATATTTATACAAAATCTGATTAGATAGATAAATGTTTATGTATAATATACAGGTCAGTTACTTTTATATTTGCATAAGTAACTTGCGTGTGGACGATTTCGTTGCAAACGCTATAGGAAACACGAAAAAGGAACTGCAAATTTAGTAGGTAGAACGGCGTTGCAGTGGTGAAAGCGATGCAGTGCATCAGGCTACCACTGCGGTGCCGTGTCATGTCGTGCCTCCGTGCCACAAAGCCACACGCCACGCGATATAGCGCCAATAAGTTACGGCTGTTACTATTTTACACGCGATCTCAAAGTTCAGTTTTGCATAAAACACTCGTAAAATGAGTACAAAAAGTTTTTATTTGAACTATCGTTTTAAATGTGATAATGCATTGTAATAAAATATAAAAATACCCATTATATTGATATTCTTAACATTTATTTTATTTCACAATAGCCGGTGCCAGAATATTCATTGTTTCTTTTGAATTTCTTTTTGTTATTTCATCGAAAGTATTCGTTTTATCTCAATTTATTTTGGTCCGTTTTTTCTTAATTATTTTTTAGCAAATTCATAATTACTACTTATTCCCTATGTAAAAGTGTAATAATTTCTAACATAGATAATACTCCGAAAAGTCCTGTATCTGACAGTAAAGTCTCCTTCTATAACTAGGTTCAAAAAACACATCAATTTTATATATTATAGTATTATATTTTCACCTATGAATCGTAAATGAGGAAACTTTATCAGTTTATTTTCTTATATTTGTATAGTAAAGATGCATACAATATGAGATTTATTAAATATGGTAAAATAGTTAAAAAATCATTAGGTAAACTTTGAAAAATTAACAAAAATATAGAAAAGAAATTGACTTATTATTATTTATCACACCAAATTTCATGATATATTCATAATAATATTGTATACTTTTGTTGAAAATGTTTTATTTGTATGTATGTATGTGTATTGTGCTCGTTTATATAATATATGTATTCTTCTTTATATATATATATATATATAAATTTTATTTTATTTATTTTCTTATGCTTCTTCTATATTCACTTCAAAACTTTTATGTTTCATAACAATACCGCTGGTCAGTTGGAATAAAATGCCGCTTGGCATTAAACTCGCTAGTGTATAATTAAAAAGTGCAATAAAGTATTCAGTCATTCATTCTTTCCTTCATTCATTCATGACTTTGTACATTTGAGTTTTAAATAGATGTATGATAAGCTAATTATCATGTAATCTTAACAACACTATGAAATGAAAAAACAATAAATATATATGAAGTATATCATGAATTAGATACAAAACTTACGAATTAATGATGATGTCAAATATATGAAAATATTGTTAGAAAAGTAGTCAAACACAATAACGTAAGAACAAATTTGTTAGAATTAAAACACAGTTATACATGTATTTATAACATAAACACATTATTTCATTATATGCCATTAATTAAAGTAACGTACTTACGCTTTACGAAAGCAAAATTTCTTTATGTAATTTATTAAGAGTTTTTATCAAAATCTAAATTTAGTCATTGTCATTCGGGTATTAACAGAAAATAAAAAATGTATTACTTAAATAATAGAACATCAATAACTTAAACAATAGGTGTATAGTAAAAGTTTGTTTGAATGAAACTTTCTAAAACGAATATCGTTTTGTTTGAATAGCTTAGTTTATTAATAGACTGTATGTACAAACAAAACCTTAGCTACACCCGTACGCAATACATTATTCATTCTATGTGAATGAAGGTACAAACACCTTACCTGTTACTTATTCGTTCGAGCAATATCTAATATTAAGAAGTGTTATGAAAAAAGAAAATATATCTATGAAAACAATCTTTAAGATTTTTTTATGCGATAGGAGGCAAACGAACAGACGGATTACCTGATGGTAAGTAATCACCGCCGCTCATGGACACTTGCGATTTTTTTTATATAACAATATAATAAAATTGTAATTTTACTCTTCAATAACTTATAATTTAGTGAATAATATCTTACTTTTAGTTAAATATTATAATAAAAATAATTAAGAAATTATATTAGTTATTATATTTAGTCATTATTAATCACTACATAGTATAAAACAAAGTCGCTTTCTCTGTCCCTATATCCCTATGTATGCTTAAATCTTTAAAACTACGCAACGGATTTTGATGCGGTTTTTTTAATAGATAGAGCGATTGAAGAGAAAGGTTTATATGTATAATAACTTAAATAAATAGTGGAGAAACACTGTTATTTTTGAGGTTAGTCCAAATTTAACGCGTGCAGGCCACGGGCAGTAATGAATAAATCAAAACTACTGGATCGATTTCAATCATTTTTTTAGTGAATGTTATAGGCTATATATTTTATACCCGTCGAAGCCAGAGCGGGCCGCTAGTTTCCTATAATTAAGAAAATACACAACTCGAGAATTTTAAACCTCAAATGAATCATAAATTTACATAATCTAAATACGTATTCCTTTCTTGCACCTACTTTAAATAAATATACTGTTCAGTGATCTATTGCCTGTTAATTGAAATCGAATGTAGTCATAATAATAATATTAGTAGGTAACACTTACCATACGGTATATGCCCACTGTGCTATGTCCAAATTTCAAATTAAACAATTATAATGTGGCCTAAAAATCGTTTTAGCCATTGCCTGACAGAAAAGATTAAAGATATACAGGAGGTTCCGTTGATCCAATGATTTATTGATTTTAACAACGCAATGTCCGCACTACTACAGTCTTATAGCGTGCGGTTACGAGCTCCAATATCGTAGCTCTGTCCTGTAGCCTATATTATAGTTTTATGTATTTTTAAAGATAATCGAATCGTTTAAAACTGTACAAATTAGGAAACTAATAACAGAAAAATGGGGTTCTCTGATTCCCGAACATACCATGAAAATACAGAAGATATCGAATATTTAATAGGCCGGCGAGCACCTGGATGTACAGTCATAGTAATTCAATATACAATATACATAAAAACTGGTTAACCTCAAACTTTATTTTGAAAGCAGATACAAGGTTTCCCTGTTCCGTGGCTTCAGTTTTCTTGATTCGATGAATCGAAACCCTGTTTCGTTTTATCAAGGCAACAGGCCAAGCCGAGGTTCGACCACTTAGGCACCCTTAAGCTTGTTGCCATACGATTGACTGCCCTAAAGCGCACGTCGAATAAATTCGGTGAAGTATTAATGGTCCGTCAGGCTAACAGCGTTATTCAGCTCGAAAAAAAAACTATTTCGTTTAAAAAAATTATAATATTTATTAAACGTGTTATCAAATGTTTGCTAAATTATGGTTTTATTTATATACCTACATGTAATAAAATGAAATTTTGATTTTTTTTTATTATTATCCTATATTTAGGATACACATTAGAAGTATATTTCTAGTAGTAGTTCTAGTATTTCGTGAGTTACTCACCGACAGAAAGTTTCCAAAATTCCACAATTTGAGTACCTTAATAGCCGTGATACCCACAAAAGTAAATACTAGAGCTTTATTAATTTATTTTCTTTATCTTTACACTAAATAAATAATTCTTGCTTGCTCTTCTTTTTTATACGATTCTTTTTACGGCAGATATTGAAAGGTTGAATCGTAAGGTTGAGCGACGAGACGAACGTGGATAAGTAAGTAGGCACGGATGAGTGAAACTTGGGGATAAAAAGCAATCTACCGCATACCAACAAACCGTGCCTTATCTATATCATAACCTGATTTACTAAACCGAGTTTTTCGCTAAACGGCAACTTACATCTACAATATTTCTGATACATATTTACGGTTATATACTGTACTAGCTTTTGCTCGCAGCTTCGCTCGCAATACATTAATGTCGAGCTATACCTTCGAGAACAGTACTTTTTTTCTGGGTGAAAGGTACTCTATGTCCTTTTCTGCATCCCTGACAACGTGTATGCAAAATTTCATTTTTTTTATTAGTTCGGCAAAATGACTGGACAATACCTAATGGAAAGTACGGTACAGTCCAAAAACAACGGCGACTGTCAATGTTAAATACCAACGGCAGTCGTCGCCATCATGCCGACCTGCCAAAGAGCCTCTTCAGCACCACAGTATCAGTATCATTAACGCGTAAAAGCGTAAGAAACAAACAAACAAAATAACTTTCGCATTTATAATAGTAGTAACGATCTGATTGCAAATATATGAGTTAACGTACATTAATTAAAGGGGCTGGTGGAATAGTGTAAATAGAAGGTTGCGGTGAAAATAAAATGGACATAAAAAGGGCGGGGATGAGAAAAAGAGAATGAGTGGAGCGTTGGCGTACCTTGCCTATAAATAAATAAAATAACAAATCGTCCAAATAATAAGCGTGGACTAACCTGCAACTCAGCAGCACTTACGTAGCAACGGTGTTTCTAGATTGTCGCTCACGAGAAGAGCGTTACATGTATCGTGGCTAGGGTTACCACCCGTACTTTATATATATTGTACAGTTATTTCAGGGTAATTGTACTCTATACTTTATGTTAACAATGAAGTACACGAAAATACTTTATTTAGGCATGATTTAGTTTCTTTGGGATTGTGAAAAGTTTATTCATAGTGTATTTTTTCGTTAAAGAAATACATCGATTGCTCAATCAATGCTTGCCACTCGCTAACGCCATATCACCTAAGCACTCGTTTCTTTAATAATATTTCTAAACGCAACTTAACCTCGCTTGTTAAGAATGTCGATGTCATTAATTGTCACAATTTCTTGTTTGTTTTACGTCTAAAAGTATAATTCTAAAGTAAATTCAATAGATATACGCAAAATATGTTCACAAAGCTCCGTTCTCATATTAGTAATCTGGCCGAGTTCCCGTAATAATTACTGCATGCTATTAATGGAACATATTCATAATGAATCCTACTGTAACTCATTACCAATATTAATCCCAGTTCCTATCTAAATAATGAACATGGTTATATAACTCGACAGCGTACTCAATACCTAATTAAGTTTGTAATATGTTTAATTTAGGCTGTAAAGTTTAACATACCTGGTAACTATAATACTATTAATGTAACAAACGTTAATAATAATATAATGTTATAAACTGATACGGCGAATCCTTGCAACTGAGTCGGAACTTTCGGTGAAGGAAAACATCATAATGAAACCATAGTAAGGTGGTAGGGTTTTTTCCATGTTCGCCTGGCTAGCTACCACACTTACGTCAATAATCTATGACCAAGCACCTATTGGAATGTTGCGGTAACTGCACTTGAGAACCAGTCTCTCTCTAGATTTAGGGTGCTTACCATCTTATACCGGGTCATTTAACATCAGATGACGTCATGGACAAAAGCTAAACTTATAAATTTTAACCAAAATCCTATTACATACATATAATTTTATTAAAATATACTGTACACTTAACAGCTTGTTCATTTTGTCTCACTAATGGACAACGTTATCTTACCTATAGAAGGCAACGTCTTAGTGACTCTCCTCAAACGATATTCGAAATTTCTGGCTTTAAGAAGCTATTCATACCAAAAATAAAAAGTAGATTTACCGACGAGTGAAGGAAATTTTGCCAAGTCATTCACTTAATACCCGTATTGACCTAAATGTCAGGATTCCTTAAATATCTTCTAATCTTGCAAAAAGTATCAACTATTTAAAATAAAAGCAGAATTCAAAATATATTAATTCATGTCAATTAATTCAAGTCTTCAACCGCCCTTGAGTCAATCCATATAAAAGATGACAGAGGTCTACCATTTTGCACACATCACACAAAAACTACTAGATCAATTTCGAGTAATTGTTTTTTAGATTTATTTCTTAGACAGTTGGTTCTTGTCTAAAAAATAATTATCATTATAGCTTCATTTAATAATTTAATTAAGTCATTAAAGTTTTAAGATTAACACTATATTTTCCTACGATGTGTGAAGTGAGGCAAGCGGTGTGGTGCGCATGCGCAGGAGAGATATAGCAAACGGATAATAAATAACGAAATTATAAAGAAATTTTGTAAGTATATTTTTGCTTTCGATTTTATTTGTTTACAAGTGTATAGAACATATATTGTCTCGATATTGAACAACGCAGACGAAGTCACTGGTATCAGCTAGTATTTTGTAAAGATCGTTTGAAGCAAACATAACTTGTAGTACTAAAAAAGAATCTATATTATTAAATCTGTAATCTTGTCTGTACAAGGGATTTTTTTTCTAAATTCTTTTACAGAATTTAATGGAGTTATAATTACAAAACTTAACAGTCAAGTTAAATGATGTCCGAAACAAACATAACTTTCGCCACGATAGTATATAGATACAAGAAAGTTTGTTAGGATGGATGGACGTTTGCTACTCTTTCACGTAAAAACTACTCAACGGATTTTGATGAAACTTTGCGGTAATATAGTTTATACAACGGTATAACACATAGACCATTATTTATAAAGGTGTTGCTTAAACGGACTAAAATATAATGGTAAGTAGCAGTTCGAAAATATCCTGATATCTGAAAACTACATCGGTGTGCGCTAAATAAACCGTTACAGTTTCACAAAAATAATGTGTATCATTCATACGCAAACGAAGTCACGGGCCGCTGTTAGTGAGTAAACATAATCATTGTTACAATAGGTAATAAAGAAAATCGTTAATTCAACGTAATTAATAATAATATATTATTGAAAACATCATTAAGTATTCTCCTGTTGATTATTCTCGATTAGGTGTTATTATTGACAATGATAAAAGGTACAGTCGTTGTTATCGCATCGTACAAACAAACAAGTATTATGGAACTACCAATAGGTGTAAACGAGAGAACGCGTTATGATGCTCACAGACAAAGTCACGATACGAACGATAAATATTCATTTAATTATCATGTCGTTGTTACAAATTATATTAAGAGATAACACAACAAACTATCCTACAGTGAAATAACTGACAGCATTTTGAATTAACAATCGTGAAATAACACAATAGCGTAATTAACAACTATACTATTTATATAATAATAACCATATATTGGAATATTTAAAAGCATAGATAAACTATACGTTTATAATAAATGGAATGTCTGTTAAATTATGTAGATAGATATTGTCATACGGGCAAATAATAGAACAGTTAAATATTTTTGCATGCGAAATGAGTTCAGTTACCTCTATATATGCAAGTATAGACGTTTATCTACATAGGCGATAAGAAGAAATATTAGCTATACATTTTACACCAATCTTAGCGTAAGCCACTATGTAAGAAAGTATTTAAGAATAATAATATTTAATTGACTTCAAACAAAATTTACTTTAAAAAATCATCAGAATATTCTTGACCATAGATAGGTATTGGACTGACATATACACATATCACATTCCCTATTATATTTCGAGGAGTACCCTGATGTGACTTCGAAATCCAATAACACATTTAGAGAATTAAAAAAATAAATCCAATAGATTAATAAATCAAGAAGTTCTGAGGTAACAAATATAAAAAAATACAACTGAATTTAGAAACCACTCCTTTTTAAGTATGTTAAAAATATCTCATATACCTATTGTATCAACTTATTAGTACAGTAATTAGAACAGAAATTGTAAATCTTCGATAGAATGCAATCATGGATACCAACACTTCCTTTCATTTAAACGATGTCATAGACAGTAAAAAGAATCAGAAAAAACGCCAATAAAATTGACAAAATAATATTTCTTGGTATATTATACTATATACTATACATAATATTTAATAATATACAATATTAAGTATTGTTACAATTATTACAATTATATTTTATTAGCTGCCTGCACCGGTTTCGCATGGGTTTAATAACGAAGAAAATATAACCCAACTATCACTTTACAGCATGCCAATATGATGACACTTTTTTTTTTTTTTTTAATTGGACACCCACAGCCCTTGGGTGCTGTGGGATGTCAGACTCTTACTGACTAAAAAAACCCACATGATACCGTCTGCCGCGCTATGAAGTGGCACGGGATCGAACAAGCAAGCACCATGCCACCCCGGCGACAAGGCCCAGCGCGAACGCCCTAACCGCGACGACAGCCCGGTCAAGCTGCCTACCCGTCTACCGAACCAATGTGCAATGGAAAGTCAGGTCCCTTGGTCCGGTTTGGCAGTCAAGGCCCCCCCCCCCTCCAACCACCACCACCTGTAACTTTTTTACGTGGTTTTCTCCCTCTCCCTCCGCCCGAAGGCCACCCCTCTGTCACTTTTTAATGTGGTTTCCTCCCACAGGAACTTTTTAATGAGGTTTTTCTCCCTCTTCCTCCGCCCGAAGGCCTCCCCTCTGTCACTTTTTAACGTGGTTCCCTCCCACGGTAAATTTTTCTTGAGGTTTTCTCCCTCTCCCTCCGCCCAAGGGCCGTCGCTCTGTCACTTTTTAATGTGGTTTCTTCCCACGATAACTTTTTAATGAGATTTTCTACCTCCCTCCGCCCGAAGGCCTTTTTTTTTCCTTTTTTTTTGTGGGGAAATCCTTCATGGACACGCCACCCTCCCGGGGGAGAGGGTGGGTAGTGTGAGACTCCTACTCACTAAAACCCCACGGTGTACATCTGCCGCTATAGGATTGGGTCGGCACGAGATCTCTAAAGCATTCATCGTGCCGCCCCAGCGGTTAGCCCGGTGTCAAACAGCGACACCGGGTCCCGACCTTGTCAGGAGACGACCATGTACACACCGGTCGTCTCCTCCGTCCGCCGGACCTGTGCAATGGGAAGATGGGCTCCCCGACCCACCCTCTCAGGTCCAGCTAAGACGGTGGAAGGAGGCGAGCAAAACGCCCCCTCCTCCCATCGATCCTCCGTTGGCGGAGACGGCCACTCCGAGGGTCCAGCTCGCGGACCCTCTCCGCCACCTCCTTCTGCGAGACGACTTCCTCGCAGAAGGAGGCTACTGCATTCCACATACGCTCGCTGCCAAGCATGGCCTTTACCACGCTCGGCAGCGAGAGATCCACACCTACCGCCGCAGCCAGAATACGGCGTTGCTCCTCCCACGCAACACACTCAGACAGAGTGTGCTGCGCGGTGTCCGGCTCAACGCCGCACTCGTGGCATACGGCGGTTGGCTCCCTGCGTGCAATCCGGTGCAGGTACCAACCGAAGCACCCGTGCCCGGTCAGCACCTGCACCAGACGAAACGACAGAGAGCCCCATCGTCTCGAATACCATTCTGGCAGGACCGGGCGGACGGCGTCGATAGTGTATCTACCGTACCGCGCGTCCGCCAGGTCCTGCCGCCACCTATTCAACATCTCCTCACGGAGTCTCCCGCGCATAACCTCTACTTCCCTGGGAGCTGGTGGCTCCCTCATCCGTTTCTTGACCGCCGTATAGTTATATACGGCGGCAAGCACCTCTGCCTCCAGCTCCCAGGGAAGGGAGCCGGCGAGCACCATGGCCGCCGCTGAGGACACCGTTCGGTATCCTCGTATCGCCCGCAGCGCCATAGTGCGCTGCGCATTTCGCAGTGCACGTATGTTAGTGGCGCTGAGGGCGTCCACCCACAACGGTGCCCCGTAGACGGCCATGGATCTTACGACCCCCGCATAAAGGAGGCGGCAGCTAAGCAGCTCCCGTCTGTTTTTTAACAAAGTTGTCTCCTCAACACCCGTAACTTTTTAACGTGGTTTTCTCCCACGGTGACTTTTTACCTAGGTTTCCTCCCTCCCACCGCCAGAAGGCACACCCGTCTGTAACTTTTTAACGTGGTTTTCTCCCACGGAATACGTTGAGTGAACTTTTTGCCAAACAACACCTTTTCGAGAAAAATCTTGTCTTTAAGCGTATAATTAAACGCATTAGACCAATATGATGAAACTAATCGAACTAAAAGTAACCAATCAATCAATTCTGCCAACATTTCGGAACATCTCCTTACTGTTTTCTGTCTCACTCGCTTTTTATATAAGGATTTTTTAACCCAAAGTTTTAACTTTTCCCTACGATTTTTTGAGCATATTTCTTTCACACAAACTTTGTCCTGATAATTCCATAGACAACAAAAAAGAATTAGCAAAAAAGATGCAGCAGTTCTGCAGTTACGCGCTTATAATAAATTCGACTATTGATTTCTATTTTTATCGTGTATGATAGATAATTTTACATCGGTATGCTAAAAATCTACACAAATAAATAAAATTGAAATGTCCATTTGCAACGTGTCAGAAAAACAGTTTTATCCTTATTGAATACGAAAATATCACTATCATTACATATTATAAAACAAAGTCATCCGCTTTATCTGTCTGTCTGTTCGTGATAAACTCAAAAACTACTGAACGGATTGTAATGTGATCTTCAGCATTGGATAGAGTAATTTATGAGGAAGGTTTAGGTATACCTTTTATTTGTTAAAGTTTTGTGTAAATTGATTGAAATATAATGATAATTGTTGAAAGAATCAGAAAAAGTCAAGCCGCCCGGGAACTTTCGTCGAAAATACTGCCTAATCCCTTTGAGATATAACAAAACAATGCATAGTGGATATTTCTTTTCTATAAATCTACAAAAACACATAGGCATATACCTATCTTTTAAGGACAGCTTACTATACACACCTATCTACTAAAAATGGTCACATATAATGAGGTAATTGGAAGGCTATTTAGACGAATATAGTATTAATTCTTATCAAATCATATACAATGGTTTCATGCACATAAGTATATATTTTTCTATTATTAGGGCAGGACAACGTCCGCCGGGCCTGCTAGTATACGATATTTATAACCAAAAACATTTTTTTTTACATATTTGTATGTGTGTAGTCCACCGATTTGTTCCAACCAATCTCTGAAATGATTGGACTGATTTTTAAACATTTTTTAAAATATTTTATAGGTTTTAGCCTTTGAAAAAAACATCACTTGACGTTAAATGACGATGTGCTCCAACGTGGTAAACACGCGAAACCTAGAGGAACTGGCTCACAAGTGCAGCTGTCCGAACACACCGATTAGCCAAATTGGTGCAGCCTTTCTCATGTGATATTTTACATACATTCAGCAATCGATTTTTGTTTATATAGATTAAGAGTATATTATCAAAGGAATCAAGACGAAACTCTATAAAAGTGAAGAAAAAATAATATGAATTTATCGTTTTTTGTGTATCCAAATCTGTTAATTCTATTACACAATTTTAATCCTAAAATCGTCTGAATATATTTAATATTTCAAATCCATATAACATTCGCGTTGACTGTACGCCACTGAACAACCATAAATTTTTATTGCTTTATAACTTTACAACCATTTAATCCAATGGGCTATCATTTAACCTCTCATTTAGCTAATGTACGAGCTTAATAAAATATATCTGGGCGACTGAGATTTCCCCGGTGTCTTACAAAAAAAGACACCTGTCTAGATATATTTTCATACTCAAAGATTATTCAAGTAAAAAATTTCATTCAGATCATTATGTATCCGACAAATCAACCACATCACCATATATCATCAATCATTACTACTATTATAAATGCGAAAGTGAGTTTGTTTCTTTATTATACTTTAACAAATTATGCACGTATAAAATTTCAAAATCTTAAAAAAGCTTTAAACCTTATGATCGGCTATAATTAGACTTGTTTCATTTTGAAACGAAACGACTCAACTATTATCTAAATTGTTTAGACATTAGTACATTCTATATTATACACTATACATGATATATAACATTTCCGGATACGAGACACAGTGAGTTATAAAGCAAATTTATCTTAATTTTCCATTATGTAAAGTAAATTTTCCAAGCAGAGTAATTAAAATCGGTACAATTCATTAGAGCGTTTAAGGACAGGCGGTGTTTCTCAATTTATTGATCCCCCAGAGCCGAGCGAACGGCACGCATCACGCGTCTGACGCTCGAACTACGTCACGAACCTACTTTCGGATAAAACTTTCATCGTGATGCAAAATCGATATCATTATTTATACAACTCGAATAGATAATGTTGATTATATTAACATGAAAATATTTTCTATTCAACTAGCGTTTGCTGACATCTTCGCTCTCGTTAATGTAGGTCTGATCTGATCTATCTGTGGGGAATGTTTATCTATGTCAACATTAGCCCCTGGACTGTAAAAAACCATAAAGGTTTAAGTTTCATACAAACACATGTAGACCTCATGAGGCACAGGTCAACAGACTATTGGCAGCATAACTATAAAAAATACCTTATTCATTACAAAATTTTGAAAATTAGCAAGTTATGTATAGTAGTCCTGTAAAACTGTAGAGGTCTTGCCAGGTCAACAGTGTAGTCAGTTCGAAAAAAAAACAAGAAGCAAATTATGTAATGTAAAATTTTGTTTTTTATGTAAAATGTATCTTTATAATTTAAATTTTTTGTTTTGTACGAACTTTTTTGACCAATTTATAAAATTTACAATATACGATGTCAGGAAATTAAAAACATAATCCGCCATTTTGAGATCTAGCTCTTAAAAAATTAACCGAGGGGTCAATTATAAGATTTATAATCTGTTATAACTCGCTTGACAAGAATAAACGACCGTAAGAGGGGACGTCTTTTTTGGATGAAGAGTACATTAAATCCTTTTCTTTACCCGTGCATAACCATACTATGCAAAATGTCATGACGAACGGTTACTTAGTTAAAGAATGAAAGCGTAACAAACAAATTTGTTTTCATTTATAATATTAGTGAAGAAGTAAGCAGTATACAGTCTTATATATTTCTTAAATAGTGCGACCTAAAATTAATCTAATGAAGCGATGATAGCTCAGCTGATAGCACGATGCGCGATACCACATCAATGGACGTAGGTTCGAAACTTTCAATGAAGGAAAACATCCTTATGAACTCAGCATGGTAGTAGGGCTTTTTCTAAGTCCGTCTGGCTAACTACAACACTTGAGTCAAAAAAACCTGTCGCCGAGCATCTATTGGCGTGTTCCGGCAGCTACACCTAAGAACCAGTCCTTCTGGGTTTAGCGTGTTACCATCTCTGACCACGTCGTCATTGACTTTGTTCAAAGGTTGAAAGCTAGAAAATGTAAAAAACAATTGAGAGTCACGATCACGGATTTAGCACAATTATTCAAGGTATTCTCCAAAAAGTTAAACGATTTTGACAACATTTACTATAAGATACTTTTGGATTATCATCTAAGCTATATTTTACTATGCTTTTCAAGAAGGGCATAGCGGTAATAATTAATTATAACAAAGATGACCGATAACATTGCAATTAAAATATAAAAGACAACCCATAATTAATCCAAACAAAACACGTATTACCATAGTCAATAAATTATACCTGTGCCGTGACAGTGAAAGATAAAAATACATTTAATTAATTTTGTTTTAATATTCGAGAACATTTCTAAATCAATAAAATTAGCAAATTAAGCTATTATAGAAACTAGTATTCGCTAACTGGTTGAAATTCGACCTTACACACTATTGAAAGATGTCCCAAAATAAATGAATACAATGATTTTATTTGGAATTTCAATACAATTTGAATCGATTCATATGTAAAACTTGTTGCCTCCAGGGAATCTCACAACAAACAATCTTATCAGTCAAACAAAAACCATAAAAACAGTCTTCACTTGTAACCATTCTGTTGTTTTTGGATAACAAAATTAAAATATGTGGTGTTAGAAGGGACAAAGAAACTGTCACCAATTTCTTTAATCTTAAGACTAAACTTCGTCAATAGCTTCTAACCTAAAAAAAAAAAAATCGGTTGACAAACAGAGGAGTAAAGATCCTTTTACTTAAGATATCTTAGCTTTTTTTAATTTAAAGTATTAGCTACAGCTAATATTTCATATTCAAAATTACAATATTTTACTCGCGGACATTACTGATCTAGTTACCTTTCAGTTGAAAGCGCTGGTAGCGATGCAAACTAATAAATTCCATTGTTGTGTACTGCTCGTCCGATGTCGACAACTTGTTTCTGAAAAAGAAAATACATATATAATACATACGTTATTAACTATAAGATCTTGTAAATGTTATCGAAATTGTGTAATGAATTCTGATACGCATACATCAAATATTTCCAACTACTATTATCGGGTAATATACAAGAACTTCGTAAACAGTTCCTTAATTGCAAATTTCACAAATGCAAAGTGATAACAGAAATGGCTAAATATTACTTTTAAAATGGTAAAAGTATATTTTTCTGCGTGTGCGATCTCGTAGGAAGATATTGATATGATGCATTCAGAAACAAGATCCTCACTACATTGCTAAGTTTTGGTTATAACAAAGTCTAATTTTACCATTTCGAAGGACGAAATTTTTGACATTTTTACTATCGTTTTGTTCTTGCGGAATACATAAATAGGGGCAGGTTAATATGTCCCACAGTATCTACTACTATCCACAATATGCGTAATGACTATTATTATATAGTGAGTATTTTTGTAATATTAGAGTACTTATATAATCAAATTTAATATTTTACAAGAAATTTACAACATATTATGTAAGTGACGTTCACTAATTTAAATATCAACATGTGAAATTATTATTTACAGGGGCGGGATAAAGCCACAATACCAAATTTATGCCTTAATATTTAATCTAAAAGGTTATTATAAAATATATTTAAGTAAAGAGTCAAAGTGAAGGCTTCTAGGTTATGTCGTTAACCAACCACAAACGGAGATTATATACGCACAAAGCGCTTCGCGAGTGCTCTCTCAACTTAATGAATAATTTCAGTGGGAGAAGAGAACGCCCGGTTCCATCCTGCCTCGTGAGATTAAACTTCCCAAATCGATTCAAGCCACTGTTCAATGTACGCAATGTACGCAATTTGTGTAGCTTTTAAATTTTATCGTATATTTGTGAAAAATTTAATGTATTATCTTACTGGCGGCTTCGCTCGCATTTATACATACATTTTTTGTGGACAAACCAGAAAGAATCCTATATCCTTTATCCTCCTATAACTTTGACAACGTGTATGTAAAATTCCATAATGATTGGTTGAATAGTTAGGGCGCGAAAGTGTAAGAAAGTTACATTCGTATTTATGATTTATTTAATTCTCTGGACTATATTCTATAAACTATTTCTATCTTTTGATAGATATTTCAAGATTAGGGTATCGTGTTTATTTTTACATTCGATAAAGTTTTTTGTATTTGTATTGTAATTATCACACGGTAACCAACAATGCTAATAAAACTATTTATTTGTCAAGACATATTTACTTAAGCCCTGGACTGTCCAAAAGTATAATGGTTACACGAATTTAGACATCATGAGGCACAGGTCAACAGACTGTTGGCTGCATAAGCTAAAAAAATACCTGATTTATTGCAAAACTTTGAAAAATAACAAATTATGTACTTATAATAAAACCATAAAATTTACAATGTACGATGTCATGAAATAAAAACGTATTCCGCTATTTTGAGATTGGGGTCTTAAAAAATCAGCCGAGGGGTTAAAGTAAAAATGTAATGTATAGGTACCTACCAAATTTCTTATTCATCAATCGTAATATAATATACTCTAACTTCAGTTATAATCGACATATATCAATTATCTGATTTAATTATAAAATATTTTTTTTCACAAATTCATTGATAAGAATTTGATGAACGAAAACAACAAAAACAAGGAAAAGTTTACTACACGCCGTATATTTTCATTGTTAACTATTATTATCGTTTCCATTTGTAATACTTAATATAAAAGGAAAAAGCTAAACTTTCGGTCTTCTAACAAAGCTACCGTCATCGACCGCCGCCCAATCGCTCGTCAAAGCCTCATCCAACTAACCTCAGATTGGATGTTGAAAATCCGCCGAATCACCGTTTTTCCTTTCCTTTTCCTAGCAAAAAAAAAATGTGCTCGTGTGTAGCAATTACTAAACCAATCGTACGGCTTTAATCAGAAGTGCGGGCCACAATCGCCCTTTCGCACGGTCCTGTGAGAGACACGTATTACACTCACCAGTATGCCCACATATAACCCACTCGCAAATATAACATTTTACGACTCACCAAAGCCATGATCATAAAATTTTCGTGAATTGTTATCAAAATATTACACCGGCACTTCTATAAACGTCTAATATTAACAGTTATTTTATGAACTGATATTAAAGATACCATATAGGTAACTTTTCCTTATTAGTAGTTAAATGGAGAGTCAAGTGTTTCTATAATTAAAATAGTTCACTTAGAGAGACAGAGCTAGTGCGTGAACTACCCATGCTATAGAAATCTTTGAATATATTTTCGAAATCAAGGTGCAACTTTTAACACATTTATACATATTAAAGACAGTTGTTTTAAAGAAAATCGAACTAAAAAGCGAAAAATAAATTATAGTAAAAAGAAACTTTTAGAGATAATCAAACTAAAACGTAAAAAAATATTCCTAGGATAAGACTAAAAATACTGATGACTCTGCGTTTTGTAACCAATAGATCTAGTAGTTAGTTTAAATATGTCATACAAAACACCCCACGCTTTTAGAATAGTGACATTCATTTTCTCATCAGTAATTTTATTCTTATGCAAAAAAATAATTTTTGCTTTGATTATGCGTGTGTTTTTTTAGTTTTTTTAAACTATAATTTATTTTATTCATAAGTTTTAGCATTTTACCACAATCTCATCTAATATCAAGTGACGATGTGGCTTAAGAAGGTGACAGGTTAATCCCAAAGAAGAGAACTGTCTCTCTATTGCAACCACCGGTTTAAACATGGGGCGCACCAAGTTTCCGGCATAAAGAGAAAAAAATAATATCACTGACCAATATTGTAAAAACAAGTGACAAATAGATTAAACAATCTACAATTTGTAACCAAATAGTTCCATTTTCAAATAACGTAATTCGTTTTTAAATTTCTGTATGTGGCCAGTTCTGGAATTGTTTAGTGCTCCCTATGTACCTAAGGGTATTTCACGGTCGATTTTATACTTGAGAGTAGCTAACCAGGTGGATATTAGAAAATGCACTATGGGGTTTATTATATTCACTGGTTTAAACAATGATATTTTTCTTCACTGAAAGTTTCGTGTTATTGCAGAGATTAAAGCCAATGTCGATCGGCATGGTGGCCGTATACGCCATTTCTAAGCCATAATTGCTTCAAGCTTCATATTTCTTAATATGAAATGTGACTCTTGTCCTGTACTATAATACAAAATCATTGGAAAGCATATTGGATTTAACCGCAAGTATTACCTTTAAATACATATAAAAATATAAAAGCTTTGAAAACTTATTCATAAGTAGGAACATATAATCGAGTAGCTTTGAAAGGAAATGTGGTTGTGCCTTTTCCGCTGCAGAGTTCACGCAACACATCGGACTTTCCGGTGGAAAATTAAGTATATTACGGCCTTATATATATTATGATTTACGAACAAACCACTGTTGCTTATTTTTTTCAGTCTTGTTAATCATAGATTACTTAGATATTATAAAAAATCAAATAATATTATATCCTGCTATCGTAACGCTCTCGGTGTTTGCTTGTGGTTTCTTCAAAGAAAAACATATAATGATAATTTATTTCTAATAATACAATCTTCTTAAATTACTTTTTCTCATGTAAAATGAATAGAAATGATGTATACAGGATTTTGATTCGACTAATTCAGAACTTCATTTAATTAATATACTTTAAAGTAATCGTCATAATTATTTTACCAATTTAAGTTACGTCTATTAAATTTTATCATTGCTGCTTAAGACCCGTGAGAAAGCGTAGATTTTACTCTGAAAAATCAGCCTACTCTGCCTATAGAAGTATCATCAAAATCATGTTATCCTTTTTTGAGATCAAGACGAACAAACTACAAGCACTTTATTTTTATTTATATGTATTTTATAAGTAAGGTTACAAAATAAAAGATATAATAAGAAAAGGATAAGGTCTCATGAAGTTCTACTGCCATTTATTGTACTATCGTCACCTACTTGAAATACCATCTGTGCTCGTAAAACCAGAATTACCCGCTGAGCGAGAAAATGTGGAGCCACGCAATTACACTGTGAACCTAATGCCTTCTAATATACACCGAAGAAACGCTTGGCACTGTAGAAATAATTCTTTCGATAGAACCGAATCCTTGATGTTAAGTTATATAAGTTTAACTTTCAAGGATAGGTATTATTTGATTTAGCAAATACTGAGGAACAAATCTATATAGTTAGTAAATAAACTAAAAGAAAATGTAATCTATATTAATAAATCAGTAGTTCTGTCTCTTCACGTATTTTTTCTATATATTCTATAACATTGTTATAAAGGACACTAATCACGACAATACATTTTTTTTTCGGTTTAATGAAAATTTGTATACAAAGGATATATGTAATTTAATAGGTTATTGATTTAACGTTTTGCTTTCAATAAAAACAGGGTGTGTCGTAAAGACATACAATAGAAGTGAAACTATTGTATTACAAGGAAACATGTTAATTTAAAAAAATCAACGTCACGTGATGTTCCCAGGCGGTCACCCATGCAAGTACTGACAGCGCCCGCCGTTGTTTAACTTCTATGATCGGACGAGAGAGATAATGGAAGAAAACTAACCTAAGCAAATATCCAGGTCCTTCCGCGTAGAGATGACGTCAGTACTCCATATGGGGTCTGACTTGCATTCTGTATATCAACAGTCTTTGCCCAAAGATGAAATACCGTTTCGCTTTACTCAAAACACCGGAATTTGTGGATGCCATACTGACTTTGTCTTCCAAGTGACTACGGAACTAAACGACGTTGGAGATTTTGACACCCAATACTATTTGGAACGTTAAAGGGTGCATCCTGAAATTGTGAGCCCTCAGTACCTAGGGTTATCTAAGCGGGGAACGAATAAACTTGTGTGTTAGCGGGGTTGTAAGGGACTAAATTAAACTAAAAATGAGTAACAAAACGCCATTCTCACAGGCATGTACATTGCTATCCCGAATTAAAAAGCAGGATCGAGCGAATAACATAATATCTCGCAGGATCAGCGACGATGCTATGGCAGACAAATACGAGAAAGGTGATGTAACCGATTTACTGGGCTGTATAAATGTCCTCGAAGAACCACGAGATAGTCGCGTACGAGGACAGAGGCGTTAGCCTCGACTTCATGTTGCGCGACACGTCTCCCGGGAAAACCCTTACTCACCTCAAGGGGTAAACTTTCTCTGATCCCACCGGCGCTGAGCTTAGTGGAGCCGAAACGCCTGCAATTAAAATTAACAGCCAAATGAGCAGATGCCGCAAAAACATCCAGAGACGACAATCCAGACAGAACAACATTCTCGGAAATAACACATATAATCACATCCCACACCCACAAGTATACTAGTAATCCACAACAGGAAGCAATAGACCGTCTTCAGCAAGGAGTTCTTAAGGCTAAATTGGAACCACAGCTACCGAGAACCCGAGCTGACATGGAGCAGGTCACCCTCACCGGCCAACTTCTTGTCACGGAACCACTGGACCATATAGAAAATGTAATACTGAAGTTTAAAGCCATTCTCGAGGCCACATAAAAGTGGCAAAATACACTGTCGTGCGCACAAATCCTGGAGGCCCATCATCTGGGACTCGTGGCTTGAGAGATGCCAGACTCCAGGATGCAGAAGCGGCTATTTACAACAACGAAACTACCCAAGTCATAGCAAATTAATGACGGGTAGCTACATGGCCGCGTATAATTCACCCAGAGCTTTCGTACTTAGGAGAGAAGACGACCCACGGAAAGAAACCCTACCTCAGAAATTCCAAGCACCCCCGGAGGACCCAATTGTAGTAATCGCTCGGTGTACAAGAATTATGCTGGTAGAAAGGATCCTTGAGAAGATGAAAACCATTTCATGGTTACTAAATCCAGCAACAACAGAAAGCACCATAAGTGGATAAAAAGGGTCCCTGGCTGTGGAAAGATAACATGGTTGGTTGGTTGAAGGCTTTGACGTGGAGAGAGACGCTGTAGCGACTACCACAACCGAGGCGGCAAAAGAGGCAGGAGAAATTGGTGCAAGCGCACGGCAAAACAAAACCAAAAGCGGATGCGCATCATGGTCTCCATACTGGTAAAGGGTTTCAGAAACCCCCAATAAACGTCCGCGGTTTATTGTGGGATGAGGCTATGATGAACCATTTCGGGGCCATCCTGATTGCCGGCCTTCCTGGTACAAACACAGGAACAGAAAAAAGTCCTAATAAATAAGGACTACAAGGCAGGGGAAGGATCGCGCGTCCTGATAATCCTAGAATCCCAGGGATTGACCTTCAAATCGGTGGTGATCCTACAATAAAAAGGCAGATGGATGCAGATTCACGATAGTATCTCACATGCTATTGTGGCAATATCTAGATACACTAACACCGTTGTCTCCTATACCGACTTGACCGACGACCTCATTGCTGGCTTCATCTCTCAGGCAGTAAGTACTCCGGCACGAGACATTGTGGATTACAATCTAAAATGCCCACATAAAGCAAAAATGAAACCGTCATAAAGGTCATCTCAGTAAAAATCCAGAATAACTAACGTAGATTTAAAAAAGAAGAAATAAAGTTTTAAAAATAATATCTTGCCTGCTCACTTGAATATGTATTCAAGCTGCACTAGATTTTAAAACGATTAGTATTCAACAGCATTTCAGAAAAATGGTGCGGTACCAAAGATCTGTACGAAAAGATGAAAGAAAGAAAAAAAATAAGGGATTAAATTATCCTGATTCCAATAGGATAGTTTAGGTAATGTCTTCTTTAGGGCCAAATCTTTCTGACGCGCAGTTCAGCTTCCGGTCAGGACGTCAGTATAGAAATGAATGTCACCAAGGAATAGCATGTCATTGATATGTAGCAGAAATAGTGTTGGAGATAATAAGCCTTGGGGCCTTGAGGACGCCAGCTTTATGTCCATGCTTTCGAAGCACCTACTACAGCTCTTATACGTCTGCCAGACAGAATGCTGATAATTTATTTGCACAAAGCCTCGGGCAGCTCTTAAGAGGGCAGCTTCAGGTGATACACCAGTAGATCGTCATTTGATTATCCATAGCGAAACTTGTATCGACAGTCGCTGATTAAGGTATCTTACGAGCTTTAAATTGATCATATACTCCATTACTCAAAAGAGCAGAGAATTTATAGCGATAGGCTTGTGATGCTATGGATCTTTTTTGGGCACTGGTTTCACGTAAACTGTTTTCCACGACCTTGTTCACTGTGATATGAGCGTTCGAATAAACACGTTAACACATAGAACAACTCTGGAACTTACTGTTTGAATATCACTGCTGATATGCCGTCTGGGTGACTCGATTTATTTACATCTCGAGAGATTAGCTCCCGCCGGACATCTCTTTGTGAGACATTAATTTCCGAGTAGGAGCATTCGCACCGCAGTATTATAGGCGGTACGACACTATCATTGACGTCCATGGTCGATTAACGAGGCAAAGACCCAAAAGATTGATTTTATCTTTAGCGCTATGGGCCAAGTTGCCATTTTGATGACATTTAGTCCACGAATTGCGTCGCAATTGACAGGCTATATCGATAGTACTTTATGAAATCATGAAACACCAGTAAAATTCAAGTTATGAAACAAATATAATTACTGCATAATAAACGAGTGTGTAGTTACCATTACAATTAGCTATCGATAGTACTCATATAATTGTATACTAGGTGTGTTTTACATTTATGTAATTTTAAAATATGTAAAGCGTGCGAGAACGACAATGCATATTAGTATGTGTATACATATCAGTGTACACTGAGTGTCGTTGTTTTCAGTTTCTTTTGTTCTTACTGCCGATATTATAAAAGAATATTTAAATTGTCTTACCAAACATAGTAACACAAGATTTTATTTAGCCTCCCCATATGTTTATGTGGAAGATAATAAGCATTGACTGTTACAAAAGCGCTTTTCGTGGGAGGGGTGATTTATAGTATGTACTTGTTCCACTTACCTGTACTTAATATCCATTTTAATTAAAAGACGAATCAGGCGTTGGCCATCTAATTTATTATCTTTGTTTTCTGTAGTAAAAGTGTAATTCGTTGTTACCTTAGTTGATGAATATTACTAATCGAAGTAGAATTAATACTTACATTATAGTCCCGATTTATTTGCTAACTACACCATTAAACTTATGGTGTAATAATGAAATTAAGATATAATTTTATCAAAAAAATATTTTACGAGAATTTTTCATTACTTTTAAAGAAATCATAACCTTGTAGTGACAAATAGCTATCAATACAAAATATGCGATATAATTTATATTTTCAATTAAATACATAAAATAATGTCATATACTGCTAGTGTTGATATAAACATGGTCATTTTAAGTAATAAAGTTATAATTTTTTACTTCGAAGTAGGATATAGAAATAAATGTAGAATATCAAAGTAATATGAATAATGAAGAAGGAAAAGGAGTTAACATAATTCAAAAATCACGTCTCACGTGAATATGTAAAATGCTTCAATATACCTACTTTGAAATAACAATGTCACTTGAAGGGTTTCACACGACGTCTATTTCAAATCCGACAATCTCGTAACAATCTTTTCTACGTTAACGTTGAGTTATAAATTGGCTCGTCATCGATTGTTTTTGCAAGGTCAAGTGTCGTCATTGAAAATACGATATTCACGAAGCGAAATCAGTGTTTTGGCACTTACCATTGTGATATTATAGGTTCACGGTGTTTTCAGAGAATTCTTTTGAATTCATTTGATGAAATGAATAATGATTTCATACAATTTTCTGTATTACCTTCCTTATAAATATAAAGTCCGTCTCTATTTCCTGTCTCTGTATTCGTCATATCTCTCTATTTATCGTCTATCGCATTATATTGGTTAATATTGAACTGTTTAAGTAAAACAATGTAACAAAATTTATTGATAGAGTCACTGTCGACATAATTTACTTTTAACCTCATAACTTATTTAATATATATATATATCACTTTAAGTAACAAAATATATACCAAAACTTGACCGGAGAATATACATACAATTTAAGAAAGAACATTTTAAAATATGTTTGTGACTTTCGAATTATAAACACACAAAAGGACAAACAGAGAGACGTTGTATTTTGTAATATGCAAGGATATATGTGATTGGATTGTCCGGTACAGTTTTAATGATTAGGATTTCCCATTTAGATAATGGTACTATCTCACTTTATCTAGCTAGCTATCATCCCCAAGAAAGTTTTTTTTTTTTCGAAATTTGACAACTGCCCCTATTTCGCCCTGGTTTTAATTATCAAAATAAACAATATCGCTATTATGAGTATTTTTAATGTAACTAAGTACATTTTAAATCAAATATAAAGAAACTGTATTAGAGAATTCACGGCCACAGATGATACCGAAATGATAAGCGCTTTTGAAATATAGATTCACTTTCACTCGCGTTATTTTATATTTTATCTATCCCTTGGTAACAGTAATATTTTTTCAGGAATAAATATACCCAATATACTTTTCCATACCTTTAATATTCGCACCTATTCACATTCATAATATTAGTTATAAGAACTAGTTAGGATTCAGATAAAATTTGAAACGCTTAAAATTAAATGCAGTATTTTAAAAGTTTACCGCAAAGCAATCACGCTTATTCTGCTGTGTTCCCGTTTGTAGAATATAATTGGCAGCACTCGGTGGTCGGTATTCCACTCAAGTATGCTGCTTAGTTCACAGTAGTAGCAACCTAATAAAATATTTCTCACTTATAAAATAGGTCTTACTGTTGTTTAAAAATATAATACCGAATGTAGTTTGAACGGATTTCCGAGATACGAGATACACATATTGTGACTGAGCCAGAAAGCATTATCAATAGAATTCGTTCGGGATATTTACCGGTTATATTGCACTGAGCACGAAAACTTGTCCAATATATAAATAAGATTGGATCGGTGTACTACTGTGAGCGTACACTGGTACGTGAAACCGTTCACATACAGTAATTCAAGTAGTTTACATATTTAACGCCTTGTGAAAAGCTTACTTAAGTTTTTTTTTAAAAGTATTTCTCTTTAGATTGCATTTCATACGTAATTTTAAAAGTAAAATTAAAGTGGCTAGTTAGTAGAATAAGTAGTATAAAAACCTTACGATTGGTGGTTCGTGACTGGTCAAACCGTTTTGGAGTTTATTGTTGTCTAATATATATATATATATATATATATATATACGAGTATACCAGCATTTTTTTGTACATATGTAAAAGAAGAAAAGCTAGGTGATTTCTGTTGGTTGAATATCATTCATCAGAATAATTTATCAGGATTTGCAATTATAAAATTTAAAACACTTTTAATGGTTCTACCTACTACTTCTAGTAGTCATGATCATCACCCTGTAAGAGACCCACTACAGGGTCATATGCCTCTTCGGGAAGAAGGTATGTGCATAATCACCATGCCAGCCCACGACGTATTGGCGATTATAAACTTTGAGAGATCCACAGTTCCATGTTTTTTTCACATACGGCGGTACTACAAGAACATTTCTCAGGTACAGGTTTCCTCACGATGTTTTCCCTCACCGTCAGCCGATAGTGTTACCAATTTAAATTAGTAAAAGTACGCAAACTCCGAAAAATTCATTGGTACATGCCGAGATTCGAACCTACGGACATCGGATTGATATTCCACCGGTTAAACCACTAGATCACCTCAACTTTAGTAGTATCTACTATTATATTTTCAGGCTCTAATATTGGTGAAAGATAAATCCGACCTTATCACACAAAACATAAGAGACAAAACATTTTGTTTTTATACTTTGTCTTGACATCACTGGTATCAGGGTAAGTTTGATTCCAAACATTATTATTAATTGCTTCACATTTGCAGAAAATGAGACGAAATTTACACTTTATGGTACAACCATGTAATGAAACAGAATGGCAACTGCACGTCAATATTTTTGAAAATCTCACTAGTCTTCTGTCTCACTCATTCACTCACATTTTATATAGAGACTTTTCAAACCAAAATTTTCACTTTCCCTACGATTTCTCAAACATTTTCTTTTGTACGAATCATGTCCTGACGATTACAAACACAATAAAAAAAAGTTAACGAAATAGATGCAGCTGTTTTGAAGTGATGCACTTACATATACATATTAGGGAAATTATTTTTATTTACATAGATAGATCGATGACGCTACCTGTATGATACGTAATCACGTAATGGTTAAGTTTCTATAATTCGTAAATAATGCAAGCAAAACGTAGTAAACTTTTTACAAAAATAATAAACCGACTTCAATATCAATAAACACTAAGGAAACAAGAATGCACCTATAAGCAAAAAAGAATTAAACTATTACATTAATCAAATTAAATAAAAAATATTAGTATATGCGCTACCTAATAATATATTTGAAGTCATCAAACTACCCTTGAAGTACATCCTTTCCAATATAAAATGAATCATCGAAGTCGGCTGGCGTGATATTGAGTTATTCGTCCATTTGGTGCGTACATACTTAATGCAAATTTAAGACTTATATGGTTTTCTCATAGATGCCATTCTCAGAAATGGGACCACACGAGAAGCACCAACTTTCAAATAAAAAAAGAATCATCAAAATCGGTTCACCCAGTAGAAAGTTCTGAGGTAAGAAACATAAAAAAATACAGTCGAATTGAGAACCTCCACCTTTTTTGAAGTCGGTTAAATATGTGTAAAAAGAAAAGGTAGCGTAGTACCTTTAACGACACATTTAATCAAAGTTACGTTATAATAAAGTTTAATACAATCTAAATATACATTAACAATCCATGTGTTATCGATCTCATTATAAAATGCAAGCGACCCTCGTTCAGGCTATTTTTAAGCTTCGTTGAATGTGTTTTCTTCCATAGATAAAATAATTATTTACCTGGACCGAGGTTATATTATACAAACTGTAGAAGATAGAATATACTGTTTCGATAACCACGCACAATCCTAGAATAGAACACGGAACTGTTATAATAAAAATAACTTTTAAATAGAATGTATATTCTTGCTTACATAAAAATGAAAACAATTAAATAACGCGGATATTATTCTCATGAGTCATCTAAATGTAAATGAAATAGCGAAAAGAAAAAAGTATATTAATTTGATTACCCTTTAAAATTCCTACGTATAATGACTGAAAAAGGGAAATTTTAGTATGACCAAGTATAATATTCAATTCGAATTTAATTCAAATTTACGCGGCTAGTGTTTTGTACAATAATAAATTCTCTGTTTATTAAAAAAACTAAACCTATTGAATACATGAGCAGAAGTGGTCTGCACGAGTGTCGTGATAATATTACATCTTTCTTAATATCTCATAGTAATTTCATATATTTTTTACGTAAATTAAACTATATACTTAGGTGTTCTTATCAATTGAAGGGCATACTCTGTAATTCAAATTTTTCCTTTGTAATATTTTCATCATAGCCTTTTGCACGAGTCTACCAAAAAACTAATTTTAACATTTTATTTGGAACTAAATTTATGTCTTCCATATTATTGTTCTGACATCGTACAATTGTATTTTGATATATTTTTAAAATGTAATTTTTACATATATAACATCATTATTTTGAAGTACTATCACGCTTGACAAGGGTCCACCAAGACTCTTTACAAGACCCAAATTTCAGTCTTCGCATCCAGTCGCTACTTAAATTCAAGGAGATAAAATATTTCGTTTATCTAAATCTATCATTATTTTGCCTTTATTAAATTCAGTCTATGTCATGTATTATCAAACTTTGATTAAAAATCATTATTATATATAATAACTACTGGAAAATTAGCGATAAACTAAATAATATGACTAATCTTATATAATTTGTATATTATCCAGATGGCTCGAACTGTAGACAATTGTTGTTTAACCTATGTTGTGATTACCGCAATATTTTAATAAATATACCACTATGTACACATTCACTATACATACACACACGTGTGCATACACATATAAACTAAGATGTAGCAAAAAATACCTTTTTTTCTTCAAATTATCGTAAAATTTTTGTCAAAGAATACTAAAACAGAGCTCTCTGTCAAGATTTGAGCCTTTAATATTGATGTTTAGAGGTCACGAATCGTTTTTTTATTTCTCATATAATGTATACAGGATTTTTTTAACTTTAAATTGTTTTTTAACTTAGCCCTGGATTATCATGCTGAAAAAACTAACTTACATTCTTATAGGAAATTAAATGCCCTACAAAAAAGGTATATTTTTCAAGGTGAAAATTAGACACACACATATTCCCCACAATATTTTTTCATATACACTTTAAAATTTCTACACAAAATATTTTAATTTTCATTAGTGTTATTTATATGAAACACACGTAACAAAATAATAAACTCAAATTTAAACACGCAAAATGTACACGAACATTGAAATACGAACAATAAATTAAAATGTCCCTATTTCATTTCCAAAAACAGGATATGAATCTAGGTTGTTGCTTTAAAGGCAGTTGTAGCGAGACAATCACCTTCCATTTCCTCCTTCCTACGAGTGAATCGCATTAATATAATATTGACTCAAGCGCTCTGCTTTAAAATTTGAGGCGAATACCGACTATTACAACGTTTGTAGTTAAATGAAACTCATCATATTATAAATTCGATTTCAATTTGATCTCTTGGTTTTAGTGGCTATGAAAAAATATATATCGTTAGAATTGTATACTTATTATTATATCAATATTATAGGTTTGCATACGTTCATAATAGAACTTTATATACAGTCACAAATTAAATTATGGTTCCGATATATTGTTATTAATATATAGTAAACTACTGTATAAATCTTAATTCCAAACAAATGTATGGTAAATTAAATTCGGAACAGTTATAAATAGAAACAACAATGTCTACGTTATCGTATTCAGTCCAAACTGAAATATACGGAGAATATTATTCCCTGTAATAGATAATGAACATGAATATTGGAAACTTCGATAAAATACCGTGAGAACTCCCACGTTTACTTAAAGAACGTGTTTACTGCTTACTCGAACTTTGTATCATTCACACTAAAAGTATTTTAAATTTTTTCTTGTATAAAGCACTAACAATGACTATATACAAACGATTATTGAAATATAATCTTAAATTATTGAAATTGTTATAACGATACAATTTTATTACTTGATAAATAAATTAATACTACATTTCAAACTTTAGAAACGATCTCTATACTATTTTCGTTTGTTATTAAACTATTCTTATAATACATTTATATAATTTACTCTGTAAATTTTGTACAAGTGTACGTTTCCAAGAGAGAAAAAAACTTTTGCTTATAAAGTATACCTCCCATACGTATTACAATGGCGACAAAATCGAATTTCCTGAAATTCACCATTTCTTAATATTTACATGAATGTGACATGCAAAACAATATTTGACTTTTAAAAATCAGCCCCCTGATTAGGTATTTCGTAACAACAAAGCGAGATGACTAAATATCATAGAATGGAATAAAAATATTCAGGTCATCTGACATTCATAACCCCTTCTTTGACAAACATATATATATATATATATATAATAATGTATATACATAAGATAGCTTTGTTTGAGTTGTTAAATGAATGCGTTTGCCGTCATGATTTTCAATGTAAGAACGTTAATATCTTTTCGTACCCGTAATAAATGCATTCCGACACACCGATTTCTAAATTAAACGTACCACTAAAAATCTCGACAGAAGTCATATGACAATTCAAAACATCCCAGTAGAGTAGATCCTGTCCGCTAGTTCTAAGTAACGAACAGTTTATAAAGGATTCCATAAACTCAAGGTAAGTGAATCCCACTTACTAATTTATTTTACAACAATTTTTAAATCTCTGTTTTCTACTTATATATCGGAAGTTTGTCTAATATAACAACGCGAAGATTTTTCTTCTTAAAATATAATGTGATATATTGATTCTTACAACGCTGATCGAAGCAATATTTTTTTAGTAAAGGCACACAGTGCTAAAGAGTTTGAATACAGGTTGAACTTATTCATTAACTTAATCTCAGTTTGTTAACGAATTCGAGTCGTGAAGAAAGTAAAATTATTACTTGATAGAAAGCCTAGACACAGCTTTGAAGAGAGATAACATTTGAAGATCATATTTACATAGATATATCATAAGTTTTTTTGAACTGGTAACATGTCAAGCTACATGAAACGAAATAAATCTGAAAGAAATAAGTCGATGAAATCTCAACATTAAACGTGTTATTCGTTCCATTTCTGTATTTGCTAAAAGTCTATTGGCTTGAAATACGTTTGCCAAGCCATATCCCATTTTCTTCTTAGAACTGTTGTTACATTCATGTCGTGAAATTGATATCATTACGATATCTGAACTGTAGGTAATGTTATTTTAAAATTCTTTTTGATAGACTTCCGTATTTTTCTTGATGTTTCTAATATAATGTGTAAATCGCATTTCGTAATGTTCCTAGTTCGTATTTATGTACTAAACATCGGCTAACGGTAAAGGAGAAATTTCGCTAAAAAGGTCGTATTCACTCGAGAACTGATATAAACAAAAGGAATTATAATTTTATAGGTATATATAATCACATATATATCGTAATCTAATGTAGTGATACAGATTGCGCCTTTTATCAGTAAGTTGTATTTTTCCCGATGACATTTACCATAGGTATCTCTATTAATTTAAGGAGTATTCGCAGGTCGACTTCAAATTGTAATATTTTTTGTGGCACGGAATTAGAAGTAGGTATACACATATTAAAAGCATCATAATGTTATAAGTAGACAGGTTTTGTGCCTTCGAAATTCTTAATATGTCATAGACTGGAGTGTTTAATAAGGCCGTACTGTATCTATTTTTGTCCAGGAATGAGTAATTTGTAAGCTACTATTGTTTAGATAATCATTATAACTAATAAGGAATAAGAAATAAGGAGCAAATAAGGAAAAGACACCGATAAACACTTCAGATATATTATCGTTTAGTACTCATCAAGCAGAAAATAAAGAACTATTGGTTTATCGGCGTTACGAATCATAAATATTAAGTGACCTTATGTGAACGTTTCAATGGACTTTCCTTTGCTATTTTTTTTTATTAATTTATATTTATTATAACACAGGAATAAACATTATAACTACATAATATCAGTATTACTAGACGAACCCTACATGTGTCCAAAAATGAGTACAAAAATATATAATAAGCAAAATATCTTATATTCACTGTTTTATAAACATTTTGAACTAGTTAATATATAAATAGTAATTGCAGGCTTAAAAAATTGTTAAGACAAATGAGTAAATCTATAATATTCTTGAAGTACTATGTGACTGTTAGAAAAGACAAAGTTGTAGTGAATGCAAAATCAGCACGCGAGACGTGGCAGCCTGCCAGACCACATCCATGTCATTTGCCTCCCCAATTATGTAGCACTTTACAGGGACACGTAACGACTAAAAGCCTCCACGTCGTATTAAAAAACTTGTATTTTAAAATATAAATATTGACACTACAAGAGATTTATCAGTGTAAAAGTGGCAAAATATATTATACTTAAATATGTTTCCTGCCGAATATACATTTACTGTCATTGGTGTTACCAAAAGGTGCGTTTTTGCACATTTTACCTACTATAAAATATTACATCAGTACAATTAGCGGTCACTGAGTAAATAATATATATAAAAAATAATAATGTTACGATATAATATAGCATGTTGTTCCGTAACGGACTGATTATTTCGATGGCACAATCTAATTGCTAGGTTTTTTAATTGTATGACGTAATAACCAGACAGATAGTCCTCTTGGTATTGTTAAAGCCTGTAGAAGAAAAAGGCACCACCAATTTTGAATTGAAGAGAAAAATCTATAATTATCTACAAACATCACATAACTCGTAGAAATTTATATGGCACTGCTGTGACACGTTAACTCGCAAAAACACACACACGTTTAAACTTTATCCTCCCAGCATTGTAAACTAACATACAAGTTCTTAAAATAGCCTGCCTCAAAACTTCCCCCTTTAAAAAAGTAGGTACGATTTGTTATAAATAAATGATTATTGCACTTTGGAAATTTCGATCCCTTGTTTGTTTTCGGAAAACGATGCAATCGAGAAAGTTTCATCTAAGACATCGTCAAATCATTACGTCAATACGAGTAACGACAATCGAAGACGAAAGAAAGCTACAACTGCAACTTAGAATACCTGTAATAGTCAGTTTGTGCTACTTTTGACTTTGAATTTGTATAAATAAATTCTGTTATCGCAAATGAAATTTTATTAGTCACGAACGTAAAAATATTACTTGTATGTAGTGGTTGTTAATATATTACATAGAAATTAGTTTCAGAGTTAGTCAGATGATTGATTAGAGTTTCAGAAATAATTTATTCGTTATAACTATATATACAAACGATTAATCTCCTATATTATAACTCATTAAAAACTAAATCTTAAGAATATCGATTTTAGACAATAAGTAGCAGTTGTCCTGCCCTGATGATAAAAAATATATACTAATGTGCATGAAAAGCTTAAGGCGGCTTGACTTATCCGATTCTTTCAACAATTATCATTAAAAACCTTGACAAATTATATACCTATTATAACTTTCCCCGTGAATTACTCTATCTAATGGCGAAGACCGCATTACAATCCGTTCAGTAGTATTGGCGTTTATGGCGAACACCCAGACAGAGAGACAGACGCGGCGGAGGTCTTTGTTTTATAATTTATAATTAATGGAATACTGTTATTGGTTGAACATAATCACGAATCAATTTCTTATACGAAAACGAACTACTCGTATATTTCTTGAAATATATTTCATAGGTTAAGCATTTAGTTTTTATAACCCGATTCGTAGATTTTTGCGATTATTGCGAAATGCTATTAATATATAATGTTACATTTAATATTAATATATGATGTTGTTGGTCGTTATTTTGTTTAACGGTAAAATATAATAAATCTATCTATCTAAATAAATTATCATCTTTACTCGTAAGTAATCACGGTAACTACGTACTATGAACTTCAAGAGGATCTCAGTGCTAAAAGTCATCGTAGGTTCTTTCGCCTAAGGTGGAACGCCTGGTGTAGCAGTGTGCGTGTGCAACCATTCCCTTTGAACCGGGATATAGTAGTACGAACCCTACTACTTTGCGCCAAATATAGGCGTGGCGATAATGCTTCCGCAGTCAAAGTTCCCAATTCTCAACAATATATACCCCTGAAACTAAAGCGAAAAACATCTAAAATTACTCTAATTAGATACTTGAAAATCCCTCTAAAATAAAAGCGAATAATTATGACACTGCTTTTGACAGACATCTGAAATATATAGTTTTTTTTATAAGCCACTACTAAAAATATTTAAAAAATACATTTAAGACTTGTTCAATTTCTACATGCGTAATTTTTAATATTTTATTTCCTAATAATTTATTTATCCAAAATAATTCAAAAAAAATTGTCTAGATTGGGTTATGTCCGAGTATAATATACCTGTCAATAAAAGAGCCCCTAAACATACGAAACCCCTAAAAATCCAAACCTGCATATTTACCCCCTAAATTAGGGGTGAAAGCACCTTAAGTTGGAAACCCTGTCCATCATTAAAGTCTACACAATTCTAACACAAAACACTGATAAACATTACTAAGCAATCGTTATATTAATCTCGTTGATCATTCATAATTGGTCACTTAACTATAGAAAATTAGTAGCCACAATTATTATTGCTACAAGCAAATGTTAGTCTCGTTTAAATAGAAAATCTATCTGTTGGATTAAGTACAGGGGTTCTGTCTTTTATATAATAATATTACACTTTCACGTCGTAACTATTCAAACGGTTAATATAATATTTTGCACACACATTGTCTGAGATACAAGAAAGAGATACTTTTATAGGTATAATGTTCGCTTGGTAATATAAACTATAAATTAGTACACCGAATATAGTTACTTGAACCTGCAATAGAACTATGTTATCTAAATAGATCCCGAGAGATAATAAATAATATTCAGAAGTTTCTTTTGAAAATTGTGGCTTTCGTCCAAAAGTTATAGAATGAAAGCTTAATGTGGTGTGAATATTCCGTAATATTATGTTGAATGAACTCTGATAAAACCGCCGGACTCAGTGGTCAGGTCCAATCACGCTCATTTATACTTTATGAAACAATATATTATAAAAGTTTTTTATTATCAAAATTTTCATTATAGTCGTCGTGGTTTCAGTCCCGTGAATACTACTATTTCACAATTTAAATTAAACATAACGGTCATAGACTTTTCATTGATTTATACGTTTATTAGTATTCATTTAAAATGTAGCTATTTGATCCTTTTATATATTATAAGGAGCAAGTGAGTTTATTTGTTTGTTACCCTTTCAGACCTTAACTACTCAGCCCATCATCATTCAATTTTGCATACAGGTTCTCGTAGGTACTTTTTTTTTTCGAACTGTCCACACTGTTGCCCTGGCAAGGCCTCTACAGTTTCACCGGACTACTGTCGTGGGTACAGAAAAGGACATAGAATACATTTCAGTCAAAAGAATGTACTATTACTAAGAGGTAGAACAAATCTACATTAAAGCGAGCGAAGCCGCGAGCAAACCCTTGTCTTGTTATAGGCAAGTGGCTATACCTATATCGAGGGCCGTACCTACTTCGTATACCCTACAACTAGGCCCTTCATATTTATACCCCATTCCGCAAACTATCTACTTATCTCGTCTCCTGTCCTACAAAAACTACGAAACGTGTATTGTAGTTATGAATATGAGGATACCATTTATTCTACAAGTAATAAAAGTATTTTTATTTCATATACTTATGAAATTTATGACATGAACCAAATTCAGAATAACAAAACAATTGTAAGTAGATATTGTCATAGTATATATAGAAAAAGACAAACTCTATCCACTGCAAAATTGATACAACGTGTTCATATAGGTAGACTTCTGTGACTTCCTTGATAATCATGAAAACACAAACACGCCGATAATATTTCCCGTGCCAGGAATAGCGCCTCTGTTCTCGCAAAATTTTCGCAGGCATACCTTCGTTATTGCATACTCAGTGATCATTTTATCAACCACACATACTGCGGGAACCACAGAATTCAATTATATCCGTAGACATCTTTTACAAATGATAAAGATAATAATTTATTCCTGTGGTATCGTTAGCTTAGACAATTTCGTACTTTTCGCCATTAATGTAAATTAACCACACCTTTAATGTAACTAGTGACTGTCTATTGGTCGAAATTCAACCATAATCAAATTTGTTTAAGTTTCAATTTTACTGAAATTTTTTTTGCCGAAGCGTGTACAATTATTGTAGATTAGTAGACGTAAGGATCGTAAAGTATGACAAATATAGACTTATATAAATAAAGGCTCCGACTCGTCGAATGTAAGGAAAATAAACTGTTTTTGAATTTTGCTACCAAACAAAAAAATAATTAAACATAATTGCTTAACAAACAGAGGGAGAAAAAAATACTGAACTGTTTTAATCTTCGCTTATTTATATACAAAAGAAGATGTTAAATAAATAAATAGTCTTATAAATAAAAATTACTAACATTCATAAAATAAAACATATTTTTTATTATAGCATAAATTCCTCACTCTACTGTGATAACAAATACAAAAATAATAAACTTATTATCACAGTTTAGTATATCTTAAAAAAACCTACAAAGAACAAACCATAAAGAAGATATAAGTTGCTTCAAGTAAAATTGAGGCATAGGACTTGTTAACTAGGAACTAATGTAGCTTAAAATTAACCGAACTCTTGGGGGAATATATGTTTTTTATGATACGGAAGTAGTAAAAAGGCGTGCAGTGGACCGTATGTACCTAATAAATAATCACAAACGCGACGGCACTCGTATTCGAGCTCAGGGACAAGGTTTTGCCACCCACTACTGGATTGAAATGTCTTATACGGATTTGCATATATACTATCATGAAAAATGAATAATCTTACAATCTTTAAACAGTACATTTGATAGAAATAGACCCAACATTCTTTAATAATTCTGATACAAGAATTTCAAACAAAATATAAATAGCTATAGTGCTTATAATATAATTATAAGCACTACAGCTATTTATTATTATGACTACCCTGAATTCATATGAGAACTTTGTCTTGTTTTGACCGAATTTGATCATACTTTTTTGAGTCTATTATCTAAACATGCTAAAATAGCATCATAAATATAATAATAAAATATAACAATAATATAACATAATAAAATAGCATCATAACATGCTAAAATAGCCAACTCACAAAATTGATTTTCTATTATAAGCTCCAAACTTTAACCTCTTACGTGATTTCTTTTAAAATATGCATAAAAAGGTGGATTAATTCTTATAAAAACCACACATATTTTTAATTGCCTCAGCACAAAGATTTCGAAACATATTTTTTTATGATAAGAAATAGCAAAAAAGAAAGATGATTGAAGATTGTATAGAATCGAGAAAAAGGGACGACAAATCTTGGAGTGACATATTAATGGATAATGGTCATAAAAACTATCAAAATACCTCAATTTTTTTAACAGTTGGTAAGATTTATTGTGATTAATGAAACCTAAAGTTTTTTATTAACCTTTATTTATTGATCTATTAAAATACATTTCTTTTCTGTATATTAAACTTACATTTTTTACATTGAAAACTATGAAATAACACCACCGAATGAAATTTATTTCCAAGAACTATTTTATATAATAAAGCCTACTTTATTTATTCATGTAATAAACCGTGGACCCAAAGCGTCTAATTTATGGAAGTAACCAGGCAAGGGACACTATATAAATCATTTACGATATTTGCCCATTATCCCGAGAGCGTACACATTCGACGTTAATTAGAAAAGGAGACCGTAACACTTTTTATGTGAAACATAATATATTTATTTTTTATTTACCAGTATTCTATATTAAGACATTTTGATGTGCGAAATTTCAAAATATAATTGAAAAGAAATTAAAAAAAATTTTAAACAACGAACAAGCATCCTGTTGATGATATTAATTTGTAGCCTATATTTTAATAGACAAATACGATGATCAAAATGTACAAGTAAAAGTCTATTTAAATGTTGATGACATCAAACTGATCTTTTTGGTTCTCAAAGTTAAATTTGGATAATATATAAATTTGGATAATGCCCGCCCGGTGCTTCGCGAAATCTATGATTCTGTACTATAGAATAATACATATTCAGTGAAGAACCCGGTAAAGAAACAGAGATATGTCATTGAAATAGAATACATATAGTGGTAAATACATGGTTTGAAATGTAATATTTTATATATATATAACATTCTGTAAATTCTTAATAATCACGATTATATCGCAAAGTCATTATTGTATTTCCAACTGTTTCAAATTATTTTACTTATATTAAATTAATTTTTTTTCTATTTATAATTAATATATTTTATCTCATTACCACAAGGTAAAAACGTCTTTTCACTAATTTCCTTTTATCATTATTTTGAATAAAATAATTTATACTAAGCGTTTCCTGCATTTTTTATGAAATACTCTAAACGAGATCTAAATGCAATTTAAAGTGGTGTCCATTTTAGATATAAAATAAGCACAGGAATAATTAACAATTTATGAAGTTATACGTTACCCGATAGCATGACGTATCTTTGATGACGCCGCCCAGCTTGTTTTGTAAAACACTAATTTACTGTCACATATATTTTTCTTACTCTTGTTACGATAATAATTTAAATCTTTCCCTGGAGTTCTAATTATGAAAATGAATAAATATACACTGTTTTTTAACGACTTTATTAATTTTAAAATGTGCTATGCACGTGCACGGTCAACAACGTGCTATTACAAATACTATATGTACATATGTTGTGTAAATAGTCATGTGCACTGTTCAGTGAACGTTTGTTGCGATGTGCCGGCTGCAGCACGTTCCGAGCGTGCGCGCCGTAGCTCTCGGCGAACTAAACTGTAGGGCTTCTGAGTCGCGAGGGCGGCGCGCCCACGCTCGATACCGCCACCTTCCCAACGCCCTCCCACGTTGCAAAATCATTTATACATAAATTCAACCGTTAAATGTAAAAATAAATCTAAATTTCGAGTTATTCATTATATTTGGTACTATCAATAAACGTTTTTAAATTGCTATGTTATTTAATTACACTATCGCTTTGGTTAAAAATTATTATTTGAATCCGTCAGTTATGAAAATAATAATTGAAGTATCAAAGGCGTGGTCGTTCAAGGAATACCTATTTTCCATAACCGTTTACTGTATTATTAAGCCGTGGATCTATTATTATACCTTACACTATAATTACGAAGTAACTTTATATTGAAAATATCCTATATTTGAAGTTATTAATAATATTATAGCAATTTATTATAATGTTTATTTAACATAAAACGTAATTATAACTGATATTATAAAAGCGAATGTGCGTTTGTTTATTTCAGTTGTTTGTTACGCTTTCACTTCTTACCTAGTCAACCGGTTAACATAACATTTTCCATACACATTGTCATGGTACAGACCAGTGCATAGTGCATACCATCCAAAATTCATCAGTATTCTCGAGGGATAAGTTAAACACACATTAACGCGAGCGAAGCTGACGGCAAAAGCTAGTTAACTTATAATTCTAAAACATAACATTAGCCCGTAATTATTCTACTACTTGGTAAATGCTTCTTTTTGAGAGAGGGCTTAACTTTATCATCACAACAGCCTATAAATTTACTATAGTTTTCGTACTTATCTATTTTATACCACCTGTATTACTAAGAGAACATGCCTCAGTTATCTACATTTTTTCAAGACGTTTTTCTTCAAGACGATCTTTCACAATACAGTTCGAATTGAAAAATACTATGAAATTTGCTAAGGTTTCATTATTTTATTTATTTATTTCTCACTCAGAGATATTATAACTTATTGTTGGTGAAAAATTTTTAAAGATTCGATAAATGGTTTGTAATAATAGCATAACTAATTATAAAACATTATGTTTCCAACCGCATACATACAATATGAGGAAACGCGGTCTGCGAAAAATATTGAAACTAGTTATTACTTACAAGAATTTATTTCTATCGCACTCTTCATGAACTATGAGATAGACTGCGAAAAAACAACTGCAACTCGGACTGATTATACCTATATAAAAAGTTGCTGGTTTCGTCTCCCAAAACTGCACTAATTATAATTATTTTTTCGAAAATTAATATAAGAAAAGTTTTGGCTATGTTATATTATTGCCCCTTACTTTTATTATATTATTTGTATTCTTTCATTATGTTTGTCGAATGTCTGAAAATGCCGAAATAATTGATTAATTTTAGTATATTTAGAAGACTTCTAGTTTTTATAACATTTAATATGTTGAAAAATCAAATACATATAAAAACATGGGAATGATATATATATATAGATTGTATTGTATAAAAATCTTTAATATTGTTTAATTATGTACGAATAAAATATAAAACTACGTATGTATGGCCTAAACGGTGTCCAGTGTTTCAGCCTAATGGTAATCCAGACAACATATACTCCGTGTATAGTCGCGAACTACGTAATTCGCTGACGTAGCAATACGTAGCAATTTCACCGTAGAATCGTAGTGCTACGATTCTACATAATAATTGAACAATGCGCTTCTATAAATACAATTCTGATTGCTACATTCTACGTGATGTAACTAAAATGATTCCGGTGAGTGATGTGAGCTGATGAGAGCACTGACGTCATATTGGTGAATATGGTGATCATACAATTTTACTTCTTCCAAAACTTAAATAAACTAATTTTATTTGTATAATAGCTTCAAAATAAAATATAATATATGTGAATAAGCAGTAACCTTAACCACCTATAGGTATTAATTCGTGAGCTGAAAATACACATTGAAGCACACACGTAAACATATTTTTATGTGTATATTTTCTTAAAATTAAGCATTTAACTAACTAATATACAAGACGTATTACGCGTACGCTTACATGTGGCTTACAACACACACGGTACACCTGTGTATAACTAATTATAATCCAACTATATGGTTATTATAGATTCTGGTATAGATGTGGTCATTATTACAACAACTGTATTCTATTATTCCTTCATAGTGAGTAACAGATTATTTTAGACATAATTAATCTGCTGAAGATTACACCTTGTTCGTCGTTATTATTTACATTCACTATGGTAGTATGGGTTCTACGCAACGTGTAAGCATGCAAGCCTCAGATTCAAGAGCCTTACACTCAGAGTCACGATACGAACACGAATAATGTTTTCATTATCGTCCCATTGATACAAATCGCAATACGACATAAAACAGAAAATTAACATTTAAAGACAACAATTTATAACGACAATTATTAGAAAACTAGCTTTTACCCGTGACTTCGCTCAAGGTAATATAGATTTGATTTATCCTATATCTACTCAATAATAGTACCTTTTTCTATATTAAAAGCACCGTAAGTCCTTTTTCAACTACTGACAATGTCTATACAAAATCTCATGATGAGTGATTAAATATTTAAGTCGTGACAGCGTAACAAACAAATAAATTCACATTCGCATTTATAATATTATTAATATATTAGTAAGGATAAGGATAACACAACAGCGTAATTCTTTATTGATATATAATTATTTTTACCATCAATACTCCAGTGTGAGGCGTAACATGAAATATCTGGGCTACTACCTTACTAACGGAATAACTGGCGAGTATTACGAAACCAAACGCTCTTACACTAGAGCGAGCAATGTGAATTAAAATAAGTTTGAATACGGAGCCTTGTACAGTATAACATCAGATGGAGATAACAAAATCGTATTTAGAACATGTGCACAAACAGGAAATGTATTATATATATAGTATCAGTAACTAAAAGAAGATAGCCGTTACGTGGGCGTGTTTGTTTGTTGAGATGGTTTTTGCTTACTATAAATTTAATTTATAGAACTGGGTAGATTGATTTTGTTGAGTACACTCATTATTCAATGACAACATTTTAAACATTGCGCTAATCAAAGTTTCTAGGAAGTTCTCGTGCGTACTTGTAATAAAAAAAAATGGTTGTCTGTAAGTCGGTTTACGGACGATCATTTTACGTGATACCGTCAAAAGAAAACATTTATGAAAAATTGGATACTTTTATGAACTTAATTTCATTATTATCACTGAATTACCAATGAAATGGAATAGAGATAGATGCGTTATAAGCCAAACGCTTAGGCTGATTGCGCCTCTCTATCACTTGTTCCGCGCTCTCGGTTGCACGCTCGGCTCAGGTAAACGTGACAATGAGTCATGCTTTTTCGTGCGTGCAGCCGACATTCATCGATTTATAAGACGTTATCACGTCAATTCGTTTAGGTACAACTATATATACACCAATTGATTTTATATATTCTCTAGTACTTATTTTGCCAGTTTATATATTAGTGAATGATTTTATTGTTATTGTATATTTATATGTAGTTTAAGCGATCAATTTAGAATATAGTCTCTACTTACAGCCCATTCTCTTTATTATCTTTGGTTCAAAAGATCTATAAAGATTGTGCTGAGTGTGATAAAGTGATTACGTTAATAAGGATAAAATCCTAGTTCGACGATTATTTTCTCATTTTTACTATGTTTTGTCAAATTCTTACCTCAAACTCTACGAAATATTGACTACATTAAATGATATATATTATTATATTATCATATATATTATTATGGTATTTAGTAATTTATACATATATACTCCTAAATAATTTTCCAAATATTTGTAAAAATGAACATGGCTACTTACAGATCTAAGTATGCACGAACTGTTAACTAATAACAAGTACCTTTTTAATACCGTTCCTGAGGTATTACTATCATCCTAATTTTAATCGCCTAAAGGAATGAACTTAAAAAAAATCTATCATAGTGCTTTCTTAAATTATATAAGGCATCTTATGCAAACTGTTATGTTACTATTGGAACCCATTATATTAAGCCGTGCATTCTATGTCAGTAATAAGAATTTTATTATGTAGTCATTGTATAAGTTGTAGCGAGTAGTCGTAACAAAATAAACCGTTCACATATAACTTTAAATCACGACATATTGATATATATATTGAAGTTTAAATACGTGCAATCCGTGTATATTTAAATAAGACAATAATTTTTAAACTAGACATTTCCCAATTCAGTTCATCACTTGCTGTTAGTTTAATTTCATTTAAACATCAATATGCCGTGATTTAAGTTATATGTACATGATTTATTTTGTTAAGACTACACGCTGCAACTTATACAATAACTACATAATAAAATTCTTATTACCGACATAGAATGCACTGCTTCCATTATCGATATTACTGTTTAATTATAATGACTACCAAATTATTGGCGAAGGATGAATATTTTCAGATGATGTATCGAAATGATTACTTTAAAGTTCACTTACTATGAAGATTTTCTTTTCTCAAATATAACTCGATGAAAATTGGATCCGACAGCCGCGATTCCGCTTGACCCCCCACGACTACGACTATTGCATTACAGTAAACACCTAATGTACTTTCGGGTAACGTCGTGCTAATATGACAGTAAAAAACAATATTCACGAAATTGTGACTCTTAACAATTTGCATCAAAAATCTATGTTACAAATTCGATTCATACATTGCGCCTGAGTTTTCGGTAAAGGAATATATCGTGTTGAAACTATAACATAATAATAACCATCTTACCCGTTCGTCCCTTATAGTAAAAAATACATTGTGGAAATTATTTATAGGACTTTAATCTTATATTTTAATTTTGACTGATATGTCAATTCTTTAAAATATTTTAGTAGTTAGAACGTGAATAATTTTTATTGCAAGTTCTAGAAATATTTAGCAGGATTTTCAAAAAACTCTTAACATATAATCCAAGTGTAACGGATTTAAATGCATAAATAATGTAAACTTAATTGTGATTAAAACGTTATTTCAAGCATTCCAATAGAGATTCATCAAGCGTCAGTCTTAAAAATAAATTGTTATTAGGTTATATATAATGTTAAGTGCCTTTTTTACACTTATGGCAAAGCGTAGTCTCTTCGAATTGTTGTACGAACGGCATATATTGAGACAGATTTGATCCCATTGAGCGACTCGTTAAATTGCTCTTTGACGAACAAAATCCTTCAAATACTGAATTACATCTTTATTCTGGCTTACTGGTGATAAGCATCTAATTTGAAGATGTTGTTTTACTTTTGGAGTTACATGTCTATTTTATACTAGCTCGGCAAAATGACTGCACAGTATCTGATAGAAACTATGGTACAGTAAAAAGAATGGCGACTGTCAGTGATAAATACCATCGACAATCGTTGCTATCGTGTCTATAGAAAGGTCTTTTCACGCATCGTTTGAAGGAGTTTGAAGAGGTAGAGAACACGCTTGCCGGAATGCGATACCACAGTTCTTGTAGACATAAGAATTTTTAAACTTCTATGTTCGTGCCAGAATAGTTGCTACTGTGTAGGTACGTTGTGGCTGTGGTGACGCGTATCTGCTCGTATAGTGGAAATGAGAGAATGGAATATCTATGCGCTAATCTATGTGCAAATTTTTTTTTGCGTGAATGAAATATGTCATTTTCACATAAAAGTTAAAAAAAGGTAATTTAGATGAGTTATACTAGATATCGGGTGCGAAATCAGAAGTGCATAGATTTTTTTTTATATATTTATGTTCGATCTCAATGATGTTAAGTGAAGATGCAGCGTAAGTTAGTAGGTAACACAATAAGCTTAAAGGAGGACTAGGTTTTAAATGTAGTTGTCAAAAATCGCCTATAGGTGCTTGTCGACAGATTTTCAACCTAAGAGCGAAGCTAGCAAGGTGGACAATAGAAAATAACTTAAGATACATAGTTCGTATCATTGTAATCGTCCACAGATGCTCACTATACCACTGATTCGAAGAAAAAAAATCATAAAACGCGTGAAGTTATTTTTAAGATTATTTTTAAGAATCCACTATCCTTCTCAAATATATTTTTTTATTTTGTCTCATATTTAGGAGCCCCATTGTTCCCCATTCTTTCGAGCTTCATCAGGAGAGCCGTTGATGAGATATTATTACAAAGTCATACAACATCTTTGCTTCTTCCGAACAGGGTTCTGCCAAAATATTGTGACAAATACCGATGTTTTGGCAATTAACACTCGTTATACTCATCAACGTCTCTCTTTCAATGCTGTTCTTGGCACACTCCATCATCAAGTGATGCACATCATCAATTTTTCCACATGAATTGCAGTTTCGTGACTCCGTTTTCTTCATTAGATATGCAAAACTTCCCGATGGATAGTGCCCTGAACGAAGTCTTAACGCTATTTTGACATGTTGTCGATTTAAATTGCATTTATTAAACCAAAGTATATGAAGAGGCTGACACTGTATTGTTTTATACCAAATGCTGAAACAATGTTACTTATAGCATTCACAGATATAACAAGTAAGTACCCAAGGTCACGTGATGATGTGAATAGTTAATTTAATAAATTTTACAAGGTCTTCGACTGCGTATCATATTAGTGTAACGTTTACTTTCTAACAATATTAGTAGGTAACAAAATTAATAGTCAACACATATCCAGTAACTTACATCAGTAACGTCACAAGCAGATTAACTAATTGCTTTGTACAGAAATTAATCATGTTATGAGTTTTGCTGTCGTTAAACTCATCAGTTATGAGTAATTGAAATCGAACCACTTATGAAAATCTATGTACACGTATTGGGTATAGGTTATATCAAATTGAATACATTTTTTTTTTATTTATACATACATTTATGTGAATAATAAGGGTCAATTATTAAGCCACGGCCTAATGGACTAATGACTAATGCGTCAATGTACGTGCTAGTATACCTATGTGTATATAAATGTAATATGTGACAGTTTCCGAAGTTCGTATTCACTGACTAATTTGAAATTAGTTACATTATCCTCTAACTACCAGAATACTGGATAAATGTATTCAATGTAGTAATATACAACATTAACAAACTAAACAATGTTAATCAAGCTCATTTATATTCATATCGAATAGTATGTAAGCCATAATTTTCGTTTGAGCCAAATAAATGTTAAACTCCATATAATAATATGTTCACCGTTACAATATAAATTTTCCTGTGTACAGTATTGCGTAAATAAACTGATGCAAGATAAGAAATAGTAGAAACATAAAAACAATCCGCAACCATAAATTCTGTATGTAAAAGCAAATGGCTCAACCGCATAATGCAGTGCTCTGCAGACTGTCGCGTGTTTCCCCACGGATACCAACATTGCGTTTAATGGCATCACAACTCACCACAACTGGCCAACGTAAGACCCGGTATTAAATATATCGCGATGCATAAAACGAATAAATTACTGCCGAGGTTTAGTGTAATAATAATCAACAAGCTTAATCGGAGACATTTTATCTACGTACATTTAAATAACAGCTTGCATACAAGTTTAAAGTTATTCAATTGCCCGTACCAACCAGTCGTACAAAGATTTCAATTAGATACACATACTTGCTCTACATCGGATATATAATTTCCGTCAAGCTATTGTCAGCAAGTTAAGAGCTTAGGTTCAAACGTAAAATCATTACATATCGCAGACAGTTTTCTACCGATCGACATTAGGCACCCGTTCATAAATCGCGTGCCAAAAACAAGAATCCGAAAGCAAACAAAGGTTGAGATCACGGAAAACAGATATCATGACTTTGAAGTAGATTATGTGGAGGCGGATGGCGTAATTGCCAAGACGCGTAGACGTACATATCTTCAACATATATAAGACCTGATTCAAAGCAGTATCGGTTTAATGCCCCTATATGAAAAATATTTGCCAGAATTACCACCTTTCCCATAAGACCCGTGCAAAATTAGTAAGACCTCAGTGATAAATATAGATCTGTACCTGTACTGAATAGGCATAAGTAAAAAATATGCTTATAAGTAATCAACCTACAATAATAATATATCATGTAGCTTGGACGTGAATAATTTTTAATATGACTAGCTGCCCGCCCCGGCTTTACATAAATGTACTAACAAAGAAAATGGGTCCATATCTCTCCTTTATTTTAGTCCGGTGAAGCTGTGTAGGCTCATCATGCCAATAGCGTGTGGTCAGTTTGTAAAAAAACATTACTTTACAGTACGACAATGTAATGAAATAAAGTGGCAACTGAACTTCAGTCTGTCAATCTTTTTGCAGATATCCCTACTGTTTCCGTACGATTTTTCAACATTTTGTCTCATATAAACCTTGTCTGGACAATTAAAAACAAATAGATGCAGCCGTTCTAAAGTAATGAGCTTATACAATCAGACATGATTTTTATTTATATTGAAGATAGATTAGTAATCACCACTCTGCGTATTTAATAGTGTTATTAAAGGTTGTATCTATTTTACTGGCTTACAGTTAGATGGGTCAACGCATCCGTGTACAACAGAACAATGTGGTGGAGGCGTTGGACGTAACATAGCTGAAGCGTTGTGGCGCTTGTTGAAGGGTCGAACTAAGCTCTTGACTGCAATCGGCGATGATGCTGATGGAAGATATCTTGCAAACATTACCCCAGGCATAATTCTTGAAGGTATGAAATTCAAACATTACTATCATACTGGTAAAGCTTTGCTTTTATGAACATAAATAACATAACTATTATATTAGAAAAATATCAGTAAATCATTTTCAGAACGACTTGGATTTCTAAGAAAAATAATACTGAGCGGGTAGTTTCCTTGTTCGGACACCGCGTCGATCTGTAAATTCCAATGCTTGGCGGAACTTTCGGTGAAGGAAAACATTGTGATGAAACTATAGAACGAAGGTTGGGTTTTTTCTAAACTCGTCTAGCTAGAAATATCTATAGTAGCTAGCTAGCTACTACCACCATCAAACTAAAATCCCTCGCCAAGTACCTATTATCGGTATGTTATAGTAGCTACGCTTCAGAGACCGAGCTCTTATAGATTTAGCATATTTACCATCAAACACCACAAATCATCATTTAACATTAATTAATATTGTGGTCAAACCCGGAAAAACACAATTATAAAGTATAAAAAAACACCGTTAATATCCGAATATCACAATAAGGATTATCTTATTTGAAACAGAGTTCCAACCATAAATTATATGTTCCATATTTATTTTTAGGGTGCGTAACGAACAAGGGACGAACGCCAACGTATGCTGCTATTTTAGACAGTAAAGGAGAGTGTGTTTTGGGTCTCGGCAACATGGATCTACATAATCATATTAGTATCGATCTAGTAAGTTTAATAAAAAAAACATATCATAAACCAAAAATCTTCAAATTTTATGAATTTTAAATGATGAGAATGAAATTTTATGATGATGAGAGATTCAAATAAAATTCTTTGATGTTCTATTTTGATTATAAATTATGAACATATGATACCTAATAAAATTTCAATAGATTATAATTATTTAACTTATATATTATACTGATATTGACTGACAATAAGGATATCAAAAGCTATGCGCAGAAATTTCAACAAAAAGATGGACTTCGATAATGAGACCCGTTACCCCGAATTAGTATCAATACAATATGTTGATCCACCTTTTTGTTCAGCTTTCTGCATTTTATACTTTTTTTTTTATTGGGAATCAATATCGGTATATACTATATATTAATAATAATAATAAGAAAAATACATTTAATATCCACAATTATTGTTACATATTCCTATAAGTACTTACCAAAAGCCATGGAACAACAAAAGGACTAATGGTTTTAATTAACACTGAGCAAAGGTATTCAAGGTGTTTGATTTATTACATTACCCTTAACAGGTAAACAAGCACATGGAGATACTAAAACAGGCGCCAATTATAGTTATCGACGGTAACGTCCCACAAAACACAATTGATTACGTCTTGCAAACCTGCGAACAACTTAAAAAACCCGGTAAGAAATTATGTTATTATTATATAGCTATGCAATTAAACTTTATAACGCTTTTTAGTCTGTGGTCTAAACTAAATGTCAAGTTAGTCCGTAATACCTACCTAGGATAGCAATTGCCTTGAGCGGCAATTTATCGGGGTGACATGTTTAAAATCGCAAATCATGAAGGACGCATCATATCAAGAATTGTGTCCCTATTTCGGTAAATCCATATAATTTTTATCATACTTTATTAACACCAGGTATTTTACTTAAATGCTCCAATACTACATGAGATTAACGGTTCCAATTAAACTCGAAATATTACACATAATTAAACCTGTTATAAGTCTTTGGACATTGATCTCAAGTATAACAGGCAAGAGCATATTAACATTTTATATTCGAAGCTATAACTAAGCAATATTATTGAAGAATAAGTCACGAAAATCATAAAATATAAAACATACATTAAGGTTACGATTCTAAAGTCACATAAAAAAATGTTATAACTCTGTTCAATTATTCATGACTGGCTGATACCTGTGACTTCACCTGCGTTGTCTGTTATTTTAAAAATATATTTTATATGTAGAAGAAAAGACAAAATAATAAAGCAAAACTTTACAAACAAAATTTCTTTGTATACAATATTATCCGTACATTTCCTATTTTCTTACGCATGCACATCCACACCGCTTGCGCCACACTTTTCCACATCTTAGAAACAAACATCACTCAACTTGTAGTGCTTAGGTAAACAGTAGTTGCTTAAAATTGAAATAGCTTTATATTAAATGAAAATATCGTAGTAATAAAAGGTAGTAAAAGGTCGAGGATTTAAGAAGTATAACTAAAAAAAAATACGGAATCCATCTAGTAATTTTTGCATGATTCCCGCACAACCGCAAATTTCTATTTACTTCTGTAAATAATTTAGCTTTATAAGATACACCTGTATTGTCTTCGCGCATCTATACATATAAATAAAATTGGAGTGTCTGTTTGTAATGTCAAAATAACGACTTTTTACTGATTGGATATGAACGTATACACGATACTAATAACAAAAATACAATTTTAGAAATTTTTGTCTGTCTGTCTGTATGGTCCGGGTAATCTCCGAAACGGCTGGACCGATTTTGACAGAAACTTCAGTGACGGATAGTTAAAATTACAGCGGGTGATATAGGCTACTTTATTTTAGACTAGCTGTCATCCGTAACTTCGTCTGTAGTACTATCTCCAAAACGATTGAACCTATTTTCATGGGACTTACACTGACATATAGCTAACATTATAAAAAGTTAAAAGCTTTTTTATTTTAGAATAGCTTTTATCCATGGCTTTGTTTGCAGTACTATCTCCAAAACATTTGAACCATTTTTCACGGAACTTTCACTAACAGATAGCTGATCTTATAAGAAATAATTTACAATTATGAAAAAAACGCATGCGAAGCTGCGGGCAACAGCTAGTATGTAATAAAAAATAAAATGAGATCAATCTGCCCTTTACAGTACCATGTAATTAAATAGAATGGAAAATTAACGATAATCTAACAATTCTGTCAATATATTTGAAGATCTGTCTGTCTTTTGTCTCACTCACTCACTCATTTTTGATATGGTAATTTTTTAACAGAAACTTTTTACTTTTTCATACGAGTATTCATATATTGTCTTTCATATAAACCTTGTTCTGACAACTACTAACAAAAAAGAATTTGCCAAATAGATGCAGCCATTCTGAACTAATACGCTTTTTTAATTGGTCCATTGATTTATATTTACGTAGATACATAAAGTGGTTGTCATTGACCATTAATATAAGAACGTAACTACATATAAAAAAGGGATTTTAAAAATAAAAAGAAAAGACAACTTTTCAAAAAATAAATTCATTTTATTTAATAATCATCGCAATACATATTCAGTGCATATTTATGTCTTTACGTCACATATAATATACAAAAATCAATGGGTTCAACAAAATACTTCTTACTGACACTACAAATAGAACCATTGTGTATATATACATACATATTGTTTTTGTATAGTACGCTTTTAAACTTTCATCAATATAAGTCAACACAATTATTAATATTAAGTACCTAACTTTAGTAATTACTTAAAAACCCCTAAACAAAAGTAGTCATGAAATCAGTACATATAAAAAAATATTGGTATACATTTAGATTATACTAGCCTTACAGAATAATAAAACCTTACTCTATAGTCGTTATTCTAGGACGGATAACTTTCTTTGTAATTAGATATTCTACATTCAATATTCTAATAATTCAATGACGGATAAATTCCTAATAAATTGTGATATTTTCTGGACGGATAAATTGTCACTTAAGTAGAGATTCTTCTTATTCTTCTTCATTGGATATTTTAATAGATCACGAACAAATAAATTATTATTTAAGTAAACATTCCTCTTTCTGTATTATAATAGTTCCTGTATGCTAAAGTGCTTTGTAGATTCCCTCATTGCACTTATACCTTAGTTGTCTTCAAAAATTTATTTTTAAATATTAAATTGGATGCCAACAATGAAGTACATGAAAAATACAATTTTCTAACACTACATTTTTGTAATAAACTTGTGAATAAAAAATACTAGTGATCTACTAAATCGTTTCCATCAAGTGTAATAATTTGTTGTTAATATAATTATTAACATTAAAACAATATTTATACCAATAATAATCAGCCTACATGTTCCATTGACGCTGTTTCTGAAGCTGATCACGTAACTGATTCAAAGCATGCTCTGGCTGGCTGTGCTGCATTTGTGCAACAAGATTTTTCGCTTCCGAACGCAATTCATATAATTTTCGAGACTCAAGATACAGAAGAATAGCGGCTATTCCTGTAAATAAGCAAAATTATTTCATTTATATCTATACTAATAATAATCAAGTGATAGTTTTTTGTTTGAACAGTCTACTGAACTATTATGTTGACATATATAAGCCTATGTATTGAGAAAGATGAGTGTTATGCATTCTAATTTCACACAAAACAATGATTATCCGATCCACTAAGCATTTAGTTTTGAGTCTGTGTATATTTTGTGTGACTTTATTGTATGTTTGTAAAGTCTCTTGCTACCCATGGTTTAAAGCCAGGTGCAAGAACACTCTTTAGTAGAAAAAAAAATCTTTATATACATTAATTTGGTTTAATTCCCAGATTCTATATTGAGTAATTTCACATTGAGTTCATTTCTAATAATTATTGTGTATTTTATTGATAATTCTTATATTTTATCAATGTCAAAATTACATCTACAATCCATGTACAAAATGTCATTAATTAGTTAACATAAAAAAGAGACTGTTTTTAATTATTTTTTCTATTATAGATTTTTTATAAACTATCTAAATTGGAATTACGTATTTTCACTAACAAATCTTCAGTCTAATCTAGCTCAGTCTAAGGGGCATGTTATTTATCCAGTTCTCGACCCGTTATTCTATTGTATGTAAATAATGAATATATTTTTTATTTACAAAACCACATTATTCAAATACTGTAAAATTATTAAAAAATTGTATTTCATTAATAAAATTTATTATAATTGTACAATTATAATTTAATAATAATATCTTTACAATACTTATAATCTTCCAATTTTTGATTTTATCAATTTAGAATATGAATATATTTATAAAAAATTGTAGTCCCCAATTTTTAATTGAATCAACTTATTAAGCAATACACACTTACCAAACAAAATGAAAGCCACAACAGCAAAAGCATATGACCAAGACAAAACATTGAAGGAAGGGTACATAAGCCAGTCACGGCGATAGCAATTTCCTCCAAATATAGCCACAGCGAGAAATATGTACACACCTAAAAATATCAATCAAAGGTATTTGAGAACTATAACTATACATATTAACTGTACTATTTCATTTCTCACAGCTCATTTCTAAGATACTATCTAATTAGATTTATGTTTACTCTATCAATGAGTATACTAGCTCATACCTGTGTCTTCATCTGCATAATTTGTTATCTTAACAATATATTCTATGTACAGAGGAAAAGAAGCAACAACACCCTTTACTCTATTTCTCAATGACAACAAAACACACATTGATCATTATATAGTACTTATAGAAATCATAGTATCTTAAAACTTTAATAGCTATATTTGACATCAAAATTATCATAGTAATATATCTTTTAGATAAGTGCCAAAAGTCTACAAAACTAAAAGATTATGATTGAAATCTATCCATTACTTTTTGAGTGATGCATCCCCAATGGTAGACCTCTGTCATTCTATATATATATATACATATATAAGATTTTTGTGCACATCCCTGATACTTTTTATTAAAGTAAATTAGGTTTTAACAATTTATAAAAATAAAATGAATATGTGGCTTGTACAATTTTGTTAAGTTACATTTAAATATACTGATAGGATAAAATATCAGATGTTAATATTCTTTATATCTATACAACCTCAATTTTAACAGTTCGGAGCTTTTAATTTTATCTATACAAATTTTTTAAAGCCACCATCAAGCCTTATGTTACTAATGCCATATTTGCTCAGCATCCATGCAATGCCCTGTCAATATAAACTCATAGCCCAATCTACTTGACCTATATTGGATTAATTCCATAATATTTTGAATAGTACCTGCAAACTTTTAAGACTTGCAAAATCTAAAATATATCGTTATATAAGACTTAAATCAAAACTCAACGACAGCTTATCGACATGCAATGTGCCTACTTTACTTCAGTGGAACTGACTGGCACATCAAAAATTATAATAACCTTATAACACTTCTAAAATATATCGTTATATAAGACTTAAATCAAAACTCAATGACAGCTTATCGACATGCAATGTGCCTACTACTTCAGTGGAACTGACTGGCACATCAAAAATTATAATAACCTTATAACACTTCTAAAATATATCGTTATATAAGACTTAAATCAAAACTCAACGACAGCTTATCGACATGCAATGTGCCTACTTTACTTCAGTGGAACTGACTGGCACATCAAAAATTATAATAACCTTATAACACTTACTCGAAATTGCAACCAGTACAAAAGCAGTAGATACAAATATCCATTCATATCTCAACATTGTTCGTAAAGGCCAACGGACAATAACACAAGCTAAAATAATCTGAGCTGCAAATGTTTGCATCAATGCTAGTGTAACAAATGACTGAACAGCCATTAGCCAACCAGGCAATAGCCACTCCCTGATCACATAATACTCCTGAAAAAGATTATTCATGTTATTGTTATTCATTCAAAACATAAAACAAAATACATTAGCTACTAATAAAATGATTAGTATTTACAGTACAGAGAAATACGGAGGTAAATGCAGCAGAGTAGTTATATTTTGTAATAACATGGAGGTATGTACTAAAATCAGAGTAAGGGTAATTTAGCAGGATGTTATTTTTTTACAGATAAATTGTTTTTTTTCCCGAACTGACTGTTGACTTATTAAAGCCGCTGCAGTGTCACCCGACTAAGCCAGATAAATTGTAGTTGGTTTATGAACAATAGAGTACTTTGGAAAAAAAATCTTTTGTTTTTTGTCCTGAATAGTCATAGGTTATCTTTAGTACCTTTAAATGTAATTTTTTAAAGTTATGCAAGCTGCATAATACTCAAAAATCTATCTGCCTAAAAATATGACATAAAAACCCAATCAGAAAATATATACATATATTAGTATAATTAATAATTATAACAATGATTCTTGTGAACAATGGTGCAGCCATTATTAATAATCAAAAAACTAATAAAGTAAATGCAAACTTACATGGCTAAAAACAGAGTGACATCCAGTAAATAGTTTATCAAACTGATATGATGGGAAGCGAAATTTATCAAAACAGTACTCCCACAATCCCATATGTTTAAAAGGGGAAAACATTTCTCCATAAGATTCTATCCAGTATGGACCAGCAAATGATAGCAACAGGAATAGTCCTGCTACATAAGTAATACTAGCTCCAAACAGAGTAGCGTCTGGAAAAAAAAAAACAAAATAATGTAAAATTTGGTGCTCAATGTTTTATGCATGCACCTTTAGAGATCCATTGTATATATAATATTTAGATTATTAAAAAAAATATTACTATTTATTGATAATAAATTAGTGAATATCTCTAAGTTGTATATTGTATTTTGAATTGTATATTACCAGCTGTTGATATTCCTTGAAACAAATAAACTAAACAAATATAAATACAGTGTAAAATCCATCTAATACCACTCGATATACCGACAAACTCTAAAACGTTGACATTACTTGACTGTGATTGGTTTATCTTAAAATAATATTGATTCTTCTCCTCTCCTTTAAAAAACAAGACTACTCTCAATAACGAAAAAAAATGCGCAGTACCTAAGTATCGCTAGATGAGTATACACTTCATTTATTTTTAATCTAATACCTTTTTTTAAATGATGAAATGAAATAATTGTGTTTTAACAGACATTCATTGTTTTAACGAAAAGCAATTTTAACAAAAAATATGAACTATTTTGAAACAACGAACTGTACGGTTTATGAAAACATACAAGCCAGTAATGGTTTATTTTTAAAATCTAGAAACTTATGAAAAACCGATAGCAATGGGCGTGCCCAACACTTACTTGAAGCTTTTGGATATTCGTTGTCGGCTTCCGTCATAATTGTAAGAATAACTACAAAATAATTAACTGAAATTAATTATATAATCAATAATGTCAATATTTAATAGTAAAAATATAAAAGGTCGATCGGTCCGATTGTTATAGTTTGTACACAACAAAACAGTTTAGACTTCAGTAATCATCGACACACGGACTCCAAACATAAACCGTCAGGTCTGTCACTACTGTCAAAAGCTGTGTTGCCATTTCAGCAATATCAATTGTTATTCTCTGTGCCGCCACAGGGTATCGCCAATTCAAAGGCCGTTTAAAAGAGGTTTAGATTTCTTTATTTGTTTTCCTGTCCTGTCGTCTCTATTTTACATGGAGATATGAAATCGCACTTCATAGGAAGCTCAAAGCGCAAAGATCTGATTGTATTGTTATTATAGACCACCGAGAGGATACCACTAATAACATTATTCTCATACATTCGGCAACAACCAACTATTGACTAAATATTAGAGTTAAGATATACGAAGAGCGTATTCGTCATTATTATGAAATTATTTCGAAGGATATGCTAAAAGTGGTCCATTTAACATGTAATGCTCATATATCTTTACTTTGTCAAAAATCAGTATTATTAAGCATATTTCCGTATACTGTCCTTTATATTCCGCGAAAGTGGAAAGTAATAGAGTCCGCGTCCATTGACGTAGGTTGGAATCTTTGCAGCTGATTCTGAATTTTCGTTGAAGGAATAGGTTCGTGAGAAAACCATGGAATAGTAGTAGGGCTTTTTTGACTATCCTTAAGTTTAAAATCTACCGCCAAGCACCTGTAGGTGTGTTCCGGCAGTAGCACTTAGGACCCAATCGCCCTCTATGTGTTGCATGTTAATCATCATAAACCACATGGTCATTAAACATGACATGACATTGTGGTTAAACGCTAAAAACCTATAAAGTATAAAGTCAAAATGATTTCCTACTCTTTAGTTTCTATTACCAATCGAAGTCGAAAATGAAACTTTTTACTTTCCATTTATGCAGGTCAATCCATCTTACTGCACTCTACACTTAGAAAATGTTAGTACAGAACCTAAAACTATCTTCGATACCTACGACCATTACCTGCATGGCAGCCTTTGAAAGAAAAAAACAAATGTAAATAAAATGTAATTTATTCAAAAAGTCAATATACAGAGATTCTAAAGAAAATTCGAAAGTAAATCTTAAATATAATCTAATAATAAAAATAATATTCCACAAATATAAATAACCAGTTAAAATGGACGGCTTCAATTAGGTACAATGTTAACTAAAAATAATTATATTACACCTACATTTACTATATTATCTTAAATATAATATTTCATTTTCATCATTAAAAAATGAATCACATTGGTGTATCATATGGATTTATATATCTTGTGTGTAACAATATTACTTCAAATACTACTTCAAATAATATTTTTGTTTACTTCTATTTTATTTATTTTTTCAAATATTTATTTCAAGTTCATATCCTCACATTACCCAAGAATTGTATTAGATTATTTTGTCTTGTTACCACTAAAATAAAATAAATCTTACTTAAAAAGTATTGTGCAAGAAAAAATACAAAAGTTGTAAGAGATATATTCTATGAACTAAGATAAGTATAATAAAAAACCTTAGGCACAATAATACCATTATCAATGTTTCTCATACCCGTTTCTTACATAAGTAAGAATCTATTATTATCATGTTATTAGGCACTTATGGTCTTGTAAATTATATATTTTAAGGAATGTTAAATATTCAATTTAATTTATTACACATTATCGATTTTCGTGGAATGTATTTAAAATATTCGAATATGACCGTTATTTCGATAGTTAATAAATTCACTACACATTAAAATATTTTTAGAATATTAAATGAAGTCTTCTTTTAATGACATAGTCTATTGCTTGTTGCAGTGATGTTTGTAGCTACCATACAAAATTACATGAGTATGTCCATCCATTGACATCATTGACCTTAATTAATGTAATGTTTACTTATGCTTTAGATTCCTACTCCATTTCAAATCGCGCTTGAGATTCCTTCAGTCTATTTCGTTTCTTGCTTTGTATATTGGCTTCCGTTAAGAAAAGCGCAGCCGTCACTATACACGCTACGGATCCTACTACCCCTAAACCAAAAGACCAGCCTGAAATGAAAATTGAACAAATTACTCTTATTAAACCTTTATATAATATATTATACAATAACGACGTAACAATTAATCTTCTATACAAAATTAGGCGAAGATAAAGACGTTCAGTACTTTTTTCTCCTTCTTTTGTCAACCAACTTTTTTTTTATTTTGTAGCTATTGAAAATGTTTGTTTAATGAATGCATATAATTGCATTTTTATTCTATATTATCACGAGACGAAGCCTTTAGTTATAAGTCTCTATAAGTCATAGTTCACGATTCTTACGTCTACGATTTACAACATTTGTACAATACACAATACAATATAACAAAAGAAAAAAATCCTGGTAATATCCATGTAACGCGTGAGGAAAACTTGTAACCCTTATTATGATCGAGTCTTGACTAATGAACGACCACTAGTAATCATTATTTATGAACTAGCAGGCCCGGCGGACGTTGTCCTGTCCTGATAATAAAAAAATATATAATTATGTGCTTGAAATGCTTAAGGTAACTAATGTATTTAATTTGATTAAAAAAAAACTGTATCCGTCTAAATAGCCTTCCAATTTCCTCATTATATGTGAGCATTTTTAGAAGATAGATGTGTATTATATGGTAAACTATCCTAAAAAGATAGGTATCGTAGATATAGGCATCGTAGACAATTTTGTACAGCTATAAAAGAGGAATATCTCAGTATGCATCGTTTTGTTATGTCTCAAAGGGATTACGCAGCGTTTTCGACGATAGCTCCAGGCTGCTTGACTTTTTCCAATTCTTTCAACAATTATCATTATATTTAACCAATTTACATAAAAACCTTGACAAATTATATACCTAAACCTTCCCCGTGAATTACTGTATGTATTCATGAAGACCGCATTACAATCCATTCAGTAATTTTTGAGTTTATCGCGAACATCCAGACAGACATAGGGACGCGGCGGACGACTTTGTTTTATATATGTAGTGATAACCAACTGCCCACCTCGGTTCGCACTAGCGAAGAAAATGAGACTAAATCTTCACTTTACAGTACCACCATTTAATGAAATAAAATGACAACTAAACATCAATCTGTCAATATTTTTTTAAAAACTCCTACTATCTTTTGTCTAACTCACTTTTTATATGGTTTTTTTTAATTCAAAATTTCATTACAATATAAAAATAATTAGCCAAATTAGTGAAGCAATTCTGAAGTGATGCGCTTATATACAATGAATACATATGATAGTAAATTAAAAAACAGAATTACCTAAATAATTATTGGGATGATTTGGCATCCAATCATTAGTGTTTCCTGTACATGCAAATACAATAACTGCAATGCTACCGGAAATCCCTGCGAAAAATTATAATATTCAAACATATTTTTACGTACATATAACAATTATGTCATATGTTGTTTTCTTTTTTAATAATACAAACCGGCGCACAACATGATGTATCCTATACATTTGATTAACAGCACAAATCTTTTCTGATCCGGTCCAGCACATAGGAAGAATATTAAAACCAAAATTGTTGACACTAAAACTCCAATGAGGCATAGTGTAAAGAAGAATTGTGTTGTTACCATGAAAGCTGAAAAATATAAACATTATTACTTATATTTATAGATACATAATGCTTCTAAAAAATTTTGGTCAAAGAGGACCATTTTACTTTACTTGAGGGTTGTGTTTTAACCCGTAGATATGTAACAGCTGCAAATATACAGCCACAAAAGTATACACACGTTAGGCAACCACTTTTTAAATATTTTTTATATGTTATCCACAATATAAATTTTATATATTCAATTAAGTTTTATATAGAGCTGTTGTTACAGTTCCATTTCATTTATATGAATGAATTTACAATGTGAAAAATATTGTTTATTCAACTATACATAGATTTAAGAGAAAAAATGGTACTAACATAAGTTATTCCTCCTTCTCAAATGTAACACTTGCCTTTGAATTACATTAAAATTATTGATAAAGAAGAGATATATAAGTGTTTAAAATTATTATTTAAATAGTAGTTGTTATTTTCACTAAAAAGTAATAGCCCAACATATGTGGCCTTCACAAACCCATCAACTACAGTTCTCATTGCATCTACAAAAACTTACCAGGAAGTAAAAATCCCCTAATTTTATCATACCCTGTTGTAAATGGATCATAAACCCAACGACATCCTACAAAGAATCTTCTTTGATACTGGTCTAGAGGGTCTGGAAGGGACCTAAAGCAGTAAGTCCATAGTCCCAATCTGAAAAAGCTTACTAATTAATAACACAATCGTAGCCACAGCTACCTAACGCTGACTGGGTCAAGAGCAATAATAGTAGGAGGATGTTTGTGTAACAATTAGAACAAACTGGGTTGGGTCGAGTGTAATGAAAAACGGATGGACTCTTTTATAAGTAGTCAACAATCCAACTTTGGTTATCTTTATTATGTCATTGAATTAAAAAATAATAAATATGTGATAATTTTGCAAATAAGGCCGTGGTCGTATTAATAATTTCAATTTTGTTCAATGTTTAGCATTTTTCTAAGCAAAAAAATATTTCCAGCAGATACTTTAAGAGTTGCATAATATATGTCCACAAACTTCTTGACCACTCTAAATATAGTTGCACAGCAGATAACTTTAGCAAATACATATTATATTATATGTATAACATCGACATAAGGATAAATAAACGCCAATTTTAGATTCCTATAATAATATTTTAACTTTGTTTTGTATTCAACTCTTGACTATAATAATTATTACGCGCATACCCGAACTTTTACGGCTATATTCAGTCCGGCCAAAAAGACTAATGAAAACCGTACATTTGGTATTTAATTATATAGTAATATTAAAATACGCTATTACTATATTTTAGTACTATATGTAAAGTAAAGTAACAAAGGTGAGCGAAGGGAGATGTGCGACTTTAAATTTAAGCGGCCATTGCGGAATATATTAGTCCTTATTACAATAAATACAACCCATACCGAATATTTATATGAAAAAAAATATAGATAATAGATTTTTATATTTACCTGTCCAGTCTAGCGCTTCTTATTTTAGGGTCACTGGCTAACCAACTCGGTGTGCCGAATGCCAATGCCACAGTGACAAGGGCAATGATAAATACACCAATGCCACAATTACCAGCCAAACTTCTATTCCTCATTGTCTCTGTAACAATTGAAAATGTAAATTTTAGATGACTTATAGAAATAAAATTATCTCGATATTTTAGAAACGAATTAAACACAGCTTCTCACAAATAAAACGGAATACAATGCATAATAATTATATTATCATCATGTTATATATCTATTAATAATTAAAATTGGCAACATTCTGTCGAAATCGAATAAATTATTTTACAAGATATTTCCGCTGTTTTAGACACTGTACACACGAAATCTGAGTTTTAGGCACTTAGGTTAAAATAAACATAAACATTCAGCATATTGGAAAAAATTACGAATTCCGTATCTTATATGTAAAAAATTTGATATAAATAAAATAAATTTTAGAAGAGCTAACTTCACAAAAATCATTTTATGAGTGTAAAGCTATAAACTGTATAGTGTCTATAAAAATCTATCGTGAGACAAAGTGTCATGACAGATATTTAAAGCAAGAATGAAACTGTATCGTAAACCTAAGAAATATTATTATATAAACGTGAAAGTGAGTTTCTTACTCTTTCACGCCTTAACTATTTAACCGATAATCATCGAATGTTATATACAAGTTCTTAGGAGTACAGAAAAGGACATAGAGTATCTTGGATCTAGAAAATAATTACTGTTCCGGACGGACAGATCAAACCTACATTATGCGACCGGAGCCACGGTCATAAGCTAATATCGAAATACGTTGTTCGTTGAAGGTGTTAAACTCTGACTCATAACTGTGGCGGTAACGTTACCATACTCCATTACAATTTGACCCTAATAGCAAGAAACGTATACATTAAACCGATAACATACAACCATATCTTTTGGCGAAATAGCCAACATACTCAATGACAATTTCTTTTGCTCTTTACTTTTTGTACACACAGCTGCGCAAGAATTATATAGGAAAACCAGTATATATTGTGTGCTAAGCAATTACATGAATGGATTATGTAAATCACGGCCCAAATTTATCCGGTGTCAGTATGTGAACGCAGATACTTTACTATTAGTAACATGACTATATATAGTCAAAGTATAAGTCAAAAAAATTTTTTTTTTTTAATATCTGTTTGAGCGTTTGTGCATCAATAACCTCACAAACGACTTAACCGATTTGAATGCAGTTTTCACGAATGAAAAAGTTATTTGAAATAATACGCGCTATTCTAAAAACGCGCTTCGATCGATTTAGATAAAACTTTTTGACTTGAGACTGATTTAATTGTCATTTGTATGGTCCAGCATATTAAACAGGAATCAAACTTACTGGATATTTGCTCTTTGATCGAGCGCGGCATAACTGAAGTTCACGTGTATTATATGGCGGGCACAAGATATTACAAATAAAAGAGTAGAAATATTGCAATATTTTAAGGTTCTGTTTAAATTTTTTTTTTCTATTTTAATTATATATTATGTGTATATTTATATTTTATTGCAAATTTCATCAACGTTAATATTCGTTTTTTTTATTGAGGTCGGAGAAAAAAACAGAATAATTTCGCCCTTACCAAACCTCCACACGGACGGATACAACACTGCTAATATATTTATATAATTTGAACTTGGAGACCACAATATTACAAGAATGAGATAGGTATATCATAAAATGTAGAATCAAACTATGTTTAATAATAATAATAACGCTGGTGGCATGTTTTTCACTTCATATTATTCATATGTTTGACACCGACTTCAAATATATTATTAGGTAACGCATATACTAATATTTTTTATTTTATTTGATTAATGTAATAGTTTAGTATTTTTTAGTTTTTAGTGCCTTCTTGTTTCCTTAGTATTTCTTGATATTCGAGTCGGTTTCCTTTTTTATTGTAAAAGTTTTATTATTTAACGTTTATTTTTCGGAGATACTCTCCTTTATTCAGAGATGCGTTAATTACAGCATTGCTATTCTTCTCGAAAAGTTTTATTTTAATATGAAGTAGCGAAGTTGCAACACTTTTTAAAACAATAATTATACAAAACAATTACTATTTTGTTTATCAATGCTTATAAATAAATACTGACTATAATGCCTATCACGAAAACCTATTTCAATTACATTTAAATATAATTTTTTTACAGCCAGTCAATTATGCAATTATGCCGATTTGTAAATTTTCCACCACTGACTGGGTGGTAAATAGGCCTATTGCCAAGGGAAGGAAGACATGTTCTTAAGTACCTTGCCACCTCATGGCGTACTGGCTATACATACTTCCATTGCAAGTAGTGAATCCCCACCAATAATTTTCTCATATTTATATTTACGAAATGTCATTGGTTTCTATTATTACTAGTAAGTAGACGGCTACATTCTATATATTATAGTCTAACTATATTATAGACTATTTACCGTAATCTGTGGCAAGAGCACATGGATATAAATTTACAAAATAAAACATTTTTCAAAAGTATTTGCTTCAATATGTAATAAAAATGTACTTTTCATAACCAAATAGTAATACCCAAATCAATAAAAAATAAAATAAAACCGAACATTTCGACAAGATAACCAATAGCAAAATAACTAAATGTCTAATTAATTACTCTAAAATCTTGTTACTTCTTCAAATCGACTACAAATATCTTATATAACTTGTAACAAACAAGCCATCCAGCAATATTATATATTTGAGTGACATATGGGCACAGGATTTTGTTATAACCACCGTTCTAAATACAGTAATTAGTACACATTTCCACAAAAGTGGTTGTAAAAAGTCTATCCCAAGAAACTACGTATACCTAAAAAACAAAGATAAACATCTGTGTAATTATTTCTAAGAATTTAATTAGACCCATACTCGACATTTGCTACCATTAAACATTTATAATGAAACCGTACGGAAGTTTTGTTAATTAATGTCATTCAACACTACATACAAGATGTTCTGTATAAGATGTAGCTACTTTAAAACTTATAAAAGAGTGTTTCGCAACTACCACATGCATGATGTATGTTACAAACACATAATGATCACTAAACCACAATGCCGAGACATTCACACGCCTTTAGTCTGTGTGAGAAAACATTGAAAACTTATTTTGTTTTCAAACTTTAAATATAGGTTTCAACTATAACAAGAACACAATTGTGCCTTCTAATATGTTACATACATTCAAATGAATACAAAAGGTAAACTTTTATGTTACTTAACGATTCTTATATAGAAAGGATCTTGGTCATGACCCGATGTAGACCATGGTGCAATCAAAGGAGAGAGATCATGGTGTAAACACATGATATATTTCAAGATTATAATGACAAAAACTTTTTACAGCCACTTGAAAAGGGCGTACGATTATATTACATAATCCATTCATTAAACGTATTATAAAAGGCAGTGGCTCTATTATTATTATTTTTTTATGCGATTGGAGGCAAAATAACAGTCGGGTTACGGTAAGTAATCACCGCCGCCCATGGACATCTGCAACACGAGAGGCATTTTTTGGCGTTGCCGGCCTTTGAGGAAGGAGTAGGTTATATACGTTTGTGTGCTTTCAATTCGAAAACCAATGAACTGATTCACGTAATTCTTTATTAAATCATGAGTGTATTTTCTGACAAAGGTTTATTATCTTTTGGATAATTAAGCTACTTAGGGGTCAAGTTATATAGGAAATAATAAATTAAGCCAATGTACAATGACTACCAGTACATTCCTTTACAACATTTTACCACCCATTAAATAACCTTTTCCTTTTACCGTCAATAAACTTTTTTATCTATGTCTTATATATTAGGGTTGTCCTTAATTCAATTTCTTTTTCATGATAGTCCTTAATCTGTTCCAAATTCATTACGAAAAATCTGCCAAATTACAGCTCTTAATTTTAAAATTAACCCAACCCATAGGGAATCCAAAATTTTAAAGGGAAATAACGTATGAAAAGTTCATCTTTTGTTATTCTGTAAGTCGTTTACATTCGTAAAGCTACAAAATATGTTTTTATATTAAATTTAAGGCTCTATAAAAAAGCTCTGTAATGATTTTTCGCTTAACTTATCAGTATTCGAGGTCAAAGTTTAATTTATCGTCAATTCCATTGTTTTACAGGATTCTACTGGAATATAACTATCATACTTGTCTGTATAACGCAACTTTGGAAAAGTGTCGCGATTTTTATTAAAGTATGTTGAAAAATGCATTTGCATTGCAATAGATCATAATAAAATGGAGTATACCTAGATATTTTTGAAAGAAGATTTTTATGCTATCTCCACTAAATGGCCCTACAACGCATAAACTTATGCACCCTTAAACCAAAACTGAATATATATTTCATAGAACACGGAAAATATTTTCCCTACTAAATGGCACTAAAGTAATTACAACGAATAATAACAACAACGGCCCAGCTAGTGCTTGTTAATATTTTTTTTAATTTGATTACATACATAAGAGAAAAATATTGACCATCCACAATTATGGAAAAATAATTATCAGAGTTCTTCTTAGTCAATAGCAATTTCATTTTGTTACTAGAGATCAAGACTAACACCATTTAAAACTGTGTACAATATAACTTTTGTAGTTATTATCAATTCTGTAAATTTAAGAACTCCATAAACTTTAGGAACTTTATCTTATTAGCACATCTATTTTAATAGAAAAATGATTAAAATGCTGCAAGCTACACACATATAGATAAATGCCTGTTGTTTATCCAGGCAAATTTATGAAATGACTTCATGATGATGAGACTTTTACTTGGTATGCTGAATATTATCTAAACCACAAATCATTACTTTTTCCATAAGAGCTAAGCAGTAATAATAAAATTAAACAAAGCTAAGTTGAAATAGGTAAAATTACTGTAAGGATTTAAGTAGTAATGAGAAAATAAAACAAAAAAAGAACAACCCTCATTTCATCCAGATGAAACACAGTTTCTATGACACAGCAATACAATTTTCATAAAAATACTAGCAAGCCAGGCGGATGTTGTTCTGCACTGATAATAAATAATATATACTTATGTACATCAATGCTTAAAGTAACAAATGTATTTAATTTGACAAGGGTTAATAATGTGTCTGTCTAAATAGCCTTCCAATTCAGTTATTAAATTAAGTGAATTAAGTAAACAATTAAATTAAGTGACCATGTTTTAGAAGATAGGTGGCTATTAAGCTATCCTTAAAAGAACAGTATATGCCATCGCAAACTTTTTTGGCGATCTATAAAATAGGAATGTCTCACTATGCATTAAGAATAAGGCAGCGGTTTTTATATGAAATGAAAATGATTCCAACCAATTTACACAAAAAATGGACAAATTATATATCTAAACCTTCCTCGTGTATTTCTCTATATATTAGTTAAGACCACATTACAATCTGTCCAGTAGTTTTTGAGTTTATTGTGAACAGACAAACAAGACAGTGTGGATGACTTTGTTTTATAATATGTAGAGATAAGTGGCATGCCCCATATAGTTTGGAGATAAGAATCACTAAGAACATAAAAAATATAAAAACTTAAGAATTTATATATATATTGCAATAGATATATAGTAACCACATTAGAAAAGTAGTCAGTGACTACTAGACATTTTACTTTGACTTTAAATAGTTTCTGTTATTTTTTACAAGTGCAGTGGTGTTTTGAAAATATACTATCTATCTTACTTAAATTAAATATAATTATGTTAATGTAAAGCAGTAAGAAGTAAGTAAGAAATATAAATATAAACAACAATTTTAACAAAACCACTACCATATATACAAACCAAATTACTTATTGCACAATCAGATAATAGAGTTTTTCAAGACACATAAAAGAGACAAAATTATGCTGTCAGTCAGATATTGTAGTACCCTTTTGTGCCTTAGTACTATAGTATGTAAATGAAAATAACATAATTTAAATCAGTCAATGATTAAAATTTTCATATTTTCCCGGTGAGGTGTTGGTTGTTTCTACAATAGTATATTAAATAAATTTCCCAACAAATATACTTATTATGAGTTCCTACTTAAAAAAACGGTTCATTTTGAAGTCTTAGTTTGTCTTTGTATATCTTGATTTATACATTTTTTGAAGAAAATAATCGTGAAATCTTATAGAAATCCTCGTCTTCGAGAAGGGAAATGATTAGTTATAACTACAAATTAAACTTGAATCTTAAAAGTTATGAGTTATTCAACTTACAAAAACAACCGAAACAAATTAGATATTAATTTGAAGGTTATACTGCAATTAAACAATATAAATTTACAAAGAGTTATCGTGAGAATTATCAAAACATGTTAATACAAATATTTTATAACTTACAATTTTCTGTTTTATCGATATACAGCAAACTGGCACTTCTATTAAGAATATTTGAACAACGAAATCTCTTCTGAATTATAAAGGTATCTGAATTTAAACGTATTAAAAAACCAACAGTTATTCCAAAAGTTTGTATCATATAAACGGCATTTTTATATCCAGCATAGGTCGCACTGATGATAACCATACTTCATATACACATTCACAGAATATAATAAAACATAGTAGGTAACGAGTAAACGCCCTTAAACAGTGTTGCCACTTTGCATCACTATTGTTGTTGCAGCATACTCATGCATATATTCTCGTAGAGAGTAGGTGCCTATATACTAAAAGTGTTAAAAATGAAGATAGCCGATTATAGTAGTAGTGGAAGCCCGAATAAGATATGGATGATTTGTGTGAAGAATGACAACATAAATAAAAATTTTGAATTCATAATTAACATCTGATAGAGGACAGTAGAGAGGATAACATATTTTGTCAACCCTACTTAGAATTGGTGGAAGAGGATGATGGTATGCACTGAGTAGATATGTGTATTATAGCCCTAAGTAACGTTAGCAATATTACACGTCAGAATAAAATTGAGTTTAGCGTAGATTTTAACGGCAATCAAAAGTGCTTCGCCATGCTGCGCTCGTTAAAGATCACGTAATCAGTGGTGCGTTCGTGGGGCACACACTATATTTGTTATGAAGTCCTCCTCAATCTTTTTTGCCGCTTGATAGTGTGTTCGTTCGGCTATTGTCAATCGACACGCTCTTTTCAGAGCGACGGTGTACCTCTATCAGTGTACCAATTAACCCGCACTTTTCGGTGCGAAGCCGTGCACACTGTGTGTAGTACGTCGAGTCGCCGTACAACGCGTAGTACTTCGTGCTGCGCTTCGTGACCCCAAACTTAGGATGTTACTATTATTAACGAGGTACCGGAACATAAATAATAGGTAGTTGTATTTATAATACTAATAATGATTATTGGTGTAAAGTATTTAAATCAATTATGATACTCTTGATCTTCCTGCCCATGTCACAACGAAAGCCGTACGAACAATTTTTTTGCATCCGTTCATATTGAAATAAATCACAGTAATAGTAGTAGGTAACTAAAAACATTATGTATAATATTTATGGTGTTCAGTTCTATGGTGTAAATTTAATGTTTATTGCTTTGTTTCAGTGTTCTATGAGCCAACAGACCGAAGAAAAGCTATCAAGTGTCTAGAAAACAAATATACCGTAACATTTAGTTCACCAAATCTTAGAGAATTAAGAGCTATGGCTAATTTTGTTGAACCAACTACACAAATAGGAGCCACTTCAGATTTAAAGGAAATATTAAATTTAGCTAAGATTGTATCAACACACGTAGGATTTTTAATTGTTACCATAGGCTGCAAAGGTGTTGTAACTGTAAATAATTTAAACAAAAAAGGCCAAAAAACAAATGATTTGGTAACACGTTTTTATCCAGTACAAGTGATAAACAATATTCAAAATGTATCTGGAGCTGGTGACTGTTTCGCTAGTGGATTTCTGTATGGGATTTTATCTAATCGTAAAGAATCTGATTGTGTTTTCATAGGTTTTCATGCTGCTAGGGCAGCGTTATTTAGCAAAAATACAGTTCCGGTAGATTTGAATATAGCGAATCTTAATATTAATTAATTTACTATTTCTAACAGTCAGATAACATATATAACGATATTTCGTACAGTACTCGTCAATCTTTTTAGCCGTCCTGAATATTATAGCCTTATTAAGCCCGAAGGCTTGCGCATAATACAGTCAAGAGTTTAATACAAGATAAAGTTAAAATATTTTTGTAGGAATCTAAAATTGGCATTAATTTGTCTTCGTCCTCTCGATGTTATGCATATAATATAATACATATTTATACCTAAATTTGTGTTCTGCGCATCTACTTTCAGAGCGGTCAAAAAGATTGGCGAGGACTGTAAGTTTCTCTGAATGAGTACGTCTACGATTTAGAAATACTAACCACATGATCAAATAAAGCTGTATTATAGTCAAAAAGTAAATTAATTTATACAAGACGGACTGAACGTTTACTAAAACAAAAGTGAAGCACCAATAGTACGTCAGATCGCTAGTACATAAAAATATTATAGTAAACTATCTTTTGCCCATGGCTTAGCTCGCATTAATGCGAACTTTACTTATCCCTCAGGAACAACACTTTTTCTGGGTGAAAGATACCTTATATCCTTTTCTGGGCCCTAAACAACGTGTATGCAAAGTTTTTTTAATGAGCTGAATAGTATAGCAGCGCATAGAAAACGAACAAACTATTGTTATATATTAAAGATGACAGGTTTTATAAAAAATAAAATTTAAACACAAATTTTCTAGAAGGAATGATGGAAATCTAGATCATTTCAAAACAGAAAACAAGTAAACAAATAGTTAAAACATTATTACATTCATGTTTTTAAAGTGAAACTTTTTTTAAGTCGCCTCAAATTTTTTCGTCCATCTATCGCATATCGCATTACAGCCGGCCGCGGAGTAGGGGTAAAGTGAAAGGAGCACGGCAGTGCAGCCAAGGCCAATATGGTGGCACCCACGGCTCAATTCAAAATGATCCAATGATTTAAATAAATATCGTGTTCATTTTTTAAAAAGAATAAAAACGCGATTCTCTTCCGTAAATTGATCAATTTTCAGCTAAATGCCTACTATCCGAAAAAAAGTTTTACTTGCATCGTGGTCATAAAACCACACAGTTCTTTTTTATTGATATTTTTTACTTCTGAAAGTTGGACAAAAAAGATAAGAAAGGAGATATCATCTCCTATTTATATATTCCTCTGTGCACCAACCTTAGTGTCACTGCATAGGTAAAGTTTCACGACAAAATCCTTTGAAGTACAAGAGTTTACTGAAAGCGTATAGATGTCATTGATCTCTATAGCTTACATAACATTAAATAACTTTTGTGTTGTATAATTTAAAAAGAGTTAATTTTCTAACATGACAATCCTCAAAACACTTGCATATTTACGAGCCCCACAACCAACAGGCGACCAACCATCCCGTATTCTGCAGGACCGTCCTGTAATACTAGATGTAATTCCGCTTTGTAATAAATAGTAAAATCATCCCGTAAAATATTGTATGCGTCTCGCATGCTTATTTTTCAACTCATAGACCTATTACTATTTTATTAGTGAAAGGTCTTCATGAATGCATTATGAACGTCCGAGAAAACCTAACTAAAAGTCTAAATTTTACGTAACATACTTATGGTGAAATGTAATATGGGCAGTTGCGAAAACTTGTGATATATTAGTGATAAATACAATTGAAATAAATGAAGCGATGATGGTTCAGTTGGTAGCATCATCGGAGACAGCGTCAAAGGACGTAGGTTCGAATCCTAGCAACTCGGTCGGAGCTTTGAAGGAAAACATCGTGATGAAGGCATAGCATGGTATTAGGCCTTTTTCTAAGTCCACCTGGTGAGCTACCACCCTCAAGTTGAAAATCTGTCGCCAAGCATCTGTTGGTGTGTTCCGGTAGCTGCACTTGAGAGCCAGTATACCTCTAGTAATAAAGTATAAAAAAAAACAAACAATTTCAGTCAGTTGCATGTTTTTTAAATATAAAGTCCATTTTTCCGTACCGATAAAACTACATACTTTGCATTCAGAAAGTTGGCCACTTTAACCATTGTTGTGCTTCAGTTTTATGTCAGTGAAAGTGGGTCCGCCTATTTATAGGTAGGTATATATGTATAGGTTGTATATTATCAACCTTTCAAATATATAGCACAATAATCTAGGGTTCATTTGATCTATGGTTATGTTATATTGGTATGGTTATGTTCAGCTGTTTGCATGTTAATTATGGTGTTTCTTGTAAGCAGAACTGTGACCAGGAATTTAACCAATATTTAACCAATGGAAATATCTTTTAATATCATATTCATTTTAAAATATGTTATTGCAATTTGCACAGAGGTATAAGTTATTTAAAAAAAAACCGATCCTTTTCATATAATAGTTTATATTTAACGTAAAAGTAACTTATTAGAAATAGAGTTGGAAACATCCAAATATTAACTAGCAATATTGCATATGCCATTTCATAAGTACAAAATATAACTAAACTTTTAATTTCGAGCATTCATACAAAAAGAGACGTTACAATTATCTCAAGATACAGAGCATTAATTAATCAATATGTACTAAAAGCATTATCCAGGTCCAATATCAATCTTAATGTTATAGTTTACATTAAGACTGGTTTTCTCATGTCATTCAGTAAATGCAATTATAGTCAAAAAGTAGTGAAGGAAAAAAAAACAAAGTCATTGTATTAAATACTTCACCTAGTATAATATAACTAAATGCTTAGTGAAAAAGGACACAAATAAAAAATAAATAAATGAATAATTAAAAAAATATTTTTAGTGCATTTGTTCACTGAAAATCTAACTGTTAAAGCTTTTGTTAAGAAATGGTAAAAAAATGCAGTTTTAAAACTAACAAAATCAGAAAAAAACATATCTCTAATATAGGAGTTCCTAACATCTCTGTGCTGCAGATAAACTAATTTCTATAATTGTCATGTATTTACAAATATTTTGTAATATATTGTATAACTATATTATGACTACAAAAAGATAAAGTTTCTTTGGAACAGGTACTCTCTGAAATTAATGCTTTAATACTAAAAATTGTTTCCCTCATAAAATGTTATATTAATGACATGGGCTAGATATTATTAAACTGAATTTTGTAATTAACCTGAAGGAAACCACATTATCATAAAATTAATAAGTAAGACCTCTTTTTATCACATAGGATGTAATATATAGACATATGATACCTCTAATTTTAAGTGGTCATCTATAAGCATTACGTAACCTCAAAATAATTGCAAGGTCAAAGTTTTTTTTTTCTTGCCTCAATGGTGGTTTATGGTATGGTATGTTAACCTATGGACTCTTGCAACACCTTGTATCACATGTTCATTACCAACCCTAACCTAAGCTTATAGTCATGTAGTAATAATAATATTCACAATAGGACAGAGTTCTGAAAGTCTCATGGTACTAGTTGCCTTAATTTTTCCATTGATTCAAGATACTGCCCTGACACAATATTAGGAACCCCTTGTTCTAATAAATTATTCTTATTACTACAAATCAGTAATAAAAAATACAATTATTCTTTTCTATGGGTTATAGATTCTTTATCAGTAAAATAGTTCTCATATCACTTACATTCAAGAAGTAATTGTCTGTTAATGCTTAATGCTATTTCCATAATGAATATTTAAAAGTAGAATAATACCATACAATAAAATAACACAAGAAAATGTAGTTTCTTTTATAGAACAGATATTCTCCTTAAGACTAATTTTATTTCCTTTTATGTTATGTAAAGCTTCTATAGTTTATTTCACACATTTAATATTTAAAGTACATAAAAATAAGGCGAGATTCAACTTTGGACGGAATCAAGTATAAATTTAGTCGATATCTATAAGAAACACATTGCTTATATTAGTAGGTATTCTAAAATATAAATTTATTATACTTTACTTTATATTTTTGATTTAATGGTAAGTTATGGAATTATATTCTCATGAAAGACAAGTGATAAGATCAATTAGAAGAGATTCTGATAGATCTATTCTTAAAATATATTTTATTAATATCTAGTACTTAAAATATATTATTTATTGTAGGGTATCTAAAAATCACCTACACCTGATGAATATTTGTTTCAATATTAGAATATTATTAAAGTAATTATCTAGTGTTCAACAACATATTACACATGTATATTATTTTTATTTTCTTCAATCTTTATAAACAATTCTTATTAATATGTTTGGAGATATTCATAGCAGATTTTTTGTGGCATAACACTATTTTCTGCAATTACCTTATTATCATTTAAATATCTGTATGACCACCAGCATATGGAATTTTTCTTTCATGCATTGTATATGATGATGGCTCACGGCTTTCCATTTTATGTAGTCTTTTGTACTTCTGTACTCTTGCTTCAATCAAAAAGAGTATGCCAGCTGGAAGTAAAAATACCACTCCAACAACTCCTAGTGCATATGCCCATCCCAAGTCATTGTGTTCCCAGTTAGGCATCCAGTCACGCCCATCACCTCTAGCTCCAAATGTTGATACCGAAACAATACCACTAAAACCTTGAAAAAATAGGATTTCGTTATAAGTTATTTTATTAACATCAGTTTTTCCAAGTGTTCTCACTATTTTAATACAACCACACTAATCATAGAGGTAAGAAAAAAATTGAGAGAAAATCTTGAACAGCAAAATTAAATTTTTTCATGATTTTATATTTTAAACTAAATTTATATGTAACATTTATAGCAAGATGGAAAAGTGATGACATTGTAAGAGCATAATAAATCCAAAATAGCTGCAACAATTTGAGAGATCAATAACTAATTACAAGTTATCATTGTCATACTGGCTAAGATAAATATCCTGCCATGTAACTATTGATAACCCATAGTCACATGAAAAAGGGGTTTCAGTGATCTAGGCACTATTTCACAGGTTCATAGTATGGCAATGTTAGGTTTTCTATTTGTGTTGTAATAAAAGCTACTGTAAATATTTCACTTGTTTTAAGGAATTAGAAGAATATTTCAAACTATAGTTAATTAACCACTTACAACAGCACAATAAATTTTATTATTTACTTCAACTGTTTTTGTTTTATCATATTTTTTCAGCTAGTGTGCTGTGCTACACCTTATTTCAAGTTAATAGTGTTCAAATGCAAGTATTTGTTAAAATTACTTTTTGTGTTGCTACAATTTTTATATGGAAAGTAGGCGATGGCAAAACATTTTGAGAACCTATAACTTTTTCATAATAGTAAACATTTTTATATGAAGGATGGTAATGTATCTTTTGGTACATGAACAAGTTATTTGAAAAGATAACATTTTATTGGTACATAAACAAAAATATGCAAAGGAAACCATCATACACTAATCATTTCGTTTTCATTAATCTAGTTTGTTTATTCAATGTTGACTGAGATTTTTAATACATATAAATATTTCATGGGAAATTACATACCTCCAATAACTAAAACGGTTCCTAATGTAACCAAAATCGTAAGGTAATTATCATCATCCTTTTCCTTCTTTAAATACAGGCATGATAAGAACATGGAAATCAAAACGCAACACGTAGTAATCGTAAAGAAAAACTGTGTGGCTATGAAAAATCCAGGTAATAATATGTCATGTATAATATAATATTCCTCTTCGAATATCCACCAACATCCCGTAAATTTAGTGTCATAGAAGTGATGCACTTCCTCGAAGTTATTAAAGCACACTTCCCATAAACCTAGAAGTAGAATGGACAAGTAAACCCAGTTTAATGTATAACAAAAAACCCGTATGGTTATCTATAAAAATAATGATATATAGAATCTACATACCAATTCTAATAAATTTAGGGTCCTTTAATTTCCCGTCTGTAACTAGCCAATAAGGACTAACAAATGCTATTAAAGTTAACAAACTCGCTAGTATATAAAAGCTTAATGCAGTGTAACCGGTCTTCGATTTAGCCATATTGTTTTGTTGATTTCTAACGAAAATAACTGACACATTACATACACGCCCCAAACATAATTATTATATAAAACAGTAAAAAGAGTAAGACGTCAACCAATGTTACCAACTACAATAAAGATAAATTAAATAAATAATTACCTACCGGTAAATCTGTTAATGTATATTCAATTGTTGAAAACTGAATTGTTTTTTATGTTAACAATATAAACAAAAAACAGTCTCCATATCTAAGCAATGATTATGATGAGAATAATAATTATTTTGTATGTTTTATTAAATATCTGCATACACTATCCAAAACATTCTCTGACATATAATGTATTGTTACATACCTATTAATATATTAACGTTTGAACCAAACTGAGCCTGTATCTGATGCTCGTTTAAATAGTTAATTAGACAGTGAAACGTTGCTAAATTTGCCTCGAAGTTGAAATTCAAATTTCTGAATCATCTGCTCTTTTTACCGAAACAAAGGAATATCACGACGGAACACCTAAATACAATATTAACGCAAAACAGAAGAAACATCTCACTTGAAATACAGCGCAGACTTATGCTATTTATTGTAAGTGTAATTTCATTGACAAGAGTTTGTGGTCCTGATAAGTACCATTAGCTACATTGTTATTGCAATCTCAAAAATACATTTCAATGCAACATCCTAATTAATTTAAAAGTAAAGATGATTATGACTATAAAAACTTTGATCTTTATTTTCGGGTCAACTTCAACACATTTTCTCCATGTACAATGACAATTCAAACGATAACTATTATAAAAAAAATAGTGTTATTATTCCAGTTTTAAAATCTATTACTGATTAGGTATGAAAATTACTTAAGTAGCCAAATACTTAAATGGACTGTGTATATAATATATATATATATATATATACTAATTATATAATATATAAGGTACACTATGACATGTTATAGTTACCAATATTTTAACATGACATCTAAGGTCTTTTCGCAGCTAAAGCTTTGTCCCCTGTTACTGCTTTAATTTCGGTAGCAACTCTAACTGAAGTGGCAACACTAATTTCTTTTATTTTTGTTTTGCTATACGTCAATTTTGGAACATTTTTTAAATTATAATGTTTGTAGTGGTTTTTAGCCATAGATTTATGGTGTAGAATCAATAAACAGTTTTAGAACATTTATTTTGACTAAATATGCAAAAACATAAATTAGTAGCGTTCATTCAGCGTGGTCATAAAAATTACATCAAGCAATATTCAAATATACAACAAAATATAAATTATACGAATTTGTGTAAATACTTAAATGTAAGTGAAAATGAAGCACATTATATAAGTGTAAAGCATCCAATTATAAATAAATTAGATGAATCGAGAATAAAAATGATTATTGATACTGTTTGTGATTTGGGATACATGAAAGATACATTGATTAATTTTCCTTCATTATTTAGTATATTACCACAAACTTTGAAGTATCGATACAAAGTTCTCGATGAGTGTGGTTTTAATAATATAACTCCTAAATATTTGATATCATATTTACCTTTAGTAAGACAAAAACTTCTTCTTGACTTAAGAAAGTCTGGAGACATACTGCCTCATATTAATGTAGAAAATAGACTTGCAAGCTACATGACACAGTGGCCAACATCCCTCACAACATTAATATCTGGAAATACAGATGAATTAACATTGTATGATCTACGTCTTCGTATCATTCAACGATATTTAGAACTAGTCTTAGATCTCACAAGTGATGAATTCTACAGGGGATTACAAACATATCCTACAATTAAACATAGACCCTTACAGGTTTTAAATGAAACTCTTCAGATTTTACAATCGAAAATTATGATGCCAAGTCATAAAATTAAATCCAACTTATATTTGATTCATGTAGACCCTGAAAATTTAAAAGACATTATATATAAATTTAGATCTATAGGTGGTATTGATATTAAAGAAATATTAAGAATGCATCCAAAATTAGCAACAAAAAATTATTTGATATTGGTTGAAATAAGAAAAATTTTACAAGAGTATAAAATCAGTAATGAGGCGCAGAAGAGATGCTTTGATATTTATACTTTGGCACCTAGCACTGTAAAAGAAAGATTAGAGAGCACCAAAGATATACCAGAGTTCAAAATGTTTGAGAACCACCCAAGATTTTTAAAGATGATCCATTATAATAATACTGCTCTTAAAAGGATGTACAAACTATATAATAGTAATAAAAAGTGTTTAAGTCTTAATATTTTATCTGGGAGCTCAGCACATTATGAAGTTTATGAAAAAGCCCCTGGGGACAGATTGGGTAATGGAAAAGATCTACTCTTTTGTACATCACAATCATTAGATAACAAGTATACTATGAATGATATACGAAGGAAGCTAAAAAGACATCCTTTTTGGATCAATGTACCTTTAGTACAAGTTAAATATGTGTCACAACAATTAAGGAATGAATTTAGTATAGATGATATTTATGAAAACTGTCCTATACTTCTTTATCCATGGAACAAAATAAGGGAAACACTCAGACTATTAAAGACAAAGAATAGAGACAAGATTTTACCTATTCTTGAAAACATTGAATTCAATATATTAAATGGATCACAAAAGCTTAGCTTAGTTCTGTACATACTTGAGAAAAGTCATTACTTCTCTGGAAATGGGGTGTGGAATGAAGACAAGCCTAGAAAATTTGCTGTATCAAATGTAAAAGCAATTTCTTTATAATGTTTAAATAAATCTAAGATAGTGGCTTAGACAATGTCAAATAACTTATTGGATGTATTTGAAAAATAAATCATTAGAATATTAATTTATTACTATTATATGTTAATTTATTTATGTACCTTCCTCTTCCCTGTATTTCAATGAATATATACCATATTCATTATGCTTACAACTTATCAGTTACTAGCAACCCACTCAAGCTTCATGGTACACAGTGTATTATAGTGTCTAAATGAGTTGGATTAACTTCTTGCCGCTTTGATTTTTACAGTTTAACATAGTCATATAAGCTATGTAAGAATCTTCATACAAACTATTTTTGCTTTAAATCTGTGATACCTTCTAACATATTCATTGAAATGATGTACAGTACCTATACATGAAATGTCCAATACAGCCAAGGTATTTACTTTATATGGGTCAAATAAAGTCAGAAATAAACAATTATTTTTTAAATTATAAAAATGATTATCGTAGGTTATTCTTAAGAGACAAATATACATGGTAGAACTTTTTTAAGATCTCAGTGCATTTCCATAGTACACTATTGCTATATTTCATAAAGTTTTAGGTGTGTACTTGTTGGATTGTTAATAAAAGTTCTTTTTATTTCACATTGTCTTTTTATCTCTTTACAATAATAATACACAATTTTCTTTTATCATATTATTTTAGGAACGATTAGTTCTTATTCATACTGTATACCAGGGCTGTCCAAACCACGGCCCGCTGCATGAATTATTGCGGCCCGCAGAATCTTTTTTATCTTCTTTGTTTAAATACATTAAATGAGTAAATTATTTTTCTTGCGACGAAATTCAAATGTTTTGGATATGTATTCGATTATGCCGCACACAACACTATTCACTCGAGAACTCGGGGAATTCCCCGAACGTATAATAGGTACACCCGACACCGCGCGTTGTTCATTTATTGGGCTTTCAAAGACAAATTAATGAAAAAGTAGATAATAAAATAATGATACTTATTATACTTGTATTTTATTTTTATAAATATTTTGCGGCCCCCCAATGTATTGAGTCATTTTTGTTGGCCCTGGGTCCCATGTAGTTTGGACAGCCCTGCTGTATACGTACATTCGAGTACATGGTTACACACGAACTGTCGAAAGGCAAAATGATGAGTGACACGTGACACCTACATATCTATAGCGTGCACTTTATAAATATACATGTGCGAGTCCCTACAAGGTTTAGCCAGTGCTACCCATAAATCAAATCAAAAATACTTTATTCAATTTAGGCCCTAAGAAGGCGCTTATGAACGTTAAAACTACCACCGGTTCGGAAAACATCCCAGTCATCGAGAAGAACCGGCAAGAAACTCGACCGGGTTTATCTTTGTAACATACAATTATATATTTAAAATATATTATACGTTACAATCGTTTTAGTGGATGCACAAAGAGGAGTCAATTCCAGATATCACCGTCGTTCACATATTGATCCACTCTATAATAGCCCTTTGACACCAAAACTCGCTTAACATGGCACTTAAACTTATAGTCTGGCAAATGGGTAATATGCTTTGGGACTTTGTTATACAACCTAACACTATTACCTAAAAAACTGTTACTGGCTTTACCGAGTCTAAAACATGGAACGACCAGTTTGTCACAGTTACTAGTCTTTAGATTACGCCTGTGTTTTACGAACTCCAGCTTTTCAAAGTTTTTGCGAACATACATTAAATTATCAAGCACGTATTGGGGAGGCAGACTTAAGATACCGAATTCTTGAAACTTAGTCTTTAATGATTCGCGATATTGTATATTGCTCGAACTGCCCGTTTTTGCAATAAAAATATGGTATCTACCTCAGCTGCTATCCTCCACAGCAAAATACCATAGGACATTAAGCCATGGAAGTAAGCGAAGGAGACTAATCTTGCTGTGGCAATATTTGTAAGCTGGCGAATCTTACTTAGTGCGAATGCAGCAGAACTTAATCTGCCTGCCATTTTTTTTATATGAGGACCCCATTGTAATTTGGAATCAAGTGTGATACCCAAGAATACAGTATTGTTAACTAACCCTACCAAATCCCCTTCGACCTTAATTCTACTATTTACCTGTGGAACATTAGGTAAAGTAAATCTCGTACAATTCGTTTTATCTGTATTTAGCAACAGGTTATTTAACGCAAACCAATGACAAATTTCATTTAACTTATTATTCAGATGCCCAACCTCTGAATCTATCCTTTTTACTTTAAATATGAGTGAAATATCGTCTGCAAAAAGCACCATGTCAGCACAGTTATTAACCATTAGCAATAGATCATTTATATATATCAAGAATAAAAACGGCCCTAAAATAGAGCCCTGTGGGACACCAATTCGCGCAAACGATCCCGCAGAGGTTACCTCATGTATGCTAATCTTTTGACAGTGATCTTTTAAATAAAAATCTAGAAGGCCGAGAGAAGATCAACAAACACCATAGTGTTTTAATTTAAGAATAAACGCACTATGGTCAACGCAATCGAAGGCCTTAGACAGATCGCAGAACACACCAATTGCATACCGCGAATCCTCCGAGGCCCCCAACATATGACTTATCAGCGTCCAGAAACGTATGCACATTGAAATATTCTACTAACTGTGAGAGCATAATATTTTCAAAAATTTTGCTTAATGACGGAATTACAGAAATAGATTTATAATTTCCAAGATTACTTCTGCGGCCTGATTTAAACAAATAAACCACTTTGCTTACTATCATTAAATTAGGGAAAGTTCCTTTTGCTATACTCTGAGTGAAATAGTAACAATTATGGACTGAACTATTATTACGACATTCTCCATATGTCTTCGGTGTGTTAACAATGTAATTGTTTAAAAGCCCTTACTATTTCATCTGCACTAATAGACGAGAAATTCAGTTTTGAGTTTATAGATGCACTCATATTTTTTAAGAGCTGCACCCCCCTGGGCTGATGATGTTCTATTCTTAGTTACTTGTAAAGGTACATTAGTGAAATAATCTTAATAATCTCTGAACTGTTTGATATATGTAATACGTCGACATTTAGATTATCGTTATCGTTTATTCTATTTTTTACTTATTCTTTATTTATTATATGCCAGACAGTTTTGGTCTTATTTCTAGACTCGAGAACTTTATTTCCTAAAAATTTTGCTTTAGCAGCTACACAAACACGTTTAAAAACTTTAGAATAACTACTAAAATAAGCACGAAAAGATTCACTATTTGTTAGAGATCTCTTATAATACAGCTCATACAATTGATTTCTACTTTTTTTAATGCCTATAGTTGCCCATTCACTAAAATTCGTTTTTTTCCTTACACTAATAATCTTTCTTGGGCAATGTTTACTAAATTCAGAATGTATGATATTAAATAAGCTTTCATAGTCACTATTAGAACCTTGATTATAAAAGTCTTGAAAGATAAATGTTGTGCAATATTATGATTTAAAAGTGTTATTCTTTTTTTTTATATAAGTCTAGTTGTTTTTTTACAGACACCGCTAGGTTTATCATAATTTATTTAAACAAGGATTCCTTTGTGATCAGACCAGATCAGATTAGAATAATATATTGGAGAATTTGCTACCAATGTAAACGCCCGAAAACTCTTTAGGAATAGGTACGTCGATTTTTATCTACTCTATATAAAAAAATATATACATATAAATTTCCGCGAAGAAATTCTCCAAATAACAGTCAAAATCGTATTGAAATCCATTATGTTACTAAAAATATTAAAGGACACACACAAAATAATAGATCTATTTTATAATATTTACAGATAAACTAAATTAGTAGATATATACTACGCTGTGCATTTGCCTTTTTATGACGGAGTTAAGTAAAATGAAAAATCCAGTAATATTACGTTTTCCAAATGCCTGCCAATAATTTACATTTTAATCCATTTGCTTTCACTATAACTTTTTTTCTTCACTGTATCTTTTAAGTAACACACAATATTTTTTTTTGTCCAATGATCGGTTATTTCCGTTTAGTATTTTTTACTTGTTAACAATGACATCCATTATTCTAATGGTACATACTTCTTTTATATATATCTTTGTTTGTTTGCCGAAAAATTTAATCAAATAAGATAACCATTATTTATATCTGGTTGGATAATAAGTATAGCAACTATATTAATTAAGATTGCAATCTTTTTTTAAAGATGTTTAGAATATAATACCTGTTGAAAATAAATGTAGGCCGAGAAAATTATTTTTGAAGTTATTCTTCTTTTGGTGCATTTGGGAAAAAAGATGAGACTAAAAGTGACACCATGAAGTTGGTTAGTAATTGACTGTCAAGTTTATGTGAGAGATATATTCAAATATAGAAGAATCTACCACACGTGTTTTATATCGGTGGAGATAAAAAATATATATTCATACATAAATATGCATGAGTATTTGTGTATGATATTACATTGTATTATGTATGTGTTGTGTATTGTGTGAATGGTAATTTGTTGTGACTATTCATGATAAAAGTAGTTATATTATAAACTAAAAGTACTGGTGGTCGCGCGATTTAATTTAAATTTGTAACACTAGCAGCTGGCCGTGGAGAAAAACATCGTGAGGAAACTTGAACCTGAGTAATGTTCGTGTAGTACTAGTGTATGTGAGAACATTATAGAACAGCGGATTCGTCGGAGTTTAAAATCGTCAATACGTCGTGAATTGGCGCGAGTGATTATGCCGTATAACCCTGCAGAGGGTTTCTCACAGGCCAATAATAATGATATTATAAACTTTTTAATGTGAGTTTATAGATTTGAGGTAAAATTGGTATGTATTATTTTTATTTCACAAAGTAAAAAAAAGAGGAGTTCGTGAAAATGTATTATAAAAGAGTTAGAATATTCCTTCTATTATCTGCAGTGAGCAGACTTAGTATTATAAGATCATCAGAAAACGCTGCCATCCACAGAGTATATTATATATGCCGTCTGTAATGTTACGTCAAACGAATATATTCTGTGCATAGTTCATTTTATATTCATACTCATTTTTTTCAATTTTTTCTATAGTACCTATTCTGTGATAAAATGGCGAACTTGCTGCCTCGATCTTTAGGTCTTGCTGAAACATTTTTCTTAAAAAATGGAAATAAGGTAAATTTAATTTTACTCGTTTTGTTACAATTTAATGTGTGGTTCAAGTAGGCTATTACGTTTATTTTGTTTTTACTGTGGATTAGTACTTTCGTTGAAATAAAATATTTCAACGTCTTATTGTGATTTTTTTAATATCCCTATCTATAAATAACTGGTCTATAACTTTTAATTTACCTTGGAAAAACATTGTTTCATTTTATTAATAAATTTGACCTTGTCAATTTCAGTTCTAATATGACCTTACGTCATAGATATATTGTGTGTGAAATTACTCTAACAATTTTCATATGAAAATATATGTAAATCTTGTCAAATTTGACTTAAAAAAATTATTTGATATTATACCGTGGTTTATCAATTAGCGGTATGCGAAGTTATGATTTACTGTAAATATTTGTACCTGTTAGAAATTAAAAATCATACGTTCTTACATATGTCAATCGGGTTTTTCCTAGTTGCATGTAATACTGCTCTATTATTAATCATATTCTGATATTTCTATGTCTTTTTAGATGACTATTGTAAATAAAAGATATATCATGTTATTTTATTATGCTCCCATTGTCTTTCCTATAATTCTGGAACTAGTGATTTAATTTATTTTTTTTTATTTATTTTTTTTTATTTATTTATTTAGGTAACAAACAGCCATACATAAACTTATATATAATTATGTTATACACAAAAAGGCCTAAAGTACCATTATTTAAAATCTAAACATATTTAGGCTATTTTAAGATATCGTAGCATTAACATGGTTTACATTTATTGCAATTTACTTTATTTTATAAGATACACAAAAAGTTTAAATAAATAACATAAAGGAAACTAATTAATTTTTTTTAAGTATAATTTACATACTAGTCTTATACAGTATATCAGCCACTTTCTTTTTATAAGATAATAAATTATTTGAAAATATGTCAACATTTGTAAGGAATTTATTATAATGATTACAAGATCGTTGAAAAAAGGAATTCCTAAAATAATTTGTGCGACAAAAAGGAATATGAAAAGTGTCCTTACATCGAGTGTTAGGTCGTGGTATTTTAAAAAAGATTTGTTCCAGAAGCGGAGGTGAATCAATATAGCTATTAATTATTTTATATAAGAAAATTGCGTCCAGATATATCCTTCTATCTTTCAAAGATTGTAAGTTATATCTAGAAGCACTTGTTTTGTAATCACAAAAGATGTTATCAGATCTAATATCCAATGTCTTTAAAAATTTGTTGTGTATTCTTTCAATCCTGGCGATGTATGTCTCATATTGCGGACTCCATACTACACTTGCAAACTCCAATATACTACGGACATAAGCGAAATATAACACTTTTAAAGTTTCTGGTCTTTTAAAAGGTTTCCCGAGGCGAAGAATTAGGCCGAGTTTTTTAAAAGCTTTAGAAACAATGGCATCTATATGAGAATTAAAATGCAGTTTAGAGTCTAGAGTAACACCTAAGTCACGAATTTTATTATTACGAGTGATTATGTTACCGGCTAACACGTAGTCATAGATTAAAGGATTATGTTTTCGGGTGAAAGTAATAATATGACATTTATCACTATTAATAAATAGTTGATTCAAGAAACAATATTCATTAAACGTATCGAGGTCATATTGTAATTGTTTACAGTCAGCTTCTGACTGAATAATTTTGAAAATCTTTGTGTCGTCTGCATAAAGTAGATGGCAAGAGTTATTAAAGCAAGTTCCTATATCGTTAATATATAGCGTAAATAGAAAAGGGCCAAGAAGAGATCCTTGCGGAATACCGGAAGGAATCATAAGAAACTCAGATCGATATCCTTTAAGTGCTACAGCTTGACTACGGTTTCTAACATAGGACTCAATCCATCTTAGCAGATCGCCGTGTATACCAATGGTCATTAACTTTTTAAGTAATATTGAATGATTTATTTTGTCAAAAGCTTTAGAGAAATCAGTATACACGGCATCCACTTGACAGCCAGAATCAAGAGCTTTATTAATAAAAGTAGTGTAAGAGACTAAATTAGTATCAACACCACGACTACGATAGAAACCATGCTGCTCAACAGCGATATGGTGTTTCATTAGAGCTGTTAATTGATTAGTGACTATCCTTTCGAATAGTTTTGCAAAGACGCAAAGTTTTGAAATTGGCCTATATTGTTTAACATCATGCCTATCGCCTCCTTTTAGTATTGGGGTTATCAGTGCCATCTTCCAAATATTTGGGAAACATCCTTCTGCGAGGGACTTTGTATAAATTATATAAAGTGGTAAAGATAATTCTTTTGCGAGTCTCGATACAAGAATTGGGTGAATATTATCAAAACCAGCACCTTTATTAACGTTCGTTTGTTTTAAAAGCTTGAACACCATTTCTTGTGAAACGTTAATAGAACTGATATCAACTAATGAAAATACAGTTTGAAATATATTATCATAGGCACTTTGATTATTTTCATGACGACGATCGGTTATGTAAACGGAATTAAAATACGAATTAAACATGTTGCATATTGATTCATTTTCAGTTGAGGATTGGTTGTCGTAATTCATATGCGCTGGTATGTTGTTATCGGTGAATTTAGATTTTATGAAGGACCAAAAATATTTAGGGGATGTACAAATCTTATCCTCAGAATATGAAATATAACTGCGATAGCATTCTGCTTCTAATAATTTTTCTCTTTTACGCAGAAGCTTAAATTCTTCAAAGTCTCGATAATTTTTATACTTTTTCCAATTTGCATGGATTTTTAATTTCTCACGAATAAGTTTTAGCAAGGCTCGTGAATACCAAGGTGGGAAATTTTTATTTATACTTATTGGTTTCTTAGGAACGTAAAGATCTATTTGTTTATGTAAAAAATCATAGAAATATGTCACCGCTGTTTCAGAGTTCAAGTTGCTGAGACAATAAACCCAGTCGATATCCATCAAACTCTTACTTAGTGCTTTAAAATTAGCTGAGTGAAAGATATATTTAAATAAGTTTTTATCTTTCATATATATAATAGAAGAAGGATTAAGTACAATTTCAAGTGATTTGTGATGAACGTCTTCAGGAATAAGGGGTGAGGTACAAGCTATGACAGAACAATTTTTGTTACATAACACTAGATCGAGAATGCGCTTATTGCTATTATAACAACTGTTATATTGTAAAGTATTACTTAAATTCATAAAGTCTGATAGAATCGTTACTATATTTGAGTTAGCATTATTTAACAATATTAATTGAGAAAATTCATCACGAACCCATTCTGCCTGAGATATATTATAGTCACCTAAGATTAAATAAGTACTATCATTTCTATCGTTTTGCATTATATCAAAAGAATTGTCAAAAAATCTCTGCAACGATAACAAATGTTTATTATTATGAGGGAAATAACAACAGGCAATATTTAGTGAGCGTACTGAAGCACGCATAATATTCGAAGGGGAGCGGGTTGAGGAGTGGTTGTAAGTCGTGGTCGATGCCGCCGAGCCGAGCTCGATGCTCAACCACAGCTCCTCAGAATCGCTAGCCGAACACCACTCGTCGCGCCGCTGAGCAACGAGCCCGCGGCGTACCGCTATCAAAACTCCGCCACCCCTCATATTCTCACTAGTACACGAACGATCTCGTCTATATACTACGTAATTATTATAAAAATATTCAGCACTATCGAAATCTGGCGTTAACCAAGTTTCTGTTAGACAGATTAAATCATAGTCTGATTGTAAAACATTAGAGAGAAATGTATGCGACTTAGTACGTAATCCCCTCACATTTTGGTAGTAAATAGTTAAACAATTTAATCTAACCTCTTTTGAACAAATAAATTACATTAATTACATTGATAATTAGACACTCAGATGAACTTATTAAACAACATTTAGTATCGAGTGTAATGGAGGAAATTATTAATAAAAGTGCATAATAAATTTTTAGAGAACATATGTTGACATATTTAATAAATAACAAATGAGTATTTAATAACAATGAAACGACATTAATTATATGAATTCGGAGTGGTGATTGGCTTTTACCATAGGTATAATAAATAATAATTATGTGGTATTGTTTATAAAACATTAATACTTTATACTCGAAAGTTAATTGCCATAAATGAGAAAAAAAATATCACTTTATCCTTTGAAGATCTGATTCTGTAGAAATACGAATAATACCTGATTTATCATTTTTTCTCATTAAGATCTTACAGTCTCTAACCCAGAGATAAGAGTAATTACAGTGGACTTTGAGCTCCCTGGCACGCCTCAATAACAATTTGTTAGCAGGTGTAAGGTGGTCATTCAAGTAAAGGTTAGAAGAAGGTCCGGGTATTCCAATGGCCGCTGTTGTTAAACCGCGTCGAGCACGAACGGCTGCGATGAGCTGATCCTTGCGTCGTCGCTGGGTGAACCGTATAATAATAGAAGGGTGTCGCGAAGTTTGTTTATTTGCCTCGGCACCAGAGTTGTTATACGCGCGAACACGATGAATTGTGTCTACATCTGTGTTTAGCAGTGGAAAGTCCACTACTCTGCATAAATCATTTAAAATACTATAAAGATTTTCTCCACTGCGAGGCGGTATGCCTGCTAACTCTAAGTTATTTTGACGAGATAACTGGTCTTGAAGGTTATTCGCATATTTCAGCTCGAGGATTGTCTCCTTTGCATGATTCAGATCCTTTCGTAAGGTAGACATCTCAAGAACTTTTTCTTCGAGTGATGTTAGTCTACCTTCCATGTTGTTAAAACGTGATTCCAAGTCATCCCATTTATTATTGAGGTCCTGAATACACTGGAATGTGTTATGGATGTCAGACTTAATCGTACCAAATTCAGTTTTCATGGAGCAAAATTCTTCCCGGAAACCTTTAATTTCCCTTAATAAATCCGCCAGGGTAGTACTATTCCCAGGAGATGAATTCCTACACGAAATACAACGCCAGGCAGCTTTCTTCTCCGCTCCCATCCTTCGATAGCCGCTTTCTGTGACACCAGCACACGCATAGTGATAACGACCGTCACATTCCTTGCATAACACAAAATCCGTAACAGTTTCGTTACATTTCATACACGATGGCATTTTATACTTTATCCAAAATGTACTATGTTTTGTAATAAATATTGAAAACAACGTCACAAACTGATGTATCCTAATTAATTTAAATAAATTATGCACCAAGAGGGTAATTTTCACAGATCGCGAGGCGTGCGACCGTTCACTACGAAATCCATTGATTTAATCATTTTGAAATAGAGTTATTATTCATTTATTTCCTGTTCTACCAATTTTGGCATTATTCTTTTTCATAATTGTTTAGTTTTGAATTTATTTAAAACTCCTGCTAATATGTGTGTAAAAAAAATTGTATAAGGGTGTTTAAAAATTTGGCAATAGAGTTATTGAACTTTGTCTTGTGTCTAAAAAAATATTATAATTTAATTTAAATTACTACCAAATGATACTATTGGCTGTAGTATAAGTTCTAAGCTTGTTAGGTATAGGTATGTCATTGTAGGATTAGATTATTAGGTTATTAATTGGATACCGTACATGATCCATTCTGTTTTCTTTGGGTTATGGAACTACAATAACTTACTGTATGACACATTAAATATATCTGTACAACATGTTTATAGTAAGTGTTTTGATATAACGAAATAATATTACATTTGACAGTTGTTGGCAGCTACAACAAACAATCTTCCAAGTACTCAACAAGTTAGGCATCTCAATGTCCATGAATATGTGAGTTATACTCTTCTAAGGGATAATTGTATTCCTGTACCTAAATTCAATGTGGCTAAGACTAAAGAGGAGGCAATTAAGTTTGCTACAGAACTAAACACCAAGGATATTGTCCTTAAAGCACAGGTATTTTTTTTTTATCTAATTGTTTGTTGAAATAATTTAGTTGTTTTTGAGTTTCTGTACAGATAATTGGGAAAACTTTATTCACTATTTTCATTACTTTGAATTAAATGTTTTTAGGTACTAGCTGGTGGTCGGGGCAAGGGTTCTTTTAAGAATGGTCTTAAGGGGGGTGTAAGGATGGTGAATTCGTAAGTGAACTTAAAATATTTTTTATCCTCTATATAAATAACCACTATCCAAAATTATTATGTAGTAATGGTTAATTTTACATTATTGGAATCTTAGAAGGTAAATTGAGTTGTCAGCTAGCTACATGTGGCAATTTAAAGGACTGTCAATTTCATATGTTACAAATTAAAGTGCTAACTAATATCCAATATGTAATTTTACTATTATTGATCACTTGGCTTTAGAACTCATTTTAAATGTTTTTTTTTCTGGTCATGTTTGTGTGTACACAAATGTTTGCTTTACTGCTAATGATTTACCTCTTGTAGAAATGACAGACCTTGGGTTGATGTTTGACAATAAAAAAATTGATTGAACATGTCTAGTAGGCAAAAAATTAGAAAAACAGTAATTTTAATATTTCATGTCATATTTTAATAACATACTTACATAACAAAAATATTACACAGGCCTGAGGTTGCTGGTGACATAGCAGGTAAAATGTTAAAGCAGTATTTGGTGACCAAACAAACTGGAGCCGCTGGACGTATTTGCAACATGGTAATGATCACTGAACGCAAATTCCCCAGGCGTGAGTTCTATGTTGCAATCATGATGGAAAGAAGTTTCAATGTATGTACCTTTAAAAATTATATTTAATGAGATAAATAGAAACAAAGTTAGACCACAATTTTGTAAAATGAAATTCTGTGGGTAACCAAAGAGTAATCTTTCTTTCAGTTATTCAATACTATACCAATATATATCATATTATTATATATCATGATTACCTTGGAAATACTTTTTATTTTGAAATGTCATTGTTAGGAAATTCATCATCATGTTGTAGAATTAAATAAAATAGTTTAGAATATGAATTATTAAATGTGATATCTGCTGATGTTTTCACAGGACACTTTTCATTATGAGAGAGAAATTGACAATTTCTTAATTGTTAGGCAACACATGATACTATTGCAAAAGTTTATAGACTGTAATAACCCACTTATATGGCAGATCTTATGCTTTTCTGCTACTATTTTGATGTACATAAAAAAAAAATAGTAAATACATTAAATTCATTCTTACTACTTTGGATGTAGCAGGAATGTGAAATAAATGCTTTTTTATGTGTTTTAATTCTAAGATTAACTTACATTTGTTACATTATATTTTCATTCCCATATAAAAAAATAATATGCACATTCAAATATACTTTGGGAACTGTTGTTTAAGTATTTTGTTAGGTTAAGTTGAGAAATATTAGTGAGTGAAAATATTCACATCTAAGTAATCAATCAAATATATCAAAGTAAATAAAATGTAAACCTGTTGAGATACAAGGTTGAGAAATGAAATCAATGATACATCATGTTTTTAGGGTCCAGTGATAATTGCTTCTTCACAAGGAGGTGTTAACATCGAAGATGTTGCTGCAGAAAATCCTGATGCTATCACTTATGAACCCATTGATATTGTTAAAGGGATAACTGATGACCAAATTCAACGTGTTATAGAAAAGGTATAATAAAACAAAAAGTCAATGTATATAAATAGAATTCGTTTTTAGAAAATTATGCAATTTATATTCTAGCATACATTCTTGGCATAAATAAATAAACAGTAAACATTTTACTTATTTCTTTAGATTGGTCTACAATGCAATAGTGACGCATCAGACATGATTAAAAGGATGTACGACTTATTCTTAAAGAAGGATGCTTTGCTCATTGAAGTGAATCCATATGCTGAAGATGCACTCACTGGCCAATGTAAGATTTTATTCTGATTTAATATAATAATCATTTTCTATTTCCGTATATGAGATAATACATTATATAAATTATGTTTTATCATACAAGTTTTCAAGATTATCTAACTTGAAATGTGTGATATGTCCATTGTTTTTATCTAATACATAAAAAATATGTTTTTGTATTACTGATCATATGCAAATATTAATGTTTTTATATATAATACATATGTCACATATATATGGTATATTTTCAGTTTTCTGCCTTGACGCTAAATTTAGATTCGACGACAATGCGGAGTTTAGACAACAAGAAGTTTTTGACCTGAGAGACATTTCACAAGAGGATCCCAAGGAAATTGAGGCTGCCAAATATAATTTAAACTATATTGCATTGGATGGTTTGTGTATATATACATAAATGAATGAATATTTTGTCTGTCACGATGACGCCATAATACGTAGAATAATTCTTTAAGGTAATATTGGCTGCATGGTGAATGGCGCTGGGTTAGCCATGGCAACAATGGACATTATCAAGCTATATGGTGGAGATCCGGCTAACTTCCTTGATGTTGGTGGCGGTGCCACCGCACAGGCTGTTTCGGTAATAACTTTTTAAGAATCTTTTGTTCCTGAATTTAATTGTATTTACAAAATAAACCATGGGTTATACAGCCCAAGTATTAAGCACAAGGCCAAATTATAATCTATACATATATATATAAATTAATTGATTTCTGTTTGTCTCGCTAAAACTCGAGAATGGCGGGACCGATTTGGCTAATTTTGATCTTGAAATATTTGTAGAAATTCAGGATAGGTTTAAAATATGAGAAACATAAGTAATAAGTAAAGGAAAGTACTAAAAAAGACAATTTAATTTTCAAATACTAAATCTTCCTAGCTATGAAACATTTGATGCCTTTTGTCAATTTAGAAATAAAAAGGGTTATCAAATATTGATAGGTACATTCAGAACTTTGTCTGTTTCATAACTGTAGTATGTATGAGGTTCAATCTCTTTGGTCTCTTTTGTTGGAATACAAAACAGTTATGTTTCAGAAATAAAAATAGAAGTTGCAAAAGCTTAAATTGAATAAGTACATAACTATGTTGTATTTATAATGTAAATAAAAATGTTGTATTAAATTTTTACCACATTTTACATAAATATATCTAAGTGATACATACCAAGTTCACCAAATCATCTAGTGCTTAATAAAAAGGGAGGACTTTATGTAAATTATACATGACCTGATTAGTGTGGAGTAATGAGACACAATCATGATTTTTTAATTGTAATAAGTTACTTAAATCGTACATTATTTAAATGTATAGTAGTTACAGTTTGGTTGATGAGAACTTTAATGAAAATAGTCTCGAAAATTCGATACCTTAGTTGATGGTAAGATTCCATGCGGTAGATGACTAATATTTCTATAGTATACTAAGATGTCTATGCAATTAACCTTTCGGTTGATTTTTAAGACCCAGATCTCGAAATGGTGGATTGTTTTTTTATTTAACACGTTATACATTGTACACATTTCATTGCTTAGTAAAAAAAAGTTCATAGAAATGAAAAGAATAATCTAAAAATACATGTTACATATAAAGTATAATTTTACAATAAATTATTTGTTATTTTTCAAAGGTTTGCAATAAATCAGATATTTTTCTAAGCTTATGCTGCCAACAGTCTACATTCGTTTATATGGAACTTAAACCTTTATAGTTTTGGACAGTCCAGGGGTTAATATTAATGTCTATGAAAATACAAAATGAAATAGAAAATTATCTAAAATAATGTTAGTAATAATAGTATAATAATTAGTAAACAAATTATATTATTTATTACTATGTTTATTATATGTAACATAGAGTTTTGATGATTAAGTGTGGGCACAAAATTCATTACTTCACCATTTATTTTTTCACAAAGAAAACTCACTCACGAATGTTAAACGTTGTACAAACTCTTTAATAATATAAATTAAGGGTTTAATGAAGAGAAGTGATTGGGGTTAAATTAGGTTAAAAATTCATATATTAGCATCAGACTAAGTATATTATATAATGACATTATATATTTTACAGGAAGCATTCAAGATTATTTTATCTGATCCAAAAGTATCCGCTATACTTGTGAACATATTCGGTGGCATCATGCGCTGTGACGTCATCGCAGAGGGCATCATAAATGCCGCAAAGAATCTTAACATACAGGTTCCAGTTATTGTCCGTCTACAGGTATGTTTTCTCTTTGTATATATATTCTTTTATTGAGATAACTCAGTTTCCTTTATAGATGACAAACACTATAAGCTCATCTGGAGAAAAAATATTTTAAGATAAATTATTTAACAAAATTTAGCCTCTCTAAATGTGTAGTTGGTGCCAGTAACTTCATTTTCCTTAGAATAATTTTATTGATTCATAAGAACTACGTGTTTATCTAGTTTGTGTGATATCTTGTACTTTTAGTGCTATTTTTATCATTGCTGTGTAACCACTGCAAATTCTTTCCCCATTTAAAATTACTGTATTAATCAGTATCATTACTGCTTAGTCTCCATGGAAAAGTATAAGGTAGCCTATATAATAATCTGTAAAGTCTTGTTAAAATGGTTACGTTTACCTCTAAAATGTGTAGTCTACGTTTGAGATTAACCCGGACAAATAGTTTATACCTTAATTTTATTTTTTGTGTAATTAATAGAATCGAATGTGTTACAGATATGAAAAATGTTCGTTCCTACCTTAGATTTATTTTTAAGACTTACCAATAGGATTGTTACTTATTATGTGCGTGGTGTAGATTTTTTATCGATAATTCTAATGCAAAAATTCAAATGTTTTCAACTTATTTAATATATTTTCTAGGGGACGAAAGTAAACGAAGCAAGGAAGCTAATCGCTGAGTCGGGGCTCCGTATCGTGCCACGTGACGACCTCGACGAGGCGGCGCAACTAGTTGTGCAACTTTGCGAGATCGTCAGTCTCGCCAGGAAAGCCGGCGTTGAGGTTAAATTCGACATCCCTAGATTCATGCTCGAAAAGTAAAAAAATAAATAAAAGCAGTATTCTCATCTCTCGCATATGTCGAATTTTATCTTAGTAACTTATTTATTTCATGTAATCGATTTTTTGAAATGTTCGCTATTTCGAATTTACTATTAAGATAATAGCTAATTTAACCGCTGTTGTAGTTAGTATATGCAACATTTTATCCTTTCAATAGTAATGCACATAGAACTGTTGTTGTATTAATGTAATTAAAGGGAGGAATTTGTTAGGCTATTTAACGAATTCAGAATGTAAACCAAATATTTGGAATTAATATGTTGCATAGAGAATTGTTGGTTATTATCATTTCACAACTTATTTATTGTATTCACAATTAGTTTAAGCAAAATATTAGTTGTTATTAGGTCAAATAGTTAACCTGTTTAAAATGCTGCATTCCATCTGAGTTATATATCATATTTTCGTATATTTTTTTATTAAATGCAGCTTGTTAATGTTCCGGCTTACAGTTTTATTTTTGTAAAAACTTACTTATCGTTATACTTTGTTATCATTATTTAGTCACGGTATTTTGTGTACATTATGTATTGTATATAACAAACTGTTATTTTCAAGTATAAAATGTGTATAAAATATATAAAACAGGTAAAGTACAATTCTGTACAACAAAATAGAGTGCAAGTAATTAGATTTATTTATTAAATGTCTGTATAACAGTTTAAAAGTGGTATAGTAATAAATTTGTTTTAGATCTGATTTGTTGTTTGTTTATCCGTATCCAAAACTTCCGTGTATATGGCCAAGTTTATTGTTAGATGTACTCCGTAGCGTGGTAAAAGCGTGATCTGCCACAAGCGCATATTTTAGTTTGGTTAATTGAGTAAATCAGAAACAAAACCAAATTGAAATCAATTTCAAGAGTTAGCCTGCAGGTCAGATAAAATTGATTTCATCACTTCAGCTGAAATACCCTACGAAATAGTTGAACCAAAATTGAATGCAATAGTGACTAAAAAATGAAGATTTCATTTTTTTGTTAATATACAAAGTCGAGCGAAGGTGTGGGCAGCTGGTCATTTATATAATAATGCGGTTTAAAAATTCGCATTTAGCTTTTATATTTATGACAGTCCTCGCCAAGCATTTTGATCGCTCTAAATATAGTTGCACAGACCACAAATATAGGTATAAATAACGTATTATATTATATATATAAGATCGAGACAACTAGATAAATAAATGTAAATATTAGATTCATTTTTTATCAAATACTTGACTATACTATACGCAAATCCGTACTTACCGCTATATTCAGTGGCCAAAAAGATTGACGATGACTGTACACTAAATTATCATTATCATACACACTTATTAAGCGGCTGAGTTAAAAAACAGTATACCTATTTATTAGTTAATGGGTTTCTATGTTTCAAATATAAATAACTAGCTTTTGTCCGCGGTTTCGTTCCAGTTAATGTAGATTTGTCCGATCCCTTGGGAACAGTAATAATTTTTATGTCCTTTTGTGTACCCCTGACAACGTTTATGCAAAAATTCACGATGATCGGCTGAGTAATTAACAAATAAACAAACTGACTTTAGTATTTGTAATATTAGTAAGGATTTATTAAAGGCATAAGTTTATAATTATTTATTTATAATACATATTTTAAAACATTTGAAAAATTGCTCGGACATGTTTATGTGAAACATCTACAGCCGCACGTAAAACCGATTGCTGGCGTGGCGACGCGTCGTCATATATACCATATACAGTCTATATGTAGTAGTGTGTACGGTGTGGCGACAAGAATTGTGTTGTTAAAATTTGAAACAAATTTTTGTATTTAAGTAATGAATATAAATGTACATCTATCAGGGGAGCGTGACGACTCATAGTTTTTTTTTTTTAGTTTATTATTGTTTGTTCTGTTCATTGCATTGACTACTAAAATGGTTGATATTTTAGTAGTACTGTATTGTACTGAGTAATAACACAACTTTTCATGTTAGTGTAGTATTTAGTCAATTGGAATAAAACTACTTTCACGTTCATTTTATAGGTTCACATTCATTACAAGAACATCAGCGGCGGCGGCGGCGGCAGTAAATGTTAATTATACTTACATTTTAAGAAGATGTTTAATCAAAATTTCCCCCACGTTTTTAATTTTTTGTTTCTATGTCTTTCAATCATTTTTATTATGCTTTTATATTCAATAATACACACGGACATTTGGATAAAATTCTTTTTAATAAAACTGTACATGATCGTTACACATTTTATTTTTATTATCGACTATTATAGACATGTGAAAATGAAAACAATTCGCCTATTATGCGCAATATATATTGAAATAAATTTCAACATAAAATTATAACTATATTGTTGAAATTAACAATTGCACTGAGACGACACGAATAGTGGGGACGACTGATTATAAGCAATTATAGCAATATATGTACACTATACGACTTCTTTACTAGGTGTGGAGATGCCTAAAGCTTCTTCATACCCTGACTTCTTTTCATGTTTATCTGAAACAAATTTGAATAACATTTTTATATTTTTAACACTATCTTGCATCTCGTGAAATATTAAAATCAACTGAATAATTTTTCTCCTATAAGACTCTGTATAATGAGAAGTCTTTGCAAAGGATATACTTTTATATATTTCACATCAATCGTTTCTTCTATTTTAATCGCTGGACTGTCCAAAATCATAAATGTTTAAGCTCCATACAAACGAATGAAGAACTCATGGTGCACAGGTCAACAGACTGTTGGCAGCATAAGCTTAAAAAATATCTGATTTATTACAAAACTTTGAAAAATAACAAATGATGTATTGTAACATTTTAATTTTTATGTAAAATGAATTTTTCATTCTTTATTTCATTTGTACAAACTTTTTTTACTGAACCATGAAATATACAATATATGACGTCATGAAATTAAACAAAAAAGAAATTAAATACATACTCCGCTATTTTGAGATCTGAGTCTCAAAAAATCAGCCGAGGGTTTCAAACTAATGTTTGTACTTTATGTATGTAATATATTTTCATTGGTGTCTAACCTTTTTTGGATGATTTCTTCTTCGGTTCATCGTTCTTTACTTCCTTGGTTTTCTTATGTTTTTCAGTCTTTGAGCTCTTCACCTTCTTAGTCAGCATTTCACTATCGGGAACGATACTTTTCTTTGACGAAGATTTTTTTCCATTAGATTTTTTCGTATTTTGAGTCAAATCATCGGGCACATCATCACCTTTCGCCAGCTCTGGTAACATAAGATCGACATCTTTATGTTGTTTGGATTTCTTCTCCTTCCGCTTTTTAGCGTGTTTATCGACCGAAGGTTTTTCAGTAGCTTTAATTTTCTTCGACGTCTTCGTTTTTTCATCAAGTAAACCGACATCGGGCGATGGATACTGCTGTATTCTTGTTGCGAGTAATTCGTCTTCACGAAGTGGTCTGAAAAGTTAACACTTTTTTAAAATTCTAAGTTATAGCCAAAATAAACATATTAATAAAAAAACGAGATTTGGCAACTATTTCGTGAGATTAGTGTGCTTCAGGAACCAATGAAAAAAAACGCGTCGTACAATAAAAAATAAGTATTTTATGTTAGTTCCTGTTATATTAAAAATCCCACTTTAAAAAAAAAGTGTTTGTTATTTGAAACATAATATAGCTATGGTGACATACTTCATATGTATGTTGTTTGTAAAGTCGTATATTGGATACAAAAATTATGTAATTTGGTTTGATTTAGTTATAGGAGTAGACGAAGATCGCCAAAGGTATGGACGGATTGTGTGAAAAATGATGTGTATAAAAAGTGTGAATTCTGACATGACATCTGACAGGAGAGAGTGGAAAAAGAAAACCTGTTGGCACACTTACGACGGATAACGCTAAGAAGACTTGGTTTAATTTAATACCAGATTGTCTTAGAACAAAGAGTTTGTATGTTAAATAAACATGAGAATAGAGAAGAGATTTATAAATAATATTGCTTTAGTAAGATATTAAGAATAATAAAAAAACTGATTCAACATTACTTAATTGTTGTGGGTAGTAAATAAGATTTGATTTTCTATACATTTTACGGACTCCACCGTATAAAATCGCTTGCCAATTGCAAAAAAAGCATGTCACAGCATTAAGATAGGGTTTTATTGTTATTTTAAGCTTTTAAATATCTAAAACGCGATTGTCAATAGAGATATTATAAATTAGTATACAACCATTATTCCATATGGAACGCAATAGAAATATAAGGAACCTGTCAAGGTCGAGGTCAAGGGCGCGGTGCGGGTCAATGTCCGGCGATCGCGAGGTAGTTCCGGGATGCTCGTCTGAAGAGGAAGCCGCTCCTTCAGGCAGCTCGCCACCAGCCTGTACTGCTGGTCGGTTCGACACCTGCCAATCTTCTGTAGACAAATAATTCTTTATATTGCAATATTCCCACAAAATCATAATCCGATTATTAGTTTGTAAATTACACATTTCAAAAAGATATACTATAATAAATTTATGGAAAATATCACATCTAAAAATAATAGCTCCTGTTTTAACAGGCGACTTTTTTTACTACTACCCCGAAGATATTTCAGGGGAGATTTTGAGAACAACAAAAAAGTGTGTTTTTTTTAATCTGGCTAATAAGAACATAATGTGACTTCGAAATATTCTGTGGTTTTATGGAACCACGATGCAAGTGAAACTTTTTTTCACATCGTAGGCATTTAACTGAAAATCTTCGGAAAATTATTTGATGAATCATTTTGAATTGATCCAAGGACGACGTCATATTGGCTTTGGCTATTCTACCGAGCGCCATTCACTTTACCCTTACTCCGCGGCCGGCTATACTGCAACATGCAATAGGTGGACAAAGAAATTTGAGACGAAATATAAAAAATACAATATAAAAAAGACATTCAAGCTTGGTAAAAATAAATATATATTAACTAACCTTCGCTCTCCGATTCAGTCGAGTGTTTCTCTTTCTTGCTCTTTCGTTTCTTTGACGGACGTTTCTCTTTCTTTTTACTCGAATTCTCACGTGAGATTAAGTACTTATCAGATCTCTTCGCTAGAATGAACACACATATTATATATAATGTGACTGATTAGAAGAATAAATTCTGCTATACGATATGTAATATTTCCCAATGCTTACAGCCAAAAGAAACCATTTCATGCTTTTTTTTATGTTTATCATGAAGGTCACTGGAAATAATATAACGTCAAAATTTTTTTGTATAATGAATGTCTATAATAATATAAGTCTGAATTACCGGATTTAGCTCAAAAATGGTACGACTAATTTTTTAAAAACTAGATGTAAGAAAATATTGTATATTTCTATACAAGCATATCTATATAACACTTAATATATAAATATTCCTAACAGTTTCGGGATTACTTATATATCAATGATCGTCAAACTTAGCAGAAAAAAATCATTTTTTGGGTTTTTTATTTTTACGATTGTTAAAAGTATTGGTAAAATCGTTGAACCCTAATGGGTAAATAAATAATTTTGAGAAATGACATAGGCTTTCTTTGCACAAAAACGAATCAGTTCAAACCAAGGATTATCATGTATTTTTGAAAAGGAACAGTTTCAATATTTAGAATAGTATAACAGAATACACTCACATTGTATTTGCAAAGGTACTTCTAGAGCGAGCTCTGCGATGGGAATGTCGTCCTGCTGGTAGGAGCGCGGCGAGTCGTCCTTCAGATAGTGCGGATTGTTCGCTTGCTCCTGACGTCGAGCTTCACGCAACTATTACATTCAAAATAATCAATATCTTCGTGATAACTCTATGTTGCTATTTATTTTCGAAATGTGTCGTTTTTAGTTTTTTATCTTGACATGGCGTGATTGAAGCTTTCACCAGTGTCATTTTACAGGTAACCTGTTTTATAATTTTTTATGTTGCCCGCGCATTGTCAAGAAATATTTAATAATAACTAACTTTTGCTCGCGGCTTCGCACGCGGTAAGATAGTTTTAATGTAGCCCTCAGGAACATTACATATTCTCTGGACGAGAGGTACCGTTATCCTTTCCATGATGATCAGTTGAATAGTAAAGGCGTGCAATTGTACAAAACAAAACAAACAAACAAATTTACCCTCGCATTTATAATATTAGTTACGATTAGGATTGCTCGATTAGTAGAGCGCTTAAGAAATTAGGCAGATCAGGTCCACAACTACGTTTTACTATCTACACTCCCTTACCCTATTAAGTTTTATTACACTAGGGACATTAGATACAAAAATTATGGTAACGAAAGTGATGATGGTCGACGTAGCTTCGAATCCTTGCGAATGACGGAGCTTTCGGTGAAGGAAAACATCGTAATTAAACTATAGCCTGGTGGTAGGGTTTTTTAAAACCACTTTCAAGGTGAAAATCTGTCGCCAATACGTGTGTTCCGGCAGCTGCATTTTAAAGCCAGCTCTAGGTTTAATATGTTTACCATCATAGATTATATTGTCATTTATCTTCAGATGAGATTGTGGTCGCATACCGAAACCTGTACAGTTTTAAAACAAGGACAAATTTGGTTGAACTCACCATTTCTAGTTCTTCCGGCGTGAACTGAGCTGTGGGTCGTATATCCTGCTGTGGTGCAGCGAATAAAGCGCTGGTGTCACCCTCATCTTCAGAACTAGAACTGTCTGATGACCAGCTGTCTCTTGACAACCATTGATCCAAGTTTAGACTGTAAAAATATATATTTTTTGTGTAATTGGCGCATTCTGTCGGTAGATGTTATTTCAAATATAAAATCAAAAATACTTTATCCAATGAAGACCTTGAAAAGGCGCTTATGAAAACCGAGATTTCCACCGGGTATCGAGAAGAACCGGCAATAAGCTCGACCTTTTTATCGTAAACTAGCTGATATTCGCGATTTTGTCTGCGTTGTTAAAGTACAGTGGTAAAACATTAAAAAAAATTGAAAACAACCTTAGCCTACAAACGAGTTTTTGTAAAAACAATGTTATATTTTTACTTCTCTTATTTCGCGCATGTGCACCACTCCGTTGGCCCCACGTCTCCACGATAAGAAAACACATCACTAAATGCATATTGCTTGCAATAATCGCAGTTTCTTAATAAAACTTTAATAACTTTGTTTTAAATGAAGATATCGTAATATTATTTTAGATTTTAGACCAAATGTGTAAGAAAGCACACAATGGTGGACCTCTATATTTACTTCTAGATTTTTTTTTATAACAGTGCATTATATTTGTAATCATTTTAGCGAATACACAGAGAGAAGTGTTATTTCCAGACATCACTATTATTCATATATTGATAGAGTCTATAATAGCCTTTCCACAGCAAAATCCGCTTGACATCTGCATAAATAAACTTAAAAAGTGAAATCTTATCTAAATACAAAATTTGATTCAAAACGTTTAGAGCAATTTCTGAGATACACAAAATAAATTTATATACATGTCGAGGGTAAGGAAACCGACTGAGTGATTGATGTACTGTATTATCTTATGAAATTATTTAAAATTATCATTTCAATATTTTCATATCATATCAATTATCAAATTATAAAGAACAATGAACACTTTGTTTTGTGCTCATATTACACTCTAATAACGCCCACAACACCCGTGAATTCTAATGGAAATTTCCAGTAGAATAGTTTCTTCCTGATTTATACCACGACAATCAGGCTTCTTAAACACGATCCCCAGCAAATTCCGAAATACATTATATATATATATATATATTATACATATATATATATATATATTATACATATATATATATATATATATATTATACATACATAGAGGAATTGCACATTTAATTAAGGCCACAGTGTTCACTGCGTAGGGAACAAGGAAATTACATAACGAAGGACTCACTCTGGTGGCATGGGCACTTTCTTCTGTGCTTTAGGTGCAACGGGTTTCAGTTCTCCATCGAAAAGGCTGGCGAGCTCTTCAATTAGTCCACTGCTGAAACTGTTCACTGTATTCTCTCCGTCTATTTCTTCTATGTCAGATGGTTTTTCCAAGCCGTTACTATTGAGTGGTCAAAATGAAAACGAGTTAATTTTTACAGCCTCATAGTTTAAATTTATGGACACTGTGTCACTTTAAAAATTACAATTCTACGTTCTCATCTCACGCTGAAGCTAAATAAAATTGTAGTTAGTCCAATCGGTAAGAGTTGCACAACTATAATAAACAATATATCGGTGGTGGAAAGGCTAATTAACTAACATGCTGTCTGTTAATGGTTCAAAATCAAAAATACTTTATTCATTTTTTTTTCGAACTGGCTACACTATTGACCTGGTAAGGCCTCTACAGTTTCACCGGACTCTACTAAGAGGAGCGCTTAAGGCTCTCAACCGAAATTTAGACCCTGAGAAGGCGCTTTTGAACATCAACGTTACCACCGGTTCGGAAAACAACCCAGTCAACGAGAAGAACCGGCAAGAAACTCGATCTGGTTTATCTTTTCATCAAACATAATATAACTCATATTTTTAAGTTCCTTGGTCAATTACACTTCCACTTTCGATGTGTATTCTATGACTAATCAGGGATGACATTCACTGTGTCACCAATGACTCTATACCACGTAATAATTTCGAAGGATAGTTAAGTTATTAGAAGCAGAAGTTATAATGCAAATTAATTGGCATTAAAACAGTGTATAAAAGAGTAAGAAAGACGGCGACACCCATATTCCAAGATATATCTATGAATTCTTCTTTACATGAACATTTCGGGCAGAAACCACAAAATAATTTATTTATCTGAAGCAAAGTTCAAATGATGCAACTATAGATGTAAATTTTAATTCTGAATACATTAACCATTATTGAGATTTAAAGAAATTAGCTGTATGTTTATATTGCGGAACAACGGGGCGTTGCCACTAATTATGATAACATAACATGGATGGTTGCGATTATGCAAGTTATTATTTAAATTTTATCCATTTTTGTTTCTTTATGACCGTTATTTTAAGGTATAAAGATGATATACGAACTATTTCAATGGGGACATTGCAAACTAGTAGTCCGGTGAAACTGTAGAGGCCTCGCCAAGCCAACAGTGTAGGTCAGTTCGAAAAGAAAAGATTTTGCCGAAATTTTAAGTTTTAGTACAGTTAAGCATATAAATTTAAGGTTTAGATAAACAACATATATTTAATTTTATTCCAAAATAACACTTATTTCCCAACAATGGATAAACTTTTAATAAAAATATATGTATCTTATAAAAAAAAATGTAATGGCTTATTTCTTCAAACTTAAGTCTCCTATCAATTCTCATGAGTTTTTTGATAAATTATTATTAACCACGACCCAAAAAGTTAAATGAAGATAAAAGTAATCACAATACAAGACGACATACAACTACTCCAAAATGTGTTTTGTATTACTGTAAGGATTATTTCAACCTAAATTATATTTATAGAAATCATAAGCCAGCAATAAGTGTACCAATTCATCAAATAACAAAAGTTTTACGAGCTTGCTTTAACAAAGCCTTTTTCATGTTATACATATTTACGAATGACATAAGTCAACGTCAACTACTGGCTTATGGAGTGACGTCACTTTATGCTGATATTTGAAACTACGTTCCAATTTACGTAATTTATAACTTTTTTTAATAAATAATGTTTTATTGGGTTTTCCTTTCAATAATATGCGTTTATAAATATTATTATTAAATTATTAACTACCATTTCCACAATAATTTGACTACTAATATAGCTGGGAATGTTATCAACAAATTGATTAAAATTGTAGCATATTTAAAATGAATATTTTTTTAATTTAGTTTACCTTTGCTCGTGTTCTACGAGGAGAGTGGTAGCGGGTGCGGCGGGACCGGTGGGATCGATCCCCTCGAATCCAGGGGGTAGGTCGGGTTCGTCCGGACGAAGCCGTCGGAGTACCAGAGCCAACAGAGCCGTCGCGTTGTGAGCGCGCTCCTGCACTTCCATGTCCTCGCTGCAGAGCAACGGCCGCATGCCCGACAAGCACTCGCGTATTATCTGTCACGACCAACAATATATACAAAATGTAATGATTTTGAGTATTTAACTAACTTGTCTATAACTGAATGCAGCCATTTACACGACACTATGTGAAAAAGTGATATGAATATATTTATTAAATTAATTAATTTTGTAACGGATTATAAGACACCAAGTAAAATATTCAGAACAAGTATTAAATTGAGGTAAAATATGATAAATAACATCTAACTAATATTATAAATGCGAAAGTAAGTTTTGTTGCAATCGATTCGGACGTTTAGTAGTAAAAAGTAACAAATAGACGTGATTATTTTGGAATTAATGATATTGATAAAAAATAATAGTGTTTATTAATGAAACCACGATGCAAGTAATTGTTTTTTCGTATCGTAGGCATGTAACTGAAAATGTTCGGAAACTTATTCGATTTAGGGTATTTACATTGTGTTTATAATCGTAACTTAATAATTGTTCAATGGGAAATTAATCGTAGACAAGATATCCAACTATACATTTAAATTTCAATCTGCAAATTAAATACATAATAAATACAATCATTCAGCATTTTAGAAACTGAGCACAAATTTTTAATTATATAATTGAACTATTTTAAATTTGAGCCATGGGCGCTGCCATATTGGCTTTGGCTGCTCTGTCGAACGCCTTTTACTTTACCCTACTATAATGCCGGCTGTATTGCGACATACGATAAATAAAATAAAAACTTTGAGGCGATGAAAAAAAGTTTCGCATTAAAATGGTTACACTGAATTATAGTTACCGTGAGTGCAGCTTCGAGGTCTCCTCTCTTTTCATAGATAAGGAGTAGTTTAGCGGTGAGTTTGAGCGCGGCGTGCACGCAGAGCGCACGTGCCCGCATGTGCGCGCCGCCCACGCCCGCGCACGTCGCCAGCGCCGACACCGACTCGCGCATCACGCTCTCCTCTCTACCATTATGTGGACATCGTTCAAATCAAACTAACCGCTCGGCTGACTTTTTAAGACCCAGACCGCAAAATGGCGGATTCTATTTTTATTTAATTTTTTAAATTTCACGACATCGCACATTGTAAATTTTATGGTTTATTAAAAATAGTTCGTACAAAATGAAAAAATAATTTCGAAATACATTTACATATAAATTATAACTGTACAGTACATAATTAGTTATGTTTCAAAGTGTCTTTTTAAGCCTATGCAGCCAATAGTCTGTTGGACCTGTGCACCATGAGATCTAAATTCGTTTGTATGGAACTTGAAACCTCTATAGTTTTGGGCAGTCCAAGGGTTAAATGTTTCTATATAAGCTGAGATGGCTCACTTCGCTACATCATTCACATTGGTTGGTTTTTTAACCATTCAATGCATGGCTTCACACATATATACGCACTTCATACAAAAACAAATGTCACGGAGCTTAAGTCGGGCTCTATAAAAATCTGCGGTGCGGTAACTGAAGGACTAGGTGGAAGTTCGGTGTCGCTATGGGCTAACAGCTTGGTCAGTTAGAAAAAAAAAACTGAAAGACAGAGGTATTGTACATTGTACTGTGGATGGAGTCTTAACGAACAGTATCACATACCCAAACGTGAGTGGAGACGGCGGTTTGCGCACAATCATAATAATGTTTTTCATTTCTCAATTATATTTCTATTTATTACACTAGCTCAACCTACGGATCTGCACACTTTATTATTTGTTGCAATAATTAGTTTAATTATAGCAACATTGATATTGTATAAATATTAACCGTGTTTGAATACCGATTATACCAATTTCAAATAAGTCACAAGTATAGAAGGAATATTAAATTTCTTATCAGAGTGCAACACATTACATCTATATAAACAAAAATAATTAATTCCAAATGTATGTAAGCGCATCACTTCACATCACAGAACGGCTGCATCTATTTGGCAAATTTTTTTTAGTTGTATATCTAATTGTCAGGACAACTTTTGTATGAAAGACAATGTTTAAAAATGGAACGGAAAAGTAATAGTTTTGGAGTAAAAAATCTCCATATAAAAAGTGAATGAGTAAGACAGAAGAAAAGTTTTTAAAAATATTGACAAAATTGATATATTGACTTTCACCTGTTCAGTTGCCATTTTATTTCATAACGGGAAGATTTGGTCTAATTATCTTCGTTAATTCACCCGTGCGACTCCGGGTGAGGTAGCTAGTAAAATTTAAAATATTTTTTTTTTAGTTTCATTGACATTTTTGTTGTTCTCTTTTTCTATGTTTTACTTTAGTTAGACTACCGAAAAGCGTGAAATTTAAAATATCATAATGTATACTGACTCGCAGTACTCGGCCAATACATAAGCCGCAGCGTACAATACTTCACGAGAGGCAGGGCCCGGAGGCGAGGCGGCTGCGCGCGCACATATAGCGGCGCATTCGCGGGCCGCAAACGCACGCACGTCCGCGACTCGAGCTCCCACTTCTGTCAACTGTCCAGCTATGATACAACCTGTAAATATATTAAATATTTTTTATAATTTAATAAAAAACTGTTTTTACATCGTCTGAAAATTTTTCGTCTATCTATCGCATATCGCATTAAAGCCTGTCGCGGAGTAGGGGTAAAGTGAAAGGCGCTCGGCAGAGCAGCCAGAGCCAATATAGTGACACCCATGGCTTAAAATGATTCAATTATTTAAATAAATATTGAGCTCAATTTTTAAAATGCTACGATTCGAAAAATATAGGTTGGATGGTATCAAAATATTCATCTAATTCCATTGTCCAGACATAAAACAGAAGATTACGTTAATATGGACTAGACATCACTCGCGTTTCCTCTAAACTTAACCACAAGAGTCCTCGAGAAATAATATTTATATTTTTTCATTAATTCACTAGTAAAGTCAAGGAGCTGGTGAGGATCTGCAATGTTTCATACAAAAATCGTATAATAATGTATCGTGTATAAAGTATTTTCCTAATTTTACTAGCAAATATCTATCAAGCAGATTGCTTGATACATCCTTACTTAAATAATAATCTTAAAGACTAATATTTTAAAATTTACATACAAATTAATCAATAAATTTATGAAATATCTAGTCATTTGTGATAAATACAACAAATATATATAAATAGGCTAAGGTAAATGATTTCAGTATCTTATTCTCTTCTGTTTCTGAACCGATTTTCTATGTTTTTTTTGTATTGACGAGAATTAGTGTTGCCAATAAAAAATATGAAAATAGTTTTTTCTATAAATCGAAAACTTTATTTTTTATATTTATAAATCTATATTCGTCAAACTTCACAATCCTTGCGTCTACTTATCTACAATATTTCTTCACTCTTTGGCAAAAAACCTCAATAATATTGAACATAACGAAATTAACTAATCATGATCGAATTTCGACCACTGGACGACCTTCTGGTAATATTAATTAGGATTCTCAAACAATGATTAATGGTTGGTAGATCAATTATTGCAATAATATATAGGACTAAATGAGTCGTTATATTTCAAAAAGGACTAGTCCCAATTTTAGGAATTCATAAGGTTTTTGCTTTCATTATTTCCTAATTTATACACAGTGAACCAAGTCTACACTTAGCTGATCATGATCGATTATAATTAAATTCAATTTTATACATGAAAAATTTCAAGATGTTAAAAAAAACCTTATGTACGGTTCAAATTAGACTTGATTAATTTAGAAAATAACAACTGAATTACTAACCGTGTTTAGCGCTGGTCTCCATCTCGGTGAGTTCAGCGAGTACAGTGACGTACCATTCGAAGTCGACCACATGTTGGTAGTTGTTCTGAGAGCAAATTTCTATCATCCGCGTCAACAACTCGTCGCGATACAAAGTCCCCTCGGCGCGTTCCATATGTATCATTAATTTCTTTACTATCTCCATCAAATTTTTCTTTGACACCTACAAGGTTATTTGTTTACATCGTATTTTTTTATACTAATAACCCGTCCCTGCTTCGCATGGGTGTATTAACGAAGAAGATGAGATCAAATTTTTACTTTACAGCAGCAGTGACCAACCTTTTTCAAAGAAAGTGCGCTATTAAAATTTCATACAGCGCGGTACCGCGGTGATCGCGTGTATGTTTTTTTTTTAAAATAAGTTATTTATTTGTAGATTTGCAATATACTCAAACCAGTAAAATAAATAAAAATAAAATGATTATTACTTACTTTAAAATTATTGTCATATGGTTAAGAAAAGTAAAAAAATATATATTTTTTAAATAGTATTTTGGAAATCTTGCAGCAAAATCATTACAGAACAACTGTGGGGCATACTTGGGAACGCGGGCGCGGGATTGGCCCCCACTGCTTTACAGTATGACCACATAATTAAACAATATGGCGACTAAACAATTGAACGTCTATCTATCAATATTTTTGAAATCCTTCCTGTCGTATGTCTCATTTATTCACTCATTTTTTAAACCATTTCTTTTTTACTTTTCCCTACGATCTATTAAATATTTTTTTACAAACCTTGTCCTGATAATTACAAACACGACCATAAAATAATTAGGCAAAAGGATGTAACCGTTCTGAATTTATGCCCTTACATACATTCGGTAATTGATTTTGATTTATATTGATTTCAAAACATTTAATATCTATTACAGCTTAAACGCAGATAATGTAAACAGTATTAAAATAATTCCCAAACAATTTACAGTACAACAAATAATAATAATAATATCAACAAGGGTTAAAAAAAAGTCAGCGTTTTTCGTTTAAAACGTCAACGCCTGATAAAATGTACTTATTTAAATTGGTAACACTATCGGCTGACGGTGAAGGAAAACATCGTGAGGAAACCTAAACCTGACAAATGTTCTTCTAGTACCACCATATATGATAAACATAGAACTGTGGATTTCTCTGAGCTTGAAATCGCCAATGCGTCGTAGGCTGGCGTGGTGTTTATGCTCATATCTTCCTTCGGGAAGAGGCCTATGGCACTGCAGTATGTCTCTAACAGACTGATGATGATGATGATGATGAATGGTCAGTCTAGATAACAGTACAAATATTCGATGAACACAATATAGTCTCTTATATTGTTGTAAAATATTTACCATTCCATATAATAACCCCAAGGCTCGTAATCGAATTGACTCATCCTTGTCATCCAAACAAGCAAGTACAAGGTCCTTGTGGGCTTGCACCGATTTAGGGTGGGACTTGAGTATTCGAGACATTGCCAATAAGCCCAGATATTTTACTGTAATTGTATAAATAGATGATTAATACTACGATAATTCTTACTAATATTGTTGTAATGTACTCGTATGTCACAACGGTAACATGTGGGTAGTTTTTGTGAATTTACTCAGAATAAACGTGTCAACAAATACACCGCATTTATTATTCCGGTCACAACGAAGTATTGTTCCAACGGTTCTACGTACAAAATCCCGATTATGTATGTTGTTTCTTTCTTAATATAATAACGATCGGTATAATAAATGCGGGCGAGAACCGGTGTTTTCAACGTGATATGAAAAAAACAACTCCGCTTTGTGAAGTTTGTGAATCTACGGATGATTTTCATCATATGTTGTGGGAATGTGGCCGAACCAAGGAATTGCGTCAAAAAATGCTCTTACGAGTCCTGGAGGGGAGTTGGAGAAGTAAATATTATATTAAGGGGTCTCTTAATAGTGTCTAATGCGGCTCGGATAATTTATAAGTTTGTTTCCTTAATTTCTAAATGTGAGAATCAACTTTAATGATACATGAATCCAACGGAGTTACCTTACGAGGCTGGCATAGTCATCACGGATGTACTGAAGCCTCGTTAAAATAAAAATAAAAAAATAATAATAACAAAAGCGGTGTATTCGTTGACAAGTTTATTCTGACTAAATTTACAAAAACTACCCACATAAAAGAATGTTACCGTTATGGCATACATTACAGTTATAAACTAACTTTTGTTCATGGTTTGGTTTTTGTTAATGTAGATTTCATCTATGCCTTGGGAACAATATACATTTCTTCTGGATAAAAGTTGCCCTTTGGTATTTATAATATTAACCCCTGGGCTTTCCAAAAGTATAAAGGTTTAAGTTCCATGTAAACGAATGTGGACCTCATGAGGTTCAAAGTTTTATAATAAATCGGGTACTTTTTTAAGATTATGCTGCCAACAGTCTGTTGACCTGTGCCCATGAGGTCTACATTCGTTTGTATAAAAATTAAACCTTTATGACTTTGGACAGTACAGGGGTTAACAGAAATACTGTATGTATAGTGTGTGTGAAATTGGCGGACAACAGCCAATGTAATAATATTCATGGTCATAGATAATATATAAAAGCAATGTAAATATGATTACACAAAATAAAAATCATTACCGTACACAGTTTTACATAAATATATGCAAACAGAATTGTAAATATTAAAACTAATACTGTATAAGAGTCTGTAAATAGAATTACATTAATTAAGTTTCATCTATTTGTCGACTAAACCTCCGCAAATTACAAAGATCACATAGTATTATAAATGTAAACGGAAAGTTAATAACGTATCTTTGACGTCAGACTACCGAATTATGACAAGATAACTTGAGGCAGACATTTTTATGATATCATAACAATGGAAAGAATACGGGCAACATTTACAATAATTAAAGGAAAGCCTTATAAGACAATAAATTATGCACACGACACTGCCTAAAGATGAGATAAACAGACTCGCCTCATGATTGTATTGTAATGATGAAAATTAATTTTCATCCGATACCTTATTACTGTTGTGTCTACAACACAAGCTCAAGGAAATTAACTTTTATAAAATTATTTATGCTAGCATATTAGGTTTTAACTGAAATTTGTCTATCTGTATGTTTAGATAGAAATCCCACATTAAATGCTCAAGAGATTGTAAGATATTTTTTTTTATTATTGTAGTTACAAACTAATATAAGTTACCCAGCTTATATGTGTAATATAGTGGTATGTTTTGAACAACTATTTTTTTTCTATATACTATATACACTCTGAAAATGTGACCTCCTTAATTTCAATATTAACTACTTTTTTTCCATTGATAATACATGGAAAACTTCATTTCTTTTTTCAAATTCATATAATTTAACGGTACTTCATACTACTATAATTAACCAAAATGCAATTTGTAGACAATATGAGACTTTGAAATTACTCAAGAGTTCATTGGAGTCGACTCATATAGATTCGAACTGTTACCAATACAATAGTGCTTTCAGTCATTTAATAGGCATAAAGTTCGTTATTCTATCAATATTTGGCATATTGATTCTTAAAATACTTTATAATTGTTTTTTTTTATAACTTTAGAATGTTCCTTAGAATGTTAGAAAAGTAAATTATCTTTTAAAACGAATCACCCTAGTATGTGAGTGGCAACTTTTCAAAATGAACTAAGTCCAATTTTAATCGTTCATATAAGATTTTTGATTTTTTTTTAAGATTAATCAGTTTTTACACACCGTGAACAAACTGCAAATGTAATGACACATAAATATATACTTTTTACTGGACTTTGTGGAAATCGTTCAAGGCCAAGGCAACAAATTAGGTATTAATCAATTATTATAATTTGGGTATCTATAAAGAACAAAAATAAAGTATTAAAGTGATATTATATAGTGTGTGAATGTAAGTAAATAGAATGGTACTTACGATTCTGATCGCTGTCTTCAATGAGTATTCGTAACTTTTGGACACAGAGTTGTACAGAAGCGGCGTGTCCGGGCATACCGCTGCTGATACTTATCAATACAGCTATAACGGTATTTATGCACTCATACAATAACGACATCGCTGATGTACTGCGAAAAATTAAGAAAGTAGTCAGTAAATTAAAAAAAAATGTGTAAAAAACATCTGCTAACAGAGATAATTATTAGAACTAGTGATCGCGTAGCGGTCGAAGTTCGACTATAATTAATTAGTTATCAAAAATATCAATATTAAGGAAAAAAAACACCAAGTATTTCTCATTTTCTGTGTGGTAACACTAAATTTTCGCTTGTCAATTTCTACTAAACAAAAATTGAATAACGTAAATCGCTTGAAAATCAGAGGAAAAAGATGTACTTAACAATTTTCCCTCTGCACATTTATATAGAAGATTTCTTTGAAATGAATTTAGTTTATCTCTATTATCATTTTTTTTACATAATTTATTGGTATGTATTGTAGTGCATTATTAAAATAAATATATTACTTACGCGAAGATTAAGCTTACTTTTAAGCGAAATCTAGTGTCGTACTTTTAAGCCTATGTGGTACATATCAATCGAGTTGCACAAAATAAATTAATCATCATAATAAGCAGTGAAAGCAGTACCTTCAATATACATATATACATTAAAATATTTCATCCTGATAACAACTAATTCTGGTTTATAGACATACTACATTATATATTGTATCACATAGTTGAGTGACAGCAAAATAGATAGTGTGTAAATATCTACGCATGCCAATTTTCATGACGATTCCTTGAACGTCACAAAGGTGGATCCGCGGCAGCGACACCTATAGCCACGTTAGTAAAATGTATAGAATGATAACCATCTCGATAACAAAAAAACGTTTTGGTGTATTTTTGTTGCCATTTAGGTGCATTGATTTCAAATGTACATCTATGTACATATATGTAACATCTATAGATAAAGTAAATTTGCCTTATTATGTTACATAGCTTATACACAGATTACATAATTTTTGTTTGTAGTTTAGCAGTACTCTTTATTTTTTTTTAATTAATAATAATGCTATTAACAATATATATGTATATGTATCTACAGACACCTTCCATAAAACGTGGAGAATATTTAATCACATGTGGGCACTATCTAAAACTATATAACAAAGGCCCACAATGGTCGTGAGCGAGGTGGTATAGATCCTAATGTCACATAGCAACTGCGAGAAACTAACTCACCTATGAATTAAATTAGTTAATGGTTCTATCAGTTTCTTGCCAAGCCGAGGCTCTAATGGGGTTAAGGCACCAAACTGCAACAAACATATGACACTACATAAGACTAACTAGCTTATGCGGGAGCAACTAATAACTAAAAAATGACTGAGTGGATATTCCTTATTTGTACTGTTTTTCATTGTGTTTTAATTGTATAGATTATTATTTTAATTATTGTTTTGCTGCAAAATATAGTAGTAATACAATAGTGAAGTGCCCAGTAAAGGTGTTCAGGTGAGATTGGTAAAAATGTTTTCAAAATTACAATTCCAATTTAGTATATTTTTGTGGAGGCTATTGAATATATGCCATGACTAAGATTAAATAACTTAAAATAGAAAGAGATAATGTATGTGTGAAAAATAAGATTAACAAACATTTCAATAATAATAACATTATTAATAATTTATTACTTATTGTATATATAATTAACTATGCCTTTTAAAATAAATAATTTGTATCCAATAATAGGAACTGCAACTTTGAAACAAACTATAGTGTGTACTTCCTAGAAAATGTAGTTGAATTCTTATTGGATAACTTAAAATTGTAATGGTGACGTGTAGTAAATAAAACTAGCAGTCTTGATTATGAGTTGTTTTGAAGTTTTCACTATTGGTACCTGCAAATTAGGTCTATGAGGCTTTGAGTTATTTTTCTTCCGATATCAGGTTCATACTGTGTCATTAAACCAAACTGCGAATAATTCATAAATTATTAACTTTTTGTCACTTGTATTTTTAAAACTCCAAATCCAAATTACATTCATAAATTAAATCAATTTATTATTTATGACATTTATTCATCCATTGAAGACTTATGCCCAGTTTCTGAAGCCGTTAGTTAAACTATTAATAGCTATTGATTCAATAAAGTTATCCATAATATAAGCGGCGTTTAACTGTCAATGCGTTTCTGAATACACAACGAGCCGTCAAATAACTATCAAACCGATAACTAGTTCTTTGATGTTCACTAGATGGCTCTTTTTACAAAGTGGTGTATAAAATTGATTTTATCATTTCAATTCGTCATTAATTGTTGTTCTATTGTTAACAGATTTTTTTCCCAACTTCGATACATGACATTATTTAATTTTAGTTATAAAGTTTGTATGATGATTTGTTACACAGACTGAAAATTGACCTCTCTCATTCCTAAAATGTCAAACATAAAAACTTTGGTTTTGTTATTGCTTGAATGGTATTATTATTTTTGTTATTTCTGTTAGATTTTATATTCAGCAATCCTGTTAAAATCATTATTTGTATGTTTTTTATAAATAGATAAAAAAATATATATACGATAATGAAGCACGGAAACGGTTAAAAATATTATATAGTTGCTAAGGAATTTGTGTCGACAAAAAATAAACATAAAATTATCTACGGTATTTTTATACTGAATTACGATGAATTTTCAGATCTTATTCATATTCTGGAACATAATAAACAATAATTTAAACAACATTTGTGCTAAAGTCAGTATACCGACACAAAGAAAAAAGGGTTTCAGTTCAGTTTTAGCAGATGAAACGTCAAACAAAACTTTTCGAATAGATAAACGCCCAATATTGCCCAGTTAAGTTGAACTGAGGTTAACTGACAATTATCGTATGATTGCGTGTTCAGAAATCCAATTTGACAAGTTATCGAACCGATAGCGCTATTAACAGATAAACTACGGTTAAAAATACCTCAGAAACCGGGCATTAGCAAACACGAGAGACATTCTATCATAATGTCATTATAATAAATAAAAATTTCTTGATTGAAAACATACCAATTTAATTATTTTTATCAGCATCCAGTTGTTAGTAGACGTGGTCATCAATTTAAAAAACACAGGAGCTAAAGACAGATAATTTTTCGGGTTTTTTCTAGCAAGTTCACATACAACATTCACGGCTGCTGATTGGACACCTATAATAAAACAAATATATTTTAATTTTGATGTCCTAATTTAATGAAATGAAAATATTTAGTGTAAAAAATAAATATTTTATAAATATAAGAGTTATACTGCATGATTATTTACATGTCATCTGTAGTAATCGATTCCTAAAGTATATTATCCGAAAAATTACTAAAGGTTCTGTTTTAAGAGTTTTATTTCACATTTATTCTTTTTGTTAATAATGCATAATATGAGAGTAACGAATATAATTAAATTCAAATTTTGAAAAAGAATATTGTAGAAATCTAATTGTTTAAAAAAATGTCCCTGCCAATTATACTTTCTCCCAAAATGAAATCTACATAATTATGAGTTTTATTTTAAGCAATAAATTTATTACTAATGTACGTAGTGTATAGGTAATATTGAAAAAAAGTATCCTAAGATAAAAACATCTGATGTGAAAACTTTCACCAGTGCTATGAGAGTTTTAACTTGATCTTTTTGAATCATTCGCTATGCATGGTTTATGGTGTTAGAAACGTCATAAGACAAAACGCACTTTTTTTTTTCCTCTACAACACTCATAAATATTGCAGAAAAAAAATTCTATATATGTCATATATTTTGTATATGTATAGATTGATAGATATACGAAATGGCTCATACATATACTGGTATATGTATGTAGGTTGAAAATAAACTATCATATAAAAGTATAATGTATACCAAATATTTCTACTTCAAAGTTCTATTTTTATGACCATAAAGAGCATGTCAGTTTTTCAGAATGTATATAAAAATCTTACAACATGTCAGCCTTCTAATATCAGAATGATTTCCTAACGTGATTGAGGTAAGTGATAGACTGAAGAGTTATTATGGCAAGTTTTTCACAAACAATGTATACTGTTTGTAGTTTAATTAGATTTAGATACGTTATTGGTGGTGTTATTACAGGGATTTTAACCAATTCCTTTGTTTGCAACATTAATAAAGACTGCTATATGCAGATGAAGGTACACCACACCGGATGTCTAGTGTAGTAATTGCGTGATTGGTTGATATTAGTAGACAGAAAAAAAAGTAAATAAATTTCATTCACCAGGATCAGGGTCCTCTAGTTTTTCTTTCAGTTTCGGGAAAGCTGGTCTGAGTGCTTCCGGATACCTTAGGAATACTTTATACATCATCAGAACTGCTTTCATTCTCAGGTAAGGTTTAGTTGAGCTCATCTAAAATGATAAATGAATTATTGTTTTATCTAAATAAGGTGAAAGCAACGTTTGTTTAAATGTTGGTCCTTATATCCCGCTTAAACGGCTTAGAATCGCCTAATGAAATTTAACACAAGCAGATAATTTCAAGACATAAGGCTTCTTTTCAATTAATATTAAAATTTGATGTACATCACAAGGAAGAGGATGAGTAATTATATGTATTAGGTCCTTCCATATAAAATAAAATATAAAATTACATTTTATATGGAAAAAGTATAATGATTTAAGTAATTAAGTATTTAATCTATCGAAGTATATACTATTGTTATGTGTGCACTTTCGCCATTTTATAGATAGTTAATTAATTCAATTGCTGAACAAATATTTGTAACGAAAATCGATAAATTCTTTGAAGGTGGTATGGACTGCCTTGTTGGCATTTGCCTCAATTCTGAAAAAGTGGTAATCTGTTGGAGCAAGATTTTGGTTGTATAACAGCTAGCTTTTCTATCATGGTTTGCAATTGTTGATTATACACATCTGCTGTCAATCGCGTAACAATCGCTTGTGATTTCATTTGTTTTAAATTATAAAATAAATCTTAATAATAAAATGGAGTCTAGCGCCTAGTCGCCTGTTATAATAAAATTAATAGTATGAAAAACTACTCTATGAAAAAGTGTAACAACTCCATGATAATCAAGTGATCAGGCAGGTTATAGGTTGATATGATACAACTACATTTAAAGAAAAATTATGTAAGCTGCACTACTATTTGTACAGAAAGATTACTAAAGTAAACTGAAACACTATTCAAATGTTATCTATTCTGAAGAAAAGTCACATTAACAATTGATGTCATTTGTAATCAGACCCATGCAGACAAATAATATATAGACTATTATGAACTTTTTAAAATATTACTTTTAATTAATAAAAAATAAAGATTATTGATTCGCAACACAAGGATTACTTAAAACACAAGCTATCATCATACATTTGTGTACTGTGTTGAGATTACTTATATTATAAAACATACATATCAGTAATATATTAAAACTTACAATATGGTATTGTGTCTGTATGCAACAACAAAATTTTGAATTCCCATTAACATCTGTGATTGCATACATGTCAGTTACTAAATAAAACTACTAATAACAATAAATCAGCCTACATTGCTGAGAAATAAAGTAATTTTTTATCAGTGATAGAATTGCCAGAATTAGATTAGTAGTTCATAGGATTACCTCTTATAAATAAACAAACATTATATTTTTATATTCATAGAATAGATTAATATTAACATTCTAACCCACATGTATTAAAATTTAAATTGTACTAATGTAATTAAGTTACAAAGCATATAGTGACAAAGTAACATAAAATATATAAGGGGCTGAATATTAATGGTATAATTTTGAAAACTTACCAATGTCATGATATCATTTGCTAAATCTCTAGCCAAGTCATGCGATATAAAACAACTCAATCCACTAAGTGCCAGTCCTGCTTCATATTGATTCTGTGCATTGAGATCTTTCCGGATCATGTTTGTAGTGAGCATAAGCAACTCTGAATCAGCATGGAAAGACTGACTTGCTGCTAGATACCCAATCCGTTTATAGGTAAATTTGTTTGAACTCATAACTTCTATTATATTGAATATTGCCCATGATATATCATACCCTAGCATTTGAAGCTGAAAAATTAGTTAGTATATGATAAATTATCTATTAATAATAGTTCACATAAGAATACTTGTACAAACATTAGAAGAGGACACAGAAATATGGTTGCCTGTTAGTCAGTTTTTGTTAAACACCAGCCAAAAATAAATTAGGATTTTAAACCATTTTATTTTCAGTACAATATGATCATGATGAATAAAAAAACAAATATCATCAATTTCATAAACATAATTTCTAATTCAATAACTAAATAAATTATTACTGATTTGAATGAAGTTATATAATTATAGAACTATTTTACAGTAATCAGTCAAAGTGACCACGTTAAACTCAAATTTCTCATTGTATTGAATATTCAGGATAACTGACAATATGGCAATGACAATATCTATTAATTATGAATGAAGTAAATTACTATATTTAAGGGCTATAATAAATAAACAAATAAGAAACCTGATCCACCTACTGTTGAGTTAAATACATAAGGTTAGCAATTGATATATCTGTTTACTCTGTTTTCCAGTAAGTAAATCTGTATGAATTTAACAACTAAAGCATAGACAGAATACTCGCTACATTTATCAAATATTCATAGTAGACTTATGTATTATAACTTGGATTTCTTAATGTTAATTTTTGTGGCCTTAATGCCATCTGACCTTGTGAATCACTAAAGTTTGAGAGATCCTATATGTATGTTGGTAAAATTTAAACATTATGACATATATTATACCATAATGTACTTACATATGTAAGCTTGGCCACTGCATTTGATTTTACAGAAATATTATCTTGTCTTAATTCCACCTTTATTTCTTCCATACACTGTGCTATGTATTTTGCCTAAAATTAAAATTTAATTATCTTCATATATATAAATCATGTGTCACATTGTTTGTCCAAAAAAAACTCCTAAACTTCTGAACAGATTTTAATAAAATTTTGCACATTGTGTGCAGTTTCATACAACATGAAAGATAGGATTGTTTATATCTCAATTTATAATTGCAATATTATTTTATTGATAATTATATGTTTATTAACAAAGAGTTGTGATTATCTCTGTTAGTTCGATAAGATTCTAAAAGAAGAGGTAAGGTAATTTATTGACTGGTTGACCTCCATGCAAAGCTGGACCGGGCAACTAGTAATAAATATAAATCTAATAAATGATTATGAAATTTTCTTTACATTTCAAATTAGAATTGTACATACATTTCATTTAATACTCACAGCCTACCCACCACTTTTTTGTGTGTTCAAGCCAATATAAAAATGAATAATTATGTGAATGTAATAGTAACACTAATATAATTTGCTAAATAAGAAATATTTAAACATTTATCTGGATATACTACACCAGTCAAAGATTGTATATAGATTTATAATTTAACAAGCCAGATTGATGCCAAGGTTAAGCTTAATTAGAGCATGTTTTTATTTGATATACATGTTAACAAGAAACATTGTAGATTGTAAGATCATTCATGTAAATTCACTATCTTTAATTGTACTATTAATAACTCAGACAACTAATAGAAAAAATCAAACATCAAATCTAAACATTGAAAGTAAATATTTATATTAATTACAATTTAATGTAATATTTTCATAGTACTCCCAACATAAATCAATATCTGCATAGACTTTCAAAAGATAACTAAGAGTCATTATCTAAGAATACATTGTGGAATAACATGATAGTAAAGCCCATCCATGCCATAGTTTTCAGTATTCATCATTCATAAAAGAAAATAATAATATTTCTTTATATTCATAATTTTGAGTAAAAACACTGTACATATGTCTTCATTATTGTTTCATGTGTTTATTTAATGCCGACTGTATAATGCATGTTAAGCATTGATTATAATTTCTTATGATACTTTTCGATGTTATATGAATTACGGAACGAGTTTATGTTCTATAAGAAATAATTCAGAGTTAATGGAAGGGGAAGAAAAATCATATATAGTTACAGGCTTCATGAATAGAGGATGTGAACTTTCCAAAGAAATTGTGAGGTGACACCCACAAACTTGATTATTCGTTATTAAAATGCTGAATAAATACCTCATTATCTTTGTTATTTCGGATACCACGAACCAGATCCGTAAGGTTCTTGTCAAACATTCTCTCAAAGTTTCCTTTGACTTTTTTTAAAGCCATTTTCTTCAAATTTGTTAATAAACATTAACTATGAGCTCTCTTGATTTAAAATCGAGAAAAATCAAAGAAACATGATAACAAAACTAAAATTGAAAGTCTCTAATATTTATCTACGTCAATAAACCTGACAATTACAGATATGAAAATATATATTTGTCAATTTTCATACATAGGGTTGCCAGAAACTTATGTTGTTAATTTTTTTCTCTAAACACAGACTTCAAAATATTATGTTAGCGTTAAATAAAATATATTATAGGACAAAAAGAAAATATCTACCTAAATCAGAATATTATAACACAAATAATAGTGAAAATGCATAAAATTAGTTATTTTGTAACTTCCCAAATAAATTTTGATTGCCACCTTTTAATTTTTATTTAAATAGACGTAATAAAATATTTTTATAATTTATCGTATATATATATTTCGATTCCAATTACATACTTTTAATTTGTCGCTAACATAATACTAATATTTATACTGATAACGTTACTGTTTTCGAGTCAGAACACACAGTATACATTTCGACATATTTTGAATAAAATGTTAACTATAGCTAACTTCAGGGTGTCGGTTTTTCGTGACGGTGTGCGCACGCATCGTAAAAATTTACTCTCATCATTTTTCCATAACACGACAAAAGGAGTATAACTTCAAAAGTATGTATGTGTTAAATACCTTTTTTCTATTGTTAGTGTCGTTTTTTCTACAAACGTAGAATAAGGCGAAAGATAACATTTTTGAAAAGATTTTTATCTTGTTACGCCAAAGAAGTATAACTTCTAACGCGTGTAAATAAGTACACACTACTTTTTTATGTTACTTAATTTTATTTGTTTTACAATTTCCTTGATATGGCATATATTGGATAGTCTAGAGATTAACATCCAAATGAAAGCCTTGTTTGAATTAACCACAAACACAAAACTGTAACTATAGAATTTTTGAACAACGATCGATATTTTATTTCAATAAGAAAAACAGTAAGTCAAATTTGTTTTGTTTATTGTGTTACTTAATTTTATTTGTTTTACAATTTCCAAGATATGGCATATATTGGATAGTCTAGAGATTAACATCCAAATGAAAACCTTGCTTGAATTAAGGACGAACACAAAACTGTAACTATACATTTTTTGAACTACGATCGATATTTTGTTTCTACAAGTAAAACAGTAAGTCTATTACGAAGTCATCAAGTAAACGTCGCGATACGAGTTGGATTGTTAGTGAAGTGGATGAAATACATATATTCTTTATATCGATATAATAGGTTGGTTTAGTTCGATATATATCTGACTAGCAGCCCGTTCCGGCTTCGCAGGGGTATAAAATATATAGCCAATGTCATTCACTGAAAAAATGATTAAAATCGATCCAGTAGTTTTGATTCATTCATTACTACCCGTGGCCCGCACGCGTTAAATTTGGAGTAACCTCAAAAATTACAGTATTACTCCACTATTTAATTTATGTTATTATGCATATAAATCTTTCTCTTCAATCACTCTACTTATTAAAACAAATCGTATCAAAATCCGTTAGGTAGTTTTAAAAATTTAAGCATACATAGGGATATAGGGACGGAGAAAGCGACTTTGTTTTATACTATGTAGTGGTAAACATTGATATATTTCGAGCACCTCTACAATGTATCAAGTGTGTCTCTGGTATTGAGTTTATGCCTTATGGAATTTTGTTTGTTTTATATGCAATAGTAATAATAACAATAAAAATAAAAAATGATAATTTTTCTAACAGAACTCCAAAAGGAACATTTAAGTACTTTACACCAACATTCTGCTCAAGGTTTAGAACATTATTTATGAACTAATTCGGTAGATTTTTTTATAAACCACTTATTGTCATACTTTGTTTCAGTTTTAATAGATTTTTGTAAACTAGCTCTAGATTATTTGAATAATGGAGCTAATCATAAAAAATTTAATATCGCTGCAGGTAAGTTTCTAAAATACCTATAATAATTCGAATTATTTAGTAACACCATTGCTTATAATTAACTCATTTCATAAAAAGCTCAATCTTCTCAGTTAAACTACTGATGTAATGTATTAAGAACTTTTATAAAATAGTAAGTTTGTTATGTAACTTTTGTCATTTATTTGTCTTATTATTAATCCGATAGATGAAAATACAGAACATCAAAGAATTATCGTAAATTAAATTAAGGGGCACATGATTCGTTTACAAATTTTTAAATTCCAGACAAATTGCAGATTACATTACCTGATATACAGAACATTGTCCATGCGTTAGTATATCTCATTGTAGAAGGATGTAAGTACAATGTAAGTAATGTTTATAACCATGAATATATATGATGTATAGTATCAATGGGATAGGAGCAAGTGTAGTATGTGAATGGAAAGGTGTGCAAAGGTCTATAAAATTATAGAAGTTACTATAAATTCAGTACAATTAAATAAAAATTCTTATCATGGTACTGAGTATACAAAATTGTTATACTAATTTTATTAACTAACCACTGAATGACACGCTGAAGTTGAGCTTAAAAATATCAATGTTATACTACCTATTAGGGCAATGGGGGGCAATCCCACGCCCGCAGGAGCAAGTAGGGCCATGATTGATCTGTAATACGCCCCTGTAAGATTTCCAAAATATCAATTAAAAAAAATTTTTTTTTCCCTTATCCTAACCATATTAAAATCATTTTTAAAGTAATCATACTCCTACTCCCACCCACTTAAAAAAAGCAACCTCTGGGCTGTAAAAATCTTTGTTTGTGTACTTCCTTTCAAAAAGATTAGCCACTGCTGTATTAGGGTTATATATGATGATAATAAAACTCTAACTTTGTAATATAAACTATATATTTTATATTTAAATACTCACACATATTAAATATATGTTATGATTGATGACTGTTTCCAAATATTTACAACTAGTACACTGAGTAAGATTTAATGCATGAAAAATGATTCTATATATGTTTTAAAACATAATTCAAAACAGAGCAATATAGAAACAGATATTAATTCACTAAGATCTTTTGTGTAGATTTGATGGATAATAATCGAGTACCTATCATTCAACCTTATCTCTTGAGATATGAAGAAAATATATGTCATACACAATTATAAGTAATACACTTGAGTATTGACTTGCCAAGTTAGTGTTATTACTGATCTCTTTATGCAATCTAAGGTGTTACAAAAATAACAATCCTCCAGTAGCTTAGATAGCAACACATTTATCTGTTCAAGTATTTATTTTTTGGATTTTGCAAAGCCTCCTAAGTTCAAATGTCATAATTATATTTTTTTAAATGTTGTGTGATTAAGTAACCAAACATTTAATATTACATGAAAATATAAGCAATTTTTTTTTTCTGAAAATACGAAAAATGTGTAAAAGCTGTGCCTATCTTCCATATTTGTTTTTATAATTGATGAATTAAGTGATTGCATACAAACCAAGTGTTGGCTTTAATTTGCATCATCTCTATTACTCATATAGAATTACTAGTATTTTCCCACAGTTTTACTTGTTTTATTGTAGATTTCCTGTGTTCTTTTTTTAACCCCTGACAATGTGAACACAAAATTTCATGATAATGAGTTGAGTACTTATAAGTAAACATGTTGCAGAATCATTTTAGTTGTAATTATACATCATATCAGAATGTTTTAGTGAGCAAAGAGAGATCTTTAAAGTAAATGGTATTAGGACATCTCTTTAAAATTAAGAAATATTGGATAGTAATTATTGAAACCTTGTTTAGGCCAATAATTAAATAATTCTGGTGAATCACATGTTTATACATTAATTCTCATGACATGCCCCTATTAAAATAAGCAGAAAAGGTTAAAGCAACATACTTGGTAACAAGATACAAATTGACAAAGACACCTGATAATAACAGTCGTATATCAAAAAGTAAATAATTTTTTATGGGATGTATAAGATGCATTATTGTACCTTGCAGCATCTTTTCTTTCGGTAGTGTAATTGAAACATAGAGTGTGTCCATACTCAACTTTTTTATCCTATATCTATATAATAATTATTTTATATAGTGTGTGAGACTATTATATAAGAAACATAATTTGACATTTATTTATGAAAAAAATAACGTTTTTAACTAGTAATTTGCATCGCAAATCTATATTATATGGAGGACTGCTATGAGATATCTGCGAGGCTTTGTCTTTTTAACTATTTTTCGCAGAATGACTCACAAGGCTTTGCAAGCTGATATTCGAGTGTGGCCAATGCATACGGGGCATTCTATGCCAAATCAACCACTTTGAATGCTGTCCCCTTTTGATTTTTCTGAAACTTTTCTGCCTTTTTCTACCCTATTGAAAACATTATTCAAAATTTTTTCACCCAAATAAAAGTAATGAAATAATTTTATTTTTTAATTTACTTATCAGAATGTTTATGTATTATTAAATGTAGTTTTAAGAAAAATATTAATTAATATATGGATTTTTCTTCAATTTTTTTTAATTTTCGCAAAAACTAAAATCTCTAGATGATTGTAAAAGTGACAATCATCGAAAAAAATTAATTATTTCTCACAAAAGTAAGATAGAAAAATAGAAAGAAGCAATTCATAATTATTTAGGTTATTCTAAAAATTACATGTAAAAAGAGGGAAATTAAAAAAACATGTCCTTTGGACCACTTTCGAGCAAACTATAAGCTTTTAAAAAATTTAACACATCTAGTTTGAACTAAAAATTTTAACTCTTCTGCATTTATTAATAAAATAAAAAAATCATGACACTAATATGACAATCATCCTGACATTTACATTTTTTTCCGAAAATTAAACAAAAAAAGTTGAAGATGAGTCTGTATTTTTTTTCCTCTTTTTCTAAAAAGTAGATATAGTAACACATATAAAAGAAAGCCATTTAGAAAATTAAATCATAACTAGTTTTGGCTGGGTAAAAAATATTAATTCATTATTTATATTTGGGTGAAAAATTTGAATAAATTCGGAATAATGTTTCCAATAGGATAGAAAAGTTTTAGAAAAATCAAAAGGGGACAGCGTCAAAAGTGGTCTATATGGCTATTTTTTTTTTCGATCTGCCGCGGCCTGCACTGGCTTAGCGATTTGTTATAGAATGCCCCTTTCGATACCATTAAAATGATTATTTATGCCCATAGCTATCAAATTCGGACTTCAAGTCTTCTTTAGCAATAGCTGGGTTTACAAATGAACAACAAGAAGTGTTGGTTAAACTATACAATACTAAGAAAACAGAGTTATCAGAAGCGTTATATTTACTACAGGAAAATGAAGCATCTTATCAGGACTTTAGTTGGAGGTTTGAAGTGCAGGTAATAAACTGTGTATGTAGAAGATTTCAAACATTATCTCTACAATGTAAATTTTCATATCATTTTTCTTTTTGTTTATACAGATTGCTTCACGACATTCGAATGAAAAAGTGAAACCAATTGTGACTATGGATTTTGTAACTATGAAGCCTAAGAGCTTTGGACGAAACAAGGGCACAAAAGACAGTCATCACCAGGCACCTGTTTCTATTGTAGACACTAACATTCAAGATTCTAAAGCTGCTAGTCATTGCCAAAATGTAATCAAACACACTTTCTTACAGTGTGATTTACCTAATTTAATCCATCTCACAAATAAGTTAGAAGAAGCTTTAAAAGAATCAAAGAGTCAACATGTTCGCAAAGTACAAAGATCACTGTAATATACATGACATTTGAGGATTCTGTAAATTAATGATATTTTTTTTGTGCGTTATTGTCTTTGTTCGCCTGGGTTAGATATAATTGGACTGGATAGGTGACATTGTTTTAAGGTCTGGAAGTTTTCAATTTGTTGATAAAAAGAAATATATACTTTTCAGATTTCTCACATAAAAACATTTCATTCCAAATTTTCAACTATCCAGTACCTCAGTGATTTTTATATTCAAGACTTGTTATAGTCTGTGGCTACCTGGCTTGGTATCTGCTTATATATGTATTTATCTGTATAATATAATAATAAAAACATAAAACAGTATCTTTTTGTCTCTATTGTGTGTTCCCTTAATTCTTCTATTCTAGACAACGGATGTTGATACAGCTTTCACTATCGTTTAGAGAATATATTCCGCGAGGTTTATGTGTATAACACAAATATTTTTATAGGAAGTAGAGAAAAGATGATGTATTCCAATAAAGTCGTAAAAAATAGTTTTCGGGTGCTTACATTGGAAACATTGAGTTTAAATTTTATGAGTCATAAAAATAGTGTACTACAGAATTGTACTTTAGAAAAATGTCTACAGAAAAGTCCCTGATCACCTAAGGATAACTCGCAGTATGATTTTGATCTTTTACATACTATTAATAACTAATTGGTTATATACGAAACTATTTCAACCAATATAATGTTATTCATTATACAATTAATGACTCTAGGTTCGTTGAGTATTTAATGCAGATCTAAGTGACCCTTTACAGTATACCTTTCAATGAATATCCAGGTAGATTTAAATTTAGGCGCAACAAAAAAAAATTCTTTGCTTGAAGATTCTTTAACTGTATGAGCTGTAAATAATAGAGCGGGAAAAAATGGATCTAAGTATATCCTTAAAACCATTATGAGTGTCGTTGTTAATATATAAATGTAGGTTAATCTATAAAAATGGGTAAAAGCTAGATGCTTTATTGCTAATAATATTTACATATTGATTAAAGCGTAGGTACAAAACCGCAAGCGGTTTCTGTTTGTGTGTGTGTAATATTCTCAGAAAATTATGGTCAGTTTTCACCGATACATAAACTGATAGATTACAATTTATCGAAAATATTGATCTCTTTTGACATGTTGTACTTATGCACACAGTACGTTTGCTGTTATATATAAATGTTTTTCCTGTACACTAAACTATATACAAAGTATTTTTTTAAATAGTATATCTACTAGTCTTCTTTAGCACCCAAGCGTAACGAAATTAAAAATGCAAGCACCGATGTCTTTACACAGATTATGATTAAACGTAAGCGTCTTATGTCATTTTTTATAACCGCAGTAAGGCGTAATTATAGCATTCAATGTTTTTAATACTACGACTAATCACATAGTTACTATGTACTTGATTGGATGTTACTTTGCACTTCCGTCTGGAATTGTTTGGCCGCTGCCATGACTGACTTCAACAAAAAACGTTTTATTTTATTTGCTCTACGTGTCTCTGAATAATTATAATCTGAAACTAATAAACGGATAAAAAATACACGAAATACTAGTAATTGAAATAACAAAAAAGAGGCTTGAATCCATCGTCGGTTGGTATTGTTGGTATGAACTATAAAACACAAAATGTTAAAATTATTTAAAATATGCTACAGCTAGAACGAATGTAATGGTTACACTTTTTTTATGTTTTATTGGTTATTTTTTAATACTTTCAGGTTTAAATTTATTTTAAGTACACGTTGAGCAAATAAAATAATTCTTTTGTTTAGTAAGACACGCTGTCGGCAGATCTATTTCCGGCGGAAGTGCAATCTAATTTGCAACTAATCAAATACTTATGATGGATTTTTGTAAAGTAACACCTTCATCAATTAAACGTAGTCGAAATGTTAAAAATGGAAAAAAGTACTTCACGAGAAATTAGTACCTTCCATTGTACAGACAAAGAATTACGTCATATGATGATGTCATATCACGGTTTGGTCGTATGAATTTTAAATAATATTAAACTAGAATAGACTCAGTCTCAGCGGTCTTATACCTTTCTAGCTATTGCAAGATCTTATTTTGGTGTTCCAAATATATAATGCCTTATTTGTATTTGAGGAGAAATACCCAATAAAGCTATGCTTAACTCCACTTTATTTGCTTATAAACATAACCCATTCCCTAATGCCCGGTGGTTAGGTATCCCATTCATAATTTTGCTACGTAAAAGATGGGTGTTCCAGTTTCTTGGTGTTCAGTATGGGTTTTTGGAAACATTAGGTTTCTAGCAGTTTATTATTTTTTCAGTGTATAAATAAGAGATTAGTACTCTTAATAATATTTACAGTAAGATAGAAACCCTGTGAATATATCCAAAAGAGAAAAGCTAGGTTAGTTCTTTATAGAAACTAACAATATGATTAGGTAATTAGATGTACCCATTTTCTTCAGACTTCTTGCTTCTACGTATGCAAAACTAAATAAAAAGAAACATAGTAGCTTTGTACAAATATACTCTATTAAACTTTTCGGACATAACAAAATACTTAGTAAGTGGATAATTATTATTACGACCATGATGTAGCTTACTTGGCTACATAACTTAGACCAACAAAGAGTATTATTATTGTAAGATCAATCCACTCCTGACGCCCGTTTTCTGGCATACAACTCTTGGTATCGTGGTGCTAATATTAGAATCTTAATATTTTATCGTTTTAGTATCTTAAGGTACGGAAACGTTAAAATAAAAAAAAATAAGGTGATATAGCACAATCTACTTACTATAGAGCAGAACAATGTTTTGAGTACCTTTCTTTGGTGTGCATTCAGTGGGTGCCATAAGGTTGTGATGATGGCGCAAAAAATCCAGTACATGTTTATATATGTATATTCATATTTCCTTCATTTCTTGGTTTCGAATTAATTATGATATTATTCGAAGAGGTGTCAACATTATCACCGAGTTAAGGGGCCAGCGTGGATGACACTCACCAAGAATGACAATTAACTCAGGGTAACAAAGTGGCTATTACATTGCATGGGAATTTCTCAAATTTGAATCTAACCAACTGTACGCGGTAATTAACCATGCATGTTTACTTTTTTTTTAATATTCTTTATACGTTCGCATTTGGCCACAATCTCATCTGATGTTAAATGATGATGTGTTCTAAGATGGTTACGGGTGGATTTAGTACGACACACGCGTACTTCCATATGTGTGCTTGAGAATTCGCATGTCGAAGTATCGTACCTATTCCTACCAAGTATTCCTACTAAGTATCGTACTTATCGTTCATACTTCATTGATGGTATGTTATTTACCGCGCATGTACATTGCTTGTAACTCAGTAGGTATTCATCGCGACGCATGCAAATACCGCGTCTAGTTCCGTTTGTATTAGTTTATTTACTAAAAATCAAAAATTGTTTGCATTACACTGTTGGCTTGCCAAGGGATAATTTCTGGGAATTTTGTTTTTCAAATTATTATTTTTTATAGGAAGTAGGTAGAATTATTATGCCTTACATAAACTTTAACATAAAAATTAAAGTGTTATTTTGAGATTGGACAATCCATTAGTTCTCAAAAAAATATTTTTACAGAGAGACTTTAAGGATAGTAATAAATTGTGCAAAAGTTTTAAACTCCTAAAAGAAACATTTTGGTAGTGAAATGTTAAATACATGTTCTAAAAAAAGCTCTAAAGAAGACCTAGCGAAGCGGGTCGTCGATCGGTAGACATATTTCTTAATAAACCTATTTTTTTTTTCTAAATGTAATAGACTATACAAAAAGCTTTGAAATTATAAGAACTTATTACTTTAAAAGTTGCAAAAAAGAAAATTATATATTTAACGTTACAATGGCTTCTTCGCATATTTTAAGGCAGATAACGGGAAACATTTGCAAATGTTTGTATAGTTATTTATATACACGGTGCGGTGATTCTGTGGAACAAACTATGACGGGCATTGCGACGAGTTTATACAGTAGGTAATCAGAATCACTAACTGGCGCCGTGGCTGTCCCCGTCTGCCAATTCACAAATTCAAAGCGAAGTGCGAATGCTGGCCAGTACTTCGGCGACGCCCGAGATACTTACACGTAACTCGTTCGTTTTATCACTTTTCGGTAAACAAACTGTGATAATATCGGATTTGTATATTAGTACTTACTGACACAATATAAAAACGAATTCTTGTTTTGCCCTCTATTCATTTGAATTCAAATATTACTGGAGTCTAAACAGTGTAGACTATTATAGTGATTGTATTGAGCCTGTGATTTGCGACTTGTGTAAACGAAAACCAAGCGGCTATTTTATTATGCAATCAGTTTTGGTTTGAATAAACCATTGGTACTGATTAAAAAAACGTGTAAATTTAACTCCGAAGATTTACGAGTAACTATCGTTTTGAACTATAAACTCGACCTATAATGCTCATAGTACTCTGTTTGATACATTGACAAAACAACTTTGTCAATTATACCTACGATAAAGGCTAGGGGAAACTTGTTATTTCAAAAGAATTTATAATTTTTTACGTATGTACTATTTATAGCTACTTAAAGTGTTACTAAAATTGAAGCCTAAAATATGGAATCAAAAGTAATTTTAAAAGAAAAAAATCCTCATGACAACGCCAACATTGTATCAAAACTATTTTTAACGTAAGTACTAAGACTTCACTTATACATTTTTATAGAACATTGTATTTAATAATAGTGCTTATCATTATATGTATTAGCTTTTGTGAGGTTTATGACTCAGACTACAGTGTCTGAAATGTAATTGAATTGTTAACCTGTCAGCATTGTGATTTAAATATAAAATAGCAGTAGGTTTTTAATAACAGATTGGAAGAGTTTATTAATTTTTTTTCAGTGGTTTGGCTAGTGCCTTAAAAAATATAGATATTTCAAGCGCTATGATACGCATTTTATACGAAATAGGTACCTCGTCCGGAGTTCCTAAATGGGGCAATCCAGAATGGTTACTTATGGTTAATAAAAAAAAAAACAAAAAAAAGTTTTATATGACCAAATTCTAAAAATGCACCTTTTTATTATATTTCATAATCATAAGAACAAATGTTGATATTTAAGTTCAGAAGGTCAGTTTCAGTATTTAAAGTAGTAGTTTTGAAGACAAACAAAATAATAGATGTAATTAAGTTATCTTTTCTCAAAGTGTTTTAAGTTGAACCACTTTGAGTTTTGTAGTGTCTTATAAGTTAGCTAATTTTGGATCCCAAATTAAAATAAACAATGCCATCCTGCAGACGTTTTTTTACGTGAGAAAAATATGTAAATCTTTGTACATATACTTTACATAGATTATTTTGTATTCTTATTTTACTTATTATTGTTTAAATTTCAACTTAACTTTCATTGGCGTACTGAAAAACGATGGTCGCTGTACTCGAAGCTTATTTTGGGTTGGTAACCAAACGTCCTTGGTTGGCACAGGCCACCCACACTCACCTGTATATACGCCAACATTTACCTAATTCCGTTGCCTCTATGTTTACATAATGGGATTATTGCGTACAACGGTTCTCGTAGGACAGGTGGCAAGCTTAATTGTAACTACGTTTGGTTACCTACTAATATTAAAACCACGATTGTTTTTTTTTAATACTGTTGTACCAAATGAAATTTTGGATGCTTATTTATTTTACTAGTTGCTGTTCATGTTAGACTGAACTTATATGGCCGAGCTTATTTAAAACGTATATATATTGTGTAGTTCAATTAATTTATATATTTATTACCAATTCTGTTTTTGCCCTTTTCGCTCGGTAATAACTGATCCCAAGTCAACAGAATTCTATTCCACGATATAATCGATTTATATGCCAAATTTTAATAAAATCCGTCTAAGCCTTCAAAAGTGATTCATGGTAATAATTCAAATAACTACCTTTTCTCCGCGACTTCGTTCTTGTTTACTTAAACGAAACGAATTACGCACCACATCCTGTACTACGCTTGTACAAATTTAAAAACCACTTTTTTTTCTTTTCTTTTTTTCGAACCGACTACACTGTTGGCTTGTTAAGGCCGCTACAGTTTCACCGGACTACTAAGGGGAGCGCTTAAGGCACTCACCCGATTTGTGTAGACGATCAGCGCAAGGGCACACGGTGCGCTGAACTTTCGCCGAGTTTCCCGATTTGACTAAGCTAAGCTATCTATCCATTTCATACACATATGAATTCGTGAAAAATACATGTATGACCATGCATGTTTCACGAATGCAGACCTGTATTTTGCATCTGACTACTAAGTTGTGTATCCTATTTCAATCCGAAAAGGGCAAAAAACAGCCCACCACTATGTATACCTATGTGTGTACGTGTGTGGGGTGATCTGTGTAAATGTAAAACTAGTGTGAGTCAGTGTATTAGCGCGAGTATCATACTCGAGGACTCCACAACGAGGGACAAACCTAGGCTCGAGCTGCTACCAGAGACAAGGCCACGTGTGTGCGGGATCGTATCATCATCCCCCGCTCACGGTGGCGTGAGCAAAGAAAGTCGCGGGCGTGGGCGCAAACACGCATATTTTAAGAGGACATCGAGCGAAATAATAAAGAACGATGGGCGCGGTGCCGACTTAACTATAAAATTACGTATGATTATTATTATGATTATCGATTATGATTACGATTATGATTATCGCGAATTTATTTATGCGCGGCGCGGGTTAGACGTTGTAACGTAGTCGCAACGGCCGGGAGAGCTGAGATCGTATTTAAGAGCCTAAGCTCAGACGTAGTATTAACGAGCGCGTTGAACGCGAGTATTTCTTGAACATCGTGTACTAACAAGAGTTGAGCTATCCAGTCGATGCTGCTGGTCGATACGGAAGTCACGGTAGGTGGCGCAGGCGTGGAGTGAGCCTTCTGAAGCTGGAGCTTGGCTTTAGGAGTCGAAGGAGCAGGCGGGGACGGCCTTGTGCTCTAGAAGAGTATGGGTGAAGGAGGAGGCGGTTGCGTATGGGATGGGTAGAGTGGGGCGCGCGAGGATTTCCGCGATAGTCACGGTATGACCCGGTTGCTCGTAGAGGACGCAGCTGGGAGGCTCGGTGGACTCTGGAGTACGGGGGCACTCCTTAGTGGAGTGATCCCCGAGAAACTTGACACACCTGGGACGCAGGTGGCAGTGCCGGGTGGAGTGGCCAGATACCTGGCAGTAATGACAGTGCGAGAGTACATAGCTCTTGCGAGGAGGCTCTACGAAGATACGGAAGAGACCGCCAACAGAGGTGAGGTTGAAAATGGCCTTACCTTCCATAGTACGGTCCAGTGTGACCAGTACCAAGTTGAAGGGGGCCTTCGTATGGAGGTGGTACAAGCGCTGTACACTCCGGACTCGGAAGTCTTGAGTGTACAGGCAATCGGAGATATCGTCGGAAGGGAGTTCAGAAGAAACAACACGAATGACGGCACGGAGGACGCGTTCCTGCTTGAGTGCGTGGGTGAAAAAGGGGAGTTCTCCTCCTGGAGGTATTTTGTGAGGTGACGCTGGTCATCGGATGTGGAGACTTTAACGGAAATACCGGCAACGGCATGGACGGCAGACAGACGTCTAGTGGATCTTACGAGACTGTAAGTCCGCTGAGATCTACACCCAACGGGCCTTGTCATGAATCGTGATGGGAGGCGAGGGGCGTGGCATCTTAGCTGAGATTGCGGAACCCGCAGCTGGAGCTTCAGCCGGGAATGGTACAGAGGGCGCGGGCGAGATTCAAGGCACCCAAGCGCCACCTACGTTCGGCTGTTTCGGGACGGAAAGTCCCGCTGCGGATTCGCTATCAGATGGGTTCGCGGTTGCGGCGCGTGACGGTTTGAAAGCCGTCGTTTTCAGCGGGAGCAGATGCGGCCACCGGTGCGGGAACGGAGTCGAGGTCCGTTTCGGACTCATCGGAGGTGTCTTTTTTTATATTATAGGAGGCAAACGAACAGGTGGGTCACCTGATGGTAAGTGATCACCGCCGTCCATAGACACTAGCAACACCACGGGAGTCGCAAGTGCGTTGCCGGCCTTTTAAATATGTGGGCCTCCGGCGCTCTCACTGACCGAACGAAACGCAACAGTGCAACCACTGTTACTTCACGTCGGTTTTCTGTGAGAGGGTGGTACTACCCCGGGCGAGCCGACCCATTCATGCTGAAACCAGTAATAGCTTTGGAGTGTCGTCTTTGGAGTCGCGGTTCGAACGGGTTTTCGAAGAATTATCAGGGCGGTGGCGGAAGGCCGGGAGTCACGTAAGTGCGTTTGAGTCTATGAAACTCTGAAACAAGGAGAGGGTTCGTATCGTGGACGAACTCATGAAAACCGACTAGATCCTGAATTTGTGCTATATCCTCGGGGCATGGCGGGGTGCGGCGGGGGGGGGGGGGGGGTCATGAGCAACCACCCTGCCTGAAGGGCAGGGGGATACGCCTGTTTAGAATCTAACGGGCAATCCGTGTCCAGGCCAAAGGGAGCTGTGGGCGAAGTGCAATGCCTCATAAATAAACTACGTAGCCTAGGAGGAGGTCCCTAGCACTTCGGTTTCTTCTCTCTTCTTTTCTTCTCTTTGATGCAACGCTCTGCACACGATGCAACACGAAAAAGCGACGCGTTGCACGACTCACTACGCACAACACGGCGACTCGACGCACTGCACACGATGTACTCGGCGCGCACCAAAAAGTGCGGCTTACTTAATGCACTAGGTGAGGTGCACGGTCTGTCTTAAAAGAGCATAACGATTGACATTCAATCCACACGCGGCAGACGAATCGAACCTGTAACAATATTATTAACCCACCGAACACACGCGAAATATTCGAAAAACTCAATCGAGCTTAACGAACGATCGAACCGAAACATCTAAGACAATAACGCCTGGCGATGACTCACTCGGATACAATGCGGGTGGAGCGACGGCGAATGCTTAGAACGGAACATCTGGTGCGCGGGTAGGTTAACGACAATCCAACCGACAGAGCAGCGAGAGAGCGCACGTGTGCACCCGACCGCGGCCCGAACGGTACCACTTTAGAAACCACCTCGGGTATGCTTGCAGTACTTTATCAGTTTCATCGATGAATTATATGAATTATGAATGATATCGGTATACATATGAATTAAATAAAGAAACACTAATGATATATAGATAGAGAGACGTCAAGTATAGACTGAAATGAAGAAGAAAAATACGGGAGTCTGATAAATCAACCGTGACGGACACAGGAAAGAGAGAGAGATATATAATTATATCTATAATGTGAATATGTCTAGGAACCAATTACTTTTCTATGTGTTATAGTGCAGGAACAGAACAGAAATAAAGAGTATAGAATGACAGGAGTTCCAATAAAGTTTGCAATATATATATATATATATACTGTACATAATAAACGTATACAAACTCATTTTCTAAATTCATTAGCGTATAAGAGATCTGCAAAGCCATAGTCATAGCCATATATTTTTTTTCTAAATTAATTCAAATAAATCTGTTTTTTTCTAAAGTAATATACAAATATATGTATTTATAATCAAACTTCCTTTAAAGTGTGAAAGCGTAACAAACCAACAAACTCACTTTCGTATTTATAATATTAGTATGGATTTAACTCTGGTGTTTGCAAAAGTTGTGTGTGGAACCATTTTCCGGTTTTAAAATTACCATTTTTTTTTATTATAAAACTTCGAAGAGCTAGTACGTTACTTATAATTCATTGGCTACGTCACTGTATATCAAACAATAATGTTCAATTACTATCAATTAACTACAACGACTTTGTAACAATAAAAAACTAGGAGATCTCTCAATATATACATATGTAATATGTATTTTATTATTTAATAAGTGTGTAAACAGAATGAGGCAAGGATCTCTATGTTGTTAAGGATATAATGGGTATGGAAATAATTATAGAAAATAATGTAGTGTGTGTGTGTGTGTGTGTTAATCTTACATTAACCACGAACGAACTTCATTGAATCATATTGAATACCTATTATGTAGTTTATGTAAGATCCCAATATTTAGAAAAATGTGCGAAAGATCAACCTAATAAATACTAGAAACTGTGGCAAACTGGTCGTCCCACGTTTCAGACTCAGTAAAACCAGTAACAGTTTTTTAGGTAATACTAAAAACGAATAAGTTTTTATAACAAAGTCCCAAAGCATATTACTGATTTGCCGGACTGTAAGTTTGTGCGCAAGGTCAAATGGATTTTGGTGTGAAAAGGCTATTATAGAGTGGATCAATATGTAAACGAAGGTGATTTCTGGAATTGACTCTTCTATTTCTACGACTAAAAACGATTGTAACGTGTAATGTATTATATATATATACATATTTATATTAAATCTGATCAAATTTCTTGCCGGTTCTTCTCGATGACTGGATTGTTTTCCAAACTTGGTAGTTTTGATGTTCATAAGCACCTTCTTAATAGGCCCTAAGCCCTAGCCAGGTTAGAATTTGAAGAAAGTATTAACAAAATCACGAAAGTTGTTAATAATTAAAGAAAATAAAGGCGCTTAGTTTTCTATGAATTACTCAAAAACTATCAATGTTTAGAGAATATTAAAACCATATACGTTAAAAAAAAAATTAAGAAAAAGCAATTTGACTTCTCAACTTCAACTCTATTATTAATACTTTTGAATGAAAAATTTTAAAGGATTTTTTATCTGTTCATTGGTTGTAAATTAAATTTATTGTTAAATAATTTTTTTTAGATTTTCTTTTATCTCTATGTGTAAGTTTTTTTATTTTTTAATGGACTCGTTGCATATTTTGATTTTATTGGCTTTTATTTCCCATGAAATATTAAGTTTTTCGGAAAAATATTTTTTCTATTTTTTTCCTATTTTATTTATTTATTTGGAAATCTAACACCATACATTATGCCGTATAAACTTTTTTGTCTTGCTTAAAAAGTACATTAAGAAGGAATTTTTTGTCTTACCCATATTTTATAGTCCGCGTCAAACACTTTGACTAATACTTATAGATGCGTAGAACACAAATTTAGATATCAGAGGGACGTGAAAAAGTGAAGGCGGAGCGACGCTAGCCCACGCGCGTTCCTCTCCCCCTATTGCACCACTTCCGACACGTGTCTTAGTTGCGTGCTAGTTGCAATACAGTAGCATTCAGAATAGTTGGGTTGTTGTCAATTACGTGTTATTGATAGTTTTATGCTTTTCTTTTTTTATATTTTCTCTTTATTATTACTTGTTGATATTTGTTATAATTAGAGCGCCCGTCCACTGCGAAAAATAATGTTTCTATAGAACCGTTGTCCCATTATAAATAAATGTTAAATACAAATTATTTATTTAATGCGAATATATTTCATCTACTATAACCCTATTATAGCGACATACATAATACCTACACAGTATAAGCTACAAGATATAACCTACAGACAGAAGCAAATACTGTATAAGACAGAACATTCATTAAAATTACGCGATCACCCAACAGGTGGTGATCAAATGTTATCTGGAGTTAATTATAACTGACAAATATATAATGTGGCGAAATGTTATTATTCTAGCTTTGTCTATTACTTTATTGTTTCATTAATTATTCATGCTACTGATGTACATTTCTAGTTTTTACTTTTACTTTATTACTCCAGTAATTATTTAATGTATATTGTCTGCTCATTTTTATCTCAAATCCTTTGCAAATAATCTATATTTATGTGTAATCTTGTATGTATGCACATGACCGCCTAATTCAATGAACAGTGGTTATTGAGTCTTCTTTTTATATGCTTTATATATTCTTGAATCACAATTAATTAAAAACTACTTTAGTTTAACGGATTAACACTTTATTTCGTATGATTACTTTATAATGTTTTCCCTTATATCTGTTTGTTATAATTAGAGCGCAAATGACGTTACGTCCTAATCTGCGAGTATTATTTTTAATTAATATGTACCGGATGTCTATAGAGCGTTGTCTACCATTATATGCAAAATAAATGTTAAATACAAATTATTTAAAACAAGAGCAGAACATCTATTCATTGAATTCTTACTTTTTAATTTTGCAATTACGAATATATTTCATCTACTATAACACCTATGTAGTAGCGACATACATAAGTACCTCACACACAGTATAAGCTACAAGATACCCGTATAACCTCACACAGCAGTATCACACAGCAGTAAGTAGTATCACACAGCAAATACTGTCACACAGTATCCTATATACAGAGAGTATCCTATATCAGTTCTATATACAGTATCCTATATCACACAGTATCCTATATCACACAGTATCCTATATCACACAGTATCCTATAGTACCCCGTATCACACAGTATCCTATATCACACAGCTTTTATGTAGTAAGTACCCTGTATCACACAGCTTTTTATGTAGTAAGTACCCTGTATCACACAGCTTTTTATGTAGTAAGTACCCTGTATCACACAGCTTTTTATGTAGTAAGTACCCTGTATCACACAGCTTTTTATGTAGTAAGTACCCTGTATCACACAGCTTTTTATGTAGTAAGTACCCTGTATCACACAGCTTTTTATGTAGTAAGTACCCTGTATCACACAGCTTTTTATGTAGTAAGTACCCCGTATCACACAGTTTTTATGTATCCCATATCACACAGTTTTTATGTATCCCATATCACACAGTTTTTATGTATCCCATATCACACAGTTTTTATGTATCCCATAATCACACAGTTTTTATGTATCCCATATCACACAGTTTTTATGTATCCCATATCACACAGTTTTTATGTATCCCATATAGTTTTTATGTATCCCATATCACACAGTTTTTATGTATCCCATATCACACAGTTTTTATGTATCTATCCCATACCCTGTATCACACAGCTTTTATGTAGTACCCCGTATCACACAGCTTTTATGTAGTACCCTGTATCACACAGCTTTTATGTAGTACCCCGTATCACACAGTTTTTAACAGGTTTTGAAAATAAAATTTTGTAAACGAGTCTATAACAACAAGTACATACGAGTTACCTTTTCGGGTCCTAACAAACGGGCCTAAATGGTCAACATGTAAAGTGTGCATTAGCCGCTTTTCAAATTGGGTGTAGTTCCCCTTGCAATTTACCATATTCGCCTTTACCTTTTGGGGCTGGTAAAGAGAAGAACCGGCAGCATACCAGCAGCTAGAGGCGATATGACCGGAACGATGACACCTCGCAGCGTGGTATCCTGCAGTCTTTTGCTAATTAACCTTCCCGTCAAGTCTCTTGCAGAACCTCTAAGACAAATCTGCATGACGAACTGTCGATCCTAATGATCCCAATCATACACGTCGCCTAGCTGGTCAATCTTGTGCAGCCACCCCTTGATGTTACTCGATTTTCCATCTGGTCGGAACAACCTCAGCATCGGCCTGGGTCACACGTCGCCTATTGCATCGAACACATCTGTTGGTCTCTTCGTAGTGATCCGAAGAAAAAAAAATTGGAATTTTCTTCTTCATCCGTAGACATTATTTACTGACGTTGCTTTTTCTTTATACAAATTCCATTAATATATGGGCCGGACATATCCCACTTCTGAAGTGTAAAACGGCAGGTAGTTCAGACAAGATAACGGATACGATAACACTTTATTTCGTATGATTACTTTATAATCCGGCAGCGTTTTCCCTTATATCTGTACGTGACGGTGGTTACAAAACGATTAACTCTAAACAATGCGACACACCGGCTTTTATAGACAAATGACGTTACAAAGTATTTAATATGTGAAGATCAATTATTACTATTTATACTGAAAACTAATCAATGGTAATTATCAGTAACTCTGATGAACTAATATAATTTCTAAGTATTATTTTTAATTAATAGTTCTTGTACCGGATGTCAACAACCGGAAAGCGACATATTTAAAATATACAAGTATCCAAATAGATTCAATTCAAAGTTAGTTAATTTAATTACATCTACTTAATTAAAATATAAATATGATTAATATGCATTTTATTGTGAAGCCGAGCAAGCCGAGCTAGTGTATGCAAGGCCGGAAGTCTGTAACAGTACGTATAATATGGAGACAACTTACAGATTAAATTCCTACAATAATATTTTGACATTGTTTTGTATTAAGCTTTTGACTGTACTATGCGCAAGACCGAACTTAATGCTATATTCAGACCGGCCGAAAAGTTTGACGTGGACTATACATATCATTTATAATCATTTTTTACTCGAAGCTTTCGCAAAGAGACTAACCTTGAGAGAACAGGGTCTGAATTGTAAATATTAAATACATCAGTGTGTTAAAATATTAGTCGAGATGTTGCGCAATATGAAATAATAAATTCGTTACCAAAATCGGTTTTGATTAATAAAGGAAGCTTTGATAATATTGTACCTTTGTCATGATACATCTACGCGATTAGTTGTGATATTGCACAATATGAAATAATAAATCTGTTAACAAAATCAGTTTTCATTAGTAAAAGAGACCTTGATAATATTGTGCCTATATCTTGAAAAATTTTCGCTGTTAGATGATATATTGCACAATATGAAATAATAAATCTGTTATCATAATCAGCTTTGATTAATAAAGGAGGCCTTGATAATATTGTACCTTTATCGTGAAACATCTCCGCGATTGTAATGTACAGCTAGATTTCACTATATAAAAGAATAAAATGATTGATTGGCATTTGACAACAATTTTCAATGTCACTTCACCAAGATAAAGACAGAATTAAACGACAGTCATGCTGTTCATGTGATTGTTATTACCGATGAGTTAGCAATAAGAAACTTTAAAGGGAGTTCAGGAGTAGATGACGATGCAATATTAACACGATTTTTATCTGTTGACTTATTTGTGTGTGTGTGTGTGTAATTTTGCAATCGATTGTCTAATCACTTGTAGCTGTCATAATATCAAAATATTGAAATAAAATGTCATACATCAAGACTAAAAGCAGAGAATATATTTTTTTAATTGTAATTATTATTTAAATATAACTATATTTTTAATATATCGCATAGTAAAGATAATAAAGATATAAAGTCATCTATATAAGATCAGTTATTCATTATAAATTAATGTTAATACAAAATACCGAAAAAAACGTGGAGAATATGCAATAGACAATAATGAATGTAGAAAGTAGTAGCTTGAAATAATTAATATTTAGCATATCTATATTTACTCGTGACGCTTGGAGTGTTAAAAATTTTAGGCTCTCTTGTAATAAATAATTCACATAAAGATTATGTAATTATTGAAATTGAAAAATGAACCGGTATATGTGCGTCAGTGTTGCCACCAGTGAGTTTCAAATGCGCCAAACTCTGAAGACCTCTCTACCCCTCCCCCCACGGGTCACGTAGTATAGATACGTTCCCAAAGCAATAATTGTTAACATATATCAAACAAAAAGCCTTGACGCATTCAATTGGTCGACTGTTAGGACATTTGACATTCGACCACTAGACGTCGATTATAATTTTGTTGTCTATGTTTTTCTTGTGTAACTGTTCCAATGATTTCATTTTATCTCATATTATATTTCAAAGGGCAATCAATATCTTTTCGTATAAAATGTTAATATTCTTTTTCGTTTTAGAATCATACATTCTATTTCGTCACTTTTTGAGAGTAGTTTCAGAAAAGGTGCATCTGGTGAGACTCTGTAGACTTGATCCGCTAGAACCTTACTTCCACAAAAAATTATCTCTTGATACAAACTTTTTAAAATATGTTACGACTTTGTTGCATTTTTTTCTTTATCTATATTCCTATGTCTATAAACATTGTACAACAAATTCGTGTTTTGCGCCTGTTGTGTTCTCCCTTAGTTTTTCTAAACTACGTAACGGGTTTTGATACAGTTTTCACTATCGTTTAGAGAATTTCTTCCAGAAGGTTTATAATACGGTTATATTATATTCATATAAATCAGAGAACAGGGAATGCAATTTAACAAAGTCATAAGAAGGAATCTTCGGGTGCGTATATTGGCAAAGCTAGCTAAACCGCATCGGATACATAAAAATAATGTACTACAGATTTGTACATCTTAAAAATGCATACAGCCAAGTATATATAACGTATATATCCTAAGATACTTAAAGTAATTATTTTTGTGTTTTACATATTAATAAAAGATAATTATTGGTTATTTGCGACGCTATTGTGATTGATGTAATTTTAATCCTTATCTATTTCAATATTTCAGTTCTGTAAGGTAGATATTTAAGATAGATAAAAATATTACCATAATATTACTAATATGTTAATAAGTGGTTAATAATATCAATTAATATTGTAGAAAATATCACAGATTTAATATTACGCACAACAAAAAAAAATATATTTGTGTGAACTTTCTTACCTAGTTTATATTGACAGTTTGACATTGGGGAACTGTAAATATTAACGCACTAAAAATGGATCTAAATAGTTTAGGCGCTTATGACGGCATATATTGCACCCATACGAAGCCGGAGTGGATCGTTAGTATGGGATAATTCAAAAAACTTTTGTCATACATTGTTTGCTAAAACAACATTTTAATATATATTACTTAACATTATTCAATTATATTGACTAAATTCACAAATACAAACTTTTAGAAAATATGGGATCAAATCTCGAAAATCTTCCCTACGATTTATATACAAATGATTAAAGGATTAAATAAATAACTGTTTTTAATTAACTTATATTTTCTTTAATAATCTTGTGGGCCGTGATATTCCAATTAAAAGAAGAGTATTATATATCTCTATAAATAAAAAAAATAAAGGCTGCTGATTCTTAGTTGCAGCCGTATTGTTCTAAACATTGTATTTAGTAGCGGTTTTCCACAAGATTTATGACAAGATTTCACTAAATATAAAATATTGTTTTTCTATGTAGTCATACCCTAGTCTGATGGTTTCTTTTCGTTTCAAGGTTACTTTTTCAGACTCCTGTAGTATGAGCACCAATATATTATATGTTACGTATCGGTATATGACTACAACTACTCGATGCAGATTTTTGTGAAAAAAGTTTCACTTGCGTCGTGGTTTCATAATATCACATATTTTTTTATAGTAATTGCATATTACATTTTATTGTATTATTAATATTGATTCTTAGTATGTTGGTCATTGTTTGATAACGGTCCGAGAAAATATGTGCTATGTTAACATTGTTATTAAATAAGGTCGTTTAAAGTACAAAACATCTACTTTTTAGATGGAGCTTTAATCTATTTAAAAGAGGATATAAACACGGTCTCTCATTGGAGGATTTATGGCAAGCCAGGAGTAGTGACAAATCTAAAGCATTAGGTGATAGATTGGAAGAAGCTTGGGAATATGAACTACAGAATGCTAAACAAAAAGGCACGAGTCCATCATTATCTAAGGCTATTATTCGTTCATTTTGGGTTGAATATATGATATGCGGTTTCTTCGTTGGTATCCTTTTCATTATTATATGGTAAGTAATGGGTAAACAGAAAAAGAATCACACAATTTAGACACGTCCACGCATTGTGTAACCTGTATTTATGTCTTTTTAGGCCTCTGATTCCGTACGTGTTAGCCTTATTCATTGCATATTTCTCCGGAGAGAAAACTGAGGAAACTTACAGAAATGCACATATTTACAACTTTTTGTTGAATTTTTTAAGTGTATCTACGGCTTTGATGTTGAACCATTTACAGTTAAGTCAAAGTCGTGTGGGTATGAGAATAAGAATAGCTAGTTGTTCTTTATTATATAGAAAAGTAAGTATTTATGTGAAGGGTTCATGATTATTTTAAATAATAGGTATAACAATTATACTAATATCACGATTTTCTTGTTAGATATTAAAGCTCGACCGAACGGGTTTAAACAAAACAGAACCTGGACAAGTGATAAATTTGATGTCGAATGATGTAAACAGATTCGATTTGGTGACTTTGTTCCTGAATTATTTATGGGTTATGCCTATTACGTTACCAGTTGTTTCTTACCTTGTTTGGCAGCATATTGGATGGGCTACACTTGCCGCACTCGCTGTTGTATTCCTACAAACAATTTTAGTACAGGGTAAGATATGTTTAAGTACTATACAATAACAATACTTTTGGTAAAGGCATTACCGTCTTTGACAATCTTTTAAAATGATTAAATATTGATTTTGATTTGATATAATTGATATTGACGAAAATATTGACCAAGGCCATACAGATGATACGAAAGAATAACTTAGAAACGAAGCCTCACGATGATTTTCAGTTTTTTTATTTATTATTCACATTATTGATGTCATCGTTCATAATTATTATTAATTTCTCCTATTAAATACCTGTCGGTAGCCTATATTTAATTTTCCTTGTTTACTTTATTGCATTTATTATAACAGTCTTAACGTTGTTTACATACATTTCAATAAGAACTGGTTGCGTTAAGGACCTTTACAGACATAATAAACAGAAAAAATTACATATACATTTTGTTATGTTATTTGGAACGAAAACTCTGTTATAAATTTGAAGCACTTAGTTGTAGCGCACTTGACAAAATATGATTATATGAAAATTAGACCTTGAGAGCTAAGTGTTTCGTAGGTGATTCGGATACTGCGTTGCGATATGAGTTGGAACTGTATAATAATGTGCCTGTACTTTCCGTGACTAGAAACATCGCGACGAATCCTTAATATAGTGCTAGGGTACCATCTAAAGGCCTCCTAAATAGTTACCACCCTCAAGTTTAAATGACTCCAAGCACGCAAAGGTGTAATTAAGCGCATAAAGTGTACTTAGCGGCCAGTCTACGCTTAGGACGTTACTATATTTTTTACTGTATCATGAGAGAAAGGCTGAATTGTAGCTGATGGTAAGTACAATACAATCGAAAAACTATGACGACCACAGAGAATTATACAAACTATCGGCAGTCATCACTGTCATGCCGACCTCCAAGTATCTCTGTAGCTATATGTGCCCCGACAGATCCCGAAAAGCGACAATCTACAAGAGTCATGGTGATCACTATGTGAATGATGTTCACAGATTAGTTGCCTATAGTTACCGTACAATATCGCATGTTAGACCACATCCTTCCAGATGAGACTATGCCGCTTACAGAATACATCCAAATTATTAGTTTGCGGTAGAAACTTTAAATATTATGAAAATTCTACTTAAATAATATAATTTACTTTTCAGCATATTTGAGCAATCTTCAAGGAGTACTAAGAGGTAAAATAGCTAAACGAACAGACGAGAGAGTAAAGGTGATGAGCGAATTAGTAAATGGTGTACAGGTAATTAAAATGTATGCTTGGGAGAAACCATTCGAAAAACTGGTAGATAAATTACGAAAGTAAGTATCAGTAAAAAAAACAATATATATGTAATAAGTATTTTGTATTTTATTAATTCGCTTAAAATTTACAGGCTCGAAGTCAGCTTTGTTATGCGGACATCAATGATTAAAGGATTTTCCACAGCGCTATCAGTGTTCACGGAACGGTTTATACTCTTTGCTGCAGTTGTTGCTTTCGTTGTGTTGGGTGGCGAAATTCGCGCAGAGATCACTTTTTCACTTGTGCAGTATTTTAACCTTTTACAACTGGCGTGCAACATATTTTTCCCTCTGGCGTTGGCCTTTTTAGCTGAAACAAGAGTTTCTATCAGGCGAATTGAGGTTTGTACCATAAGTATTGTAATTATATCACTCCTCGCGACTGTTAGAAGTATTACGTGCAAAATATTTTAATTAATCAGTTGCATGAAATCATATTGACGTAGGCATATCTATATCTGCTTAAAAAGTCATAGTCTAAGACTGATATGTTGATTTTTATCATATATGTTTTTTATCATACAGTATATTTATAAATGATAACAATGGATTTGGTATTGAAATTTTATAAAAATCGGAATTATCTATAGAAATAAAATTGAATAAGTCTGACGTTGTGCGCGCTCCACTCCAGAACTATTAGGACAAATTTCGATCATCTTTTGTTTTTTTCTTAGACAATTGGTCCTTATCTAGAAGAAATATAACACGATAGCTTCATTTAATACAAAGTGATTACAATTTTAAGAAAGTACGTTATTTATAAGCACTACACGTTCAACGATGCATTTTTTTGCTATGCAGAAATGGAGCAACCGGTGTACTGCTCTTTTTTCTGTACATAAAATGTATTGTTAAGATAGTAAACGTCACACGCGAAGTTTCGGCTATCAGCTAGTATTAAATACACAGACTAATTAAAACGAACTGTGTCAGTTTTGTCTAAATACTCTCTCTTATCTTTTGTAGGAATTTTTGTTGTTAGATGAATTAGATACCGGAAAAGAAAAACTGATTAACATAAGCAGCAATATTCTAAAACCTAATCTAATTCTGAGCAACGGCGCAGAAAAAGAGAAAGATCTAGAAAAAGATAAGCCGAATCCAGGTAATCTGGTGTTAACGGGAGTAACTGCAAGTTGGCAGCCAGACCCTATAGTCAACACTTTAAGGAATATTACACTCACTGTTCAACCTGGTCAATTTATTGGTGTCGCTGGACTTGTTGGATCGGGCAAGGTAATGAGTTAAAATATAAAACATAGAAATGTCAGTCCTACAATTGGTTTTTTTGGCAACTAATATTCTAGATTATTAATGCCATTGTTGAGTAGGCAATAATATTATAAGTGTCCTCTGATAATTACAATTTTCTAACAAGATGGTAGTTTAGAACTTTCCGTGAAGTTTTTGTAACATCTCTGAACTCATATTAATATTAATAAATAAATTTATAAATAAATTTTTTATCCATTACACTCGTGCACAATAACCGAATTATATTACGTTAAATACCACCAATATTACAAAATATAGTCATAGTCAAATAATACAAGTCTATGAATAAAATATAAAAGTGACATGACAGAATAGATCCCACCAAAAACCTCCCAACAATAGTTGTTAACTAATGAGAAAAAATCACATTATGAAATTATTTGATTTACATTTCAATTATAATAATAATAATATATAATAATAATAAATATGTCATTAGGAAAATGCAAATAAGCTTCGTGTATGCCTGTAAATAAAATTAGATTTGTTTAAATACATATATTTATAATACAATTACAGTCACTGATTTGCTTATAGTTATAGTTTCAACATGTTCTAAAATATTATTTGAATTCACAGACATCTCTATTACAATTGATACTGGGAGAACTGAAACCATCACATGGAACTGTATCATTAGGCGGCTTTAGAATATCATATGCTAGTCAAGAACCGTGGCTGTTTGTCGCTACGATCAGGCAAAATATTCTGTTCGGGTTACCATATGACAAAATTCGTTACAAAAAGGTAATTTTTTTTTTATTTTGCAATTTTAGTAATGGTTAGTAATGTGTTTGTTGAATGGTTAAAACTAGTGGAACGTGTTCTTCTGATGTATACGCTATTATTTACTGATGTATACGCTATTATTTACTGATGTATACGCTATTATTTGTATTGTAAAAGAATAACAAACAGTCGTCTTCACAAACTTACTCATTTATAATGTTATTAGGATAGGGTTGGCATTATAAATCCAGCTTAAAAAGCGCCATTTACAATGTTTTAGTTTTAAATGAATTTTTATATATTTATGTATAGTCCTCGTTAAACTTTTTGACCGCTTTGAATATATTTTTATCACAAATTCATCATCATCAAAAATATTACAAATTTAGGAATAGATACGTATTGCATTATACTTATAATATCGAGACAACTAGAGGATAAATGATTGGCAATTATAGATTCCTATAATAATATTTTAACTTTGTTTTGTATTAAACGCTTGACTACATTACACGCAACTCCAAATTTACGTTTATATTCAAAGTGGCCAAAAAGAGAACTGTAATGTAATTTCAATTTTATGTGCAAGGAGAAAGTCGATATATATGAGAAATGAAGGTTAATAATGTTGAATATCTCATACAAGCAAAAGACTTCAAATTTATACAACCAACGTGGTCGTGAAGGTCAAATAGGTTGCCAGCCTTTTTAATAATAATAACGTATCTAATTTTTTTATCTAGAAAATATAAAGTACCTCCTAGAAAAAAAGTATTTTTTATATTTAATTTTTCATTTCCTTGAATACATTTTTTAAGTTTTTAGAACATGCTAATAATTTGTTTTTCTTTTAAACTTTCATAATTACTTTTACAATATTAGATTACAAGTTAGATTCAAATCGATTAAGTGTTGTTTTTAAATACATATATAGGAAAACACTCAGTGAAAACGGAGGTCGCGGGTATAGAGAATTCAATAAGAAGCAAAATAAACAAATAATAAAGATCCTAAATAAATTATTTTCGTATATTTTATTTTTATTCAAAATTATAATTATCAAAAATCAAGTAGGATACGTTATAAAGAATTATTGGCAGCTCTAATGTCATAGTAGCCATTTCTCCATTATTATCTGTGCCCGACAAAATGAATGCACTGCACTTCCCTAATACTTATTATACTCTTTGCACTGCACGCAATCTACAAAAACAACCAATGAGAGATCTATAATGTATCGTTAATTGCTATTATCGTGCCGGCCTACAAGCTTATTTGCTTGATATACAGTGGCTGAACCCGGAACTTGAAAAAATTAAAAAGAGTGATCATACCGTTCATAGTTTATCACCATTTGCATCACAGAGTACTTTATAATATAGGTAAATTTGCATGCTGGCAGTGATCCAGTCGGGTATATACGTTCCTCGGCTTGTATATTGGAGATACACTCTCTATTAGAAATTTATAGAATGCATATTTTATATAGCTCAAAAACTTCATGAACTGAACAAGGATATCTATCTCTTTTAGACAGACATATATGCTTATCATATCAACTTTCAAGTACGACATAAACGAGATTATCATTATAGCTGATCTATATAAATATATAATATGTGTATTATTATTGTAGAGTTTATGTAGGAGATAATCTAACAAACTACTCATTCGATTCTGAAAATTTTCTCACTAATAAGAAGTTCCATTATCTTTGGGTGACTTATCTTATTCGGATTAAATCTTCTACTGTAATTATCGCGTACTTGCGCTTAATATTTTACACTGCTATTTTAAAGAGTTACAATCTATAAATATGATTTTTGAAGGTAATCTATTAAATGGTAATTTTGACGTTCACAAGCGCTTTCTTAGGGCCTAAATTGAATAAAGCATATTTTGATTTTTTGAAACTACTGACCCGATTCAAAAAAAGAATCTTTACTGTTAGTATGCTATTTTAATCTAGACCGCTATAGACTGACTATATTTTAGTATTATTAGTTTATCTATTATAATTAACGTTACAAAGTTACTGGCAGTTGCTTAAGAAGTTACCTACTTAATATGAGTATACAAATATTAACTTTTATACCAATATAAGAAAATTACTCTGTTCATATAAGTAATTAACATGATATTAAGGATTTGCTAAATATCTTTTGGCACTATAAAGAGGTAAAATTTGCATTTAAAGAAACTACTGTTCCAATTATAAGAATGCTCACGTAAACGTAATGAATTTTGGTTGTCATGAATTTTTATAATATCGTCAACGTACGAAATTACGGGCGGCTGCTTAGAACTTATAAATCGAATTACTTTGCATATATAGCACTTAAGTAAATCGATTACAAGGTATTTATACTATCTGTTTAATTATATAACAATAGTATTGATAGTACAACTTGTTTATAGGTCGAGCGAATCGCGTCACGCTGAACAGAATCGTAACCTTTTTCACTGTGTTCACCACGTCTAGTCTGTGGTTAAAATCGATACGGTATCGCGCTATGCCTTAACTATTAAATAGAGTGCGAGAGAGACAACTGCAGCTCGAACTGATTGTATCTAAATAAAATAGACGAAATGAAGATTTCATATTCACCTATTTCCTTCTACAAAATGGAAACAATTATTATTCGTTTTTTTTTCATGTGTATTGTTTTATTTATTATAGTCGACATATGTAATTGCGCAAAGTCTGAAAACGGCTATATAATATGGACATTTTAGTACTTTTAGAAGTCTTTTTTTAAATATTTAATTTATGAAAAATAATTAAAATATAAGAATATGTCAGTCGTAGACAAAGATTGCATGGTATACAAATATTTAGCTTAGTTTCATTATACAGGAGTAAAACAAAGGTGTATGTTTGTATGGAATAAAAGCCGACCCGCTCACGGTTCTTCTTCAGTAGAGTAGGTATTGCAATATCTTGCCTGAATACGTTGCTTGATTATATCGAAGATTTAATCCGAGTTGTGTCTAAATCGTAATTTCAATGTTGTCTTCATTAGAATCTAATACTTAACTTGAACGGACCAGAGGTAGACTTAAAAGTGTCAAGAGGGTTAATTCCATATGAAGAACATTCCAGGATATTGATTATTGAGCTACTACGTTACGAACCATATGACAAATATTCGTTCATTGTTCAATAGCTGTTTCCTCATTATTGCGCATTGATAAACTTGTAGGCATATCGCATTTAATCGGTCATTGTAGCGTTCTTTGTTTTGACTGTAGGTTGTTACAGCGTGCGCTTTACTCCGTGATTTCGAACAACTTCCGTCTGGTGATACTACGCTGGTCGGTGAAAGAGGCATCAGCCTTAGTGGTGGACAAAGGGCACGTGTCGGTCTTGCTCGTGCATGTTACAGACAAGTAAGTTATAATTTATTATATATGCATATAAATAAAATTGAAGCGTCATTTGTTTACCCGGGCTAATCTTGGAAACGGCGGTGCCAATTTTGATGAGACTTTAACAGAAGTGATATTAATTCGGTACAATGGTTTGAGGGGATAACTAGTTACAATGAAAAAAAAATTACTACACATTTAATCTAGACAAAAAAAAACACGTAATTCCATGTAATAATAAAACTATTTGCAAAAGATCAAAGTAGCATATATAAATTAATATATAATAATTTCAAAGTAGTAGTTTTTAAAGACCCTAATTCGTTAAGACAAATGGTCTTTATTTATATGAAAAGAGTTTACTTGTATAACATGAACTGTTTCTATTTTCTTTGATTGTACATATTGATGGTAACTTTGACGTTCATAAGCGCCTTCTGAGGGCCTAAACTGAATAAAGTATTTTTGATTTTGATTTTGATGAAAGTAAGCTACTTTATGTATGTATATATTTTATAGACAAGATTTTTTGTTTATTCTATTCAATAATGTATTCTACGTTGAAGTTATAGTATGAAAATTAACAAAATTTAAAATTAGGCTTGCTTATAAACAAAAACTTATTTTGCCTACCGTAAATTGTTCGCCTTTACAATGTTACATCGTCCGACAACGACGCGACACTTTAAACACATTCGCTCGACAGCCAGAATATAAACAAACTTTTTCATAATCATAGTGACCTAGATTATATAGTAGTGACTCCCGTCCTAAACCAAGTTCGTGGCAAAGGTCGGTTAACGAAAGAATAAAGAGGTATGTGTGTTATGACCACACGAAAGAAGTGAAAATTTCTTTGTAAAAACTACAACAACAAAAAGCCAACGTCACCTGGTGTTCCCAGGTGGTTACCTATTTAAGATCTGACCGGGCCCGACGTTGCTTATCTTCGATAATCGGATGAGAACCGGTGTTTTCAAAGCTCTACCCGACACAGTGTTTACTTCCGCCACTTTTCGTTACACAAAAAGGTCGCGGATCAAAATTTCAAAACCTACCATCAGAAGTTTCACTATAAAAATATTTGAAATATCGATAGTGTTCCTAAAAAAGCCAATGTTTCCTTGTAAGGCGATCAAAAATTTGCCTTGCTAGTGCACAAGGGCTTTACTAAAAATATGTAGAGATCATGAAAATTGCATTGGAACAGACTGAAGCTAATGACAATATATTTGATATTGATGTAACACTCACAATAACTAACTAAAAAAAGAATTTATTCTGTTGACCTTATATGGATCCTTGTTATTTGCTAGGCCGTTTGGAAAAGTGTGATAAAACTAAAATTTAAATATTTAAAACATTTTTACATTAAAAAATAGTTAATGTAAATAGGTTATCTTAAAATTCAATTACTATAAGTAAACCACGCGACAATTTAAATAACGGTAGAGGCTGCATATACATTCTATTGTTGTTATAGTGAGTACACGTTTGTTAACATATTATTGTAATTCAATTACTCTATGATTCATGAGGCTATGAGTTGTTATACAAGGTTTTAAATAATGAAAAAAACAACTATTATACATTTTGAGTATATTATGTAACAATAAGAAATTTATCTGAGTCAATCTAGAAATAAGAGAGAGTACCAACGGATCCACAATTCACGACCAATCGCAGCGCCGCTAGCAGATTAAGCGAGATAAATACGTTTAGGTGGACTTTACATGTATAAAAAGTTAAATCAATGTATATTTTATGCACAGGCGGACTTATATTTACTCGACGATCCGTTGTCAGCCGTGGATACTCACGTCGGGAAGCACCTCGTCTCCGAATGTGTCAATGGTTTGTTGCAAAATACTACACGTATTTTGGTAACGCATCAACTTCATCACCTGAAAACTGCGGACAAAGTCATTATATTACGTAATGTAAGTTATTTCAATTAATAATATTTTAAGTGATTTATTACACAGCACTTTGAATACTTTGAATGTCTTTATTGCAATTGTACACAATACCAACTTCTAAATTTTCCATTATTAAGTGTAATTCTGGGGAGTTTAAAGCTTATTATTAATTGGTATTTATTTGCATCAATTACTTCATAATTTTAATTAATAATATCTTAAGGGAATTATTATACAGCAGTTTTAATACTCTGAATGCCTCAATTGTAATTATATCTAAAACCAATTTGTAAATTTTCCATTATAGAATAAAGTGTGGCACTTGGGAGCTTAAAGATTATTATTCATTGTTATTTGTTCATGTGAATCGCTTTCGAAAATTAGACATAACTATAGGTGTATAACAAAAACGACAGACCTTACGCTAACTAAATTTATAATTGATCTAGTTTTATTAGTGTTCCTAAAAACCAAACAGTGTCGCTAATAATTCATAATATAGTTAAACAGAATTCGAGCTGCTCTCAAGACGAAACACAAAGAAGGATATATTTTGCCCAAGTGAAATGCGTAAACCGCCATGAAAAATATGTACCGAAAATACTATTAACACCTTAAGTAGTATGATGTATATCTTTTTATATATATAATTTTTCTGTGCGTGTGTATATGACTTACTTCCTCCTAAACCGCTGGATAGATTTTGATGAAATTTTTGTGTTGTCAATGCGGATTCAAGAATACTTTTATAGACTGCAAAAAATAAATAAAAAAATAATCTGAAACCATCTTATGAAGTATTAATAATAATTTTACAAATCATAGCATAAACTCGTATTTTAATAACATAACGTAAAATAACAAATCGAAACTGGCGACCCGCAGGCATTTATTAATATTATTAGTATGTGTATAGATAACTATTTATTAAGTTAAGAGCAATGATTAAGTAGAGGAATTATTAGTCGAGTCATGCGTGTCATGGATATTTTAAGTTGTCATTGTCATTATTTCCTCAATGATGTGCGACTTTGTTTAGTGACGAACACTTAATAATTTAGCCTGATATCGATTTGTAAGGTTCAGAATGACTAATGAGCTATTTCATTCAGTTATTGAATTTTTCTTATCAGATATTTAAATGTTTTTGCACTATCATAACATTTCATTACTTATGCATGAACTTGCATTATTCTCTGGTACTTTTTAGTCTGGTGAAACTATGAAAGCCCGTCAGGCCAATATCGTTGTCAGGGCGAAAAAAAAATCTCTAGTATTGTAGATAGCTTTAATGGTTATATATATGTATAAATGGTGTTGATGTCAAAATGTATGCGGTACGTAAGCTTTTAATGAAATTCTAAAAAATACGAGCACTCCTTAAGTTTCCAGTATTATAGTAATTTTAATAGATCTTTTGAAATTTAGCAAGCAAATAGAAAATTAATTACTGAATTACATATACCTACTACCCGTCCACAAACACAGGACAGACAATGTTTATAAATGTAATATTAGTGTTCCTTTATAGTAAGCTAACTTCGTCCACGATTGTTTCTTTAAAAATCAACTATATAAGATATTTATTTATTTTGGAAAAAATATAAAACGAGTCTTTTTTCTTACTTAATTGCTATATAGTAATAGATCTAAGTTCAAATGTGGCGGATTTTTATATATGTATAGGAATTGAATTTCCAAGAGACCTTCCTTATTAATCTATATTATAAAAGGAATCTGCATGCAAATTTTTACGATCCTACTAACCCCAGTAATTTAGGCTGTGAGTTGATAGGTCACTCAATTATTCTTATATATAAGATAAATATCCATAATTATTTTTTGTAATAACAAAATGCATATAAAAACGATATCCTTAACCTTTACTATTATTGTCACATCTTGTATTGCGAAATAAATAAATTAAAATCATATTGGAGTGTAGGTATGTATCAAATAATAGGCGTCTTATGAATGATCGTAATATGAATTTTATTTAAACAGTTGATATTTTATCTTATTATACTTAATAGTGATAAAGCTGTGTCACTAGGTAAACAAATATTTATGTATAATTAATTAGTGATGTAATGCTACTGCTCTTTGTAATCTTACAACCGTAACCTACATCGCCATTTTTATTTTATAATGCGTGTCTTCTTTACATTTCGAATTTTCAGACATTGGGTACTTTACATTTACATTAGTCATGGGGTGTTTTTGTATTTGTTGTAAGCAACTTTTGTTGTTTTCCAACTCATTATGTCATTTTAATCGTATTTTAAGCTATACAATTTGTTCCTCAGACAGACATGTTCGTATTAATACAGAATTTTAAGGAGCTTTACTGATGTTTCCTCAATTTTTATATACATGACATACTATTTAGAATCTGAGATGAGCAGCATGCATTTGACTAGGTGTTTATACTGTTGATTTTTTTACTACAGTCCTGTTTCTGGTTTCGGTATGTTATCATCTGTCGTTACACTGTGTTACTAATTATTTGCAGGAGAAATTGTGGTTGAACAATGAAGTGTAAAATCCTGTCTGCATGGAAGTTGAAAAAGCGAATTCGTAGCTCACTGGCTGGGCTCTTTTTTACTGTGTCACAAGAGCTCTCAGTTACAGAAAGTATATATGTATATAGAAATGAGTATAGAAAAATACATAGTATAGCATTGATTTATATATTTAATAGTATATTACTGGATAAGATAAATGTATAATAAAAATTATATTGAAATTTACACCAGTTGTAAATGTGACTAACAGATGCTAGTGCTTGTGAGAATTCATAGTTTTTATTATTCATTATAATTATAATGGTTTTCACATGAAATCTGCTGCTATTATAGTGTAATAATTTTAATTTATGTTATTGTTCAAAAATGACTAACTGGAAAATTTCGCTAAATTACGTAGAGTTTTTTTTATAATAGACAAGCTACGAATATGTTTAGATCTATCCACTTGACATTGACGCTAAAATGAACATATTGTTAGCACGTGCACGCCACTTTTGATTTAAATATATAAAAAACTGCCACTTGATGAAATACTTCACCAGGCCCAACAAGTACCAAAACGTCAGGTTTAAATACAAAAATTTATTCGAATTACCAAAAACAACAAATTTTGTAATGCTAATTACAAAAAATCTTCTTCACTTTTCGAGAATTTTCTCCTTCGATATTTTTATTTCAGAAAAGTGTCGTGTTGTTTTGTATTAAATTATAGTTATTTCTTTCGCAGGGAGAAATAGAGACCCAGGGCGATTTCGACAAAGTCTCCAAATCACCTTTATTCGCTGAACTATTAGAAGAAGAACAACCTGAAGATGTCGCACGTACCCAAATTCTACGACAGCGCACCACATCGATTCAGGTATTACCTATAATATTTTAGTTTTAAATAAATTTGTGACTTGATTAATAGACACATATATTTCTTTACTAACAGATTACCGCAAATCCGTTCATTTAAAATGCTTTGTTTATTCCTCGAAAACTGTAAACTTTTTCTCGAAAAATATTATTAAAAGGTTTATAGTAGCGTTATCTCTTATGATACCTGTATAATAAAATAATCCATCTGATAGATCTGGACACAAAGATCTGAAATTTGTGCACGTTAGTAAAGTATCAATCAAATGACGTAATCATTTGTTAAAAAAGATTAATATAAAGTCTTGATGGATGGTTGCGCATTTGTAATACGGAAATCCATAACCTCTGTAAAATGCATATAATCATATCTATTAGAATTTAACGATTCGGTGTATCTTTAAACAAATTTTAAAGAAATAGATAAAGAATGGAAATTTAATTTAAATACTATAATTAGTGAAGTTACACACTTTTGTTTAAGTTCAACCTCATGGCCACTTAATCATAGTGTATTAGACAAGATTAATTTTACCCTTAAGAAATAGGATTAAGTTACGAGCGCAATAACTAATGCAAAAATTAATTGGGCAACTAATACTTGTATGAGATATCTATTTCTCTCAATTTTTGTTTACTAAATAATTAGTGGAAAATAAAAATAAAAGTAAAAATTAAATGGGATATTATATATGATAAAAAAGAAGAAACATTTATTCTAATAAATAATCTTTAATGAAATATAAATACATTTTGACGAAACACACGATAAGAGCGTGTTTTAGAACGTAATTCATATACTTGTAGGTATATGTGCAAAGTTAAAATAGTTTCATACTTGTGTAAATAATTACCTACTTGTCTACTAGCTCTTTATATTTATATAAACTCTGAACAGTTCTCAGGAAAGTTGGTTGTGTATCAGCTTATTTAAATTCAAATTCAGGGGATACAGCTGGCAAACTGCCACGGGACCCCGAACTTCCGGAACCTCCGATTTAAGGAACTCTGGGGGACAAGACAGACTATGTAACTTGAATTTACTAAAATTCAATTACAATGTGGCGATTTTTACTTTGGCCCATCCAATGAATATGTTACGCGCCTCAAATATTCCTCAACTATTTACGCCACTTTTAAATTTTTATTTTTACAAGCGTTAACAGTTTTCAAACTAGTCAACCATATTTATTAGATATGTTAAAATGTATTTTGTTCTATAATTAAGCGTTAAATTAACTGTACAGCAGCTCTTGTGTACGTTTTTAAAATTATGGGTGACAATTTTTTTTTTATTAGGAAAACCAAACTGCCTGTTAGTCTTAAAGCTTTAACGGCTTTAACAAGATATTGCTCGGGGTTATACCTAAACACATTTTTTTTTGACATTATGTTGATAATTTGGTATCATTTGGATATAGTTATATCATTTATTTTAAAATAATGAGCCATATGGTTACATTTAGTGCAATTGAGTATATTGTTAATTTACTTTCTCGTTATTTAAACAAAATATCTGTTTAATTAAGATTTACAAACCTTATGCTGAATCAATAACAGTATTATTTACAAAGTATTTTTGTTTTATTTAGTCTCATATAAGTACAAGCACTACACAAGATGGTGGTGTCGCTGAAGAAGAAGATCAAGAAGAAACCGCAGAGATGACAGAGTCAGGTAAAATATAAAATATTATCTTTGTATGTAACAACGCGTATCAAGTGCATCTTTTAATCGCTATATTAAATAAGAAAATGACACTAAACTTAGAATCGGTGCCAAAGATAAGATATCAGCTTAGAACATTAAAGCATGGGGCTTTATTGATATTTGTATAAAATAAATCTTGTGATAACTGGCAATCTCGTTACAAGTTATAATTATGTAATTTACACAGTATATTCTATGTTCAAGATAAAAAATAACGTAATACATATAGAAGATAAAGGCCATGTCAATAAATTTTCTAATCATACTTATAATTTTTGCACTTCGGAGATTCGTTATAAAGGTCCGAAGTTAAAAATATATGTATATTAAAGTTTAATTTTTTTTTAGTTATCCAGTGACTATTTCATCTTCACTCTTCTACTGTTCATTGATATATAAATAGAATTACATAATAAATTTAAGAACCAAAATATTGTACTTTAATGCTTAAGTACCTACTATTACATTTTTCCATTTTTTTAATTTATTAAGCCCTAAAACACAATGTATTCTTGGTTTTATCGACCTATCAAATAACGTTTATTTCTGTTATTTTATGCAATGTTACACTTGAAACACATTTTTATTGTTTCTCTATATATTCAGCTTTATTCCGCTTCACGCATTTGTATCGTCTATTGCCACCATGCGTGGCCTCAAAAATTGAATACTCTAATTATGTTTCAACATTGAAATAAAAAATATTATTGGCAATAAGGTCGTGATGATCGAGTCATTTGACCGATGGAATATCAATTTGATATCCGCAGGTTCGAACCCTGTCACGTACTAACAAATTTTTCAGAATTCACGTACATATACTAATTTAGATTAGTAACACTATCGGCTGACCGTGAAGGAAAACATCGTGAGGAAACCTAAATCTGAGAAATGTTCTTGTAGTACTACTGTATCTGGAAAAATATAGAACTGTGAATTTCTCGAAGCTTGAAATCGCCAATAGGTCGTGGGCTGGTGTGGTGATTATGCCCATACTTTCCTAAGAAGAAACCTATGGACTGGCAGTAGACCTCTTGCTATCTGGTATTGATAATAAAACAATAATTTTGAAACAGTGTTATAAAGCATAATATATTATTAAATCTTTTATCAAGTAAAGTAATTTTAGAAAAACATAATCACCAATGCTAATGCTTGTGAAATAAAATAACTTCCGGAAAGACACTATAATCGATGATGGTCATGTTTGTGAAGTAAAATAAATTTTGAAAGATATTATCGACGATGGTCATTGTTGTGAAAAAAAAATTCTGAATGATATTATAATCGACGATGGCCATGTCTGTAAAATAAAATAACTTCTGAAAGACATAATCGACGATGGTCATGTTTGTGAATTAAAATAAATTCTGAAAGACATAATCGACGATGGTCATGTTTGTGAATTAAAATAACTTCTGAAAGACATAATCGACGATGGTCATGTTTGTGAAATAAAATAACTTCGGAAAGACATAATCGACGATGATAATATCTGCAAAATAAAGTAAACTTTCAAAAATGTAACCGACGACGTTAATTTTTTGCGCCATATCAGATTAATTTTATTATTAAAAAAATGCTTCAAAAACAATTTTTTTCCTGAACTAAAATGTCTCTAAGAAGACGGCAAAACCATGCTTTAACCGTTATTTATGGTATACACAGGTCGCGTGTCTGGTGCAGTTTATAAACAGTATTTCCGCGCTGGAGGTGGATTTGGTATACTATTTCTAACTGTCATGTCGATAATACTCGCACAAGTGGTCACCTCTGTCAGTGACCTTTGGCTGACGCATTGGTAAATATAACTTTTAGTCAAATAAATTTACGTCATTCGCGGTAACTGTACCGTATCACGATGATACAGCGTTTGTTTGAACTACTCCATTTAACACATATTGATAATACAGTAGGCAAATATTTGTATTTTATTATACAATTATTTAACACTCGGAAAACATTCATCGTTTATTTACAAATAATAAATAACATATGCTATGAATGACATAAATCTAGTTCATGGCATTGCAAATAAAGTCACTTCTTTTTGACGTTTTAAATTTTTCGGGATGTGCCATATGTGTTTGAAAATATCACAGGATTTTTGAAGTTATACTTTTTTGGCGCGTTAGGGAAAAATGATGAGAGTAAATGTTTATGATGCGCGCGCAAACCGTCACGAAAAGCCGATACTCTGAAGTTAGCTATAGTCTACATTTTAGTATTTTCATAACAGATGTCGCTAAATGTATTAAAAAAAAGTTATGAACAAAGTAAAACTAAGGACATCTACGTATTGCGTGAGAACTGACAACTGTATTCACGATAATTATTTATTTCTATTGTTAGTGTCGTTTTTTCACAACAGATGTCGCTAAATTTATTCAAAAAGTTACCAACAAAGTAAAAATAAGGACATCTGCGTATGTTTGCGTGAGAATTGACAACTGTATTCACGATATTTATTTTTTCTATTGTTAGTGTCGTTTTTTCTACAAACATAGAATAAGGCGAAAGATAAATTTTTTGATAAGATTTTTATCTTGTTACGCCAAAGAAGTATAACTTGTAACGCGTGTGCATAAGTGTAAGTACACACACACTTTTTTTTAAGTCGATCACTATAAGCAGTACACCGAAGAGTTAATAGGACGTGTTATCGTTGTGTGTCTGATGTTTACAGTCCAGTCGGTTACGAGTCCCTTGCATCCAAATATACTTATAAAAACATAAATATTATACATATCTTTTTTATGTTATAAAATAACAGTCATGTAGATCACCTAATGTTAAACGGTCAATGGAAGTTGAATGAAACTGAAGCGTTTCGGTTCGAAGCGATAATGGCTCGGTTGATAGCGTGTTCGGACATCACGTCGATCGACTTTAATTCGAATGCTTACAACTGAGTCGGAGTTTTCGGTGAAGGAAAACACCGGGATGTCACCACAGCTTGGTTGTATGGGTTCTTCTAAGGCCGCCGCTCTCTAGCTATTACCTTCTAGTAGAAGATATGTTACCAAGCACCTACAGTTGGGTTCCGGCAGCTGCACTTGAAAGCCAGTCTACTTCTAGGTTTAACGTATTTACCATCTTAGACCACATCGCCATTTAACATCAGATGAGATTGCTGTCAAACGCTAAAACCTATAAAGTAAAAAAAAAATAGCTACCATACTAAGTATTAAGTTGTATGTCGCAGGGGTACTAAACACACACAACTAACGAACACAGGTATACCCAGGCTCAGAATAATAATTTGCGGTTCACACAAATAATTGACGACATGAGTGAATGAAGGTGATATGTCATAAATTTGTAATATGGAAATGCGCTCCAAAGTTTGGTTATATCTTTGATCATACTATATGTGCAGTTTGGGTACTCTAGTTGATTTTTATTTATAAGACTATTTACGCTAAGCTTTAAGTTAAAAAAAATATTGTATATCAACTGATTTCTTAAATTGTCCTGTAGGGTATTTGAATCCAGAACACGCAGCCGCGACGGTAACAACAAGACGACTGCTTAAACCGTTGCGCCACCGTACATTACATATTTGTTTTGTGAACTGATTTGTAACATTTCATCTATAAATGCATAATATCAACAACTCTCTTCATGAAGGAACTGAGCTGTGCAAGCGCTATTCCTTTTCAACTATGGAACTCTTGGTGGAGTTACATACACAAGTTGAATTTCAGAGTGACAAAAAAAATGTATGTTGTTTTAGGATGAACGATATAAAAGTTACATCCACTAATGGGTCACGTAATGAATTGGGTAATATGACGTTATTGAATAACACAAGGGACTCGGATGATTCGAATGTAACGTTGTCGCTGACTACTATCGCACCGGTTTCTACGGCGATGCCACCGAATCTTACCGTCATCGGTACCATGGTGAAAACAGCTATAACTATGCAAAACTTAACTACCACGGAAGATCATAACACCAACCATTCGTATTACATTTATATTTGGGCGATCGGAATACTTGGTTGTATTATTCTTACTACCGGTCGGTGAGTATTAAATCATTTTGTTTTATATATAACTGAGAACATGAGACCGAATCTCCCCATTACAGTATGACCATGTATTACTAATAATAATAAGACTTTATTGCACATCTGGAAAATAGACAAAGTTACACAACAATTTACAATATACGTGTGGTATGTGCACACTTAAGCGGCCTTATCGATTAGAGCGATCTCTTACAGGCAAAACTTAGAAGGCATTTCATTTTTTAAATAAATTTCCAGGTGGCAATACAAAAATACACACAAAGGGATAAAGACTACAGAAAAAAGTATTTAATACTAATAATAATGGTAACATATAAGCCATATGTATTAAAAACACATTCTCCATTACCATACACACTGAGTAAATAATAAAGTAAAATGATAACTGAACACCTGATCATCAATCTGTCAATATTGTGAAGGTCTCTATACTCTCTGCTATCTTACTCATTCGTCCATACGTTTCAAACATATTTTACTTATGCAAAATTTGTCCTGACATTTACAAACACGACAATGGAATGATTAGCCAATAAGATGCAACCGTTCTGAATTGATGCGTGTATATACATTCAGACATTGCTGTATATACACAAACATATATACATTATTTAATGGGGTTTTCTCATAGGATCCTAGTATGTCATGTATTGTTCATTTTCGATTTTCAAATTTGCTTACTTGTTTCTGTGCTGTGTAATATTTATGAAGTGTTACTTAATATACCTTGGTTATTGTACAAAAGTCAAGTGGGTTGGATAAATAACATGAAACATGAGTACTAAAATGGTATAAAACCTCCCTGAAATTTTCTACAAAGGGGTCGCGATCTTGTTATGAAACTAAAGCCGTCAAAGAACGAGACTTTGTAAACCGGAATAATTACCCACATGATAATGGCGGTCATAATATCATTTTTCTACTATATATTTTATATCACATGTTAATTTTAATTATGTAACAAAATAGACTAATTACATATATATACAGCGTGGTTGTAAATGTAATGTAATTACTCAAAGACTAAGTTTTTATCCCCACTATCTCTCGATATATTAAGTAGATTTTATGTATACTCATGTATTTATCAATATTTATAGTATGTATAAAATCATTGTAAAACATCACTAGCTTTTGATCGCGTCTTCGTTCACACTAATGTAGATTAGATCTACGTATCCCGCCGAGTTTGTACATTCTATTTCTAGGTAAAAAGGTGCCCTATATTCTCCTTGTACCTCTGAGGATGTGTATTATGCTATATAATTTCATGAAGTAGTTAATGCGTGAAAGCGTAACAAACAATCAAACTCACATTCTCATTCTCTCACTCTGCTTGAAATGATATCCATTTTGCAATATATCATTTTAAATAAATGATATACCTTTAAAATTATACATTTGTTTTTTTCAATCAAATTAAATATAAATTTAACTTCTTAAATTTTCGTTTATTGTTTTTAGTTAATATTTAGATATCTAATAATTTTGATTATTTACATGTGACGCCCCAAGCCTATGGCTTTTTCACAAATAAGCTATGTTACATGTTTGGTCTCTTCTTGCCATTAACGCGTGACGTAATTTAGGCTCGGCCCTAAAGTAGTTATTCAGTTAATCCTAGTTGAAAAAAAAAAAAATCAAAAGCGATCAAATATACAATAAGATTCAATATGGCTTGGCAAGGTTTAATAGAGATAAATAAGAAAAGCAAAGACGAAACGTCATTCTTTTAGCCTGTGATAATTTTGTTAACTTGCAGATATTTCTTCAGGTTACTCTCTAATTATATAAATAACGACTACATTATATTCCAGATCAATGTTATTCTTATGGGTGTGTATGAGGAGCTCAATAAAGTTGCATAACCAAATGTTTAGTAATATACTCGCGGCAACGATGCGCTTCTTTGATACGAACCCCTCAGGACGCATCTTGAACAGATTTTCAAAAGACATGGGAGTGGTGGATGAGATCTTGCCTAGAATGTACTTAGACAGTATACAGGTATGTATTTATTAATGTGAATTTTAATTACAATTTATTCCTCCATATTATTTATTCAGGAACAAATGAAGTGCGCATGATAAGGTTTTTTTTTCTGGGAATTAACGTACTAAAGAACATAAATATATAGCCAAATATATGTCAACTTTAATAAAAAAAAATTAAAAGATCGTTAATATTCATGTTCACACACATCATATAAAATTCAGCTGGGTAAATATTTTTTGATTTACATACAAATTCGAAGTAATCTGGTCATATTTTTAAACTATCTAGATTATTTTGCATATACTCGACTGACAGTGTTTAACCAGATGAAATCTTTTATCAGTAGCATGATGTTCAAGGTCTTTAACATATAAAAGCCATAATCATTGTTTATATTATCTGCTATATATTACAATGTTAAGAAATAACTTTGTACTTACTCCTCTTTATCATATTACGTCCACGGAGGATTTTGAGATTTGGCATTGCTAAAATACATATGGAGAAGGATCGCCTGGTTTCCAGCTGAAAATCAGCGTTGAGTGTTTTTTTTTTTTGACACTTTAACATATGCTGAGCTGACCACCATTCATAATGCCAAGGTGTGCAATTTTTATCCACTTTTGTATACTTCTATTGTTTAATGCATTATCAATAAACGATTTCTTTTTTTTTCTTTATAATATGTGTTACAAATATAGTATATTCAATAAAATAAAACTTTCATTGTTTCTTCATTCATTATCTGAACATCAAATAAAAGGTAAACACATATTAAATCTGTATTTGATAAAGTAATCTCAATAATGTTCAAACTAAAAGCATACTAAATTACAGTCGAATTTAGAGCACTAGAACTAAAATTTCTAATCTGTTTGTAAAAGTCCTTTCATATTGTAAAAAAAAATTACGACATATACATACCTAAATGTATTGTTTAAAAAATAATATCTTTATAACCAGGTATTTATGGTGATGCTGGGAATCTTAGTAATGGTGGCCATAGTGAATCCATTCATGTTGTTAACAACTGCAGCGTGCGGCATACTTATGTATTTATTAACGGTCGTTTACCTCAGCACGGCGCAGGCTATTAAAAGGTAAATATTCATTCAGTGTAAAAAAAACATCCTTAATTTTTTTTTAATTTTACAATTGTTAGGAAAACTTGCAGCTAAATTAACATTATAAAACAAAGAGTAGATTACATTGAGGGCCATTTACAAGTTTTCACAGATAAAAATTATAATATTTACTAGTTTTGTTTTACTTGTATACCCTATACACCCCTCACTCTACCTTATAGAACATATCCATCCACAGGTTGCCTAAAAGAAATTGCTATTAGCAATAAGGCCGCCCTTTGTACTAATCACATAATTTGTAATATTGTATTTATAATGGTGTACAATAAAGATTAAATAAATAATAACTGAAGGAATGGTACCCAATGGATTCTTCTGTACTACTGACAACCTTTATGCAAAGCATCATGATCATTGGTTGAGTAGTTAAGGCGTGAAAGCGTAACAGACAAGCAAACAAACAAACTGAATTCGTATTTATAATATTATAGTTAGGAAAGGATCAGGATAACAATATGTGTTATCAAAATTTGTTTCACACATACCTATGAAGTGATTCGTGCTAATTACCAGTCGGGTTTATATTGCAGCTTAAACAGTTGATATTAATTACACTATTGTTCTCATTAGAAAAAGAGATAATCCCAACCTGTCTATACCCAAACTAATAGTTATTTCACTACTTAGTTTATACTATTGTTAAAACCCACTTGTAGAGGGAAATGTTTTAAGTCTTTAAGTATCGTTTTGATCACAGGTGCAGTATGTAATCTTTGAAAGTTGTTGGTATAATCGCTTTTGGGTTTCTTCAATTGCTTGCCTGTATACAGGAGACTGGGTTATTGAACTTCCAAAATAATCTGTATTCATTTTTATTGACGATTTCGAAATGTTTTCATCATCATGATTTAATTAGTAAAGATGCATTTTTCTGCGTAATGATTAATAGTATATCCGTCTAAATAGACTTCCAATTACCTTATTTTATGTGACTTTATTTTTTAGAAGATAGATGGGTATAGTAAGTTACCCTTAAATGATAGGTATATGCCATCCCAGACTTTTTTGTAGATCTGTAAAAGAAGAAAATCTCACTGAGCATTGTTTTGCTACATCTCAAAAGAATTAGACAGTGTTTTCAATAAACGCTCCCAGGCGGCTTGACTTTTTCCAACACTTCCAACAATTATCGTTATATATCAACCAATTTATACAAAACCTTGACAAATTATATACCTAAATCTTCCTCGTGTATTACTCTATCTATTACAATCCGTTCAGTAGTTTTTGAGTTTATCACGAACAAGAGAGACAGAGAGACGTGGTGGACTAATTTGTTTTATAATATATAGTGATTTGATTCGATTTGTTTTGTCGTGAATTAGGGTAGAGGGGGTGTCCAGAAGTCCGGTGTTCTCTCATGTATCGGCGAGTATGTTGGGTCTTAGTACAGTACGAGCGTGCAACGCGGAAGATATGCTACGAGATCAGTTTGACGATAAACAAGACGTTCATACTGCTGCATGGTTAGTTCTCTTTTTTAAATTGATATATTAAGTATAAATCATATTTTTGCATAAGAAATAGATAAATAGATAGTTGCTATTACGAGTAGCATGATTTATTACTAGTATTATTATTGATTGTTATCTATAGTAATATTATATTTTCTCAAACAATATTCGATGCTATAAACTAATGTCTGAAAATACTTCCACCAAGAGCAGCACACTGCAATAGTGTTTTAAAATATAGTTTCCTATAAATTCATAATACATAGGTAAAGTTCTTCTTACATTGGATATCTGAATATCATTGATTTTACATTTTTTTATTATTTGATTTTTGATTTCATCATCATATTCGTATATGGTGGAAGGGTTTTTTTTCCCTTGATTTCCGAACTTGGTTAGTTTAGTTTAGCCGAGTTGAATTTGTACTTCACTAATTCCTACAAGAATGATTAACTGAGCTAGGTTAGCTTGGATAGATTCGCGTTGTTGCATCCGAGGCAACAGCCCAGCCGAGGTGCGGTCACTTTGGCACTCTTGAGCTTGTTACCAAGCGGCCTTATTAGTTCGGTGAAGCTTTGAATGTCCACCAGGCCAACAGCGTATAGTCAGTTTGAAAAATTAAAAATAACATTTATTTTACTCGTACTTATAATTGGTTTATTAATCAATATTATTAATTATTGCATTTGATTTATTTTCAGGTTTTTAACATTAGTAACAAATACTGCGTTCTCAGTCTGGCTAAGCCTTATTTCAGCTGTTTACGTCATTGTCGTCGCATACACGTTTTTGCTTCGTGATCACGGTAAGGTTATATTTGTGGATGCAAAGAATATTGTAAAAGTAACATTGAAAATATTCAATTATGGTATACTTATTTATAAATCTCCATAAACAGGTACAACAAAAGCCGGTAACGTTGGTTTGGCAATAAGTCAGGGTTTAATTCTCGTGAACATGGTTCAGTATGGAATCAAACAGTGTACCGAAGTAATATCTCAGATGACGAGTGTGGAAAGAGTTACACAGTTCACGTCCTTGCCACTCGAGAAAACTGAAGGACCTTCACCGCCTGAGAATTGGCCACAACGAGCTCGCCTTATATTTAAGAATCTTTATCTCCGATACAGCAAAGAATCTGAGCCTGTATTGAAAAATTTAAACATCGTCGTTGAGAGTGGTTGGAAAGTAAGTATAATTATGGAGATAAGTACGTGTACGCGTAATGTATACAGCGAACAACAGACGCTGCCAAAAGTCATCCTTGTTATAAGTATTATCGTTATTGTTTGTGGCAGGTTAATGACGTAATAGGTACATTATAATTGGTTTTTCTGTATTTTCGATACCACATATTTTAAATTCGACACTACATAACCAACAAAAGAAGAGAACAAAAACCTAATATCCAGTCACAAATTACTTAAACAAACTACAGATTGACAAATAAAGGTTGCCTTCATCGGCACACCCTTATAATACATTTTTATGTAATTACTATGGCGTAGGACTTAGAAAACATTAATACCATCATCTAAATGACGCGGTATGTATGAGTTTTAACGCAAATACAGCAATAAAACAGACAATCCATTGAATAGGTTATCACCAGTAAATAGCTTCGTAAACCTTTGTTTGTCTATAATTACGTGTGTACATACAGATATGATACACATTTTTGCGTTGTGATTAAATTACCAGGAATGCGTGAAACGTATATTAGGTGTAATTACTTCTTTTTTTAAAACATATACCATTTAAAGCGTATAACCAAAATCTCATCTGAAGTTAAATGATAATGTGGTTTAAAATGTTAAACATGCTAAACCTAGAAAGGTACTGGCTGTTAAGTGCAGTTGCCGAAACACGCTTATAGGTGCTTGCCGATAGATTTTCAACTTGAAAAGAGCCCTACCACCATACTAAGGCTTTATCACGATAGTTTCCTTAGCCGAAAACTTCGACTCATTCACAAGGATTCGAATCTATATCGTTCGACGCGTTGTTCGAACACACTGATTATATAAAATAATTCTTTTAAATCGCTTTAAAGAAATGTATTTCTCAAAAGAACATAGTTCACTTAATGAGAATTATAGAATTATAATTAAACAATCTTTTGCATAATATTTTTTTTCTTTTAAATTATGACTTTAAATAAAAATTTCATTCTTACTTGCTTACTAATAGGTCATAAGGTGCATTTATCCAGAAAAAAGGAACTGTTCCCGAAGGATAAATCAAATTTACATTAACGCTAGCAAAGCCACAGGCAAAATCTAATTTAATTATAACTTGAATACAACAATATAACGTTTTTAGGTTGGTGTTGTGGGTCGTACGGGTGCTGGAAAGTCATCGTTAATATCTGCTTTATTCCGATTGGCTCCTATCGAAGGCAACATTTACATAGACGATATCGAAACTAGTGAAATCGCTCTTAAGGTATGCAAATATAACGTTAAGATATCAAGTTTTATAATTTCTCATTATACTTATTTTATGTACAATATTCTTATTGCAGGAGCTAAGGTCAAAAATCGCAATCATTCCTCAGGAGCCAGTTTTATTTTCAGCGAGTTTGCGATACAATATGGATCCGTTCGATAAATATACTGATGCCGATATATGGCAAGCTTTGGAACAGGTTAGAATGTTTTATCATATTAACTTATGCTGTGCTGATGTGTTTCGCATATTTCAATACCTTGTCTGTGTTTGAAACAAAGGCTAAAAAAAAAATTAAGTATTTCTTTTTAATGTCAAAATAACAGCTCTTTACTAAATGGATATGAAAGTATATCAGATACATAGATAGTGTAATAATATGAATCATTTAAAAAAAAATTCTAGCGATACGCTTAGATACATTCGGTAATTGATTTTTATTTATATAGCTAGATTTATAACGAAATTAACCCCTCGGCTGAGTTTTAAGACCCAGGTCTCAAAATGGAGGATTATGTTTTTAATTTCACGATATATTGTAAATTTCATGATTTCGTAAAAAAAAGGTCGTACAAATATATTTTTTTTATAATAATACATTTTGCATAAACTTTATAATACATCATTTATTTTTCAAAATGTTGTAATAAATCAGCTATTTTTTTAAGCTTATGCTCCCAACAGTTTGTTGACCTGTCCCTCATGAGGTCTACATTCGTGTTTGTATGAAACTTAAACCTTTATGGTTTAAACAGTTCGGGGTTAAGATTATGTTTATAGAAATAGAATAGTTAATTAGTTACCTAATTTAGTACTAGTATGTGTTTATTTATTTTTTAGTAGTCGATAATGTTATTATTATTCGTTTTATGTTTTACAGGTTGAATTAAAGAACAGTGTGACATCTCTCTCATCGGCTGTTGCATCGGGGGGGTCGAACTTCAGCGCCGGCCAGCGACAGCTGTTGTGCCTCGCGCGCGCCGCACTCGCTCGAAACAAGCTGCTTGTGCTTGACGAAGCCACCGCCAATGTAGACCCTAAGTATGTTAACTAACTTTTTTTCTACAAATTTATCAAATTTCAAAGACTATGTTATTTGTAACTACAAACCTATTCTTTATTATCCTTTAAACATATGTGATCTGACATCATATACACAGATTATACGTGTTACAATTACATAAATAGCGTAGCCTAGGTTCAGCCACTTTGACCTTGTTGCCAAGCGCATCATTTTTCTACTAATGCCTTTAAAATTATAGAAGAATTATGTTCCATTTATGATTACAAATAAAAGTCCCTATGTTTACTAGAATTTAGATAAATATCTGGTTTACAGTACTGATGCATTAATCCAGAAGTCTATTCGAAAGCATTTCGCCGATTGCACTGTGATCACTGTGGCTCATCGTTTGCATACCGTTGCTGACTCTGACCGTGTTGTTGTAAGTATTAGCATAAATACTATAAATATCTAAACTATACTAAGTCTATAAACTATAAAAATAGGTGTTATATAATGTTTGATGAAAAGATAAACCGGATCGAGTTTCTTGCCGATTCTTCTCGATGCCCGGGTTGTTTCTTGAACCGCTGGTAACTTTGACGTTCATAAACGCCTTCTCAGAGCTTAAACTGAATAAAGTGTTTGTAGTCCGGTGGAACTGTAGCGGCCTTGCCAGGCTAACAGTATAGGTCAGTTCGAAAAAAAAAATGAATAAAGTGTTTTGATTTGATTTTAACTAACTCAAAAATTTCTTAAATAATGTTTGATTAAATAGGATTTGGTAAATAAAGTTAAATCATAGTTTAAAACATCTTGCATCATATTTTTTTCGATTATTAGAGGTGGTCAATTGTAAATCTGAGATAGTACTCGATGTTTTCGAGAAATACTACCAATTCATGACGTAAGGAAGTAAATGAGATAGGAAATCTATATTACCACGTTATTTTCGAGGTTTTATTCGCCTTTATGTAGCTTAAAATCGGTTAAGTATTTGTTTAGTTTATACACCATATTTTCATATGAGACTCCAAAAAAGGCGATTTTTTTTGTACCACCTGTGCCGTACATGTTTTTAACATACACGTCATTGCTCCTAGGTCATGGAAGCCGGTCAAATTGTGGAGTGTGGACACCCCCATGAACTTCTACAGAACGAAGATGGTCATTTCTCCAAGATGGTGAAACAATTAGGCCCCGCATCCGAACAGAGCTTGAGGGAACTTGCCAGCGCAGCGTACGAACAACACATAAGATATGTAGATGCAGACGATCAATACAAACTAAGTACTTAAATTATATATCTCCCATATAATGTCACAAATAAACTAGTAAGTAGTTAATTTTTGTCTTAAACTGTTTAATACGATTTTTAGAGATTTTTTCAACCAATATCAATTGTAAATTTGCAATATTTTGTATCATATGTTTTCAATTATAACGATGGTAAACTGTAACACCTGAGATAACCAATACTTTATATAAACATTATATAGTGTAGCCAGTGATATTAATACCTTTTGTTTTGTACCAGTGATTCTGTTGAAACATTGGACAAGAAATTTGTAAATTTTGAACAGTTTAACTGAAGTTCGAATCGTAAAATGGTTGATAATTCGCTATACACGCCCAATAAATTTGTTCTAACACATAAAATTTTGTTGCCTATAAATATTATACATACTGAGAAATGTTTTGGTGCTAATTGCACTAAACAAATACCTAGATTCTTTTTAATATTTATACCCATATAAGTCAAGGCGGGTGCAATGCTAATTTTCGATAACTAATAAGCATATACTTATAGAAAATCTTAATTCATTACCAATACAATTGTTTTGGTAATATTTAAAACTATCGGTGATTAATCAACTATTAAGGTTCTATGATCAGCAAACCATATTTTATACGCAGGCCTTGTACTTTTTAACTTTACGGTAACACTTTCATAAATTATGATATGCCCGAAAGTAAATTGTAATAATTTTAAATATAGCCTAGTTTTAAGTTTAAAAAAATATATTTCTTTATACAAATATATGCATTTACAAATGAAGTTTATAATAATAAAAATACTATACAATGTACCACTATGTAGAATCTGTTTTATAATAATTTACTTGTTAAGATCTCCTAGCGTTAATTCTTTATAAAAAAACCTTGATGGCCTTGTTGTTATTATTTGAATAATTTTATAAATACGCTATCTATACATTATATACTTAGACAGAATATATTTGTAATTAAATGTGTAATATTGTTGAATACTAATAGTTTTCTAGTATATATGTATGTAAATATATTTATTTATTTACATGGGTTAATAGATAAATCTATAACTAGTAAAGTAAATATTAAGCATAAAATGTTATTAAACTTATAATAATATAGGTATGTAAAATGTTTAACTTGCTATTATTGAAAGTACATATTCCATATGACATACAACAATGCGGAGTGCTATGAATGTGATGATATATTGTATGAAAAAAATTCGTTGAATATTTTTAATTTTGTTTTTAATAATTATATATTTCTTACAATTCTGTGGTGTACATTTTACAAAATCTATTATTTAGATTAAAAAATCACGTTTACAATATATAAAACTGAATCTTTTAAAAAACGTACTTAATATGAAACAAGTACTTCAATGAGTATATCTAGTATACATTTGTGTGAATGTCTGTGAGCATTCCATGCTTGTATTATTGTCAAGTATGTATAAAATACATATTATAATTATTGATAAATATATTTTATAATGTTAATATACTGTTTACATTTTTATTATTACCCGAGTTATTCCTAATAGTTCATAATAATAACATCATCATAACCCCTTAGTAGTCAGTCATATTTTACAGAGCTCCCTTAAGGTATACCATTTTGCATACCATTACCATTTTTTTTTCATCGTCACAATATTAATGACAGTTCATATATTACTGTTTTTACAAGAACTTCACTGAATAATTCAGCTTCATTATTTAGTAAATAATAATAATTCACATAACTGTTATAATTAAAAACTATCCTTTTGAATTTATTTTAGAGTAATGACTATATGTAAACAACATAAAAAACATTTGAATAAATGTGAATTCAAGATTATTAAAAATTCATCACTTTATTTCATATTAGCTGAACTTTGCCTTTTTTTACTAAGTCTGCAACTGATTTGTACTGCAAGATATGCTGGGATCCCTCTGAAAAAAACAACAAATAATTTTTAGATAGACTTATAATAAAGAGCTTTTTCATATTAATTATTACCAATAACCTATTTTATACCTGTTATCATTTTTGACGGTCTATTTATCTACCGGGTGTCAGTGTTTTAACAGAAAGTCCTTAATGTGTTTTAATATTAATAATTATATTAATAAGTAATTCAACAAGTACAATTTAAATATATATAATTGAGCGAACAAGTGCGTTCCGGGCCGGTCAGATTAACACTAACTGTGGCCATGCAAGGCGCACCGACGAATGCTCTCTGAAAACTATGTCAGCAATATTGTCGTTACACATTTAAAGTTCCTTTATTCATTATTTAAGTGACTTCTATAGGTAACAAAAAATATTACAAAACTATCAATAAAAATATATATAACTAAAATATGCTAGTGAGTCCCCAAAATTTAAGATTTTGAAATAAAAAGCTGAAAATAAAAGCACTAACATTTATCTTGATAAATGTAATTTTTTTATAAATACTAAGATTACTATCGCAAGGGTGTATATATAAGTTTATTTTGATTATTAAAAAAAAAACATAAATTTAACAATGTAATAAACATTACAATTAAATCAGTTTCTTTCTAGTTGGTGCCCACAATGAAATCTGATCTGTAAATATTTTTTCTGCTTAAAGGAACCCTTTTATATACATAATACAAATGCAATTACTATTTGGAAACGAAACCACTTGGTAACTTCCCAATTGGATGTCATTATGCAAACTAGAATTATGGGTTCATTCTAACAAGTATAACTATTGTAAGTTAATAGGATTTATTATAACAATCATTCTAAACATCACTATATAATATATCTTATTGATTTTATCTGAAATACAGCATCTAGTGTTTTCTTATTATAGTATTATTAATATCAAATTTACTACAAAAGTCATTTGTTGTAGGCTGTGTTTACTATATTTATATATAAAGTTTTTGACCAAAACAACCATGATGATGGAACAACAAGATGAAGATTGAGACAACAAGCCGAAGAGAGTATGATTATTAATTTGGGATACCCTGTGAACAGTCACTTGTCACCCAAAGGTAACAATCAAAATAAAGTGTGAGCTACCTTGACTGTGACAGAATTTTGCTAGAGAATGAGTAAAATACAAATATAATGAACGATTGTTCATGTTGCCAGGCAATGATTGGCATATCTTTCCAGAAATTTATATTCTCTAGTTACTGGGTTTTCTGTAGAGTTAGTAATTCCAGAATGCCCATTGTATGTATATGCCATTGTATGTATAGCCTGTGATAAAATAGATCCACGTGCAATGTGTTAAAATTTTCAATATTTTTATGCCTATATATTACAGTACATTACTAATGCTAAATCCAACACATGTATTTTTTTAGATTTACTAAATTATTGATCATATAGAACACACAAACCTTCCAAATCTATTTCTTCATCTTCACCAGTTAAATCTTCTAAAACTACACCACTGGATGTATCATTTGCTTTTATAAATACATGAGTCTGAAAATTAGGATACTCTGCCATTTTATTCATTTCAAATACTTGCATATTACTAGGCACCTTATTTAATACAATAGTCTTTGTATGACTTTCCATATTCTTCAAGTATTCTTGAGCATATTTATATTCCGAAGAAGTTAAAAAACTGGTACCATTTTCTAACCTATTTTTTTCTTCATTTAAAATACATATACAATATTTTTCTATCTTGTTAAGCCTTATTTTAAGATAATTACATATTATAAATTTTATCCTACTAAGTTCCATTTTGTGAATTGAAGCACGGAGATCAGTTTTAGGAAGCTTATTTATATTATGTTCCATGTGTTGTATTTGTCCCAACATACACTCAACCATATCATTGCAATGTGGTAGGATCTCAGGGGCTAAGCGTTCATTTTGCCAAGCGCTTTCTAATGTCTTTAAAACAGTTTCTGCGGTAATTTCTTCATCTTCATCACTTATTTGTACATCTTCAAGTACATCCATTACCAATATATGAACTAGCAAAAAATATTTATAAAGTACCTATCAAATATGTACTCATTCGAAATTGAAAAGCTTTACATACTATTACAACGAAATACCATGATTTACTTTTACATAAAATGCATTATTTAAAAATACATATAAACATACAAATCTTAACGAGTTTTCAAAATAATAAACATGAAGTATGTTGCTAATTTATAATTTGAAATTACCTCTCAATTTATTCTAGAATTTAATTTAATGAAAAATGCCCTGAATTTGTATTGGCCATATGTTAGAAAAAGTACAGAGGAATTTTACAAAAGAATGAATCATGAGCAATTTTGACGAGTATGTCAAGAAGAATTATGTATCTTTAGGCGTATAATTAATGTTCTGACAATTAAATTATTATTCTTTTTCAGTTATCACTAATCATGGACGAATTATTTCAGTATTGATTATTAAGATATTGGTAACTCAAAATCATGTAACTTTTTCAGAAAGTCTTTAGCTTTAATACAGACACTTGTCAGTAATATAATATAATCAAAACTAAGTTTATGGGATGCCATCTTTTAGTATTTTGTGGATGAGTGAGTCCATGCAATAGTACGTCTTTGGACTTAACGGATATTTGCAAGATAGAAAATGTGATATTTTCATTCCCAATTACTTATAAAATTGGACTTAAAATCAAATTTCATTAAATAAAATATTGTTTAAAATTATAATCATTTTAAAATTTATTGGACACTCTAGATTGTATGTACAACTATATAAAATATTGTAAAATAATTATGATATGCCTATTAACGCCGATTGACGAGTTAATGATTTAGGCGTTTATGAAATCTCAATATACAGAAAATAGATGCTTTCGCAAAACTTTTCAATATTTAAAATGTTTTACTTCTGATTTTCATTTCTTTTTTATCGTATCTGTGAATTTTTAATTTGGTTAAGTACCTAAATCATTTATTTTATACAAAAATGCCGATAATAAAATAATTACAATTAAAATTTATTTTGTGCTCTAAAAATTACACTCCTTGTTCGTTTTACTCTAAATTTAGGGTAAAATACTTTAAAGTGGCACCACAGGCATGAAACAATTTTTTTTTTCTTAGTATTAGTTAAGAGTTCGCCAGCGTCAAGCATAAGATTTAACCATAATTGTCATGCACAGTACAATGAGAGGATATTATGTATTTGTAATGAAACAAATAGTAATCCCTGGATCTGTCTAACTAAAAGTGCTCTTTACCACAACGCTTTTTATCTTTACATGCCATCATATAACTGCCAAGAACATTTATTATTGTATTATAGAACTTTATTTAAATTTAAAATTACATTCACAAAATTTAATTAACAGCTACGGTGCGTGATCGTTATATTCAGTCAATTACATATTTTCAGTAAATAATAAGGAATTAATTTACCACAAAGTATTTAGAATTTCAAATGATAGTTGCGTTTTGTGGTAAATATTAATACAAGCAGATGCACAAACCGACTTTGCAAAAACATATACATTTTAAGAACATTATATTATACTACATATTACAAGCATTATACAGAACAATTTATTTACTATGAGATTAAGGGTGTTGATCAAATATTATCTAAAGCTAATTATAACTGACAAATACATGATCTGGCTAATTGTTATTTTAGTTTTGTCTATTACTCTATTGTTCAGCTACTAATGTTCATTTCTAGTTTTTAATTTTATTTTATTATTCCGGTATTTTTTTTTTATTGTCTGTTCCTATTTATCTCTAATCCTTTGCAAATATCCTATATCTATGTATAAGCGTTTACAAGACTATACCATCGAAGTCATATCTTCATTTCTTACTTTACTTTACCTTACTTACTTAATAATATAGGAAAATATTTACTTGAATCATCGAGAATTATTAAAAACGTATTATGTTATACGTGTAATATCAAGACAACTTTAAGATATATTAATTAAATTAAAATTGAGCGGATATATACATACATACGAGATATATATGCATATAGAATATTTGTAAAGGATTAGGAATACAAATGAACAGAAAATAAAAATTAAATTGTTACTTGAGTAATAAAACAAAAACTAAAAATTAAGTAATGGACAATGCTTTAAATAATAACTATTCGCCATATTATGTACCTATTTGTTAATTATAATTAGCTCCATACATTTGATTACCACCTGATTGGTTATCTTTTCTCGAACTGACTACACTGTTAGCTTGTTAAGGCCGTTACAGTTTCACCGGACTATACGCCTGGTTGGTTAGTTTGGGGTAAATTGAGTGGACTTTAATTGAATGTCCCTTCTTACAGAGTACCTATTTATTTCTATCTGTAGGATATATATTGTATATCATGGAATATCGTGTGGTATTATGTGTATCACCACAATAGTGTTATTGTAAATTAAATACATTTGCAATAAACAACTATTTATAATATAACAATGACTTTCATAGAAACATCATTTTTCTAAGTGTATGAGTCTTCTAATAATAACAAATATCAACAAGTAGTAATAAAGAGAAAAAGTCACAAACACATCCACAAGAGAAAGAAAATAACTAAAATAACAATTACCTGAAATTGATAATGAAATTATTCTGGATGCGATTGTACTGCAACTAGCACGCATACTGGCACACGTGGTGGTAAAACCTAAAATGGTATAAAAATCTTGTTATTAAAAACTGTATATTTGAATCTAAAGCCCTGTAAGAACGGAACTATGATAAATCTTTCAATAAAAAAGTAAATAGTGAAGATTTTCTGTAAAGAAATCAGTCATTTGATTGATTCCTTTTCCTTGGCAAATGCTTAGTTTTTAGAAAAAAAATCAGTTATATTAAAAATGTTTTAAAGATATCGTTACTTAGGTTTATTTTTATGTGATTAGGTAAAAGATACAATCGCGTTAAGGCTGTGTCAATAAATTATGTGGAATGAAAACTAAGGAGTCCCGTGCAAAACGAAGCCTTAAAAAATATTCTTTTCTCATTTTTCTTTTTCTCTATGTCATAAACTTATTATTCCAAAGTTAAAATATATTCAATCAATATGTTCAAAAATATATTATATTATACATATATTTTATAAAAATAATTACTCTCTTAATTGTATGTATTCGGCTAATTAATATTTTTTGTATCAATAGTAATAATATAAAAAATATTCATTCACACAACCCGAAATTGCGAGAACATACTTCTCATTGAAAGTAATTTATGACTGATCCTGCTGCTCATCTGGCTCTGGTAGGTTGTGCTATAGTCATTGAGCTAAGATATAATTTATCAAGGTGTCAAATTATCTTAGCATAAGATGTCTTCTAGACTGAAGACCATATTTTGTATATGTCGACAATAAAAAATATCAATATATTCACGCCAAAAAAAAACATGTGTCGTATTATATCGAAGCGATTATTTGTCGTTTTGGATAGATTCGAGTTCGTTATTAACGGAGAAAAATATTAAATTAAATACTGTATTTAGCTGGTAAACCACTTTATTGTAAAGTACTATAAGTATATATAATATATGACTACTATAAGTAAAGGGAAAGAAAATTACAAATACGAAGAATACTTAACCGATGTTGACATTTCTTTCAGCTATAGAAATACACATACATGTATATACATATATATTATTTTCAAAACCTACATTAATTCGATCGTAACACAAGCAAAATATAGTAAATGTAAATATAAATGGCTTTATTTATTTCTAAGATTGATCACAGATATTAGTTAGATATATCAACTGGAATGCGCTCTAAAATCGACGAAGCCAACCTAAAAACAGGGAACAGTAATAAAAAACAAATACTTAAGTGAGGATTTGATTAATAAGTACATGAAAGATAAAACTCAACCTTGAAGTCCTTATTGTTTTGTAAATATCCATAGTGGCCAAGTAGGTAAGGGTCCTCTATTTTACTCGAGTGGCAGTGGTATAATCCTATTACACTTATGCTTCTTAGCAGCCTCATAACGATATTAACAGCGTAAGACATAAAAAACAGAGGCGAAACATAGCAAACATTTATTCTTATAAAACACGCTATTTCATTTTTTAATAATTGAACGAAAGAAATTTGATACTTTTCGTTTAAGATATAATCATTTATATGTGGACTAAATTACTTGAATCGATCAATGAGCCTAGTTATAGAAACAGGTAGAGTAGGTGGCAGTACAAGCCATATATCAGACGCCCATAATCTACAGCAGCCTCCGGCTTGCGTGGTCCACAGATGTAGACGCGGTATTTTACCGCGGCACCTCCTTTTTAGAAACAACACCATCCGACGAATTTTCCTCGGAACTCAACAAAGAACAATGTGTTACGTAGCTATAAGCTATCAAATAAAGCCAATGGATTTTATATTACACGAAAAATGGATATCCTTGTAATTGTAATATTGAAAATATGAAATGCCATAAAAGATTTTACAAAAATATAAAAAATCAATATTTATATTTGAGACGTGGCATTCTGTTGCGAGACCACGCAATTAGCAAGATGAGATTTGGCAAAAAGAACATTAGTGAATTGAATGATAATTATTTACTAATAAAAATCAGTTTCATGTATATGGGAAGAAATTTAAGCTTTATAAAGAAAACACAAAAGTTACTTCTTAATTGTACTTTTTAACCGAATGAAAAAAGGGGGAGGTGGTCAATTAGGTTATATTTTTTAAATATTTTTGACTCAACAATACCTTGATATTTATAAGGTGATTTAGAAAATTATCTGTTTATTGTGAAGGGGATTTTTTCAAAGGGCTCCCATTTGAATTTCATTAGCATTGTACCTTAGATTTCGAAGACACTAGAAACTCATAAAAACCGAGTAGGAAATTTGTAGTGATCGAAGTATTGGCAAGATCATGATAACCTTACACTAGACAAGGAAGGACATTTTCAAAGATATTCTGGTGCATTTTTTTTGTCGGTTTTATTTTTGTTAATATTTTATTATTCATAATACAAATGATTAATATAGATATATAGAAGATCTTAAAATCAACAAGTTTAAAAAAAAGACATTTACCTCTGAATTTATCTATATTTTGAATATCAGGTGAGTTTTCAAATTCGGCCCTGTATTCTAAAGACATGTACCTGTAATGTATTCACCTTCTAAGACATCACCCACCCCTATATCTAATTATGAATATCGATTTTTCTTGTGACGCTGTTCCTAATCCCCTGAGGAGTATAAAAGACAGTCACAGAATTGCAAACGACGAGTAGCCTCCACTGCCTCGGCGTCCCTACCACACCACGAGATTGGTTATACTACATTAAAGACTGGAGTAGTTCGTCTAACGATTTTCTTCAGTATTTTGTTATAACCATCTCAGAGCGCACTTCCTTACCCTGGATTCTTAAAGTAAGTAGCTAATTTACGTTACAATATTACAGTTACGTTACAGCATTTTTATTAGTTTGTTATTTTATTTGCATAGATATAACATCTGGACAGAATTAGTGTAAAAATGACATTCTCAATGGATCCGGGTCCGGGGCTCGCAGCGCTCCAAGCATGGGGTGGTCAAGTAGCAGCATATGGTGCTGCAAACCAGACCGTTGTAGACAAGGTGCCTCCTGAAATGCTTCACATGGTTGATGCTCACTGGTTGGTTTCCATGGATTTCTTAAGAAATTTGTTTCACATTTTATTTCTACTCCTGCAAGCTTGTCTTTTATTTCAAAAATTTAATACATTATAGGTACCAATTTCCACCTATGAATCCCTTGTGGCATGCGCTTTTGGGTTTCACAATTGGTGTCCTCGGGTTTATATCAATATCAGGCAACGGTATGGTAATTTACATCTTTATGACAACAAAGGTATGCTTATCCATAGAATATGGACGTATTACATAATGATTAATAAAAATAAACTATTTCTTATGCAATGGTTTTTTTATAGAGCCTCAAAACTCCATCAAACCTGCTCGTGGTGAACCTCGCATTTTCAGATTTCCTTATGATGTGTGCAATGTCTCCAGCGATGGTGTTTAATTGTTACTATGAAACTTGGGTATTTGGTAAGTTACTAACAGTTAATATTTCACTTTAGCGTTACTTAATTCGTCATGTGGTGAAATAATAATTTTTATGTTTAAGGACCTTTTGCATGTGAATTATACGGTTGCGCTGGTTCACTTTTCGGCTGCGCTTCTATTTGGACAATGACAATGATTGCTTTTGATCGCTACAATGTGATTGTGAAGGGCATAGCTGCGAAACCAATGACCAATAACGGAGCTCTTCTTCGTATTCTTGGAATCTGGGCCTTTTCTCTTGCATGGACTCTTGCTCCCTTCTTTGGCTGGAATAGGTAAATTCCCATTTTAAAAGATTTAAAGTGACTTACATTTAGATAAATACTCCAATATGGCATAATAAATTTAGTAATCAATGTATTGATAATATTATGAGTTATTAAAGCCGTAAGAGTTACCATCAACCTCAAACTTTCATACTTCTTGTATTATCGGTAACATTTACCCACGGTCACGTTTACAATATTTGAAAAACCAAGGCTTTCCTATTTCATTTTTAATCGGGGATGGAATGATTTAATGGTTACCTTAGCCGAAGACGTCCACTTGTGTAATTGCTTAATATCATTTTATAATACAGATACGTGCCTGAAGGAAACATGACTGCTTGCGGTACTGATTACTTGTCCAAGGATTGGTTCAGCCGTAGTTACATCCTGATCTACTCAGTCTTCGTATATTTCACACCGCTTTTACTCATCATATACTCTTATTTCTTCATTGTTCAGGTAATAATACAGTTTTATTAACGATATCAAAAGTCTTCTTTTCAACCTTAATAAATCGATTGAAGTTCACCTGATCGTAAGTCACATGCAACAACCATTACATTATTGATGGAGACCACATCATGATGTCAACCAACAAGAATAACATGAAAAATACCACAAGACATCTAGATTTATATTGGTTATAACTCGACATATCGACGTACAATTGCATATTTTTCACAATGTGTTGTGATCGCGATTCGATCGAGCAATGATGCACCACTACACAAGCGGTTCTCAACCACCGTGTCGCGACACACTTGTGTGTCACAAGCATCTATCTAGTGTGTTACGAGATTTACAAATACAATATTTTTATTTATATTACAAAAGTTGCATGATATAAGGGTGTCCTGAATTTATAAAAAATATGTTACTGCACCGCTGATTTAAGAGGTTAAGAACCACTGCACTATGTTACCATTACCACTGAGCGCCTGAATCACAAGTATGCATTTTTTATATTCCAGGCAGTAGCAGCTCATGAGAAAGCAATGAGGGAACAGGCTAAAAAAATGAACGTAGCTTCCTTGAGATCATCTGACGCGGCAAACACTAGTGCAGAGTGCAAACTAGCCAAGGTCTCTAGAACTATTTTACTGATATACAAATACAAACTAGATAAGGGATTTTTTATAAATTTGAAAATTATGTTATAAAGGTTGCATTGATGACGATTTCCCTGTGGTTCATGGCATGGACACCATACCTAGTCATCAACTACACCGGAGTATTCGAGAGTATGCCGATAAGCCCACTTGCCACAATCTGGGGCTCCCTCTTCGCAAAAGCTAACGCCGTTTACAACCCAATTGTATATGGAATCAGGTCAGTAATTTACTTCTTATATTAGGGGGATTAGTAGTTATTGGCAAATTAGGTGCAGTCGTACTAAAGTGATGCGTGTACATACAATCGGCAATTTATTTTTATTTATATAGATTACACCCATTAAGCTTTGCTAACACATAATATTTATTTCAAAACTAAAAATATTCAACATTAATATAATAGTAAAAACGCACATATACAGAAATTAATATAATCTACAATGTCTTATTTTACAGCCATCCTAAATACCAGGCCGCTTTGTATGCGAGATTCCCATCGCTACAGTGCCAATCAGCACCAGATGAGTCAGGTTCCGTGGCCTCAGCGACAACTGCTGTCTCCGAGGAAAAGCCCGCTGCGTAAATACATGAATTCGAAGATTAAACAAGACAAAGCTGTTCACCGGACTCATGATATTGCTAAAATGATGCTCTTTTTATTTTTTGTATAAATGATAAACATAAATTTGTACAAAGTTGTAAACTCGAGCACAGAATGTGCGCTGGATTCAAAATATTTTTTGATAATCATACATTAACTAAACTAACTACTACATCAATATTTTGAGTTCACATTTTGTGTATATTGAGTTGAACGTTGCACACTTTTTGATACCTACCTTTGTGGAAATGCTACAAAATAACGGCTAGTGACGAAAAAAATACAAAAAAAAATAAAAGTCAAATGTCACTGGACCGTCCCTAGGCTAGTGAGGCCACTCCATGTAGATATAAGCCTTATTATCTCTTAACGACGGAAAAGCGCTCTATGACAAATCCTTGAAAAGAAATATATTTAATAAATAAAGTATACTAAGAAGCAAAGTGGTATAAGTCCACATAAACGATTGTTTTATTTATTTTATTGTACCTTACATCTTTTAAGCAAATTGCCTAACAAACAGCTACATTTCCACGTTACACTTGTAACTACATCACTCTGAAAACTTTACTTATGCTAATAGTGTTTTTTAGTTTTTTTTTTATTAATATTAAAATTACGCTTTTAACTATGATGGGAAATTTCATGTAAAACGGGAAGTTAACGAAAAAAGTGACTTTTTGAATTTCAATGAAGGTTACTATGGCGATGATATAGACATAAAAGCCCCTAATAACATAAATAATAAAATGAATAAAACTAAAACAGTGATATTGTGAACGTTTTACGACACTTATAGGTATTTAGGTGGCCGCTTATATATATATTTATATATATAGTTGCCATTCATTATAAGAAAATTCTTGTTTATTACTATTTTCTACTAACAAATTTAGAAGATTTTGTTTTTTAAACATCCACTGAAATAATAAATTGATCGGTTCAAAAACTATAAAAGTGTTCACATCATGAAATTCATGAAACTTGATTAACATTTATCCATTCGTTTATCGGACCTTAATTTCGTTTCAATGTCATTTTATAAAACTTAATGTAAGTTATTATTTTACAACACAAACCTACCAGTTAAAATTACAAAATAGTAAAAATCTCGAACATTGTAGTCGAAAGATTTAGATAATCTCTTGAGGGCATTTATAAATATATTTTTTTATCAAAATTATTATTTAAAAATATTTTTTACACAACATGTGTTTACAGCAAAATAACCAAGCAATCAGGTATTTGTCGCTAAGCAACGAATCATAATACACAAACAAACACAAACACATCACTTGTCACTTCTACATGATTTTTTACTGCTCCTAAACGTGTAAAATTCTGATACTGTATTTGTGCAAAAAACAAGACAAAGAATGGCACGTAAAAGTTCATATGAATTACACCACCATTTTCCCAAAGTTGCTGAAGAATCTGGTTTTACTTTTAATACACACCGGCCGAGAGTCCGTATGGACTGGAATAAAATCAGTAAGTGCTACGCTCGTAACTTTTAAATCAATACATTGGTTTGAAACTTTTTTTGCCTAGTTATAGTATACAAAAGATACGCGTTTTTTATCTTATATATTAATAAATCTGTAGTTCTGTACATTTAAATACTTTTATACGTGGTATATAACTATTATAAGAGCATCACTAGACGCGGCCGTTAAAATATATTGGCTGTCTGTCTATTTGTTCAGATATAATTCATAAACGGCTCGACTCTTCTACGAAATTTTATACACGGGAAGTGTATATCATTCGTCGATGGCGAGAGTATTAGAATTGTCAATAATACTCTTAGAAATTATAAAAACATTGAAAACTACGAGTAATAGTTTAAAAATTCACAAAATATAATGTTTGGATTTAACAGGACATTATTAAGTAGAAAATAATTCTAAAGCGTGCACCGCAGCTATAGATAGATTTCAATTAAATTTTGTACTCGAAAATTATGGGTCATTCTAAGTTAGAAGAGCTATAAAAATTATCAATAATACTTTTCTAAAGTCGTAAAGAAAATTATTTAAATATTCTTTAACCTCAACTCATTGTAAATTGTTTTAATAAAATTATTATAACAATGTAATAATTAAAAAACGTGTGCAGAGTCGCTGGCAATTGCTAGTCTAATATAAACTTCTACATCGCATTCAGAAGTGTATCTCACGATTTATAAAGCAATAGAGCGCTGTTCATATAATTCCGAGATCTGTCCGATAGATTTGTCAATTACGTCGGAAGACAAGAATGTTAAATATTCATAATTGATAGTATTTCCTAGTAGGTATGAGATGTAGTACTAATGGCGTAACTGAATCACATATGTTGCTCCGTGGGCGATGAAAGGAAATACATACACAAACATCTACGCAGTAATATTAGAACTCATCAATAAAGTGAAGTTATCCTTGCAGTTCTGAAAGCTAATAAGTTGCAAGTGCCAATTAGACGGATCACATTCATTTGAAGAACCTGCGTAACCCTTCTCCCGATAACATTATCCTATTACTCGAGATAAGTCCTCAAGTGGAAATCACAACTACAAATGTAGCGTGCGACTTTTGTTAAATGATTGCAGCATTGAAAGCGTATAGTTCTAAACTGAGTAATGTGACGCTTTAGAAGAGTTCTATGTTCAGCTTTGGGCTGACCCAGGCTGTCAATAAAACCTATTAACAATATTATAAAGTAAATATGTAATTAAAACATAACTATCTTAGATAACATCGTCACTCGTCGTCGTCAATGGCTATAGTTGATCATTATTATACAGTAGAATAAATATGTAACCCATTATATCCGAAAATCTGGATAGTTTTATGAACTAAATTCGAACACTAAATCCGGATATCACGGTCTCTATTTCCATACGTAACGTTACATACGATCATTTTCTTTAATTGTCTGAAACAAGCATAAACAGAAGTTAGAATAAAGAAAATACTAACATATAAATTATTTCCATTTGTTTAAAATATGATAATACTCCTTTTATGTTTCAGAGTTAATTGATGTAGACAGTTTAGTAAAAGAGAGAAAATTCATTATTATTGAACACCACTTGAACGATGTAAGTGAAATGGTTATAACTTTATTTATACTACTTATATTTATATTTATGAGATCTGTTAAGGCAATAGCATTCGGTAATATAGTGAAAATACAGTTCTCGCCAAACTCGTTGACCGCTCCGAATATAGTTGCACAGGACATACATTTAGGTATAAATAAGCATTATATTATATACATAGTATCGTGACAACTTAATGATAAATAAGTATGAATTTTAGATTCCCATAATAATGTTTTAACTTTGTATTGTATTAAATTCTTTACTATATTACGCGCAAGGCCATACTTATGGCTATAACTCAAAGCGGCCAAAAAGGTTGACGAGGGCTGTAATCAAGATTTTTTCATTTGTCATATGATATTTTTTAAAGAAATCATTATAATACAATTCCCAAACTTTTGATTGTTCATTAAACGTGAGTGGTATCAAATATAATTATGTAAGTATTTATAAAACTATAGGTAAGATTTATTTGCAGATATTGGACTGCGTTTTGGAGTCTGAATTCGATGTGCGTATTCTTGATGAGGGCGTTATAAAACTGTTTCGGTTGGCGCAATTAGCAGTGGAATATCAGCAGTTTTGTCGTCATTACTTAGATCGGAGTGTCTACGTGTTACGACAAGAAATTACTTCGATGGCACAGGTAGATTATATGTACAATAGTTTAGGATTTTTATTATTATTGTTATTATACGATGAACTAGATATTTTCAAAATGGTCAGCGATCTGACACAAATGTAACTCAAAAGTTCACTCAACGCATAGTCTTTTCTGAAAAATAATAAGCGGCAAATTGATTTGTATACCAGAAATAGCTTTTTATATCCTATAATTAACAATTGCAGGAACTTGATATTACCAAAAAAAATCTTCACTGATAAGGAAGAGGAATTGAGAAAAGTAAGAAAATTAACAAAACACACACAAAAATATGCGTTACCTTATGGCAATGATAATATCGCAACTATGATCCTAAAAACATTAAGCGCTAAAGGTGCCATGTTATCTACATCTACAAATGCGGATATATATCAATATAATAAGTGTAATGAGTGCGGTAAAGTATTTTTAAATCAATTATATTTACAAAGTCATATGTCAAGACGACATCAAAATATTACAGAAATACCTCAAAAGGAAACGCATACTAATGAAGAAAATAATGAAAACATTAAGTTAAACTCCGAAATAACTGTACTTAAAAATAAATTAAAAGAAATGGAGACGCTTATTACAAATACCACTCAACATAAAAATGTAGAGACCACAAGCAAAGATGAAGCCAAATATGAGAGTTTTTATCATATAAGAAAAGACATGAAAGACGCTGAAGTTTCAACAAATAATGATAGCTATTTGTTAGATAAAATTGAGGAGTGGAAAAAAGTAGAACGAGAAGAGCACAATAAAGAGATTAATAATCTACGTAATCAAATAATGGAAATTGTCAATTCCGTTAAACAGAAGGAACAGAAAGAATATACAGAGAAAGATTCGAAACTAATAGATCAGTTTCATGCAACAATTATACAACAAGGGGCTGAAATACTAGCTTTAAAAAAAGAACTAGACAATTCAGTAAGTATTTCTTTAAATTCATTATTTTTTAATATATTTAAATGTAACTACAGATGATATCTACAATGTTATTTTTTTGTAAATATCAGAAAATAAAAGCCGCCAATGATAATTCAAATAGAAGTCAAGAAGCCGAAGCACAAATATCTTTATGGGCTAAACGTATAGAAGACCAGTCACAGCAATATGAGTCGCTTCTTCAAAAGTTAAATGAAGTTGCAAAAGATGCTAAAGAATCGCGTGCATTAGCTGTTGCTGAACAGGAAAAAGTTGCGGAACTGCAGACATTATTAGAACAAAGTTTTATTAATACGACAGAAAATTCAAATAATTTAAAGAATGCTAATAAAGTAAGTACACATTTATTAACTAATAACAATAAAAACAAAATGAAGTAACATGTTAATCGTTTTTCAGAGGTCTCCTGAAGTACAAACGAAACAAATAGTTCAACAAAAGCCTGTAACAAAAGTACTATATAAAAATAATTTAATAGAAAATCAAGCTATTCAACATTTACATAGAAAAGCTCAAGAGCTTCTTAATATAGGTTCAACGAGTTCTAGTTTTTCCGATCTATCGAGTACGGATAGCAAAAAACCAACAATGAAATTAATGGGCATAAAAAATGAACGTAAATCGAATGTAAAACAGAATCTGAGTAAAAATGGTATGGGAGGAAGAACAGAAATCATTAATAAATCGCAAAGTCAAACAAAAAATGTATCGAACCCCATGCGACCTAAGTCTAAAGAACAAAAAAATAGAGATATGCGTAGAGTTGAAACGAATACAGCACAGAAATGTATTATAGGAAGGTAAATATGAACTGGAATTTATGCCTATTAAAATAAATCCTACCATTAAACTTGCGACGTCTCGGATTTTATCCACATATATGATAGACTTTTGTATGATAAACTAAATTGTGAATTCCGAGTCTGGGTATTACATATTTACATATAGGGCATTCTACGCCTAATGGGACCGTTTGAAAAAGGATTTTTTTTATTTCTTCAATTGTATGGTATATTTAAGTAATCCTCAAAATAGCCCTAGGCGCTCCTGGTAAATTTTGAGATTTTTTATTATTTGTTGAAAAGATAGTTTTTTTTTTAATTTTTTGGACAGAACTTTCTTAAAAATGGTTCAAATATAATCTCCTATTTTGTTTTTGTATAGTCTTTATAGAAAAAAAAAAGTAAAATATTAAGATTTTTTTAAAAAGATTTTTAAATTTGACACTTTTAATCGAGTTTTAAACCTTGAATGTACCGTTCGCATAGTGAATAATAGATGTTGGCCGAACTCATTAGTAATGTTGAAACATCTGTTCATAACATATAACGTTTTGTAAGTCCCCATCTCAAATGAAGAAGTTTCCCTCAAAAAGTTCCTCAATAATATCAACATTGTCTCCTTATTCTTTATACGGTAATGCTGTAAATTCGTATAAATCGGAGTAAAGGATTACAATACTTATGATTATAAGAGTAACTTATATTAAGTAACTAATTAAGTTAATTTAACATACACATCTAACTAAGTACTACAGCTAGTATTTTAAAATATATGTTTTCAGTCCTATAAGAGTAGTAAGAGCGAAATTAACAGAGGAAGTAAATAACCAGTTGGTGGCCTTAGGAATCGATCCCCTTAAGTGCAGATTACCCCAGAGTGTGTTCCAAAATCAGAGAACACAATTACAACAATTGCGTGATCTAAAGTTCAAGGTTAGTTTAAAAAATAATACCTACACATTTAAATCTAACCAACAGACAAAATAAACACTATATTCATTTATTTTACAGAAAAATCCAAACCATGAAAAGTTAAGACACGCAATACTTGCATATTTGGACTCTAGTACTGCTAACCCGGAAAAAGAAGAAATCTACACGCATGATTATGTTTTTTCAAACAAAGTAAAAAAACCGTTACAAAATATAACATCAGTTTTATCAGGGGTAAAATCTAAAGCTCTCTCTTTAGTAAAACTACATGACACGCAACGTAAAGGCAAATCTGAAGTTGCAAAGCAAGCGTTATCATTACTTAACACTCCATCAGGATCTGCATCTGATAGCCCTCAACGAAAGATAGTTTCTAAAATAAATACCAATTCTGCTAATGAATCACAAGAAAATAGTAAAACTTTAAACTCGAAAAGTAAATTGAATGTTGATATTAATCGCATCTCAAAATCAAAAAACTCAATGTTCAATAAACAAGATGTACAAATAGAAACTTACAAAATCAGAAAGTTCTATTGAAAGCGACCAGTACGAAAGTGAAGACATTCCACAGAGATCATCAAAATCTATAGAAAATCTAATCAAGTCTCCAGCTCGTCGACCATACTCCACTAATTCGGACTACAAGCAGTCTATTCAAAAAGATGTAACAGACCAAACTAATAACTTTATAACTGCTCAATCTATAATCAATTCAAATGATATAATAAACGATTCCACTCCAATTACAAAAGTATTGTCAGTAAATAACTTGAAGGATATTGATGATTTACATTTGACATCCGCTGTGCACCTTCATAAAGCTACATCCGAAGAGAACATACCTAAACAAACTAAAGGAGTATTAAAAAATACGTCCTCGACATCAAACCTCAATAAGAAAAAAGTAATTTTTGATATGGATGCGATACAAATGAAGTCATTAAGTACATCGCCTTCTCAAAGTATTACTGAAAAGAGTAATTCTCCTCATAATTATGAATTAGGCCTGGACAATTTAGATGATGAAGAATGGGATATATCTAGGTAACTTTTATGCTGTAAACATCTCATCATCATTTTACCCTTCTCCCACCTACGTAGGGTCGGCATAATATGTTTTCCTTTTCCACTCACCCCTGTTAGATGTCATCTCAGTATTCACACCTTTTATGTACATACTTTTCCACACAATCCATCCACACCTTTTTCGGTATTCCTCTATCCCTATATCCCGTCCACTATCAAACTCAAAACTTTTCTTGTTACACTACTTTCATCTATTCTCATATACCCGTACCATGCTAACCTATTACTCCTCAACTACTCTGTCACTGGTGCTATTTTCAAACTTCCTCTGATATACTCATTCTTAATCTTATCCATTTTTCTTACACCACACAACCATCTTAACATTCGCATTTCTGCTACATGTAATCTTTTCTCATTCGTAGCCCAGCACTCGGATTCATATAGCACGACTGGTCTTATTATAGTTTTATACACCTTCCCCAGAGTTTCAACGGCATTCGTGGATCATAAACTACCCCAGACATCTTTCGCCAATTCATTTACCCTAGTTTTCACGTCCCTGTCTATGCCACCGTCATATGCGGTGAATACCTCCAGGTTAGGTAAACATCTATACAAAAAATATATTTAAAGTTTATATTTGTAATATCAATGTAATACCTTTTTAATATATGGGTGTTAATGTATGTGCGATACTTACGGCAGCAAAAAAACTTTTTTTTAACGTTCTGTTTGTTTGATTTTGAACTGATATTGACTTTTACTAGCATATAGCTGATGTTGAAGTAATTTAGATTACTTTTATTTTATAAAAAAAGTAGGTTTCAACATAAATGTAATAAACTAACCAGTACCATTCGCGCCCCACGCCTACGCTTAAACTGAACAAAATATTTTTGCTAAATTGCACGTGTAAAAAGTCGCGGGTAACAAGCTAGCTCGTAATAAATTATTTTATAGACTTAAAAAAAAATTACTTTCAGCATAGAAAGTGAACCACTGAAGAATGATACAAAATTACAATTCAAAAATGGATGCAAGTCCTAAAATCGCAGAACTGAAGAAAGAAATAGAATCTCAACTAGCACGCCGTGTATCTTCCACTGGTCTTATTGGTGCAGTGGATGTACTAGGACTAGGAGTAACAGTCTCTAAAGCTGCTAGTATCGGTGGCAGTAACACTAGTTTAGGTAGTTCAATTTTAGACGAGTCTGAAACAACCCCAGCAGCAAATCGTAAAGCTTTCGAAAAGCCTAAGAAAACAAAAGATGATAGCGACTTGGATACGTCAAATTTTAGTTTAGATGACATAAATAAAAGTGACAAAAATAGTACATTTTAATACCACTATATGGTGGTGTTCTTCATTTACGTTTATTATTTCTTAAGTTTGAAAATAATTTATATTTAATGGGAATTAAATAATGTTAAAGCTGTGAAGAGTAAATGTATTATTTTTTTTAATAAATTCCTTCAAATCTCTCTCAAAATAATCATTATTGTATCGGTCTGTAACAAATCCAATGTGTGGTCACAGGCTTCTTAACGAAGGAAGGTATGGGTTTATATAACGCAACTCTGTGGCTATTGGCATAATCACCACACCAACCCACGATGTATTGGAGACATTTCAATCTCTGAGAAATCCCATAGTTCTATAATTTCCCCCAAACGGTGGTATTAGAGAACATCCCTGAAATACAGGTTTCCTCACAATTCAGCCGACAGTGTTACCAATTTAAACTAGTAAATGTACGAGAATTCCGCAAACTTCCTTGGTACACGGCGGTAATCTAATTTACGACCATCGAATCGACACTCCATTGGCCAAACCACGACTTTTTCTAACCATAATGAAGTTACTCAATTATAAATACTATATAAAAAACATTGCTTGTGGTGACGAGGGTGGGTAAAATAAAGAAAAATTTTTTTTTTTTTGTATATGCTTTTATTATCTTTTAAAATATGTTTACGCCTCCTTCTTTGTATCGGTCTTGCCACCACGGATTCTTCCTGTCCTGCGAGCAGCAATGAGACCAACTTTACGACCAGCGGATGTTCCTCTCTTGACAGTTGAAGCTTTACCTGTAAACATATGGATAATTTATAATTGTTGTATGAATCATCAGATGAGTAAAATAATCACATACATAGGTAGTCTTCGTTAATCTTTTTGTCCACTCTGAATATAACCTTAGGTTTGGACTTGCAAATAATACAGTTTAATACAGAACAAAGTTAAATTAATATCATAGAGACCTTAGTTATTCAGATGTTATACATATTATATGTATTTGTAACTAAATTTGTGTTATGTGCATCACTACGAGTGATTAAAGAGATTGGCAAGGACTGTACATTGATACTTCAATTAATACATTTCTAAAGATATTAAAGAGCTTCTCATAAATATACCTACTGTAATAATATAGAGAAAATATTACATTGAAATCTCTACATAATAATGTTATTGTCTATACTGTAATTTGATTGAATGAATAGCTAAATATAATAAAAGGAACTTACCAATGTGTTGATGGTTACCACCACCATGAGGATGCTCAACGGGGTTCATGGCAACACCACGTACATATGGCCAGCAATTGCGCTTGACCTTATATTTATGATAAGCACGCCCAGCCTTCAGGATAGGCTTATCAATACGCCCACCGCCGGCAACAATACCTAAAAAGATATGTTTTAGCAATAAAAATGAATTCATTGTAACAATTATAAACACTCTATTTGTGTATAACCTCAGAAAGAGCCTCTGTGTAATCATAAACACTCAGAGTAGGTAAGAGAAATTCATCATATTTTCAAGGTAAAATTATACTAAGGGTAATAAGCACATGCTCAGAAAGATGTCTGTATATGTAATTGATACTTCAAAGAATTTGAAAGTACGTCAGTCCTTGAGAAAACAAAACAATATGTAAAAAATACATTTTTATTTCTTAGAATTGTCTAAATACATACTAGATAAATCGTATCTAATTTGTTTAATAGAGAATAATAACTCTTAAAAAATGGGTAAACAATTAAAAAGCCTTTATGAGAACCATAAAGGGTTTCATTAAAAAAAAAAAACATTAAAGCAAATAAATATTATTTTTATATTAACTTATTTGTACTTATGTACTTGTTTGTTGACAAAAAAAAAACGAAATAACCATTTCTTGCTTTACAATTGAGGTTTTTTTAATTCATCGATATACAAAGCCTTTTCTGGCTCTTATTAATTAAAACAAGCTATTTAGATATCATAATATATTGGGTAGGAGTACAATTCAATATGTAGAACATTATTAGAACATTAAAGCTCCAGTTATAGCTAAGTAAGCTAACTATATTAGCAGAACACTAGAGATATTTCATACCAAAATTCCTTGCCTGATTAAGAACTAAGATAGTAAGAAAATAACAAGAAAATTAGGTTTAAATGAAAACCAACCAGTAATAAAAATCAATGCAAAAAGGTTTTGTTCATTTCATTATAAGTTTTAAAAAAAATACTGACTTACCAACCATGCCTCTGTTGCTTGATGGGAGCACTTTCTTGGCACCAGAGGGAAGCTTTACTCTTGTACGTTTGGCATCAGGATTGTGACCGATGACTGTGGCAAAGTTACCAGAGGCACGAGCTAGTCGGCCTCGATCACCCATCTTCTCTTCCAAATTACATACAATTGTACCCTCAGGCATAGCACCCACAGGCATTACATTACCTGAAAGATAGAAACAAAACATGATTTAAAATATTTGATGTTTAACAAAGACACTATATTTTTTAATGAAGTTATAATTGGTTCTGTATAGAAATAAAAATGTAATAGTATAGAATCAGAATAATGAAGATGTTGGACAGGATAATTAATAAAATATAAAGAATAAATAACAAACCACTACATCCACTATCGATAGTTTCTTTAAATCCTTAAATATTAGTAGAACATAGTAAGTGTGCCCAAATAGCAAAGACCACTTGCCAGGTGTAATATGGATGTTGCAATACAGCCATGTCACATTTTAAGATCAGTTGATGTATATTTAGTAACCGAAGTGGATGGTAGAAACCTTTATCTGCCCGAGTTATGACCTATATGCATATAGACAACCTATCACAATGACTCATTTTCATAGTCTTGCTATTCGAGATGATGGTGACAACTGGCAATTGATTGCTGATCTATGTATGCTATTGTACAGTAAACTTCCAATACATTTTTTCAAAGTAATGTGTCTTAACCCAAAGCAACACCTATTCTCATATAGCTATATCTTTACTTACAGGTGTTAAGCATGAGTGCTTAAGATATATTGTGAATATGAAAATAGTCGAGATAAAGCTAACAATAGAAGAAGTTTACATATACAGATAGTAATATCTTACAAAACATGCTTTTCCTTATTCCTAATGCAGTAATTAAGACAAATATAATAGTTTAATAGCTAAGGTTACAAGCTAATTTACAATTATCAATGCAATGTTAGGAATTCTTACAGGAACCAAGGCCCATATCAAATCATGTATAATTTAGGATGAGAAAATAATCCCCAGTACTATATAGAGTGTTCTTATGTATGCAGGAAAATAATGTAAACATACTCGCAAAAAAAAGATGTTAAGTAGATTACTTTATTATAGGTTCCTAATATTTTGTTTTCGTTATCAAACATAGTAAAAGCTAAATGTAAAGAGTCATATTTAGATTTTATGAAAATATCTTGATTACTTGATAGATATTTCACACATGTGTATATATAAAGTTGTCTATAGTATTTGATACCTGTAACCTTAACTTTTAAAAAATTGTCCTGCAATTATAACTACTTTGTATATTATATTTCTTATCACTAGTCAGTAGAGATTCTAATATTTCTGGTTCGGTAATTTTCCAATAAGAATTTTAAGAATATTTCAAAAAATATATTAAATACTTACCAACTTCAAGGGTAGCTTTTTTACCGCAGTAGACAAACTGACCAGTATAGAGACCTTCTGGGGCAATGAACAGTTCTTTGCGTGTCTTGAACTTGTAGGGATCACGGAAATGGACCACAGCCAAGGGAGCACCTCTACCAGGGTCATGAATAATGTCCTAATAAAATCAATAAGTTTTAACTTAGGGAGTTTTTTAGAAAAGCTGCTACTGTGTAAAATCCTGAGATATTCTGCTTGCCGCACATTACCCAGGTGTAATCAAGCAATCTGCAGCCACTTAAGTGTAGTTGTACACATAAATAATCCAGTAATATAAGATTTTACCTATTATACATATGAATAACTCCGTACTAATGGTAGTAACATTTTTCTTAAGCAAGATATTATCTGTACTAATTTTTATATATAACATTGGATTTGAACTTACGATTGTATAAGATTTTAAAACTAATAATATTATATAAAAAAAACAAACCTCAAGAAACTCTTGGAGTAAAAAACTTTGTCCCGACGTAAAAAGAGGTTATGTTTCTACAAAGCGCTTGAATTATATATTTTTAAAATAAGTACCAGTCTCAGGTAAGTTATTCTTTACTTTCATAAGTGAGACTATAATACAGATTCCTCATACGAGGGCACAGTAATCAGTGTTTACAAAACACTTCATGTTGGATAACACAACCTACCTTCACTACTCCCTTGATGTATCCATGACGTTCGGCATAATCTAAAGAACGAAGTTTAGGTGCTCCTTTCCTTTTTTTGGTATGTGAAACGAAGACTGAACCGGCACCTTTACGCTGAGCACGTATCACACGACCCATAATTTCAGCCCGTCGCTGAAATGTTTATAAGGATTAGAGAAATAAAATCATATAATGTTATAAACGGCACTTACAGTCCAGTTCTATTTTTCTTTATTTTACTACAAAATATATCAAAAATTTGACGATTGATATAGATTTACAGCAAAATAAAAATTTACATACTTTAGACGAAGACTGCCAGTTTCAAAAGAAATGTTGTGTTGCCAGTACTATATGGACTTCAGTTTGCGGGTTTCAATTATCAAAATTCCCCAGAAATCTAAGTCGTATTCCCCAAGTTTTAAAAAACAAAGTGCTGTTAGGCTACTAATTTCCCATGTATATCTTCAAAAAAAACGTGTTCTGATAAAAAATAAATATTATTTTATTTATACAATAAATATTATTATTGTACAGATATTTACGATTAACGGATTATATGGGCGTATAAGTAAACTGACGATGAAAAATTTGTTAAATTAATTACATCTGAATTTAAAATAACAAAGTTTTAATCTATTGCTTTTGATGCTATCTTTGATATTAAAAAATCAGGTACAGTCCGTGCTTAGTTTTCTAACTATCAGGCACTATAGGCATGTGCGCCTTAGTGTGACACATATGAAGGTATGCATATGTGTCTCACTAAAGTGTACATGTATGGTTAGCTCAGCTTAAATGGTTATTTTAGTTCGATTCGCGTTCATCCCAAGGCAACTGCCCAAGCCGAGGTTCGGCCACTCTGGCACCCTTGAGCTTGTTGCCTTTCGGCTGCCCTGCTTATGCCCTAAGCGCTCACCCTAAAAGCCCGGTGAAGCTGTAAAGGCCCTTTAGGCCAACAGCGTTTAGTTAGTTCGAAAAAAATAAAAACTAAACAGGAGCTTCGTAATCCAGCTGCCAAAGCGGCTACTAGTCTGCACAAACGGAGTCAGATCTTTCATTTACATCTACAACCTTCTGAAAGTAGCAAGTGGTAATCACGCTACCACTTCCGCTAAAGTGTTGACGCGACGCCGCTCTCGCGTCCTACAATATTATTCACAAGCCCAAATTTACGGCTATATTCAAAGCGGTTAAAAAGATTGACGAAAATTCCTTACGTGACTTGCGTGGTTGTGTCAATACAAAATATCAATATAACATGTACACAGGCCGCTATACTACGCGTCGTTAATCTGGTAAGAGCATGTCGACGCCATCGGTGGCGCGAACCCGAGTTTTTCCTGTAATAAATATCGCACAAGGCGGCTAAAGAAGTTATCACTTCAATAAATTTGCTTCAGAGACGCAACTGAGTAACAAAGTTCCTTCAGTCGATTAAACAGAGTTCCAGCATTACTTTTGGGGAAAACTTGTGAGTTAACTGTTTAGCTAAAGAAACCGTTTCACTTAAATATATTATCTTACGGCTAAACCTGATGTTAACCGCTAAAACGTACGGATATACCCGATATGAGTCAAAGAGGACGGTGACGCGCTCACTTGCAAAAAACACAGCCTCAGGACCCGTTAACCTACTTAGTCGAATGTTGCTTTTGGCTCAAAATGCATCCAGCCTTCAACTATTAGACTTCTTCGACATTTGCCTGAAGCAAGGCCGACATTTATTAAAATGGAAACTGAGCTGATAAGTTCTATTCTGCAAGTATAAGTGCCCAAATACTAATCTTCCACATATCACTTCATCGTCTAATTAACCATGTTATAACAATAGCAACAAATAATAAGAAACTCGTGTAACTGCACAGCTAGTATTATATTAAAAATCGAACTGCAACAGAAATGTAATTATTGCACTTATGTATAAAAATCAACAACTCTGATTGTAATTATTAACCCAGGTTATTTTGTAAAGTATAATAAAGAAAATTATTCGATTTGGTACGTAATGAAGTACACATATTTATAATTTCTTTTCTTATATTAACTACCTCTTGATTTTGTCGTTTTAGAGCACATAATGCTAAATTATCTTAAATGTACAAGTCGGTATAAGACAGAAACAATTTTTTTTGGAACCCTCTAACGCTGTTGGCCTGACGGGCCTTCACAGCTTTATCGAACTACTCAAAAAATAATTTATTAACTTTTTGGGGATTTGGTAGCCTCGAGGGTTTCGTCGTTATTATTCAGTCGTCCTGTGTTATATGTGAGACGTCTTGTCTCATTTTTAGAATAACGATATTCATTTTTTTGTGTCAATGCGCGTTCGACCAGAGAGTACATAAAAAAGGCCGAACGCCACATCACCCCCCCACGGAGAAGGATAAGTATCTAAAAATATAGGTAATCCTCGGTTTTCCGGAATTTTACACGACGACCGGATCGTGTTGCATTAGGTCGTGAGTTAGGGTAGATGACATCCTCATTTATTCAGCAAATGAGGCTCTTCACAAGGAACATCTGAAAACCCTTTTTAAGCGATTGCAAGATTATGGTGTTGTAGTCAACCCCTCTAAATGTGTTTTTGGTGCAAGAGAGGTTTTATTTCTAGGCTTTAATATCAGTCCGGAGGGCACGCGTCCTCCTCAAGACCGTATTCAAGCCCTTCTGAATTTTCCCCCTCCTAAGACTGTACAAGGCGTGCGACGTTTTCTCGGTATGTTAACCTACTACCGCCGTTTCATACCCCATGCCGCTCAGTTTCAGACTCCCTTAATCGAAGCTGTTGTCGCTACCAATGGAAAAGGTAATAAGCCATTTGTATGGTCACCTGAGCTCTTGGTCCAGTTCGAAGCTTGCAAATCGAGCCTTTCGAACGCTACTCTGTTGCAGCATCCAGTCAACGGTGTACCTCTTGGTTTGTATACGGACGCATCAAGTATCCATATTGGATCCTGCCTTCAGCAGCAAGTGAACAGACAGACATACCAGAGAGTACATAAAAAAGGCCGAACGCCACAACTTCTTGGGAAACTTCTCTGTTATAGTCAATTGCTTCGAAACACCTCAGTCACTAGTCGACAGTGATGATAAATTGCATAATTATTCATACAAAAATTGTATAACTTATTTTCCCTATATATCCATTTTATATAGTCGACTCTTCTTTTATATTGAACATAGAAATAAGAAAAAAAATATAAACATTGCGATAATCAAATTTTTGCTTTTCCATTGCATTGGATCTATGAGTTAAAATAAAAGAAAAACTGACTGTTTATGATTATATTTTGGTGATAAGCTCTATTGATCTGATTTATCTATTGATTTGGATACAGGTAGCTATTGTATAATTTTAGAAACAAATGTATATTGATGTGTATAACTAGTTATCAGTACTGGCAACCCCGTTTGTAGTTTATTTTTGATGGAAAAAAACTTTGTACTATTTTGTACATTTATTGTAAAACAATGTTATATCTTTGGTAGGTAGGCTATTTCGTTACATAAAAACGAATTTTAAAGGTAAAATGAAATTCAATATTATTATGTCCATATAAGTTGTACAATAATGTATAGCTATAGCTATATGCTCTAATGACAGATTGTGTGTACATATTTTGTATTATAAACATATATAGTGTATATATGTTTTGAAGTCACGTTGCAGGCGGCGTGTACGGTTCTGACAGTTTAACATTTCTCAATTTAAAGTGGTTATCCTATGTAGTACGTACTGTTGTACGCCACTTACGATATTGCCTTCAGGCTGTTCTCACTGTATCGACGTAATCCTTCGAAAAGTTCTAGAAGGTGTGTACGTACTATCTGATTATAGTATTATTTAGAATTGAAATGTTCTTAGATTTAAAGTAATGTTTGATTGTTTATTTCATTTTCTGTGTGCTTTGTGTTTGTTTGTATTTGCCAATACTGTTATTATTATTTAGTTATTTGTTTGTCGGTATAAATAAAACTGTGTAAATTGTTGGTACATTTTAAAATTGAATAATAAAATAATTTTCTTAAAATATTGATTTTCTCTTTATCACATGTAAAATTTAATAAAACAATTACTAGAAAACAATTTGATAACATTTTATTTCAATTTTTCACACAATCATTTTTTTTTTTATAATTATGTGTTTTGTGTTCAATTCATTGACTATTTAAATACTTTATTAGTTAATTATGGTAAAGTAAGTGTCTTAAGTTCATGAAATGAACACTTGAATATTTCATTTCAATTACAGTTATTCATTATCAATTATTCATTAATATCAAATACCACACAAAAAACTTCCGCTGTTAAAATACATTAAATTGTCTTTAAAATTGTACTTAATTTAAAAGAAAATCACCGTTATTACTATCTAATAAAGTAAAACTAAAACTTCCTTAAACTTCCGCTCATGTCCACGTATAAAATCATTATGAAAAATCAAATAATAATAATTATTTTTGTTATGATCAGCCATTAAAGATTGATTTGCCTTTAAATATATTTGCTTATTACAAATAGAACTAAACATTATATAGCACTTAAATATTCCTTGCCACTTTATTGTTCTAAGTTATATTGCTTCGCTCGGACTGTTTGACTAACTAATATTAACTATTCATTTTGACTATTGTGGTAATTGATATATTATATCACTTACCACCATGGCCAAAATTAATAGTTATCTTCATTATTTAACTGTTATAACAATTTATAGATACAGTTATTTTTCCTGTTCAACTATCATTTCATGTATAATTATCATCTATAATAATAGAAAATAGTCAAAATTAAAAATAGAAAAGATTCTACATAATTTACGAAACTCATAAAACGGACTAAGAAAAAACAGCAAACTGTTGTAGTAACAATATTTTTTATTTAATTTTTGGCTATTCCTTCTTAGGTCATGGCAATGAAATTGCATAACATTTTGTCGAAAATATTTAATCTTTATAAGTTTAATTTTTGATCACTTTTAAATTTCACTTTTGTTTATTATGTGTGTATAGACATTTATCTCACTCTTCATAATGAGGTGGCTGTAAAAGAATATTATGGTCTTTAAAGCTGAATCTAAATGAAATTAAATATCTTTTCAGAAAACAGAGAAATCCCTGAATAAGCAGACATCAAGTAAGTTTCACAATATAGCACTGGCTTTTGCTCACCTTTTGTCAAAGACTTCTTTCATTTCGACATCATCTATATGAACTCCACTAATTCGATTTTTAAATTTTTCCTATTTTGGTACATTCTATCTTACAACATAGTACATTTGTTACATCAATGTTCGAATGAATAATTTCTTGTTTAAATCGAACAAGTCACATCTCACTTAAATTAATTATCAATCAATGTATATCCAAATAGCCGCTTGTAGGGGGATGTACAATTGGCAATTGTTTGTAAACAATGTGATAGCCAGTTTACGGAGGAATTTGCCATGTAACACTAAAAAACCGGTTTTATTCAATTAGCCGCTTATACGGGAATATAGCAGTGGTATTGTTTGTAAACTATGTGGTAGTCGGCTTACAGAGAAATTCGCTATGGAACACTGAAAACGTTTTTCATCTTAGTTATCTTATTTAGACAAACGATGTAGCGATGTTTTCAATTAATAAAGTATCAGGTTTTGATACTTTGTAAGGTAGGTACTAACCGTCCAGTTAGTGTGTCCGTGATTTTATAAACGCAAGGTATATAACGTAATAATTTGCAAATTCAGTCAGCGGTGAAAAAGGTTGAATTCAAACTATTTCCCCTTTAATCTTAAAATAATAACATTTAAATGTACAACTACATTAAGAGTTATGTAAATATTTTCCATATTATAATTAAATTGAATATGTTGAAAAACAAAAAAATATTCGGTGTATTTTATTTTTAATATATCTCCCTTGAAGTAGCGTAGTTTACATACAATAAATATGTTGTATCGATCTGTCACAACTCGTTTCTCTGTAGTTTTTTTTGTATTGTCTACGAACATCTGAAGATAAAATCGATTTTTACTTTTTAGCTTACATCCTCTTTTACATTTGCCATACCGGGGTTACTTTTACTCACTAAGGATTCTGCTCCCTCCCCTGGGAGCTGGAGGCGAAGGTTCTTTCCGCCGTATATCTTTATACGGCGGCTAAGAAACGCCGAGGGGATCCTCCAGCTCCCAGGGAAATAGAGGAAATGAGAAAAAGGGTCCGGAGGGACATGATGGAGAGGTGGCAGCAGGATCTGGCGGACGCGCGTTACGGTACGTATACTATCGACGCCGTCCGCCCGGTCCTGTTGGAATGGTGCAACAGGGAATGGTGCTCCCTGACGTTCAGACTGGTGCAGGTGCTGACCGGACACGGGTGCTTCGGTTGGTATCTGCACCGGATAGCACGCAGGGAGCCGACCGCCGCATGCCATGAGTGTGGCGCTGAGACGGACACTGCGCAGCATACTCTTTCTGAGTGTGCTGCGTGGGAGTCTCAGCGTCGTGCTCTGGCTGCGATTTGTCGCTGCCGAGCGTGGTCGCGGCCATGCTCGGCAGCGAAGCCATATGGAATGCAGTGACCTCCTTCTGCGAGGAGGACATCTCGCAGAAGGAGGCGGCGGAGAGGGTCCGTGAGGAAAATCTTCTGAGTGACCCTCTCCGCCAACGCAGAGTTGGTGGGAGGGGGCGGCGTTTTGTCCGTCTCCTTCCACCTCCGTAGCCAAACCTGGGGGGATCTCCCCATTGCACAGGTTCGGCTGACGAGGAGGGGGCGGCTGGTGTGTACCCAGCTTGCCCCTCATTATTAAGACGACGCCCGGCGGACACCTTCCGCTGGGCAAGCCGCTGAGGCGACATGGTGATAGCACTGCACGATCCCATGTCGCCTCAACCAAAGCGGCGGTCGGTACACCGTGGGGTTTTAGTGAGTAAGAGTCTCACACTACCCACTCTCTCCCCCGAGAGGGTGGCGTGTCCATGATGGATTTCCCCACGTTAATAAAAAAAAAAAAAAAAAAGGATTAGCTGTTTTCCGGTCGTGAGGCGGCTGTCACCGTTTCCCATCGTCCTGCTTGGTGATCTCAACGCCAAGTCGAGGGCGTGGGAGGCGGCGGCCACTGACCCGAGGGGACGATCTGTTGAGGAGTAGGGTCGCCGAGCTCGAACTCTCCCTCCTCAACAGAGGGAACGCCCTCACGTGCGTGCGGCGCGATGGGATCTATCGTTGATGTAACGTTTGCTACCCCATCGGTCGCGCGCCGTGTCTGGGGGTGGAGGGTTGAAGAGGAGGTGGAGACTTGCCGGACCATCGATATATCAGGTTCGTGGTCTCCACCTCCCACAATGACCTGATAACCCGCCCCCAGAGGGGTGCGAAGTTCTCCCGCTGGACGCTTGGCCGCCTCGATCAGGAGGTCATCTCGCAGAATGAGGCGGCGGAGAGGGACCGCGAGGAGAATCCTCTGAGCGACCCTCTCCGTCAACACAGAGTCGGTGGGAGGAGGCGGCATTATGTCCGTCTCCTACAACCTCCGTAACCAAACCTAGGAAGACGGGCCGGGGGGCCCATCTCCCCATTGCACAGGTTCGGTTGACGAGAAGGGGGCGGCTGGTGTGTACCAAGCTTGCCCTCCTTATTAGGACGACGCCCGGCGGACACTCTCTGCTGGGCTGGCCGCTGGGACGGCATGGTGATAGCACTGCATGATCCTATACCGCCCCAACCTAGCGGCGGTCGGTACACCGTAGGGTTGTAGTGAGTAAGAGTCTCACACTACCCATGTTCCCCCCGGGAGGATGGTGTGTCTATGATGGATTTCCCCACGTTAATAATAATAAAGAAAAGGATTAGCTGTCCTGTCTACTTCGATGGAGTTTATTGATTTATGTGTCGTATCTATTAGCGCGGAAAACAATTGCCAAAAATTGTTATCATCGGACGAGTTAATTCTAATCCTATTTTACTTTTGATTTGATAGTGTTTATGTAACCTAGAATCCTGTGTACTATTATGTGATGAAAGACTAACAATACTATTACTGGAAAAGCTGATTTATTAAAAGTGATCAATGACACAACGTTACACATAAAACGGCTGATTGCTTGCTGCATTATATCTATACAACTAACTAATTTATGTTCTACAATAAATATTTCTTAGTTCGCTGATAGTTGTTACATAATATGTTATTAATCAGAGAAAGCTAATGTTCTTATAATGTGAGTATATTGAAATATATGATCTGTATGTAATCACGATTAGGACATTTTATTTTACGAAAGCAATTTCGAAAAGAACCCATAAGTTGACGAAGTTTCATAAGATTGCCCTTGTAAGTTTTCTTTCAATTCTTTGTTTTGCAAAATACTGGCCGAAAAGTTTTATTTCATCAGTCGTGTAAAAGAACTTTCGTAACAACACAAACTTGGGTTCTTAAGAAATTTTACCACCACCTTTATTGTTTATGTTGAACAATTAATAATTTACTTTATGAAATACCGTCGCAATAAGGAGAATTATCTGTACAGCCTGAAACGAAGGCAACATACATTTTCATGTTTCTACACTGTAAATGTAATAAGAATATTGCAATCGACCCGTTACTTTCATATCTATTATTGGCCCCTATGTCATCTAATAATACCAAATTATCAAGCCTACAAAGGATAGTAACATATCCCATAAATTACATGTAGCTAATTAGAAATAACAGTGGATTTCATGCATTGTAATGCTTTTTGTTATGAAGGTTGAGCAACAACGATAAATATATTGAAAATGTATATTTTATATAAAGAAAATGATAAAGATTTTGCGCACAACATGCAGTTTTTTTTGTTTTACTTCACAGACACTTGGTTCTTATCTAAAAAAAAAAATATCACGATAACTTCATTTCATATAAAGTTAAACTATCATTTTTATAAGCACTGCCTTTGACTTGTGAGCGATGGAGGCGTCGCGTCGCGTCATATCGTGGGCGATTCCGCTTTTAGTTGCGTGATTGTATAAGCACATGTTTGCCGCGTGTTGTATGTGACATAATTGTCAAGTACAACTGATTTACTAATAAATAACCAAGCCATAAATTACAGTGATTTGTACTAAATGTATAGTTCAATTCTATTCCGGGAAACCAATAATTAAATGTTATTTCGATCCGTAACTTTGTAATTTACTGATGGTTCATTTCTAAGTTACATAAAACATTCACCTTGTCGTTGTATAATATATTTGTTTGAGCAGATATTTAAATAAACTATTAATCATTACTTAACTCCGTTATAACACCATACACGTAGAACAATGTACAGAATGTTGTATTTATTATAGTTACAAGATTTCGAAATCTGATACGAACATTGATCAATGTGAACTCGAATCCTACAATAATTAATATCAGCTTCCGGCCAAGGAAAATATCATAATACTCTTAACATCGTGGTAAAGGGCGTTTCCTAATACCTAAAGCTAAATTTTTAAAATATTACCCTGAAGTTAAAAGTCATCATCATCTCTGACTGTAGTTCAACATAACATAAAACGTAAAAGTAAAACCAATAAGGATAATAGGTAAATTATTGAGATGCCTATCTTGTTAAATTACGGGACAATATATAGTTATTGTTTATATAGTTATTACATCATCGTCATCACTAATTCATTGAAGAGAATTAAATTTGCATTTTTGAACACAAAAAATTAATCTAAACGAAAAGAGAAACAAACTAGAGACACTAAGTTTTTATTGTAAGGAATTTTGGCCTAACATAATGAAAATTCAATACCGATCTAAAGACTGTTCTTTTTTATAATGGGTGATACGATAAGTCTTTTAGTATTGCCTCCTCACGCCTGTCAAAACTGGTTGTGTCCGTCTGGTTATAGTTTTTATTAAATTGTTAATGACACTTCGTGGCATTAGGTTTCATTCTTCAACCAATGTAATTATGAGGTTAGCCGATGCTAGATTTCTTTGTTTAATTTGTTTTCCTGGTATATCCCAAATATGTTCTGACAGATTTAGGTCTGGCGAGCGTGCTGGTCATACCAAACCTTGAATTCCGACCTCAATAAGGTAATACGATACTACCGCCGCAGTGTGGGTACGAGTATTGTTGTGCATGAAAAGAAAATTATCCTCCATGAATAGGGCAAAAGGCATCACAATCTGTTCTAAAATGCCTACTTCGTATCTTACCGCAGTCAGGGACCCGTTCTTCTACGATGTGTAGCTTCATAGATGCTTCTAAGCAAAGACCGCATACCATTACTGACCCTCCACGATGAGGCTTCTTTCCTAACAATGTTACACTAGGGGTATCTATCTTCGAGTTGCCTCCATACTTTGACCCTTCCATCATCTGGCTTAAAACAGAATTTGGACCTATCAGTAACGAGTACTTTTCCCCAAGCGCCATCATCCCAATTTTGGTGCGAACAAGCAAAGTTCCGATCTACTCAATGACCTGCGATTAGCAACGGTCCTCTGACGAACAAGTACGCTCATATACCAGGCGCTTTAGTTCTTCTAATCGCTTTGATACCGTCCCTTGTCGAACTTCATGCAGCTTGTTTCGTACGTCGAAAGAAATCGAATTACGGTTTCTGAGGACACTGCTTACACTAAGTCTGTCGTCACTCTGTTGTTACTCTTTTGCGTCTTTTATACTTTAGTCTGCCGGTATCGTTTATCATTGTGAAAAATCAGAGACTTACACTCGTAATGGTTAAGCCACTTCATTGTAAGTGTAGTAAAGTGTAAAGTTACACCTTTTGACACCTGAGCAACGCTGAGATCCGACATTATCATTCAAACTTATCAATTAAGTTTCCGTTACTCGATGATAAAAAAAAGATATAGGGTTAAATTTGTTAAAAACAACAGAAACCTACAGAAGTTTATACGCTATATATTAAAGAAATTAACAGGTAACCCTAAAACGAAATGAACGTCGTAAGTCAAATTGTATTCAAAAACTTCTTTTTCAAATTACATATACTGGTATACTTATATGGCCAGTAATAAGAAAATATTTTCTACTACTATTCTACCTTTCTTACGTTCCTTTAAATATATCCATGAGTATGTATATATACAATGAAAAGACAGTTCCGTTGAGACTCAACCACGTCAAAACTACTTAATGTGTCGGTTTAGAACTATGAACATTCGATGTAGAATTTTTCGTAGATGGTTCTAGGCTACTTAATTTTTGGATTCCATTGAACTTTTGCCATTTATTTTAAATATGCACAGCAAGTAGGGCGGGTATTTCTAGTGTATGTTTATTTACGAGAGAACTTTTCCAGTAAAGTTGACCATAATATAAATAAGTAGACTATAGATATGTTGACGTGATGATAAATACATGGTTTTTAGTTAAGAAGAGTTTGAGGTTACGATGTCGGCAGCCGCTGAAACACTGTCGGCATCGAGAGCGCGATCTCATGTATCGGCAGCATCACTTGCGTCGGCTCCGACGCCCACGCGACGACCACACACTAAGCACACAGTACACTGGTTCCGAAAGGGGTTGCGTCTTCACGATAACCCTGCTTTGAGAGAAGGACTAGTCAATGCAGCCACTTTTCGATGTGTATTCATTATCGACCCATGGTTTGCCAGTTCTTCTAATGTTGGCATTAATAAATGGAGGTATGAGCGTAAGATATATTGTTATGGTTCCTCATAAGTTTATCTATAAATTAGCTTAATACTTCTTAACTCATATATAATTTCAGGTTCCTTCTACAGTGCCTCGAAGATTTAGACAGCAGTTTAAAAAAACTGAACTCACGATTGTTCGTTGTTCGTGGTCAGCCTGCAGATGCACTTCCTAAGTTATTCCGTGAGTGGGGAACCACCGCGTTGACATTTGAAGAAGACCCCGAACCTTACGGTCGAGTACGTGATCATAATATTATGTCAAAATGCCGAGAAGTTGGTATAAATGTAATATCTCGTGTCTCTCATACACTTTATAAACTGGATAAGTAAGTGAATTCATATTGTATCAATGTTTTTATAGTTAAAGTACCTGGATACAAAGTAAGATATATATTAAACACAATTTTGGTAAAAAATATAGCAAAGGTGAACAATAACGTTCTAAATATCACAAGTAGTGTGTTTTTTAACCTGACTGGTCATTCAATAGTAGCGCAATCAGATATCGTGGGTTAAAATTTAGAAATGAAAATACAGGGAAATATCGCAGCACGGTTTAATAAACTTTTAGTGCTTGTCTAGCTAATTTCAAATGTCTCGAAGCACCTGTCAAGAAGTTCCAGAAGCTAGTCCTGTTTCTAAAATTCGCGAATATTATCTGCCACGTATTCATCGCTGTGCAAGAGGTGAGTTTATGGTTAAGCTAATATATTAACCTTCAGGATTCATCTAAGTTTTTAAGCATTAAAGCCCTTGTGAAATATGTCAATGGAGAGAAAAGCAACCTAAGATAATGAATAATCACCTACTTTGTATTTAGTTTTTATTTCTTCCGTCCACTTTACCACAAACTTTAGGAATCTTCTGCTCATAATAGTATGATGTATTAGCTATGAGAATCAAATACAACAATGATTTCTCTTGGTGTTTAACGGACATATATATTTATGAATTCCTAACTTTACCAAGTCAATTACTCTAGTTACCATTAGTGGTAAAAAACTGGTGAACTCAGCGTTGTCAGTCGAACAATTTTAGGAGAATACATGAAGAAGGTAGTCTGTAACTTTTTTATGCGAGTAATAATTCTTTAGAATAACAGAACGTAAACTTATTAAACAAATAAATTACTTTAGTTGGCATTAGTGGTAATAAAAACCAATGAGCTCTTGCTCGAACAATTTTAATACAATCAGGAAGGTGATATATGTTTTTTTTTTAATGTAGATAATACTTTTTCAGGATAATAGAACGTAATGGTGGTAAAGCACCGTTAACTTACCACCAGTTCCAGGCGTTAATCGCTAGTATGCCTCCGCCTCCGCCGGCCGAAGCGCCAATATCGATACAGACATTAAACGGAGCCAAAACTCCGATTTCTGACGACCACGACGATAGGTTCGGCGTCCCGACCCTTGAGGAACTTGGTATGTTCACTCATATACATCATGCACACCTAAACACACCTGGTTTCATGATAAAATACTTGTTTGTGGTGGTTCACTTCTTGGAAACGCTTTTATTGATATTTACCACAAATATATTTATCTAGAAAAGGTTAATCACTTTGAATAAGAACATGCAAGAAAAGATAAATAAATATTTGGAAAATTGGAAAAAATTTGTCTATTTTAGTTTGACAATACACTTTTAATGTCATAGGATCTGAGTGTTAGTTATAATTCTTAGTATTTCGATTTGAACATAAATAAAACGAATTTTTTGGGATTGGAATGAAATGTATATAAAAAAGGTTATATTTGCAACTAATTAATACTTAATATACACATGTATATATTGTGTAAATTTTCTGTGTTCATGTAATATTATCACATATCAATTTTCATGGTGATCCATTGAATAGTAGAAAAGTTAACATGCTGCACTCCATATGTGTTTAGCTTTCATTGTGATCGGCGAAACTGTGTTAGATTTAATCTAATATACACATATACTTTTATTAATTATTTTTTCTGTCTAGGCTTTGAAACGGAAGATTTGAAACCACCTGTGTGGATGGGTGGGGAAAGTGAAGCATTAGCCAGGCTGGACAGACATTTAGAAAGAAAAGCATGGGTAGCATCATTCGGTAGACCTAAAATGACTCCGCAATCTTTATTGGCAAGTCAAACAGGCTTATCACCTTATTTAAGGTATTTTTTTTATAAAATAAATGCTATTTTACTAAAGAGCATTATATGAATTAAAATCTATTCTTTAATTATAGGTTTGGGTGTTTATCAACGAGATTGTTCTATTATCAGTTAACAGAGTTGTATAAAAGGATTAAACGCGTCCGGCCACCCCTTTCTCTTCACGGGCAGATTTTGTGGAGGGAATTTTTTTATTGCGCCGCCACACGCAATCCTAATTTTGACCGGATGGAAGGTAATCCCATATGTGTCCAGATACCTTGGGAGAAAAACCAGGAGGCCTTATCGAAATGGGCAAATGTGAGTATGTTACATTATATTTTTAAATTTTAAGCTTATAGAACCTATTATAAACAGTTACCTGATATGGAGTAGGTACATTTACTTTATCATATTGCTTGTAAGAGCCGCTAATAAGTTCTGTATTCCTGTCTTCCCTGTATTTTATACATTTTCTATAACAAACTGCTTTTCCTTTTGGTGTCAATATCTAGTTATGACAACACAAAAGAAACTTTCAAAAGAAAAGCACAAGTTTCTTCAAAATGCATGTTTTGAGTTACCTCACTCGGAGTGGTAAAAGTACTTACAAAAGTGACTCAAACGCATGTAAAGTGTATTAATCTTTATAGAGAATATTTTGATAAACAATAAAACCAATTTCAAACATAAATATATGTTTTGCCATTATTAGGCCAGAAGTATAAATAGTAACATCTGTAGCTGGCAGGAATGCTATTCGAAACAGCGATAGAAAGACAAATTGGTATTTTAATTTACTTTTTAATTGAATAAACATGCATAAAGTCATGACAATATAACAAAATAGATTACCATGAATAAAAAAAATCGATTTATGTCTTAAAAAGAAGTAATTGATAATGATATGGCTGCCTAAATTCGAATTATTTTTTAATTCTTTTAAGAACTTGGTTTTTGTAATGAATTTAAATTATACTTAATTTAGGGTCAAACTGGATATCCATGGATTGATGCTATTATGATCCAATTACGAGAAGAAGGTTGGATCCATCACTTGGCTCGGCACGCAGTGGCTTGCTTTCTGACTCGAGGTGATCTCTGGATATCATGGGAAGAAGGCATGAAGGCGAGTTTATTTCTACAAAACTATAAATTTACGCATCTATCCTATATGATTGGAAAGTGTACAAAAAGGCAATAAAGTATTCATCAATGTATATAGTACAAGTACCAAGTACAAGTATAACAATTTCTAGTACCTTGTACGAAAAATTGATTTAAAATTAGGCCTGATTAAAAAGTAAATATTTGATTTAAAATCAATATAAAGTTCTCTTATAGTTCCAAAACTGTAATTATACATTTCAATATTATTTGTCATCATAAGAGAAGTATTAATTATTGAGTAAGATTAATTTATATATATATATATATATATATATATATATATATATATATATATATATATATGCTGTGATTGCGTAGATTACCTTAAGATTTTACAAACTTTTTTTTAGTATAAGTATACTGGGTACACTTTGCTAAAAACAATATACATTTTGTATAATCTATGTAATTTTTGCGAACAAAGCTATTGACAGAAGGTTAAGATTCAATGTAACACATCTGTTTGTGTTGCCACATTTGTGTTTGTTACAATAATTTAGTGTGGCTGTTATTGAAATAAATATAGTATACATGTGACCAGAAATATGAGTAGGAAGTGGCAATAAACAACATTTTCTGATAACAATAATTTTGATTTTATTATTAGAAAGGGTAATAAATTTACGATAAAATTGCTACATTTAGTTTCTTCTATATATAAATTAGTAGAGACAAAACAGTTGAGAACCATTAATTTCTTAACTAATTTTCTATTTAGTAGCTATTGACAAGATTTAATAAAAAAATTGCAAACAGTTCGTTTTTTTCTCTTAATATTAAAAAAAATGAATTATGATCGAATTTAGACGTCTAAACGATCACTGGTGTAGGTAAACTTATAATAAAATTTATTACAATCGAGAAACTACTTTGGAATAATCCGAATTTCCAACGGAAACTATTCTTTGGAAGTGTATAACGTGAGAAATTAAAATAATAGAATATCAATTGTGTATTCATATTCATTTTCACTATAATTGTAATTAAGCTGAATATCAACGAATTTCAGAATCTCACATTTTTTTCCCTGTCCGCTTCTGCAGGTATTCGACGAACTGATGCTGGATGCTGACTGGTCCGTTAATGCGGGGATGTGGATGTGGCTCTCCTGCTCATCTTTCTTCCAGCAATTCTTCCACTGCTACTGCCCCGTACGATTTGGCAGAAAGACTGACCCCAATGGTGATTTCATCCGGTTTGTTTAATTTTTTTAATAAATATTTCTAAAATGATCTTTAAGTTCAAATATGAATAAAATTAAATTTTATTTAGTCAAAAGTCAACATGTATTCAGGTAATCAAAATACAAGTTTACGCTAGAGGTGCTGAACACAGATCACCCTCACTTACGCGCACTCATACGGGTAGGTACACATATGGTAGAAGGGTTAATTTTTTCCCCCTTGTTTTCTGAACCTGGTTAGTTAGTTAGCCGAGATGACAAATACAAAATACATGTTTGAGTTCGTGAGGCACACATGCTGGTACACATGTGTGCTTCATTAATTCGTATATATATGATTAATTTATCTAGGTTAGCTTAGATAGATTCGCGTTGTTGCATCCGAGGCTATAGCCCAAGGCAAGGTTCGGCCAGTTTGACACTCTTGTTCTTGTTGCTAAGCGGTCCGAGCGCCATAATCTTTCGCCCAATTAGTCCAGTGAAGCTGTTAAGGCCTCTCAAGCAAACAGCGTATAATCAGTTCGAAAAAATAAAAACTAGATGTGCTGATTTTAATAATCGAGTGATGCCCTCTACTTATATAACGTATTCTGTGTGGTTAGCTAAAGTTGTAAATCTGTCTATAGGTATGTTCTGACAGCTTCATATTACAATCTGTCCACCTCTTGGTTTAGCGTGTTTACCATCTTAAATCACATCGTCATTTAATATAAAGTGAGATTGGGATAAAATCTTAACACCTATCAAGTATAAAAAAGGTTATGTTATGACAAAAAAATAATAATGAAATCACATAAAATTCTTAAATTTTCTACTTTCTCTTTTATCGAATGCCACCCATAGACTTACGTTAAAATATATATTATAGAATATGTCAGAGTTTTCCAAGTAGCACTACCTCACTCATTTCCGCTGCAAAACAGTAGTCCTTGTGCTTCTGTATTATGGTAGAGTATAGTTGTAGTAGAGTTTGAATAGTACACGCTTTGGTAAACGAAGTATTATGTTTTTTTAATGCCCGTACATGAGACATCTAACCAACGACTTGCAAAGATACATAGAAAGAACAATAATCCTCAACAGAATGTTATAGATGTGATAAAAATAAAGATACAAGGAAATACTGAATATCGAAAATATATTTTAATTATTCATTAAATTGAATTTTGGCATCATTTTTATTACGTAAGCTATCCAACTGTATATAAAACAACTTTAATTTTTAACATTACCATAAAATGTTAATCGTATTTCGTCCTGAAACTTTTAATTAATAGGATATTGACAATAAAGGGACAAGCCTGTTTGGCTCAGTATCTATTTGTTAACACTTCAAATCAGTAGAATCCATGTTTAGGTAATAAAATAACAATTCTTTAATATCAATTAACTTGAAGATATGATGGTTTAGTAATAGACTTGGGTCGTTTCACATATTATTATATAATAAGTCACAAGTATTACTAGATGTAAAATATTTCATTTATCACCTGAGTTATATGCACAAGTTAATTAAAGTATAAATTGATAAAGTATGTATATCATTTGATTATTTAGGAGGTACATCCCGGCGCTCAAAAATATGCCAACGCGATACATACATGAACCGTGGATTGCACCAGATTCAGTGCAACAGGCGGCCCAATGCGTCGTAGGACGTGACTACCCGCTGCCAATGCTCGACCACACGAAAGCATCACAAGTCAACTTGGAACGTATCAAACAAGTCTACGCGCAACTCGCAAAATTCAAACCTCAAGGTATTTTAAGTACTAAATTATATTTACTTCGGAGGTAATAAGATATAAACTTAATTCTACCAGCCGTCAATAAATGGCGTTGATCTATTTTAAAATTCACTATCGAAAGCATCTTGAAATGGTAGGATCAGACCCATATTTATGGTCGGTCAAAAAGTCCGGCGGAACTAGATTACGCCACCGTGGTTTAAATTTCACTCCCGCACACTCGCCGCGACCCCTCTCGGCAGCGGGTCAAATCTAGGTTCGAACCCCCGGAGTGGAGTCCTCGAGAACGCTGCCAATGCCATACAGTGGCACTGAAAATTTCAATCAGCCGCATAACACCAACAGCTTACATCACCCCCATATATGTGTACACACACACGCAAGTAGTAGGTATTAAAATGGTTGAGGGGTTTTTCCCTTGACCAACCTTTTTTTTCGTGTGGAAATTCATCCTGGACACACCACCCTTCTGGGGGAGAGGGTGGGTAGTATACGACTCCTGCTCACTAAAATCCCACGGTGTACATCCGCCGCTGTTGTTGGGCGGTACGAATTCTCTTGAGCACACATCGTGCCGCCCCAGCGGTTGGCCGGGTGTCAAAGAGCGCCACCGGGCCCTGACCTTGTCAGTTGACGACCGTGTACACATTCGGTTGTCTCTTCCGTCCGCCGGACCTGTGCAATGGGAAGATGGTCCCAGGTCCGACTAAGACGGTGGAAGGAACTTAATATCGATAACGGTCGCTCCAAAGGTCCAGCTCGTTCCCTTAATCGAACTGACTTAATTTAATTTAGCTTAATTGTCAGATTCAGTATACTTGTTTGAGACTGTGATTTACACATATGTATCTCACAAATTCCTATATGTATGAATATAGTTAGTCAGATTCGTAATCCGAACCAACGGTCCAAGCAGAGGCACGTCCGTGGACCTCGAGCTGGTTTCCAATAAAATCAGCCGAGTGCCTCAAGCGCTCGCCTTAGTAGTCTGGTGAAGCTGTATAGAGCTTGTCAGGCCAATAGCATAGTCAATTCAAAAAATGATCGTCTTGTGTTCATGGCCTTACAATATTTCAAATTGGTATAACTTTAAATTAATCAATTATAAATTCTTTGGCTTTCTTCTTTGAGTTAGTATGATTAAGACGTGGATTATTTAATTAAATTTATATATACTGATAAATTAATAAGGCTACATTGTTTATTTTCAGTAACTTTACAGACACATACTGTGCAACGGCCTAATGTGATGCAATCATCGCCAAGTCCTACATCAATAATAGCCAGCATAAATCAGTCCAACTTCCTGTGCAGTACGACACCAGATTCGCAATCCGCAACCTCGCAAATTATCTACAAAGACCCTTCTGGTATATTTCAACGGCCAACTAAAAACGCTGCCCAAACTGATAGTAAAAACACCAAATTCAAGAATGTCGTTATTGTGCACCAAGTACAAAGTTCAGAAGAAAGTGTATCACAGACAAGTAGTCATCACCAGACACCGAAAGAAAACTATATAATCAACAGTAAGCAGCAGGGTATAGAGTATAAAACTTGTTCAGAGGGTAATCTCCAATCTCCGAATAAGCACAATAATTATGATTTTAAAAATTTGGTCATTAATAATCATGTACAAGGGTACAATAATCACATTATTTATCAATGTCAGAAAGGAAATCAAAATGAAATATACGGCCAACAAGGCATGAAAACCAATGCATATGATTATGAAAAAACGAAATTCTATTTATCTAATTTTACTGATAGTAATATTTTTGTATCGGGCTCACCACAAATTTTTATTGCTGGTCAAGAAGAGTCTATACTCCAATCCAACAGTGAAATTAAAAATGAGAGTACTGATGACAAAACAGTCAACATGCATTCTATTAATGATCAAAGAGAGGAATGTTACACAATGGAGAATCTTCAGAATTCAACAAGTACAAAAAACGAAGTAAATCCTACTAGTGAAAATGAAAATTAATATGTTATCTGTGACGATCACTCACTAATTTATAGTACACAATTGATGTGTTTGTCGTGTTGTATCACATTGAGATATACTAGCAGATCATTGTCTGTGGTATTAGAATATTGTTTTTAGTATTGTTGTTATAAAGTATAAGAGAATTGTTAGTAGAGTTTCATATTAAAAAAAAATATAATTGTTTATTTATAAATGTTAAAATGCTTGCAGTTGAATGCATTATTTGTAAAAACTGACCCCAAAACAAATGCAAAACTTTCAGAAAGTTGATGAATCTTTAAAAAAAATAACTGTATTTTTATAAGTTTTGAGGTGAAAATGGCTTTATACAGCTGTTTTTATAATCAAAGTCAAATTTGATTTTGAATAAGTTTTAAATTGAGTATTGTTAGTTTTTAGCAGTTTTAATATTTCGCCCCAGAATTTCACTTTATTGTCTTCTGGGATGGGTTGGATATTTTTTTCTTTCGTCTTTGCGTTGAGCCAGAGCTTGGCGTATGGATAGTTTTGTGATAATGAATCGATGGCTTTATCTCCATTAAAAATGTGTAATCATTCAATAAAATCCTTTTTTTACTGGATCGTTACTTCAAATGTTTTTGAAGATTACTTGGTGAAATTTAAGATACTGAAGATGACTTTTTTTTCTTACAATAAACCAATCTTTATCTCAAAGGACACTATAATTTTCATGAAATCACAAAATTATGTTTTTTAATTTGATTACTACTCTTCGTTAAGAAGTGTATTCTGAAATAATAATTACCTACTTGAAGATACCATTATTTCTACAAGTTACTATACATTATACTATAATCTCTGTTAGGAAAATCAATTTTTCCACCATTCCAACACTCATTGTCACTTGACGAATTAACTTATTCTAGACAAGAAATTAAGTTCCGAAGTAAAGAAATAAAACTTAACGAATATGCATATTTTATGGAATTGTTATTTTAAGCGCGAATGAAATACTGTGATTTAAAATGTAATTTTGTCAATGTTTCGTTAGTTGTCGATCAACTATGGAAACATGGAATGAACGTAAACGGTTGATTTATCTAGTCCGTTTATTTAACGTTAATATGTAGTGGAAAATATTATTTAATAAATAAGTAGTGAATTTAGTTTGGTACTTTTCTATAAGTGCATAATTTATGTACTTCTCTACTGATACATAAAATCACATTATAAGAAGTTACTACTGGTTTATTACGACATAATTGTATGTAAAATAATAACGTTAATAAATAAGTGATGTAAAAATTAAAAAGTGTTTTAATTATTCATATCACGGGCAAGTTAGATTGTATGGACAGTGGTGTAACTGCATCTCACAGTGATTCCTACACAGTCGAAAATGTACTTGTTACTAGCGACCGCTTAAAATTCTCTGTTTTCTTGCCATAAAATGGTATGTTTAAAACATGTTTCAACTTAAATTATTGGTAATTAAATTTGACGTAGTATGTTATTATTTATTTTTTGTTGTGTAGCAAACGCTGTATCTATATTTAATCATCCAGTGATGCCACAATTTGCATATGCTGTTTTAATGCTTTCTTTGTTTTCCTGGTTTTCTCAGTCAGAGATTTCGTATTTGGTTTCTCTCTTTTGTTCCTGGAGACTTCGCGTTTTATTGTCGATATGATGGGTACCTGTAAACAAATATACCTTACAACTATTGTCTGCAATAAATTATTATATCAGATTATTTTTATATAATTTATATTATTTTATATAATTTACTTACAGATTCTGGAATGTGGACATATCTGATGTTTCGACCTTGAATAAATAATTGCTCAAACAAGAATTCATTACTTTGAGGATCACAATATACAGCATTTGTAAAGGATAAATTCATATATCTGAAAAACAGGCATGAATAAAATATTTTATCAATTTTTATACAATATTTTCGCAATAGCATGTGGTATATTCAAATAATTACAATATATTTGAGTTTACATAGAAACAACAGCACAGTACAACATCTGTATAGTTTTACATCTTAAAAACATACAACTGAGAATCGGAACAAATTACTTCTATATTCCTGTTAGTTCAATATACAGATTAGTTTAAAACTCAAATAGTAATGTGACAAAGTTCTCTATATTAAAACAATACTGACCTAATAAATGTATAAGCTTAATTTGACGACATATCAGACCATCTTAGTATATAGATAACTGTATGTCATATGTATAAGGATATAAAATATGATCTACCTAATACACTACTGGTACTTACCCATCTACTGATATTATTTCACCGCATACATATGTATCATTACGAAGATCCACGGTAGTTTTCTTGCCTTGCAATGCTTTAACAAGACATAACAAAGTGTTATGATAGATGAACTTTTCTTTAGTCGTCCCGACAAACATAATGAATATATTATTATACCATCATCTAACTGTCCCTGTAAATATCAATAAAAAATCCTAATTTTAAAAGTTCAATGGGCAATCTATATAAATTAGGTACCTTGGGATTATTTTTTTATAATGTTATCATCATCACAGTTACAGAACAACACCAGAGTCTACTCTTATCCAACAATAAATTTTCTGAACTATTTTAAATGAAAATCTTGTTCCTAGTATGTAGCTTTAGTAACAGTAATTTGCTGTAACTATAAATATTTAAGAGTCATTATCTTCATACCCTTGCCACACCTAAGTAGGGTCAGCATAAAATGTCATGTTGTGATGTATGATTTGGCTTAATTTTTATGATCGGCATCCTGCTTGACATCAAGCTTCCGTAGGATTATTTTGTAGTATTACTATACTTCAACCTCCCGACTAAGAATATTTAATATTCAAATGCATATTCTCCCGAAAATAGCACATTGCATTCAAAGTATTTTTTTATATTTTTGGTAGAATGTGTAGAAGCTTTTAGTTATTTTATTTCTACTGAAAATTGTGAGAAACATAATTAAAAATTCAATCACCTTGATGTGGTTTAAATAAATTTACCAATTGTAAAATAAAAATTCAGTCTGTCAGAATAATGGTTACCTAATTTGGTCTTAAAAAATTGTTTACCACCTACAATTTTTTGCAACATATCTTAAAATTTTGAACTTAGTTTTATTTCAATTTATCCTTTCAAAACTTTAGACCATGTCTCAAAATCAATATATCAATATTTCTTTTAATGAAAACACATTTTAATAGATTTTAAGCATTTACAGTGGTTTGTTTTGATGATATGTATATTTTTTGTTTGTTATTAGATCCACATATTAATATCCCCTTTCATAGTTACTCTGTTCCAACAGAAGAATTGGTAGTTAGAATGTCCCTTGTGCATTTTATCAGCCATATCTTTGGGACCTTAACAATGCAGACCAGATTTGCGACAGGAATAGATGTGGCTGTGTTGCTTCCTTAGTTAACTTAAATCATATTGAATCTAAAATGATATTGAAATAAAACAATAGAGCAATGTAATTGTCTATAATTACATATTTAAATGTTATATGAAATGTAACTATAGGATTCTTTATCTAGTAAAGAACCTTTAAAAAGATTAATTTATTTTTTTACAGGTCTCATTTTGGAAATTAAAAAGTAGTTATTATCTATGACATAATCAAGCAACAAATGTTAGATTATGAAAGATCTTAAATAGACAGAAAACATTTAAAACTATAAATAGGAAACTTTAACATTCTATTTCTATTGTAAATTAAGCATACTTAAAGCATATTGAAAATCAATATTTAAATAAGTTAAAAATGGATAAAAGTTTTTATGAGAATTGTCTGAAAGTTGGAAACATGAAGACTAGTATGCTATGAATGATTCTTTAGGTCATATTGATATGTGAAATTTGGTTTGCAATCTAAATAAATGTACTGTTATAACCACCAAAATGAATAATTTCATACAGATAACAGGTGATAAAGGCAAACAGTATGTATAATTGAAAAATAAGTTAAAAATATGTTATAGTGGACACAAAAAATAGATTAAATAAACAGCAAAATAAATATTCTAATATACAAACTATATTTTACAAAAACATTACATTACACTGTATACCTAATAAAGGTATCATTTTTCTTTTACTATAACTAGTCTACTATTAGGTTGCGACTTTAAGTCTAGCTCTGCTCTCGTGATATTCCATGTATTATTTACTCTTTCTGCCCAAATGTAATAAGTACCCTTGTCTTTAGGACCATATACCGGTACACAGAATCGTGCGTTTTCACCGTCCGAAAAATTGTTTTCTTTATCACTTAATTTAAAACGTTTATCTTTAATCGGTTCTCCTAAATAATGCACTGCACCCGAATGACTTCTTAAGATTTTTAATGCATTCTTATAATAATCATAATTTCTGACTCTATCCACAATGCGATGTTGTAAATAAAAGCCGGTACTGCTGACCACGAGGGCACCCCAACCAGCTACTTGCACCAGTGTTCGTGTTGATATCGTCATATCAAATAATTACATAACAAGATCAATTCAAGGCAGGTAAATTGAAAAACGTTAACTGTATAAATATTAACCTCAAAAGCTATGTCTTGATTTCCACAGATAAATACATCAATACAAGTACATTAAAGACAACAACACATTTAACAACTCGCATAAATATTTTCCGCTGAAGCTAAAGTAAACCTAGGAGTGAGGCGTATTTATCATAACAGATATAAATAGCAGGTATTCAACACATAACAGTTGTTCTTGTGATATCAATATACCTGTTAAAAAATATCATTTATAATTCACTATACTCAACTTATTCAAGCACTATCAACAATCATTTTCAATATTCGATAACAGCCGGTCAGTAACATAGCTTGTAATAACAGAACAGCCACTAATAATTTAACAACTATTCTTATCTTTATCTTTTGTATAATATTGTCATAAGCTAAAACGAGACACACCTATTATTTATTTGAAATAAACCAATATTATACTAAGTCGTTTCATAACAAGAAATTCTCTTTGAAAAGAGAATTCTTAATTAGGTCGTATTATATGTTATTTGGTTGGTTGATTAACCGATCTAGCTCACACCCATTTGATAGACTGTTGTTAAAACGAAATGCACCTAGTTTTATAACCCGAAAAATAGAAATTGTAATCTTACACCAAGATAATTATCCTCGAAATGTCACTCCTTAATTAGTTCGTATTAACTGTTATTTCGTTGATAATTTATCTCGCTCACACCCATTGTATATACTGTTGTTAAAACAAGATGCACCTAGTATTATAACCCGAAAAATACAAATTTTCTTACAAGAACACATTATTATCCTTGAAAAGTGACAAGTATTTCTAGTCGTATTATGAATTATCTTTTAATTATTTTGTGTTCGGAAACACTTCTGGCCTAATATTAGCATGATTATTTTATATTTTTATTGTCTTCTATTACTTTTAGAATGTCAAGTAATGCTTCCTAAGTAGGTATATGATATAAATTGGTCAAACAATTTGCATATTTTATACAAGTTAACTACGTACGCCTCACTATGACTTTCTCTGATTTTAATTTGTTTAAGTTAATATTTTAATACGTAATTACAATTTTTTTTTTATTAACGTGGGGAGATCCCTAACGGATACCCATCCTCCCGGGGGAGAGAATGGGTTATGTGCGATTCGCACGGACTAAAACCCCACGGTGTACCGGCCACCACTTTAAGTTGGAGCGGCATGGGACCGTGCTAGGCTAACACCATGCCGCCCCCAGTGGTCAGCCCGGCGGTAGATGGCTGTACACGATCTGCTACCTCCCCTCGTCAGCCGAACCTACCTGTGCAAAGAGGAGATGGGCCCCCCGGCCCATCCCCTCAGGTTCTGCTACGGAGGTGGAAAGAGGCGGGCAAATCGCCGTCTCCTTCCATCGACCCTCCTTTGGCGGAGACGGCCACTGAAAGGGTCCGCTTCTCGGGCCCTCTCCGCCACCTTCTTCTGCGAGATGACCTCCTCGAAGAAGGAGGCCATCGCCGTCCATGCGTTTTCGCTGCCGAGCATGGCCGCAACCACGCTCGGCAGCGAAAGATCTCCTCCTACCGCCACAGCCAGAGTGCGGCGCTGCACCTCCCACGCAGCACACTCGGACAGAGTGTGCTGCGCGGTATCCTCCTCAGCGCCGCACTCGTGACATATGGCGGTCGGCTCCCTGCGAGCGATCTGGTGCAAGTACCAACCAAAACAGCCATGGCCGGTTAGTACCTGCACCAGTCGAAACGGGGAGCCACACTTCCTCTCAAACCACTGCGGCAGGACCGGGCGGACGGAATCCACCGTATATGGTCCATACCGCACGTCCGCCAGGTCCTGTCGCCACCGCTCTATAGCGGTTTTCCTCTCCTCTTTCCTCCTGATCTCTATCTCCCTGGGAGTTGGAGGCACCCCCAAACGTTTCCTTGCCGCCGTGAATTCGTACAGGGAGCCGGCAAGCGTGAAGGCCGTCACTGAGGACACGGTGCGGTATCCCCGAATCGCCCTCAGCGCCACAACGCGCTGCGCAGCCCGCAGTTCGCGCACGTTGTTGGCACCGAGGGCGTTGGCCCACACCGGAGCCCCGTAAACGGCCATCGCCCGCACGGCTCCCATGTAGAGTCGGCGGCACCTGGCACTTGGCCCGCCCACATTGGGGAGCAACCAGCCAAGTGCCCCTGCCACCCACTCCCACTCTCCCACCCCCCGGGCTACGACTAGGGTGTCATCCGCGTAGCATATAATGCCTGCTCCGATTGGGAGCGTGCCGCGGAGCACCCAGTCGTAGCCCAGGTTCCACAGGAGTGGGCCCAAGGCCGACCCCTGTGGAACCCCACACCCTGTCTCTCGCTGGACCATTCTTCCGTCGCTGTCCACATAGGCGACCTCCCTGTCCTCGAGGTACGCCTCCAACAGCCGCCGCAAATAATGGGGCACCTCGAAATATCGGAGTGCCTCCCTTATAACTACATGTGGCAGGCTGTTGGCGATGTCCAGGGACACCGCCAGAACCCTCTCCCCCTGGGAGGTCGCCACTGGGGACAGCGACTTCAGGAGGGACAGGGCGTCAATCGTTGAGCGCCCTGTCCGGAAGCCGTACTGCGCGTCCGCCAAGTTCGGCCACACAAATATTTGACATATCTGAGCTCAACAACGACAGCCATGACAATGACATTGACACATAATTTGATAACACCATCCTTTGATGAATTTGAAAATTTTTGTACAGGAAAATTTGAAAATCTACTCCGTAAATGAATCGAATGTGCTTAATGTAATGCTTGGTGGTCTAAAACATTTTTCGCATTATTGACTTTTAAACGAAACAGGTTTGGGGAATATTAGCAGGAAGGATATGGGAAAATGATAGTTTGCGGCAATTAAAAAATATATATATTCCACTGACTGAGGGAATTCATCAAGCTCACACTCATATAGAGAATGATCACGGATATGTATTTTCGTAAGAAAAAGTGGTGAGCATACATGACCAAGACGTAGGAGAATAATAGTAGAGGTAACCATCTTGTGGGCATTATTGATTTAAAAAAAAACCATGGCTTCGTGGGAATTATTGGTTATATGTTCCTATAGTGTTTGGCTTTATGTGCATCAAAGCAATCCCACAGGTATTCCCATGATTGAGTAAGTTTAGGTTTTGCGAGTGAATGCAAATCTTGATAAAATATTTAGTGTGGATGTCATAAGCAACACTTGTAGCATTTTTGGCATATATATCCGCAGCCTCATTTCCCAGAATTCCACAAAGGGCAGGGATCCAAGCTAAAACTACTTCTAAGCCAAGGCAGTGACAATGAAATAATAGTTCTCTGGTCTTTAAATTTAACGGAAAGTTTGACTTAAAACAGATAAAAATGTAGAAATATCCTGCAAACAATTTATACAATTAGAATAAATTATTGTTCTATTTAACTTGTGCGCTTCGACATGTACTACCATTTCAAAAAGAGCTAGTGACTTAGTAGAAAACACAGAAGATATATAGGGACATTTAAAACTCATGGTAATTTTAAATTTTTGAATCCATACATCAATGGCCTTATCAGTTAGTTGGAATCTATTGGTAGATATAATGAGCCTGTTACTCTATTCATTATTATATTAAGCAATTGATTTGGACAAGGATTAATTTTTTCTATACCAAAATTAAATATAATCTTTGGGGTTTTTTTTTCGAACTGACATCCACTGTTGGCCTTGCAAAGCCTCTACAGTTCCACCAGACTACTAATCTTTGGGGAATACAACAAAGCATCATACTTTATACTAAAAATGGGATAATTAATACTTATGACACTTAGGCTGAGTTGCACCGAAATGTCGGTTATTGTAATGGTTAAAGTTAATTATAACAATGACAAGAGCCACTAACAGCTACATTAACCAGAACTAGTTGCACCATGGAACGTTTTGTAATAGTTACAGTTATTAGGGCTACAACGTAAATAAAGCAATTAGTCCCTAAAATCGAGGAGGATAACATTTTTTATTTGCCAAGTCTTTGTTGTGTCCCTCGTCTGACGGCCAATGCGCGCAAAAATCAATGTTGTATAATTACTATCCTTTGTTTTTTACTTCCTATCTCTTTCTGTGAAGTTGTATATTAGATATTAAAATATTTATATCAATGATTAATATGGAGAAAAGTAATGCACTATTATATATTTTTATTACATGTCATACTTCATTGTTTGGTACTGCCTACTTATACAAACAATATCATTAGTTAATTTTCAAGTAATTTGCAATTATTTATCACGTAAATATTTATAAATAACCATTAACACCTTTATATGCCCATCTGATCGAGTCAAAAACTGTTTTATACTTATGGTTCCACAAATTAAGCCAAGATTATTTGGAATTTTGTTCCGCAATATCAGTGCACGAGAAGGTATGAACAATAACCCTACTGTCATGCAGTTTATATATTCATATAATAAGATTTTAATGTATATTTCTTTAAAAGATACACACCATGGCAATCGTGCAGCTTTAGAGCATATTTCTATTTTAAATTGTTCCTCCGCAATAGAGGGAATACATACATACAACAACACAACACAAAATATAACTGAAAATAAATGGAATTTGAAGAAAATATACGTTTTTCAGATTTTGATATCCAAATAATCGGTTATATTGCTGGTTACATTACAAGAATCTTGATTAAAAAATACCTTTTTAATATTTGTATGATTTAGTTACGCATTATTTTCGAAATTTTCATAGCTTTATATTTGCTAAAGACCAAGAAGAACTGTTGTACCCCTCTCTAGAGGTAATAAAAATTTGTAAATGTCTGTTTTATTTTTTAAACTAACGACGTAGGCACATACAAAGAGGACTTCATTATCAAAAAGATCGTGCTCCAGTTTATTTGTAAAAATTTATTTGATAATATAACATTTTACCAATTAGGTGTATTTCCTACTTGTAATCATCTAACAGATCCAATTAAATCAATAGAAGAAAAATATATGGATATACGTATAGGTTCTCTATTGAAATTAAATGTAAAATTATCTGAACGACAACTATTGAATAAATATCTCCTGTTTGAAGGCCAATGATGAGTGAAACATTTAAAAAAAGGTTTAATAAAGTAACAGCTGTTTAAAACTATAATTCAAACAATTACACGTTTAAAAATGCATATAAATAAATTAGTATCTTTGTTGGATATTTATTTTTTCTTCCAATATTTTGTAATAAATGTCTATTATAAAACCAGCTGATCACAGACGTGATATTTGTATGTCAGCATTAAAAAATCTCTTTTCTGACATGTATATAAACACCTATAATTTCCGTATAAAGGGTATTAGATCTGCCAAAACACTTTTAGAAATATTTAGAAAAAATTCAAAACGTAAATTTTTTATTTATTTTAAACCGATTTTGATGAAAATTAATATGGTATTAAGAAATTAGTGGGTTATAAAAAATATATTATAGGTATTTATAAAAAATAGCAATACGCAATACTTGTAGAAACCGCAAAAGTGTTTAAAAAAATTACTATTTGGTTTATAAAATTTTTACGTAAACAAATTGTCGATAACTAATTCTTGAAATTAAGAGTTAAATACATCCCTATTCCAATCCGCCTTGCTAAGTATAAGGTACCTCGATCTATAATGCTTTGCGGTATTTGTTTCTTTGTACGGTGCAACTTAATTACTAGAACACGTATTGGCTATAATTTTTTTTCTCATTGAAATGACTTCTGTTAATAAAATCAAACATCAAAACCCGAATGAAAAACCCAATTCAAATTAATATCGAACACAAAATTGTAACCATAATTTATAATTTTTCCAACTCTGATCGACTACTTTGCTCTGCAAGTAAATCAGTAAGTCTAGATTGGCATCGTTAAGCGAGCGTCCAATCTTTGAAATATCAAATAAAATACATCAGTACAGTAATACCCCGCTTTACGTGAGGGATACGTTCCGAATAAAATCGCGTTAACTAAAATTCGCGTATATCGAGGTTTATGACTAAACATAATCAAAATTTAATACAAAAAAATACAAATCAGTCTGACAGTAATTTCTCCATTCTTTCTAAGATAGATGATCTCGAACGAGAAAGTTTGTTGCACTTATAGGTGTTGGACTTTCGCTTGAGATTTTAATTTTTTCCTGATTTTTATAAATCGTTCTCACAGTCGATTCTGAGAGTCCAAAATCTCTCCCAACAATTGTTGCTTTGCCTCCATTTTCCATTCTTCTTGACACTTTCATCTTCAATTCCAAAGTGACGCTCTTACGCTCTTTTTTCTTTACAGGCGGCATTTTTAACGTAGGGTTAAATTATATATGTATCTCCAATAAATGTTAAAACAAAACTGCCAGCCGACCGAACTAACATTACGGAACAAATAAACACACGAAACGAATGAGGAAATCCCCATAGAACAATGTCGAAGGACAGGGAATTCCCAATTCTTCAAAGAGAATATTCAGAGAAAGCGGGGATCCCGCGACCGTAGAGAAGTTAATGACTACATTATGTTTATAAGCACTCTTTCGCGTAATGCGAGGCATTTGAACGCGAAATTTGAAATTCACGTTATAGTGAAACCGCGCGTAACGGGGTCGCGCTAAGCGGGGTATTACTGTATTTATCTCTATATTCATTTTTTTGATATATCGGATAAGTTTGATATATCTAAGACAAACATCGATAAGTTTTTGAATAGCGATATATTTCGAACATCCCTAATTCAGCTACGTAAAATAATTTTGTTATACTGGGAACCCAATCACAGACAATCACAGAGTACATTTGTATATAGGACAACCCAATGTAGGAAGTTTCAGTATATGTATGTATTATCTATTGTGGGAAGTGTAATTTTATGAATATGTTGTATTGATAAATATATTCAAAAATGAGTTCTTCTAAAGGAAATTCTTCTAGAACAAGACCTCAAAAATATCAAAACAAAACTGCTTTTAAAAATGATTTACACGATACAAGTCACAGAACTAAGTTTTTGAATTCACTAGAAGTCACTGGAGTGTGCAAACGTTGTAAAGAAATATTGGAATGGAAAATAAAGTATAAGAAATATAAACCGCTTACGGCACCAGCAAAGTGCGTGAGTTGTTCTCAGAAAACCGTAAAATTTGCTTACCATGTTTTATGCGCAAAATGTGTCTCTGAGAAAAAACATTGTGCTAAATGTTGTAAACCATTGGAGGTTAGTATTTTTGTTGTAGTAACACATGATACAACCACATTTATTATAGAAGAATATCTTTTACATTTAGTGGCTTGTTTTTGTACCATACCAGGTTGAAATATATAATGATTACATAAAAATACATAACAATATATTGGCATATATCTTGAGGAAGACTATCTGTATCGAAGAGTGTTATTGATATATGGTTCATGATAAACATTTTGTTATTGTGGCATTTTCAAACTTTATAAATAATTTCATACAAAGTAAATCTTTTCAGAATACAGAAGCTCCCATTGAAACACAAAATACAGAAATAAATATTGAAGAAAGGTTAAAACATTTGCCTGAAAGACCCATAGTTAGCCACATCTCTGTGCCCTAAGTCATCACTATACGCATTGGTTGAAATCAAGCATTGGGATATTGAGGAAGAGAAAACAGTGCTGAGTTTCCCGAACGCTGCCCAACCTTAGGATGCAATTTACCTCTTTCTCGAAATTGGCACCTATAGTTTGTCCTGATATACATACTGTCAACAACTCGAGTGTGATTATGGCATCGACATAAAAATACAAGGCTATATATATTGGCATATATGTTGAGGAACATATCTGTATCGATATTCACAAATAGAAGGGGCTGAATACTCCTCGTTTTTGTTAACATGCCGCAGCGTATATGTGGTCTATGGTACTATAGCTCCGGAAACTGTTTTAGGGTGCTGGAACCAGCTTGCGAGCGAGACGATTCATGATGACTCTTGAAAACAGGTTATAAATATGACTCAGAAGTGTGTTATCACCTTTTTTAAATAATAGCATCACCCCGCCTCTGTGCCATGCTTGTGGCGTAGTACCCTCGTGTATGACAATGTTAAAGAGCCTCTGAAGAACTTTCAATACCGTTTCTCCACCCGCTTTCAGAAGCTCTACCGTAACTCCGTCATCACCCGGTGCCTTATTGTTCTTCAGCTGTTTAAGAGCCATACTAATCTCGTACAAGCTGATGTCTAGGATTTCTTCAGTATAGTGCGGAATCAGTTCAGCTCTAGGGTCTTTAGCTGGACTACCAACTGGTTTTGATGTCGACGTGTATAACTGCCCATAGAATTTCTCGATTTCTCCTACAATCTCTGGTTTCGACGAAACAATGTTGCCATCCTCGGTCTTCAGCCTCGTCAGCTTGCTTTGCCCTATAGCCAAATCTCTTGCAAACACCTTAGAACCTTTGTTCTGCTCTATTATCTCCTTAATACGCAAGGTACCAAATTGACGTTTGTCACGTAGAAGTGATTTTGAGATCTGTCTATTGAGCTGCCGATATGATGATGCATCACCTGAAGACTGCAGCCGTAGATTTCGTCGCTTTTCCATGAGACTTAGGGTTTGATCCGAGATCATTTTCGTTCTATATGTACGGTGGGTTTTAAAGAATTTAGACCCAAAAGTATGGATTGTTTCCACAAGCATGTCGTTGATGTCGTCTACTGATGCGCTTTCTTGCAGCGATTCAAAGCAATTATTGAGCTGGAGCTGAAAGTTTTCTGAGTTTTGGATGTGGCTAGTTGTAGGTCGGAGTGTGGACTTCATAGAAAGGTTAAAACATTTGCCTGAAAGGAAACGTCGGACAATATTACGGTATAAATCTCTTTTATTATGTTCAGCAATCCAATATAGTAATGTAAACATGACTGTAAAGTAAGAATAAATGCATAAAGTCATCACCAGTAATTATAAACCTACTCAATTTGGAATAACTTATTTTCCTGTCAGTTATTACAATATTCTGTCTTATAGCGTTATTATAGTACTTTCTCTCTTATATCTAAAAGTAACTTGAATATTAAAATTTATAAGTCACCACATAAAATGAGGTGATATTTTAGATAATACAAGTACATGTATCAAAAGTTTTTTCATGTGCTTGTGGTGTACAGTAGAATGGCAGTTCAAAGAAAAAGATTCTATTATATGTCTGATTTGTTATTTGACACAACAAAAAATATAATTGTGGTGACATTTTTAGCATATTTTTCTAAGACCTGTTTGTGTAAATTGTAAAAAAAACAAAATTAAAATAATTACTAAAAATAATTTCATATTTTTGATCTTATAGAATAATTGGTTCAGTAATCCTGTATGGTTCAGTAACAACAAATGAATGACTCTGGTAAATAAATACATTAATAATCTGCCAACATATAGAAAAAAAAAAACAGATTAATCCTCAAAAATAATGAAAGCATGTACACATATATGAGCACAATAAATTATAAGTAGGTACAGAAGTTTGGATGGATTTTTCAACTTCAAAACATTCCAAACGTCCTACTGGAGTTATCAAATAAACAAAAAACATATATTATTCTGTTTATTGCCATATAGTTGACCTGATCAGCATTTGCATAGTATAATTTTTAGTATAAACAAATTGTATTGGTGTGAATTCTTGTTTTAGGTATTTAAAAAAAAATGAAGGACAACAATCTGCATCTTCAGGGTTACTATTAAATATTGAGGATATATTATCAAAAGTAGATAAAATGAACTTGGAACATGATCCTTTGTTTTCTGATGTAGAGTCATCCGATGAAGATAGTAGGTTTTAATCTGAAGTATATAAAAATTTAAAGTTCAAGTGTTTAATTTAATGGTATAAATCAGAAGCATCTGTATTATTTTAATTAATTATTAATGATTCTGTTAAATACCACTTTTTACTGGATATTTTGGCCTGTGTAAAAAGGGTATGCTTATTATTGATTCATTACAATTACAGACACACATCCATAGTCTCAACAGTTTCCTCAACAACAAGTAATTGAGTCTACCTGTTCCTAATGCCTACCAAGAACAAAAGTTTATTACAATAGCATATTATTTTTAAAAAACAAGCTGAAAAAAAGAAATCTAAAATGTATACATTCTATTTACCTTTCCACGTTATAGAATATTATATACTATCTTTGAAATTGAAAGAGTGGTTTTTTTACAAATTATTTGAAAAAGTACTCGAAAAACAAGCAACAATTCTCGCCAATATTTTTGACCACTCTGAATATGGACGTGCAGAAGACAAATTGAGGTGTAAATAAGTGTTACGTGTTAAGTGTATAACATGGAGATAACCTAAGGATAAATAGATGCCAATTTTAACTTTGTTTGTAATTAAACTGTCATTGCGGAAGCCCGAACATGAGACTATATTCAGAGTGGCTACAACGATTGACGAGAACCAGTGGCATAGTTATACCATCTGAGGCCCATGCACCGTGGCAATATCATTAGATCGGGTCCAAGTAAAAATCGTCACATATCTAATTTTAATAAATCACTGGGATAGTTACCCAACAGTATTACTAATAATGTGTGTATGTCAGTTAAATATCTAATACATTTATTTTTAAAAATCAGGGGTATTGTATACTTAAAATAAAATAACAATGTAATCTTAACAAGATATTTAGTAATAAAATTCATTTCTCAGAGCTTTCTGTTCTGCAAAAGTATCTATAAGATCAAAATGTAAAGATCGCACCATAGAATTTTTAATAGGCAGAATAGCCAAGTTACATAGGCTGCCTTATCCCAAAGAGTTGCTTAAATAGGATTTTATGTAGTTTCGAAAATGATCTTTCAGCACTACCTGCAGTCACAGGAATTGTAATTTGCAGAACTTACTTCAGAAACGTTACTGCACTACATAAAATGATCCTTTATTAATAAATCGCCAAGTTTTTTAATACACGAAGACTGGGAATTTCGCTAGCAAAATATTTAGATATGTCTTTTTATGTATTTCAACAAATAGTAGAACGTTTTTAAAACCAGAACATAAATGAGCTCATTTTGTATTTCTGGACTTATGTATTTTGCCTGGCGCTTTGGTTTACTAACCAATTGTTATAAAATCGGATCGTATTTTGGATATAACCCAAAAATACTCAAAAAGTTTTCCTCGGGGATTTGGATAATGGCTAACTGCCTGGCCTCTGTGGCCACGAAAGCCTAAGTTAGTCGTACAAAAGTATTAAAGTAAAATCAAAGTGTATAGAGTGTACTTAGTGCCAAAAAGATTTATCTTTTTAATAAATCACGGACCTTTCTTGCTCTTCATCTAGTGTTCCATTTAGCCGCCATTGTTAATAGGTAAGACAAGAATCCAGGTAAAGTTTCGATGTCTCGTTTATTTCTATGGTGTCTACAATATACTTCTACTCGTTATAGTGTTGCATTCAAATATTTTGTGTTTTAGATGCCCGATTTGTTAATAACCAGCAGGGTTCACAATACGCCTTCTGAAGTATTACAGAATAAGATAGTCATGTACGTTTAAGATTCACTTTAGACTTGGAAACAATATAATAATGTTTTTCTAGGAAAGGAAAGATCTATGGCCACTGTTTTTCCCTGTCTATTAAGAAAGGATCCTTAGGTTTACAATATCCGTTTTCGATCACATGATCATTTAGATTTTTTATTACTCTTATCAGTGATATACGGTACAGATGCAATATTGTTCACACTAACACGCTCTGATATTTGCTAGTACCTTTTTGTGATTGTTATGGATCTGGTTATACATAGGTGTCGGGTGCTGTATCTGTTATGTTTAGTTACATTTAATTCTGCGCTTTCGGTGCATTGCACCGTTCACTTGAGTTTCATCAATAAAGCCATCAGTCTGACTAATTTTAGGTAACTTTATTTTTCTTGTAAATTTCTTTCGTTTTTCGCTTCCAGTAAGATATTTTCTAGAAGTAGCTATATTACAACAATAAAACGAAGAATGCGTAGTACAACATTCCGTATTTAAAATTATGCAATATAGGATTTCCCTAACACCATGCATCGCTAGCACATCAGTGTAGCGCTTCTATTAAAATACTTTTTCGATGGAACAAAACAAGGGAATTACCCGAGCATCACCAGCTCGTACAAGCCACCAAAGTACTATGACAAAAACTGAAACAACCCATAGATGCGTTCTAAAATTGATCCTTTTCTTATAAATGCATTTAAATCTTGTTTTTTGTATGGTATGTAGTTGTATCTAACACGAAGTAATCTCAAATGTATAAGTTTTACTAAATATTGTTAAAAATATTAGTTTAGTTCTGAGCTCGAGATCTCTTGAGTCAGGGGGTCCGTGGCATTTTGCCAGATTTATCATCTTATAGTTAAGCCACTAACACTCGCATAGAATAAAAAACGATGCGACCGTCCGATATATGGTACGTCGAGGGACGATGAGGGCGCACACAAAATGTACCTGTGGTGTACATCTCCACCAGATGGGCGTCCGAAGCATAGAGAAAGATCCATTGCAATCTATAGCTAACGGAGAGACGGACAACAAGAATGTCTTAAGCCTGTACAAAGTATGAAGTAAAGTTTACTGAATGGTACATTCGATTATGAGCAAATTGGACACATTGTTGTTGTTGTTGCAACTTACAACACAACAAAAACCTCCAAATCATCCGGTATCGGAAGAGCTGACAACAGTTTATAATAATGGTTGTTGAAATATAATACAACAGGGTAATTCATTATTACGGAGGAGGAGATGGGGAGGGCGATTGAGCGCCTTCGCAACAGACGGAGAGCGCTTAGCCCTGATGGGGTCCCGGGCTGGGTGCTGGCCCTTTCGATGGGCCATTTGGGAGGGTGGTTTCGGGAGCTGCTCAGTCAATGCTTGTCGACTGGGCAGAAGGAGGGCCGCCCCCTGGACTGCGCGTCCGCATATCGGCCCCTCGTGCTGCTGGACGACACCGGGAAAGGTGCTTGAGAGGGTTATTGCCTCCCGAGTAGTCCAGCACCTAGAGAATTAGGTGCGCCTGGCCACGGCGGCCACAACCGTTGTGGTCGGGCGCATCCGGACGTTGGGCCTCAGGGTGGCCCTCGATAAGACCGAGGCCATATTATTCCATGGGCCTCGGTGAGGCCCACCTCCAGGGGACCACTTATTGGTGGACGGCACCCGTATCCGGGTGGGGGCCAGGTCATTACACTGTTAGAGATTTCGTGTGTTAGAAGAACTTTAGTTACCTATTAAGGATCTGTATAATACACTAATAGAAAGCTCTGGAAATTTCTAGCGAAGCGGTCAAGGCACCATCATATATCATTCGAAGATATATTACTATTGATAAATAAAAATAAAAACGTATAAATCTATAGCAATTTTTATTAAAACATTTGAACAATTTATAATGTTTTATAAATACGATATATTGTTATTATGACAGTTACAGTCGGTGGTTTCAGTGTAATATTCGCATACTGCTGAAATTAGCGAATAATCGGTACATCACTAATAATACCCGCAAGTTTATATGTTTGTCATATTATTACTTAGGACAATTGTAAAACTTGAAGTAAGTAAAAATTAGTCCATTTTTAATCCTATATAGCACACGTTTCGGAGGCAAAATTTATAAATTTTCCTGGAGGCAAGTTGCTTGCATCAACTAGTGACAAAATGTATTTGTACGCATTGCAAATTAGTATATTTTCTATTTGTAGTAAACAATATTTCATGGTCTGACGTGCTGTATTTGCTAATATTATAAAATCTATTTTCATTTACATGTTATAATTAGTGTAACAAAGAAGATTAAGTTTCTATACAATCCCCAACACATAATTGGCATTAACAAAAAACATATAAATCTTGAGTTTAGTACTTTAACAACTAATGAATATGTAACATTGTATATTCATACATCATAAATTAATTCATAATATATCGTCATTTGTCAATACAACATACAAAAAAAAACATAATAATTTATACATTATGTGTTAAAAATACATTAGAAATCTTAAAAATATATGGAATTTTTTTATTAGTGCTGTACATATATGATCAAATAATCTTATTTTTTATATTACACTTTGCTGCATTTATATCATATAAGACCCAGTTGCCGCAACTGAAAAGAGAAAAAATCTTGTTTATACTTCAAAATCAAATATAAAAGCAAAATAATAATAAATTACTGAATACTAACAAAACCTTGACGTTCTTTCTCCTTTTGAAGCACCAGCTGGGTTTGACTATCATCAAACTTCACTATCGCTGCCAATACTTTTGCTAAAGTAACAGAATGTGTACCGGAACCAGTAAGATACTCATAAAGAATATTTCTCAGATATTCCAACTCTGTGTTTTCTTGTAAAGAATGCAAATGTCTCAAACTAACTAGAGCTTCATCTAATCTTCTTTCTAATTTCTCATTTGATGATCTTAGTTTTTCATTTTTCTCTTGCATTTGTTGTATATTGGTACTTACTGATTTGTTCATATGTTCTGAGTCATGCAATCTTTGTTCGAGTTCACTCTTAATCTGCAATAAATTATTATATCTTTCTTTGACATTACACATATCGCTGTTGTTTTCATGTTCACTATAAGTTTGAGTCGGATCTATGTGCTTGGTGTAATTTTGTTCATGTAATTGATCCTTCAATTCTAAATTTTCTTCAACTAGCAAAGTATTTTCTCTAAGCAAATTTTCAATTTTTTCTTTTCCAATTTCAATCTCACTTTTTAAATCTCTCAAATTATTTATGATATCATTTTCTGTGGAATGTTCACTTGTGGCTATTAGCTCTCTCAGTTTATCATTTAAGACACAATTTTCTTTGGATATTTTAGTCAAATATGTTTGAAGCCCTTCTATATCTGATTGTAACCGTCTGTTTTCTTCTTTCAACATATCATGATCACTTTTCTGGGATATACATTTATTACAAAAGGTATTTTCTTTATTAATATGATCTAATGTGTCGTTTTGTAAAGCAACTTGTACAGTTTGATTTTTCAGTACGTAATTTTGCTCAGATACTTCCAAGGTTGCAATTTTTTCAGGAATAATATTTTTTTCAATCGCAATTTCTGTTTGTGTATCCTTTGTTTCACGTTTGGTTTCAGCTTTAGCTGTATTTTCTAACCTTTCTATTACACTACTCAGTTGCTCTTTCTCAACGACTAAAGCTCCATGTGAATTTCTTATATCATTAATTTCAGACTCTAAATATTTAACATTGCAAGCAATATTTTGAGCTTGCAATTCTAAATTAATATTTGTTTCCGTTAACACTTTTATTTTTTCTTCTAGTTGGTTAATCTTAATCGTTTTACCATTTAATTCATCTGTTTTTTCAAGTAAGTTTCTGTTTATTATATTTTTTGAGTTTACAAGGTCTTCAAAGTTGTTATTATAATCTTCCTTTGCCTTTTCTAACTGTGATTTTAATTTTAAGTTTGTGTCTTCAATAGAACTATTTTTTTGTAATAAAGTTTCCTTTTCTTTTTGTAATACATTTATTTCATCAATTAAATCTAATTGTTTTGCTCGTTCTGATTCCAATTCATTCTGAAGATTTTTGGATTTGCTCTCATTATCAATGATTATAGAATTGAGATTTTCTTTATCTAAACTTTTTGCTTCTAAATCTTGAACTGTTACTTCATATTGTTTATTAAGCGAATCAATCCTTTTATTTAAAGTAGTTATTTGTAATTCAAGATTTTGGTTTGTGAATTTTATGATATCATTTTCATCCTGAATTTTAGTTATCTTGCTAAGTAACGCTTCGTTTTGTTCAGATAAAATATGTACCTCATTTTGTAATGACATATTAAGCAAACTTAATTCATTTTGCTTTGTAGTCATAGGTTTAATTTCTCTATTTATGAATTGTTTGAGTGCTTCATTTATCTGTTGGTTAGTGGACATTAAAACTTCATTGCTATTTTTTTGTAATAATAATGCATCATCGGAAGTTAATTTAACTAATTTTTTAATTTCATTAACATCTGTTTCTAATTTTTTACAGGTACTTTTCATTTTGTTACAATCAAGTACATGTTCTTGTAACATATCATTTTCAGTTTTTAAATTTGAAATAACCTTACGGTACTCTGTATTTTGAGACTGAATTAACTCATGATTTGTTAATAATTTTTCAATTTCAGATTGCAGCTTCACAAGTTCCACTCTTTCGTCTTGAATTTCTGATTCTAATTTTTCATATTTTGATTTCCACATACTTAATTCTGTAAGAATTTCATTTTTTTCATTTGTAAGGATATCGGTACTTTCAATGCTTTTATCTTTTTTTAATGTAACTAATTCATTCTCTAAACTGCTTATTTGGGAACTTTTCTTTGTATTTTCCTCACTTATCTGCATATTTCTGTTTTCTAAGTAAACATTCCTATCAATCATCGCCAGTTTTTCAGCAGTTTCCTGTTTCAGTTGAAGTTGAAGACATTTGTAGTCCTCATCTAATTTAGATTTCATCTGTTCTAACTGAGAAAATTTCTTTGTCGTTTCTTGTAATGTAGACTCTAAATCTGTAATTTTAGATTTAGTCACTTTAAGTTCGTTAATGGAATTAGCAAATTTAGCTTTTTCTTCTTCTAAAACTATTAAACTTGATTTATAATTGTCTATTACTATATTCAGGGATTGTATTTCCTTCTTGGCAGCAGAAACTCGATCCTTTAGTGACTTTATTTCTGTTTCTTTGTTTTCTAGTTCTTTATGTATGCTTAGTTTATTCTCCGCAAGAGATATCGCATAATCCTCTTCTCTTTTACTAAATACTGCAACTTTGCTTTGAAGTTCCTCAATTTCCTGCTTAGCTCTTTGTAAATCTGTTTCCAGTGTTGAAACTTCTTTTGATTTGGCAAAATCGTAAGCATTAATTTTATTTTGAAGTTCTTCATTCTTATTATGTAAATCCTGGATTTTCTCATTCTCTTCGTTCAACTCTTGTACAGTAGCTTTAAGGTTATCAATTTCTTTGTTTTTGTTTTCTAATTCATTTGACATAATTTGTAAATCATTTGATATTTGAGTATTTTTTTCTTTACTTGTTTTTAACGATTCCTTGTACTTATTTAATAACTGTTCTAATTTTTCAATCTTATTACTTAAACTACTGACTTCTGTTGTTGACGATTCATTTGTTTGTGCTTTAAATTCATTTTCATAGGAAAAATTTATTAATTGTACTTCACAGTCACTCTCAGTTGGCCTCTTATCAGTGTTTATATTTTGAACGGTATTCGTATCAGTATTATTCTGTAAAACCTGGATTTCTGAATTCAACGTATTTATTTTATGATTTTTTTCTTCAATTTCTACTCGAAGGGATTTTTCTAAATGGGCCTGCAAATAACATAGTATAATAACAACGAACATTGATAATATAATAATTGTGCGCACAATTGCACAGCGGCAAATACTTAATTTTACATCAGTTTACATCTTATTAGCGATAAATTCTTAGTGCCGCAAAAATCATAAATGTATCAATTCTTTTTCACAGAGATATTACAAAAATATTTATCAAGGTATTGATTTTTTGAAATTAAGATAAATTGGCCATTTTAAAAATTAAATCAGGGATTTTAATAATTCTAGATTAGATCAACTGTCCATTCGATAACAGTGACTTGGTAATAATACCAATTACTTACTTTTGCACTTTGTTCTAGAGCACATTGTTCTCTTAATTCGGAAATTCTTCTTAATGCTTTGTCTTGCGTCTCAACCAGAACACTCTGTAAATATGAAATATTTCTTATCCGATAAGAATAATAATAATAATAGGAATTGAAGAGCGAAGATCTACAACATACATTAAATTTAATTTTCGTTATACTTTATTCGATTGAAACTTGATCATAAAGATTTTAAGGTGAAATTACAAATGCAATCATTAATAAACAAATAAATACTGTTGCTACATTGTATAGTACTTTTTTCCCTCAACTGAGGAGTGAATATATTTTTTAGGGTTCTATAGACGAAAATTTATAACGTTGTAGAATAATTGTTTATGAATAAAAAACTTAATTCATAACCCTGTAATGTAAAATGTTACAGAAAATAAATGTATTTTACTGATTTAATTTCAGTTTCTGTACTGTTGTATATTAAAAGATACTATTTCTCTTATTCAAACTAAACTTAAGGTCATTCTTTAAAATTTCCATTAAATTAAATTAAATCAATACCTAATGTAAATAGAACAAAAAATACAAATTTAAAATAAAATTTAGAACCAGTAACAGTTTAGTAGTAATAATATTTAATAATACTCAGTAACAATTAAAACATTTTGTATTTTAGCTTAATTAAAGTTCTTGCTCGAAGTGACTTCCCCTCTTGCGAACTCAAAGTCGCATTCTCTTTCTGAGTTGTGACTACTGAAGTAGTGAAATTGACACCTTTTTTTTTTATAAATATTTGATGTTGCATTTTTTACTTATTTTGAAAAAAGCTAAAAAACATGATAACTCAGTAATGGTTCACTTTTGCGTAATGCATATGAGGGTTAAAACTATCATAAATAGTCACCGCTATCACCTACAAACGGGAATACATCGAATTATCAATAATCCTGTAAGACGTACTGTTGCGTCCGCGCCAATGGTTAAATACCATTTGCGACGAAACAAATTTGTTTGTACTCGTACAGACTAATAAATTAAATAGACTCACTATCACACAGCTACCACTGTAGTGGCACCTACATTTATATTGCTCTGGTGACAGTCTGCTTAAAGATTTATTTCGTTTGTTTTTCTGCATTATTCACTCCGATGTCGAGAATTGAATTGAACGCGGTTTTTTTAACTGACTTTATGCAGCTCTGTTGGGCTTTTTGAACGAACACTTAAGGCGTTCAACCTTATGACAACAAGCTCAACAAGGTTGGGCTATTGTTGCCCTGAATGCAACATCGCGAGTCTATATAAGAATATATATTCCACTATGCGTGTAGGTACCTACGGTGTGTATGCGTATGTGTGCACATGTTTAATGTGTAGTGTGGCGTGTGTGAAAATTAGTGAGTGCAGTGTCACTGTATCGTACTAGCAACGTGCTCGAGAGCTCGACTTTGAGAGATTGAACCTAATTCCGAGGGATCGGCCTTATATTCAGGGGATGAGGCCCCCTATAACCAAGAGATCAGACCTCATTGGAAAAAGAATTAGATTATGTTAAAATAACTATATATAAATCCATACATACCCTTGCTTTAGCATTTTCTTTTTCTAAAAGCTTGTAATGCCGGGCGAGATCACTGTATTGTGTTCTGTATTTTGTATATCGTTCCTGTGTTCGTCTGTACGCAGCGTATAATTGTTCTTTAGTCACTCTCTCAAGACTTACATTACTGCCAGAAAATCCTCTTTCTTCAGCTTCACTAGCAGATACTTCCATGTCTGACTGAATAAATAATATATACTTCAATTAAAGCGCAATTATGAAAGATACGTTAACATTACATGTATTTGAAAATATTTGTTGTTAACATAAACTACTTATATGAGAGGAACTGTTGTAAAATGTGCATTGATTACGCGTCGTTTTTCGATATCCATCTAGTGAAGAATTTCATAATTTACCCATAATATTTTAACTACATTTGACAAAGTATGGCCAAAAATTCCAAATAAGCGAAGTAAATCTAATTAATATTATAAATGCGAAAGTTAGTATATTTGTTATGCTTTAACGTCTTAACTATTCCACCAACTATAATGATCAGCCAGGAGCAGGGATTAATAGTTTTAGGAGAACACATCAATATCAAAGAAGCACCATCTCATCACAAAACCTTTTTTGTCACATGTATATTAAATTTGTGATTTCTTCTATGACATTTATTGAAACGATATGTTGTAAAGAGGAATTTCGATTTACATTACCCAATACAACGGACATATTTACTTGGATACGTATTAATACCATGTTGGTAATATAGCTTCGGAAATAACATATTACTTTCAATATGATTTAAAAGATAATAATTATTATTCTTACGAGATAGGTTATCGAAGAGTATACTGTATTCTTTTTACGATATCAAATACCGTATTATATTATTTTGTCAAATTTATTAAGCTTTAATTAGCGTTATTTCCGCAAGCCCCTAAAATAGTTTTACCACTTTATATAACTTTACTTTTTTTTTTTAATATAAATATAAACCTTCCGGAAGATAATATCCAAATGATAGAGAAATATGTATCAAATTCCGTTGTGTACTCGTAAATTAGAAGAACTAAGGGAACACAGAGATAAAGGCGAAAAACCGATTTATTTTACTATCTTTTGTACCACTGTACACATATACCACTAATAATTAATTACTTTTGGTAATTCTAATTTAGGTATACATTTAATTGACTTCACTATCATAACAATTCCATAAATCAATTTTCATTTGACCATATTTCATTCAATTGCACTTTATAATATCTAGGTCAATTTATATAACTATTAGCGATTTCCTGCTGCTTCGCACTGCTTTCTTGCAGTATTGTTTTCGATTCTTTATGTTACTGACTGACGGAAAAATGACGATTTTTCATACAAACCCGCATTAAAAATTGTACAGTTCTAGCTTTGATAGTTTTGGCTGTGCATCAGTCCAGCAGTTATTGTTTTATATATATGTATAGATACTGTATGATATTTTTATTTCTACAATGTTTTAGAATCACAACTATAAATCAACCGCTCGCCTTTATCTTTTTTTATTTCATGATACAACCACAATATTGTATGAAAATATTATATTAATATTTTTAAAAGTTACTCACAGATTCATTTTCAATATTTTATAACAGTCATGTAGCTATTTTAATTAATCACACATTAAGGTATATGTCACATTTAACCTGTAAGTATTCTCAGAAACTAGCATAAGTAAGTCTGATTCGAAAATGATATGAAAATTAACACTTTTATACAAAAAAATTATGAGAAGTAGTAAAAGAGAACCTTAAAATAATTCATTAGTTTCTATTCAATATCAGTGTATATTATTAATTTTTATGTTATAAGGTAAGGATCTAATATTTGCACTTATTATATTATTTACCTGTAAATGATACATAGATGGAGTTTCATAACTAGGTAACCGGAAAGATATATCACTAGCAAATGAACTGTTTGATAATCTTCTTTGCCGCTGGTTCTCCTGAAAATTATGTTTTTTTTTGTGTTTATTTTATACACAATTTTTTAATGAAAAAGTCTTTAACATTGAAATATATTTAAAAGTTTATAAAGAGAATTTGTATAGAATTTGAGCAAATTAAATTCAGCTTTTAGCTTTTTTTAAGTATTTATTACCTAAGAGACTATATTATTTTTAGACTTGACCATTATTATATCTAAAAAAACATTTTTTTTTTCAATACTTTTGTGTTATAAATTACTATTATCTTATTATCTTAAAGCAAAACTTCTCTAAAAATTCTAAAACAAATAAACATCTTACGTCACGTCCAGAAGAATATTCTATGGAATCCATTGCTGTCTGCCCCAAAGACAAATCTTGGTATGTATTCAGTTGTTTATCGGGCGAGTGAGGCGGCTTGCTTGCTCGCGTATTCTGTGCATCTAAATTAAATTAATTTGATGAAACTTTTCTATTCATTATTGTATTAATAACATTGGACTAAATGTAATAATATTGTGTTTAGGTATTCAATAATAGATCACACTGAAATATACACATTTGAATGAAAATTGAAAAGGGGATTAGTCTTTCTGTTCATTTTATATCATTATTTTACTGACATAACTTTTATATCACTAGTTCTAATTTATGTTGTCCGTTTAAAAATATATTTATAATGTATGAAGTGTAAAACCATATATTTTTATTATAAATTACCCGGCAGTTAAATGTAATTTAAATCAGTTCTGTGGTTTTATTGGAACAACTAAACAAATTTAGTTTCATATTAAATCAACACAAATAAATTATTATGAAGTGAAAATTATATGGATTTAAATCTAAATTATACATTTCCAGTTATCTATTTAGTATTAAGAGAAGTAAAGTTTGTGAATATGTTTATAATATTAAAAACGACTGATTCAATTTTACAAAATAATTCTCTCATCAATATATAAATCCACATAAGTAGCTTTAATATCACTACTATATAACTAGCTTTAATCCTCCTATCAAAGTAAAACAAAAAATGAAAAACTATGCATTGCATTGTAATAATGGTTAGAAAATATCTAAATCGATATAAGTTATTTTTGTAGAAATATTACACAACTACAAATATATGTATAGTATTAACTACATCAATAGAACTGCACCACTACCAAAATCATTCACCTCATAGTTATCTAACTAAAAGGTTTGTGTTCCACAGAAGGAAAGTGCACACCAGATAAATATATATAAGAAATGTTCAGAGTATATGAACAAATTTAGAATCTAGAGAACCATATGAAGAAGAGAAACAAAATCTGTCTATGTTATAAAGTAATACATTTTGTTTGAAGAATTTCTTTATTGTATAAAGAAGTTAAGCTTAAAAGCTAAGTATTGAAATATTCAAGGATTCTAAGAATAGAATGTTCAAAAGTACAATATATAATATTTTCTTTCAGTTCAATTGTTACAAATGAAAAAAGTAATAATGTTTCTTATGCTAATCCTATATTCATTTCTTTTGTCTTTGTCTTTTTTGTCAAATTAATATACTTAGACAGATGAAGTTACTCATGCAATCAATAATTTGTTAAGAGTAAAAATTTGTGTATCTTAACTTTTCTTAGTGAGTCAATAAGCACTTTAACATTCAAATTTAATAAAATTCTAAAAATGGAATTAATTGATTTGTTAAGTGAAGGCATTAATATAGAATTACTATTGACATTGAATAATGATAATAGTATCATAATATTGAAATTACCACTGTCCCCTATAGAAAATAAGTCATTATTTGTAATGTCCGATATACTACTGGATGCTGATGTAACTGCAGCCTGTGGAAACAAAATTATTCTTGTTTTAATAGCTGATATGATAAAGTTGCTATAAGCAATGGTTATCTGCTGTAAATGTCTTGTTAAAGTATCCTTTTACAAATATATTCATAAAGAATATTTAAACTAAGTATAAAACATGTATTATTTTAGAAGTATCGCTAATTCTTTTTTCAAATGATGTACTTACTTATATTACAAAGTGTAATATCCATTTATATTCTAAGGCAGGGATTCTAAAAGTGGTCTACATGGGTTTTCCATGCATCGGCAAAGTCTAAAAATCGGACCCCTATTAATTAACACAAGTTCTTATTTGAATCTTTCAAGATACTGCATAAATTGTAACATATGCCAACTAGTTATAAGAAAGACTAATATTTTAATAGGAAGTATCATTGTTGTACTTATAAAAAAAACTCCACAAGTTGATGAGCATGTACAACTTTGTACAAGATGAAAAACTCGACAATTCAATAAGTGTAGACAAGTTTGTTCAAGATAATGTGTTTGAGTGTACAAGTCTTTCAGGCACATTTAACTGGCTCTGTTTTTACCCCCATACACTATTGACTTGGTGGGAATTTACAGCTTCACCTGACTAAAAGCTTGGTCTGTATTTAAACCATCTTCACAATTTAAAAGTAAATTCACTTTAGAGATGTGACAAATCAGTCCATTTTGTAAAAGGGGTCTTCTGGCCGAAATCATTTGGGAATCCCTGTTCAGAGGTATATATATACATATCTTTGATATAATAAGTTTATTCATAAATGACAACAATAATCTTTGTTTTAAAAAGAGATAAGATGTATACTAAGATCAAAACAGATATATGTATAACTCTATTTGATTAATGCCAAATAAGCACATATGGGTAGTGAGTGGCAAGACTGGAGTTCATAAAAGCTGCGTACGTTAATATTAGATATTAGTATAGGTTTTTTTGAGTAAGCATAAATACTGGGTTTGTAGGTAAAACCTTGACAAATGTAATTCACAGTGACATACTCAAAAATGCATTCATAAACTAAAAAGACAAATCATTTCAAACTTGTGCATATGATATATATATCAAGATTAAAACGAAGTACAAGTTACAACATTTTATTTGGTAATGCTGAAATACAAGTACAACTTAAAACCCACCTTTCCGCTATAGTTTATAGATTCTCCAAATCGTTTAAAACATCGGTTTTTGATAATACTAATGTAGGAAAACCATAATCAATTCTAACCAGCCCTCAACACAAATACATATCTGGCCTTCATTGTACTGAATAATTTAATACTAAAATTTAAGTAAATACCTGAGCAGCATGAGCAAATTGTTGTATTCTCTGTGGGGAAGACTTTACTTCCTCTGCTAATTTATCTTTTAATTTTTTGAACATTTCTGTCCTATAATAGAAAGTACTCAGTGATTTCTGAAATTCGCTTTTACAAAGTTATACGATAAACATTTCTGACAGTCAAGAGCACAGAATACATTATATGACTGGGGTGTTAAACACTTCGTATAATCCTGGTATATCAATAAAAGAAGGTATTAAATACAAGTTGGTATTTCCAAAACAGTTTTGTTTGATGATGTTTTATAGGCATATAATATAGTGATACTATGCTTTAAATTAATACCCATCACAAGAAATATTTTTAAAAGAATATTAAATAATAATTACTTTTAACATATTTTTTATAGATAAAATATGCTCTTTGTATGCAACGACCTCAATTTACAATATATTCTCACTTCGTTACTGATGTCTAAAAAAATAATAATTCACTATTAGGTGTGAGAAAGTAAATATAAAAATCAATTATGTTACGAGAGTAGCACTTAATTGTAGCAAAAAATATAATTATAAGTGAATAGTATCGATGACATAAAAATTGGTATCTAAATAACTGTACATGATAGTCGAGAAACACGTAATATCCTCTAATAATATTCTCTGTGGTATCCTCTTAGTAATTTCTGGTCTCTATACTCTACATTTTGTGTTGAGTATTTATTAAATGCATCTTGAATTTTACAAAATTGCGGAATACTGTAGTCTTGTGCAGATTTTATCGGTGAAAGTGAGTATATTTAATTAATTTACATATTAATTTGAAATCTTACATGTAACAGCTATAGAGTTCTATGTTTTCATGAACTGAGTTTGCCACAGGTCAGACTATACATAATATTATCACTATTGTTTCTACCAATGAAAACATTCATTGGTTGATTTGTTTGAGGTGAAATAATAATTTTAAAACATTGATTTAAAACAATTTTAAACAGTAAGATAGGGATTTGATTAAAATAAGTTTCGAGATAACTCACAAAAATTAGGTTATACCTCTAAAATTATAAATGTATGTGTTTATGTTAACTTTTGGCTTTCTAAATGTTGTTGAGCTAGTTGCGCTATTTTCTTAATATAATACAATTTATTGAAAAGTGATTGGTCTTCTACTGAAACAATGAGTCTCTGTTTGCCATATGAGACAGTTTCACAACTATACAATAAGTTTAGATTTAGACATGCTTTTATTTTAATCATAATAAAAAAAGAGTGTAGAACAAAAACCCAATAAGGAAAAGTGATATGAGGCTTTTTTTCAGTTAGGCCAGTGTATGAATGTGGTGAATTTAAAATACACATAGTGGAAATGAATATTGTTTGAATAAATAGATATTTTAAAATCACATTTCATTTGTTAATTTCAAAAGAAAGATTAAAAACTGTGTAAAATAAAAGTGTGTCTATGCTTTTCCCTATTGATTTTTGATTATCTGCTTATTCTGCTATAATCATGAATAAGATAACAAACATCATCACCTTCTTATCCTTATTCCACATAAGTAGGGTTGCCACAACATGTTTTCCTTGTCCACTCTCCCCTGTCAGATGTCAAGCAATGAAAATATCAACAATTTAATTAATTGATTCATTATTAGATGAATAAGATGATAAACATTCACCAGAATATTATCAAATTGTATAAATAATATATATTTTTGTATACCATCCAATTGAGTTCTACTTGATGTTAAAACTGATTAGATTCCTTAAAGTATAATGTGTGTCTTGGCATATATTTTTGTTAAATGTACACTAATTTGTAAAACTTTTTAAATTGAATATATAAAAGCTTTCTATGACACATCCTTTACACCTTCATTATGTATTACTAGCTAGTGTAGATTTAATCTAGCTTGGTAGCAGTATGTTATTTCAGGATGAAAGGTGTACTATGTCCTTTTCTGTACCCCTGACAGTTTGTATGCAAATTTTATGATAATCAGTTGAGTAGTTAAGGCTTGAAAATCAGAACAAACAACCTCACTTTCATGTTTGTAATATTAGTTAGAATTTATAAGAGCAGGTTGCAAAACAGAGATTTATTATTAATTTTCTTTTATTTATCTATTACCAGGGATATAAAAATGGATGGTGATGACTGGTATGATGGTCCCATGAATGGACCATTTAATGGGAATCCAAGATGGTGGGGTGGTGGTAGAGGTGGAGGAGGAGGAGGTGGGAGAGGATGTTTTAGGTACAGTGTGTGACATGTGATTTTACTCTTAATGTGATTTCTGGAATTAGAATATCTTCTCTTAATATATCTAGTAAAGTTCAGTTAATATTAACCCCAAATACATGAAGTTGGTGTGAAGGCAGTATTCTGCTTATCTTTTACAATAAATAGCTTAATATCTTTAGATCAAAAAACAAGAATGATTTGATTACTCTTCTATATATTGTATGGTATATTACTAGAAAGTTAATATTAATAATGTCTGAGTAAAATGTAGATAAAAGAATGTAAAAAAAAATGTGCAATTTACATATTATAAAATAATATATATTTATAAAGTATAAAAAAATATATTTTTGCATTTTTTAGGAATGATCGCTATAGTAATGCATATGGTGATTATAATGGTGGTTATGGGCCAAGTGGTGCTCTTGGACCCCATGGTGGATTTGGTTCTAATTGTGGTCCTTTCGGACCACCACGTCATCCAGGGCCAATGTACCCTCCATTTCCACCAGGTCCTATGGAACCACCCCACATGTGGGGCAAAGGTTTTGGCCCCAGTGGACCGCCAATGAGGAAAACATCTATGGAAGAGAAAACCCTCAGATACTTAAGACGTAAGTATGAACCTTTGATTTCTATTAAATTTACTTTTGTTAAACAAATAGGTTATAATTTAAAAGACTGGCTTTATTATTATCATCTGTGTAAATATAAGGAGATGTCAATGTATATTTCACTGATGAAAATAATCCTTTATTGCATATGTAATAGGGTTTATGGATTTTTTTAATAATGATGTTACTGTACTCAATTATGTGTGTTGTGTTGATTAAATCTTATGTTACTAGTTTTTATTTAATAAGATATATTTGGAATTAAATGTTCCATACTTTTTTTTAAATATTTTATAAGGTTTAGTTTTTGACCACAATTTCATCTAATCTTAAATAACGATGATATCTAAGATAGTAAACATGTTAAACCTAGAGAGACTATTGGCTATCTAGAGCAGCTGCCGGAATACACCAGCAGATATTTCACGAAAGATTTTCAACTTGAGGGTGGTAGTTAGTGGATGGTGGTCTTAGAAAAAACCTTTCCACCATGCTATGGTTTCATCACAATATATTCCTTAACTGAAAACTCCGACTCAATGATTCGAACCTATGTCAATTCACAGTGATGTCCAAACACTGTATCAATTGAGCTATCTTTGACTATGAATTCCAATAAATATCTCTGATAATGTTCCTATATATAAATATGTTCAAATACTGATTAAATACAGCTGATTGGAATTTTTAGGATGTGGACTTTCTAAAGATAGTATGAAAAATCTTCCATTCAATTTGTTGAAATTATATGAACCACAACAATGTGGTCTATGTGGGCATAATTTTGAATCTTTCACTACATGTAAGTTGCCTGTCAGTTAATTATCTCAGTCATCTAAAGTGTTTCTGTAACTAATAATGTTATACTTAAATAACTTGTTTGTGTAGTTTCAGCCTAACTATAATACTATTAAAATCTTCATTATAATTATGCAAATCTGTGGGAATTGATCCAAAAGCAATTTTCTCATGACGATTTATCTTGGTAGAGTTATTAATAAAAAAAATTGTTAAAAGTTGTACATTCTAATTTTGACAAATCATTGTAGGTCGTTTTTTTTTAGTGTATTTGAACTGTAATAGTAGTGCTGTAATCATGAATTTGAATGTTTACACAAGTAACTAAAAAAGTAAAATAAGTGCACTTTAGAAATACATTTTAAGAACATTCACATGAGCACATTATATTGTATAGTACAATTCGCTGTTTTGTAATTTTATGTCGTTATTGCTTAATTTGTTTGCAGCTCGCATGCATTATCTTTCCAAAAATCATGCGAAGAACCAGAAAAAATGGTTTTCCAAACAGTCTGAAGGAGGACATCGCTCCAAAGAGGTAATTTGACAATTTGGCAATGTAATGTTTCCATAGGTATTTTGTCGATCACATGATATGTTCACATAAAATCATTTCCCTATAGTAGTATACAATAAGCGTACTGAAATATAATATCAGGAAGGATATAAATTATAATATATGTACATTAAAAATAACTTCTTTTTTGTTTAGGATTTACTATTTTTCATATTATAAACTTGACATTAGAATTGTACATTATATATGTATATATTCGTAATGGTCACTTGTGCCGCTGTCGGCATTATAGGTAAAGTGTTGACAGCATAAATCAAGTGAAATTTATGTGAACACAATCGCCAAAATAGAAACATACATTGTAACCAATTGTCTGCCTCCACGTTGTTTAAGACGTGAGGTTAAATTGTATGTAATAATATAGAGGTAATATATACATATACCTATAGTTTTTTTTTAATAACCCATCGAGGAATGATATGGTATAATGGTTTCATGTGTTAGCTTTTCTAGGTAGATTATAATTTGTCAAGAAATAATATCGACATCGGAAAGGCTAATTGATTGATTGTACGTTTCACAATGTTTACTCGACTTTTTCCCGCCGAATTAATCGAATCACTAGTATAGTGATCGAAATTTGTCAAAAATTCATTACTGTTTCAAGATTTCCAATTTATGTATTGTCAATATAGTATTAATAACACGAAATGTCGATATTAGAAGGTAGATATTAACGAGATTTAATTTTAACAAACAATATTTCGAAATTTTTGTTTTTTCTTTATTTCTCATAGTTCAAGTTTAAGGTTTTACCATTTGTTATGGCCGAATTTCTACGACTAGAGTAAATAAATGCAGACGTTATACAAATCGAAGCTGTGCACAAAAAGTAATTTTTATAATTTACGTTTTATTTTTCAGACGTCACTCACTACAAGTGATTGGTTTTACAATATTTTGTTTAGTCCTTGTTTGTATTTTCAAGGACCTTCGTATACAATTTGTGTATTATAAATGGAATACATATAATTTGCACCTTTTTGCAAATTTCTAACGTAATGGTGACTAATAAGGAGATTTTTTTTAGATACCGATTAAATCCCGTGAACTCTATTGTGAGCTATGCGATGTCCACATAACGTCTAAAACTCATGCTGAATCCCACTATGCGGGAAAACCTCATCGCAGGTTTGTGTTTAGTTAACTAATTAGTTCTTACTCAATTTATCTACCTTGACACACTATAAATTCTAATAGCATAATGAGTAATGCCTTGTTAACCATAATTAACATTATCAAATAATTGATATGATATGTAAGTGTATGTTTTATTTGCAGCATTGTTGAAGGTCGCAAGAACCCAAAAAATCCCATGTTGATGCAGAAAGGAATGAGTGACCGTTTGTAAGTAGCAAATATATATTTAAATCTTTCTTAACCCGTAGACTGTCGAAAACCATAAGGGCTTATTTAAGTTCCATATAAACGTATGTAGAGACCTTATGGTGCACTGATCAACAGAGACAAATTGGCTCGAAATTTGAGGACATGGTCTGCCACTTTTAGATCTGGGTTATAAAAAGCACTCGAAGGGTTACTATAATTATCATTACGCATTTAATACTCTCTGGTGTTTACAACTTCGCTTTGGTGAATATACTTTATTTTTTTTATCACTTAAAACTCTTACGACCCTTATTACCCTTAAGTTATGTCTAAAATTTTGTTGTTACTTCTTATTACTCATGGAAAATACCAGAATAATACACTTAAAAGTCCTATATCTGCTAGTAAAAGTCCCATAGAATTCCCTAAAAAAAATTCGAAGATAATCCCGAATAAATATTAGACGATTTAATGTTATTAACATGTGTATAAGACTAATCTGGTTATTTCTTGTAACATATATAGACACTCTTTTTGTTATCTACATATTTATAAAAGAATAACTGAGTTACTGACTGACATATCAACGCACAGCCCTAACTACTGGGGCTAGAGCCATGAAAATTCGCTTGCCGATTCCTTTTACACTTTAGGTGAGCATTAAGGATTTTTGGTTAAGGTGGTGAATATTTGTACAAAACTCCCTCGTTTTGGAACATAGATCTATGAAAATTTGCATGAAAATCCCTCATTTTGGAACTTAGATCTATGGTAATTGGTATTCAGCAATTCAGTTTGATAGTAATAAAAACGTGTTTCATAGTTTTTTCCAAATTACTCCTTTATAAAAATACAAACTCAGATAGTCGTGGGCGGATGCTAGTTACCTATAACATATATTATGTAATTCACATTGCTAATATTTTTTATTATAGTGACCAACTTATTCGTCGCGAAAAGAAATTCTTGAAAAATCTTGATGAGAATCAAGAAAAAGAAGATGCCGTTGATAGTAAGTCGGTTCAGCCGGAGCTTTATTGTGATATATGCAAGGTAAGATTTTTTCCATATGTACAACTTTTAATCTTTGCACAGCCCAAACTGCTGGGGTTCGTTATTTAATGTGAAAAAGTATTATGAAAACATCTTTTTTACTTTTTGAATTGCTAAATACCAATTTTCATAGATTTTAGTTTAAAAACCACAGATTTTTATACAAATTTTACTCTCTTTTTTATTTTCAAAAATCTTCCTTAGCATTTACCTACACTATAAAATAAATTTCCTGACCCCCAGTAGTTGGGGCTGTGTGTTGATATGCAACTGAGTTATCTATACATATAATAAGAATGTAAATCCAACAAGTCTGTACTTTTTGATTTTTGAGAAAAAAGTTGTTGCAGGTGTCTAGGAATTAGTAATAGTAATTAATAATTACTTCAATCATTTTTAGAAATGTCTGTTTGTTTGAACAGTTATCACAGGTAAGGTATTAGGTTTATGATAAAACATCAGCAAGAAAATCAGTAAGCATATTCTTGAGTAACATTTAGTCTTTGTAATTTATCTGTGTAATTTATAATTTTCGATTTCATAATGTTTATATTTAAATTTAAATTTTCTTTGTGCTGTAAATATTACAACCTATTTAATCTTATCACTTTTTAGAACAATTATACTTATATTCTATTTTTATAATGAATGAGCAAAGAGATTAAAATTGTACAGTGAATATAATTTTCATGGTTTATTTTATTTTTTATCTTTCTGTTGTTTGTACACCAAGAATATAAATACTACTGCATGAATTTAGCCGAAATTTGGTGTTCTAATTATAGTATGTAGTTTATACATCGGAATAACATATGTGATATAATTTGCGTTCATATATGTATATATGTGCACATTTTACTTATCTTTACATATAATAAAAGGCTAACGAGACAAAATCTGTACATTAAATATATTTAAGAAAAAATATTCTGGGAATCTGATAATCAATGACAGAACATATTTCTATTGTTTTTAGAATTTTTTGTCGGTCTGTCGTTTGTACGCACACCACGCAATAACTACTGCACGTATTTTGACGATATTTGGTATGGTGATAGAGTATACATCAGTAAAGCATATAGGACATCTTTTACATATATATCACATTCGTATATATATTTATCTTACCTATAAGAAAACACAAAAGAGAAGCAATTTACGCAAAAGCTGCTGGACAGATTTTGACATTGCTGGTTGTTGTTTTGGGTGCCACACCGTCTATCGACAGTCAGAATTATACATTCACAGTATGAGCAACTACTAGATATTGTAGTACCACGCCACGCCTCGAAGGACAAAATCGTTCACAAATGATCGTTGTCGAGTTTTCATACACCTTTTTATCTATGGTTTTATTAACTGTGTTTAGAATTGAAATTCCACGCGGGAGTAGTCGCGGGCACAGTTAGTTTATATATATATATACATTTTGATATTTTACATATTAGATCAGTCATGCTATATGGATCTGAGTGCTGGGCTGTGATAGAGGCGGATGAGGGAAGATTACATATGGCAGAGATGCGAATGTTAAGATGCATGGGTGACTTAACTAGAGTGGATAAGATTAAGAATGAGTATATTACTGAAAATGGTACCTGTGATAGAGAACTTGAGGATTAATAGGGTATGAGCATGTCAGAAGGAGAGATCAGAGTCATTTAATTAAAAAATTTTGAGTATGAAGGTGGATAGATACAGGCGTAGGGAAAACCGAAAAAGGTATGGTTAGAATGTGAAATGATAAGTGTTTAAAAGGTATGAATACGGAGATGACATCTGACAGGGTAGTATGGAAGAGGAAAATATGTTGTGGCGACTCTACTTAGACGGGATAAGGGTAAAACATGATGATATTCTATTCTACTTTGCACTTGATAGCCGGTCTACTTCTAGGTTTAGTGTGATACCATCTTAGACCACATCATCATTTAACATCAGATGAGATTGTGGTCAAACGCTAACCTATAAAGTATATTAAAAAAATGGTATTTAGATATATTTGTGTCAATCAATAGTGTGGCAATAACTAGTATCTTCTGTTTCATATATTCTTTTTACATTTACAGACTGCAGTAACATGTTCTGAGCAAATGACTATGCATCTTAATGGCAAGAGACATCTCTCTAAAGAGAAATCACACATTCTCAAAATGATGAAGGGAGAAGTTTCAGGCACTGAAAATAGTAAGCTTAAATTATGTTCACAGTATACTCTTATCATTCATTAGTGGAAAAGTAAAATAGGACGCCTGCAAAATTTTAATTATAGAAATCTAAATGTTTTGAACTAGCTACTAATGCTTGAAAATTTAATTCGTATTGAATAAGTTTATCATTACTGTCTAGCCGTCATAGGAAAGCGTAATGATATGTAGACTAGATCCTTCTTTGATGCAGTCCTACATTAATATAGTCGTAATTTTTTACTGCAAGTTTATGAATGTACATGCATTTCATATGTATGAACTTGTGTTATTTGATCGTATATTTTGTAAAACTAATGATATTTCCTAGAAAATACCTTGATTATTGTACACAAGTGACTGAAATAATAATTCTGGAATAAAACAAAAATTATCTGGAAAGATGAAGACCACAAATTTGCTAGAACACTGAAATAAAGAGAAGACGTTTATCCTATTAAACACTTAATAATGGCAGTAACAATCTATAATAAGGATAGTTATTAATAGATTTAAAATAATCAATATTATGATGTTGTTGTAGTAAGTTATGTGCAGAGGGATTAACAAAAATAACAAATATAGCATTTTCTATTTAAGTAATTGCACTTAACCAGTGCCTGTCTTTTATTAAATAGGTTTAAGACCCCCTAAGAATTTTTATGACAATAAAAACTTGAGAGTATTTCAACTGTATTTAGAGAGGGTTTGGTTACGTGGAAAGTCGGTTAAAACATTACTTTACTATTTATTAAAAAAACCTTTTTTTTCAGATGAGGCAGAAGACGATGCTGAAGCTGAAGGTAATTTTAATAATTATCATATTATAATTAAGTTAAGCAATGAAGTTGTTTTTTATTTGTATTCGAATTTCAATAATAAACTTTTGTATTTGATCAAAATGTTTAATATTACTGTTATCTATGTGTATAATAATAATTAATCAACTATGACATTTTTATAGAAGAGGAGCCAGAAGTTCAAGAGACTGAGGCCAGTGAGGACAAATATGATTGGGGTAATGGAAGTGGCAACTGGGAAGAAACTACAGCTGATTAGGTTGATTGATGTCATTATACATTTATAAATATCAATTTGTTTAAGTAATATTTTTTCTTAATTGAAACTTTATAATCGCCTTAAATGTTTCGGAGGGTTGCGGGCAAGTGCATTTTCTTTAGGTTTACATCCAGAACCCATGTTTATTTCTAGAAAGAAACAAATAATTTTTAAGTCATTCTTATGAATAAAAGGTACTTTGCATCTGCTTGTTTAAATTTCTCCACCTTTCAATAACAAGTAGAACGTCTGCGCCGTCGACGACGTAGGCATCCATGAGTAAAACCAAACCATAAAGCTGCAGCGAGTACAACTAATAGTCCAATAAGTAGTACTCCTTGTATTTTAGGATCGCAAAAATCTAACGAGCTTGATAGTGTTGTCGTCGTGTTTACAATCGGGGTACCTTTTTTAGAACCTTTAGATGAGCTCGAAGATGCTTTCTTTACAGCAGAAGAACTTTTTGCCATTCTTACAGAAGATTTAACTTCCTCTATTTGCCCCATTGTACCACATCCTTTTTAATATAATACTTTTATTGTCATGTTCTGAATTTTTATTCTGGGTTTTACATTGGTAAAAAATTTACATGATAGTGTGTATGAATGTTAGATTCGTGGATGTCTTAATGACTTTATAATGGCAGTAAGAGATTCTTCTAGTCTCTGAATTTTGATATATCTCCAAAAAGTATATATGCACTTATCAATTTTAAACTTATTATAAATCATTGTGCGGTATTTCATGTAATGTCTATTAAACAAATATACTAAGTGCACACAAACATATTTTAAGATTTTCGGTATACGGGACTTTGTACAATGGGTAGTAGGTACCTATATGTAAAAATGTCAGGGTTTGTTGAAGAAAAATTTAAAACTCTATAAGGATATTATGCATAGTATAAAACATGACCGGATTAAGATAATCTATAATTAAAAATGTTATCCACGAGTTATCTTTTAACTATACTTATATAATTTTTCTTGTCTATTAACTAATAACTTGCCCTTTCGATGTATACCTAATGTTTATAGATATGTGTCGAATATGACAAAATAATTTTAGAATAAAAACTTACAACATTACCATGGCAACATGTTAATGGTTACTATAGTAACGGCAACGCGTAGCGCATAAGTACAAATATAAAATGTTGGCTATAGCTAACTTCAGGGTGTAGGTTTTTCTTACAGTGTGCGCGCGCATCGTAAAAATTTACTCTCATCGTTTTTTCCTAACGCGCCAAAAGAAGTATAACTTCAATAATCCTATTTTAATTTATATCAATAAATAATACATACGGATAATTAACCTCGATTATATTGATGCACTTCAAAAAGTATTTATTTATTTGTTATATATTACTTTACAGCACATTTAACACATAATAAAATTAATATTTGTAAACATATTGTGCCACTTACAAAGTAATAATTATTACATTTTATATATGTAGTAAATTCAATTAATATTATTTTACATTCAAGTTAGCGCTTTCTAGATTTGACTGTGCGTGTATGTATGTATGTGTGTGTGTGTGTGTGTGTATGTATGTTGTATGTATGTATGTATGTGTGTATGTGTGCTCTATGGATCTATGAATGTTTGCGTTGATGTATTTGATATTGTTCCTGTTCGTTACTCCAATCGACTCTACCAATATTAATTTGTTTGGAATTCAGTTTCTGGATAAAAATATTCCTGTTATGCTGTAATAAATCCAGGTAATGAAACTTCGTGTCATACACATTAAAACATCTGTGTAAAACAGAGCTTTGCGTAGTTATGTTTAACTGGCTGTAGTGCAAATAACCGCGGGTTTCTGGTCGTTTTCGTAGGTATTTTAAAGGAAACCCTGGTTAAGAGTTCGGGACAATCTATATTGTAGTTTAAAATATCATATAAGCACAATTTTTTTCACTAGCACTAGATAATAATAATCACTACGGATAGTAAATAATATTACTCAAAATATTCAATTTCAATCGCTACTGAATATAATTTATTACCACATATATAATTCGCACTTTCATATAACTAAAACACGTGTTGTGAATGTAGATACTAGAAACATGTGGATAAATATTATAAATATGAAAACAGTGATAAGAGGCGACGAGCGTGCCAACATGCACAACTAATAGAGATTTTATTTTTATTTTGTTGGTAGCTTTTTTTCGAGACTCAATAAACGGTCTTGCATCACAAAAATTCACTCTCATCATTTTTTCATAACGTGCCTAAAGAAGTATTACTTCAAAAATCCTTAAACAAAAGGGTATTTATGCTCGCATGCATAGCTCGTGTTAACAACCGTTAACCGTTTGTTAAACCACCGTTAACCATGTTAACCATTTGTGAAACCACCGTTTTTAAATGACAAGGAAACAAATAAGAAGTCTAGGGGGTTTTTCTCAAGAAGCATGTAGCAGAGACGGAGATGTAACCGGGACAATAATATTACTCTTCTGGCTTTCAATTTTGTTGGTATAGGTGAAAAGGACTTAGTAAAGAGATGGTGTAAAAAGGAGAAGCGATATATTGAGGTTGAGCGACCTGAGGTCCTAAAGCGCTATAATCATGCAATGGGTGGCGTTGATTTATTAGATCAACTTATGAGCTATCCCAGAACATTATAAAATAAAAAAAATGGACTCTACGTATGATATTTCATGCATCGGATCCGACAGTTCTTCAGGCATATCGGGAATACCAAATGAATAACTACTTATTAGGCACATCAAAAAAGCAACGACTGGCTTTACTTTCGTCGTCGCTTGGCTGACAGTTTGGTGCTACAAGATAAATTTTCTATCGCCAAAAGAGGTCGACCAAGTAGCAGTAGTAGCTCAACAATGCAAATTATACCAAGAAGGCGAGCAGAGATTCGCCCTGCAGCTGAAATAACTCGTGACGGTGTTGGGCATTTCCCTACACATGGTGGAATGCAAGAGAAAATCCCGTTTCAAATGCATAAAGTGCAAGTTTATTTATGCCTAACCAAAGACAAGAATTACTTCTTGGCCTTCCACATATAGATAGATTTTTTATTTTCTAATTATTGTTCTTACTGTGTTTTTGTATTTGTGCCAATGACTGATTATGCCAAAAAACTAATAAATATTTATTCTATTCCATAGAAAGAATTTAACTATGTTAATTCATTTATAATAAATATGTTTCTAAATTAATATTATTTCATTTCAGAACAACTTTGCATACCTTATTCTTATAACTATGTAAGACGGGAGTCCACATTTGTGCACATTAATAAAAACTAGATTTTCCCGAAAAGTTTAAGGCTAAATTTTTTTATAGTCTCCTTATTCTACTTTAGACATATGGGATTTACCTAATCCATCGGATGAAAAAAATTTATTGAGGTCTGAATGGGTAAGGAGAGGAAGTACTTGAGGACGTTTTTTGTAGTCTGATGGTATATGGAGTAAAAAACAAAGTTTATTATAAAATTCGACGCAAACGCGAACGCTCGCTACTTGTGGATGTAATTATTCCGTATGCAGATATGCATCCACTTGAACAGAAAAACACCTGGGAATGCACTGCAGGCCTTGACACCATCTGTTTACCGAAGATTGGTTTCTTGTAATTTTATATTACTTCTAAATCACACTATCATTGTGCACACGGGGCTTCTATCCCACTTCGACTATTTTCGGTTTGGTTGGTAGCTTTTTATCCTTTGCTACTTTTTAAAAAACCTTTCTAAGTTTTTTATCCAGCTAAAAAAAGTACTTTTTACAAAAATTGCTTCGTTTTCCAAAATTAGAAGTAAAACTAAAGAAATCTGATCGAAATCTATTCAATAGTGTTTGCGTGATACAAATAGAATGGCTGATTTCTATTATTGTATTTACGTATATAGAAGATATGTCATTGTATGTAATTTTTAGAATTAAGAAATATACTAGATAATACCTATATACCTAATTAGCTTGAATAATTTTCTGGCAATTATACATGAATAACGTGAACTTTCTAACGAAAATGATATGACTCAGTACTTTTTCTACAATATTTTTCGCCCAATGAGATTCAATAAGACAATCAAGATTTAACTTGTGAAAAACAAAAGTTTATTGCTACATTTTATAACATAATGAAATCATTCTTTTCATAAAACATACAGTTTAAAAACAGCACTTTACAAAATAAAGTTGGTATCATTATCATGTACCTGCTTATCTAGTATAAATGAGATTTTTGTTTTAAGTTGAAATTTTAATATTCACTAAAAGTTCTTGTATTAAAACAACAATATCTTTCGAAGAATATTCTCACAATCTTTTTGGAATGCATTGTTTATTTAGTTTATAATATTTATTCGTTTACACAAATGCGAGTAAACATATTTTGAACTAGCAAAAATAAACTTCCTTATATATCAGCAAATGTTATTGATATGACCATAGAGTAATATTTCTTGCAAATTTTTTCTCAAAACTATAGTTATATATGTACGTAATAATTAGTAGTCCGGTGAAACTGAACAAGCCTTGCCAGGTCAACAGTGTAGTCAGTTCTAAGAAAAAAAAGAAGTATATGATTAATGTTGGCGAAATTTTACAAAGAATATTGTTGGTTGAAATAGGACAGAAATTAATTTTATAGCCTGTAAATGAAATTATAGATGTAAGAAAATTGCTGTATTGATAAATAACTTAATAGACTTTCAGTATGAGCAATTAAAATAAGTATCATATTTTTATCAAATAAGCATTTGTTTCGAACATGGTTGGGAATTTTAGTACATAATTTCATATAAATTAATTAATTTTACTTAAATAACGAATTTTTGAAATTTATAGTATGTATATTGTAACCTAAGGTTAAATTTACTTAACATATAAACCTAACCCAAATATTAAGTATAAGTCGGAACAAATAATATAATGAACCAATGATGTACATTTGTAACAGAAGAAACTTTATTTTGACACATTGTTACGAGTTATATGTCTTATAAAAGACTAGCGAAGACTTATTACAATAGAAAATAATAATAATAATCAGTGGTATTCATTAAAGAGGGTACATTTTTAGAAATATGTTAAAGATAACATATTCTTATAACCACTTTTTATATTTGCATCTACTTATAAAATTAACAAACGTAACTTAAAAATATTATTACTAATAGCTTAATGTACCACATCATTCATGTATAAAAGCACAAATATCCACTCTTGAATTAAAAATCTTTAACACTAACTGATATTATTTGCTAACATTGAAATTAATCATTTTATTCTATATCAGGCAGATCTTCATCATCAGCAGAGCTTGTATCATCTTTATCGTTCTCATCACCAAAATCGCCCATTTTATTTGAGAACATATCATTCATATCATCATAATCATCACAACTCTCATCCTCATCTTGCCAGCGGTTGAAGTCGACTTTGAGCCAGTGATGTTTTTTCTTATCGCTTGTAAGTGTTGGCCAGAAAGGCTCATCAGTATTGTCTTTAGCTAACATTACTTCTATTAGTCTGCCTTTGTTAACATACATGCTTTTTTCTGGATCTATTTCGGCAAATAAGGGTATCATAACTTCATGTAGTTTTTTCTCCGGTTCACATATACCTTTGAATGATATCGTTTTTTTTTCGATTTTAATGTCTGGTTTCATACATTCAACATTAAACGTCAAAAATACTCGTGCACTTCTCTGAGCCCATGACACTGATGGTGGAGTAGCAATAATTTCCGAAGACATTTTTGCTGAAAATAAAGGATTTCTTAAAATATTTATTATTGGTCAAATTAACAAATTTTTAATTCTATTATATACTTACTTTTTATAGATTTAACAGAATTTACTCTGGGAAAAGCCGCGCCACCCACTCCTTAGAACGACTACTGTCATAGATAAAAAACCAGTCCCAGTGTTGCCAAATTACTGATTCAATGTTATACAAATACATTTCATGAATACTCCTAAATAGCATCTGTAGACTAGGGTCTGTCGACAGTGCCGTTAATAATACGTAGTATTGACGGAAAATGAATCTTTAAGAGAATTCAAAGAGGATTAGTAATATTCAATTTCAATTTATAACATCTTGTAAATATTGACAATACTAGTATTTACATTGTTATGCAAGGATTTAATATATTAGTAAGGTAACAAATGACTCAGGCGAAATCGCGAGTAAGAGGTAGAAATACATAAATTCATAGTTCTAGAGCCTATATAAAATAGGAAAGGAAAATTATAAATGATACTACATATTTTGCTTGTACGCATGAACCATTGAATAATTAAAAAATCCAAGTATATCCAATATTTGTAGGACGAGGGGGCGGCGTCACGTCACCATTTTAGCAAAAGTGGTAGCGTGTGTACCACTTGCTAATATCAAAAGGTATGGGATGTAAATGAAAGACCTGACTCCGCTTGTGCAGACTAGTAACCGCTTTGGCAGCTGGATTACGAATCTCCTTTATTGAGCTGAGCAAGTATATTTAAAGGGAACAGAACACGTGTACAGGATTAAAGTCGGCAAAATACAAATAGTATTCGAGTAATAGATACTGGGAATAACACAATATCGGAGCAATAAAGCAATTGTAACAATACACAGTGTACAATAAAAACCAGTAATAAAATAAAAGTAAAACTACAAATATAAATAAGTACAAAATAAAACAAAACAATAATAATGCGCCGCGTCGTAAATGGGTTTTGTCGGCGAGATTATAATTACACCCAGGTATTATGTGGCCGACACCTGGACTATAATCCGTGCTCTTAATCTATTTGTTATTGCTGTTTTAGAGTATCGCTTTTGCTTTTCTATGTAAATTATTGTAGTACACACATACCACGATGTATGTGGTTATGTGTGTCGCTACATATTCAAGCTCTAGTTAAACGTCATGTACTCTTAATACCCGAGGCTGGATTAAGTAATTTCACGCGATATGTATAATCATCAATACGGTTAGTCTTTAATTACAAAGGGTATATTTTATAAACTAATTAATGTTGCGTAGGACTTCAAGAAGCGGTACATTTGTATCATTTATGACGAAATAAAGTAAGTGGTGCTCAATATTTTCATATGTACCACTCCAAATTTTATATCACGTTAGACTTTATTTACTTTATTATATGATGTAAACTGTATGCTATGTCATATGCCATTCGCTATGCTAGCGAAATATTAGGATTTTATTAGCTCTGAAATGTACTTTTTTCATATAAAGGAATTAAATTGTATTATTTATAGGCATAAATGATAATCTTTATTGTTAATTTAAATACTTATATTAATAAGATCCATACTGATGTGTATATATTTCTCTTGGTAATATTGATGTAATAAATACTACAATTATAAATTTATAGTTTCAGCAAATTTCATCTTTACATAATATTACTTTTACAACAACAAAAAAACCGATTGAAATATCAAGAAACACTAAGGAAACAAGAAGGCACTAAAAATAAAAAAATAACTAAACTATTACATTAATCAAATTAAATAAAAAATATTATTATATGCGCTACCTAATAATATATCTGAAGTCGGCGCCAACGCAAATTTGTAGTAGATAGAAAAATATATATATACCTGACGCGAGAGTGGACCTAAACTTTCTACGTATATGCAATGCATTCAGGTTACTATTAATGCATAGGTATCTCAAATATCCGGATAGCGTATAAACGATTCGGCCAAGTATCGTTAATTTGCTCCTAAGAATTGGAGAGTTGCGTTACTTGGTCATGGATACCATAATCAGAACCTAACCAAACTCTCATCAAACTACCCTCGAAGTACATCCTTTCCAACAAAAAATTAATCATCTAAATTGGTTGGCGTGGTATAGAGTTCCTCGTTCTTGTATTTTTTTTCGAACTGGCATCCCCTGTTGGCACTAAGGCCTCTACAGATTCACCGGACTACCGCGAGTTATTCGTCCATTTGTCGCTCATATACTTAATGCCAAAATTAAGATTTGTATAGTTTTTTCATGGATGCCATTGTCAGACTTGAACGAAATTGAAATGGAACAACACTGGCAGTATCAGCTTTCAAATAAAATCACCAAAATCTGTTTACCCAATCCAAAGTTATGAGGTAACAAACATAAAAAAAATAATACAGACGAATTGATAACCTCCTCCTTTTTTGAAGTCTGTTAAAAATAAAAGAATTAGATTTTTAGACTCAAGTTATTTACTATGACGGAGTATAACGTTGCCAGGTCCAATGATAATTTATACGGACTTAATACGAAATCTTTTTATCTTTGTACCAATGAAAATGTTGTATTTAGAAATTATATATAAGCTTTTTCTGTTTACTATCACGTTTTAAAATATATAAACGATTACATTCAGGAATTGGGTAGTTAAAAGTTATTACTATAAAATGACAGATTTCTTGTGTAAAAGATATGTTGTAGAAATTTACGAAATTCATTTTCAAATATATTTGCCGCATACAAGATAAGCATGTTTAAAAAAAGTAATGTATATATATTTTTTTTTATTTTGAAACGTCGCTTTGGTATTTTCCGAGGATATGATTACCTCGACATAAATACGTAAGTTAGAATTATAGACTAGGGAAATAATAAAATTAGTCATTTATTTAAATTATTATTTATAATGAATTTTCTACAAAGGACATTTTAGGAAGTCTGTAATTTAATTTAAAATCTCTAACAGATAAAATATAGGAAATCGAGAAAGCCCTTGAAGAAGAATACTGGTATATTTTTTAATACATTTTAGGTTTAGCGGTTAACCACAATTTCATCTGATGTTAAATGACAATGTGGTCTACGACGACTGTAAGTAACCAGGCGGACTTAGAAAAAGTTGTACCACCATGCTATAGTTTCATCACGATGTTCTCCTTTATCGAAAGTTTCGAATCAATCGCAAGGATTCGAATTGAGCCAAGATCGTTGAAAATCTCATTCTAATCGAAAAATCAAAATGTAATCTGCAATGAACAAGTCCGAAATTATTTTATTTTTAGTTTGTGAAATTATGTAGATGTAAATTAATCTCATGAGACTAAATAAAGGAATATAGTTCTGTAGTACCGGAAAAATAATACAAACTGTTGTTTTTTTGGTGCGCTGCCCAAGTTAAAAGGGAAGATGAAAATGGAGAAAGTATAAAATAGCTATACGAGTTACAAATTTTGTTTTGCTTTAAAACTGATACTATTTTACCGAATGAATTATATCAATGCATCCATAAATATCGAAAGTAATCACGAATCACGGCATTCAACTGATTCGATTCATGAAATAGTAAACAACGGTGTATATTGCATACAATTCAGGTGCAGCCGGTTTATGTCATAATATTAAATAGTCCTTATGACGTTTGTATACGAGATATAAAATATTTTTAAATATTATCGAAAGATACTGTTTGTATATTTGTACTTAAGAGATAAACTTAGTAAAATGTTATCTAATTAAAAAAAGATCTCTGTTTGGGCCGATTCACTAATGGATCTTTGGTCGCCAATCACGGGCATGGGACCTCTCACCACCAATCGGTGCGCGTAACTATATGCGTTGCGCCGCTGCCAACTATACATCAACAAATCGCCCTGCGATCTAGTTATCATTGGGCTATGTTGGTACTATACTAAGCAATACGAGTCGCTCGTCAGTGAAGTTTGAAGACTGTTCCTCTCATACAACATCTTGTAAAAATCTTAAAAATATATACAAAACTACATTTTGCTCGTCGCACTGCTCGTGTGTTTTTAATGTTCGTGTATGAACTACATATTACGTGTATAGTGATGTACTGAACAGTATAACTTGAAACGGCTGGTACGTTTATATGTATCACTAGCTGTTGCCCGCAGCTCCACATGCTTTTTTTTTATAATTGTAAATTACTTCTTATAAGATCAGCTATCTGTTAGTGAAAGTTCCGTGAAAAATGGTTCAAACGTTTTAGAGATAGTACTGCAAAGTCATGGGTAAAAGCTAGTCCAAAATAAAAAGCTTTAATTACTTTTTATAATATTAGCTATCTGTCAGTGAAAATACCATGAAAATAGATCCAATCGTTTTGGAGGTAGTACTACAGACAAAGACACGGATGACAGCTAGTCTGAAATAAAGTAGCCTATGTCATCCGCTATAATTTTAACTATCCGTCAGTGAAGTTTCTGTTAAAATCGGACCAGCAGTTTCGGAGATTACCCAGAACATACAGACAGACAAAATTTTTAAAAATTGTATTTTTGGTATCGGTATCATGTATACGTTCATATCCAATCAGTAAAAGTCGTTATTTTGATATTACAAACAGACACTCCAATTTTATTGATATGTATAGAATAGATGTATAGATGTAGATGTAGTTTGCTGTATACCTCACTAAGACAGTGTCGTCGTCATAGGTACCGAATTTATTAATATTTCGAGTCCATTTTTACATTCTCATATATAGTAAGATAAATTCAGGCTGATACACACCTTGTTTTAGTGGTATTAAATTTGATAATGTAATTAAGGCATACGAAATTACGAGTGATTGCTAGTTTTTTTTAAATGTCTTGAGATTTTCGGTTTGATCGCAATATTCTTTAATGCCAAGCGATGGTATGGCTGACGATGGTAACACGATTCATTTAGGGGTTTCACTCTTTATTGTAACTTTTACATCTACCGAAACACACTGAAAGGCGTTGCCAACTTTTCAACTTGAAAATCGTAGTTAAGCAAGTCGGCATTAGAAAACGTTCAACCACTATGCTATTTTTTATCAGTTTTTCCATCAGTCAAAGATTGGACTGATCGTCCAAACATGCTATTGGTGCTACCACTATGAACTATTTGTATACGTTAGTTAGTATGATGGGTGACGACTGTTGTTTTACAAAAGGGATTAACCTTCTCTGTTGATAGTAGCTTAATTTCTTAGTAGAGGAATCACAAAAAAAATTTGTTTATATATAAATAGAATACAAACAAATATAAATAAAACAAAGAGTCACATGTGCGTGATAATTTATTATAATTAATTAACTTTGTTCACGAACAATTTGCGCAGTTCACAATGAATGTAATTTCGCTTAGCTATGTATCTAATGTGCTCTGTAATGTTCTAAATACATTCACTTGAATGTATGTTATTATGATAATTATTGTTACAATAACGAATTAAGGTACAATATATATATATATATATATAAATGTTTGCAGAACTCTGATGTCATTAAATAAAAATACAGTCGTATTTTAAAAACTATTTCGTTATGATAAGTTACACGCGTTAGGAATACATGACTGAATGAACATTAAAGTGTATCGAGTACTAAATGTTATACACGCTGTATTTTTTAATGAATACAACGCATACCAACATTTAAATAGTAGACCGTTAAAGCTTAAGCATATTCCCTTTTCTTGGCATACAACTTACACCGTAGATATTATAATAATAATATGGAAACTATATTTATGTGGCGTTGTGAGTGATGTTTTCAAGTGTAATTCTCAAAATTGTGCAGTACGAATGCAGCAGATATCTGTTACTCCTAAAGCTTGAAGGCCCTTAATGAGCACAACACCAATCTAATCTGCAATTGATTCGCTCCGTTACAGCGCGAACCGAGAGTTTGCCGCGTTGGCTCGGCGCTTGTTACCGCACTCTGATTTTTATTGCAAGTCCCACATATGCTAACATGAGATAACGGCGGCCTCATCAGAGAAATGAGAAATGAAATAATTTTCAGCAGTTTAACAACACACCCTGTTTAATCTGCATATTATTTGGATACTCTGTAGAAATATTGACTTCTACATTTTAGCGGTACCATATCGAATGCATTGTTTCTTGTAATTTTATTGTTGATTTATCAAGGCTTTTTTTGTTATGATACATTAATAAATAACAATAATAATATTTGTTACACGCAGTAGATATCGATGAAGGATTTTTCATTTAGTGTTTTTTTTTTAATTGAATTATTATGCTTTAAACAATGATGTTAGTTAAACGTTAGTAAAATATTATGTAATAACACAGACCACTTACAGCTGGACGTGAATTATGAAGATTATATGCAAATCGCTTATAGTAAAGTATTAAAAAATCCCAAGTTTTAATCTTGATTAATCACAGTACAACAGTTCTGTGTGTTGTCAATTTAGCGGGTACGTTATAGATAACCTTTAGGTAGGAGTGGTCTATATCATACACAATAATTAATCATACTACGATATTTATGTGGCGGTTTGATTTAGTGATAAAGGTGGTGAGCTTGATAAAAGATTCATTGGATATCATTGAATAGAATTGAGATAATATCAAACAGTCATATCAAATTATGGCCGATTTTATTTTTAAAATAATTCTAGTAACGAAAAAAAGAAATATTGTTTTTTAAAAATCTATTATTCGCTAGTTGTGTGGCCATGTCGACAAGTTGTGTTATGGCTTATAATTTAATTTGTATTATTAATTGAGCTCCAAGATTTATTATTAAAATATAATTAACTAGCTTTTGCCCGCCTCTTTACTCGTGTTAATGTCGATATGAAAGGTACCCTATATCTTTTTCTTTATGACTGACATCGTGTATTCAAAATTTCATGACGATCACTAGAGTAGTAGGGCGTAAAAGCGTAACAAACAAACTGACATTCGCATTTATAATATTAAGTAAAGAAGTAAGAAGAGTAAATAAAAAGATAGTTACGCCTTATTGTCAGACTACATTTAACGAGTTTATATATTTAGAAATAGACAGAAGTGCATAATAAATAATTAATAGTTACATATTATATTTAAAGTAATGGATACTATTATTTTTCTCGGCAACGCGGCAGTTTGTATGAATAGTATGACTTGCATGAGCTGAAATTATTGTTGTGACTATGTAATATGAATCGGGTGTAAATATAAACGATATAAAGGTTTTAAAATAGAAGCCGACTTAACAATATACAGTTCGTTCACGTACTTACATTTTAATATTACAAAGCCTTAATAAACCTTCAAGAACTTCGTTTGAAACGTAATAACGTATAATAAAACACACGATAAAGACGCAACACTCCTTAAAATATTTCGTAGATAATATCATAACAGAGTTAGAACTAACGCAATCCATGATTCCATAAAATTGTAATTAACTGTTAATTAATCGTTAGTTAGATAATTTGAAATTTTAATTTATCTAAATACTAATTAATACCATTTATACATTCCGTAGATTTGTGTATAGGATAGATAAATAGACATAAGCGTACAGATTTAATGGAACAGGTTAAAAAATTACCAGGTCATTGAAGAAGGTTAATTTGACTCTACCAATAAGTTTCATTTTTGTGATAAATATTAATGTCGTGGTAGAATACTAATCAGTTTTCGATTACCTATGTGCTATTAAAAATTGCTATTCTGTTATTAAGCGATTAAACATGTATTTTAGTAAGTACGTTTGAGCTCGATTTTTACAATATTATTCTTCGTATATTAATATACGGCGAAATTATAATTAAAAGCTTGCCTAGAAAAGACCACTTTCGTTAAATATTGTTTCATGTGATGAAGCGAATTTGTAAAAAAATCGTTTTAGATTCTTGCATTGTGATTGTGTTACATTATTGGAATTAGCTGTTGAAGTCTATTTTTTTTACTGCTAAAGTTTTGCTCTTGTGAAATATGTAATTGGAAGGCAAATCTATCTATATTGTTTATGGTTGCCAAGTATTAAGTAGTGAAAAAGAATTGTGCAATTCTTTGGTATGGATATTAAAAGAGTACGTAAGCAATTTGATTGAATGACGAAAAATATTCAAGAGAAAAATTTTAAGCGATTAAAACTGTACATTAAAAACTTTATACCATATAAGATACTGAATGTATAAATAATAGAATTAGCAGTTTAAAAACAATTATCAGTGCGCTTAATATTTCAGCTTAACAATATAAAAATTTCGATCACAGACAAAATTACATAATATAATGCACGCTTTAACTTTGCGCTTGTGTTGTCGAAATATAAAATACTTAGCATTATAACAATATATTCTATATTATCATTGTGAGAGTATTCAAAGCTGAAACAACCTATTTTGTGTGAATAAAATACTTCAAGGCAACAATTTTCAAATGAATAAGCGGACATTAATTCGCAGCCCGCAAAGTGACCATGAAGTGTCGATATATTTTTAACCGACTTCAAAAAAGAGGAGGCTCTAAATACGGTCGTATTTTTTTAAGTTTAAAGTTGTTGAAAGGAGAATATTATCAAGGAGGTCTTATTTTAAGTTCATTAGCATTGCAACATTTCGAAGGTACAACAGGACAACCCTCAATCTCGAACAGGAAATGTATAATAATTGAGATATTGGCAGGTTTATGATAATCCAAGCCTAGATAAGTACTTAAGTACTTAAGGAGGTTCTGATGGAATTAGAGTAGATTTTTTTGAAGTCGGTTTAACTTTTTCTTAAAATTTTATCATTAACGTTACTTAATCAAATATTTCAAAATGGCGTTTTTACCTATGCCCTATATATTACATTTTTATTTATGTACAGCGAGTCCGTCAGTTTATTGGTAAATGATATTATCTTAATTATAAGAACCACTGCCCTAACGGTAGATGTCGACACTGCAGTAAAATACAATTGTTTCATTTCTTTCTAACCTATCTAAGGACATTTTTTTAAATTACCAAAGTTTACGTCACATTTGTCATAATTTGATTAGGTTGTTATAAAGTTTAATAAGTGTTATATGTATTCTTAACATTTTCGCGTGGCTTTGTGTACATGTGAATATTTCTTGTGATAAATATATTGGCACGCGCGCTACATAGATGACTAAAATGTCACTTAACCTTTAATCTACACACCAATTATAATATATCTTACTTAAGTATCATAAGAATTTTAGATAGATACTTAATATACACTTCGTAAAACTAGATAGAGCAAAAGTACCTGTCAGTAAGTTATAAGAAATAAATTTATTCACCATTCTCGATTCCATTAAAATAACGTGAAATATATATAACGTAACATTTAATAAAATTATGACAAATAGTAACGATTATTTTGCAATAAATAAAATTTAACATTGTCGAAAGAATAGGAAGAGTGCATTGGTGCCGGTCAAAATATTAAGCGTTCAGAGATACTACAAGACTACTAGTTAATAGGATAGATATAGACAGTAAACACCTACGATTCATAATGTAAATAAGCATTTAATTATTATTAAAAACTAGATTATAAAGTAGTAGTTATAACTTATGAGTATATTACAACACCCTGTGCTTAAGCGATATAGATGAACGATTTAAATGTATCATTTTAATTTCGGCATAAAACGAATATTTTCCAGTGCTCGGGAAAGTTTAAAAATATATTTATGTATCAAATTAATAAAGACTTTACTATTTGGGTTTCCATAAAGTGACATTAATATAAAACATATTTATAAATATAATTATGTAACACGAAACACACTTTACGTTTATTTTAGAATATAAATGTGACAAACAAAACTGTTTGTTTTAATATAGTAATAATATAATTTCTCGAATATACTGAATTACAAAAAAACGTTTTATTAAGTACATTGATATACCTGATATATTGCATGCTTGTAAAAATGCAATCAAGTACTTTAATCTTTATAATTTCAAAAAATTGTGAGGAGCATATTGGATTGATTTGTTCTGCTTAAGGCCACCTTTATATTAACCGAACTTATAGAATAATATCTCACATAAACGTTGAAAAATTAATGTATGGATGCATTAATCCTTAATTTTATTAATTCTATTTCTGAAATATGGAATTTATTTTTAATGTGGCCTATGGTTTATGCATAACACTGAAATTTTTATTTTGACGCTCATATTTATTAAGGTAAGACCCCTATTTCACTATCTTTAAGTAAAGCTTCAAGTAGGATAATCACCGTTTAAATATTAGGTCTACCGGAAAATTCTGCCCGTTGATAACAAATAAACCATAAGGCAACAATTTTCGAAACGTAAACGTATGTTTATTTGGCGCATATTCCACTCTCTATTTTTCTTCCTTGATATACACTTACTGACGTAGCAAATTAACTAAAACAAAAACGATTCGCATTAGTCTTAAGTGTGAAGCGATAGTGTACCCATGGTAAATAATAAAGTTCATTTACATCACAGCATTTTATACCAATTTCCATGAACAACAAATGCTACAGAAGCATGTAGATAATAGGACTATATTCTTCGGACTAAGCCCACTTTAACTATCACTTGGTTTTGTCCTTACAACATTTTTTTAAGGGTTAATAATTAAACAATTACGAAGAAATCACGCTGGCAAGATGACATTAATAGTAATTATATTATTCAATGTATTTTGTTTTATACCAAAACGAATTGATAACTGTAATTAATAGTATTACTAATCATTGTTAACCAAGGATTATAAATACTCTGTAACTAACAGGCCACTTTATCTGCAAGTTAATAATTTGTTTGCCAGGTGTTAGTTTCATTTTATCTTTATCAAAGAATTTTTGATTGATGAAGGCGTTATTTTGCGTAAATACATCATTACGCCAATCACGCTTTTTTATTATTTTTAGTACTTTCACAACAGTTTTTTGTTACAGTTGTTAGTAGACGTGACAGCGGCTAAACAATTCTTAGCGGAAGTGAGTAGTAACGTCCACGCTAATTCTTATCAACGTATTGTAAAAAAATTTTTTTGTAAAAAAGATTAATGTATGTTAGATTTAATTGATCCTTGTTTAGGTAAATAAAAGTTTTTTTTTTTAAGAAATTGTACCCCAAAATGATGTATCGATTAATTTTATATCGCCATATGATTCGTGTAACATGCGTGTTTAGATAAAAGTATTATAATTCGATCCAGATTATCACTGACGCAGACAGCTCATAGCAACTACAATTGTAACTTGATATATTTCTCCATTAATTGTTCTTTGAGACAATTAGTAATCAATGCCCCAGCAGGTATTATTCCGTTAATCACCTAATCGTAAATTTAATGTTTTACATTATTGTCAAATGTTAATTGCCAATTGTCAACTGCCAATAAGTAATTACTTGTTGGTTAAATAATTTTAAAGATAGTGAAATACCTTTATTACGTAATGTTTGAATTCATATAGTAAAAGTATGGACTTAGAAAACAGAAGCCATCTAAACGAATCAAATATAAGTTTGTCATGTTTGAATTTATGTAGTAGGTATATCGAATGGAGTTATAAAAGAGAAATGGTTCAGGAGAATCAGATATAAGTTTGGAATGTTTTAAAGTGAATTATATTTTTTTCCCATTGAAATTACCACAACGTGGAACTTACAGAGATTAAATTGAAAATGTGAGCTAAAATGAAAAATGAGCAAAGGGGACAAAATATTAGACATCATAATATATTATTGTAATTAAAACAAAAGAGTTAGAGAATGTTACAAAGGTTCCATGAATTTGGAACTATTGTATAAAAGTTCGGTTTTGGCTTTGGTATACACTAAACGCCAAATAAACTGAGATAATGATGGGTTTCAATTTGTTAATATATATTTTTTAAAAGAGATACCTATTTTATAGATTTTTAAGAATACAAGCATTAATCGATGTAGAGATATAAGGTAAAGGTTATAAAGCAAAGCTATGATGTTAAGTTACAATTGTCAAATTATCTAGTTTTGAGAATATTGGAATTGACCGATTTACAAACCTAAAGCTATATTATAACATTCTAAAATATTTACAGAAAATTATGCATATGAATTTCCTTTTTGGCGTGTTATAATATATTCTACTAAATCTAATTAACGTGTTATTGTATCATTTTTATAAAGAGCGAAGTTCTACATTTCATTGCGATTTCTGTCGTTGTTTGTTTTTTTATTAATGTTTAGTTTAAAATGTAGAAACATTCATATCATAATAAACGAATTTATAGACAGAGTGAAAACTTTTAAGTAAAATAAATATGATATAATTTATTAAAGGAAATTGTATATGAAATATAATTACTTAAAGATTTTATTAGTAAACTAAACAATATTTTAATACGTTTGCAACCATTTGAAAAGTGTGCGAAATATTAATACTGTAATAATATCAGGTATTAATCGTTGTAATTATATATTTCTTTGAAACACTGAAAAATATCAGAAATATGTAATGAGTGTCATCGTATAAACATGCAATACATTTTTTTTTTATGGTATTGTTTTTTTTGTTTAATATTTATTAGACCTTGTAGTGTAATTTCCAAATTAATATTCAGGTTTTCAATATTTCCATTTTTTTTGTTGGCAATGCATCCTCTAGGTTATTATAATTCCTTTATTGTTCTAATAAGATGGTGATTATTACACCTCAGTATTGATGTTCCGCGGTGTTTTTCTCATTGATTTGACTTCTATGATATAATAATCGAAGTATATTACGAAAAATGCAACCAATACCACAAAATATAGAGTCGAATAACACAAGATTATGAATAAAATATAAAACTCTAAACACAGAAAAAAAAATAATCTTATATTACAAAAACAATTGAATATTTTTTTATTTCTTTTATCACTTAAAGTTTCCACTCTGTATATAATATGCACAACATGCTAACAGTTGAAGCTACTACTAGTCATTTATTTACGATTATATTCTTATGTAATGTTCTTTAGTCTATAACTATAGGTAAATGCTTATACTTATTTCAAAAAAAAATGTTGGATATTACAACTGTAAGGTACTAGAGAACAACAGACATTTCGTATTATTTAATTAAATCATAGTGTATCATGCCAAAACTCTTATTTATTTTTAAAGACAACCAGACGGCTGATTGTTAATCAGTAAAAATGGCAGGAGACAGGATCAATCCTTAAATATTACACGGTAGTGATTTAAAATATAAAACGTTGTGTAAGTTGTCATCGTAAGAGCTAAGAAGTAGATTATATGAATAACTTTATTTATTTTTATTAGCTGTTGAATTAAAATCATAAGCTCGCATCATGCCTGGCGTAAATGGAGGATTATATTTTCTTTCCGATTTTATTTTGTATTTTTTTACGTTAGCATTAAAGGTAAAGAAAAAATGAGACGAGGTTTTTATATACCACTATATAAATAGATCAAATTGTAAAAAAGCATTCACATTTTTAGTAATCTCATTGTGTACCTACATCGAAGTCCTTTGTTTATATCATCAAAGTACGATGTATTTATTGTAGTATTGATTAGTATGAAAAGGGCATAATAGCTTATATATTAACAACGATAACTTCTACAACATAAAATATGTATTATGAGATAGAATTTTTAATTGAAACGTGGATTGTTATGTATTGTTTTGCAGTTTTCAAATTGACGTATACACAAACATAGTAATAATGATTCTATACTTAAAACAAATGTATTCTACAGCGTAATGACTTATAAAATTGATTATAAGTTTAACGTATAGTTAGTGGAATGTTTAACCGGCATCCCGTAGTTCTATCTTGACGGATAATTACTTATTTCATTTAGGAATTCGCGTACCTTCATTGATTTCAAATTAATTAGCAATAGCACCATCGAGTAATGGTGATTTTCTATTTAGTAAGGAAACCTAAGTTCTCTCTATTTACCAATCGTTCATGCGTTGTGATCTGGTGTAGTGATGAAATTCACGCTATAACTTCACGATAAACTTACGTTCTCTCAATAGTCGCACGTTATAATTTTGTAGCATACAAATGATTTCGAAAATGCAATATTTTGGATATATATTGCTAAGCTATATGAAGTTGTGGACAATCTGATAAGTACATTTATGTGATATTATTATAAATTTACTTTTACCCGGCACATTTCATAAATTTTCAAGAACATTGTAGATTTTACCTAGTTACTATGTAAAGGCAAGGAGTAAGGACGGGTAATAAGCATTTACTTTCTTTGGAAAACCATTTCACCGTATTTACGTAGTCTCTCAGTCTTATAAACCTTATTCTGAGTTAGTTGAGTTTTATAATAGAAATTAAGTCATCGGCAAATTACAATATACTATTTCAATTATATATAAATCATTCTTAATCACTCGTTGAAAATGGATTTAGATCTATTTTTTGTATTCCAGTTAAATATTTTACAACAGCTTTTGAAAGCGGATCGCGGGCAAGTCGTAACCATAGTTGTCCATCATTCTACTACAACTATTTAGAAGTTAGAAAGTGTATTGATTTAATAAAAGTTGTAGAAATCGGCAAAATATTTTGTAAGTGGTTTTAAGATAAGGTGAAATTTTAAGTTATATATTTAAAAATATGTATATAGGTAGGTATTGTATACTTAAGCAATTTAGACCATAACACTCTGAGATAGTACTATTGTACATCACACATATGGAATATTGTAAAAAAGACTTTGCTTAAAAGCCTGCAACTTACATAAAATTAAAGCACCCAATTTATCCATCACTCATCTAATTGCATTTGTAAACACTCTTGTCAGTTTATGCCCTTCGACATAATATGAAATAGTCCATAGCCCACTCTTGAATTCAATCGATTCATTGTGCTTGATAATCTTCTAGCATTAAACTATCGTTCGTTTATGAAATTTAAACATTTAATATAAATGGGCTCGGCACTGGTAGAATAATCCACCGCCCGCGAGGACGTGTTAATTTAGGCGTTAACAGAAGTATAAAATTGGTCCATGCATCGGGCCGCGTTAGAGAAAGCTTCTGGCATCGTCATGCCTGAAGCGCGCTATACGCCGGCAGAAATGGAACCGCGCGCGTGCTGGGAGCGGGCGCGCGCTGCAGGGCGCGGGCTGCTCGGGCGCGCCCGGCGAGCCGCCCGGCAGTGAGCCGCATGAAGCGGACTCAGCGAGCGAGCGCGTCGAGGGCCGGGAGCGGGGAGCGCTCGTCTCGCCCGCCTCACACTACCTGTAGAATGAGTGCGAGTGCGGAGGCGGGGGCAATGCCGGCGGTACAGGCGCATGCGGTTCCGATGCTGATCTCTGTACTCCTGGTGTGCGTTCCGAGCGATCTCCGCGTCCGAATCGTCCTTGTTCGCGTCCATGTTCTCCGTTCCAATTCCACTCCCACTGTTTTAAAACGTAATATTGTATAATTTATTTTTCCATTGTAAGCAATATAAAAGATCAAATAACTCATACCTCATTTGACTGGGGTACAGAAAGCGAAGCCTTAGGCAAAACTTGCGATGGAGTATATACTGGTTGAGAATTATTATGGATGGAACAATCACGTGCTTGCAATAATTGTAAAATACGCCGCACATCCGCTGTTAGTCCAGTTTCCAGTACAGCAACACGCCTACTCAGTTCTTCTAATCTAGTTAATACTGTAGCAACGGATGCTGCCGTAGCTGCAGTTCCTACGTTCTGATACTGCGGTGAAACGGTATCCTGTAAATATTCTTTTGGTCATCATGGATTGTGCATGATTTGCTTCATTAATAAAAATAATACAACCTGTATGGAGTTCTGCGTCCTGTCGTTCGAAAAGGCAAGAGCAACTGGACGACCAGTTTGATGTAGATTTACTGCAGAGTGTGGCGCAGAGCGACATGATGGTGTGCGTACTGCAGTGTGTTGAGCTGTTGGAGCGAGGATGTCGTCGCATGAGACATGTTGCGGTGCTGCAGGAGGGCTGGGCGAGGCGTTCGTATAGTAGGAACTCGGGTTAGTACTGAGGCTGGAGACGGGTAAAGTAGCACTGTGCGCTGGTGTGCTGACCGCGGGCTCACCCGCTGCCACTCCGCCGGTCAGTGGCGACGTATCATTCAACGGACCGACGGATGATTGCCGTCGTACGCCAACTCGCCCCCTATACGTTTGTGGCGTTGATTGAGCTGAAAATGATGGATAAAATAATAACGTCTTCAGTTCTCGCATTTACATTTAAATTGATAGAATATCAATTAAAAATGTGTTATAAAAATAAATTATATTGTCAGTTTGTTACTAGTTACTAACCTAAGAAGTCCGTCATAAACTTATATTATTTTATTTTAGCTATAGGTATTGGGTATTTAGTTACAAGTTTCAATAATTCTATATATACATATACCATGACGATTTAGATAGCTATATAATGAATGTTCATACGAAAATGAATTGAAATATATACAATCTTAATGTTTTATAATGTATACTTACAGTATTTGTTGTGTAGCGGCTGGTGTGTTTTATGATGGTACAGGTCTGGGAAGCTCCGTTTAAGTTGCGCTAGCATGCCTGCAGACAAGGGCCGCGCTCAGAGCGGGCCGGCGCGATTACGGAGATGCGAGGTGTGGGATAATAACGCGAATTAGGACCGAGTTTGGATTTTTTTTAATTCATAAAATAATATATGAATCGAAAATATTTTGATCGCATAGTAGCTTAGAAGTAGAAAGCTTACATGGTTTAATGTTTGTAAAATACCCTCCACATGGCATCCCGTTTTCGAATCACCAATAAGAATAAACAAAAAGTAGTAGGAAAATAAGCGAAATCATGCGGCCTTAAATAAAATAAATCATTTCAAATTGGGATTCTATTAACTCAATATTCAATTTATATTGTAATCAAACAGAATACACAATTACATTCAAGGCTTTTATAATAAAGACTAAAAATTATTTAGTAAAATTATGTAACCCTAAAATAATTGTAAATTCAATAATTTAAAATGATTTTGGAAGAAAATCGTATAACAACAAATAAAATATGTAATTGTAGATGCTGATATAATATTTTGCATTTGAAATTTCGGGAAGAAGAGGTTGATTTTTTGGAAAGGTTGTAAAAACAAATATATAACTGAAAATAAATATTTTTTTATCAAATTAAATAATACGACCTACATATTTTTGTTCTATGTGATAAAGTTTAAATCTACAAAAATTAGGATGGGCAACTCGCAACGTATATTTATTTGGGGACTTGAGTCAAGTATACACGGGTTTTTGTGATACCTGAGGAACTATGTAAACGGAGAAAAATTAAATGTAACATTCCTTTATACGCAAATTTACACTCACCTGTTATTGAATTTAATGTTGTAGAACGTTGTTTACTGAAGTTGAAGTTGAGTGGTGTTACGTCTTGCCCCGCTTTATCTGTAGAGAATTCTAGAATACCGCGACTAGCCGGGGACTCGGTGTCATCGTCACTACATTGAGAGTCCTAAAAAAAGTGAACACCACAAATCATTACTCTATTACTAAAATAATTAAAAGTCCACTTTTTTTTAAACTTTTGAACATTATTAAAACTTATTCGGACTAAGGCAGGAGTGTATCAACCGTCTCAATGATACGTGGCTTCTGACCTAAAGGAGCCGGCCGCCAACGTGTGTAAGCAAATGTCACGCATAAATTCAAATTTGTACTAAAAAAAGTTCGTAATTTAGGAATAATTAAATTGTAGGAAATCCATACAAAATATATCCTATACAAGGAAATGTAATAATAACGATAATAATAATCCGTGTCAACTAGAATAAACGTAAGTAATCTCGTAAAGTTTAGACATTATAAATGAAAATGACATTATCCTTGTGCGGTTGGGAAAAGAAAAAATAAATACAAAAGGAGTTTCTATTAGAGAGAAATGCTTTGTTGCAACTTTGTTTACAGTGTAATAGGTGGCTTCTATGTCATACGTCGAAAAAAACACCACCCCCTTCATCCCAAAAAAATTTAATACTTGGCATATATATTAAACTATTATTTTGTAAGGAAAATTTAATCATAAAGCATAGTTTTTAGAATTTCATTTCAAACGCACTTCATTATTCATTAGTGAGTACATACGTGAGTATATATGGTTTTATTAAAGCAGAATCTTAATTTGGTTATTTGTTGATTTGATATACTTTGTTACAAGGTTATGATTTCTACAAATACAGCTTATGCCGAAATCAGACCTCACAACTCAAAAAGCAGACTTTGCATTTTGTCGCGTTGTAAATACTTTTACCTCCTTTTGTCAATGTTTATGCTTTTCGGGCTCAATTAATAATCAGTAACCACGAATCTCGAGAGAATTAATAGGACATTTAGGTTACACCTATGCAATACGTCTCCATATTTCTTTATATGATTTATTTTTACTTATTGAAAATTACACATTGTTGAAAGGTAACTGTAATTTATCATATAAATTTGACAATATATTATTTCTATGAGAGGTAAATAATATTTACATGCCATAAAAAGAGTTGACATCTTATGGAGTGCCATCATGTAAGTTAGGATAACTTTTGATTAGCAATTATTCAATTATTTTAGCATATTTTAATTGTTTTTCTTGCTATCTATATATTTATTTATGCTACACTAACAAGTAAAATTTGTGCAACCGTGTGTTAAACGTAAACTAATAGAATAGATAATTAAAATGTAATTTGAATGTAGTATGCTTTAATTGAATATTAATGAATTACGCTATCTTGTACTTGTTTTAAAACTAAAACATGTCAATGTGTTTTATCCGTTTCGTTTCTCTTTACTTATCATAAGTTCTATTTACGCAGCTTGAAACGTACGGGCCACAATAATCAATGCAGACTCACCGCATCTCGGTACAATATGGTTTCTTTTAGAACAGCGTACACGAATTAGATTAAACGAAACAAGTACTTATAAATTGAAGGGGTTATTAAGAAAAGTCTTTAGAGAGTTATCATGTATACTAGGGAAATGTATGTAACTCTTATTAGGAAAAATATACGCACTACTTTCTCAGCAAATGTCTCTGTGTGCGGACGGCGTGTTGTGCGAGCATACGCTTCCCTCAAGAGACGAGCGTCGCATGGATTCTCGTATCGCATTCGACGTCGTGGCTCGATCCCGCCCAACTCGTCCTATAATTGTGTATAAGAATTACATTGATTAATAAATCAATGTATAATAAATCAGTAGTAATAACTACTAACAAATTACTGCATACAAAACAAATGAAAATCACGCATCACCAAATATGTGATGATATGTTATTTGATAAAGATATATTAATTATATTAATTTAAAGTGAAATAGGGAAGACTTGTATTCAGATTCGAATCCGTCATAATTTAATTTCCTTTATTCATTATTCAATAACTCGTTATTTATTAAAATTATGATTACGCGTTTACTTACATCACGCATGTTGTACGTGATTTCTAAATTATTAACGAATGAGCTGCGGAATTCTGGGTAGAAGTCGAGGACGTCTAGTAAATCGTCTCTGTGGACGCGATGCAGGTCGCAATAGGTGAGTGCGCGCACTCGGCAATTGCTACGTCCCACAGTCCCGTGAATGCAAGGGTTTTCACCAAATATATCGTCTTTACCTATAAAAATTGACATTTAATTATTAAACAATGTCTTTATAACGGAATACGAATATATTTTGTATGTCTTTTAATGTATGTATTAATTTGTTATAACGTTTTTAAATTGACTTTCAATGTTGATAGTCTCAGGAACCTTCATAAATGTATTTAAAACCAAATGTTGTATAAATGTTTTCTTTCCATTATTAGGTGATCCATTTGAAAAAAAAGAAAATTATAACATACATACAATTACTAAAATTATACATTTTAAACATTACTATTAACAAAGTACGCACAAACGGTTTATCGCAATTCAGAAGGGAAAATAACAATTTAACGTAACCTATATACACTTACCATGAATCACTAATATAAAGAACACAATAAGATTCGCTAAAAAATAATTTAGAAAGGTGCTCATAATGCTAATGTAATCTATAACCTTTTTAGCAAATGAAGTAATTATATTATACATCTATATTTCTTTATACTAGCTTTAACTAATATGATATAATGTTATAATGTTCATTATTGTTGATATATACTTACAGTATACAAACACTGTAAGTACAAATAGTACAAAAACAAATGACTTACCCAGTATAGCCATTACTATGTCGTCTTTAAGAATTTCAATCGATCCTCGTGATATGAAGAAAAGAGAAGTGAGTACATCGCCGCGGTGTACCAGCGTTTCACCAGGAGGTGCGTGCGTGGTTTTGAATCTCAGAGATAGTGCTCTGAAATTGAATGACCAAAGCATATCTAGCGGCTTTGCTACAAACTTTTATTTGATCAATTACGCTACTACTGTATTACATTACACGACAAATTTTCAAGATTTACATATTACATCATACCTTAGACATCCTGGACTTGCTCCTTCGAAGGCAGCACAGTTAGCTAGTAAATTACGATTCAGATGAAGGCAAATGTCGGCTTGTAGGCACTCAGGGAAACCTTTAAGGACGCTGGATGTATCAATACCGTTGGTATAGCTCCACGCATGTTGGAAGTATTCTTCTAGTCTTTGTCGCAGAGGATTTGTAATCTGTTATACATATAGGAATTTATGTATAATAAGTAATAATAAACAAATATCTTACAAAGGTGGAGTTCGTATTATTATTACCTGATGAAATCGTATAAACTCGCGTACTCTTAATATTTGTGTGTGGTATCGAGCCGTGCCAGAATACAGTCGCTGAATGATAGCAGATACATTACCAAAAATACTTGCGTACATGAGAGCTGTAAGGAAAACATCAGCTAAAATGTGTTGTATAACGTTTGAATCATATTATAATGATTGTGATCATTTAGTACTGACATCCTACTAGCATGACGAATATTGTGAAGCCTTTCTCCATATCAGTGTTTGGAGCAACGTTACCAAAACCGACGCTCGTTAGCGAAGTGCATGTAAAATATAAAGCGGTGATATACCGTGACCTGAAATTTTTCATTCGATTAAATGATTACATCAATAAATATAATTAAGAATTAATGTCAATTATTAATTTATACTTCATTGATGGACCAGTAGAATTATCATAAGTCGCCTGGACATCGTTAGCGAGCGCGTCTAGCCAACCAATGGGGGCGTGTAATTGAGGTCGTTCCCAACTGCCTATAGCGTACCTGAGAAACCAAGAATACCCTTTGTAGAGCAATATTCGCGAGTTTCAAAAGTATCCATAATATCAATTTCGTACCATATGCAAGCCAACCAATGTGCAATAAGAACAAAGGTTGCCATAAGGAGTAGAAGAACAGCAGTGCCATACTCGGAGTATCTGTCAATTTTACGAGCGACGCGCACCAACCGTAGCAACCTGGCCGTCTTTAGCAAGCCGATGAGCGTTGTCGTCTGCAACCACCACAACTATAGCTCAGAACGCTCCGTCGGCATCATTAGCACGAATGTTATTTAGCCGCAAACCCAATACAAGCTTAATTAAAAACGTTCGCTTAATACTAAATAGCATCAATAAGGCCTCGCAGCGAAAATCACGCTCTCTAAGCAGAAAAATTATCTATGGTTAAATGGTTTCGAACTCAAATAATGTTACATAATATCTTTGCTGTATTACAAGCGATAATTTTAAACTATAAAATAGCTAGCTTCGTACAGAATGCGGTGCGTAAAGTTGTTGTTATTGTTTTCCAAAAATAGAGCCTTGTAATCATTGATGTATTTTTTTAAATGGGAAATTGATTAGAATCGTTAATTTTTCAGGTAAAAATTTAGAGAAAAAGAAATACATGTCATGTTTATATTGATCCCAAAGTCTTTTATTTTAGTTAATCCTATTTATGTTCTTTTCTTGTTTTAGATATTTTCATATAACTAGTTGCATACTATATATACATATCATAAAATATATCTATGATATTACTAATTAACGTAGGTAATTAAGCTGTTTTATTGATACAAAGTAGTTTATTTCTACATCAACCTGTAAATAAACAGCTTTTTGATATTAAGCACATAAATTAACAAAATCGGAAGTATGTTAGCGATATTTAATAATTGTAATGTGTTTTAGAGGCAAAGTAAAAATACATTTCAATTTAAGATATAACGTAGTAAATTCTAATATAGGCATATTATTTATTAAAAAGGTAGTCCGTTTTATAGTTACATACATGTATACCCCTAAATGTTAGCGTCTTACTAAATTCATTTATTTTGTTTGTATTCATTATTTTGCTTTTTTTAACATAAATATTCTAGTTTTGTTTAATAATATCTGTTCACATATTTACATAAGAACATTGTATAAATATGAATTATATATAATATGAAGAGAAATAATATGTATATATAATTAAAATAAATAAATCAAAAAAATTTAACATAAACGATGTATATTAACATTCCAATTCTTGTTTTTATACACTTTTCAAATAAATATATGGTATAAAAGGTTGAGAAGAAAGTAATGACAATAAATTATAATAAAACTAACTTATTACTAACTTATTTAATGCTTGATGTAAGGTGGGTGCTATAGTAGATAAATTCGTTCGACACATTACTAAATTGGGTGCTTTATGTCGTGAATAAAGGCAATTTATTGAATTCAACAAAAAATGTACCGTCTGGGAAGTGTGAGCGTATAAAATTGCTACCAAGCTCGGTGCATTTCGTGACCGTTACATTTTTGCTATAAAAATTGACAATAATGAAATACTCCGGCACGTATAAACTAACTGTATATATTCAGAAGATTACACATTTAGTGACGATAAATTTTAAAGGGTTAATAATATGCAAGTAGCTTACTATAGGTTTCTACGCAAATTTGAAAGAAACATGATATTGATTTATTTATATATACCGTTTTTGAGTTTTTTTAAATCACACATGAGTATGCCCTGGTTTGTTTGTAATTTTCTAATGCAGCAGACATATTTCCTTTTTGCACGTGGCTTACTATATAATTATTTTTTAATATACTTAAGCACAGTCTCACGCTCTGACGGCGGATAAACTTGTGATAATAGCGGGTGAGATTAATTAGACGCTTAAAATGTGTATACCATACTATATGAATATGATTGACATGTTCGTAGGAAGCGTCCATATCTTCCAGTATTACGTATTTGCTTTAGTGGAATTTAAACAGCTTGTGGTTATGGGTAAAATACATAAATTAAAAAAAATTGAATAAAAACGAGTGGCAGCAACATAAAAATAGTTCACAAAGATGGTATACCTCATCACTTTCCAGCCCCTGCTGTAACAAGAAATGGGATTACAAGTTCAATATGCACCCACCTTCGGGCCTGCACAATAATGGATATTGAAATAAAATGGAAAAATAAATTTAAAAGAGTATCAATTATCGAAATTATACGCATTACTTTAAACAAAAAGAATAATTAGAAATTAACATTATAACTAATTAAATTATATTGAATATTGTGTTATTTCTCAGTAACTGTGACAATTGTTTATATAATTTTGGAAAATGCATGGACGAATTAGGTTATATTTCAAAATTAAAAGTGAGAATTTTGTGTACGAAGTGTGGCTACCTAACAACAGTGTCATTGTAATAACTGCATTCCACTAATTATTTCGTTAGCAAATATCCAGAACTTCATTCGTCCGAAAGAAGTAATTTATTTAAGCGGACGAGTTTTATAAGTACATTATTTTACTGTCTCGAAATGGCTGTCGTGCGACTCTAACTTGACCTAGTTTGCTTTCATGTTCTTACGACCTATTTTTTACCCTTTACTACGCGGTACATATCGTGCTTCAGTTTAATCTTATTGTAGTGATCAGTATTGTACAATGTTTATATAATAATAACTTATGTTGGAACAGACGCATTAGTTAATAACTAAGATTTTAGATTTCTCTTTCGGACAACTGATCGCCTGGATATCTACCGTGAATAGCTGACTCACTGCGTTTCGAAAACCGATCCACTTATACCTGATTTCTTAGATAAGAAAAGACAAAAATGAATATTGAAGTGAGATTGCAATTCTCGGTTAGCTTAAATTTATATATTCGTTTATAAAATGTATAAAATAAACGGTTAAAAAGAGTTTTGCTTTGAAGATTGTGAAATGAAATCATGTATTTTGAGTTAGGTGTGAAGTGAAGGCTTACTTCGTCGGTGTCGGTTCCAAAGAGCAGTAGATCGAACGGTATAGCGGCGACGAGGTCGATAAGGAACCAGCCACGTAAGTAATGGAGAGCGATTTTCGCAGGGTCAGACTCCACTTCGTCTGCCGCGTTCACGTATGTCGTGCGAAAGTTTATTAGGATGTCTATTATAAATGTAACGTCCACTGAAAATATATAAATAAACTAATTAATAATATCAAGTCGAATTGTATTACCAAAAGTATGTACATATAGTACTTGATTGCAACAGATTTCAAAGATCAACAATAAACATATAATTATTATACGTATTTGTAAATATCTACAAGCTAATAGCTTGTAGATGGATGACTCTAATGAGTGATCCATAAAACGATTTTCTTTTGAGTCACTTGTGCCAATATTGTAGTTTATCATGTTTTAAGAGCCATGTCAAAAGATCAGATCCGCGCAATTAATTATTTTAGGGGAAACATCCAAAGTACTCTACTTTGAAAGCCTAAAACATCTCGAGCTACCTTTAGAAACCAAATACAGATTTGAAATTTACAGATTTTTTTATTATTTTCTATTAAAAAATATATATCACTACATAGTATAAAACAAAGTCGCTTTCTTTGCCCCTATATCCCTATGTATGCTTAAATCTTTAAAACTACGCAAGGGATTTTGATGCGGTTTTTTTTAATAGATAAAGTGATTGAAGAGGAAGGTTTATATGTGTAATAACATAAATTAAATAGTGGAGAAATACTGTTATTTTTGAGGTTACTCCAAATTTAACGCGTGCGGGCCACGGGCAGTAATGAATAAATCAAAACTACTGGATCGATTTTAATCATTTTTTCAGTTACTGACATATGCTATATATTTTATACCCGTGCGAAGCCGGAGCAGGCCGCTAGTAAATTATATAATATAATAATATTTTAAGTTTATTTTAACTTTATCTTGACTAAGCCCAAACTTACAAGCATATTTAGGACGGCCTAAAAGATTGCAGAGAACGGCAATTTTTTACACGGCTTTTAAAATAGCTAAGCACAAGAGGCTCGGAAAAAATATCCTTTTTTCACATTAATACATATGGATATAGAAATGATACCTTGATATTATATATACTAAAATATTATCAAAAGTGCACCGATTACTTCAGTGAAAAAGTCATAAAATTTGGCCGTATAGTTTACGAAGAAATTATGCTCCTACAAAAATACCAGGGAAACAGAGAATCATTGTTATTTTAAGATCGTTGGAAATGAAATTTCTCTTCTTTGCTTACATAATATCGTGATAGTGTGTTTCGCTGAGCGCACGCTTGTGTAGTTATCTGAATTAGTATAACTATTGCACAATAGGTGGGGCGCGAGTCGTTTCAACAATTTATTGTATTTTATATGATTAAATAACAATTATTGGCATTACATTTAATAAAAAATGTTGTTTACCTATCATATCAATGACGACAATAGGGTCTTCACCGAAACTGCGGGAACGTTTATCGAAGTCAGGTTCATTGAGTTGAAATGCGGCCACATATGGTGTAAATATAGCGGTGTAGATAACCAACAATAAAATCAACCAATCCCAAGCGGCCTGAAAAATTAAATATATCTATCTGATAACATTATACTAAGGTTTCTTTTATTAAAATATAACGATTTCTATTTGATTCTCCTTGTTTGCGAATATATTTTTCCACACGTAAATAAATACCAATCAGCTAAAGAAATTATTCACGATCGCTGTTTCAGGCTCAGCAAAACTAAGATTCTAAATTTGAATTTTTATATGTGCTATGAAATTATGGTACATAAGCAGTTTATATTTAGCTCTATTTATTTGGTTTTTACCAATGACATTAACAATTTTTTTATACAATTTGTGGTTTGTAAATTTAAAACATATTATTATTCAAAGTAATTTCTTTATCCATGACCTATCAGTTCAACCTCAACATTTTTTAAATGACGTCTCGTAAATAGTAATTCTGCCAGTGTCAAGTCAGTCATGGATAATCAAGTACCTATTACTCTTAGTATTAAATTTTTAATTGCTTCGGTTAAAGTTCATGTAATTTTTTGGAATGTGTTTAGTCATGAATGAACAGCATGTATAAACAATACCACATATTGTAATTACTCCATAATGTAAAAAACCAAAATCTTTATGAAAAATATTTGATCATTTCAACTAAATTAATTATAATGATTCAGTTACTTGTATGGTAAACATTGGCTTCAATGTAATTATGCATAAGAAACAAGAAAAGCCGAACTTAGAGGGTAGTCGAAATGTAGGAAAAAAATACAATGCACGTTTTCAATATGTATGTAGTAGAAACAATACTATGATTTCAAAGTTGTCACTACTAACTATAGACTAATTTTTCAGTAAATTGTATATTCATATTTAACTGAAATTTTATAAAATTAATATTAACTTCGTCTAGATACAAAAGTGATTATTACAATAGTATTTCAGCGTATATTTTAAATAAATTTGTACAATATATTTTAAATCTCCTTCAGAACAATTATTAAAGTCTAAGGCCTGTTTCAGACAGCGGTCGGGTGCGGGTACTTGCGCGGGCGCATGTGTGTCAAATGCGTGGCAGCCGCTAGCATTCACAGTGAGGCTAATTGGAATTGGAAAACGTCAGTTTTTACGAAGCAATGATGCATCAGTGGTAATAAATGTGTTTGGATATCGCATAGCTTCTTGACGTGTTTTAAATTTTTGGTGAAGAAAACAGTCATGCGGAAAATGTACGATATTGGTAGGATTTCGCCTTTAGATACAATCGAAATAAGAAATGACATGAAATATTTTTAAGAAAAGGAATATTACTTTTATTGAATAAAGGTATTGTTATATTACTAACCTTATAAGGAGAATGGTGAAGATAGTGCATGGGTGAGGAGGTTGCGTCGTCCCTTTGTGACCACCCGTCGCCCCCAGTGAGAGTACCTGTGGGCAATCACAATGAACATAAATATTAAAATATCGAAGTGGTACGTAAATTTATTTTGATAAAACCAAATAAATACAAAATTTCAAAGAACCTGTAAAGCAAGAATTACCTGTGCCCAAAAGTCAAACAGATCTAAGTCCGGAGGAGTCTACTCATTAAACAAAAATTTTTAGAGCTCTAAAATTTACTTTAATCAAACCTTTAGTTGTAATTGATCATAACATTTAACTAATTATTGAGTAAATATAGGACCTTATTTTGACGTTTATATTGTGTTTTTCATAACATTTTAGGTAAAGGAGCAACTTTTGAAGGGGTGTTGCATTCTGTACAGAATTTTGGGGAATCAGAATCGAAATATCATGACCTCAGTATTTTTCTATCATTAAACTCCCATCCGTATTCGCATTGCTAAATTCAGCTCCAATCTGAATCGTCTTAAATGCGACTAGACACACGAAATGTTCAAACATATTTTTAGTAACAGCTAATCTCAACTGACCTCAGTCATAAGTGTATACCTGCTTGAGCTGATAATAGAAGGTCATACTGACCTTTAACACACACAAACACTGCTTACCCGTTTACTGCTTCCGTTATATAATCATACTACAGAAGCGTTCAAACAGAATCACACATAATTTTCATATCGGAAACTTAATTAATACTTGTTTCTTTATATTTCAATAATATTATATACAAGTTATGTATAATATTTTGCGAGATAATAATTTATTATAGCCAACAGCGAATAATGGTGCCCACGAAATCTAATAAATAACTACATTCATTCACACATGCATATAATTAGTTTTAATATAATTTAGGTATATAAATAGATGTTAAATTATTTTAGTTACGTAACGTACTAGTATAATTACATGCCGTATCAATTAAAAATATACATATAAAATACCACACATTTATTTTAAAAACTATATAATACAATTGTATTATTTCATGAAAGTGAACAATCTTATAATTAGATATTATTCTATTTTACTGTCGCTTGGAATCTAAGAGCAAGATTTAATTTATTTAATAAAGAGAAGAGGTACACGTTCTTTTAAACGCTGAGAATATTACGCTACATTGTTTTTAGGCCCGCAACAAAATAAATTGCAAGCTTAAAAAAATTAAACATAGTGGTAGGTAGTTTATTTATATGTAATAACTCGAATATTATTAATTCATTGCAAGATTATGGCATCGTAAATACAGTAACAAATGTAATTATACGATGACTTCTTGCTCTGGATTATGGTTCAAATGGAATGCGAGGGGAATGATAAATGAAATATTAGTGATTTACCTATTGGTTTATCTTGTATGTACCTGAGCATATCATATATTATATGATGTGTTAGCTGCTGTATTGTTGTTGCGTATGTGTAAATTGTAATTATTTTAAACAAAGTACTTTCACATGTGCGCCCAAATACAAGGAGTGAATAATGATTATGTAATGTTACATACATTATATTTGAATTTCAAGGTCGGAATATTTGAACATAATTTGTACACATATAAAAGATTTAATATACTTTACAAAATTACAAAACACGTAAATATCAATATAACATATTTTATAAGACGAAGATTTTGTTGCAAATTTTGTACATACTTGGGGCAATGAGATAAATGAATTACCTCCTTGCCGATGGCTGGCAACCCGTTGAGACCATTACAGGGCGGTTCTAGTCGTACGACGCTCTTGCGGGAGCCGCGGAAACCGGTGTCACGCACACGCACCGAGGAGCGCCAGGTGGAAGGTGGTGGTTCATCACGTGAACCGCGCGCGGAAGCGGCCCGCCGCGATGTGGTTAGCGCCGCTCCACCGCCGGCGCATGGCGGGGTCACGATCAACGGCATATCGGGAGGACCGCGATCTTCCATGCCGCTGCCGCGCCAACGTTCTCACCGAAACCCTCCGTGTTCCGACGCCTCCAAGTACTCACATTCCAGCACGGCTTTTTCAAAAGCCGATGCCGACTCGAGAAGCGCGATCGCCGTATTTTGCATAGATGTGGTGTGCAATTTATTCCCACCGATTCTTCGCACTCCTCGACTTTTCCTATTTCAGAGCAATTGTATTTACGTAGATTCACGTTTTTACAAAGGTCGTTATCGTAATGTTTTGTAAATTAAGTGGTGATATGTTTACTATGGTATGGTTTGCAATTATATAAAAATAAAGGTATTCTCATGTAATAAATGAAACGAAAACATAAATTGTATCTTTTGATAAAAAATATCGCATGTTTCCAGAAATGTTAATAAACATTCTAGTTGGAAAACAAAGAATAAGCTCACAAACGGTGAGCTGCGAGCGTTAAAGAGGCCAGGGGTCTTTCAAGCCACTGTGTCAATGTGTGAAAGGTCTTTTCATTTTTGTATACAATCTTTAAAGAGAATGGAATCGTTTCCCGGGTCTTTAAATGTGGTATTTATTGTACGTTTTGATATAACCCCTTAATTTCTTGAAATATTAAACCACGCTTACGGAAAATGAAAACAGGTGTGTTATATAATTTTAGAAATTTGTTTTAATTATAATAATAATAATAATGTCATTTAATGTTAATCTTCATACAGGTCTGGTTTTAGTCAATTATATTTGTATATATTATTTTCTAAATATATTATATATCAATATATAAACTGTTGTTTAAGAATGAAAAACGTTTCTATTATTTGTTAGATACGTTGATCAAATAATTAACGATATTTTGTAAGTTTAGAAAACATTACTTTATTACTTAACATGCTTAAATCTCTTCCTAAATATCACCGCACCAATAATATTAGTTATGCCTAGTGTTGAGTTAATACGTGTAAGGAAATATCGATTACTGTTCTACCTACGTATAAAACATTATAATTAATTACCATGTGAATTAATAGATTGACCTACAATAAAAAAATATGCCCATAACACACGCGTTTATTAAATTTAATTTCTACTGATATAAAGGCTTATAGAGAACTGTCCCTCTGTGATTACAGTGTATATATGTATTTTATTATTATTGTTATTGTCCCTAAGTGTCATAAATGTGTATGATGAGAAGAAGACAAGTGAAGGTGCTGGCTCGATTTTCGAAAATAGTATTAAATGTGATGTCAAAAATGAGGCAAGAATATTTAAATTGATTTTACTTTATTGATATAGTTTTATTGTATAATTCTACCATTATCTAATTGGGGACTGAAGAATTTTCCTAGACTTTTAAGGAATTGTTATAAATGGTAACATTGTTAAAAATGCTCTTTTGATAATTATTAAAAGAGCTTGAGTATTTATGAGTAATAAGGTTCCGACACGTTATAACTATTGTTCAATTCATGGTAACTACTGAAATGGTGAATTCAATCGAATATTTCTTTAAAATATATGCTAAAAACCTAATTTTGCCAAATTGAAGCATAATATCAGCAAATACAAATTAGAACTAGCTTATCGTTTGCTTATCAGAAGACGTCTTTTAAATAACAATAAGGTTTGTTTGAATTAACTTGTCATTGCACTGTGAAACACTTGAATTTTAAGCATATGAGAATACAATATGACTCGCAGCTATTTACTTGACACGTATTACGGTAATAAAAGGGATATGCATACATAAATAAAATTAACACCCAGACATAGAAGCGGTAATTATGCTCATCACAAAAAGACAGTCATATATCAAACTCGTGATCTACCGACTGATAGTACGGCTTACTATCACGGCGCCACGAGACCTACCCACCCTGTTTAATTGTTCCGTAAACGAATATGATAAATTATTAGAAATTTTCATTTCTCCAAACACACGTAGGCAAATCATATGTTTTAAGTATTTAATTGGGATAAATCAATTCTAAATTAAAAAAATGTTAAATTTATTGTTGGTATTGTTTTAAAATAACCGACAAAAAAAGGAAAGGCAAAATGTAATAAATAATGCCAGTTTGTAATATATTCAGTTACAAAACACGTATTTAATTTGCTATAAATAAATGAAAGCTCTGTTTGAGAGAAATTATTAATGAAAAATGTTTGCCAAAATTTCTAAACATAAAATATGTAGGAAGTTACATACTATTTTTTATATAGTATAGAAAGTTACTTATTAGTTATTTTACTACCACATCTTTTAAATACCACTTATAAAAATTGTTTGTATTACATATTTATTAAAGTATGATAGAAAGCTGAAACAAAGATTTTTACTTCTTTAAATTGAGGCGCAACTTAGGTTGACGTAGATTGATATGATTTGATTGTGTAACATCGAGGGGGCTTAGTCAGTACAAATCTAATACTCCCTTCTTATGCTGCCTGGCGAGGTGGGAAATCTAAGACGATTCTCCCGCGAGAAGATGAAATATAGTTAGTTATAGATAATTATTACAGAAGTCCTAAATTCAATTTACATACATCGACAATTTTCGTATTTTATACTAAGCTTTATGTATCCAGCTTAAAAAAAAATCTTTATGTATTTCTTCTTTATTCAGCTCTTTAAGATTAAAATCTCGTAAATGATAATCAAATTTTAATTTTTAATACTTTTTTTTAATAGAATAACTAAGCATAAACTTCAACATTATCATATTATGGTTTATGGTACTCCATACACCACGTACTTTTCTCACAGATAGGTATATCAATAACTACAGTTTAACCCCTTTATTGTAAGAACCTATTATCCAAATTTCATATTTATATGCTTAGTAGTTTTTAATATGCATTTATGAGTAATATTGTGTTAAAGTTTTAATTTGTTTTTTATTTTTCCTCAAAAAATAATGTCACGTGAAGTCGCTAATCACTGCATTTTATAAAACAAACTCGTTCGTCGAGTCTGTCTGTCTGTCTGTTTCCTCGCGATAAATTCAAAAACTATTGAACGGATTGTAATGTTCTCTTCACCAATAGATAGAGTAATACATGAGGAAGGTTTAGGTATATAATTCGTCAAGATGTTGTATAAATTGGTTTGAAATATAATAATAATTGTTGGAAGTGTTGGAAAAAGTTAAGCCGCCTGGAAGCTTTCATTAAAAACTGCCTAATTCTTTCGAGATATAACAAAACGATGCATAGTGAGATATTCCTTTTTTATAGATCTACGAAAAAGTCTGCGATTGCATATATTTATCTTTTATGGATAGCTACTATACCCATGGCCACATATAATGAGGTAATTGAAAGGCAATTTAGACGGATACAGTATTAATCCTTATCAAATTAAATACATTAGTTACCTTCAGCATTTCATGCACATAAGTATATATTTTTTATTATCAGGGCAGGACAACGTCTGCCGTGTTTGCTAGTTACATCATAAATTTAAGACGATCCAGATAAATTCGGATTTACGATTGTTATATTTTTAATAATCCTTTAATGATTCATATGTAATATGCACATAAACCTGTCTACATATAATATATCCATGTTACTCAAGTGTTCATACATACATGTTAGCCAGTTCTGTGTATCGTATTACGTAAACAACGCTTATGAGCCTCAAGAGACCGAGATGAATAACTCGAACATTTTCAAACCGGTTTTTCGAATAAATTAAAGTATTCTCCTTTATATACATACAATTATATTTACGTCATATGATCTTTGTTATATAAATAGCAAGAACAATCAAATATTTTTTGCTGTCTGCGCCTGACGAGTTTCCCGCAATGCTGTCTGAATAGAGAGGATATTGACATTTGAAACTAGACATTGCCCCAGTGAGACAAATCGATAGTCACAGAAATAACTTATCATAGAAATTTCATTAATTATTTAGCTTAGCTTGAATTCGCTAATCTGCTGTCGTTTAAGCTCGTTTGTTTTGCTAAAAAGATAAAAATGATAATCTTTAACATACTACTTAGAATACTTAGAAAGCATGTAGCAACCGTTAGTAATAAAACAGTTTTTTTAAAGCAATACATGTTAATCTGATACAGTTTTGCACAATTTTGCTGCATTAATATCAAAATTATATTTGAATCAAAGTATATTTAGCAGTTTGAGAATGTCATTTTGGAACTGACATTCATAGCGTAATAGAAAGCGTGTTTAAGCGTTATTTAATAATAAAATAATGATCTATTGTGTTTTAAAATGAGGTTAGGAATTGTGAACAAATGTATTTACGTCATCAAAGGTACTGAAGGCGTCTATATATGTATATAAAAATTTAGTAGTTGTTGCAGGAGCTGGGTTCATTGTTCTATGGTGTTTACAATGAAACTCCTTAAGTAGGCGCTTAGCATGACTATGATAGTTAGCCAATACAAAGTCCAAACAGCTAAGTCAACTGCGAAAACAACATAAAACAACCAATGCACAAAATACTCTACCTGAAAATAACCAAATATAGAAATCGCTTAAAATTATAATTAAAAATAAACATATTACTGCTTGAGTTAATCATTTTGTCAATTCTTCTAAAATGCACGAATGTAATGTTGTAAGGCAATGAACTACCCTCCATGACTAAGAAGAAAAAGTTTATAAACAATGTAGACAAAGGAAACCATACCATGGTAGTCATAACTCCGAGCATGGATCGTGTTTTTCCGCAAATATACCAAATCGAAGTAATATATTATTGAGATAATAAAGGTAGCCAAAAGCTCGCAACTAAAGGAATGAAAAAAAAAAACACCTTTAGTTAATTGACGCACTGTTCACTGACCGAACTAAGCATAGGACGGCATCACATAAATGTAACCAACGAGTCGATACGTAATTACGATACGATGTGTGTCCACTCTTAGTAAATATATTAAAATACACGCTAACGCAATGCAACCAAATCGGCAAAAGTCGTATGCAAAATGATAATAATAGTTTAACTTTTAAATGCAGTCGATCGATTATGGGCTCGACTCGTTTACAGAACGTTGGTATGTTTTATCGGTTCGTTATTTTTTTCCGTTTAATATATATATTGAAAATACGTGTAAATCGCGACGTCGTTTACAGAAGCCGATGGGTCTAAAAACGATATTTAGTTAAAAATTCAATGGCAGTGTGAGAGGCGGCAGAGCCCGCAGCGTGTTCGCTGGACGTAAACTTGGTGGGGCACTGTATCGACGCACGCAAGAGGTCGCTATGCGCGCGTCGGCTGTCGAGACAGTGCGGTGCCCCGAGGGGTAACGGAGACTCCCGAACACAGGCGTGACCTCGCACAACCTCCCCTTCCACTCGTCGAATATTTCAGCTGAAATGCACGGTGTCGCCATGCTCTGCCGCTGACTACAGAACGCGACCAAACGATCACGTGACTGTTCGATATTAAACATAGAGGCACCAACGACAAATAATTTATTTCCCTTACAGTGCGGTTCCTGGGTAAATATTTGCGCATACCATATTCAAATAAATCAATAGCAATCCAGATACCAAAGCCATTCACTGTATACTGCATCTTACCCTTTATCGGACTGTCACAGCAACTGAATCGTAGATCGTAACCAACATACACATGGAGAAAATCCTATGACAATGAATAGCTTCAACGTCGAGTTCATGGATCAACCAGGGTAAAACAATCTAATAGCTTTCTAGGTCGTAACGTCGGCGACTGTCGATGGATCGTTATTTTCCGGTGATGACTGCAATTTTTGAACGAACGCTATCAGATTTAACATAATATTTTGCCGAACTTCTAAGATAGAAGCTTCTAAAATTTATAAGCACATACTGCTAAAATGATAATGAGAAAAACCAATAAATAATGCATATAGTAATTAAACCTGTTAACAAAGGTCAATAAAGGCCGCGTTATTCTTAAATTAGAATTGATTGATATTATGCATACAAGAAAATAGAACAATTCAAATATTTAATAATAATATAATTTACGAATACATATTCCGGTCTATATATTTTATCCCCTATTATAACCGCTTAGTTTTTATTTTAATACATCGGTATTAATTTCAAATTTCATGATAAAATTCCTGTAAGAGTTATAGTAAATGACATAAAACATCAAAGTCAGTAAGTAGGTCCTTGGGCTTGGAATAAATGAAGTAGAAATAAAAGTGATGCTTAAAGATCTTGTTCCTCCTAGGATGGATCGATGACATGTCACATAAAGCTTTCTAACAATCGTATTTATTTTATCAGAAAACTAGTTAAAATATACAAATAAGTGTTGATGAGACTGAAATAGCGAAATAGTTTTAGAATAGTAAACCTTATACAATGTGACACTGACATGCCTATAAAAGTGAGTTTAGAAATTTAAATGAAAACTGAACAAACAACATCTACATAAATGTAATTGTAGGTCTAAATATAAATCTTTTTAAATTGAAAATTTTATTGAGGCTACAGAACAACAGAAAATATCAAATAAAGATTGGATACTGTTAAATTTATTTAGTACAGGGGCGAGTTTTGGGCAGCGTTTGTTGAGTTATATATAGGAAGACTTTGCAATTCTGCAAACTGCAACTATTACGTGGTACTGAGCTACATAACTGCTACAAAAAAAATTGAATTTCAATATGACCCTTTAAAATGTTAAGTAGAAAAGACAAAGATACATTTCTTCTAGATTACAAAGTATGTATTTTAAAATAAATTAACAATCTAAGCCTAGTTTTCCATGTAGATAGGAAAAATTCTAAGGAGATAGTCAATAAGAGGACTCACGTAATCTATGCAGTATTTGCAAGGCTCTGTCAAATCTTGAATTGCCCGTTACAATGATTCTAACGATTTCGATTAGTACCTTTTACTAGTTAGTGTACCATCTAGGTGCCACAAATTGGATACTAACCGTTCAACAGGATCATAAGATACTAGTAGATGGTACGAAGAGACATTGCCTCACTGAGCGTGTTTTATCATCTGTATCATAGCGAGTGTTCTGAAGAGTTAGTTAGCCGTCTTTTCCTTTTCACTATAGAACTACGCGGACGACTACGCGTCCCTACAAATTCACTGCAGCAACCATCCTGGCAAGGAAGAAAAAGTTTGAAAATTCTTATCTCTGTCGTGCTGCGAAGATATGCAATTACCTCCCGGCCAATATGATCCCTCCATCGTGCGATATCGGGTCCTTGGAACGAAATGTGAAGAGCCAGTTTTGTAGGTCGGTATGATGGCGACGACTGTAGTTGGTACTTAACACCGACAATCGTCATCATTTTTGGACTGTACCATACTTTCCATCAGATATTGTATAGTCATTTTGCGGAAGTAGTATAAAAAATAAAAGGGTTTTGAAATAGAATGTTGAATTTTCCTGTGTGATACAATTTGAAATAAAAAACATCAGAACACCACATTGAATATTAGGGAACTGAAGTAGCTATAGGCTAGTATATTTTTCAAAGAACGGATAACCCTTACCACATTCACTTCCAATTATACGAAGTTGTATATAGAATGTGCATCCGCGTTTTTACCCACTTAAATTCTATGCTCTACTACGGTAGGCAGCGGCATGTGAGTATCGCTTTTTTACGGGTAATAAAGCGCACCTATAAAAATCAGTGCCTTTATTTTTATTTATGTTTTATATTTTAAATCAACACGTATCTTGTCTCGATCTTCTAGTCTCTTATAAAGACCCTGTCAGAAAGTAAGTGCAGATGTAAGAACGTCTGCGGGATCGTTGGTTGGAATTGGTTCTATTTAGAACTGTTTTTGGTTGTGGTATATATATCTGTCGTTAATGGCTGATAACTGTGCTAACATGATCCGTTTTGCATAAGAAAAAATTATATTAAAAGTAAAAAGGATAGACTTTAAATTAAATAGAGGTTAAATATCTAAATAATACATTAACTATAATTTCTGATAGGTTTGCTTTGCAAGTTTTAAATGCAAGTAAAACAAAATGTGAGATTTATCTTGCCTAATGTACATATACAATATGTGATTTATGATATGTGTAACATGTATTAGTACAAAGTACAAGTGTAGTTGGCAAAACAGTATTCTTGTGTATCACGCTTCATACTTAATTATAATGAGGTCCTCCCTTTAAAAAAGTGACGGAATGATTAATCTCTGCTACATCTGTAGTTCGCCAGTTAACAGATACTGTAACTGCTGGGTTAGTCTATTTTGCTTACATCTATAACTTAATGTAGTGGGTACAGAAGCTGAGGTAGATATCATATTTATATTATCAAAACGGGCAGTTCGAACAATTATAATATGGGATCTTGCATTTTTTTTTCGAACTGACTACTCTGGTGGCCTAACCAGGCCTCTGCAGTTTCACCGGACTACTATGGAGAGCGCTTATGGCATTCACCCGATTTTATAGGTGATTAGCACAAGGGCACACTGTGCGCCTCGGCTTGAACTGTCGCCGAGTGTCCCGATCTAACTAAGCTAAGCTATCTATCTCATACATATATGACTTCGTGAAATATATGTATTGTATGTATGTGTATACATGTATGTTTCACGAATGCATACGTGTATTTTGTTTCTGACTGCAAAGTTGTGTGAACTAATTCAGTTCGAAAAGGGGTAAAAAATAATCCAACCACTATGTGTACTACTGTGTGTATATGTAAAAATAGTGTGTCACTGTATTGGCGCGAGTAACAAACTCGAAGGCTCCATACCGAGAGATAAACCTAGGCTGGAGCTGTTACAGGAGACAACGCAACATGTGTGTGGGATCGCATCATCACCCGCCACTCACGGCGGCGTGAGCAGAGAGAATCGCGGGCGTGGGCGCAAACACGCATCTTTTAAGAGGATATCGAGAGAATAGGTCTTGCAGATAATTATTGGTCCTTAGTTTATTTATTTACTTAAATCAGATTAACAATAGTAACATTTCTAAACAACGTGTATACAAAAACAGGAATAAGTATAATTAATTATAATTTTCCGGAATCCGGTACCTTAACAATACCATCCCAATACATTTTTCATCATTTAATGTACATTGATCATTTAATGTATGCACACAAAAAGTTTCATAAACAAAATTTAGTAAAATACGTTTCAGGCTCAGTATTTCGGTAATAAGGTTCTGATAACATATGACCGATTTGCAGGTTAGTAATTTCAAGCACCATGTGAAACAAGTTTTGGTTTCACAAGGCTATTTATTGTAGGGTGCATCGTTAGGAGAACAACAGTTATGTTTGGAAAAAACCCTTTTGCTAAAAACAATGGTGCTTTCAAATACTAGTTATAAAAATATATACATTAATAAGTTAAGCCAGACGATATTTTTCAATGATTCAGTTTTTTCCGGAAACGGTGGTAGTTTTGACGGTCATAAGTGCCATCTTAGGGTTTAAATTGAATAAAGTATTTTTGTGTAGTGTAGTATATATGCCACTATGGTTTTTCGTAGGAGCTAGGTAGTAATAATCAAATTTAACGAACGTAACTTAAACAGATAATAGAGTTTATGCTGCAAAATAGTATCGATTAAATTAAAATTAAAAAGAAAACAACTAACAATGAATCTGATATATAATCACATGTCAATCTCATGAAACAATAAAATAATTTGCGCCTTTCATTATAAACGCGATTAATGAAACATTTGAACGTCAACGAAGTAGAACGTTAGCTTGTAAATAAATAATCTGGTGCTATCCATGAAACTATTTGACAAATGATTATCAACGCTAAGTATATATTTTTTCTAAATAATTCATTTTTTACGCAGGCTTAAATCAAACAATACCCTTAAGCTTTCGGTGAAGGAAAACATTATCATGAAATCATAGTAAGGTGTTAAGTGTATTTTTAATGTTCGTTTTTATAGCTTTCAACTACAACTTAAAAATCTGTCATTAAGAACGTGCATGTACTAGCAAGAGCACTTCAGGACCAAAGCCTTAAAGGCTAAACGTGTTATTATCTTTGGCTATTTCGTCACTGAGTTTATAAGGTTTAAGGCTAAAACAGTTATGTAGTTCTATTTTATTTTATCATCGGAGATACGAATTTACTTAATTTACTTATTAATACGCTTCAGGGACTGATGATACAAAACATATTATACTTTAGGAGCGATAACTGTATCTCTGATCAGATTGCTAATACACTCTTGGACATATTTAGAGGATTGCAATAAAAAAGGGCCAAATGAATATGAAAATAGATTTATTTGTAAAATATAAGCTTTGAAAATTCATCCAATAGAATCGTTTAAAGAAATTAACATTTTTGAACCCAAAAAAATATTAAATTTGTCAAACAACAACAAAAACATGCAGGATTCATACACTGCGTATGAACCACGGACTGTTCAAAATCATAGAAGTTTAAGTTCTATACAACCGAAAGTAGACTTCATGAGGCATAGGTCAACAGACTGTTGGCTGCATAAGCTTAAAATAATACCTGGTTTATTACAAAACTTTGAAAAATAATTAACTATGTATTGAAAAATTATAATTTTCATGTAAAGTATATTTTGATTCAATTAAACCATGAAATATACAATGTACGAAGTCGTAACATTAAAAACATACTCCGCCATTTTGAGATCTGTGTCTTAAAAAAACAGCTGAGGGGTTAAAGAAATAAACAGAAAGCGAAAAAAACAAATTAAAGTCGTAAGTAAAATTCTAATCAAAAGCTTTTTTCAAGTAACATAATACTGGTATACATGGCCAGTACAGAGTAAGAGAATTTTCTCTACTATTGTACCCTTTATTCCATTTCTCTAAATTTGTCCATGAATGTATTATGTTACATATTTTGTATACAGAAAAATACAAGCTTGTTCGTTAAATCATTATACAATGAGTCTGTTTCTTTTATATTCGTCAATGGAAGATAGGGCTAGTTGCGTCCTTGAACCATCGCGTGCAAATCGCGGACCCTACGTTACCATTATCTAACGATCGTCTTTTCGACTGACGTAGAACAAAGAAGCTACTCGATTATATAAAGACTTTTACTTTCACGATGAGTATATCTGTTTAGATCATAAGCTAATGTTAATTATTGTTGTTGTTTTCACTTGATGAATAAAGAATGTAGCTTTGAGATTTAAAGAAATACTTGATTTTATATTATATTGTAGTGCACAGTAATCAATAATAAATATGAGTTGTCATTTGTTATTTTCTCTAGTATTCAGATACGCTAGACGATAAGGAATACTACAATATTAAAGTAACTATTTTATCGCATCACAATTAACTTTCAATTTAGAATGTGCACATGATGTAGGTAAACATATAAAAAATGAGGTTTTATTTAAGACCAAATGTGTGATTTTTTTTCCTAGTAGTGCTATAGTTATATCTTCTGTATTGGAAATTAGTTTTACTATCATTTGTTCCATATCACAATTACAAATATATTATTAATCAGAATTAAATCGTAAATTTTATTTTATCTGTTTATTAAAATGCCCATTACTTGAAAAACTACTGACACAATGTGAAAGCAATTTTTATTATTTTATTTTATGATTATTGCAACACTTTAGCAGTGTAGTTAAAACAGGACGACTATAACATGTGAGTATTTGAGTATTCAGTGCCTTCTCTTTCCAAAATTTCATTGAAAGGTGATTTCCATTTAACTTAGAAATGTACCTCAGAAACGCTCAATATTTTAAATGTGAGTTTCGTAGGATTGATTTGTCAGGAGCTTTACTCTTTTATTTATTTGAATTAAACAGTCTTTTAAAATGAATTGTTTTGCTCATTTCGGTGATACTGCCGGGCTCTTTTATACAACATAACATTAATTGCACGCTGAACTATACGAACCCTATGTTTACGGAAACGAAATAAAAAAATAATGATTAAGAAATGAGAAAACTTATGTTATTAGTCCATATACACTGAACAGTATCGAATCTGGACTGTAAATTTTTAACATAACCCTCTAATTCTGAGTATTGTAAGTTATAACAAATGATGAGCACAAAAATGGAAATCTACTCAAGCAGTGTTAAGCATTTAACTTGCAAATCCTAACAAGATTTTAATATGTGTTTAATACACAAATAGAATATAAACTCGAATCACCTCTGTCTTTTATAATTCATTATTAAAATAAATTTGAAAATAACATCGAGTTACAACAAAGTTTACAGATGTTAATTTTATAAAAAAATACTTTGGATATTATTCCGTTATCTTACTATGGGTATACCTATATTAAAGGTAAAATTAATACATTCAACTTGTTCATATAAATATATATAGGTCTGTACAATGTATTTTTATTTGATAGTGTTGTTTAAAGTAATAAATACATAATAGAAATTCTATAAAAAATCATAATATAAAATATCGTTCATATCTTTTAACGGGGTCACCCTACATAGATTCCGTTCTTTCTTTTTCTTATAACAACTAAAATACGGGATTTGTTCCATTATAAAAGCGTCTCGTTTGTACACAACAAAAAGGTAATACAAAATCAATGCACTTACCACTTTTTCCTCGAGGATTTCATTGTTGTTATTATTGCTTCCATATTTTAAGGCACCGCTGTCCATGACCAAAATTTTCTTTATAATCAATAATACTCATCTATTATGATATATTTAATTGTATATTTAAAAACGGCCAATATTTGAGACAGTGTTGGCATAGTGTCTATATTTTATATACGTATTTTTGTTCCGTGTATTACACAATTAATACTTATTTAAGAATATATTTAGCGTTGTGATCTCGTATGATATATCTAATTTTCGATTATTCATATAATTCTAATAAGAATAAATTCTCGTTCGACTATTACAAAAATTGCACAGCGTTCATTCACACGGTAATTTCAATACTGCATGAATCCGATTTAATCATGACGAATTAAATTAAGATTTTATTGATATGTACACGTAATACTGAGATGCATTGTTGTATGTTGTTCACTATAAAAAATGTACGAGTCCCTGGGGAACGGCTAGTCTACCCGCTAAACAAATCACGTTTTACATTAGGCAGCTAGTTGCGTTTTATTTTAGTTTCCGAAGTTTTTTTGTAAACGTTGTCTTTAGTAAAAGTTAAGCACAAAAATTCGTTATTATAATTTTAAAAGTTTAACTGTCATCCTCGCTTTTCTTTTCTTTATAATAGGTATTCTTTTGTTTCTTTACTCACAAATCGATTGTCAATCAAGAACTTCCGATCAATAAAGTTATAGAATATTCAAGTAGATATGATATCGGCGTTTATTAATAATTTATGTCGTCTTTCACTTAGCAATTATACGCTATTTAAAAATGTCTCAAACGGGATTCGTTTAAAATTGTATAATTATGTTTAAAGGCACAGGACACAAATTGTATCGTGAATAATTTCACAGTTGGACAACATCGTGGCCGGTTTGTTTTGGGGTGCAGTGGGATTGTGTGACTACGTGTAGCCCGGTGGATGCGGGCGGGCGGGCGCTTCGCGGGTCGCGTCATACTGCGGCGGTTCGGACCATGGAACATCGTCGCATACCCGCACACCGTCACCACTCGGCATTCGCCACCAGCCTTAACCGTACAAACACTACTGTGTAGCTACGCATCATCATTTATTATTGACAGATGACCTTGGACTACATTAAAGTTTTTCTCACTAATACTCTGAAAGGATTTATTGGGTCAATGACAGTCGTTTAGCGTGTTATATTTTTTAGGTACTTTGTGCTTGGTTTTTAAATTTAGTAGTAATTAAAAAAAGATTTTCTAGTAAGTGTTCAATGTACATCAACTTATTATACTATTTTTTAAAGTCGACCAGTAATAGTAGAAATAGTAGACGAACTTGTTGTTGTATATATATATATATATATATAATAGAACTACATATATATCTAACATAATTATGTGATCAATTTATATATATATATAAATATGACTTTTCGGAAAAGGCTTTAAAGGTTTGTATAATTTTTTTTTTTTTAATGTTTGAATTAGTTCGTCAACTTATAATAATCTAAAAAATTGTTAAATAATAATAATAATTTTATTAGCAAATTCGTTACACTTCTACAAACAAAATAGGTCTTTACCTCGTTAGTGAAAAAATGTTGTAAGAGACAGTAATATATACTATGTACATATACACGTGTTTAACATGTTCACATTTGCATACAACACTATAGTACAAATAGTACTAGTACTCATCTATATCATATAAACAAAAGTGTCTGTTTCTAATATCAAAATATAAGGCTTTTCCAAAATGAATACGAGTGTATAGGGTACTTATAACAAAAACCAATGTTAAAAATGTATGTCGCTTGTCTTATCCGGCTAAGCTTCGAAATGTTTAGGCCGCTATTGAATGGACTTTCACTGGGAGATAGTTGATGTTATACGGAGTAAATTATGCTATTTATATTTTAGAAACAAAATTAGAGTTTCGCTCAAATATAATAAACTAAAGAAGCAGTATCCAGAACCCAGCACCACAAGCGCACCTTAACACAGAATAAAATTTTCTTGGGTAAATTCTACGCAGTCTAAAGTCGCAGTGTACAATTTAGTTAAAAAAATAAGATATTATGTGTATAGCCGACACCAAAATGTGTGTGTAAAAAGATGTGTGGAAAACATTATGAGCGTGTGTGTATAGCAATATATCTTTATATATATAATTCTTTGTACGATGTGTGTACTTGACTAAACTATTCTTAAACGGTTAGACAGATTTTGTTTCAATTTTTGTGTTTATTCAGGTGGATTTAAGAATGGTTTACATCCACAATTAGACCCGGTAGGTGGCACTGCAGTCCGATTGAAGGGTTTGTTATTCATTAATAATAATGAAATAAGATAATAAAAGAACAACGTCGCCGTGCTTGCTGGTCGTTGATAAAATTAGAAGGATTTTGGTATGTGTTTTAATGGGTCTTTAAGACGAGAGTGAGTATTTATTTGAATTTTCTTTAACTGAGTAGCTATAACTAAAACAAAATTCGGGATTGTTTTGCAAATATAAACCTATAACTAGCTTTGGTTACGTTAACAAGTGATCCCTGACTAATGTTGAATAATAGGCTTTCAATACTGGCATAGTCATAATATACTTCCAAGTAAAAATTCTTTTTTGCATATTTTTGGCTGAAATAATTATAAATAATTCGACTTTTTTTATGTGTAAAAACTACACGTTACAAGTAACTATTTTTTGAAAAGGTCAATAAATTTACGTATATAGTTTTGAAATGTTTATTTTATAGTAACATGCCTCTTTTCCGTAGTTTCTTTACATTATTATTCCGTGACAAAATCAACTGTTTTATTGTATACCTAACGTAATAAACGAATATGTACATACAACAAATGTTTCATAGCTTTAATTTCAACATTTTGTATTTGAAATTAGATTGTCTTTTTTCAGTATTTTCCTTTACGTATTATGTTTCTCACCAGTTTAAACCTTCCCTGAACTTCCACAAATATTTCAAGATCAAAATTAGTCAAATCGATCCAGCTATTCTCAAGTTTTAACGAGACAAACGAATAGCAATTCATTTTTATATATATAATAAAGATATAATAGGCACATATCTACTTGAAATTATAACTAATTAAAACATATATGTACGTATAATATGGAGACAACTTAAGGATTAATAAATGCCAATTTTAATTTGCTACAATGATATTTTGTTATTGTTTTGTATTAACCTCTTGACTGTACTATGCGCAAGACCAAACTTAAAGCTATATTCAGAGCGGCCAAAAAGTTTGATACCGACTATACTTAAATTATGATGTTTTATTACAATTGATCGTAAATTTTCGAATTAATAATACTGGTAATTCAAGTACCTCGGTGTGTTTGTGTGACGTAATCAATCCATATATCATATCATATTCTATGATTAAATAATTATATACGTCTGTTTTGTTAAAGACATTTCTGATATTAATATTATACTTTAATTTTGTTAATGCAACCTAGTACTTATCATCATTTACCGTCGTGATTCTGAACGCAATTCGTATATTGCATAACTCGATAGTGATAGTTTTTATGCGATATCGGTGGCAGTTTGTAAAATTAGTATTTCATATTAGTTTTATAACACATAAATAATATAAATTTCGTTATAATAAAAAGAGGACACACGAATGTTCTCTAAATGCAAATTAATTCTTGTATTTAAACACGCAAATTGAAAGATAAAATATACGAGTTTTAAAGTAGACACAATTCTGAATTTTTTGTCAATAATGATATGAATTTCTGACTTAACAATAATATTTATATTAATAAATTTGTAATATTTTTCAATTAAAATGTAAATAACAGATTCAAACGGGAACCTTCAATTCCTTACTTTATAATTTGAATTTATCTATAAACTAATTTTCTTAAAGAATATTAATTTTTATTATCAAATAATTTATTACAAAATATTTCGATTGTGATATTTTGGTCCTAACACAAGTATGGGAATTCAGAACTCACGACCGGTAGCGAATCTTTAATTCTAAGAGAGAGTTCATCTTCTTTTGTGTGTTCTACAGTTTCTATAATATAATGAGTTCTGTTCCTAGGAATTGTTCGACATGATGTAGGTAACTTTCAGCTATTCCGTTTTCAAAGTAGTTTATTTCTGGAAATACTTTGTTGGGAACACGTTTCTAAAGGGCCGGCAATGAGCATGTAGTGCTTATGGTGTTACAAGCATCTATGCGCTGCAGGTAACAGCTCTTATCCATTAGACTGAACGCAGGCTTGTATAGCATCATTGGACTTTAAAAAAAACGATGTTCTATTGTGATATACCCTATACAAGTGGACCAAAACTTTATTGTAATAATATAAAGGACATTGTTCTTGACTGTTATAACAGTGTACTTAACTGTAGTTACATACGAGTACATATTTTTTATCTCTATTTTGATAGCTTACCGACAAACGAAATAACTTTTAATAATTTGAATATTAATTCTAAAATGTCATTTATATATTTTTTTATGATTTCCGTTATACAAATATTGCGTTAATGTATTTTTATTCGAGATTAGATTAGCTTTTTCCTCGCATTCGTCTGTGTGGTTTTGAAGCATGTTCGGGACGAAAAGTTTGTCCTTCTCTAGGTCCCAGATTACAGCTAAATTTCATAGTAACAGGTTTTAAGGTTAAATTGTGAAGACGTAACCAACATACAGACCCCATTACCTTAGTGATTATAATATTACTAGCTGCTTAACCCAGTTTCGCACGGGTGTATTGACGAAAAAGTGAGAGCCAATCTTTCTTTAGAGTACGACCATGTAATGTAATAAACTGGTAATTGTTTTGAAGTTCTTCCTATTGTCTTATGTTTCAAATACTCACTCACTTTTTTATATGGAATTTTTTAATTCGAATTTTTGATACAGACCTTTTTGATAATTACAAATATAACAAAAAAGAATTAGTCAAATAGGTACCCCGTTCTGAAGTAATGTGCCTAAAATTATCCTGTAATTGATCTATATTTATATAGATAAGCTGTGTCTGGAACTCTGTACCCATTTTTTATTATTATTGCTTATACTAAATAATAATAATATAATTTAATGAATTTTCATGAGTACCGGTTCAATAATACGAATGTGCTTCGGCGCCACCTAGTGGAGATTAAGAATAAAATGTATAGCATAAATAACTTCTCCCAACATTCGTGGGAAATGATTGAACGGTGTTAGAATTTTCATTCTGACGTGTATATACATACTAACATTCGTTTATATATATACATGTATATCGATAAAGTGTGGATTAAATTATTCGAGATTAAATATTTATTAATCGTACCATTTTACGTAAGAAATAAGAGATATCTACTTTTTATTATACGACATGTTACATTTTGTTTAATAAGCTTATGTTCACGTGAATACATTTACTGGAGTCATCGGTAATGTAACTGATTAATTTTCTAATAGTCATTTGCAATTTCGATACTTGTACTCCTATAAATTACGTTTTTATCAGAAATTATTTGATTTTATCACTACATTCCATGTACTAATTCACAATGTGTCACGCACAATATTATCGGGTTTAATATAATCTATAGTATAATACTCTATAGTAAAATATGTCTTGAAATAAATAGTTGAGGTATAATAAAACGCATGTTGTTTGAAATATATTCCCTATTCAAATGTTTTTTCATAAGGATCGGTTGTACGGCACAGAAGTTGGTATGTCGCAGAGTCACTTGGCGATGAGCTATAGTCAAATTGATAGCACAAAAACTTTCTTAATTAAAAAAACACCTGAATTTACTAATATTCATGGTGACTTGCATTTATCAATCTTAGGTAATTTCTACACACATTTTTTAATACGTGTTTTTAGCGTTTCACCAAAGCCTAATTTGATGTGAAATGTCGATGTGATTTGAAATCTGGAGGGGACTGGCTCTCGAGCGCAGCAGCCAGAAGTCACCAAACAGGTATTTGACGACAGATTTTTGACTTGAAGGTGGTAGGTGGGTAGCCAGGCGCACTTAGACAAAACCTTATCACCACACTTTGGTTTCATCACGATGTTTTATTCCACGCCGAAAGCTCCGACGCAGTCGCAAATTAAATGAAGCAGATTGACGCTGTGTCCAAACACGCTATCAACTGAGTGACCATCGCTTATAGATATATGACTTATATATGTGTGTATATATAGACATGCTTAAAAAGTATGGAACTAATAATGAATAATTATAAAAATAACTGGATTAAATACATACAATTTAGGTAATTTTCTATGATTTCTTGATATGGTGATTACGTATTAAACATAATATGGAATCAGTTACTGATATTTACGACTTCCATAGTTTCCATTATTTTACTTTTACGTCATAACTATTATGGATTTTTTATCAGCGAACAAATAAAATTGAGATTCATTTAAAATTTTTGCACTAATTACCTGATTACAATTTTACAAAGACACGTACGATAATCATATATATCTATCTGACAGACGTAAAATGATATGAAAAAATTGCAAGTTTTTGCTGTAATGGATTTATTTAATACCGGAAGACGATTTCTGGAGGTAAGACCTGACTCATGCTGTTACAAAAATGTGAAACTAGTTTGTGCGTTGTGGCATTATTGTTAGAATTAAATAAACTTTTATTAATAGTTTGTACATGTTATATTATCGAGAATGCTCATTAAATCGTATGATCGACCGGCGCTTTAAATATGTTTTAAAAATATTTAAATTTCATATTCAACTATTTAAAAATTAAAATATGTACATAATCAGTTAAGGGAAATAATTAAAGACATGTTCCAAATTAATATAAGTAATTAAAAAAAAGAATGAGGTTATTATGAGACTTATTTCATTAACGCCATTTATATTAATTGTGGCAAGGGGATTTTTTATAATATTTTAAATTACTTAGGTTTTTCAATAAATAAGATAGCTTCCTTAGTGTCTTTGTATATTCGGCTGAATATATAGCTTGGAAGTCGTTAACTCTGAGTTTATATCCGTCTGAAGCAAATACTTATGTATTATTTTAGTATTCAACTTACCTGTTCCTATCCTTGTATAATGTATATTATATATCGGATAGGTCTATGAGCACAAAAGAATTAATATTGTGAAATGTTGTTATTCTACTAACTGTATATAAACGTGATTACAATTATATAGCGTTTATCAGTAACAGTAAAATACTATAACAATAAAAACACATGCGTATCTATCTGAGCTTGATAAACTCTAACAGAGTCCCACATAATCATGGAAGTTGGCTGCTCTATTTGTTTTTTCGTGGTGAAGTTTCTATGATATCCATTTTACAATAACTCGCGACTAAGTGACACTACGCTGTCTTTTATTATTATTATTAAGTTTTACATTGTAATTAAAAACGAAGCGAAGTCACAGTCGGTTGCTATTAGATTATATTTCTGTAAATAAATTATTTAAAAAATGTCCATTCGTATTTTTTTTGCTTGTATCAAACTAGCCAATATCAGTTGGTTTCGTTGGGCACGAAATAAACTTTTAATTTAATAAAAACGCAAAGGTTCGATCAAATCCTGAAAGGAAGTAGCCTAGAACCATTTAGAAAATTCTGCATTATATATATGCATATATATGTAACGTGATAGGGCTTTTTCTGTGTACGTTTAATAAGCAATCACATTGTATTTATACGTAAAAACCTTATTATCATATTTTTACTCTTATTCTACCTAAATAGGGTCGGCACAACATGTTTAGATTTTTCACTCTCCCCTGTCAGTTGTCATCTCACATCATCACACCTTTTATATACATATCGTTTTTCTCACAATCTATCCATACCTTCTTCGGTCTTCTTCTATTCCTATATCCGTCCACCTTGATACTTAAAACTTTTCTAATTACATGGCTTATCATCTCTCCTCATGACATGCTAACCTATTACTCCTCACTTTCTCTGTCACTGGTATCTACTATTTTCAAACTTCCTTTTATATACTCATTCTAATACGTTAAAACCTATAAAGCATAAAAATATAGAATATAACTAGTCTGGCCATAAATGCTGTTACATAAAAACTTTTCTTTTTTTCAAGTTTTTAATTATTTTGAATTTGGAACACGTATATTATTTTCTTTCAATTTTGCGCCATTTCACATATTTTTTCATGTTCATTATCAAATTACAATATGGAATGGGGTGTTCAAGAAAATAAGATTGCAGTGATCGCCTTGCACAAAGTGGGTATGGAGGAGCCGTCGGTCATATTCCAGACACTTCAAAAGCTTATTATCAGCCGTATGTTCGTATATCGTATTATCAACAGATACAACAACACTTTCTCTGTCGAAGACCAGAAAAGATCGGGGCGGCCGCGTGTTGTTAGAACTACAAAGACTGTTAATGCTGTTTAAGCCAGATTTCGTCAATACCCCATTAGGAAGTAAAAAATCTTATCGCAAGAAATGAAGCTCGGTGTTTATCGTCGATATACAGAAAATGGCGTAAATCAATCTTTACAATTAAAGAGAGTGGATCGATCAACACAACCTTCTATCGCGATACGCAGGTGAAAGGCACAGAAATATCCTCTTTTCCGATGAAAAAATTTTCACGATTGAAGAACACTACAATAAGCTAAATGATAAAGTGTACGCTCACAGTTCTAAAGAAGCTGCTCAAGTGGTACAACGTGGTCATCATTCTGCGTCAGTGATGGCTTGGTGGGACGTGTCTTATCAAGGAGTCACAAAACTACATTTGTGTGAAAAAGGAGTGAAAACTTCAGCCAAAGTGTGTCAAGATACAGTCTTGGATTTGTTGTAGAAACCTCTCAGCAATACACTTTTAAAAATATACCGTGGACTTTCCAGGAGGAATCTGCACCTCGTCATCGTCACAAGGCACGAACTACCCAAGCCTGGCTTGAAACTCTCTCTCTCTCTTAAAAAATCTTTGGAGCAAGCAGTGGTGAAATTTGCCTTGAATACAGTGCGTAAATCCATAGATTCGTGGCCAAACAGATTAAAGGCCTGTAAAAGGCCAAAGGTGGCCATTTCGAATAGATTTTTTTTTTGCTGAGGTTAATAAATATGTAGGTATACATTTGAATAAACTTACTTCATTAAAAACATTACTTCATTATTAAAATAAGTGTATTTTCATTTGTAACAGAACTTATGGCCGGACTAGGTTAGGTCGAATGTTTAAAAACCCATAATTATTTTTTGCATATATTCATCATCGTTATCAAATCAGCCTGTAAGAGACCTACTGTAGGGCCATAGGCTTATTCCTGAAGGAAGGTATGTGCACAATCACCACGCCAAACCACGACGTATTGGCGATTTTAAGATAGAGAAATCCACAATTCAATATTTTCCCATGTACGGTGGTATTACAAAAATGTTTCACAGCTTTAGGTTTCTTCACGATGTTTTCCTCATCATCAAAATCAAATTCAATCATAAATCAAATAAATTCAATTAAATTTAAATGAGTAATTGTACTTGAATTCCGGAAACTTCCTTGAAAAAAGACAGGGTTCGAATTATCATTCTACGGGCAAACCTCTCGACTACTACGACTTCAGTACTCACCATACTTAAACTCAAAATTGCCAAGAACAGCAACAAAAGAGAGTCGGTTATGAGTATTACGAGCGTTAGTTGCCAAAACATAGATATTTATCACAGCATTTAGGCAGAACCCTGTTCGGATGAAGCAAAGATGTTGTATGACTTGGTAATGATATCTCATTAGCGGCTCACCTGACGAAACTATAAAGAACGGGGAACAATGGGACTGATATGTTCAATAGAATAAAAGCTCCTAAATATAAAATAAAATTAGAATAAAAACACAAATATAAACCTACGTTTTTTTATGTTATAGGGGCCAAACGAACAGGTGGGTCACCTGATGGTAAGTGATCACCGCCGTCCATAGACACTAGCAACACCAGGGGAGTCGCAAGTGCGTTGCCGGCCTTTTAAATATGTGGGCCTCCGACGCTCTCACTGGCCGAACGAAACGCAACAGTGCAACCACTGTTACTTCACGTCCGTTTTCTGTGAGAGGGTGGTACTACCCCGGCCGAGCCGACCCATTCATGCTGAAAACAGTAATAGCTTCAGCGTAGCTCTACCACCTACAGATATGTAATAGCTAAAACCATTATAGATTTATATATAAATACACAAAACAGTTACGATCGATGCCTACATTCACGACAGTATGCGTAATTGGTTAATAACAATAAATGAAGCCAGTTATGTAAATGTAATAACTGGCAGACCTACATATTTTAAACATTATCTGGGATTAGTAATATACTAAAGATCCAACTTGCGACCGCATACTCGTAGTCCGTTGAAACTGTAGCGGCCTTGCCAGGCTAACAGTGTAGTTAGTTCGAAAAAAAAACGAATTTATTATGTTTTTAATTACCAATTTTTTACCAATCGGTGATAATCACTTAACATTTAGTCTAAATTATTAAAAAATTGGCAATTAAAAACATATCCATATGGATATGCGTCTTATTTTTGTTTTTCAAATTATTAAGCCACCTGGTGTTTACAAGTTCAGAGGATATATATATATATATATATATATTTGACCAATGTACCATTTAAAATTAAATTCCTTAGTAAATCGTCTTGAGATTACATTGTGTTTAATTTTTAAAAACACTCGGATGCTCCCGCGACGCTTAACTAGCTTTAGTGTTATCAATTAGAAAAAAATGGAAACTATTTAACTATTACTATCACTTTACTGTATTTATAAGTCTCTATTCGTCATAATGCACGACCATTATGTGTACTAATCAACAATATTTTTACGTCTTTGTCAAAAAGAACATAATGATATTTGAAATTTAAAATATTTTTTTTAATTACGGTCGAATTCGGATATATTTAATGATATGATAATTTTACAAGAAGTAAAATTTGCTATAAATTTTTAATGGTGTGTTACTAACTCGTGCCCATTTTAAATCTTTTTTATTTAAAACGTAGTTTTTGGGTCACAAACCTTTATTTTATTAGTTGTTTGTTGTTGTTATCTTTTTAAAAGGTCTTATAAATATCCATTAGATATGTTTTTTTAAAATTAATCTATGAGTTTTAGAACTTTATGTGAGACTGAAAAGTTTTTAGGAGAATGTGTAGGTGTCCGTTTTTAATGTTTTGCTATGAGGAATAACAAATATATTTCTTTGAGAAAAGATAAAAATATATGAACTATGAGATGTTACATTTGCAAAAACGTACTGAACTTAAAGGTTTAATAAATTATTTCATTATTTTAAGTTTTGATGTCTCTTTAATAAGAATGAATAGGCGAATCTTTCCATTTCAATTATCTAAAAATCTTAATACCCTAAGATCGTTTTTTTCTTTAAATTATACAGATTAACAATTTCCATAAAATTTATCACATGAATTATTAAATATCACAGAAGATACATCATATTTTTAGGCTCGGTTTTTCATAAAATAATTTTTCAATAGGAGTTTTTTTCCAAAAAAGTAAAAAAAAAGATCGCGCAACGCGTCGTCAGTTGTATATAGTTCAATTAGATAACAAAATTGATAACTCAGTATGATATTAATGAGATAGATAATGTATATATATATATATCGGTAAGCGTCGCGTCGCGTCTATAGTCGTGTTTATACAAATAAATTATAATAGAGCCAGTCTAAAAGAAGCATGTAACGCGTATGGTAGAGTATCTGGTTTTTAGTCAATTAACTGTGTGTATAAATTCTATGCGTCGTATAAACAAGAGTTTGTTGAAATATATTGTTGTGGTTAATAAGTGATACTAATATACAATACTAATGAGTTCGAAAAACAAAGGAAATAATAATGTAAAAATTAATAAAAAAGACACAAGAAAGATGCCTGATATGAAACGACCGCCCGGAGTATTTTCACGTTCTTTCTTCTGTTGGATGTTCCCAGCGTTCTACAATGGTACATTCAGAGACCTGGAAGAGTACGATTTGGTACCAGCGAAACACAGTTACGATTCGAAGATTGTTGGTGATAAGTTGGAACGGTAAGTTTATTACATTTTAAAATATCTTTATGGTTATTTGGTTCATTTAAAATCAAGAAGTTTGGATGTTATGTTCTATAAAAATTTAGAGATCACGTTTTGTATTGTTACAGAAACCAAATTTATATTTAGTTTGTTCTGTTTTAACTTCACTGTTTTTTATTCTGGAATACATTTTACAGTGTTCTAAAATCTGCTAAATTCTGTGAAATGTCTTTTCAAACATTCATTTTCAAAGGTTTGCATATAATTACATCGTTATAATTTCATTACACCCTATTTACTTATGTATTTTAAATGTTAGTAAAAATTATATACAATAGTTATACTTGAAATAAATAAATTAGGCAAACTACTAGATTATAGAGTAAAACTAAAATGTTTGTTTAGTACATTGAATAAAAATCATTTGTTGTGTTACACGTGGCGATGTATTACTGTAAGAAAAAATTAGCGTGACAATTATAAAAGAAGTCCATGTAATTAATTTAACTGTTAATTATCATTTAATTATTAATTACTTAAATTAATTATTTACTCAATTCATTTAACATTCAACTGTTCGTGAAATAACATAATCTGCACATACAATGAAAATACAATTTATTTGAAGTCGAATCATCTCAGAACTACTAAAGGCATGGGCATAGGACTAGTACGATTCGATATATATTTTTCGTAGGACTTATATTTTTGGATTCCGTTGACTTTTTCCTATTTGTTTCATTAAGATTAAAAGTTCGTTTAATGTACAGTGCTGCGGGCGGGTACCAACTACGTAGGTATTATATAAGACGGTTCTTTGTTTTTATTTTCGTTTTCAAATAAAGTATTCTACATTTTGCTTCTGCTAACAGCTTTTAACATGCGATTGCTAATAAATATTTATCGTAGCGGTTTACCTAATTGACTAATGAATAAAACGTTAAATAATAGGTGTTGTTGTGTTGTTAACTCATTTTAATAAGATGTCACCTTACTCCAGTGACTTAAAGATTAAACCTCGGAATGATAGTTTATAAGCTAAACTAGATACAAATTTTGTTTTAATATTCTAAAGTTCCATAGAATCTTGAATACGAGGAATGTACAAGGTCGTGATGACTAGTTTTTTGTAAAAAAAATGTTATATTTTTTGTTGCGAATGCGATATTTAGAGATGCAACAATAAATTTGGTATCTGGTTTTTTTCTTTATTAACTGTTTTTTTTAGATATATTACAAACTGATAAAACTAACTGACATATATATTATACGATTATTTAGTTAATAGTTCATTGAAAATGTAATCGTTATTAAGAAACAAACATTGTTTATTCATTATTGGATAATACATATATTAATATCGTTCAACGAATATTCATATAAATAATACTTGTTCAGTTTGTATTAAAATAAATAGTTTGGTTATAGCGTATTATAAGTTACTTGTAAGTCATTTAAAATGTATTAAAGTTGGAATGATGTGAAGGAGATTTTATTCCGTTATTCTGATTATTAATAGCAAGCATGCGCATTAACATTCCTCTCGATTATGACGTCATTGTCTTCCTGTTCTGCTCGCTAAGGTTGAATTTCTTGTTCATTATCTTCGTCCTCGTTGTATATTATATTCGGCATTTAAACTTAAAGAAGTTCAGGTATATATTCAGTCATATACATCAACGGACGTTCTTGCCTTGATATTATGAAACTTTAAAATATGCTTGCCTGTTACACTAAATGCGTCGAGTTTTATACGCTCGCAAATTGAATGCTACACTTTTTTGGAGTTAAATAAAAAAATACTCGCGGTAATAATGTTGTGTTGGTTTCTGGATTTAATTTTGAAATATCTATCTCCCTTCCCCGGATTCTAAATTAGGTTGGGCACCGTGTTTTCTAACAAAGTATTTTACGTTACCTCAGGCAACCTACCTACCTACCAACCTACCTACACCCTTCATTTTATAAGAACAGTGATATACATACTACATTTATCAAGGAGTTATTTTACGTAAATCAACATAATGGCTAAAAATTTCATGATAATCTAAGAATTAAATAAGCAGCTCCGTGATTCAACCAAATAATACAAATCTATATTTTAAGTCAGTGGTAGAAGTTAAACAAAGAAATTTAATCCAAAAAAACTATGTTTATATTATGAAATCGGTTGTAATATTCATCCTTATGTCTAATAAATTAAAACACGGAAAAAGTACGTTACGTATTCTTCTATATTCATTAACTTCTTTCAACACTAGTGTGTCATTTCAATACAATACATTTTTTTATTACATTGAACTATCGACATATTTTATTTTTTCAATTAAAAACCTGCAACACTATTTTAAATATCTTCGCAACTTTTAGATTTGTTACTAGGCACGGTACCAACCAACCAACGTACCAATGTTTTCGAGCTACTACTCATTTATACCGGTTCGTTGAGTTTTGTGTATTCAGTTTGGCATTATCGTATAGTATATGTATAAGCGCTTCCCACACTTTCCGTTATATCTTGAAAACGGGTAACTGTGTAATATATCACCATATCAGACCAAATTTGTAGAGAATTTTATACTGTATTATTTTCTAATCACTCTAAATACCGTCTGAAGTAAGGATAACAAGATATTAATTTATAACCAGTCTCTGAGACCTTTGGCTTTGAATACGTTAACGTTTACATGAGATTATGTGATTTTTTTTCGCCGCTGTCATGCCGGTTTGCATAAATGTCTCTTTGCTATACGCTTGAAGGACCCCATGTTATAGGAAGAAGGGAACACATTGATTGGAAAGATGAACTGAGTATCTGTTTTCATTATAATCATCACCAGTTAATAAGAGATCCATTACAGGGCCATCCAAAGGTCTTTTCCCGAAGGAAGGTATAGGCATAATCACTACGCCAACCCACGACGTATTTGCGATTTCAAACTCTGAGAAATCCACTGTTTTGGTTTCCCACATACGGTGATAGTACAAGAACATTTCTCAAGTTCAGGTTTCTTCATGATGTTTTCCTTCACCATTAGACGATAGTGTTACTAATTAGTAAATGTACGTGAAAAATTCGTTGGTACATACCATGATGCGAACCTGGGGACGTCGGATTGATATTACACCTACCAAACTACTCGACCAACACGACAAACTGTTTTGTTTCTGCCTATTTATATATAGATAAACTAACTCGTCACTAGGTGGCGTTATATGTTTAGTATTGTAGATTTCACGTTGATGAAGTTGTAGGCGGCTACTAGTACATATTTGTGTATACATACCAGGCACAGACCCAGGCCTCAAATAAGGGTTATGGTCACAGCGTCTCGAAAATCGGCCAAGTGCGAGTCGGCGTATAAACTTGGCCATGATCGATATAGCGTATTCCTACAAAAAAAATGTTTATTATGGCAACTGTGGGCAATCCAGTGGCGCAAACACTAGTAACTTAATAAACCTGTAAAATGTTAGTTTGTTCGCTCACGAAAATGATAAAAGTAAAAGTATATTTTTTTGCAAACCACAATATCACTTTTAGACTCTAAAACTATTGAACCGATTTCAAATTCAATTAAACGCTTTCGTGAAAATGGTGACAATTTCATCGATATGCAGGTTCACAACTTTGTATATGTTTAGGAGAGCTAACTCGGATAATCTTTCCTGTGCTATTGAGGTACGCAACCAAGATTGTACTCTGCGAAGTGTAGAAAATGATCTCTTTACCTGAGCTACGCTGATTGGGAGAATTGCAAGTATTTATAAAAAAAATATGTTAGGATATCGAGCGTAATTCAAAATGCAGCAAAGTACCTACTTACTTTGCAGCGTTTCGAATCACGTGTGATTCGTTGTTTTTATTCTTATATTAATGCATTGGATATAATATTATCAGCCGATCGATCACAAAAGACTGTGAAAATGTGACGTCACAAGTCTATTAGAGTTGTGGGCATGCCAATCGTGCCCACAACGGTGGGTCCGTGCCTGACACACACTGATGAATATATGCTCTGACAAGTATGTTGGTTATAAATAAATTTGTTAGCGTAAAATATTTATTCAGATGTTTTGAATCAGTTCTACGAAGTGACGGAGCACCGGTCGTAGTTAAATCATAAATGATTGTCTAGGTTATCACAGGTGGTCTCCCATCTACATACTCAAGCAAAGAATGCCAACAAATTATACGAAACAATGTATATACGTGTTTTCCAATGTTATATTCGTTACGTTAAGTTAATTAAAAAACGGAACGTTAAGATTAAAATTTTTGCGTAAATCGGAAGTCAGTAAGGTCTAATCATAAGTAGGAAGGGAACGGATGGTTGATGGAGTATTTGCTTTGTATTACAATAAAAACTGATTGTAGATTTCTGTAATATATTCTTTTTACAGATAATATTTCATTGCGGTTATTCTTTGAATTACTTTCATTTAACCACTACGATGAACTTTTTATTTATGAAATTATTTTAGGTAGAAAATAATTATCATACGAATATATCATTTTAAAGTAATCTATATATAGATAGGCAGAGGGAAAAAACCTTAAGTACATTTCCCTCGTCTGTTTCTCAGCAGATTTTCTTTATTTTTATTTCTTTTAGTAAATACTGGCATGCTTTAGAGCTATCAATAGAACATGGAAATACTTAGTTTTTATAACATTGAAACTTGGTCGACTTTCGATCACTAGACGAGCACTAGTCCCAAATCCTCTATTTGTAATATTTTAAGCTTTTTACGTCTACAATATTCCTACACTTTTGTAGCATTGAAACTTAAAATAATACATTATGGTCGAATTTCGACAACGTGACGTCGTCAAATTGTACAAAAATAAAGCTTATGATTAGGATAGGATAAGAATTCCTAGGATAGAAAAGGATTAAAATTGTTAATATCCGCAATTTCATTCTCCTGAAAAGGATTTTATGAATACATAGGAACTACGTGTTGTATCTGAATTAATTTTTGGGCGATTTTTTATATATTTCGTTAACTTTTTTTATCATTGCTACACTCTGTAACCATTTTACTAATTATAAGTTATTTCTGTCTGTATTTTTCAAATATTCTCTGTCAGCTTATAAAAAAATCCTTAAAATCGGTTGAGACGTTTTGGACAAACAACAGATCATTGAATTTAATTTGTATGTATGTGTAGCGACACACATACCTACATCAAACGTGATATGTGTGTACTACAACAACTTAGGCGAAAAACCAGCGGCAGTATAATATCCCAAGCCTAGTCGGCTTAAGAAGGCAATTATTTAAGACTTACCGCCCAGGTGGCGACCACATGTTACCTGGGTGTAATTATAATCTCGCCGACAAATCCCATTTACAATGCAGCTCACAATTATGGTTTAGAATTATTTTATTATTTAAATTATCCGTGCTGTATTGTTCCATTGTTAATTCCTTGCTTCACTTTTATTTTACGGCTGTAATATTATTTGTCTTAATGCCTGTGTATTTTTATCTACGAGTATAAGTCTTTACACGTGTTCTGTTTCCTTTAAATATGCTTGCTCAGTTCAATAAAGAAGATTCGTAATCCAGCTGCCAAAGCGATTACTAGTCTACACAATTGGAGTCAGATTTTTTATTTCCTCCGTTCAACCTTCTGATATTAGCATAGTGGTAATCACACTACCACTTCCGCTAAATATGGATTAAAAGTACAATTGAAATTATTATTATTTCTTTTTATTAGGTTATAGAGTTTGACCAAAATCTCATCTGATGCTAAATGACGGTATGGTTTTAGATGGTAAACACTGTAAATCTAGAGAGAGACGGGCTTTCAAGTCACCTTCCGAAGCACACCTAAAATGAAAAGCACTGTATGATCAATATTACCAACAAACCTACAAGAAACGAGCTAACTCCTTGCTCAAAGGACAGCAAGTCATCTGAGATGCCCTTGTGTCGCAGGTATCCATGGGCGGTGGTGATTACTTATCATCAAGTGACCGGCTGTTCGTTTGCCTCCAATCGCATAATTAAATAGTAAAATGTTCATATCAAAAAGCTACGTAGGAGTCAATGTCATATTGAATTTAATATTTACGATCGAATCGTAACGTGACTTGAGCATGAGGCGACAAAGATAAAATACGTTGTAAAATTTTCATGACATCAGTTCCGTGACATTTAATTTGAAAGTTTAGTCAAAGTACAATAATCATTATTGTATCATATTTGTACATAATACGATAATAAATGTACTAAAATGGGAGTTTTATCAATATGTTATCTGATTACAATTTTTGATACTTAGTATAATCAACCATCGTAAATATTGCACAGTATTGCTGTCAAATATGAATTAATGTATGGTGTATCTCATACTCTGAGGATTTACGAGAGGCAGGGCTATATTTGGTTATATTGATGAGTCCTTAGAGATAATTAGATCACTATAAAACATGTTCTTACAACTCTTGATATCGAAAAAAGAGAATCCCTAATTAGGTATTTCACAATAACATGGCAAATTCTAATTGGAAAATACAGATTGTGTTTTAGTTATAACGTTGCTAAGATTCTATATATATTATACACAAAAGTTTCCTACGAATCTATATGTATGTATATAAATATATAATGAAAAGTATATGTAGTTCATTTGAGGTTCATCAAAACTATTGGACGTAGAATAAGGACCGGTGTAGACTATTTATGTTTAGATTCAATTAACCTTTTGCCTTTTTAAACGCACGGGTGTCAGCTAGTGTATAAAGAGGATTTCTCATTATTAATCGGATATTTAACAACTTGTGAAATACACTTTTTGTGATCCGGGCTTTAGACAAATCAATAGTCACGCAATACTGATTAATATAGACATTAATCTGCCTTATCATTTTCTTATCAAATTAAACCGCATACGTGTGTATTTCATTATAGTTTTTGCTTTGTTTCTTAAGCTATTTCATTCTTTAAGTAAATTGTAGCTGTAAAAGAACGACTTAAGTAAAAATATTATTTTTATACAGTTACTAAAGGAGGCGGCTGTAGCTGTTGCACTGGCGGTTATTTTATTTCTTATGTTGAATTTCAGTCAACGCGATTAGGTAAACTTGAACAAGTTTTATATAAAGCACGACAATCATATAGGACGCTTACTAGGTAACTAGTTTGTATGGCATGGTATTTCGTTTCAATAAAGCATTCACAGTTCTGTTCATCTTGGTAATGCTCAATTTTCCTCAGGCGTCCAACTTGCTCTTGGGCACCAATACTACATACGCACTATATGGCTCGCCCGCACTATTTTACTTTTTCATGGCAACTATTTCGCTCCAGAGCATCATAGCATGATATCAGATAGCCTATAATCTTACTAAGTAAATAGTATATTTAATGTCTCTGATTGCTATCCCAAATTTTGCGTATTTAATAAAAGATCTGTTGGAGTATTTACATAATTATTATTAGATAATTTTTTGATTTATTTTTATAAAATGTACCATTCAAAACTGTACATAAAGCATTCAGTAATGTTAAATTGTTATATGAGTGTATTATGCGAATATGTATTTTTTTAAACAGTTATATAGTTTTATAAGGTCTTGTTTTCATGTTGTCACCTTTTCCATAAAAGTATTTTACACTCTTGTCGACAGTAACTTATCCATATTTAACTTTAAAAAACTCCAAAAAACGTTCCTTTACTCATGTATTGTAATATTAATTATTTAAAAAAAATATGGTAACCTTATAAATAGGTAGTGTAGTGTAGAAAGAATAATTAATAGAAAAAGGTGACTCTCCGACCATTTATTACGTACAATGTCATTTAATTCTGTCACAGCTTTCCTTGAATTATAGTCTGATGCTCTTAGTAGCGATATCACGAATATTTTAATATACTTTTCTATAGCAGTATTGCAATCTAAAAAGTAAATTTACAAAATTGAAAAGAAGTAAATAGATATTCTGTTAGTTCACACTGCAGCAAATACGTCATTTTTGATGAGTGCTTGGGCCTTTTATTCTTTATATAAAACTGCAAGCAGAATATAGTAGATAATAAATATCAAATTTGCTCCATAAATTTAATACTTAAAACATATGCCAGACTTACTTTTAACGAACATATTAAGACTCTTGCAGTGGAATGCTATCGCACCCTTGGTTTCGTACTACCGAATGCAAAAGATTTTCATGAACCAAAAACTTTGCAGTTATTTATATGCAGCTCTCGTTCGTAGTAAATTAGAAATATCGTCAATTATTTGGAATCCGCACGAAATCTATACTGCTTTCTATTGGAGAAAATACAAAAGGCCTTCTTAAGCTTTCTTTATAAGAAAAATACGGGTGTTACCCGTTCCTATACTAAACAAAGTTTTTGCTGGGTAGGTTAGAATTTAATTCTCTTGTTTGCAGGCGTAATTTTAAGAGTATAACCAGAGGTACTATGATCATAAAAGATAACTCTGATTGCATAGAATTAGTATCTAGATTAGTTCGACTTTATTTACCAAATAATTATGTAGCTGCACGTCGGCAAGAATTACTTAGTATACCGTCATGTCGTACTGTAGTACGTCTCAACTCACCCCCCATTCAAATACTTCGACATCTTAATAATATTCTTGCTACAGTTCCCGCTAGTCGACTTGTTTGCTGACAATTATAAAGAATTGTGTGCCACTTTTAAAATATTTTCTGAGAAGCTGGAATGACTGTAGAGTTCGATTGTTCAGTAACATTTTTTATTGTTATTTTTGTTTTAGTAACTATAAGTTCATACATCATTTTCTTGTTTTTATTTTATGTTTAAAACATGTAATTTACATAGCTATAGGTGTACCTGTTAAACTGTGTAAATAAATGTAAACAAGTTTCTACATTCTTACAGAATTGAATTAATTATTACATTTATTATTTGTGCTGTAGAGAACTCAAAGTCATAATTTTTTTTTAACGTAATAATCATTAGTATTGTGAAAAAAAAGGTATTGAACGTACTGCAGTTATAAAAATAAAACAATAAAGAATATGCATATGATATAGTAATGAAATATAAACACATAAATGATAGCGTATTAATTAGATAAAATAACGAAGTACAACAATATATATTCGTACACATATACAAATAAAGACGTATTTCAAATAAAACAGACTCATGAATTGTTCTTCTAAACCTAATGTCACGTGGAATAATGTAGCATTAAATATATATATTACTGTTAAAATATCCATATAACCACATTTTTGGGAATAACTTTAAAATAAGCAAAAGCTAAGAAATAAGAATAAGAACAAAAAAATTGTGTGCGTGTTTATGTCCACACGAATGAAGTGAAAACTTCTTTTAAAAGTACAACAAAACAAAAAGCGAACATCACGCCAAGTATTGACCGCGTCCGACGTTTATTAAATTCGCTGATCGGACGAGAACCGGTGTTTTCAACACTCTACTCAACACAGTGCTTACCCTACCATTTTCGTCACTCAAAAAAGTGTCAGAATTTCAATGCCCTTTCATAAGAAGTTTCTCTTCAAAAAAGAGTCTTACAATAGTAATGTACACTTTTGCTTTGAGTTTCAAGGGTATTCGTGGGTCACAAGCTACTCCAGACTCCTTTCACCATGTCATCCACCTTGCATTTTTCCTATTTCTAATCCACTTGTCTATGCCACCGTCGTTTTGATTCAATGAAACGAGATACCGAAAGTAGGAGCAGTCTGTTAAGGATATACCATTTAAGGTGGCTATATAAGAAAAAAAAGATGGACCACCAAAATCACAGAACACATGATCAATTTTTATTCCCCTAATCTTGCAACCAACTTTCTCCAGTTTTTTTCACCATGTCCTCAGCCTACTCTGGATCTCGGCAACATTTTCTTGAACAAGAACAATATAGTAGGAAACAGCATACACCAAGGTCTGCTCCCGTATGTCTAATATTAATGTATCCATAACAAGAAGGAATAAATAAAGATTTGAGAAACTTCCAATTTATATTATTGTATTTCATGTAATGTGAACGTATCCAAATCGTAAATAAAGAACAGAATACCTAAAATATGTGACAAGGTTTCATTAAGAAATTTATAATAAATTATAGTTTTTTTTTTGTTTTTAAATAACCCATAACGTTTATATGATTTTATTAAAATTAGTAATATTATTTCGATTCTGTATTGTTAATGTACATTAATATCATAATGAAACTTTATAATTTAAAATAAGCAGTATAATGTATAGAGAGGTAATATTGATGTGAAAAATCTTTCTTTTTCTAGGAACTGGCTCGAAGAAGAAGCTAAAGCGCGAGCTGCAGGCAGAATACCGTCATTCACGAAAGTGTTAATAAAAACTTTTGGATGGTCGTTCATACCAGGAGGTATCATGCAACTAGCCTACGTATCAATAAGGTACAAAATAGTTTATAATTTAATCTAAACGTAATTTTTTTTTTTATGACAAAAGAATATATGTGCAATTAGGGTATTCTATTCATATTTTCGAACACACAATAAGTTCGTATTCTGTGTTACTAAGGTTTCGGTACAATTGCTTAATATATATTAGGCTTAATGTGAATAGCAAAGGGGATTTTTTGTCTTCTATATAAATAAAATGATAAAGGTTTGAAGTTTTGCGCGTATCACTAAAATTACTGGACAGATTTTAATCATTTTTTTTTTATTTTACTTCCTAGACTCCTAATATCTTATGTAAAAAAGTATTTTATATATAGCGTCTTTTAATATCCTTTATATAAAGTCTTAAAATTTTAAAAAACTACAATTTACAGACGAAGACGCAGGTAGGAGTTAGATGAAATATACAATAGGGTAAAATTTGGTAGCAACTGTTTTAATATATTCGTATATCTTTAATATATTCATATTGCAGTAGAAGAAAAAATATTACTGCTATACCATAAGCTATCATTTATATTTTACATATCACTAGCATTGTCACCATAGCTGTATTTATTTTCGCTCTACATATCGTTCTGATATTGACTCACAGAGTTAAGTGCTTGAGTTGTTAACTTGTGGTGGATTTTTCAACAAGTCTTTTAATTTTTCAATGAACTTTCCCTCATACTTCAACAGATTTTCAACTGTTAATATTCCGTTTTATTTATATAGCTTCAAAGTTCATTTAAGAAATCAATCACTAACTATGTTATTAATCGACAATGCATGTTTATAATCTTACATTTCCACATACTTCAATGAACTTGGGTATACTTTTTATTTCACAAACTATAATTATTTATTAGAAGAAGCTTAGTACATTTATTTAGCATTGGTAAATTTTCTGTTACCTTAATTCAATACTTAGTATTATACGGAATCCATATTAAAACTCGAACACATATTTTGAATGCAAAACATACTACTAGATACCTTTAAAGGACAGCGCCATCGTATCGGTCTTATTTGTGCATTAGGAATCATTTTAAGTAATAAAATATGCAAAAAGACAAATTCAAAATATTTAGTATATTTTAAATGTTGTGTTTTGCAGTTAAATGAGGGTGTTGTTTGTAATCCCATTTGCAGTGTCGATTAGTGTACAATAATGTCTAATCTAAACGTGATAAATGTAAAACGTTTTGAAGGAATTAATAAAATATATTGCCTATTATCTATCTTCTGGAATAATGTTTTAGTTTTCTAGTAAACTAATACTTTTCATTATAATAGTCTGTCAATCTAGTGATTACAAATCGAAATAATAAGAAATTAGACCATATTTCTTACTATTATTTGTAGAACATCCACAGATAGGTATATTATTAAAGTAAATAATCTGTGCGTCGGCGGCAGACTTTATGTGTTTATTTTTGTAAGACACTGCATTTTGTTCTTTAAGCTCTAAAACAATCAATTCACGACAGTGTAGTATAAACATATTCAGAAATAATGCTTAAAATTGTATTTTAACAACGGCCGGGTGTAGATTCCTAGTTGAAATCGCGTTTGAGTCCGGGAGACTGACGCGCCAAGCATTTCTGCCGCCGTCATACGAAATACCAATAAGCGCCTTTATTGGGCCAAAAGCATTAACTTTTTTAAACTTTTAACGTTAAGGCTGAGTATTTTTTTTTTTTTACGTGGGGAAATCCCTTATGGATACCCATCCTCCTGGGGGAGAGGATGGGTTATGTCTGACTCGCACGGACTAAAACCCCACGGTGTACCGGCCACCGCTATAAGTTGGGGCGGCATGGGACCGTACTGAGCTATCTCCGTACCGTCCCCAGCGGTCAGCCCGGCGAAAGATGGCCGCCGGGCTCCATCCTTATAGGGAGATACACTGGGTACACGACCAGCTACCTCCTCTCGTCCGCCGAACCTGTGCAATGAGGAGATGGGCCCCCCGGCCCATCACCTCAGGTCCGGCTACGGAGGTGGAAGAAGGTAGGCATATCGCCGCCTCCTTCCACCGGCCCTCCTTTGGCGGAGAGGACCGCTGAGAGGGTCCACCTCTCGGGCCCTCGTCGCCACCTCCTTCTGCGAGATGACTTCCTCGCAGAAAGAAGTCATCGCCGTCCAGGCGTCTTCGCTGCCGAGCGTGGCCGCAACCACGCTCGGCAGCGACAGATTTCCTCCTACCGCTGCAGCCAGAGTACGGCGCTGTACCTCCCACGCAGCACACTCAGACAAGGTGTGCTGCGCAATGTCCTTCTCAGCGCCGCACTCGTGACATGCGGCGGTCGGCTCCCTGCGAGCGATCTGGTACAGGTACCAGCCAAAACAGCCATGGCCAGTCAGTACCTGCACCAGTCGGAACGTCAGGGAGCCCCATTTTCTATCAAACCACTTCGGCAGGACCGGGCGGACGGCGTCCACCGTATATTGCCCATAATGCGCGTCCGCTAGATCCTGCTGCCAACGCTCCATAGCAGCCTCCCTCCCCTCTTGCCTCTTTCCTTCTATCTCCCTGAGAGCCGGAGGCTCCCCCAAACGTTTCCTTGTACCTTGTACCTTGTACGAGTTCACGGCGGCAAGAACCCCCGCCTCCAGCTCCCACGGCAGGGAGCCTGCGAGCATGAAGGCCGCCACTGAGGACTCGGTGCGGTATCCTCTGATTGCCCTCAGTGCCACAATGCGCTGCGCAGAGCACATTAGTGGCACCGAGGGCATCGGACCACACCGGGGCGCCATAGACGGCCATCGCTCGCACGACTCCCATATAGAGTCGGCGGCACCCGGCACTTGGCCCCCCGATATTGGGAAGCGAAATGGGGCTCGAACCGTAAACGCCCGTCCAGGGTGAGGCCCAGATATTTCAACCAGGTCCCCACCCCGATACGGGCGCCATCCACAATCAAATGGGCCCCAGGTGGTGGCCCCCTCCGAGGACCGTGAAATAATAGGGCCTCGGTTTTATCGAGGGCCACCCTGAGGCCCAAACTCCGGATGCGCCCTCCAGGTACGCCTCCAACAGCCGCTGCAAGTAAGGGGGCACCCCGAAATACCGGAGTGGCTTCCTTATGACTACGTGCGGCAGGCAATTGAAGGTGTTGGCGATGTCCAGGGACACCGCCAGAACCCTCTCCCTCTGGGAGGTCGCCTCTGTGGACAGCGACTACAGGAGGGTCAGGGCTTCAATTGTTGAGCGCTCTGCCCGGAAGCCATACTGCGCTGCGCATCCGACAAATTTGGCCCCGCCCCCTCCAGGTGCTGGACGACCCGGGAGGAAATAATCCTCTCAAGCACCTTCCCGGTATCGTCCAGCAGCACGAAAGGCCGATATGTGGACGCGCAGTCGGGGGGGTGGCCTGCCTTCTGTAGTAGGCACAGCCACCCCCGCTTCCAGGGCTTCGGAAACCGCCCAGCCAACAGGCACTGACTGAGCTGCTCGCGAAGTTACCCTCCCAAAAAGGCTGAATTGCACCAGTTAATGTTAAATTCAAAAGTTCGGTTAAAGTAATTGTTAGGCGATAAATAGGTTGCATCAGTTAACAATGTCTAAAATAACGTCACGGTTTAACGTTAACAATTAACGGTCGATGTTGGCCAGTTAACGTCATTGTTATTGTCAACCTTTGAACTTCTTGTCAGTTTAGTAGTAATATTTTAAAATATTATGTAGATGCTGCTAGAAGTCCTGTGGCAAACTCAAAATAGTTCTTCCAAAGAATAGAAATAATATATATGAAGATATATGCGACTTAGAAAGAGAAAAATTTATCTTCCTAAAGTTGATCAGTTCGCTAAATGAGGCAAAGAAATATTATTGAACAAACTCCGGGTGTTTAAAAAATTTGTAGGTGCGCTAACTTTGTGCTTAAAACATTTAAGGCCGCCAACTATGAAGTAAGTACTTTTGGAGTCTCGTTCGAACAGCGGTCGGGTGCACACGTGCACTCTATCGCCGCTCTGACAGTCTGTTTGGTTCACCGCGCTCGGCTATCTCCGGTCATTTCCGGCTCACCGCGCTCGCCTACCTGCGCACCAGATGTCCGCATTCCAACGATTTCACCACCGCTCGATCCGCATTGTTTCCGAGTGATTCATCGCCCGGTGCTTTTGTGTTCGAGCGTTTGAAATTCGAAGAAAGAAGACATCTGCTGCGAAGCCGCACTTATAGTGTGTTCGTACGGCTATTGTCAATCGACACGCTCTTTTCAGAGCGACGGTGCACCTCTATCAGTGTACCATTTAAAAGTTTTCGCGCGCAATATTTCCGGCCGTAAGCAACACTGCTTTTTGGAAAATCCATTCGCAGCTCTCTCGGACGCCGACTCCGATGACGATTCCTACATGGACCTCGACGTCGCTCCCACGGCCACGCCTGCACCCACGACGGTGACCGCGCCCACGACCACGCCCGCCGATGACGACGGTTTTACAACCGTTACGCACTGCGGTAAACGCCCACACGCCGCGAATCCGACTGATAGTGACTCGGCTGCGAGACTTTCCGTCCCAAAGCAGTCAAATATAGGTGGCGCTCGGGTGCCCCGTGCCTCTTCCGCACCCTCTGCCTCGACTTCGGCTAAAGCTCCGGCCGCGGAACCCGCGGTCGCGGCTAAGAAGCCACGCTCACCACCTCCCGTCACCTTCCGTAACAAAGCTCGTTGGGTAGAAATCTTGAAACACCTTAAGTCCAAACAAATTTACTACACGTCTGCCGTCAACACCGTTGTCAGCATTTCTATTAGAATCTCGACCCCCGATGAGCATCACCAGCTCACCAAGTACTTCCGGGAGCGAAAACTCCCTTTCTTCACTCACGCTCTCGAGGATGAGCGCCTCCTCCGTGCCGTCATTCATGGAGTTCCTTCTGAACTCTCTACCTACGACATCTCCGGTTGCTTGAACGGTCAGGACTTCCCAGTCCGGAGTGTACATCGCATGTACCACCTCCGTACGAAGACCCCCTACAACTTGGTACTGGTCACACTGGACCGTACTGTGGAAGGTAAGGCTATTTTCATCCTCACCTCTATCTGCGGCCTCTCTCGTGTTTTCGTAGAGCCCCCTCGCAGGTCCTATGTACCCTCGCAGTGTCACAACTGCCAGGTGTACGGTCATTCCGCCCGGCACTGCCACCTGCGTCCCAGGTGTGTCAAGTGTCTCGGGGATCACTCCACTAGGGAGTGCTCCCGCACTCCTGAGTCCACCGAGCCTCCCAGCTGCATCCTCTGCGAGCAACCGGGTCATACTGTGAACTATCGCGGATGTCCTCGCGTGCCTCGCGCGACCCGTCCCCGCCGTTTCGGACGCAACCGCCTCCGCCTCCGCCCATACAAAGCCAGAAAGCTTTCCCTGACCTGCCGGGCACCTCCAGTGCACCGGCAGCACCCGCACCCGTGCCGACCGCGCTCTCTTGGCGCGTAAGGCCTTCCCCGCCAGCTCCCACGGCTCCTAAAGCCAAGCCCCAGCCTTAGAAGTCTCAGTCCACTCCTGCGCCACCTACCGCGTCTTCAGTATCGATCACCGGTATCGACTGGATAGCTCAACTCCTTTTAGTACACGATGTACAAGAAATACTCGCGTTCAACGCGCTCGTCAATAGTACGTCTGAGCTCGGGCTCTTAAGCGCGATCTCAGCTTTCGCGGCTGTTGCGACTACGTTACAACGTCTAACCCGCGCCGCGCATAAATAAATTCGCGTTACTCAAAATATCCGTTCGAACCCGCGTGTTCATATACATTAGATCGATACATTAGGAACTCGTACGTAAATGTATAGTTAAGTTGGCACCGCGCCATTTTTCTTTATTTTTCGCTCGATGTCCTCTAAAAAGATGCGTGTTTGCGCCCACGCCCGCGACTCTCTCTGCTCACGCCGCCGTGAGGAGATGGAGATACGATCCCGTACTCTCGTCATGATTTTTCTTGTAACAACTCTAGCCTAGGTTTGTCCCTCGGTGTGAAGCCCTCGAGCATGTTACAATGCGCGAATACAGTGACTCACGCTTGTTTTTCATTTACCCAGATCACCCCACACACGTGCACACCTGGTAACACACAGTGGTGGGCTGTTTTTTTGCCCTTTTCGGACTGGAATAGGTCACACAACATAGTAGTCAGATACCAAATACACATATACATTCGTGAAACATGCATGGTCACACATGCATTTTTCACGAATTCATATATATGTGTATGAAATGGACAGATAGCTTAGCTAGCTTAGTTAGGTCGGGAAATTCGGTGACAGCTCAAGCCGAGGTGCACCGAGTGCTCTTGCGCTGTTCACCTAAACAAATCGGGTGAGTGCCTTAAGCGCTCCCCTTAGTAGTCCGGTGGAACTGTAGTGGCCTTGCCAGGCTAACAGTGTAGGTCAGTTCGAAAAAAAGTACTTTTCTGTTTACACGTTATTAAAATTGAATATTCATCATAGAATAAAATAATATATAACAATATATAGTAAATATGTAATACAAATATATAATACACTTGTATTGCTTTTCTCCGAATTAACCATTGATGTAAATATATTAATATTTAAATATCTAATATACAACTTCACAGAAAGAAGTAAAAAACAAAGTATAGTAATTAGAACGCATTGATTTTTTGCGGGCAGTAACCCTCTGGCGAGGGATACAACAAAGACTTGCCAAGTAAAAAATCTTATCCTCTTCGATTTTAGGGGCTAATTGCTTTATTCACGTTGTAGCCCTGATAACTTTAACTATTACAAAACATTTCATGGGGCAACTAGTTCTGGTAAATGTAGCTGTTAATGGCTCTCGTCATGTCACTTTAACCATTACTAATAACCGACATTTTGATGCTACTCAGACTAAGTGTTTGTCTTCGTTAAATTTAACTTGATGGCGCCTTTCACGTTTTCCCGTCGTTGAGCGATAGCTGTGTGTAATGTATGCAATAGCTGTACTACACGCAAGTGTTCAAATAAAAAAAATCGAGACCGAATCTTCTCTTTACAGTACGACCATGTAATCAAATAAAATAACAACTGAACAGCTGAACGTCAATGTGTCAATATTTTTGAGACCTCCCTACAGTCTTCTGTCTTATTTACTTTTTTAAAGGTGATTTTTCAACTCAACTTTTTCACTTTTATGTAGGATTTTTGAAAGTACGCTACGTTTACGTAGAACTTTTTCGTTTATTAAAATGAATTAGTTAAATAGGTGTAGGTAGCTGTTTTGAATTGATCTGTAAGTAAGCACATGCAGTCGGCAATTGATTTCATTTATGTAGATGCAAAAAAATATAATGGATGCTTATATTATAATATGTATAACATAATATTATAGGACAAATATATATGACAATAAATTAAAGTAATGGAATGTAATATTACATAATCGAAGTTTATTTTTTTCAACGTGGCGCACGACGTTTGATAGCATTATCAGTTAAATAACGAAGCTATAGAATAAACGATTACCAGAATTCGTCAATGCTTACGTGACTTGCTTTATTAGATCTGACCAATAGCTGGTAATTGATGTTTATCGATAATGGTTGGCATTATTTTTACGATTGTAAATCACAAGTATAATAGTTCGGGATCCACGGTCCATTTTTGCTAGTGATAACTACCAAGCTAATTTTCCGTGAATAGCTTCATTTTTATGAGACGCCCAACTTTTTGTAACACGAACATTTTCGATTGTGGTAGTTGACAGGGGTGTCGGGGAAAAAATATGTTTATTTGACAATTCTCAAAAATGTATTACTGAGGATTTTTTTTTTGTTAAATCTCATCAATCTCTTAATCGTGTTAATTTGTGGTAGTTAAAATATTATTGTTTTATAGATCGTCCAGTCGAATAATTATAAAACATCCTTGAGAACACATCGTGAAAATGCGTACTAAATATGTATTTAGTAATAAAACTGCCTGACTATAAATTCTTCTAAGTGTAGTTAATGTGGCGTGTTAATGACTGTTATATTCAATAGCAGTGAGGTTTGAAAATAACAGTTAATGTTCTAATAATCACTGTCAATAGTCGCGTTGCCGTCACATACGAGGTGGTTCAACGTCTTACAGATCCATTACTAGGTTATTGCTTAGATATAGTATATGTTATTATCATAAATATTATTAACGTGACCTACTGAGTATAATATAAAACTAATCGTTTTTGTAATAAACTTTACGGCAATTAAATTTTTATAAAATGTTTAACTGAAGTTCGTAAAAAATGTAATAGTATATATTATTAGATTTATTTATAACTCTTTATTTAGTTTTGTAATATACACCTAGTTTAATTATTAACACACTTTATTATGACCGTTAAAATTGAACAATTGTAGAATGTCTGTTTTTATTCATGTGTTTTCATTCACTTAATCGCTGACTTTTTAATTTGACAAGACTTTCATATTGTATTTTTGACTTTGGTTGTGACGAAGCACCTATCGGTGTGTTCCGTCAGACACTTTTTAAGCATAACATGTTATCATGTACGTGTACATCGCCACTCATCTATCAGAAGAAATTCGGCAATCAACAGATTATAAATTTAATTGGTATTGTCATAACATTAAGTTTGGTCAGACGAGTTGATTTCCACAATTCCACGTCCATACTTACGTATTTTGTGTGATAATAGGATTAATGATAATATTAACAAATTTGATCTTGCTCTTTGAATACCTGAGTTTAGTTGTTATATATTTTTTTAATTCAAGAACTGTATAGAGTCGTGCCTCAGCATGTATACGTTACATAAGTGTATGTGAGGGAAACAGCATGTAGGAATTTAAATGCCTGATAAATAATCTTGTATGTCTCCAATTTTTATGACTTTTCGTATTTTCTTTATTTTATTTAGGACTTTTGTCATTTCTGATACGTCAGTCCTATCGTAACTTATATAAATAAAAAACAAAAACTTATAAAAATTTTAGCATACAAGATTATTTATCAAGCATTTAAATTCCTACATTGTGTTTCCCTCGCCTATTATATTAGTATAGTAAGATATATCTTACTTACAACTAAAACAATAAAAAAAAATAACAAATTGACTAATTAGAAAACTTAAATAGACTACACAGCCTTTTGAAACAGTGCGATGTCGGTTCTGCCAAAATGCTGTTATAAACATACATGCATGCGTGCATGTTTAGTAACGTGCAAGCACGCGTATGCTTAAAAAAGTTTTATTTCGAAATAACTGACATACACTTCGATTTATTGCATTGTGTATTGATTACTAGTTTATTTAATTTATTATTATATGGTTATTTGTATTCACTAAACAAGCAATCGGGAAGTAAAATAATATCACAATCTTTAAGGACTTGGCTTAAGTGCTGGTCGCGAGGGTGCGGGCATCATAATGTAGAGTAGTTAAATATTACTAACACAAATGGTGTGTGTGAGATTAGATATCGATGTTTGAGATAAATATTACTTTATGAAATAAATTATTTATGTAAATAAAATGAGTTCCAAAGATGTAAACTATGAATTCACATTTAGATTATAATGAAAAATACATCTAAATCGTTTGATATGATTAATACATGTATTAGTACATGTACAAATATAGATGTTGATATTATATAATATCAAAAAACTTGAACACCATTCCGTCAATAGACATGAAAGTCAGTCTCCCTAAGTATTTCTTCATGAAAAATAATTTATGCTATTTTATTTTAGCACTACAGATTAGTGTACTATTATTGTTTCTATCAGTATCTGTCATAATGAAAACTGATACTTTTAGATATTTGAATAAAGAGATATTTTTGTGGTGTAATATTTTCTACAACTTACCACTAGATGGCGCTGTACTAATTACAACAAATAGTAACAAACGTGTGCGCAACCGTGGGTACACCACCTATGGTTTTCTAAATTGTGCTGTCGACTTTGTCGTTGCACAGAAAATCCTTGATCACGTACTTTCTGTTTGAGGTTTACACAGATGCCACAATCGTGTCGATCAAGATATCTAGTTTATGTAGAAATCTCAGATCGCAGTCTGATTGCTCCGGCTGAAATTGATATGAGAAATCGAGTTGAATCTTAACAATCTGTGGCGCATTGTAGTTTATTGGCTTGGAGTTATGGAATAAACCGACGAGCAATTTAGATCGGTTGTTATAAATTCCAATATAATATATTTTTTATTAAGCCTTCATATACATGAAGAACAATCGTCCGTAGCCATACGCGTTACTTACAATATAAAATATTCAATTTTAACTGATTTCGACTAAACTTGTTTGAATGAAATACACGTGATGTAATGTAATGTTATAATGGATTATGAGAAACATAATATGTCATTTCACAATGGCGAAATAACCCCACAATTATTATGAGTAATGTTAATAATTCAACAGTAAAGTTATTAAAAGTGCATATATATATTTACATATATATTTTTAAAGAAAAAATCAATTATAAGTTTACGTGACTTGAAACGTTATTTTAAATGTAAAATGGCGTCTCTCCAAAAGCCAGTAGTTGACAATGATTTATGTGACTGCATAAATATTGAATAGCATTCATAAAATGAAAAAGCTTTTATTAGCAGACTCTTGAAACTTTGGGTATTTGTTAATTAAAACACTTTGTTGCTGGGTTACGATTTTATATAAATACAACTTATTTCTAAACAACCCTCACAACATTATCAGACTTTACAGTAGGTAAATGCTTTCTTACTTAAACATACATAAATACTTTCATCAGCTTTTATCTATGCTTTCGAGGAACAGTTAATAATAATTTACCACGAAAGAATTGATAGGACATTTAGCTATAGAGCAATAAGTCGCTACAGTTTTTTATAAGATATATTTCTACGTTCTGAAAATATACCGATTGTTGAAGAATAATTATAATTTATTAAATACAATTGAAAATTCATTGCTTCTATGATAAGTAAATAATATTTACAAACTATAAACTGTTGACATCTTATGAAGTTACGTCACGTCAAGCCAGCGAGTGTTTCCGCGCGAACATTGAATACACAACTTTTGTTTTCCAACGATTCAATTGTTTCTGCATATTTTTTTTTTTTACTATCTTTATCTAAAGCCTTAAATCTTTATTTTAGACTAAAAAGTAAAATTTCAAGTGCAAGTTCCTCATTGATAGAATATAACGACAAAGAATAATAAATAATAATAACGCTCCCAAAATATTTTTATTCTCAACTGATTTGATTGAAGCTATAAAATAAAATATACTCAAATTGTAATAAACTAAAAAAAGAATCGAAAATAATTATTGCATAAAAATATATATACCATTCTGGTGTGAGCGTTTCTGTAATTCTTCCACTCCTCAAAGGTTTCATTGATTGTAATTTAAAAAAAACTCGTGAAATGATCACCTGGTTGCATTTTATCTATAGTTGACACCGGTATGTGACGCTGTTGTCGAAATACAGAATTTTAATTTTTTATTTTCGGAGCAAATCTTTTTTTTTTATTTCTCACACAAAAAACTTTGAAATTCCAAATTTTCAGCCTTAAAGCATGTCTCCGTATTTTTAATTCAATGCTGCCATAACGTTTGCCCACCGTGTCTACTAGTTTATTATGTACATTTTAATTAATATACAGTAATAAACTATTAAGTAGTTCCAAAATTAGATTAAAAATGCGCACCGACAGATTATGTAGTTCGTTAAAAAATAAGAAAGAAAATATAGTTTGTAGGTAATATTATAACCAAACTGTAGAAAGAATTCTTCTATTTGAATATCGTACTGGTATTAAGTAGCGAGCGGATTTATGTACTTCATTTTTAATTTTATTTGAATACCTCGAACTTCTATGATACGCACCCAAAAGCAGTTTATTATATAGGTATACTAGCAGGCCCGGCGAACGTTATCCTGCCTTGATAATAAAAAAGATATACTTATGTGCATGAAATGCTTAAGGTAACACATGTATTTCATTTGATATGGATTAATACTGTATCCGTTCTAAATAGCCTTCCAACTACTTCATTGTATGTGACCATGTTTTTAGAAGATGGGTATAGTAAGCTATCCTTAAAAGTAAGTATATTCCATCGCAAACTTTTTGTGGATCTATAAAAGAGGAATATCTCACTATGTATTGTTTTGTTATATCTAAAAAGAATGAGACAGCCTTTTTGGATGAAATCTCCTAAGCGGCTTGACTTTTTACCAACGCTTTCTACAATTATTGTTGTATTTCAACCAATTTACACAAAACCTTGACAAATTATATACCTAAACCTTTCTCATGTATTGGGGAAGAACGCATTACAATCCGTTCAGTAGTTTTTGGGTCTATTCGAATATACAGACAGACAAACGGACGCGGCGGAGGACTTTGTTTTATAATATGTAGTGGTAAGTTAAAAACAGTGTTTCATTTTTGAGACAAAATGTATTTAAGGGTTAACTTTAGTACAAAGTACGTTTATTATAGTATGTTTCACTTTATATATTTCGTTTGCACTCTTAAAGCACATCTTTTTCCTAATTAAAATTTTAGTAAAGTATTGGCTAGTTCAAAATATTTATTTTGTTTTTTTTTTTTGTGTAATTAATAGGACGGTCACGCCACTACTGTTCGCACAGCTTTTAATGTATTGGTCAGTGGATGCACCAATCACCCAAGAGGTAGCAATGTATTATGCAGTGAGCATGATTCTAGCTAACTGGGTAGCAGCTTATTTGAATCATCATGGGAATCTCTTTTGTCAACAATTCGGTATGAAATTAAGAATTGCTACAAGTTCTCTGATGTTTCGAAAGGTAAATTAGAAGTTTTTGTTATTTATGTTCACAGATTGATTATATGTATTTAGTGTCATCATTATTCTTGACATTACTTTGCACTTTCACCTAGAGTTGATTGACTGCAAGAAAAATGTATGGTTTTTTTGCGCATCGTCCACTTGAAAGTTATTATTTTTTTCAAATATAACATTTTCATGTACACTGGTTTATTATAGTCAGACGTGGAAAGGATCCATCAATTCCAGACCAGTAAAGTAAAGTAACGCCCACTTAAGTACTTAATGGTGGATTTCCCAAAAAAACCCCATCTTAAATGAAATATTTTAAACTGAAACTTGTAGATTATTTTTACGAGTATGCAAACAATTGCCATCACGTGAGAATAAATAGGAATATGAGCAATTTAATTTTTTTTAATTCTAGAGCGATAATGGTAAATACCATCTAAAATTGCATTTTAATATATATAAATTACGTGTCACGTTGTTTATCCGCAATGAACTCCTAAACTACTGAACCGATTTTAATAAAAATTTTCACACTATGTGCAGTTTCATCCAACATGAAAGATAGGATAGTTTATATGTCAATTTATAATCACAATATTATTTTCTTCTTCTTCTTTATTTTTTTTGACTCCGTCATGGTTTGTGCACTAGCCAGTGTCAAGTAACAAGATTTTGCCAAGTAAGTGTCTTGCGATAGTTATAATGTTCTAACAAGATGGTGGTTTCCTTGTTAGAACTTTCCATGGAGTTTTGGTGGCATCTCAGAATGCATGCTCCGTGGTATTATTTCCCATCCACTTCACTTGTGCATAATAACCGAACTATATTACGTAAAACACCACCAATATTACAAAATATAGAGTCTAATAACACAAGATTATGAATAAAATATAAAAACCACTACATGACAGACTAAGATCCCGCCAAAAACGCAATAATATTATTTTATTACGAATTATTTGTTTATTAACAAAGAGTCATGATTATGTTTGATAGTTCGATAAGATTCTAACAGATGGCGGTATAACCTTATTAACCACATACCAACCAACATATTAATCTTAGTCAGAGCAATCCGTGGCCGGGTCTGCTAGTTTATTATATATTATTATTCTAAAGTATTTATATGGTATATTAGTTTATATATAATCGATTAATATTTTCACAGACAATTTATACGTCGCCATATTTCATTTTTCAGATAATGCGAATGAACAACGGTTCGTTAGGCGAAACGACATCAGGAAAAGTGGTAAATCTGTTGTCAAACGATTTACAAAGATTCGACTTAGCGTTCCTATTCTTGCATTTCGTTTGGATCATTCCATTACAGTTGACTGCTGTTTGCTATTTAGGTTATATTCAGGCCGGTTATGCGTCCTTGATCGGGTTAGCCGCCTTGATAATTATTGCTTTACCCCTACAAGGTAATTAATGTTTGCTAATACATTTAAATTTGTTCATTTGAATTGCGAAACGATAAAATAAAATAAAAGTGTAGCTACATATAAATTGATCTACGAATTTTGCGGAGTGTATTTCCTTTACGAAGTAATAAATAATCTTAAGTTTTTAAATATGTAAAAATAAATAAGTTAGCCTTATACTGCTTAATTTATGTTGTGAAATGTTTGATTCTACATCCTCATTTAGATAGATAAAGCGGTGTATTGTCATGGCCTGTAAATAATATAGAGTTAGCCATATCCAATATTTGATTTTTTTAAATAATGGCATAAAATATTTAGAAAAAAAAACAATTTTGTAGATATTATAAATTCATCTCCATTTTAGTGTTAAAGTTTTTTCAGTTATGATGATTTTTATTTTTACTCGTATACGAGAAGTCCATATTAAATAACAAATATTACTCATTAATACACGAACATATTTGAAATGTGTTTTTATTATGAATTCTCAGGTGTCATCAGTCGTTTACTTGGGAAGATTCGATTTTATATTGCAGAGAAAACGGATGAAAGGATCAAAGTGATGAGTGAAGTCATCAACGGTATTCAAGTAAGTTAACAATAATGCCATGTTATTGAATACTTATTTCGGTATTAATAATGTAAGCAGAGGTCGATAGGGAAAACGTATAGAAATGCGTTTGCAATCATTTCACAGTTTCTTTTATTGTATTTTTGAAGTGAAACTTCTTATGAGAGGACTTTGAAATTTTGGCCGGCAACTTTTTGTTAACAAAAAGTGGTGGGGTAAACACTGTGTCGGGTAGAATGTTGAAAATACCGATTCTCGTCCAATCAACGAAGTTAAGCAACGTTGGGCGCGTTCAGTACTTGGATAGGTAACCGTCTGGGAACAGCGCGTGTTGTTGGGTTTTTGTTATATTTTTTTAATTAAAGTGTTTCCTTCTAACATAAAAGTTCCACTTCTATCGTGTGTCTTTACGACACACCCAGTTGTTTTATTTATTAGTATCTACAGAATAACATGATAATATGTAGTTTAGGCCCTTCTTCACTGTCTTGTTCCTATATTAAATATTTTTAACTGGTTTTAAGTTAAATCACATCTGTTACATTTTTATTAATAACGCTTAGCTCCTGCCGAAATCATAATGCTACATATCATAATTCTTTGAAAAGTCTCTTTAAAAGTGGTGTAACTGTTTAGCAGATTGTCTTGGAAAACCATTAGACACTTCAATTTTGTTTATGTATAATATATATTATCTATATAATACAAATAGGCAGCGACAAAACAGTTAAGAGTATTTTCCTCCTCTGTCTCTTTACCGATTTCCTTTATTTCTTTGTTTAGTAGTTTTAGTGTTATGAATTTAAAATTGGAAAATAGTTTTTTTTGCACATCATCGATGAATTCAATCTTTTATTTACAAGTATGTTTTCACCATAATTTACACTTCTTACAGATGTAAGAAGATTATATAATAGAGTATAGATATACTCTATTATATTTGCAATATTCTGAATACGGATAAGAATATCTACATATAAATATTTGAAGAAAAAAGTTTGTTGATTATAGCACTTATTATAGTTGCAATTTCAACTACTAGATGACCACTAGTCAATATAAAATACTATAATTTATGATGGCAATAACGATAGTGCAATCGGGCATAATATAGGAATCGATATCTTCATAATGAGATTTAATACAAGAGAACTTACGATTACTACAAATAATTTTAGCTCTTCATAAAGATCAACCAATAGTGCGCCGTCGCAACACCAATACAGGTGCAAAATAAAGGCAACCTTGAAGTTCATGCATACCATGAAAGAGACAAAAAATGAAAAAAAAAACGTCTATGTTATGTAACATAAAATATATGTCGATACAAAATAAACAAGACAGTTTCTATTTACCAGTAATCATTCCGTTGGACCAGTTAACCAAATATTAATAATTAAAGCGGATAACCTTTAACAGCAGATACAGAACTGTAATTTTGAATTTAGTTACCAGATATTTGTAAAGGTGTGAATAGTCCAACGGTGCAAAGAGTGTATTTGTACTAGCCGTTCACTGCTTTTCATAATACGCTGGTCAAATAAATCAATCATCAGGGCAATAGAATAGCTTCAATAATCACAACGTAACTAAAAGTGACGTCGATATTATATACGAGTATGAGCCGACAATTACTAGCATGATATATTTTTTTACTACAGTCTAGGTAGGCCATATCTATCGTACGTTGTTTTATTGTCGTTACTTTGTATACTCAATTTAGGCTGCATTTATAATCGCTACAAGCCAAAAGAATAAAATAATAATAATCACACCGACGTCTATAGATAATAGGAAGCGATGATGATTCAGTGTTGGCGTATACGGATACTGCATCGATTGACTTAGGTTCGAATCGTTGCCAGTGAGCCGGAGATTTTGATGATGGAAAACATCGTGATGAAATTGCAGCAGAGTGGTAGGGCTTTTCTATGCTCTCATGTCTAGCTACCACACACTCACACGTCGAAAATTTGTCGCTAAGCTTTTATAGGTATCTTCCGTGTCAGATGTACTTGAGAGTCCAGTCTCACTTTAGGTTGAAGAATTTATCGCCAGACATTTATATATATCTTCCGTGTCAGATGCACTTGAGAGCCTGTCTACCTCAAGGTTTAGCGTGTTCACCATATTAGACCACTTCGTAATTTAACATCAGATGGCATTGTGGTCAAACGCTTAAATTTATAAAGGTTTAAAAACAAGTAGGTATAAATACTATTTTTTGTTGGAATACTATATTTTTTGGATAAGTTATATATGTATAATCTTTTATAAAAGGTTCTATAGAATGTACAGGATAGAGAGCTGGGTTTTGATAATATTCTTTCATGTCGATTCAAGTCGTCCATGTTGCAATGTCTGAAATGTTTACTATTTTTAGGTGATAAAAATGTACGCTTGGGAGATACCATTCCAGAAAGTTGTGGGCGAGAAACGAAAAGAGGAACTAAAGAAAGTAAGAACGGCAACCATATTCAGGACAGTGTTTATAGGGTTCATGATTTTTACAGAAAGGACAGCGCTCTTCATCACAATACTTACATATATACTTTTTGGAAATGTGATGAGTGCCACCGTTGTAAGTATACAATTGAGACATATAATTTTTGTATCCATTATATTATTTTAATTTTTTCCATAAATAAAACATTATAAGACCTTACCTTTTAAAAATACTAAGCAATCATGTTACCGTTTTCCAATATAAAGACACAGCAAAATTAGTTCTTCTTTCAATTTTGAAAAAAAGAACTAAATTCATTTTGAAGGAGGAAATAGGGGAATACAGATTTATGATTTCGTTTATTTTATATAGTAGTATAATTAGTTTGAGCTGTAGATGTTTCTCTCTCTCGCTCTATTTGATAGTCCAGGCAGAGTTCGATAGCAATAGATTCCTGTTTTGTAGTACTCTTAAAATTTTCTTGCATACTGCGTTCCCTCTTAATTACTAGTTATACATTAGATGATCCCGGAAAATAACACGAAACTAAGGAGGTCGCAATCATTCAGATACAAGTACCATGTCCAAGATATATATTATATTGGTTTGTGCTTACCGTCGGTGGTTATGCATATTATATCAATAAAATAACATCGTTTCTGTTTACGGAACTATTATATGATACACAGTTTCCTTGTTTTAAATATACAATAGTTTATTTACATTTAAAATGTAGTAGTTTAGATAATTCTAATAAGTTAACTAGGAACTGTCCGCTACATCGTGCACGGTAACGTTAAAATTTCACTAAAAAAAAATTGTTTGTCTGTCGGTTTACGGACGATAATTTTACGTGGTAACGTCATAAGAAAACATTGATGAAAAATTATGCATCACAAGCCGAAGGCTTAGGCCGATCGCCCCTATCTATCACTTATTCCGCGCTCTTGCTTGGATGCTCGGTTCAGGCGGAACGTGACAATGAGCCATACTTCTTCGTGTGTGCAGTTGGCGTTCATCAATTTTTAAGACGCTATCACGTCAAAAAATAAAGTGTCTTTCTATAAAAAAAGTTTAAGAATAGGATCTCTGTTGACAGAGATTACCTTCTACATATATCCAAACTTTACCTTAAGGGCGACTTATACTAAATTATAGTATACGCAACAAAAAACTTTGATAATGTTCAACATCTGTATAATAAATTTCTATTACTTTCAGATTTATCCGTTACAACAGTTCATGAATGCTGCACAAATTAATATAACTCTAATATTGCCGTTAGTATTATCGTTCACAGCAGAACTTTTTGTCTCACTGAAGAGAGTTCAAGAATTCCTGTTATTACGTAAGTGTTTCTTAACATTATTTAAATTCTAAGCAAATTCAAAAATACATGTTAATTTTACTACAATTCGTCCTTGTTATTATCTGTTACTATTTTTACTTATTGTAATTACAAATATCAAATAACAGAGTTTTCTCGCAACTACGATCTCTTTAGTGTATAACAGATTTGACCTATCAGACTGGATCAGTAGTTTTTCTGTCTGTTTGAAAAGTACCCAATGCCTTCTCTACCTCTGACAACGTATATGCATTTAATGCAATTTAATGATGATGGGTCAAATTAATGCATACGCATTTTCGCATTGATTATATTAGTAAGAATAAAGATAAAAACAATTTATATAACATTATTTTTTATATCAGTCTAGGATTAACATACTTTTATTCGCAGAGGACCGAGCAGATTTAATGCCCGACGCTTCGTTGGTGCCGACGTCCACTTTATTCCGAAACGTATCGGGCAGTTTTAACTCGTCAGATACTTCGGTACGACCACTTTCTTATCACCAGAAATCTGATCAGCCTATCAACAATCAAAACGGATATGGTAAATACGCTATAATAGTATTTGTTTATTTCACCAAATCTTGGTTTAACATGGGATTTACTTGTTCATTTGTTTTTGTCAGTTAATCTATGTTACATTAGAAGCGATCGTATTAGATGGTAGTCCGATGAAACTGTAGAGGCCTTGCTAGGTCAACAGTGTAATCAGTTCGAAAAAAAAACGTTATCCGTGTTATGGAACTTATAAAAAGCGTAAACAAAAAATCCATCAGAATCACCGACGTAATCTTTGTATTTTGTTTAAATAATGTGAACTTTATGTTTGGTGTTTCATTTATTATGTACAAGCTTTTGTTCACGGCTTTGCTCATGTTAACGTAGATTTGATTTTCCTTCACCGAAAACCCCGACTCATTTGCTAGGATTCGAACCTACGTCCTTCAACGCTGTGTCCGAACTCACTATCAACTAAGCGATCATCGCTTTAACCTATGGCCTTTCTGTGCCTCTGGGAATGTGCATGAAAAATTTAATGTTGAACGCTTGAGCAGGTTACGGTGTAACGCAGTAACAAACAAATGAACAAACTCACTTTTATAACAAGCTTAGGCCTGTATAATATTAGTAAGGACTAGTAAGCATACGTATGCATATAAGGATTTGGTTTGTCACAAAATGTTTAACAAATACATATGTATAAAGCTTAAGTATAAGAAGATATGTAAGTATAGTTAATTCGCTTACGTGTAATAATTGTATACATATTTGAAGCCTACGGCCGTAATCCATAATTCGCCTAAGACATTCAAAATGATTGCTTGTCTATTAAAGACACAGAAGTAATTGTAAATTTCGTTGTTGATCTATGTATTCATATTATTTCCATGTACCTATATTGATGGGTTCTTATTATTTTTTTAACATAGATGTATGTACTTGTTATTTGTTTGATATATGTATTGATTATTTTAAAGTCAAACATAAATGTATTATTGAAATATAAGTTCATAATTATGCTAGCTTTTGTAGCCTACTTCAGTTGTATAAGTTCCAAGGTTCAATACGGATTAATTCACGTATTAACTTATCTCATATTAATAAGTATTCCATAATAGTAACCTTCACAGTAATTTGGTTAAATATTGCTTAACCAGGTTTCCACGTGTTTAATTAAGTATATTATCAATTTTATCAAGAAAATTATTTTATGTTATCAGAAATGAGTTACGAACACGAAAATTAAGATTTTGGGTTTTTTTCGACAGTAATAAATATAAATTATTAATTATATAAGAATAAGAAATACATTGTCCAATATGTGTTAATGTTAATGGCAAATAGTCCATTGTAATAATATTATAATATATAGTGTGAGATTTATACAGTTATTTACCAATTTTATAATAAACATATATTTATTACACAACGTGAAATTCACACAGTATATTGATAATTCTATTTAATTTCGTTAAGATGCCGTGGGATGTATTTTAGATTTCAGTTTTTTTTTTAATTACTCCATATTTTCTTTTTTCTAAATATCGTTATTAATTTCTCATGATATCAAGTTAAAAAATATTTAATTTCATTTAATCATAATTATTGTAACAAAAATGGTCCTTTTCAAAACTTTATAAGATTTAGCTTTTAACCACAAACTCACCTTATGCTAAATGATGATGTGGTGTAACATGGCAAACATGCTAAATCTAAAGGTACTGGCTCTCAAATGCTGCTGCTGGAATACGCCAACGGGCCTGCGGACTGATTTTCAACTTGAGGATGGTAGCTAGCCAGAAGGGCTTAGAAAAAGTCCTACTAGTACCATAGTATGGCTTCATTACGATGTTTTCTCTACCGAAAACTCCGACTCAGTTACTAGCTAAACTAAGTTGATAAACGCGGTGTCCGTAAACGTTATCGACTGAGTCATTATCGCTTATAGACACCGTGCTGTTTTCTTTCATTTTATTTGGCAATATTTTCTCTGAATACTTAGTAAATGTAGTAATTTACTTAGGATTATAGTAGTTTTTTCGTAGACACTATGAAGTTCGGAATAAAAATGCTTACCAACCTTCAAACTATGTCCTTTTGTCCGTTTCTTTGTCCTTCACTATAGAACTTAGAATGTAGCAGGTTTATTCGCAAGGATTCAAACCTACGTTGATTGTAACGGTGTCCGAAAATGCTAACCATGAAGCCATCATTTCTTTAATAATTTGTCACTAGAATGTGGGATAATATTTAGAGATTTTTTATTTATCGTACGTTCAAGACAAAATAATTATTGTATAATAGAGATGTAAATATTTATGCAGGTAATTCAAAAAGAAAAAATTCTAAGTTTATGCGGAGCTTATCACACCATGATGATACAGCAGTTTTAGTCCATGATGTGTCTGCGAGTTGGACAGGTGATCCTAATTTCCTGGCTCTCAAAAATATTTCTATGCGTTTACGAAAAGGAAAACTTTGCGCCATCATAGGCCCCGTTGGTTCTGGAAAGGTAAAAAAATACTACTATCTCCTAAATATTCCTTGTAAGCTTTACTCTCAGATGGTTATGTGGTGTACTTAGAATGAATAAGACGGAAAATAAAAACATACCCATTGACAGAGATGTTGAATAGTGATAGATAACCGTGGTATGAGCATGGCATGCGAAGTATTTAATATAGACAGAAGAGTGCTAAATATGTGGGTAGGAGTATACAAGAGTATAGAAAGATCGTAAAAGGTATGAATAGTGAATTATATATGTATACCTACTACACGATACCCTCCTGCTTCGTACGGGGTTTTAAAAAAATGGCAAGATGTCAGTTGAATCCGAAGGATGAGTAGCCTAGAAGCAACTATGAAAAATTCCGCATCGAATGGTCATAGTGCTATTCCGATACGTTCAGTAATTTTGACGTGATTACCCTCAGAAGCTTTACTTCATTATATTATTTATTATTATTATATTTATTAATTATTTTCATTACATATGGAGGTGAAAAACACGTTATGACGGTACTTAGACTGAGAAAGAGTAACGCTTTTACTGAATATTATGTACAAGAAATACGCGTATGACTCTTTAGAATTTCATTCGTATTTTATCAATACGTCTGTCGTTATAATTATTCTAATTCTACTATGCGTCACAGCTCAGTGCTGCTTCTTCTTTAATTATCTATTTACGATGGATTTCATTAAAAACATTTAAACTTTTGAGAATCTTGTATGAGCTATAACGCATTGTATTAAAGCAACAAACCATAAAATGTTTAAAAAATCGTAAAGAGCAAATATATATAATTATTCTTATATAGGTATGCATTACATTAGCAAAAATAAAATGAAATTTTATATTTATTTTCAGTCTTCAATATTGCAATTATTACTAAAAGAATTGCCTGCGGCCTCGGGCACGGTTTCAATATATGGAAAGATCTCGTACGCTTGCCAAGAGGCGTGGCTTTTCCCGAGTACCGTGCGTGAAAATATACTTTTTGGTTTGCCATTTGAACCAGAAAAATATAAGAGGGTCTGTATTATTTTACCTTGCATTCTGTGATAAATATTTATTATTGTAAATACATTTATTATATTTTTTTACTTGTATTATAGTTTAACCGGTTTTAAAAACGAATATTTAAAAGTCTAATCAATTATCAAATTTGTAATTATTTTTAAAGCTATTAATGTTTTTTTACATATAAGTATAACTGAATTTAACAGTGGTTAATTATTCGTCTTTCATTTAATCCCTAAAACGATACTGACACCGCTAAGAATTGTACGTTCCCAAAATTTAATCTTACTATATGATTCTAATAAATAACTACAACTTCAAAACAGTTATTTTATAAAATTTATCGACAGTGAAGTAAGATTATTGGAATTCTATTGACAGGTCTGCAGAGCTTGTGCATTGGAAAAGGACTTCAAACAATTCCCGTACAGCGACCAGACCCTAGTGGGTGAAAGAGGTGTATCCCTCTCAGGGGGTCAGCGTGCCAGAATCAATTTGGCTCGCTCCGTCTATAGAGAAGTAAATTGTTTTTATATTTGTAGTAAACAAGCCGCTCATAACACGGGAGCAACATTCGTACTTTTTATTAGCTATTTTTTTTGCTAGAATTGCAATGACGGTCGGAATTAATAGAGAAACTAAATTTATTTGATAATATCCGTTTAGCCGAAGCTTTGTTTATAGAGTTATAAAAGTGTGGATTAAAGTCAAAGAGTGTGTTTGAAGGTTAAAAAGCATTACTATTCCAGGGTTCATATATCTATGAAAAATTAAATTGCATTCCTAAGTAAATTGCTGTATTTACTAAGTATTGCAAAAAGTTATTCATGAACATCGCATCTACCATTACTATTACCTGAGTTATATGTTTTATCTTATTTACTGTAGTCCATGATTTGGAGTTTGGCAAATGCTTTTCATTAGGAAGTGAATCGCGGACATCAATGTTATGGAACATATAGTATTATATTAATTGCTAGTACTTATTTTAATTGAAAAGATATGGATATAACAATTTGAGCGCTAATATGCGTACTCTTGTTTCACGATAAAGTGGGCCTTGTTTTACAATTAACTGATCACATACTATACAAATTTACTAACATAGGAAACACTTTTACGGTTGCATAATTTGTGTTTAGTAAAGCCATAGCGATTGATATTTTAGTACGAATTCACTAAAATGTTACTCTTGGATTAATTATTCCAAATACCTAGAATTCATATAAAATGTAGTTATTTCCCCAATTCAATCTAGAAAATATAAAATATCCAATGCATTTTTTGTAACATTAGTAATTTATGTTAAAACATATAACGAATTAGATATACAAGTAATAGGATATATATGGTGTGGCTCTATATTTACACAAAAATCGAATGTGTGATCTACAACTAACCTATATCTTATAAGTCAGTCTTCTGTAAAATATAAGAACAAAACTTACTATAATTAATAATAATAAAAGTAAAAAACACGTTACCAGATATTATCACAAATATGATGGAAATTATTATATTACTTTATAGTGTCATAGAGCTTATGACTGTAGTTTTTCAACGAATTGAAAATAGTAGAGTGTGTAAAAGAATGAAATGTATTATAACACTAGCAAAATACAAAAATAATATTCTGCGAAAAATATAACATTGTACATAAATGCATAGTACGTAAATATTTAAAATATTATTCGAGAACTTCATTTAAAGAAATATTTGCAGTCTGACATATACTTACTGGACGACCCGTTGTCTGCAGTGGATGCAAACGTTGGCCGGCAGTTATTCGATGGATGTATTAATGGATACCTACGAGGATCCACAAGAATCCTTGTCACGCATCAGATACATTTCTTAAAGGCTGCTGACTTTATCATAGTCATGAATGAGGTTTGTTTTCTGTTATTCAATATTTAAAAGGGGTGTTGATGCATTAAATTTCTAAGGCCAAAGCTTAATAATGCTTCAGACAAATTTAGAAAAGATTTTAAGATTTTAAGATTTTACAACATTTTGAAAATAATTCTAATTCTAATTCTATTACAACACTTTGAAAATAAACTTACAATAAATTGTAGGGCCGAGTCGAAAATATGGGAACCTTTGAAGAGTTGGCTTCTGCTGGAAAGGAATTCTCTATGATGCTGACTTCATTGCAAGAAGGAAAAGAAAAGGATTCTGAGAGTCTTAGCTCACGAGTGAGTTTCTTTTATTTTTTAACAGTGAAAAGTTTCGTATGAGGGGCTAGTAATATCAGTGCTAAGAGTCTTATTAAATATTAGTATATTTTCCTTCTCTGCATTTATAAAAAATATTGCTAGAACGGTACATAGCATTTATTTATTGTGTAGTCTTTGGAGTTAGTTGTCTATTACTTTTTACCATAAAAATAACGCTAAAAGTAGTCATTCTATATAACATTTAAGCATCTGTAGGTGTTCCAAAGAAGTCTTACAAGTATAAAAACTAGAATGCTTCTTATGTCTAAATTGTATAACATACAGTGTAGTATAAGTTCGCTAGTCAGTGATGACAGACATTGGAAGCCATATTTGCGTTTAAAGTGTAATCGTGAAGCTTACTTCGCATTAGCCATCATTATGCATTTTATAAAACTTCTACGTTAGTAACAGTGCAACCTTTTTACACCGATTAGTTATTGTTTCAATTTAGTTTATATCAATTCATAGTGATTGGAATTTTCTTAACTTTAAAAGACTTTACATGCCTTAATTCCATTACTCCCAGACAACAGCATATTGACGCTTTTATACTTTAAACTATACAAACTTTTTTATTCGCCTGTTGATGTTTACAACTGTGTTGAGTACTGTAGCAATATTATAGATTACTAGCGGCCCGCTCCGGCTTTGCACGGGTATAAAATATATAGCCTATGTCATTCACTGAAAAAATGATTAAAATCAATCCAGTAGTTTTGATTTATTCCTTACTGCCCGTGGCACGCACGCGTTAAATTTGGAGTTACTTCAAAAATAACAGTATTTCTCCACTATTTAATTTATGTTATTATTATTTATGTTATACATATAAACCATCCTCTTCAATCACTCTATCTATTAAAAAAAACCGCATCAAAATCCATTGCGTAGTTTTAAAGATTTAAGCATACATAGGGATATAGGGACAGAGAAAGCGACCTTGTTTTATACTATGTAGTGATCGACATAAGTAGCGTGAAGTATAACGAATAGACACTTACAAATACGAGTACTGCCTTCGACTTATCGTTTGTATGGTAAAAAACAGGCTATTTCTATTTTTTATTGATAATACTAAAGAAAGCAGAAGAAGATCCGTTGAAAAACTACGAAGAAGAAGGTGCTGGACTGTTGTTCTTTGCTTATTTGTATATATATATAAATACATTTATATGTAGAGCATTAGAAGGGATTATACTTTGTTTTAATTTTAATCAGATACTTGATAGATTTGATTGCAATTTTATTGCAGTGCTCTTATTAAAACTGATAAATGAATGTACTTACAAGCAGCAAGTTGTAATTTAGCTTTGTATATAACCAACAGGCATGCGTTGCATATAACTTTATTCAATGCACTTTCGTATAAATAATATTTTATGTAATTGTTTTGTTAAAATTTGGCAACAAATTTCCGAGTTTTTTCCCACACCATTTCTAAGGTGAAGCTGGTATTGAAAAGTGATTAATAATTCAAATAACCAATCAGGAAACTTTTAGGAACGGAGCAATAACTATGCAAAGTGTAGGTCGAAAAAGCTAAATTAAAATTAAGTAATAGTGCGGACAAGTCGTGTGGTGCGACTTGAAGTGTCGAGGGCGTAGAGTGGGTTGGCTATTCATTGATAACTCGGAATGGCCAAACTGAGAATGCTTATTTGAGGGGGTATCATACTGCAGGATTTAACCACGTGGTTCTTTCTCTAACCAACAGACGTTCCTTATACATTATACATATTTATTAAATATACATTTTTTATCCACATTAGATCACACATCACATCATCATGATAATGACAGTCTTTCCTTAAAATTATCGTTATTATAAATTGTTTCTTTCTTATTTAGAGTATTGAAGATAAAGAAAGATCTCCACTTTTAAGAAGTCAATCAAGTATTAACGAAGGTGAAGAAATACCTCAGTTTGAGGCCCAGAAGATAAAAGACGAAGAGCGACAGTCAGGTAATCTCCGGTGGGAGGTATTAGTCTCCTACTTCCGATCAGGGGGAAACGTCTGTTTTCTACTTATGACATTCTGTATAATTGTATCCGCAACTATAGCAGCAGGCAGTGTTGATTACTGGGTTAGTTACTGGTGAGTGAAATGTTTTTATTCTATTTATTTTTTTAATTTTTAATTAATATATTCAATTAAGTAATATAAAATGATTGATGTAGCTATGATTTTGTTGTCATTGTTATAGTATTCGTGACGTTTCGTTTTTTATACAATTTAATTCTTATATTAATTCCATCATTGTTTATGTTTTAACTGATCATAAAGGAGAAATGATAGCCCTATTTTGAATTATTTTAAATCAAATGATATATTAAGTTATATATATACATAACTGTAAAATAAATACAGAGTACTGTATTTTATAAATATGCACCACTCGTTTTACAACTGTACCCGCTTAGAGGATAATAAATTAAGAATACTATGCCCGTTTTCACCAACGTTACCTAACTTTAAGGAACACTTAAAACACGTTTAAGTGACAACTTAGAGAGATTTCGTTTTCACCAACGTCTAAGGGTCTCCTAACACCCTAAGGGTTACCTAAATTTTAAGGGACGGAAATTCTATCACTTAGTGCTAAGTATTGTTTATTTCACCAACATGTCAAAACAAATTTGTAGTTAATTCGTTTGTTTATCGTAAATTAAAGAAATATTTGAGTTTTTTCTAACTTTGGTAGTTAAAAAAACCAGAGAATTAATAAAATGTAGAAATTCATTTGTATACAGACATTAAGTTTATCCACATATTGTTTTTACCTTATTTATAGTGCCATCTGTTGGCTTATTTAATATTGATATATCTTTATGTGTAAAAAAGGTTTTACTATTTTATTATTTTCTTCACTGGTTTTGCCGGCCTAAGTTAGTAAACCTTAAAAGATAGTATTTTTTTTTGCGGCACAGAGTCAAAGAAAAAAAAACCGTGCACGTGGTAATATTTTAATCAGCTTAGTATATTTTTTATTTTAATTTTATCTTCGTCTTCTCTGTTAGAAACAACAAAACTGAAAAAGTAGGTACTATACAATTAGTGATCAAAATTATAATTTTCCATTACATAAAAATTTACTCGACAGGCACCGATTTTAATGGAAAGTCCTTACAAATTGAAAACGGACCCCCATAAAACTAAATGGTGATTGATCCCTGCATGAACACAATAATGAAGAAAGCTCTTTTCAATTAACAGTTTTTTTTAATAAACATATCATGGTGACTTATTTTATTTTAAAATGGTATTTTTTTTTATTTATTTATTTATTTAGGTAACAAACAACCATACATAAACTTATTATAATTATATTATACGCAAACAGGCCTAAAGTACCATTATTTAAAAGCAAAACATATTTAGGCTATTTTAAGAAATCGTAGCATTAACATGGTTTAAATTTATTGCAATTTACCTTTTATTTTCTGTATTTGTATTACTTTTACAAAAAATACATTAAAATATTGCATTTAAATTATTAACAATACATGTTCCATCTATTTCAATACTGGCTTGACGAAAAAACTGACGCTTAACTAAGTGCTTCCCTACTAAGTGACCCTTAGCATGGTGAAAACGAAATAAGTTAGGTAGCTGTTTTAGGAGACACTTTAGCCTAGGGATCCCTTAGTTAGGGGTACGTTAAGGGAGCGTTGGTGAAAACGGCCATAAGTCTTAAAGAGACATGAAAGTCGCACTACTCCGGTCAATAATATGTACGCGCTAGGAACGTGTTAAGTATTAAATATTATTTTATACAAATAATAGTTTTTGCGTGTTTAGATACGGTTACGGTTATAGTATGGTCCGGTGTATTGAGAGAAGACCTTTTAATTTTTTGTAACTGTTTTCATTATAAATGCAAATCTTTGTAAACATGTACACAAATAAAAGTTACTATTGTAAAAGTTGATGGGTAGTATTGTCAAAAGATCTCGAACGACAGTCTCTTATTTGTGGGCATATTCGATAGCACAACATTGGTAGTAGATTAACTCCTGATTAAATTTAAAAAATATAAAACATACGTGTTTAATACCGGACTAATACTGGACTAAGGCTAAAAGTGTTGTAAGTTGACATGATGACAACGATTGTCAGTAAATCTTTATTTTCAAGAGGGTGGTTCTTGCCTATACATTTCACAATATTAATTAAATTAATTAATCCAACCGTCTCTGAACGTTCCTGTTCATACATATAGTAATTTTATATAATTGTTTGTTTAAAGGGCAAATCAGATGGCAGCGTACGAAGCAGAATTGGATGGTGCTGCCTTGGGTTTGTATTAATTTAAAGTATAATTTTTATTATAAGTTTATGGTATAAGTTATACTTTATTGGTTGGATCTCCACTATGAGATCTGAAGGTGAGAGTCTTCACGTCACTATACAGGGGGTGTGAACAGTTGCTAAAGCGAGGATCTTATAAAACTGAGGTGCAAAGGTTCCTCCATATTCAGGTTCTATAAGACCCATGTTAATAGTAGTCCGGTGAACCTATAGAGGCCTGTCAGGACAATAGCGTAGTCAGTTCGAAAAAAAAGATCCATATTATGGCGGATTGGAAGCAACTACTTAAGTACTCAAATTTGGGTATGACGATCTTAGAGGTCAGAAGGTCTCACTTGACGACCTGGTGACGGAGACAGCACGGTGCCCTCAGTGGATAGGACTCCGTAACCTCGTACTGGAAGTAAATTCTGCTCGCCAAAAAAAGTAACAAAGAAGGAGGAGATTTCTTCTTGCGGTCGACAAACCGAGCGGCGATGGTCGGTCCAACCACCGTTAGATGTGCCTATGATTCATGAACATAAGCAAATCTGACACTCTTGTAGCGAATGTATGGGTCAAGAAGATGCATTTACATTTTTCATACGGGTTTCTCATTTATTCATCGGAAGTTAAAGCTTAAGCGTTAAGCCTGTAAGGATGTGTTACAACCCGCTAACCGTTGACCGGCGATGGTTGGGATCCAATACAGAATTTGTCCGTGTAAAAAGACAAACAGACCAACTGGTAATAAACGCAGTGTATTCCATTGGTGTGAACTGCGGCCTTTACTCTCTATGAAAACTCTGCTAATTGAATCCACCAATTTATTGATCTAAATTGGTTATGACATGATGTTATAGAAATTATAAAATATACTCACATAACCGAGATAAAAAAGAGCGGAGCCTCAAGAAATTGCGAATTATAGAGATATACATTTTAAAAATAAGAGTCCATCTAAAATTGTTTTCTTAAGTCTAATAAAAAAAAATATCCTTATGTAGCTACATAGTATAGTACCCCTATAAGATAAAGTGTATATTGGATTGCTGGAGTGTATGTTGGATTGTTATATATTGGATTAATTTTGATTTACTGTGTCGCGAAATAGCGGGCTTCAGGTCTAGTATCCGGCAAATGGACCTTACTTATCTTCTATAGAAAATACAGTTATCATAATTTAATACAAATATGGTGAATTTAACTCATTACTTTCAGATCCCGCCTTAGATGTCCAAGTGGGACTGTTCACAACAGGACAATACTTGATAATTTACGGATCTCTTGTAGCAATGACGATACTACTCACGCAGTTACGAGTTTTCCCCTTTACTCAGCTCTGCGTATCAGCTTCAAAGAACCTTCACAATAATATGTTTACAACAATGATTAAAGGAATTATGCGTTTCTTTGATACAAGCTCATCAGGTAGGCTTATGTTTGTTGTTATAAATTATTACACATTTTTACTTTAAATTTATATTATGTTGCATTATACATCGTATAGTTTTGTGATTGAAATAAAGATTTGTCTCGTTTCGCTACTTCCTCAATCTCTCTCTAAGAATATTTTGCGTTTAATAAACCACTTCTTTGTTCTTTGTAACTTTTTTAATACTACAGTGTTGGTTCATATTTGCGTCAGTTGTCACTAATGTGTTCTCTAATAAGTGTTAATTAACAACAGTTGGATTACCTTGTCTTATACCTTTTCCCTGGCGGGCAACGTGAGTGCGGCTAGCTCTGCTAACACCTCTGCGACCGCCTCGGCTGCCGTCTCTGCCGCCAGCTCGGAGGCTGAGGGGGACGCTGCTCATCCACCTCCTCTTGACGTCGATGCTCTCGACGCTGACAGGCTTAAAGCCTTAGCGGGAAGCAAGGTGGCTTCTATCTTCGAGGTATGCCAGAAGTCGAAGAACCTGAAGGGCCCTTGTATCAAGGAGTTGAAGGGGGCTGCAAGGGTCCTTCAGGAGGTCGTTGAGAGCTTGGCGGGTCGCACAGAGGCTGAGGAGACTCTGAAACTTCAGAGGGAGCTAAAGAATCTGCGCCGGCAGGTCGACGACCTGAAGGCGGAGGTTCTGGCCTGGAAGAGGACAGCAAACGAACGGAGGGAGATGCCTCCTCCTCCATCTCCCGCCTTTAAGCTGATGGATCCTCCTGCCCAACAGTGGGAGGAGACCCTCGTAGGTGCCGTTGCTCGTTTAGAGCGATCACTTCAGGCGTCGTTTAGCAACATGCTAAACGCGCGCCTGGAGAACCTCGAAGGGCGCCTGCTCCCTGTGGTGCCCGTCCGTCCGCCCCTTGCTGCGGACAAACGGAAGGGTCCCTCCTCGGTTCCCTCGGCCTCTCATCATGCCCCGAAGACTCCAACGGTGGCAAGGCCAAAGGGTGCTCCTTCTGTGGTGGCCGGTCTGAGCACGGCCCCGCTAGGGTTGAGCGGGGCAGAGCTACCAACTCCGGCTACGACGGCTCCCGGCTCCGATTGGGCCACCGTGGTCCGCCGCAAAAAGGGAAAGGGTGCAGTGGATCCGGCCCTTAAACCGTTGGCGACGAAGCGCGTACCTAAACCGCATGGCCCGAAGGTACCGTCCACTCCTCGTACAGCTGCAGTGGTCATCACGCTGCAGCCGGAGGCTGTACAGAGAGGAGTGGACTACAAGGCGGCCCTCCTTAAGGCGAGGGAGGCGATCCCACTTGCTGCTTTGGGAGTTGAGAGTCCGAGGATCCGGAGGACGGCGACGGGAGCCAGGCTCCTGGAGCTGCCTGGCACCCAAGGGGAGCAGCAAGTGGAAGTGCTGGCACGCCAGCTACAGGCTGTGTTGGCCGATGTCGCCACGGTCGTCAGGCCGATTAAAAAGGCTGACATCCGAATCGTCGGCCTCGACGATTCGGTGTCCCGAGAGGAGGTACTGTCGGTCGTGGCGGCAAAGGCCAAGTGTGGTGAGAGCCTGATCAAGGCGGGAGAGATTAGGCGCAACTGGGGGGGTCAGGGGGCGATTCATATGACCCTCCCAGTAACGGCGGCGAAGGAGCTTGCTCAGTTGGGCAAGCTTCTTATAGGTTGGAGCGTGACAACCGTGCTGCTGCTGGACGAGAAGCCCATGCGCTGTTATAAGTGCATGGGCTTGGGGCACACTCGCCCCACGTGTCCCTCCTCGTCCAATAGAGGCGAGTCCTGCTACCGTTGCGGTGCGTCGGGGCATATGGCAGCACAGTGTACAGAGGAGGTTGCGCGGTCTGCCATATGCGCCGATGCAGGAAGGCCTTCGGGGCATCAGATGGGGAGCCGCAATTGCAGGCCCCCCACTATCAAGGGCAGGGCCTCACCTGTAGCGGTGACAAGTCCCAGGGCTGTAGCCGCCAGACCGGAGGAGGCTGAAATGGAACACTAATGGATCGTGCCCATTCCAGCTTCCTCCAGGCGAATCTAAACCACTCCGCCGCTGCGCAAGACCTGTTCGTGCAGTCGGTGGCGGAGTGGGACGTTGGGCTTGCGGTCGCTACGGAGCCGTATTATATTCCTACCCAGCCGCATTGGGCTGGGGATTGGTGCGGCTCCGTGGCGATCATGACCGGCTCGGGTTCGCCCCTGGCGGTCCGGGAGAGAGCGGCCGGGTTCGTGGCAGCCGTCTGGGGAAAGTACGCTATTGTGGGGGCGTACTTCTCCCCCAACAGACCCCTGTGGGAGTTTGAGGGGTTTCTCGGCTCCCTGCAGGGGGCTGTAAGGCGGCTGTCGCCGCTCCCTGTGGTTCTCATGGGGGATTTAAATGCGAAGTCGAGGACCTGGGGAGCGGCGGCCACTGACCTGCGGGGTATGGCCGTTGAGGAGTGGGCAGCTGAGTTGGGGCTGTCCCTCCTCAACCAGGGGAGCGTCCACACGTGCGTGCGATGGAATGGCGGGTCCGTGGTAGACGTTTCTTTTGCCACGCCATCTGTCGCACGCCGTGTCCGGGGGTGGAATGTACTTGAGGAGGTGGAGACCCTATCGGACCACCGGTACATCAGGTTCGAGGTCTCCACCTCCCAAGCCAGTAGAGTTACCCGCCCTCGGAGGGGCGCGACGTTCCCCTGTTGGGCGATGGCCCACCTCGACCGCGAGATGGCGGAAGAGGCCGCCATCGTCCAGGCCTGGGCCATGCCCCCGCCTTGCAGGGAGGATGTCGACGCGTCCGCTGCCCGCCTCCGTGATGCTCTCACGGAGGTATGCGACGCGTCGATGCCGCGGAGCGTACACCGCTCGAAAAGAAGGGCGGTGTACTGGTGGTCGCCGGAGATCGCCAATCTCCGTGCGGCCTGCTCCGCGGCCCGGCGGTTGTTCGGGCGCAGCCGCCGTAGGAGTCTTCGGGACCCAGAGGAGGAGGCCCGGCTGTATGGTGACTACAGGGCCAAAAAGAAGGTCTTGCAAGTTGCCATCAGTCGGGCGAAGGAGGAGGCATGGGAGGAGATGCTCCAGTCGCTGGAGAGGGACCCGTGGGGGCGCCCATACTGCATGATGCGGGCAAAGCTCCGCGATCGGGTGCCCCCCACTACGGAAACTCTCCAGCCGGAGGTGGTAGGGAGGGTCGTGGGAACGTTGTTCCCCGACCCTCCGAGTATTTTTTCTCCTCCCATGCCTCCACTTCAGGCGGCAGTTGCGGAGGCGGCTGTCAACCCTCCACCAGTAACGGAGGAGGAAATGGGGAGGGTAGCACAGCGCCTCCGCAACAGACGGACAGCGCCCGGCCCAGACGGGGTCCCGGGTCGGGTGCTCAGCCTGGCGCTGGGCCATCTCGGGGGGTGGCTTCGGGGGCTGTACGACCAGTGCCTGACGGTCGGACAGTTCCCGAAACCCTGGAAGCAGGGGCGGCTGTACCTGCTGCGGAAGGAAGGCCGCCCTCCGGACTGCGCGTCCGCGTTTCGGCCTTTAGTGTTGTTGGACGACGCCGGGAAGGCGTTGGAAAGGATCGTTGCTTCCCGGGTCGTCCAGCACCTGGAGGGAGTTGGGCCGAACATCGCGGACGCGCAGTTTGGCTTCCGGACAGGGCGTTCCACTGTGGACGCCCTGTGCCTCTTAAAGTCGTTGTCGGCTGAGGCGATCTCCCGTGGAGAGAGGGTTGTGGCGGTGTCCCTTGACATCGCCAACGCCTTCAACAGTCTGCCGCACGGAGTCATACGGGAGGCGCTCCGGTATTTCGGGGTGCCTCTGTACCTGAGGCAGCTGTTGGAGGCGTACCTCGAGGATAGGGAGATCGCCTACGTCGACGGCGATGGAAGGATGGTCCGGCGGACAACCAGGCGGGGAGTTCCGCAGGGGTCGGCGCTGGGTCCACTCCTGTGGAACATGGGTTACGACTGGGTGCTCCGCGGCGCGCTCCCATGTGGAGCGCGCCTCATTTGTTACGCGGACGACACCCTAGTCGTAGCCCAGGGGGGGGGAGATTGGGAGGGGTTGGTGCGTCTGGTCACGGCGGCCACAACCGTCGTGGTCGGACGCATCCGGCGTTTGGGCCTCCAGGTGGCCCTCGATAAGACCGAGGCCATCTTGTTCCATGGGCCTCGGCGAGGGCCACCACCTGGGGCCCATATAATTGTGGAGGGCGCCCGCATCAGGGTGGGGACCCAGATGAAGTATTTGGGCCTCACCCTGGACGGGCGTTGGCGGTTCGAGCCCCACTTCAAGGGGCTCGGACCGCGGATTTCTGGGGCGGCAGGGGCGCTCGGCCGATTGCTGCCTAATATAGGGGGGCCGAGCGCCGGCTGCCGCAGACTCTACATGGGGGTCGTGAGGGCGATGGCCGTCTACGGGGCACCAGTGTGGGCCGACGCCCTCGGTGCCACCAACGTGCGCGCGCTGCGTGCCGCGCAGCGCATCATGGCACTGAGGGTGATACGAGGATACCGCACTGTGTCCTCGTCGGCGGCCTTCGCGCTTGCCGGCTCCCTGCCCTGGGAGCTGGAGGCGAGGGTGCTTGCCGCCGTGTATGATTTCACGGCGGCAAGGAAATGTTTGGGGGAGCCTCCGGCTCCCAGGGAGATAGAAAGTAGGCGGAGACAGGGGAGGGAGGCCGCTATAGAGCGATGGCGGCAGGACCTGGCGGACGCGCGGTATGGACGATATACGGTGGACGCCGTCCGCCCGGTCCTGCCGCAGTGGTTAGAGAGGGAGTGGGGCTCCCTGACGTTCCGACTGGTGCAGGTGCTAACCGGCCACGGCTGTTTTGGCTGGTACCTGCACCAGATCGCTCGCAGGGAGCCAACCGCCGCATGTCATGAGTGCGGCGCTGAGGACGACACCGCGCAGCACACTCTGTCTGAGTGTGCTGCGTGGGAGGTGCAGCGCCGCACTCTGGCTGCGGCGGTGGGAGGAGATCTTTCGCTGCCGAGCGTGGTTGCGGCCATGCTCGGCAGCGAGAACGCGTGGACGGTGATGGCCTCCTTCTGCGAGGAGGTCATCTCGCAGAAGGAGGCGGCGGAGAGGGCCCGAGAGGCGGACCCTCTCAGCGGCCGTCTCCGCCAAAGGAGGGCCGGTGGAAGGAGGCAGCGATTTGCCCGCCTCCTACCACCTCCGTAGCTAGACCTGAGGAGATGGGCCGGGGGGCCCATCTCTTCATTGCACAGGTTCGGCGGACGATGGGAGGTAGCTGGTCGTGTACCTAGTGTACCTCTCTATAAGGACGGAGCCCGGCGGCCATCTTTCGCTGGGCTGACCGCTAGGGGCGGCATGGTGATAGCTCAGCACGGTCCCATGCCGCCCCAACTTAAAGCGGTGGCCGGTACACCGTGGGGTTTTAGTCCGTGTGAGTCGGACATAACCCATTCTCTCCCCCGGGAGGATGGGTATCCATAAGGGATTTCCCCACGTTAATAAAAAAAATAAAAAAAAAAAAATACCTTTTAAATGCTATTTATTTAAATGATAGGGAACATTATTAAGGAAATGCATTTTTTTGTTAGCAGGTTGATGCAATGCCCCGATAAATCAAACAAAGCATTTCTATTTGTTCTGCTTTTTTTTCCAGGTAGAATTTTAAATCGTTTCACCAAAGATATGGGCGCATTAGATGAAATATTACCTAGAACATTACTAGACGTATTCCAAATCTATGGCACTCTCGGTGCCATATTAGTTTTAAATGCAATAGCTCTGTACTGGACACTTATCCCATCGGCTGTCCTACTAATGTTTTTTGCATTCTTCGTCAAAATATACTTGAAAACAGCTCAGGGCATTAAAAGGTTGGAAGGCACCAGTAAGTAACATTTTATTTTCACAAAGTAAGTTATAATAATATATAATATACTAGCGGCCCGCTCCGGCTTCGCTCGGGTATAAAATAAATAGCCTATGTCATTCATGATTTATTCATTACTGCCCGTGGCTCGCACGCGTTAAATTTTTAATTTATGTTATTATACATATAAACCTTCCTCTTCAATCACTCTATCTATTTAAAAAAACCGCATCAAAATCCGTTGCATAATTTTAAAGATTTAAGCATACATAGGGATATAGGGACAGTAAAAGCGACTTTGTTTTATACTATGTAGTGATGAATTCATAAAAATGTAATATTATATAGCCAAATACCGAAGTTGCTATCAACATTGCGTTTTTTTATTTGGGTACAGGGAAAATGTCATCTTATTGAATTAAACACTTGCTTATACTTTTCTGTTAGGAGAGTCATAATATGGTCCTACCGAAATAAAAACTTTACAAATTTATAGGAGGCTCTATATTATGATGACCTATTTAGTTTGTGCGGATTATTACTACGACGCATATGTAATTTCCAGATTTAGTAAAAAAATAATTATTAATTACTATAACACTAAGTAATCTGTTATATATTCTCTAAATTTTTGTTTTACTTGAGTATATAAGATACCCAAAAGCTCTTTCATATTTATCTGGTTTATAAATAATATTATCAAAAGTATTATGTTGACCAGAATAAAATGCGTAATACACGCCACAGTTGGTAAGCTATGCTAATGCACAGTTTTTACGTGGTTTATCATATCAAAATGTATTATCATAATTTAATTGGTGTCGTAATTTTATTCTTGTATTAGTCTTTGTTGTTTGTTAAGTAAATATGCTTTATACATTGTATTTAGAGTAGCAAACATATAATATCTGCTTAGTTCAAATGGACAAATTAAAGACAATATGGTACATTAGGTATTTCAAAATTCATAAATCAATTTAAAAGGAACTTATAAGGTACAATCTTGAAGATAATCTGTGTAAACTATGTCCTGCTGAACGACTATCATTCTTTGTTATAAACACTTAACTATTATGGACACGAAACTATTAAACCTTTTGTTAATCTGCTTTAAAATAGGGTAACACTTTTAATTGAATTAGCAAAATAAATAAAAATTTCTTTAAGAAGTATTCTGAAAGTTGTTAATGATTACATCGTTAATCGTTTTTTTACCTATATTTGTAGAAAAAACTACTAGATATCTGGACCTAATGAACCAATTCTAAAAGTTCATTTACTATAACATTTATATTACATTACATTTGCCAAAGCATGTTACCGTTTTGCCGGACTGTAAGTTTAAGCGCCATGTCAAGCGGGTTTTGATGTCAAAGGGCTATTATAGAGTGGAACAATATGTGAACGATGGTGATGTTTGGAATAGACTGCTCTTTGTGCATCCACTAAAATGATTGTAATGTGAAATGTTTTTTGAATATACATGCATATATGTTAAAAAGATAAACCCAATCCAGTTTCTTACCAGTTCTTCTTGATGACTGGGTTGTTTCCGAACCGGTGGTAATTTTGACGTCCACAAGCGCCTTCTTAGAGCGTAAATTGAATAAAGCATTTTTTGATTTTGATTTGATTCATTGTCACTGAATGCTATGGGCTATTATTTTTTCGCGGAACAAAGAATTTCTTCCATGTGTTTATTCTTGTAAAACTGTATATTGTAATTGACGAGAACATAGTTGCTTGTGGTTATTGACTAATTTATAACATTGTACTATGGGATAAATAATTTAAGAGAGTCTATATTTATGTAGATAAAATTGTATAATATGCTATTTGTTTTCTACAAAACATATATATTATAGATTATCATTAATGCTATTTCAGCAAAAAGTCCTGTATTCGGTATGGTGACCTCTTCTCTAAATGGAATAGCAACTATACGGTCATCAGCTGCACAGGACCGCCTTATTGATGAATTTGATCGCCACCAGGTAAAACAAAATTATCCTTATATAAATTGTTTCTAGATAATTCAATACCAGCGTTATTATATGACTTGTTACTTATTTAGGATTTGCATACTGCAGCGTGGAATGGCTACTTATGTGGAGGCTCGACCTTTGGATTTTATTTGGATACAATGTGCTTAATATACCTCACCACTGTCATATTTGTTTTCTTGTATATCGATTTCGGTATGTACACATGAATTTGAATTCAAAACTTATAATAATAGACTATTAAATTTGAGTTTTGCTTATTGGGTAATAAAAGTTGTGGGTTCCAGCAAACCTTAAGAATATGAAAGTTTATATATTTTATAGTTATGTTATGTTATAGTTTTTTATAGTTATAGTTATGAAAGAAAAAATGTATCGAGTATTGCGTATTATTTATCTATGATTTACTCTATTTTTAAGCTAACTTCGCCTTTAAATCTTATGACTAGAGATTATTATTTGTGAGTTTGTGTTACCTATAAACATTGCAGTATGTGGGCGACCGAGGTTGGATCAAAATAATTGCATTTTTGCTATTTGGTGTAAGCCGAACGTAATCTTATTCGGAATATCAACTAGCACCATATTACAAATTTTGTTGTTCCATAGGAAACAATGTAAATACTACTAAAATTTACCAGATAGCGTTGTTTTTTTTTTCGAACTGACCTACACTGTTGGCTTCATAAGGCCTCTACAGTTCCACCGGACTGGGCTCCAGATAGCGCTGTATAACATAGACGCTAATAGTTATGTTTTATTTTTTGTGTAATCGCGTTTTTTCAGTGTCAAGATAACTTTTATCAAAATAAAAATGTATTCAAATAGTTAGCCGTTTTTGAGATACACGTAACAAATTTATATATTGATCCTTTAGTGTTAATAATAATAATAATCTATATGAAAATAGTACGATTCAAAGCGATGCACTGTTTATTTTCTTTCTCAGGTGATATGATAGCAATAGGTAGTGTTGGCCTAGCCGTGACACAAAGTAACACATTAACAGCCATGCTGCAGCACGGTGCTCGAATGTTAGTCGAGTTCCTTGCTCAGCTAACGAGCGTGGAAAGAGTACTCGAATACACAAAAATTGAAACGGAAAGCAACCTCTTTCATGGACGTAAGTATGTTAATTGAATGTCTGTACATTAACTTTTATTCTATAAGATTATTATTACGTAGGATTAGTATTGAAAAAAGGTTCGGAAAGAGTTAACTTTGAAAATACACTTACATCTACATAAATTGGATGAACACCTACGAGTCGAAAATTTGTAGATGAATATATGTGTTCTGGTGTCTATTTCCGACCCAGTTATGTACTGTATTTATTGTGTTTTACCTTCCGTTACAAACATCATATGTGGTTGTGGTCTAATGCTAAAATCTATGAAATATTGTAAAAAATAAAAACTTATAAAGTTCCTTTGAGTAAAAGGAAACACCTTTATACATTTGCTTTAACAATAGTAGCATGAGTTTTGTTTTTATCTGCCTAAATTGTTCGCCATCATAGTTTTTCTTTTAGAAATCACCAAAACGAGATTTTATGTATTAAGTATTATAATATAAGTATGCTATAATATAAGTATGCTGTTAAAATGATTTTTTTATATACTTTATAGGCTAGCATTTGACCTTAATCTCATCTGATGTTAAATGATGAAGTGGTCTTAGATGGTAGTCACACTAAGCCTAGACGGGACTGGCTCTCAAGTGCAGCTGCCGGAACATACCAACAGGTGTTCGGCGACAGATTTTCAACTTGAGGATGGTAGCTAGCCAGGTGAACTTAGAAAAAGCCCTACCATATGATAATAATAATTATTGTATAAATAAACCTGTTTTACAAATTTGATTTGTTATATAATATTACAGAAGAACCAATGCCACCAATTTGGCCTTCCCAAGGTCGAATTATTTTCGATAGAGTTTACTTACGATATACTCCTGAAGAGGCGCCCGTGTTGAGAAACCTAAACATAACCATTGAAAGCGGATGGAAGGTATGAATTCATATAAAATATATGTTAAAGTTAAAGAGTCAGTTTTACATAACTTGACAAAACTATTCCCAACTGGTTGTAAAAGCAAACTCAAGATTAACTTAACACGATCATGGGTTCCTTACTTGTAGCAAAGAATCGTAAAATTTCGTTTTTGCCCCTTTGTTATTTTTTTTTTCTAATACAAACTGTGAATACTTCAATACCGTTCACTTTAAAAGTTGACACATATCAAGTGTTTTTAAGGAGACTTCATATGTGTTATCCATTTCACTATAATTGACCATTCGGCTAATCTGAATAATATTTTCTTTTTAATAAGTTTTATATCGCAACTGATCGCGAATATAATCGGCTTCTAATTATACAATATACCAACCTGATTAGGCATTTAAAAAGTTTCAGAGATAGCTACTGTATCGATTACCTCTTACTAATTTAATTTGAACATAAACTGAATGACATTCGCTTAAAAAATATCGCATTGTATAGTACTCTTTTTATTTTTATAACTACTATAACATAATGTATATTTCTGTTATAAAATGTTTTAAGGTCGGAATTGTAGGCCGCACCGGTGCTGGTAAATCGTCATTAATATCAGCTGTATTTAGATTCGCCTACTTAGACGGATCGATATCAATAGACGGTCTCGACACTTCGATGATATCCAAGCAGGTATGAACGATATCACGACATCATTATGCAAAACCAGGTCGACTATTATTTTCTAAATTATGTTTATAACTTCCAGGGGCTTCGATCGAAAATATCCATTATACCACAAGAGCCTGTTCTATTCTCGGCGACGATTCGATATAACTTGGATCCATTCAACGTTTACAGCGATGACGACCTATGGAGAGCGCTCGAACAGGTACTTTGATGTGCTCTCATAATCTACCGTGTATAGTTTTCCTATAAGAAAACTGCAAATATTTTTAAGCAATATAGGTAACCTGAAGTATAATATGTATGAAATTAAAATCATAGCATTAGCATGGTGGAATGGTTTTGTCTAAACCTGCCTGGTTAGTTACAATCCTCGAGTTGAAAATCTCTCACCAAGCACATCTTGGTGTGTGTACTTTGGAGCCAATCCTTCTAGGTTTAGTGGGTTTACCATCTTGGACCATATGGTTATTTAACATCAGGCTGAGTTTCGAGCGAAACGCTAAAACATATAAGTTATTACAAATATAATTGTACATGTGTCTATGGAGCGAATTAAAACTGCAATTTTTTTTTTTTCGTAACTGTACCTACACTGTTGGCCTGGCAGGGCCTCTACAGTTTCACCTGGACTACGGAAACTGCAATAATTACGCGGGCTTGATATATTATGTAACCTTATTGTTTAATTTTTTAGGTCGATATGAAATCTGCCATACCTTCACTCGACTTCAAAGTGAACTGAAGGTGGTTCAAATTTCTCCGTGGGCCAACGGCAGCTGATGTGCTTAGCTCGGGCCGTACTTAGATCAAATAAGATATTGATTATGGATGAAGCTACGGCTAACGTTGATCCTCAGTAAGTAATCTTTTCATGGGTATATAATTGCATATATAATTAAGTACAATAATTACTATGCATTTTTTTTTTCATTTTCAGGACCGATAATTTCATTCAACAAACGATACGAAGACAGTTCGCATCGTGTACTGTATTAACAATTGCACATCGTCTCAATACAATTATGGACTCGGATAGAGTGTTAGTAATGAGTAGCGGAGAAGTCGCTGAGTTTGATCATCCCTACAATCTTCTCTCTGATTCCAATAGTCACTTGTCGTCTATGGTCCGAGAGACGGGAGAAAAGAATAGTTTGAAATTATTCCAAGTAGCCAAAGACGCTTATTTCCAGAGCAACCTAAAAGAAAATGCAAGATGAAATTAAATTTAGTGATCGTTAGTTAAATGAGATATGCTATTAGTAAATAAAAAAATATATAATTTAAAATTGGTGAATCTTGATATCATATAAGCTCACGTTAAACAATACGGTAACACTAAACGAACTATTTTTTTTTAATGACAGTGTGTAATATGAGAATCCTGAATATCATATAATTTAATTTACATGTTCAACATACTTTTTTAAAATATGTCAATAATAAAATTACATTCACGTCGTTTATCACGTGAACAGAAACAGAACAGACATAGCACATGACGTCACAGCTTCCGAAACATTGTTCATTGACGAAACATTGACATATTTATACGGAAGAAAAATAGTGGTGATTAGAATAGTTTGACGTCATTACACCATCATAGTATGAAAGGTTATTAAGAGGACTATTTAAAAATAATAATTTAAATATATTTTGCAATGTATGTGGTTTTTTTTGTAGTTGTAATAGCTATAAACTAAAAGTATTTTCATAAAATGTCTACATCCTTATTTAAAAATTGCAGATGGTACTATTATGTCTATAAGAAGAAAAAAAACCAACCATTCTAAATAAATGTTACATTTGTTACTTTTCTTTTTTTATTAAATCGATAAACGTTCTTTAACAAATATATCGGACTCTCGTACCATTACATTTACCAACACAATAAACGTCGACGTGGGTGATAACATCGGAAAACTCTATAGCCAAGGAGAAATATAATCAATACTAATCCCAGTAAGAATCCATGTACTTTGTGTTCGGCAAAGAATACTTCCCATTTATCATCAGTGCAGCCGCCACGACAACAACCCATTTTACTCTACAGAGTTCCATTATCAGTTATGCCATGGCAACTAAATACTATTTTGTTTAACTATACTTTAAAGCAGCAAAACATTATGATATACTACGACGTAATTTTGAACGGACCAAACCTGACAAATTGTATGTCAATATGATTTACATAAAGTTTCAATTTTTTGTTTTTCGTATGAGGTAAAAAGGTTTTGATCCGCAAGGTTTTGACCACAATTACACCCGACATTAAATGGCGGTATAGTCTAAAATTGTAACGCCCTGAATTTATAGGACGACTGGCTCTCAAGTGTAGCTAGTGGACCACATCGATTGGTGCTTGGCGACAGATTTTCAACTTACCGTGGTAGCTAACTATCTAGGCATGTATTAAAAAAATCGCTACACTTCCCTCATTCTAATACGATACAAGAAAATAACAATAATATTACTATTAGCGTAGTATATGTACAGTGATACCAAACATATTAAGCTATTTTAAGGTATACCTACAGAGATTTAAAGGATGCATTAGAAACTCTTGCATAATAAAATGTCACTACTGATGTAATTAAAAAATTAATTCACTGTATACGTCGCTTATTAGTGATTAGTGAGATTAGTGTTATCAAATAAAATATGTGTTATTATGAAATGTACTCTCATAAAATTGTGGTATGGTTTATATTACAAGATCATCAAATAAATATTAATAAAGTTAAGTGTATTTAATATACACACATAAAACAGATATTAATTATTATTCTGAGATTTTTTTTTTATATTATAGGGGGCAAACGAACAGGTGGGTCACCTGATGGTAAGTGATCACCGCCGTCCATAGATACTAGCAACACCAGGGGAGTCGCAAGTGCGTTGCCGGCCTTTTAAATATGTGGGCCTCCGGCGCTCTCACTGACCGAACGAAACGCAACAGTGCAACCGCTGTTACTTCACGTCGGTTTTCTGTGAGAGGGTGGTACTACCCCAGGCGAGCCGTCCCATTCATGCTGAAACCAGTTATAGCTTCAGCGTAGCTCTAACACCTACAAATAATAGTAATATTCAATTAATTATATTCATAATTGTTTACATACCTATAGCATTCCCTAAATGGAAACAACAATGGTGGATTAAATAATATAACTAACCAGAAGAAAATAATTTTAAAGCTCCCCAATCCAAAAAATCTTTTCAAGCGATGATAGTCTAATGGTTAGCTTCTTTGAACACGACACTCAATCGTCGTATGAATGAAGTAAAGTTTTCGGTGAAGAAAATTTCATGATGAAACCACAGCACGGTGGTAGCGCTTTTTTTAAGTCCTCCTGGTTAGCTACCACTTTTAAGTTTCAGAATTTGTCACCAAGCGTTTGTAGATATATTTTGGTACTTGCGCTTGAGAGCCAGTCGCCTTCTGGGCTTAGCATATTTACCACCTTATACCACATCGGTATTTAACATTGGATGTGATTGTGATCAAACTCTAAAACCTATAAAGTATAAATAAAAAACAAAATGTAATATTCATCTTTATGTATATTCTTATAATAAGTGGGTAAATGCATAAATGAACATAAAATTAGTGTAGATGAAACATATTTTTTTAATCATAAATGTCAAGGTAATTTACTAAGCATTGATGTGGAATAAGAATACATGAATAAATGAATGAAACTAAAGTAAATTTAGTGTGCAAACCTTGGTCGTTTTTTTTTAATTTGTAAAAATTAGCTTTAGTTTTTAATAAGTACTTTCTTTTGATATTGTTATTATTGTCACATGAAAAATAATAAGCATTTTATATAATTAACTCTACCCTTTACTAAACTAGCTTTTATACATCTTACGGGTTAGTTTATAGCAAGTGTTAAGTGATAGAGCACTCGAATCTGACCAACCAGTCAGATAATAATCGACTTCTGTACTTCGTGTTACGTTTTCTGAATTCGGAATATAGAATGAAATATCGGTATATTGCTGGCGTTTTCTTTTTCGAGTATTACCAATGAATATCAAGTTACTTTGTTAGTAATTTTCGAGGTGGAATTTGGAAACCATTACAATTGACAGATACAGATGTCGGAAACAATCTTAGCGGTGGTTGACGTATTTCATCTGCACTGCGCTCATCATGAATGATATTTTAATGAGCATATAGATAAGAATAAGAAAACACTATTTATCCGTGCTGTGATTTTTAATGTATCAAACTGAAAGACGGACATCGTTGATTCGTTCCCGACAAAGACAACAATTACTTTTGAATTTGTGATCTGATTTAATTAAATATATAACATTATGAAATAATCTGTTTATCCCATGAAATGCAAAGATGACACACGAATACGAAAAAAGTCTCGGATCCTAGGAAATAATAAGTCTGAGAAAATCAAAACCATCGCCTATTAACACGCTATGTGTCGACGTAAATTCAAAACGTTCAATGAGCTCGATATTACGGTAAAGTATAAGCTGTGGTAACAAAATATAGTATGTATGTAAAGCATATTTTAATACTCGCTTGGCTAGCTATTATCTTTCTTAAGTAGACACTATTATCGAAATATTCGACAGCTGCACATGACATGCAGTTCCATTTGGCATATTTACGGACACAGAAATAGTACGAGATTATTTTCCAACGCTAATCTCATAACTTCATAAAAATTGTATCTACTGATAAATCTATAGATATAAATATAATTGAAGGTCTGTTGCGTCTCCAGGCTAATTCCAGAAATGTTATTATCGACCTCGATCGATCTTGGTTTTCCAAAGTAATAATAAAATCTAACGGAGGTATAGTTATCGCCAAACTTCTAGTTCGCTCTGAAGTTGCTGCAAGTAGCGTCGCATTAAACAAAAATTAAATAAAACAGACAATATCTTTAGCATCTTATATTTCATAAATATTGTCATTTTGATTGAAATTGCCCAATCCAATGCGTGTTGCGATCTTACAGCGAACTAGAAGTCTATCTAATGAACCTATAACTTAAAGTAAATTGAGTAATAAGACTATAATTTAAAAAAGACTACATATAATACATAATTGTAACAAAACCACTTATAAGTAAGCGAAGTCGATGGTACTAGCTACTCCTAAAATATTATGTCACTCACCTAAATCTTATGTGCATATAAATTGTTAATAATTGCTTTGTGTATCGCGAAAATTACTTTGTGTCATAGCTGTAAATGAATTAGACTTTTTTATGTTATTAATTTTCCTCAGCATCGTCTACAAATCTGACATCGATAAAGAGACCAGGAAAGGTATACAATGACCATCAAAAGCACAACAGTGATGTACAGGACATGCGGGTTACTAAATATAGAATCGTTACAACAAATTTCAGTCCTCCTCACAGCAACTCATATTTAATAAAGTAAACAATTTTTCTATATTATAGAATTCTTCAAATATGAATTGTTAAGGTATAATAGGGCATTTTTCATGTTTATTAATTTATTGAACATTTTATCCCTTCATTTCACTATTATAATATTACTATTTTTAACATATTTTGACAATGACAGATAGTATATATATTTGAACTTTTGTATATACAGAATATAAATGAATATAGGAAAAACTGTCGGTAATCTACATTTGTTTTCTGTGGTGATTTTCTTGTTTTATTGTAATACCTTTTCTAGCGCTCTTTAAGTTGTCGCCAAGCATCTATAATTAGTTTCCGGTGACTTAAATTTAGAGCCAGTTTTCCTTTAGGCCACATCGTCGCTTAATATTAGGTGAGATTTTGGTCCTTCGCAAAAAACATGTGAAGTATGAACAAGATTTAAAAAATATTTTGTACATATGTTAGTCTATCTTCAAGTCCGTTCGTCGCTATCATAGAACACGATGTTGAAGTTACCTTCAACAATCATAGACTGACAGTAAATTAAAAAAAAGAATTCACTAACGACTTTCTATTTATAATAAAAATATTAATTCAGGACCATATTTTTTCTGTTCTATACTTCCACTCAAACTTAATCAATGTTCCTCATTTCGCACGAAACGTTTCATGTCTTCATTTATAATGCAGCTACCAAGCAATGGAAATCAATAACGGTGCCCGTTTTCACCACGCCATTCGATTTCAAAGTCGACGTATTAATTGTACCATTGTTAAATTTTACCTTGTTTGATAGTAAAATATACTACGAAATTCTTCCTAAATCATTTTTTATACACTCAGCTTACAACGTACAATAGTTTTACATCACCATCTTATGAACTACAGGTGTTGCCAATAATTACTTCCAAGAATAATCAAACAGTTAATCATAGACGAGCTAATGTTAATGTTACATATTATATTCCAACCACCATTATTTATTTCAGCGACGGGCCACTTATATCATCCGTCTGAAACAGCTGTCATTGATATCAAGTTTCGAACCGATGATGGCTCAGTTGGTAGTGTGTTCGAACACAGAGTTGAAGGACGTAGGTTCGAATCCAAGCAACTGAGTCGGAGCTTTCGGTGAAGGAAAACATCGTGATGAAACCATAGCATGATGGTAGGACTTTTTCTAAGTCCATCTGGCTAGCTACCACCCTCAAGTTGAAAATCTGTCGCCAAGCAGTTGTTGGTGTGTTCCGGCTGCTGCACTTGCGAGCCAGTCTCCCTCTACGTTAAGCGTGACTTACCATCTTAGACCACATCATCATTTAATATCAGATGAGATTGTGGTCAAAACGTTTGCCTATAAAGAATTAAAAAAAAGTATTTGCACTAAAATTATATAGTAAATCAACTTTTCCAAAATGTTTTAATTTATGTGTGAAAAATTAATAATGCTTATACTGGAATATTATTTTGGATATATAACTATACTATAGGATTGGTACCACGCAGACCGCAGGAACCACCCAGGTAAGGCTACCAGAAAGAGAGAAGAGAGGGTTAAATGATTCCATTTAGTTTTGGTTTGAATGTAAGTTTATTGTGACATTGTTTAAATATAAGAAGTAGTTTAAAAATTACTACTAATTCTTTTATCTTTATGTATTTAAAAAAATACTCTTACACAATTGTCGGACTATACTTATAAAAATACATATTAAAATATACTACGATATGCTACAATGCCTTGATTGTCGTATAAAATGTGTGTAAATAAAAAATTGAGCTATATCTAGTTCATTTTTAAGTGTTTTTTTTTTTGGATTCTGTTGAGACATAAATAGAATAGTTACTTTAAAAGTGCCATAAGTAAAAAAAAAAGTTGATAGAACATAATTTTAATCAAAAGTATAAAAACATGCATATTTACAAACCAGTTTTCTTATAAATATATTGATATGAATCATAAATGCAGTAACATTAAATAAGGGATTATCGTTCATAGCAAAAAACGAAAATCTGAAATCGATTTAATGATGGTATTACACATAAAACTCGCTGCATAAACCGTGTCGAGTGAATTCCAATAATTTGCTATACGTATACTAGAACTAAGAATTTACATTAAAATGACTGGAACTCCCCGATTTGATTTATGATGATCAATCATCCTGATCAATCATACGCGAGTTCCTGACTCACGTACATCGCTTTAAAAAAATAACAAAGAATTATAACCTTGTGCTTATCAGGAAATTAATATGATTAGTTACAAGTTTAAACAAAGAAAACACATTGATAACGATAATCAATCCATTGTAAAAAACAAAGTTAATGATACATCTCCATAATAGGCTAGGTATTTAAGTTCAAAAATAAATTTTTGCTTATGCCCGAGTGAAATCCAGCCATTTTCATTAGTTTTATAACAAAAATAGTTTCATACAACTAAATAAAGCATATAATTAATTTAAGTCCATTTATGTTAATTGTATATTATAAAAGAGTATTTTATTAACTAATTTTTCCTAACAAAGGCTTCATCACTGTGGATTATTATCATTATAATATTTATTTTTAGCTACTTCAAAGAGAGTTTTACTCATGCTTTCACCTGTTTCTCTGACCATAAAACTAAATATACTGTTAGGGTTCGACAACAAGATGTGCGGGTGATCGAATTCAGCAGCAATGCCCTTATCCATGACGAGCACGCGATCTGAGTCCATAATAGTGTTCAGCCGATGTGCGATTGTGATCACCGTACAGGATGCGAACTCTCGACGGATTGTTTTCTGTATAAGAGCATCCGTCCTAAAAAAAAATCAATTAGGTATATTGAACAATGAATAAGCTCTAGACGGATTGTCTTCTGAACAAGAGGATTTGGACTAAAAAATACAATTAGGTGCATCTTACAAATAATAAACTCTCGATAGATTGTCTTCTGAGCAAGAGGATTCGGCCTAAAAGACACAATTAGTTGCATTTTACAATGAATAAACTCTCGACGGATAGTCTTCTGCATAAGAGCACCCGTCGTAAAATAATACAGTTAGGTACATTTTACAATTAATATTAACAATATTTCTTCATTGAGATTTAAGCTATAATAATAATACGAGTATATTTATTAGTATTTCTATTTAATACTGCGCAACATGGTTTGTCGATGGAAAAAAAAACCCAATAAATTCGATGACGCTATTCAAATCTTATTTGCTAGTTATATAGATGTTACTTACTGCGGGTCAACGTTTGCTGTGGCTTCATCCATAACAAGAATTTTATTTGATCGTAGAATGGCTCGTGCAAGGCATACTAATTGACGCTGGCCCATTGAAAAATTACTACCACCTTCGGTAACTTTATAATCTAGTGCCGGTATAGATTCTTTTAGTTCGACCTGCAAAAATAATTCATTTTGAAATGTAGTTTTAGCTTGTTTTTTTATATATTTAACAATGTTACAAATTTAAAAATTAATGACGATTCCTATTTAAACTCACGTTGGCGTCAGTACTAGTCGTGAAACTGTATCACAGGCGCCAGAACACACTTTACACATTTCAGGTAGCCGTTAAGTACAGAGGGTTAATTACTAGTAAGGACTGTATTTGAGCTTGAGTGACTAATATTTATAATTGATGTGTTGTAGGTGAATATATATTTAATAATGATTAAATGGCCACCGGAAAAGTGCATAGATATTAAATATAGGAGTCGCGTTGACTAACTTAACAATATATTGAATTTGTTGTATATAATAATAGGCTGAAAAATGTTTTTTGGTTTTAGTTTAGGCAATTTTTTAATTTCATTTTTACTAAACGGATTGGGTTCGGTTATATGTTAAGATGACTGTTCTTTAAGTGTAAGTGATTGTCGACTTAGAAATTAAGAATTACCAACATTTGTTGCAACAATTAAATTGTTGATTGAAAATGTTACCACATACCTGTTCCAAGGCTCTCCATATTTCGTCATCACTGTAATGATCGAATGGGTCCAAATTGTAACGGACCGTCGCCGAAAAGAGAACAGGTTCTTGTGGAATTATTGATATCTTTGTTCTTAAATCCTGAAATTTTATTTATTTATTTATGAAATTATATTTATTATTTTCAATTATATGTTACTAGTTGACTCCCGTTCCGCTTCGTTGGGCATTAAAAATGGCCAAGGGTCAACCGAAGAAGCAAGTAGTAAAAATAAGTATTCTAGAATCATTTACGCAAAATTCCGCATTGAATGGTCATAGTCATATACATATACGGTCAGTAGTTTTAACGTGATTTAGCCTCAAAGGAACTGTATTATAGAAAATTATAAAATAAAATATAACCTTCTTGGCGATTCCATCTGTATCAAGTCCATCTATTTTAATTTTTCCTTGAATTTTGTATAACCGGAACAATGCCGATATTAGTGATGATTTTCCAGCTCCAGTTCTTCCGACAACACCTACCTAGAAATGTTTATATTACTAAGTAGGTTTGAGCTTCTGCATCTATGTATAGATAGGTGTTTAGACGAATTTATGAATGTAAAAAAACGGCACACAAAGAATGAGATAAACAGCTTTTCTTTTAAATAGGGTAATGAAAGATTTTGGTGATAATTAAAATAATCATTTACCTTCCAACCATTTTTAATATCAAAATTTAAATCATTTAATACTGGAGGATCATCAGGTCCGTAATTTAAGAATACATTCTCGAATGTGACTTGACCTTTTGGCGGCCAATCTTTAGGAGGTTGCGTGGCTGTAAATAATACAATAATATTATCGGCTAATCTTAGCAAATTATGACGCGCTATCTTAAAAAGATACGAGAAGCATTCATCAAGTACTTTCTAAAGAGTTTATATCATTATTTATTTTTTCTCCCTTACACGTATCAAATAAACTTTTTTGTCAATACAGTAACGATTTTCTTTTAAAATATCACCAGTGACAAAGACGTTGAGGAGTAATGGGTTAGCATGGTATTAATATATATCATGAGGAGAGATGAAAGCCATGTAATTAGAAAAGCTTTTTAGTATGAAGATGCACGGATATAGGATTATAGGAAGACCGAAAAAGGTATGGATAGATTGTGTTAAAAATGATGTGTGTATAAATGGTGTGAATATTGAGAGGACATCTGACAGGGGAGAGTGGAAAATGGAAACTTGTTGTGCGGATCGAATTTAGGGTAAGAAGATGACGATAACGCTTTTCTTTTACTGGCCGTGTCAATAGCTTCAAAGTCAGTTTACGACTGATAACATAAATGTCTGATATGTTTAGTAACTGAGATCAACACTGCAAGAGTGACGGCACGCTTGTTCTTGACATTTAACAATAACAGAAGCAAGGCGACTGTTTTAGACCTCATGTCTCTTTCTTAGAAATTTCAGCACATCATAAATTGGGTTGGAGTCTTTTGTAAACTGATAACAAACAATAATACTTATAATATTTACTAACATCTGAATTATGAGCATACTTTTTCATACAAGAGAATGGCTATTGGCCTATAAGACAGTATCAATGTATGATTTTTAAGGTAAATCAACCAAATTGAACTAATTTGTACTATGCTATAGGGAGTTTTACGATACAGCGAATGACGTTATAAAGAGTATACACTGTAAATATAAATTTTATTGTCCATCATAATATGGAAAATATTAATTAGTGTGTAGAGCATTCGTAAGTACTAATTAAGTTAGTCGTATCTAAATTAATGAATATTATTTCCAAAGATAAATTACTCATACATAAAATAATACTCTAAGAAAAGTAGTAAATTTGTTATAGAAACTTGTATAATAATATAAATTCAGCTCCCGCACTAGAGCTCAAGCTCTATATTATCGGGGTCTTTACAAATAAGCACTTAATGAGAACAGAGTACACCTAGACTCAATAAATAATTGACCTGTGTTGAATTAGAACCGATAGCGCATAACGCGGTGGCGGTAGTTAGGCAACCGCTTAAAACATTGCACTGTCTGTGATAATAAATTCTAAGTGCATAATTTCTTACTCTTTACGTATGGTAACCATACAGCAGATATATCTATCTAGAAATAGCTAACTGCATGTATAAATAAAATGATATACTCGTAGATCTACCGTAGTACGCGTATCAGCGATGTGTATTTTCTTACCGTGGAAAAGTGGGGCAAGCGGTGAAGTCCGCATGCGCAGAACAACGAAGACAAAGTCGGGTGTATCAAATAGTATACTATATACATGTTTAACACCCAGACACAAAACTGACAATTGTGCTTACTTATCACATGAAAATCAGTCATATGCAGGGATCGAACCGCGATTAACGGTACAATAATATAACTTACTACCTCTACCATTACTATCGCTAAAAAAAAGTGTTTGCACGATTGAAAAAAATAAAATAATAAGCATATATAAATAATGAATGATTCTCTTACGTCCATGGTCCATATTTTCTTCGGTATCTAGTTTAGTGTATTCTAAAATTCTTTCCACAGCTGTCATCTGTCCTAAAAAGTCAGCGGTGAACCGTGCCGCCATCTGTAGCAGTGTCGTTAGCACCGATGACTGACTGACAGCCAGTCCCACACTGCCCACCGGGACCACTGACCCTATTTTTCAACTAGTATTATTAAAAAGGTTTTTTTTATACTTTACAGGTTAGCGTTTGACCATAATCTCATGTGATATTAAATGATGAAGTGGTCTAGACACGCTAAGCCTAGAGGAAGATTGAGTCTCAAGTGCAGCTGCCAGAACATACCAACAGATGCTTGGCGATAGATTTACAACTTGGGGGTGGTAACTAGCCAGTCAGATTTAGAAAAAGCCCTACCACCATGGTACGATTTCATCACGATGTATTCCTACACCGAAAGCTCCGACTCAGTTTTAAGGATTGGAACCTAAATCGCTTTACTATTATTTATTAACGATTCAATGTCTAGGTTAAAGTTTAACAGAGTTAACATAAAATCGGTAAAAAGTTTAAGTAAAGGGATTAGATGTCAATATTAAAATTATCATAAAAAATAATATACGGCTCATAATTAATAGAAAATAAAATTCAAATTTCGTCGAGTACGTAATCTTGTTAATAATATAACTGAATTTATATTCAACAAATAAGGTTTCACTTACCAAAATCAATCAACAAGAAGATCATCATAATAACTCCAAGATATACTAAGCAAAGCGTATCCAAATATAAACCAAAGGCAGTGGAACCCCCGATGAACGTATAAAATGCGCTGGAATGAAGATTCTGAAATTAGAAACAAATGTTAAACGTTCGTTAATAATGTTTCGAAAAAATCACCTGAACTGTGTACCTGACGGTAAATAGACTTAAATTTAAAAGACAACATCGACAACCAACCATCAGATTACCATCATCAATCAAAATTATCATATTGATTGAAAAATATAATAGGTAACTAGATAACGTTATTGAATAATCCCGAAATATTCGGCAACGTAGCAGAGAGACACCATGGCATATAAGCCGTAGAATGCATGATAATATCATATTATATAATAAGCTGCAAACACACGAATATATACACAATACACAATAAGTAAACTATAATACTGATTACTTTGTAACTGGTTGTACTATAAACTGCTAATTTGTCAAGTGATGCATAAAAATCAATATTATTACGTGTAATTATGAAACATTATCAATTGATTAAGATATTGCTAGAAGTATTAACGTACTTGTGCGCTATCGAATGTCTGAAGAAGTCTCTCTTGAGAATTGGAGCATCTAATTGTCGACAGTCCAGAAATTGTTGAGTTGATCATTCCAAATACGGGACTCTTTGCTGTTAGTGGATAAATGAAACGAAAAAGTTTTATTAAACTGGCGGTTACATTTCTAAAGTTAATGAGGAAAATAAAATACCGATAATTGAATACTTACTTGTGCCCTCCAATCTTTTTACAGCCTGCGCAGTGTTTAAATATAATCGCAATAGGGTGATGAATATTATTAACAAGAAAAATGTAGGAATTAGCGTCCAAGGTAAGGCGATTGCATTCAACACGAGTACACTTGCCATCCATAGATACATTTGTATTGTTTCTAAAAGACTTCGCGGTAGGAACTCATCCATTGCACCCATGTCTTTTGAGAATCGGTTAAGTACACGACCTGTGATCACATACAATAAATCATGTTAATGCATTTTCAATTTTAAATATGTTCTACAGATTTTGTCATAATTTGTATATACCTTATTAAAATAAAAATCTTAGTGAAGAAGTAAAAAAAAAACAAGTAAACAAACTAAATACAAACAGAGCCATCGTTGTTTAATGAGTAAAATTACTACATATATAGTAATTGTTAATTTCCTACCTACAAACCAAGGTATTTAAAACTGGACGAGGAGTATATTAAATCTTGCCCTTAAATATGTAAATTTTAAATTCTTGATAAATTATATCATATATGTCGGTCCAAACAAATTTGTTAATGTCACATAAAGTATAAAACATTTAAAACAAAACATGACTGCGCTGCAAAACCCGACTAACATTTTTAACCAAAATTAGTCAAGTACATAATTTGTTATAAAACCTAAACCACAACAGAAAGAAACAATTTAATATAAATAAAGATATCTCGAAATACTAATACAAGATAAAGAACTAAAAATAAAAGCCATCTTCTAAGCAACAATTAAAAAATAAAAATAACCATCCACTAAGTAACAATTAAAAAATTAGTGTAAGTATAAATTAATATTTTAAATGCAAAGAGAAAATATCAAAGTTCAAAAATTCTTGACCCAGTTTTGGAAGTGTCATTGTTTTAAATAATGTCTTTTAGCTGTGATTTAGTTTTTGTAACAATTTATAGATTTAACTAATTTCGGTCAAAGATATGCTATGTATATATGCTTGTTCGGTTAAAAATATGTTTATAAACGATAAATCTGCTATAATCAAAGCATATTACGAACCATATTCAGTGCTCGTCAGTAGAAGACCGCTCTGAATATAGCCGTAAGTTCGGGCTTGAGTTTAATATCGTCAACAATTTAATACAGAACAATGTTTAGATGGTTTTATAGTAATCTAAAATTGGCGTATATTTATCCTTAAGGAATCTCGATATTGTATACATAACATCATACGTATTCACACCTACATTGATATTCTGAGCATTTACATTCAGAGCGGTCACAAAGTTTGACGCGGACTATACTAAGAATATCGATTTTAAATAATAATAGAAACAAATGAAGTACAGTGATTGGTCGAATACATATGGTTACATATGTAAATTTATTAGGCGAACACGTGCTGCGTTGAAATGCATTTCATTGATTAAGCACTTGTTTCTTATAGCCTGTTTTTATTTATAGATTGTAGCAATTATTGCGATATGCTATTTTCGCTACAGCAATGATTGGTCGTTTCAAAATCAAAATCAAAAGAATAAATGTTTTATTCATTTAGGCCCTAAAAAGGCGCTTATGAAAGTCAAAATTACCACCGGTTTGGAAAACAACCCCGTCATCGAAAAGAACCGACAAGAAACTCGATCGCGTTTATCTTTATAACATATATGGATGTATCTTTAAAATTACATTACACGTTACAATCATTTTTTGTAGATGCACAGAGAAGAGTCAATTCAAGAGTCATCACCATCGTTTACATATCCGTCCACTCTATAATTAGCCCTTTGATACCAAAACACGCTTGACATGGCATTTCAACTTCCAGTATGTCAACGTATAAAACAAATCCGATTTTTACGGACCATTAAGCGATCGGTATTGTAACAGATTTCATCTCTAACCACGCTATAAGAAGTTTCTCATAAAAACTAATTAAAACTCGAAGACTTACCAGAAGGATTAGTATCGAAAAATCTCATAACAGTTACAATTAATTTGGTATATACTGTATTGTGAAGATTTTCCGAAGCTCTCATAGTCATGACAACGAAAGATAAAATTCTCAGTTGTGAAAAGAGTATCAGACCCAGTAATACACTTCCATAAATATAAAGATATTGTGCATTTGTCAGAGTGCCAATTATTAAGTCCAAACCCGATTCTGTAACAAAAAAATCTATATTATACCATTTCGTTTAGGCTTTTCTTTGTTAACAAAATACATACATGTACTGTAAAACTCTAACTTACTACAAAGTAAAAGGTTAACTTATACCTACACCTTTCCAATGCTTACTAATAATGAGGAGTTAAATTCATATATGTTCCCGATTACACAATGTTAGAATAAAAATGATACTATACTAATGAAGGAATATCTACTATCTTTTATTTATTACATTATAAAACTTAAAAATAATGGTAAAACATGGAAGGTAAATATAAAAGAAAAACTTACATGTATGGGTCTGCGTATGCAAATACAAAGTTATTGATACTTTTATATTTCTCAATTTTCATACATATATTAATTAGGTCCTTACATATATAATTGTCGTATTGTCGAACTGGTGGTCAATTTGATCTTAAATATATGGTATTTGATTAGGAATATCAAATTTTAATTCCTTTCAAATTTTGGCTTGTGTATTTGTATTAGTGTGTATATTTGTATTTCAAATTTAGTGATTCACTTGTTTTCGCACTAATATATATATTTTTGATATAGGTAGTTCTTTTCACAAAATGGAAATATCGCGTTATTTACGAATACGAATTTCACCCTAACATCAGTGTTGCTGAAACAGCTCGACAAATCGGTACCGCATGAATTGAATGAAGCACACGAAGAAACACTCATTGAGTGCTGCGTCACGATAGCGAACCGTCATAATGACGAGGGAATTTTGAATCGTATCGTTATGACAATTTGATATTGATGACAATCGGAAATGCTCATCACATTGGTCGAACCCAGGAGAACCGGCCAAATTCTGTTCCAAGCGTACGTTGACACAGAAAAGCTACTGGTGAGTGTTTGGTGGAACAATGCTGGTTCAAGACACTACAGCTTCCTAAGATCTCACCAAACGATTACAGCACATCTCAATAATTGCAAACCATAATGGAAAAGCTAGCTGTAAACAACCGATATTTATATAGCTTACAATATTTATCATCATAAAATGGACCTTGCTTGTGACCTCTGACATTTTAAATTTTATCTTTGTACATAGGGATCAAACAATAAAATAAATTATATTTCGCATAATATTAATGTTTATAGTATATATGTATATAATAAATATACTTTGTGATTGGTGTTCGACCAGAAATTGTCCTGCTTTTTGAAATATTTGATTTATTATGTTAGTAAATTAGACTTTTCTGGTGAAAGCATTAATTTTCATATTAATAATAATACAATGCATAATTGTTAAAGAAATTACGTATTGGATTATTGAAAAAAAAACAACAACGTACCTGGCTCTGTACCCTCTGGTAATGATTGTTCATATTGATCGACTTGATTAGTCCTGAAATATATTAAAATATGTGAATTAAAAACACGAATAGATCATGCTAGATTGTTTACAAAATTACCCTAACTAGCACTTTAAAATGCTGTACTCGTATGATTGGTAACGTAACAAAGAAATTGATTCAACAAATTGTATCAAATAAAAATAACTAACATCTTAACTAATATTATAAATACCAAAAAGTATTTATTGTTGATGTTATTTGTTACACTTTCACGTGTTATTTACCGGCCGATAATTATAAAATATGCATATACTTTATGACGGGCACAGAAAAAGATATAGGATACCTTGAAAAAAAAAATCAATTCCAAGGCTTAGATCAAATCTTCATAAAGGAAAACAAAGCCGCGGACAGAAGCCAGTTATCTATACTTCTAATGTTATATGTAATATGTAGATCTACATAATATCAGAAATGAATATAAATTGTTTTAAACATAGGACATAGCCTATTCACATATCAACTATTTTATACAATTTACAAATTAATTTACCTTCATAATAATATATTTTTTTAACAATAATTGCCAAAAAGGACAAAAAACGGAAAAAAAAACTGCTAGTGAACCTCCTGAATCAGATTTGCAGGAAGAAATCGTCGTGGCTACGACAGACCTGAAATTAGAGCCTGTGGAAGTGCAATACACGCAAACATCGCAAGCAAGCCCGTCATTTGAATTCTTACCATCTGTTATCGAAGAATCAAATATACACATGTGGCATCCATACGAACATAGGAAGTTGAAGTTATAGTGGTACAACAAAATAGCCCCAACGGGGGTAGATACGAGGCGCGCGCGGCCCTTCGTAAACATTAAGCCAAATCATACATCACAACATGACAAACATGTTCTCATGTTGTGCTGACACTGCTTAGGTGGGATAAGGGTAAGAAGATGATAATGATAAGTATTCACTTACCAATAACTTAACCAGTAATCGACTGTCGTTGCGGCACCCTGTGTTATCATTAATGATCCAAAAGCAAGTATCAACACGAACACCGACCCAACTGAAGTTAGGTATTTAAATAGAACTTCCCATTTCAATGTGCCTTTAGCCCTCTCTTCGGCTTCAAGGACTTGAACCTTTTCACTTTCATCATTTTCCACGCTCTTTTGAGAGATTTTTGATACGGTTCGATGAAACGATGGTTTTCGGTTCTGTTTTAACAATAATACTCAATAATTTCTGTATGCGTGTGTTCGTAATACTTCTTCCCCTAAACGATTTGACCGATTTTATTTTTTTTCTTTCTTTGAACTTCCTCTGTTACCGTGACGGGTTATTTCCACCGTACTATTTGGGCGAGCACTTTGAGCACTCAGTTGTATGGTAACAAGCTCAAGGACGGCAAAAGTATTGGACCTTGACTTGGGCTAATGCCTTGAATGCAACAATCGTGATTTGATCTAAGCTAACCAAGCTAGCGAAAATAATTATACTTGCATGCGTTTATGAGACACGGATAGGGCTGATTTAAATGTTTTATTTTTGTATTTATGGGGTCACCTGAATAGCTTTAGGTATAGTTGGAACCATTGGCATAATTCACGAGATCTAGGTTTTTTTGTCTAACCAAATATAACATAAAGATACTAGAAAAAATATTTTTCCCAGTATCTTTATGTTTTTAATTTAATATCTGTTTTTATGTTCATAGCTTATTAGGGTATATGATCAAGACAACGTCTGCCTGCCGGGTCTCTTTACTCTTTAATCTATACTTTTATACGAAGTGGGCATTGTATTGGGCTTATTGAACGTAATTAATACAAATTCATATACAAAAATATTGACAATACTTCAAGATATTTTTGGATAAAATGCAAAACTTATTGTGATTATTAAATATTTAATACAAGACTAACTATATAATCTGAGTTTGTCACAATTCCTATACATTTTAATTTATATCTTAAAGCACAACAATAATTTTTGAATGAAATAATCTTATTATTGTTAGAGAATAGAATATAAACAATAAAATTATATACTCACAATTGCCGGTTCATCATTATCAGAATTGTCATTTTCTTGATTTGATAGTAAATTAGAAAATTCAGTTCCAGTTTTGATTAATTCCTGGTACGTTCCCACATTTTCAATGGATCCCTAATTTAAAAAAGAAAATGAAACCTATGTTTTATACGCTGTAGGTTTAAGTGTTTTGATCGCAATTTCACCTGATGTTAAACAATTTACTCTAAGATGGTAACAATAGAGTCATAGGGGAACTCTTAGAACTCATCTATAGGCGCTTGGCGATAGATTTTCAATTTAAGGTTGGTAGCTAGAAAAGCCTTACCACCGTGCTATGGTTTCATTACAATGTTTTCGTTTACCGCAACCTCCGGGTCATTACTGGAGTCAACCCTACGTTAATCGACGTGTTGTTTGAACACATTACCACTGATGTAATTTACAAATATTATAATTAATAAATATGATTCCTATTTATTATGACGAGCCAGTACACAATGAAACTTATTATTTTATCAGAAGCTAGTTTTATAGTAACATTACTTTATTTGAAGTTATTCTTTAATAAAATAATTATGACTGACTGCATCTTATACAATGGTATATATTTGTCAAATTTTTTTTACAGACAAAATTGTATTATTATTGTATATATAACTTACGTCATTTAAAACAACAATCTGATCCGCCGATTTAAGATAATGAATCTGATGAGTAACAAGTATGCATGTACGACCCCGTAAATAACCTTTGATGCATCCTTCGAATAATTGTCTGCCAACATTTGCGTCTACAGCGGATAGAGGATCGTCTAGTAAATATATGTCAGCCTGTAAGTGCAACGTATTATCTTTGAAATTGCCCACAGATATAAATAAATGAAAGACATGTCTCTATAAATAATTTATAAAGTTCACTTACTTCCCTATAGATTGCCCTGGCTAAATTAATTCTAGCTCTTTGCCCACCGGATAACGACACACCTCGTTCTCCAACTAAAGATTGATCGCCGTATGGAAATTGTTTGAAGTCGGGTAACAAAGAACATACTTTACAAACCTGCAGAATAGAGAACAAATTATAAATCGTAAAAAAAAGAGTTATTCTTTTTATTAAAAAATAATATAATTTATAATAAATACCTCTTGATATTTCTGAGAATTGTAAGGTAATCCAAATAGAATATTCTCGCGTACTGTTGCCGGGAACAGCCAAGATTCTTGACAAGCGTATGAAACACTTCCGTGAATACTCAGTTTTCCATCCGACACTGGAAGCTCTCTGAGAAGTAGTTGAAGTATCGAAGTCTGAAAGTTTAATAATAGTTATGACTTACTGCAATATATAATCGTATAACAAAAAGGAAGTATTTTTTTAATAGAATTGCTGATTAATATTTGTAACTAATTTATGCCAAAGTAGTAATAAGACATATTTTCCGTAATGAAAGAATTTCTTAAACATGCTATGATCTTGTGGATTAGACTAAGAGAAGCTAATTTATATATTAGGTGTGAAGTTTGTGGTAGTGTATGTATATATTTCGACAGAAAAAGCAACATCGCTACACTTGTTTGTGCCGCAAAGCAATAGCGTTCCCAAAGCTGTATTCCAGTCTGAACAATATGATAGGCAACATACAGTGATACATTAGTCGTTTCTACCTTAGTCCTTAGGAAAAGCAACTTATTTTAATTGGCCTTAGGACTGCGGTCCTTTGGAAATTGGTTATACATAGCTATAGGCAGCATTTACCATTTAAGTAGATGTTGTATGATGGTGCATAACATAAATAAAATTGCACCGAACACTGTGCGCAAAGTGGAATTTCGTTTAATAATGTTTATGGACAAGTAGATTTGTTAGTTATGAATATATAAAACTATTTTTATTGTAATATGCATAACGATCTGTAAAATTAATCACAGTGTTTCATATAAATGTTACTTGAAATGAAATATACAATGGCATAATGTCATACTCACTTTTCCAGATCCAACAGGACCAATTATAGCGCAAAGTTTTCCTTTAGTAACACGTAATGATATGTTTTTCAAGGTTGAGTTTGTGGTGTCTTTATTCCATGAAGCGGTTACTTTGGCGAGCTCTATAGGATATTCACCTCTGATAGAATCACGAGGTCTTGCAGCTTCTAAAATTTACGATGTAAAATTATTCCGTTGCCTATAGGTTAATATATATGTTTGTAAAGAAAGTTACAATTACAATCTAGTATATGTACATGGCAGACTCAGCAACATTCAAACTCTTTAGAAAAAAGAACGCAAAGACGAAGAAGCAGGATCTAGTCACACTTAGAAATGCAAACATTATCTAAATCCATATTGTCATATTTAAGAAACCAATTACATTTGTGTACAAGAATTGGTCCTTTATTAGTATTCAATTATCTTTATATATAAAATTCCAGCCTGCGTCAGTTTGTAAATCATTTTTTTTTCTCCTTCCTACCTTCCTTCACTGATGACTTGTTTGACTTGACCAATTATAATGTTTTTTTGTAGTGGACCTGTGTGTGTGTGTGTGCGTAGTGCACCTGGATACATTTTAGCTATAGTTGTTGATAGTTACAAATTTAACCGTGAATTTTTGTAATAAAATAAAACATGTACATTCCCAAATATTCGAATACGTATTCACAGTATCTTTGTAATATTTTTTTATATAAAATCTGTCACCAAGCATCATTTGGTGTGTTCTGGCAGCTGCACTTGAGAGCCCTCTCTGGGTTTAGCGCGTTCATTTTAGATGACATCGTCATTTAACATCAGATGAGAACCGTCTCATTTGATCACCAGGTCAAACGATAAAGCCTATAAAGTATTTAAAAAAATAGCTAGTGTTCTAACTAATAATATAAATGCAAATGTGAGCTTATTTGTTTGCTACGCTTTCACACTTTGACTGCCCAACGGATCATCACGAAATTTTACATGTACGTTGTCAGAACAAAGAGACTTTCTATTCGGAAGAAAAGTACTGTTCCTTCGGAATAGGTCAAAACTATATAAACGCGAGTGAAGCCGCGAACGAATATAAGTGTACATTACCTATATTTTATTTTAATACTTACCAACCGAGAGAGTACGTGAAAGGTTATCCTTCTGAGAATATCTTTTGGGTACAACATAATCAGGGTCTGCTTGCTTTTCTTTATTGTTAAACGTGAGCATATTTTTCTGTCCTTGAGTACCAGATGTTAATACCAAATCTTCTCTTTCATCTGGAAGGCAGGCCAATGTTATATATAGATTATACGAGTACATCAAAGTGAAAAGAACCTAACTAATATTTAAATGCGAATGTTCTTTTCTTTGTTATGCTTTCAGAACAAGTCATAGAGTATCTTTCGCCCAGAACTCAACTACAACAACAACTACTACTATAAAATAAATATTAAAAGTAATGCTATCACATTTCTAATGCATAATTAAAACTAACCCATCATCAAGAACTCTTGAATACGCTCCAATGAAACAAACATTTCAGAGATACTCGCTATAGCCAGCGGTAATATCAGTGTTACATTCATTTGAATGACGCTGAAATATTGTTGAATCGGATATATCTGAAATTTTAAAAATTCGTATAATCAATCACTCTCCGCAAAGGATATACTTATAAATGCAAAATATATTATACTTACCAAAGTGGCTGTAACTAAATTACCAGTGAGGACGAGTGTTAAAACCGTCACAAACATTATTGTTCTTTCGGTAAACAACATGAATCCAAGGAACGTACTCCGAACGAACATAGATTTCCTTAGGGAACGCATTTCATTCGATCGAGCTGCTTTTACCACTAATTTGAACGGCTGTTCCCATGCGTACATTTTAATCACCTAAAAATGTAAATATACATCTGTTCGTTTATCCAAGTTAATATTCGAATATAAATTCTTTAAAACAAATAAAGGAAAGTAGTCTCACACATCAGTTAATATTAAACTATAAGTTACCTGTATGCCATTAATGATTTCAGTCATTAATTTGATCCTTTTGTCAGATTTTTGTGCAACCTGCCTTCTTATAATTGCAGTTAGTTTCGTTAGCCCAGCTAAAAAAAAGTGTTAGTAAAATATTTATAACACTTATTATTTTTAAATTATTTTACCTTGATATATTTTATTGATCTATACCTTAATATAAATATATATAAAAAAATTAAAGCGTATATCTACCATTTCAAAATAAACACGCTTACTTAAGTTAATACGGTAAGAAATAGTTTTGAACTTCAGTGATTAAAGTATTTGGACTCCACGTTGATTGACGTAAGTTTGGAATTCATTAATGAGTCGGAGCTTTTAGTGAAGAAAACATTTAATGAAACTACAGCATGTTGGGGGGCCTTTTTTAACGACCGTCTATTTAAACACCGCCCTTAAGTTGGAAATTAGTCACCAAGCAGTATATGTATGTTCCAACAGTGACATTTGAAAACCTGCCCCACTCTAGGTTATGTTTATTTGTCTAGGTTAATCTCTGAAAGAGCGACCCCTATTGTGACAGGAATTTACTTCATAGATTGAGGGTTTTTGATGGAAATCTTACGTAGCCATTTTTAAGGTGTTATTAAAAAAGTTTCGTCGCTTTTTCAATATATTTATATAACTTATAAGATATAAAGATTAGTATTCTTATTCGAAGCGACTAAATATGTACATTGGAACGTGGCTAAGAAAATAATTTAATAACTTATTTACCTTGAACTGGGAGGATTAAGAGAACGACACTGAATAAACCAACGAATGGCGCATATCCAGCAGCGTCCCACAAAAAGTATAAAACAACGGCGGTTTGTATTGGGATTACCCAGATGTTATGCAAAAACATGAAAGCGTAGTCAAATCTTGCAACATCATTTGATAGCAAGTTCACTAGTTTTCCTCCAGCAACTTCACCTATTGACACTTGACTCATACGAAGTAGCTGTAACAAAATAACGTCATTTCTTTACTGTTATCATTTTCTTATACTGCAAATCTAATTAGCTATTTTTTCTAATGTAATAATCTATACTATAATAAAATTATGAAATTGTCGTGTCTGTACGTCGAAAATATTTCGTGAATAAAGAAATGTCTATAGAAATGTAAGCATTTTTTTTAATAGCATGATCACCACGTCGTAGTACATTGAAGAACAGATTGATGGCGCTGTTAGTTTTTTACCTGACAAATATCAATATTTTCTGAAGTTTTTTTTATATATTGTGTCGCAATATTATATTTACGAATACAAATTAATGTTTGATTTCTTTGGTTGGACATCAATTTTGTGATATCTGTAATAAAGGTCACTGATTACGACTATGCTGTTAAATTTTTATTATTTTATTTATCTGTCGGTCCGTAAGTCTGCCTGGTGTATTTATGGTATCTCTCAGTTTATCTGGATTTCATAAACGGTATTCGCGATTTTTATAAAATTTGGACGTAGTAAACTTATGTTATTCCTCAATTTGTATGCTACAAAAATTGTCTATGATATTTTGGATTTCACAAAAAATATTAAAAACAAAAAGATATTTGCATTCTCAACCGATGTTAATAGACATTTTGACCAAGAAATGTATACGACATTTGGAAATTAATAATTAAAATGATTAAAAATATAATTAATGGTTTTAATAATCGTAAAAAGAATGTAAAAGGTTAGAATATTATTAAATATGTCGCGTCTCAAATTCAACAGTAGGGCATTGTACTGGCCGTTAACAAAAATAATATATTGGAAAGTAAATCAAATTAGAGAATTAGATTGTCTTTGAATGATATTGAGTGTCGTCATCCTAAAATACTGTATTGTCAGGGCTTAACAAAAATAATCTGCTACTAAATTTATCTAGTAATATAATACTAAACTTGTTAGTAACGGTGGATTCATTCGCAAGAAGTTGCCTGTTACCGGGTGATCAAACCAAAAAATCCCCAAAATTTTTAATTTTACCTATATTACTATAACTCACCACTAGGTGACGTTACTTTGTATTATATTTTTATTAAGTTTTATGTTCAACTAAAACTCACCTTTCTGTATAGTAACGATGAAGTCGCCACTTTAATTTTTATACCAAAACGACCCACAAAATATGAGTTGTGATGCTGGCACATCATGGCCCCGAAATTAAGTCCCAACATTGCTAGGGCGTAAAATCCTGCTTCCTGTAATGTTAATGTTGTGTCCGCTGACCAGTAAGACAGTAGTTGTGCGAAAAGCATCGGCTGAATTATCCTGTTAATTCACAAATACATATCTAGAGGTGTATTTTTACATATTATATTACCTACTAGTTATTACCCGCGACTTTGTTTGCGTCATTTTTTATCTTAACAGTATATATTTATGCTTACATAAATGGTAGTTTCTTAAAGTTTCGATACTTTAGTAAGTATACTAAATGAAGATAATAATAATCTTAATAATCTTTTTAGATAAAAACCAAGTATCTAAGAAGTAAAAATTTTTTTTTCCAACTGATTACGCTATTAGTCTGACTGGCTACTACAGCTTTATCGGACTACTAAGGCGAGCGCTTATGGCACTCACTCCATTTTTTTATTAGCAATCAGCTCAAGGGTGCACGGTGCGCTTCGACTTGGACTGTTTCCTAGGATTCCGAACTACCTAAGATAAGCTATACATACCTGTACACGTCAGCGGTATATACAATTTCACTTGTATAACTCAGTGAAGCCTACATGTATTTGTAACGAACCTGACTGATGACGAAACTAATCTAATTCAGTTCGAATGAGGGAAAAAAAGAAAACTCTTACACTACATGTGTACCGACTGTATGTACGAATGTGGCGTGGTCTGTGTGTAAAAAACAAAAAGTATTTGCTCGAAATCATTTGAGTAGTTTTAGAGTGATGCGCGCACAAAGGCAGATATCACCTTTTTTATGTAAGATACAGATATCATAGATACGTCGTTTGGAATTCTGAATATTTGATATTTATATTTGAAGGGTTTTTTATTTCTATTATTATATTTTATTAATAATGGAAGCTTTAACCTAAGATATAGATAACAGACCTTATAGTCGATTGAGTAACAACGAACAAAGCTCCAGGCATGAACTGAAGCCAGTAAGCTCGTCGCAACGCCTTCCATAGCGATGGGGCTCTGTTTTCTCGTGTTGCTTGCTCGCATTCTAGTACCCAGTACCTAAAATTATATTTTTCTTTATACATGAAATTATTGTTAATAAGTAAATTGTTAATGCAATTACCAAGACAATAAATCATCATGTGATGGTTTAATCAATCTTTCTTTGAAGCAATCTTTAATTAAAAAAAAATGTATTAGAAACTGTTAGAGAAATCGAAATTTGGTTTTTAGAACTTAAACCAAAAAATTGTGTCGACCGATGTTATTAGTTGTAAGACTATATATCACAAACACCAGCACCCATCGGTCTGGATTCATATAAGAAATTATTAATTCTGAGATACCACAAAGGCTCCATGGAATGGTCTAACAAGGGAGCCAACATCGTGCTAAAATATTGAAATTAACACACAACCGTTGTAGTATTATTATTACCTATTCAGCAATGGAATCGAATCGAATAATCTAGAAAATTGGTTGCCAAAAAAATGTAGAGGTAATTAAATATTAGTATTAATAGTATTGTAAGCGTAATAAGTCCGTGTATGAACGATGTATATTGAGTGTAATAAGTACGTAATTGCGTATATATTTAGTCATGTGTAAATGGAATGGAAAGAAAACAAGGTAAAGAGAGCGCGAAATCCGTGGATATCGAATTTGATAACCGAATGGATCGAATTACCTAATAAATTGAATTTATTTTTGAATAATTGGACAATAAACAGTATTCCATTTCCTCTTAGTCACGTTATAGAAAAGGCCAGCCTTTTAGTCTCTTTATCATTGTACTGAATCCAGTTATAGGATTTGTTTAGATAATTATAAATCCGTGAGCTCAGAACGGTAAAATGCTTCAATGCGAACGAAATTCGAAATAATTTACTTTTCAGACTTCATGTTACTTATGTCTATTAAGTAAAGATAGATTTTATGGGAGAAAGCTTTATTTCACAACAACGACGTGGAAGACAAATAGCTGCCTAATTATCATGTCGTTGTACTCCGTATATAGTTGAAATATGCGGTACAGGAAAAGCTTCCTGATAAACATCATATTCATTTTATATTACGCAGAGATTATTTATATATATGTTATCTGTATAGATAAAAATAAATAGAATGAAAAAAAAAATGTTTTATTTAATACTATAATCTTCAGCGCTTGACCGCAATCGCATCTGATGTTAAATGACAATGTGGTTTTAGATGATCAATACGTTAACTCTAGAAGGCTGGCTCTCAAGTTAAGCTGCTGAATACACTAAATTGCTGGGCAACAAATTTACAACTTGACAGTTGCTAGCTAACCAGCCAGTAGCTAGCCAGGCGGGCTTAGTAAAAGCTGCCATCATGCTATGGTTTCATCGCTGTTTTCCTTCACTGAAAAGTCCGACTAAGTCGCAAGAGTTCGATTTATTCTTTTTTTCTTGTTGTGATTTATTATTGTGCTTGTAATTGTCAATGGTTTGTATAAGATAACATGTTTAAATAATCGTAGAGAAAATAAAAAAAAATGGGTTAAATATCTCCATATAAAAAGGGAGTGAAACGGAAGACACTGGGAAAATGTTCAAGAATATTTACAGACATAACGTCCACTGATGGATGGACGGAGTGACCAACTGGACAGTCGTTCAATTGCTATTTTACTTTAAAACATGGCCGTATTATAAAGAGAAGGGTTGGTCTCAATCTTTCCGTTACTACGTCGTGCAAAGCCAAATAATCTGTATGTGGTAGTAAATTAGGGACATGTGTATACTAAATAAAAGTACCGTATGCGATCTGTGCTTGATGTTAAATGAAGATTATGAGTTTATTAATTATTTTAAGTACAGTTCTCTGTGCCCGTTTTAATTGGAGTAAGAATTGTGTGTGCCACTTCACTGCATGCAAATGTATGGAGCGGGGTATGTGATCTACATTTAGCGAAATCGTGGTGCGAAATGCAAAACTGTATCAGATCCACGCCCTCGTGGTATGACCCTGAAGTCTAAACCATCCAAGTTTTGATATGACGATCCTAGAGGTCGAAAAGCTAAACTAATGGCCATGTTTCCAACAATTATTTCTATAAATGCAATAAATGTATAAAGAACAAATATATACATTTTATTATTTATCACATAAAATATAAATAAGATTTCATAAAAACAAGTGTCTGGTTTGTTGATAATTATAGTAATGTGTTTGCACATTATTTTGTGTAAATAACACCAGATTCTATTAAAAACTTAAGTACGTCTGTATGTATGAGTATCGTGCATTTTGCGAATCAACAGGAAAGATCGAATTTTTAAAATGTAACCAATAAAAATAATAGATCCATGATGAAAAACCAGGTGTCTCAAATTGCTATATTCAATTATATCAAATATTGCGCTACTGAGATGCTTTCATAACTTTTTGGCTATTATTGGATCAACTGTTACTGAAATATCGACTGTCATCAGTCAATAACAGTACACTTCTATGAAGTGTAATGTATAAACTGGCGTCTGTTCAAATATGAACATTATTTTTAGACTGTACCTTTGGTAATTATCACAACGTCCCAAAGTCGCCTGGGCATGTATAACAATTACACCACTGAAACTCGGTACGCACATTATTTCCGGTTATTTTTTTTACATTATCCGATTAATCACGGTACCGTATAAATCGTGTATATAAAAATATCTTTTTTCTGTAGTAATACTTTTTTAGACATAACTGGAGAAAGTATAATTTTTTTTAAGGGATGATCAGTAAAATTATGATCTATTTATTTTTATGTAAACCAATGCTATTAATGGTAACTATTATCCACATCATAATATATTTTTAAATATACAATAATTATTTTTAAAAGACGTTTTATTTCATAGACGTTTTCTTTTTTATTTTATAATAATTAGTTACTTTGTGAAAATGATCTAAAGTACATACTTCTCCAAATACGCTCCTTGCCTTTCTGAATCGTATTTCTTGCTTGGAATAATAAGGTCATCCTCTTCTACGTCTCTGTGGTTTCCTTTTATTAGAACAGGGCACATCCACCATAGAAACAGGCTTGACAAGAAATTCGGGTTATTACGTTTTTTTTCTCTCTGTTGATTCACATTCTCGTCTACTCGTCCTCCGTTTTCCATGTTTTATTGTTATTCAAATAAATAATTCTTAAATTACAATAAATTCATTTTTCAAAAAATAAAAAAAACAACTACTTATAATAACGCTCGGTGTTGAAAGCGAATAATCGGATACTAATCAGGCCAGCTGTAATCATTGACTCATATACCTGATAAATCATTTATTGTGTACACGTAGTTAGTATATCTCCGCCATATTGTCATCATATTGATAATTAAACTTTATACAGAGTTCGATGTACATATGTCGTAGCCATTTGTATAAATATAATGTCATAGTCCAAACAAAAAAAAAAGGTTGTTTCTGGTTTTCTATCTTGCAAAATTTATGTTATTTTGATATTTTATGGGTTAATATAGAATTTACAGGTGCTTGTTTTATGTTTAAAGATATTGATTTTTAAAAGCTACAAAGCAAATATACTTAAATATAGTTTGTTGGGCTAATTAGGCCATCTGAAAAATATTTAGGGTTGTACCAAGCTGTTCCTATACAGCGCGCGAGGCCCGTCACGAGGCTGAAAATAATAATAAAATAAGCTGTAAATGCTCGCGCGATGTCGTGATGTAGTCCCGTTATGGCGGTAGAAGGGTTTTAATGAGTAGGAGTCTCACATAACCCTCTCGCTTTCCCTAGCGGGGGTTCACCCATACTGGGACTCCCCGCGTGAAAACAAAACTTATGAAATTAGATTTGTTTGGATTTCTTTGAAAAGAACTAATTACCTAGGTGTTATAACCAGACTGAACAAATTAATAAAACGAATGAAATATAGTTTATTCGTGCATATTGTAAAATTATTATAATATAAGATATCTAACTTACATTAGAGATTCCATATAGGCGAAGTACAAGCTTTTGCTACTTCGAATAAAAGCCGTGTCATACGAAATTATAAAATATATGACGCAATGACTAACCTAAGAAATGAGAATTACAATCTAATCAATATAAAATCATAGTGACTAAGTATTTTGCTAATTGACGAACATTATCGGATTTACATTACCGTAAAACGTAAAGCCGTATATCGATAGGATTCTTTATCTACGCAAAAAATGATCGTCTTTTATTTATAAAGTTAATGTACTTGACGTAAGTACTTGATTACGATTCTCGTCGATCTTTATGGCCCCTTTGAATATAAACGTAAGTTCGGGTTTGCGTATAATATTGTCAAGAATTGAATAGAAAACAAAGTTAAAATATTATTATAGGAATCTAAAATTGGCATATATTTATCCTTACATTGTCTCGATGGTATACATATAATATAATACATATTTATACATAAATTTGTGTTATGCCCATTTATATACAGAGAGGTCAAAAGCTTGGTTTAGACTGAGCTTAGTTCGTATTCATATCCTAATTTAAATTGAGAATGTTCAACAAGACGGAAAATATCAACATTAACTGTACTTCAATTACAACTCTTACAGGATTTAAGTACATGATATGATGGTGTGATTGTCAGTGGGTTTTTATCTTATGACAGCCACCACTACTGACGTACTATTACTTGCTAAGTGAAGAAGAGTATTCTCCATGTATCCAGCTAGAATAACAAAATAACGAACCAAGATTTATATACTTATATATGAATAAGGAAATTTTCTTTATTATAGGTCGATAGGTATACATAAGTAAAAGGTTCATTTACTCAAATGTCTAAACAATAGTTTGCGAAAACTTTGTATGGAAGGATAAAGAAGAAACGGCGAGATTTTTTATTATTTAGATATTGTATTGACTCTTAATTGGAATATTCCTATAGGTGCTTGGCGAAAGGCTTTCAACTAGAGGATGGTAGTTATCAAGTGGTGCTAAAAAATTCCCTACCAACATAGTATGGTTTCATCACGACGTTTTTGTTTACCAAAAGCTCCAGCTCATTCGGAAGGATTCGAAGCTACGCAGATCGAGACAGTGACCGAACACGATGAGCATATTTAAGAAAACTAAAATATGTTTTTATTGACTTAATTAATGTAGTTAGAGAAGAACATTAAATATACTAAAGAAACAAGATCTTGAGTCTCACTGCCGAAGAATGCCGATATATAATCCACGATAGATTTCCAGTATGGCGGTGATAACTAAACAAATGTGATATATAAAATGTCTCACCAAAATACTAAGATTTTATCAGTATATTTACATTCACCATAAAACTCGAGTTACTTATAATTTTAATAACATTTTTTTTTAATTACTTGTCATTTTAAACGTACGTCAGTCGACAAGAATGTCAGATAGCACTACAATTGTACAATTAGACGAGTTCAAATATGCAAATACATATGTACAAAGTGTAATAGTTAAGACCATTATAGATTTATATATAAATACACAAAACAGTTACGGACATCTTTCCCCTCCGTTTCTCAATAGATTTTTTTTATTTATTTTATATTTGACAGATATTGGCGAACTTTAACATTACTAAAATATGAAAAAATTAATGTTTTTTAATTAATATTGAAACTTGAAAAATGTATGAATTATAGTCGAATTCCGACCACCAAACGATCACTAGTCTATCTGTATGTAAATAAAAATGAATTGCTATATGTATGTATGAGCATCATTCCGGTACGGCTGCGCACCTATTTTGCTAATATTTTTGTTGTGTCTGTAATTGTCAAAACAAGGTATAAATACATCTTGGAAATAAATGAAATATAATATAATAATAGTGTAAATGAAAGAAAATATTAGAAAAATCGTAAATAATTTTTCTATTATATAGTATTCTTTTTAATCCTGTCGCTCCTTTTTACCTAAAAAATTGTTTCAAGTTCTTATGTGATACGCATACTCGAGATTTAAGATCGGCAGATAATGTAACATTAGAAGTACCGGCTCATTCCACTAATTTTCGTGCAAAGTCCTTCATAGTTCAGGCTACCCAACTATGGAATGTCCTATCTGTTTCTATGAGATTGGCTCAGACGATGGGCATATTTAAAAACTCGGTCAAAAAGTAGTATTTATCAATTTAACATTTAGCTTTTGTGTATATATGTATTACTGTACTTTGTAATGTTTAATATCTATGTATTATTAATATTATGTAGTCTATATATTGTATTACATATTTATATATGCATGTTACAGTGTATGTGCTGCTAATTGTGTGGTATTTATTAGTTTTGTTTATTTGTACACCCTAAATACCCCCTATTCCACTTCATGGAACATATCCATACAAAGGTTGCCTGGAAGAGATTGCTATTAGCAATAAGGCCGCCCTTTGTACTAATCGCATGATTGTAATGTTTATAGTGTTAATTTGTAATGGTGTACAGTAAAGATTAAACTGATAAATCAAATAAATGTGAAATATTTCGACTAAAAATTTGTACATAAAAAGTAAGTTAGTGAAATAGAAGATAATAGCGAGACCTTTAAAAATATTAACAGAACTGTCGTTCAGTTGGTATTTTATTTAATGACTTGATCGTACTGTAAAGATAATATTTGGTCTGGATATTGCTTTTTTTACACCCATACGAAGGCGGGGTGGGCAGCTAGCAATACATAATTATTAAATTACAAAGGCATTATACACGCAAGCAATAAATGTGGCATCGATTGAAATTGCATTACTTTTATATGTCGTTTTTGAATTGAATATGAATAGTAGCTTAGTTAACTAGCATAATTAGTAACAGTTTGAATAGTTATTTATAGAGAGATGTAATGAAATACTTCTTGGAGCAAATCCAAGTATCAAATGATGTTAAAATATTTGTTTTCGTTTTCAAAGTAATGTCATTTTATTTGCATTTTATTTTTCTATTATATATTTTATATTATTGTAATGGTTTATTGTATCAAATTTTGATTTATTCGACAATTTATTACTGAGAAAGATACCAACTTTATTCATTCAAGACAATGTATACCGATTTACGTGATACTAAATCCTGGGGTCATGCAGGCGAATCATGTTATAATAGTCGCCAACGTTGAATAAAAACCATGATACTACAAAATAATCCCTAAGGAGGGTTGATGTCAGGCAGCCGGCAGATCGTAAAAATTAAGCCAAATCATACATCACAACATGACATACAAGTTGTGCCGACTCTACTGAGGTGGGATGAGGATAAGGAGGTGATAATTATTATGTTAAAATATTGGCAGAAGATCTTTCACAAGTTCTTCACGTAATTGTTATCACTGTAATTGGTTTCTCGATATATCGATACTACTCTACAAAATTGTTTGAATACAATAGCTACGTAAAATTCAAAATGAAAGTAGAAATAATAATACGTTAGAAATGGAATTAAAAAGAATAATACACCCTAACCACGTTAAAAAGTTACAGACGGGTGTGCCTTCGGGCGGTGGGAGCTAGGAAACCTCGGTAAAAAGTCACCGTGGGCGAAAACCACGTTAAAAAGTAACGGGTGTTGAGGAGACAACCTCGTTAAAAACAGACGGGAGGCCTTTTGGCGGAGGGAGGTAGAAAACCTCGTTAAAAAGTTACCGTGGGAGGAAACCGCGTTAAAAAGTGACAGAAGGACGGCTTTTGGGCGGAGGGAGAGGGAGAACACCTCATGAAAAAGTTACCGTCGGAGGAAACCACGTTAAAAAGTGACAGAGAGGTGGCCTTCGGGCGGAGGGAGACGGAGAAAACCGCGTTAAAAAGTCACCGTGGTAGAAAACCACGTAAAAAAGTTACAGGTGGTGGTGGTTGGAGGGGGTGACCCCTTGACTGCCAAGCCGGACCAAGGAGGGAAGGGGTTGGGGACCTGACTTTCCATTGCTCTTTGGTGTGGTAGACGGGTAGGCAGCTTGACCGGGCTGTCGTCGCGGTCAGGGCGTTCACGCTGAGCCTTGTCGTCGGGGTGGCATGGTGCTTGCTTGTTCGATTCCGTGCCACTCCATTGCGCGGCAGACGGTATCTCGTGGGTTTTTTTAGTCAGTAAGAGTCTGACACCCCACAGCTCCCCAGGGCTGTGGGTGTCTAATATAGGATTTATTCCCACATTAAAAAAAAATCTCCCTAGAATATAACCTATGTCTAACGAAGCATATAGTTGTTATTACATTGATTGTAATTTTAAATTTTGTCTACTTAAAAATTTATAAGTTTCATATTTGATAAATAAATACATACATTATTTTACAAGGTTTCCAGTGATCGAGTAAGTGTATGTATTCAAATACTGTATTTACGTACAACACACAAAACAAGTAATAATCAAGTAATTTACATTCAAACATTTCCAAGGCTAATGTACAATTATCATGGGGATATTTGTATCACATGTAGGTTGTATGTGTTTTACCGAGTCTCAGATATATAATCATTATTTTACTTCTGTTTGAGGATTATAATAATGATTTTATTAAATCGAGCAAATATAAAATACGATTGATAAATCTTTATTAATATAATTACAAGTAATAAAATAACTCCGTTATTATTATTATTGTTTATTTATTGTTCTGTTCACACTATACATAACCGGCTCTCTTGACCATAAAGCTAAATATACTGTCTGGATTGGAGAGTAGTGAATGGGGATGGTCAAACTCTGCTACAACGCCTTTATCTATGACGAGGACCCGGTCTGAGTCCATGATGGTGTTCAGTCTATGAGCAATCGTAACCACTGTGCAGTTTGCGAATTGGCGACATATCGTTCTTTGTATCAGTGCATCAGTCCTAAAATAAAGTACCGTGTAGAAATAAATATTACACTTCGAATGACGCATCTCTTCGCGATTATCTGTTATCTAAATCAACATGGAAATAAGTTATATATTTTTTTCGATTCTTGATTATAATGGTTATCATTAAAACGCGATAACAGAGCATGATTTAGTAATAAACATGGACAATATGCGTAATTAGACACATGCTTACTGTGGATCAACATTGGCAGTAGCTTCGTCCATTATTAGAATCTTATTTGATCGTAGAATAGCTCGCGCTAGGCATACTAGTTGCCGCTGTCCCACTGAAAAGTTGGTTCCTCCTGACGTCACTTTATAATCAAGTGTAGATATAAATTCTTTAAGTTCTACCTATAACATTAATAAAAATTTCAATGTAGTAATTAGTATTTAAGCTCACTGTTCTAAAAAAATCGAAATGCATACAAGTTAACGAACTGTACGATTGTACATATATTATGACGATTAGTATAATGCACTACAAGAATAATTGACACCGATGAAAGAGAATTTCCATCGAAATGAAGAATGAAGCAATGATGGCTTAGTTGACAGTGCGTTTGGACGCAGCGTTGAAGGACGTACATTCGAATCCTAGTAACTGAGTCGGAGATTTCGTTTAAGGAAAATATCGAAATGAAGCCATAGTCTGGTGGTAGGGCTTTTTCTAAGTCCTTCTAGTTAGCTACCGCTCAGTTGAAAATCTGTCACCAAGCACCTGTAGCTGTGTTCCGGGAACTGTACTTGAGAACCAGTCTCCCGCTAGGTTTATTGTGACTACCATCTCAGACCACATCATCATTTAACATCAGATGAGATTTGGAAACGCTATGGTCAAACGCTAACCTATAAAGTATATAAAATCGAAATTCCGTCACACCATTAGGTACTTTGGTGAAGATTTAATGTTCATGTCATTGTGACTTTTTTTCTAACGTGGGGAAATCCTCACGGACATGGCATCCTCCCGGGGGAGAAAGTGGGTAGTGTGAGAATCATAGCCACTAAATATCACGATGTACCTGCCGCCGCTTTTAGTTGGGGTGGCATGGCATGGGATCGTGCAATGCTATCACCATGCCGATGTCATTATGACTAAGCTATAATTGCTTGACTCGCTAATCAGCTAGTCATAATGACGAGCATGGTACCCAGGTGTATGATACAATAAACAAATACGTCATATAATCGACGACATGCAATTATTTATCATTTGTTAATTTATATGGGTGTGTCATATAAATATGAAGCGGGCTTGATTGACCAAGATATTACTTTTACTAGCTTTTTTTTAATTGAGGAAATTTCTGTGAGACACCCATCCCGCCGGGCAGCAAAGGTGGGTTATGTCCGATTTGTACGGACTAAAACCCCACGGTGCCTTCTCACACCTTTTAGCCGAGAGATGAGGGACTGACTTACATGCACTACGTCTGCTCCTGCGACAGGTGTTGGACCCTCCTAATCATCTCCGACTCCGGTCTGAGGGGTCAATATGGTAGACCCATCGAAGGGAGGGATTGGTGTTAAACCCCCCCTAACGAACTGTTGCAACTTTTACTGTACTGTACTTACACTATACTTTTACTACCTACCCCTACCGAACTACCTCATTAATATGGAGATATGTTAACCCAAAATTGTTCCTTATTCCGTAATATTTTTCAAACGTTTCCATTCATACAAATCGTGTCCTGACAATTACAAACATAACAAAAAATAATTAGACAAATAAGTGCAGCTGTTCTAACGTGGTGCGCTTACATACATATGGCAATTCATTTGTGCTTATGTATATATTCACAGTAGAATAAATTTAGATTTACAAAAAGATGTTACCTGTTCTAAAGCGTTCCATAGTTCCTCATCGTTATATTGACCAAATGGATCCAAGTTGTAACGTACTGTCGCAGAAAATAGAACAGGTTCTTGTGGAATTATTGATATTTTTGATCGTAGAGTCTGTAATAAAATTACACAGACCATAGTCGCTATTGCTGATCAATAAACAATACAACATTTAAGAGTCCACTTTATCACAATTTATAATTTTATTAAGTGTATGTGATGAAATAGGTAATAAATTTTAGTTTTGGTGGTGTATGATTGTAATAAAGCATGTTAATTATTTTGAAATTAAAAGTTGTTATTTTATTCTATTTAATTTATTACCATTTTAAGTAATAGTTAATTACCTTGTTATCAATTTCTTTAATATCGATTTCGTCTATCTTAATATTTCCTTTTATGTCATATAATCGGAAAATTGCTGAAATTAGTGACGATTTTCCGGCTCCAGTTCTACCTACAACACCTACCTGAAATTTAAAGAAATGCTTTGGCATACAGGAATTAATTTAAAAGCTTATGGTCAAAGCAAGTAATACATTCAGGAACATTATAGTTAGTTCTGTTTTTGCTACATTCAGTTGTATATTATAAAGAAGTATTTTTATAATTTCAAATAAAGACGACTGTATAAATTTCCCTCGTATAATGAACAGGTGAAATTAAATTATACTAGGATTTATTTTTATCACATTTCATATATATATATATGAAATATATATATAATTCTTCTGTACGCGTGTATGTCATTGAACTCGTCCTAAACAGCTGGACAGATTTTAATTACATTTTTCTGTGTGTGTTTAGGTAATTCAAAAATGGTTTAGATAATTGTACCCAGTAGGTGAGAATGCGTTCTTATTCTAAGATTTTCTTTTATTATCAGGGCAGGGCAATATCCGCAGGGCCCACTAGTACTTATATAAATTCTCAGCGCAGCACTTGCACTAAATGTAATAATTTTTAAATTAGAAACCATTCACCTTCCATCCACTTTCGATTTTAAAATTTAAATTCTTCAACACAGGTGGCTCCTCAGGTCCGTAATTCATAAATACATTATCAAAGATAATAGTACCATTTGACGGCCATTCTTCATTAATCTCAGTATCTAGAAAAATTAGGACAGGGATTGTATATATGGAATTATTTGTTTGCTAGACTTACATTACTATATTATAATTGGCACTTACTACTTTCATTCAGGTTTTCTTCTGTAGGTAATTTTGTGTATTCCAGTAATCTCTCGATCGCTGTCATATGCCCAAAGAAGTCAACTGTGTATCTTGTCGAAAGTTGTAGTATCAAAGTAAGTGTCATTGACTGACTCACTGCAAGACCAACGCTGCCAGCTGGGATTAGAGAACCTAAATCATATATCAAAATTAGTAGAGAAGTGGTTTTCGCATGCCATCACCCATATGTGCATACGAGAAAGTGCTTAGAAACGGCTCATACAATAGTAAATTGAACAGGTTTTAGCGAGACGCGACAGAATGACTACAACGTTGCTACTTTCAAAAGGTTGGAGAGAAATAATAAATCTCACTCCCTTTATGTGGACTAGTAAACGTTTTGACAGCTAGTTTATGACTCGGACTTATTGATCTGAGTACATATTTATAAGAAACAAAACAGGACATGTGCAAATTAACAAGACAGAAGTGGACTGGGAATAATAGTAATAATCTTTAAGTCATAAAATAAAAGTAAAAGCTAAGAATAACACCTGGGCATTAAAATAATTGAAAAATAAGCCAGGACAGTAATAATTCGTCACATTATGCGTACGGTTTGCCGGTAAGATAATAATTGCACCCAGGTAGCATGTGAACGCCACCTGGGAGGCGATTCTTTAAGTTGTTAATTCGACTAATCTCGAGCTTCTGCTTTTTCTACTGAATTGTTGTAGTACACACATACCACGGTTCGTGTAGGTCATCTACCTTCCTTCACTAGAAGGTCATTGAATAGTTGATTAGAAATTGTCTCAAAATGTACAAATTCCAAATGTTTGCAAAATTTTATTATAATTGTAATAGTAGAAAAATAATAAAGAGATTCGTCCTCCGTCTTTCCTTTTATCAATATCATAGGTGACAGTGCCTCGTTATTACAATGCAATTATATTATACAATTGGATATACAGATTCTAAAATATCGCTGTAGAAATTCATTGACACTAGGATGTGTCAGACGAACTTAAGGAACAATCTCCTTTATAAATTTAAAATGTTTCCTCCAGTTGCATTAATTACCACTTAGATACGTCTGTGGATCTATGATTCTGCATACATACCACCGAAGAATTTATTTTAATATATTCTTTCATATACCTACTTACATAGATTATAAGGTTTATGATATATAAGTAACACGATATAATTTACCTTCAATAACTCATCGGTTTTATCATGTGACCGTAATTTCGTTTGATGGTAGGTGATGATTATGTGGCCTAAGATGATAACACGCTAAGCCTAGAGTGGGGCAGGTGTTCTAGTGCAATGACCGGAACTTATATGTGCAGGATGGTTTCATTACGATGGTTCCTTTACTGAAAGCTTCGACTCACTGCTACGCGTTGTCCCAACACTATCGCTTCGAATATCTACATATCCGGTACACATATATATATATATAGATGAATAACTGATTTCCTGACGGAACATACTAACGCACAATCCAACCACTGAGGCTAACGTCGTGAAAATTTGCATCCGGCGTCATTTTAAACTGTAGTACTAAATAGTCATAAGGAAGGATTTTTAGAAATACAATCCCAAGGGTGATGAAAAAGGTTGTGGTTAAGTGTTTGTATGAAAATTCGTAATTTTTGTGTCTGTTATTCTTTTATATATAGATATAAAATAGAGTCGAATAAAATTACTACATAGAAACTGAGTGTCTGTAACCACTAAAAATTGGTAATATTGTATAAATGTGCTTAGGCTACTATACAATTTCAAGACTTAATGTAACATAATGAAATATTAACATATTTGTTTGATATTTTTACTTACTGAAATCAACTAACAGGAATATTGTTATAATCGTGCCAAGATAAATCAAACATAGCGCGTCCAAATGTAAGCCAAACGCTGAGGATGCACCAACAAATGTGTAATATGCACCGGAATGTATGTTCTGGAATGTTTGATGGACAAAAAAAAATTAAACAGATGATTCTGCAAATTTTTGAAGAAACTAGAAATGAAGTATCCATAACAATTAAAATATAATTATTATTTATCGTCTTATATGGATGCAATACTGTTACCTATTCAAAATTAAATATGTACTTAATTTTAAAATCGTTTTTGTAAAATATACTTACCAGTATTTTCGCTCGATTTAGCTAATTACGTGAAATATTGGATCGTAAAGTGTGTTACATGAAGATTAGAAATTGTATGTTATTGAATATCCAGCGTATGTGAATCTATTCATACGTCATTCAAGTTTTGATAAATCTACTTTCTATATTATTTTATCAATGATGACTGATTTGATAATAATCTAAATCTGGTTGATAACAAGTTAATTTAAAGAATTTGTGATACAAGTTTAAGAGATTTCACCCCTGATTTATAAATAAATATAAACGAATACCCACATATATAAATAATAAACACATATGCTTTTCTTAGTTATCGAAAAATATGTGTTTATCGGGAATAAAATTACGCTAACTTTTAAGGGCTTCAAGTAGCACATTATGACAAATCTCATCGAAGTTATTTCCGTGTTTTAATTTTTTACCTTACACGTTATAAAATATAGCTTTGATTTATCCATTGTCATTCAAATACAGCTTACATCGCGGGCTTTGAGATATTGAAATTATGTTACCGGTTTCAATGAGAAAGAATTTTGATAATTAAAGTAGTATAAAATTCAGTATAACCATTATATATATATATATGATTAATAAGTCTATCATATTTTTAAATCAACATTTAGGAGGATAACGTATGTAACAACTACTTATAGGAGAACTATTATTTTTAAAGATTACTAGCTCTTCGGTTCGCTCACATGAATGTAGATTTGACCTATCCCTCGGGACAGTACTTTATGTGGATAAAATGTACCCTATATACTTATGTAACGTACTGTACTCCTGGACAGATCTACAAATAATATTATAATGATCTGTTGAGTAGTAACGGCCTGAAAGTGTAACAAAAAGAAATCATATTCGCATTTACAGTATTAGTTAAGATACATTATTTCATTATAATTTAACTGAGAGGAATAGTTTTATAGAACACTTCGGTCTCAATGTTTGTGGTCTAAATGTTTTCCAGGCTATATTGTTAAAATCTGACAATGCTGACACTCTTTCGATATATAACTTGGTAGCTAGTTATTGTAAATAAACGCTCTGAATATAATTAGGACCACCTAAGCTTAAGGAACTTTTCAAATTTCAATTAACGTAAAATAATTATACTCGTATAGACTGATCGTCAAACATTATTTTTGTGTTAATCAGAAAGATATAACTACAAAAAATTTATACGATGTCCTATAAAGGTTTAACTATGAAGAGAGTTAGGTGAACGGAATTATACTTTACCTGTGCATTGTCAAACATATGCAGCACAATATTTTCAGAATTAGAGCTCCTTATTGTTGATATACCCGATATAGTAGAGGTAATCATTCCAAATACAGGACTTTTAGCTGCAGATTAAATTAAACTCAAATGTTATCAAGAAATATTCTACAATCAAATAGTTAGATTATTTAGGATATACATACTGGTGCCTTCTAATCTTTTCACAGCTTGAGCAGCCTTTAGATAATATTTAAAAAGAAAACTCAGGACAATTAGTAGAATAAATGTAGGTACCAGCGTCCAAGGTAATGCAATAGCATTTAGTGCGAGGATACTAATTATTGAAAGGAATAATTGTATAGAATCTAATAGACTACGAGGTAAAAGTTCGTCTACGGTGCCCATGTCCTTTGAAAAACGATTCAGAACTCGACCTATAAGTACAAATTGATTAGAATCGCTGATGTTAAAGCATAGAGGTTAGACCTAATTGCTATCGTTATTAAAGTTAAATAAGTAATCAAGACAAGTTATGAAAAAATTGTTGCTTCAGGTGAAACAGATGAGAGCAATGAGTTTTGAAAGCATTTAATAAACATAAAATATTCTTACCTGATGGGTTTGTATCAAAGAATCTCATTGTAGCCCGACTAAATGTTTTGTAGACAGTATTGTGCAGATTTTGCGATGCTCTCATAGTCATACTTACGAAATATACTATTCTCAAATGAGAAATCAATATTAGACTTAGTAGCACACATCCATATATCACAAAATATTGCCGGATTGATAAAATGCCTAATGTGTCATCGAAGCTTATACCTAAAAGGGAAAATTGGAAATAACATACTGTACTTATATATTTAAATTATAATATATATACATATTAAAAATAAGCTTACTATACTCTTTTGTATCAACCAATTGCTGTTTGTAATGGTTGACTTGATTGGTCCTGTAAAATTTATTTTATTGAATATAAAATATCCTTTGTAATTGTAAATTACTTGTATATACTAATAGACAAATATATCATAGCTACATTACATATACTATTTTGTAGAAATCTAAACTATTATAATATTCTCATTTGGCCTATACACATATTTTTCACGGAAGTTTTTAAATTTACCACTTTATCTACTGATACTAATAATTTTGTGTAATTGTGATTAATTTCCTATCCGTATCACTTACGTAATATAGATTTGACAGTAACGCGAATCATAGTATACACTCCATACTTATAAATTATTTTCGCTTTTGGTAATAATCTTTAGTTACTATTATTAATTGACCACAAAAAAGGTGGATCTTTATTGTCATAAAATTTTTAGTTTTTGTGTGATTCATATCAAAAACGAAATAATCTAATTTTATGATTCACATACTGGAATAATTTGTAACATTTAAAAAGTTTTGTCAATTTTTTATCTACCGACTTATAGCTAGCTGTGCCCGCAAATCCGCATACTATTTATTACAGATTAATTTCATAAAACACGGTTTTGTATTGTGAAAGTGCTGACACTTTTCTTTTATTATTATGGTAGCCAACACTACACGATATGCCAGTAATAATATATTTGAGCTTATTAATATATTGTTAACATGATTCTTAATAATGATGATAATCACACTTCTTAAAATCTATTATTGAAAGTGTTTAAAATGAGTTCACATTAAATTATAAAAATTTAAATAAATAAAAATAAAAACCAGACTGAAGACACTGCAACTTTTCTAGCTATGTTGATGAATAAAATTATTTAATAGAGAGTATGTATTGCTACATAAATATTATATTTTTATCTCGTCTCTGTTTTGTTTTATTTGCGAACGTCATAGTTTTTGCTATGTTAATCCCACGATTAAAATCTATAGAAATATATAGACTACAGGTTTACCAAAAAAATAAACATTAATACTCAAAAACATTGTCCTTCTGTGCATTCGAGTAATAATCAATACTAATAAAACAATACAAAAAATACTCATATATACGTAAATAAGAAATCAAATTGATATGTGTTAGCTTTGACTAACTTATAAGTCTATATCTTTGTGCAGTTTTAACCCTGATTCTTGATTTGTGTTTTTTGTTGATATTGGAAATTTTCAAATTGTTTGGATTTTTTACCCGTAGCTTAACCAGTAGTCCACAGCTGTGGCAGCAACTTGAGTAATGACCGCTGTCAATAACGTGAATGCCATAATATAAATAGATTTCACTGAATACAAATATTTGAGGGCCACCTCCCATTTCAAACTACCCGTAGCTCTTTCTTCTGCTTCCTGAACTTGAATACTTTCATGTTTTGAATTAGTTAAACTTCTATTCGATATTTGCGATATCTTGCGATGAACAAATGGCGTTTTCTGTGGAAGAGTTTGGTTTAAGTGGTGATAAGCTATACATATTTATAACGAAAATACAGTTCTTTTGACGCTCAATCGGCAAAGACCATTCAATGTGGATTTTTTCATAGGTGGTTCTAGGCTGTTTATTTTTTGGATTCCATTAACCTCTTGCCATTTTTAATGCCCAATGAAGCAGGCGGGAATTAGCTAGTCACTTATATTTTACTTGCTTTGTTTTTATTTTTTATGGCACTATAATACTCGGATTAGACGAATGTTAATATATGGTTTCTTTGAGTAAATCGGTATATAGATAGTTGGAAAATAACCCTCAAAGGACTTTTTTGAAATATAAGCAATATAATATTTTACAATAACTTGTTAGAAAAAATGTACAAAAAAATAAAACTTAAGCAAATAAAAACATGAACTATCTTTTAAAGACGGAACATAAATGTTTAGTAATCAATTTATTTATATACGCCAAAACATTTACAATATAGAATGTATTTACACTTACTTTTTCTATTTTTTCTCTAGAAACTTCTACTTCTTGATTAAATAAAAATGCTTTGAAATTTTTCCCTGAACTTACAAGGTCATCATAAGTTCCCATGTTTCCGACAGTGCCCTATGTTAAACAATAGAATTTATAAATCGTTTATGCAAATTAAATTTAAGTTACAAACCTACCCCTCTAAATTCGATGATAAGATCTGAAAATTTTAAGTAATGAACTTGATGCGTAACTAGAATCCTTGTACGTCCTTTCAAATAGCCTTCAATACATTTTTCATACAATTCCCGACCTACATTTGCATCCACAGCGGATAGAGGATCATCCAGTAAATATATATCAGCCTGAAATAATTGCAAACATAAGTTTACAGGGAATATTTTACCATTTTCAAAGAAATATAACAATTTACTGACTTCTCTGTAAATAGATCTGGCTAAATTAACCCTTGCTCTCTGACCTCCCGAGAGTAGTACACCACGTTCTCCAATTAAACTAAGATCCCCATGTGGAAATTGTTTGAAATCTGGTAAAAGTGAACAAACTCTGCAAACCTAAATTGTAACAAGAAGTTTCAAGCCTTTATGGTATTACATTTGGGAAAGTTACCATTAACTGTAAATAGATATATAAATAGGCAGAGGTAAATCAGTTAACACTTCCCGTGCCATGTGTTCCACCGGTGGTACACGTTAAACTTGATCTTCAGGCTACGGGCAGGCACTTGGCACGGAACGTGTTAAATACAACATATTTTTTTTATTAGCCGACCTTTTTTTTAGTACAACTGATGAACTTAACTTATTGTTATCAATAAAAAAAAAAGAAAAACGGACGATTTTTTCCTTAACATTAAAACTTGAAGAATTAATAAAATATGATCGAATTTAGACCACTGGAGCACGTAGACAAAATTATCCTCCTTAGTTTCTAAACCAATTTTTTTATTAACTAAGTTTGAAATGAGTGAGCTTTAGTGTTACGAATAAAAAAAAATACTTTATACTTTATTACCATATTTTACGATATTTACGTCTATTAATATAAATATATATACACTCTTAGACGACAAAAAAACTCAGCAATATTGAGATTTTAAAAATGTATGAATCACTGGCCACTGGACGTCCACTTGTAAATTAAAAACAAGGACTGCAAAAGAAAAAAAATTAGAAAAAAATATTAAACTGCTAGAAATGCAATTATCGAAGATGTAAAAGATGATAGAAACATAAATTCCTTTGCAAAGATGGTAGAGAAAAACATCATCACCTCTCTGTATTTTTGATCATCATAAGGCAACCCAAGTAATATATTTTCACGAACTGTTGCTGGAAACAACCATGCGTTCTGTGAAGCGTAAGATATACCACCTTTAATATTGATATTTCCCTCACATATTGGAAGCTCTTTTAATATGACGTGAAGAAAAGTAGACTGAAATTAAAAATAATATACGAGATAGTAAAATTTTGAATAAAAAAGTTTAACCGACCTCAAATCAAAAAAGGTTAAAGAAACAATTAGGCACTAACTAAGAAACAAAAACTATGTAAATTGTTATAATTATCATATTTCATAAAAGTATATTACTATATGCGTTACGTTATTATATATTTGAAGTTACTTCTAACCTAAATTCTATGTGTAGTAGTTAGAAATATATATGGAGTATATTATGGACTACCTATATATATATATATAATATAGTAACCCAATATAATATCCTCGACATTCTTAGAAGCCGGTTAAAAATCGTGTTTTTGAAATTGTTTAATTCAATTGGTTGAATTGTTTTACCAATTTTGATACACTTATTAAAAACTTATTAAATAGGCCAGTAAATATGATTTACTGACGTTTTTAACTAAAATAAAATAGTCTGAGCGAAGGCAGTTATCGGAAGAAACTTACTTTTCCAGATCCGACAGGACCAATTATAGTACAAATTTTACCCTTTTCCAACTTTAAACACAAATTTTGAATGATTTTATGTGCATTTTGCTTTGATTTAATCCAACTTCCACTCACATTATCGAGTTTTACAGCATATTCAGTATTGTTCAAGGCGGCAGTTGGTTTCATTTCTGATAAGCATTAAATTTATGAGTTTTTTCAATGTCATTTGTTATCATTGTACCAATAATTATCTATATAACATAACCATTTTTAGTAAAAGTTGTTACCTACCAACTGATAAAGAAACCAAACCAAAATCGATTTTAGTATATTTCGTTGCTATTACATGACTTTGATCATCAATCAGTTCAGTATTGTTAAACATCATTTGATTTGATAAGCCTCGTGAGAATAGCTGAATATTTAAGTCTTCCCTCTCATCTGAAAAATCTTAAAGAGTATTAATATGCATATATTCATATCAAATTTTATTTGTATACATATTATTAATTTCTTATTATATATTTTAGTAGCAATTTCACGCGCCTTCAGACACGTTTTCTATGTAGTAACTATTTTCGACTCTTGTTATATATCTGTTTATACAAATGAATTTGTGAGTAATTGATAGAAAAATTACTGATTTTTTTGAACATTTTCTTCCCCTTTTCACCATCTCTGAGGTTGAATTTCCAAAAACCCTTTCTTAGTGTTCACTTACAATGTAAAAGGAACCCCCGTTTGGTCTGTGCGTTAAATTGTCAACCAGTCAACCAGTCAATCGGTTATCTTTGTATACTATATCTCGGCGGAAAAGCTCGTTTTACCTTCGAAAAGTATTTGTATTGACATAAATATTACACCCTGCCCTCTAATACGAAGCAAGCCTAAAAATGTTGCTATGAAAAAGGAGCGGGGAAGTGGTCCGGCGAAGATATGAAGGCCCGCCAGGCCAACAGCGTCTTCAGTTCATAAAAGAGCGGGGATCATTCTCACGCTGACCGTCGGACCGTTTACATCTCTATATGTATTCGTAACTATATTGAGTAGTGGATTACTCTATCTGCTGATAAAGATGACGTCAATATAGGATAACGTCATACTCTTATAAACGTCAACGTCATCCCGACATATTTAATAAGATATATGAATTATATTTATAGCATATATTAACAAGTTAATTCAAAGATTATTTTAAAATTATATATCTAATGTATAACACTCACCCATCATTAATATTACTTGAATACGGTTCAATGTTACCAAGATTTCAGATAAATATGTCAAAGCAACAGGAAACATCATAGTTACATTCATTTGAATTATACTATAATATTGCTGTACTGGATAAATCTAAAAATAGCCTTAAAAGTTAAGTATAAACTAATGTAATTTAAACACAGAATTTGTCATGAAAGTAAGTAACGAAATATTTCCGAATATTTCCTTACTGCTTAATCTTTTGTAGATACATTATCATTAAGAGTAGAGTGATATTGGCTAATAGCGGAACGATTTAACAGAGTTATTACAACATTTTATACCTTGTGATTCTATATTTCAATGATAGGAATGATCAATTTTTGTCGTGACTTCACTCACATCAAGGGTAAATTTTAAAAACAAAATACAGTCCATGTTACTAGCTAATAATGTAGCTTTCTATAATTGTAAATTATTTTCAAATCAGGCAAGTATTTTTTTAATTTATTTATTAAAACATAAATCAAATCTTCTCTCTTTATAATAGGAATTTATATACTACTATAAATACGAGTATAACAAACAGTGGTGTTACAAATAGTACACATTTATTAACCTTGTTGGGCATATAGTATGAATAAAATCGGTTTACCAAAGTAGCTGTCATTAAATCTCCAGTGAGTACAAGTGTTGTTATTATAGTAATATATAACATAGTACGTTCCGAAAACAACATGAAACCGGCAACTACACTGCGCATGAATATAGACTTCCAGAGTGCACATATCTCACGAACTCGAGCCGCTTGTACCATCATTTGGAATGGTCTCTCCCATGCGTACATTTTAATAACCTGCAATGTTTTAGTATTTTAATTATTTCTAACGAGATTTGTTGCCATCATAACACTTACTATTCTTGTAGATTTGATGTGTCGACACCGTGATCAGTCGACGTATATCTAATAATCAATTTTTTAAATTGTATGTTATAGCGTTTGACCATTACCTCACCTGATGTTAAATGACGATGTGGACTAAGATGGTAAATATGCTAAGCGGGAACTGGCTCCCAAGGGCAGCTGCCGGAACAGTCCTATAGGAACTTGGCGGCAGATTTTCGACTTAAGGGTGGTAACTTGCCAGGCGAGGTTAGAAAATGCCCTACTACCACCACGATGTTTTCTTTCATGGAAAACTTCGGATCATTTGCAAGGATTCGTACCTACGCCAATCAATGCGGTGGCTGAATACTAACTAATGGGTTTTCATCATCAGTGTTATCGAGCTTTGGGATAAGTCAGTGTATACCGAGCTACAACCGCTTAGTAAAACTCTATAAAAACCAGTATATACGCAGCTACGACAATTATGATTCCAGGACCATTTACCTGAATACTGTTTATAATTTCTGTCATCAGTTTGATTCGTACATCAGATCTATCTGCAACCTTTTGTCTCTCTGATGAAAAAAGTTTTATAAGTCCAGCTTAAACAATAATCACGGAAATTAATATACAAATTAAACTTGTCTTTCATCTAAATTTCATATTAAGTGCTTTGTATTGTATAGGAAATCAAATGTCAATGTTGTTTGAACTAAAACATAATATTTTCAAGTAGTTTTTTAATAAATATCCTTATAGGATATCACTGGCTTTTGTTCGTTTTAATGTAGATTTGATCTATCCCTCGAGAAGAGGACAGTCTGGATTATAGATATTCTATGTCCTTTTCTGTTCCCCTTACAATATGTAAACAAAATTTCATGATGATCTGTTGGGTAGTTAAGGTGGGAAAGCTTTACAAACACAGTGACATTCGCAGTTATAATATTAATAAAGATTATGTATAAAAATATAACAATATACCTCACTAACAATATCCGTGTCTTAATTATAAATATAAGATTTAATAAGAATATGTTAATAAACATTACTTTCCATTACTGAAAACAATATCAGAATCGGATTAGTATTCATATAGATTATGTACAACATGTCAATAAGTGTACAAACATCACCCCTTTATGCAAGTGAAATAGCTATAAATTAAAAAAAATAACAGTTACTTTTAACAGCTACTTAATTTATTATTACAAAATTGCTTACCTTGTACAGGGATCAATACTTAGAACTACGCTAAATAAACCGATTAAGGAAGCGTATCCAACAGAAATATACAAAAAATATAATATTATGAATAGTTGTATCGGCACGACCCACAAATTGTGTAGAAATAAAAACACGTAGTCAAATCTAGCCATATCGTTTGACAGTATGTTTATTAGTTTCCCAGCTGCGACTTCTCCAATTGAGATTTGATTCATACGTAGCAACTGTTAAAAATAACAATGTAAGTTTAATTTAGTGGATTTAATTAATAACGACCTCGGTTGTAACGACTTTTTGGTTATAGTGACGTTAAGCTTACGTCCCTTTAATTTAAAGCATATTATCGTAGGAAATTTGTTCGGCAATAGCAACTTCGGATATAGCGTCAATTTTGGATATTGCAACTTGTTATGAATCATTTGTGACAGCTTCCTAGAAATTCCAAGCGCATGTTGCGACTGAGTGAGCAAAGGCACAACGACTTATTCATAAAACTATTAAGCTTTCTTGCTTTGCTTGTAGGTAGGATTATATAGCACGTGTACAAAGTTGAACATATGAATCAGTTACAGTGTTTGAATAGTAGTTTCGTAAACTTATGAATATGGCTCCTAGACGTACATTTACTGTTAAAAAAAACATATATAGTTCGATAAATAAATATATGTACACGACTTTCTGCTATTTTGAATATAGCGACTTCCGGAAATAGCGACAACATTAAAGTGGTCCCTCCAACGTTGCTATAATCGAAATCCACTGTATTGCAATCAAGTTAATTGCCAGGGTCCCACTTTAAAGCGGCGCTCTATGGTTCGATAGAAAGCATCTAAATACAATTTTAATAATTATTTTGTATAGCGCATGTCGGATTAGAGTAATTTGGTTTTAGTTCTAGATAACTATAAATCGCGTGCTCATTTAATATCAAATGGGTTATACGACTGCTTACTTTCTTTTTTCATCGTTATCACTGTCGTTTATCTTTCTACGTTGCTCGCAATCGATTAGACAAAGAAATGACGTGAACTACCACTCTACTATAGTTATAGTTAGAAGTCGTCATTATCACAATAACTAATAATGTATTATTCCTACGCAATGGATAACAAATTATTGAACACATTTTTATCCTACTGAATTATCAGTTGTACGTTATTATTGTTGATCGATTTGTAGTATCAAGCAAATATTTCACAAAAATCAATAGGTGTGAAAGAGAAAACCACTTCACGTTTCTCATACTCGATGTGAAACAACGCATATTTATTCACTATCTTGTCAGTTGTAACAAATCGAAATACGATAGAAAAAAACAAATTAACCATCAGCAGAATAATTGTTAATGGTTTACAATATTGTTGTTGTAACATTACGCAACAGCGTAATTCGTTATGCATTGTACGCTACGAACAAAGGTTAGTAAAATAACTGAAAAGCGATATTTTAGACATTTTCAACAGATTTCCTATAGGAAAATGGTATTAATTGTTACTATACAAGTTCAAGGTTAAGAATATCAATTTGCAGGTTCAATCAATTCAATTCGGTTAAATTTTATTTTATTTCCAAAATTGTTTGTGATAACTTATTCAAACATTTTCTTCAAGAATTTCGTACATAAAACAGTGACGTGTATTATCGACATAATATTTTATAAGCAAGAAAAGCATTACTCACACGAGTGAGTTATATAATAAATAATAATAAGAAAAAGAAGTAAAAATGTTTAAGTCTTACCTTCCTGAATAACAAAGCAGAGCATGCAACTTTAATTTTTATAGCAAAACTTGATGCGAACAGCGTGTGATGGTGTTGGCACATCATTCTCAGAAAGTTGAGACCAAGTATGGCCAAAGCGTACAGTCCTGCTTCCAAACGAGTCATAGTTGTATCAGTCTCCCAAAATGCCAATAGTTTAGCGAACAGCATCGGTTGAGCAACACTTAAACGATAATATTATATAACTAACTATACGTTGTTCTGCATCTCACAGCTCGCCAACGTTATTAATTGTGTAATATGTGGTAATAACATTTCTTTGGCTTGAAAGTTATTGGTGGTGAACGCGGAAGGCACTAAGCCGATATGGCAATAAGCATAAGAGCATAAAGTTATTTAATGAACTGGAAAGTCCTCTATCGGTGAGCACAAATCTCGTTAAAATTGCTTCAGTGATTTGTGACATCCGTTCGGATCAACAGCAGACGCTTTAAATATATATGTATAATAATTATTACCTTTATATTTCCACACTTTATACATTCATAAATATATACTATAAAAATACACATTTATAAATATAAAAACGGACGATGGACCATCCGAAACGGAAACAACGTCCAAGTTATCGGTGATCATGGCAACATGAAGAAGAATTTCCTCATAATGCGTGTAATATCAAGCAGTATTGTTTTCTGGATCAGATGCTTGAATTTACCTACCCAATGACATTTTCTTGAGATGTTGGTTGACACTCTTGGCCATGAGATCGTGGACTGTAACGACTATTGGCACAATGATTCGCCGAGTCCACTGCTCATATATCAACAACCTCGCGAGACAGGTTAATAATTAATATCATTACAATAAATTTGCTATAGTTATCTATAAGTATGCATGTAATTGTAATGATATGCATACCTTGACCCAGCAGACACGGCAACGTGAAATACTCCAGACATGAACCTCAACCAGAATGCTTTACACATAGCTTTACAAAGTGAGGGTTTCCTATTCTCTCTCAGAGCACGTTTATATTCTTCGATCCAATACCTACAATGAATTTAAATGATATGCGTTATAACTACGGAACTGTAATAATACTATTGGCCTATAAATTTTCCATTACTGAGCCAAGGCGTCTTGCACAACCGTTCCTATGGATCTACTAACAAAATTTTAAATAAATGAAATATCAACGAAATCGAACCTAAAAATAGGAATCTAAAATATTCTAGGCTCTTTAAAAGTCCTGAGATAACACTTATGGTCGTTAAAACATTACCACTGATGCACATTATATTTGCGCGGAACTCTATTTTTTTTTCTAAATGTAGCCTTAATTACTCTTTATAACATGAACTTTATGTCAGTGTAACTCTCGTGAACATCGGCGCAATCGTTTCTGAGATTACTTCGTGTAGTCCTAACTACTTGTTTCAAGCAAGCAATCAGACAGAGAAAAACTTTAACCCTTAAAAATGTATATTGTGGCCAACTGTCTACATGACACTTCCACTTAATTTTATTTAAAAATCTGAGTGTATGCGTTTCCGAATGAATGTTAAAACCTTAGAAAATTCCCTACATTTGAAAGAAAAAGTTGACGTTACTTTTGTCGTATAAGTTATACTTTTTTGTTGTTGTTTTAAAATTGGTTTCAAAATTCAAAACAAATGTCATGTATTAAGGGTTAAAATTTAAAAACAATTATATGGACATTAGAAACAGGTACCCCAATTTATTTATTTCTATAGATAACAAAAGTCTAAATTACCTTTCTATACGACTTCCAAGTAATTCTGAACTGTAATTAATATCAGGCTTGATGAGATCTTCCTCCTCTATATTTCCTTTATTACATTTAATAATCACAGGAATTACCCAACACATAAATAATCTTGATATCAAATTCGGTTTTCTACATTCTTCTTGAATATCCATATTTATAGATTCATTTGAAATTCTACTACTCATTATTAACGGGAAGTTATAAGTATATTTAGAAAACAATCTGACAATATTTGCATAACTTTATAATTATTTGTATGTTCCAGCAAACTGTTGTACAGAACATATTATGTAAAACTAATAACATTAATAGTCAATTCGTGAGCACTGTTCTTGTTTTACTATTATTTTATCACTAGCTCTCTTTATCGTACAAAAATACCTAAACGAAAACAAAATGTAACGAATACCTATACCTTTTAGTTTTTTTTTTCATGGGGAAATCCCTAACGGATACCATCCTCGCCGGACCGCAAAGGTGGGTTATGTCCGATTCGCACGAACTATATTCTCATGATGCCTTTTTACACCTTTTGGCCGGGGGAGCAGGGACTGACTTACAGGCATTACGTCTGCTCCTCCGACAGGTGTTGGACCCTCCTAAGAGGCCCCGACTGCGGCCCGAGGGGTGAAGATAGTAGACCCCTCAAAGAGAACGGTCGGCACAATTGCGCCTTCACCTACATGGGCATGTGCAGCCTAAGCTGCTGGAGCAACGAACATGCTAGAGTCCATCGCCCCCAGGCCCGCCTACGGAAATTTTATCTATATCTATCACTACCACACAAATTTACATCGACAATAAAATCGAAATTTGTAATTACTGAAAAATGATAAAAGTCTGCCGTTGTATCTGTAGTTTTTCTAGTTTTTCTTATTAGACACTCAATCTTATCTAAATTTATCACGACATCTTCATTTAATATACAGTTATTAATGTATTAAGAAACCACGATTTTTATAATCATTATGCGATTGCGATGTGTGAAGCAGGAGTTAGCGATGTGGTGCGCATGCACAGGAGAGGGAAAGTAAACATATAACATAATTTATAAAGAAATTTTGAAAGCAAAGTATATTTTTGCTTTCAATTTTTTATGTATTTTGCTTTGTACAAAAATATATTGTTAAAACAATAAACATCGCAAAAGAAGTCGCGGGTATCAGTTAATGATTACAAAGAAAATTCTCAAAGGATGCACCATACCTATTTTAGTGGTAAATCAGCAGTGTCCGTACTGTACTTACGATCTAAAAGTTGTATTGGCAATATATACTAACACATTAGATAGCTGATTGCCATATTGTGGCATAAGTTCGAGTTATTTTATTCAATCAGTAAATTGATATTTTTGTTATAATTAAATATTTTAAATCCATTCTAAATTATCAATAAGAATTATGTTAAACGTTTAACGAATGTATATTTATACATATAAATTAAGATCAAGATCATCGTATGTCAAATATGGTGTGGAAACTATTCCACTTGTATATCGACAACGCATGCGCAACATTCATCTACACACATTAGTTACAATACAAAAATTATTCATAAATTACAGTCAAGTTACTCAGGGGGAAAGTAACTTTATCTGTAAAAATATTTTTAGAATATTCTTATGCATTATCATATTATTATAGACAAATAATAATTACCATTTTAACAACATAATATATTTCGATAAAAACAAAGTCTTGGGATGCATCCAAAGCATCGATCATATCTACTTTTCTTGATACTTTTATTATACATAGTAGCAAAAACAATATTAATAGGCGATACATTTCTCATTACAAAACATATTAATATAGAAACTATATCACTTATATAAAGCAAATAGAATTATGAGGCAATAAAACTCTGATTGGCAAACTTCACTTTCTTTATTCACAAACGTCATTCTTAATTATATAGCGTATATATGATTATCACAACCTAAGCCGAATCTAATGACGTCTCATATGTTACAAGCTCTCATGCCGTTTAGGCTACATAGTGTGTCAAAAACTGTAGACACACATGCAATCATATACAATTGAAAATATAACTCTTCTTCTACTCTCGAGTGAAAATGAATTACATTTTGATACAAATAGTTCATATAATAGACAATAATTATTGGTGTAATTTAAAAAAAACCTTTTTATACAAGTCGTTTGAAAACAATAAGTTGCTAAAATCTAATAGGAATCAAATAGTACATCTGTAAAAAAACCCAGTGGAATTATTTACATGTAATAGGCGAACAAACAAACAGATAACACAGTTCTATCCTTACCTTTTTCTTCTCTTTTTCTCAATTAATTCTCTTTATTTGTTTTTTGATTAGATGTAGTGTTATCAATAAAAAAAAATGGTAATTGTTTTTCTTTCATACCATACACGAGTCGAAGGCTTTTTATTTATAAATATCTATTACTCATATTTCATGTTCCTTACATTAATACGTATCTCCTATGGAACATTATATTTTAAGAAGACTCGAGTTTTTTTTAGCGTACAAATCTTACTTTATTTTGAAAACTATATGCTCATTGGTTTTGTAGTTCAGAAGCAGATGTCCAGAACGACTGCTGTAATATGCTACTCAAACTAAACATGGGAACAATAAGTTCACATGAGTGATACGAACGCTATTGAGAATTCTGCTTACGCAGCGTTTACGTGACAACATGTCGTAATCACGTGTCCTAGTGACCGCATAACTACATATATATATAACCAGTAATGGTCCTTATTTATGAAAAAAAATCATGCCAAATTGCAGTTCTTAATTTTAATATTAACCCTGGCCTCATAGCATCCAAAGTTTTAAAGGAAAACAATAACTGAATTTTGTTCTTTGGAATTTTATAAGCTTCTTACATAAATACCTACAGCTACAAAACACATGTTATTTATAGAAAATTTGACTCTCTATAAAAAGCTCCCTTGTGATTTTTCGCTTAATTTATTAACAACACTTAACTAGAATGCACTAGAATAATTACTAATGTATAATATTGTAATAGCTTAGTTCAGCTTTCTTGATTATTAAAAATTATGTTTAAAGTAGATCATAACATATAGTTAAGCATCATTTATACCCACGTTAAAATTGTGACCACACGTTTAAAACCGGAATAAATGAATAAGCTTTTCAAGCTTCGCCCGTGCTTTTTTATGAATATATTTCTATATAAATTAATTATTTTGTGGTCACATTTTTCATGATTAATGTAACTAAGCAATACGTAGACAGTCAACTGAATATTTTGTTAAACGTTAATGAATCAGGTGTAATAATGAATTTTAGATGCTTACTATATAATTGAAAAAAAAAATGTATACATAGAATATAGAAATTTTCGATATACATATCATTTAATGTTACAATGTTTGTCTATCATCGAAATACTTTCTTTTTGCAATTTCTAAAAACTCTTTGCTCCTGTTATAACCGGTCTCTTTAACCAAGGAGCTAAAAGCACTATTAGGGTCCGATAATAATATATAAGGATGATCAAACTCAAATGCAACACCCTTGTCCATGACGAGCACTCGGTCCGAATCCATGATAGTGTTCAATCGATGAGCGATCGTGATCACCGTGCACGAAGCAAACTCTCGGCGAATAGTCTTCTGAATGAATTCATCAGTTCTAAATACACAAAACAAAACCTTTTATTTAGCTCATCTCTACAACTTCCTTATCATGAATAGGGCTTTTTAAATACTTTATAGGTTAGCGTTTGAACACAATTTCATCTGATGTTAAATGATGATGTGGTGGTGTGGTAATCACACTAAACCTAGAGGGTGGATGGCTCTCAAGTGCAGCTGCCTGAAACACACCAACAGGTGCTTGGCGACAGATTTTTAACTTGAGGATGGTAGCCTAGGCCAGGCGGACTTAGAAAAAGCCGTACCACCATGCAAGCATGAATGTCTTGTTGCTTCATATGAACTACAAGATTTACACGGATTAATCGACGGCTGTCTTTTTTTTATTATTATCACTTTATCATTTTCTTAATACTTTATACGTTTTAAGTGTCTGACTACAATGCCCACTTAATGTTTAGTGATGATGTATACGACGATAAGCCCGGAAAACCTAGAGGGGGACTGGCTCTCAAGTGCAGCTGCCGGAACCCACCTATAAGTTTTTGGCGACAGATTTTTAACTTGAAGATGGTAGCTTAGCCAAGCGGACTTGGAAAAGCCTTACAACCTGCAGTCATAAACTTAACCCCTATAACACTTTTACTGATTTTAAGTTACTTCTACTACCGTTATTGTAACATAGAAGTTGATTTTTAATTTTTTTAGGTGCTATAAGTGGGAATTTTTACAATTACTCATCGAATAGTGATAGCCTTATGACAATACGTTCAATATCTTTGACGCCTATTGAGCTTCATAGCTGATTTCAGAGTTCACTATAAATTTCTACTAACTGATAATCGACGTTGGCAGTAGCCTCATCCATAATGAGAATTTTGTTCGAGCGCAAAATAGCTCGTGCCAAGCACAACAGCTGACGCTGGCCTATTGAAAAGTTACTACCGCCTTCGGATACTTTGTAATCGAGCGCCGGAATAACACCCTTCAGTTCGACCTGTAACAAAACAAACGAACATAATATGTTATCGTAAAATATCAGTTAAACGTTTAACATAATCATTATTAACATAACGAGAACTTTACTTGTTCAAGCGCTTTCCAAATATCTTCATCGGAGTACTTATTAAATGGATCCAAATTATATCTTACTGTCTCGGAGAATAGGGTTGGTTTTTGAGGAATGATTGATATCTTCGACCTTAATTCCTGGAAAAATAAAATTTACATACTTTTTTTGTATGTGTGGATCTGTTGCAAGAAATTGTAGTATTTGTTTAAAGACCACTCTACTTTAGGGGTCGGTATTTACTAGATAATAGGTGCCTAGGGATATCACAAGCATATAATTAATGAAGACAAAGTATACCCAGACTCGGCACAGTTGATTGAATGTATGATATTTAAACCGACAACACCCAGCTCGGTGGTTGCGACGAGATGACCATTTAAACCACTGCACTATCCATATAGTATTATTAACTTATATATTTTAATAAATCTATAATTCCATCTGCACATTTAATTTCCAATATTTTGTAATATATGACTATTATAAAGCGCACTGATCACGAATATGGTGTTAGAAAAGTTTTTGCTTCTCTGCCTGTGTGTATGTCGGCATTTAACTAAAAAACGGTTTGATATTTTTTTATGAAATCATGCACATGGAAAATAATTGTCATTCCAAAATTAAGAGCCTACTAAAATTAATTAATAATGAATAAATGTATTTATATAATAACAGTTATTTACATTTACATGTTAAGGTATGCGGTACAATATTTATATTACAAAACGTATTCTTATTTTTTTTTTATTATTCAAACTGACCTACACTGTTAGCCTGGCAAGGCCGCTACAGTTCCACCGGACTACTAAGGGGAGCGCTTAAGGCACTCACCCGATATGTTTAGGCGAACAGCGCAAGGGCACTCGGTGCGTCTTGGCTTGAACTGTCGCCGAATTTCCCGATCTGACTAAGCTAAGCTAAGCTATATATCCATTTCATACACATATGAGTTCGTGAAAAGTGCATGTGGGACCACGCACGTTTCATGAATGTATATGTGTATTTTGTATCTGACTACTATGTTGTGTGACCTATTTCAGTCCGAAAAGGGCAAAAAAACAGCCCACCATTATGTGTAACTAGGTGTACACGTGTGTGGGGTGATCTGGGTAAATGAAAAACAAGCGTGAGTCACTGTATTCGCGCGAGTAATATGCTCGAGGGCTCCACACCGAGGGACAAACCTAGGCTCGAGTTGTTACAAGAAAAATCGCGACGAGTGTGCGGGATCGTATCTCCACCTCCCGCTCACGGCGGCGTGAGCAGAGAGAGTCGCGGGCGTGGGCGCAAACACGCATCTTTTTAGAGGACATCGAACGAAAAATAAAGAACAATGGCGCGGTGCCAACCTAACTATACATTTACGTACGAGTTCCTAATGTATCGATCTAATGTATATGAACACGCGGGTTCGAACGGATATTTTGAGTAACGCGAATTTATTTATGCGCGGCGCGGGTTAGACGTTATAACGTAGTCGCAACGGCCGGGAAAGCTGAGATCGCGTTTAAGAGCCCGAGCTCAGACGTACTATAGACGAGCGCGTTAAACGCGAGTATTTCTTGTACATCGTGTACTAAAAGGAGTTGAGCTATTCAGTCGATACCGGTGATCGATACTGAAGACGCGCTAGGTGGCGCAGGAGTGGACTGAGCCTTCTGAGGCTGGGGCTTGGCTTTAGGAGCCGTGGGAGCTGGCGGGGAAGGCCTTACGAATTCAGGCAATCGGAGGTGTCGTAGGTAGAGAGTTCAGAAGGATCTCCACGAATGACGGCACGGAGGAGACGCTCATCCTCGAGAGCGTGTGTGAATAAAGGGAATTTTCGCTCCCGGAAGTACTTGGTGAGCTGGCGATGCTCATCGGGGGTCGAGATTCTAATAGAGATGCCGGCAACAGTGTTGACGGCGGATTTGTAGAAAATTTCTTTAGACTTAAGGTCGTCCGAGATTTCCACCCAAGTAACCGTATTCTTATAATATTACAAGTAATTATAACTTATTATAAGTAATAAGTAGTACAGTAACGCAACAATTTGAAAGAAGTTAATTTTAAGTTGCAAAATGTTCAGTAATACTTATGTAAATCATAAAATGTACAAATATATCTACATAAATAAAATAAAAGGACTGCTGTCATTATGCACGAATCACGCAAAAAATTACTGAATATATATATCGTTTTTTGTTTTTTGTTTCTTAGACACTTGGTCCTTGTTTAATAAACATAATTATTATAAGATCTTCACTTAACATACAGTTGTTCTAATTTTAAGAAATTATGATTTTTATAAACACTAAGGATACAATGATGTATGAAGTGGTGTGATGCGCATGAGAAGGTGAGAGGAAGAATAAGAGGAAAACGTTATTTATAAATAAATTTTGTAAGCAAAGTATATTTTTGGTTCCATTTTTTTTATGTAGATTCCTTTATACATAATATATATTATCTTAATAAAAAACCCAGATGATGTCATACTAACTAATGTATGTAAAAAATAACGATTCTAAAATAATTACTGCATAAAAATAGCGTGCGAAACGGGGGCAGTTCCTAGTTATTCTAAAAATCTACACATACCTTTTTAGTAATATCATTTATATTAATTCCATCTATTTTAATATTGCCTTCAATTGTATAAAGACGAAAAAGTGCTGATATCAAAGACGACTTCCCAGCCCCTGTTCTGCCTACAACACCAACCTATAAAGTTAAAATAGTATTAAAATATTGTGCAGTACATAAACAAGGGCAACAATCCAAGCCGAGGTTCGGCCACTTTGGCACCGTTGAGCTTGTTACCAAGCTGCTGAGTGCCATAAACGCACACCCCATTAGTTCGGTGAAGCTGTAAAGGCCCGTCCGACCTAGCGTGTAGTCAATTGGAAAAAAAAACAATAACAAATTGTGATAATAGAATGTCAAAATTATCTTAAAAATTTGGAAAGAAAGCCTAGCATATTTAATCTTACATATTCATATAAATTTCTTATAAAAAATACCTTCCAACCGGAATTTATTTCCAGGTTTAAATTATTCAGCACTGGAGCATCTTGTTCATTGTATCTCAAGGTTAACCTTTCGAATTCTATACGGCCATCCGACGGCCAGTTATCCAACGACGGTTTAGCTTTAAAATAAAAAAAAAATCGCAAATTGTATTCTTCGCTGTATTTATTTATCTTAAAAGTCTATTATTCGAAATACGTAATATGAATAGAGATTCTACTAATGGAATCTATGTATTTTGCTTTCATAATGGTATATATTTATCCTACTTACAAATAGTGATATATCTTATATCAGCTGTCTTGTAAATTAAATTATCTTTGCTTGTAAAATCACATTTCTAAATAACATATATTTCTTATATATTAAATAATATTAAACCGAATTAAAATGTAGTCCGGTGAAACTGTAGAGGCCTTGCCAGGCCAACAGTGTAGGTCAGTTCGAAAAAAAAAACGACTTAAAATAAAGTAAAAGTAAAACTAGATTCAATATAATAAACTTTATCGTTACTTTCGTCTGATAAATTATCCTCTGTGGGTAGTTTTGTGTATTCCAGTACCCTCTCAGCACCTACAGTGTACCCCAGAAAGTCAGCCGTGTATCGGCTCGCCACTCGTAGAATAACTGCCATGAACATCGACTGGCTCACAGCCATGCCGACGTTTCCGATCGGGATGGCCTCACCTGGAATGTTTATTATGTCACAATGTTATCAAAAACTATTTTAATGTATTGCTCGATAATGTTCAGTACAGTTATTAATATGCAGTGTTTCAACGGTTGTTAATTTTTTAACAAATGCGACCGAGCTAATACAATTTCTTACTCTTGAGAAGGTGGCTGGAGATACACTATCGCCCTTGTGGATTCAGTGGTGAGCCTTGCGCTAATGCAAATACCCAAGTCTCGACTGATACACGCTCATAATAATAGTGTTAATAGAATATTTCTACTTTATGTTACTCAGATATTTTTAAGCGGTAGGCTATATCAGGTAAAGGTAGATTTTGAAAAATAAAAACGTATCTATCCTATACGTTGCTATTGCTCATAAAAGTTTTTACAGATATATTTATTTGATATATACACTAGCAGGCCCGACGGACGTTGTCCTGCCCTGATAATAAAAAAATATATACCTATTGTGTGTGTGAAATGCTTAAAGTAACTATTGTATTTAATTTGATAAAGATTAATACTGTATCCGTCTAAATAGCCTTCCAATTACCTCATTTACAAAAAAAAACCTTGACAAATTATACATCTAAACCTTCCCCGTGAATTACTCTATTGGTGTAATTATTGGACGCATTACAATCCGTTGGTTGTTGAGTTTATCGCGAACATCCAGACAGACAGACAAATGCGGCGGACGACTTTGTTTTATAATATGTAGTTAGAAGTAATTCAGACAAAACACGGTGATAAATTTACCAAATACAATATGAAGTTCGTCCTATAAATTTAGGGCGAGTATCATTCTCTCAAATAATATATGGTATTGAAATATTTGAAATAATGCAGTAAGATAAAATACATCTATTATTAAGGTTTTAAATATCTATAGACTTTTATTACTTTCTTCTTATTACATTGTCTTATTTTTAACGGGTTCTCAAGGTAAACTAACTGTTTTAATACCTATTATAAATTATGTTTGTGCAATGAGCAATGAGTGTGCTGATCTTGTGAAATGCTTGTAGAAGGCTACGTTTTAAACTATTGATCTGATTATTAATTTTTTTAAGACCTAATTAAAAGTTTCGTTTAGTCTGATATGACTGAAATCTGTTTTATATTCATTAAAATTTATATTATAATTGTAAGCCACAGGATGTTTCTTTTCGTTTCAGAACTGGGAAACACAATATTTTCAAGTGAAACTCCTCATAAGATGGCTTGGAAATTCTAATCAGCAAACTTTTTGTGCGACGAACACCATTGGGGGCGTAAAAACTGTATCGGGTAAAGTGTTGAAAACACCGGTTCTCGCTCGGAACACCGAAGTTAAGCAACTTTGCGTGCGGTTCAAACTGGGATGGGTGACCGCCTGAGAACATCGCGTGACATTTGCTTTTCGATGTACATTTTATAAAGTCGTTTTCATTTCTTTCATGTGATTAAAATACACACACGCTTTTTTTCAAATAGTCATATTTGAATCTCAGAACTGAATTATATCATGTTTCTTATAATTCATTAAAATTAAAATATCACAATATATAAATCACTTACCAAAGTCAAAAAGAATGAAAAACGTTAAAATGGCTGCAAGATACAGCAAACAAAGTATATCCAAATATAAGGTAAACGCCGCTATTCCACAGAGGTGTGTGTAAAATGCTTTCGAATTCAAATCCTGAAATGTATATTTTAGTTTGCAATAAAATACTAGAATATCGAAGACCATTCCGACTTGCTAAAACAAATTAGAACCCTGGGTCAATTTCAGTTAAACAGATGGCAGAAAGTAACTTATATATTGAAACACATATTTTTGGAGTGAAAACTTCGTTAGCCCCGTTGTGATTTGAAACTCGATGAAACAAAAAAACTACATTAAAAAGAGACAAATATATTAGACAATCTATAGGATTTAATGTGCGAGGGAATGAGATTAGAATACATTATACAGTGTTTCTTATATTTACGGTCTCCTTATTGTGTATTGCATTACGTGTGTTAGTACTTGCGTGTTTGTGTGACCTCGTATATTACAAATCCTTGAGAAAAGGGCAACACATCACTGTGGTGTATCGTTCACGTGTATCATTTATATGAATATTTTATCATTTGTTGAAGACTTCACTTTTATTGGGTGTGAACTGCACACATGTACACATGTTTCATATCTGTATTTCTTCTTTGTAAACTAATGCTAAGCTTTGCATTTCTTGGTTATGTACTGAATTTTTTGAGTTATCGATAGTTTGTACGTAAGGTACGTGTATTATAGATGGTGTTTAACCACCATTATATCAGTCTTACTCAAATGACATGTTAGTTGAAATGAAAACGCTTTCAGCTTGAATCAACAAGGCTCCCAATGGCTATAGTCACACTAAATCGATAGAACTTTGATAAAACATTATCATATAGCTGGCCTGATAAATGTTTGCCTACTACAATGCCATCGTCGTATTACAAAGATTTTCTTCATCAGAAGCTCAAGTCGAATATTACACGGGCTTGTTTCCTTTGACACGATGTCTTAGTACATTACTACAAAGTCATTATCGCATCACTCATAACATTAAACAGGACGATAGCTAACCTGTGCGTCGTAGTAAGTTCGTAGCAATTTACTCTGTATTCCCGAGCTCCTAATTGTAGGTAGTCCAGATAATGTAGAATGTATTATGTTGAACACAGGACTCTTTGCTATTGTAATAAGTTAATTAATAATTATTGTATGATTAAACTATGCGTTAATTAAAATAAAACGACCGATTCTTTCCTTAACTGTTAAAACATTTGATGAGAATTAAATACATTTACTAATAAATATATATTCCCGTGATATTAAAATATTATTCAAATGTCAATGGAGAATAGCTAGCTAGATATAATGTACAAATCTTGGAGACAATAGAGACTGGAAATAACAACTGGTTGTAGAACCATAAAAGAACGGTTACATAAAAGCGATGCCTCTGATATGGCCGCAGTTCATGGGCGATGGTGACCATTTAACTTCAGGTAGGCTGTCTGCCTGTTTTCTGCCCTCTGCCATAGCAAACGATAACTTTTATTGCTAAAATGCTCCCAAACAGTAACACTAAAGGACTAAAAAGTTCCTATTCCATTGATTGAAAAAAGTAATCGAAATTGGTTAATTCGACGTGAGCTAAAATATTTCCTCTGCCCATCTTTGTTATGACTTATTAAATAACTGTACTTTTAAGATAGTGGACTAAAGTACGTAATATAAAAGGAAATATTTTGGTTAGCCTTCCTTGATAATTATAATTTAAATGTTTAACTATTACGTGGATATACACTGATTTTTTAACAAAGCCTATAAAATGTTGTTGGTTTATTTTATGAATTACTAGCAGGCCCGGCGGACGTTGTCCTGTCCTGATAATAAAAAATATATACTTATGTGCATGAAATTCTTAAGGTAACTAATGTATTCAATTTTATAAAGATTAATAGTGTATCCGTCTAAATAGCCTTTCAATTACATCATTATATGTGACTATTTTTAAAAGGTAGATGGTTATGGTAAGCTATCTTAAAAAGATAGGTATATGCCATCAGTAGACATTTTTGTAGATCTATAAAAGAGGAATATCTCAGTATGCATTGTTTTGTTATATCTCAAATGGATTAGGCAGCGTTTTCGACGAAAGCTCCCATGCGGCTTGACTTTTTCTGATTCTTTCAACTATTATCATTATATTTCAACAAATTTACAAAAAAAACCTTGACAAATTATGTACTTAACCTTAACCTTCCCCGTGAATTACTCTATGTAGTGGTGAAGACCGCATTACAATCCCTTCAGTAGACTTTGAGCTTATCTCGAACATCCAGACAGATAGACACGGCAGACGACTTTGTGTTATAATATGTATTGACATTGAATTGTTATAGTAAAAGTGATAACTTACTTGCGCTATCCATTCTTTTAATAGTTTGACTAGCAATTAAATACCATTTAAGAAAATAAAATAAAAATACAACAAACACTATAGTAGGTATAATCGTCCAAGGATGCACTATAGTGGTTAGTATAAAAACGCTAGTTATAATCAAATACATTTGTATCATTTCCAATAGGCAGCGAGGCATTTGTTCGTCCATTGCACCTATGTCACTAGAAAATCTATTAAGGATTCGACCTGAAAATATAATATAACTATAAATATAACTGAAAATACAATATTAAAACGCGTACTATATTATATAATACATTGTCGTTATCTCTGATTTAGATATTATATTTTTTAGGAGTGTTCTAGGTACCATTTTTAAGATACATTTCTTTCGATGTCTCTGCGAGCTGCTTTATGGGTAAAATGAAATATTATGACCAAAACATATATCTTCTATACATATAATAAGAATGTAAATCTGACGTGTCTGTATTTTGTTGATTTTTGAGAAAAAACATAGAATACATTTCAATCATTTTTAGAAATGTCTTTCTGTTTGTTTGAACAGGCATCACTGGTAAAGTACTAGGTTTCTGATAAAGCATATTATCGAGCAACATTTACAGTTTTATTAAAATCGCTTCACTCTATTAAAACTTATTGTAATTTTAAACGACTTAAGTAGAAGAGTGAAGTAGATAAGTGATTGTACTTCAGCCTAATCCAAAAATCAGGGTATTTTATAACAAAAATAAACATTACTACAGTATTACATTACTAAGACATAGAACGAAATAAACATGGTTAATATTTTATTTTCACACAAAATAAAAAATATTACTACTATAAGAAGTCCAGTAATTGAATATGTAATAATGCCAATAGATGGCGTTCAACAGACATTTTCTAAATCTATTACTACTATAATATGTAATCTAAAAATTTGGTAATTTCATACATTACTTATTTCTGTACATTGAAAGGTTACTTTGTAATAAGTAAAACATAAATTTTATTCTTCGATCCCATAACTCATAAGTTCTATATCTAATTTAATTGTATAACTTAATTTGTATTGTAAATGTTACAACTTATTGAATATTATCACGTTTTGGAAACTAAAATTGTCACATAGACAATATGTTGAACACATGTAAGCAAAAATACTCTGGGGGTCTTTAGAAGCAAAAACATACTGAAGTTTCATAGTTTTTAGAACTTTAACTGTATATCATTTGTACGCAAAGAATATAAATACTACTAGACGAACTTTGACAAAATTGGGAAAGTTAATAGTTTATAGATCGGAGTAACACTAAAGGGACGAAATAGTATATTAAATATGTTTAAGAAAAAAACTGGGGATTTTAGAAACGATGGCAGAGCGCATCTACATGATTTATGAGTTTTATTCTTCTGTCGGTTTGTTTATATGTGTATCACGCAAGAAATACTCAGCCGATTTTGATAAAATTTAGTATTGTAATATTTATAGACTATAGTAACATATAGGTATCTATACATTGATGTATTATTGATATAATGTGTACTGAATCGAAATGAAATATAACTAATCTGAATTATTTTGTTTTCACGTGCTTTCAATTAAAATTAATAACATATATGATTTTTCCTCACAACAGATAACGCTAAATTTAACATCTCATTGGGTTACTGTCTTAAGAATATTACAAGGAACAGTATATAGATATCAATGAGATTATTTCTGTGTTTGTTAGGTTAATTCGAATTACAAAAATACTTTTTAGTTCATGCATTAAGGAGCTTGCATTTTCTTCTAGCTAACCAGTGGTATTGTGGAGAAATAAAGTAAGAATAACATAAAAATAATAATAACAACGAGCTATATGAAGTATATAAGAGTGAATTAATATATAAGAAATTAATGGGTATATCTAAAACGCAAATGGTTACACATAATTTTGTTTTTACAGTTGTTAAATTAGAATATTAGTGTTATGTTACTGCCATACCTACGTGTATTGCCACGAAGCATTGTCTGTGTTCGTAATAAAGGCAGACATTACCGTCGTGCATTACGAACTATCTGATGATAGACTACAGCACTATAGTTGGGCGCACGATTCTTACGCACATCAAAGGAACTTGGAAACCCTAATTTTTAGTTATTATTGAAATGACAAGCGGGTGCGACCATTATTAGTTTTTAGCCTGACAAGTATTCGAAGCTTCGTCACACAGGTATAAGACTAGCATTAGAGTGTATAGTATATAAGTGAACGTCATTCTTCGTCTTTATTGATATTCATTTAAAAGTTAATTTTTAGTGTGATAAGTGAAATTTTGTCACTCATGTATGGGACTAGTCATTAATTAAAAGTGTGTGTTGTCAAATGGGAGTATTATATATGTATAATTTATTTTTGTTTGTCTTATTTATTTTAACTCAAAACTTATACGAATTTGGCAACGGAACTTTTTCTGTTAACGCTATAAAAGTAAATTACGGTAATAATATATTTATTATGTGATTTTCACTATTGTGTTTGTGGTTTTTAAATTGAGAAGAATGTATCTGATATTGGGCGTCAAATTATTATCTCCAATAAACATGACCTGCCCATGACACGCGATAGGTTTTTAATTTGGTCTATTGGCTGGAATTAAGAATTTGCAATTGAACAACTCTTATTAGGTATTGACATTTAAAAATCACCACCAGTATCAGTACCACGCCGTATTCCGAAAGTCAGATTACAAATATAAAGGCATACATTCTGATTGTTTTATTAATCAATGTGTTTTTGCATTCAGTTCCACGCGGACGAAGTCGTGGACACAGCTAGTTTTAATAATTTACATTAGATCTATTGAACCAAGATGAAATGATAACGATTGAAGCGATGATGGCGATCGAAGTATGCCTTACGAATGAGCCGATGCTTTTGGTGAAGGAAAACATCGTGATGAAACCATGGTATTGACGTAGGGCTTTTTCTAAGCTCGTCGCCCGCTAGCTACCACCCTTAAGTTGAAAATCTGACGCCGAAAACTTATGGACATTTTCCGGCAACTGCACTTGAGAGCCACTCCCTCTATTGTTTAGCGTGTTTCCTATCTTGGACTACAAAGTCATTTTATCAGGTATGAATGTGGTCAAACGCTAAAACCTATTAAGTATACAATTTTAATATAATCGATTATATTAAAAGCAATAAAGATTTCCTCTATACTTATTTATATGGTTATACATACAAAGTCGTGGTGGACTAGTGGTTTGACCGGTGGAATATCGGACCGCGACATGTAACAACTTTTTCTAATTTAAATTGGTAACTGGTCGGCTGACGGCGAAGGAAAGCATTCTGAGGAAACCGGAAACTAAGAAATGTTCTTGTAGTACCATCATACGTGGGAAAAATATAGAACTGTGGATTTCTCAGAGTTTGAAGTCGCCAATACACGTGAGCTGGCGTGGTGATTATGCTCATACCTTCCTGCAGGAAGAGGCCTATAGCCCTGCTGTGGATCTCTTACAGCCTGATGATGATGATACTTTATATCTTACTTAGTTACCTCGAAGTACTAAACTATCATTGGGCATCCTAACCAGCATAAACATGTATTCACTTTACATACCTGATTGGTTCGTGTCAAGAAACCTCATAGTGGTTGAAACTATACTTTTAAAGATCATATCATGTATATTTATTGAAGCTCGCATTGCCGTCACAGCAAACGCAAACAATCTAACATGTGAAACGAAGACCAATATTAATAACAGAGACCCATAGATCAATAAATAATCTTGTGCTCTTAGAAACCCAATTTGAGCGTCCATAGTAACAGCTAGGACAAAAAATATTAAAAATGTTGTGAATTTAGTACATAAAATTAATAAACCTACAAATTTATAAAAAAAGAAAACTGGAAATCTTTATAATCTCATAAAATTAGTCCATAGACAATATTGAATACTTATAGTTTTGAACATAAATTGGGACATTCTTCTATTGAAAGTTAATGGATTACATAAAATACAAATAGCAGAATTTAAAATATATTTAAATGGTACGCACCAGGTGCAGCGTCATTGTTAAGTAATTTTATATGTTCATCCATTTCATTGATCCTAAAACATAAGAAAGGTATTAATGTAAGGTAAATATTATGTAACATCTTTTTTTATATTCAATTGGAAATATAACATAAAATAACAGAATGCCCACGCAACAACATTAATGACTTATGGAATAAATAAATATCCTTTTAAAAAATATATATTCCTTTGAAATTTTGGTCATGTTTTGAAATATATAAATATACTAGCAGGCCCGGTGGACGTTGCCCTGATAATAAAAAAAGATATACTTATGTGCATGAAACGCTTAAGGCGGCTTGACTTTTTCCAACACTTTCAACAATCATCGTTATATTTTAACCAATTTACACAAAACTTTGACAAATAATATACCCAAACCTTTCTCATATATTATTCTATCTATTGGTGAAGACTGCATTACAATCCGTTTAGTAGTTTTTGAGTTTATCGCGAACATCCAGACAGACAGACAGACGCGGCAGGACGTCTTTGTTTTATAATTATTTAACGATATACTAGATGACTCTATGAACTTCGTATCACTTGCATATATTTCTGTAACATGGGATCCAAACATAACAATTTTAATTATAAAACCTATAAATATTTGACAAACGAATGGCAATTTTTTATTTCTAAAAAGACAGAAGACAACAAATGTTTCGTAGCCAAGAACGTTTTGTATTTGAAAATTAAATTCTCATTTTCCTTTACTTATTATTTATGTTTCTCACCATTTAAACGTCCACTGAACTTTCACAAATATTTTAAGATCAAAATAGCCAAACGCTTTCACGTATTATAGTGTACTTACCAAAAACATAGAAAATAATCTATCGTAGTAATGAGCCCTTGCGTGACCAAGAAGGTGCATAAAGTGGCAAAGATAATCCACCATGACTTGACAGAACCCAAATATTCGGACAAAACATTCCACCTTATTAAACCTATAGCACTCTTCTCGGTGTCCATCACCTGCATACTTGCAATTTCACTGATTCCATCAAATTTATCATTCGAATTAATTTCAATCGGGACCTTATTATCCTGAAATAGAAAGTATTAATAATATCGCTTATAATTATTTTTTTATTCCTGTTTGTTAAGAAGAAACCGTATTTATTTTCCTTTGATAATATACACGTATGTAATCAAAGCTAATATATTTTTTGGGATTCGTGTTTGTAAAAAAGGAACCGTATTAGTTACCTTTGATAATATATATCTATGTAGTCAAAGCCTAATATTTTAGGGTTCCTGTTTGCAAAGAAGGAACCGTACCTTTGATAATACACGCATATATAATCAAAGCCCTATTACTAATCCCACTCTCTCCTTCCTACCTTAAAATGGTCGTATCTTTTGAATCGTAATAAGCAACTGGTCGAAAATTTTACTGCATATACGAGTACATAACTAGTTGGTACGGCGCGCATCGCTGTGCATATTTGACATATCAAAACCGCCGAACATGTCCTAAGACCATTCAATGCGAAATTTATCGTAGATTGTTCTCGGCTTTTTATTTTTTGGATTCCATAGACTCTGTACATTTTTTATTTTTTAAACGTTTCTTTTACGGATACTATTTATCTGTTAGTATATATTTTTTTACCTCATTTTTGACTTATGAAAGGGTATCATAAAAAAAGGAGGAACTTGGTATGAATATAATGAAAACTAATAATAGAATTCGGGCTTGCACATAGGACCCCGAAGGGAATAAAACAAAATATAGTACGGTAAGTATATAATAAATATATTGTGGCTGTGGAATGGAACCATCGATGCTAGTGTTTTACTTGAACTTCTTATTTTTTTATTATTTATAGGTTCACGTTTGACCACAATCTCATATGATGTTAAATGACAATAGGTCTAAAGATGGTAAACACATTAAACCTAATGAGGAACTAGCTCTAAAGTGCAGCAGCCGGAACACACAAACAGGTGCTTGTCGACAGATTTTCAACTTGAGAGCGGCAGACTTACAAAAAGGCCAACTATCCTAACATTTTATGGTTTCATTTCCATATTTTCCTTCACTGAAAGCTTCGACTCGATTACAGAGATTCGAACCTCGGTACGTCAATCACCGCGGTGTCCAAACACGCTATCATGTAAGTCATCAACGCACTAAAGGCACTCACACAGTAAGCCTAAGTAGGAAATTGGATTTTAAAAGCAGCTACCAGAAAACACTGATAGGATTTTCTACGATATTACCGTAATGCTATGATCATACAATAAATACTTTCTAATTTATGGTATAATTACATAAAATAGCAAACACAAGTTACAAAAATATTTGCGAAAATAATTTTTTTCGCCAAAAAGCGTACTTACGTTTTTAGTATTGTCATTAGTTTTACTTCGCTCATTACAATCCAATAACAAAAGCGTCGCGTCAGATTTCATTAGCTCGTCATAGGTACCCATAGCTTCTACAGAACCCTGTTATAAAATAAATATTGAATAATCTTTTTTGGATAATCTTGTATTCTAAATTTAGCAGTGCGTGGCCATGATTTCTTTGAGTTAATGTCTACGCCACTGTAAGGTATACTTAAAAAAAGTGCCAAGAAAGCACGAGTATTGTGCAAGAGGGTCGTGCAGGTGACTATGCAGCATAGCATAGTACCATGCTGTCATGTCATGCATACCTCCACTGTTCGGTTATTCTCAGTAATACTCGGTATTTTTTGGGCGACTAAACCACCGACGGCCCCCAAGACTCCGCAACAATACACTCGCTCGCACTATTACTTCATTCTCACTTAATTAAAATTTGTACGGTAATTGGCCTGCTCCTTCAGGATCGTAACACACACACACATGCTATACACAGCTTAAATCCTAGACCTTCCTCAATAAATAAGCCATAAAATACAAGTATTTAATTCAACTGGTGATCCAAAGATTTGAACATTCAAACATATAAAATAACAAACAATCTTATGAACTTTATTGCAGAGGTATAGATTACCTTATTCATTATAAATATTTCATCGACTTCTTTCAGATACTGATTCTGATGAGTGACAAGAATGCACGTCCGTCCACGAAGATAAGTTTTTATGCATTGTCTGAACAATTGTTTTCCTACTTTGGTATCCACCGCAGACAGAGGGTCATCCAGTAAATATACATCCGCCTGCAGATAATCATAAACTGTATTTACTATACGTATTGATACATTGATTAATATAATTTATACGTTTTCTTAAATTATTTTAATTTATTAAAACCGTATAAGCATGTTGCTTGTACGATAAAGAATGATAAAGCATATAGTTAAATGTAAATTCAAATAAGTAGAATAAATAGATTAATCAACACTGAATGTAGTCATTGTCTTTTACTGTTTATTTAAATTCAGCAGTTTCTTATTATCTAGTTTATTAAGATACCTTTTAATATTGCAATTTCTTTGGTGACATAATATCCGACTAACCATTACGATTTACGGGTCAATTAGTTTTTTTTCTCCAAACGTAACCTCAAAACGTTTAAATTATTTCTTTTTTATAAATGAAAGCAACCTTTCAAAAAAAAACGAAATTACTTAATAATATGATGTCGAATAATTACATACTGCTCCAGTTTTAGATAAAATATTATATTTGCCCCCTAATGTTACTTTATGGAAATAAATATAATACGCATAAAATTTAGTTCTTACAAAATCTTATGGCGAAATATACCTCGTGTTCTATTGGTAGTAAACTTCGTTATTCAGTTAAAGTATCGCGTATCGCGTAATATATGGTTGTCACAGTACAAGATTTGATTACTTCTGAATCGAATGATCGTTTGAAGAGGTCATTGCAAGAAAAGGAGTTCGCTATTTGAGAAATCTTCGTAATAATATTTTTATTTATATTCGCTTCACTTCACAAAATCATACCTCCCGATAAATGGCACGCGCTAACGTTATCCTTGCTTTTTGTCCACCAGACAAGGATACACCACGTTCACCAACTAAAGTTAAATCGTTGAAGGGTAATTGGCTGAAGTCCTGGATCAGTGCACATACTGTGCACACCTGTAAATAAGTATTATTATCCATGCAGTACACAAAATGAATTTGAAACAATGATGAATTAATTTCAAGCAAGCCTCTTGTTAGTATTCTGCGACAGTTGCATCTGAGAGCCAATGTTCATTTAGGCTTAACATGCTTACTACCATTTTAGATTACATCGTGAGATTGTGGTCAAACGCTAAAACCTATAAACTATAAAAAAAAATACAACAAAGTGACAAAATTTTTAAATGCAATTTTATCTAACTAAAAACCTGTTTATATTTATCGGCGTCATATGGTAATCCAAACAATATATTTTCTCGTATAGTTGTTGGAAATAACCACGGCTCTTGAGAAGCGTATGATATTTTTCCTTTTACAATAAGTTGTCCTTGACGTATTGGCAGCTCTTTTAAAATAACTTGCAGTAAACTTGACTGAAAATAAATTTAAAATATCAATTTCATAATCATTTATCTACATGTTCACTCGATTTATATTTTTTTGATGTCGAATAGAAATACATTCTATCTCTCCGACTTCAACGTCCATTTTTTGGTTATATATACAGTACACGTCTAACTTTTTGACCGCTCTGAAGTAGATTCGCAGAACACAAATTTAAGCGTCAGAGGCACGTGGAAGAGGTGAAGGCGGAGCAGACTCCATCGCGAGCGTTTCTCGTCCTTGTTGCGCCTAATCTGACACGTGGACCAGTACGAATGCTAGTTGCAGTACAGTTGCATTTAAAATAATTTCGTTATTATTATTGCTATTTTCGTCGTTTTCTTGCAGATATTTTTTTATTTCCTTTATATTATATTTTTATAAGAGAAAATCAACATTACAATTTAACTTTGAGAACGTACTTCTGAAGCTAAGCGATTATCAAGTCGAAAAATATGCAAGAGGAGCTGGTTATAACATCGAAGGAGCTATTTATTATAATACTAGCTTTTGATCGCGGCTTCGTTCTCGTTAAAGTAGATTTAACCTATCCCTGACAACGTCTATGCAAAATTTCATGATAATCGGTCGAGTAGTTAAGGGGTGAAAACCTAATAAAAACTCACATTCGGATTTGTAACATTTCTTTGGATTTAAGGCTTGCAGTCTAACTAATGGGGACTAAGGCACTGCAGCTTAAAACTATGAGGTAGTAGTACACGAAAAATGTGTCTGTATGGATCGCGACCACCATACATCAAGTGTTGGACATGCTCCATAATGTCATGCTTAGTAATGTAGCATTCAGGAATGTCTTAATTTATCCAATAATCAAGCTACTATGTAAGGTATTTGTTTCCGACTAAATCGACAGTAACGACTGTCGATTGATTGTACCCATTACAGGAAAAGTGCCGTCGATAGGTCACGCTATAAAAAAAATATAGTCAATTATTAAAAGTCTTGATGATAATTAAAAAGACATATAAAGCTATGACAGAATCGGATACCGCGTCGAAAAATGGAAATATTCGAATCTTTGTAAATGTTCCAGAGTTTTCGGCGAAGGAAAACAATGATGAAACTATAGCATACAGGTAGGACTTTTTTAAGCTCGCCGCCCTCTAATTACCACTCTCCAGTTGAGAATCTGACATCAGGCCCCTATAGGTGTGTTCCGTCAGCTATAGTTGAGAGCCAATGTCTAAAGGTTTAGCGTGTTTAGCATCTTGGACCACATCGTCATTTGAGATCAGATGATACTATAGTCAAACGTTAAAACCTACAAAGGGTTAAAAAACACCTGATATGACTGTAAGATTAGTTTTAACTTACTGAAATAATTAATTCTAAAAAGCCAAAATTTTTGGGAAAATTGTTGTATCTAAATTTAGTTATACTTACTTTACCAGCTCCCACACGTCCAACAATAGCGTATAATCTATTATTCTTGAATTGTAAAGATATATCCTTTAGTGTCATCTCCGTGGATTGCCTTACATTTTTCCAAGAAGCACTTACTTTCGACATTTCAACGAGAACTTCTGTTTCTGTTTAAAATTTCCATATATATCGTTTGTAAAATAAATAATGGTAATAAAATACATTTTACCTTTATAAAAAAACAATACTTACTATTTTCTAAATCATTATATGAATAATCTTCTTTTAAACTAATCTTCCCATTAATACCGTGAGTTATGATATCCAAATTGTTATTATTAAATATCAGTGTATTAAAGTTGTGAATTTTGGGTAAAAGTGAAATATCATCTTTCTCGTCTGCAACGATAATATAATACATTAAATTTTATATTAAGATTTGGCTGTAGCATAAGAATGTCATTGCTTGTTCATTTTGTTTAAAGCTGATGGCGCCAATATGTTTTTTTTAGCTAGTCTTTTACTTTCTGTGCAACGTGTGACTTATATAATAAAACTTATTCAGTTTAAGCCACAAGAAGGTCTTTTTTATTACCTTATACCCAATATATATTACATTACATTATAATTTCAAAAATGATGTGAAGAAGTTTTTGTTTACACACTTACCTATGAGAAGAAATTCTTGAATTCGGTTTAATGACACCATCATTTCTGAAAAATTCACTATTCCAAGAGGAACCACCAAAGCGATGTTGATTTGAATGATACTGAAGAATTGTTGAATTGGATATATCTGGTAAAAATAAAATCGCTATATTAATTATATTTACTCTCATTAAAGCAAAATAATAATAAAACATTTATTAAACACTTTTCGTTTATAGATACCAAAAAGATAGAGTATATATGCTATTCGAATATATACTCTGTTTCCCCAATTGATTTTGTTGATTTATTTTTATTTAGTGGATATTAAAGAGCTTTAGTGTTATCAAAAAACAATTTGGAGAAAGTTACCTTTTGCCTTAACATTGAAAGTTAAAAAATAACGAATGATGGTCAAATTTCGACCATTAGACAACCACAAGTTTATATATAAATAGGTAAAAGGAAAACAGTTAAGAATATATTCCTCTTCTGTTTCTTAACCGATATTCTTTTTTTTATTAGTAGATATTTACTAGCTTTAGGGTTATAAATTAAGCAATTTGGGAAAAGCTCGTTTTCTTCCTTCATCTTGAAACTTGAAAAATCAATTAACTATTGTCGAATTTCGTCCACTAGACTGACCACTCGCGTCAATAAATTTCCGATAAAGGCATATTATTAAAAAAAAATAAAGTTAAAAATATATAAATTCCGTACCACACTACCCTCTGGCAAGGTACCTGTAAGCATGAGGGTTAATATTGTAACAAACAAAATACTTCGTTCTGTAAATATAACAAATCCGATAAAAACACTCTTCCAGAATATAGACTTTTTAAGCCATGTGATTTCATGTAACCTCGTTTTTTGCACAATAATTTCGAAAGGTTTTTCCCATGCGTACATTTTTATAATCTACAATAATAAATTATGCGATTAATTATACAATTATAACAGGATGGGAATTTATTTTAGAATTAAAATAAAAGCTACCTGCATTCCCTCTATAAGCTCGCTTATAATTTTCAATCGCTTATCCGTCCTTTGTGCCGTCTGACGTCTCAGATATGTATTGAATTTTACTAAGATTACTAAAGACAATATTAATAATTAATTTAAATCTGAATTATTCTACAAATATAACAATATAGTAGTTAGAATTAATATAACAAATATTAATTATATAAATGTAACCAACCTTGTAATGGAAGAATAAGGAATATAACTCCAAAAAGGCCAACAAATGGCGCAAACCCGACGGTCTCGTACAAAAAATATAGTATTACGACTACCTGAATTGGTATGATTAATAAGTGGCTTAGGTAAGTAAATGCATTTTCAAATTTAGCCATGTCGTTTGACAGTATGTTTATTAGTATTCCACTAGATACGTCGCATAGTGAGAGTTGACTTAATCGCAGTAACTAGAACATGAAATAATAACTAATATGTCAAATGTATGCTATACATATAAAGCCTTATTCTAAAAAAATACAAAGAAAAGAAGAAAAAAAAAAATGAAAAGATTACATGTGGCAGAGAAACGAATGTTAAGATGGATGTGTGATGTAACCAGAATGGATAAACTAAAGCAAAAATAGCACCAGAGACAGAGAAGTTGAAGAGTAATAAGTTAGCATGGTACGGGCACTGGTGCGTCGGGGCACATAGCGGTGGATTGCAAAGCTGAGGCTGCGCGCTGCGCCATATGCGCCGACGCGGGTAGGCCCTCAGTGCATCAGATGGGGGGCCGTAATCAAGGGCAGGGCCTCCCCAGTAACCGGTGCAGGCCACAGAAGGGAGGCCAACAGGCCGGGGGAAGCTGAAATGGAACAGTGATGGCCCGCGCCCATTCCAGCTTCCTCCAGACGAACCTGAACCACTCCGCCGCTGCACAAGATTTGTTTGTGCAGTCAGTGGCGGAGTGGCGTATCGAGCTCGCGGTCGCCGCGGAGCCCTATTACGTTCCAACCCAGCCGTGCTGGGCCGGGGATCACAGTGGCTCCGTGGCGATCATGACCGACGTGGGTCCGCCTCTGGTGGCCCAAGAGAGGGGGTTCGGGTTCGTGGCAGCCGTCTGGGGAGAGTACGCCATTGTGCGTACGTACTTTTCCCCCAACAGGCCCCTGTGGGAGTTCGAGCGGTTTTTGAACTCCCTGCAGGGAGCAGTCAGGCGGCTGTCGCCGCTCCCTGTGGTCCTCATGGGAGATTTGAATGCTAAATCGAGGACCTGGGGAGCGGCAACTTCGGATCTCCGGGGCATGGCCGTTGAGGAGTGGGCAGCTGAGTTGGGGCTGTCCCTCCTCAATCAGGAGAGCGTCCACACGTGCGTGCGATGGAACGGGGGGTCTGTGGTTGATATTTCCTTCGCCACCCCGTCTGTCGCGCGCCGTGTCCGGGCTTGAAGGGTGCTTGAGGAGGTGGAGACCTTATCGGACCACCGCTACATTAGGTTCGAGGTCTCCGCCTCCCAAGCCAGCAGAGCTACCCGCCCCCGGAGGGGCGTGACGTTCCCCTGTTGGGCGATGAGCCGCCTCGACCGCGAAATGGCCGAAGAGGCGGCCATCGTCCAGGCCTGGGCCATGCCCCCTCCGACCGGGGAAGACGTCGACGCGTCTGCTGCCCGCCTCCGTGATGCTCTCACGGAGGTATGCGACGCGTCGATGCCGCGGAGCGTACACCGCCCGAACAGAAGGGCGGTATACTGGTGGTCGCCGGAGATCGCCGATCTCCGGGCGGCCTGCTCCATGGCCCAGCGGCTGTTCGGGTGCAGCCGCCGGAGGAGTCAGCGGGACTTGGAGGAGGAGGCCCGGCTGTATGGTGACTACAGGGCCAAGAAGAAGGTCCTGCAAGTCGCCATCAGCCGGGCGAAGGAAGAGGCATGGGAGGAGATGCTCCAGTCGCTGGAGAGGGACCCGTGGGGGCGCCCGTACTGCATGATGCGGGCGAAGCTACGCGGACGGGCGCCTCCCACCACGGAAACTCTCCAGCCGGAGGTGGTAGAAAGGGTCGTGGGAACATTATTCCCCGACCCTCCGAGTATAGTATCTCCTCCCATGCTTCCACTTCAGTCGGCAGTTGCGGAGGAGCTTGTCGGCCCTCCCCCTCCATTCACGGAGGAGGAGATGGGGAGGGAGACTGAGAGCCTCCGCAACAGACGGAGAGCGCCTGGCCCTGATGGTGTCCCGGGCCGGCTGCTCACCCTTTCGTTGGACCATTTGGGAGGGTGGCTTCGGGAGCTGCTCAGTCAGTGCTTGTTGGCTGGACAGTTCCCGAAGCCCCGGAAGCGGGGGCGGCTCTGCTTGTTGCAGAAGGAAGGCCGCGCCCTGGGGCCCATCTCTTCATTGCACAGGTTCGGCGGACGATGGGAGGTAGCTGGTCGTGTACCCAGTGTACCTCTCTATAAGGGCGGAGCCCGGCGGCCATCTTTCGCTAGGCTGACCGCTGGGGCGGCATGGTGATAGCTCAGTACGGTCCCATGCCACCCCAACTTAAAGCGGTGGCCGGTACACCGTGGGGTTTTAGTCCGTGTGAGTCGGACATAACCCATTCTCTCCCCCGGGAGGATGGGTATCCATAAGGGATTTCCCCACGTTAATAAAAAAAAAAAAAAGCATGGTACGGGCAAATTATGAGAAGAGATGAAAGTCACGTGACAAGAAAAATTTTGAGTTTGAAAGTGAACGTATATAGGAGTAGAAGCAGACCGAGAAAAGTTGTCGATGGATTATGTGAAAAATGATATGTGTATAAAAGGCTAATACTGGGATAACATCTCACAGGAGAGAGTGGAAAAGGAAAATATGTTGTGCCGACCCTACTTAGGTCAGAAAAGAGTAAGATAATGATGATGACTGTTTCGCTACATATTATTGGAGATATATTATACTAGCTGATACCCGCGGCTTCGCACCCGTTTTTAAAGTAATATAAAATAGTGAGAAAAGGTAGAATTACAGAAATGCTCTTTTAAAACATTTCTAAGTATGACACGCACGCCACTTACTGTGATATGTAACGTGTACATTAAATATGTAAATACTAACAGTGTGCTGGATGGGATTTAGCAACAACAACATATTTGCAACTTTAACTTGCTGCTATATACTCCCTTCAGTTAAGTTTTTGCGATCATACAAAAAGTAATGGCTTCTCTATTCTGCAAGTAATTCTATAATGGAACTGTTAAGGTAACACGTAGAATTATTGATTGTCTGGTCTAATATTGAAAAATCGTCTTCTATTTTCAAAATACCTATTAATTATAATGTTGTATTATAAACAATAAGTTGATGATTATTTTTCTAATTAAAAGTATAGAAAGAAGTTTTAAAATTTTGCATTAATATAAATCACTATATAAAACTCTATATCTATCTGTAAGCAGTTTTTAATATTTACGAATTAAAATAACGCTCATTGATATCAACGCAATATTTTAATACGTTGCTATAGTTAATAGCACCGGGAAGTTGACCACTCATTTTTTGCGTAACGACTTGAAAATTCGTAAAGAGTTTTCCCATTTTTGCCCACCTTTATAAAAAAAGTTATGAAAGGTTTAATTTCGTGGGCCAGCAGCGTCCGAAAAAACTTTCGAAAATTAAAAATTGTCCAACTTTTGCTTTTTTGATAAGTCAATTTGTAAGGCGAGGGAAAGAAAAATTGAGGAATCGAGGATTTTGGAATGATGCATTTGAATCTATATCTATTGTCCACGTTTGCCCATCTATTACTTTTTTGAATAGTATAGGAATGAGCCTTAATAAGTCCCAGTTTTTCAAAATTAATTGTGTGGTAAGCAAAACATTTTCGATTATTGCTAGAGCATAGAACGCCAAATTTTTCGTAAAACATCTCTCTAACTCAAGCGGGGCAATGGAAAGGATATTCTTCTCTATGGGGATTAATCTTATTATGTCCCAGTTTTTCAAAATTAATAGTATGGTTTGCAAAATATTTTCAATTATTGCTAGAGTATAATAAAGTCATATTTTTCGTAAAACATCTCTGTAACTAAGGGACGGACAATGGAAAAAAAATGATGAATTCTCGATCCGTCAAATTTTCTTTTCCCTCCAATTTTTACCCCTTAAAAATTTAGTTTTTAATAAAGTAAAAGATGGGCAAACGTGGATAAATGAAGTAGATTCAAATGTACCATTTCAAAATTCTCGACCTTTCACTATTTCTTTTCTCCCAATTTTTACCTCTTAGAATTTGACCTTTCATAAAGTAAAAGATGGGTAAACGTGGGCAAAAGAAGTAGGTATGCATCATTTAAAAATTTTCGACCACTCAATTTTCTTTTCCCCCAATTTTTATTCTTTACAAATCGACTTATTAAAAAAGGAAAAGATGGGCAAACGTGGATAAATGAAGCAGATTAAAATGCATCACTTTAAAATTCTCGACCTTTCACTTTTTCTTTTCCACCCAATTTTTACCACTTAGAATTTGACTTTTCAAAAAGTAAAAATATATGCAAATGCATCATTCCAAAATTCTCGATACCTCAATTTTCTCCCCCCCCCCCTCCCCTTCCGCCCCTTACAAATTGACTTGTCAAAAAAGTAGAAAATGGGCAGACGTGGGCAAATGACATTCTTCAAGAATCCACTTTGACCTTTTCCATTTTTGAAAGTTTTTTTCGGACGCTGGCTCACGCAATTAAAATCTTCATAACATTTTTTGTAGAGCTGAGCAATAAAAATTAAATATTGGGCAAAAATGGGAAATCGATGGGCAAACCTTCTACGCATTTTCAAATCGTTACGCGAAAAATGGGGGCCAATTTCCCGGAGCTATGGTTAATGAGTTATGTAGACGCGAGCACGGTAAATAAAAGCAAAATGGCCGCCAATTTGACCAAAAGACAAATTAAGCAAATTACATACATTAATATATTAATTACAATTATATTAATTCTTGGAGTCCAATATAGTGCACGCCTCACGCACGTGTTTACAGTGAACGACATACTTTTGCTAAATTTAATGTGGAAGATGTCGTGGGTGACAGCTACTCTAAAATAAAATAACCTAAGTTAGTTCCTATAACTTCAGTTATCTGCCAGTGAAAGTCATGTGAAAAACGGTCCAATCGTTCAAATATTCCACACGGATGAAATCGCGAGTAACAGCTAGTTAAAAATAACATAGCTGAAGTTAGTTCTCATTATTTTAGTTATATGTGAGTGCAAGTCTCGTTAAAATCGTTTTGGAGATTCCACATTGGATAGGAAAAAGATGGGTAACAGTTAATCTAAAATAAAAAAAGGATAAGTTACTCTTTATAAGATCAGCTACGTGCCTGTAAAAGCCACGTGAACATAGTTCTATCTGTTTTAGAGAATACATTGTGGGCACAATTACAGATAACAGCTAGTTTAATATAAATTAACCTAAGTCAGTCCTTATAAAGTCAGTTATATGCCAGTAAAAGTCCCGTGAAGATCAATCAAATCGTTTTAGTGATGTCACTGCGGACGAAGGCGCAGGTAACAGGTACTTAAAAAAAAATAGCTTAAATTACTTCTTGTGGGGCCAATGAAAGTCCCGTAAAAATCGGTTTTGCCGTTTCGGATATTCTACTACGGATAAAGTTGCAAATAACAGTTAGTCTAAAATAACAGCCTGTAAATTCAGCTCTCTGCCATAAAAATTTCCGTCAAAGTCGGTCCAGTCATTTCGGACACTACCCGGAACATACAGACTGATAGACTGACAAAATTTTAAAAATTTGATTTTTACTATAAGTAGCTTATACACTTTTATATCCAGTCAGTAAATAATATTTTGATATTAGATAAAGATTCTTCTTTTTTATTATATCTACAGATTGCAAATAAAAAATTCGAAATAATGCTGACCTAAAATGACATTTTTGAATGAAAACCGACTAATTCAATGAACATAAAATAAATAAGGTCGTGCGACTATTCGAATTAAGCGATAACGATTCAAACCGAATAATACGATTGAAATGCGAATTGAAGAAACGAATAATTCGAACTATTCGGATTTATCAAATAATTTAACTTATGCGTCAAATAAGCATTAACTATAGAATGTTACGAACTAACCAGTTACGCCATCACATTTGACACTAACCATTAAGAGCATTCAAAAATACTCTATCTCTATTTCTAGCCAAAAAGTGGCGGAAAAAAGTGAAAATTACAAATTCCAGAAATTAAATGTCGTTTACTTTTATTTGACAATGTTTTTTTTTCAACGTTACTGACACTTTTCTTTATGAACTATAATCGATGTCTTAATTTATAAAGGACCACACAAAAAAATCCAATATAGTAAGGGCTATACGTTTGTACGTTATTAGTTGTTAATGAATTTTGAGCGCCATTTTTTTATGTATGTGATTAAAAATAAGAGCAAAAAATTCTAGAAATCTTTTCAAATATGAAATTTGACAAAAATATTGAAATTTCTTTGAAATAAAATAATTCTGCTATTTATATAAAATTTTTGTTAAAATTGAAATATAAAATCAATTAGATTTAAGGGAGAAAGTATGTTATTAATAAATATGTTCAATAATAGGAATTTATTATTGCAGAATTAAATTACATAGTAAATTAAAGTTCTTATTCAAAGGCATTTAAATCTTGATTTTTAAACAATAGTTTTTTCGAGGTTATTTTTTTTTTAATTTCAATTATTAACATAGTGAAAAATGTTGTAACCTTTTCTATAACTATTAGTTTAATAACTCTACCTTATTAAACAAATATAGGAATAGTACGAATTTTCTATTCAAAATTAGAATTTAACTTCATTATTCGATTCGGTTCGTTTCGAGCATTGCTTGCGCATCCCTAAAAATAAACTTATTGCCACGGGTATAATGTTATTGGTTACTATAACAACGGTTGCCTAATGTCATGTACTGTCGGTATCTCTAAGAGAATATATATTTGTAGCTGAAAAATGTATTTAGGATTGGTTTTAACCAAAATCCGTTCTTAGTGAGCGTCTACATCCCAAAAGGAATAACTATGGTGAATTTCAAGTCAATCGGGCATACAGTTTCTGAGAAATCGTGATGAGTCAGTCAGTGGTATTTCGCTTATATATATATAGATTTAATATCTCATGGAAACATAAATTGTACGCAAATATACAGATTTGTTCGATCTATTAAAAATCGATAAAATTAAAGATACATAAACTAATGTATAAGTAATTCTGATGATTGAATATGTTGATGGCAAAACACAGATTGTCCTACATAATACAAACAAGTTCTCTTAGTTATTGAGTTTAACACATATAAACCAAAGAAGTTTCACTTCCTCCGCATATACACACCGATACACGCAATTTTATTTTTTTAAATCATATGCTAGTTCGCATTTATGTGGTAAAAGATATTTTGCTATACGTCGGGAACAGTGGTTTTTGTCTGATAGAAAAATACCAAATGGCTTTTTCTGTATTCCTGACAACGTGTATGCATAATTTCAAGATGTTCGCATTCACATTCACGTTTATAATGTTAATTAGAGCTACTCAAGGTTCAGATTAGGATTCGCTGCCGAGCGTGATCGCGACCATGCTCGGCAACAAAACAAGATGGAACACAATGACCTCCTTTTGCGTGGAGGTCATCTCGCAGAAGGAGGCGGCGGAGAGGGTCCGCGAGGACAATCCTCTAAGTAACCCTCTTGCCAACGCAGAGTCGGTGGGAAGTAGGTGGCGTTTTGTCCGCCTCCTTCCACCTCCATAGCCGAACCTGGGGTGATGGGCCGGAGGGTCCATCTTCCCATTGCTTGACGAGGAGGGGGCGGCTGGTGTGTACCTTTTTTTTTAACATGGGGAAAATCCGTAACGGATACCCACCCCGTCGGGCAGCGGGGGGTTGGTCATGTCCGATTCCCACGGACTAAAAACCCCATGGTGCCTTCTCACACCTATTTGGCCGGGGAGCAGGAACTGCCAAAGGCACTACTTCTGCATCCCCGGCAGGTGTCGGCCCCTCATTAGGGGCCCCGTCTGCGGTCTGTGGGATCAGGATGATAGACCCCTCAGGAGGGGGCGGGTGTTATGACCCCCTTCTTAGGAAGACGCCTAACGCCGGGCTGGCCGTTGGGTAAGCATGGTGATAGCACTGCACGATCCTATGTCGCCCCAACCAAGCGGTTGCCGATACACCATGGTGCTTTAGTGAGTAAGAGTCTCACACTACGCATTCTCCCCCTCGGGAGGGTGGTGTGTCCATAATGGATTTCCCCACGTTAATAAGAAAAAAGGTTAAGATTAGATATATGTTACACTTAACCACAGTTAAACGTAATGTTAAGTAACAATACAGGCGAAGGTGATAAAGATACTATACACAAAAGAGGATACTCTCAAGTGCAACTGTCGGGAATTTACTACATGTTGTTAATGACAATTATTCAAATTGAGAGTGGTAGCAGAATAAGCTTTAAAAAATGCTCTAATACCATAAAAATTAAAGCCCTCCTTTTATATTCATACCCTCATGATCCTAATATCCTAAAATTCAAATAGTTAAACATCTATATTTCACACAATTCACGCAATTAAATTGTACTCATATGTTTTAGTTTTATAGACAAAGACTCCTCCCTTTAAATCACGACTGGATTAAAACACTACATATTATAAAACAATGTCATCCGCCACGCCTGTCTGTTTGTTCGCGATAAACTCAAAAATTACTGAACGGATTATAATGCGTTGTCTTCACCAGTAGATAGTAAATACACGAGGAAGGGGTAATGTATGTATTTTGTCTGTGTGTGTGTGTTTTGAGTAGTGTTTTGTGCGCAGTATGTGATTTATCAAGGTTTTGTGTAAATTGGTTTAAATTTTTTTTTTTTTTTTTTTTTTTTTTTTTATGTTATAGGGGGCAAACGAACAGGTGGGTCACCTGATGGTAAGTGATCACCGCCGTCCATAGACACTAGCAACATCAGGGGAGTCGCAAGTGCGTTGCCGGCCTTTTAAATAAGTGTACGCTCGTTTCTTGAAGGTTTGTAACTCGTAATGGTTTGGAAACACAGCCGCTGGAAGTCGATTCCACAAGGTCGAAGTTCGAGGCAGAAATGATCTTGAGAACCTCACCGTTGAAGACCTCCACTCATCAAGGTGGTGTGAATGAAATTTCAGTTTCAGGCGGGTTGTACGATAGTGGAATGTAGCGGCGGGTATCAGTCCAAACAACTCCTCGGAACACTCACCATGGTAGATACGATAAAGGACGCAAAGAGACGCGATGTCTCGACGCAATGCCAATGAGTCGAGCCGATCGGATATAACTTCGTCGCCGACGATTCGAACCGCTCTACGCTGGATGCGGTCAAAGGGAAGCAGCTGATATTGAGGCGCTCCAGCCCAAAGGTGAGAACAGTATTCCATGTGTGGGCGAACTTGCGCCTTATAAAGTAACAAACGATGTTCTGGTGTGAAATACTGTCTTGCCCTATTAAGGACACCTAGTTTTTTGGAGGCTAGTTTTGCTTTGCTTACCAAATGGCCACCGAACTGAACGTCATTCGATATATCAACGCCGAGGATACCAATACTGGGCTTGGCGACTAAGGGGACTCCCTGAAAGCTAGGCATTGCGTCAAATTTTGTCTTTTTTGCGGTAAAGGCGCAAGCTTGTGTCTTAGCGGGATTAAAAAGGACCATGTTCTGTCTACCCCAATGCGAAACGAGCTCGAGTGAGGTCTCCACTTCAGACACAAGCTGGTTCCGGCACTCAACGACGCGTTCCCGGGAAATATTAGCACGACCAGTGTATAGGGCATCCCCAGTACTATCGTCCGCATAGCAATGAATGTTGCTTAGTTGCAACATATCATTGATATGCAGAAGAAAGAGAGTAGGGGATAGTACACAGCCTTGTGGGACGCCAGCATTCACGGGCTTCAAATCAGAGCACGCACCGTCGACTAAGACTTTTATGCTACGGCCTGTGAGGAAGCTGGACAACCAATTGCGTAAGTTTCCGGGAAGTCCAAAGGAAGTAAGCTTCGAAAGAAGTGCCTTGTGCCAAACCCGATCAAAAGCCTTCGCTACGTCTAAACTTACGGCCATGGCCTCCCCCTTGCTTTCGACTGCCTCCGCCCATCGATGTGTCAGGAGGCTAGAAGGTCACCAGCTGAGCGACATTGGTGAAAGCCATATTGGCGGTCGCTAATAAGCTGGTTCTCCTCTAGGTACTTCAAGAGCTGGCAGTTAATAATGGACTCCATTATTTTGGAAAGCAATGAAGTGATGGCTATTGGTCGATAGTTCGACGGCTCTGAGCGGTCACCTTTTTTGGGGATCGGGTGCACATAAGCAGACTTCCAAGATACTGGCACAACGCCTGTGGAATAGGAGTGCCGAAAGAGACGAGCAAGAACTGGGGTCAGTTCTGGAGCACATGTCCTTAGCACGATTGCGGGAATCCCGTCGGGTCCACTCGACTTGTTGATGTCTAAGGAGAAGAGCTTTTTGCGTATAAGTTTTTGCAAAAACTGCACATTAGGCATACAGCTTTTGCAACGCGCTATGGTCGGCGGTGATTTCCCCTTGTCATCTAGAGTCGAGTTCGACGCAAAAAGGCAGCCCAGAAGTTCGGCTTTATCTTCAGCGTCGTAGGCCAACGAGTCGTCTTCTTTCCGCAGTGGTGGGAACGATGGCCGACTGAAGTTTCCTAAGGCAGCTTTGGCGAGAGACCAGAATGCCCGAGTCCCAGAAGGAAGACGAACCAGTCTCTCACCAATTCTACCAATGAAGGTGGACTTTGCTGAGGCTATTGCTCTTTTGTAAAACCTAGAGGCAATGTTATACTCCTTTTTAAGAGCACTGGTGTTTACATCCTTAGACGCCAACGCGTCAACCCAGGCTTGGTAGCATTTTTGCTTCCGGCGTTTGGCCGTTCTGCAGGAGTGACCAAACCAAGGTTGAGTTTTGCCTCCGACGGGCACCACAGAATTAGGGATAAATGAGTCCATCCCCTGTAGTATGACGTCGGTTACGGCATTGGCGACAGCGTCAGGATCATCCAGTGAAAAGCAAATTTGCCCCCAGGGGAAGGATGCGAAGAAAGATCGCATACTATCCCAATCAGCTGACCTATAGTGCCAAACTCGGCGGCTGCCCGCTAACTGTGGGCGCAACGGGCGCGAGAGAGACACACTACTCCGGATCAAGCAGTGGTCCGAAGAGCCTAAAGGGGCATCAACGGTTACCAAATAACTGTCGGGATGAGAGGTCAGCAGAAGGTCCAACAGGGAAGGCGTATGTTCCTCCACATCTGGTATTCGCGTAGGCAAGGTAACCAGTTGTGTTAGGGAATACGCCAGAGCAAAGTCGAAAACAGATCTCCCCGCTTGATCGGTGGTGCGTGAGCCTAACCATTCGGCATGATGGGCGTTAAAATCGCCAAGAACTACGATCTCGGCGGATGGGACCTGTTGAAGAGCCATGTCAGTCGCCATTTGGATGTGCTCCATGAGGCGTTCCGTCTTGGCATTACCGCTATGTGACCGGTATAGACATGCATAGACGCGAGGATGGTCAACGCAGTCCACACGGAGTACGAGTAGTGAGAGTTCTTTACCTTCAAGATTGGCAAGGCGACGGAAGCATATATCCTCCCTGACAAACGCGCAGACCCCAGCCCGAGGCACGAAAGCATGCTCAATTTTGTAACCGGGATACGTTAAATAGGCGACGTCTGCAGGGGAGGATATTTGCGTCTCAGTTAGAAAAAGCAAGGCCGGCCTTTCCGTCTCAAGGTGGTGGTGGACGGAGTTGATATTTGAGTGGATTCCCCTAATATTGCAAAAGTCCACGCGAAGCGTGGGAGGGGGTGCCGTAGACTTACGTTTGTTTTTTCCCTTAGCCTTGACAAGCGGTTTATTGCCCTCCCCAGAGAACGAGGGGCAGCCTGAGCGAGAACGCTCAGGGGGGGATTCTCCTTCACGGGACGTGCCGGTACCCCCCTGGGGTATATTTACTTTTAAAGCCGCCATCATAAGTTTGAGAGGAGGGGGGGGGGGATCTGGGCCTCCGGTGCTCTCACTGACCGAACGAAACGCAACAGTGCAACCACTGTTACTTCACGTCGGTTTTCTGTGAGAGGGTGGTACTACCCCGGGCGAGCCGACCCATTCATGCTGAAACCAGTAATTGCCTCATCGTAGCTCTACCACCTGTAAACTATATGTAAACATATGTATAACTATAGTTGTGGGAAGTATTGGAAAAAGTCAAGTCGCCTGGGAGATTTTATCGAAAACGCTGCATAATTCTTTTGAGATATAACAAAACAATAGATAGAAACAACATAGAAAGATTCCTCTTTTATAGATCTAAAAAAAGTTTGTGATGGCATATACCTATCTTTTAAAGGTAGCTTACTATACTCATTTATCTACTTAAAAATGGTCACATATGATGAGGTAATTGGAAGATTATTCAGACGGATACTGCTAGATTAATATAAATAAATGTATCTTATTAAAATTAACTACATCTATAATTAAAAAAATAAAATATAGCCTTTTAAAGTATGAAAAATTTGCAACTCTTCTTACCTTTTTATAGACCAGTGTAGAACATGATATTTTGAATTTCATTCCGTAGTAAACCAAAAAATGTGTATTATGATGTTGACACAGTGCAGAAAGGAAAATTGAAACGATCAAAGCCATTGCATAATAGCTTGCCTCTTCTGGACTCATAGTTGATTCAACACACCAATATGACAACAGCCAACCAAAAACAATGGGTTGCATGGTCCTGTGTATGAAAACTGTTATTAGAGATCCTTTAAATCAGACATTATAAAGACATGTAACAGAATTAAAATACAATAAGTATCTAACCCTGCTATCGTAGATACTAAAATAAATAATATAGATGGTACATAGGACCAAAAATATGCTTTTGTAAGAGCTTTCCTCAATGAAGGTTTCTTGTTTCCTGCTGTAGCTTTATTTATTTCATCAAGCCAAAATCTGAAAGAAAAAAGGTAAATAATGATAAATATAATAAGACTAGCTACCCGCTCAGACTTTGCACAGTTGTACTTACAAAGAAAAGGAACCAAATTTTCTCTTTAAAGTACGGCCAATAATGAAACAAAATAGCAACTGAACGTCAATCTATCAATTCTATTAATACTTTTGATGATCTCCCTAATGACTTTTGTCTCATTCATTCACTCGTTTTTTATATAGAGACTTTTACACATTCTTTGGACATTATTGTAAGATTTCCCAAACATTTTCTTTCATACAAACCTTGTCCTGATAATTACATAACAAAAAGTATCACCTGGTCACCACACAGTCACAAGGGTGTAGCCGTTTTGAAGTGATGCGCTTACATGCATTCAGCAATTGATTTTAAATTATAATAGAATTTTATAAGTTTTGTAAGCAAGAATTCATTACAATAAAATTATTATCATATCAGACTTATCATAAAATAAAAAAGAAATTGATTACCTTTCAAAATCTTCTCCAATCTCCATAGAATGAAACTTTTGATAAGGATAAATAAGATCATCATTTTTCAAAGCTCTTTTATTTGCTTTGAAAATAATAGGAAAAATCCAACACATTAACAGGCCAGACACTAAATTACAATAACTTTTTATCCTCCTACCATTTTCATTCTTTTCAGCCTTGCTGCTATTATTATTTTTCATCTTATCCATGTCAAGTGGAATTTAACTCTTCATAAAATTACTTATCATTCTGTTTCAGTCCACGTATAATTTATAAATGGGAAAACTAATTTTGTTTATAACACACAGTTTCGAAATGTATTATGAACGTAATGTAAATATTGATAATGAGACAATTTTACCTCGTATATTGTTTTTTTCTGAATATAGCAGCGTTGTTGAATTGTAACGGAACCAACTGTACTATCATTTCGTTGATATAGATTGTTAGTGTATATATTTCATTGCTAGAATAATTTAAAATTTAATAAACCTATATACTATACTACTTTTCAATGTCAATGTCGATGTAGTGAACATATTAAGTTTGGATAAATATTTCTACGAAAACCACAAGCGAAAATTAATTTACAAATATTTTAGACATTCAGTAGTAACTTAAGTCCAATTTTCGCTTATGAAATATTTTGTAACCGTTTTTGTAAAATAATAGTATATTGACATGTTAACGTTTATCAATAGTATCTTCTCCTAGAGTGTAGATTATATTAGATGCGAATCTTCATCACGGCCTCGTGTAAGAAATAATAAACTTTATTTTCGTAGGTAGGCTTAAAATTACGAAATATTCTAGTACATTTATATTTATTTATTAGTAGCTTTTGCAAGAGGCTTCTTTGTTAGAATTTATGTAGATTTAACTTATTCCTCGGGTACAATCTTTTTTTTTTGATAAATATGACTTTACGTACCCCTGACAACATGTATGAAAAAAATTATGATGACGGGTTGAGTAGTTAATGCGTGTAAACGTAACACACAAGCACATTCTTAAATCCTGCACAATTAAATTAATATTAGTAATGATAATTTAAAGTACAAACTTAAGCTAAGGTAGGTAAAGATAAAACATATACCCGAGCATATTAAAAATACCTTATATGTATTTCATACAATGTATGTAATATTTCATCACTTAAATTCTTAATATGATATACACCCATTCAAGTAAATATACACCTAGGTCAATAAAACAATAAGTAATATTTGAATTATGTAATACTTTTTAAACAACTGAAATGGGTTTAAATGTTAAAGTAAATTCATAGACTACATATACAAAGTCAATTATGAAATTTATAAAAACTTCGTTGAGTGAACAGGACATACGTCAGATATTAAAGAATCACAAGTACAACTGCAATTACCTAACCTATGCTCAATGTTTTCAACCAACATCTTTACATGACAAATAGGTACCATGTCGCAATTACAATCATGATACGATTGATTTGATAATGAAATAATGCTTTTCGCGTCGATATTTTTGTCTGTAGTAAAATACTTGTACTCATCAAATGGGTAAAGAGTGTCATTTTCACGTTTATTATGTATCAGTAACTTCGTTCTAGGTTCACATACTTCAGGACATTCATACCAATCAGTATGATTTTCAGCGTTAACGTAGTTAGTTTCTAAACGAATACTATCGTCTAAAGTGTTACTAGTGTTGTGCATTTGTGCGCTATTTGTTGCTTTAGAACTTTTTAAAACTAAATCTTCTTCACCGTGAGCACTTACTTTTATATCACAAACATTTTGATTAGCTCTTTGAGTCGTATTTATTTTGTTTCGTATTTCGATGTCATCAATTAATGTAGTAATAATTATATTTTCCCTATTTTGATTCATTATATTTTTGTAACATATTTCTGATTCGCCCTTGATTCCTTTATGTAATGTATTATTGGTGCATAAATAGGGTGTTTTTTGGAAACAAGATTTTTCAGTAACGCTCTTCCAAATATCAGTAATCTTACAATTGTTTTCTTGAAGACCAGATTTTAAGCAAACACAAGAACTTAGATTTCTTTCATCACAGGAACAGTCTATTGTACATCCTAAATATGGTGTAATTTTATTAGTACTTCGTTTCAGTTTTGTACTACTAAAAGCCAAATCTTTCGCCTCGAAGCTCGCTGTAATATTTATCTCCTCTAACAATGACTGGTTACATAATATTTTGTTAACATTATTTATTTTACTACAGCTATCGTCACTTTTTTCTAGTTCTGTGCAACGATTAACTAAGACTTCTCTTCTTTCAATTCCCAAACTTATATTATCTTTTTCGATAAAATTATAACGACAATCACAACCAGTATCATATTGTGATAACTTACAGAAATTGTCTCCCTTCTCAGATGTTGTACTTATCGTCTGTACATTTTTTGTACTTATTTGTAAACAATCACAAGATTTAGTAACCATACCAAGGTTAGGAGGAACCTGACAAGAAGTGTTTTCGTTCAGGATAATTGATTTGTTTGACGTTTGTACAGAAATCTTGTTTAAATTGATGGGATTATTTTTCGTATCCAAAACATGTTTTATATGAATGACCTGTTTTAATATTCTCTATATTTTGAGTACTACCGCGTATACTTGATGGAAGATTATTGTTATGGCAATTACTTATGTTATTGTGACTTCTCTTAAAATCATTATTAGTATGAATGGTAGTAAATGAACTGTTTGTACTTAATTGGACAATCCTACTTGAATTTGTAATTCCTTGAACTGAAGAATAATTTCCACTTTCTACTTCTTGACAGTCATTCAAATCTCTAACTGGTATTTCTTCTTTATATAAATCTGAAGTTGGAGATTTTTTTTTATTTGTTTTTTCAATATTACATTTACACATCCTCTTCAGGCGCCGAAAATCATTATTGATTAAACTAGAAACTCTATCTAAGACACTTTTAACGGGCAAAGAAGTACTTTCTCTCGGTATACACAGACACTGAACCCGTTTTATTTTCATTTTCAAGTATTCTTGCAATAAACCATAAGCTCTATTCCAATTTCCTTCTATCCGTTTCCGATTCCGAACATTTGCATGTCATTTGTGTAATATGTTTCGAAATAACATCTTTACGTTATGTAAAATTGCAGAAAACAGTTTTTCTTCCTCCTCAGATGATATACATGATGATTTACATGAAAATTTATGGAAATCCTTAAGTTTATCTTTTAAGTATTCTTCTAATAAGTTAAATGCGTTTTCTTCTAAATTATTTGACTTCATCTAGATTATTAGTAATTACAACATACACAAGACTTTTGTTTTCGTATAGTATCTTGTAAATTAGCCATGTAAATTGAACTATGAGCATTAATGTCTTTATCTTCAAAACATTTTGTGACTACATTTCCTTTACACTCACAGGTTACAGTTTTACTTTTATATTCGATGTAAGTAGGGCTCATTTTCAATGGCATTATTCAATTTACCCAATTTATTTTCATTATTAGACTGAACAAAATCATTATTTGCGTTGTAATAATGAATAGCTGTACATTGTTTAGCATCACGGTTTTCATCGGTAACAGGTAACTGATTTTTTTTCTGAGAATTAATATTAGCGAGAGTAACACCTAAAAAGTTTATGAAATAATCACAATCACAAGCTTCAGAATCTTCAAATTCATTAATATTATTCCCTTGTACATCGTTTTGGACATTCTCTGTAACAAAAGTGTTTTCTTCCATCTGCATATTGTTTATATTTTCATTTTTGTTACATTGTGGTTGGCTATTTTGGTTTATATTTTTTATCTCAGAACTTCTTAGCAATTTTTGTTCATTTAGTTTTGAATTCATAGATTTGATGGATTGTTTGCAAATACAGTCATTTGTGTTAATGCACTTAAAAGGCAGTTCTATTTTTCCTTCAAATGCAACATTAGATGTTTTAGTGGTATTTTTTACACACTGACAACAATTTTCATTACTTTTATCCAAATTAATTGCGGCCATATATTCCGAGTTATTATTTTCAGGAACTATATGTTTCTCATCGTCGTGCTTGCTAATAAATTTCTGATTTTCTTTATGTGAAAACGAACACACTTCATTATTATTTAATTGGCTTGTGTTTTCAGTTTGCTCTAGAGATTGTTGATGAATGTTTGATTCATTATTTTCTGTTTTGGAACTACAATCGTTACTTCTAATTTTATCTATTATTTTTATGGGTTCATTGGTTTTTGTTTCTTCTATATGGTTTTCTACAGAATGTGTCAAAACAGATTTCCATTTTGTTAACGTGGTTAGTAGGCGATCAATAGAAGTGTTTGATGGTAATTTATTAAAGCATACACAGTCCTTTTGACAAGAGGATTGATCGGACTTCGAGTAAATGATTTTCGAGGAAAGATTATTTGTATTTATGGGTTTGGATTGTTTTATACCAGAAATATGAGGGATCGTAACTTTCGATGGGGTTTGTTTCCAAGATGTCATTTTATCAACTTTGTTGACGATAATTTTATTTTGTTCAGCAATTTTTTCAGTATTATTTTGAGTCCCACATAAACACAAATTTACGGCAAATGTTTGACCTATTTTATTATAAGATTTACCTAAAATATTGGTATTTACTTTTGAAAGATTATTGCATTTATTTCCTTTTTTGATAATACTTGTATCCAATTTTTTTTTCTTCATAGTAGCACCACGTTTACTAGAAGGGGTCATAAAAATTCCAGAAATTGCTGAACTTGACTTAGGATCCTTACTCTCACATCGATTCTCTATTTTCCATTTGCAATTATCTAAAGGAGTAGGACTGATGTTATTTGTATCCGGACTCTAAAAAATAAGTTTTATGAATAAAATTGTACTTTGTACTGAATTTCAATTAAGTTAATACACATGAATTCTTTTTTTACTAACACAAGGTTAATAACGTGAAATATGTTATATTCCTATCTGTTTTATGGGTAATTCTCTATAAGGCATACTCCGTCTACAATATGTAATATACATTATATTATAAATCAATAAAAATCGACCATTTCTTGCGCATCACGAAAGAACTACTGAATAGATATTGATCAATACTTTTTTAATGACTTCCTAGACACTTAGGCTTTATGTAAAATTATCACTATAATTTTATTTTTAGTTTTTGCTCTGTACATTATACTGTTGACGTAATAAACAACACAAGCAAAGTCGTGGGTATCAATAAGTCTATTAAGAATTAAATTCTTAGTTTTGGAGATAAGCAGATTAAATAAACTATGGAAGCCGATTCAAAAATATTTAAATGAATGCAATATTTTGTAATAGAAAAATTATAAATATAGCTTGCAATGGATTTAATTTTAGAATAGCATAATTTTGTATATATCATCCGGACACATATGTTATACATTTTTCCTATTCACTCTACATTATATATATAATATTATATTATACAATTGAATAATTATTATATCTCCTTAATTACACAAGAAGCGAGGATGACTCAGTTGGTAGTGTGTTCGGACATAGCGTCGAAGGACGTAGGTTCGAATCCTAGCAACTGAGTCGGAGCTTTCTGTGAAGGAAAATATGGTGATGAAACCATAGCATGGTGGTAGACCTTTTTCTAAGTCCGCCTGGCTAGCTACCACTCTCAAGTTGAAAATCTATCGCCAAGCACCTGTTGGTGTGTGTTGGTGTTACTTCACGTCGGTTTTCTATGAGAGGGTGGTACTACCCCGGGCGAGCCGACCCATTCATGCTGAAACCAGTAAAAGCTTCAGCGTAGCTCTACCACCTACAAGCGTAGCTCTACCACCTACAAACACCTGGTGTGGTGTTGGTTGGCAGCTGCTCTTGAGAGCCAGTCTCCCTCTGGTTTTAGCGTGGCTACAATTTTAGACCACATCATCATTTAACTTCAGATGAGATTGTGGTCAAACACTAACCTATAATGTACAAAAACAAAAAAAAACTAACCGATACAAGTTCCATTATTTTCATGATATTTTCTTCCATTAATTTAAAATCTCCTTTTTTTATTGAACGCTATAAAAATTAAGTCTTTTTAAATCTATTAATGTATACAAATGTATAATATTTAAAGAATGATAGAACTTGTGCAAGATACAATTGCAAAAGCATCACCATCGCACGTATATCTACCGCTGATGTGTTCCAGTTCGAAGAGTGCGGTTTGCAACAGTCATTGATAGACGATGCATTCTTTTTCACTCTTAACTCATAACAACATATTAGGACTGTCCTCAGAACTGGACTTCTTTAGGGGTGGTCATACGTAACCTGCATGGAACATTTAACTGCATGCCTATTTGCAACTTCATAAAATATTTCTTTTTTCCTATAACATCGATTAGTTCAACCGAAATGTGACAAGTAAACAGTACAGAAAATGTGAAGAGATGTTTAAGTATGTCTATACATGTCTAAGATGAATGGATATCAGACTGTGGCCGATTGCCGTCATTTTACCGTAATAAGATAACATCGATCAAAATCAAGATGTATATCGTACATATACATGATACAATGTTTTATGCCAAATCTGATAATATCTTTGAAGGTGTCTCTGCTGACTTCACTTATTCACTTTTTTGTATGGAATTTTTTATTCATCCAAAATTAGATAGATTTTTTTCTGATAAGTTTTACTTAGCAGGTTTTTTTATATAGCAGAATTAAACGACAACGATATGTTCCTTTGCTTTTACAATGTTTGATGATCCTGACAATAACAAATCCTACCTAAATATTTTTTTCAAGAATTTTACGCTTACTCAATGTCATCTTTATTAATTTTTTGAATAGTTTTGAAATCAACATGTTACTAGAACATATAAATTATGTGAGACTTTATTGCGATTACCCAGCACTATGGCATCATTAGACGTGTCGCGTTCCAGAACCAGCCGGTTTATTGTTCTTGATACTCCTACTATCAGATACAGTGTCATCGCTTACCTTCTTTTTTTCTTTTTATAAACGTGGGGAAATCCATCATGGACTACGCCACCCTCTCGGGGGGGAGAGTGGTTAGTGTGAGACTCTTACTCATTAAAACCGAGCGCCGCTTTGGTTGGGACGACATGGGATCGTGTGGTGCTATTACCATGTCGCCCCAGCGGTAAGTCCCGCTTTCGCCGGGCGTCGTCCTATATAGGAAGGCAAGCTGGGTACAAAACCAGCCACCTCGCCTCATCAACCGAACCAGTGCAATGGGGAGATGGGCTTGTCGCTTACCTATGCTACTATAACATCTACTAAAACTACTACCAATATAGGGAAAAAAAGTTATCGAACCTTTTTCATATTATCTATGTCTAATTTAAGCTGCATTATATCTTTCAATGCGCGTTTCCAATAACCTGATGCCCCAACATTATTTGGTGATCCTCCTTCATTGGTGCTTGTTGGCATCCGGGTTGACTTTACCAAGCATGGAAATATAGCTATAGGGAAAATATGTGAACTTAATACTTCTTATAACGGATTCGTTCGATTATAAAAGAGAAAACTATGTAGATAAACAATTGTTCGCCCAATATCTCTCAATTTTCGAAGTGTTATTTTGTAATGTAATATATTATTGACTAAAATTTATAAAAATTAAACTGTTAACGGATTCTGGATTCTTGGTGGTTGGAGTCTATAATTATAACAAATCATAGACAAATGAACTTACTTTGTGGCTTACAAGCACATGGAGGTGGAGCAGACATAACAATATCTTTGGCACGCCGGGTCAACTGTTCTGCGCGCTCTTGAAATAACTGTTCAGCAAGCTGTGAAGCCAGTTTCTGTGCTCTTTGCTCTAAAAGCCGTTCTTGCCAGCCTTCATCTTCAATTTCTTCCTGGTTCTGCTGTCAATTTTGCCCTATCGGCACATGTAGATCCAATCCACTTAAAATAAACACATAACTTTTTGTTCCAAGAAGTAAGACTTTTAATAAAAATATCAGAAACATAGGAAAATTTAAACCTTAGCATGATATTTCTCTATAGCAGTAGCAATTGCAATATCAAGTTCAGCAACCAGTAATTGTGAAAAAAACTGTTGTAGATTTTTCTTAACAATACTAGTACGGTCCCAATTATGTTTATCCTCGAGACATTTCAAAAGCTGACACGGCATTTTTGAAACCGATCCACCCAATTCAGTCTGTAATCCGCCGAACAGATCCGCCAAAAAGTTAGACAGCAATCTACCGCGTAACGATGTGCACGAACAGGATTCCTTAAATTTATTATTGTTAAAAAATAAATGATTAGATACGTGAAACAAAAACAAATTGAAAGCGATAAGAGATTACGAGTCCACCATTGAGATTACAGGATTATAATGAATTATTATATAAAATGAGAAAATAATAAATTTTCTTGCAGATATCTCACCAATATTTTTTCTTCTGGTGGGCATCTACACAATGCCGTGAACGACGGAGTCCGCTTTACTTCAACATTGACGTCAATAGGTAGCTTACAACGGCATTCCATAACTTTGTCCTTCAACTCGTTCAGTTGGGCTCGTTTTTTCTGTAACTCATCGACCCCTCCTTGCATACGATTATCGCACATTATCTTACATCCGTCTAAATCTTCTATCATTTCCATCTTTTCTTTCTCTAATGTGTCTATCTAAAAATGAAAAATTACTAATTTCGGTTATTTATTTTTTATTTTTATCAAAATCAAAAATATAGATAATAAATTGATATACAATGCCCTTGTTTGAAATAGAAAAAATTGTTATTTCAGTGTATATGGACGGATATTTGTATTTTATTTTGGCTATAAAACATATTCTGTACGATTTTTTATAAAAATAATAACACCCACGTAAACAAAAAAGTAATAACTGTGTTTTCAAGAACAATATGTATTCTCTTATCATAGAAGTTGGTACCAAATCCAACGTTATAACTGAAGTAGTCAAAACACGATGTCCTGTGATTGACCACAGGCAATAGTTAATCGTTTAAATCAGAAAATATATAGAAGTATATACAATATTTGGCATGTTGTGATGTATGATTTGGCTTAATTTTTACGAGCGGCCGCGCGCATCTCACGTCAACCCTCCTTGGGATTATTTTGTAGTATCATGGTTTTTGGTCAACGTTAGCGACTGTTATATCATAATTCATCTGCGTGGCTTCAGCATTTTATACTACGTACATCAATGTATATTGACTTGAATTAATAAAATTGATATCTTTCGGAGTATTCATTGTTGAATAATTGATACAATAAACCATTACAATAATATAAAATATTAAAAACTAGCAGGCCCGGCTGACGTTGTCCTGCCCTGATAATAAAAAATATATACTTATGTGCATGAAAAGCTTAAGGTAACTCATGTATTCATAAGGATAATACTGTATCCGTCTAAATAGCCTTCCAATTACGTCATTGTATGTGACCATGTTAATAGAAGATCAATGGGTATAGTAAGCTATCCTTAAAAGATAGGTATATGCGTCGCAGATTTTCTTGTAGGTCTATAAAAGAAGAATATCCCACTATGCGTTGTTTTGTTATATCTCAAAAGAATTAGGCAGCGTTTTCGATGAAAACTCCAAAGCCGCTTGACTTTTTCCAACACTACCAACAATAATTATCGTTATATTTAACAAATTTACACAAAACCTTGACAAATTATATACCTAAACCTTCCCGTTCCTCTATCTATTGGTGAGGACCGCTTTTGATTTCGAACTGTCTACACTGTTGACCTGGCAAGACCTCTACAGTTTCACCGGACTACGGGAAGACCGCATTACAAACCGTTCAATAGTTTTCAAGTTTATCGCCAACATACAGCCAGACGCGGCTGTTTTATAATATATAGTGATATAATAGAAAAACAAACGCAAATAAAATGACATCTCATGTCATTGTCAACTCTATAATGTTTTGCCACTATTATAATTAACTACTTAACATTCCCTTAACTGTAGAAAATCCTCAAATATTTTGTAAGTGAAGCTTTCCCCAGGCCATAACTGTCGTTTTAATATTTCCCGTGCGGCTCCACGTCCGGAATATTTAAATATGAAAATTTGAAATGGTGATTTATATCAAAGTTCGATTCATTCCTCTGTTACATACACTATCCAATATTAAAAGTCCATTTATTCAAGTAAACATATTCTGACAGCTCACTCATGCGACGCACGTTGAAAATTATGCAATGCAATTTTTTTTTGTGAATACGCATAGTTATAATCTTATCTACAATAATATAAATAATAAAAATGGCATAAGCAACATCAGTTCTTGCATGTATTTTGGAAGATGTAGACCCACGTTTTTCAAATATAATTATAGTATTCACCCGCGTAATGTCATTACTTTCGCGGTCAATATTGTAAAGTATATACTTACAACAATATTACATGCCAATTTTAAAACCTCCATTCGCAGATAATTCGTTTAGGCAACAATTTTAAAAGTGAATTTTCTATTTATGTAATACACATTTCTGAGTTTCTTATATCAGAAAATTTAAATTACTATACAAATTTTCTCTTCTTACTAATTCTTCTATATTTTATTATACTAAGTATAGTGTTTAAATGTTAATTTATATACCTATATCCTTAAAACGTATGAGATTCATACAAAAGAAATGTTCTCTAATTAGTATTTACGGAGTTATTTACAAAAAAACATGGTATTTTTTCTCCGGCTAAAAACATCGAAATGTCTATACAATGTGCCCCTCACTTATTTCGCCACGCCATATTAGGTTTTTCATAAAAAAATGAAATTAGTAAATATAGATTTTATTTTTGGTATAACCTCTATACACAAATTTTCGTGTTTCTTAGAGCTTATGATTTTATACATTATGGAATGATTTCAAATATCGAAATTAGTTTTAGCCCCATATTATTTACAAATTTCATTTGATGGCATCCTAAGATCTTACAGGAGATTGGAGGCTGTCTTTAATTAAGATAAAGATTTTGTCTTTAAGGATTTACGCAAAAACTACTTAGATATACTTACTTAAACTACGTAATATAAAATGTTTTCGATAATTTTATTCCCATTAGGTATTCAGTATAATAACTTTGAAATGTTAGTATGTATATATACCATTTATATATACCACCTTTACCAAGAATTACTAGTCTACCATGGATACTTATATATGCCAATGAATTTGGACGATTAGATGAACCCTGCTTGGTTGCCAGCCTATTATTATACATATGATTTCCATAAATACTTATTTTACGATCTATATTTCATTTCGCTGGCATCTGCTTAAGTTTAAATAATCAAATAACTATATTCACCTCCGATTTAAGTCGTTCATTTTCAGCTTCTTCTTCTAGCAGTTGGTCTGAGACTTGCGCGACCTGTTCACGTAAAGCACCTAATTCGGCACGCATCGCACGTTCCGTTTCGTGCGTAAGTGCTCGAGCCGAAGACACTTCACCCTCAATACTTAGCAGTTTATGCCGCGCTTGTTCTTCTTTAAACTTGAAAAGCATTATAACAATCCAATTATTCAATACTTATACTATACTACTAGGTTGCCATCTTCTTAATAACGGAACGTGTAAAATTTTAATCATCGTCTATTATATATGAATACTACATTTTATTTAAAGTTTCTATGTTAATCTCGATTGATTTGGCGCGCATTTACCTGTAGGTCCCTGTCAAGTTGTGACACCCGTATTTGGTTCTCATTGAGGATAGCCTCGTCACGTGCAGACTCTTCACTCAAACATAACCTAATGCAAGCACGACCACACACTTCCTTTTCCAATTTGGTTAAAGCTTCTCGTTGTTTCTCAGCAAACTGACCTCTTTCCTTTAGATTCTGTGCTAAATTAATGCAAGCAGTCTTGTAACCGTTGCGTTCATCGATAAGTTTTTGAATCTAAAATAATATTACATTGAGACTTAAAATATATATTTTTTTATTACCAAAGTACTTTGTTTATAATTAACTTTGTGTCATATGACTGAAAATTATTTAACAGGCTAGTAATACATCTGCCGTTGCATGGTTATTGTATTCTAAACACATCCGTAACCAAGGTCAAATAGGATTGCAATCCAAATTGCAATACATCAGTGACATGTAGGGTGCTACTTACGCGGACTTGGTGAAAACGCCTTATTTGTAATTTTCGGTGTAATCTCGATGAAAACTATCATAGGCTTTGAGCCAATATTTAAACATTCGTAATAGCAATAAGTTGAACTACACTAAACAGCCTTCAACAATGATGTTAATATGACGATCCAAAGAACGGATATTTTTTGTATCAAATGTATAACATAATTATTTATACTTGTTTTGAGAGATTATCTTCTTTTTCTTCGGCGAGTACCAATCGCCTCTGGTAGCCTAGTTCTAAATCCTTCCAAGCGGTTTCAGCTCGCTCCAGCAGTTCCACTCTTTCAGCCTCCCGACACGCTAATTTAGCAGCTCGAGTTCTAAGTTCAGTTGTCGTTGCATCTACAGCTGTCAGTCTTTCAATACATTCAGTATCCATGCAACAAGCCTTTATAGAAAAAAACTTATATTTTTACATCAATGATAGTGAATTTGTCCACATTAAAGAAAAGTATTTACCTACTTGACAAGTTCCACTATTAAAACATTTAAAAGCCGCAAGTAAAATGTACATGGTACATAACTAAATAAATAAAATACAAAAGGCTAAATTAATATAACATTTCATGACAGTCTTTGCACGTTAGTCAATTCACCTTTTCTTGTGGAGATGACATAGGTTAATTTATATATGTATTTAATGAATGAATACATTTATTAATTTAATCATTATTAGCCATTGAAATATAGCTATCGGTGATAGCCAACTAAATATAGATTGGTTTATGAATAGAGAAATCATACGAATAATATAAAAATAGATTACCGCTTCTATTTTATCCTTAATCTCTTTCTCCGGTGTTTTTTGCTTTTTGCCTGTTTGACGACCGCTTGAAGCGTTTTCTAATCTCATTACAATTTTCGTCTGAATGGGCAGTTTGACTACAGGGCCGATAGAAAACGAATCGTAACTTGAAACATATTGTTTTGAATAAAATCCGTCTTTACTAAACTTCTGTTTAAAATCATTCGCTGAGCAATTTATTTGTTTTTTATTGGTCGTAGCCTTATTATCCGAGTTCGGTGTTGGTTTATTTTTCCCATAGAAACTGAAATAAAAAGCATATTTTGTTGAAAAACACTTTATTAAGTAGGGCAGAAAGAATAACTATTTAACAAAATAAATAATAGAGAAACATCAATAACCTACAAGAAAACTAATGTAATCTAACAGGCGTTCTATATTATGTAGTTTGTGTATAGTAATTACTGGTCTAGGATTCACCTTAATATTACCTGATGTAAAGTAACGACTTGACATACGATGTTAACACGCTAAACCTAAAGGGACTGACTATCAAGAGTAGGCTTTCGATAGACACCTATAGGTGGTATTGAATACGGCAGCATTAGAAAACTCATTTATTAGGCAGAACGGAGCGTCCACTTACTATACTCATGCAGTTCTGCTTCTGTCACATCGTTAATCCCTTCCTACATCTACACTTGTATGAATTACTTTAAGCCTGTCCTTTTCATTTAAGACATACATATTTCTTTAATCTACCTAAAATAATACATTTTGTGGAAGTGTACGTAATTAGCTTATTTTTTATAACTTGTTCTGAACAATACCATAAAATCAGTCAAAAAAATATTGGCAACACCCAATTATAGTTTCTAGTTTTGTTCAACAATCAATCAAGACCGACACGTAATAGATACAATAGGAATTTGGTAGAATGTAGTTATATATCAGATAAAATAACCCACTGGTAAAGACTATCAGCATTTTCATGACCAAGTTGTTGCCATGCGAGTACCGCACAGCTGAGATACCTTTCCTCAGGGCACGGCGACATAATTGAACTTACGTCGCTCGATTCTTGTCCCAACTTAGCCTGTACTGCATTTAGCGCGCTCTGTAATATAGATTTGAATTTTCCGAGTTTTAGAAATATAGCATTGGCCTAATATTAAGAACTAGATTTTGCTCGCGTCTTCGATCATTTTATTGAAGATTTGATATGTCACTCGAGAACAATACATTTTTTGTAGATGTAAGGCACCCTATGTCTTTTTCTGTTTCCCTAAAAAAGTGTACGCAAAATTTTATGATTATGGTTGCTTGATGGTAAATTTATGATGAAGGTACGAAAGCTTAACAAGCAAGCAAACCAACTCACTCTCGCACTTATAATATTAAATAGGACATTACTGGAATATTTTGTATCTTATAAAACTTAATGTTTGATTAGGCAATGTCCCCTTTATATTCCCTTTTCCAATTGAACTCCAATTGAATTAAAATTATTCTATCATTCACACCGAAGACTGCCATCAACTATGATATAGTTTATGATAGATCCGCTTCCATAATCACCTTATTTTTTCATTGTCAACATGGGCTTCCAGCCGTTCACGGGATTTCGTTCCGTAAGTAAAAATGTCCAGAACGAAAGCGTTGGAACCGAAAACGTACCGCACTTTCTTTTATAGTATCTTCTATATACACATCATTAACCCTTCGAGAGTTTCTGCGCCAATGATGCCTACAGTGGAACTCGTATTCGTAAATAACGCGATATTTTAAGTTTTCCATTTCGGGACAACAGTATTAATAGAAAATGAAACCCGAATTAAAGTTACACGGTTTTAAACTTCATTAATTAGCTAACTCATATTAAATAGCTATACATAATGATAATGTACTAGTTAATTCTTTTTTATAGGTGCATACAACATTCATTAAAATGTTTAGGTATATATTTTATAGAAAGTAACGGTAATATGCCTTATAATAAGCACAAAACAATAAAAAGAAACGGCAACTGACGACCGAAATATCTGCAATTTATCGCCACTCGTAAATATCATAAAAGGCCTGCAAACTTCTTGGTAGTTGGATATAGATTGATTCCAAAACCAAAACAAACTAAAAGAGTCATTATGACGGGCTTGTCATCACGACCGTTTTCATCCAAGGTGTGATACGTTTATTTTAACTAGGCGCCGGTTCCTGACGAAAATCGCATGGCGTTCAAAAAAACGAGGTGCAACTACAGAAGGATGAGACCGCAGCTGGGCGTATAGCAAATGTTATTGGACCCTCTAGGTTTTGTATAAAAATAGAATAATCAAACAGATTTAGAGAAAACATCGTCAGAATAACTATTGCTGCTACTGTATTGATAACCTGACACTGTATTTAATACTTCCCATCAATATAGGCGGCGCCGTGGTAATTCGTATACCTAAAGCACAACACGTACTAGAATCGGCTCTTGGTATAATACTTATATATATATATGCGGTGATTTACCAGTAAATTGATATCAGGATTATTTTCTAATGCCTTTGAAATATTCCATACGATTAAAGTTCCGAGAGACGTAGGCTTGTTAACCGTCACAGACTTCTGATGAGATTGTATATCTTTTTCCGAAATATCTGCCTGCAAAATAATAATTTAACATATAACAAACCTATGGTCAATTGTACTATGAATTAACCTACCTTGGGATATTTTCGAAACCTTCAAATTTGAGAGAAAAATTTAAAGAGTTTAAATATAATAATAATTAGTTCACTGATATGACGACAGGACAGACCTTATAATGTAAAATATCTGAATTACGCGCTCTTTAAACACGTATGTAGATAAACGTATCTCGTGTAAGTGCAATCATGATCTAAACTGAGACTAATTGAACTCTAGACATATGGCAAGCCTTAGAGAAGGAATAGACTGAGACAAGAGGATAGAGCAATATTATAGCGTAATTATATATTTATATAAACAGACATTTTTAAACTCTCTATGTACATGAGGTCATGATCGTACTCTTGTTAATAATATCGACCAAGAATATTGAATGAAATAATTTCTGAAACCAAACTACTTTACAATCAAATATATACGTAATATATAGACAACATGAAGCCTATACTTGCGTATAAGTCTAGAAACTATATACATTACTACATATCTATACACACTAGAAACTCCAACTCAATCTTCAAGAGAAGCAATACATCAGGTACTAATTACAACATTCGGACAGATCTTTCAGCCCTATTTACATAATATAGATCATAGAAATAAAGATTGGCATTATTATAAGATTATACTCACTTGATTTTTATCACGTCCATTGTAATTCCCACATACAGAATGACAATTTTTATTTTCCCCCATAATTTTATATGATACTATTGTTAATACATAATTAAAACATTTATTTTGAACGTACTACAATTTTTGCCGCGTCTAACATAGACGTATGAAAAATAAGAAAAATTGTTCAAACAAACAGAGAATTTTCTATCATTGTGACGTTTCTGTTTCGCGTCTTTCTTGTCGATTTCTTTTGTAGCCAATATCAGCCAGTCATACACAACAATATGCAATCTTCTATCTATCGTAGTGTATTGATTCCTTTCAAGTAATAAACATGGTAAGAATACAATCTTTTTGGCAATACAGAGGGAGATTGATCCTAGATTCTAAAGAAATGATATACATTTGCTGTATTTTATGATTGATGTTTTTTGTATTAATTCGTCGGGAGATTTGACAATCAACGACATAATCATAATGTACCATAACGTATTTTAAAGCTCAGCTTTAATAGAAATATATTAATTAAAAGTGATGTAGGCATTAAATAATAAACTAAAAATTGTATAATTTTGAAATGTATATAAATTAGGATATTCGATATACTTCGACAGGCAAGAAATTTAAGAAGCATTACCATTTTCGCGAACATATACCTATAAATAAATTAATATTAGCTATAATTAAAAATCAATTGCTAAATGTATGTAAGCGCATCACTTCAGAACGGCTAATTCTATTTTTGTTGTGTTTGTACTTATCAGGACAAGATTTGTATGGAAGAAGAAAATGTTTGAAAATTCATATGACAATCGTAAACAATTATTTTAAAAATGTCCTTATGAAATTGAATGATCGAAACAGAAGACAGTAGGGAGATCTTCAAAAATATTGATTGAATTGATGGATTGACTATCAGTTACCATTTTTTTTTATTACATGCTCGTACTGTGAAATACAAATAGATAAACTAAAGTCATTATTTAAAGTTCGAATCCCATCTTCGTCGCCACTGATAAGTATGCGAACGTTGGGACAAGTGAAACAGCCCATAGCTAGTAGTAGCTCACTCAGTTTGTTTGACAATTAATGTTACTTAAATAGGCGTGCATTCAACCACCTTCATATTAACAAGATAATATACAATATTAATATAAATTAATGTTATTTTTTTTATTTAATAATTTTAATATTTAAATCTAAAATTTAATTTATTTAATATATTTTTTTAATTTTAATGTAAAGTCCAACCTAATTCAATATAATTAATTGATATAGTGGTAATGAACTGCTAATTAACAGGCAAAGTAAACGAATGTACAATACAATACTATATTTAGATCACGTGTACTTGGCAAATATATCAATTTTACCCATATCATACTTGTCAAGCCCGTTTCACTTATATTAGAACCATAATGATACCGTATCGCAAAATTAATGGATATGCTACTAAAAAAAAAACAAAATTGTATTTTCATATAAAAGTAAAAGAACTAACCGTTTCTTTCGTTTTTTTTTGCCTTATAATACTTATTTAATCTAAAAGTATTTTAATAATTCAAAATATTTAAAACTTGTTTATTATTATTGGGCTACAAATTATAAAATTGTCAATAGACCTTACATGTTTTGACTTTTTTCGTTACCTATCAGGTTACGGGTTTTATTTTATGAACGTGAGATAGGTTTTTTTAAGTGACCATTTCTTTTCGTATACTTACAACCTACGCACGGGACTCCAGACATATTGAATTAATTAACTAAAAAAGTTAAAACAATTTAAAAAAACTTATTAACCTAATGAAAAGTAAATTTTTTATCATTTATTTAGCTTATCTGCAGTAGTCTCCCAATTTCTTATTACCAGCCAGAGCTCATGTTTTTATAAATACTTATTGGTATAATTCAATTTATATTAAAACAATGTAACACAACTAAGTGAATCGTTCCTGATGACGTATTATTACATGTTATACACAATGGTGGTCGTATAATTAGAAACACTACCAACGGTCCTTGACATTATGTAAGATACCTCACCGCAATCGTTTTTATTTTGAAATTAAACAATAAATACTACAACAATATGTTCAACGATTTATCATTTATTAGAAAAACAATATAAATCCCACTACAAAAGTGCAGTGTCAATATTACATTACGGAAAAACATTTAAATAAGTTTTAAGGTATGAACAATGATGGTCAACTAATTAGAAACAAGAACAACAATGTATAAAAAACAATATTTATTAAGTGTTAGTAATTAGTATTGTTATTTACGAAATAGCTACTATCCACAGCCTACCAATTAGTTATAATTAATATTTAGTGGCGTATCCCTTATTTTCAATAACAGCACTGTAACGACGTGGCATTGATTCAATCAATTTCATACATGTTTCTAGGGGGATTGAATTCCATGCTTAAACGAATGCTTCATTTAGTTCGTTTTGACTGTCGTTACGTTTGTTGAGACTTTCATTTTAACAATATACCAGAGATTTTCTATGGGGTTTAAATCCGGACTATTTGCTGGCCAGTCTAAAACGGATAGGTATACGTTGTTCGCTAAGGAAACATTTGACGTTATTGGCCATGTGTTAAGGGTCATGCTGAAAGATCCAGGTTACAGGCAAATGATCGTCTGAGTACGGAATCATTGTGTGCTTTAAGATATTTTGTATTGCCATTGATCCATTGTATCTTCAATCTTCCGAACGGTTCCAACTCTACATCCAGAAAAACACCCCCAAACTTTAATGTTATTGCCACCGTGCTTGACTATACTTCTTGTGTATTTATAATTAAAAGCAATGTTTACAGGCCGTCTAACATAGCGCATTCCATCGGAATTTACCATATTATTTTTGTTTCATCTCAAAATAACACTTTTTTCCATTGTCATACCGTCCTATTAACATATTTTTAGCGAATAATAATCGCTTCTCTCAGTGTTGCTTGGTAAGAAGCGGTACCTTTCGAGAGATTCTTCCAAACAATTTAGCTTCCACTAATATTCGACGTATCAGTCTTGACGAGATGTTTCTCGGGCCATCAGGCGAAAAAACTTCATTTTTAATCTGGTTGGAGCCTTTAATTGGATCATTTTTAGCAACACAAACAATTAGCGTATCTTCTCTGAGAGAGGTTTATCTTGGCCGAGCCTTTCTAATAACATTTTCAACAGTTCTATGAGTTTTATAATAATCAGTTGCATTAAAAACTTTTTAACAGAACAATTTACATGCCCAGCTATTCTTCTGTATGCCCACTTGTGATCTATATGTAAATGAACAATTATTTGCCTAGTTGACGCGTCACAACTTTTATTTTTCCTATTTTGAACAAAATAAAATTCAGATTAAATTTTCAATTACCACAAACATAATAGAAACAGCCAAGAGAGAAATGTTATACTTTAATTTCAAAAAAAGAACGCGCTTTGAATGCTTTTTAAAATGTTTCTAAATAGGCGTCCAAGCGGCCAGTAACAGAAAATAAACTCCTACACGTGTAAGACTCATTTTGTGATTATAAGTAAGATATGTTTTATATTTTATGCATTTAATGAGTTTTTTATTTGAGTGGCTATATTATTGCATGATTATTAATTATTGAGTGTGTATACTTTTTACGAACATTTGTACGTTGAAGGTTATACTTTCTTTATTCATAAGAAGTGTTTCTAATTATATGACCACCACTGTATATGACATATTATTATTTGTATCCTATCCGTGTCCCCACACTCATTTCGTATTACCTGTTATAATTAATATTCATTATAATAATAATAATTTTAAGGTCATCGGAAGCACGGTGCAAATGTTGATGTGCGGTAGCGCCATTTAGTGACGTCTTATAATAAAGTAAATAGTATAAAAACCTTATCCATGAAAAATATGTAACAAGTTATTATGTATAACAATGTAGTGTTGAGTGGGTCAGAGAAGCCGCGAGTGCAAGAGACCATCACGTAGTCTAGTCAATAGAGTTGTATTGTGTCGGTGCATTGTGCCGTACCGTCTGATGACCCCACAATACCCAACAATAACACTTCAACCGACGAACGATCACATGCCGCTGGAATATTACGAGACCACTTTGTCAATCATACTAATTCATCATACTGGATAACTTGTAAACATCACATGCTCTGTTGCAACTATTTTACTTATGAAGAAATCGATTTATGAATAATTTGTATACTACTATAAATCATTTAAATGAAGAATCGGCATCGTCCATGGATGTTTGTTTCACCACACAGTTTATTTCTTTACTAAAAAAAATTATTCGGACTCATTAAATTAGTCGCTTACTATTTGTTTACCTTACAGTTTCTTGTAGAGTTTCTACGTAGACTCGTTTTCATGATAGAGTAAAGAAAATTGAATAAATAATTATGTTGTCTAGAGATTATTTTTTGTTCTTTATTGAAGGCTTAATCACCCATCTAACAAAAATATACAAATAAGTAGAGATTCAATTTAAGAACTGACAATAATTTAACTTAATTCTATGCAGTTCCCTACTAGACTACTCCAACATGTAATGTATGTTCAGTTACGTTATTTAACTCAGTTTATTTTACTCGGTCCTCTTTTTTTATTCACAGACGTGATAGCTAAATATTATATCATTGTTATGATGATGATGATGATATAATAAGAATATAATGGCTTGACTTTTAAAAAATAAGCTATTGCTAGATTTATCTTAATTGTGGAAACGGTTATAGTTATTAACTACATTACTATAACTATTAAGTCGTTTACACTACTGAGCATAATCAAGCAACAGATATTTAAAAACCTTCTGCAGAGTTAGGTAAAAGAAAATTACTTTTAACTTCTAGTAACTTCTGAAAATGATAGTTTCGAATGCAAATTTATCAGAGATGCAAATATTTCAAAATCTATTTACTAATTCATCCTCATAGGGAACGTTGATTTAACTTTTTAATGAAACTTCAAATAGTCTTCGACATTTTGGGCTATAAATTGACTTACATAAATAAATTATACATTACCGAGTAAAAAAAATTATTAGCACTATAATCTGATTCAGGCGGATTTATAATAATTATCTAATAACGTTGACCGCATATAATTATTATTTCTTACAATTACAAATATTACTTTTTAAGGCTGAGGTTTGAATAGCATGGAAACTAAATATCAAATTTCTTGTCCTTCTGACATTAGAATAACAGGTGATGATGATATACTAATTTTCGTCAAGCGTTTTCACTGTGTAGAGGTTTTTAAAAAAATGAAATAATTTCACACAAATATTCAGTTATTTTAGATAAGGAGTTTTAATTGGAGTACGCGCAACGTTCATTCAATTGAGTTCATTCATTGTATAATACAATTGTTGTTAACATTCGCGTGAATATTTCTGGCATTGTACCATCTACATGCAATTCATTGTACTCGAGTCGTTTTAACATACAAATGTATTTATATAATTTAGTGTTTTGAATGTAGTTGCCAGATAAGTATAAGTCTGAACTAGTCTAGCTCTAGGTACAATCATTACGCTTTTGTGTAAGTACTAAGAAGTAATAAAAATATAATTGAAAGGTATATTCAAAAGTTATTATAAACGCTAGTCATAAAATTTATAATTATTCTCTATAAATATGTTAATAACATTTTAAACTAGAACTACAATTCCTGGGCTGTGTTCTTTCCTTTATGACAATTTTTTACCGCTTCCCAATCGACTGGTTCGAGTACAAATAACAAATGATGGGTCAATTTTCATTCAATTCAACTACAAACATGTTCCGGCTTAGTATATTATCAACGGTGTTATAGCAATGTACCGCCTAAACTCGCTGAAGGTCACTCAATCGTATAAGATACAATTGACAGTAATTTCGTATAGTATTTTTTAGAATGCATTCTCGCTTACCGTTTTATGACGACGCGACGTTCAATTCACCTAGAGGTTTTTTATGTGAAATTTTTTTGTACGCGGCTAAGTTCCGTCCGCGGCTACCTTTTCATACATGTTAAGATTTCATTGAAAATTGTTTAATTTTAACTGAATGCATATACTGTTATGTGTTTTGTTACATCATATTTTCAATTAGGCGTTTTGAATTACAAAAAAAAAAACAAAACACACACAGAAATAAATGTTACCTAAAATGTATACAAAAAAAATGAATACCGAATTTCCAATTAATTTAATCTGAAGAATATTATTTTCCGACCACTTTCGTCTTTTTGGGGGTTGAATTTCAACAAATTAGAAAAACGATGTATACAATATAAAGTAACCAATTTCCACTTTCTAATTTGCTTTGGTCTGAGCGATAACAGGTCAGTCAGGAAATAACGTCTTAGGAATATGTATATCATTATATATAGATAGTTAAAAAATAATCCTTAGTGTACCATGCAGTTATGCATGATGTATCAAACTCGTCTTATTTATATTTTTACCTGAAAATGTTATAAAAAAAATATGGGCGATAACTGAAGCCGCGTAGTAATTGATTCGTTAGAAATGCCGAGAAAGAATAAATTACAATGAGGCGTGTTACTGTGAAAAAAAACTCTTAGATTAATAATTTCTGTGTAAGCGTATCTTTAACAGCCTTCATAATGGATTAGGGTTTTGTACGTGGTAAACGAGGACGGAAAGCTGAGGCAATGACACTTAAAGTTGACGGAAAGCTGAGGCAAAGACACTTAAAGTTATCTATAGATACAAACTTTATAAAGCTGTTAAGTTTGTATGTACAAACACGCTAATTGCAATATCTAGTACCAGCGCCCTGATTAAGTATATCGCAAGATCCAAGCAATAGCGAAAACGGTTAAATATAGGCTCCAAATGGCAAATTTGGTTTAAGTACCAGTCATGACAAAACTTTTTTTTTTTTATATATTATAGGGGCAAACGAACAGGTGGGTCACTTGATGATAAGTGATCACCGCCGTCCATAGACACTAGCAACACTAGGGGAGTCGCAAGTGCGTTGCCGGCCTTTTAAATATGTGGGCCTCCGGCACTCTCACTGACCGAACGAAACGCAACAGTGCAAGCACTGTTACTACACGACGGCTTTCTGTGAGAGGGTGTTACTACCCCGGGCGAGCCAACCCATTCGTGCTGAGGTCCAAATAGGATTACAACATGGCTCTACCACCTATAAAAGCAAGGCCACAACAGTTCATAGAACTGCCTGTGTGTGTTATGTCAGGTATGCAAACGTAATACCAAAATCCTCCTACGAGTAAATCTGTACAGTAGACTGCACATTTTCAACCTAAATTTGTACTTTGAAGACGATTTTTAAACATTTCTGCTACAATTTAACGAAAAACGTCATTAGGTGTCTGCTTCTATAACAACGTTTTCGTTACAAATTCCTTTTGTTAGAAAAGGTCCTAGGCTATTTTACTTCGTTTTACGACTCTAATAAGCAAAGCACACAGTTAAAGTGAACGAGACCACGGAGCGCTGTTAATATATAATAGTAGGCATATGTTTTCTCATTTAGTTTATGTGAGCTTGTATGATAAATAATGTAGACACATTCTCTTTGAACAAAAGTATTAAAAAATGCTATCATGTTCGTATGAATTAATATACTGTACTGGTCATATTACTGGAAAATGTAACCATATTTATTTGTACATCAAGTTCTCAACAATCTCTATATCACAATTTGACATTAAAAATTACATTTTACTAGAAAAGGCTCACGAATTTATACGCGTTAATTATAATATAAAACTTAATAGGATATTGCATATATATCACACAGTATATATCACATAGGAATAATATAAAATCAGTTCTTCATGAATTAATTTTCAGATTCGGATCACTGACTCCAGAGGATACTTCCTACAAAAATACTCAAATGCTACGATTTTTAAATTTTAATGTAGACTAGACATCGCAAACATAATATTATTGAAATATTGTTACCAATGTAATGCAGCTCAGAAGGTAAGCGATCTGAGGTGACCATGGACTTACGACATCTATGAATGAAACAACACTCTGAGATAAACCAGTTTTCGTCTTGCAGTCGTGGTTTAAAATGTAATCATTAACTGGAGTGCGTTAAATAATCTTATGATTTTATGAAATAACTAGCCTTTGCTTGTGACTTTTTTTAATACAGATTTGACTTTTCTTTCGGCAACAGCACTTTTATTCTGAATAAAAAGCGTCCTATGTCATTTAGCCCCTGGACTGTCCAAGACTATACGGGCTTAAGTTCCATACAAATGAATGTAGACCTAATGTGAAACAGGTCAACAGACTATTCAGAGCATAAGCAAAAAAAGTACTTAATTAATTACAAAAGTTTGAAAAATAATAAATGATGTATAGTAAAATTATAATTTTATGTACAATATATTTTTAAATTATTTTTCATTTTTTTACGAACTTTTTTTTACTAAGCCGTGAAATTTAAAATGTACGATGTCGTGACATAAAAAATAAAATAAAAACATAATGCGCCATTTTGAGATCTGGATCTTAAAAAATCAATCGAAGGGTTAATATATCCTTGACAACGTGTATGAAAAAAAAACGTGATAATCAGTTGGATAGTTAAGGCGTAATAAACAAGTTCACATTCGCATTTATAATACAGGTAAAGATTTCAAACACGAAAAATATATTGATTTAATATAATCTTAGCATGAACAATATAGATTTCAAAAATCATTATTTTTATCAACTTATAACAATTGTATACATAGTGACAAATATCTTATGACAAGTGTGAAAGTAATACTATTAGATTTTACACGATTGTGTAGATTTATATGTTATAAATAATTAAAGCAACATTATGAAATATAATCAACTTCTCTTAAAAGATGTCATTGTTCTGAGTTATAGGATGACGCAATAATCGATTTGATCGCAGTTGATCAAATAAGGTGGTAAAAATAACTGCTAACAGTTGATTTTATCTGTATTAAAAGACAAGTCTGAAAACTTTTTACTATGTTGAAGGAATAGTAGCAAGGAAAATGTCATAATTAAAAAGTACATATCGACTCAATAAATCGAGGGTTTTCTGCGAGAACTTACTAAATAACATTTTCTCAAAAAATGTATTAAACACTTGACGGTACTTATTGTTTTTGGCCTGTATATATACCAGTGAAACTGCCTAACCACTACGTCAAACTGTTTCGAAGATATTTAATGGCAAACATTGATAAATGAACTAAAGTATTCAAGAATAAAACCTCAAGAACTGACTATTTCAATGTATTTTTATTGAAATTATCCAATTTTCGTCGTAAACCCCTCGAAGTTTGTGTTATCCAGACTAGGTTTCATAATTGTGCTAGGATTTGAAAAGTGGTACTAGATCGTCTCAAAAACGTAATACATCTTGGTCTATGGTCAGAAAAGAAAAGCACAGATATTTGCCTCGATAGGTAAAGCTGTTAGAAAAGATAGAACATAGCCCACCGGAACCAGACTTCTTTAAAATAATTTTATTATGTGAAATAGTTCGATATCGTTGTTCCAACTTTTAAGTTGGAAAAATCTCTTATATCGAACAAAAAAAAACCTTTGTTTATGTTTAAATTTGCCACTACGTACATCGGCAAAAAAATTTAACTATATCAGACCTTTTCAGTTCTTCGCATATATATAGTTTAACTAGTATATCCGATCCCATTAGACCCAGTACTGTTATCGTAGTATTGGCTAATTCGGCTTAATGTCGCGTCGTTTAATTATTAAAGGATATTCACATCTCAATTACATTTTACTTTTTGGATCACTGGTACAATGTAATAAAATGTATAAAAAAAATTACGGTGCCTTTAAATACAGTTAAAAATGCAACCAGTTAGTATTTTTTTATTCTCTGTTCATAAATTACAGTACGAATAGATTACCGGAACTTACATAAAAGTAAATTGTCGATTTAAATTAAAAGCTTAACATTATTAGCATCATTATAACCGTGATGGACGCCTTCGCTTCATTTTAAGTTCCCACAGCTTCATATAAGTCGGTAAACGGCGCGCGCGCCACTCAGTTGTAGCATAGGGACGGTCAGAGTTCGGCACGCTGCACTGTGTCGAAGTTAATCAACCGCTACGCGCATGCGCATGTTGCCCTTCGCGCTTAAACTCAAAAATGCCGATTCTCAAATTGCACTAAGTTGTTGTAAATATATCTAAATTACGTGAACTGGTACTTGTTAATTGTTTTACAAGAATTAAAAAATATACATATTTAAAATGGTCAGTGGAAACAAAGACCCGAGCGATTTCAAGAAGGTTCCACCGAAGAATCGCGAAAAAAAAACAAACAATTATAAGAGAGCAAATTTTGTCTCTAAAGCTTGGTTCGTTTGGATGCTGCCTACGTTCTGGCGCGGCTATAAACGGGACCTCTACGATGCCGATCTCACGAAACCAAAAGAAAACCACCTATCCGACAAGCTTGGCGATCGACTCGAGAAGTAAGTGTTTTAATGAAAATTAAATACCATCTACTTAAAAAATGCTCAGTGAGTTAGTCGCTCCACGTATTTTTCTTTATCGTTACTAATACATAACATATTCAGTAATAAGGATTCTTTTACCTTTAGCCAAATACAAGGTGATCTCTTCAAGTATTAATAAAATTTAAGTATATCCATATTTACATCTGTGGTTTTCCACAAACGAGAGATGTTGATAAAGACCTCTTGAATCAGGGCCAAACACAAAGTCACATAATAAATACAATGTTATTAAATGACATGGACAGGTTAGAGTTAAGAACTAATGTTTTTTTTTAATTCCTCACCACAGTTTTGTTTGGAATTTCGATTTTTTGTATCCATTAAAATAATTGTTAATTTATAATAATATTACAAGTAAAATGCATAAATATGGTTATCAAAAAAATAAATTTGTATCTTATAATTTAAAGGTCTACATTTCATAAAGTAATAGACAAATATGTGCGTCTTGGTTGATCCTGTATTGATAAATATTTCCTAGTTAATAATTAAATTATATTTTACAAATTCCATTCTCCTTATAATAAATTACAAAGCTAGTCTTTATAACATTGAATACCATCACTACAAGTTAGAATGTTTGCATTAACAACAAACAACTAAATGCGCAAGTGTTCCTTTGTCTGTTCTTTATAAAAAAATACTTCTCATTGTATATATTTTTTTAGTGATACCATATAATTTATTTTAGAGTTTAATAAAATCCTTTAAATATATAATAAATGGTCATAAATTTCATTCAAAAGTTCCCATGCAAAATTACAAGCGCCAGTATATGAAAGACAGTAGTTATCCAGGAAAATATTAGTCAATCACACACACAATACCCACGTATAGAATAGATTGAGGTTTAAGTTATACTTGAAATGCTTTAAATTACGTTGTAAAGAGGTATTCAATAAAAATTGTATAAACGATTGTAAAATACTAACATAGATTAAGTAAATCTACACGAAATAAAAATCCTCATCAAAGTATAAAATCCTCATCAAAGTATAAAGAGTTCAGCGGATACAGGTTTTTTGTTATTCTTAAATAGTACTAATTAGGTATTATCATGGAACAAATACATAAAGTGTACTTTTGTAATAATTGATCACGAAAAATGACGCACCGAAAAGGCGTGTCATGTGCGTAAATAGACAATTGTATTCCAATCGGACTTGTCAGCCCGTTATAGCAGTTATCTCCCTGCAATTTTTAGTTTATTTTGCCATTTTTATTAGACGTAAGTAAGGCTAGCCGGAATGTCAGCCATGTTATGTGTTACTCCTTTGTATAGAATCTTACATATATATTTAATCTTATGATTTCCTTTTTTTTTATTTACTACAATTTTTACCGCAAAGTAGTAGTGCTTGCGCTGCTGTATTCTTATTCGAAATATATGCTTCATAACATACACTAGTACATGAGGCTTCCGACCCAGTCTTATAGTCAGATAAACATAGATAATATTAAAACTACACGCGCAAAGGCATTGTTATGTTTGTTTCGTTTATTATGGTTTTAAAACTTTCAATAATTTGGCTGCGGAACGTTTTGAGTTAGCATTACGTGTAAAATAAATCAAGGCAATAGGAGATTATGAATTATACGATTTTTACTATTGTTTTTATAGTTATTAGATTATAAAGAATGTATCTGAAATATTCTAGCACAAGAATTTTATAACCAATTAACAAGACTGCACTTAATTCCTTTTTATTAATTGCGTTACGGATTGGATGAAACTTGAAAGTCGCTGTTGAACCATTTGGCTCTTATTCTTAAGTTTTCCGCAAAATATTGGTTAATGTATAACATTATTTTACTTTCGATTCTTTGCGTTACTACACTGCACTTAACATCAAGTAAATTATTTACCTATTGACATGATAAAATCACAAAAAAGTTTAAATTCTGAACATATTTTTATATACTTCACAAACCTGTAGATTTTACAATGATAAATCTTAAAAAAACTTATACATTCCAACAATATTCCGAAATATCTTGCAAGCGATTGTTAGGCTTAAATAACGCTGGGCTTTACGATTCTCAAATTAGTTATCTATAGTGTACATTTATACAGTTTACAATTTCCTAAACTAATTATATTACGTTTTCTATAATTTACATATTGTTTATGTGACGATTATAAATGAAACTATAAGTAACAACTCCAACATTAACTTTGAAGGCCGTTTGCGGTGTGTGCAATAAACTCCACGGCACATTTGTTGAATATAAAAAATAATTATTAATTACGATTTTGCTTACAATTTATAATAACAGTTACACCAAATTATATAAATACACATTAAAAGGCGACAAATGCATCATATACTAGATCATCATACCGCATATAAATAGAGATTATTGGAACGAAGTTCTTTATCGTGCGTTACACACTCTGAGAGGATGGGAGCGAAACCGAGAAAAGAGTAATAAGACTTTTTCCCGACACTTCTTGCTAGAGTTACACCCGCGTGTGAACTATATACATCGCCGCATAGTATGTGTAGTGTATGTGTGTGTGTGCGCGCATAAATTTATATATAAATACATATATATATATATACATAAAAAATATTTAAATAGCAAAAAAATGGATTATTAATATAATAAGATTTGTACAGTTCTTTAATTTTTATTTCTTATTAACTTAATTATCTCATTCGGTATATAATTTATCATTTTTTTTTTCATAATAAATCTATTTTATCGTAAATTTTTCAATTTATCAACTAAATATTTGATGATGTAAATTATAATGAGTGTATAGCAAACGTCTACCAAAAAGCGAAAGGAAATTCGTTCCAACCGGAGGTCCATAGACCACTCACGCCTTTTTTAAATTCGTTATGGTTTTAACGTTTACACAATACGTGAACTTTGCATACGTCCTATAATAATAAAAGAACTATTTGCCCAAAACCATCGGCCCCGGTGCGGTGCTAGTCATTTCCAATGATCATGGATTAAAAAATTTGCCAAACTATTCTGAGTTATTCTAATATTGATATAGACCAATATACAACAAAATAGCATGATATATCTTTCCAGCGTAAGAAAAAAGTCGATGACAAATATTATTCTTACTAATTTATAAATGAGAATGTGAGTTTGTTTGTTTGTTACGCTTTTACGCCTTAACTACTCAACCAATCTTCATGAAATATTGCTTAAACGTTGTCTGGAGTACAGTAAAGGACATACGGTACATTTCCTTCAGAAAAATATGTACTGTTCCCGAGTAATACACCAAACCTACATTAACGCGAGAGAAGACGCGAGTAACAGCTACTTAAAATACAAAAAGGAGTGGATAAAATGTGAAGCTGTCTGAAAAAATAATTGTGTGTTTTTTTTAAACCACGATGCAAGTGAAACTTTTATTCATATCGCAGGTATTTAACTGGAAACTTTCGTAAAATTATTCGAATTAGGCTATTGACGTCGCAATGTTAATCCTTTTGGAAACTGAGCAAAATATATATTTAAAACGTTGAATCATTTTTAATTGAACCATGGGCGATCACATATTTGTCTTGGCTGCTATGGCGAGCGCCTTTCACTTTACCCCTACTCCGTAGCGGGCTGTAATGCAACATGCGATAGACGGACGAAAAAATTAAAGATGACGTAAAAAATTTAACTTTAATAATTACTTAAAAATAAAACTTAAAAATAATATTAATTACTATAGTTATTATCAATGTTAACAGTTGATTTACAGTTCATCAAAACATTGGTTTATCATCTTCCTCCTGCACTAGTGAAATGCAACCTAAAACTGAGTGCTGCCATCGAAACATTCTTTATTTCTCATTTCATGACTACATATGTCGCATAGTTCGTAACTGCAAATATTACAGTTATGTATATAAATCAAATTACGTAATTATTGAATACGCGACAATGCGAGGTATTAAAAAAAAGGAACCCATACAAAGTTAGAAATATGTTGCAGTGCGTTAGAACCCGATTTATCGAATACACACCGTTGAATAACGTGACCGATTATTTATAATTTACCACATAAAAGGGCATATATAATACGCAGTAACATAAGCTTTATTACAATTTATAAGCACCTACGCATTAATACAAGTACTTAATTGATCAGAACACTATGCGTGTTCATATACTTCTTTACAATTCATAATAAACTTACCAGCGGATTTACAATAACATAGGGTTCTAGTATAGACAAGCTTCTACTATTGAGATGTAGATTTCTGATTTTTATGTAATCTTATATAGAGTTATTTGTATAAATCTCTTTGCTTATTTAGTGAATTCACTTGAATAATTAACGACAAAAATACTACAATATAATAAAATTATAATAAATTAATAGCTACTTTTCTTGTATCTTTTTTGGTTTGTATAACTTTTATGTAGAATTAAAGGAAAATGAAACATTTTTATATAATAATAGATAATAATTTGGTTCTTTGTATTTCAGAAGCAATTTGTTTTAATATTATCTTACTAAATAAAATAAATTACAGTTTAAGGAGTTTAAGATTGATTCACTTTGTGTTTTTAAATGTAGTATAAACATTATTCCCTAATATGCAACAGGTGTTTATATAAATATTATGTTTATTACAAAAAAAAAAACAAAACAAATAATTAAAGCTTTTGTTTTATGTAAAACATATGGTTGTCATTACAATCAAAATGAAGGTGAACATGGTCCAGATATATACATTCACAATATAAAGGCGCAATTCCCTAGTTAGATGTCCTCATCTGAATACATGAGAGCTAAATCATTTGGTGGAAATAAAATAAGAAAACTTATATAGGAGATTTTAGAAAGAAAAAAACTCTTTTACGCTTTCTCATCACAAAAAGATCAAAAGGGGTAATATTTTATTTACAGCGACAGTAGATGCCTCTCTCGGGTTATCTGTCATTAGTTTATAAAACATCGATAAGAAATATGTACAATCATATTTCTAACTAGCTTTACCCGCGACTACGTTCGTTTGGGAGTTTTAATATAAACACAGTTCTTAATAAAGTCATAGGTAAATAGGTGTATTAAAATTCGTCATCGACTAATAAACAGTCCTCTCTCATTGTGAATGATTCTGTTCTCCGAGAGGCAATGTGGTACAACAGTATCCGGTCGTTGCTCACACTGTAAATATATAATTCTGTCAGGACACGGCGTGATACACAAAACAATAGTTTGTCGTAGCTGAGATATATGCTTATTTTTTTAATGTGTAATGACACACATATAATGATAAAATTTAAGAAAAGCCTGTAAAAAATTTAAAACAAAATAGTTTTATATATAAATCAATATTTTCCACAAAACTTAAAAATAAGAGCCAAATAAATGATTCACTACCCAATTTCAAGTTTCATCCAATCCGAGAGATAATTGAGAGCAGCCACATTTATTGGTTATAATAATTTTGTGGTAATTCTCAGATACATTCTTTATAGTCTAGCAACAATATAGAAACATTAGTAAAAATCGCATAATTTATAATCTCCTATTGCCGTGATTTATTAAATATGTGACGCAAACTGAAAACGTTCTGCGACCAAATTCCTGAAAATTTAAAATCCATCATAAGCCAACATACATAAGAATATCATTGCGTATGTAGTGTTAATATTGTCTATCTGGTCTTTGAATGGTTCAGGATATTTAAAAGCACTAAAATAATAGGTTCAGTACAATCTATTAATTCCCAATAAAAGTGTTTATTTTGTTTTAAAATGTAATAATTTAACAACTTTAAAAACAATATTATAAGTCATATGTGTTTTAGCAGTACTTGTACTTTGTGGGTACTTGTACAGTACTAATTTATTCATTCATTTTTGTATTAATATTATAGGCTGTATGTTTGTATTTTTTTTGTTTGCATTAATTTCAATAATTTTTCTTTTGCACAATACCGCTCGTTAGCTGGAAGAAAACGCCTTGTGGCATTAAGTTTCCCAGTAGATGACAGAACTAAAAAGTGCAGTAAAGTATAAATTCAAAACTAATTGAAAACGTAACCCAAACACTAGAATCAAACCAAATTCTTTTTCTATCAATCATAATCGAAATATATATGTAAGAAATATTCTGCCTATAAACTATTACCATACCAAAGTTCCTCAAAATCAGTCCCGTAGTTTTTGCATGAATTTATTTTATCGAAGGTTTTCTTTTAAGTAAGACATAGGTATATATTAATGTACATATATGTATATAGAATATATGCCATATGTTATACCGGTGTATATTAATTACCATACAAAATTTCGTGAAAATCCGTTCAGTAGTTTGCCCGTACAAATGACAGACAGATAAAAATTTTAAAAACCATGTACAGTCATTCTATTGCCCTCAGAGTATTTTTCCTAAATGTATTTAATGGACAGATTATATTTATTTACCATTTTATTATATGTATCCATTACTATTAAATAGATATTTCATTGTAAACCTTATGGAACTCCACTCTATGTAATGGCAAACTCTATAAAACGTCGAAATTACTTCACACTGGCTTACTATAAATATTGTTGATTTTTCTTCACTCCATTTAACGACAACTCTCTATAACGCTATAAAATGCACAGATCCTAAGTGTGGCCATATAAAATTTATACTGTATATATTGAACACTGGTATTTTAAGCATTCATATTTTTTTTTATTTATTATTTAAGTAAATTATGTGTCATTTGCGATACAAAAAAATTTTTTGTTCTCGTACAGATAAAAATCTAATAGACTGACGATCACACGATATCATATAGTCCGCTTGAAGATTTCTTCCTTTTTGTTAGTTTTTGTATTTGCTGCGATAACCTGAATTACACTCGGACTTTTTTTAAATTGACTAACCACTGTTAGTCAGACGAGCCTTTACAGATTCACCGGGCTTTTAGGGCAAGAGCTTAGAGCACAGGCGATTGGCAACAGGCTCATGGGTGCCAAAGTGATCAAACCTCGGTTTAGGCTGTTACCTAAACACAACAACGTGAATTGAACTAATCCGCTCAGACGCACCGTTCACTTTACATACCGATTAATAAAGGAGGTGGGAAACTCTGGTAGGCTGACATTATTATTCGGACAAATCGACAAAGTTCTAGAAGGGCTATTTTTTTAAACCCATTGTTCCCACGGTTGATTACTCGTAGGTTGTTTATTTGTAACGAATTCATATACAGGATTAACATTATTATGACATTACATTAGTCACAAGTAAATATCACTAATATTATTAGAATTATATTATAATCACGATAAAGTTATTAAAAGTATGTATAAACGTATAATAAATGTTTTTGTAAAATAATAGTGAAACGTGTTGTAAACGCTGTAAGTACTAATAAAAAAAAAATTAAAGTATATCGTCATAGTCATAATTTAAATATACATATAGATAATATAAACCAAACACGTGCCAAAAAGAAAACAAGGAGAGGGATCTCTTCATGGGAATACAGTTAATTTATAACCTCTGTAACCCACAGCATGTTAGTGACGACAGATTATGATAAATTTAATCATATACACCAATACATTAATGTTAATCACAAAGTAAAATACAGTCGTGATACAATCATGCATCCTCGCTGTGAGATCCTTGTTTCTGAGAAACAAGAAATACATCAAATACTTCGAAACCAAACACGACATGTTTGATTTACTAATATATTTCGTCCGTTAGCATAAATTAATTAAACATATTAAAATTTGATGCAACACATATTGTGCAAAAAGCTAATTTTGCATTTCGAATAATCTAATTATAGGTATAACATTATTTTTTTTTTTGTTTTACTAGCACTTTAAGCACTTTATATTGACTTTCAACTTCGACCTCGAACTAACTAAACCAGTATTTATAATTGTTTTTTATTTTTTTATATCTGATGAATGTGAACTTATATAGAGCACAGAGACGCTAAACTGACAAAATGTTATTTTATAAATAAAGGAATGTTGTAATTATACCTATGCCCAGTTATTATTAGAAACGGATGAACAGATTATAAAAATACTTTTACAGACAGATATAGGATATTATTTAGGCTACATATGCTGTTAATACAAAAACTTGTAACTCTTGTTAAGTGTATTATACTACTATACTATACTATAGAGGGCGCCTTCTCATACTGGATTAGAGGGTAATGAAATGGTGGACAAATTAGCGAAAGAAGCGATAGAAGATGGAATTCTGTACGATTGTACGAGTATACCAAATATACCATGATGCTTTTCCTGAGTTCAAAAGAAATACACTCAACGTATGGTCTGAATACTTTAACAAAAAATCATTATCAAAAAGTATTTGGTATAAGACGATCCTACCATCTCTGGAATCGGTCTCGTGGTTTTAAGATTCCAATATGAGAAGGAACATGATTATCTTAGTTTTGAGAATTCGTTCCGGCCATATTCCATTGAATAAGTTCAACTTTCTAATGAAAAAAAGTGATAGAAGTAAATGTATATGTATATATTTGAATGGAATGTGTCCGGAACGATTCTCAAAGGAGCCACATATTTAAGGAGAACTATAATATATGTTTTTTTAATGAAATATTTCACGCCCAACATCGGAAAAAGCCAAATTAATTTATAATTTGGTAGACGTCAGTATCAAGGCAAGAAAGTGGTTGCAAATTTCTGTTTTTTTATATCTCTCTTTCCTATTATTTTCTTTTGTAAGATGTTTGTTTAGTTGTTGTTTGTTGTATAGAAAAGGACAGCATGTTCTTTTTGAACAAACGCTCAACAAGAAAAAAGAGGAAAAAAAAACTAATATAATATCTCATAACAGTATACTAATATTATAAGTGTAATTTAATTCTACGTACAAAAGTATGATCTATTTATATTAAATATCTGTGTACCTATCGTATCAACGTAATATTTTCTTATAAATAAGCGTAGATAAAATAATTCCATACAATTTTCTATTCTGTTTGTCAAGTCACTTTCTTTTTTTTAGTAGCTATTGATGAGTTTTATTGCCAGCAATTAAAATAATTAAAAATTGTTACTTTTGCCATACCATCAACTAGGTATATGTATTTGAATAAATAGAAAATTAATAGATAATGATGTATCTATACACGCTAGCAGCTTAGGTAAAATAATAATATATATATACAATGATTATAGTAAGTAGTACACTGTTTGGCATAAAAACACAATAATATAAAAAAAAGAAGAAAAAGATTTATGATCGAATTTCGGCCAGTTAAATAATATTAGACCACAGGTTATTAAATTTTCTGACGAAAACTCATCGCCTCTGAATAAAGGTCACTAGTGGAACCATCTTGTCGACAAGCAATATGTAATATGAAACGTAACGATTGTTATAAGCATACTTCCTGTCCAATTCACCGACGGGACGGTTCCAGGTAATTGTTATTAGGTACTTATTTGCCTTCTAAACGAATAATGTGTACGATGACGGCGGTACACGGCACTTCGATAACTGCCTTGTAGAAAACAGGAACCGGGCCGTCATTAACCAATTTAAGATGGAACTTTGGACCCGTTCGGTTTAATGCATCCACTAACTGGTTCTTTATTATCACTTATTTTCTATTTACATTGGAATTTTTAAAGAAAACAGCTTGCAGTTACAACTTGTTACATTAAATTAGTCATTTTTCTAGTTCAATGATCACACCTTTATAGGTATGTTTTGGAGTTTTTATTTTTATGTGTCTGAATCAAATTTTTAGTAACGGTAAGTATGTATGAAGTATTTTATATTGTTCTATTTGGGCAATATATAAATGTAATGAATTAAATATGTGGCACTAAGTGAATAATATTGATACTATGAAACATTTACAAAATTATGAAATTTCTAAGAAAATTATTGATTATTATCGTTATGTAGAAAACTTGTCAAATTTAACCAATACTAGAATGCTCACCTGAGAAACACGAAGTATAAAAAATAGAATGCCTAAACAATTTGAAATCCATGGACACGGTACTTTTGACCTTGAAAATCGAAGATATTTTGATTACTATAATTATTTCCCCTAATGTTTAATATGTGTGGAAAACTATTATTATTAAAAAAAATCAGTATTGGTAACTCAGTTGTACTACTGTTTCATTATTTGTATTCATGTGTTATACCTACTTAAAAAATACTAAATACTAGTTACCCGCCCCGGCATCGCATGGGTCTATAAGTGAAGAAAATGGGACATAAATATGGCTTTTACAGTACGACGGTGTAAAAAAATAAAATGGTAACGATTTTTTTTTTCGAACTGACCTACACTGTTAGCCTGGCAAGGTCGCTACCGTTTCACCGCACTGCTAAGAGGAGCGCTTAAGGCACTCATCCTTATACAAATAGATATACATATATATATATAGGTTTGTATTATTATAGATACACTATTGAAATAGTAATAACTAATATTATTCAGATGTGAATTTTACATGTAGTTTACTGTACTATAATATTCTATTGTTTATAATGATTCGTATACAACAACAACGGAACTTCTCGCGTGTACCTCTCGGTGCTCGCGGGGAAGCCGCATCAGGGCTACGCACTCTGGCGGTGGCGTCTTCTCCAGCCGCTAATACGGTCGGTTCTCGGGTTTGAGAATTGCCCTATTGGGGGCGTTCCTCTTGGCTGTTCCAGCTAACATCCTGGTGCTGTATTAGCTCTTTTAGTTGAGGTCTGAATCTGGCTCGTCTATGCGAGTATTTCGGAAGACAGTCTCTTGAGTTGTCATAGTCAGGAGTCCCGTTTGGGTTGCTTTTTCCTTTTGCGGGGGTGGCTTCACTACTCTCGGCGATGGTTTTGGTTGTGTGGTTGTGACGTTTATTGCGAGGGCGTCAGTTTCGGTTCTGGTTTTCTTGTTTCTTTGCAGCATGCGGTTGCAGCTGGGTCTCGCTATGCGTGGGTGCACTTAGCAGAGTGGCTGGCAGGGTGTGAGTTTTGACAAGTCTCTCGTCTAGATCGATGTCGTCGTCTTCGCGCATCCACCTGTCAGCCCTTCCCAACGAACTCATATTCAGGATAGTCCTAGGGAACTCTGATGGTGCTAATACTGCCCGTAGGGATTGGTATAGCGCAGTTCTCGTCATCTTTCCTGATTCGCCTGCCCTCAATTTCGGCTTCTTTGACGCGCAGAAAAAGTGACATCCAGCGAAGCATATCTTGAGAAAGGGCGTCATTGCCCTATTAGTTGTGAGAGGGTAATCATGTCGCGTTCGTATATGGCATTCGGCGACAAATGCGTGGGTGGTACTGTTTGTGGAGGTACATACATGGATGCGTCTTCTACGTCCGGTGAAGCGGGGGGCGATCTGATTCTCGGAGTGGTGTCGGAGTTCCGTAGAGGCTGCTCGGAGTCAGTCATTGATGCTGTTTCGGTGTCCAAGTGGGTGCGGGTGGTCTTCGGTTTCCTGTTGCTCGGAATTTTCAGGTTTCTGTTGCCCAGCGAGGTTGCCATGATAACAGGGTGCGTTGATAAAACGTGCCGCTAGGCGGCAGTTCTCGTCGGAGTTGCGCGCTACTGTCGCAAGACGTTACGTACGTGCGTCTCGCGTTGGTCGCGCAGGCGTACTCTGAACCCTCCTATTCATGTACGTAAATATAATACTAATTTATATCCACTAAAAATGGAAATAAGTTTATACTTTGCTAAATATATATCTTATATGAAAGTAAAGAATAGGTTGTACATACGAATATAAATAATAACTGTGTGTGATAACTAAGTTTTTTATAATTAAGATCGATTTGCAATTAAGTACGTATTATTACAACGAAACACTTGTATTTGCTTATCTACAGCAAACATTTATAGCCGGCCTATTTTTATATATAACTATTTTACTCGCAAGTGTGAAATACTCAAAAAGAACCAACAACAACGCCAGGATATTCTGGATTTGGTCACGTTGACTTTAAACGTCCCGTAAAGTTAGAAATCAAAAATACTTTTTTGAATTTTGGCCCTAAGAATTCCAAATTGAAGTGTCGTTATACGAAACAAAGTTTATACTATTGTTATTTCGCCACTGATATACGATTACACATATATAAGTATACATTGATATGACACACAAACACTATTATTAACAATAACGTTCATCAAACAAAAGTACGTTTATTACGGTAATCGCATAGTGGGTAGGCCTTTGCATAACGATAGGACTTTTTCCAAACTCGCCTGGCTAACTATCACCCTTACGTTGAAAATCAATTACCGGTCACCTTGATATATTCTGTCAGCAGCTCTTAAGTCTCCCTCCAGGTTTAAAGTATTTTCCATCTTGTACCACATCATCATTTAACATCAGGTAAGATTAAGAAGAAACGCTAAAACCTATAATGTATATTAAAAAAGAACCTGCGACTTCTTGATCTGCTTGTGTTAACATCACATCAAATGACATATGTGAGGCTCTCACAAGCGGTGTCAAGATACATGAGTAATTAATGAAACACTTATGACCAACTATGTTAACTATTATAAAATTATAGATAGAATATATTAATATATTACAATACATTTACAAGAGTTGATAGTGTAGTGGTATGTTTGAACATTACGTCGAACGACGTATTTTTTCGCTAAAGGAAACATGTCAATGAAACCATGGGTTTTTACTAGGGCTTTCTCAACAAACTACCACGCTCAAGTCATTGAAAGTCTGTTGCCAAGCATCGATAGATATTTTCCAGCTTCTATACTTGACCACCAGACCGCTAGGCCTAGCGTACTACCATCTCAAACCACATCGTTTTTTTACATTCAGCAAGATTATAGTCAAATTATGATCATGGTGTCTAAAATGTATAAAACAGTGATTCCGAAAATGGGCCAGGTGGACCCCCAAGGGTCCATGACAAACTCGATGACGGTGTACGTTGGCGTGACAAAGGAATGGGGGTGCACAATTAGTAAGCGGGCGTCTATGAAAATTGGTATATTTTCGATAGCGTGAAGAACTAACAAAGTTGGCTTGACTTCATATGGTAGTATTAAACTGCAGGGGGTCCACCGGAACCAATTATATTTTGAAAAGGGTCTATGAGAAAAAGAAGTTAGAGAAACTCTATTGTAAAGTAAAGAAAATCATTAACTAGGAAATAATGCCATGAATATAAATGATTAATATAGTCGCTTCTTTATTTCAAGTTTCAAATATAAATCATAACAAACCGCAGTATCGGGACCTGGAGTGGAAAATTAAAACTCAATATGCATGAGATGGATACATTGTATTTGAATTCGCAAAACTACATGTTTGAATAAAATTGAGAGATTAATGGAATTCTCATTTACATTGACGCATAGTCACTTGGCGACTGAGTTACAACTGTTTATTGATTCATGATAAATCATACATAGCATTAACCAGTCACGATTGGTAAACATGTGCATAAAAAGAAATACATTCGATACACATAAAGGTTCATTATTCAATTTATTGTTTTAATGTCTAACATTGTTTTAAATTTAATATTATTACAGCGTTTATCTATCTTTGCGAACTTCTTTCTTATAATAAAATTTGTCTCCAACAACACAGATATTTCACATATATGCAAATCCTTCAATACATGTACAATAATCCTTTAAAATAGATTTTTAGTTGCAAAGTCACAATATCTATAAATCACTGAGGAATACTTACACCCCACCCTCTAAAGTGGTTTAAGATAGAGCTATGAATTGATTAAAGCATAATTTAAATAATAAATTATTTTTTATTCTAACTTACTTTTATAACAGTTACAATAAAAAATTAATATGATTTCACACTAAATTCTAATTATATTCGTATTACTCGTGAATTTTACGATTACAAATATTCGGAGAAATTAAACATGTTAGTCAATTGAAGAATATGTAACAGCTACTTCCGTCAATGTGTCTTGATTTATAAAAAATAACTATCATATAATGGGAATTAGCGTCATACTCTTTATTGAAAACTTTAATTATATTATTTAATACATGAAATATTATAAATTTTAGTCATACATGTAAATTCCACAAATATTAAAACATTTGTACAACCTGCTAGGAAACTCAACAAATTGTATTTCGTATTATAAATTAAGTTACATTTATACAATTAAGTTTTAAATTGAGAGCTAACATAATTTTTAATAATGATGGCTCAATTGGTAGTGTGTTCGGACACAGCGTCGAAGGACGTAGGTTCGAATCCTAGCAATTGAGTTGGAGCTTTGGGTGAAGGAAAACATCGTGATGATACCATAGCTTGGTGATAGGGCTTTTTCTAAGTCCGCCTGGCCAGCTACCACCCTCTAGTCAAAAATCTGTCGCCAAGCACCTGATGGTGCGTTTCGGCAGCTGCACTTGAGAGCCAGTCTCCCTCTAGGCTTAGCGTGACTACCGACTTAGACCACATTATCATTTAACATCAGATGAGATTGTGGTCAAGCGTTAACCTATAAAGTATAATAATAATAAAAAAAAAAAATAATTAAAAGCATAGTAATAAAGTCCAGTGAGGCTTTGAAAAAAAAAGAACGCAGAAGCAGACGGCCTGTGTGACGGCATAGCAGACACACTATCACGTCACGCGGGAGCTGCGTTGTAGATGACACAAAGGCCTAGAATCAGTGCGAAAGGGAAGTGCTAATCAAGACGATGATCCTTGTTAACGCATTACATTGTGTACATATCATCGAGCGTTTAAACTGTTTAAGTCTTACTCACCTCATAAACGGTCATAGTGTGTTCTAATGATAACGGAAATTTAAAATTTACAACAAATAATAATCAACTTATCCCTTGCATACATATTTATGACTAAGTATTTGTATGTAACTCTTGATTTTATATGCATTTATACCCGTATCACATGAATAGAGAAAGTACTTTACCGCGTATTTATTAGCTCACTTCTCTTTATACCTGTTCCAGCGAAATTTTCTTGTTAGAGAATTGGGATTTGATGTAAGCAACTGAGAATGGAAAAGATTAATGTTCTATCTCAAGTATAATCAATAGAAATTAAACTGATTTAAAAGTTATTTCAAACTTTCATATACATAAGACTAAATAGCAGAACATTATTAATAAGTTTAAGTTATAAACCAGCTTCCGTAAATTAACTAAAAAGTATGAAATAATTTAGTTTAAAAATATGTACAAATAGACCTGATAATTTTTATTGTAAAATTTTAATAACCAGCTATGAAAACACTATTCTGTTTTAAAACGAAACTATGTTCATAACAATATATTAATTCCTACTATCTGTAGTAAAAGCACTCTACGTTGTTAGAGAATTGGGATTTGATGTAAGCAACTGAGAATGGAAAAGATTAATGTTCTATCTCAGGTATAATCAATAGAAATTAAACTGATTTAAAAGTTATTTCAAACTTTCATATACATAAGACTAAATAGCAGAACATTATTAATAAGTTTAAGTTATAAACCAGCTTCCGTAAATTAACTAAAAAGTATTAAATAATTTAGTTTAAAAATATGTACAAATAGACCTGATAATTTTTATTGTAAAATTTTAATAACCAGCTATGAAAACACTATTCTGTTTTAAAACGAAACTATGTTCATAACAATATATTAATTCCTACTATCTGTAGTAAAAGCACTCTACGTTGTTAGAGAATTGGGATTTGATGTAAGCAACTGAGAATGGAAAAGATTAATGTTCTATCTCAGGTATAATCAATAGAAATTAAACTGATTTAAAAGTTATTTCAAACTTTCATATACATAAGACTAAATAGCAGAACATTATTAATAAGTTTAAGTTATAAACCAGCTTCCGTAAATTAACTAAAAAGTATGAAATAATTTAGTTTAAAAATATGTACAAATAGACCTGATAATTTTTATTGTAAAATTTTAATAGCCAGCTATGAAAACACTATTCTGTTTAAAACGAAACTATGTTCATAACAATATATTAATTCCTACTATCTGTAGTAAAAGCACTCTACGTTTTTCGTTTGAAATATTAAACGTATCTTGACGAGCTATAAAAATTCACAAAGACAATTTGTAAGGGTTTAGAAATCTGTATGGCGTTTCATATCTTTGTGATGCTTGGATAATTTATACTTTCCAGTTCGTTTTAAAAACATGGTACATTCAATTTATGTTTATTAATAGTGATTTCTAATTTTCTGCCATTATTTCTTTACATAAATGACGAGTAAAACGTGTAGAACGTGTGAAATGCATACTGCGATTATATTTCCTCGCAATATTTCCCTTTATCATTAAACACGTACTAATAAGTAACATAAATAACTTTGAGCCATATTTAAGAAAAAATATTGTACATTGTAAATAAGTACACGGATTATATTTATCATAAGAGCTGTAATTAAAATAATGACGTATTCTTTACTTTGATGTACAGAATACTAATTTTACAAAGAGTAACCACGACCACAATAATAATAACAATAATCAATATAAAGATACATTTTTACATACAGGCACTTATTATAAACTAAGCGTATCTTATATTATGGTAATTAAACAACTGTTGTACTATAGAAACGAAAAAAAAACATTGCCCTACTCTGAAAATTATAAGGTTTATAAGCTACCTTTAGAAATAAAATATCGACATTTTTTACTTTTTTCTGAATGTATGTACAACAATGTAGAAAATATTAGAATGACGAGAAAAGAAAATACACGATTTGTTAATCATTTTGGAAATTCATTAAAATATTTGGTGATCCTAAATTTTTTTTTACCGAGTTGTTCTTCGAGAGTGCATTAAAAAAATGATATACGAAGATGGTAGTGATGATATATAGGAGTCCCGAAAAAAAATCATTGTTATCATTGTTTGTTATATCTCAAAAGAATTAGTTATTCGATGAAAGCTCCAAGGCGGCTTGACTTTTTCCAACACTTCCAACATTTATCGTCATATTTCAACGAATTGTATGTAAACACTCTAATGGTAGCAACAATCCGTTTATTGAGATATGAACAGACCGAGAAAACGATAAATTGACACATTTTGGTAATACATAAATATTCGCCGTGTTCAAACATTTAAATATATAAATTTTGGTAGCCCATAAATTTTTTTTCGAAACAACCGAGTAATCAGTTCTTAAGGAAAACGAGAGATGCGCGCATCAATTAAAAACTAGTGGATAGTTTTGATTTTTTTTTGTTTGAATATACTAGTATAGAAAAAAAAATTAACACGATAGCTTCCTAATATAAATATGTACATAACCATTGCTATCTATGCACTTTTGCCAATTTATATAGGAGTCCCCGAGATTCAATAAAATATTTGGAAAAAATTGAATTTTTTTCCTTCATTTCCAAAAAAACTGTTGTAACAAGGTTAAGATGGTAGTGATGATATATAGGAGTCCCGAAAAAAAATCATTGTTAGGGCTACCCTAATATATAAATATATACTGCGTCGGTAGCCCCACAGATTTTTTTATGTAATTACTAGCAGGCCCGGCAGACGTTGTCCTGCCCTGATTAAAAAAACATACACTTTTAAATTTATTTGAATTTGGAATTCCTAGCCGAACGCTAGAAATTTGAGGTCAAAATGGCCAGTTCCACAAAACGCCAATTTCATGTATAAAGACCTAATATATGCATTTCATACATGCGAGATGTCAACATAGTTATTGAGTACATTAACATTATACTTTGTACTTCCGTATTTGCATTATTATTATAAATTTTCTCTAATAAAATTAAGCACTCGAGTGTATATTAATATATCATACAAAGTTTTATAAGCTATTATGTCTATTGTTAAACATCAATACAAGGCTGTGTGCCATTTTCACGGTTTGCCTAGTGTCATTACCTCACAATCATCTGTAATGCGTTTATAATTAACTTGACATTAGGTTATATTTTTCATTTTTTACTCAAACGCTACTAATTATTATAAGTTTGTATACCGCTATTTAATTAGACAATACAGAAGTATATATATATATATACTTTCATGGATTTAAATTTCACAAATTACTTGTAAGAGACCAGTGGATTAACAATGCTTACAAACCTGATTTAATTTAAATCAGGCCAAGGTTTTAAAAGTTAATTTTTGCAGATAATTACTAAAGTAATATTTCGTTTATCCGACTTTTACGATTGCTAACCAAAAGTAATAAAATAACAATTACATAGATATTTCGTAATTATAATTGAGTTACGAAAAACATATATATTTGTTTGCTGACATATTTCACTATTAAAACTATAAATATAATAGTACATATATACACTCATCAAAAAAGTCTAAGCAACATGTACTAACTTAAATTTTAGGATGGTTCTTCACATTATAACGTTGTATTTTATTTTTTAAATAATATCTTTATGGTTCTATGATGTAAAAATAACAGCTGTTGTCTTTATAAGTTCTTTTAATGACAGGAATGAACAATATTAGAATATACTCTAGAAACTAAGATACATAAGAAACTAAACTTTTTTTTTACAAAATGAAATTTCTAAAGAAAATGTATTTATTGTGAAAGAATAGAACAATTTAATACAAAGTATGATCTTCTCTGCTATTCAGAACTTGTCGGCAACGATTATTCATTGAATTAATGAGACTGTTTATGTCATCTTGCGGTATTCGCTCCCAATGGAATTGTAGCAAATCCTTCAGCTGTTGGGTTGTTGTCACTCCGTCCAAGTCCTTCAAAACACGTCTCTGGGGCATGTCCCATGCGTGCTCGATGGGGTTGAGTTCTGGCGATTGTACAGGCCAGGGCAATACCCGGATGTTCTCTGTTGCAAAGTATTCACTGGTTCGCCGAGCTGTATGTGAACGCGCATTGTCATGCATTAACCTAAAATCGGAGCCAAGGGTTTGTGCAAATGGATAGACATAAGGTCTGAGAATATCCTCAATGTAATTTTCAGCATTCATATTTCCATTTACAAAAACGAGCTCAGTTCGCCTGTTCTTCATAATACCCGCCCATAACATAACTGTTGAGCCGCTGTATGAATGAACTTCCTGAACGCACCTGAGCCTTTCAGTATTTCCGGGCCGACGATACACTCGCACCCTTCTTGTATCAGGCTTAAACCCGAATCGCGACTCATCGGAAAACATAATTTTATCCCATTGTTCCTGGGTCCATGTTATGCGTTCTCTACACCATTCATATCGACGAGCGCGATTCCCTTGACGTATCGGTGGGCACCTGATTGGGCGTCGAGCTCGTAGGCCGTACTCATGCAGTCGATTTCGCACAGTTTGAGGACTTACATCAACACCACTTGAAATTTGTAGCCTCAAACTTATCTCACGAGCGGTTAACATCGGCTGGCGTCTTGCAGTCAGTTGTATGTCAGTTGTCTTGCCGAGTGGTTGTACTCCTTCTACGGCCTGGATGCTGTTCAGCGGGTTCTCCTGTATTATTGTAGCGCTGCCAAAGACGACAAATAACACTTCTATGAATGCCAAAATATCGTGATACCTGAGATTGATTACTTCCCCCTTGCAACATCTCTACAGCTCTTTGCATTTCATCTGCCATCAAATAACGTCGCTTCATGACGTAAAGAATATCTAACAATTCAATTTTGTCGCTAACTTTATTTAAATGGTTGGTAAAATTATAAAATCAAGACTAAACGTAACAATTAAAATGCACTTAAATTCAAACAAATTCGCAATCATTTGAATTTTATGAAAAAGCAAAACATAATCGATTTTTTTTTTTTACAACCAGCCAGTATGTCATCAATAACAAAAAAGTTTACTTACCTACGCACTTTGTTTGAGTAAATACTTAGAAGTTAATTAATATAAATGGTAAAATTTGTAATATCACGCATGTTGCTTAGACTTGTTTGATGTGTGTACTTAATGTGGCCATAAATACTGTCACAATTAAAAATAAACAAAATAGTACATTTGAATTTGGAATCTGTCATTTTCATATGATTGTTCATTGAGTTTTCTAATTTTCGCGCCAATACATTGTACAATATTTTGCGATATCAAAATGGAGTGAGGTGATAAAGAGAACCGAATCGCTTTGATTGTATTACACAAAGTAGGTATGGAGCCAAATGCAATTTTTAAAACTCTCCATACGCTTGCTTGCTCTAAACACCGTGATAATTTCTGTCGAATAATAAAATCATTTTTATATAAACGAAGCTGAACCAACTAGTTCAGTAATAATCTTCAAATATCAAACTTCCGTATACATAAACAATATATCGTTTCCAGCAATGAACTTAAAATATTTAATCAGAGGTCGTATCTGTAATGAGATTGATGCTCATTCGCATGCACTATACGTTTTATTACTTCATTCGAATGGCAAGGTTGTAGAATTCCTCTATGTTATCTGTTAATCCAAAAGTAATGTGATGGATATAAAATTTATTTATATTCACTATAAATCAAGAGGTCATGTTAATTTTAAGCTCGTATTCTTAACCAACTTTTTTTTAGCCCGAGAAAATGACTACACTTTATGTCGATAATAAGCACACTGCAGTTTTTTGAATACTTTCTATATATAGGTTTTAGCGTTTGTCCACAATCTCATATGATGTTAAATTATGATGTGGTCTAAGATAAACACAAAGAACTTTTAAGAGCAGCTACCGAAACACATCTCTAAGTGCTTCGCGATAGATTTTTCAACCTGAGGGTGGTAGCTAGCCATGCAGGATTAGAAAAAACCCTACCCCTATGCTATGATTTCAACACGATGTTTCCTTCACTGAAACTCCGGCTCATTTGCATGAATTGCACTACGACGATTGAACACGCTATCTACTGGGCCATCAGTAAAAATCCGTGATCGTGAGAATAAAGTATTAAAATGTAAACAATTTCAAACGGGAACCCCTCAAACAAGTTGCCAAACGTTGAACTATATTGCAGTATAAACAAGGCATGAAAGTAAAACACAAGCTATGGTGGCTCAGAAGTAGTCGTCTATTCCAATCCTTCAATGCAAAGGAACAAAATTTTTCCCTAAAGTAACACAATAAACAACATAAAAAATACACTGGGTATAGAAAGGACACTTACAATAACAAAGACTCGGATCATGTCTGAGGATCAAGGGAATACATAAAAAAAAATCCTTTAATGCGTCGGAGATTTTAGTGAATGTAACTATTGTGATGAAACCGTAATATCGTGGTAGGGCTTCTTCTAATGCCTGTCTGGCTAGCTACCACTCTCAAGTGGAAAATCAGTTACCAAGCACATACAAGTGTGTTCCAGCAATTATATTTGAGAGCCAGTTCTTAGGATTTGTTATATTCATGGAGTATCAAACGAAATGTTATGTTAAATCGAACACGATAAAGTGACTGTACTTAATGTTTTTTTTAATGTCGCTTTTTCGTTTCATCGAATGTAAGAAACACTGTAAAATGTATTCTATATCAATCCCTCGTACGTTAAACCCCATGGTTCTATATATATTTGTCTCTTTTTTACGTCGCTTTTTCGATACATCAAGTTTCAAACCGGAAGGGGGCTAAAGAACATTTCACTTCAATAATACGGTCACAGAGATATCAATAACCTACCGGTAGTCGTCGTTGACATACCCTATTTACAAGTTTCAAGGCAACTGCATGTGCAATTGGCAATGCGACAAACCAAAAGAGCCGCATCATATACATGATTATAACGATGAAGCCGATTAAAATTGCTATGTCATACTACTCACCAAACCAGTCCCGTCCATTACATTGCCTAATAACAACATGTAAATTCATTATTATCAATATATTAACATGGAACTCTCAAATTAATCAAACACGTTTGTTGATTCGCTGATGACTGCAGAAATACCTGTTATACTAATATTTAAAATACATTCAACTTACACTGCACCTTGAACCTTAATTAACTGGTGTATAATATTTATTTAGTTTTTATTCATTCCGTGATTTATGATACAATTTTATGATTCTATTGTTATTGATTTATATATTAGTGTCTACTTGTATTTACTATTAAACTTTCTTAGTCCAAGCAAGTAGCCTCCAGTAGGTTGTCATAGAGTTTAAAAATAGTCTAAAGTTAATTTTATTGTGTACTAAGTTTTGCTAGCAGCTTCGTTCTTCGCGTTAATATAAATTTAATTGAACCCTTGGAAACAGTACATTTTTTTATTGAAAGCATAAGAAACGAACACACATTCGTATTTATAATATTAAGAATCAAAATTACTTTATTCAGTTTAGGCCCTGAGAAAGCGCTTATGAACATCAAAGCTATCACCAATTCGAAAAACAACTCGGTCATTGAGAAGAACCGGCAAGAGACTCGATTTGGTCTACCCTTTCATCATACATAATATATTTTTACGAACATACATAGTTTATAGATAGTTACATTCGTTTTTGTGGATGCACAGAGAGGGCCGTCATTTCTAAACGTCGTCATCGTTCACATATTAATCAACCCTATAATAGCATTTATACAGTAAAACCCGCTTGACATGGTGCTTGAACTTAATATCCGGCAAATCGGTGATATGCTTTTTGTTATAAAATTTAACACTTCTAATTAGTAGTTAGGAAATTTAGTACCAAGCCGTTGTTCGTGGTATAAATTGTAATTTACCTAATGTATACCTAAGTGTCCGTATTTGGAGACAGACTACTATATTTATTAATAATAATAATAACGTGATGTAATCATTTATATTCATTATGTAGCTATGTTCGTAAGCGTACACGCATTTGTTTATATGCGAGTATGTATGTAGACGTATGGACATCTAGTAAAGACTGTTTGTGTTCTATGGAAAATGGAGTTTGTAGTAATCTTTTTACTGTGTAACTGAAATCCTGTACTTAGATGTAATTGGGAAAACTACCAAATACTTTTCTTGTACAGATGAGTACTGGGTACTTGTACTCAAATAAATACGTTCTAATATAGACAATTTTTATTGGACTCTGATAAGGAGGTGTATCGCATCTTTTGAAATGATTCTATGTGAACATTAAGCCTTAATCATTACTGACTAAGTTACTATTTCATAAACATTTATATAGTAACAAATTATGTTTTAAAAAGCATTCTGACCCGTATTTACAAGCTTTTATTTACCTTACAGTGTTTGTTGATTTGTTTAGGTTAAATAGTGCAAGCTGAATTAAAACCAGTTCCTTTAGACCTATGACTTTGCACTTGTGCGTGTCTCTTGAGCCCTGATAAGAATACGTGGAAATGAAATAAAAACTAAATGACGAATTTCAAAATAGCCGTTATACACATTGGAAAAAAAAGCTTTTAATCGCATTTGTATAAAAGTTCCTTTTTTAAAACATTTAAAAAAATATTAATATATTTAAATCGATGCTACAGCTGTCACATTTCTATGTACATATTTATACCAACGTATAAAATTATAACGATCATTAGTTCAATTTTTTCTATACTTATATATATTAATATCAGTAAGAATATTCATAAAATATCGTAAATCAGATATTGTAGGGTTTCGCGAAGTAGCATTTTATAATATTAAATCTACAATTATTATTTATACAAATCAAGCATCGTTCTTATTGCATGTAATAATTATTTATTAAATACAAAGGCATTAGAATAATTACAGCCACATATGTAAATTATAAGTAAGCATACGCAGACAAACTTAGCCTTTTCGATTCTCGAGAATGTAAGGCTAGAGCAACTTGTCTATTTTCTGCCAGTCCTTGAATCATATCTCCAAAAAGTGTATCATCTTCATAACTATATAGGAAAAGAGTTAAGTCAAGCGATGTATTGTTGTTCTCGAGAGAACGCTTGAGGAGCTTAAGCATTAAACGCATTGACAAGTTCCACAGCTGGTTTTGTGTCATAGAGCTCGCAACCTTACATCGATACAAGTTTATATAATGTTTACATCCTTGTTTGCATACTTAACAAAGTTGAATCTGAAGGTCCGCAATTCTGTAACAATAATTATATTACACTAGCTAAGGCCAGCGACTTCGTTCTCTTAAAAATCTTTTGTATTATCTCAATGAATTGTAGATAATTTTTTATTGTAATTTTGCCATTATTTTTAATATCGCTTACCGTTTTTAAGGTACTTCTATGAAATATTATCATTACTACTTAGCATCTGTGAAAAAGCGTAATTATACACAGTCTAGACAAAAACGTGAAAAAGTCTCTATCTGCCTGTAAAAGCACTGTCAAAATAGACACTTTAATTTATTATATATGTATAGAATAGTGTTGCTGTATGGATCTGAGTGCTGGGCTACGAAAGAAATGGATGAGAACAGATTACATGTGGCAGAGATGCAAATGTTAACATGGATGTTTGGTGTAATCAGAATGGATAAGATTAGGAATGAGTATATCAGAGGAAGTTTGAAAATATCACTTGTGATAGAGAAGTTGAAGAGTAATAGATTAGCATGGTGTGGGTATGTCACGAGAAGATTTGAAAGTCATATAACTAAAAGGTTTTAAGTATGAAGGTGTATAGGTATACGAAGACCGACAGAAGTATGGATAGATTGTGTGAAAAGTGATATGTGTATAAAAGGTGTCAATACTGAGATGTCATCAGACAAGGGAGAGTAGAAGAGTAAACCATGTTGTGCCGACTCTGGTCAATTGGGGTAAGGGTAAGAAGATGATGACATATAAAATAGCATACATTATACACAAAAGAAGTTGTTAAAAGTATATATAAGAATATAAGAAAAGTATTTGATAGTTTTCCCAATTGCATCTAAGTACAGGATTTCAGTTACACAGTAAAAAGATTACTACAAACTCCATTTTTAACTACGGACTATAAAAATAAATTATCCTCTATTACCCTAAATTCTATGCATTTTGTATTCTTTATTCCATTTACTGATAAAAATACCTTAAAATCGGTACACATTTGATATATAATTCAAATCCTACAGGGACTAAATCGACTCATTTAATAATCTTTTATGTAATACTTATACTAAAAAGAGAACAATTAACATGGATATACCACACATAAACTACAAAATCAGCATTGGACACCACCCAAAAGAGCAGTAAGAAACCATTTCTATACGTACTTAAACGTATGATGTAACTAAGACGTTTGAACAAGTTGCTATGAAATCAGATGTGAAATATTTGATTGACCTTTGTGAAATACTTAATTGACTTTCGATCTGACCTTTTCTGTACGATGTACCTATATACAAACCACTGCTGATACTACAATTATTAGTTTGACTTTAACTTAGAAGAAACCAGTATTATTTTTATATAACTTCTGACTATTCTATATAATTTTTATAAAGTGTATTGTTTAAGCCTGGGTTGTTTATTTCAATTGCAAGTTCATTAGTCAACACACATAAACATACTCAACAAATATAATGCTTCATACAGTCGATGAGTAAATAAAAGGTAATCGTAGATCTGCGCAAATTACGTCTTCATGAATATCTACTAGGATGGAGTGCCTTAGACAATTCGTTTTCTATATTGTTATTTTTTCTAGCCAGTACCATAGCATTAGATGCATTAGATGTTTACATAATAGACCTCCTGATGTAAGCTAGTAAAAGTATTTAATTTAGTTATGTCAAAACAAAAACCCTACCGACAATTAAAGAAGTGAACAAAAGCCGTTAGAATAATGGTATGAGGGCTATTAGTTTAAAACCAAAGTGCCATGAATACCGTGGGAAATAGGGTAAATTACACTAAGACGAGGAGTTTTATCTAGAATAATTTATTTTTGTCTATGTTTACCCCACGATTTCGCGACGCAACAAACTTTTAAATACACCACTATAATTAGTAGAAATTATTCTTCCGCATCACACTTATTTCGTATTTCGATGTTGTATTTATTCTCGCACCTCTTATGCCATTGTTTCAAATTATTTATATATATAAAAATTAAATTACAATACATAAATTAATCATAATAAAATTTGCGACATAGGCATTGTATAAGAACTATAAATGTATCTAAAATAATATGTTGTCTGTGTGTTAACTAATATCAAATGGAATGGTCGGTAATATGCCTCTGGTTGACCTTAAACTGATGAGTATGAACGCAATAGCCTCGATCGTGAACAGTACGTGTATTCTTAAATTGTTCTCGTGGCATCTTTTGCATTGAGTGCAAATATACTGTTTACGTAAAACACCTCTCACTTGTTTTTGTTTGTTCTGATTTTTTTATATATACATATATCCTTTCTTTGATACATTTTCACGCCTTATCAGGGGTACAGAAGCCGAAATAATTTAATCCAGAAAAAGAGTACTCTTCCCGAGGGATAGGGCAAATTTACATAAACACGACCAAAGCCGCGGAAAAAGCTAGTCAATAATAACGCGATCTCTGTGCTAGAAGAGTATTCAAGCCTGTATGTAATTATAGACTATATAAGTCATACTAAAATTAGTATATTTGATATTTATCTATCCTAATCCGAAACGACTAAATACTTTTACTAATAAGTACTTGTGAAAGTAATATCTGAGATACACATCTTTACGATTTTTATATTTATATAAATGACAAAATTTAACAGTGGTACACCTTGAAGTCGGTAAAATGGTTTCATTGCTTGGTTTAGTTAGTAATGACAAAATTACAATTAAATAAAAGAAACCTAATAATTAATCCAAAAAGAAGAACACGTAGTTGCCATGAAAGAATAAATCCATCAGAACAATGAAGTGCCCGGACGTCAACAAATCCTATAAAGTACATTGATCAAGTACAGTGTCTATCCAGAAAAAACATTATTCCGAGGAGAGATAGTTGACTAACATAGAAACCGATATGATAACCCATTACATGAAACATGATGTACCTTAGACAAAATAATATCAAAATCTACGCGACAAGAAATTCTTATTCTAAATACATGTAAATAAGTTGTCAAATAGAAGATACTAGATCAATGCAATAATATATACAAATGGGTAAAATTAGAAAATACCTCAGTACTGCATGTTCCTTGATATTGTACTAAGCCACTTTTTATAAGCAAAACCAATACTCGTCGTTCTTGACATTATTTGCAAACTAAAATTTACAAAAAAAGAAATAATTAAACCTTTATGAATAATATTAAATTTACTTTTTTATTGAGATGAGGTTAAATTACTATAAAGCCGCCATACTCGTGGGTAATTTTACATGGTTATTAGTAATAATTAGAAAGATTAAGAGATACTTCACAACATAACAAGGACAAGGCAATACAATGAACTCAGGCTATATTATTATGAAGAGTGAATCTTAGGTACCTCTCGAAAATATTAATACTATAGATAAAACCCTAATTATGAGCCAGTACACTAATGCATAATAAATGAAACCATTTCCTTTTAAAGTACTCATTTTTTTTAAAACATGTCTATGAATTACATACGTATAAAAAACTATTCAGAAGTTATTTGTATATTTTTAATATTAACCTAAATTCTTGATTTTATGCTTTACATGTTTTAAAAGTGCTTTAAATATTATGTATGAAAAGAGAAAGATTTGGCCCTCAATAGCCACCATATTATTATTGGCAATTTCATATATATAGGTACTATAAACATCTCTGTTCGAAAACTAAGTATAATAACGAAATAAGTCTATAATCAATTCCATCATTGAAGGTGCACCGCAATAGAGTACCCAACAATACCTGTACAGACGTACGATAATTTATCCATTGGTAGGATAGCCAAAAATGATTTGACAAATAACATTATTGCACAAAAACCGCGATAGCAAGACGCATATTTCCTAAGGATGAATTAATGCAACGGTTCTTACACAAGATTCTGTCTCTCTCGCTCATTTCATACGGTTAAATTGGTAAAAGGGAGAAAATAACAAGATCTCATTGCCGCGCGCACATCCAGGATATCCAATAAATTGATTACTACTATTGTTCACATGTTATATGTATTATTCAACACTTTGTAACTTTAGTCATTTTCTTTTACCGTACACAAATTATTGCTATTCAATGTTACAAACATGGAATCTAAAATAGAAATTTTAAACTAATCTATAGACGATATTCATTGACTGATTAAAATCACAGAGTACATTTTTCAGCATAAAAAATGTATAATGCTTATGTATTTTTTTATAAATCAATAAATTTATAAACTTATAAAATAAAGGCCCTTAACACACTGGAGTTTTCACAACAATAAGTAAGAAAGGGAATAATAACACTAAACGAGTCACAAAGAACCGATAATTTTTGTTGTACACTAGACTTCCCTAGTAAAAACAGTATCTCACCAAACATTGCGGTAACGCCTTCAGGGTCGATCGAGCTACGACACGTAAGGGACGGCATGATGTAATTAAATATGTTAAACTTGGTATAGACGACAGTGCCTAGGGGGATCTCTCAGTAAGCAATCGATACTAATGAATAAATGTATTTAAGGAAAATAAACGAAATCACTTTTACATTCGTTATATTTCTCAATCAAGTAGAATTATTATTAAAATCTAAACCCTCTCTTTTTTATCCACAAATAGTATACTTACTGCTACTAGTCTTATGTATATTCTTCTTTAATGCCCGAAATCTTAGGACTAAACGTGACTTTGTAGTTTTTTTTTTTCGATCTGACCTACACTGCTAGCCTGGCAAGGCCTCAACAGTTCCACCGGACTACAAACTTTGTAGTTGCCTACTTACGCGAATATTTAACCGAAGCCCCGTGACTGTAAACCGCGACCTCGGCGTCAAACGCTCTAAGCATTCCCTGACGTCAGAAATGCAGTGAACGATTGGTTCCTATCCGATACTTTAAACAGTGTGTGATTTCGCCGCACCTACGCCTGCGTGATCACTGATCACGTCACCGTATCACGTCCAGTATAACCACGCTTCAGTAAATCCGTCGTAACCCCTGTGTCAGCAAATCAAGCCTAGGTACATTCCCACGGAGGGCAATCCCCAGCATACTACTATCATGATACAATAACACCGCGCCTAGCTAACAACCCACATTTCACTGCACCCTACATACGTACCTAAACACACCGCACGTACACATATTGTGGAGGGTGTTTCTTTTTTCCCCTAGTATCGTATTTAGTTAATTGTAGCCAAAATATTCAGACTTGAAATACGTATAATTATTCGTGATCTACGTACATATGTGTATGTGACTTGTTACATGCGTAATTAGATGAACAGAATTGGTTAGCTTACTTTGTCAATCAAGGCAACAACCCAAGTTGAGGTTCGGCCACTTTCGCGCCCTTAAGCTTGCAGCCATATGGTCGAGTGCCGTAAGCGCTCGCCTAAAAAGCGCGGTGAAGCTATCAAAGCCCATCAGGTCGACAGCGGCTAGTGAATTCGAAAAAAAAAATTGGGTACGAGCGTACTAAAAAATAAATATATGTACATACATTCGAAAAATATTACCTCACATTTGTGAAATTAGAAAAAACACACAGATACCGAGTTTTTTATATCAACGGGTACAACCATTATTTGAATGCATAGACGATTGCGAGACACACCACTTGAATAGAAAAACCGTATAAAATATGTATTTCCTATGCATTTATTTAAGCTGCTTGCAGCTCTCTACCGTTCTCATACATATTGCATAACCGATACGTGATTGACACTAACATATGCATTCTGTATGAACCGTACACAACACGATGACAATTTTATAAATTACTAGCTGACCCGGCGAACTTCGTACCGCCTAACAGTCAATTCTTTAATTTTTTTTTTTAATACCTATTCTGTTATTCGGGACGCTATATAATGTTAAATGTTACCATCGTATAAATGTTGACAAATATTGAAATTAATATTTATACGATACTAACGTCACTCAATTGTTTTGCCTTCCCGGAACCTCTCCACTAACACTTAAACTTTATAGTATGGTATTAAAGTTCAAATTGACTTTTAAGTATTATTACGAATCGTTTGTATGGGAGTATAGAAAACTGTTGTTTATAGAGTTTTTCAGGCAATTTTTTAAATTTTCTCTCCGTAAGAACCATCCTCGTACTTCAAGGAACACTCGAAAAAAAATTCTAAAAAAAAAAGTATCGTATAAATATTAATTAGCAAAATCGGTTCAGCTGCTCTCGAGATTTGCGCTTAGCAACACATTCAGCGATTCATTTTTATATTATAGATTAATTTGGAATAGATACTCATTAATTTTTTAAACAATCTATATAAAGAAAAATCCTTTGTCGAATGTTTTTTTTCTGAACTGACTACGCTATTGGCATGACGAGCCTTCACAACTTCACGGGACTACAGTATGCCGAATATATGTACTCGTAAGCGCATCACTTCAGAACGGCTACATCAATTTGGCTAATTCGTTTTTTATTGTAATTATAAATGTCAAGACAAGGTTTGTATTAAATAAAATGATTGAAAAATCGTACGGAAAAATTTGGGTTAAATAATCTTTATATAGAAAGGCGAGTGAGTTAGTCAGAAAACTTTTGAGACATCTCCAAAAATATTGACAGGTGACGACGTCTAGTTGCCATTTTATTTCATATAATATACTGTAAAGGGAAGATTTGATCCCATTTTCTTTGTTCTTACACCCGTTTGAAGTCGGATCGGGCAGTTAGTTATTAATAAATAATAATGTCGGTTGATGGAGTAACATTTTTAGTGTTTTAAAATATATTTGCATTGTTTTTTTGTCCACTCATGTTATACTTTTATTATTATGTGTGTTAAAAATTAAATATGAGTGAACCAAAAAGCCTATTGATCAATACTACGAAAGTCATAATGATATACATTAACTATCCTTTCTACCCAATGAGTTTTCCAAAGCCTTTTTCACGCCCGATTAATGGTATAGACCTGTCACATCATATTTATAAGCATTCTTATTATAATGGCATATTATAAAAGAAATCAATAATATCATTTCTAAATATTCTAGCCGATGTCATAACCACATATTCTCAGTTTTAATCAGATTTCTTAAAGGCTAACCCAGATGGATGTCATGTTTATGATTTTCTATTACCATAGCGCTAGTGATGTTAGTTAATGACTTTAGAAGTTCCTGTTCTATGTAATAATATTGTAAGATATTAAAACTAATGTCACTGATATAATATAAACTTTATTAGTAATTTAATGGTATTTTTCTTCCTCATTATTACCTGGTTTCTTGTACCGAGAACAAGTTCTGAAGCTAGTTATAAATATATTATACTAGCAATTTCCGGCGGCTTCTCACACATTTTCTATGCAGTAATAACCTATTTTCGACCCTTTATTTTATATATATATTTAAAAGTATAACTGACTGACCCAAACATTAGTCCACTTTTTCACCATATAAGGAGTTGAATTTAAAAAAATCCTAGCATTGCTCACCTACAGTTTAAAAGGAACCCGCAAGTAAATTTTCAAGCCCCAGTAGTTTGGACTGTGCGTTGATATGTCAGTCAGTCAGTCAGTCCGTTATTATTATATATGCATACATTCAACTTTATTAAGAAATCTTTAAGTAGCCCTTTGAATATAATCGGATATGATCGACGATGTTAACATTATATATATTATTCCAAATTAACTATAAATGCTGTTACAAAAAGCTGTGGCAAAATGAGAAAACTCAATGAACAATCACATAAAAAGGATAGATTCCAAATTCAAATGTAATATTTTGTTTCTTTCTAATTGTAACAGTATTTATGGCCAGACTAAGCATATTGCCAATGAATATGATACAACACAGTGAGAAACAATCATGGGACTAATTCAAAGTTTAAACTGGAAGTTTCTCCTTGAATAATGTATACATGATGTTATATTAAACATATATTCGTAGATAATATTTAACATAGTAATAGGCGACACGAGAACATGTGGTGCATTCTGGTTTACTGTTACTTTTACTCAATATTACAAATGCGCTTTCAACTGGTCTATATATTTACATAATTCGGTATTTAATATGTATGTTCACAGACTCGAGAGCAATTTTAATGTATAGTGAAAACGCGAAAGAACTTCAGGTGGGTGTTAGTTGAACTGTATTATGTCAAGTTCATATCTAACGTAACACAATATAAAACAATAAATTATTATTAAAATAATATTTAAAAAAAACGAGCGAACCTTACAATAGTCGTAAATGATGATGATATCTAACATATTATCCTACTATGAAATTGAGATGAAATATATGTGAAATCAATTTATTCATTATATTATTGGTCGAATATATTCTAAGCATGAAAATATATGTAATTATATATGTTATATTATTATTCCACTTTGTTAGACGCTTAATAGTAAAGATAATTATTAATGTAGTTTACACATACACATATAACCTCAAATTTTCTCCTTTTCTATTTGCCTTCCTCTTTCTCGTTCTTTTTTTTCGAACTGACTTACACTGTTAGCCTAGCAAAGCCATTACAAGTTCCACCGGACTACTAAGGGGGGCGCTTAAGGCACTCACCAGATTTGTTTAAGCGATCAGCGCAAGGGCACTCGGTGCGCCTCGGCTTGAACTGTCGCCGAATTTCCCGATCTGACTAAGCTAAGCTAAGCTATCTATCCATTTCATATACATATGAATTCGTGACAAATGCATGTGTGACCATGCGTCGTGAGCAGAGAGAGTCGTGGGCGTTGGCGCAAACACGCATATTTTAAGAGGTCATCAAGCGAAAAAACAATAGGCGCGGTGCCAACTTAACTATACAATTACGTACGAGTTCCTAATGTATCGATCTAATGTAAATGAACACGCGGGTTCGAACTGATATTATGATTATCGTGAATTTATTTCTGCGCGGCGCGGGTAAGTCGCTGCAACGTAGTCGCAACAGCCGGAAAAGCTGAGATCGCGTTTAAGAGCCCGAGCTCAGAGGTACTATTGACGAGCGCGTTGAACGCGAGTATTTCTTGAACATCGTGAACTATTAAGAGTTGTGCTATCCAGTCGATACCGGTGGTCGAAACGGGAGTCGCGGTGGTGGTGCAGGAGTGCACTGAGCCTTCTGAGGCAGGCTTTAGGAGGATCTGGCTTTAGGAGCCGAGGGAGCTGGCGGAGAAGGCCCTTCTGGCTTTTTATGAGTGGAGGCGGTGGCGGTTGTGTGCGAGACGACGGGGTGTGCGCCCTGGACTGAGTCGCACGTCCGCCGCGGCGGGGACGGGTCGTGCGGAGCGCGTGGGGACATCGGCGATAGTTCGCGGTATGACCCGGTTGCTCGCAGAGGACGCAGCTGAGAGGCTCGATGGACTCAGGAGTGCGGGGTGGAGTGATCCTCGAGATACTTGACACACCTGGGACGCAGGTAGCAGTGCCTGGGCGGAATGACCGTACACCTGGCAGTTGTGACACTGCGAGGGTACATAGGTCTTGCGAGGAGACTCGACTATGATGCGGGAGAGACCGCACACGGAGCTGATTTGGAAGATGTCCTTCCCAAATCTATCCCGGTCCAGAGTGACCAGAACTTGGTTGCACGAAGACTTCGTACGGGGGTGGTACATACGATGTACGCTACGGGCTGGGAGATCCTGTTTCTCCAGGTAGGTGAGGACGTCGTCGGTAGGCGAGCTCTGAGGGAACACCGCGAAGGACGACACGGAGGACGCGCTCATTCTCAAGAGCGTGGGTGAAGAAAGGGAGTTTCCGCTCCCGGAAGTATTTCGTGAACTGGTGATGCTCATCGGGGGTCGAGACTCTAATAGAAATACCGGCAACGGGGTTGACGGCGGACGTGTAGTAAATCTGTTTGGACGTAATGTCTTTCGAGATTTCTACCCAACGAGCTTTGTCACGGAAGGTGACGGGAGTCTTGCACGGTCACGGGCGCAGTCGCGGGCGCAGTCGCGGGCGCGGGAACGGGCGCAGGAACGGCGTCGAGATCCATGTCGGAATCGTCATCGTCAGAGAAAGCCTCAAACGGATTCATCGCGAAACAACGTGGATTACGGCCGGAAAGATTGCGCGCGAAAACTTTGTGGAGCCTATTATATTCGGAAACCAATGAAGGGTCCTCCGTCGACACGAACATGTGGAACCGGAGCAATTCCTCGATGTGAGCGACATCTTCTAGGGCCGGATGGACCGGGGGAGCCCCAGGGGCGCGCGGTAGCGCGGGGGTGGACATGACTAACCTTTTTTTTTTTTTTATGAGATTGGAGGCAAACGAACAGACGGGTTACCTGATGGTAAGTAATCACCGCCGCCCATGGACACCTGCGACACCAGAGGTATCACAGATGCGTTGCCGAAACCTCCCTCCCTGAGGGAAGGAGGGTGCATCTAATTAAAAATATTAACGGACAATCCGTGTCCGGGCCAAAGGGAGACGCGACGCGATATCTTCTTTCTTCGTATCTGCACACACGGTGCGGCACGAATTATGACACGCTGCACGGCACACGTCGCGCTGCGCGACTCACGAAGCGCAGCACGGAGCACGACGCGTTGCACGGCGACTCGAGTCTACAGTGTGCACGGCTTCGCACCGAAAAATGCGGTTTAAATGGTACACCGATAGAGGTGCAACGTCGCTCTAAAAAGAGCGTTTCAATTGACATTTGCCGTACGAACACACTATACTACCGAACACTCATGGAAATATCCGACAACTACGTGCGAGTTACCGAATGAACGGACCGTCAGAGCTGCGAGCGGGCGCACGTGTGCCCTCTTTCTCGCCCCACACACGCATACCTTACATTGGCCGATAGTACGTCGTCGTTCCAACCTCACGCAAAATAGGTTAGCACCATCTCACAGCTATCTCTCCGCCACCGCGCGCGCTTCCCCGGTTTCCTGTTACACATTTCCACCCCTTTTCCAAAATCACTCCCACAAAAAATATCCAGCAACCGAGAGGAAATATGCTACACATCAATATATTTGATGCAACGAATCAAAAGAGTAAAAAATTAAAAAGGGTTCATATATTTTGTATGTGTCTGTGTTGTTTTTATGGGAGCTTAGCCGAAATATACAATTTATTTTCTTACATTGCTATGCAATACTAAACTACATTATAAATTTAAAATAACTTGTATGTTAGAAATTTAAAAGTAGCCTTTAGATTTAGACTGAATTTTGTAAAAAAAAAACTAAAAATGAATTACAAAATGCCACCGAGAAAGTTTATAAAAACGATAGAGAAAAGGTGCTTTTTATGTTTTTTTTTTTTTTTTAATTGGTATTATAATGGTGCAAAACATAAAATAAAATAACAAAAAACCTTTGCCAAATGCAATTTCAGTGTCATGCTAAAATTCCCGAACTGAATAACAATAAAAAACTTTATTTGGAATATAAATTAATTGTTGGATGTGGTGGAACCCTTGGTATGTGTTGGGCTCACGCTTGTGCGATTCTCAATACCTATTACAATCAGTAAAATATATTGAAAAAAAAATACCTGTGACTCTTTTTCAAGCATTTAAATTTTTTAAAACTTAATTTTAAAACGTTACACTGACAAATGTGTTAGCCACGCTTTGACGCAGTGAGAAAAAAACTAAAAGAATGGCTATAGTACTAATAGTAAAATCGATTATATAATAACGTACCACATGAACAACGAATCATAACATTTCATGGCAACAAGCCTATTCTATTTCATAATACAAAACCAGTAAACTTTAAGATACATATATTTTTTGCTGCTTACTTTCAGTCTCAATGCGTGTTATGTCCGTAGTACAGAAACTAATTACAACAATTATAAACGTAACAGGAGTTATTTTTTATGTCATTAAAATTAAAATGGCATTTTTTATGGTGTCATTGGGCCGTGTACCCTTTCACAATTTGTTTAGTTTTTTGTTATCTGCGTAATTATTTTTTTTACAAATCATAACCAAATACTTAGACTTGGAAAACAAAAACATAAATAGCTACGACATTGTTGCTTTATAGCACTCAATGACTATTACAACAGGTTGTTATAATGATTTGCTTTAGTTGAACAGTGCAACATTAACCCTTTAACATTTTATCAGTGTTAATATTGAAAGTCAAGTTATGTCCAATGATTGCATAAGATATCGAATGTAAAGTAAAAACCTAGAAATCTTTCGGTACAACAGTTTTGATATGGTTATTTAGCTTTCTTCGCGAACTTGTACATGCCGGGGTTATTTGTTGCTATTATGATTTACTATAAAAAAATATTTAACTGATAACAAAATAAATAGCACAAAAATATTAACCATATTGAAATATCTGCCCTTTATACATATCAGATATGATGAGAATCGATTGAAATACACCAATATTGATTGATGTGCTCTAGCTCCTTCTATAGTCGAGTTACAGTAAAATTGTAACCTAAAACTTATTAAGAAAACAACCTTATTTGGTAGGTGAAAATGTGCTGAAGTTTATCAATCATATGAGACTTATATACATATGGATTATATATATGCTATATAAATTAGATAATGCCTTTTATACAAACCCTGTACCTTACCAATATCATTTGATGACACCATGAAGGCTGTGCCTACTTTGTTGTCAAAGAAAAACTGTAGCTTTGTGACTCTAGAATGTTATCTTTACGCAGACTGGCCGAAATTTATTAATTTATTTTATTTGATATATGTCAATCGAACGACTGATATTTTTTGGTGACTATAAAACCTATATATTTATGCAAATATTTGGGTCTTATTAACGCATTCCGAGTTTGATTACGCTCTCCGAAGAAGTATAAGCTCCTATATAAGGAACCCATTAGTTTTATAAACAAGTCAGACTTAATTACGCACCACGGTTTATTACCAAAAATTCTATACTAACTATACTTTTCCTATTATATTTAATTCCTATTCATTTCATGGTATCAAAATATGACAGTAAAATTATGACCATTTATTTCTACAAAAAAGGACACTAAGCTTTGATATAGTAATATTCATAATAAATAACATATTTTATGTCTACTAATTAACGCATTTTATTAGATAAATTCTGTGTCGCGGAATTATTACAGTTGTATATAACTTTGTAAACCATCCATCCTTCCTCCACCCAGTATAGATAGCATTGCTTGCGTCTATTAAGAGTACATTCGTCGGCTTTAGAAATTAAATTGCATTCACCGTCTAATGATGTGCGTCTAAATGTGTAAGTTTTACAAAGCTTGTTTTAACGACTTTTGCTATTTTATTTTACTTTTGGCAATAAATCTTCTAGTAAATTATTACTGTCATCGTCGAGTAGGTAATAATATTACAAGTTTCTTGCGATAATTTCAATGAACTAACAAGATGGTGGCCGCCTTTTTAGAACTTTCCAGGAAGTTTTTGTGGCAAGTTAGAATCCATGCTACGTGTCATTATTTCCCATCCACTTCACTTATGCACAATAATCAAGTTATATTACGTAAAACGCCACCCATATTACAAAATATTGAGCCAAATAGCACAAGATTATAAATAAAATATAAAATCTACTACATGACAATCGAAGATCCCGCCAAAATTCAACATTTTTATTTCTTCACGTTCCTCCATCGTTATAGAGATTACTGTTCCAAATGTCCTGGTTCTGAATTTGAACATGAACAAGCAGTAACAGCTATATGTCATTTATGAATTACGTTGTTGTGTTATTTTATAATGGTCGTTAGAAACTGTTGCCAAATATAGTGCTATTGTGTAATTTTCTGCTTTATGTGATGATAGTGATAATAAAATGAACATTCGTTCTTCGCTGTCATGACCTTGGGGATGAACAAAATTAAACGTTCTTCCTTTTACGTCTCTTGGTTGTTGCCTGTTCATACATTGCGAGAAAATCAGCAGATTATTATTATTATGTTGATAACCAACAGCGAATAATCAACAGTGGATAATGACGTCTTCAATCATCTGTCATACATTGCAGAGGAATATTCGATTACATTATTAGTTATTGTAATTATAACCATAATTCCACTACACAATTTAACATGCTGACAATATTAGTTAGTGTAGATTTAATCAATCGTACAAAAAGCAGACTATGTTTTAATAAAATATAAAAATATAAAAAAACAATATAACAAATAGTTTAAGATCGCTATGAGACAATTTAGAACTCAAAGTATAAACGTCCCTACTTACTGGGTACTTACACGATGAGTTTTCTAAAATAATATGCATACATACTAGACTACTTTTATACATTATTCATTAACAAAAATCTGTTACTTTAACTAGAATTCGAATGAAATATATTCGTTGGTCACTTATATCATTCAAAATTGCGTATAACTTATTAGCACTCTTCACTAACTTGTAAGGCTTGACACCGCTTCTGTGTCAAGGTATTGCATCTTTAAACGATTTATTTACCCAACGAAGTATTCTGTAGATAATATAAACATAACGTTGATCTGGTGCTAATCCGAAAAACAAAATTTCAATAACTTAAAAAACTAAAGTTTAGTTCGTAGTAAGTATTTTTTATAATATGCTTATATTTTAGATTAATCTTTTATATGATAAACCTTATATTCCGACATAATAACAAACTGGCAACTAACACTGTTAATTACTACAATTTATTTAAAAATACACGTCAGTTATAACAATGCTTAATGAAAATAGTCAAAATAAACAAACAAAACATCTGCCTGTCGCAGAGACTGGTGGTGACTCCGCATGGAATATCTCTTGAACTTATATCAAGAACAACTAGTTCTTACTTCATAATCCTAATCATAATAAAATATTGAAAAATAATCGTACACCAGGACTATAGAAGCCACAAAGCATAAAAACAATTAAAATACCTAGTAAATTGACTGCATACGTAATCAGCGCAAAGCCTAGCACGGTTAAACTAATTTCATCATCTCTTAAATGCAAAACACGAACTGTATCACGATCTGTCTTCAGACAAATAAGCGCTAAACACAATTATTCGGCAAATGTATTCACCAATTTATAATCCGGCGACGCTGATGTCATGGAAACTATATAACTACTCATTTAAATTATAGGATGCGATTTTACATAACGCCGAGGTTTCAATTTAAAATGTAATAAGTATAAACAGCATATCCGAAATAAAGTAGGCATTGTAATAAAATAAAAGTTTATAAGCAGTTACATTTGTAATAAGTACTAATATTTGCAAAGTATTATAGTTATAGAATGAAGCACGTATCATAACGATACGTAATAATGAAATTAATTCAAGGTTATTTTAATCATTCCTTATTTTGTCCAAAATGTTTATTTCATTGAAGTAAGAACATATATAATTAGTTAGTCTCTAAAAATGTTTAAAAGAATATAATTTTATTCGTTTTGCTGCATTTGATCGAAGGTCTCATAAGTTCTTTAAATGTAGGTGGTAGAGCTACGCTGAAACTATTACTGGTTTCAGAATTAATGGGTCGGCTCGCCCGGGGTAGTACCACCCTCTCACAGAAAGCCGATGTGAATTAACAGTGCCTGCACTGTTGGGTTTCGTTCGGTCAGTGAGAGCGCCGGAGGCCCACATATTTAAAAGGCCGGTAACGCACTTACAACTCCCCTGGTGTTGCTAGTGTCTATGGACGGCGGTGATCACTTACCACCAGGTGACCCACCTGTTCGTTTGCCCCCTATGATATAAAAAAAAAAAATTAAAAAAAAATATGAGAAAACAATCAGATTTTGATAATGGAAAAGTTTCTAAGATTCTTATGAAACAATTTTGTTAAAGTATTTTGAAACATTTTGGAACATACAACTATTATATTTCTTTTTACAGAAAATGGCTTGAAGAAATAGCACTGGCACACAAGAAAGGTAGAAAACCATCACTTCTACGTGCAATGACAAAGGCATTCTGGATGAGTTATGCGCCTTCTGGAATAATGTTTCTCATACAAGCCCTGTTACTGAAGTGAGTAATTTGCTCTGACAATATTCTTGAGGTCACGCGAAAAGTACATTAGAGTAATCATACATTATTAGGCGGTGACACTTAAACTCCCGTTTCCATTATTTGTAACACAAAAAATACCTACCTAGAAGACTATTTACTCTTCACAAACAGATAATTACTAACAGGTATCATGTCTAAATTAAAGATTGAATTCGTTGAGCATTGAATAATTACGATTAATGTTACTGTATCTTATTTATCAGGCCTTTCCAACCAGTTGCGTTAAGTATGATGCTAGTGTATTGGGAGCCCGGATCAGACATGACGTACGAACAAGCAGTATACTGCGCCACTGCTGTTATTCTCATGTCGGTAATAATCGGCTTTTTGAATCATCATGGGACCTATTCTACGCAGCAATTTGGTATGAAAGTTCGCATCGCTGCCTGTTCGCTTATTTATAGAAAGGTTAGTAATTTCATACATAACACACTCAATCTACTAAACACATAAAAGCTTATAATAATGAAAACAACTGACTGACTGGCTGGCATATCAACGCACAGTTCTAACTGACTAGTTAGGCCTCAAATTTGCATGAGAATTTTTACACTAAGGAAGGATTTTTGGTAATTCAACCCCTAAGTTGCTGAAAAACGGGATGAAAGTTTCTAACGAAATTTGTCAGTTTTCCGAGACAATTATTCTTTTACGAGTTGAAAATAATTACTGCATAGAAAACATGTGCGAATCCGCAGGAAATTGCTAGTAATTATTGTATAACAATTTGCAAATAAGTAACTATTTCACTGACATTATAGATTAGGCCCCGTGACGCATATATGTTAAATCCTTCTAAGCCTACGTATTCTTCCCGATGGACTGGGTTTCGACAAGCACGAAATCCGCGCCGAGGAACCCAAATTGGAGAATATTATAAAATTTCGTACAATAAAGACTTTCCTTCCATATGATAAAAATATTACTAGACATAGGTATTGTCGGCAACGTTTTAATCATATTAAAATTATTGATAATCACATCTGTCCTTGCGCTAATACATCTGTGCAAACTTTTAAACGTCTTTTTCGAGAATGCCCCAGATTGGTTGAAAGAGATTAAAGCATTCAATATTGTAAAAATATTCGTATATCTCCTTTCGATACTTTGAGCTTGTGGCTTAAACAACATAAGGAGTTTGCCATCAAATCATTAGATGATTTTGTAAAGCCCGTAGTGATTAATCTGAAGGCATTCTACGCTTTTTGAAATTACTGTAACTCTTACTTGCATCGAAGTCATGACCAGACAAATCTTTGTGACCTTATAATAGCATGTTCATGCGATATGTTAACGGCAAGGAACACTCAATATATTGTTCATTCATTCATTCAGAATATATTTATGCGAAAAAAAAACTATCAAGAGAAGAGGTCGCGAGTTCGAAGGCCGCACATAATTTACTTTTATTTGATGCACTTAACTAACATTTATGTATTTTGTTATTATATATCTACATATGAATGTTAATCAGCTGATTTGTTGCCATTATATAAACTATACTTAAGTTGGAATGTTATTTTTGTCTAGGTAATGCGAATGAGTTCAGGCGCACTGGCGCAGACAACAGCCGGGCAAGTCGTTAATTTGTTATCGAACGATGTAAATCGTTTCGACTACGCGTTCATCTACACTCATTTCATATGGTTGCTACCTTTACAAGTGCTTGTTGTCTGCTATCTGATTTACATAAAAATCGGTTACGCAGCGATCATCGGCGTCATTGGCATCGTCCTGCAAACAATTCCAGTACAATGTATGTTGAATTTTAAAATTATTTCTAAGCTACCTAACTATAGATGTCAAATATCGTGAACGGAATAATGAAGCTAAAATGAATCCTTATTAATATTATAAAACCAAATGCAAGTTTGTTTGTTTGCTTTTTACGTTTTCATGATTTAAATATTCAACCAATAGTTATGAAATTTTGCATGAACATTGTCAGGGGTACAGAAAAGAATATTCGATACCTATCATCCTATCATCATCAAAACAAGTAGATCAAATCTACATTAATATGAGCGAAGCCGCGGGCAGAAGTTAGTAATTAATAAAGATTGTTTAATGTTGAAAATAATTTAATAATTGGATATCTATATTTCACAAAAACAAAACGCAGTTAATACATCATTAAGTGTTCGACTAAGAATTATCACACTATTTATAGTAAAACTTTTATTTATATTTATATTTGAAACGAAATGAATCTAAAAACTGTTTCATATAGTTCCATCTAAATTAGTTACATAAATCTCTTTGAATGAATGTTGAGTTTTAACTTAAACAAATAAATACACAGTAAAACAATATTGAAGATGAGATAAGATTATGAATTCAATGTTTTTTTAGTAACTAGCTGAGCCGGTGAACTTCGTACCGCCTAATAGTTAATGATTGTCATAATAACTTTAAGCTAAACTTAATTTATGATTTTATTAATGTAATAAAACGATTACTAAAGTTTACCAAGTTAAATAGTTTATTACGATAATATATATAAAGTAAACAAAAATTTAATAAAATTACAAAACCAAGTATTTCAATGGCGTATCAGTAAGACATTAGTTTTGTTGATACTGCGTATCTTTATGCATGGGTCAATTTCGGGTTTATTATCTTCAGTGAATTACCTTGTGGTGTATGACATTTTTATAATTATTCTTCTATGATGGAACTAAACCTACTTGCCTTTATATATATAATTATATATAGATAGATATAAATGATATATATTATTTTTCATATGAATTTTACGATATTTTCATAGTTATTATGCTATTCGGGGTTAAGGCAAATCCAAGAATTCAAATATGATGAATATCGGTGCAGTCGTTCTTGAGTTATAAGTGTTTGAACAAATCCGACTTTGTTTTATATACATAAATTAGTTTCTTAATCCTTAAATTACATTTTATTATGCCCCTTACATAATAATATATATTATTCACATAAATAATACAACATATGAACATGTATGCATTGTTAAAACAATCCAAACAACAGGATTTAATAATAATAAACGTTAACTTGTAACAAACTATTCCAACAACAGCTATATAATTATTTTAAAAATATAGCCAATATATGTCACAAATATGATACTATTTACAGCGTATATGAGTAAATTAGCGGCTAGATTAAGAATGAAGACTGCGTGCAAAACTGACGAACGAGTTCGTATTATGGATGAAATTATTTGTGGTATGCAGGTAAGTCCAAGATTTATATAAACAAACAATTATAGCACAAATATTGAATAACATTCAAACAAAGTATTGTAGCTACTGTACTTGACCCGTATCTATATGGCCTTACTTAAAATAATAGTCAAAATGTAAAGACCAAATAAATTATTTTTATCTTTATCTGTTCCATATTATTAAAAAAAAAGTTATAACACGACATTGCTTATCTATACTATGATACAAAGTCGCTTTTCGCGTCTGTTTAGTCAAATGGTTTTTCTAAAACTACGGAATTGATTTTGTACGATTTTCGCTATCATTTGGGGAAGAAGGAAACTAATGTTCTACGAAATTGTATATTATACACTAACTATTTTTTACATAATTATAAAATAAAATTATTAATTATTAAATACATATTATAAAATATCCTTATGTTGATAAATATATTAGTTGTCTTTGGCATTTAATGTAAATATAAATGACTTTTACAGTATACCGTTTAAATAAATATCTTAGGAGATATCACGCGTGAAACTGATACGTACAATAACATAAAAGCTTTTTGATTTTAATAGACTACCAATGCTAAATGCCAAATGCCAATTTGCTTGGATTCTTATTTCACCACATTCATAGGTGCATTGCATCCGTGCGGGTCGCCAGTATTTTATGAATATTTATAAGTAAGACTGATATTTCGTATACGTTACATAGATTCAACCTAAATTATCACAAATCCAATCATAGAGTAATTACTCTTTTTAGCGTTTGACTACAATCTCATCTGATGTTAAATAACGATGTGGCCTAAGATAGTATACACGCTAAACATGAAGGGGACTGGCAATCAGGTGCAGTTGCTGCTGGAACACCCCATCAGGTGTTTCACTTGCATCGCGGTTTCATAAAACCACACATTTTTTAATTTATAATAACAGTATATCATTGAAATATTTTACAGGTTATCAAAATGTACGCTTGGGAGAAACCTTTCGAACAAGTCGTGGCATTGGCTCGCAAAAATGAAATCAAATGCATTACTTCGGCGTCGTATTTACGTGGCGTCTACCTGAGTTTTATGGTATTCACGGAGCGATTGACTCTATACATCACACTTCTGTCTTACTCTCTATTCGGTTACCAAGTCACCCCCGATATAGTAAGTAAAACGTACTTTATTTTAATTTATAGTTGAACTTAAATAACAGAATAATGTGCTATTCTTATAATATATACTATGTCAAATAAATAATGATTGAAAATCTACGGTATTCAACAGAAACGGCTCGATAAATCATCAATCATTATTTATAAATTTTTAGAAAAAACTGTAGGCCTAGATCGTAATTATATTGTAGAAAAAAAAATTTTGGTTAGTTTTTGTACGAGTATAATTTACAGGTATTCCCATTGGCGCAATTCTTCAATACTCTACAAGGAACACTCTCTATTATAATGTCCAATGCAGTATCGTTTTTAGCAGAAGCCCTTATCTCGATACAGCGACTTGAAGCATTTATGCTATTTGGTACGTTAGACCTACTGGCCTCGACATTCCATTTACTGGCATGCACGTGACACCCTATGCTCTTTACTCTTAGCATTAAGCATCTCTTATACGAGAACGTAATATAATTTGACTCGATTATGGTTTAAATGCTAATACACCTTAAAAATCTTATCTCAAAGCAATCTTTGCACTAATAATATCTTCAACTTCATACTAAAATTATGCTTTATCTTCTAAACATAAGTAACCAGTTAAGAAGCGCTTGTTATAAAAAAAATAAAAGAAAAAAGAATCACCTTAAAAAAAAACGAACTCAAAAGTATAAGATAATATTTTATTCACTTCATTTCACATATCTAATACCTTGTTTTGATTTTTTTATTTCGATGCTATTACAAAGTTCAAATAATATTATACGTAATATTTTTATTTTATTTTAATGCCAGTCAAAAAGAGATAATTTGAAATACTCTTAATACATATTTTATCTTTTACATATGGAAAGAGGAAATCGGCAACGACACCAAAAAAAACCTATGATTAGAGTTTTATAACAGAATCTCAAATATTAGAAAATATATAAAACAAAATGAAAAAGTGCAAAAGTGATTACTGAAATGAATAAACTATTACTTTACACTTTTAAGTTCGTTTATTTATTCAAGGCGGCTATTTTCCTTCGGAATTTTTTGACACTTTTGAGTGCGTGTTTTTTTTTAATTTCACAATGGTTGATTAAGTATTTGTGGTGTGAAAGCGTATCAAACAAACAAACACACATGGCATGTATAATATTACTATGGTTATATAAAACCGCTGGTTTAAAAAAATTTTATTAAAAACTAAACATAACATATTTTTCAAGTTATTAAAATGTCTTTGGTAACGCCACAATCTTTCATTTTTATGTTAATAATTCAAAATCACTCGGTATATTACGTAAAAAATGTACACCACTAGTTTGTAAAATCAATGCTTTTGAAAATTAAATTGATATTTATTTTCGTTTTTATAGTGACGGTTAGAAAGAATTATGGGCGCTCTGAGGTCAACGCGACATTTTTTTACCTAAAAAAGCATCTTCATACGATGCATGGTACACGTGTACACTTAAGAGTTTATATAAAAAATACTGAGACAATTTCACACACAGACATTTAATTCCAAACTAAATATAACTTATATTATTGTAACTGAATAGCTAAAATATCATGCTTAAATACGTATTTATCAACACTCAGACATAGGACAGACAATTACGCTTATCACACCAGAGTCATTTATGTGTGTGGATAGAACCCGTGAGCTATCGGTACAATAATAGAGTTTACTATTACTGCGAAACCTTTACTTAACGTATTACTTTATTTCAATTGACAAGAAAACTAAAAAAATTCAATGCTCTCTGGTTCAAAGACATATGGAAGAATTGAACACTATATTAGCATTGAAAAAAAATCTATAACAAATAATTTTAATCCCCAGCACAGTGATAGGAGTCTTACAGTCAGTATAAAATACACGCAATATTAAAATAACATAACAACAATATACAATAACAATCGTTATAGATATAGAGCTGCTTACCTCGTTAGTATTACTCGTACCAGTGGTCAATATAATATATGAAATATAAATAGTATATAAAATTACTATAAAATAAACTTTATTGATTCGTCTACTCTTACATCAGGCTGAGAACATATGAGTCCAATATTAAAACAATATACAGAAATATAAACGATTATCTTTCTGATTAGGTATTACGAATTCGTCGTAGTCCGGTGGAACTGTCGGCCTTGCCAGGCTAACAGTGTAGGTTAGTTCGAAAAAAAAAACGTATTACGAATTCTTAGATCTCTTCATTTATATTAGCTTTTTTTAAGGAGGGGAAAATCCTACATAGCATACCCTCATACTGTTTATGCCGGACTCTTACCGACTAAAAACCCCTCCGCCGTGCCGCTCAGCGCGTATGTGGACCAGCGTCACGGGTTTATGATTTGCATTCTCCGGTTCCCTGGCCACGCGCTTTGGTCACCCGTGGGTGTTACGACGGGGACTCGTCATCTCGTGAAGAGATCATATCTCTTCTCAGGCTTCTCTAGAAGCAGCGGCTTATCCGTGCTTCTCCACCATGTGTTCTCCCTCACATTGCAACGGACGCCCCCGCATTCATTACCAATTTTGACCAACATAGTTATTCTTTATCAAATTGAATACTTCACTTAACCTTAAACAATGAATGTAGATCAAAATTGATCTTTATAGCATATTATTTTACTGAGTATTTTAGAAAATATCACAGATTTAAAAGTACATGTAACAAAAAAAAAGTTGTTTACGTGAAAATTCTTACATAGTTTCTATGACTTAGATAAACTTCTTCTTCTTGTTACCCTTATCCCACCTAAATGGGGTGGCCACAACATGTTTTCCTTATCCACTCTCCCCCGTCGGATATCAATTTAGTGTTCATACCTTTTATACACATGTCATTTTTTACACAATCCATCCATATCTTTTACGGTCTGCCTTTACTCCTATATCAAATCATCTTCACACCCAAAACTTTTCTAGTTAGATGACTATCATCTCTTCTTATAATAGGTCCGCACCACGCCAACCTATTACTTGTCAATTTCTCTATCGCTGGTGCTATTTTCAAACTTCCTCTGACATACTCATTCTTAATTTTATCCATTCTCGTTACACTACACATCCATCTTAAATTAAGCATCTCCGCCACATGTAATCTTTTCTCATCCGTCTCTTTCATAGCCCAGTATTCGGATTCGTATGAAACAGCTGGTTTTATTATAGTTTTATACATCTTCCCCTTTTGTTTCAACGGTATTCGTGGTTCACAAACTACTCCGTACACCTTTCACAATTTCATTCATCCTTCATTTATTCTATTCCTCAGGTTCTTGTCTGTGCCACCGTCATTTTGAATAAATAAATTGGATATGACTTTGATGAACTATAAACATTTAAAGTGCCAACTAAAGTATCTCAAGCGTTTAGACACTTATGACACCAAATGTGTAATTACACTAATGCGAAGCCGAGGCGGGTCACTATATTAAAATAAACCGAAGACAATGAAATCGTTCATTTAAACTATACTAAAACTATGAAATAACTAAAACAATGAAACAAATATTCGTTCACCTAGAAAACGAAATTTTATCAAGACATCTTACAATTTTCACAGGCGTTCCCGATCGCACAAATGTTCAACATTTTGCAAATGAATCTAGCGGGAACATTACCGACAACGATTACCTTCATTATGGAATCTTATATTTCTGTTTGTCGTATAGAAGCCATTTTACTTTTGGGTACGATATTAATAAATATTGTTTGTGGTATTGATGAAATTGATATTTTGATTTGGAATATGTATTATCAATATGAATAAAACGTTTTATTTCTTTTTATGTACAATACATGCTAACAACGCTTACTAATATTCTTTGGTTTACAGATGCTACCTGTGCTTTTCTAACAAAACTAGTTCTGAATATTATTATATTAATAGAATTTATAATAACAATAGAGTAGTTTTATTGAATATTATACAAAATATACCTAATGTAATATATATACGTTTAATATTGCGATGTAATTTATTACAGAATAATTGTTTATTTTTGTAGTTGTTGTAAACGACCAATATATATAACGTGTAATTATATTTCAGGATGTTTATTACTTATAAAAATTGATTATTTCACATATCATCTAAACTATCTGTTTGCAGTCTAAAAACGTACAATAATCAAATCTTACTATACTCTGCCAATATGATGATATTTTTCCCATACGTGTTTTTTTGTACCTTTTGTGAATTTAACAAATATCTGAAGACGCAAGGAAATTTATTCATAAAACGTAGAGGTCTTATAGGTCTCTTTAACCAATCTCCACTTTATGGAGCAAATGTAGATACATTTTTTTTTCTTTAAATGTGTAATTACTTTTTAAGTTTATCCATTCCCACACACATATATGTGACATACTTTTTATTACACAGATGAAAGGGAAGACCTTAGAAGTGTACCGGATGTAGACATTGCCAAATTAGTACAAAGCGTACAAGACCAAAAGAAGAAACCTCTAGGTGAAATTGATCTTCGACCAAACACGTTCAAGAAAATCGATGAGGAAGGCATCTGCAATCCTGGTTAGTGTAAATCTTTTTATAAAACATTTTTTATTATATTTACCGGCTAAAATTGAATATACTTCATTTGTTGTACGCTTTAAAAATTGCAATGGCCTTCATAACTTTCGTAACATTTTATTGACTATAACAACTCTCTGTTAATGTATTGTTTCTTTCGCAGTATAAATTATTTATTTTTGTATGCTAGCATTTGACTGCTATCTCACGTTATATTAAGAATTTGCTAATACGCTAAACCTAGCAATGGCAGTCCCATGTACAGGTGCCAAATCAATTATAGGTGCTTGGTAACAGATGTTCAACTTCACGATGGTAGTTTCAAGGCCTACTATATACAGTGCTGAAATACTACCTATATTCAACAAATTCATGGCTCCATCATATTTATATCCTTCACCGAATAAGCTTATGTACGTTGTGAGTTTTCGACGCGGTTACAGACAGTTATTAGCACGAGTTCCGAGTACACAATAACTAGGGTTACGAGCTGTTTTTTATAGAAATGTATTGCACGAGATTTTAGGCAATTATACTTTTATGATAATAATACAGTGAAGGAGTGTAAATACCTTATTTTAGATAATCATTAAAAGATCAAAAAAAGGTAATCGCAGTTCCTATTTGCACTTCTTCTTCACTAATATTCCACATCTAACTTTATTTTAATACAATATACCTTGGTCGCTACCTTTAATAATGCAAGGAAACAAAAATAAGGAAAGTTAAAGCTAACGAGAATTCTATAAGCATAGAATACCAATATACTGTGAAATTTACTTCTGAAACGACTAAATTAACCTGAATGATAATACAAATTATAACCCAAAGTATGGTGACATGTGTGTAGAATAAATAATTAAGATTCTTATTGAATTTTTAGGATTTGAATGCAACGAAAAACATTTAACTAATCAACCTCAGCATATTTTACCAGTGAATTCAGAAGTGGCTATTTTAATAAAAGATGTATATGCTAGTTGGACGGAAGATGGCCCGACCACTTTACGCAACGTTAATATTACTGTACCTAAAGGAAAACTTTGTGCCATAATAGGTTCTGTTGGTTCAGGAAAGGTATGGACTTTAAGAATACTGAAGCATAATACTAAAAAAAATATAAATGCTAGAAAACGAAATATCAAATAGTTAATAAAAATGGAAATAATCGGAATTTTACAAGGCAAAATGTAAAAATATCGTTTTTCTTCTAGAGTTCTACTTTGCAATTACTTTTAAACGAACTGCGTTCAACGAGCGGCCGCATACACTTGTCTGGTCCATTAGCGTATGCTAGCCAAGAGCCTTGGCTTTTTGTTGCAACTGTACGACAAAACATTTTATTTGGACTGCCTTACAATTCAAAAAAATACAAAGAGGTAACATGACTCACACTTCATAATTTCTTTAGTTATTTTATCTTATGTTATATTACATATTAAATTCTGTGTAATTAGGTAGTACGTGTTTGCGCATTACAAAAAGACTTTCAACAATTCCCGCATGGCGACCAAACATTGGTAGGAGAAAGGGGTGCCTCTCTTTCCGGTGGTCAAAGAGCCCGAATTAATCTTGCCAGAGCTGTTTACAGACAAGTAAGTTTTATGATTTAAAAGACATTATATTTTACCTAATTATTTTTGACTGTAAAATTGTGTTTTAAGATGCAAATAAAGTTGTTGATGACACGTTTGTTGTAGAAACTGAACTGTAATATTGATTTGTAAGGAAATGGCGATTTTCAATTATATTATTTTTTAACGATTCAAATGACTGTAAGCAATATAAAATATTTGTTTCAATGATATCATACTTGGTGCGATAATGATAAATATTTATTATAGGCTGATATTTACCTATTGGATGACCCATTATCAGCTGTCGACGCGCATGTTGGCCGCCAACTCTTTGACGAGTGCATAAGTGGTTATCTGAAACACACAACACGCATCTTGGTCACACACCAGCTGCACTATCTCAAGGCTGCCGACTACATTATCATTATGCACGAGGCACGTAGTTTTATCGTAAAATAATTCGATTAAATTTTAGAGAATCTAATTAAATAATTTCTACACAATATTTTCAATGAAAAATTTGACTAGCATATTCCTTATTGAATTGTCTCTAAAATTTAAATTATGATATCTTCTTATTTCCTTTCTATTTGGTAGCAGTCCTCATTCCTGAAGATCGTTTTCGTTAAAAGGCCTTCTTACAACTACAATCAATTTTATTCAATCTAAAAAATTTTCAATTGATAGGCCTATTTCAGAGAGCAGGTGGTTGACGGGTGCTTGCGCCGCGCAGGTGCTTGTAGTTGAAATATACGTAGATGCCACTAGCATCACCAGTGACGCAAGCACCCCACTCATCTGCACTCTGAATCAGGCGATAATGGTCTTATGAATGCCTTCACTCAGGCAGGCGGCTGGCTAGATACTTCACAATATGGTGGTTTAATCTCTACTTCATCCTATAACTGTACTGGAATAGATTACAAATTAACGTCACACAATATGTGGTTTTGTATATTTGGCTTAAATTTTCTTAATTATTTAGGGCACGGTCGACACTAGTGGGACCTATGAAGAGTTACTCAGCTCTGGTAAAGACTTTGCCAAATTGTTATCCTCATCGCATGACGAGAACGAAGATAAAACTGAAATAGAGAAACCGATGCCAATGTCCAGGCGAACGTCTGCAAGGGTAAGCAAAGGATTTAGTATAAAAATGGTATTAATTATCAGGCTGTTGGTTTTCTATTCGCCCATTTTATGTTTCTTATAATTAATAAGTTTTCCATAATTTATCGTATATAGAGTTAAGTTTTAATAATATGGACCCACGATTAAAATATAATAAAAAATATCAACTCCCCAGCTTTCAACAACAAGGCGTCCTTCATTGACGGAGTCCACTGCTGGCTGTGAGACTCCACCGCAAGAGATGGAAGAAGAAGAGCGCGAGTCCGGCTCGATGGGTTGGCACGTATACAAAGCCTACTTGAAGGCCGGCGGCAAAACACCTAGACTCCTTTTCATGATACTGTTACTCGTGGTTGGACAACTTTCTGCAACATTTTGCGATTACTGGGTCACTTTTTGGTAAATAATATTTGTAACTTTTCACAATTAATTAATATATTTCGACGACACAATAAAAGAGACAATTTCAAATCTTCATTTAAATAAAATAAATTTTATATGAGGCATCAAAAATCAAAACGTAATCAAACATCTATCGATACGTGATTTTTATTTTTATTCTTAACGTGTGAATCCCATATATTCATTTTATATAAATAAGCATAATAGTATCTTATTATTTTTTCAAATAAATCTTAACTCAGATATTATATTTCTAGGTCTAACGAAGTCACAAGGCAAAAGGAGAAACAAACAAACAGCACAATAGATTACGACCAAGTTTTAGAACTAAAGAACAGCACTTTCAACATTTCGAGCTACTTCTCAGGCGTGAACTTAAAACCAGGTATATAGATTCTGTTCATACATACATAACACAGAAAAATCATTTATATACAATTTTTTTTTGATGTGTATCGTTTAGAATTTTTGTTTGGTTTGTTCACACAATATGACTTTCTACGAATATTTTTTATGGCTTTATACGTTCAAATTCAATCTTATAATTTTTTTAATAATCAAATAAATAAAACCCCTATCGTACATCACATATATAATGTGCAAGCATTTAGGTAGATATACAACTGTAAAGTAAAATCTTAATAATATAGAAAGGGTGAAAACACTAACACACCCTGTATATAAACTAAAAGTGAAATTTAAATTATTTTCATTTTGAGACTACTGGAAATGGGCTTGTTTTTGGTATTGATAGTAATGATGTCTTATGAATTTCCACCAAGTGGATCCACTATGTATTTAGACTACTTTTTATCAAGTATGTAAGTAAAGGCCAAGCCATAACAAGATCAAAATAACCTGATTTTTTTTAATGGATTTTGGTAATTTATAACGGATATAGCCTAAATAATTAATTAAAATCAATGTTGCATTCACAGATTTGGATATCAACGCGTACATCGGTCCGTTAAACACAACACATTACCTGTATGTGTACTCGGCATTGATTGTATGCTGCATCTTCTTCATAACGGCGCGTGCATTTATGTTTTTCAAAGTTTGCATGACCGTATCTAGAAACTTACACAATGATATGTTTCATTCAATGTTGAGGGGCGTAATGAGGTTCTTTGACGCAAATTCATCAGGTACTTAAATTATACAAATATTTCAACGAACAGTTCATATAAATAGGTATAACTAACAATTTTGATATACAAAGGCAGAAAGTTATTGCAATTCGTTTTATATAATCTCATATGTAGTTGATCCTGATTAGTTAAGTACATTTAACAAATAAATCTATGTTAATAAAATAATAGAGGTCTACCGTGTGCGCGGATCATGCAAAACCTACTCGATAGATTTCGTTATATATACATTTTTTTTATTTTACCTCATAGGCAATAAATTCAAACAATTCAAAAAACCACAATATATTTATTTAGTATAAGGTTATTAAAGTTTTAACAAAGTATATTTTTTATAATAATTAAGCGTTCAACGAAATGCGTTTTCTTGACATGGAGAAATGGGGCAAACGGTATTATGTGCATACGCAAAAGACTTAAGTAAACAAAAAACATTCTTTACAATGAAAATTTTGTAAGCAAAGCATATTTTTGTTTACAACTTTTTTTAAGATTTTCACTGTATACATAAAGTATATTAACAACGTAGACGAAGTCGCGGGTATCAAATAGTTTTCAATATAATTGAAGGCATTATAAGTTAAGGAGTAAATATTTTAATCAATACGTGAATAGTTACAATTACATAAAAATAAAATATTACTTTTCAGGGCGGATACTGAATAGATTCTCAAAAGACATCGGAGCATTAGACGAGTTACTACCACGTTTCCTACTGGAATGTATTCAAATATACCTCGTGATGTTCAGCATTCTGGCGCTCAATGCAGCTGCACTGATATGGACGCTTCTACCGACCACCATAATTTTACTTCTCTTTTACACGATACTTCAAATATATTTAAAATCAGCACAGTCGATTAAACGATTAGAAGGCACCAGTAAGCAATGATTTTTAAAGTTATTATATTATGCACATTCTCATATATATACATCATGCACTATTCGCATTATATTGTACATCCGTGATTCATTAACGTTCACTTAATCTTAGGGTTGTTAAAGTATTTACTCTACAAAAAAATTAATTTGTTGCTCTGATTTCAAAATTTTGTTATACTAAACATACAATATGCCATGTTTTACGGAGCAATTTTTTTTTATACAGCATCACTACAGAACGGCTGCACCTAATGTGGCTAATTCTATATTTGTTCTATTTGTAAATATCACGACAAGGTTTGTAACGGAAATGTTAAATATTTGGGTTAAAAATCGCCATATAAAAAAAACAAAAGGCAGCAGGTAGAATTTAAAAAATATTAACAAAATTGACAGATTGACGATCGGTTTTTTCAATTGGCATTTCATTTCATTATAAGATCGTACTGTATAGAGAAGATTAGTTCTTCGTTTAATATACTTGTGTGGCATCAGGCAGGCAGCTAGTTCAATAATAAAAAACACTTTTACGCCCTAAAATGAATATAATGAAGGAACGGACGTAAGTGTATAATTTTTACAAGGAACAGATGGTAATTTGTTATAATAATCCTTTCAAATCAAAACGTGTTACTATGTATTAAAATTTTCACATTTTTATACAATCGAAATATTAATGACAACTTGATTGTTTTTCTTGAGACATCGACCGCCCATTTTATTACAATTAACCATTACGTTTGATGCCTTTACAGAAACTTTTTTATTTATGCTGAATATTTCAAATAATATGTGTATAGTATCAATAATTAACAAAAAAAAGGTATTATAAATAACTTTTTTCTTTGCAGCCCGAAGCCCAGTATTTTCGCATATGTCAGCGACACTCAATGGAATTAGTACCATTCGATCCGCTGGAGCACAGCAAAGATTGATTCAAGAATTCGATAAACATCAGGTAACTAACTTTAAATGATTAAATAAGTAAATTTGTCAAACGGAAATCACATAAATAATATAATTGGCGTGTCTTTAAATATGAAACCTTTCTGTATATTTCTTAAATAATTGGTCCGGTATTTCAAGATACCTATGATTGAAATAAGATAGTTATTTGAAAATTTATTGAAAGATAACAGATTATTTATTGTAAATAAAATTAGCGCCTTTTTCAAATGTAATTTATTCATTCCTCCAACAGGATATTCACACATCAACGTGGAGCAGTTACTTAGCGAGCGGAGTGACCCTTGGTTTCTGGTTGGATTTCATATGCGTTATATACCTGACTATTGTTATCGTGGCATTTTTAGTGATTGACAGCAGTTAGTATACACTTACTTATTATTATTGCTTATATACTGAATTCTTCTTTCAAATTTTATTGGTATTGTATATTTGAATTAAAACGAATAGACTACAAAACATTTCATTGAAAACAACCCAATCACAAAGAGTATATGTGTCTTCTAATAATTCATTACATTTTACTATATTGAGTATCAATATATGTAACAACTAGCTGATGTTATATTACAGTTATGTTTTTAAAATAATCTACAAGCCAAGTTTCATAACGCTTTTTTGTTTTTAAGGCATTATAGTGGAAAATATATTGGAATGATATCCTCGTATCGCATTTTTTAATTTGGACCGATAATTATTGTTTTAGTATTTATAAATAACCGGTGTTTAATCGTTGTTATAAATCAGAAGAAAAAACGAGATATAAATTGATACGAATTTTTTATTAATATTTGATGATGCATTTTTGACTTATTTTGAAAACAGCTTAAAATCATGATAACTCAAAATGGTTCCATAATGCATATGGGGGCTAAAATTAACGCAAATAGTCATCACCTCCTAATGGGAATACGTCGAATTATCAATAATCTTGTATATAATGCAACACGCAAACGACCTACTTTGTCATATTCACAAAATATATTTTGGTCATATTTTTTTAACTATTCTTTTATAAAAGCAAAAAAATACTTATCTATTATCAAACCAAACTACCAAATTCAAATATGCAAATTTTAGTTTTATTGATTATGACATCACCTCAATTAATTTAATAGAAAATAATTCGATTTTTTCTGCCAGAAACCATATTCTCTGGGAATGTCGGTCTGGCTATATCACAAACATTAATACTGACCGGAATGCTACAATTTGGCGTTCGTCAAACAGCTGAAGTAATATCACAAATGACGAGTGTCGAACGCATACTGCAATACACACATATTGAACGTGAACCACAATGGGAAAAAGGAGGTGAGTTGTCCACGTATTTGTTTACAATAAGTTTTAATTATGGTATTTTTGGCAACCAATCTTCTAATACGTAAAAATACCACAAGTGTCTTGTGATAATTTTAATGTTCTAACAAGATGGTGGCCTCCTTGTTAGAACTTTCCAGGGAGTTTCTGTACCATCTCAGAATTCATGCTCCGTGATATTATTTTCCATTCAAAACAAAAAATCATTGACTTCTGTTATGTACAATAACCGAACTATATTAGGTAAAATGCAACCAATATTACAAAACGTAGAGTCAAGTAACACAAGATTATGAATAACACATAAAAGCCACCACATGACAAACTAATATACTAACTAATATAACCGTCAAAAACTGCCTCGAATAAGTTCCTAAATAATTTAGAGACGGATAAGGTCCGATAGTAAAAAGATCGCAACAGATGATAAACGAGTTATGTTTATTGGATTATATTATCGAAATAGCTGATACCCGCAACTCCGTCTGCGTCGTTTTATTATCGTATAAATATATTTTATGTTCAGAAGAAAAACACAAGCACCACACAGTTTGCTTCACTCGTCTGTTTATAAAAAGTCATAATATTATATAAACTTTAACTTCTTAAAAATGGTTAGATTTTTTTTTATCATTTTGTATTAAATGAACCTATTTTGATAATGTTTATTTTGGATAAGGACCAAGTGTCTAAGAAATAAAACGAAAAAATATTGATTGAAAGTTGATGCGCACACAACGATAGACCAGTATCATATTACTTATATATACATTATATTAATTCGTGTTTCAGTAAAAGATACACCTAAAGGTTGGCCATGGAATGGGCGCATTGAATTTCGTAACTGTTATATGAAATATACACCTGAAGACTTGCCCGTACTCAAAAACCTAAATTTAGTTATAGAAAGCGGTTGGAAGGCAAGTATAATTGTATATTTTTGGTGTGTCATTTAATATATATATAATTGGCCATCTGATGACAATTTTGTTTATTTATCTTACATTAAAGGTCGGCATAGTTGGCAGAACTGGAGCAGGAAAATCATCTTTAATCTCCTCATTGTTTCGCCTGGCCATTGTCGAGGGAGAGATTCTTATTGACGATGTCGAAACCAAACACTTGGCTTTACAGGTAAAAAAATATATACTCCGATTAAAAAAAATGAATCAAATTGTAGTTTCCCAGTATACAACCCTAAAAATTATATCGTTTCAGGACCTTCGGTCGAAGATTTCTATTATACCTCAAGAACCAGTACTCTTTTCCGCCACAGTTCGTTATAACCTGGACCCATTTAACAACTACAGTGATGAAGATTTATGGAGAGCAATTGAAGCTGTATGTTAACTCAAGTTTAATTACTTATTTATTCGGCTATCAACCAACTTTATAAGATACTAGCTTTAGGTAACGCGTTGTTGTAGATTTTTTTTTTTTTTTTTTTTTTATTACCATGGGGAAATCCCTTATGGATACCCACTCTCCCGGGGGAGAGAGTGGGTTATGTCCGACTCGCACGGACTAAAACCCCACGGTGTACCGGCCGCCGCTTTTGGTTGGGGCGGCATGGGACCGTACTGTGCTATCACCATGCCGCCCCAGCGGTCAGCCCGGCGGGATGTGGCCGCCGGGCTCCGTCCTTATAGGGAGGTAGACTGGGTACACCACCAGCTACCTCCCCTCGGTTGTTGTAGATTTGATCTATCCTATAATAACCATATTTTATTCTGGATGAAATGTATCTTATGTCCTTTCCTGTGTCCATGAAAACGTGTATACATAATTTCTTGATGACAGGCTGAGTAGTTAAAGCTTAAAAACGCAACAAACAAACCAACTTACAACTTACAACTGCGATTGTTCGCATTATAGTATTAGTTAGGATTAAAATTATAGTATTAATTAGGATTAAAATTTATTTAAATACCTTTTCTGTAATATGTAGTAACAACTATGATTAACAGTATAATTATATTTGACATAAATATAAATATTATAACTAAATACTTCTTGCTTAGGTTGATCTCAAAGGAGCGATACCTGCCTTAGACTTCAAAGTCTTCGAGGGCGGGTCAAACTTCTCACTGGGACAACGACAGCTCGTATGCCTCGCTCGAGCTATTCTACGTGGAAATCGCATTCTTGTCCTAGATGAAGCTACTGCGAACGTTGATCCTAAGTGAGTGCCTAACCGCAAAACGTTGAATTATTGTTTTTTATAAAAAAAATTAAACAATTCTATGCCAACACTCTTCCTCTTTGTTTAAATTTTCTTTTCTTATAATATTAAAAGGATAGCAATACGCTTGTGATATCCGAAGATTACTTGATTTTTTATGAATGCAATCTATTTTAGGACTGCGCTTTATTGTCTTGAAGACATCAAAATGTTCAATATTCACTATGTAACATTACACATATAAATACACTGGAATTAGTGAATTTAAGTAGTACAACTTCAATAATTTTAAATTACAATTAAGAGAAAATTTATCGAAGTAAGCTTTTTTGTAACTTTCAGGACGGATGAATTTATACAAAGAACTATTAGAACGAGATTTGCAGAATGTACAGTTTTAACAGTGGCTCATCGGTTGCATACAATCATGGACTCTGACAGAGTGATGGTTATGGATGCCGGACGATTGGTGGAATTTGATCATCCGTATAAACTACTTAACAACCCAGACGGTTATTTCACCAATATGGTAAAAGAGACGAGTGACAAGATGTCCGCTCAGTTACATCAAATAGCAAAAGACACGTACCTTAATAATGGTGGTATTATAAATTAAGCTTATTCAATATTTATAAAAGTAATAGGTTAATGCTCTTATAACATTTTATAAATAGGTTAGTAGGTGAAAAGACTTGAAACGCCAGTAAGTGTATAAATGGTAAATGACGAATACTTATATTACACCGAAATTGACAATAGATAGGTACTAGAAAAGTATTAAAAATTGAAACTATAACGATAAGTTAATAAATGTATTGTTTAAAACTAAGTTACTCGTATATATTATAATATTTTATATTTCATATATAATATGTCATTTTCGGTTTACATTAGGTACATAATGTATTGTGTATTTTGGATAAAAATTGTTTTGTGGGTTATTTTACGTTATTGCTGGCTGCTTTATTTTAACTTCTATTTCAAGAGTTTTTTTATGATATATTTTTTAATCTACCCTATGCAGTACACTTAAGAGTCTGCTCACAAAAAAGCCTTTAATTTCATCTTGGTGTATAATAGTCATAAAAGGACATTTAGTACTCATAACCAAACTAATATAGTTCTCTTTCATATTATCATATTCTTCAAATAGGTTAGTAATTAAAACTAGTTGAAGCATATATACGAATTCATATATAGAATTATAAGTATTAGTACATTCTAAATCCCATGAATACTAAATAAATTTGTTTGAATAAAACATAAATAATTTATACAACCAGATCTGGGTAACTGCAAAATATCACAAATTTCTGATATTTTCACTGTGGTACTTATTAAGTGCACTAAGTCTAATTCTTGGGGTTTTTTTTGTGTTTAATAAAGGTTGCGTAGTTAGCACAAACTTATTTTCGTGTCTAACCTTATGCTTAAGACGTCCATGTATGTAAGTAATAATGAATGAATTAAATACTTCTATAAACAAAACATATTAAATGAAACAGCCAACATTAAAGTAGAATATATAAAATGGTTTGCAAAAACCTGTGTTATTTATTGTAGACTTTAGGATTACATATGAATATGAATGCCATAGAAGTAAATCTCGTAATAAGCTAATAAAATAAATGGAACCTTTGTTGCAATATCTATCAATGCAGTATATATCAGTATTTTTTATGTGTGATTTAACATCCTCCTCCCTCCCTCTTTTCAACATGTAAAATTTGGAATTTAGGGAATTCACTAAACATTTTATAAATTATTCATATTTGTACATAAATTTATATTTCAAACAATTCAATTGAATTAAAAGCATAATCCGCCTTTTTGAGATCTGGGTCTAGAACAATCATCAGAGGAGTCAAGTAGTTACCATAATAAATAAATTGGACCCAAACTCAGTTGGATCTACAGATGTCAAGTGGCGTCAGGCTTTTTAAATTTTGAAACTACTCGGAATTTGTATTTAATACTTTCTATACTTCTAATTCAGATTACTTGTACAACAATAACTCGACTACTACATTACATGAAAAATAAAATGATATAAAAATGAGAAAAGTTAAAAAAATTAGCACATTATAATTATAATTCTGTGCCAAACGTAGAATTTGATATATTGATTTTGAAATTTTTCACGTTCCAATATTAGTCAGTTTTGATCATTGCTGAACCTTAGAAACACAGTCATCCAAGTTAGGTATCGATAAAAAATTTACAGGTATCAACTTTTCGTAGTATTAAAATATCAGATATATTACATACTTATTTTATTATCAACATTTCAAACAAACAGTTAAATTTCATTGATTATCACCACCACTGAGTACAGGTACTACAGGCTTGACTACACTATTTTTGGAATCTTGAAACAGTGATTTTTGAATTTTAGTTTTATTTACATTTTGGTGAAAAATTAAAAAATGTTCATAGCAAGATCTTTAATTCTTTTGTAATATTTTTATGACAATTACAAATAAATGTGTACCCAAAAAAAAACGTCATCAAACTTATAAGGGTAAAAAAATAAAATTCTTAGATAGTTTTTTAACAACACATTTTGTGTTATTCCATCCGAGTGGATGACTTGATTATAACCACAAATAGTTTTTATTTATTTTTTATGCATGAGGACCTTTTTTATCAGCCTTCATACGAATCAAATTTAAAAATATTTCATGTTTCACTACTGGCAACATTTCATGTTTCACTACTGACAACATCGTATATAACCTATAAAGGTAGAGCTGTCTAAAAGTTTGCTTTTTACAAATCTAAATATATTATGAAAGTGATATGAATTCTCACAAAACTGGTGGGATCAAGTGCCACAAATGTCGTTGTCTATTACTAGATGATTTATCTCTTATTTCCAATGACATAACAACATGTGGCTCGCAAAATTGCCAAAGTTATGATATAAATAAATTCGTTTATTTAACTGAAGATAAACTACCTTCCTGGATTAAAAACAGAATTGAAAGTGAACAATTGGACTAAAGGCAGGTTTAACTGTGAAAAATGTGGATGTAGAGTTGGCGCCTTTGACTATATATCGGGAAGAAAGTGCGATTGTGGCAAAACAATTTTACCGCCTGTTCATTTTATAGCAAGTCAAATTGATAGACCAATGTTAATTAATAATCTTAACAATGAAAGATAATATGCAGTGTTCGACTATTCTGTTTTAACTCAAAGTAGCCCGTTTATAAACAATCATCGAAGTTATAGCGGCCGTATATAAGGCAAGAAAAGCATGAGTAAGAATATAGCGGACCAGCAAAAATTGAGAGAACACAAAAACAACTAATTACGTTGAATTATATATGCATATATATATAAGTAGAAGCCAAATAAATCCAAGTGCAATATAAATGCCAACTATATTGTTTTTTCTTTACAATAAAGTTACCATGTTTGTCGAGGGACTAAGAGTATTTTTATTATGATAACCACAAACACATTAAGCAACCAAAGACATACAACAATAACAAAAAAGTTCAACATGAACACACACCCACACCACCTCAGATCAATAGCAGGGTATTAGAATGACTTCATTTTGAGATCAGTTTAAGTTTTCAGAAAAATCACAAAATGGAATTTTCATCATACTGTGTTAAACATAGAGCTTTACTTCTGAAAATTGGACAGAGGAAATGACAGATTGATGAAAAAGGCTGGGAGTTACCTTATGTTGTTAAGTTTGCTTATGCTCTACTTACTTGAAAAGTATTGAAATTCTCATCTACCTTTCTTAACTTTAGGCATACAATATGGAATAATGTGTGATTATCGTCATCTAAGTTGTAGATCTTTGCCTGGTTCAAAAAACCTTCGAAACAATCTATTTTTAGCTATCTTTCCAACTGCTAACACCAATTGTTTTTTATGTCTCTATGGACTCCATTTTACCATTTGAATGTAAGCCTATGTGTAATTCCAATTCTGTCTGATTTGCCCTACAAGCCTTTTTTGGTGTTTTCCATCTTTAAAACTGATATAGTAATAATTATTGAGGATATTGTGGAGTATAATTCGCTCCAACATAATATGTTCTACTTATAAACTTTATACTGCCAGTTAACTAAATTACTTTCACCACCACCACTCTTGCAACCCCATTCGGATGCACGCACACCTGACTTCACAGTGGCTAGTGCATTGTGGATCATGGACATATTATTTGCTTATTATTGTTATTGTCATTTTTATTAGTGAATTACACTTTTATAGCAGTTTTGCGTTATTATTTATGAAGGTAATATTGTACATGTGGAGGAAAATACTAGCATCCCCCACAATATTATTGTTATTAATAAGTGACTATTACTGAAATTAGTACATTTTAACCTTACACACTCAAAAGAACCAAAATAAAATGAATAAAAATTAAAACAAATTCACAATCTCTTTTCAACAATAAATACAATGTAGATTTAAATAATATTTTTTATTTGTTTACTCCACAGCCATAAAATTAGAAGTTTCTTTAGCTTCAATATCTCTGCATTGAGCTGCATGTAACTCTCTTCGTATCTGTAAATAAAAAAAAACATATATCAAAAGTAAGGTTTTATATTTTCACAAATAGAAACATCATAAACCAAAATTATCTAATAACAAGCATACTAATGTTTCTAACTTAATAAATAACTGTAGTTACCAGAAGATAGCGATTGATTTTGTTAAAAAACAGTGTGTTCTAAGCAAATGCCCTATATAACAGAAAAACAAATCACAACAATGAAATTGTTGCAAATGACAACAACAATGTTTATTACTAAAAGTAAATCTATGTCATTAGCATTTACTGATGGTATTACAAATACCCTGTAAAAATGCAAAAGCAGATTTTGTAAAATAAAAAATATTGTAAATAACTGTAAGATATTTAACTTATTTTTTTAATTTTAAGCTTAGAAAATGTATTCAAAGTGTTTGACAATTATTTTTGGAAGTCAATATATTCATCTTGACTAAATCAAACATGATCTAAATGATCAAAAAATTGTCAAATATATAACATTACGTTTATCTAGTATGGCTATGAAAATAGAGTTACATAGGATTATTTAAGTACCTCTTGTGTAATCGTTGGATGTGTTTGTTTTCTCAGTAGCTCTAGCAATGCATCCCTTTGTTCAGTAGATATATCTGCCTTGTATCGTTGAACAAAAGTTAGTAGAGCTTGATGCCACAACACTGGTAATGTACGGGAATCTGATTGAAACCTGCAAATAACATTCGTTATCACAGATTCAGTAATCACATAACAAACATAATTAAATTGAGAGTGGAAAGGCTGAAAATATTAATTAACTAATGAGCCAACAGTCTTTGCACTAGCCAAAGCCTTGCTCTGTCACATATATTATCACTGAATAAAAAGTAGTTGAACATATAAAAAATGTAATTTTTCTTAATCTAGTGAATAATACAAGCAAAATAAATATTCACCTGACAAAATGAAATACTACAGCATCCACAACTCTATATGGCAAAGCATACTTTTTGTCAAATAAAATTCTTAGGAATATTGAGTTTGCACCAGTATAATCCATTTCAGCAATCTTCAACATAGCTGCACTAGAATGCAAAACTGGCACAGAATTGCGAGCCAACACAGATCCTATAATGATCGCCTCTCGTAAGGTACAATCTCCAGCCTAAAATAACAATATCAACAAAAAGTCACATTTAAATGACACATAGATAAGTACAAGCATAGCATATATTTTCATTACGTATATTGATTGTGGAAAGGTTAACAAACTATTGACAATTTTCACATGTTTACATGTTGGAAACTAAAATTGTCTTTAATCTATTAGCCCTTATATCCTCAATATCATTATACAAATAAACAAACAAAAAGTATTACATATTTTATTCATTTAATTATTTTGTGTAGCATGTGCACATTTTAAATTTACCTCTAAAAGTGGTAGCAGTATACCCTTCATAAATGCTCCAGGCTTGAAGAGTGATTTTCTCAGAGCTTGGTACAGGTGAAAATTTAATCTCTTATATTCAGCAAGATCGTCTCTTACTCTAGGAAGTAGCACCAAATTATAGAATCTTTGAGCCATTTTTTCTTTTAAGTTAGATGCAAATATTCTTGTTGCCTAAAATAAAACATCATACATTTATTTAGAGATACAATTGCTCTGTTCATCAACAAATAACAACATTTTTTGTTCCTTCCTTATAAAAATTATATATTAAAAGGTTGAATGATATATTAAATTTAAAGTTTATAGCATGAGTTGTAATATTGGTATTGAACTTGATTTGGTCTTCATTAAGTAGTAGATGGCAGAAAAAATAATAAAACCTCAGCAGTGTTTGACTGTGGGATCACTATTTCCACATCAATTTGTGGTGGAAATCGGTAGTTCTTAAACTGTGGTGGTCAGGTTTGAAAGTTTTATGTAAATCGCAACACACTCAGGGAAACAAGACATTCCAATTTTGTTCTGAGAAGTAGTAATAACTTATTATGATTGCACTATGGTCCTTCAGAGGTTGGTTGTAAATAGCCATATATAACATAAACTACACACCTACTTACTACCTTACATCACAAAAAATAGTGACAAATGGACACATTTATTTCTTAAAGCAAATGTTATCATTAGCATTTATAACCCAAAGGTAAAGACAACAAAATGATTAATTTTTAAAATAAGTTTAACAAACATTTTATCATTCAGAAGAGATACAGCCTTACATACCTGATACATGGCAGCTGCAGACCATGTTGTTGGCTCTGTAATGTATAGAATTTGTTCCCAATTCTGCAAATGCTGGTATCATTTTAAAAGCCTTTGGTAATTTGCCTGATCTATACTTTTGTAAAACATCCTTTACTCCATCATACATTGCTTTTATTCTAGAACATTAATTGGTACTTACAAGCTATAGTTTTACTGTTTATGGTAATAGATGTAATTGATTATAACACTACAGAAGTTAAAGATAATGTGTTGATCCTTAAGCAAAGACAAAGTTAAACAACAATAATAGTTCAAGCAAATTCTTGGTAACAATCTAAAAACATATTTTACTAGTCAGTACTATCGTCTAAAACATAATGGATTGCTTTGATTAGTTAATTTTCAAATTGAAAAATCTGGTAATATTAGAGTTACTAAAGTGCAGTTGATAACCCTGAAACATACAAAAAGAAAGAACTTACAATGTGAGTTATAAAGTTTAATCATGATTTACCTTGGATCAATATTTTGTAACTTTAACTGTTTCAACATCAGAAAATTGAGTCTGCAACTCTGTATATTTATCAGTAATTTTCTCTTTGATTATATCTGCTAAAGTACATGTCCTCTCTGGTTTGGCAGACATGAACATCTTCAGAGCTTCCTCATCATCTTCATTTATTTCGATATTATCATAATAAGAGTCTGGTTCTAAATCATCATTTTCAGATTCAGAGTCATCTGAGCCAGCATCTATAAATAGAAAATATAAAATCCACTACAAAGTTTCAAATGTCTGAATGATATAAATTTATAACCAAATTTCTTAAAATAGATTAAGTTCATAATTTTTGACTGATGTTATATCTCATTACAGTAATAAATAAGTAAGTTATATAAACATAGAACAGATGCAGTAGTTTTTCCAGCCCATTAAATATCCCACTTAAAAAAATCTGAAGGAAATGATGAATAAGAACTATAGAGCTCTTAAGTAATAAACTGATAATTTTTTTGTATCTGAGTATTGGAAGTAAATCAATATACACAACAAAACAAGAAAGCAACTATAAGAACACTAAAATAAGCTCTATTAGATGGTTAGATAAGTAGAGAAATAAGGAACTTTGAATATTTGAAAGTGATACTAATTAATCAAAATATAGTTAGTAAAGTGACCCTCACAAAATGACTAATTTACAAATATTGTAGATTTGTGGTGTATATATGTGGTAGATGCAATAAGTACAATGCAAGTCGACTTGCCCACTATCATATTTTACTAGTTTGTTAATAAAGATATGAAAAAAATATCTTCTGGCAGTAAAAAAATTGATCATAACAATAACCTTTAAATGATGTGGACAGCGTAACATGTTTAGCTGGCTGAAGGTCCTGCATCTTCAAGTTCAGCCTGTTGCCTCCTAGCCGCTTTTAAAATTTTCTTTGATAAGTCAGCATTCACAAACTGAAATATTGTAAAACATATTTGTAAAAATCATAATTTTATATACACGTCTAATAAGATATCCATCTCACTTTAAAATATTTCTTTTTACAAAACATTTCTTTATTTGACCAAAATCTTACCTCTTCATCATCATCATGCCTGTTTCTCTCTTTGTTCCTATTTTTTGATTTCAATGTATTCCCGGCTTCAATTTGATCCGCAAGTGCTATATTTTTACCAACTTGTGAAGGTTTTAATTTTTTAGACTTGCCCATTTTATGGAAGCGATCATTATTATAACACACGACACCAATCTCAAAACATGTTTTGAGTAAACGAAAAGAACATGCGGTTACGATTGTCACTAAATTGTCAGATAGACTGACTGACATAATACTATACACTCCACAGAGTGCATTATGTAAATATACTCTATGAATTCACAATGTCGCGTCACGAAAGTAGAATAAAAAAAATTAGTGTTGTGTTTATATTAAGGTACTCTATAGTGTTGTGAGCAGTATCGATAAGTGTCTGATGAACTCGAAACAAACTAGTGAAATAGAAGTGGTACACCGAATATCAATGTACGAAGCCGGTGCAGTGTCGCCAAAATCACATAAACAACATGCACAAAACTAATGAAACACCAATCAACTTTCAAAAGTAATATTAATATAAAACAAATTAAATTAACTATTATTTCTATCTAAATAAAGGTTTGGACTTCCACTTAAGTTTATTTTGCGTAAATTCTGTATCAGAAGTTTTTCACTTAAGGCTTGAAACACGCAACAAAGCCGCTACTTACTGATAAATTTTTAACGTGACGTTAAACATGCAAAGCATTATAGATAGAGTTTCTATACAATTAGAGTTGTTGTTAGGAAAGTTAATATGCATTATTTAAATATTAACATTGTCAAACACTTGTCTAAGTTGTCAGTTCTTATGTAATTGGTGTGATTTATTGTATTTCTTTTTATCGACAAAAGATGATTCGTTGTAAATTATGGATTTCGTGGTTATAAATAATTTGGAAGATTTACAAAATTAATTTTTTTTTCAGATTTACAAGTAAATTATAACTACTACTATATTACATTATTGACATTTGACAATATATTTAATCTGAGTTTATACTGTTGTTCCAATTTACGCACTTTGTTGTAACAAATTAAACGGATGTATTGCTTGTTTTAACAATTAAATCATTTTGTTTAAATCACAACATAAATAACTAATTTGACCTAAAACAATGAAGATCTGAACAAAAATATTAGTTATAAATTCAAATTGTTTGCAAAATATCTCTATGTAATGTAACGTTTTTTAAAGATGAGATTGAATTGAATGGAATGCTATTCAGAGCTACTTTCATAAAAAACTTAAACCAGATTTATAGTAAATGGCCGCTTGGACACGTTTTTGTAATAAAAAATTTTAAGCATGTGTTCAACAAAGTTTAAAATTGTAAACAAAGTTTAGTAAAACTTGTGTTAAACGCGTGTTCATTTTTGTTTTTGTAATAAGAGCGAAAATGTATTACAGCAACCTAGGTACTTTGTGTAGTACCTAATAGGTATATTTTATATCTTGTCATACTTATATTCAGTTATTCGTTAACGCTTTATTTTGAAAGCACACATATAACCTTATTGTCTTCATATTGCCTTAAATTAATGACGAGTTTAACTATCAAATTACTCTTGAAGCTACATACAAGATTTTATTGCCTACTCTATCATGTCATTAATTTTAGAAACACATTATACTTAGTGTTTCTAAAACTAATAACTGGTATCTATGACCTCATGTGACATTACTTTAATGGTTTCACAGAAACTAAATGTATTATATAGATTAAAGCATTATGCGTTTTATTTCTAGTGGTATCAATACTGATTGGTCTGTACGGAAAAATGTGATGATGTGTAACCGAGCATCTACCGTATATACGAGTACATCATATAAATCTATGACGAGAAATTTCATTAGGCTTAATCTTACATATTACATCAATTTAGAAGTCACATATGGTGAAGTTAATATGAAAGTTTCAAGTAATGCACGTTCTAACAAAGAGATAAAAATATACGATTATATTCTATATGAACATATGATATAGATAAGAATAATCGAATTATTATTTTAAAATACTGTCCTAAGAAACAAGGTCCAGTGGCTTGACCGGTGGAATCAATTAATCCGATGTCCGCAGGTTCGAACCCCGGCATGTACTAACGATTTTTTCGGAATTCGCGTACATTTACTAATTTACATTGGTAACACTATCGGCTGATAGTGAAGGAAAACATCGTGAAGAACCCTGAACCTGAGAAGTGTTCTTGTAGTACCACCGTATGTGGGAAAAATGTAGAACTATCGATTTCTCAGAGTTAGAAATCGCCAATACGTTGTGGGCTGGCGTGGAGATTATGCCCTATACTTTCCTTTGGAAAAAGGCCTATGACCCTGCAGTGGGTCTCTTACAAGCTGATGATGTTGATGATAAAGAAACAATTTAACGATATATCGGTTTTTTCGTTTAAAAAAACCATACATATTTAAAGTGTACTAAGTGAGTGGATACCACTACAAGATGTAGCTATTAAATGTCGTGATTGTTCCTATAAATAATTTTTTTTATTTCTCCGTATTGATTTATAAGCTTCTTCAATATATACCTCTCCTGTGTCTCTACAATACACGAATCTACCATTGTTCGAAACAGTGTTGGAAGTCTTTTTTCTTGTAAGCTTCATTAGAACACCTGCCGCTTTCTCCTTTATAGCTTTAATGGAGTAACAAATCTTGATCCCTTTAATATACATTTCACCTTAGGAAACAGATAGAAGTCGCACGGCACAATATCTGGCGACTGGGGTAGATGGTGTAACATTTTTGCGAACTTCTTGTTGTTCAAACATGGCAATTTTAGGCATCATTTTGACACACATTTTTTTTTGCATATTACAATTATTAAGTATATAAAATTTACCGTATACAATTTCTACAGCTTCGGTAATTGCCAGTCATTTAGTTATCTACTGCCCAAATATTGAAAATCTAGTACAAAAAACCTAGTACGGTTTTGCTGGCTACATTTTAGAACTAAAATAGGTTTAGTGTACCATTTTCAAACACATTCCCTCTTAACACTAGATTATGTTGTGGTCGTATACTACTACAATCGAATTCTTGGGGTGTAAATAAAGCGAATTATCATTTCTTATGATATATATTGATTCTTTTAAATTATCAACTGAAATACAATTTATAAAAAAAATCTTGTGACAATATTATTGAATACCCTCTTTATGAACATGAAAACATATTTATTGTGTTTTAAGATGACTTTTATTCCTTGTAAATTAGTTATAAGACTCGAGGTATCTTATCATTTCATGCATGTTAGCATTAATAATATTTATCGCCCCCTGTACCTCTGAACGGATGGTTGACTCGACTACTAGCATAATAATATCGTCGAAGATTCTTAGGAATATATTAATCACAGGATTCGCTAACCAATCGTACAGGATATTACCCGTCAGGCGGGCACTGAGACGTCTGTAAATAAATAAATTAATTATTACACATAATATTAATAATTAATCGACTGAATTTATTGTAGTAACTTATAATTTTGGGAACTATAGTTAAACTATCTACCCGGTCACGCTTTGCACGATTGTCAATCCGGTGAACGAATTACTTTATTAGAAACTTATCGAACTATCAGAGATAATCATCACTCTTTGTTAATAGTCAAATAATTCGTAATAAAATAATATTGCGACTATAAATTGAGATATAAACTATCCTATCTTTCAAGTTGGATAAAACTGCACACAATGTGCAAAAATTGTAGTAAAATCATTTAGGAGTGCACTGCGGACGAACAACGTGACACGTCATCTATATATATATTAATTTTATACTATTAAAGATGCATATAACTGTAACATATAAAAATATGAACTGCTCAGTTTTATTCTTTCCTTATTATAAATCCTAATATTTATCCAAATAAATAACACACTATAAGGCCACGGTCATATTAATATTGTACACTCGAACAAGTATGAAATAGTTAACGCCAAAAGAATATACCGTAAAATATTATTTGAACTTGTTACTTTCAAACTGTAGACACCTACTTAATACGTCTTATCTAATCTGTTACTTACACAATTACTATTGATTAATTGGGTATATGTCCTAATCTTTGATTTCACTCTTTGTTGTGATTTTATCGTAATGTGCAACAATCAAGCATCAACACCTATATGATTCACAAGTTGATCAAAATTTATGATTTATGTCACAAGAATTACTTATGTGAAGCCGACGATAAATTCTACTAATAAGCAAGATATAAAAAGTGATTTCGTAATCAGATAACTTTACATACCCAATATCAGACAAAGAAAACTCTTGTAAATGTATTTCGTCGTTATTGAAATCAAATAGAAGGTCGACGGTGACACCAAATTTGGTAAGAGAACCAAGAATTCCACCAGTGGGTCCAATATTCATTACCTGTACCAAGTATCTGTAGGAAATCTGAAAATAAATACATCTTTATACTCTTGAGAGTGACGAAGATTAGTATCAGATGTTTTCAATGATTATGTAATATGCAAAGCACTAAATTTCAAAAATTTTGAAAAAGTGGATTTTTTTTGTGTGACATGGCTCGTTGGAAATTACTGACTTTTTTAAATTAATTATTTCAAATTCAGAAAATAATTTATCGTCTATGTACCTAATTGTTTTTATTTTGCTCGGGGTTATATTATTTAGAGCGAATTATCCGTTACTAAATATTTTAAGGTTTTAGTTCCAAATTCTGTAATATTTAATTGAAATTGTTCGCTTTTCTCACATTTCCTTTAAGCCACGAACTACATAATACCGGATTCGAGTGAGTCTCTCTGGGCAATTTAAATGACAGATAACGAAAAAGCTAGCACGAAGCCTGGAAAGCGCCAGTAAGGAAAAGTAGATTTAATATTACTTGTACGTATTTAAGATTAATAACATGTTCGTGTTTACCTCGAGATCTTTGAACTCAAGTTGAATGCGCACTCTCATCATTTTTGCAAAGTAGTGAACCATCTGGTCGCCTGAACGGGCGACGTTCACTAAACCAGTCATTGAACCGCTGTGTATCTTCAACCATGCGCTGTAGGTAATCAGAGCTGGTCTCTGAAAAGGAACGTTAAATATTCATATGGCACATATATAGTATATGTCCTGTTAACAATGATAAGCATTCTATAGCTGTTACTAATCAAAGTATTTATTTAATAACAATAAAAATAACAATGTGTGATTCAACGATAACCTTCTTAATTTACTGGACAATAACTTCCAGGTTCATGTAAAGCCAGTCTTTTATTATCAAAACATAATTATTGGTTTGATCATTACATAAATCGATGGTTGAAAGCGATTCCCTTTCTGTAAACCCAGTAAAATTATAAAGTATTATAAAAATATCAATACAAGAATTATATTAATAAGACCCATCGAGGTTTTTGTTTCTGCTCAATAACTGAGATGTTTTTCAAACAAATAGTATTCTGATATTCATGAGTAGGTGCTTATAATTTGAATAAAGTATTTTAAATTTTAACTTAATCTAAATTTATAAGCTGCCAGAATTCGTTTTTCAGATTTAAGAATTTTTATTCTCCCGTTTGTATCTGGTATTCTTATTGGTAAATAAGACACGGGTTCAAACTTAGCAAGTATCTTCCTGGCCTTATTATTGTACCCGCATATTTTTGATCATAAAAATTCTATCTAATGTCTTTCTCAATACTTACAACTTCGAAACCTTCTTCAATATCTGGTAAAGGCATTGGATCCAAGCCGTTGGCTTGAATGAAAGGTATCAACATATAGATTGTATTGTCTACATATTCATTGACATCAGCAGACAAACCTAAACCCTCCCAATTGCTCCTGTAAAAAATAAGATACACTTGGTGGCGTACTTGGTACCAACACAATGAGTTATATATATATATATATATATATATATATATATATATATGTATATATCTAGATCTAATTCAACTGTTACAATGGACATGTGTGAACGAAACTCACTCATGTAGCTATAGTACAAAGAGAGGGTATTGTCTAAAACTCGTTTATATAATTACCATCGTTCATCAGAAAATATATTACGAAATGCTAATCGGCATGCTCCGACAGCTCCACTTAACAGCGCGACACATTTGTACATTTTTCGTGTTATAATATTTGGACACATCATAACATAACAGCAAATAAGACTGGGCTAACCATCATTTATGAAGGATAAAAATAAACTATTCTACTACATTTAATGTCATTCGCAATTATAACACCGTTATATATTTTGAATACATTATAAGGCTCTAATTAAATCTTCAGGTTTCCATGCCTGGCATCATTTTGTAAAAATTTGAAGCTCAAGATAAAATTTACTTAAAATGTTATCTTTATCTAAACCTATATAGATTTGTCATTATATTAAAAGAAAAAGGTAAAAAGATAGTTTTTTTGTTATATTTATTCGATATAGATATTTTATTTATTATCAACAAAATATATTATGAATATTAATTCAAAAACAATAGAAACGCTTGTGTTGTATATATAGAGCTCTAAATGACAAGCGTCCATAGTATATACCAGACTAATATAGTGATATAAATAGAAATATAGTGATATATAAATTTAAATAATGCACAGGGAGAAAATTTGTAAACCACCAAATGTGATAGGAATATTTATGAAACTTTTGCTCCTATAGAGTTCACGTTTAAAAGGCCTTTTATTTCAATAACCATTGGGGCATTTCACATGAAGCGGGCAACAAAGTCAGAGCGACATTTTGGAATTCAATTATATTTAGCCTAATCGGACTTCTGGTTGCTATAAATGTTAATACATTTTTTTCTATAACGTTTATTTATGCACTTTTAAAAACAGACATAATTTAAATTTAGATTTTTCGGAAGTAGTTTTATGATTCAATCAAATTTACAATAAAATTTAGACTTTACAATTTATAAAACTAATTGCTCTCTTTTTAAACATAAAATTAAAATAAACACAAACTTTTTTCATGTAGAAAATTATAAGTAAACATTTCAGAACAAAATTTTAGTAACTTGGACGATCGTTTCTTAAGGCCCTTTAGACCAAATATAAGTTGAAACGGAAAATACGGAATGGCTTGGCGCCACAACTCTGTCTCCTTATAATATATGACTGTTCTTTCATTTAATATACAAGTAATTCTTCTCGCAGCCAAGAAATGGTTCCTTAATTATGCACACCGATTTTAAAAGTTCCACAGTAGTTTTGAGTTACTAAAATTTCGTTTAGAAATGTTTACTTCCAATTTTATGCATTAAAAAATGTTTAATTCAAGTGTCAATTAATTTTCTATATAAACCGTTGTATTTTTTGTTCTATTCTAAAAACTAGTTTCGAACAATCCGAACTTCAACTATAACTATTTTTTAGAAACCCGTAACTTGTAAAACAAACATCGAAGAATAAAAGATGTGTATTCACATTCACTAGATGCACATTTAGGCTGAAAACATTCAACTGTTTTTCGTTCACCGCTACACGTAAATTGACCCAGGTGTTAAGATAAAGTATAGGGGCACCGCGTCGGGCGGCACAAAGGTTCCGTCCTATTCTGACATATAGTTGTCCCGTTTTCGCGCATATGTCAAGTTATAACTTCGAAAAGTTGCAAAAACTACAGAATCGTTTTCTTCGTAGGGCAGTAGGTGCCCCTTGGTATATCCGGAGAGTCGACCTCCACAGGGACCTGGAGATGCCGTCTATCTGGGAGTACGTTAGGACACTCACTAGTCGCTATTTTGAGAAAGCCGCGAATCATCCCAGTCTCCGTTAGTGTATCCGCCGCGACTTACAACACCGTACCCGATGCGCCGCGTTACAAAAGACGTCCGCGATATATTTTTACAGATCCTCCCGACAAAATAACGGCAGCTAACTTCCAGTACCCTTCCGTCCCTCGAAACAGAGCGTGTGCGCGCCCACGTCCGCGTAATCACAGATCGCGCCGCCGCGGCTTGACTGTGAATTTTGCTCCAGTACACTCATCTAGGCCCCCCTCGGCAGCGGCTCAAGCCGAGGTCCGATCCTCCGGAATGGAGCCCTCGAGCACGTTGCTTGCGCGACAACAGTGACACTGAATTAATTTTCAAACACTAGTTTTTGACACACAACACCGATCACCCCACACACGTGCACATACACACATGTAGGTACACATAGTGGTTGGGTTGTTTTTTTATTTTTTATTTTGAACCCTTTTCTCGAACAGAGTTAGCTTATACTAACTTAGTAGTCAGATTCAAGATACATGTATGAGTTCCTGAAACATACATGCTTGGTACACGTGTATGTTTCACGAATTTATATATGTATGAAATAATAGTTAGCCTAAGCTTAGTTAGACTCGGGATATTCGGTAACAGTCCAAGCCGAGGCGCGCCGTGCGCCCTTGTGCTGGTTGCCTACATAAAATCGGGTGAGTGCCTTAAGCGCTCCCCTTGGTGGTCCGGTGAAACTGTGGATGCCTTGCCGGGTTGACAGTGTAGTAAGTTCGAAAAAAAAAAAAAAAAAAAAAAAAAAGCGTCACAAAGGCACCAACGATGCGAGCGTGACGACTGTACCGAGCCCAATCATGAGATGGGATGCCAAAAATTGTTTATGCAAAAATTACAGAATCAAGCAATCAAATAAATTCTATCAATTTCGTAATAGAGGTTATGCGTTGGCGGAATTTCACAGATTTACTTTTCTACCATGCCCGAAAAATATGCACATCACTTAGCTTTCTGTACATAAATTACAAATATTCAAATATACATTAGGGCCTTCACAATAACATCTGAGATTTAATACCAGCTAAATAAAGCATGACAGGGCCATCTCTGCAGCAGTATGAAATATATTTATCTGTCGTATTTACCTATTTAGCTAGCTTATAGGTGAACAATGTTTTTTCCCTATTAATAATAGCAAAAAGCTCGCTTTACTCACTGTTCAATATCAGAGCGTAGAGCTGGTAAGACCTTGGAAGCGAGAGAGTGAGCCTCTGTCGCTACCAGAAGCGCAGCTAAAATCAACGCCGTATACTTGTACATATTGCGTTATTCCATGTATTTCCAACTACTTTCTTAGACCGCCGTTGATATATTTATTTATACGAGGCCCTCACGGATAAATGTATTTGATAGCAATATCTTTATCAGAGTAAAATAAAATCAATGCCGATAAAAATGGTAATGATAATATCATAATTGATGTGTTTTGCGCAAATAAGCTAATTGTTTTAACATGTGCCAACTATATTTGATAAGCGAGTTAAACGTTTGAGGGAATTTGATGAAAGGATAATAAAAAACAATAAAAAGTCTTATAATAAAAATAAGTACGTTCATAAATCTACAATTCAATCTGTAGGTACTAATTTTTAAATTTTGTATAGACACCGACTATAACATCCATTGATCCTAAATTAGACATTAAAAATAATTGTCTTCCTCCTTGTACATTGAGTTGAGTAAACCATAACATTGAGTTGAGTAAACCATATCAAATATCAGCCGCGTAGCTTAGAAAAAATAAGATAGCACATATACAGACAAGAATAGCGACTTTGTTTTATAACATTTATAGATAATACATTTTTTTAGGTCTTCCAGTTGCGTAACTATAGAATTTGAAGCCCGTGACAAAATCATTGCATGGGGCCGCAATAAAAATCATCATACGAGTATTGTAGTTTGGTTTTAATAAATAACTGAAGTAGTTACCCAACAATATTACTAATATTGTGTGCGTTTTAGTTAAATATCTAATTAATTTAATTTTCTAAGGCATAGGTTTGACATATCACTACATAGTACAAAACAAAGTCGCTTTCTCTGTCCCTATATCCCTATGTATGCTTAAATCTTTAAAACTACGCAACGGATTTTGATGCGGTTTTTTTTTAATAGATAGAGTGATTGAAGAGGAAGGTTTATATGTATAATAACATAAATTAAATAGTAGAGAAATACCGTTATTTTTGAGGTTACTCCAAATTTAATGCGTGCGGGCGACGGGCAGCAATAAATAAATCAAAACTACTGGATCGATTTTAATCATTTTTTCAGTGAATGACATAGGCTATATATTTTATACCCGTGCGAAGCCGGAACGGGCCGCTAGTTTAGTCTGGTCAATAAAATATAATTTAGTCGGATCGGGGCGGAGTCGGTGCATGGTGCGAGGGCCCGGACGGTGCGCGGCTCGGGGTCCGTAGCTATTTGGCAGCTCTGTCACTATATTATGTTCACACCTATTTACATCCCATCGTCATATCTGTGCGTAACTGCACCTCCAAATGAAGAAAAAGGTACCTACTTATTTGATTTAAGGTCTACGTTTTTAATTCAGATATTCACAATTATCTACCTAAATGTATATACTTTGATATGTTACATGACATAATAAATGAGTAATAATGATGATTGGTTAATGAAACTGGACCAAGAATTACTTATTTATTGCTTAAACTGTTATAGTAATTCTTCTACAGAACGTAGGATAATAAGATTTCCTAAAATATTTAAGGTTCCATAATGTGTTACTCTATTGCAATGTGCAAAGAAAATGTTCACATTGTGTTTACGTAGTCTTTCTTTGTTTAATCCAATAGTACAAATAAAAAATAAACTATTTTATCGTCATAAATTCTTAATGTAATAAAATGTTAAGCAGTCTTTATTAATATTTTTGTGTAAGAACCGCGTGCGGAACCCAGTATTAAAAAAAAATTGACTCAATAATTCAATACGTTTGAATAACAGAGTACAACACTATTCAAGTTTTTTTTTTAAACAAAGCAGACAACAACTTGAGTTTGACGGCAAATAATACACTCAGTACACTATATATTACTCTGAACTATTGTAGCACACCACGTTACTAGACAAGGTACAAATATACGACAGTAGTATATTTATATACTCCATTTTTTCGTCAAATTTCTAGTTTTTCGAGGTAATGCTATCAACGGATTGTAACTTCTTGAGTAATTTACTTTTATTTGTGAAAACTTGTAAACGACCCTTAATCTAAGCTACTCTTCGTTTTATGATATCAATTTAGCTGTAAGTTCTCCTAACAACTGTAAAATAAAATAAATAATAATAAAACATGTAAGACCATAGCATTGTGGAAGGGCATTTTGTAAGCCCACCTGGCTAGTGACTCGAAAAGAAGAGAAGTTACAATCGGTTGATAGTATTACTTCGAAAGACTAGAAACTTAACGAAAGAATGGAGATGTTAATTTATAATTAACATTTTAGTGAGGAAACAGTAGTATGAAATAAATCAAAACTTTTGTCGAGTGTATTAAATTGCTTACATGCTATAATTGTATATGTAACTATTATGACGCTAAGTAGTTTTAAACGGTGGCACGTAGAGGAGCTGTGGACTTCTGAGGGTTGCAGTAGGAAATGCAACCCACTAGTTCAACGCCGTGAACAGCTCCAGTGAATATGTAATAGATCTGCTATACGCCTACGTTCGTGTAAAGGGAGAAAATGAAAATGTCTACAGCGTTTGTCATAATTAAGTAGGTATATCTGCATTGCAAGTAACGTATAAACCTTTACTAAATTCGTTCAATTTTCTCAATATAAATATTATCATTTTAAAAACTACGTCAGTCGACGCCTGTGTACAAACCGACTAACCACTGGGAGTATCATCTCTTTAAAAATACACTTTCAGTTAGCTTTAATTCTCGTTTTAAGCATAAAGTGAGTTTTACAGTGATACAGTTTCAACCTATACCTTAAGCTACACGTACTACTCTACATTAATATTTTTTTTCAAAATGGTAAAAATATAACTATGCGATATTTAAAGACATGCCCTAACTAGCTTCTACCACCAACTTGGGTCATATAAGAAACAGTTTTCAGTTATTATAATTAAGTAGATAGTATTTACTAAATCAGTAGGTACTACTATATATGAAAATATAAATATATTAATCCCACACACACACATTTGTTATGCCGCTTGTCTTCAGTATCAATTAGACAACTATTTATTATATAATATAATGTGTAATGTTGTCCAATTACTTATTCCATTTCTTTCATTAATATAAAGACATGTTAGTTCAGGTTGATATTTACGGGTGCTCGCCCTCTCGAGCGCTGCGCAGCGCATTGTGGCACTGAGGGCTATCAGGGGATACCGCACCGTGTCCTCGGCGGCGGCCTTCACGCTCGCCGGCTCCCTGCCCTGGGAGCTGGAGGTGGGGGTTCTTGCCGCCGTGTACGAGTTCACGGCGGCAAGGAAACGCTTGGGGGAGCCTCTGGCTCCCAGGGAGATAGAGGGAAAGAAGCGAGAGGGGAGGGAGACAGCAATAGAGCGGTGGCGGCAGGATCTGGCGGTCGCGCGTTACGGGCGGTATACGGTGGACGCCGTCCGCCCGGTCCTGCCGCAGTGGTTAAATAGAGAGTGGGGCTCCCTGACGTTCCGGCTGGTGCAGGTGTTGACCGGCCATGGTTGTTTTGGTTGGTACCTGCACCAGATCGCTCGCAGGGAGCCGACCGCCGCATGCCACGAGTGCGGCGCTGAGGAAGATACCGCGCAGCACACACTGTCTGAGTGTGCTGCGTGGGAGGTGCAGCGCCGTACTCTGGCTGCGGCGGTGGGAGGAAATCTGTCGCTGCCGGGCGTGGTTGCGGCCATGCTCGGCAGCGAAGACGCCTGGAGGGCGATGGCCTCTTTCTGCGAGGATGTAATCTCGCAGAAGGAGGCGGCAGAGAGGGCCCGAGAGGCGGACCCTCTCAGTGGCCGTCTCCGCCAAAGGAGGGCCGGTGGAAGGAGGCGGCGATTTGCCCTCCTCCTTCCACCTCCGTAGCCGGACCTGAGGGGATGGGTCGGGGGGCCCATCTCCTCATTGCACAGGTTCGACGGACGAGGGGAGGTAGCTGGTCGTGTACCCAGTGTACCTCCCTATAAGGACGGAGCCCGGCGGCCATCTTTCGCCAGGCTGACCGCTGGGGGTGGCATGGTGATAGCTCAGTTCGGTCCCATGCCGCCCCAACTTAAAGTGGTAAACCGTGGGGTTTTAGTCCGTGCGAGTCGAACATAACCCATTCTCTCCCCCGGGAGGATGGGTATCCATAATGGATTTCCCCACGTTAATAAAAAAAAAAAAAAAAAAAAAAAGGTTGATATTTAATGCTTATATTGTAATAAACGCATTCGAAATCGACAGATATTTCTAGTGTAGTATAAGTATTGTATACGAAACTAACCAACTTTGTGTTATTTATTATCCTGACTATATATTTTGTGTACACAAGAAAAATATAAAAACATTGAAAGTAAAAGTATAGTTTGCTTATTAAATTTAATCTTTGCAAATAAATTTTATTAGTTTGCTTCCCCTCTCCTGCCAATGCGCACCGCACCGTTTGCCCCACTTCACACATCACTACACGCGTATTGCTTATAAAAATCGTAGGTTCTTAAGTCTTGTAACTGTTATTTATATATCGTATAAAGTTCCCAGGTTTTTTTTATATTATAGGGGGCAAACGAACAGGTGGGTCACCTTATGGTAAGTGATCACCCCAGTCCATAGACACTAGCAACACCAGGGGAGTCGCAAGTGCGTTGCCAGCCTTTTAATATATGTGGGCCTCCGGCGCTCTCACTGAACGAACGAAACGCAACAGTGCAAGCACTGTTACTTTGCTTTTTGTGAGAGGGTGGTACTACCCCGGGCGAGCCGACCCATTCATGCTGAAACCAGTAATAGCTTCAGCGTAGCTCTACCACCTACAAAGCATGGGCCATAAATTCCTATGAAATGGGTATTAAAATATTAATCACCTCATTATAAGAAACCTACAATGCACAAGTATGTGCGCTTGTATTAAAATTGTATCTTAAAATTTTACGGATATAATGAGCGCAACTGATAGGGTTTTTTTTCGTACTGACTACGCCATTGGCCTGATGGGCCTTCACAGCTTCACTTGACTACTTCTGATATCGCGTTTGGTGCCAAACGACTTATTTATTTATACCATTTGCTGATGTATAGTAAGAGCGGGTCCAGGATTTATTTCTAGGAGGGGCACAAGAATCAAACCAATAATCAAAGTCTTTCCATCTTTCGATTTTTTTTTATCAACAACATACAAGAACAACTATAAAAAAACTTGTAAAACTTATAATAAAGGGTTCAATGAAATGAATTATTTATTAATGAATGATTCTTTTCTTTATATTACTTGCGGATTTCCTACTGCGACTTTTTCAGGGTTCATCATTTTTTTTTTTGAACTGACTCTATTGGCTCTTTGGCCTCTACAGATTCACCGGACTACGGGATTATCATTGAAGCAGTGTCTTGAGCGATATATATTTTAAGACCAGTCCATCTAGACAATCGGGTTGCCAGAGATATCTTCATTTAGGTTTTTTCTGTCAATGTTATATAATTGTGTCGTATTTCTAGATTCGCCACTTTGGTTCGTATGCCTGTATTAATCTTTCGGAGTCTCAGCACCTTAATTTACTTCAACAACCTGGTAGGGGTCCCTTTCCCTATGCGCGCCTTCGCTAGGTCTGTCCTTGGAGGTATGCATATAAATATATTATGTAGCCACTAATACCCTAAGTGCTTGATTTTTAAATATCGATGCAAAACAATATCAGCATCAACGTTATAATAAAGACAGATTCTGATTTATTAGATTATAAATAAGTATTATAACAAATCAGTAGATAAGATTTGATTATTATCTAGAAAATCTATCATTAGGTACATATTACGCACCTATCAATATGCATTAAGCGCATGATTCAGCACAAAAATTAAATGTATAAAATATGTAACAGATACCTTAAACTTTTTTAAAACGATCAAGGTGAGGTTTAACGATACACGAGTATTATATCATACTTCGTTAACCTTAATTTTGCATAATTAAATTTTTGGAAAACTTGGAAAGAACAAAAGAGTAAATAAAACAATGTTTAAAAAATTACTAAATATTAGCTGTTTTACTATTAACAAACCTAAAATCTCAGCAAAGTTGAACTGTGTCTAAACATTAATGTAGAACGTGAACTATTCTATATTTAAAAACGGCTCGATAAAATTTTGAGATGGTGAGACATGTAGTGACAACAACAATTAGACATTTTTTTTTGAACTTATTAGGCTATTGGCCTGACGAACCTTCACAGCTTCACCAGACTGCGGGAATATTAAAGTTAGCTAACTGAACTACGAGTAGCGGACGGATTTGTCTCCTATATGAAATTTAGTGGCTAATAATACAGGTTTCCGCTGCACCGCTCGTACTCTAAAAAAAAAATTATTGTGATTTTTACTTAGCATGCTAAGGCGAAAAGTTTATTTACATTTACATTTAATGACATGAAATATCAATTCAAGTGTAAAATAAGTAAGACAATAGAAGTCATTAAAAGCAAACGTAACAAAATGTGTATTGGGATGAGCCAAAAAAATTCGAATAAATTTTTTCCATAGGTCTACTGAAAACTAGGTTTCTAGACACCTTTAGAGAATTCTCACCAAAAATGAGCTCTTAATTTGAATAGGAAGGTCCTCCGCCATACAATTTTCAATTTTTTCCTTAGTCCAATAGAAGAAAATTCATATCTCCGTTAATGATTGATTTAGCAGCAAAATTCAATAAACCCTTTTGTAGGAAATCATACGCTCTACAAAACAGGTCTCTTAAATTTTTATCATAAATGTAACGATAAAACATTTTAACTAATATTGAAGATTAAAGTTGGATTATTTTTAGACAAATTTCTTTTTGCTTTTGAATTTTATCGCTCTGTCGAATCAATTGAACGCTCTACAAAATCAAATTCAGCACATTAAAATGTTATTTTTAGCCCTAGCTCATGTTTTTTTAGAACCATAATCCGAGTATATGAAAAATCAATATTTCAATTCCTATATTAAATTTTCTCACCTAAATACTAATTTTATATAAACAAATGAGGCTCGGTGTTTCCTATTACCGTTTCTTACGCGATAGGTGCAATTCATAATCCCAGTAGATTAACATTCAACAAAAATTTCAATCTCTTTATACAATATTTTTTTATCTAAATACCAACATACAAATTTTACAGAAGCAGATGAAAATTTTTACATACTACCCGATGTTTTCTTTTAACATTCTTTATAATCTACAACTTTATAATCCATTATCTGAGTAGATTAAAAATCATCAAGTACATTATAAGCCCTTTATTATTTTATTTCACCTAAATACTAACATACCAATTTTATATAAGGGAATAAGTATTTTTACATTATACCGATAATTGTCTTTTAATATTTTATACATGGTACAACTGTATAATCGAAGTAAATAAAAAATCAACAAGTACATTTCAATCCCTTTATTCGATTTTCATTTTCACCCGAATACCAACATATCAATATTAAATAATGAAATGAAAATGTTTACACAGTATCCAGTATTTTCTTAATATTTTTTTACAAGTAGGTGGGTGTAACTTCGCAAAAGTCAGTGTGAACATTAATGAAGCCATCTTGGAAATATTGTATCACCAAAACAATTTTAACAGCCTTTCAACTTTAATCTGATTTGTCACTATTGATATGTTTTGATGCCTATCCCTAAAAAGAATTAGTACAAAAATAATAATCTGTCTATACCATACCGTACACCATAAAACTAACATTAGGAAACATAGTATCTGCGTTTCGCAACATGTCTCATCTTACTAACGTCAATCTAATCTTCCCTTTTTCCGTAACCTACGCCACGAACCTTCTAACAATTACGTCACGAATGATAAATCCCCACTACATGATAGGTAATTAAGAATACAAAAATTTAAAACCTTTCGAAAAAAAAAAACATTAAAACAACGTTATTAAAGGAAATATAAACGTAAAAATATTTACTTATATAAAACGAATGACGTTCCATCATAACAAAAAAACGAGACAAAAAATAGCAAAACCGTTTGATAAGCTGTGAATGTCACGTTTCCTTAGAACCCTCAACATCCCCTGTACACAATCTGTCACAGTAAGCGACACCCCCTCCTTCCATAAATGCGTACATATTTTATGAACGCCTCCGTATAATCACATTAATATTATAAAGGCGAAGGTTTATGAGTGTGTGTGTGTTCATGTTTGATATTTATTCACGCTTAAACCGCTGCAAAAAAATTTGATGATATTTGGTATGGACGTAGCTGATACCCGAGATTAACACATAGGCTACATTTTATCTTGGAAAAAATGTGTACCCGTGGTATGAGCAATTTTGCACTTAATTGAAATTTTTGCTCCCTAGATGGCTTTCCTATGTTTAAATTCGCGCTATATATTCATTAGCCGTCGTTGTTTTTTAACTCTAAAAGAGATCGTACTATGAAGATTGCTAAACAGCAAGAATCTACTGTTCATGCTGAACAGCGTAGATATGCTATCATGAAAAAAGAACTATCATGGCGCCCAAAAACGCATCGGTGGGAAATATTAATAAAAATATAAAGGAACAGTTCCAGGTGAGGTGATGACCTACATGTCAATAGATACGGTGATGTCTGGGGTGCCCTCCCATAAGTTGGTGCTCAAAGTTGGAATGGCTGTCATACTGGTGCGTAACCTGGACGCGCCCACATTGTGTAGAGGCACCAGGTTACGCGTCACAGAGCTGAGACGGCACATCATGTAGGCCACCAGTGATCACTGGAGGAGCCAAAGGAGAGACGGTATTGATACCCAGAATCTCCATAATACTCACTAACTTACCATTCGAGTTCAAGCAGCTTGCAATTTCCTCTGAAGGTGGTTGTTTGCATTAAGATAAATAAAGGTCAGGGGCAAGCTCTAAAAGTAGCCGGCATCCATCTGGCTACCCCCTGTTTCTCCCACGGGTAATTCTATGTGGGTCGCTCGCGTGTGTCGAGAGCCGGAAATAGTTTTATATATGTAGAAAACAATAATTTCTGTAATGGTGTTTATCAGGATGTATTGCAGTACAAAGATTTCTGGCCCTTTACGACCGAGACATATTAAATAAGTCAGCTTGGCCAGTTCTCTCGTTCACAGCCGTCGATAAGTTTAGTTTTCGTCAATTGCCAATCATACTGATTTTTTCGATGCTCAAATTAACATTTTTTTACCTCGAAAAATCTGAATATTTCACTTGTCGGTTAAATAATACAGATTCTAATGTAATTGATAAGCCGCGGCTAGCACCGTGGGGTACAGCTAGTTAATAATATTAATAAATAAATATAAATTTAAAAGAAAACTACACTTTACCCACATACACCACTTAAGTTACTATAACATTTAGTTGTAAAATGCAAAACAAAGAACGCTTATCCGTGTGAAGGAAATTTTACAAAGATCATTTCGCTTTACGTTCTTTGCCCAACATTTTCTTTCTTTGTGTTAACATATGCCCGAAAAGTACAGGGAACAGTGGTATATACAAGAACATATATAATATTAAATAGTAGTAATAATTGAAAGTAAAATTCCAGGCATTTGGCATCGACACTGTTAATATTTTCCTTGCTGCAACCTCATCCAACATGTGATACATACATAAGAGTTCACCGGTAATACCCAGGGGATAAAGTATTAAGAACGTTGAATATCTGTAATATAAATATGAAGAGGTTAATACAAAACAAAATAAAAACAAATGAATCTAAAATTGGCATTTATTTATACCTAAGTTGTCTCGATATAATACAATACGTCGATAAAGCATCCAAAATTATCATTTTTGTCGGAAGCAAATAATATCAACATTTCAAGATAAACTCAAACATTATAACTCTCCTGATGGATGGAATCTGCGAAATGATAAATTCGCTAGCTTTTCCAAATCATAAATTGCACTTTACAAATTTATTATTTTTTAAACTATAATTTATTTTTAGCTTCTTAGTTAAAACAACTGTCTTTAATATGTACAGATGTGTTAACAGTTGCATCTTGATTTCGAACACATATACAAAGATTTCCATTGCATGCGTAGTTCGTGCACTAGCTCTATCTCTCTTACTCTCACACGAAAAAAAATGAATCTTGGCAAATCTAATTAGGACAATCGCATATTTTGATTATATCTTGAATTATTGCGTTGTCATGGGTCTTCGAGGAGTATGCAAAGATTGATTGAAATCTGATCGTTCAAAGTGGGGCAAAACCACGTTCAAAGATTCCGTTACATTCATACATACAGGTGAAACTAATAAAAAGTAAAAAAAACAAACTCTACTTAAGATTCCTAACTTTAGACAAAAATACAGCGTTCATTAACATAAAACATTTAAATAAAATTAATTGTATATTTTTTTAAGTTTGATAAATGTAACCTTAAAACCATATTCCATATAAGATAATTAATTCAAATTATAAGTAATTATATTGAGAATATATTAAATATATTACAGATTTTATGTTCTTTACAGAAAATATTATAATTGTTTGCTTTTGTGGTATTAATTTTTTTTGTTACGAATTTCATAGATTTTTATATGGAGCAAGTTTTACAAAATAATTAGGTTATTTTTGTGTTAAGAGTTGGAATATTGGAGGCCTTACCCACGTATATAATTTAAAACGTATTTATAGTTAAATTTGTATTGTGCTCAACTATTTTCAGAGCGGTCAAAAATGTTGGAGAAGACTGTAATTTCCAAAACAATAATATCACAAAATGTAAAATATAAAATCAAAAGGTTATGAGCTAATGCAATTTACTTCTCCTTTCTCGAGCATATTAAAATATACTAGTGGTCGAGTTTCGACTATATTTTTTAAGTTTCAATATTATTGACTTTTTTTTGCCAAATAGTGTACAAACATTGTAAATTAGCAGACTTAAGGATCGTAAAGTATGACAAATGAAGATTTAAATAAAGGACTCGTGAATGGTATGGAAAAAAATAAACTATTTCCAAAACTTTTTGGTGATAACACTAAAGCAGGAAATAGCGAAATAAAAACGGTTGAGAAATAAAGGGGGTAAGATACTGAACTATTTTCTTTCACCTATTTATATATAGATAAGATTAATAAGTGACGAAGAACAAGAAGTGAGAAAAAAAATGTTGTTTAGATATTACATTACAATTTTAAACACTTGCCTGAGGAATAATAGTTTTTTCGGTACATCTCCGATTAGATTAATCGCGTAATAAGCGTATCTAATAATTTCAGTTATAGACCAGGCTAAGACGCATAGAGGTAATCCAGAACTCGTGGCGGCACCTTGCGTTGATAATAGACCTCCACATACAAGAAATACTCGAGAATAGACTTGCATCAAAACGACTAAAACTCCTGATGGAACTAAGCCGATAGCTGCATGCACTATCTGTAAATTACAAAGAAATTCGCTTTAAAGCTACGCTAATGTAAAACCATATTTATTTACACTATCTAAAAATAATAAAACAAAATCTACTTCTATATAGTAAATATATTGATTTTTTATTAATACTATAGGATTCGGCGTTTGAAGCTCAATGTAATAAAACAAATGTAATTCAATTACAATGTGACCTAAGATGGTAAAATACTATGAACCTAGAAGGGGGGACTGGTTCTCAAGTGCAGAACACACCTACACAGACTACACACACAGATTCGTGCGAACCGATCGATGCGGAGTTTTTTTTTTCTCGAACTGACTACACTGTCGACCTAGCAAGGCCTCCACAGTTTCACCGGACTATATGCGGATGCGAAGCAGAGGACACACTTGTATAACTTTCCATATAAAGAATATTACGATCCGTTTGATGCGATGCGTTCGATACTTACGATGCAAAAATGTGGACGCATAACTTAAATAAAACACTGTTGGTGAAAAAAAAAACAATATTTTCATAGTAAATCTATTGTTTTTAAAACTTGTTTCATTGCATTCTACACACATTCTACATGCATATTACACTCTATAAATCACACGTAATCAATTTTAAAATATTTTCAATGTACAGACACTACAGTTCTATAATTTGATTATTCTTACTAATATTATACAGAAAAAGACATAGGGTACACTTCATCCCAAAAAAAAACTTTTACCGTGGGATAGATCACTTCTACATTCACGCGAGAGAAACCGAGAGCAAAAGCTAGCTAACTAAAAATATTGTTTTCGGAATAACATGCTGTTTTTCTTGTCGACCTTTACAGCGTCACCGAACGATAATAATAATATCCATGTACTATGTGATGTCTAAGTGTTACAACAAACAGTATTTTACACATTTATTTTTACTCCACAGAAATGTTTCTACTTTATCATACAGCAAATTTTATGTACTATATTTATTTATTGCTAATGAATATTACGTTATCTAGGTATACAAATAACCCTTTTATGTTGTGGTTTAATTTATTAATGAAAATTCATATAATTCAAATTATTTTCCGTGACCTTACCATTGTTCTTAGTCTACACTTGCAAGTCATTCGTTAAGTTAATTGACTCTTGGTTAAAGTACATTATTCCGAATTCCTGGATACTTTGTTATCGGTTGGTAATCAAACATTTTCAAAACAGTGAAAAGAGTCACAATAGTTCATATTTTCGATTGTCACATTCTACAATAAATGATTCCGTGTTGAACCTTCAGGACCTGTTGCACGTAGTATCACCTCATCGCATAAGTCTCAGTAATCGCGAGAAATCTAAAGATGCACGGTGCGCAACCATCATCATAGTCAATTACTAATCGAAACCACTGCCTTGAATAATAAATATTAAAAAACATTCGCGTGTATTATTTGTGTATCCTCATTTTATAAACGGCTTGTAGTGTTTTGTAATACTTGAACAGGATACAGAGAATAATTGTGTGTACGTGCACTCGGCAAGGTAGCGTGGGACGACGACCGACTCGGAGGGCTGCGTGCGCGACGTGCGGGGGTTGCTCGCTGTGTCGGGATGCGCGAAGCGCGTGCGGTGCGGCTGGTACTGTTAGACGCGCTCTAATCGTTCGACACGATTGGGTTCCACTGTGCGACACGATGTTTGTCATCGGTGCCACAGGCTTAATTCTACTTTTAGAGACCATATTCTTAGAGTACTTATGTCTTTCCTTAGGCTACATAAAATTCCAATAGAAGCGACATTATATAAACTAGCTTTGTTCAGGAGAATACGCTATCCGCCCAAACAGGAGGGCGGTGTATTGGTGGTCGCCGGAAATTGCTGATCTCCGAGCGGCCTGCTCCGCGGCCCGGCGGCTGTTCGGGCGCAGCCGCCGGAGGAGTCATCGGGACCCAGAGGAGGAAGCCCGACTGTATGGTGACTACAGGACCAAGAAGAAGGTCCTGCAAGTTGCCATTAGTCGGGCGAAGGAGGAGGCATGGGAGGAAATGCTCCAGTCGCTGGAGAGTGACCCGTGGGGGCGCCCATACCGCATGATGCGGGCAAAACTTCGCGGCCGGGTGCCCCCCACTACGGAAACTCTCCAGCCGGAGGTGGTTGAGAGGGTCGTGGGAACTTTGTTTCCCGACCCTCCGAGTATTTTGTCTCCACCCATGCCTCCACTTCAGGCAGCAGTTGCGGAGGGGCTTGTCGACCCTCCTCCTCCAGTAACGGAGGAGGAGACGGGGAGGGCGATTGAGCGCCTCCGCAACAAGCGAAGAGCGCCCGGCCCCGATGGGGTCCCGGGCCGGGTGCTCGCCCTTTCGCTGGGCCATTTAGGGGGGTGGTTTCGGGAGCTGCACAGCCAGTGCTTGTTGGCTGGGCAGTTCCCGAAGCCCTGGAAGCTGGGGCGGCTATGTTTGCTTCAGAAGGAGGGCCGCCCCCCGGACTGCGCGTCCGCGTATCGGCTCCTTGTGCTGCTGGACGACACCGGTAAGGTGCTGGAGAGGGTAATTGCCTTCCGGGTCGTTCAGCACCTAGAGGGGGTGGGGCCGAACTTAGCGGACGCGCAGTACGGCTTCCGGGCAGGGCGATCTACTATAGACGCCCTGACCCTCCTCAAGTCGCTGTCCGCAGATGCGACCTCCCAGGGGGAGAGGGTTTTGGCGGTGTCCTTGGACATCGCCAACGCCTTCAACAACCTGCCGCACGTAGTTATAAGGGAGGCACTCCAGTATTTCGGAGTGCCCCCTTACTTGCGGCGGCTGTTGGAGGCGTACCTGGAGGATAGGGAGGTCGCCTATGTGGACGGCGACGGAAGAATGGTCCGGCGGGAGACGAGGTGTGGGGTTTCACAGGGGTCGGCCTTGGGCCCACTCTTGTGGAACCTGGGCTACGACTGGGTGCTCCGCGGTGCGCTCTCCCTGTCGGGGCTCACCTGATATGTTACGCGGATGACACCCTAGTCGTAGCCCGGGTGGGGATTGGGAAAATGTTGTGCGCCTGGCCACGACGGCCACAACCCTCGTGGTTGGGCGCATACGACGGTTGGGCCTCAGGGTGGCCCTAGAGAAGACCGAGGCCCTTCTATTTCATGGGCCTCGGCGGGGGCCACCACCTGGGGCCCACATAATTGTTGAGGGCGCCCGTATCAGGGTGGGGACCCAGATGAAGTACCTGGGCCTCACCCTGGACGGGCGCTGGCGATTCGAGCCCCATTTCAAGGGGCTCGGACCTCGAATTGCTGGGGCGGCAGGGAGCGCTCGGCCGATTACTACCCAATATAGGGGGGCCGAGCGCCGGCTGCCGCAGACTATACATGGGGGTCGTGCGGGCGATGGCCCTCTACGGGGTACCGGTGTGGGCCGACGCCCTCGGTGCCGCCAACGTGCGCGCGCTGCGGGCAGCGCAGCGCATTGTGGCACTGAGGGCGATACGGGGATACCGCACCGTGTCCTCGTCGGCGGCCTTCGCGCTCGCCGGCTCCCTGACCTGGGAGCTGGAGGCGAGGGTGCTTGCCGCCGTGTATGAGTTCACGGCGGCAAGAAAACGTTTAGGGGAGCCTCCGGCTCTCAGGGAGATTATAGTGAAAAGACGGGCAGAAAGGAAGGAGGCCCTGGAGAGGTGGAGGCAGGACTTGGCGGACGCGCGGTATGGAAGATATACCGTCGACGCCGTCCGCCCGGTCCTGCCGGAATGGTGCAATAGGAAGTGGGGCTCCCTGACGTTTCGGCTGGTGCAGGTACTCAGCGGCCATGGCTGTTTTGGCTGGTACCTGCACCAGATCGCTCGCAGGGAGCCCACCGCCGCATGTCAGGAGTGCGGCGCTGAGGAAGATACCGCGCAGCACACTCTATCTGAGTGTGCTGCGTGGGGAGAACAGCGCCGCGCTCTGACTGCGGCGGTAGGTGGTGACTTGTCGCTGCCGAGCGTGGTTGTGGCCATGCTCGGCAGCAAAGAAGCATGGATGGCCATGGCCTCCTTCTGCGAGGAAGTTATCTCGCAGAAGGAGGCGGCGGAGAGGGTCCGAGAGCTGGACCCTCTTAGCGGCCCTCTCCGCCAAAGGAGGGTCGGTGGAAGGAGGCGGCGCTTTGTCCGCCTCCTTCCACCTCCTGTAGCCGGACCTGATGAGGTGGGCCGGGGGGCCCATCTCCTCCTTGCACAGATCCGGCTGAGGAGGGGAGGTAGCTGGTTGTGTACCCAGTCTACCTCCCTATTAGGACGGAGCCCGGCGGCCTTTCGCCGGGCTGACCGATGGGGCGGCATGGTGATAGCCCAGCACGATCCCATGTCGCCCCAACCAAAATCGGCGGCCGGTACACCGTGGGGTTTTAGTCCGTGCGAGTCGGACATAACCCACTCTCTCCCCCGGGAGGGTGGGTATCCATAAAGGATTTCCCCACGTAAATAAAAAAAAAAAAAAAAAAAAAAAAAAAAGGAGAATACGCTATAAGAATAGATAAGAATACGATAAGAATAATACGATAAGAACTACACGGCTTATCTAAATTAGAAGTTGGTTCTTTTATCTTATAATACTCCTAAATATTATAAATGCGAATATTTCCTATTCTTAGACTGCAAGTAAAATATGCTTAAAAACGTAATTACATGTCATTCTTTGGAATTAGTTCTATATTATTAATCTGATAACTACATTAAAATGGTTCGAATCATATGGGACACGCGTTGTAAGATGACATTTTTGATTTTTTTCTATACATACAAATAATTATTAAAATGTTAATTTATGTAACAAATACAAATGGGTCAATACATTGCGACAGTACTTTAGTCCAACACTTCTTGGAGCAAATAGTAATAATCAGTGGACTTGTCATATCCCACTATCATCAAGAAATTTACAGCCATATTTTACTTTGTTTCATATTATTACCATCAGCAGTCTTTCCATCAGTATTTTTGAGCTCAGCACTTGTACTTTTATAGTTGACCGGCCCTGCCAGCGGCTCCGCACGTTTGGTTATTGTTAGTATATTAATTGTTGGCGTTACTATAGTAAGTGTTAAAAATCTCCTTGTATTTTAAGTTAAAAATTTCTTTTGTATTTTTGTATTTAAAAATCTATACTTTAAAAAGGACATATTCTATGTAAATAATTCTAAAAGGGCAATAAACGCGTACAAATTTGCAAATCTATTATTTTAATTTATAATTTAGTGTAAGTCTACAATAGGTATGTTGCAATAAATTAAAATATACATGCATATAAGTTCTCATAACGATCTGTTGAGCATTACATAGGTCTCAAGCGCATCTAGTTCAGTCAAGAGGTTAATACATAACAACGTAAAATATTATTATAGGAATTTAAAATTCACATTTATTAATTGTTGAGTTGTCTCGATAGTATATGTACAATATAATATGTTTTTAATAATTATGAGTCAAGTAGATATTTGACTATTATATTAAGTAAAAAAGGGATGTGGCAGTATAGCCGCCACGTTGCTAATTTCAGAAGATTTCATACATGTAATAAAGATATGATTCGGATTGTGTAATTTTGCAAAAGCTTTGACTGCTAATTTACGAAAACCTATTTATTTGAATTGAGCGTACATACAGTTTAAAATGACCAGACAATTAAAATTAAATTGTTACTGGATTAATAAAATAAAAGTTAAAACCTGAAATGAACAATAGTCGTTGAATAATAAAGTAATAGACAAAATTAGACTCATAAATATCCACCTCATTATGTATTAGTCAGTTATAATTAGCTCCAGATAACATTTGATCACCACCACCTGGTCGCCGAGTGTTGGGTGATCGCGTATTTTAGTTGAATGATTCGCCTCATGCAGTATTTATTTCTGTCATATCGAGTATGTATGTTATAGAAAAAATACCTTCGTTGTATATAAATAATTCGTATTAACATTTATTTATAATGGAGCATCAGTTTCCATATAAATATCATTTCTCGGCGCAGATGGGCGCTCTAATAATAACTACTAATTATAAGAAATATCGAGTCGTCACAATAAAGAGAAAAAATAATATCAACAAGAAAAAGGAAATAACGAAAATAGCAAGACAGATATTTGATAACATCGAAACAATTCTGAATGCAACTATACTCCAAACTAACACGTGTGTCGGAAATGTGTAATAGGGGTCGACGAACACGCGCGGGCGTACGCCTTTTCACTACCGCCACGACGCGTCCCTCTAATACCTACATGTATGTTATACGCATCTACTTCAGAGCAATTGAAAAGTTTGACATGGACTATATAAATGTAATTAAAAAATGAATTAATTAGACTTATTTATAACAATAGTTGAATACATATTTAACAGTACCTGTTATAATTAATGGCTAATTAACTAATTAAAGTAGTTTACACTTTATAATTTAACATTAAAACATGTTTTAACAAGCTCTATTAGATTATTAAGTTACCTCAAGTATTGCAGCATTTTGAAATATAACCACAGTCCATTTGATTTCAGCCCAAAATGTGTCCAAAGTACCACGATTCAGGAAATGTGCAAAAGATTGCCAAAGTAAATAAGACCACCTGAAAATTTTCATCAGAGTTTCTCTTTTATATTCTTAATGTGGTTATGAGTGACTACTTGATTCTAATAATAATTTGATGGTTGGACTGCAGTGTTCCTAAATCTATCTAGTAGTCACAAAGGAGTTGATAATAAAAATATCTTAATAACAAATGGTATTTACATACAAATGATCCAATTAAAAAAACTTTTGAAATTATTTATGAATATTTCGTAATATGTTAAACAAAATAGAATTAAATTACAAGACTAGTACTATAAGATAGAATTATAAGACGACCTAACATTAAATTATTACCTAATATTATTGCCATACTTCTTCAACCTTATGTCTCAAATCTCTTCATTTTGCAGTGGCTGTTATACTTAAGGTCCTGTTATTACCTTAACTATTACAGGTAATTTGTAACAGAAAACTTTAATATAACTACCATTACATTATTAAAAGCTGTGGATATTTTACAAAAACATTTCTGTTGTTGCCTGACATTTATGCATTTGACTTCTTCTTTGTAAGGCACCACTTGGATTCTAAAGAATGTATATATATGTATATCAACTTCTTAGGTTATTTGAATTTCTAAGAAATTGCAATGACAATCTGTCTTAATTAAGTAGTAACATAAAACTGAGAATGTCATAATCAAAGATATTCTTGATCATAAGGAGGTTATTAAGGGGTAAGACCACTGCAGACATACAAAAAAAATCTTTTTATGGACTTAAAAAATACCTTGATGCCAGAAGTAAGTTAACAGGGAAATTAATTGTTGAATTGAAAATCTAATATAGTTTAGCTATTGGTCTTAACCCGGGCAGTGTTGAAAAAATGAGAAATTACATCTGGGCGACTTCTTTTCATAAATTTACAACTGATGAGAAACCATAGCCACCAGAAGTGTTCAGAATCCTCAGGCCTCTAGAGGCTGCTCCTCCCGCAGCGCCGGTGACGTTGCAATGTCAAAATAGATACAGAAATCCGGAAAATTTACACAGAATTACAAAATTTTAGAAATTCAAAAAGGTGGGACCTCCGCATCTTTTCCTTTTAAAGAGGGCTAGTACAGATCCCCCTTCCCTCCATCTCCCTCCATACCTTCCATTCGACGGACGCCAATGGAAAGTCGTTCCTAATATACCTAAAAATATGTTCAATAAATACCTCAAACTTTTTCTTAAAAAAAAATCACAAAAATACCCTTCTTTATAGGTCCTCAACAGTGGTGTTACCCCTTAAAACTTAAAAATGTAAATAAATTATTTTTTTCAAATAACACTACACATATTATATATACTTTAATAACATAAGTGTAAAAAACAAGTAATTTACTTACCCTAAGGATTGAATACTATTATAGGCAACAAGATATAACTTTCCAAGCGTTGACGGACCTGAAGTTTTACTTTTTATTTTATCAGACATAATCAAATTTTATTAGACTATCCCACTGATAAATTGTAATACAGTAATGACTAACAATAACACCTATATTATTAGATAACTTAGAGAAATAGTAAGTAATAATACAACCAAAAACGACGTTAACTGATGGTTAACTGAATACTACCCTTTGATACTACCACAGATTAGAATACTACTAGGTGATAGGACTGTTAGAAATATCGACATTTATTATTAATATTTTCTAGAACGGTATATCGACAGTTCGAGTCGCTATTTTTTGAAATGCTTTTCTTTCAAATTTTATATCGTAAATTATTTAAACCACAAAATTATATTAAACTTAATTTCCTCTATTTTTTTACACTACATTTATTTTCCTTTACTCCCTCGTTTATTTAATGGCTTATTCCCAACCCTCGACTGTTTTATTAAGACCCACATCTCAAGATGCCGTATTATGTTTTTAATTTCACATCGTAATTGTAAATTTCATGGTATAGTAAAGTAAAAATCACACAATTAGAAAAGTAATTCAAAAAAACAATTTACATAAAAATAATGACATTACAATACATAATTTATTATTTTTTTTAATTTCGTAATAAATCCGGTGTTTTGTTAAGCTTATGATGACATCAGTCTGTTGACTTGTGCCTCAAAAAGACGACATTTGTTTGTATGGGACTTAAACATTTATGGTTTTGGACAGTCCAAGTATTAAGACACTAAATAATTGTTTATAGGTGTACCGTTGTGGTATAAATGTTTTCATAATTTTTGTTACCTGGTACCTAATCTACTAGTAGTAATCAGACGGACAGACATATAAAACGACGAGTATTTAAAAACAAGTTGCTGCACATTACTGTACATTACAGTAAAAAACAATTACTAAAAAGGTCCCAATTGCACCAACGTTCTTAGGTGAAATTTAAATGATATCACATTTAAGCCTCATTCTATCTATGTTATCTGTAAAGATTTGATATAGATATGTTGATGATTTAGCTTAAATACTGATAAGAACATTGGTGGAAGTGGGCCTTGGAACTATAAGCTAACATTTTTATACATCTACACATATAACAAAATTTAAATGTACTGTTTGTAATGTCAAAATATTAGCGTTTTACTAAACGGACATAAAAGTATATACGGTATTTATAACGAAAAATATAAACATTTTTTTTTAAGTTTGGTCAGTCTGTTTGTTCCGGACTAATCTCCGAAACGGTTGGGCCAATTTAAAGAGGACTTTCAGTAGCAAATAGCTGAAGTTATAAGAAGTGAACTTACATACTTATATACTTAATGAATGTATATTATACACAGTGAATAATACTGGATACCAAGAGGGACACGACAAAGTAGAAATACTTTTGAATCGATTTTACTTTCCATAAATACTTTTACTCATATATATACTTTTTAACAGGTATCGGTAAGAATCAAACACTAATGTAAATAAAATTGAATTCTTTTTGTTTGTCATCGTACTTCAAAAATTGCAAAATGCTATAAATTAAAATTGTATTTTGGAACAATATCGCACCGTCCTAATGAATACGATTTGTCGTATTTAGGAGCTTAACGAAATATAATTGCTGTAGCTATAATTGTATTTCGCAGTAATCACTGAAGTTCAAGAATTTTGTAACAAAAAACTTTAACCAATGAAATGCATTATATGTAATACATATAGTTTGTATTCATTTAAGATTTGACATATGGTTTTAATAACCAATCACAGCACCTCATTTGATTCCATTTACAAACCAGTGAAAATATTGTTTAGTTTACAAACTTAAAAATTGACACCTATATTAATGAGGATATTGACGCATTTTTTAAGAGATGTATAGCATGGAAATCGTATTTGTACTTAGTAATCCCAGTTTTCTCTTGGTCTATATAAGAAGAAGTATGGAACAGAATTCATATTCATTTCGCAAGGCCTTTTGAAGGTACTTACTAGCTAATTTTATACTGTGTACTATCCAAGTAGATCAAAGTACAACCCTATGAAACATATAACACCAATGAATCTTTGTTACACCTTATAAGAAATCTTTTGTACGTTTAATTTACCTCGAATAATTGTTTCACACTCAACTGGCTCACAATCCACATCTTACGAATTTAAAGAACTCTGTAAGAATCAAGGTATACTATATATCACATTGTTTTCATATCACTCTGGCTACAATGATTTAACAGAAAGAATGGTAAGCACTTTAAAGACAAGAATGACTATTAACAATGGAAGTGATCTTGAACACCATTTTTTTATAATTTGTATTTACATGCAGGAATACTCCGCACAAACATTTCGCTTGCCCAAAATATGTCTAATTTTCGTTCAGATAAAATAAGAGAACAACAAATTCGACAGGTGAAGACAAATATTATGAATTCCGATCCAACTTACCTGATCGCTGTCTCAAAGTTAGTATAAACGTGGTAACGTTTGTGGGAACGTCGACTCGAAATGGCGTTCCACAGGGTTCCATTTTAGGGCCGTTTCTGTTTTTGGTATATGTAAATGATCTGCCGCTAGTGGTTGATAATTGTGCTGATATGGTTCTTTTCGCGGATAACACTTCGTTTATATTCAAAGTAAAAAGAACATATTCCGAGTCTAGACATCTAAATAATACCTTAAATAAAATTTCAGATTGGTTTGCATTAAATAATTTATTGCTAAATGCAGATAAAACAAAATGCATAAGGTTTACCTTACCTAACGTTTCATGTATTGATAGCAGAATAGTTATCGAAGGAAATCTAGCTGGGTTAGTGGACAATACCGTGTTCTTGTGTATAACACTTGATTCTAAATTACAATGAAGTCCTCATATTAAAAAATTGGCAGGAAAATTAAGTTCTGCTACATTTACAGTTCGAAAGATTCGGCAACTAACAGATATTGCCATTGCTAGGTTGGCCTACTTCGCTTAATTCCATAGTGTAATGTTTTATGGTATTTTACTGTAGGAGACAGCAGCTGAGGTAGGCACCATATTTTTACTACAAAAACGGTTAGTTAGAGCAATTTATGATATGGGGCCTCGCGAATCATTAAGTTCCAGGAGTTCGGTATCCTAACTCTGCCCTCCCAGTATATATTTGAAAATCTAATGTACGTCCACAAAAACTTATAGATAAGCTAGATTTCATAAAGGACCGACATAATCAAAATACAAGGAATAATAACAAATTGGTCATTCCATGTTTTAGGCTCTCTAGGACCAGTAACAGTTTTTTAGGTAATAGTGTTAGGTTTGATAACAAAATTCGAAAGCATATTACCGATTTGCTGGACACTAAGTTCAAGCAATGTGTCAAACAAGTTTTAATGTCTAAAGGCTATTACAGGGTGCATCAATATGTGAACGATGGTCACATCTGGAAATGACGTCCTCTCTGTCCCTCAACCAAAACCGAATGTAATTATCTATGTTTATAACTATGTTTTAAAAATATGAGGTATTAGATGTTTGATGAAAAGATAAGCCAGATCTATTTCTTACCAGTTCTTCTTGATAACTACGTTACTTTCCGAATCGGAGGTAGCTTTGACGTTCATAAACGCCTTTTCAGGACCTAAACTGAATAAAGTATTTTTGATTTTGATCATCCAAGTAAAGATGCTGACAGAAAACCACAATAATGAAAAAATAGCAAGATGCTACTGTGAGAGTAAACATAGATACTCATATATCGTTTCAACACCAGGTGGGTACGAAAAGCAAAGCCGTCCGTCATATTAGACCTCGAGCTTCGCCTACATCTTCATACCTTCAAATGCACTGTGAATTCTCCTGTCGATCAGTTGTCATTTAAAATAAAATATGTTTTATTTCACTATTCTCATGTAATTTTTTCACACGAGTCTATTTCTACTATCAACCTTAATTCTGACACAAGTTTCAGCTGGTAAATTATAACGTCAGGAAAAGAATAGAATTTTTATACAATACAAAATTAAAGGTAGTTTGCTTTTATATCTTTTAGTTTTCTTATTAATTTGTACTTATGCTATTATTTTAGATAATTTGGGTTAATAAACTCGCTTAATTAAATTATTCTTTACATGGAACAGCTTCCCTTTAGAATATTTACAGCCTCCGCCACTGGTATTTAATAAACTAGTGTTATGTATGAAAGAGTCTATCGGTTCTTGCCAAAATGTAATAATATGAGTAAAAGCAACATGCATAGACAAATAGAGTTAATTGATGAAATTAAAAGCTTTAATAACGAAATATCGATATCAAAAGTAAAGTACTAAATTACTATAAATATCGATACTTATTACGTGTCTCTATAAAGTATTTTATTTGACAATTATTTGTTTGTGAATTATATGTATTATGTATATAGGTAGGTACCTATACAGTACATACAGATGTATAAATCATATCTCCGCTTTTCAGTATATATATGTATTATCTATGTCTCCGCTACTGCGCTAGGAGTAATATTATTCTGTGCTCCGCTAGAAGTATTATTATTCTGTGATTATGGTTGACTTGTGTGATTGATACCAATTGATACGCCGCTAGGAGTAATATTATTCTGTGCGTAGTAGTTTGTGGTAGTTGAGTTAGGCCTAGACCTACAATGATACATAAATTTTAATTTTTTTATTGACTTCCTTAGCGAATAATTAAATTGGTCAGTTCCTTGTTTTTGTTACAGAATACAGTGACAACAGATCCCAACAATAATTTCTATTATAATTCATTTTAACTTTTTTTTACAAATTTTAGCTTATTTGTGTCTTTGCCATGGAATACGATAACGATGAAAATACGTGGCGTGAACCACCTTCTCATAAAACTGAAGGTACTAAATGTTATCCCATTCCAAGAAGATCTACCACAATGGCAGTAATTGTACTAGGCTTAGCAGTTTTAAGCTGTCTTTTTGGCTATTGTGTACTAAGTGAATCTCTTCCATATGAATCCAAGACTCTTCGTGTTGTTGTTATAGTAAGTACTTAGAATCAATAACAATTCCAATCTAGGTTTATAAAACTTCTATTTTATTTTTCATATTCTACAAACACTGTTTATATTTCTATGTTATGGATATATTTATATTGTACTAACAAATGTCTGCAACTTCATACATGTTAAAAATGTATAAGAATAAAAAAAGGCCTAAGATCACCATATTTTTTAATATAGCATTCTGGGATAATGTACCTTCATATTAATGAGATAATTTTATACATTGTGTTAGTTGTTTTTGGAGTACCTTAAAAAAAAACTTTACCTCTTTAATATAGTAGTGGCTGCTGTGATGGTTGATTTGACATTTGTTTGCTCATGATGTTTAATGTAAACTAATAACTAGGTTTCAAGGAGCGAATTTCTGTTCTTTATTGTTTATAGTGACTTGCAGTTACTCCTAAAAATATTCTATGCTTAACTATATATATCCAGTTGTCAAAATGGCCAACATAACATACTCCTATTATAGTATATTTAAATGGGAGTATAATTGAATAGTTTTACAAGATCTTTAATGCGTTATTTGTGTCATTTAACATTTAAAAAACATTAAATCACCAATTGCATCGAAAGAAATAGGTACTATTAGATACAGATTATCATTTCTATAAATCTCTATCAAATTGAATAAAATATATTATATAATAATATTTGTTGTAATAAAATGCATATTGAAATAATATAAAATTAATTACAAAACATCATAAATGTTGAAAATAATTGTGTTGTTCAGATTTTTTTTTTTTAAATATAATTACAGATCTTAACTTTATTTGTATTTGTAAATGGCTAATGTGTTTTTTTTTAATTTTGTGTGACAGTTTTTCCGTCATGGAGCTAGGACACCAATACAAAGTTACAAAAGTGATCCATTTAAAAATTATCAGTGGTCTGATGGACTCGGAAGTTTAACTAATGTATGTATTACTCAAAATCTATTTGTATCTATATGTATATTTTAACTGTGAAGTATAAAAGTAAACAATATGTAAGTAAAGAATATGACTGATTCTAAGTGGTCTGTGCAGCCGATATTGCTGACCATAATGCAGCCTGTAAGAGCAATGCTACTTTGTCACCAAAATTTTTCACAGTTTAAACCTGTGATCAAAGTTTTATAAGTCAAACATTAATTCATATATTTTTATCTTAAGGTTTATAATTTTCATAACTAAAATTTTAAACACTTCACTTTTTACAGACTGGAAAACTTCAACTCTATGAACTAGGTAAGAAAATTAGGAATTATTATGCCAATTTCATACCTGAAGAATATTATGAAAAAGATGTATATATCCAGAGCAGTGATAAATCGCGTTGCATGGTGAGTGCTTATACATTCCTGGCTGGACTTTACCCACCATCTGAAAGGCAGATGTGGCATCCTGATATACCTTGGCAGCCTATTCCTGTACACTCTCTTCCACGTGAACTTGATAATGTAAGTCGTTGTATGACCTATAACTGTAATAATGTAATATATGGTTATACTTTTTTGTCTTTTTTTGTAGATAGTTGCTGGAACTAAACCATGCAAGCTTTGGAAATCTATGTATGATGAGCAGCTAGCAAAATGAATGCAGACCCTAAATTCTCTGATTTATTTGATTATTTGACTAAATACACTAATCAAACTGTTCATAGCATTGTTGATGTCGATTTTTTGTATAGTACTCTACAAACAGAACAGGAGGCAGGTCTCAAGCTCCCTGATTGGACCAAGAATGTGTTCCCAAATAGAATGAAAACACCATTTATGCTTAGTTTAGCTATGTTATCTTATAATGAGACACTACAGAAGTTCCAAATTGGTAAGCTAGTTTTTTTTGTATAATTATGAGAAATATAAAAACGGAATGTTGCTTATAGAAACTATATACATCACAAGAAACCGCAAAATACCATAACTAATTCTCCATGATTACGAAATGACATAATTAAAAATATAAATTGGAGACATTTTGTTAATAGCTAAAAATTTGTTGATATCTCAAAGACATTGACCGCTGTCACCTAGAGCAGATAAGCCTGTGCTTTAGGTAACATTCAGCTGAGATTTAGTCAACAACTTCAATTGATGTATTTATTTATTACTCTTAATTTCAAGATAAAATCTGAATACTAGTCATCTAAATATTTTCAAGCCATATGAAATAAAGAAAATTTATGAATTCATATAAAATACAGTCAAAAAGAATCATAAAAATAATTTTCCTAATTTTGGGTCATCTTTGGATTTATTTGATTTCTTCATCTTTTGTGAAATATATATAAATCTTATACAAATATATTTAAGACATGAATTAAAAATATTGAGTCTTCATTTCAAAAGACCTTCATGTTGTTTATTTAAATCATATAATATTTTATAATGAAAGAACCATAGAAATAGAAAAGTATGCCTAAGAATTATACACCATATGTTATTCTATCTATAAAACAAAGTTTATTTCCATTTTATAGGACCTTTTCTTCGACAAATAACGCAATATTTTGAAGAGGTAGCTAATTCTGTTAATACAGACTTGACGACACGTACACTTTATATATATTCGGGTCATGATGTCAATGTTGTATCGTTATGGCACGCATTAGGTTTCGAAGAACTGCTAGAACCTGAATATGGTGCAAGCATCGTTCTAGAATTGCATGAAGATGTTGAACAAAGTAGTTTCTTTGTTAAGGTTAGTTTATATTCTGTTTATCTATATATATATAAATATATGTTGATACGTCTGAGATCTGAGGTTGAAGCGATGATGGCTTAATGATGGGTGAGTTTTGTTCAAATGCTTGCTAATGAACCAAATCTTCCAGTGAAGGAAATGGTGGTTGTGTATTTCAAAGCTTGTCTGGCTGCCTACCACCCTCAAGCTGAACATCAGGCGCGAAGGTGTGTATCAGTAGCTATACTTGAGAGCCAGTTTAGCGTGTTTATCATCTTAGACCACAAAAGTACAAAAAGGGACAAGCGAAATAACTTTAATAGAAATGGTAATTTTCCCGGCGTATAGGTCAAATATATATTAAAGCGACTGAAGCTGCGAGCAAAAGCTAATTTATTATAAACAAGATCTGATATCTGTACGACACAATAGATATTTTTTGTAAGGATATTGAAAATTCTTAATGATCGCTAATCTTCTAGTTTGGCTTGAAGTCACAACATATGCATTTGCGCAGTTATTGTCAAAAAGAGTATTATTTATGAAACAAGGCTCATGCTCTTAAAGAGCAATCTGTATTTTTTTTACTTTGCAGCAACTTCAGAATGAACTAGAACTTGACAATACTTGTGAATGTATCATGTTAATAATCTGTTTCAGGCATTTTATCGCAACAATACTAAAGTCGATGTACCAATGCAGCTAAAACTATCATTTTGTGATGATATATGCGGATATGACCAATTCAAACAGCATGTCAGTAAATTGATACCTACGGATTGGGATGTAGAATGCCAGAATGTAACACCGTGAGATAATAACTATAATTCATTTTAGCGTAATTATATATGAGCCAATAAAATGCCAAAATCGATGTAATTATTCATTATTCCACTACATAAAAATGTACATATACATTGTAAGAGCCTAAGAGAATAGTAATATTGTTGTACGTACCTACCTAAATGAATATAGCGGGAAACATATATATGTATTGTATAGGATATTTGACTCTTTTCTATTGTTTTAGTAATCCTTAAAAAATATCTAAACTATCCTTAGTGGCAAAAACTTCTGAAATTAGAAATTCACATGTGAATTAACATCCGCCATTTTGTAAAACTTAAAATTACAAATTCACGTGTGAAACGATAGCCGCCATTGTGTAACGTTATATACATTACAAAGAAAATAGATTATAAAACAGATCACACGATTCTTTATATGTTACACCGTTTCCAAATTAAAAAAAATGATATTCCAATCTCTATGAGTATTGTTCTGACCATAAAAATATGGTTACTTTATCTTTGTACAGTCCGATGCAATTTCTGTTACGACTATACTACGTAGAAAATACACTATTAGGTATCTGCGGTTCGTAGCATATAACCCTCGCGTTCTCTCTATCACCCGCGGTTGCCATTCACTGTGGGCATGCTTTTATTGCAGTTTCATTTATTTAAACATTAATACTTACCCATTTAAGTATTTTAGTTACGTTGGGCATTTAATGTAGATCATGGTGGTAGGACTATTTCGAAGTCTGCCTGGTTAGCTGCCATCCTCAAGTTGAAAATCCTGTCGCTAAGCACCTGTTAGTATGTTCCGGCAGCTGCATTTGAGAGCCAGTTCCTCTAGGTATAATTCGTCATTTAACGACAAATGATACTGTGATAAAACGCTAAAACCTATAATGTATTTAAAAAATTGCCATTCACAGCATATCATTTCAACGAATATCTTAAAAGATATCACATTTTTTAAATTACAGTTTAACAAAAAATGTCTTTAATGACCTGTAAATATCAAAGCGCGAAAGTGTGCATCTATATGATTTAAATACTTATGGCGTCATATTGATACAAATCATCCATACGAAGTATGACGAGTCGCTAGTTTTTTTTTCTTCATAAAATGCATTTTATTTTCCTTCAATCTCTTAGTCAAATTACCTTGCATCCAATTCAATTTTTAAACGTATTTTCTAAAAAAGAAGTTATACGTAATATCTGTATAATAAAAAACAAGGTTTTCAGAATTCTTTATTCCAAAAACGTGTGCGTGTCGGGACGCCTGACAGAAGTGATAAACTAACCTAATCTAAGTTAAACTATATAATATTGAAATTGTTTAACTTGAGAAAAGTTTCGGTTATTACTTATTTTTTTTGTATATTAATATGATAATGTATGGAACGGTTATTTATTAATAAAATCTTTTATTGATTATGTAATATATTTTATTCTTAGATACAATATTTGAATTTGTACATTAGAATTTTATGTATGTAAATTATTAGTATAATTATTTAATCCGATAAAAGTAACAATTGGCTTATCCTATTCTTCACTTCCCTGTCTATGCCACTGTCGTTTTGGATTAATGAACCGAGGTACCGAAAATTGGAGCAGGCTGGTAAGGCTACACCGTTTAAAGTAATAGGACAAAAACTGGATGGACCCGCGAAGTAGCAGAACAAATGTTCAGTTTTTATCCTACTAATCCTTAAACCAACATTCTCCAGATTTTCTCACCATATCTCTAGCCCACTCTGGGCCGCGGCAGCATTTAAAATGTTAGGCTCAGTTTTCCATTAGCGTCCGTCGAGTTGGCAGTTGATATTTTTTTTATAGATAGATTACATTAATATAAGAACACACACAAAGTTTCACCATGCGGAGACGCGTAGTTTTTGAGAAAAAAAATATTGAAAATCAATTATTTTTACAATATTTACGTAATTTTCACCACAGATTATAGCGAAATATCGCCCTTGAACGTTTCGTTTTACTTACGGTTATGTTGTCATAAGTTACGTGAAATTTAATTTTTTATAAATTTTCATAAATATTTATTTTTTATACTTGTTTCAATAGTTTTCATACACACATATATTTTACAGTTTATGTATATTAAATTACAGCATTATTTTCATTACGAACTATAACAATTAAAATGTGTAGAGTTTATGATTCCTAAAGACGTTTAACCGGCTTGTGAAACGAAACGTAAAACTGACGCCATTTTTGTTGTTATTGAGATAACAAATAAAATAGGTTAGGTTCGACTTATGTTAAAGAACCTGTTTGAATGACCCCGACTCCACCTGGGACTAGTTTGTCCTACCCCTAGGGTGTTTTTAAAAAGCCGGAGACGTTGCAGAGTCAAAATAGATACAGAAATTCGGAATTTTTCCTCGGAATTAAAAGTTTAAAAACTCGAAAAGGTGGGGGCTCCGCAACTTTTCCTTTTAAGGGATGTTAGTACTGATCATCCCCTTCCCTCCCATCCCCCTCCCCACCGTCAATTCGACGGACGCTAATGGAAAGTCGTACCAAATGTTATTATAAGCATAATACTCTGCATATTTTATTTAACTTATATTTGCTTATTTTACAAATATAAGTTACTATGTTGTATAATGTTATTAAAATATATTAAAGCTGGCAGCTAACTTCCGAGCCGCTAAAAAATTTGCATCGGGCTGCACCAATTTATTATGTACTTCCTACTTTATGGACGTTACGAAGTTAACTTTTTCTCATGTAATCTTAAAATGTATACTATATTCATAATACTCATATAATTTAGATTTTTCTTTAACTTATACTTGCTTAACTTATAAATATAAGTTACTATGTTGTATATTAGTATTAAAATATGTTAATGTTTGTAAAAAAATATATTATACCTAGGAAAAACTATAATGTTATGTTAACATAATGTTACAAAATGTGTGTCATTGTTAATGATTTAAGTGCGTAATTTTTTCCAAATACGTAATATTTGATATATTTTGCAAGTTAAATTATTAATACTTATGTGATGTGTACGTACTTGATAATTCTGTATTTGTATCCACGAAACAATATTCTGCAAGTAAGTTTATGTAATACCTAGTCTTACTTTTTGTTGTTTTATTATCTTTGCTGTTTATACTGTTAGCTTTATTCTAAGGGTACTCCGGAGAAGCTGAGAAGGCCCATTCACGTCAGGCCGATAGCGTGAGTCAGTTCGAAAACTCTCCTCTTACTTCCGTGCTTCGAAAATATAAAATATTGTAAAAGGTTACAGTCTACTTTATAAATATTCATGGGCCTGCACACAACAACTTTCTATAGCTTAATCAAGATCGGACAAATGGTACCCGAACGCATACAGGGCAATTAATATACATGTTCATCAAATTACTAATGAAATAATAAATTATGTACAAGTATGCAAACTGCGTTTTATTTTTAGTTTTAGTTAACAAACGATTTGGTGATTACATTGTGTCGTCTCGAACAAATGACATTTTTTTTTCGAACTGACTACACTGTTGGTTTGTTAAGGCTGCTACAGTTTCACCACACTACTAAGGGGAGCGCTTAAGGCCTTAGGCCACCCTAGAAACTGAAAAAATAGGCTTTTTGGGGATTTTTTTCAGAAAAACTACAAAATAAATCAAGATAACAGAAACGTGATTTTATTATCTATATCAGTGACTGCTTACAATATTTTTTTTAATATAGCGATTAATTACAAAATGGCGGCTATGCAGCGTTTTTGCGACGACGTTTTTTTTTCGGGGTCCGCGGCCGGACTAACAGCTCCTGTAATTTTTAAAATAATAATGAGCAAATGAATTTCCCGATTATATATAGTAATTGCTATAGAAGTACGTAGGATTTTTGCGATATATTGATTTTTGGCCAAATGGCGTCCTTCTAAAGTGAAAAGTGACAAACTTGCCTGAAAAATTGTCAGATAATTGTTAATAACAAATAAACTACGCAATATAAAAAAAATCCTACGTACTTCCATAAACAATGTATATTTCAAGATATTTTCAAAATTTCAAGTTAATCAGTTGAAAATTGCTTGAGTTAAGAGTCCAGCCATCTTGAAAAATACAGTATTGAGATAAACGCGTTAAAAGTTTTGAATAGTAGAAAATCATGAATAATTTCACAATACCTTTAATCTGTGATGCCTGCACCATACAATTGGCCTTGCAGATTATCTTCCTGCTCTTGCATTTCTTTTCTGCTTGATCTTGACGCGATTCTTGCCTTTTTTATCCGGTCGGACAGCAATCTTTATGCGCTGTTTGTCGATCTCCAGGCACATTTCGTAGCTGTTCGGGTCGATTTCCAAGTTCATTGCTTTGATTATGTGCAAAATTAAAACAAACCCGTCATTGAACACACAAACTGCAATATCCGTGACTACAGCCAAGATTGTTTTACCACTTGAAATAGATTTCGGGGCCAATGCCCACACAGTGGAATCGAAGCTTTCATTATTGTTTTGTGTGTAACCACCGATGCACCGACTTAGAAGATCTTCACTGGTCAGTTCTTCATAGATTGGTTTGATAGCTTCATAGACTTCATTTGCAAGAGTTGGCTTATGTTCGTACTCATCCAAAGTGTTTGTAGCTTTAGCGCGTTGCCATGAGCACCATGAAAACTCTCCAATAGGACATTTGTCGTGCTGCGGTTTATCATCAGTAGATAATTTGTGATCCAGTGTAGCCCATATACTGCTTCTCAGGTTCTTAACTGAATCACTGTTTCTACGAATCGCTAATCCATAATAAATAAATAGCTCGTCTATAAGTTTCCCAGTCAATTTGCCCCTTCCACCGAGACCTTTTGTCTTCTTTTTCAATTTACGTAGTCGGGTGCCCATTCGCTTTTGCACGTGATCTATGCACTCTTTCTTGAGTACTGTGAAATCCCCATACGGCTTAGCATCTGTAATGCCTTTGAAAGTCTTAGAATCACCGTCACCAATGTAGTGAGTATATTTGAGCTGATGCAAAGTTTCAGAGCGGCGAAACATCTCAACAACTGAATCGACTTCCATTTTTCCTGCTGATCCATCGTGATTCACAGCGCATTCTTCTGCGTGATTTTCTGCCCACTGCACATATTCTTCGGTATCTTTTTTTTTAGCCCAATATTCACACGCCTTACAGTTTTTTGATTTCACTACACAATCAACGATTTTTCCATTTCCATTTTTCTTCGCACTGTACACTACTTTATCACTCATTGTAAAAACTCAATAATTATACAGGGAAAAAGAAATGGAAGTTCACAGAAATATCGAGGAAAACAAATGTTCGTCGACTAGCGTCCTTCTCAAATGCTTGGCTGTGCCCAACTAACTAAAAGAGACGTTCGACAAGGATAAACTCGTCTAGACTAGTCAGGAAATAAATATTTTCAATAACATCTGCCGTATACCTGCTCTAGTCCCCTAACGTACCTCCCCCCTAGCGCTCACAAAAGGAGCTCGCTGCGGACCAGATGGCCTTGTACTAAAATTTGAAAACTGAGTACCTAAAGGTTTTTCCCGGCCATAATCTTCTGGGACATCATTTTTGAGGTCCTAAGGGATCATTTGGAATTAAAAAAAAATTTTTTCGAAAATTCTAGAGTGACCTAAGGCCTTAAGGCACTTACCAGATTTATTTAGGCGATCAGCGCAAGATCACACGGTACGCCTCGGCTTGACCTACCACCTAGTTTCCTGATCTAACTTCTTTTTTTTTTTTTATTAACGCGGGGAAATCGCTTATGGATACACACCCTTTCGGGGGAGAGAGTGTGATATGTCCGACTCGCACGGACTAAAACCCCACGGTGTACCGACCGTCGCTTTGCTTAGGGCGACATGGTACCAGTTGGCAGCGCGCCTGCGGAGCACCCAGTCGTAGCCCATGTTCCACAGGAGTGGGCCCAAGTCCGACCCCTGTGGAACATCCTGCCGAGTGACTCTCCGGACCATATGACCGTCACCATCTATGTAGACGACCTACATCCCTATCGACCAAGTACGCCTCCAACAGCCGCCGCAGATACAGAGGCACTCCGAAATATCGGAGTGCCTCCCGTATCACACTATGCGGCAGGCTGTTGAAGGCGTTGGGTATGTCCAAGGACACCGCCAGAAGTCTCTCCCCTTGGGAGCTCGCCTCCATAAACAACGACTTGAGGAGGGTCAGGGCGTCCACTATCGAACGCCCCGCCCGGAAGCCAAACTGCGCGTCCGCCACATTCGGCCCTACCTCCTCCGTTATATGGGGAGAGCCTTCAACCACCTCCACAACTTCCGCCCGAGGCGGAGGCATGGGAGGAGATGGCAGCTACGGAGGGTCGGGGAATAACTCTCCCACGACCCTCGTGACCACCTCCGGCTGGAGAGTTTCCGTCACCAGGGGCGCTCGGGACCGCAACTTCTTTCTCACCAACTGGTAAGGGCGCCTCCACGGATCCCCCTCCAGCGTCTGTATCAACTCCTCTCATGCCTCCTCTTTCGCCCGGCTGATGGCAGCCTGCGGGACTTTCTTGCACTTCCTGTAGCTGCCATATAGCCGGGCCTCCATTTCAGGGTTCCGGCGGCTGCGCCCGAACAGCCGCCGTGCCGCAGAGCAGGCCGTCCGGAGATCGGCAATCTCCGGCGACCACCAGTACACCGCCCTTCTGTCTAGGCGGTGTACACTCCGCGGATGGCCGCCTCCTCCGCCAATTCCCTGTCAAGGCGGCTAATCGGCCCCCACGGGAACTTCGTGCCCCTCCGGGGGGCGGATAACTGCACCGGCTTGGGAGGTGGAGACTTTAAACCTAATATACCGGTGGTCCGATGAAGTCTCCACCTCCTTAAGCACATTCCACCCCTGGACACGGCGTGCGACGGACGGGTGACGAACGAAATGTCCACCACGGAGCCCCCGTTCCATCGCACGCACGTATGGACGCTCCCCTGGTTGACAAGGGATAGCCCCAACTCGGCTGCCCACTCTTCAACGGCCATGCCCCGCAGGTCCGTGGCCACCGCTCCCCGTGTCCTCGACTTAGCAATTAAGTCTCCCATGAGGACCACAGGGAACGGCGATAGCCGCCTTACAGCCCCCTGCAGGGATCCAAGAAATCCCTTGAACTCCCAGAGGGGTCTGTTTGGGGAGAAGTACGCCCCCACAATGGCGTACTCTCCCCAGACGGCTGCCACGAACCCGGCCCCTGACTTTCTAACCGCCAGGGACGAGCCCGAGCCGGACACGATCACCACGGAACCGTTCCTATCCCCAGCCCAATGCGGCTGAGTAGGAACTTAATATGGCAACCGCAAGCCCTATCCCCCACTCCGCCACTGACTGGATAAACAGGTCCTGTGCAGCAGCGGATTGGTTCAGGTTCGTTTGAAGGAAGCTGAAATGGGCGCGATCCATTATTGTTCCATTTCAGCTTCCTCCAGCCTGGTGGCCACCCTCCTGTGGCCTGCCCCCGGTACTGGGGAGGCCCTGCCCTTGATGGTGGGTGGCCTGCAATTACGGCCCCCCATCTGATGCCCTGAGGGCCTCCCCGCATCGGCGCATATGGTGCAGCGCGCCACCTCGGCTTTACAAGTGGCTGCCATATGCCCTGATGCACTGCACCGGTAGCAGACTTCGCCCCTGTCAGACGAGGAGGGACACGTGGGGCGTGTGTGCCCCAAGCCCATGCACTTGTAACAGCGCATGGGCTTCTCGTCCAACAGGAGTACTCGGGCGACGCTCCATCCGACAAGGAGCTTGCCTTCTCTTACAAGCTCCCTGGCCGCCGTCGCAGGGAGCGTAACATGTACGGCTCCTTGCCCACCCCAATTGCGCTGAATTTCACCCATCTTAACGTGGCTTTCGTCACACTTGGCCTTAGCCGCCGCGACCGTCAGCAACTCCTCGCACGACACCGAATCGTCCAGGCTGACAATCCTGATATCAGCCTTCTTCACTGGCCTGACGACCGTGACAATATCGGCTAAGGCGGCCTTCAAATTCCCGGCCAGCTGATCGGCCTGTTGTTGGCCTTGAGAGTCAGGCAGCTCGATGATCCGAGCACCCGTGGCCGTTCTGCGGACCCTGATGCCCTCAATGCCCATTTCCGCCAAGGGCACTTCTTCACGCGCCTTCAAAAGCACAGCCCTATAGTCTACGCCCTTCTCAACCGCCTCGAGCTGCAGTGCAATTACAACTGCAGCCGAGCGAGGATTGGGCGGCAGTTTCTGCGCCTGTGCTTCGGCCGGGGCCTCTCCCGCCACCGTCGCAGCTTTACGAGATTACGAACAACACGATGGATTCTTGATCTAGCAGCGTAACAACCTCCCTCGACGATAGGCATCGTGGTTGGACACTAATAAACAAGTTGAACAAGGTGGGCGTGGCAAAAGAAAATTGGCACACCGAAGCGGATAGGGTGAAATTAGGAAAGTTCACTTTCCACTCTGAACCGGAAAGTTCTTTCCGAATTAACCTACCAGAAACGCAAAACTTTTGACTAAGCAAACAAAATAAACTCATGAAGGAGTCCGGCGTGCTAAGCTTTAGGGAAAGCTTTGACTACATCGAAGAAGATGGCGATAGTACGGTAAGATTCTCTGTTCAGTAAAGTAGCATGGGATGTGCTCCGTCAGAAGGTGCTCTTCTTGCCCAAGAGAATCAGGGTCGAGAGCCGAACTAGCATCAGATCTAAATCGGACATTGTGGTCTGGAGATAGTTCAGAAGGAACCGTTCATAGATTTTACTGAATTTACCGAGAATACCAATCAGGCGATAATAGTCATACCTTTGATTATAGACTAGATTCCTACTCCAGTATGTCAAAACGATGCAGTGTTAGAGCATGGAAAACTACATTCTACGCACCGAATCGTTCTCAGTACGCTTAGTTTTTTATAGAAGATGTATTTTTGCTTCCGCTATTATAATTCAAAATGAAGTTTTATGCAGAGAATATTTCCAATAACTACTAACAGGAGCACAATTTAGGCAAGAAAATTGCATTATATTATAATGTTTTTATTTTGATCCCATAGGTGTAATTTGAATAAATATGATTATTGCAATAATTTGAATATACCATTTTTTGTCAGTGTTGCTATTTATAATACATTAAATAAAATGCTATCATCCATCGATCCCATATATGACACGCACCACAGCATACATTTTATGGAACTTAAAGTGGAAATAGTTTTAAACATTCACTTGTACTACATACTTTGCAAATAAATAGAATTTGGCAAAAACTGCAAAATTAAATTTTTGAAACACGTCTACTAGACGTAACAAAAAGACAATCATAGTGAACAAATTAATGAACATTATAATTATTATGTTGACCTATATAAACAAACTCAAAGTAATTTTTGACATAGACATAAACTGATTTATTTTCGACAGAAAATACCGCGGAAAATACCTACACCACTTTGCCGGTTTCATAAATAATTAAAATATTTTTAAAGTAAACAATTGTGAATTGAAACGTCATAGATGAAATGGAGTTCTACTTTCAGTGCTTTTCGTGTTTCCTTTTTATGAAAGTTTTGTTTCTATTTATCGATCCATAAATCTGGTTTTTAGTTTTCCGTTGCATAGAATGTGCAGTAAATTATATTAAATCTAATATCTACGTTTCCATCTAAAGATTTATTTGTAATTCAGAGCTGGCAACCCTATCCGTTCTTTTGCATCTACGTTCGTTTCCGTGAGGTTGGGAGATATAATTATTTTATCATAAATAAGTTAATGTCTTTCTAATTTTGTAATTATTTATAAAATTGTATAATAATAACTTTATATTTATTTAGGATCACTGAACAAACCGGCTGTCATAATGGTTGCAGCAAAGAAACAGGTGAGTCGCGACACGTGTTTGCTATTACTGGACTTTAGATATGAATATTCTATTTTATTTTGAATAATCTCTCTATTCGAGTCCTATATTATGTGATTCTCGATAGGCTCACATATTGTGTAATTTGTGGGGTTGAGGATGTATCATACATTGAGGTTATATATAACATTGAAGTTGGTACCCTATTTTATTATATCGACTTACGTTTACCATTCCTATTTCAGAAAAAGACCATCGAGTCTATCAATTCCCGTTTGGCCTTGGTTATGAAATCGGGCAAATACTGTTTGGGCTACAAACAAACTTTGAAGACACTCCGACAAGGCAAAGCAAAGCTGGTGATCATCGCCAGAAATGCGCCTCCTCTGAGGTGAGACTACTGAGAAGTAGAGTTTTCCCAAAATCTTGTCAAAGGGAAGCATATGGAGTCTTAGGACAAAGAAGTATGGAATCCCTGAAACTCGTCCAGTAAAAGATGCTGTAGTATATTTTGCAATTAAAAACTATTTCCTCTTTATTTATTAAAGGGTTTTGTCATAAAGTGACCATGCCAAAATTAATGACTTAACAATAATTGTTTCTGTAACCAAGAACATTTTGAAATGAATATTTGAATTTAAAGTGATGATACTTCCTAAATAATGTAGTTACAGTGTTATATGTAATTTTATTTTAATGGCCTATTTTACTGGATCATAAAATTTTCGGGAAACCTATGGAGTAGTCCTATATTCATTTGCTAATCTTTGGCAGGTGAGCACTTATATTTTAGGTGTATTACTTTATATAAAATGCAGACATAAACCCTAACAAAAGTTTTAGATAATTAATTATGATATGTTTCATAAATGTGAAAAACAATTGTATGTATGCTTTTTTTCTTGTTTTATGTTTTCATTTAATAATTTTTAATGTTCTTGTGCTAGGTGGTAGATTTAGATGACTACTGGTGCTTTAACTCAATGAATATTCACTCATCTATAAAACTCATGTTTATATAAGTACTTTTATTGAATTGTATCTTCGTAATACTTATCAGTGCCACCCACTGGCCAGGAGACGATTCAACATCTTGACAGTATGACAGGCATGAGCATTTTTCAAACTGTATTCATGCTAGATGATTTGTTATTGTGTATCTGTGGCTACATGTAGCTGTCTGGTGTTGTTCTGTAGTGGAAAGGAGAGTCTGAAATAAGAATTAATCACTCTTCAAAACACTCAGTGAGACAATATTCTTTTGTAACAACCTATTTCTGCTGCATCAATAAGTTATTGGGCCGTAGCTTTACAGAATTGCGAAAACTATTTACGCATGGCCAAACTTCTGCCATGTACAGAAGGTATATTTGGGAGAACATGAAAAACAGTTGCAAACTGTTCCAGATGTCTCGTCTCCTGGATGTTACAGAGGTACTTCCAATGTGATCCCGGAGATTAATGTCTTAGTAGATATTCCTCCATTCCTAGACCATTTAGGTTATCAGGCTTGGCACGAGAGTCATTATGAAAAGAAAGGAAAACTACAGATTTGAGCATTATTATTATGTAGCGTTTATAATTGTCTGTAGCAAAGGACTATATTTTGTAATTGTTTATGCCTGAACTATTTTTAGCATTTAAAGTAATAATTTTAAGTAAAAGATGGGGTCAGTATAAGACTATCTCATCAATTTTTTTAGTTACTCTGAATATAACCATAAGTTCAGGCTTACACATAATATAATCGAGAGTTTATTACAGAACATAGTTTAAATATTATTATAGAAATCTAATGGCATTTAATTAGTCTTAAATTGGCTCATATTATACTTTTAATATGATTATGTATTTATACCCAAAATTTGTGTTCTGTGTATCTATTTTCAGAGCATTAAATGTTTGCTACTCACTGTACGAGTATGTAGTCAGGTTGCAAGTTCCTCTATTTATAGCAATTTATTTTATTTTGCATTTTACTATTACAGACTGATTCTTTGTAAAGTTTTAATGTATTCTCGTAAAAATATATATTTTTCGTTTAATTACAGAAAGTCGGAGATTGAATATTATGCTCTTCTAGCCAAAACTGGTGTCCACCACTACAGTGGAAACAATATTGAGCTTGGTACTGCTTGTGGAAAATATTACAGAGTCTGTACGCTTGCCATCACAGATCCTGGCGATTCAGACATTATAACAACATTACCTGAAGCAACAGTTTAGATTTAATAAAATGTAAGATTTTAGTTATGGTTTTATTTATAATTTATTAAACATTTTTGGCATCTATTCTTCCCAGTTCCATAGGAACGCATTCACAAAGAATGACTAATTTTCACTGTTTTTAGTACGAATTACAAGACTATTAAACTTTAATAAATATAATGGTTAACTACAGATACATTCAACGATTCCATAAAGACGTTTTTTTTTGTAATTTAATAGGTTTCCTTTTAAGGATGCGTACTCAATTTTATGCACTTAAAAGATATTATCCTATTATTAACATTCTATGTTATGTTTAATCTCGTATTGCTGGATCAAATTATCATTTCTCAAGGACTGTAACTGAATCGCAGTATATGTGATAGACTGAAATATAGAATTTCAATTTTTTTAATGCCGTATCAAAATAGATTTTTTTTCCAACATTCTTACGAAGAACAGTATTGTGGTAACTGGAATTTAGCCTAGATCATAGCTATTAAGCTAGAAACATCAAGTTTGTGCTCAGATATTTGATCTCTCAAGGGTTTGGTAATAAAGGTATTTATAATAACTAAATTTTAGTATAGATCAATGTGTAATAAAATTACCTCCCGTGTTACGCCTGAGGTTCGTAGGTACTACACTACAATGTCATTAAATGTTTTTGCTTATACACAACGAATTTTCCAAAGACACATCGTGTTCCGTTCGCATTGTGCATTTTGTATATGCTATATAAAATATGTGAGATAATTATAAAACTAAACATTTGATTCCTCTACCAAAAGCAATGTACATTTTTTTATACTATACTTATAGCTTAAAAATAGTATCTGCTGGCTATGAAGGAAACGGTCGTGTGAAAACTAGTGAACGAAAAAATATCCTTATGCAATTGGACCTAGAGCTTTTTAATCATAATAAGATTTTCTAATCGTTAGTAGAGTCTCAGATCTCATCTAATAGGACGCACCTCCGAAACTTCACTTAGAAAGAGGCTTTTTTTATCCATCAGTGCAATGTTTAGTTAGAAGTCAAACATGAGATCCAAATCATCTGAAAGAGTTTAGTAAACAACAAAATAGTGTGTAATTATGTACACGTGTTAGTTATACTTCTGTAAGTGTGTATCGTGTGTAAGTTATACTTCTTTGGCGTAACAAGATAATTTTTTAATCTTTCGCCTAATTCTACGTTTGTAGAAAAAAGGAATTTAAGGCATACATTTTTTTAAATAAAATGTTGACTATAGGCTAACTTCAGGGTGTCGGTTTTTCGCGACGATGTGCGCGCGTATCTTAAAAATTTACTTTCATCATAGGATATAAAAATATAGGGTTAGAAAAAAAATTAAACATAACATTAAAATATATTTTGTATTTTCAATTAGCCTAAAACGATGAAGAACCACTCCGCTGCACTGTACCTGAAAAGGCAAATAATATTAATCATACTGAAAATGTACTATAAATAGCCCTATTTATACTAAATACAGTTAAATGCGATAATATAGGCTGATATAATTACAAAGATATTAGCATTCATATAACTAAAAATAATTTCCGTCGGTCCTCCTCCTGCACTCATTTAACAATTTTATATATTTTTACGGATTACATGTAAAAGGCGTAAATTAATATTTAGTAATAATCGATACAATTCTGCGCCCTATTCATCGATTAATCAACTTCGATACTTAATTTTATTAGAATCGGCACAGTTGTTTGAACTGAAGGAAACCACGGAATAAAGAAAGCAGTGGAAGTGCCCCACGAGTTACATCGCACGGGACCGGGCTCGCCAAAGTCACACAAACAAATTATACAACTACTAATGAAACACCAATCACGTTTCAAAATTAATATTAATGTAAAACAAATTTATTTTACTAATATTTGCATCTAAATTAAGCTCTCTTGTTTGGACATAGACTTCAGTTTTATTATGAGTAAAATCAGTATAAGACGTTTTTCTTTCTAAGTTTGAACAGAATATAAACACGCAACAAATACCGCAAAGCATTATAGATTGAGGTTCCTTATACTTATGGTTGTCATTAGCAAGGCGGATTTGAATAGGGATGTAGTTAACTCTTTATTTCAAGAATTAGTTATCGATAATTTATTTTGGTGAAAATTTTCATTACATTTAAATTGGTTAAGATCAAACCAAATAGCTTTTTTTTAAACACTTTTACGGTTTCTAAAAGTATTGCTGTTTTTTATAACCTACTATTTTTTAACCATTTTCTTCCCTTGTATAATTGTCATCAAAATTGGTTTAAAATAAATAAAAAATATACTTTTTGATTTTTTTCTAAATATTTCTAAAAGTGTTTTGACAGTTCTAATACTCTTTATAGAGAAATTATATGTGCTTATATAAATGTCAGAAAAGAGATTTTTAATGCTGACATACAAATGTCACGTGCGTGATCAGCTGCTTTTATAATAGACATTTATTACAAAATAATGGAAGAAGAAATAAATATCCAAGTAAAATACTAATTTATTAATATACATTTTTAAACTTGTAAATGTTTGAATTATAGTTTTATAATCTATACTAAACAGCTGTTACTTTATTCAACTTTTTTCTTTAATGTTTCACTCATCATCGAACATGAGATATTTATTCAAAATCTGTCGGTCAGATAATTTTACATTTAATTTCAATAGAGAACGTATACGTTTATCCATATATTTTTCTACTATTGATTTAATTGGATCTGTTAGATGATTACAAGTAGGAAATACATCAAATTGATAAAATTTTATATTAAGAAATAAATTTGTACCAATAAACTGGTTCACGATCTTATTGATAATGAAATCTTTTTTGTATGTGCCTACGTCGTTAGTTTAAAAGAAAATTCAGCCATTTTACAAATTTTTATTACCCCTGGAGAGAGGTACAACAGTTCTTCGTGGTCTTTAACAAATATAAAGCTATGAAAATGTTGGAAATGTTGCGTGAGTAAAGCACTTCCATAAATATTACAAAGATATTCTTAATCAAGATTCTTGTAATGTAACTAGCAATATAACCAATTACTTATATATCAAAATCTGAAAAAAATATATTCTCTTCAAATCCTCTACACCTGTACATCAGTTATATTTTGTGTTGTGTTGTTGTATGACGTATTCTCTCTATTGCGGAGGAACAATTTAAAATAGAACTATGCTCTAAAGCGCCACGATTGCCATGATGTGCCTCTTTTAAATAAATATGCATTAAAGTCTTATTATATGCATGTATAAACTGCATGACAGTAGGATTATTGTTCATACCTCCTTGTGCACTGATATTGCAGAACAAAATTCTAAATGATATTGTCTTAATTTGTGGAATAATAAGTATAAAAGAGTTTTTGGTTCGATCAAGTCGGCATATAAAAGTGGTAATGATTTTTTATAAATATTTATGTGATAAATAATTGCAAATTACTTGAAAATTAACTAATAATATTGTTTGTGGTTGTTCGATATGCACGGTACTTCACTACGATAAGTAAACGGTACCAAACAATGAAGTATGATATTATTTGTAATACAAATTACCGACAAAAACATAATAATTGATAGGCGTTTTATACCGCCATTTAAGATTCTTGAATTGTGGTGTATTTTAAATAAATATAAAAATGGTTATCACTGATGGTATGTAACACCTACATTTAGCAGATTTTTACTTCTACTATTACTTTTTATACTTCAGAACTGCACAACAAACCGTTATAATACGATTTATATGGATTACATAAAATGAGATCATACGCCCGCTCTGCTGTGATGTTAAAATATGATTAAGTTCCATTTATGTGCGCATTTGGTTTACCCAAATGCATGAGTGACGCGCCACGCATACTTAGCATTTCCACTCTTCCCTTTCTTCCGTGGAAGGAAACATACTATCACAATAATATTTGATTTTCTGCGTATTTTATTATATAGACTATCAGATATTTCAATTAATAAGATTGTCACAAATTAGAAACTCTTGGCTGTGGTGTGTGTGGCGTAAAGAGACGTGCGGATGCGAACAACATAATTAGTGTCTGTTCGAAATGCGATTTTCAGCCTAAACTTATAACCTAATTATTTCTACTTTTTTCTAGTGTAGCGGTCGGCATACTTTTCTGGCAAAGGGCTATACAGAATCAAGTGAGGTATTACTGCGAGCCACACATTCCTGGTGGCATATCTTTTATCAGCTGTGATAGCAACCTGTGAAATAATTTGTTTGGCAACATAATTGACTAACTATTAGTAAATTACAAAGAAAACAAATATCTAATTTGGGGTTCATTTTAGGGTAAAAAACTCGTATCTTAGAGAAACTGTGTTCAAGAGTTATTGATAACACCTTCCGCGCTACGTTTTAGCCTATGGCTTCAACATCATCTTTAACATTTACCACCAGTGGTACACGTGGAACAGAGCGTGCTAAAATCGTCATCTACCCAATTTGGTATTATTACATTAGCTATGCAAGAATTATTATAGAATTGGTCATGATTACATATGTACATTTAAAAAGAATAACAAGTATGTTCTAGTTTTTATTTTTATGTTCAAAAATTTGTTTCCGCTCACTCACTTTACTTCAGTGTTACCGTCCCGCGTACTACGCGTACACGTACAAATGTAAAATCGGTTTTGATAAGAATACTAAAATTACTAAATACTGGTCGCAGGCCACAAGGGGCCGGTTCGGCACAGTTTGAGGACCACGTGTCTAGTTTCCAAATATTATGTACAGATTATACGTATATTGAAAAGCAATTTCAGTTTTGTTTTTATGACCACTCAATTTATTATCTGTGGATGCATTTGCTCAACATAAGCAGATGGGTATTTATAATTTGGATTATATTGATCACCATTATTTATAGCGCGTAACAACTATATACAACATTTTTAGCCATTTAAATTGGCTTTATCATTCATAACAAAAAATCTAATAATTTACCTGATTAACTAACAACGAAATCAGGCCGGTATACGCTCTCTAGTTACTCAGAATAGAATGTCAATAAAATCGTAGCGGAAGTATCGTTGCCACTAAGCTAATATGCTATTACAACCTACAGCCCCGTAAATGTTTGTAAATATAATCATAATTAAAGATAAACTGTTTGTTGGTTTGAAAAATTTAGACTTAAAAATAATAAATAAATATTATACTTTACCTTGTCCAGGTAGATTGCATATATCCTCATAACTGTCATTTGGCAGTATCATGTAGATTAATTTCATTTTCAAATATGTGCATGCTATTTATTCCCTTATCCATATCCTGAAAATAAAATATATTAGTAATTGCTGAAGGTAAGTTTGAAGTGAACGTTCACAGATTCGCATCAAATACAATTTAAGTAGTTTTTATATGACCGTATACACAAAATCGTTGATACTACTAACTGAAATTTATCAATGGTAACATTTCGGTGTAATCTCTATAAGACTTCCCTCAGCTCCCTCGCTTACGAATTTGCCACTATTCATTTCGTCAACGTAATTTGTTTTGGAACAAATATTTAAATTATTATAGAAATATTTTTGTGTTCAGATATATCACATCATGTTTTTTTTTTAACTTGTATATCGTGTTAACTATAGACTTAATAGTGGTAGCCAAACTGACCCCTGTTCATGGATTTAGAAAACATGTAAATTTTAATAATTTAACAGTGATAACAAAGATACGATAGTGTTGCCTCTGTAAAACTATCAGGAAACTAAAATATGTAATATTCTCTATAGACTTACGCATAGTCCTGTATTAAGAATATGTTTTAATGATGATAACGATTGATCGTTCAAATCATTATTATGTAGTATTATTGAGTGGTAATCCATAATTTAATCGCATGTAATTATCCCATGATCCCCTGTCATATTGGTTTTTAGTAAACTTATATTATGACGTATTCATTAAAATGAGTAAAATCTACATGCCACTGGCAAAATTATAGAATTTTCCACAGGGGGCATAGACTCTGTGTCATTCAAACATGATTATTTTAAGTTTGCGATACAGAGTTTGAATCTCGTCATATTTCAGTTTATAATACTGAATGTAGCTAAACTTCTGAACAATTTGAATTTTGAATACAATTCACAAAACGATGTTTGTTTGACAATGTATCTATATTTAAGCAGGTGAAGACATAACAGTTAAGTACTTTTTTCTCCTCTGCTTGTCGATAGTTTTTCTTTATATTTTGCTTAGAAGCTAGTGATGAGCTTTAGTGTTACCAATAAAAAAATTAGAAACAGTTTTTTTTATACCAGAGACGAGTTGAAGCCTTTATAAAGTCTAAATTCGTTCTACTTCATGCTACTTACGTCTACAATGTTTATGATAGTTTTTCTACTTACTAGTACGCATTCCAACTTTTATAGTGAAGGATATGCGTTTTTCAATCCATCACATTTCATTATATGTTCGCAAAGTATGAATTAAAAGATAGATTTTAACTTTTTGAAGTTATACTTCTTTTGACGCGTTAGGGAAAAATGATGATAGTAACTTTTTACGATGCGCGCGCACACCGTCATGAAAAACCGACACCCTGAAGTTAGATATAGTCAACATTTTCTAAAAAAAGTATGTATGTATTAAATGCCTTTTTTCTATTGTTAGTGTCGTTTTTTCTACAAACGTAGAATAAGGCGAAAGATAAAAAATTTCAAAATATTTTTATCTTGTTACGCCAAAGAAGTATAACTTCTAAGGCGTGTACATAAGTACACACTACTTTAAAAAAAATAAGACTTATGTTTTAGTTATTAGCCAGTATAACTAAATTATACAGTAAAAAAATCTCTACTTATAATTACTATATTTAATGAATGGTTAATAACTTTCACTGCGAACAGGGCCTCCAATTTAGGCGGTAGACATGAATAGCTTGATTGATACCTATATATTACAATACAACAATGATGAAGGGTTTAGCTTTTTATTTTTTGCTAATAGTTTAAGGAAATTTAATCGCGCATGTAAGTCGAATCGACAATGCAAATGTCGTGAGTACACTGAAATAGAACGCTTAACGAATCCTTTTAGTAAAATTAATTTGATGCGAACATGAGAACTTTGATGTATTTTGTGTTATACTATTTTCTTGTCCTACAAATACAACTACTTAAATTTTTGAATAAAAAAAATATCGACATATTATTATACTTAATTTGTCTTCATGTTAACACACTTATATATATATGCAACAACATTTTGCGGTTGCGACCGAATAAACGTATGGTTCTTAATGTCTAATACCTTGTAAGTCATTTTTATCTAAATCCAGCTTATGAATGTAATAGAAAATCAATTTTCGTACAGGTGATCTCTTACTAATATGCCAGACACACTCATATTCATTATTATCCCATAAAACTGAAACATCGATTTAGGTATTTTACAAAAAAAAATGTTTTTTTTTTACTTGTGTTATTATCTTCTCACAATACAATTTTTCTATAAATATGAATAGCTTTTATTTAATCTTAAATAGTGTTAATCTTCAAATATCCAAAAACAAATATAGCGAATCGATTTAGTAATCCATATATGTTCATTCGTCAAATATTGCATAGTTAAATTATTTTTAAATATCCTCAATAACTAGAAATTTATTGTTTATATTTTAAGTTTTTAATATTTATAAATTTACCCATACTTTGTATTTAATATGTTTATTTTATTAGGGGCTCACGTGAATTATCGGTGATAGATAAATATGTTTATTTCTAAGTGCATAGACACTTTTCAATTTTTTATGCGTATATGTTACATAAAGTTACTAAATAATTATTAATATGTCAGTTTACCATGTATAATATTTATTATGTTCTAATATGCACTTTTATTATTTTGTATAGTCTGTTTCATGTTTGATATCGTAGATTGTCAGCCAAGCCAATAAATGTAATAAAGATCTGTAAACTTGAAACAGACAAACGTGTAATTCATCTTATCTGTATAATCAATGTAATTTGACCACCAATAATTTATAGTAATTTATTTATTCAGTCTATGTTTACGCCTTCGTTTTCATTTCTATATATAAAATACATTTGAATTTTCTAGAATTGTATTTTTATCAGTTATATTTAATAAACCATACTATAATTTCATGAAAAAAACCTTTCGTATTATTTACTTATTACTTACTTAATACAATAATTAATATACATGTTCTGTCGAGAAAACATTATATACATGAAAGTACCTGGAGATTGTTTCAATGATGACGTCTAGTAGAACATAAACTTCACCTAGAAATGAACAGCTGAAAAAAAAACTGAAGTCTCCTATCAAATTATTATTTTGTGTGCTATTTTAAAATATTTATTATGTCATCATTGATTATTTTACTAAATAATCTGGTTTGTCAATATTATTCATAATTCAATCATTACTGATATTTCTTAGTACATTTTTCTGTCATTATATAATAGTATGAGTCAATTAGATTTTCATACTTACTTTGCCTTGTTTCTAAAACTCAATTATCGAATATAACTTATGAATAATTTTTAAACCATAATTTCTCAAAGATGTGTCTATCACCATTTTGTTAATGTACGTAATGATTGTATGCAAAAAGGAAACAGGATTTTTTCCACAACATACTCTCCTATAGACCATCAAATCATTTTTACATCAAAGCAATTTTACCATTTTAGTAAATATTTTTTCTGATTTGAAGTAATAGATAATTTTTCCATTACTGTGTATTGACTGCTGATAAATTCAAATAATTGTTTATTACCACATTTATAAACTGAATAAAATCATGGATTCAAAGAATAGAAGTGGACATCTGAACTATAGTTAACACTATTTCTTTCTTATAAAACACTTGCTTGTTATAAAACAAATAAATGTCTTCAATTAATATTCTCACACCAGGATGTGATCAAAAATGGTAATACTAATTATTTTTTTAATGTATTTTAATACTTAGTTCAAGATTCTTAAATTGATATTTTTGTAATATAATTATTTATTTGTTCATTTTTAAAATATTTTTTTAGTAGCAAATTTAGTTTAGTAGTAAACATTTATAATTCAAATATCAGTATTTCTTTCAATATGTAGTGAGCCTATATTGTCAGAGTAGTCGAATATAATTTCTGAAATATAAAATTATTTTTATTGTTTTAAAAATAATTCTTTAGTAGCAAATATTTACATTTATAATTCAAATAACAGTATTTCTTTCAATGTGTAGTGAGCATATAATTTCAGAGTAGTGAAATATACCATAAAATTTTCTACAATATTTCTACAATATAATGATACCCATTTTGTATTAGTTCTTTTATAGACTTAAAAATAAATAGCACACACTATCTTTTCATTGTTTTTATTTTCAATTAAGTTCTTATTATCTAAGACATTTATTTCTGATTGTTACTTAAGTAACAATGTTCATGAATAAATTGTTACACCTATCAATAACACAAATGTAAAATCCAAATAAAAAATTACAATAACTTTCTTTATTAACTTGCTCTGGGCCTACTGAATACTTTCATAGTTAATAGTCACAATAAATTTTAATTTATTATACTCTGCTTATATCAATTTGATATAATGTCTACCTTAATAATAAATAATAAAGTCTTCAGTTTGAAAATATAGTTTACATGTTATTTCTTTCTGAGACATTGCAAATGCCTGCTACCCTGGTTGTCAATAATTTTTCAATTCATACATTTTTAAAATCATACTAAGTTATTCCAAATTACTTTGATATTACGTATGTTTATAAGGTTGCATATTATTGCAATCATTAACTCATCTGATAATATATTCATTAGCTTCAAAAATTTCATCCAGATATAACTGAGTGTGTGGCATATAGACGAAAATTTTATTCCGTTATAATCAAACAGATCACCAACTGCCTGCAATACAAACAATTATATACACTACAATACTGATTAAATCACTTTAATTATACTATATTTTAAAAATAAACCGCCTTTATGGTTTGCTAGTTTTATAATCTACATTCTCTCATTATTTTAATTATGCCTAAATTTCTCTGTTTTAAATCATACTATAAATGATTCTGCACACGTTCATGTATAATAATAAAAATACCAGCAGTATTATGTTTGTTGTTTATATTTCATATAAATCAATCTCCGATTTTCATATTCATAATAAACAGACTTTTTTATCTTTTAAAAGTAATGCATAACATTGTCCCATAGTGATACGGTACCAACTCATTCTATTACCATGCATACTAAAATGTATGTACTTTTCTTTTGTTTTAATAATATTGATCTAAAAATATATATTTCAGTATAGCATTGTACTACTACAACTAGTGACTAGTGTTAACTCGATTATACTTATTATTTAATACTGTTAACCACCTGCTTTATTGAGCGATAATAATACTTATCACTTATCCTATATCCTAATCACATGACATTTTCAAAATATTTTTGTCTTGTTAAAGAAAAATTCACAAGAGTAAAACTTGACCTTTAAAAAGAAACATTCAATAATAATTAGGTTTTTTTTTATATTATTAAAAAAGTATTATATATTCCACTACAAAACTACCTGCATACCAAATTTCATTAGCCATTTGAGTGATATTTAAAGACCAACATTTATACAAATATGCTTTTACATAAATATATATATTTATTATATTGTACTTTATGTGGTCTATGTTTTTCTGTTTAACGCTATTTAATGACAACACGATCACACTCGACATACACAATTAGTTTTTAAGTTAAACTCTCCCATACTTACCATAATTGGTGTTGTATTGCGGCTGGGGCTGTTGGTAAGAGTTGTAAGATTGTTGTTGAGAGTAGGCATCGTATGCAGGCGCAGCGCCGCCGTATACGGGTTCCGCGACGCCGTATCCGGCGTCCCCAGCACTAACGCCGCCACCGCTGTTAACAGATAATAAAATAACATTTACATGGAAATTAAAGACTTCAATAAAAAAAAAAAAATTAAAAAAAATATTTTTTAAGACCAGCTCACAAAACGGCGGATTGCTTTTATTTTTTTTTTATTTGTCGACATCGTACATTGTAAATGAACGGTTTAGCAAAAAAAGTTCGTAAAAATGAAAAAATAATTTGAAAAAACATTTGACAATACATAATTAGTAATTTTTCAAAGTTACAAAACTTCAATATATCATTTTTTTTTATTTGTTTAAGCTGCCAACAGTCTGTTGACCTGCGCCTCATGAAGTCTATATTCGTTTGTATGGAACTAAAACCTTTATGATTTTGAACAGTCCAGGGGTTAAATTATTCTTTATATACAACTAATATTCTTTATATAACTAGTGATCGAAATTCGACCATATTTTAATAATTAGGAAAGAAACCAATTACTTCCAAATTTTCCTGATATTTGTCAAGAACTATTAAACAAAAAAAAATAATAAAGAAATTTAGATGAGAAACGAGAGCTGTTTTGTCTCTGCCTATTTATAAATAAAAAATAATGTGACAATTTTCGTCAATACCTCATACTTATTAATTTACAAACTAAAACATATTAGCATATGCACTACCTAATAATTTATATGAAGTCAGTGCCAACTCAAATTAACAAAGTATAGCAGGTCGAAAAACATAATACTTACAAAATACAAATACATGTAGCAGCATGCGAAAATGGACCAAACTTTTTAAAGTATATGCCATGGATTTAAGTTGGCATCAACTTCAAATAGTTTAGGACTGTGCTCGAAATATTATAAGGTGGAAGTATGATTGTGATAGTGAGTCTATTTTATTTTTGTCTGTATAAGTAAAAAAAACGGCATTGATTCGCTCATGAACTTAACAATAATACTAGCTATAAAACACATAGCAGGTAAGACAGAGATACTTACTGCTTCAAAGAAAATTTAGACTCACTACTTAATATGTTAGTTTATACAAATCATTCAAAAGGAACATAGTGTAAATGAGCCTTCACATCAAAAAAAATAATTCTCAGTGAAATTGCAAAATTAATCAAATAAAATTAAATAGTAGATATATCTTACCTATAACCATCATTTTCATAATTTCCTTGGCCACCAGTTGAATATCCATAACCAGAGCCATAACCACTGGAATTGTAACCAGGACTAGGCTGCACTGGTGCAGGTGCAGCATAAGTTTCTTGATATGAACTGTGAATAAAATATTATTTGTTTAATGATGTCTAACAGAAATAATTATTTTTTAATTGTGGAAGTGATTTCAGCATCTAAATCATCTGCATGTATGTGTCAGACGGCAATTCCTATCTTTTAGATATTTGGGATCATCATAAGAATTCTTTCAATTCATTGTTATTATTTTTTTACTAGTATAGATTTCTGTTCTCACCTTGGTGCGTTGTAAGCTGGTTGCGCATAAGGATCGACAGCCGGCTGCTCATACGGTTGATATCCAGTGTGCCTAAGTAAAATTAAAAAAATATTTTAGAATGGCGCAACCTAAAAATATTTTTAATTTCAAAAGAATTATTATATCAGCAAGAAAACTATCGTCATGTTTGTATAAGACGGCACATTCCTATCGTATTATGGTTCATCATTTATAACATACATGGAGATAAAATTAAGCTCCGAACAACTTCCCAATGTAGACCCTGTTTAATAAAATTATAAAAACTTTCAAAATTACTTAATTTCAATTTAACCACATAATAGTTCGTTCAATATGAGAATATATAAGTATCTAACACATAACATAATGTTGCTATGTAATATTGTCATATTTAATTTAATTTATGTTAGTTTTTATATTTTATGGCCCCTGTGGAAAATTCCACAATTCTGCCATGTAGATTTTTATCAAATTCAAAGTAAGAAATCAACAAGAAATTTGAAGTTCATTTAGACCAATTAAAACACCAAATAGCTAACAATTTTAATGGTCTTATCAGTTATGTGTGTTTTACATATGTTCATATTAAATTTCATTCAACCAAAATAAATTTGCTACAAACATCACATTACAATGATTTACTATCATTGTTCAATATTGTAGAGTAACCGAGACTTCTAAAATAATGAAGAGTAAAGAATAACGTACGAATGGCCATATCCATTTGGCTGTGCAGGTGCTCCGTGCTGTGGTACTGCAGGTTGATAAGGCGCAGCAGGCGGTGGTCGACCGGCTCCTCCTCGAGGACCTTCAAACCTAATAAAAAGGAAATTTATCTAATCTAATATTTATCTGGTTATGTTGTAACAAGCTCATTGTGTGATTGATTAGTATAGAAAGTGTCCTGTAGTGGATAGGAGAACGACTTTCTCAAGTCATGATATTTATAGCTTTTTTTAGATTGAATATCAAGTAATTTTTAGAATCTAATATGACCAACAAGGTTGTCATGCATGTCATAAAATACTGCTATCCTTGCAATCTCTGATAGTAATATGACACTAATATTTGGAAGACAAAATATTTATTTATATCGCAGCAAGTACAAGATCAACACAGTACTGAATATTTCAATATTTACTTACATTATATTTTCTCTACCCTATGCAAAATAATAAATCCAATAGATAAATTGTAAATTTCATAGTTTAGTAAATACAAAGTTCTGAAAAGTAGAAATGAAAAAAGAATGTAATAATACATTCTACATAAAAAGTGCAAACAATAATAGAAATAACTTTAAATTCAATAATTTGTTATTATTCAAATTTTATAACAAAATTAGATATAATTTAAAACTTATACTGCCAAAATGTCCCTTAACCCATGCATCATAAGGTCTGCATTCGTTTGTATGGAACTGTAACCACTATGGTTTTCGAGTCTTTACAGGTTAATGCGAACAAAAGATAGTTTAGGAAGTAAAAAGTGATAAAAAAATTTTTGGAATAAAAAGTTTATCAAGTCACTTCAGACTAACCTTCCACGTTTAGGTGGCCCTCCTGGCCCAGTGTGAGATGGCCCACCTCCTCGCTTGAATGGTGGTGGACCTTGTCCTGGCAGGCCGGTTGTTTGATGCGGCGGTGGTGCTGGCCGTGGCGCCGCAACGGGGGGTATGCCAGGAACCGGTCCAGCCGCTACTGGAGGTGGATGTGGCCCTGTTGGCATGGGACCTTGTGGACCGCCGACCGGCGGAATGCCGTGCCCACCACGGCCTCCTCGACCTCCTATTGTGTATTTAAATATTTGTAGTTTCAAAATATGCGAAACTTGACATGCTGATATTATGAGAATAATTTTGAAGTATTTAGATACCCTCATAACCTTATCATTCACCATCAGCCAAGAAAGTTTGGTCCTTTTAAAAATTCGCATGTATAGGTCTACACTTACAGATATATATAAATACATGCATTTCTCTGATAATTACCTCTCATTGGCATGCCGCCTCGCCCTGCACCCCTATCGCCACGTTGTCCAAAGTCACCACGACCCCTACCACCACGCCCTCTCATTCCACCTGGACCACCTCTGTTAAATCCTCCTCCTTTTAACATCAAACAGCATTTTGATAATTTCAGCTCATTAAATTAAGACCGAATTGTATTATTTTCGTTTTCGGCTTTCTGGAATCTCACAACAAATTTGAGCAAAAAAGATAAACATTTTTTATCTTTTGAAAACAACATGAGACTGTACACCCAACAAAACTTAGGTAACACTTATTTTGAGTATGAATAAACAATGCAGATGAGATATGAACTAAGATGAAATACTGATTATTAAAGAATAAAAAAAAATGTTATGGCAGTTTAAACAATTTTAATAAACCTGTATTAATTTGATAAATTTTATGGTATTTCAAGTTTAAATGCTTTTAGGGTACAAAAAAAATGTTATGTCAAAAAATAATTTCTGTTCTACATATTAAAACATCGATTATTGATTGCACATACAATGTTTACACAACACATTTAAAGGCAGATCCAAGACAATATCCATAGCTAGGAAACAAAGCTTAAGGAGCTAGACGCAATAATATTATTAGTTTATAAATCTTAAAATGTTTACTCTTTAAATTCAAATTAATAGAATATTGTTACATATACAGTTTGTAGATGTTAAAATAGTTCAATTTTGTGACAGAATCCTCTACATAGAGTTCTCATTAAAACACTTCAATGTCAACAGAATTATAATTAATGATGTGCAAATCAAGTATTACTGAATGATACTTTTATGAGAATCATGAAGTCAGAAGGAAAGTTAAAGTAATACTGTCACTGCATAGTTATCAATATTGAAACTGATTATCCAAATGTAAAATGGTGATTTTGGTGCACTGGTCAAAATTTGATAGTTGGCCTATTAACACTTACATCTGATACAAAGTGGTAAAATGCCCCTGAATAAAAAATACCATTGGAAAACACAAGCAGAGCCTCCAAATATCATTGTCGACAATTATCCTTTGGATGATAACTTATATTTTACAGGCCAATATGTTCATGATAATGACCGACTGGATAATCTACGAGTGAATTAATGATACAGTGATGTTAAAAGTTTTGAAGTTTCCATATAATAATTATACCATTAGTACTAAATGTACAATGGTAATTTGTTTGAAATCTTTGAACATTAGTTGAGTTCTCTCAAATTCAGTGTCAACAACTATTAGACAACTGTGTAGTAATAAAGTAGAAATGTAATAAGCAAAGATGGACCTGTTTAGAAATGGGGTTAACAACCAATTAAAAAAATAAATTTATGTAGTAAATGAAATAATAAAAACTTACAAGATATTTTTATTATAGGAAAGGTAAAAAAATTCTCATTTTGCACCAAAAGCAACATAGAACCATGTGAAGGAGAACAGCAGGCTGCTCATTAATAAATTCAGTAATTGCCACCACCAAACAATTGAAAGTGTCAAAATTCGATTGCCCTCTACCTTTCGTATGGCATAGCAATCTGTGAAGTCATTTATTTAGCAACTAAAAAGTATAATTTACCATAAGTTTCATGGATGAAAAATATATATCTTACAAAAAAATTGTCTCCTGGAATTATTGGTTGAAGGAGTTAACTACCCACCTGGATATTATTATATTACACATAGGGAGCACTATAGAAGTGGGCGTGAATACATTGTGTATATAATAATATATACTATGTATTCGTAGAGAGGAATAGCATAATATTTTTTTTTTAATTTTACAGACACAAACATGTTTCCCCTCACCAACTCTACTTCATCTACCTATGCCACATGTTTCTATTTAGTTGAGTATATGTGCAAAATCACTTTTGATACATTTTTGTCTACAATGTCAAGAGACACACAAATACTGACCGCAGGCAACATGCATCCTGCGGGAGACAGTTTGACGACCTCGGGTGTAATAAAAACAAAAACTACCACAATAAATTAAAGTATTGTTTTTCTTTCAATCTATGAAGTTTGTAATAATATCAGTTGTGTAGTATTTTAACTATTGGCATGAATATACCTGTCTAATGCACCCAGAACATTCATAAGAGGGCTCAGTTTTCCATTAGTGTCCATCGAGTTGGGGGTTGATATTTTTTTATAGATCGATTGCATTAATATAAGAACACACGCAAAGTCTCACTATGCGGAATCGCGTAGTTTTTGAGAAAAAAAAATTTGAAAATCATTTATTTTTGCAATATTTACATAATTTTTATTACACAGATTATAGTGAAATATCGCTATTGAACGTTTGTTTGTTACTTACAGTTATGTTGTCATAAGTTACGTGAAATTTTATTTTTTATAAATTTTCCTAAATATTTATTTTTTATACTCATTTCAATAGTTTTCACGCACACATATATTTCACAGTTTATGTATATTAAATTACAGCAGTATTTTCATTACGAACTATTAAAATTAAAATGACTCGTAAAGGCGTTCAACCGGCTTGTGAAACGAAACGTAAAACTGACGCCATTTTCGTTGTTATTGAGATAACAAATAAAATAGGTTAGGTTCGATTTTTGTCAAAGAACCCGCTTGAATGACCCCGACACCACCTGGGACGAGTTTGTCCTACCCCTAGAGTGTTTTTAAAGAGCCGGAGGCGCGTAGGGATAGCAGCCTCCACCCGCTGTAACAAATCGTAGGTATTAGACGAGCAGAGGCTGCCGAGGCGAGTATGGATGCCTTGGATTTGTTACGCAAGGGCGTAGAGGCTGATCTTCCCGCAGCGCCGGAGACGTTACAAAATCAAAATAGACACAGAAATCCGGAAATTTTCCTCAGAATTGAAAGTTTAAAAACTCGAAAAGCTGAGGGCTCCGCAACTTTTTCTTTTAAGGAGTGTTAGTACTAATCCTCCCCTTCCCTCTCATCCCCCTCCCCAGCGTCAATTCGACGGACGCTAATGGAAAGTCGTACCCATAAAAGTGTTCATAATAAATAATATATATATATATATATATATATATATATTCTATGATATTTTTTAATATGAATGTATGCCACTAAACTTTATAGAATTCAAATAAAAATGGTCTATATTGTGATATTTGTGTATTTCTTACGTAGTGGTGGTGCTCCTCTTGATTCAATGGTAGGAACTGGATGGGGTCCCGGCCCTTGCGGTCCATGGGAGAACCCACGACCTCTGTCTACACCACCTCCTCTCATTAGACCTCCTCGAAAACCACGTGGGCCACCCCTCATTGGAGGTCCACCCCTTGGAGGTCCTATACGACCGCGCATGCCAGGACCTCCTCTATAAACGAAATAAAACTATTACGATCAACTTCAAAAAACTATAATCCTGTTTTCTTCAAACATCATACAACCAGTTATGACAACTTTAAAAAACAAATTGAAAACAACATGGTTAGAACACATAGTCGCATACAAAAAAATACATGTGGCACATCTAAGCGTCCGAGAGATCTACTGTCGTCTTAATAACAGCAAGTAAAACTAAGTTATTTTATAATAAATTAAAATACTGTACCCCTTTAATATAATTACACTGTAACGGCTAACCTACAAATTTACTAATCTCAATGTAAATGGCTTACAAGTTCTTTGTATAATTAAATTAACGAATGCGTACGTACCTTCCACGCATATCAAATCCACCTCTTCCTCTCATACCCGGAGGAAAACCGCGCCCGCCACCACGGAAACCACGACCTGGAGGTCCATCCATTATTCTATATTCCAGTATCACTTAATAATAAATTATTTACTTAAAATCTCATATATTATTCATTGATATGAAATGGCAACATAAAAGTTTTACAGTTTCAAGCCACGAGTCTACAAACAATTCGAAGAATTAGGACTTTAATAATTAAAACGACAAAAATGTCAACGCCTCAAAACGAGAAGGCTATTCCAAGATGGCAACCGGAAAAGCAAAATATATTCATAGCGGAGGCGGAAAAAGCAGTACCGGAATCTGCTAGATTGCCAATTAAAAAGAAACGTTGACCATGAATAAACTCACAGATGATTAAACACTTTTTTTCGATTGACTATACGCTTTTGGCCTGAAAGGCGTTCACAGCTTTAACGCACTAAGTGATTATTGAACAATGAAATTCAGATATAAATAACAATTTAAATCACTGAAAATGGTGCACGAGTATTACACTAGACATGTTATACTAGGTTATAGAACGATTGCTGTAATCTCGCGTTGGTTTATGTGTGACACGTGGAGGGCGAGACGATGCTCATTAAAGAAACACTGTTATCGCGAATATTCAAAGGGATCAGGGATGCGATCAATCCAGCATATTTATATATGTATAGTATTGTATATATGTATAGTATATTTCCGGTGCACTATAACATACAAGTACACAAAGTAATCCCAAAAATGTTTATTGTTCAGTTGTAAGGGCAAAAAACTAAACATTCAAAAAAGTATCCGTCGGCACCCAGCCCATCGTAAGTTGAACCGAAAAGTAACCCTTGTCAAAAGGTTAGAGCCCGGTATTGCAATCTACTCACATAATATGTAAATTTCCGGATATACATATACCAATACCATCTTTTGCACGCGGCTTCACTTACGTTAATGTATATTTAGCTTATCTCTTGACTACAGTATACTTTTTTTAAGATGAATGGAACCCTATGTCAGTTTCTGTGCCCGTGACAACGTGTATACAAAATTTCATGATGATCGGTAAAGTAGTTAAGGCGTCAAAACGTAAAGCATTTATAATTTTAATATTAAATATTAGTAAGGATAATAAAGATTGATCTTTTGAATATCATTTCTATATTTAATTCTACTTAAAATTTCGAAACACGGGATACAGGTACATATTTTATATTTCAAAATATAAAATTACTCGTTCGAGTCCACAGATAGAATATATTGTAACACAGGCTAAGAGTTATTTCGTAAGTACAAATACCTAGTCTTACGATAAATACTGAAACAAAGAAAAAAAATTCTATTGCAAATAACATTTATTACTTTTACAGTGTGTTACTTTAATACATAAATATAAAATATAAAAAGCTTATTTGGTCTCTTTATCACCCCACTCCATTTTAATATCGCAAAATATTGTACAATGTATTGGCGACAAAATGTGAAAACACAATGAACAATCATATAAAAATGAGAGGTTCCAAATTCAAATGAAATACTTTGTTTATTTTTAATTGTAAGAGTATTTATAGCCAGACCAAGTATAGAGTAAGCTCTTACCTTTATAAGTAATTAATATGTAAGTCAATACCTTCACATTTTATTAATCTTTAAAAAATGTTAAATAAACACGGAATAAAGAGTACTCTTCGTTGCTTTGTAGAAATAAATGTCCATATAATTTTGAATATAACTTGTTTAATACAAAATATTGTTTCTTTCAATAACATTTATATGCGTGAAGTATAGTGGTTCCTAAACAGGGGCCCATGTCCAGACTGCGTCTTCTTTCTAGTGATATACGTTTACGGATAACATTGTAATTGATTCTGTCGAAACATTTTAGTATTATAAAACATCGTTACAAATATAGAGATAGAAATAATTATGGTAACATTTCGAATAAGCAAATAATTAAAGCCAAGACCACCCTTAATTTATTCACTTTCTTTGCTTCTTTTTATTTTGGATCGGTTATTTCAAAATACGTTTCAATTATAGAGAATATTAAGTGAAGAAAATATCCGTGAACTATTATGTGGATTAACCGTCTAATTTACTTTATATTTATTTATTTTTCTGTATTTATATTTAGTAAAGCTCCACAGTGAAATCTATCGAGATTTATTATTAATAGACGCAAAACACTTCTTCGTTCGGGCAAACAGGAAGTTATAATCCGCAGAGGTTATAATTATATAACCAATATATAGCATTTGCATTGATTTATACTTAGATACAGATAACACTACGGAAAAGGGGTGTTTATGTGAAAATACACTTAGATGGTTCTATTGATACGATATATCGAACCATTACGTGGAAGAAAGAAAAGGAAACATTACATTGAAGCGACTTTCAAGCAAATATCAAATAACAACATCGATAACCTCTTTTTATAGTAGAATTCATATTTTGTTGTCCGATAAAAAGAGGCAAAGAAAAACAAAATTATAAATAATAATAATTCTTCATAAAAAAAAAATTCAATCAGCATTGGAACAAGTACCAAAACTTTTTTATTATGTTGATATGTCTACTCGACTAACACTACTTTATTCAGCACAGAATAATATTACTCCTAGCGGAGTTATTCAGGACTCCTAAAGAGATTTCATGAAGTCGTCTAAATGATTCGTTAAAATAAACAAATATTTTAATCATTTTTGTTATTGCAACACCTCTATAGGAATGGGATATTCGCAATTTGGTATGGGTTCCAAGATTTTTTCATTTTAGTTGTCAGACCATAAAAAGTTATATGACAAAAACTAGCCTCTACATGTGTTTTTACGTGATTGCTACAACCTCTGCTGGTTATCATTATTTGTTTTCCTCACTGAAGTTACTTCAGTGAGAAAGAAAAACTTAATGACAAATACCAAATTATAACCATACTTTACAATTTTGACAATTCTGATAGTTGTTTTGTTTCTACAAGTATAACAGTAACTCTAGGGTACCATCGTTGAGTAAATGACCGATGTTCAATGTATTGGATAAATTATTGAAACAATACAACGATTTTGTTTAACCTCAATATTGTTAGGGACTGAAACCTTATACATTTTAAATGAAGAATATGAAATATTTTTTTATATTATTTAACGTCATCATATTTATCAGTTGTCATTTAATTTATGCCTATAATAAATGTATTCTATTTCAGATGTATATCGAACGCCCCTAGTTTGACTTAACACTGTTACCTAGTTTAGCATGATGAATGATCAAGAAAAAGTTTTGAAATATTTAGTTTCAGTGGAAAAACTAGCTGAAGAAATATTAGCAGATAAAAGAGAAATAATAGAATTAGATAAAAGAAGAAATCATAATCGAGAAGCGTTAAGAGGTGTGACATCGTCTCAACAGATTAAATGTTGGATTACTGTTGGGTCTGTACTTATAAAACATGATATTGAAAAAACAAAATCCTTATTAGAAGAAGATCAGAAACAACTGAATATAGATATAAATAAGTTGAGATGCAATCTTAAAGTAAAAATGAATAACCTAAGGGACTTGGAAATGCAACCACCATTTCCTGGTTCAATGCTTGTTCCTATGACCAATAAAGAAGCTGAAGGCATGTCAAAGGCTGGTCTATTTTCATCAATGTAATTTGATTATTTTTGAATAAAGATTGGAGCCATATATGTAACTGTTATAAATGTATATATCAAATGGTATTTACAAGTATTTAAATTAATGAATACAACTTTATAATAACTCTGTAACTCAAGTTAAACATGTTACTTATCCTGAAAACATTTTTTTTACAGTATTTCTCTTAAATAAAATCCATGGAATTAAAAAACATTTTGTGCATATTTAATGGAGTAAAAGTAACAAGAAATTTAGAATTGTAATAATCTATATAAACTGAATTATGAAGGCCTGTAGTTCTGTGTACATCATGTATTAACTATGGGATAGATTTTGATTATTTTTTTTTTTACTTAGAGACTCTTTTAACAATTGTTTAATGTAAAGCTATATAAGTTATAATAAACTGAATTTTATAAGCATTACATAAAGATGACATTCTGAAATTTGATAATGAGGTTATGAAATTAGTTCACATTGAGCCTAATTGCACTTCTAATAGGTATGAATGTGAACGCACAATATGTCAGTTTGATGTTTATCTGTCACGGTAGGGGCTACTAAAGAGGACTCAAATATTAAATTTGGATTTTTCAGAAGAGGCTTCTTGAATTGAACAAATTTACAATAAATATTAACCATAGTGATTTATAGCTATTAAAAAAAGTATAATTTATAAAATGGAAATAATAATTTCAAAACAAAGTTAAGTAACTTGGATGACCATTTTTTATTTCAATTTATATAATAGACTATACTTGAAATATTAAAATAGGATCTGCAATAGTTAGAGATTGCTTTGAGTTAATATCCAACATTTGTCTGGGTCAGTTAGGTGATTAGTTTTAAAATGCTGTCATTTAGTGAAGGTATTATTGAAATAAATAAAATATAAATGAATTAGTATACATCCACTCAGTAATATTTAATAGGAATTACTACATCATAAATAAGAATTTTATGATAAAGGCAACTAACAGGGCCATCTATATATGTAGCCTTAGACATATATCACAAAATTGAAATCTTAATACAGTAAATTTAATGTTAGACTATATTTGTAAATATAATATTGAGGTACTTAATATATCAGTACTCCAGTATCGTATAATGATAATAATTATTGATAAAAATATTTTTGATCACTAAAAAACTAAGTGTCAGCTGCCAACTGCCTCCTCCTATGTACTACATGGCCCGTGATAATGTCACTAAATATCTTTGTACATCTTTAAAACAGTAAGTAATGATTCACTTTTAGTTAGTTACTAATTACGTAAACTAAAAACGTAATTATATGTATAACTATACATATAGTCGAATCACTCATATTCTTGTCAGCGATATTTTCTGAATGTAAGAACCGATTTTGTTGAGAGTGAGGTTACGAATAGCAGATAGTTATTGCAGTAATAAATTGTTCTCTTTCAATGGAAATATTTGTTGTGATTAATGATAGACTGTCTTTTATTCTGTAAATAGTAATTTTGTTATTTTTAGAATAGAAGAAATAAAATAAAAGATGTTCAATTTTCGATACTTTATTGGGCTAAGGTGTCCTCAAATAAAAAGTCATCAAATATAAATTTTCAATATGCACAGTTACACCTTTATACATGTAAATAATATAGTACATAACAAATAAATAATAAATAGTACCAAATTTTAAAGATTTATCATAAAATTGTTGTTTGGTGTGACAAATATCATACAAAGTGACTTGACTAAATGCCGATTTGTTAAATGAGCATTAAGATTGTATTATAAATTTATATTAATCTAATTTTTTTTTGTTTTTCAATAATTATATAATCTGTCATTCATGGCATTTTTTGTTATAAATTTAAAAATAATATGTAACCGATTTATTATTGTTATAACCACTCAACTATCTTATTACTATTACAAACAATATAATATGGCATATATGAATTAGTTTAGATTTGAAATACATTTCTTTTAGAAATAAACAATTGCAACATAATTATAAAACCTAAGCAGGCTAACTTACTTATTGAATAATCGTCAATATCAAAACATTTATCCTAGAGGTTATTGCTTATAATAATATTTATGATCCTTATTAGCTTGTAGTGAAATAACTATCTTCAGTACAAAATGCCACAATTACCTATTAAAAGGTCCTTTTATATTTGAATGTAAGATATTGGTGGATTGTCTTTTGAGCACATAATTATAATCTGCCACTATCACAAGTCCCTCGAGTCCAAATAGTTAAAACACAATTTTGTTATATAGACTAAACTACTGGCATCATCTAGTAGATACAACGCGAGCATGTACATGAGAAAGGACGCCGCGCTTATAACATCACAGATCAGAGGGTGCTAGTTGTCTGTCACACGATCAAACTACCAGTTGGCCATGCCGGGCTTGTTAAGCGTCATAAAATATATCTGACAAGATGAACCACCCTTTGCAGAAGAAAAGAATACTTTGTCATTACGTTCACATAAAAATTTAAGTCGTTGGGCTTTCTTGTGCATAAAAACCCCGTCCAAATGCCCACTTTCAACGGAGCGTATTTCAATTGCTTTATTGCCCCATCCCATAATTTGTCCTGTACCGATGTACGCAACTGATGTTGGCATTTCTCCCCACTGAAACAACATTTTAAAAACAATACTTCGATAACTACTTTTTGTTCTTATTACTAAAAGATAAGCAGCTTTAACTTGAAAAAAAAAAAATCTTTAAGGATAACTAGTGCACTTCAAAAAAGAAATCTATCCGCACTCAGCTCATAAAACTGAATTAGCATATCATAACTTAACTCTGGGTTTTAAATGACACCACTATCTACAAATATTTTTAGGAGACATTCCACCCTTGATTGGGTTGGTGAATTTTTAAATTAATAGTACTTAACTTTACAATTACACATGTAAAATATTGTTTTCAAGTTTCACGTTAAAAAATCGAAGATATTAAATACTAAATTGTAAAATTAACGCTTAATAAGCGAAATTCATAAGAAACAGTAATTATTTACTAACCTGAAGTACAATGTTCTTGCTAACGCGTCCATACGTGTTCACGTACATGCCTTCATTATCATAGCAAAGCAGTAATTGAACTCCATTCGAATTCGGAAGAGGTACAATACAATGTGGAATAATAGCTCCCTGTATCTGCAATAATATACATAATGTATTTTCAAGGTAGATAAAAAAATAAAATTATTGAAAACATAATGCCTATATATACGAGGTAACACACAGGTGTCATTTAAATTAGTGTACTTATTCATTGTCTAAACAAAATGTATCACTAGTTACAAAATTTTCTTAAAATCTTAAGTGGGACTTATACATTACAAATTTTCTATAAACAAATTTGTTTGGCCTTTTATAAAAACTGTAATAAATAATATTAGTTATACTCACATGCTTTGGAATATAAATATCATAGACAGTGGTAGTGTCAAGGTCAACGGCATGAAATCCAGTCAGCTGAACCATAGATTACTTTCAGTCTTGTTCCCTCTTCAATTGTTAAGTCTACCAGTAAAGGTCTGGAAAGTAATTGATTATATAAATATTTTTAATATACCGATGATTTAAATATATAAACAAAAACAATGTTTTATAATCTTTTACTCATTGGACATATTTGGAAACAATAGCAATATAAATGATAATATATAATTATTGCTATTTGCTTCTAATATAATTTTTTAAATTGTTTATTTTTTTATCAACTGGAATGGATTACAAAACTTAAGCCTGCGAAAACACAAATATCTGTCAAAAAAAACATACCTATGTTGCAGTTCTCCAAAACTCTTGAAGGCCATAAATTTGTGATATGGTTTAGGAGCCCATGCATAGATCTCAATAGAGTCCTTGAGGGCAATTACAAGGAACTTAATTCTTTCGTATTTAACTATACGAAAGTGTACGGCGCCTTGAAGCTCACCGACATTTATCCATCCATTTCTCCTCTCAGCTTGCTGTTAAAATATAATAATATTACTTTTATTTTTAAATTTATAATGAAAAACATTATCCTAACTAAGGCCAGTGAGTGATACTAACATCGCTAAGTCCATCGGTGCGTAGTATTTTGGACTTGAGCCAACTGAGATAATAGACGCGTACGCGATTCTTTTTCCCAGATACTGTTACAAGTATATTTTGCCCTTCTAACACTTCCATCTGTTGGAAGCGGCGTCGAGAGATCAATTGATAGACCTTTCCTTGGCCAGACCGATCAAGAAGCATTAAACCGTTTTCAGTACCAATCAGTAGATTCACTCCTGGAATATGATAAAATTATAAATAATTAAATACATGTTTCATTATAACAATATGAAGCATGAACAGTTTCATCACTAAATGGTGTATACGTATTCCTCTGTTTAGTTTTCTCACCTATACAAATAAACAAAATAAAAAAGTGTCTGTTATGTTACAATAATTAGCTTTTTACTAAATGGATGTGAAAGTATATACGGCAATTATAACAAGAATCCCAAATTTTAAAACCTTTGTCTCTCTGTTTGTTCCGACTAATATTCCAAACACGGTCACACCGATTTGGCAAGAGTTTTACTGGCAGAGAGCTCATGTTATAAGGAATAACTTAGGCTACCTTGGTTAAAAAAAAAACATATTCCGCACAAACATAATAAACTAAAAAAGTAGTGTTCAGTACCACCCACACCCCAAGTGCACGTTTACACTGAACAAAAACGTTGTACTAAATTGTATGCGGACAAAGTCTTGGATAATAGTTAATTTATTATACATATGGGTATGAACCGAGATTCAATTTTTGGTAAATATTTAATAAAATCTGACTAACTTAGGAGGCTTTAGAAGAAACGTGTAGAGTAATCTTTTGGAAAATGTCGAATTTATCTTCACTTACGGACATGTATGTACAATATTTGTATAAACAAATAATGTTTTCAGCGATGGAGAGTGGTGATTTCATACTAACCCCATAAAGCTGCACACAAAATCTCAGAGTTAAATCGTTTCTTGTATTTGCGTATTTCAGGTGTGTCCGATGACAGGTCATGGCCAGTGGGTGTAACGTTGACATTAACGTGACTCTCACGACGGGACGCGTTACCGCCCGAGCCGCCGGTACCTCCACTGCCAGTAGACCCAGCACCGAACCCAAACGTCAGGAACGAACGCTGCTTCTGTTGCAAAGGAAGGAATTGTTGGTGGGAGCCCACGGACGAATTAGAAGGAGAGTGCTGCAAGGGATGCGGTGATGATGCACCAGTCACAAAGGACTTCGAAGGAGTGGATTGGATTGAAGAAGTCGGAGGATGGTGGTGATGATGTGAAAGCGGTGTACCGCCGGAAACCGCTTGTCTGTACTGTAACAGAAACAAAAAAACAAAATTTTAAGTGATAATTATCTATAGCAGAAGAGATGTGTTTCATTCTTTTTCCTAATGTATAACCATCTCGGAATCAAAGTGATATTAGTTAGTCAAGTCCACCCCCCATATGATTAGTTTTCATTCCAAATATAGTTGGAAAATTATTAGCATGATGTATATAATAATATTTATCTAGAAAGTACCAATCCATGAACTTATGACATAGGTAATAGGTTCAAAAATAATAACAGGCAATGAATATTTATTTGCATGCACTTGACAAGTGCGAGTGAAACCAGCAGAAAGGAATACTAATTAAAAAATGGAGTAATTACGTTTTTATGACATTCATGAATAAAAAAAAATGTTGATATTTTATCTAATCTGTATTATTTTATTGTAATCATTTGTTATTAAATTGATATCTGTCAAATCATTAGTAATGCATACATTTTTTACAATACTTTTTTTTAATATTTATATAATATTCATGAGTTATTCCAACAATGACACAAAATCGAGCTTAGCTTATTCCACCTGGAAAATCCGAGCACTTTAGCAATCCTTTGACCCTCTATACATAAATAAGTTATTTAAAGCCGTATCATATTGTACTACCGTAAAGCTTTGGGTAATATCGATCTGCTATTGATGACCAACGTGATATTACGTACATGAGATGAAAGCCTCTAGAAAATGCATGAGTATAGAAGAAGTTCTAAATTTTAAACAAACAACAAACTATGATAACTTTAGAAGCATTTCATCTTGCTTGCAATACGATTAATACTTACGCGATGGTAAATGGAGTCTGCAAACCGGCCGCGGAGAGGCTCCAGGATGTTTGCATGATTGACAACCATTATCAAGATTAATATGATAAACCAATAAACTAGACACCACATATATACGATCGTTGAAGAGAACTTCCAACAACAAAATTAAGTGATTTTGTTAGTATGTATTTTAAGAAGCCCCAGATTTTTTTAAAGTATCCCTCTCAAGTAACGTTATATATTTCAATATTAAAAACAAATGGAACTGTCACTGTTAATCTAATTATAATCAACTAGCAGGCTTGGTGGACGTTGTCCTGCCCTGATAATAAAAAATATATACTTATGTGCATGAAATTCTTAAGGTAACTAATGTATTTTATTAGATAAGGATTAATACTGTATCCGTCTAAATAGCCTTTCAATTACCTCATTATATGTGACCATTTTTAGAAGATAGATGTGTATAGTAAGCTATCCTAAAAAGATAGGTATTTGCCATCAGTAGACATTTCTGTAGATCTATAAAAGAGGATATCTCAGGTATGTATTGTTTTGTTATATCTCAAACGGATTAGGCAGCGTTTTCGATGAAAACTCCCAGACCTTGACCTTTTCCGATTCTTTCAACAATTATCAGTATATTTCAACTAATTTACAAAAAAAACATTGACGAATTATATACCTAAGCCTTCCTCGTGAATTACTCTATCTATTGATGAAGACCGCATTAAAATCCCTTCAATAGTTTTTGAGTTTATCGCGAACATCCAGACAGACAGACAAACGCGGCGGACGACTTTGTTTTAAAAAATGTAGTGATTACTTACCTTTACTTGTTACATTAGAATAATGATAAAAAATAATATTCAATGTTGGAAGCTCTATACGTTAATTATGAAACATATTACTGCTTGATACTTAAATTCACATTTTAAATGAATCCCCGGAAGCACGTGATTGGTGAGAAATTACTTGACTTCGATATCGAATTGAAAAAAAAGTTAACAGAAAAAAAATCAACGCTACTAGCCACCCAGTGTCAACATAAAGCTAAGTTTCTACTTTCTTGTACTATGGGCTTTCGACTTAGCTTATTTTATACGAACAGGCGAGGAATATGGCCAGGATAATATTGTATTAACATAATAACTCACCTCTTCACTTGTAGATTTGTCATGTCGTGGAGGTGTAGTAGGCTGTCCGGCTTGACTGAGTAGATCCGGCAACACGGAGCTAGTTCGAGCACCGCTGCCTTCGTTACCACCACTCGACCGGCCCTAAACCCAATATAACTTTACAATCTGCATTGCACCTAAATAACTATATCATAATACAATTGATCATTTTGTTAATAATATGTTAATCAGAGGCGTAGTTATACTCAGTATCAGTCGTATCAATGATACGGAAGCCCGATGCTTTAAAGTGAAAATTCGCAAAGTTACTCACGACCCCAAAAGTCATAAGGTGCTCGCAATTCATGAATAACGATATATTAATTTGTAAGTCCTACGCCACGCGTCGTGCAAATACGATATAATCAAGCAGTAAGAAATATCCCCTCCAAATTTTGATAAAGACCCGCTCGCCCACATAATTTTTGTTACCAGCTTCTCCCCCTCACAAAAATTTTGTTACCGTCCCCTCTCCAACAAAGTTTTGTCACCGTCCCCTTACACCCCCCCCCCCTCAAAAATTTGGATACCGGACCTCTTTGAGATTAGCTACGCCACTGAAACCGATTACAGATTACGAGTGATCCATTAAACACAAGTCAAATAGGACGATGGTGAACATTTAGCGATTATTAATTTAACAATAACAGCGCGTAAAACATAAACGGCAGCCAAAACATGCAAAACACATTCCAAAAACTGGATGATTTCTTTTTTCATACTCCTGTAATTTCGTTAGGCGGCATTCCTATTGTTAATTTTCGTGTCGATGGCATCGATATGTTCGTTACTGGATTTGTTGATCACTAAGGCAGGAAGACGGCACGCGCACAGACACAAATAATGTATGAAATTGTTAATAAGTGGTTAATTCAGTTGCAATGTATGGTGTTAGAACATGAATATTGTTAATTTCGTTTATTGACGTACAATTTCTTCGAATAAATATTTATTTACAGGTATTATAATAACTACATACTCGATATACACATTCATGGTACAGATCCCATACTACTAAAACTACAAAATATTTGTAATGTAACTATTGAGTTAGAGGTTATAAATCACGCCAAAATATAAGACGTGTGAGCAAAATAACTATAAAATACATAATTTATCAAATATTGAATATTGTTTTATATTCGAAGTCATTTCAAACCAACAAGCACACAGCTTTCAACCATTCCCACGAATAAGTGTGTTAGACGTACAACGTACCACAACCAATATCTACAAAATTATGTAAATAATTTTCGCCCAAAAATTATACTGTTGCATATTAGAACAAACACTTGCGCTGTTGAAATGTGTTGCGCATGCGCATTACAGGTGTACTCATCCAGTATCGGCTTTTAATTTAATATGGCGCTCATTGAACGTCGAAATGAAATTAAACAAAATGTCTCGGAACTATATGTCAATGGACAGATTGATTGCATCGTATGCTCCATCTAGTACGATTCATTTTTTATATAGTAATATTTTTTAGTAAAAATTATTTACATTTTTATAGTTATAATTTTTATTACGTATGTTAGTAAAAACTATGTTAGAAAAAATAAAACCCTCATACCAAAAATATCAGTAAAAATATGAATCAAACTATCCTGTGCATGGAGGCATTTACCTGGTCCGGTGCGAGTACCGCTTCCTGCCCGCTCGTTAATAGCTCTGTGTGCCGGTTATATTGCGAATTTCTCCTAAAAACTATGTCCGATTCAGTCTTTTCTCGTCGCGGCTTCACAATGCTCGTTGTAGCTTTGTCCAAACTTTCATCGAGCGGTAATTTTCATGGGTGTCAGCGGTCAAATCCGGTGTACCCGCTTTCTCGAATGATGTACTACTCGTAAAACAAATACTCGTGGCTGGTGAATCACTGTTTACACTGCTCTGCCGGCTCGTTCTATTATTACTTTCACTATCCTGCCGTATAAGTGCAGCGACGTTCTTCAAAGCATCAATAGGATTAGCGTTAGCAGCCGTCTTCTTATTCAAAGTTTTCTTGTCACTCTTTTTCACTTCACCCTGTGCCGACATCCTTAAACTGTCGTTCATTTTTATAAAATCAGTCAGTATAGGTTCACCCGAACTCGGTGGTTTAATTATCTGTTTGCGAGAATTATTAAATATACCACTGGATCTCATTTGCTTATTGACTACTCCTATTTGACTGTCATGCTTGGGAAAGTATATCGCCGAATGACGTGTACTAGGTAAAGGAAAAAGATCAGAATTTTCCCGTCTGAAACCTCTAAAGAAACGATTTGGAGTACTTTGTTCCGAGTCTTGATCACTTTTGTGTTTTAATATTTCAGATAATCTGTCTTGATTTAACTTCTCGCTAGGCTTCTGGAAAAGTTGTTTATGCCGAGAGGGTGGAGTCGCTATGCCTTTGTATTTAGACCATGGATCTTCCGCTTCTAATCGAGATTGCCTTTGTAGCTGCAATCGCTTCTGTTCTGTGTTCTTCGTCGGTTCTTGTTTCTCTTCCTTCGCTTGCGCCTGTTTTGACGGGAAGAATCTAGCAAAGTCCCAATCCTTCAGTAACACGGCCTCGTCAATGTCGGATTGTCTCTTTTCGCTTTCTGTACTCTCTCTCTGGTGTTTTTCAAACATGTCCGATACAAAAAGTACAGGTAAATAATAAATAAGGGACTTAAAAAAAGCCTATAATAAGATTATATATGCTCACTGATCTAATTTTGGCGTGAAAATAGTTTCATACACATCAATAACAATAAATAATATGTGAGTATACAAAAATCATCTTTGTAGTATTGTAAATGATTGATGTAAAAGTGGTAATAAATGGCGAATTAAACAAAGTTAGCACAAAATAGCGAAGGTTTATTTATATGTGTGACTTACCCTTTTCATGACAAGAGTGCGATCACCTTGGGTGTCATCATCGTCTGGTGTTGGAGGCAGTGGACGAGTCGGAGCTCCTCCGCCGGAGCCGCTGCCGCCAGTCCTCCGACACCGCGCTCAGCCCTGGCCTGTAGCAGAACTCGGGACTGAACAAGCCAAAACCAAAACAAAACGGGAACAGGAACAAAAAAAAAACAGGGTCAAAACAAACGGAAAATAATAGCAAATAAATAAAATAATTCAATAATATCATTGTATCAATACGCATTTTCTTAAAATACACTACTAGCAACTAAATAAGCATATCGACGAATGATTGATTGAACGACTCAATGAAAATTGCATTATAACCGATATAGGCATTCACTCTTGGAGTTGTTACTTACACTTTAAATTTAAAGGAACAGGTCGTGATTTCTAATGTAGGATTCTTGAATTAAAAATAACAATTATATTCAAATGAATGATTAACTAATAAAATTACAAATCTCAATAAAGTACAGTACACAAGTAGAATTACATCACAATTAATCAATCCATTAACTACCATTGTTTGATATTGGTATTGGATACATTTTATCTTTATAATAATTAGCAATTCCGATGTTTAGCACGTTCCGTGCCCAGCTCATTTTGCCTGACATTTGATACTTTGACTAAAAATTGATATACTATCATACAATGTTACATTACAATATTAATACATAATTCTTTCGCTTTCAGTATTATCACATCGTGTAAATGTAACTAAGTTAGTGTAAGTTTCACTTACACTTGTGTACAAGTGTGTAGTACATGTGGCCGAAAGATCAAGTTTAACGTGTACCATCGGTGGTACACGTGGTCGGAAGATCAAGCTTAACGTGTACTACCCGTGGTACACGTGGCACGGAGTGTGTCAAAGCCATAACTATAGACCTTCGGTGTAAATTATTATAACACTCTATGGAATACTTACAGTGGCTTAGGAGGATCGCTGGCAAGCAGAGTGCCGTCATTTCTCACTCGTCCGCCGCTCTCTTCAGCGTCGGAATCGCTGTCAGAATCATCGAATGTCGGCTCAGGTTGGTTCCTTTCTACCGGTGGACCTATATAAATTTACAGATTTACATTGCCACATGTTTACAATATTTTAATTAACACAACCGACAAAAGATTAGAGATTTTAAAGAATTATAACCATTAAATGCAAGATTTTTGTTTTGAATTTTTGAAGTAATGTTAAAACAACATCAAAATAATTGTGTGATTTTATGAAACCGCGATGCAAGTGAAATTTTTTTCGGAGCGTAGGCTAAACTGAAAATTTTCGAAAAATTATGCGTTTTAGGGTATTAAAACCGCGTTCTTAATCTGAATTGAATAATAGGAATGATAATGGGAAATCAATAGTGGACAAGATATCCAACTATACATTTTAATTTCAATCTGCGTAATAGAGTACGGAATACATAATAAATACAATCATTCAGATGATAGAGGTATTTTAAAAATTGAGCCCAGTATTTATTTAAAATATTGAACCACTTTGAATTAAGTCATGAGTGCCGCCATATTGGCCTGGGCTGCTCTGCCGAGCGCCTTTCACATTTTACCACTACTCAGGGGCTGCCTGTAATGCGACATGCGATAGATGAACGAAAAAAATTGAGGCGAAGTAAAAAAGTTTCTCTTTAAAAATATAACCCGTCAAAAGTAATGCCAACTTTTTCTTACTTCAGATATTTAAATAAAATTAAGTTTAAGTCCACAATTGACAACAATATGCATTTAAGGGTTCAGGGTATTCAAGTTACAAACCTTGTCCATTTGCGGGCGCCCGCGGCGGCCGATTAGGCGGTTCGTTGCCGGACACAACACCCAACTCGTTAAGTTGTGCAGCTAATTTATCCAAATCCTGTCGATAAATATAGTAAACGTCCATAACAACCTATATTTCTCCTCTCTCAACCTATATACCTCTTAAAATTTCGTTAGAGCATATTGATGTTTATGACATTTGAAATGTTCATATTAGGATGTAATTCATTTCAAGTACATTCCATTCAGTTTATTACTTTCACAAAATATCTTAGGATTCACAAAATGTCATTTGTATTAGACTTTTTAAATAAGCATTTACTAAAAATGAAGTTCCAAAAACATTTTTAAAAGTTAAATTAACATCTGAGATGGAAGAAATAGATGATCAGTTGAGTTGTGTTTAATAAAGTACTAATATAATGTTATTATCGACTGAAGTACATTGTGTTGAATTGTATATAATAACAAGTGGACATGACCACAACAACACTGCATCGCATAATTGCGTAATTGTTTCTGGCTCCGATAGAGTTTACACACTTTAAAATGGCATACGTTGTTCACGGTGATGAACCACCACATTTCTTAAAGCGTATAATTTTTAACATAATGATATGAATAATATTTTAATACGGATTGTTTTTTTTTTTCCATTCGAAAAAATAAATATCAATTTATTAAATGAAATTTTTTACAAAAAAAATATAAACAAAACTTTATCAAAATATATTAGATTTAAAAGACTCACTCTACTAACGCCTCAGCCCCAGTGTTTAAACCAATACATCAAGTATGTTAAGGCAAGGGTTAACTCTATAAATATCTGTGAGTTAACCATCCATACTAACAAGTACTAAAACGTGATTTAGAAATATTTCACTGTTCTCTCATATAACACTAAAAAAAAAAATTCAACCATACTAAGCAAGCGTGTTTATTATGCGCACCGTTAAGGAATACAACTCAATATTCTCGAAATTTTACAATAACGTTTCAAACGATAAATACATTAATCTTTTATTTAGCAAGTGTGCTCTTTTATAAAATTATGAAGATGTACTTCCCATAAAGTTGAGAGCTTTCGACAGCTTTTAATAATAATAATAAAAAATAACACGAAAAGCAAAAACACGTTGAACCTACCTCTGGCCTTCGCGGTGGAAGCTGCAGGAATCAGGTGCAAATAAAGGTAACAGCGTGACATGGAAAATAAACAAAAAAAAATACAAATCTAACAAAAAAGAACTGACACTAAAAGGAAGTTACAGGTAACATGAATTTTATAAGCTGGTCGTATTAATAATTTACTATATTTACCATAGGTTTGAAGATGTGATGTGAACCCCGTTGTGGTGGCTGAGGTCCGCTGGCTGGAGGTGTCCCGTTGTTCGAACCAGAACTATTTGAAGAGCCTGAAGACTTCGGCGTTGGAGGTAAAGGCCTGCAAAATATTATATAAATGTGGTATGTGGTTTATTTTGAAATAAAATATGTATTTTTTAGTTTAATTTTAAAAAGATACAGACTTAAAATGTCAATGTTTAAAATTAGAAGACATTTTGAGGGGTTATTCAAGAAAGGACACTGCGAATGATATAAAGCATTTAAAAAAAGGATATAAAGCTTAATTTATAAAGAAATCAATCATCTTTCAGTTAAAATTGAAAACGTACTTTTCCCGAGGGAAAGTTCGAGCGGCGCCGCGGGCAAAAGCTAGTAACTTATGTATACACAATAGATATAAGTAATGACTACTTATTAGCCTAATGACTAATTATAATATTAGAGGTGGAAAGGCTAACTGACTAACGAGCCATTGATAGTCTTTGCACGTAAGCCAATTAACCTTTTGATTCTACATACATAACTAACTAGCAACTGTCCGCGGCTCCGCACGCATCTTTTTATTTAATAACTGCTTTCGACCGTTTATTTTATTTTGCATGGTGGTAGAACTTTTTTTAAACCCACTTGGCGGCAATCGCCCCCAATCCCAACACCGTCAAGTTGTAAATCTGTTGCCAAGTACTGGTTGGAAATAAGCGCAAACCCCTAGGTTTAGCGTATTTAACATCTAAGATATCATATGGAAATTTATATCAGATAAGATTGTACGCAAACGCTAAAACCTATAAAGTATAAAAAATATAGACAAGTATTTATGATTTTTGTAACTACTGCTGTTGATTTTATTTACCACCTATAACTGACATACTTCCTGAGTACAAAATGTCATTAAAACTGGTTATATTAATCCAATCCTTGAATAATGAATCCAATTCCAAAGATTCCCGCTTAAAATATATCCACAAACATTAACTCTTTATTAAAAAAAATACAGATAATGATCACAAGTGCAAATCTTATACTTCACTATGCCTTATTGTATTCAATAAATTTGGGGTCAAATTGTAAGTAATATTTATTTAAAATTTACCAACCTATATCTATTAGGCTGTTGCACCTGCGGATCTGGCACAACAATCAGTCTTTGTGGAATGGAAGGCCTTGCCGGAGGGCCAGGCTCTAGAGCATCAACAAACCACACAAGTATTATTAGTTATAAACGCTAATTGTTATTGCAAAAATAAGCAACAAGTTAGATCGTTATTCACCTGGAATCTCCTCGCGTTCCTCGCGTTTACTATTTCGTTTAGGCGGCGGTTGAGGCTGAGCAGCTTCCGCGGCTCTGATTTGTCATAAATTTGTTAAATAAAACACAAATGTTAATAAGCAACACAATTATTTCTCTCACGACACTGTGACATCACTATACCTGATGATAAGGATAAAGTGACGTCACTGATATGATAGGCACAGTGTAATCCAAAAACAATGGTACCCACCGAGAGATATACAATAATCGACAATCGTCGCTGTCATGCCGACCTGCGAGCTTCTTGACAGCTGAATATGAATACTGAACCGGAAACACAACAAACTAAAATAGCTACCATGGTAAATGATAGCGTACAAGTTGGATACAGATAGTACAGCCCCATTGGATTACTGGATGATCACTAGATACATTGGGTAATCCTAAAGCGTGCCACTATGGAGGACATTATACCTTGTATACGTTGGTCACAATCCAGCTAAACAATATTATAATAACCTACCATCTAGTAAAATCGGTTTTTGTAGCTATATTAACTTACCTAGTGCCCTCTTGTATCTGTTGGAAGTTCGGCGGAGAGTGTCGCTGGTTTGATGTGCCGCAGCATTGTGAACAATGGACGATGGCTCTCCGGCGACAGCGTTCTCCTCTTCTTCACCTTCTGAACCGGAATACTTGTAATCCTCTCGTACAGAGTTATCTTGCTTTCTTTTCTTACACCTATCTATGTGATCTTTCAATTGTATTCTCACTTGCCTCTCTGTGGGCTGATCCCTGCAAAGGTTTTTTATAATTATTAAGCATGGTTATTACATAAGCATATATTTAATACTACCCTTGAGAATATTAAGGTATCTTTTATCAATACTGTGACGTGACTCTATGAAATACTTGGAATACATGAATGGACATTAGATTATACAAACATTAATCTATCATGTGTAGTACAAAATTCATGACAATGTTTGTGTTGAAAATTACATATATATAAGAAAAAATATAACAATTTACAATTACTACTATCCTTTTTTTTCAACCTTAAATTTTATTTTGTATAACACAGTTAGTGGTGTATCACCCCACTGACAAACCAATATCTGCTATGAGCAAAAAGTACAACATTTCAATTACATGTCCATATAGCACTTTTTATTTGACAATATTATGGTCAATGTACATAACTTATTTTTTTAACAAACCACAGTGTATTATATAATGCTTAGTCATGTAGCAGTCTTGCTATATGAAAATTTAGTTAGTAAAGAGATCAGAGAAATCAAAATATCAAAATCTCCAAAAACTGCCCATAGCAAACATGGCTTTGACAACAATGACAAATAGATGGCAATAATGGCTATGTATAAATAATAAATTATGCAGTTATTTTAAAATAGTGGTTATTAAACTGTTGTCAATTATCCTGCAGTTGGTGTTACTTGCTGTTTTGTATAATATTTCGATGACACCGTAATATAGCGAATAATTGATCGGATCTATCGTTAGGCACTTATTTGTTGAAATCTTGCTTTTCATATGATGCAATAATACGGAGTAACCACTGACTTGGTGAATAATAATCTTAGATAATCAACAGCAGAATAAAAACGTCTTCAAATATATTGTTATCCATTGCATAAGAATAATGCCTTACATTATTAGTTATTGCAATAATAACCATCTCTAGTGTAAGCCTTCATAACTAATCTTGATAAATACTGCATATAGATCAAAAGTATTAACTTTATAAATAGATATATCTATTACCAATAAATACTTAGCCAATTTGAAACAGTACTTTTATCCTAATTTATTTATTGAGGTCGCTTCTAGAATCTTCACGCCTCTAAGGAGCAAAGCAATGAACTGAATCATTAAGTATTAAGGTAAGTTGTAAGCAAGTATATATGAGTTCCGTTCGGGCCGCGTTCGGGTGCACACGTCCGCTCTCTCGCGGCTCTGTCGGTTCGATCATCGTTAACCTACCTGCGCACCAGATGTTCCGTTCTACGAATTCGCCGTCGCTCTACCCGCATTATTGCCGACTGAGTCATCGCCAGGCAGTTTTGTCTTAGACGTTTCGGTTCGATCATTCGTAAAGCTCGATCGAGTATTTCGAATATTTCGCGTGTGTTCGGTGGGTTAATAATATTGTTACAGGTTCGATTCGTCTGCCGCGTGTGGATTGAATGTCAATTGTTACGCTTTTTTCAGAGCGACAGTGCACTAAGTAAACTGCACTGTTTGGTGCGCGCCAAGTACATCGCAGTGCGTCGAGTCGCCACGTTGCGCATCGTGAGTCGTACAGCGCGTCGCTTTTTCGTGTTGTGCCGTGTGCAGAGCGTTGCATCAAAGAGAAGAAAAGAAGAGAGAAGAAACCGAAGTGCCAGGGACCTCCCTTAGGCTACGTAAGTTCTCTGTGAGGCATTGCCCCCTTGCTCCCTTTGCCCCTAACACGGATTGTCCGTTAGATTCTAAACAGGCGCACCCCCCTGCCCTTCAGGCATGGAGTTTAGTCATGTCCACCCCCGCCCGCACCCTGCCAAGCCCCGAGGATATAGCACAGATTCAGGATCTAGTCCGTTTTCATGAGTTCGTTTGCGATACGAACCCTCTCCTAGTTTCATAGACTCAAACGCACTTACGCGCGCGTGACTCCCGGTCTTTCGGCCCCGCCCCTATATTTCTCCGAAAACCCGTTCGAACCGCTTTCGGACCGCGACTCCGACGACGACGCCTCCGATGGGTCCGATATGAAACTGGACTCATTTTCGCGCCCGCGGTCGCGTCCGCTCCCGCTGAAAACGACGGCTTTCAAACCGTCACGCGCCGCGCTAAACGCATACGCGCCGCAACTGCGAACTCGTCCGATAGCGACTCCGCAGCGGGACTTTCCGTCCCGAAACATTTGAACGTAGGTGGCGCTCGGGTGCCTCGAGTCTCGCCCGTGCCCTTTGTCCCATCGCCGGCTGAAGCTCCGACTGCGGGTTCCGCAGTCTCGAATAAGAAGCCCCGCCCCCAGTCACGATTCGTGACAAGGTCCGCTGGGTGCAGATCTCAGCGGACTTACAGTCTCGTAAGATCTTCTACACTTCTGCCGTCAATACCGTTGCCGGTATTTCCGTTAAAGTCTCCACATCCGATTAGCAACGTCTGCTCAGGAAATACCTTCGTGAGGAAAAACTCCCCTTTTTCACCCACGCATTCGAGGAGGAGCGCCTCCTCCGTGTCGTCATTCGTGGTGTTTCTTTTGAACTCCCTACCGACGATATCTCCGATTGCCTGAACACTCAGGACTTCCCAGTCCGGAGTGTACATCGCATGTTCCACCACCGTACGAAGGCCCCCCTTCAACTTGGTACTAGTCACACTGGACCGTACTATGGAAGGTAAGGCCATTTTCAACTTCACCTCTGTTTGCGGTCTCTCCCGTATCTTCGTAGAACCTCCTCGCAGTGTCACAACTGCCAGGTGTATGTCCACTCCGCCCGGCACTGCCACCTGCGTCCCAGGTGTGTCAAGTGTCTCGGAGATCATTCCACTAGGGAGTGCCCCCGCACTCCAGAGTCCACCGAGTCTGCCAGCTGCATCCTCTGCGAGCAATCGAGTGATACCGCAAACTATCGCGGATGTCCCTGCACGCTCCGCTCGACCCATCTCCGCCGCGACAGACGTGCGACCTCGTCCAGGGCGCATGTCCCGCCGTCCCGGACGCAACCGCCTCCGCTTCCGCCCATACCAAGCTAGAAGGCTTTCCCTGACCTGCCGGATACCTCCAGTGCACCAGCAGCACCCACACCCGCCAGCTCCCTCAGCTCCTAAAGCCAAACCCCAGCCTCAGAAGGCTCCGTCCACTCCTGCGCCACCTACCCTGTCTTCCGTATCGACCACCGGTATAGATTGGATAGCTCAACTCTTGGTAGTACACAAGTTCAAGAAATACTCGCATTCAACGCGCTCGTTAATAGTACGTCTGAGCTCGGGCTCTTAAACGCGACCTCAGCTTTCCCAGATGTTACGACTACATTACAACGTCTAACCCGCGCCGCGCATAAATAAATTCGCGATATTCATAATCAGTTCGAACCCGCGTGTTCATGTGCATTAGACCGAATTATTAAGAACTCGTACGTAATTGTATCGTTAAGTCGGTACCGCACCCATTGTTCTTTATTTTTTCGCTCTATATCCTCTTAAAGTATGAGTGTTTGCGCCCATGCCCGCGGCTGTCTCCGCTCACGCCGTCGTGAGCGGGGGGTGATGATACGATCCCGCACACACGTCGCGTTGTCTCTGATGGCAGCTCGAGCCTAGGTTTGTCCCTCAGTGTGGAGCTCGAGTATGTTACTCGCGCGAATACAGTGACTCACTATCTATACATATAATAAGAGTCTAAATCTAACGTGTCTGTACTTTTTGTTTTCTGAGAAAAAAATTGTTGCAGGTGTCTAGGAATAAGTAATAGAATCCATTTCGATCATTTCTGGAAATATCTGTCTGTCTGTTTGAACAGGCATCATTAGTAAAGTACTAGGTTTCTGATAAAACTCCAGCAATCATCACGCATATTCCGGAGCAAAATAATCTTTTTATTTCATTAAAATTGGTTCACTCTATCAAAAGCTATTGTAATTTTAATGGCGACGAGAATTAAGTACGAGAGAAAAATAGATAAGTAAATGGACTTTAGCCTAATCCAAAAACCAGCGTATTTTATTACATAAATAAACATTGCCACAGTATTACATTACTAAAACATAGAACGAAAGAAAAATGGTTAATATTTCATTTTCACATAAGTAAATATTAATAACCTAAAAAGTTCAGTAATTAATTAATATGCATTATTGCAAATAGATGGCGCTCAACCGCTATTTTCTAAATCTATTACTACTTTAATATACATTATAAAAATTGACCAATTACAAATATTATATATTTCTATAAATTAAATAACTTACTTTGTATAAGTAAAATATGATTTTTATTTTTCGATCGCATAAGGTTTATGATTAAATTTGTAAATTTCTAATTAGTTTTGTGTTGTAAATATTACAAATTATTGAACCTTATCACATTTTATTACTTATTATATTTTTATTATAATAAAAAAATAAAGTGACTAAAATTGTTCATTCAACATAAATGTATGAAAAAATCATCTTTAGAAGCAATATCAGACGACATTTTTAACGACAACACATGGCGCTAAACTTATAATTTTATTGGTTTACGTTTAAGAATATTATTGCAAGGAAAAGTATAGATAACAATGAGATAATTTCTGTATTTTTTAGGTTTACTTCGAATTATAATTTTCATAAATTTACCTTGATTCTAATGTCTTAATTATGCTTTGAATTAATGAATATTTTTTGGTTTATGCATTAGGGACCTTGCATTTTCTTCCAGTGATACCGTGGAGGAAAAAGACTGCAGGCAGTGCAAATAAAAGAAAGGATAACATAAATATAATAATAAGAATGAGCTATGTGAAGTATATATGAATGAATATTATAAGACCTCGGCTGATTTTTCAAGACTCAGATCTTAAAATAGGCAGATTATGTTTTCAATTTTTTTTTAATTTCACTACATCGTACATTGTAAATTTCATGGTTTAGTAAAAAAAATTCGTACAAATGAAAAAATAATTTAAAAATACATTTTACATGAAAATTATTATTTTACAATTCATCATTTGTTATTTTTCAAAGCGTTGTAATAAATCAGGTATTTTTTAAGCGTATGCTGCTAACAGGCTATTGACCTATGCCTCATGAGGTTTAAATTCGTTTGTATAGAACTTAAATATTTATGGTTTCGGACAGTCCAGGGGTTAATATTGTTTTTACAGTTGTTAAATTAGAATATTAGTGTTATTTTACTCCTATACCTGCATGTATCGTCACGAAGTTTTGTTCATGTTCGCAATAACTTTAGATGTGGGCACACATTACCGTCGTGTGTTACTATCTCACTGTATGATGATAGATGCGACACGATAGCACGGCCTACGGTTTTTACACACATCAAAGTAACTTGGAAGCCCTAATTTTGAGTTATTATTGAAGTGCCACAGGGGTGTGACCATTTTTAGTTTTTAGCCTAACACTTTACATTACAAATATACAAGATGTACAGATATCAATTGCAGATTGCTTCATTAATCACTGTGTTTTGTATTATTCCGTTATTATATTATTACGAAATCGCAGGCACAGCTAGTTTTACATATACACAGATCACCCCACACACGTGCACACATAGGTATACATAGTGGTGGGCTAGTTTTTTGCCCTTTTCGGACTGAAATAGGTCACACAACTTAGTAGTCATATGCAAAATACACGTATGCATTGATGAGATATGCATGGTCATACATGCATTTTTCACGAATTCATATGTGTATGAAATAGATAGATAGCTAAGCTTAGTTAAATCGGGAAATTCGGCGACAGTCCACGCCGAGGCGCACCGTGTGCCCTTGCGCTGATCGCCTAAACAAATCGGATGAGTGCCTTAAGCGCTCACCTTAGTTGTCCAGTAAAACTGTAGCGGCCTTAACAAGCCAACAGTGTAGTCAGTTCGAAAAAAAAAGAAAAAAGCATGTACATATCATGTGTATGCAACAGATATGTATAATCCAAATGAAAGCAGATGAAATTGCATATTATAGCTAATATATGAACAAACACATAGGAATAACAAACTAACATACTTATGCAATAAATAGATATATTTGTAGTATTGAAGAAGTAAAATAATAGCGTTATTTTACTCTAACACTTACCTTATAAAGGGATGTTTTAAAAGTTGCTCTGTATACGGCCTTTGATGATAATCTTTTACAAGCACAGTTTCTATAAAACTATGAAATTTCTTAGCCCATTTCTTTGATTTTAGACGCGGTGGTGGGTTCCTATAAACAATGAAGATTTTAAATACACACCATATTTGAATAATGTCACAAATTGAATACTGTGTATCTAAAACCATTACAATTTATTCCTACTAGGGAAATACAAGGTTATCAGATTGTAACGTAAAATATCTTGAAATAACAAGTAGAATTATTAATGAAGAAAGACTAAAAAGCAGACTGTGAAAATATATATTTTTTTAAGTTATATTTAATGAATGAGGTGTCTGTTGGGTATTCATAAGTAGAAAGCTTATTTTCCTCATTAATTTGGATTCATAGGTGCTAATACTTAAATATTATATAGCTATAAGATTTTAATTAAATTCCATACTTTAAAAAAAAAAAAGTATGCCAAACTCGACAAACATTACCCTTATGAGTAAATTGCATCATTTCAGGTTGTGATTTTTTTTTAATTATTGTTAATTATAATAACATGAATACCATACACACCTTGGAATAAGAAATAAGGCCCTCATAGGATGAAGATCACATAAAGGTGGTTGACTCTCAGCCATCTCAAGGGCGGTGATACCAAGAGACCATAGATCTGAACGATTATCGTAAGTGGCATCTGGATTTTCATCACATGCAATAACTTCTGGAGCCATCCAATAAGGAGTACCAATAAAAGTATTCCTTCTGCCTATTGTCCTGTCTAATTGTGCTGATACTCCAAAATCCACTACAACCAAGAATTAAAGAGATGAAATTTAAAGTCACCACCTGTACTTCATTACTAATAAACCTGGTACCTATCACCCATTAGTGATATCAACTATCAAAATTGTACTGTGGTATTAGTGAACAGTTAGAAAATTATAGTATAAAAAGTTTAACCAACCCTATTAAAAATATTGATAGTCGGTAAATAACTCAGCTCTGACAAATACCTTATCCTATATGGAAAACTTTTAACTACACCTAATTGTCTACTGTAAGCATATATAGAATATATTTACATTCCCCATTTTATAAATATCTCAAATAAGATTCAAGGTTTTATATTAATAAGTAATTGTATAATTAACATATATTACCTAGTTTAACTTCTGCATTGTCTGTGAGTAAGACATTTTGTCCTTTAATATCTCTGTGGATGACTTTATTGGAGTGCAAATAACTAAGGCCTCTAAGAATTTCCCTGCAAATGTACGATATCCATTCTTCCTTTAATGATTGTCCTTTTGTCGACTTCACTAAATCAGTCACAGAACCTAGAACACAATTCACACTGTAAAATGATTTAATTATTCACTATTCTTTATTGTTATTTGAATATTATATGCTATTATATATGGTGGATAGGGTTATTGAGAAACTTGCAGACTGTCATTAGGTTTGTTATTCAATTAACCTTTCCACAGACATTATAAATTTCTGTTATGTTAACATAAAAATATATTATAATCATTATGCACATACATTGTTAAAGTATATTTTTTCTTTTGAGAGACTTATTAGTAATGCATATTGCGTTTAGACAACTAACCTAATTAAATATATTACGCATGCTTATTGATAGAGAATAATTATTTTCATGGGGCTTTTTAATAAATGGATGATAATATGTACTAAATGGTTTTAATAATTTTATGGTCAATACAATTAACACATTAAATAGTCTTAATTTTTAACAAGTACATACCAGCACCACAATACTCCATAACCAACCAAAGTTGGTCATCTTTGCCTGGTTGGCTCTTTTTAATAAATGCACCATAGTATGTTGCAATGTTACGGTGGGTTGAGTACTTTTTTAGTACATTGATCTCTAGTTTTATTTCCTCTTCCTCATCCTGTGTGACATCCATAACTTTGATGGCTGCCAGTTGTCCAGTTTTTGTGTGACGTCCCTAAAATTATTAAGTAATATATGAAATATCTAAAGAAGTAATTGGTAACATAAACATAAATACATACAGCTTTGTTATTACTTTTAACTAAGATGAATTACCCCTATATACCAATATAAGTCCAAAACACGTAAAATTAGCTATATTAATAAGAATTGCTAGCACTGTGACATTGTTTTTTAAATAGTCAAATAATGTATCACAATAGTCTTTGGGTATTGTTGTATCATCTTTGTGATTTATATATATTTTTTAATTGTTTTATGTCATGAAAACAACATAGACCTATCACACTACCAATAAAAAGCTGTGATACATTGCTCTTAACATACTTTGGATCACAAAATGTTTCCAAGTTTTTAGGGCTCACCATTGAGTTTTAGTTTACTATCATACATTTCACAAAATTCCATATTAGTTTTTCAATAATGGACGATAACACTTAGATTTTGATGTTGGTATTATTGAATGATTACTTGTACATCAGTGACAGACTATTAATATATTTCCCCTATGTAATCTGCTATATAACAGTAGTTTAAATGTTTATCTGAAGCTTTTCAATATTATGAAGTTCCTAATAGATTAATTAGTAACATTGTCATTGAAAAAAATAAAAAACAAAATATGCTGGTTATCATTCAAAAATATTTTTTTTTGGCATGTAAAACTTGAAATTGCAAAACACTGCCTCATGAAGGCCTGAGAACACATGGTTGAATTTAGTGTATTTCTAATAAAAATTAGTAAAGCTACTCTTTAGTTGAATATAATTGAGGTCTGTGATGTATGATGTAATAAAGATAATATGTGAAAGTCTGTTATTTTACCATTATTTATTTAAGTGATTAACTAATGGTGAATGGAATGATTATATTCTCTAATTTGTTGGTGAACAACTTTGTATTATTTTGTTCTTTAGTAGTAAATCTATACAAATGCTTTAACTTTGTAGTTATTGTGCAAGTATGATGATTATTACATTATCATTTTAATACTACATTGTGGGTGATATAAATTGATTTCCCTGATATAATCAGATAGAAGAATATAATTCCCTTATATATTAAAATTCCAAACAGCTATTTAATAGTCAACTATTAGATTATTGACCTGAATACAACAATGTTATTAATATTAATAATTACTACAGATAAATATGAGATTTTGATGAAAATGTTACTTCTATGTCAATATTTTAAGATATTGGTATAATTCTTGTTTTAGAAATTTCAAACAGTATGTTAAATTACAATTACAAACATAAAAATAATATTCAAAAGTTGAAATAAAGTAAACAGAAAGTGGTTCATCCAGAGATTAGGAAACTCTATCTTGTATGTCAATGATACTTTAAAACAAACATAATTAATAAATATTAAAAACAAACATATTTATAACAATATATAAGACACTTTGTATATTTGAACTGATTTAACTAGAAAACAATTAGACAGCTTCTTGTAAAATTTTAATTTTTTCTTATGATTCAAGCCGTGTTAAAATAGGCTATAAAATGATTATTATATATAACAGGCTGTAAAAAACAACAACAAGCGCCCGGCAAAGGAGTTTGCGACCAGCTAGTAAAATTATAAAACGAAAAGTGAAACAAAATAATAGTTATAGAAAGGTAGTGACTGCTGATTTTATGCTGCATCAATTCACTTAACAAATTCTAATCCTGTACTGTATCTTAACGAATAATTTACCACTATTTAACAACATAAAGTTAGACAAGCTCATGAGTATTAATAAAGTTCATTGACTTTAATATTCTCTTCTCTTAATTGTAATGCTTTCATTGGTGCCTATTAAGTATAATTTTTCATAACCTAAGTACAACCAATTACTCTGACCACCCATTGTGGGGGCAGTACATTATCAAATTAAGTAATCAACTAACTGTAATCACCTACTAGCATACTACGTTGTTACACAAATTAGCAAGTACAAGCTATATGTATATATAGGAACGATACGAGAATCATTGTACACTATATTGTATTGACACTATTTTGATAATAAAATACATACCTTGTAAACCTGTCCATACGTGCCATTTCCGACGACTTCTATTAATTCAAAGATTCCAGCCGGATCCTGAAATAAATCTTTAGTAGTAGGCTCGGTAACGAAAGCAAAATAAACGATATATACCATTTCTATGAGAACCTTCACTTATGATTCACGCCCTGTGAGATCATTGCCCTCTCCTAGGACCATTCTTTTTGTAAAAAAGTGTTTATATTCAGGATTGTTGTTTATTTTAATTGTAATCATAATTCTTTTATAATACTTTACCTTTAAAGCGCTGAGGTCAATGTCGTCTAATGAACAATTTACAGACGGTGCTAGTTGATGCGCCATTTTGAGTAATTGTCACACACGAAGACAAAGCACGAGAACCTCACATCAATGTAAAAACATACAGAACTTCTAAACTATAACATTGGCAATGCGATTAATAATTATATGTCATTGTAGAATTATACATCTAAATGAACTCATTGTTTACACATAAAAATAAGTAATTAACAGATAGTATCCGTGAGTCGCTCACACACCCGGCGGTGATGCCATATTAAATAAATGTCAGTTGTCAATTCCTCAATGATCTAATAGAGACGAGTACTTAACTCAAACTGCTGTAGGGAGGGAGTTAATACACTTTTAATTGCATTATCGAAAGAAAATTGATCACTTCTTTCAATGGTCAACAACAAAAAGTAAAACAAAATTCCTAGGATAATAGTAGGCAATAAATATTTATTTGTAGTTTCGCAAACATTTGGATACTGCATACATAAAATTTTATGGTGGATAAAACGAGTACTGTAGAAATTTATTTTAGTAATTAATAATGCGTTTTAATTATTATTGTAAAATATTTTGATAACTCGGAGATCTAAGTTTGATTTAGATTCATTGTCACTGTGTTACAAGCTCTTAATTTTTAATGCCTACAAAAACAAACTGCCTATATTTAAATGCATAGCTTACACATAGGTCATGGTAAAAAAACGCGATATGTTTTCTATAGCTATTGCGTATACACATATACGCTGTATCTAAATTGATTAACAATACATATTTAACATGAATATGTATTTACTTAATATTATAAAGCTGAAGGGGTCCATATATGTTATAACACGATAATCTTAATATCTGCCAGTCTGATAAAAAAAATTGCATTACATAGCTTGCTTGTAACAAATTTTAGCCCGTGTAACTTAAAAATTGTTCCATGTCTTTACTTTTAAGGAATAGATCTAGGTTATGTTATAAGCATAACGACGTAAGTCAGAACAAATTAGTTCTAAGAACAAACGGATTTTTCTTATATATGTTGTGTTAATTTTTTTTTAATAGCAGTATAATTTTAGTTCAATTTGTGATCGTTATGTAACTATTCCAAAGTTAGTTAATTCATAATCTATTTAAACCATTGTGCAAGTATATTCTACGTAGCCAAATTACGTTTAGTGATGTGGTTGCTACCAACTAACACTTTCTAAGGAGATATTGAGGCAATTCTAGATTCACATTTTAAAGAGCAATGTGTAAAAATCAATTGGTTTTTTTAGATACCAAAATATTGTAAAATCAGAAACATAAAGTAAATTATTGACTTTGTTATAACACTAAACTCTTTATAATGACACTCAAGGGACCCAGCATATCTTTTCGTTACAAAAATTTTCAAGCATCATTTATCTTATCTCTTTTACTTTGCCCGTATCAAACATTTTTTTTTTCAATATATAACTTCTTTCTTTTACTGATATGATAAATGCCTGGTGTGTTTAGAAACTGATACAAAAAATTATTAGAAACATTACTATTCAAAAATTTTGGTAATTAACAATAACAAAAGTAAGCCATGGTGATTAATGTACTCAGTTGTTTAAAAAAATATATAAACACCTTAATAATTTACTTGGACACTTTTCTAAACTGACAGCATAAATAATATTACTTACTGAAAATATTCACTGACACTTAAATTATGAAAGTATTGCTTCAAAATAGAGAGTACATATGTGCTATAAAAGTGAACATAGAGGGTTTAAAATTAATCAACCAAATTAAAAAAAAATATTATAGAAAGTTTTTCCAATATAATGACCGATGTTGTATAGAGTTTACGGTTTAAACTTTACACTGTATTACATCTTGCAATGTTTAATTCCACAGACAAATTGAAATTAGTTAATGCTATGAATAAAATATGATTATTTTATGAATAAAATTATAATTAAAATTGCAATGTCATTAGCAAATCGTGTAGTCGGATCATTCAGACCGAAAAATTTATATATGAATATACGATATTTTTAGAATTCAAACAATCTGTTTTGTTCAATATTTGTGAATTGTAAACAAGAATGTTTTTATAAGAAAATGGAAGAAAATGTTTTAGTTTCAAATTTATATATTTTTCTAATTTAAAATTACACATGTTAAAAAACAAAATGACAAATTTAGTAGAAATTGGAAAAATTGTATGAATAATTTTCATTCTCCAACTGATAATGCAACGAAGGAGACTTGGATAAGATATATAACAAAAAAGAAACTTACAAAAATAATTGTTCTGGCCCCGTACTCTTATTGAAATTTCCACGTACCTAGGCTTGCTGAGAGTGAGTTGCCTATTATTTGCTGTTATAGCTTCTGATATTATTCAACTATATCGCTTTTATAACTACACACATTGATGGTAGTTGGCATTTTAAATTTTGCCTTTGTTTCAATAAGTTGTAGATTTATTCCATCGGATCGATATCCGGTGATCTCGCCGGTTACTCCATACGTCAGCAGCTGGTAGTCACATTATTAAGATATTTTATTGTAATATTATTTTAAACTCTTAGGAAAACTTACAACTGAACAAAAAAAATACATTAAGTATTTAGGCATGAATTAAGGCCATTTATAAATTTCTGCATCTAACATGTGCTTAGGCTTGACGAGTAATATGCTGCATCAAAATTAAGTTGTCATCACTTTTTTTTTATTTTCTTGGCGGGTAACCATTATTTTGTATGATATGATGGGTTGTTTTTTTTTCGGACTTACCTATACTGTTGCCTTCGTCAGACCTCTACAGTTCCACCGGACTATTGTATGATCGGTTGTACAACGAGGTAGTTAAGCACTTAATCAGCTCGTGTCCACAGGCTGAAATGTAGCCAAATCAAAGTAAGTACTTAATGCGTTCTAGGCTGGTTAGATCATATATTACGAAGAGGTCATCGATAACTAGGGTGAACGGTATAACATTTCCTTTTAGAATTTGTCTTATACAGCAGTCTGCAGGCAAATTTCATGACCACGATCAGGGCTGTACGAGCTCTCGAACCTTTATTAATCTTTAGATTTGGTTTAATTGTTCTCCTTTATGTATCTATATTCATTGCCTTCCATCAGCTTAATTTAAATGGATTCTGATAACATCATTTTATAAAAACTTTATTGGTGTCTGTTTCAAAACAGTACGAGTTTTAGCAAAAGTTAGTTTAAGCAATTTTTCGAATATTGGCAGCTACGAATATACCAAAATCAGTTTATTTTAATCTTCTTTGCTCATTTACCGTTACACTATAAACTTTCTCGAACTTATTTCTGTCTCTAATATTTGTTAAACGTGGGTTTTGTGGAAATCAATGAAACAATAATTTCGTGAAGTACATTATTTCTATATTACGCTGATCGTTTCATAAAATGATGTTTGTCATTGGCTCGTTGGATATTGCAATGAGTTTTTGAAAGAGATAGAGAAAGAATCCTGGATATCATTCTGTATGTTTGAATTTTTTTTTCATCTTCTATACCCTATTTCAATTCGGTTCAAGTAAAGCATAATTAAGTCTTTTACTTTTAAAAATCAAAAATCAAAAAAGTACAGACACGTTGGATTTACATTCTTATTATATGTATAGATAGAAGATAGATGTATAGAAGAAGATTAGTACATTTATCAAATTGATTTTGCATATGTGGCTAACTAAAGAAAGTACGCGAGAGGGAAAGACGAAATAGAATAAGTGAGAGGGAGCATATTTGTGTATGTAAAAATAAAAAAATACTATGTTATCCTTTTTTAATATGCATGTGTATTCACGCCCATATTCATACTGCTTCCTGCGTCGCTAATACAATAATATCTAGTTCGGTAGTTTACAGTTTTAATCATTTACTTCAGGACACAATTTCTTTAAGATACACTTAATTTTAGCCATTAAACCAAACGCCAATTATATTTTAGTTGCTTTGAAATCAGTTAATAGCTATTTATTTGTGCTGGCAAATAAATGACTTCATAGGTTGCTATTGCCATATAAAATGTATAGGGCAATTAGATTTTGACAGCTCGTAAAATATATGTGAATTGATTGGTGGTGTCAGCTATCCAATCCATGAATGTGCGGTCCTCAGTTATATTTCATATGGTTCTACTTTGAACTTTGCCAGAAAAGTATGACGGCCACTGGTCTAATAGGTCTAAATTGTAAGTATTGAAACTAAGTATTGAAACATGACTTCGGGCAATTAAAAACATCTTTTATACATCTCTGCCCGTATATCTAATGTGATCTCTAAATAGCCTTCCAATTACCTTATTGTATATGACCATGTTTTAAGAAGATACTAGTAGGCTCGGCGGACGTTGTCTTGCCCTGGTAATAAAAAACATGTACTTATGTGCATGAAATGCTTAAGGTAACTAATGTATTTAATTTGATAAGAATTCATACTGCATTCGTCTAAATAGCCTAAGAATTATCTCATTATATGCGACCATTTTAGAAAATAGATGGGTATTGTAAGCTATCCTAAAAAGATAAATATATGCGTCGCAGACTTTTTTGTAGATCTATAAGAGAGGAATATCTCACTTTGCATTGTTTTGTTATGTCTCAAAGGGATTAGGCAACGTTTTCGACGAAAGCTTTCAGGCGGATTGACTTTTTCCGATTCTGTTAACAATTATCATTATATTTCAACCAATTTATAAAAAAATCCTTGACAAATTATAAGCTTAAATCTTCTCCGTGAATTACTATATATATAAGTGAAAACAGCATTACAATCTGTTCATTAGTTTTTGAGTTTATCGCAAACATCCAGATAGATAGGCAGACGCGGCGGCCGACTTTGTTTTATAATATGTATTGATATGGGTACAGTAAGCTATTCTTAAAAGAAAAGCATATACCATCTCAGACTTTTTTATAGATCTATAAAAGAGGAATACTATGCATTATTTTGTTACATCTCAAAAGAATTAGGCTGCGTTTTCGATGAAAGCTCCCAAGCGGCTTGACTTTTTCCAACACTTACAACATTTATCGTTATATTTTAACCAATTTATACAAAACCTTGACAAATTATATACTTAAACCTATCTCATGTATTACTCTATCTGTAGGCGAAGACCGCATTACAATCCGTTCAGTAGTTTTCGAGTTTATTGCGAACATACAGACATACAGACGTGGAGTACGAATTTGTTTTTTACGTAGTGATATTTTGGCAAAGTAAGAAATTATTACATACTTTAATCATAAGGATCGAATCCATTTGAGCCCAGTTAACGACATAATAATTAAGTCGAAAAATGTAGACCAAGCTAGTAAAATCTCATAATAGAACAAAATGTATAAAAATGCTATGAACGAATAAAGATTTTTAAATACATTTTTGTGTATTTATACTTAATATAGGTTGTGTTTAACTTTTGTAAATATTTGAAAGGGGCACAAAATAACAGTATTTTTCTAATAATACAATTTTTTACGTATCTACCATGTCGAAAAAGTGAGTGACAACCATCCAACTCTCTCTATAACTGAAAAAGCGGCTGTCGATATTTTTAATGCTTTTTATAATCGTTAATATACTGTTGAAAGTATGAATTTTAGGTAACGTTATGTTCAACTGACATATCTGTTAATGTCTGCTCTAGGGGTGGGCATCTCGGACATTTGTCCAGGGCACCAAACTTTAAGTGGCGGTATTTTGGCTGTCAGCCCGTGAAATGTGATAAGGTCAACAATTGCTGAAAAATGCTGATATTTCTTTTGTATTTTCCGTTTTAATACCATCAACATAATACGACATATTAACACATCTTTATAATCTGCCATCTGGAAGTGATTATTTTAAGTTAAGTCGATTGTCCAAAACTAGTGAAATATTTCCGCCCATGTTCCAAATAATAAAATAAATTAGAAATAGAAATTAGGAAAAAGTATAATTGTCGCGAGATATGTCAACTCTATATTAAAGCGAGCGAAGCCGCGAGCTAAAGCTAGTGCCCATACACATTATTAACCTCCAACCTCCAACCTCCTAGTTGCGTGTTATGCGGCAAGTCGGGACTCCCCGCGAATTATCGCAGATGCCCTCGTGCGCAGTGCATAAAGTGTTCCCGACAACTCAGCCAGGCGAACCCAGTCTAGGGCATCGACCACTGCCGCCCACCCATAATTTCCGTCTCTGATGTCCACAGAGGCCTCTCTTAGTCTGCCGAGCAGTTCCTGTGCTCCCGGCAGTATTCGTACACGCGCCTAGCGCGTTCCCCCGGCACTCAAGGGCCCCTCAAGCCCCCTGGGCGCACACGCCCATGCCCAATGCTAGCCCCAGAAAGGTTAAGACAGCACAGGCTCATCTAGCCTGCTCCTTCTGCCTAGCTGGTATCGACTTGCTGAACCAGGTACAGGAGACCATCGCTTTCAATGTGATGATTAACATCAATCAAAACCTTGGGTTGTTTAACGCAATATCGACCTTCCCTGGCATTGTGGCCACCCTACACTGCCTCTGTCACCGGTAAATAAATCACTCTAATTATGGATAGTATAAATCTGTGTATTTATGTAAATACATTAAAACGTTAGTGAGTAACTTGTATAACAAGTAAAAATATATGATTAATTAATGTATAGATTTGCGTTGTTGTATCCTAAATAACAGCACATACCTAGTTTCGGCCACTTTGGCACCCTTGAGCTTGTTGCCAAAAATCAGGTGACTGCCTTAAGCGCTCGCTCTAGTAGTTCTGTAAAGATGTGAGGGCCCGTCAAGCCAATAGCTTAGTGAGTTCGAAAAAAACATTGGTATTTTCAATCGTTTTGATTCGGTTTATTATTACTTAAGGGACTTCTTTTACATATTTACAATTATGTGTATAGATAAAAAATATACATACCTTAATTACGGTACAAACTTTGAACGTCTATACCATTAAAGGCACAAACTACTTTACTAGCTAGATTTACTTACCTTTCCCAATGAAATATCAATAATTTATTGTCACATACAGAAAGTTACATTATGAATCTAAACATTTATTTTTAAATTAGTGGCCTAGATAAGTTCTCTAAGTGGATCTCCTTAATAAAAGATAATTAATCATATAGGTATATTAATAATTAATGTTTACATCCTGTGCTAGAATTGAATCCAGGAACTTTCAGCACAAAAGTAGGCTGCAATCACTGCGTTACACATAAATCGTTTTAATAGAGTGATTAATTAATCTTTTCATTATAATCGGATGATATTGATAAATTAAAATAAATCTTTATATATATAAAAATGTACCACGATCGTTTTTAAAACATGGGTAACAGAAAGAACAAGGGATATATCGCCTACAAGCGTGCTTGCGTTTGAACAGATACACTGCATGAAATTTACAAGTTTACAATGTTTTTAACTTATTATTGTAGATAAGCGCCCCTCAACGAGAAAACAAGAACCTAAAGCAATTTTTGAAACTGTTCCTATCAATTTTAGGTATTACAAATTGATTGAAAATATGCAAATTTCAAATTGCAAAGAATTTTTTAACACTTTCACCTGCATTGATGAACTAATTAGTTAATTGCGTTTCAAAGATTTTAATTGTGACGATATAATATTTAAGCCAATAGCATTAATACAGGTGTATTAAACTAATTTAGATATTTAGAAAAAGAGTTAAAAAAATTATATCAGTTTGATTTTACGGAATTTGTTTCTTATGGGGACGAATTATCTATTAATTTTTAATTAATTGTCATACATTTTATTTATTATTTCAGGAACATTCCAATGAATGTGGTGGCCAATATTTAGCATAATAATTGATTGTCATTCTACATTAATTGAAAAATAATAAAAAATAACTTGATGTGGAAGAAAGTAATGTTGTATTATAGAAGAAACGAATGTGCGTAAAGAATTACAGATAGTTCTAAAATAGCACGTGTTAATATAAAAGCGCTAAGTGACTTTACTACTGTTTCACACAAAAATGTTTTCTTTAAAATAATACAAGCATAATGTAAGATGGGATTTTTTTTATGGGAAAAAAAAATAGTTAAGTTCTAATAACAGTAAGGGCCTACTAAGGCTTCAAGTTTTTAAATGTAGGCGGTTTAACAAGCGTACTTGCTACCTCCAAGACTATCAGCCTGCGTGACCATGCTTAAAGTAGGTCATGTCATCTAAGTGCGCATACAGCATAAATCATTTGTATACTAAAGAATTTATGACGCTGAAGTCAAGCTCAAACGAGTTCTTTAGACCTGCTTAAGTCAAACAATTTTTAGGGTGAAATCTGACGTCATCCGCTTCAACAAAGAGTACGAACATAAAATTATGTTACAGTAACTATTTCCAAACTGAAGATATAGCAGCAGCGCATACCGGTTCCTAGCCTAGATAGCTAGGTCGACACGATGTGTGTTGTTGCACAAACTAAAATTATTGACTAGATATTATAGAAGTAAAGTATAGCTGCGGTAGTACGTGCGGCAGCGCGGCCGTGCATACCGAATCGTAAGATCAAAGCACGCATAGGTAGTTACTTTACCTACTCCAACACCCACACGTTTACAGCAAGACTTGTGCCAGTGTGTCGGACACAACTCACACGCGTGAACACAGGCCAACACTAATAAAAGTATAATAAATGTTACCAAGACACAAGTGCGGCGTACGGTACTATTTGTTCGGGAGGGAGGTTGAAGGCACTCATACAAGCGAAGGAGAGGCTGTGTTGGCGCTGCCTGCCAGTTTACCGTTGCGAGGCGCATAGTGCGGCCGGACGCTGGACCGCCACCCGCGCGCCGCCGGCACCCCGAAGCTCTCTGTCGCTGTCTCTACTCAAAACTGTGGACCTACAGGTCTTCCAGGACTTAACTAAATACTGTGCTCCCTTATGGGTGTTCATACATGAACTAATAATAATTTACTTGATCTCATAGAGACGAAGTGCTACAACTCGTGCTTAACTGGAGTGTTAATCAGATTTCTGATTGTTTATTGGATCGCTTCTTCGTCGGCGAAGGTAAGTTTAAGCTCGTTTTATAGTTTAACTTTGAATAGTTTATTTACTAACTTAACACACTTTAAGTAAACACTAAAAGAAAACGCAAGATTATACTCTGAAAGCTATTGCTTAATTAACTTTGACATATAAAACTTTATGCAGAATATATAAAAGTAATATACACGTACATAGTAAACTTTAAACTTATAACAACTTAAATATTGTTAGATAAAATGAGAAAACTTATGATAATTATTGTAAAGGTAATAAGACTGAGCCGTCTATTTCATGCCTACGTGCTACGTGTAAAATGAAAGACTTGAATATTATTGACACGCGGAGCAATCGCAGTAGTGGCTTATAAGATTCCAATAAAGATCAATGTATTGAAAAGCACGGTCATAATTATAAAATTCTTCTATCCATTGGAATGCTTTTGTTAGTAAACACTTTATTTTAAAAAGCTCATTCAAAGAAATACAGAGAAATTCAGGCATAAAAATAGTACCTATGTATTTTAAATACATGGTTAGTTGTGCCGACTAAATAATCATATTTTGTACAATTTGGTTTCCTGTTATGTTGACATTGAAGTTTGCCCCGGATTTTACTTATCTTAAATAAATATGCGAATCAAATAGAAATATTTGTGACCTTAGAGAAAGTGAGAAACATTCAGACCCGGCGCGAATGTAAGAAGGGTTATAACAAAAATTTTGTGGAAAAATAGACTCAACTCAAATTTTATATATTTTTTAGCATAGTAAAAACTGGTTTTCAAGAAATATAAAATTTTAGGACAATTTTTTATTTAAGATTTGAGTTCGAGGCCTTAAATTAATCATTTTTTTATGCTTATGAATATATTTAAAAAGAAGAATTTTTGTCAAAAATTAATTGGTATTTTCAATTCAAATTCCTTTTTATTATAAAAAGTGTCCTAACAAAACAAAAAGTTAGTTTAAATTGTAGTTTTTAAAACAGTAATAGAATTTAATTGTGACATATTCTTATTGCTATTAGTTCTGTTAATTGTAGATAAAATTTTTGTTACCGAATCCATGTTTAAAATCTTGAATACTTTAATTGTTATGTCTTGCTATCATCATAGAACAATAGGACCTTTAGAACAATTATAGCGTAACTTAAAGGAAGGTTTAGGATTTACTTTAATACTTTTTGCGACTGGTAAAGTGTCCTCAATTTCCTTGAAGATCGGGTAGCTCTGGCGTATGTTTGATATTGATAACTGGCAGCGAAAATAATACATTGCCATATACGAAGAAAACCCATTCATTCATGACATACAAGAACTTTGTTAGTGGAGTGTTAATTTTCGGCTGAAATTGTGTGTCACGGATTCGAGAAGTTTGATATCCGGCTCATAGGTATTTTAATGCGGTTGAGGTTCGACGACACTACGTCAGAGCATTACGTAGGATAGAGTAATACTTTGTAGAGATGTTTTACTGTGGCACGATGAAATAACGGAACTGTATCTTATGGTAAGCACAATGACATCTATAAAACAACGGCGACCAACAAAAGAAAACCGCCGAGAGACCTACGATCGATTGGCAGTCGTCGCTGTGACGCTGACCAGCAAGCTTATTAGCTGGCTGAATCCAAACATGCAAAACCAAAAGAGAGTCACTCTAACGTGTTTATCATCATATACATGTATCCAGTATTTAGTCGGGTGTGGACACCCTAGCATCGCGCAATTGTTTTAAATAGATCATCCACAAGTTTCGGATTATCTTAGCCCCGATATAAAATTTGAAAACAGTACGGAGTTAGCTTTCATTGAAAATAAAATATTTGATAGTTATAAGTTAGATATACATACAATATAAATCTTAATTGCTAATATTATTTATTATACAGGGCAATTGACGATAATGCAATTAAATGTACCCGTAACATTTAAATTGGATTAGTTAACTAAAAGTTGGATAAAATGTATATTGCATATTTTAAAAACGATGCATAGGATCTATTTATACTCAATACGTTACGAGGAGTTCAAAATATGATTGCCAAGTAAAAGGAATTACCTATGCCATTAGATAGTAAGCGTTAGCAGTAATATTATAATAAATGAGATGCGTTTTTTTAATCTCAAATACCTATGTTATTCTGTACGTTATACACAGGTACATCTGATGTTGCTTTATTGACGATACAAATCTATTTTGGTTACTGTATTGTATGAATATAATAATGTTTTTCATTGTTTGTTTTGAGATCGACATATGTATATGTTGATTTCCTTAAAATTGAAGAATAAAAGAGTGGAAGTAGCGATGTAAAATAATAACATAGTAAAGACATTGAAAAATGAAAGAAATCAAAAGGAACATGATCTTATATATAGGTTATTATTCGCTTAGGAACCCGTTTTTGTGTCTTTGTGTGTCAGACATTATAAAAGTTTTCCCTTAACGTTGAAAATAAAATATTTAATTGAGTGATGAAGCTAATATTTTTCGCATTTTGTTGACATCGTAAAGAGCGTGAATTAAGAAATATGTTTATTCCTAGAGTATGTAGTATTTTAGTATACATAAAAAATATTGGTTTGAACTGACCTTAAAATGCTCTGAACAGCCACGAAGTAGTTTTTAATTGCTTCAATAAATCTGTGATACAATTATTGTCAATCTAAATCTTATTTAGAAGTTGACGGTAACAAGTTAAGCTCGGGTTTGTTTGAAACGTGGTTACGTGCCGACATAAAAACATTACAAGATAGTTTTTTTTTCTTTGTTCTTTTTATGTATTTACATAAAAGCTTTGAAATAAATAGTTTCAATAAAATAAATGTTTTTGAAATGACATTGGTTCGTGTAATCTTTTTGTTTGAATAACGCTAATGATTCATTTATATTAAACTGCACGGTACAAGTAGTGATTACTTTTTTTACACTTTTTTTACAATTAGTATCGGCTATACTTAAAAAATATATAGACTTTTTGATTGAAATATTTGCCCATTTTACGTTTATCTGTAACAATTCACATTGTTTATAAAGGTTCCAAACGTTCATGAGGATGGAAGCCGCCTTCTGGGAACTCAATTTTTGACGTGTTTCGGATTACATTGAATAACGTTATTTCCTTATACCAATCTACGAAAGAGGTAGAGTTGTTAAGAGAAGTCTGTATAATTATTCAAAGGATCAAAATGCTAATGTTTGTAAATACTATTTTGTATGGAGTAATCTGTAGAATTAAGGATATGATTTTGCAAATTCTTTTACTAGTATAAAACTACGATCTCCTTCGGTGATACAGGCTAATTTTTATTGTTATTAAATTTGTGCGTAAAGTAAATTTTCTTTTTAATAGATATACAAAAAAAAAAACTACTTTTTTTTTTAAATTCATTCCCCTATAGAAATTTACATTATCACCGAGTGACGTAAGCTGCATTTTAATTTCATCATTTACTCAAGCGAAGTCACGAGCCAAAGCTAGTTGTAAATTAAGATTAATGAAATAAATGTATTTAGAGTGTATTAGTTGTCCTTTGTTCTAAATGTTAATTGAACCATACTAACTAAATTAAAATATTAACTAAATTAGTGTTTCAGTTATTGTTTATTAAAATTCACTGGAAACTATTAACTTCAGTCCGGTGCATAAAAGAAAATTATATACATACATACACAATACATTTTCAAGCGGAAGTAAAGTTTAAAAGTTTCTTTATCTCTATATATGTTTTAAATTCATATAATATAATTACTAAATTTAACCGATTCATTACGTTTTTATTTTGTAACACTCTTTATTGTAAAATGATTTTAGTTTATTGCAATTCCGACGGAATAATTGAAGCTCGGTGATTATATTTTGAATCTGAATTTACTTAGAGGAAATATTATACCATAATATCTATTAATATTCCTACTTGCATGAAATTTAATGTACATGTATGTTAAACGATTAATGTATTTGAATTTTGTAGTTTATTTAAATCTATCAAATAAAATTATCTAATCGTACCGATTTGTGAAATTAAATTTTTACATTTATGTCTACCTTAATAAATATACTGATGATCATAACTGGTTAATATCGAAATAATTTTAGCATTAAATTATATGATGATTTGAGGTTATGCGACGATTTTACATTGTAGATGTTGAATAGCTAGAGACATTAGTCATTCACTCGTAAATGTAATTTAATCTATTCTGACAAACTGAATTTACAATTCGCAACGGTTTTCAGTTTCTTAAGAATTATTTCATTTCAATTGAGGAAACAAAATCAATAAAAAACGGTTCAGTCGCAGGAAGAGATACGTGAGCGCTGACAAATATTTAAGCAATACTGGATAATGTTACTACTTTTGTTTAAAAAAGTAGAAATTCATTTATCTCTTTTGTGGATTTTGCAAGTTTGTTCATAATCGTTTGTAATTGAGAGTACTTTATGCAATATGCAATATTTTAGTTGCGAATCAGGATATGCCAACGATGTTTTCGGAATTCACGCACATTTAATAATTGCAATTGGAAATACTATCGCCTGACAGTGAAGCAAAACATCCTGAGGAAACCTTAATCTGAGAATTGTTCTTGTAGTACTACAGTATGTGGGAAAATATAGAACTGAATTTCTGGAAGTTTGAAATCAGCAATACGTTGTGGGCTGGCGTGGTGATTATGCCCATACCTTCTTTCGGAAAGAGGGCTAAGGTCCTGCAATGGGTCTCTTAGAAGCTGATGATGGTATTTTATATAGCTTTTTAATATTCATAATAATATAAAATGTCATTTGTAGTCAAATGCACGTTGCTATTACATATTATCAGCTAGCAGTTATTAATAAAATATTTTTTTTGTTAACTTAACTAGATATTTCTATTCTTTAAACTTTTTTCAATTTGAAAAAATATGTATATATAAAACCAGTTTTCAATAAGTATATACATAACCTATATAAATAAAACGATAGAGTTCTACCGTCGTGTGTGTATAAACCAAAAAGCACTCGATAAATTTGGAATATTTTTTTTGTTTTGGATCTTATCTAAAAATAAATCACGATATCTCTATTTAATATAAAGTATTAATGTTTTAATAAACTAACATATTTATAAGCATTACGTGTTTAGCAATGTGTTTTCATACCGTGGAAAAGTTGGGCAAGCGATGTTGTGCGAATGCAGAGAAGAGGGGAAGTAAATGGATAATAATTTAAAAAAAAAATAATAATAATATACAAATAATGTTTATAATCAAAGTACATTTTTGATTTCAAGTTAATAAACAACGTAGACGAAGTCGTGGGTATAAGCTAGTAAGACAATATATGTTCGACTACAAAATATTTCATATTTGTCTTTTTTTTTCAATTTGACGTCAGATTAAGAAGTAAATCCATTTTTCAACAACTACACATATATAATATATGTTAAACATATTAAATATGATTCTACATTATGTTTTAGTTTTAATTACGCATTATCTCTGATTGTAAATCTTTAATACGATGAGGAAAACTTCCAAAAGGATTTATCAGATACGTTTTCAACAGAACTGCTTGTCATTTTATTATAAATCTGATTGATAATAGTTGTCCTTTTTTATTTAAACTTTTTTACATCTTGCTATTAGTCGAATTCCTTTTTTTGTTCTAAACAAAGCACAAATAATTGTCAATCATGAAGACTGGATATAGATTCGAGCCCGTGATTTTATTTATTTTAAATAGATGAGGACCCAATGGCACATAGTCATTCAATTTTCAAACCAAGCATAGTTTGTAATATGTTATAGTAAAGATATTATAAATATACCTACGCATATAAATATGTATTAAATAAATAATTCAAGAATTATGCTCATCATACAAATTCAGTCATGCAGAGCAATCTTACCTGTGACTTCTCTTTAGAGATATTATCAATATACAACGAGGCCTGTAATTTTAGAAATTCTAATAGCCAATTAGATTTGCGATAATCAGCGTCAGTGTGATTGAATCTGTACGTTAACGAGAACGAGATATTGGAAGCGATTATTGATTACAAACTGATTGTAATGAATTACAACATTGAAAGTATGGTAATTTCGGATACGAAAATACTCAAAGTGTATGTATACTGTTAATTAGTAGACTTGTTAAAAAATTAAAAAAGCAGATAATAACAATGCTCCGAATTAAACATATTTTTGGTATGTTTTGAATGACATTAATATAATTAGTACAATTATTGTAAAACTGAATTTTTTTCAACTAGCTCTCTCAGCGTCTCGAGTTTTCGCAGAATAGAAATGTATCTTCTCGATTATCATATTTGATTATACACATGTATATAATTGAAAACGATGTTATAATTTGCCTTCCCATATATGCAATTGTATACATGCAGATTGAATATTGTTTTGTTTTTAATTTCATTAAAATAATCAGTATAAGATATAGAGAAATCATTAATTTTAAAAATCTAACCTTTCTTCGTTTCGTGGATACATAAGGGTTTATATACAAATATTGATATTTTGAATTAATATTAGGATTTGACAAATTTAGATTTAATAGTGATACTTTGATACCATTTTCTAATATATATATATATTTCATAATCTTTAATCATTATAATTAATTTTTATAAAAAAAAATCATATTTCTTAAATCCTGTTTAAGGAAAAATATTTTATTTAGTGCACATTTTTAACTATCGTAATGTGGTCTGAGCATATTACTATTGTACACATAGATGTGTATGAACTTCTTTGGTCTTGAAATGAATAAATAAATCTCCTATTCCATCCGTTATATAAACATTACTGTTGATTAAGATTTTTATCAGAATTAAAAGTTTGCAAATATTTTATAAGAAGTATGCAGCTATATAATTTGCTGGTATGGTCTTAGGTGTAAATAATAAACACGTTTATATAATACTCTTCATTTCTATAAACAAATTTCACCATTAAACGCTATAAGTAATTTCGTCGAACAGTTAATATAATTATCACATGTATTGCATAGAACAAATGTTTACACTCTTAAAGTGTTATAAAACCAGCGAAACATTAACTTGGCTGTGTCGTTTTAGGATTACTTCTCAATAAAAATTGGCAAGACACCTTGACCCTTAATGTATACTGTGTGTCTTTCGGGCGAGTCGGACGAGGCGCTAGGCGGAAGGTTGGTGTGCGCTCGACCGAGACGAACTCCTGCGCAGAAAGTGTTTGTCCTTGTCACATTACAACGATTAACCTTTGACTCTGAAAAAAATATATGATTAACTATTTTTTTTAGTTTAACTCTTTATTCTAATATTAATTAAAAAGTATAAGAAATGTTTATTTTCATTTATAATTTGTAAAAGGTTAAAATGATGAGTACATTGTGTCAAATACCATTTACTATTTCTCCTTTTTTTTTTAACTAATATTCATAAATAACAAGCCTTTGCTAGTGCTTTCACTCGACGTTAATAATGATTTGATTTATCCCCCGGGAACATTATATTTTTCTGGATAATAGGGTTAGCCTATATCTTTCCGTGTCCACCTGATAAGGTATAAGTAGAAATTCACGATGATCGGTTGAGTAGTAAGGCATGAAGGCGTAACAAACAAACAAGCAAACTTACATTCGCATAATAACTTCGCAAACAGGTATTAAACTAACATAAATTAAGTCATACATGAAAAATTTATTCACTCGCAGAAAACAAGTTAGCGATATAATTTTGCATGTAAGTATGACGCTGAGAACTAATAGTTTACAAGTATTTCAACTTAGAAAATACTTGAAATAATTCGAGAATATATAATAATAATACATAAGAAAGTATTTTTTGATGCTGCATTAGACAACATTTGTATTACAGACTACTGTTTTTTTAATGGACTGCACGCTGTTGGCTTGATAGACCTTCACAGCAGCAATGTGCTTTTAGGCGAGCGGTTAGGGCACTTAGCCGAAATGTCAACTAGTCAAACTGTATCTGTATTCACACGGATATCGAGTAGATATTTACAACGTGTAAATGATAAATGTATTTTCATCAGTTCAGATATAATCTTAAATCAAAATGGATATTTATCGTATTGTGTTCATAGAGACATTATTTTAGTTTCTGGAAAAAAAATCAAAAGATCGAACTCACAAAACATGAAACTAATAAAATTAATATCGTCTAAATAATACACGAAATTGAATGGCTGAAATTTTAATTACAATAAAATAATATATTGATTTTAGGTAATTTCATTCATATGGTCTCTTTTTTCCCAATTACATAACTTTATTAAGGTTGTACATTATTGTTATTCAATTTGTTTGTCAATATATTTTTTATAGCCTTAACTTAATATAGACTTTGTTGATATGCAAGCTAAAGTTTTAGTTGCGCGAATAAGTATAAGTTACTCAACTGATTTGTATTTTACTAAACAAACAATTTTACTAAGTTGTAAAACACATTAAAGAATGCAGAGACTTCAGGCATTTCTTGCATTTATTCAATATCGTATTATTAAGTAAAAAATTTGACTCGGCGAATTTACTGATTTAAATGTCACACCATAACTAATCTATGTGTACATTAACTTTATACGTCGAGATATATTCCAAGCAAATGTACATGTAAATATTTTTGTAGTAGTGCATACACACATACAGACATCATCATCGGACGCTTGTTTTTGTCGAATATTAGAGTGGAAGAAACAGCCGAATACCGCTAGCAATGCTGTCGGTTATTGCTCTCAGATTCCGCAACAAATTAACATGTATTCGGTACGACTACATTTTATACCAAGTAAATTTACTTTACATAAGCTTCTTTAAATTATATGGAAATTTCTATTCCTTCATAATTACTATTACATTTACAATAGTCGAGTGAATTCTCTTGTAGTACAATTTCAAATGCGTGACATATATTTGTAAAACATAAAAATTGGACAAACGTTGTATATATGTACCCTTGTAGAGATATATCAATTTTGATGTCTTATAACGTCTTGTTAAAGCTGCAGTACTAAAATCAATTTAACTACGGAACACCACAAATTAGATAAGTTAAAGATAAAATAGTCGCCGACCACGTGCAGGCTTTTAATTCCACGACGGCGAAGACGCAGAAAAAACCAAGCCTTTGATAAAAAATACAAAAAAAGACCATCTAGTCGCTATCTATGTCACAAACTAGTTTGTAGTTTATTCGTCGAATAAAATAATGAGAACAGTACGTTTTACATTTCCTAGCAATTATTTATTTTTATTTCATTCTTTTAAACACTTAACGATTAAAAATGTTAAAAGATATCTAAGTCATAAAATTATACACCGTATTTAAATAATTTCGTTGGAGTAGTATTGCTTTTTAAAATACCAAGGATAAATAATATATATATTTTTCAAAGTTTATTAAGAACATAACTAAAAAAGAAAGCGTATATGATGTACAAATTGTATTTAATTATATTGATATGGGCTCAGTACATCTAATACTTCCTACTAGAAATTAATTGGAAATAATACTTAAAATATAGGTCCAATATGAAAATTGAAAAATGAGGATTATATAAAAAGGCTAATAATATACAAATGACAATTCAGTAAATAAAAAAAAACAAAAAAATCAGTGGGCTTCAAGTATACAGATTTGCACAGGAACTCCCTATATAGCGTAAATGTCACTAATAAATTATTTTTGGAATTTCATGCCCTGTGGTACAATTAGAACCTAGATTTCTTGAGATGTGACCAATGGAAAAACCCAACAGACACATAGCTAGGGATTATAATTTGTAATTTGAGATTTATGACTGTGTTTCATTACAATAAAATCCGAATACATAACTATTAAATATATCTTCGTATAATTATTCGATTATTCGTACATTAAAACTATGCTTTATTGTAAAAAATGTTATAAAGTTGCAGCAAAAGTTCTAACTTGTCTCAAAACCAAGAACTGGTTTGTTGTTGGAATATTCGATGATAGAGTGCAAGTGAAAGTCATGATCGTCGTACATATAAATAGTTCCGGTTTGTCTTTTCATTAATTAGTTATCGACCGTTGGCTGGGAACAAGTTCAGCATATGCTGTAAAATATATGAAACGCGACAGTCCAATTAAAAACTGAAATTAATTTAATTATAGGTATATTAATGGCTAATTCGTTCTTATTATTTTCACTTGAACAGCAAAAAAAAACTTATTCATTATCTCGCCTTCGTATTTTTGTACGTTGACATAACAATGACGAACGACGATAGATCTCTGTCGGATGGTCGCCGCTGCTTATTCATAGATCGTATCGTATACACTTTCAGAGGAAGTGGACTAATTTTACAAACTCAATTCACTTTTTGTTTTCAATTTAGTGTTATAAAAACTTGTTTATTTAAATAATCGTGTTACTCAGGCACCTGAATATAACTGATAATGGTTTAAGTTAAGTTAAGCTTTAAGTTGTATATTCATTGATAATGATACATTATATTAACGTTACAACGGGCATTATGCGTATCTCTTTGTCCCTAATGCGGTACGTATATCTATACTCTACGGGAAGACGGACATCACATTTGGAATAATTATTTTTCAAACATTTTCTGCCATAAAGCACCGGTACTCTTACTATTGTATTTCGGTTCAAAGACTGGTTCGCTATATGTGTTGGTGTAGAAGTAATTCCAACGCAATCCTCAGGTGTATCGTTCAATTGTTGGTTGGATTTTGTTGAAGATAAGTAAGGTTGTAGAGCAGTCGTTATTTTGTAAATATGAATCAATTAAACTAAAATATTGAATTCCAGCCAAGTTTAATTTTAACGGAGAGCTTTATTTTGTTACTTAATTATATATATTTTTATTGTTATTCTAGAGTGCTACGTATAAAATGTTAGCGAATTCACAATTATATACATAGTTCAGAGCTGTAGAAATTTAGGAGTAAGCTGTACGCCATATAATATGGGGGATTAAAATATCTTAAGTATTTTGACTACATTGAAGATACAAAATTATGAATACCATTTTCATTAAAATTAAGCCTATATGTGACCACAAGATTGATAATTTAATTGGTTCGTAGCTGATAATAAATCTGAATGAAAAAAAATACTACAAACTGTTGATATAACACTTTAATGTAGTGTGTTCGGACATAGCGTCGAAGGAAGTAACTTCGTATCCTAGCAACTGAGTCGGAGCTTTTGGTGAAGGGAAAACATCGTGATAAAACCATAGCGTGGTGGTAGGGCTTTTTCTAAGCCCGCCTGGCTAGCTACCACCCTCAAGTTGAAAATCTGTCGCCAACCACCTGTTGGTGTGTTCCGGCAGCTGCACTTGAGAGCCAGTCTCCCTCTAGATTTAGTGTAACTACCATCTTAGACTAGATCATCATTTAACTTCAGATGAGATTGGGGTCAAACGCCAACCTATAAAGTATTAAAAAAAAACTATATGTGTATATTTTGTAAACACGCCATTAAGTCTCTTATTACTTGTAATATGCATTATAGTCTTGGGGTAAGTACTGAAAATTAGGAAAAATAATATTTAATATGAGATTGTTCAATTTATGTGGCCTGGAAGGGTTGATGTTACAAATCTTGTTGTAATATACTTGTGATAGATAGTAGTCAGTTTCTTCTATAAAATTATCAATATGACTACACCACATAAATCTTTAATTGTATTTATTATTTGCGCTATTTATTTATTATTTATACTATACCAAAAATAATAAGAAATAATAATATACGGACAAAAATAGGTGTTTAAAAAACGTGTTGTAAGTTGACTAGGAAAACGGAGTAAGTTTTATTGAATATGGCCTAAACATAAAACTATTTCATTGAAATGAACACAAGAAACTTTATATTAATAACTCACCGATATCACGCGCCGATTGAGATAATGACATTTCAAACGTCCTTCAGGGACACTCAGAGGCGGAAATTAAACAGCTAAATTACTACCTACATTCGGCGGGCAATAACCAAATAGCATAACAATACTAAGAACTTAGCGATATATAAACAAGTATTCAATGTACTTACAATATGTGTTTGTAGACTGAACTATTTTAATTGAATTAACCTTACGTTTAATATACGTATATATATATAATTTTGTATTTTATTTCCCAGAGTTGATAATTTTGATCGGCACTGACGTTAACTGCTGTATGAAACTTTACAAGTATTTCATGTCAGACTCGTAAGTGACCCGTCATGTTACATGAAAACAACTAAAAAATAAATCGCTTCACATTGTTAAACTTTATAATTCTAGCTATTTTTATTTTGTGTATGCGTAGAGCATGTGTTGTATGACTGAGCTAAGGTCTATTTTCAGTATATATTGTTTTTTGATACCTAAAGCTTCTAGTGCATCCGTGATTTGAATTAGATATAAGGTAGTATTAAATCATGCATGCAGCGTCTCAGACGTCCTTGTAGCTTGTTTCCTGTAATATATATTTACCGAAATATGTTGGAAAATTGTGCAGAAATACTTGTTTTATGGAAGCATGTTTTTTTTGTTGTTAAAATCGTGATATCACGTACGTATGTTCGTTGTTTTTCTTCTACACGTGCTATCATTTCGGATACTAATGTTATATCCGACGAGATGTCTTTAAGCCTCTAAGCTTTTAGAATTAAAATTGAATAGTCCAAAAACTTGTTAGACAACTTTACCTTATATGGTTATGGTAGGTTACAATATCATTATCTAAGTTTGGATTTTGTTTTTACATATATAACATTTTTATTTTTATTTCGTGTTTTAAAGATAAAGTAGTATAAATGTTTTAAGCCGTATGATTGTAGTAATATGTTTTTAAGGTGTTTCTGAGACAGCGGTTAAAGATACAAACTGTGTATTGTTTTCTTTGTTATATTAAAAAAAAAGTACGATTTAAAAAAAAGCCATTAAAACGAACAAAGCAGCAGACACTTTGATACACTTTCGCGCGTAGATTGAAATATGCGTTATATTATATCAGGTTTTTTTTTCATTGTAAACTAAAAGGTAATAAGTAAAGTATACCAGTTGTGATTTTACACTTCAGGGTTATCAATAAACAGTAAACAAGCCTACTAGTACAGCTGTGAATGATGTTATACCAGCGCGGCGTGCCACGGAACAAAAACTCCATTAATGTCATTTAATCGGGCTCTCGAGCGTGGGATTACGAGCAATTTTAGGTATAAATTAAGTTTTAATTTATATTATACTTTTCGAGCTGTCCAGCTGACCTTCAGTTCTTAACTTTTAAACCAGAGCATTTGTCTTGGATACCTGCATAAACAATATTTTTGTTTCTTTTGTTTCACTGCAATGGTTATTTGTCTTGGCAGAAAAAATATCTTTATATAAACAGGTATCTTATGTTTAAGTCACTCATTAAACAAACATAAACAAAAACTAATATAACGCATTTTTTTGTAATGGATTTTGAAGATTTCAATGTGTTCTGTAATTATTGAAATATGATAAACGCGTCCCAGATGAATCTACAGAATGATAAAACCGCCATAGTGCAGTGGTATCCAATTAAGTGGATTGCTAATAAAAGTGAAATCGAAGCGAGTGCAGTGGCCGCGCGACTGTGCCAGTCGCGGCCTGCCCGACGCGACGCGACGTGAGACTTCCACAGAGCACATTACCTCGCCGTTATTCATGAGCTTCTAAATAACGACATTATACTGACGGGATGCATATTTGCGTAATACACTTCGGATGTTAACAAAACTATTAACTGATACGAATCCTGTATAATTAAATACCGGTTGAGAATGGTTTATAAAAAAATATCACGTTATTTGATAGTCACTACAATTGTTTATTGTTATTATGCACGAAAAACTTTACTATGAATTTCTTCTTTGGAAATATCAATATGCAAATATTTGCTTATGAATCGATATTAATCGCATGATATTGTACATCTTCTAAGAATTGTAATTGCATGCGTGGCTACCGTTTCGGCAATAAAATTTGTCATACATCAACTTTCAAACTCATGCTAAAATATACTGATATTGAGTAGTTATTTAGAAATATTCGTATTTTTATGCAATATTTTTTATATTAGTAAACGACATATACAACCATATAAAGTTATAGAAAATATATAATAAAATTAACTAAGTAACAACACAACACTTCCATGCAAGCTATTTTAGGATATTCTGTTATACAACAGAAATAAGTTGTGTTAGGACTTATACATCATATTAGGATTTTATAAGTCTACATTTCATCGGATGAATATAAATTGGTTTACTACACAAAGATAATAATACAATAAACATATCTTTACCAAATATATTGAGTTTGGTCAAGTGTTCGGTGGATTTGAGGGGTATGGAGTTCGGGGGACAAGAATCGTGGTTCTCTCGTTGGTTGATTTATCACGAACCTAGATCCGGTTCGCGCGGCACCGTAGTTGCGCCCACGCCTTGTATTGCTCTATTATCGTGCCAAAATGATCACACGACATACCGTACGCAGTATTATTCGCTTGCTATTGTTCCGCATTGGAAACTATTATAAAAACTTTATCAATTCACCTAAGTATAATAATAGAATCTCGGTAAAAGTGCATCTATAAATGTTATCGGTCTATGGTAAATAATTTTTCGTACTAACATTTCGATTATTGGAAAGTTTAAAGTATACTACATGATTACAGATTATTTTTATATTATTATTTAGATGTTATATTATCTTTTGGTAAAATATACGTAATGTCGACAGATCTAAAATATACGTAATGTCGACAGATCATTTGTATTCCCTTTATGTTCTTGTTATTTGTAGCGCATATTTATTTTTAATTATTATATATATTTTAAGCAGGCTAATCTCTATTTCAAATTTTTGGTAAAAACCATACTTATAACTTCTACCACGATCAATAATTATTATATAGCTCTTGCTTACTTGCTATATGATCTACCAGCTAGCAATCTAGAAAGACATCAGGTTAGATTTGTTTTTATAAGTACATAAAAATTAAGTTTGCAAAACTTAAAGATTTGTTTAAAACTTATTTAGTATATATAGTATGTGCTAGTCAGTGGAATAAATTTAAAGAATTTCTTCCTAGAGATAGTTTTATACTTTATTAAACTGATAACTCGATGTCTCGTGAAGCACGTACTTTGATATAGATATAGGCGGGCCTTGTTAGTTTCGCGAGACAACATTCATTTCAAAAAAAATTATAACTTGATTCATTGGTAATGAAAACATGTCAAGATATTTACCGCACAACACGAGATGAATGGAGAAGGAGGGATAAAATTCGCAAAAAAAAACACCTAATTCCAAACTGCTTTACAATGTTAGTTCGAAATATATTAGTGAAGCGGTACAAAAATAAATGAATTTTGGTCAAGTGTTGCTTTCGGTACTTTCTTCAAACATACTGACATCGACAAGCATACATAGTATATTATAACAGAGACAGTCGGAATCAATAGTTTAAAAAAAGTTGTAAAATGTTAATAAGTCTATTTGTTATGGTTATATCACAAAAATCTTTCCAGGTTGTCTGTGAACATTACTTATATGTATTTTTACACGAGACAAATATGTGAAATTTATACAACCACAGCTTTCTTTTCATTTCATTATAAATTTGCATTTTAAGATATCAATTTAAGCTTCAGTAAATAAAATATACCAAATAACATTTAATCTAGTAACATAATCTAATAATATATTATTAATTTATTGGTTCTGTCTGAGTATAATAAATTAAAAAATTAACGTTTCGATATATCTTAATAATATCTTACATATACAAACAATTTTCAGATTTTCATTGTATGAATATATAACGATTTTCTCGTTGAAGGGAATTGTTATTATCAAAACGATTGTTAAACGTTATATATTTATAATAACTGGTACTAGAATCATGCTGAAAAAGGTTAACAAAATTTGTATATTAGACGGAGTTTCGTATTTCATCGAACATATTATTTATTGTCTAAATTTAATTTCACTAATTTTATACATGAATTCGACATACCCATCATGGTGGATGTGGGTTGAAAGAGCAATATGACAGATAAATACCTATTCTTTTTACGAGAAGATAGGTATATTAATAACCATTACGGTTATTCTGACCTAGTAAATTGTATACCTAGGTATTATCTCGATTCACAGAGTAAAAAGAAAGTTTTAAATAACATCAAATCAACGATTAGTTGGTTGTTTTATATTTAAAAAAAAACTGCTCGGGTAGTATAATCTAGATACATCATGATTTGTTGGCTCGGTTGTGTTACTCTCACGCTACCGCAAACGGAATTTCTGATAATGATTCACTGGGAGACTGCGGTGCTATGTAATGGAGTGACGATGGTGACGCGTTCGTATATATTTGTATGTAAGTGTATGCTCAACTCTTAATGCCGACTGTGTTACGGTTAGTGTTCGATTGCATTACACGCAGTACTCGCACGATGACTCCGAAAGAGACAACTATGGAAAGTGAACGAAAGATCACGTAGTTAGGCAGATGTTTGTATTGTGAATTGAAATAAAGTTAATAGAATTTATATGTTAAGGATGCGTCATAGTTTAAAATCATAAGAACATTTCTTCTTTATATAACATATAGATATATTTTTTTGCCTTTTCATATCTGCATTTTATAGATTCACTGGCCGTATATATCATGCAATAAAGGAAAAAGTAAATTGTTCCTACTTTTTCAATGTCTCAAACATGTTATCAATTATAAAGCTTGTCTTCTGTGATAATAATTTTATTCGCTTTACAACAAAAAAAAAAATGAAGCGATTAACCCAATCAAGTTCAATTTGCTTATTCTATGATTATATACGTCATCTTAAAAAATTAACCACAACGTTACTCCAAATGGACTAATGCACCATCATGTACTTTCTCTGCTCACGACATTTACCTTTGCGTGCTGTAGGCACTTTCAGATACAAACATCATTGCTATTGATTGGATGATGAGTTCAGGCCCTTAACACTAAATACAAGCTCGATTTTATGGTGTTTAGAAATATTATTAAACTGGGTTTTCTATAAGTTTTATTTTATAAAAGCTTTGATAAACATGATGTTTCGAACATGCGTTGTAATAACACAGAAGGACAATTATTTATTAAAGTAGTTATATAATATTAAACTAGGCTGCGTCAACTTTGGTATTCCGTGTTCTATTTTAATTCTTGTAAAACGAGCAACGCTGGTGGTGTGGAGATATTATTAAAATCAGAAAAAAGTCGTATTATCATGGGTAGAACAGAATAATTTGTACTAGAATATTAGTTAAGTTAGTAATACTCGTATAATAGGTGAAATAAATTTTGCTTAGCTGTTTCTAATTAGATACTAACTTTCCAATATGAAGTACCTAATAGATTTATAGTCTCTTTAAGTCAAAGAGTCAATTGATAGTATTTCGATTATTACCAAAACCAATCGTTTTATAAACAAGTTTTGTAGTAAAATATATATTATTTGATACTTGATTAATATGTTATATATAATTTTATGAAAAGTTTTTGCATTTACTTTAAATTGTACCATTGTGCATATGTTATAATTTAATGAAGGTTTCTATAAATACAGAGTAATAATAGATATTTAATAAGTATCTCACAATTCTAAAAGTTTAGAAACCGGTGACCTAGCATATGTACACTACCGTACTTGATATTATTTGACGAACTGTATTTGAAGATGTAAAGAGCAGAGAGGACTCATGTTTAATTGTAGCGTATGAAACACAACGATAAGTGCACGACGAAAGCTTTTTACCTTGAAGTTATTCACGTGAATATTAAAAAATATGATTTCTGATTATTAATTTACTATCACCTTTTTTTCTTTCAAATATTTGACATTATTTTTTAATAAATGTTCACACTATTTTAGAGTTTTGTAAACTCATTAAGCATGTAAATGCAAGTTAATATTAAAAACTAACCTTTATAATGTTAAATATAATAATTTATTTCAATTCCGTCCATGATATATTTTCTAATAACATTACAATAAAGTAACACATTACATTGAGCGCGTTGAAATCGTTTATATTAAATGTTGATGCACAATTCCTTTAGGTTTTTATTTTTATAATTGTCTCATCCAATTCCTAGAAATTTATTTAACATCCATAAAAGTTCATCTTACACGATATCCGTTAAAATATTAACGACTGTTCCTTCATTATCGATACGGAAATCTTGTCCTGCGATTTCATGTAATTTATGTCTATTCTGTACATTTATGTACCCGCAATTATGGTTTATCTATAAAGTGTAAGTGAATAACATTCTGTAATGACTTATAATAAAATTTATATTTAATTGCAACTTTCTAAGTTTGTGAAACATTTCGCTTAAAATATTATTTAGTAATTCAAACTGCTAACGTGTATATTTCAAGAACAAAAGTAATTATAATGTATTCATTTCAGTAATTACAGTCAAATAATAATTTTTTCGTATGCAACTCGTTGTTAGTACATTAATATAGGCAAATAATATGGATAGCTTCAGTAGGATCATAAGGTGGGAACGGTGTGGTGTACTCGTCTATATAATACATTTATATAAATCTAAAAGTCCCTTGTCTAAAAGAAAAAGTGCACGAATTGAGCTGCGGCAGAGCTCGACGTAAATCAAATTGAAGATGCCCGATAAAGTGGATAATAATTAGTGGAAGATGTGAAAGTGTTGGGAGAAAAATTCGTGAGAGTTTGTGTTAGTGTGATTGTGCATTTGGCGAGGAACATCCGGTTATAGCCGACGCTTCTAGTGTATGTACTGTTTTTTGTATGAAAGATGTAGGTATACATTTTATTATGAATGTATTTATGTATTGTTGCCATATATACACCACCTACACATATATTTATATTTTAAGTAATTCCCTCTATTGGAAAAAATATATATTAATAAATTTTGAAATGTACATATAAGTTGTTGTTACGTTCGTCTGTGTTTATTATGCGTCGTAGGCAGCTTTATGTATACACATCATCAATCACTTACTTTTAATACAACAAGTAATGTAGAAAATACCCAAAGGTATTTTTATGAGGTCTTTAATCTTTGATGAATCATCTTATCGACTCAACAAGTAACTTGATAGATGAGTTAACAAAAATTTCTAAAATGGTGCCATAATTACCATTACGGGGCTCGGCACATACTGTGGCCAAGTTTTTATAAATCGCACTATTCCTAGACGACCACATACGTATATTTGTGATTAAGTCCGATTCTTCATTTACGAATGTATTATTCATATAAACGCTATAAATAACAGTGTCTATGTATAATTGTTGAATGGATAAATATATGCTGCTATTATAAAATGCCAAAGTATGTGAATATGTTTCTAGGAAGTAATTTCTAGAACAATTGATCGAATTTTGAAAATTGTTTCTCGTGAAGAAACTACCTTCGGACCGATGGTAATTTGTCATTGTTATTGATTTTCATTTTATGTGTTTACATTATTAGCTAACGTATACGAAGACTCGAGTCTTTGTGATAACTAGTATTATATATTCTTCCCCTTACCAAATAAATGATTAATATTTTTTTTATCTTGATTCGATATGGGTAAGCAAATATTTTTATTACGCTCATTTATTATATATGCTCATTACAATCCAATAACAATGGCGCTCGTTGAAGATAGTCTTCGTCATTATGCTTACGATCGATACTGGGCCAGTGAAAAATGATCGGAACAAGCTGTAAGCTTGTGTATAACATTTTATTTGTTTGAAAGTCAATTAAATGAATGTCGCCTTTATATTCGCCATATATTGGGACACTTTGTTAGAATTGTTAGATTAATTATTACGATCTAGTTTACAATAATAAAAATTACAATAATAAAAAAATGAGTTGAAGTTATAGGTTTTTTTAGGTTTGACATGGAATATTATTAATGAAATTTATTTTACTGTTTTTATAAATAATTACATATTAAAGATCGTGATTAATGAAGAGTATTAATGTTAGGAAATCAATAGCGCGCGTTATCGAATAATTAACGTTTACTATAAATAGACTAATTCGTGGTTCTGCAAAGTAACACTGAATTTTTTGTAGTATGTCTAATTTTCTAAAGTATATTACTAAGTAAATTGTCGCTACATTATGAAATATTACTAGAAAATATAACGTATTAGAAATAATCTAAGTGGGAAAAATACAGATGCCTCAATTTTTTATATTTTAATACATCTTGGTCTGAATATCGTAAATAATCCCGAACGTTTTCTATCACCTTAGTCTAGTAATAGGAGATTTATAACAGGGTGTTATAAATAGGAAACTTATAGTATGCAATTTATTAATCTGAAAGAAACTAACGGTTTATAATTTGAATTAGTAAATTCATTTCAGTACAAACTGTCTTCAAAAACACGTTTAGTATAAGTTAACTTAAGATTATTTTCTAATTTAACATATTCGATTCCACATTGAAACCATTACTATATAATTAAAAATAATAAACAAACAATTAAGTGTGTATACATTTTTTACAGATTTTTATAGAAAAATCTACGACAGTTTTAGCGCCTTTATAAGGAAAAAAGAATAAACAATTTTAAGGGGTATTTTTTACCTTGTACTACATCGAAATGCAACATATACATTCAATTTCAAGAATAAAAATAAAAAAGTTACACTAAAACATAAATGCTTAAAATGATATTCTAAAATGAACTTGTCGATAAAAAAATAAAATGAGCATAATTAAACGTGATAATTTATAAATAGTTTTGACATTTCAAATACATATGAAAACGGTTTTAAATTAAACTATAGATATTTTTTTTAGATCCGCAGAATCGAAATGTTTTACAAATGAGATAAAAAAAGAATCTACCACTCCCATGTTGATGTTGATGAATCATAGAAATTTCCATATTAGAATATCACAATAGAGTTATTAATGTTAGTAAGTGTAGTCGTAATGATTTTATAGCAACGCTTTTTTTTAAATAATGACGTTTTATTTGATAGCGCGTTCAGGACACTGCGTTGATCGAGGTAGGTTAGAACCCGTGCAGCTGAGTCGGAGCTTTCAATGAAGGAAAACATCGTGATGAAACCATTCCATAATGGTAAGGCTTTTTCTAACCCCGCCTGACTAGCTACCACATTCAAGTTGGAAATTTGTCGTCAAGCACGTGTTGATATGTTTCGACAGGTGCATTAAAGAGCCAGTTCCCCTTTAGATTTAGCGTGATTACTATCTTAGACTTCGTCGTCAAAATTCTTGATAATAATAAATGAAGGTTTTATGATTTCTATTAATGAAGATCAACTTGCTTTTTCGATGGTGTTACTATGAAGTTATCATTACTTCGAAGTCGAGCTGCTTTCCCTGACACGTATATTTATTACTGTCTTTACGCTATTTAACGCTAACATAAATTGATAGCACAACGGGCAACCTGAAAGATATTCTAAGGAAACCCGAATAATTAAGAAAATATAATATATAGGAAATATATAGAGTCTTAAGTTGCCTGAACTGTATAACGTAGTAGCTGCAGCTTTTTTATGTCGCTACTAGCTTTTACCCGTAGTTTCGCTCGAGTTAATGTTATCCATTGGAAAATGTACTTTTTTCTTTAAAAGGTACCCTACATACTTTTGCTATACCTTTGGTAACGTATATATACAACTTTATTAATCTATTGAGTAGTTGAGGTATGAATCCGTAACAAATAAATTCACAGTTCGTATTTATAATATTAGATGTGATGTTAACGACTTCATTAGAACACCTTTGGAAAAGTAAAGAAAAGTAATGAAGTTAAAAATTCACAATATTCAAGGAAGTTACGAACATTAAGAGATAATTACATTAAGTCTTCATTTGAATATTAGCAAATTATATTTGTTCTAATAACTAGAATCTTGTTATAATAACTAGATTAGTGGTTGCTGAAGTAATTATTTGAACATTTAGAATCCGTGACTTCGTATATTCGTATACTTGTAATGCAATAGTGGAAGGTCTTAGAGGTGATGATATGTGGCTATTTAGGTATCGCCAGCGAAACACAAACATGAAGATCTCAAGGGTAGGGTTGACATCAGTCAGACTGCTGGTCGTTTAACGTTAAGCCAAATCTCAGTTCACTACATGAGAAAATATCTATCTTGTACCGATAATATTTAAGTGGGCGAAGAGCAAGAAGAAAAACTGCTCTCGGAAATATTTGATTTCGCGTGAAATTAGCGTCACCTCTATCTGAATCTCCAATGTACTCGTCTGTGCTCTCTTTGCCCTATGTCTCATTGGTAGACACAGCAGCACATATAAAGTTTTGTAATTATTGCGTTTAAGAGAAACATATCCAATTAAATTAAAGTTTAACGATATATTTATCATCATCTTACCCTTATGCCACCTAAGTAGGGTCGGCACAACATGTTTTCCTTTTCCACTCTTCCCTGTCAGATGTCATCTCAGTATACACACTATTCATCTACACCTTTTTCGGTCTTCCTCTACTCCTATATCCTATCCACTTTCAAATTCAAAACTTTTCTTGTTACATGACTTTCATCTCTTCTCATAATATGCCCGTACCATGCTAACCTATTACTCATTAACTTCTCTGTCACTGGTGCTATTTTCAAACTTCCTTAATATACTCATTCTTAATCTTATCAATTCTGGTTACACCACACATCCATCTTAACATTCTCATTTCTGCCACATGTAATCTTTTCTCATCCGGTCTCTTTCGTAGCCCAGCACTCGGATCCATATAACACGGCTGGTCTTAATATAGTTTTATACACCTCCCCTTGAGTTTCAACGGCATTAGTGGGCACAAACCATCCCGAGACACTTTTCGCCAATTCATCCACCCTGCATTTATCCTATTCCTCACGTCCTTATTGGAGCAAGCTGGTAAGAATACACAGTTTAAGGTAATATGACAAAAACTGGATGGACCCCCGAAGCCACAGAACAAATATTCAGTTTTCATCCCACTAATCTTTAAACCAACATTCTCCAGTTTCTCTCGCCATTTCTCCAGCCTACTCTGGACCTCGGTAGCATTTTCACCAACAATAACAATATCATCAGCGAATAGCATACACCAAGGTGCTTCCTCCTGTATGCCTGATGTTAGTGCATCCATGACAAGAAGGAATAGATAAAGACTTAAGGCTGATCCCTGATACAAACCTACAGCCACATAGAATCCAGCCTCGGACCTAACATGTGTTTTTGCTTGACTATACATACAACGGATATAAATTAAATGAAACTAAATTAAATTAAAATGTATGTGAATAAGTTAGTATTCTTTTTGTATGCGGGAACATATTTCTACTTGTATTTATATGTGAATAGTTTAGAGTAAACTATATTAGAAATTGTAATGTGTATAATGGAGACTATTTAAAACAATGACATAAATCCAATTAAAATTCGTTTGTATCAAGGAACATTACCTTAAAGGTTTCTTCTTAATTCTTTACAAAGTTCGGTAACAGTAAATTATGCTATATTGTATCGTTATAGGTAATATAACTCCCACTCGGTGACTTAATTTTCTTATACTACCGGCATGTGAATCGTTGAAACTAAAGCAATCCGAGTTAAAGTTTCCATGACGCTACAGAGAACTGTTATACAGTGAGGCATTGTAAGCGTAGGCGCTTTGTACTGCGCTCCCTGACCTTTTGCTGCACAAGTAATTATTATTTAATCTATGACAGTGGCATGGCGACTGTATAACGCTAGTATTGTTGCGGCAGGTAGTTCACAGTTACTGAACTGGTATTATGCAACGAGCCGGACGCAGAACAATGTCGGTGCATATTTATAGTCTAGTACAGACCGCAGCTTCGTGACTAGTCCGATCCTGATCGCTTACTGTTAGTTTGCGGATGTATTCGCAATGTCATGCTTTTAACAATACATTAATCATATAAATATGCATACACCAAAATCGACAGTCCGCATAATACAAAATCATATGTCAAAACAAATGACAGCCCGGATGAATAAGTATTTACTCGAAACAATCGAATTACATTTAACTTTAATGACAATATTGAGTTGTATATTACAGAGTATATATTTGAATTAGAATAAATTTATTCTAGAAATATTCGAACATGATCAACCTGTTTTGATTTCATTATTTCATAACTTATTTAATTACACCATAAGAAATTGAAATAATATTTAATAAGTTTCTCGACACGTGAATAAATATAATATTTTTCATTATCAATCATAAAGCCTAATTTTTATCTGTGATTAATTATTTTACGAAAAAATATTTTTAAGAGACGTTCACAGTTTCATCGTCCGAATTTATTTATATTCATCCACACGTAAGTGGATCGCTATCAATTAATCATTCTCTGGCACGCTTATGACTAACTTCACCGTATTGAACACAATTATCTATTATATATTTAAAAGCTCAACAAACAACAACGTCGATCAAGCGATCACAACGAAAGTACCATGGAGAAGATTTTTATGCTATAAGAATGAATATATTGGAATCTGTATCAATAATACATATGAAATTGCTTATCAAAACTTTGTAGTAATCGTAAAGTGTACAGCCTCGTGTGCCATAAGCGACGTAACATTTTGAGCGAATAGTATTGCTTTGCGACAGATATGTGTATGGGTGTTACCGCAATTAATTCTATTTTCCCTAAGTATTCAGAGGTACGATGTTTCGCGTTTACAATTCGAATTCGAGGCAACCTTTATAAATTTAATTCTGTAATTGTACCATTAAAATATTTACTCGGTGGATTTTGCAGTCGTTTTTGTTACTTTGCATAATTTTATTATTTATTTTGGACATTGATTTATTGGGAAACATTACTTCTTCGCATTAGGACTGTCTATGTACCGTTCTTTATTATTATATTATTATTATTATTATTCTGCATCGAGTGCATGTAATAATCAACATTTAGTAATGAAATATTGCAGGAAGTTTACTGCAGTTATTAAATAGCTATCGCATTATGTATGTCAGCTATAAAACATTTATCTATTATAAATCATTATCGTCATCTTTGCTGTTATTCGTCAACGCGGAAAATTATGCATTCCATATTGCAAGATCAATTTGGGTAAATTTCTTAAAATTTAGCATTAGTGAATTAATTAGCCACTTTGTTGTGTAGATTACTCGAGTGAGTAACAAATCATATATTAATCGCTTTTACAATTTTATTGCTGTTGTGAAAAAAATTAAACTTTTTTAAACTTGTATTAGATATGAAACGAGATTGCAGTTTGATATAATTTTTTGGATCATTACTGTATATAAAAATATTTAAACACTATTAAAGTTAGGAAGGAGAGTTATTTGAAAGACGAATCTCTTGACAATTTTGGACATGACTGATGTATAATGTTATAATATACAATAATTATTTTTTCATTAATAGCCCCTTAAATACTGGGTGTTAATTAAAAACGGGACACGTGTTAATGTCAGTTGTGTTTCAATGCGGAATACAAAATCGGATCAGTTGTCAGCACGAAATAAGTGTAACGTTGTCGCAATAAGTTTTAATGTGTTTCGGCAATCAAACTGAAAACTCGCCTTAGTGGATGTAAAGTCAAAGACAATTTATTTGTTTCGTTGGACGGCGCGACGGAATGTCGTGTATGGTATTATTTACATAGCGAATGCGCGTGCGGATAACGTGACTCGTGACTATGATTATAGAGGTGCATTATATCGTGCGCTTAATGCAACGCTAAGCTGCGTAATGTACAGACAATGCTTCGGTTCGCAGAGTGAAAATTGTCGTATTAATGCGGAAAAGAAAACTTAGTTATGAACGAAAGAACTACTTTAATTTTTCGATTCCAGTCGACTGACCTATCTACGATGAGTATACAATATTATAATACATAATCGAAAGTAAACGTCGGTAAGGAGGTGTGTAGTTCTTTGAGGCTGCGTGTATATATAGAGGATATTGCGGTCGGTTTCACCTCGTTGTTGTATATCGCGATCTCGTCACAGAAGCGTTTCGTGTGCCTTTTTTGGAATAATTCGAGCAAATTTTGTACGGAAACTTTATTCGCTTCGTACGAGCTGCACTCGAAAATCGTATTTTTATTTTAATGAGCAAGTTTCGCGACTGCGCGTTGCGGCTCGGCGCTGCGTCTCTCTCACACCCGCCGCTGCACTGAATAAGTAAATGAGTTGCTCTACTTTCTATGAGATCGTGTCTTTAGGCCGATGAGGCCGAACGCGGCTCGCACGAGATGCAGAGCTTGCTTTGTGTTCGCTCGAGCTCGTGCTCGTTACTGTTTCACGCTTACTCTTCCTTTTATACTTATTTTTACACAACAATGATTTTATTTGGAGTATTTTTTTACGAACAAATTTTGGTCACGATTCATACAGTATCTGATTTTCCTTGTCATAAAGCAATCGATGTTATCGTTAAGTAAATCCATTATTCCTCATATTGAAGAGCAATATAACGATTGTTTTTGTGTCGAATACACTTTCGTTAGGTATTGCTTAAGTTGTTTAGGATGCATGCGAAATCTTTAGTCATGAGTCATTTAGTTTTGGCAAGTACGTGACGCCCGCGCCATTATACTGCTTGATTGTCAGTACTATCAACAATTCATGAAAAATTGGTTTTCATAAAAAGACAGTTCTGAACATAAATGCTGAAATTTTTGGGAAGTACGCATTTTAATGATTATAAAAAAATAATTTGCTCACTTTTTTTATATAGAATTCCATAAAAAAGCAATATACGTCAATTTTTCGTTCGAGTTGTTACAACCTAGGGCACTGTGTGTTACCTACCGGACATGGAAAGGACCTTACCTGTTATTAGTGCAATGCACCGCATGCGTCACAATATGAAGGACACGCTTTGTCTGGATCAGGTGGTCGCTCAGTGGTTCTGCAGGTGAGGCGGCGAGAGGCGAGAGGGGTCTCGAGGCCGCTTCCTGTCGTAGGACTGGTTTGTGGTTTGTACTACTTTGTTTTGCACCAGTTTGTAAGCATGCAAAATGAACAGCCTATTAGTAATCAACGCACTCATTAAAATGTAAAAATAAAAGTTGAGCTCTTTAAAAGAACTAAAACAGTTTACTTAAGTAAATCCATTATTGTCATAAATTTTTACACGAATAGAAAGATTTGAAATCAATATCAAACATATATATTTTAGCTTCTAATTATCAGTCCTGAAAAAAATTCAACAAATGTTAAAACATATAATAGTAAACTTTTTGAAATGTGTATGATGGTCGCTGAATTGCAGAAAATACTTCGTTATAGCCTTGATTGCTGATATTAAGTAGGTACTAACTGTTTCTTATAGTTTTAACTCAAGTTTTAACACATCAGGTTCCATATGTTGGTGGTCAACGTATCACTTCACACTCAGACCTTTTTTAGCTATTTCTATTCCATCCTATCGTTTGATTTTTTCCTGCACAACCATATTTCTTTTTTTTTTCGAACTGACTACACTATTGACCCCTGGCAAGCCCTCTACAGTTTCACCGGACTACACCATGTTCCTCTATGTCATCTGTACATAGTTTATTGTTTACCTCGTTTCCGTTTACCATCCCATTACGTAATATTTTTTGCCCCTGTTATATTGCTGTCTCTTGTCATCTCCATTTCCACATTAATTTCTTAATTTTCTTTATTATGAGTTTCTTATATTGTTTTATTTAAAAAAAATCTCAACATTTTCATAGTTTATAGTTTCACAAAACTAGATTATTACGTCATAGTTAATGTCTATTATTTCGTTTAACTGGCAGCTTTCTTCTAAATATATCAATAATGTATTCTTAGAGTCTTGTTATTTAAACTATCATTTGTTTTGTTAAGCAGATTTATTTCAAATTAGAACTATCAAATGTGTATTTAAAAAGTAGATTTCATAGCATTAAAATTCATCCATAAAAAGTTTCCAAAGGTTATTATTGATTTTCTGAATACAATGTAAATGTGTATACAAATATTTTATAACAAGTGTGTCGATGCAAAGTGCAATGCTCTGAGGGTGTGTACATACAATATTTACCATTGTGAACTTGAATACCTTTGTGTTCTCTCTTACATGGCCTGTGCATAAGTATGACGTGAACGTTGCATGATTTTACGATGAAGGTGAAAGTCATTTACAGCAAGTCATCTCGTCTATGCAGTGTATTTCCGTTACAAGTTAGTACTGGAACGATTTGAATTAATGAATGGGCTAATGAATCATAAGTGTAGGGAACTGCCTACTATGTAATTATACCATATCTGTGTAGGTATTTATATATTTTTTCTATATTTTTTTTTTACCGGTATGACAAAGTAACGGAACTGAGTTTGATGTTAAGCATAATACAATCTAAAACACACAATACACTGACTGATTCTGTAATGCTACAAACTATGAAATAGTAATAGTGTTACTATTTACTTGGAAAATATTGTTATACCTAACTACCCGGCAATTGATATTAATACAGGCTATTATGAAAACTCCCATCTCCCCCCCCATATCTGTTATATGTCATTTTAACAGCAGATAATGATTAATTAATCAAATAATAAAGCTGAATAAAAAGGAAAACGTAACATATACGAGAACTATTTCAAAGGAAGATGAAAAAGTATTTGAACTCTAATTTCATCTGCATATTAATAATTTATTGATTATATTACCAAGAGTGTATTCTTTTTAGTACTCAAACGGACATAATTTATCGGCTTAGTAATCTTTATACAGACAAATATAACGAGCGAAAGTAACCAAGCATTTTTTAAATGTGTAATACAAGTAGGCTACGGTAGCCATCAATTTGTTGAGAGAATACAATTTTGTATATTCCTTACTGTATCAGAATATTGTGGAATACACTTTTATTATAGTACAATTTTCGTCAATCTTTTTGGCCTCTATGAATATAGCCTTAAGGAAAAGCTTACGCGTAATATTTATAGCCAAGATTTTTTTTTATATTATAGGGGGCAAACGAACAGGTTGGTCACCTGATGGTAAGTGATCACCGCCGTCCATAGACACTAGCAAAACCAGAGGAGTCGCAAGTGCGTTGCCGGCCTTTTAAATATGTGGAATTGGAGACAAGATAAAGTTAAAATATCATTATAGGATTCTAAAATTAGCATTTCTTCATCTTTGAGTTGTCTCGATGTTATACATATAATATAATATGTATTTATACCAAAATTTACGTTCTGCACAAGTATATTCAGAGCGGTCAAAAAGTTTAGCGAGGACTGTACACCAGTCTTCTTCTTTATAACATTCGATCGGGTCATATGTCGCATGGCGAGACAGCGTTGCAGGTGGTACGGATAGTGACGGCGTCGATGGCGACCATTGCTGATGGAATCAGTTGTTGGTTAGATAAACATTATCAGACTACAATGTATAAAAATGGGTGTTAGTATATATATCTGAGACTGACAGAGTCAAAAACACTAACACGCCTGAGTGTTTCTTTATGCAGAAGGTTTTTGTGCCATTCACATCGACATCTGTATCGTTCAACCAATCGTCATAAAAATTGCTAAACACTAGATATTTGACCTCAGATAATATTTACAATATACAAATTTTCCTATAACCCAACTATATATTTACAACAACAAATAATTTTAAAAAATGTGCCGAGCCGTGGGACACATTTAGTACAAATTATTTTAAAAAATTCATTTTTACAAGCGTCTTAGTTTACATCAATTAGAAAATTCGTACAACAAATTACCAGACCGTGTCCTCATCTTACTTTTGGTGTGAACGCGTCGTAATGCACCCATCCGTGTTGGCGAATAGAAGTTTCGTCTGTAAGTAGCGACCTTATAAGATTTATTATTACTAAGGCTTCGTGGTTTTCGATTCAATGATTTCGAAAATACGGGTATAAAACATGGCTCATGCAGACTGTTTATATGAGGAAAATTGGTTATGCAAAATTTTATGTAAATTAATTGTTAACCACAAGTGAGGACCTAAAAGGTTCTAAAAGTTATAAAGATTTATAAGCATAAATGTGTTCACGTTATAATGAGTATTTTAAAAACTTTTAGGTACTGAATACGTAGGTTTTGAGGAAATACTTACATTTTAGAAAATTACTATGACGAGACTAAATTAGTAAAAATTTCAATAGATGTGATAATATATAAATTCGTATAACTAATGTTCTTTTACCCTTCTCCAGAAGTCTAAGTAATTTATTATGGATATAATATCATTTACCAAAACATGAGTATTAGTTATTATTTGTTTATTTACACAAACACCCTCAACTTACCGTTAAATTATAATATGAAAACTTATAAAAATAGACCGAATATAACCTAACGCCACCTACTTTTTTATTTTTTATACTTTATAGGTTAGCGTTTGACAACAATCTCATCTGAAGGTTAAATGATGACGCGGTCTAAGATGATAGTCTACACTAAACTTAGAGGGAGACTGGCTCTCGAGTGCAGCTGCTGGAAACACACGAACAGGTACTTGGCGACAGATTTTCAACTCGAGGGTGGTAGCTAACCAGGCGGGCTTAGAAAAAGCCCTACCACTACACAAAGTTGTGCGTAAGTAGTTGTGAGTTATAGTAAAATAAATCACATGAAAAACGTTCTTCATGAAACCACTCAGGTATAGTGAATTGATTGTGAACGATTAAAAGGTTTCGGAATTTATCGATCTTAGACGTACCAAAAGTCCATCATATTCTTGTGTATAGAGAGAATAAGCTACTCATTTGGAAATCGGAGGTAAATACCCGGAACAGTAGTTATAATTAATCAGTAGACTCGGTTGTGAAAATTCTTGTATTGATAGGAAGCTACATTATCTTAGTACTATAGGCTTCTAATTAAATTTAGTGTTGATATAACACTAACAAAGTTCCGAGTGGTCCCTAGTTTTGTTGTGAAATTATAACACGAAATCCTTGATAGTTACTTTCTGTAGTTTATAAGTAGGCTGTAAAATTTGTTTCTGTAGCGATAATGCCATGGTGAAAAAAATTAATATATGAATGTATATAATTTTCCGTTTTGTGAAACAAATGATATCAGAGTAAAATAAAGTGATGCGATAACACATGATCACTAAATTCGATACAAAAATACATAAGCCTAAATTTGAATTTAAAATTCCTAACCAAACGCCAGATATTTGAGATCAGAGTTCGACAAAATGCCAATTTCATATGTAAGGACCTAATATTATGATAAAACATAATTGTGAGAACACATTTACTTTCGAATAACTTATAGTCATATACATATATTCATTCGTATAAATATTTTACTTTTGTAAGTAGTCTTAAATTGCGGAATACATGAATATTATTTCGAAAGAGCCGAGCTTACTGCGAAACAAGACACGATGCCCATTTCAAATTTAATTCGGTTCCGCCAGAGCGTGATACAGATATCAAACACAAAGAAGTAAATATAATTTTATGGGTCCACTTTTTTCCATTTTCTTCATTGTTAATTCTATTACTTATATATCTGTTATTTACAATATTTGATTTATATATTATATTCGCTGACAATTAATTACTGCTCTTTATAAATTCAGAAGATAGAACCACGGAAAATTAATTTCCAATTAATAGTTTTTTTTCTTTAAAAAATGAACGAATAGGAATATATATTACTTTTGTGTAACTGGCGTAGTATGCTTAGATTTAAATATTTCATCAAATTGATATAACATTCAAGATAAACAACTCAGCTTAGTCTCATTTATTTAGTAATATGTATTTTATCTTTTGTTTACGTGGTCAAGCTAAAGACCAATTTGAAATAATTGCTTCGCATGCAATTTGGTTGAGTTATTTAGGAGTTGCTTATTGTGTATAAACAAAATATAAAACAGGCACTAGAGCTCTTTATTTATAATTTCATCTCAATTTGAATCAATGTATATTTCCAACTTATCAGTATGTCTATAATATGTAATGCGATTGTATCTAAGAGGCCATTTGATAATTTTAAATATGACTTCAAAATAATGATTATATGTGCTGCAACCGATATATTTTAGGTTATATATGTTACCGCTAAAACACGAAAACTGTTTCTATGCATATTTATGGACTAACTGATTTACTCCGATAACTGAAATAATCAAGATATTTATATATTTGCATATATTTTTGTTAAAAGTACAACCTAACCTACTTAGCTTATTAAGACTAAGCGACTAGGCTAAGATAAGAGTGATAGGACTTTTTTTTTGTAATTTATATTCTTTTTTTTTGTTAGCATTTAACCACAATCTCATCTGACTCTCTCACCCACTGTGTTGTCATCACGATGCGCACACCTGCGATATAACAGAGTAAAAAAATTTTGGGACTTAACACCATGTTGTAACTATACCATTTGAGTCGCGTGACAAATGCATTGGATAGAGCCTACATTGTAATTTGATCTTAGTAAATCCAAGTTACGTAGTCATGTGTTTTCTCATATAATTCTTTAAATCGTAAGTATCGGAAATTCCTGGGTCCCGGGACATTTTGTCAGCTCCGCCTGCCCTATAGTTACTGCAGAGTACCGTAGTTAATGTGCGCCTTACCTTGATCATTTGTAAAGTAAGTAATTTCTGCCCATGACCGGTAACACATACAACAGTAAGAATCCTAATAAGAATCCATATGAAAACTGTTAGTCATATATGCGTAATTTTTGGTATAGGTATTTGAAAAAAGTGCGTCATGGCAATGCGAAATATAAATGTCTTAAGTAACAGATAGTTTCTGAATCAAATTGATATCGATCGTTTTAATTTGCAATGCCACATCGAGATATAAATTCGTTGCGTAGTTATATGTTATAGTAAAATTATGAAACTAACCCTGCGCCTAGTTTTTGTCAGTAACGTTTGCCAAAAGTCAAGGGCGGCACTCGGGCGGCGCGGCGCGCCGTGTTGGAAATACCGCTAAATTACAGTGCGGTCTTGCGGTAAGTTCAATAATGATCGATAGCAGATGAGAGAGTCCTGCTGAAAAAAATGTGTATTTATTCATAACCAATTCATTTGTATGTTTAATTTTGGCAAATAAAATATTGACTATATAAAGTTATAAATATGATTTCAGAGAGTTAAATATTATAATTTTCTATTAAATTGTATGTACTCTTTTGTAATTTCTGTATAATCAACTAAACTATTAGAAATATATGCTTGTGGAAAGAGTGAAGTAACTTCTTTGAAGAAATTGACCGTATAATCATTTCCACAGACTACACCGACGACGACTCTTTATTATTATCACGTATTAATTTCTATAGTAAATTCTAGAGCACGCAGTAAGCAGACTTTTTTTGAATTGACTAACGCTATTGCTTGATGGGCCTTCGCAGCTTCATCGGACTAAGTAGGTAGACGTATACAACCACTGCAGTTAATAATAAGCCATAATATAGAAAATTATATTTCATTATTATAATTTATTACAAAATAATTTCCTTGAGAACAGCGCCACCTAGTATTTACCAAGTCATTTGTAAGTAACAACAACGACTAACAGATACACATTGGAATTTATATATGAAGATTATATATGTCATCATGAACTGAAAATTCGAAGTGTGAGCTATAATGGGTTAGTTAGTGTACTTTATATTGTAAGTTAAAGTCGGTAAAGATCAATTTATTTTGGGAAGGTCGGTAAGTAGGTCAATAGTTTCCGAAAAATAAAACCATTCTCATATTAACCGAGTTGCAGGGATCCGATGTTATGTATGTGGTGTGTGAATTAAGTAACATCAGAGACACACATTCATAATTGTAAAAGTATTCAGTGTATTTCATATGCCCATATATAATATAATATTATCCGGTTTCACGGCGGATATTAACAATGTGTATAAATCAGACAGGAAGGAAATAAAACTTGTTTTGGTTACTATTTAAGAGCAAAGTAACATTTTACTTGAAACATCCACTTATCTTTTTTTCTATCTCATTACATCGACAAATGTGAGACTTAATTTTCTAATAACAATGCTTAAATGCTACTATCAACGAATTAATCTAAGATTAAGAAATAAAAGAATTTTCTACACCTACGTCGGAACACGTTTGCTTTTATTAGACGTCGCCAGCTTTCGCCATTTCTATAACACTTTCGACTTCGCTTTATATTTTTTATCTTATTGAAATGAAAATAAGATCGATACTTCTATTAATTTGTTCACGGGCCTATAATTCTTAGCATTCAGCTTTATTATATTAATAATATTCCGTATTCTGTTTACCTAAAAAGGACAAGGCATGCGTTTGGCAAGTTTTTCATACTAAGTATTTAGTTACGAGCCAAATAATTTTTGACGTCAAAATTAAACTATTAAATGTAATATTCCATCAACAATATTTATTTAAGTGGTAAAAAGCGCTATTAGGCGCCTTTCCTATCTATTTATTCAGTCAAAAGAAATCCACTGTCGGACATAAATCCCTCTTCGAAAAATCGCCACAGCTACCTGTTTTGTGTCGCTTTTACTTATGATTAATGTGTGAAGTTAAAAATTAATAATTTAAATTAATATTATAATATACAATTATGTGAAGAATTTAGGCTATAAATAATAAATTAATTTATTCATGACATATTGATTTGAGAATTTCATTACGTTATATGTATGTATATATATATATCTACGTTATATGTATATGTATATATATATATACGAGTATATATATATATATATATATATATCGTGTAATATAATCAACAGTAAATTTTTAATTTAACCAGTCACTCGCCATCAAAAAGCTGCTATATATGTACAATATTTGATGTAACATAATAGTTTTTGGTTGCGGCTTCGCCCGTTGTTTATGTAAAACTCCATGATGATCTGTTCAGTAGGTAGTTAAGATGTGAAAACGTAGTAATTACACTCACATTCACATATATATTATTAGTAACGATTACATTATGATCTATATTGAAACACTACATATTAACTCGTCCACCGCGTCTGTCTATCTGTCTGTTTGTTCGTGATAAACACAAAAACTACTGAACGGATCGTAATGTGGTTTTCACCAATAGATAGAGTAATACATGAGAAAGGTTTAGGTTTCTCAAGATTTTGTGCAAATTCATTTGAAATATATCGATAATTGTTGAAAGTGTTGGAAATATGAAGCCGCCTGGGAGCTTTCATCGAAAGTGTGTGAAAAATGATACGTGTATAAAAGGTGTAAATACTGAGATGACGCCTGACAGAGGAGAGCAGAAAAGGGAAACATATTGTGCTGACCCTACTTAGGTGGGATAAGGGTAAGAAGATGATGATGATGATGATACAATTATTGCAAAAGTACTATGACACAAAGATAATATAAAAATACATATTGAAAGTTTTTATGTTTTCTACTATCTTAAGTTGATACTGTATTGTAAAAAAATGGATATACTTTTTATTTATTTATACATATTGAATTACATTGAGTTAATGGTCATCTTCTTATCTCAATATTTTGAATTCTAATAAATCTTATACCTTTACAATTGTATGTAATAAGTTGTTATGTAATATGTACATTTTGTAAAATATACTTTATATTATGTTAATTATAATAATATTGAAGTATAGTTGGATATCTAGATTAATTTGTAGATTTTTTAAGATTCTGTACATAATATTACTTCCAAAAAAATATTTGCAGTTTTTTAGGGATAAAACTCCTCAATTCGTAGAATACAGTGGAGTTGAGGTAAATTATACTTACTCATTGGCACAAAAGTAAATTTTTTTTTTTGTAACCTACAAAACAGTAAAGTCTTAACTAGGCCGGGTTACAAAGATGTCATTTCACTTATGTTAGTAAACTTAAAATGCATGACTTTTAACTATATTTTTAATCAAACACTTGAATTACTAGAGTACTATTCATTGTGAAATATGAAAAAACAGAGACAAACAAAGTATCGGACTAAAAACAAACTTAAAATATTTTGACGTATTTTTTATTGACAATAAATTATTAATTTTTGTTTTTTTTGCACAATTAATTAATTAGCTATTTGACTAACAACTCCTACGATATGGGAATTTAAGTTTTAGTATTTATGGATTTCAGGATTATGGATTTCAACAATAGAATGTATAATAATAGTTTAACTGTTATATATTAATTTATATTTCTAAATAACAAGCTAAAATATACAGAGTATACCTATTAATAAGTCGAATTAAGAAAAAAAAAACATAAAAACTGAGACTGTCCATTTAAAAAACGGTTGGCATGTTGCAAAACCAGTTTATAAAATTTTATGAAGTAGTATTGCACATAGCCAACTGCTATTTATATTATTTAGTCCATAAAATATGTCCGAGTTGCGATATAATAATTATGTATTTGTTATAACGCATTTAGTTAAACACCAAAAATCTTTTAAGCCGTGTATATAATACAGTTTTAACACAGAAATTCTAACGTACTTATGGATACTCAATGGATAATAAAAACTTTTTTGAATTTCATCAATAAATTAAATAAACATTTGTTTCATAAATATTTTCCGTTTTACTCATAGTATCAATTTGTTTATTCAAAGCTTATTTGCTCGACATAAGCTAACATAATTATACTTACAAGTTAGCGCGTTGATGTCTTTTGTATCTTTGACGTAAGTAATGCCAACTTTATGAATTATCCGATCTGGCATTTATCTTTAGTCACTGAAGTTATCCTTTGTCCCTTGTTAAATGACATTTATTTTAATAACGAGATGTGATAATTGTGTTATGCTAACGAATCATTGTATGAATTTATTACGTGAAGAGTTTATTATATGTTCGTAGATTCAAATTAGCGTATGAAATCATAGAACTAAACTCTATCAATGAGGACAATAAATTTTTTAACAAATTCTTTTTCAATAAGGTTGCCATTTTCGGCAATAATTAAACATTTCCACACTGTTTATATATGTGTGTATTTTTTATACTCGTGTAAGAAAAAATAGATGAAAGGATAAAGATATTTTTTTAAAAATGCTCCATTCTTGTCGGAAACTCCATTGAAACAATAATAATATAGTGTCAGTGGTAAAGTGGAACAAGGAACTCGCATAGTATGACTGGTACGTTGAACCTCCAATGCTCTGTTAGTGTGTGTACCTCGCACACCTTAATAACTCCCTGTGCACACTGTAGATATGCGCCACAAGTCAATGTTGACACGACTCGTTCTTATGTATGCGCCTAATAGAACCGTGTACGAATAATATTTCGATTCATGGCGCGATAACTGGGTAAGGCGTGATGTTTTAGCAATATACACTATATCACGTTTTCGATTACAACTTAACAAATAACATTAATTTTGCAATAAATACTAAGTATAAAAGCAGCAGATAATGATCGAAAAATTAAGCTCAAGCTTTGAAAAAATATATAATTTTTATATTTTAAAATAATTACCCTAGTTTAATAATATTTTTTCCGAACTAAACTTGATATGATATCTTTTTTGTGAACTAAACATGTAGTTCATATGATGAAAAATGTTTAGAAATAAATTTATCTTGTCTTAAAATTTTTGATGCAATCAAAAGTTGTCATAATTGGATTTCATAACTACAGATATATTGGACTCGCATCTACAACATTACCTTTGTTATAATTGTATATTATTCAATAGACTTATATTATCTAATGATAACATACAACGTTTCTCTATATAGTATCTGTTCAATATATTATAATTAAAGAAGTTATTCAAACTCTTGGAAAATAAAATATCTACGTACTAAATTTTGTAAGTAAGTAAGGTACATAAATAAGGATACATAATTCACTGACAACTTCAGGTAACCGACATTTAGCAAAGAAAAAAATAATCCTGTTTTGTTACAACTAGTTGATAGACTCGTATTATCTAGACTCAAGATTTTGATACGGTGTTTTTAGTCCTGTATATTTAATTACAAAATTGTATTTTACATTTGGAATTGAAAATGTTATTGAAAAAGTGTTTAAATGATAATCGAAAACTGCTTCGGTATCAAAGTTCCTATTCCTATTGCAGCAACACAGCAAGCATACCTGCTATCAGCCGCGACGTATGCGTCCTTGCTCACTTACCCAATATGAAACGTAAGTGCACCGCCATATTAACCACAACGCATTAAAAGCTTTCGGGCTCGACTATAAAATTGGTAGTAACGGAAAGTAATTAAAGATGATTGCAATTGTTTAAAGTGGGGTCTGATCGGCGCCTCACGAGACTAGTTCTGATCGTCGACCTTTGTTTATAATAATTACGAAATTATTTGTACAATACGCTAAGGAATATCACAAATAAAATAATAAATAACTTTACAAAAATATTTGTATTACCACGATACAAACCTAGTAAAGAGTAATATCTAATAATTTGTTCTCTTATTCAATTTCTTCCAAAAATTTAGTATATAATATGATATTTAAAATTACATTAAAACACATTAAGTTAATTGTAACTTTTACATATTTTTTTATAATTTAGTCAGGTTTGTCGATAGTACGGTGAACAGCATTATTCATAGACCGTACTGTATACTGTATATCTACAAGAAAGAGAAGTCTGTATGCAGCTGCATAGAAATAAACTATCTCTTCACTTTTACTTTTATAGAATTGGAAAATGCTAAGTTCCTTGGACATACTTCAAATATCTATACATATAATAAGAATGTAAATCCAACGTGTCTGTACTTTTTGATTTTTGAGAAAAAAATGGTTGCAGGTGTCTAGGAATAAGTAATAGAATCCATTTCGATCATTTTTAGAAATGTATGTCTGTCTGTCTATCTATCTGTCTGTCTGTTTGTTTGAACAGGTATCACTGGTAAAGTACTAGGTTTCTGATAAAACACCAGCAAGAAAATAATTAAGCATATTCCGGAGCAACATAACATTTTTGTTTCATTAAAATCGATTAACTCTATCAAAAGTTATTGTAATTTTAATGACGATGGGAGTTAACTACGAGAGAAAAATAGATAAGTAAATGGATGGCCTCACCTAAAACCCAGGGTATTTTATAACATAAGTAAATATTACCACAGTATTACATTACTAAGACATAGGACGAAAGAAAAATGGTGAATATTTTATTTTCACATAAATAAATATTAATAACCTAAGATGTTCAGTAATTAATTAATATGTATTATTGCAAATAGATGGCGTTCAATCGGCATTTTCTAAATCTATTACTACTATACTATACATTCTAAAAATTGGCCAATTACATATATTACATATTTCTATAAATTAAATGACTTTGTACATTGTATAAGTAAGATATGATTCTTATTTTTCGATCGCATAAGGTTTATGATTAAATTTGTAAATGTGTAATTAGTTTTGTGTTGTAAATATTACAAGTTATTGAATCTTATCACATTTTAGGAAAATTAGTTATTACAATAAAAAAATAGAGATTAAAATTGTTCATTGAACATAAATGTAAGAAAAAATCGTCTTTAAAAGCAATAACAGGTTACATTTTAGACGACAACAGATGGCGCTAAACTATAATTTTATTGGCTTACTGTGGTAAGAATATTATGCAAGGAAGAGTACGGATAACAATGACATTATTTCTGTTTGTTAGGTTTATTTCGAATTATAATTTTCATAAATTTACCTTGATTCTAATGTCTTAATTACGCTTTCACTTAATGAATACTTTTTGCATTAGGGAGCTCGCATTTTCTTCCAGCGGTACCCTGGAGATAAAAGACTGCAGGCAGTGCAAATAAAAGAAAGGATAACATAGAAATAATAATAAGAATGAGCTACGTGAAGTATATATGAATGAATATTATAAGCCCACGGCTCATGTTTTAAGACTCAGATCTTAAAACGGCAGATTATGTTTTCAATTTTTTTTTTAATTTCACTACATCGTACATTGTAAATTTCATGGTTTAGTAAAAAAAGTTCGTACAAATGAAAAAATATTTAAAAAGTTTTGTAATAAATCCGGAATTTCTTAAGCGTATGCTGCCAACAGTCTATTGACCTATGCTTCATGAGGTTTACATTCGTTTGTATAGAAGTTAAATCTTTATGGTTTTGGACAGTCCAAGGGTTAATATTGTTTTTACAGTTGTTAAATTAGAATATTAGTGTTATGTCACTCTTATACCTGCGTGTATCTTCACGAAGTTTTGTCCATGTTCGTAATAAATTTAGATGTGGGCACAAATTACCATCGTGTGTTACGAACTATCTGACTGTATGAAGATAGATGCAGCACTATAGCTAGGCCCTCGGTTTTTACACACATCAAAGGAACTTGGAAGCTCTAATTTTGAGTTATTATTGAAGTGACAAAGGGGTACGACCATTATTAGTTTTTAGCTTGGCCCATTACATTACAAATGTACAAGATAGACAGATATAAATTCAGAGTTTCATTAATCACTGTGTTTTGTATTCCGTTCCACGTGGACGAAGTCGCGGGCACAACTACTCCAAAATATATGTCTTTAGTAGATTGGATGTTTACTTTTACTACTAAGTACTTAGAAAATATTAATCACATGTACCTACTGCCACCAGTATAAAACCGCTTAGTTTGGATACAAAAACATTAGCATTAAAACTCTGAATTCTATTAAAATCTGTTTTTGTTTTTGCCATATTTATTGTACTGTTATTTTGTTGCAAATGTGCATTTTAATATATTCATGAATACGATTATCAATAAATGATTACATTAAAAGTTTTTCTACAACATATGACAAATAATAGAATCGTGGACACTCTCTTGAGTGTATATAATAAAAAGTAGTTCGCTATATATTCATATGCTTTGTTTTTGTGTGTTTCCAATGTAGAGTCAGTAAATATAGGAACGAGTCAAAATTTACAGTAATATTATTAATTCGCAACTTTAAATTTTATATATATAATGTAATACCATACCATACCATAACCAACAAAGCCTTTTTATTACTAAAATTATTTTGACAATCTTATATTTCTGATGAATTTACATCTATCATCAACAATAGCATAGTTTATTTGTTTCATAACGGTGCTATTTTATAATTGAATATAAAAAGATACAAAGCTAATGTAAAAATAATCTTGATTATTCATCTCTAACTTGAGACACTCGATTAGATTCTATAAAATGAAAATATTTAATCTTATGAATTATAACAGCAACTCGAGTACATATTCTTTTCTCAAAATCAATCAATACATTCTGAAATCTGGAAACATATGTTAACTATGGTAATTTACCCTGACAACTGTTGTACCTGCGTCATAAGAATTTTTTCACATATTTTTGTGTTTGTCGGAAATTTGATAGAACCAGATAATACAAATTTTATCATTACTATTACTGGCAAGACCACATTGTGTAAGTTCGTAATGCAATTTGCAGGCGAATTATATTAGTAATGTCGTAAAAAGTGATCGTTACCTAAATCATATTTTTTTTATATCTAAGCATTAAAATATACCATATTAAATAATTTGATTCTTTATTATTTTACGTATACTTAGTTATTTTATTATGTATAAAAGATGTTGTTAAATACTATAAACTATGCAACTACATTACATCGGTTAAATATAACGTCCAAACCACTTCTATTGTATGCCTATAAACATATTTAATTTTATTATTAATTTTTATTGGCTTTTCATATACAATAATTGCAGCTGTTAATGTTTGATAAGTAAATTAGCATCCTTATCGGCAATAAAGTTTGAAATCCTTTATGGAATATAATTTTATTCAACATCAATTATGGATTTTTGAAGTACGAATCACCTCATACAACAATAATTTACTTTAAACAACGTCAATGTAAAAACCAGAACCTTCCATTCAAAAACAAAAAAAAAAAAACAAGAAATTACGCACGTAATTATTCGGTTCACAGAATCGATTCAGTACTTTGAAAATACTTCCCAGTCGATTGAACTACAGTGTTCAGTGGACGAGTCGTAATTATTTTATTATTTCTGTATTTATTATATCCTTTACTATAGTATAAGCTCCTACGTAAATATGAGCCTCGTATGAGTACAGCGATTAAACTGTTAAAAAAGTTCCAAAACATTTCAAAATATATCAAGAATATAACTGAGAATAAATACTGAGATTATTCTTGAAACAATGTATACATATAGGAAAATTAGTGTATGTTGTTTATCCGGGGAAACCCCCAAAAAACAACCGATTTTGACAGATTTAAAATGATGAGATTTGACCAAGGTCATTTAAAATAAGTTAAAGGGTTATAGCGGTTATAGATAACGAAAAATTACCATAAAAAAAAGATAGCCGAAAAGCAAACAAATAATCATAATAAAAGAAATAATAAAACCTTTTTCACGAAAACGAATTCGCGGGTATCGGCTAGTGTACAATAAAAAGATTACAATATAATATAGATGTGAAACGTGGTGTCAACCAATAAGTAAAAATAAAATGGTTTTGTATTAATTATTATAGAAATACATAAACGTACTTTTACTTTTACCTGTCATCCTTGTCCTTTCTTCAACGAGAGACAGAGAAAACGTTTGGTGTTCGTTTCGGTAGACAAAGTATAGGGATCAAAACTCGTAACCTTGTGATGAGACGAGGAAACCCCCACGCATGATAAATAACGTATGTTGTCGATTTGAGAACGGGAGGAGTTCGATTCGAGCCGCGGTCGGGGACGCACGTGCGCTCTCTCGCAGCTCTGACGGTCCGTTCGGTTCGCCGCGCTCGGCTTTCTCCGGTCATTTCCGGCTCGCCGCGCTCGCCTACCTGCGCTACCTGCGCACCAGGTGTTGGCATTTCTACGAATTCGTCGCTGCCCAACCCGCATTGTTGCCGAGTGAATCATCGTCCGGTACTATTGTGTTCGAGCCTGAGAATTTCGAAGAGAGAAAACATCTGCTGCGAAGCCGCACTTTTAGTGCAAATATAAAACCGCACTTTTCGGTGCGACATCCCGCGCTGTCAATCGAAGACCACGCTTAGTGGCTACTCACGGGAATACGTGTCACGGTGCCAACGAGTGAGTAGAGCGCCCTGTCCGCTCGCCGGTTGCCCCGAGGCAAACGGTAAAGGCAGTTGGGCCTGGGTTGTCTGGCCTTGGCGAGTGCGCCTAGTCAGGTCCAGGTATCGCCCTCCCACCCTCCTATTCCCTCATTCCATCCCCGGGTGTCTGTTTGGGCGTAGCCCGGTTTACCGGTCTGCGTTCTCTGCCCTGGGCTTGATAGGGCCTCCCCCTAGGCTTTGTAGGTTCTTCTCTGTGTGGCATTGCACTTCGCCCACAGCTCTTTTGGTCCGGACTCGGGATAGTCCCGTAAATTTAATTTTGGCGTGCCCCCCTGCCCTTCAGGCAGGGAGGTTTAATTATGTCCTCCCCCGCCCCCCTCGCAGGCCTCGGGATGGCCAGAGAAGCAGAAGTTATTGAACTCAGGTTGTTAAAAGAAAGGGTTAGGCGCGAAGCCCCACACTTGCTTGTAGAGCAAATAGACGTAGTCTCGCCCCGCGTGGCGACCGCGAACTCATTCGCCGCGCTAGACTCGCCTAGGTCGCCGGAAAATCCATTAGACCGTATAAGCTTAGTCGCACCCATTCCATGCTCGGAGGCCGGCTCCGACATGGAGTTAGATATTATTAGCTCCGCGCCAGCTAACGACGGCTTCACCGTCGTAAATAGAAAACGCGTCCGCACGCCGCCCATTGCCGCCGCGTCGCGCGCCTCTGATTCTGAGTCAGGCTCCGGTCGCCCGGCTCAGAAAACATTAAAAGTAGATGGCGCCCGGGTGCCCGCGAAATCAGCCGCGATCGCAGCCAATCGAACGCCTCGCTCGGGCAACGCTAGCCCCGCCCCCTCCCAAGCCGACGCTACGGGTCCCGTAGCCGAGGCTAAGAAGCCCCGCCCCCCGCCCCCCGTTACCATTCAGGACAAGGCCTCCTGGCTCGCGATTTCGACCTATATGAATGGGTCGGGTATCCGTTACACCTCAGCCCTGAATACCGCTCAAGGTATTCAGGTCAAAGTCCCCACCTCCATCGACCACCGCAAGCTGACCTCTCACCTCCGAGAGAGGAAGCTTAATTATTTCACTTACGCGCTCGAAGAAGAGCGCCTTCTCCGAGCCGTACTCAGGCGCGTCCCGGTGGAGTTGTCCACCGAGGAAATCTCAGACTCCCTTAAGGAGCAAAATTTCCCAGTGCGGGAGGTACACCGGATGTACCACCCCCGCACCAAAGTTCCCTACCCTATGGCTCTGGTCATCCTCGACCGTTCCGTAGAAGGCAAGGCCATTTTCGGCCTCACCACGGTCTGCGGCCTCACCGGTATCACCGCCGAACCGCCGCGCAAGACTCATACCCCGTCTCAGTGTCATAACTGTCAGAGTTATGGCCACACAGCCAGAGGCTGTCATCTCCGTCCCAGGTGCGTCAAGTGCCTCGGTGACCATCCCACGAAGGAGTGCGCTCGCACTCCCGACACTCCCGAGCCTCCCAGCTGCGTTCTGTGCGGTAACGCGGGCCACCCTGCGAGTTATCGCGGGTGTCCCCGCGCGCCCCGCCCGCAACGCCCACGCCAGGCGAGACAAGCCCGTAGGGCTCCTGCTGTCTCTGCCCGCCCTCCGCCTCCACCTCTTATGTCCGTTGAGACCTTCCCGGGCCTCCCGGGCTCCTCCCGTACCCCGGTAACTCCGGCCCCGATGCCGTGCGTGGCACCTTCTGTGCCGCAAGCCCCCCAGTCCTGGCGGGCCCCTGTCGCCCCCTGGGCTCCTAGGCCTCAACCTCAGGCTTCCAAGCCTCAGGCGCAGCCCCAGCCTCAGCCTCAAAGAGCGTTGCCCGCTCAGCCCTCTCATGCCTTTTCATTCTCTCTCTCGGGCATCGATTGGCTGTCTCAAGTCTTACTCGAGCACGACATTAGCGAAATAGTCGCATTCAATAAAATTTTAAATAGTAATAGGGACATCGCTCTTTTGAATGCGGTCTCTGCATTCCCAAACGTTGCCGCGACGATACAACGCCTCGCCCGCGCCGCAGTAAATAACAATAAATAGTATTCACACCGCCGAGTAAAATTAAACCGCGCGCTCTTTGTCTTTCGTTTTTTAACGCGAGAAATCTCCGTACGCAACGCGACTTAGTAGCCGACTACTTACACGATAGGCAGATAGATATATTGTTAGTACAGGAAACGCTCCTTAAGCCGAAAATGAATAATCCGCGTATCGCGAATTATGATATTATCAGAAACGACCGTGTCGCCCGCGGGGGCGGCACTTTGATTTATTTTAAACGTTCGTTATATTGTATGTCAGTAGAGCAACCCGTTCTTACAAATATGGAAGTGTCAGTGTGCAGGTTAGGAATGACCGGTCACGCGAACATAACGATAGTTTCTGCTTATCTTAAACCGAGTAAAGAGCTTCTCAAGTCTGACTTGGAGGCGCTGTTCGCGTTAAGTAACAGTGTTATCATAGCAGGGGACCTCAACAGTGGGAGCGTCATTTGGAATAGTTCGAGTACTTCCCGCAACGGGGTGACACTCGACAAACTAAGTGGCGATCTCGCTTTTGACGTCATAGCCCCGCCGGAACCCACTCACTATCAGGATCGCTGTCGCCCGACAGTGTTAGACGTAGCTCTTTTAAAAAACGTCCAGCTTTCTGTGCGACTCATACAAGTCGTACACGAACTAGACTCAGATCACCGCCCCGTTATCTTGCAACTAGGTTCAGATTTCGATATCGACTGTCAGTCCGTGCGCGCAGCTGACTACGCGAAACTCCGCAGTCACTTGAAAGACAATCCGTCCTCGGAGAGTCTAAATAGAATTCCGGACGTGTTGGTGTCTAAAGCCGACGCGGATCTGGCTATCGATTCCCTGGTCGACCACCTCCAGACCGCCGTCAGGGTGACCTCGAGAGAGGTACAAGCGGTGAACGATCGCCGCTTTATACTCCCTGACGACGTGAGGGCGTTGATCACGGAAAAGAACGCCGCGACCCGAGCCTACGACACTTACCCGACCGAAGACAATCGCGTTCGATTACGTTCATTACAAAAGTTAGTTAAAACTCGTATCGCAGAAATCCGAGCCGCCAGGTGGGACAAACTCCTGGAGGATATCCAGCCGTCCCACGTGGCGTTTTGGACGTTCACGCGTAAGTTCAAATCAGAGCAGAGTGCATCGATGCCCCCGTTAGACAGAGGTCATGGGTTGCCTCCCGCGTTCGAAAGTATAGACAAAGCGGAGTGTCTCGCTGCGAGTTTAGAGGAGCAATGTTCTCCAAACACTGCTAACACTGACCCTGTCCATATCGAATCGATAAAATCCGCGGTAGATAGCTTTCTCGCGTCTCCTCGCGCGGATACCCTAACCCCGGTTACTTTTGACGAAGTGACGGCCGCTATCAAGCGTCTGAAGCTTAGGAAGTCCCCAGGTCCCGATGGAATCAGGAACGAGGTACTGAAGCTCCTTCCTGACTTCATCATTGCTCTGCTGGTATGCATCTTCAATGCTGCCATGTCCCAGGGTCACTTTCCAGCCGTCTGGAAAAAGGCCATAGTGATAGGCATACACAAACCCGGCAAAAAAGCTACGCTTCCCGCTAGCTATCGCCCTATTAGTTTATTAGATACACTAGGCAAGCTATACGAGCGGCTCCTTTTGAACCGCCTACAGACCACGATAACAAGGTTGAATCTGCTGCCGCCTGAGCAGTTCGGTTTCCGTGCACAACACTCGTGCACGAACCAAGTACACCGCCTCACGGAGTACATATTCTCGAAATTTAATGAAGACCCCCAGCGCCAGGTCAGTCCGGCCAAGCCTAAACCGAAACGTACAATAGCGGTCTTCTTTGACGTCGCCAAGGCCTTCGACAAGGTCTGGCACGACGGGCTAGTCTATAAACTGTTTAAGTCTAGTATTCCTATTAGTTTAGTACACATCATCCGCGAATTTCTCACAGATAGGACCTTCCGCTATAGAGTGGAAGGTGAGTTATCCCAGCCCCACCCGATACGTTCAGGAGTGCCCCAGGGGTCCATCCTCGCGCCCTCCCTCTTCAACCTGTTCATCAGTGACCTACCTCGGTCCCCGGGGTTCGAGGTAGGTTGTTACGCTGACGATACAGTAATCTACGCTTCCGATTGGCGGCCGTCGCATTTAGCTATCCGTATGAATAGGGCCATCGAGGAACTCGGCGAATGGTTTCTTCGATGGCGTATAGAGGTTAATCCCGAGAAAAGCGCTGCGATCTTTTTCGACCCGGTTCAGCGTCCGCGTCCGAGAAATATAAAGTCCCTTAAATTGTATGACACCGAGATTCCTTGGGCCCTTACGGTCAAATATCTCGGTGTCACGTTAGATAGACGCCTCACGTTTAAGCAGCATGCAGTGAGAGTACGAAACAAAGCCGCTATGGTTTTGGGTCGTCTGCATCCGTTGTTATGTGCTAAGAGCAAAATGTCCGTCAGACATAAGCTCACACTTTACAAAATGTGTATTCGTCCGATTTTGACGTATAGCTGTCCCGTTTTCGCGCATATGTCAAAAGCGAACTTCAAGATTTTACAAAAAATACAGAACCGTTTTCTACGAAAGGCGATCGGTGCCCCGTGGTACATCCGGAGAGTCGACCTCCATAGGGACCTGGAGATGCCGTCTATCTGGGAGTACGTAAAAACTCTCACGACTAGTTATTTCGACAGAGCCATGAATCATCCCAATCCGTTAGTGGTATCCGCCGCGACTTACGATACCGTGCCAGGCGCGCCGCGTTACAAAAGACGTCCGCGTTACATTTTCACCGACCCTCCCGAAGAAATTTCGCTAGGTAATCAAGACTACCCTTCCGTCCCTCGAAACACAGCGTGTGCGCGCCCACGCCCGCGTAATCACAGATCACGCCGCCGCGGTTTGGCTGTGAATTTTGCCCCAGCACACATTCTTAGGCCTCCCTCGGCAACTGCTCTAGCCGAGGTCCGATCCCCCGGAATGGAGCCCTCGAGCAGCTTGCATGCGCGAACAGAGTACCACTGATTCGATCAAACACTCGTCTACAACACAACACCGATCACCCCACACACGTGCACACACACTCACTCGTAGGTACACATAGTGGTGGGCTGTTTTTGTTTGTTTTTTTGCCCTTCGAACTGTAATAGTTTAGAACACAGATAGATAGATACAAAATACATGTACGGGATCGTAAAACATACATGCTTGGTAACCATGTATATTTCACGAACCCATACAGGTATGATACGGATAGGCTTAGCTTAGCTAGTTAGATTCGGGTTTTCGACGACAGCCCAAGCCGAGGCGTGCCGTGCGCCCTTGTGCTAGTCGTCCATATAAAATCGGGTGAGTGCCTTAAGCGCTCCCCTTAGTAGTCCGGTGGAACTGTAGAGCCTTGCCAGGCTAACAGTGTAGGTCAGTTCGAAAAAAAAAAAAAAAAAAAAAAAAAAAAATTTGAGAACGAGTAGCGAGTTATTAATATGTCTGGTTATTTTTTTGTTTTAATAATTGTTGTACTTTTACAGGAATTTTATATTATTATGCACAATTATTATTAAATATAGTACAATATTATTATTTGTAATATAGGAATAAATGTATACAATTATTTACATTTACAAAGTAACACGATTGGGATAATTATACCAACTTTACAAAAAATATACTTTTTATACTCCTATGAAAATATTTTTAACATGTTCTTGGAAAAAATACATTTGAGCATTTACTTGGTCTTTGCTTTACTTTAATAAAATAGAAAGAATCAACTAACATTTCTTATCATTTATTAACTGAATTTCAAAGCATGTCTCATAGTCTTCAATATGGCTTAAGTTCCCAAAGTAATTTAAATTTTCTTCTGTGGCGGTTTCAACGCTCTTATAGTATATATTTGGACATTCTTTATTTCTTCTGTGGCGGTTTCAGTGCTCTTATAGGACATATTTGGTTATTCTTTATAAGTGGAAATGAAATAAAATATGTATGTTTAATCAATTACTTTTTCTATATACGTAATATGTACTACAAATTATTAATTGATATAAAATAAGAAATATACTAGCACAAAAAAAATAAGTAAATATGCCTACTGTCCTGTAATATCGCTACATTCAATTTGTGGTATTTTATCTAACAAATTCCGTAATATCCGTTGAGAACTAATCTGATGCACTCATACACATGTGCGGGCGCAAATACGCGCACACAGGCCAACGGATGTTTCTAACAGAGGGGAGCACACGTGCGCACGCGCAGTGGTACCCACAGCGCGGAACGAGTTCAGACCGACCTGCAGCGCCCGCGCTAGAAAGAACTCAGCCAAGGACGCCGACGTAACGGTTCGTGTGCGGGCCCGGTAGGCGCCCGCGGGGCCAGCGCGGCATGGCGGCGTGCGGGGTGCGGACCTCCGAGACGTGTCCCGCTACTTCTGCGTCATACTGTGTAGTAACAGGAACACGAAAAACACCAGTTTAACGATAGGCCTATTGCCATATAACTTCTGTAATTTACATCTTATCTTAAATTTCTTAGTTAAATTGAAAATATGTACCTATTAATAGATCAGTTAAACCTCAAAATTATGTATCGCTTAACATTTACAAAACAATTTTATTTACATTTAAAAACGGTAAAATGTATTTATTTCATTCTCTTGCTTATACAATACGATAATTACATCTTTTAAATGTATCTTCTCATATTAAATATCTATTAATATATTAATATAAAGTAACGTTGGTAATTTAATATTTTCATATAAAGTTTTAAACGGCTTTTTATCATCAACCAATATGCCACCCTTTATAGTAAGTGCCTAATATATATTTCTTAAATTCAGAGAAAAAAAAATTCTTAAGAAAATTCAATTTTAAGTTCCTTCGCACGGCCATCGACCCTAAAAACCTGTTTTCCGTCTCGTTCTGACACCTTTAGTTTGATGTTTCCATCTCATAGTCACGAAAACCGCTGTTCTGTCTTTATTTTGTTCCATTACGACCAAGAACAATGACTATTCGTCGATAGGTGAACGTTTCTATACCTATTCTCTTCTCGCAATCGGTGGATCTCGGTGTTATGAAAGAGACAAACCGCTTTCTGCAGCGCATGACCGATGTTAAATATTTCGAATTCCTATTGGGCCGTCGAAAGCTTAAAGATGGCCACTCGAAGACCGTTTTCTCGTTACAATAACCTAATTTTATTCCATTACGTCGGTGGTCGGTGTGTTTAAATTTCAATAAGGTAGTTCCATTAAGTTCGAATGTCAGGAGGTACGCGAGAAAAAGACACCGACCTCGCGGGCGTGTGTTCGCACGGTGCCACCGCCCGCGCTTCAAACCTCCCCCTCCCGCCAATCAATCTGTCCCGGCACGGTGTGCGGTGATACAACTGAACGTTTGTTCGGAAACATCGAAGGTTTGCCGGACGTCTACTGACACGGAACTACCTTCAACTCATGCGTGTTTCCAGGTATCAATTTAATTTGATCTTACGAATATAGAGCTGTGATAGATATCATGCTATGGAAATTATTATGACCTTTTTTTCGATATTGTCCTTATTGATAATATTTATCGGTTATCATCCATTATAAATGATAATATTTATCGGTTATCATCCATTATAACTCAAAAAGTCTCCAATGGTTTTATGCTTATCAATTTTCGATTCAAACGATGATAGCGCAGCGTGAAAATGTATTTGGTTTTTGACATATTTAATCATGTAGCATTTTATCTGTGTTGTGATACTATAAAATTCTTTACTAGAAATTTATAATTGGTTACTCATGTTCTAAATGTTACAACAATTGTGATGTACAAAATAATGAAATTGAACAAAAATCATGTATAAAAGACTTCAACGGGATAAAGGGTAACATAAATAACCATCGAAATACATATTCGTGTATCTTCATTAGAAGAGAGATCGAATTCACAAGAACAGATTACTTTTTGATTGTTCAGGGATCAAAGACATGAGTAATGACAAATGATTTCTAATATAACTTTTTTAACGCGTACAGTGGACAAAACCTATATCTCCTTTGTCATTGGCATTTTTCCGCGTCAATTACATTACAGATAATACTAGAAATCCTGTTTGAGTTTTTATGTGTTATATTAGCAGTTTGTAAGTCATTTTGATACCAGTTTGACGACTATCTTACTGGTGTATACTACTAATACAATCTGAAACTGAGACAACGAGATCACGTTTAAATATTTAACAGAAACCAAATATCATTTCAGTAAACTTTCCTAATTGTTATTTAGTTACTTTTATAAACAACAATTTATAAACAAGTTCATGAATTATTCAAATTTGTTACTTAAAATATTAAATAAATTATACAAATAATATGTACAATACGTTGAAATATATTTACGTCTGTGTAAAAGAATAATTAAATTTATTATATTCATAATTTTTGGATCTATATTTAAAGTATGGAGTACTATAGAATAATATAGAAATAATTATTCATTACTATGAATAAGTAATTACAAAGAGTGGAGAAAACAAATATTTCTTATGATTTAGTTAGCATAGATTTATTGAAATCTTAGACAACTGTCCGTTGAAATTCAGCGTATAAGTATAATATTTATTATAAATGAAAATGCATATGCAAGAAAAAGCAAATTATTTGAACAGAATTGAGTACACATAGCAGAATAGTAATACACATGTTTACATCAATTCGCAGTGACCTTAACATTTTATTGCCGCAATATAGTTTCGTGTGCGGTTAAACCAAAGTAAGATTGATTTTCCAGTTAAACAAACGGCTTACGAATTCCTCATTCTTGTGTTGTTGCGTGCACGACCGGCTCGCTATGAGAACCGCCTGTACGCGCCAAAGAGTCTCCAATTATAGTATATCGCTTAGCTCGTCATCAGCAAAGTACCGCGAACATACAAAAGTAAATAATAATAGGCGATATTATTATTCAAATTAAACTCAATTGACAATAGCAGAGTGACAGTAAGACTTTTAGATAACTGATGACGCCTACTAATTCGATTGATAAATCGATCGGTTGATGTTTTAAAGTATAAAATAATGAATAAAACACAACAGGAAAGTGTTATTGTAATTCATTTCCTTATTACATTTGGTTCCCAAGCTTATACTTTTGGTTCATTATTTTGATTATCTGTAATAATTTAAGGAATAATAAACATATATCCAATATACATACATAGTATAAATGCGATATACCGTTTTTGTATTTAGTATATACATAAATAATATGGTAGAATATGATAGAGTATACTTTTTTTTGTTTTATGCAATGAAACGCGCGGCCAATAAGTTAGATAATTTATAAATATTCATATTGTTAATTTAGTTTTCCCACAGTGTATATATAGGCTTGTGACTCTGTTTTAGGAAGCGTTTGTGCGTTCAAAGGTTGTGTTACGTAATTGTTCGAAGTCAGGGAAGGTGAAGAAAGGTATGTGGATGGATTATACAGTATTAAATTATTGTTTATTCCTTAACAATATTTTAATATTACTTACGCATACACGTTGTGAAATGTTTTGAGATTTACTACATAAATGTGATTTTAATCGGTTATCAATACAATTCACACTTGTAGTAACCTTAAACAGATATTGTACTGATTTTAGATTTTAAGTACTTAATATACAATAATTGTATATTAAGTATTCCATTTTCCTACTCTTCTTTAAGCTCAAAATTGTGTTTAAGTTTGTTATAACCTATTATAGATTAACTCACTAGATACTAAATAATCCACTATAGATTATTTGTGTTATAATAATTGCTAATTTCATTTAATCCTTGTGAGATTTTAAGCTGTCTATAACTTTTGCGAAGAAATGAAATATGTATGTTTGTATATTTCAAATGTTATATATATTCATTATATTTATTAAAATATAAAACAAGAAACGATAAATAAAATATATTTGTTCAGATTACTTGGAGAGTTTCGAATATATTTTGATTCGTAACTTTCTTTTGTTTACAATTAAAATACACATTCTTATCTCAAAAGAAACTGTTTTTATAATTCCCTTGTAGTGAACTTTATTGTCATAATAATAATACATGCCTTTAATCAAATTCCTTACAGTGAACAGTATTACCTAATTGTAAATCACTTAAGGAAATCGCCATCTAAAACTCCGTCTTTTGCCCAACTTTGAATATAACTTGTCCATTTCTTTCTATTCTGTTTTGTTTACTGCTTTCCTAGTCTATGTTTCCCCTGCTGTTTTATACAGCCTTTTACCGACTTCCCATTTTCTAAACAGTCTTCCCTGACTACGTTTTGTGTTTCTGTGGTATCAGAAAACAATAATTTTGTTTCATTTATCTGTATCTCTTATAATATAGCCTGTATAATCCATTTCAGTTTCCTTATCTTTGTTATTATGTCATCTGTTTTCGTACTTTTCCTTATTACTTTGTCTCTTATTCTATCACTTTTTTATATTGAGTATACTCCTTTCCATTTTGATCTGGCAGGATTTTAACTTTTGACTCTATGCTTTTTTGAGAGCTCATGACTGGCAACCATATGTGAGAACAGGTAATACACATATTTTCATACAAATTCTTCTTGAAGATTTACTCACTTCTATATTTTTCATAAGTCCCTTTAAGTTAACCTCCAGTAATTTTTTCATGATTTTTTTATCCTTGTCTCTATTTCTTTTCACATTGTATTCATAAATTAAATTAGTCGATCTAAATACATATCTTTCTATGCATATTCAATGTGCTTGTCATCTAAAATGATTGATTTTTCTATAGTGTTTGTCATAGCTTTGGTTTATGAAGTGTTCGTTAATAGGCTTTCTTGATGTTGAAGCATGTTTTATAGGGGTTTTTAGTGATATCAAATAATATGATATCATCTGCAAATCATAAATGAGACCGGTTTTCCCATTAATATTTATACTATACTGTTCTCATTGTAGTTAATGAAAGATTTCTTCCAAAACAGCTACAAATAATTTTGGTGATAGCTGATCGCCTTGGCTTACTCCTCTGGTTATTTTTATTTCTTTGTAATAATAAAATAGATTAAAGGCGAAAATAAATATATCGTATATGATCTCAGTTATGAGATACACGTTTTGACGCGATAATTATTTTAGAACTGTAATAAACATATTCGAAGCGAGAATAACCAACATATAACAACGTTCAATCTTTGTCATTGTTATAGCAAATTAATCATAATTGAAATGAGGTATGTTGTTTATATTTACGGGCGAAGTGTTTTCACGTTGTGAATAGACTTTACTGTTACCGATGAAGTAGAAATTCGATGTGATTTATTTTTATTTTCTTCGAAGCTCTCAAGCTTTCTTTAAGTATATATGTTGTACACATTTCATGTTAAAACGAATATTTTAATTATGACGTTATAGAGTACCGTTTTCAACTGGAATGTCATCAATCATCATGACTTTTTGACTACACAAAAATAATAAATAATAAAAAAGATACTATACCTTTTATTTGAATGGCTAATTTAATGTACTGTCTTCTTATTTTTTTCATTATAGGAACAACACTAAACATTCTTCAATTGATTTATTAGTATGACATTTAAATAAAGTAAAAATAAATGAGAATTTGTACGAATCAAATTTTATTAATTACTTCAGTGGCAAAACAGTTTAAAATGAATTCTCCTAATGCATAATAAACATACTCGTATACTGATTTGCATTTCACGACATTATAGCGCCCTTTTATAGTTGCCTGAAGCTAATTATTTATATACAGTGTATAAAATACATATAGATAATATAAACTCTACATATATGTATATTATACCTATTACAAATGCAAACTATAAGCATCTATTACAGAACTATTTTGAAAGACAATTAACTACGTAACATTATTACTAACTCGAAACGTATTCTCATTCGAGCATATTATAAACGACCTACTAATTACAAATTATTTAAATTCACAACTATTAGCATGTCTATTTATGACTATATTATGTTAAAATAACATAAGCCTCTTATTAACCGTCAGCGGAGTTCCGTGGAGTTCCATCGACTTCAACCATTATACTTATTCAGGTATATATTGTACCTGATTAGCTAATTATTTACGTCATGATTAGATTTTCACTTTTAATATATTTTAGCGTTTGATCAGAACCTCACATCATATTAAATGACGACGTGGTCTAAGATGGTATAAAGGCTTGAATACTTGACGAGACTTGAGACTTGAAGGTGGCTAACAACTCGAACGTGTTAGTTAGTTAGACGGGTATTGGAAACAATGCCATGGTTTTATCACTAAGTTTTCCTTCACTGATAGCTCCGCGTCATTACAAGGATTTGGATCCTTGGCGGATCGATGAAGTGTCTGAACCCGCTACTACCGAGCAATTGTTGCTTTAAACTAAAGTCTAAAGTATGTATATATTTTAAACATTGGTGAAAACAACATTTAAAATCTCATCGACATTTCTGATCACCTTTTAGCAATTGATGTATTACTTTTCTTTGCGTGAATTTTTTGACACCGTCCTAATGTTTCCAGTTACGTCGTTGAAGAGTTCGTGCTACAGCTACCTCAGCAGAAGACCCCAAGCGAGGTGTTACTAAACTAAACAGAACTACTATTAGTATGGGCTACAAATTTGCATCGTTCGGACTCAAACTCTGGGTCCGTAAAATCCGAGTGCGCACAATCTTTTCAAAGAACTCCTAAGTCATGTGACTATGTGTCTTGTTGCCAGAAGGGCTGAATTATATCCTTGATTATCCTATAAATATTGTCATACGTGGAAAGATAATGCATATTATAATAGCATCTCAATCATCCAAGACAATATGAGTTATATATTGAGAAATTAATAAACTGTATATTTTGTGTATTTAATTTAAACAATAATTAACAATGTTTAAGCATTTAAATACGTAAGCGTAGTTTCACTACGACAGCTATAAAATGTGAGGTCGAATTTCATACATGCTTTATACTTGTACTTGACGTTACGAAGTCAAAGAGAAAAGAATGGAATGGATGGAAGGAATGGAAGGGTAATAGCTAATCATTGTTGTGGGTGCTGCGACATTGATCAAAAGAGATTTGTTAAAACACAATATACTCCCGGCAAAAGTAATATTGGCCTATACCGAAATACCAGTATGCTGTATACCGGTGTAACAGTATTTAGATATTTTTTTATTGTAACATAGTAAAGTGACGGCTCTTTATGATTTATGATAAATACAGCACAATCCAAATACAGAGATCGGCAGTCCATCGTTAGTTGTACTGTCGAGCCGGTTTGCATGCTTCTCGGCTCCTGAATTTTTTTTAACTGTGTAAGTATTTTAGCGTGTGACCATAATTTCATTTGATGTTGATGATGAAATAGCCTTTTAGAGGTTATAAGGTGATTGGGCTTTTTAGCTCCCACTTTCAAGTTGAAAATATGTTGCCAAACAACTATGAGTGTGAACCGACAGCTGCAATTGATAGTTAGTCCCTCTTGATTTAGCATCTTTACTATCTTGTACCACATCGTCATTTAATATCAGGTAAGATTGTGGTAAAACGCTAACACCTATAATTTATTTAAAAAAAGTCATCAAATAACACGACGTTTTTCCATACAAGGCAATCAAGATATATGATAAAGAAGTATTGAAAACAGAATCATTGTATTAGGATTTAGTTTGAGTTACGATGAGTACTGCAACTACATTATCCTTTTTCTAAGCTCACTATTTTAACTGACATTGTTATGATTTAAAAATAATTTCCCGTTTGCATCTTGTTGCAATCGTATAGTTTTTCAATTTTGGAATGTTTGTTTATTAAAATATGACTGATAATAATTAATCGACAGTATAACTTATCGTTGGAACAGATAAACAACACACTCGAGACCAACAACAAAAATATGAGCTATGAAATCCTCTATGATGTATTACAAATTGGTCTCATTTAATCTTTAATTACATTTACATTTCGTGATTTAGTAAACTATAACATATAAACATTCATGCCTTTATAATATAAACTTGCTTGCACTAATAATTTCTCCTACAAAATTTTACTGGCGAGAAACAAACGAAAGCCTATCTTTTGTCAATTGTTTTATAAACTAATAAATCTATAATGAAAATATATTTTTCTATAGACTGATAAAAAAAAACTATGCTTAAAGTATTTATTCATTTCTAACAGAAATCCCAAATACATGTTTTCACAAATGTTAATAGTTTATTAGAAAAATTACTACATGTACTGGTGTATTTGATTTCAATAGAACAGTTTTACATCACTACAGTCACTCAAGGGTACAATTTCTAAAATTATTTTCTTATCGCATGCGTAAGAGAATCGATTTAACACAATGGACAATTTTAAGATATTGCAACGTGATCAGTGCGTGGGTAAATAACTTAGTGAAGTTACTTAAAAGAATAACGACATTCGGCAACGACTACTTGAAATCGGTAAAAGATCGCCGACTTTCAATCCCGGAAACAACAAAAGCAAGCGGGACACCAACACTGTGTCTGACTGTATCGTAAAACTTGTCACTGAAGTTTATGAACAGCAGTGGAGTGCAGCCATTTTGTCGTAGTCCGATAAAATAAAACATGAACGAAATATCAGTATACTTGTAATTTGAAAGAAAGAAAGAAAAGTATTTATTATCATAGAGAAAAAAAAGTGTACAAAGAACAAAAAACCTTAGACTAAAAATTTAAATCTATGATAAGAGATCTGGCGTCAGCGAATTGGCGCGTGTAAAAACGGCGCAGGTTTTCAGCCTGGCCTCAAATTTTCCCGGCAAAAATGCAAGTGTGCATGTCTCATTTCACGGTCAAGTTATAAGCACCAAAGAAATAAAGTTAAAATACATACAATCTATATATATATGTAAAATCGCTTTTGTTTCATTTTTACTAAATGAACGTTTTTTTTACTAAAGCATTTTGTAATAAAGCATATTTCTTTAGAACTTTTTCATGTCCATTTATATAACTAATTATTATTAATTATACACTGTTTCTACATGTATACAACAAATTAATATAGATCCATTAATTTTCTTTAACAAAATACATAACATAGCTAGGGTCATTAAATGTCAGTATATGGAGCATTTTAAAGGAAAGTTATAAAAAACGTTTTCACTGCCGTAATTGCTTTCGTAAACAGCACCCGACAGTAAACCCTTCAATTAAAACAAACAATTCCGGTTTAACAACACTCGTGCGTGATCACCGCTTCTTATGAATTGTAATTTGGCTATATTCATTACGAAAGTTGCTCTGTAAAGTGTCACAGTAAAATAACAATTAACTTTTATATGATACCTTTATGAGGCTTTGTAAGCTCAAGATCACTTTGCTTGATGCTTAACCATTTTTTTTAATTGACTGCATCATTATACAAAGAGTTCATATCATTGGTATTTACTATGTTAACCACATTGAAGTAAAATGATATATTAATTCTAGCATTTAAAATAAACAGTCAGAACCATATCTAACAATGTCAGCAATATTTATTTCTTAAATAATGCACAAATAGTTTTAGCAAATTTGTAAGCAACCGGTAAGCAAAATATTTAAAAAAAAATTACATAGTTCTAGAATAGATAAATCAGAAACTAGTGGTCAACCAATTAAAAAAAACATTAGTTAAAAAAAAGAATCTTGTATATTACTAATTTAAATTGCAAATGAATTCGTCATATCCCCAGGCGGATTGGGTTCTCGTATATACAGATAAATCGGCGGATGTGTCCCAGGCGTTGTGACATTAGTCCGGATAGTTTGAGATCAGCCTAACATTTGCGGATCTATGTAAAATACGAGTATATAATAATTCAAAGTAATCCCACTAAATGCAACACAATGGATAAACAGATGTACATAAAATATTTTAGTGCCGATCGAAGATAATCTATAGGACATTAACAACACAGTTCGGTAATGGTCAGTCCCGTCTGGGACGCTGTACTCAAGGCTGCCGGTGAAAGGATCCGTTGTGAATCTGGATCATCCCGTTCGTGATACATGTCGACAAGCAGAAATACGACCGAGTCAATAAATTTGTACCTACAGTAGTGATATTTATGTGAATTATACGATTTTAGGTCACAGTTTAGAGATTATAATGTTTCGTTAACTGTTAAAAACTAACGGTGAACTATATTGTATTGTTTAAAATTTGGCTAAAATTAATCGAACATTTCTGATGAGTTAGAAAACAAATGTTTGGTAATGAGATATAAAAAGTTTAAAGCTTGTTTATTTACATTATAAAGTCATTTATATAATAAGAAAAATTAGTTATTTATAGTTATGACTCAATCATGAATTAATAAAAAAAGTCAAATACTTATTATACATATTTAAACCTCATTAGTTTATCTATTTTCAAAGGAAAAGCTGCACCAGTCAGAGCTAAAGAATTTCGTGTTTTTTATTTTTTTATTTGTGACTACAAAATTGTATTTATATTTGATAATTGTTTTATAATCTAAGTATTTAATCGGATAAATAGAATGCAATTATTTGTAATGTACTACATTTAAGAGAGTACGCATAGAAACCGTAGAATATGCAAATGACTCTAAAATACAATGTTGCGACACTCGCTTCGAACGATAAACAAGATGACTCTTATAAATTAGTGTTGAAATAAAGTGATGCGAGATCACGACTTCAAAATTATTGAAGTAATTTACACCGTGTAATGAAACTTTATATCATAGTATGTTTATTAAGTCAAGCAAATATTTCATCCTCACTTAGTTAGATATAAATATGATAGCGAAAAAATATACATTTTCATGTTTGCATATTATCTGTATAGAATGAGAATTACCATTTTTGTATGGATTACTTAATTATTAACGTATACCAATAAATTTTATTTTTAAGCATAATTGTTGAATGACTTATGAATAAATGGGTACAATACTATATCAAATTGAATCTGTTTAGAATTATAATTATTTATGTGGAAAATCAGATCTACTTGATGAGATACTTGAATCCCAGACATTTTCTTACAGATACACTACTCTTTTAGATATATTAAATACTAGCTTAGTTAATGTTTCCTGAAATAAAATAGAAAGAGGCCAATGGATAACTTCAATCGAAGAACAATTCTGAAATGATTGGTATAACAAATACTTGATGGGATTAAAACACACCTAAATGGTTTCATCTGTCATAATTTAGTGATTTCACTCTATCATTTTACTGTATGGGGTGAGACATTATAGCTCTTAAAAACAAAGAATGAATAACGACCTCCATCAGTCTCTACTGACTAGGACTGGTGAGGTGTGACAATAGGGCGTACCGGTATCGAGAAGAGTGACTTCCAATCTCACTGACTCACTTTTAGGAATCTCGGTAATACTTTTGCGTTGTCGTGTTTTAGGTTTAGCCAGTAATTATTCAGCTGCCAAGAAGTTTGCTACTATATGTCGGTATGATAACGACGACTCCCGAGGGATTGCACTACTATATGAGATCTACCATCATTTTTGGTTTATAAAAAAATTGCAGCACTACGTAGCTAGGCTATTCTGGGAGAGACAGTCATATTGTTAAGAGTTGTTCTATTTATCAACAACACATCTAATAAAAAGTCGTGGTGGTGTAACGGTTTGACCAGTGGAATATCGGTCTGATGTCCGCAGGTTCGTACCCTAGCATGTACCAACGAATTTTTTGGAATTCGCGTACATTTACTAATTTAAATTGGTAACACTTATCGGCTGACGGTGAATGGAAAACATCGTGAGGAAACCTGAACCTGAGAAATAGAACATTTCTGATTTCTGAGAAATGTTCTTCTAGTACCACCGTATGTGAGAAATATAGAACTGTGGATTTCTCACAGTTTGAAATCACCAATACGGCGTGGGCTGTCGTGGTGATTATGCCCATACCTTCCTTAGGGAAGAAGTTGCAGTGGATCTCTAACAGGATGATGATGACGATGATGTTAGCATCTACCAAATAAAAATGGATAACCTTCATGTATTCTTCAGTTATTAACTTACAGATATTGAAACAGAAAAGAAACATATTGAAATCCGTACTAATGTTATACATGGGAATATGAGTGTTTGTTCGTTACGCTTTCACGCTTTAACTACTCAACCGAACATAACTAGATTTTAGATACAAGTTATCAGGGGTACAGAAAAGGACATAGAGGAGTTTTCATTCGGTATAGAAGTATCGCTCTCTAGGAATACGTAAAATCTACATTAATGCCTAGTACTAGTGTTATAATAAAACAACCCTTGAGCATTAGAAAAATAAAAGAAAATATATTACAACATGAAATATAAAAAGTGTAGTTACTTTTCTGTAATATAAGCGATGCTGTAGAAAGAAAAAATATATATGACACGTAATGGTCGTAATGATGTTTAATGTGTGTAGCTTATAGTTCTCTTATTTCTTCTATTGTAAAACTAAATTTACTTACAGCAAATTATATACTTTATGTTTGTTAATTCGTACTGTAAAATATAAACCAAGTGTAAATATGTGTGCTTGCATATTTATTATTCATTTCTTCGAAAATGTACATATATGTGTGTGTGTACGTGTAAATTAAAGTTTTTTTTTTATATTACATTATTTTTTTTTAAAATTTTTAATTTTTTATAAAAGAAAAGGTTTATAAGGGAGAGTGGATATTTAAAATTCTTTTACGTAAAAATGACTGAGGTGATTGTAATGAAACTATACTGTAATATAGCTTATACATCAGAATAGTATACGCCCGCTTCGCTCATGCTTCGTATCACTTACATGTGTTTGAGTAAAATGTGGTCAAAATTTAATATAAAATTTGTATTTACATTATAACTGCAACACAGTTATCCACGTAATCCATTTTAAAGCTTTCACATGTACTATTTATATTTCTGAAACAGAACTGCTTTGTATTCCAACAAAACAGACCAAAGAGATCGCGGACCTCATATTACAGCTATGAGACAAACAAATTTCTGAACGCGCCTTGAAATATTAGACAAACGAATGACATTTTTTATTTCTAAAATGACAGATCACATCACATTTCGTAGCTAGGAATATTTTGTATTTGAAATCTAAATTTTCTATTTTTGTATTATTTATGTTTCTCACCGTTCAAACCTTCCCTGAACTTCCACAAATATTTCAAGATCAAAATTAGCGAAACCGGTCCAGGCATTCTCGAGTTTTAGTGAGACAAACGAACAGCAATTCATTTTTATACATATAGAAGATTAAAAAAAACACAAAGTGTTGTTTCTTATTAGAAATCAATAATCATTACTTAGTTTACGAAATGGTATATACATATATAACTGTAAAGAATAATTGATGAGAAACTTGACCACTTCTGTTAATATGCAACTTTCTCTTGTATTTTTGTTTTATTAATAAGTTATAAACTATTGAAAATGATCAATGTCAATCATATACATTAATTTATAGATTAAAACATATCAAGCGTAATCCTCGAATTAATTATTATAGAATCTCTATCACAATGACTTAAAAAGCATTGCCAATCCTCACAGTAAGATAATATAATACAATAATTATATGGTTATTGAAGTAAGCGGATTAAAAAACGTCTGGAAAGCTATAATTCTAAATTGAGCAAAATCACTTAATTTTTTGCATTATAAATAAAAGTTGAATGCTTCTGTTGAAGACGGGCAACAGATTACAATGCAAGTTTTGTATTGAGCTCGCATCGTGCAGATATGAACCATAAAGAAAGTTGTGCAACATTTCAACCAATAAAGGCGTAAAAAGTACTACTCATCGAGTGCTATCAAAGAAGCATATATATTTATACAAAAAATGCTCCTTACAGTGTTAAACGTACTGGTAATTTCTAAAATTGGTACAGTATCCTCATTAAACTACGACTAAATCTTGCATATATATTTATACAAAAAATGCTCCTTACAGTGTTAAACGTACTGGTAATTTCTAAAATTGGTACAGTATCCTCATTAAACTACGACTAAATCTTGAAATCACGTAACCCTCATTTTAAAATTATATCCATACTTGAATAAAATAACCCATCAGTAATGATTTGCGAGTGATCCTGTAGAGAAATTTAGCATTTTTAGTACATTAATCCATTCTCAATCTATAACTCATATTTATAATATACACATTTTTAAATATTTATATATCTGCATTCCATCAAATCTACTTGAGTTGAACGTCATACTATCTAAGAGTGAATCATCACATGTAAATAGCAGGTGATATTATAGTCAAGCCGCATTGTTGTATTTATTGTAATGCACTAAAAAAGACACAAAACTAAAACAAAATATAAAGTGTAATTGAAGCAATATTCTTTATTAAATATTTGATAGGGTTAAATAATACATGATTTTTATAAAATAAAAACAGATTATACATAATAGTTATAATAATAATATAATAGCACAATAAAGTCGTGGTGGTTTGAGCGGTGGAATATCATTATGATGTTCGCAGGTTCGAACGCCGGCATGTACCAACAAATTGTTTCAAATAAATTCGGTAATAAAACACTATCGGTTGACGGTAAAGGAAAACGTCGTGAGGAGACCTGAACCTGAGAAATTTCTTGTAGTGACACCGACTGTGAGAAACCATAGAACTGTAGGCTGTCGGGTATCGAGGGCTGGCGTGGAGATTATGCCTATATCTTCCTACGGGAAGAGGCCTATGGCCCCGCAGTGGGTCTCTTTGCAGGCTGATGATGAACTTATAAAAAAAATCCTTATTATCAATTACAGTGAACCAACAATCGAGTTTAATAATTCATATATAAAATAAAATAACGTGGAATGTTTCAAAATAGTACTGTTCATATGCTTTTATTTCTAACTAGCTATTGAATAAGCTCGCCTTTTATCAACGAATAGGTTTTGTATACACAAAAACAGTAGAATAGTAAACGGTAGACAGTTGAATTATTGCAACTAGGTACCTTACTTTCAAATTATCAAATTAATTAGCATTTCAATGAATATTTATGAGTGACCAAAACAATAATGAATATAAAAGAATAAGGATTTCTTTTATATTTTATTAAATTAAATTTTATATTCTCATTAAACTAATCTATAAAATATTACAGTTGATTAATTGAAAATAGATACAAATAGTTTATCATAGATTCGAATATGAATCAGTCTTCAAACATCTTTATTTAATTGATTTCTTTTTAAACAAAAAAGTTCTGTTTATATAAAATGATTTGTTATCAGTGATGCGATAAATGTGGGTGCAATATAACAAAATTAAAATAATTACTATCGACTAACTATGTAGTATAATAACTTCTTTCATTTACCCATTGACCCGACTGTCATTTTTGACATTAGTCTGCTTCTGTATAATGCATAATCAAATTTGCGTATTCATTACCAATTAGTTATTATCTTCATTTATTCATCGAGCTCGTACGATACGATGATGCGCCTGTCAAAGTATGCTTCTTTTAACCTTTTGTTTGTACATCAGTTGTCAGAGTATCGAAAGGTATACACTACTAGTTTTAAATGAATTTTACAAGTTGTTGAAATTTATATTGTTTGTATGTGTTAGTCTTAGGTTAATTTTCCTGGGTATCAAATATGCACGTGACCTCAAAAGAAGGAAATTATTTTTGAAAAACAATAGCGAACATAAGTGAACCAGATTTCATGACAGATGTTGTGGAGGACTTCCTGTACGTTTGTATTTTTATAAATAATTATATTTGTTCGGGTCAACTATATTGAAATTTAATGAACTATCTCAGAAAATAAGGAAGAAGTTATATAACACACTTGCGCTTTTTATTATAAAATGTCTCTTTAAAATCAACAAGACGAATTTTACTCTCGTTTTATATATGTTACTGTCCATACAGTTAGGTATGCGTGAATAAATTTTGTACAAATCACAGCTGTTGTTAAGGGAGCCGAGCATGCGAGTCGACTGCGTAGTGTGGTACTTCAATAACATATTCATTCCCAGTTCAGCCCTTGTCGGTAACGCTTGATTTTCTTCGGATGACGAAACCATTCTTGATTTCCGATATCGTGCGCCGCGCTAAAACCCGCCTGCGCTGAATTTCGTTCTTGCTTAGTGTACTTTCAGACCTACATTTTGTGTGATAATTGTTGCGGTCTTTGGAATCGTTGAATCAATTTAAATAGGCTATAAGCTTTCTTAATAAATAAACTAACCATTTTTAAAATTAAACTGGTAATATCACAGGTTACCGCGTTGAAACATACAAACATCTAAGCTTAGTGTAGGTTATTAAATAATATTTTTTACAAAATCTAACAGTCATCGATAATGGTTGTTCACCACAAAAAGTTATTATGTCTAGTCCTTATTGACGTCATTAAATTCATCAACTTTAACCTACATAACGAGAATTATAGTATCATCTCGACGGCTTAAACATCGTATTTTGACTGATATTACCTCAATAAATCAATCACGTTTAAAAGATAATATGTTATAAGTTATTATGAGTTAAATATACCTTATTGTACTAGTGTGCAATAGTTTACTAATAGTGTAGTCACTATCTAATATTGAATGTAAGTAACAAGAAACATAATACAATAAATGTAACAAAAATTTTAAACTATAGCTTTATTGTATACCTATATCCAAAAGAACTATTTTCGGTAAAATAAGAAGTGTATATTTATTGATGAAAATTGATTTATACTTTTTCTTTTTTTTTATCTTATGTTAAAATACATTCAATATTGGTGATTAAAACACCATGAAACGGCGAAGGTAGGTGGTTCACGAGAAACCAGATCGAACCGGATCCAAATCGGAGGGAGCGTTTTCTGTAACTGGAGCATACGGCCGCGGCCGGCTCGAATATCGCCCCTTACGCCGATAATAAGATTTTCTTACGAACGCCGCAATACCTTAGTTTCTCTTTTTTGTGAGATTGCACCTGCGATGTAGGGCAGTCTTGGCTTATTTCGAAATCAAGTCATGATTGACGCTTATCAGAGAAATCATAATAAACGCTCCACACATGAAACATTCAGAATAATGTCCCGCCGTTGTTTATTACGTACGTCGCCGGTTTTGGTCATAGATTATAATCCTAAGCAGTCAAGATAAGCCGAAAACTCTTAACTGACTGATTTACGATATTAGGGAATAATAGATTGCTTCAAACCTTGACACTAATAAAAAAGGATATACTCCTATATGTGTGAGTGTTAATTTAAAATAAACTTCTAAAATTAAACACGATTTTTCTAGTCATATTATTTGAGAGCAGCGGCATATTAAAGCAAAATTTATTAACAGACCCGATATGAACTTGCAATCTTTTTTTGAAATCTCTTATCTAAAAATCATGTAGATAATTTTTCATTACAATTTAGTTTAAGTAAATGTGTGATAGATTAGGATAACAGTGAAAACACTATCGTAGTAAAGTACAAATGACTACAGAGGTTTTTGTACCTACGTATGTATTATTAAATAGTTTATTTAATTCATTCCTCCAATGATACATAGAGTTTAATCTGCTAAGTTATTTATATACAGGACGAAGCGGTCACCGCTGTATAAATTTGGTGTGTTATAGAGCTAAACGTAAATGAGTATTGCCGCACCTATTATTATAAACAGTCATTCGAAGCGTCTTTAAAAAACATAATGCATTTCAAGAATTTTTATAGTAAAATATTCAGACGGTACACGAATACTGTACAATACGTCTATATTCATATATTCTTAGTCATTTTTATATCATCGAAGCGATATGGAAGTAAAATAAGTATACCATTCAAGACAGGAACTTTTCGTTTGCAATTTCATATTATAAAAAATACTACTATAATGTTATTTAAACATAAAAACATGTACGTTGGTGTTAAATATAAATGAATTTACATTTATAATCTTGATATTTTAGTTCTATATATAAACACATACATATTTTATATTTTATCAGAGATGAGCTTTGATATTAATAATATAAATGAAAACAAAGATAATTAAAATTACAATCATAGCACGATTTTATAATATACTAGTTTTTGCCCGCAGTTTTGCTCCCGCTTTTTTTTTACCTTATAAGTTAACGTTTGGCCACAATCTCGTCTGATGTTAAATGATGATGTTGTCTAAGATGATAGTCCCGCGAAACCTAGAGGGAGACTGGCTCTCAATTGCAGCTGCCGGAACACACCAATAGGTGCTTAGCGACAGACTTTCAATTTAAGGGTGGTAGCCAGTCAGGTGAACTTAGAAAAAGCCCTACCACCATGCCGTGGTTTCATCACGATGTTTTCCTTCTCCGAAAGCTCCGACTCAGTTATTAGAATCGAACTTACGTCCTTCAACGCTGTGTGCACGATATCATCTAAATAACTAAACGATCATCGCTTTAAAACGATACATGGTACAGTTGTTCTATTTCGGGAACTAGTCATTTTATTCGGGATGAAAGTACCTTGTATGGTATAACATATATATTCTACATTAACTAGTTAAGACGTGAAAGCGTAACAAACAAACAAGCTCTAATTCACATTTACAATATTAGTTAGGATTGATGGTGCCCGCGATCGAGTCCTATATAAACTCCTACCTCGCTTGGTTACTGAATAGTGTACAGTGATTGAAATTCGATCATAAATTCATAATTCTTTTAAGATTCGTTTATTATTACTGAGGTATTTTGCCGAAGAGTGTACAAAATATTTTGTAGATTCGTCGACGTATGAATCGTGAAGTATGGCGAATAGAGACTTATAAAAAAGGCTTCGAGACTTCATTGTTATGGAAAAAGAACGTAATATTTCCAAAACTACAAAATAATATTACAGACTAAAAACCTAAATGCAATCCTTCGTGGATTGTTTATGCAGCCCGGATGACCGACGTGGTAATTCCTTATCTTACACGTAAAGCTATTGTTTCCTGGCCTATACCGATCTGTATAATTAGCTACTAAACAGAGGGTAAAAAGGTACTGAACTATTTTGTCTTCGACTGTTAATATACGGACTAGTGGTCGTCCGATGGTCAAAATTCGGTCATAATAAGGTATATAAACGTTATGTTTACTTTTTTATGTGTGGTTGTGTCGTTGTGTGCGTGTGTGTTGATTATAGTAGACGTAAGAAGCGTGAATTATGATGAACAGAGACTTATAAGTTACGGCTTCGACTCGTTAATTGTAAGGAAAAAAATATTTGATAACACTAAAGCTCGTCAGTATTTACTACACAAAGAAGGAATAAAGAAAATCGGTTGAGAGACAGAGGAAGGAGATTCTCTTAAATGTTTTCCTTCTGCCTCTCCCTCTATAAATATAATGTATTCCAAGTTGATTCTGCCCGTAATTGCAGCAAACTGAAGCGATATAAACGATGAATAAAATAACCTTCTCAAAAAACTTATTGGCGTTAGATAGGTATTATTTAGTATGAAGCTGAGGTAAATGAATCCACTTTACTGAAGTGGTTACAATTAAACAATATACCGAGCCAATTTTGTTCCTTTAAATAACCTGTTATTTACTATGCTATATTATAAATACTTTGTAAGACATAAGAATTATCCAATATTATGTATATTTATTTTTGTTGTTTTGTCCTATATTAATTATATTTTGAAGCGATGACGGATAACAAGTTCGAATACTGTAATACGCTGGATCTTTCGGTGAGTATAAAACATCGAGATGACACCATAGCCTGGTATTAAGACTTTGTCTAGTGCCCGCCTTGTTAACTATTACTCCTGAGTAGAAAATCCATCGCTAAGCATCTATAGATCTGTTCTGGTAAATGTACTTAATAATGTCCTCCTCTAGGTTCTATAGGTTACATTCTTCGCTCACATCATCATTAAATTTCAAGTAAGATAATGTTAAAAATTATCTGTATACATATAAAAATATTTGTTTATATAACTGAGATTGATAAAGTTGGGACTAAAGTTGGGACACTATTTTTGTGAAGGATCTTTATATTATACGTTTTACTATAATTTTGCATTAGATAGCGCCGCCATAAATCAGCTTTTGCACCTCTAAATTGATCTTCATGGAAATTACCATAATATTCCTAGTATTTACTATTTGAACAGTGAGAATCCAACTATTTATTACTATGTAATATAATTAAATGTATTATCTCATGAATTCAACTACAATATGAATTCCGCTTATTAAGAAACAAGTGACGGGAATTAACAGACAAGAACAAATAGCTGGTGGCTGAGAATAAAAATACGCTCGTTGCCACATTATTATTTTACATATTTTAGTAATTATTTATAATTTAAATTAATTTAACAAACATAAGTCTAGACTCTAAAAAGAAGAACTTGACGAAATTGCAATATGGGTCAACACAACAAATGTTAAGAATTGTATGATTATTCGAACAGATGAATTGGAGAAAATATCCTGAAAGTTGAAAGTCGTGTCATTTGATAAAGTTATATTTTATTTCTACAGACTATAGTTAAATAATACATAATATTATACTACTTTTATAGCTAAAGTACTGTTATAAAACCAAACACAGAAAAGATAAGAAATGTGAATGAAATGTATGAGTCTTAATAAGTAACTGTATAGAAAACAGTGATTTCATTAATTCACATATACGTGCTTAGAAGTTTTGAAAATAAGCATCAATGATTTGGACGTACCTCACGCTTTGTTTATTTCTCTGACTCCTGAAATATAGTCACACTCTATTAAGGTCACTGTTTCCCGAAACGTTTTGTGCTACTCACAGCGTTTAATGTAGCATGGTTAAGAGGAAATGCGGTCGACAAGATATTTGAAAGATACGTTTCAACGTAAATTTATTACTGGTTATGTTATATTCTAATCTACCCAATACAGAGCTAGAGAGAGATAAAGCTCAATCTAATCAAACCTGCATGAAATAGACGGAATAATTATTTCATATTTTTTTTCTTTTATTTTTTGTGTTTGATAAATAATCGTTTCAAATGTTTGTTCTAGTGCCATTGTACAGAGATAAAAAGGAAAATACGTTTGTATGGACGAAACACGTTTCATATTTCTTCTTAAATCATCAACATTGAATTCAAATACACTCACGCATCTGTCAATTTTTTATAACCATTGTTTATTGTACATAATGTTCCACGCGGAAGGAGTTGTGGATACAGTCAGTTCTTAATGATTTGACAACTTAAAATGTAATAAAAGCTTTAAAATTCATAAATGCATTCACTGCTTTAAATTAATTGTGCACGTAGCTTTAACAGAAATTGTACTTAGCTATGATAATACAAATTGAGCAAAATTTTAAAAATTGCAATTCAACAGAAATGAAATAGGCAAAAAGAACATTTTGAACTAGGTGTTCAAATATCTCAAAACATTTAAAACTACAAAATAGTTACGTGCAAGGTTATCTCTAAATAGTAGTGTATTTATTATACATGATATAATTTTTATAAATTTCATATCATTACAATGTATACTATAATATATTACAATATTATATATATTCGATTTGTTCTATATACAAATATTTATACGCACAAAATACATACTAAATGTTATTACAAATTATAAACTATTATCAAATCAAATTTAATATTTCGTTTGATGGTTTGTGCGTGATTGGAGTACAAACGAACAGACAGACAGAGAGAAATAAAAAAAAAACTATACCAATGTATTATCAAATCGATTCTAAAGTTCTCTACAAAGTTTTTATTCAATATTCTTAATGTACAGGCTTTGTCTCTTCACTGTTTTATTGTTTTATACTATTCAAATGAAAATATTGAAACTGAGCGCGTTTATATTTTGATTTTAATATTCTTTCCGTAGTTGAGTACAGTAGCCAATACAATACTAAAACAATAAAATAGTGAAAAGACAAAACCTTGTACAATAAGAACAGTGAAAAGACAAAACCTGTACATTAAGAGTACTTAATGTACAAGAATTTGTCTTTTCACTGTTTTATTGTTTCATCATTTTTCACTGTTCAAATGAAAAGATTCTAGCTGAATGCGTTTATATTTTGATTTGAATTTTTTTCTGTAACAGCTTAAAGGTGAAATATAGTAAAATTAGTTTTTTTGTCCACTGCTTCGTTTGCTTTAATAAAAACCTATACCTATACCTAAAAGTCAAAACTTAGCTGTACATATGTTCTCCGTCTTTAGATATCTACATCAGATTGCGGTGAAGCTCTAGTATGCTTATAATCAGTTTAAAAAAATCTATACCAATTTTCATGGCGATAGGTACTGAAGTTAATGTAATGCATAGCCACAACGAATTAATACTTGGGTGTGCTAATTTTAATAACGATCGTTTTAACAATGTTCGTTTCGATTAGAACTTGTATATGCCAACATATATATTATACGTGTCATGTTCACGTGTCGGCAAATGAACGCCTTTATTTGTTCTTACGTAAGATAACAAAACGAAAAATGGCATATACCACAAGGTGACTCACTGAAGACAATAAACCCGAAAGTGACCCATGCAGCAAAATATACAGTATCAACAAAGCATACCTACATCTTGCGGATACGGCATTGTAATACTTAGTTTTATTTTATTACATTTTTTTTTACTTTATATATATTATCGTAATAAATTACTTAACTTGGTAAACTTTTAGTAATTATTTTATTACGTTAATAAAATCATAAATTAAGTTTAGTGAAAAATTAACACGACATTCATTACCTGTTACGGCGATACGAAGTTCACCGGGTCAGTTAGTATATACATATATAAATCGTATTACGAATCAATTTATAAATTTCATTTATAAATTAATTAATATATCGCAATTCACCTGATGTGAAATAACTATGTGGTCCAAGACGGTAAATACGCTAAGCCTAAAGGAACTAGCTGTCAAGTGTAGCTGCCGGAACATACCCACAGGTGCTAGGCAATAGATTTTCAACTTGAAGATGATAGCTAAGTCAGGCGGAATTAGAAAATGCCCTATCACCTTGTTATGGTTTTATCACGGTGTTATCTTTCACCGAAATCTTTGACTCGTTCGCAAGGATTCAAACTTATGTCGATCGACGCGAAATCTTAGTTTTCTTCGAACTGACTACGCTATTGGCCTGATGGGCCTTCACAGCTTCACCGGACTACATACGACACGGTATCGGCACATACTAACTACTGCGACATCTCTCTTACTTAATCTCTTTCAACCTTAAAACTGTATACACACTTAGATTATTACGTTAATCATATTATATAGCGTATATCTGAAACCATTTTAAGATAAACATAACTATTTAACATTTTGGTATTTGCATGAACCGAGTCATTTACATGTTGGCTGGCAGCACTGCATTGGATACGTACACGGTTCTTCTACATATTTATTTGAACGCGTGGGAAACTCGAGCAGCTTGTTGATCTTATTAGTACGACCATATTTTAGCTTACAATTCGACACAGTCTGATTGCGCGTTGGTTGTATGTTGTACTATTAATGTCATGAATAGATTGTGCATCCTTGCGAGACAGGTACCGGCCTCCCGGTAGCTATAAATCAGGCCGTAAGCAGAATTCGACCTGTACTGGCATTTATCGGCCCTATGTTCAGTAGTACGCAGCACGATTATTATATCGGCTAGATTTCGTTTAATTACTATCAAGTTAATTAAAATGCAAATATTATTGCATCCACTTTATATTGACTGTATGGAGTTAAAATATTCGATGGCCGTCTTGCATTCCAATACAAAGATAAATTTATTATTATACTTTACTTTTAAAGTATATTGCAATTATAAGTATATACCATAAATAAAAAATAAAGCTATGGCAGCAGTGAACAAGAATTATCTCTTTGAGTGATAATGTTTTTTACAAAAGGTTAAGAATAAAATTTCAACAATTAGTATAATAAGTACATGAAGTCTGTTTCATTTTTCGTTATTTGCATCCTAATTGAAAAACGTTAACTGCACTCCCCTAAAACCTTGCCTAAAATTTATGTTAGTGGTTATTCAAAAGTTACTATCTCATTATTTATCGTATTATGAAGACTAAACGAAAATTTACATTAAATAAATTACATTAAATTTCATTATAACAATGAGTAAACCGTTCCAGGTATAGAATTTCATTAAATAGGTATCAACGATAATAATATAAAGCTATTTTATTCAATAAATTACTTATTTCGTTCTTTTAAATAGTCAAGGTACGAGGCTAAATACCTTTTCAAATTTAGAAGTAATATTTCTACTATTACTTCTACATTCACTAGTCTCTTTGTACTTTAAAACTTGATATAGCCTGGTAGAAACTTTCAAGATCCTGAAACGGTGAAAGCTAAAGATAAATGGGTATTAACTTATATTATTATCTACTAGCTTGTGTCAAATTAACATTTACAACGTAAAATTCTTGTAAAGAGAAGATTACCAAAAAATTACATGTTCAAATAAAAATTCAATTTTCTACTTCATCACTTTTGGGATTGATTTAAAATGATTAGAATATAGTGTAATTATACATTCCCTGAGTAATAATAACAGTAACACGCGATATGAGAACCTATTTCGATATTATTATGATGTGTCTAATTAGATATTTTGATTCGTATAAATTGCTAGTTTCTTAAAACGAATGTAAGTATGTAATACCCCACGCAGCGTGAGATATGAACGGTACGATAGAATGCCTAATTTCACTTTTACTACTATTCAGCTTAAACGAATAATAATATAGCATAAAACTGCATTAGCCGAGCGAGATCAAAGGCTGAACGATGAACGGTCATCTTCAGTAAAATGTCAAAGGTGAGGTCAACACGACCGTGCACGGACGAGTTCGATTATGGCGGTCTGGTATGTGAGAACAAGCTCCCATCTACGGCTAAATAGCAGATTCCAGTCGATATGAAACAGATTACCTATTAGACCAATTGCATATTTACTCGTCGTAAACGTAAAACATACTTTGAGTTTTAAGTAACATGAAACGGTTGCAGTTTCAAATACATTTTTTGGATAAATATATTCGTATATTTAAATTTATTACAAATTACAACACAAGCCATAAAATGTACAGATTAACATTTAATTTAATTTTTATTGTGAGAAACGTAATTATGAAATTCTTAATTACAATTAATAAAATCAATTTGTATGGAGTTTTATCTTTAATTAATTATCTATGTTTTAGTAACTTCTTTTATATTTTCAATAAAGAAATTACAAATAGATATTATTTAAAGTATATTTGTTTTTATTTTAGAATAAAAGGTGATCTTACAGCTAACAAAAGAACAAATATGAGAGCCAATAACATAAATAAGGCCATTTAAAAGTTCACACACATACAAAACCTTTGAAAAAATGACTGCCAGGTGTTCTCTATGTGAATCAGCATATTCTACATATCATTTTCATTGCGGACAAAAAGTAAGGAACTGTATTTCTGTGCAAAATTATTTTTTTATTGCTTTTGCGTATTTAAAATTGATAGATATATTCTATAATCGTATTACACTCAGCAAGCACTTAAGTTTAAACAATTCGGTCATGAGTCTGTCTCCATTAATTTAATTATGTCAGAAATTGATAACGTACATAACGATACTTTTTTGCTTCATTTTGAATTATATGATGCGGTCTTAGTATATTTATTATTTAATATTAAAATTCATAACTGCCATAATTAATAAAGGTTTCATAAGTTTATTTTTGTTGCAGGTATGATGTTATGTCTATACATATTTTTCTTATTTTTGTAATTTTATTATTGTTTCACAAACCAGACATCACACCAAGAATAACGTATCACATATTAGCAAACATCAATGCATATTATAAAACAAAGTCGTCCGCCACGTCTGTCTGTCTGTTTGGATGTTCGCGATAAACTCAAAAACTACTGAACGGATTGTAATGCTGTTTTCGCCAATAGACAGAGTGATTTACGGGCAAGGTTTAGGTGTATAATTTGTCAAGGTTTTTTTTGTTGTAAATTGGTTGAGATAATTATTGAAAGAATAGGAAAATGTCAAACCGCCTGGGAGCTTTCGTCGAAAACGCTGCCTAATCCTGCCTGCGGTATAACAAAACAATACATACTGAGATATTCCTCTTTTATAATCTCTAAAATGGCATATAGGATTAGGATTAGGATAGCTTACTATAACCATCTATCTTCTAAAAATGGTTCACATATTATGAGGTAATTGAAAGGGCTATTTAGACGGATACAGTATTAATCTTTATCAAATAAAATACATTAGTACCTTAAGCGTCTCATGCACATAAGTATATATTTTTTATTATCAGGGCAGGAAAACGTCCACCGGGCCAGCTAGTTAAGTATAAATGTGGGTGTGTGTCTTAAAAAAGTGAACACAACTTGCTTATTAATAAAAGTATATATCACAAGTTTGCATAAACTATGTCTAGAAATAGGTTAATTATAGGTTATATTTTATATTGTAATTTATTATGAAACAATCTTAAGTCATGTGATAGGAACTGACGTTGACAATAATTATTGATTGAATCAAATATTTAAATGGCACATAACTTTTTGGTGTTATGAATTGTTAGTCCACATAATTATAAATCGATTCCGTTAGTAAAACAGGAAATACCATTAATATATATAATTAAATAAATATGTAAAGACAACGAGCAGATTTTACGTAATTAAAAACTTGTCAAAACTGGTCCGGTGACATTGTAAAAACAGTATAGCCTAAATATTTAAAGTTAATAAAAAATATACTATTATTATAATTGTATAAATAAATTAAGCATTGTTCATAGCAGTTTTGCTATTGGCTTCAACGTCCATAGACGACATCTATTAAATATACTGGACGCTAAAAGCATAAAATCAAATTGTGTAAGACGCAATCGTTCATCAGCTCTCAGATAAAGACCTGATTGTAAAATTACTAGGCCTCGTTTAAATCTCAGTCACGATCCTAGTTCTATTAAATATTCTCCTGCGTAATATAATGTATCATCGCGACAATAATATTTAGGTGGTAGTTTATTTATTTAAAGTATGAAATTCATTATTAATCTTCGTAATAAACTTCCATCATCGGAGTTTTTCAATCATTTAATGCTTTCGGTCATTTATTTATTAAACTTTTCAAAAATAGATAAATTCGTTATCAAAAATCTATAGAGTATTAAATGACAGGTAATGACGAATTTAAATGTTTAAATTTCCAATTAAGATTGATACAGGAAAGAGAATGATTACAGATAGAACATAATTTGTGTAGTCGTGTTGGAGCGTTTATTTTGTTGATATTTATTTGCCTGTATGCGTAAAATGCATTTTAATTCTGTCTTTATCTTTATCGAGAACAGTAAATAGGCAATTACTATTTAAAAAAAATGGTTTTACGATCATTAAAACGATATATGTTTTCAATATTTACATAATTGAATGCTAATCTTTAAAATGTAACAAGTTTACAATAGTGTCGGGTTTTATAAATGATGAATTAATGTTAAATTACAGACGAGTTGGCTTCTGAGCGTCACGTTTCCCGGATACCTAGCTTACCTACGGTACTTCCATTGGCGAAATGGTACACTACGATAAAGTGACTGTACTGTTTCTGATTCCGTACAGGATGGTGCAATAAAAAAACAACAGTGGCCATAGAGTTTTACAAACAGCAACTGGATATTCACTGCCTGATCCCGAAACCTGATAAACTAAAGGAGAGCCACTATGTCGGATCTACTCTCTATTACTCTAAAATTCCGCTTGACTACTAAATATACATCAATTGATCGCTTAACATGAAATACCTAAGCATTCCACTATATACTATTACAACAGGTTTAGTAGTCTTAATCAATTCGGACACAATTACCAGGTCCTACCACCACCTGGCGATTGCCATGTCCGACCATTCGGCAATATTTGTATTGCCACCAGATGATTGTCATATACCACCACCTGGTATTACCATATTCTATAACCCGGCATTGCTATATGTCTTACCACCCAGCGATGCCATGTTCTACCACCCGATATTACTATGACTTACCACCCGGCAGTGCCATGTTCTACCACCCGGCAATGCTAAGTCTTACCATCCGTCAATTGTTATGTCTTACCAACCTACACTGCTGTATCTTATCTCCCGGCATTTTTATGTCTCACCATCCAACACTACCATGTTCTACGATACGGTTTGGATTCGTCATAAATAGAACAGCATTGCCATACTCTACCATCCGGCATTGACATGTTCTACCACCTGTCAATGCTAAGTATCGTCACCTGTCTGTTGTTATGTCTTACCACCCTAAACTGCTATGTCTTATGACCCGGTATTGTTGTCTCACCATGTAACACTACCATGTTCTACGATACGGATTGGATTCGTCATAAACAGAACGGAAAACTTGTTATAGCAGGTCGCTTCGAATAACCGCGCTTCAAGATCAACTGGTATAGAATATACAACCATGTATAAAAATATTATTGTATGCAACCTAGTTATAATATTTTATCAAATGTAACATAAGAGCCGGATTAATTTTTATATAAAGATTTAAAAAGATATTAAGCACGCCTATTAGTACAACCCAATATATTTAGAGTAAATACAACACAATTAGTAGACACCGGCCGATGATTTTAAGATAAGCCCCGGCATTGTGGTTGCGATATAGAGGCCGTTTGCAGCACGTTAATTAAAGTTAACGACTTAAATCTATCTACCACCGCTATTACTATTAAGAGAAGTATAGCTTTGAATTAAAATTTATTAATGCTATTTATGTAATTATTTGAGCTACGAAAGACCAGTAGCTGAATACTTTTTAGTTGTATTCAATATTTATTCTAATTAAAATGACCACTAGTAAAAAACAATACTTTTATAGTTTTACTATCTAAACGTTTTATACCTATATTATCCCTCTGATCAGAAGTACACATAAAATGTAATCTCTTTTGTAAAGAACTTTATTATATCACTGTGTTGCGTATAGAATTTTTTGTGGAATGTGCATATAGAATGATGTCTTTGCTTTTTCTAGATAATTAAGTAAAACTCTTATTATTTTTAAAACATTTTGAGCGTTCATAACATTTTTGGTGACAAAGACCGATATCGGAAAGTAGACATTTAGTTTTTTTTTTGTGGATTGGAAAAAACCTAAATATGTTCCAAATTATTGGAAAAGCAATTATTTTTTGTGATGACAGCACAATCGTGAACCAATTGGTCGGCGGAGGCTGTAGCGTAGTAGCGGGGAACGCTACACCTCTGCGCCTGCGCTCGGTTCGTGTGTCGTAATTTCGCTCGTTAACCCACATGCAACGCTATCATACACACCAGCTTCTTGCCAAATTGAAATCCTTTCTAGTTTACTCCTGCATATAATTTTTTTTTTATCAATTTATAACATCATTTTAATGAAAGTATCTTGTTGAATAGATACAATCACTATAAATGTTTTTTTTTTTCATTTTATATGACTCCTATTCATAATTTGCCAAAGTAGTCTTTAATTTAAAAACACGTCTAATTATCTTTGAGAATTGGAATATAATGATTACAGGAAAAGTTTGGTTTTTGGCGGGATCTTAGTGTGTAATGTAGTGGTTTTATATTTTATTCATAATCTTGTGTTATTACACTCTATATTTTGTAATATTGGTGGTGTTTTACGTAATATAGTCCGGTTAGTATGCACAAGTGAAGTGGATGGGAAATAATACCACGGAGCATGCTTTCTGAGATGCCACCAAAAGTCCATGGAAAGTTCTAACAGCCACCATCTTGTTAGAACATTAAAATTATCACAAGACACTTACTTGGCAAAATCTTGTTACTTGACACTGGCTAATGCACAAACCGTGCTGGAACCAAAAAATAAAGAAGAAGAAGAAGGAAAAGTGGTAGTAATCACATACATAGAGCTAAAATATAATAACAGAGAATTAAGCTAAATAATCAACATATATAATAACGAAATTTATGATTTAATAAAATATTTTCTTCATGAATATTATTATGATTTTCAGTTCGAACACTGATTGAATATTTTAAATATACCTTAGACGATCAGGTCTCTCATAAAACATTATGACGACTTTAACGCTGACAATATTACCTACACTGTAATTATTTGTCAAACTGGGATTATTCCCCAATAAAGCATTTAGTTATAAATTAGGTATTAATGTGTTTTGTTACTTTTATACAAACACTTTACTTAATTAATGAAACTATTGTTACATATGTGACGACTACGTTTTGAGGATATACAGGAAGTGAGTTGTCTTTCAATTATTTTCTTTAATACATTACAGCTTTTGTAACGTATGACCAAAATCTCACTTGATGTTAAATGACAATAGCAGCCGTAATATAGTAACTCTAGAGGGACTGGCTCTCAAGTGTAGCTGCCAGAATATATCTATAGATGCTTGGCGATAGATTTTCAACTTGACAGTAATAACTAGCCAGGCGGTCTTAGAATAGGGTTTACAATTTACATTAAATAACTATTTAGCTTATAAAGGGTTTTTATTGTGTACATAAATTTTTATTAGAATATTGAGTAAAGTAAATATAAAACAAAAATAAGCATAGCGATCATTGTTCAGTGTAAGTATGTTCGAACAGTATGTCAATCGACGTAAGTTTGAATGACATCATAGCATTGTGGTAGGCCTTTTCTAATGCCCACCTGTCTATTAACCGCCCTCAAAGTCGATAATCTGTTGCTATACGTTTGTTCTCACAGCTGCACTGTATAGGCAGCCTTCCTTTAGGCTTAACGTATCTTAAGCCATATTCTCATTTAATAGCAGGTAAGATTACGGTAAAGCACTTGGACTATATAATTAAAAATTGTATGAGAACGAGGATATATTTATTTAAAACTTTTTATCCTCTACATTACGTGAAAAAGGATTAAAAAATGTAAAAGGCATAATAAAAATATTACGTTCCGTGTGAATTATTTTTCCTCATCAAAAGAAAAAATAAGCTTCAATATATTCTTTAAAACACATGCCATATTTTTTGCTTTACATATAATACTCAACGGTATGTAATTTATTTGGGATATTAATTTATCAAACTTCTATGAAACAGTATTCATCGCAAAACTAAATTGCACTTAATATTTCCAAATTGGCAACATGCATACAAAATTAACTATTTCAACGCCTAAATATGATTAAAACAAATAACAGGTCTCATACATAAATAAATTTGTTCACGTTTCTTTTATTATTTGCCTTATTATATCAAGAATAAAAAAAGTACAATTAGTATAAAGATTTTATGCAGTTCACATGAATGTCAGAGCAGTGCCTACTAATAAATTCAACGTTACTCATGCTCATACAACGATAAAACAAAACTGAAACCATAGTTACAAAATGTATTCGCATGTTAACTTAGTGTTTCGTTAAGTTAATGACAGAGTGTATAAAATTTAATACATTTTAAAATATCTCCGTGATGCAACGACGAGAAGTACTAATTGGGTTTAGAATTTTACGAGCAACGGTCCGGAGGCTCTTGCAAGAATTAATTTATTATATTAAACTATTACTAACGAAGTCGATTTAACTTTACAACGGAAAGGCTAAAGAAAGACACGCGAGTTTTTGGTGGGATCTTAGCTTAGCTGTCGCATATTGATTTTCATTGTTATTTACAAAATATGTTATTTGACCCTATATACTATGATATTGGTAACATTTTATTTAATATCGTTTAGTCATTGCAGGGAAGCAAATCGGATTATAAATTACAAAAGCGAAAATAAATTCTAACCCTACCCTGTTATTCGTACACAAAAACTCCCCATTTTATTACAACATTAACGATTAGAAAATAGTACGAAGCCAAGCCTAAAGGACGTGAATCTAGTGTGCTTAAAAAATTATAAAAAAATAATGTGAATGAAAATGAAATAATGTAATAGGAACAAAAATATAAATTATTCTTCAATTTTTCTACAATTAAGAAATACATTTGAAGCCAGCTCAAGATGCAAGCAGAAACATTTACAGATAATAGTCTAAATTAAGAGCATATTCATTTTTGTTTAATATGAGCAACATGTTAAATTATAGAAATAAATTTCAAAATAACCTAAAAGAGTATTTTGCTTTACAATTTTTTTTTATAATCTCACGGTAACAGATCTTGATCTATAAAGTTGAACTGAAGTGGTATTTTCAAATTAATTTACCTATGATTTATGTGAGAATTATAATTTTTAACGTGTAACATTTAATTTAAATCATGGAATTCTATTATTAAACATTTATTTGTTGATTAGCATTTTGTTTCAATTAGACACATTCGTAAATTGTTTACGCCACCATGGACACATTGCACATTGCGTTCCGTCGTGGTAACAATGCTATTCCAACGGCATGCGCTGTCAACGATGTATAGGAAACGAACGTTATAAATATACGCAGTGGTACATTTCTGTTTTAAGTGTTAATCTGAACAAGTAAGTCATGCCTGAAGACTTTGGTCATCAACGTTGAAAGTAAAAGCGATTGTGGAAGCTGTTAGTTCTTAATTTACGGCTGAGGTACAAGCAGATTTGGAGGTTAACGTTAAGAAGTTATTCGTCATTTCCGTCAAATTGACAATATAAAACGACTTGACAACTTGATGTTACATTAACCAAATGATAGCTATAAAGCGCGATGCACTTGTTAAAGCATGTTCTATGTTACCCAACAGACACAGCGATAAGGAATTTTAAACCGTTTTGTTGCTTACTAACTTATTAATCGTAAGCGCTCAGTTTGCTGAAGGGACTGTAGTTTAGCACCTAGACAACCTCTCCACTAGAAAAGTGATTAATAATATTTAAAGACTTAGTACGAGTGTGAGTAAGACAACTTCTTGTCATACGATACTATAGTTACTTCAGAGGTATACTATGAAGTTCAGACACCAAAATGAAATAAATCGTAATTTGCCACTATTCGATTTTAGTAAATCTTCTAAAGGTAAGAGCTGTATGCTCTCCATCGTTCCCTATATTCACCGGATCTTGCGCCAATTGTCTTATAATTTCCTGGTCTGAAAAAAATATAAATATTTAAGAAGTAGTAGAAAACCTTCCAGTAGTCCGGTGGAACTGTAGTGGCCTTGCCAGGCTAACAGTGTAGGCAAGTTCGAAAAAAAAACACCTTTGAAGTGTTTGTTGTCGTAAATTTTTACAAAAGGGGTAATTATAGATTACCAAAACGCTGGCAAAGATATATTAAAATTATAGACAAATATTTTAATTAACATTAATAAGAAAATAAGATAGAGAAACATTCAAACTTTTATGCACATATATATATATATATATACACTGTGAATTTCAGCTTTCTACATAAAATATGTATATAAAAATAAAATATGTATGTAAAATATGTATAACGAGGGCAAATGGTTTATTTTGAAAATAATGACTATGTATCAGTTTTTATTTCTAAATGCATATAATTTAAAAAGCGCAACCTATTTGGTTCTTGTTATATGAGATTTTAAATATTAGAAGACTAGATCTTATTACTAATTTTTCTTAGTAGGCTGAAAAAAAATTAAATAAGTTCTAATTTGGAATTATAAAGTAGTGATGACAGTGCATTACTCATCCTGCGTCTTTAGTACAAAACATTGTGTGCATATTTGTTCATAATTCTTCAGCAAAGTCCTATAAACACATGAAGTGAAAGTTAATTTGCAAGTAATATGAGATAACATTCGGTCATTAATTAACAAAACTTTTTTTATTTTTGCTGTACTCGTAGTAAGTAAATATCGCTTAATCCTCTCGTTTTAAATTATCAAACCAAGAACAATCACTACAATAAAATAACGCCACAGCTTTCGATCAAAACTTCGAAGTAGTACATAAAGAAACATTGATAAAGCGACAATCTAATAACAGAAAACATCTAAATTTTTAGGATTCCCTTGTCTTTGTACACACACACTTCTAATCGTTTGTTTTTTTTTGTGGTCTCGGTGCACTCATTATAATTTAGCTTCTGCTAGCGACATCGCCCGGGAGGCAAATAAAATATTATCTACTCATCACCCTGGTAACAACTGCTGTATGAACTTATATTAAATACTAGCAGTGACGAACGGTTGCAGTCGATTTTCATATTTAAAATAGTGATTTACTATCAACACACTTAGGTAAGCTTAAACAAATCCCATATAAAGTACGACTTGCCTAGTGAGCCTACCATGCGTCCTCGTTAATATCAGCATTCACAATTCGATCCTTCTCGGTAATACTCGATTCTCTTTGAGCGGTTGCACTATCCCAAGTCTTATATAACCTCAACCAAGCCTCAACCACACGGACCGGCACGCAGTATTACCTCGTTCATTCTTATTATACCTTCTCATCGATACTTTGTATAGTAATTACTTCGATATAAAGCGCCGTAGCTTGAATGTTAAATGTACAACCTTCTTAAATTGGCAAAATATGTAAAAATATTTTTTTAATGTGCTTGGTACTTCCAGAAAATCGCGCGTTATATAGCTTTAGTTGTATTAAATTATCTGTAAATTAATCGTAAGTGGTATACCGGTGTAGGCAAAACCATAATGATATATAGTATAATCTATATCCATTGAGATATTATAACACTTAACAAAATCCGTATTACGTTTTCACTTTTTACTTGATTTCTGTGCAAATATACGAAGAGACTAACATAGTTTTTAAAATAATTACTTATCTAATGTTATTTATATATTCCCAGGCTAATTTTTATTATTACGAAAATTTAGGGCATCAATTATCAAAGTTCTATGTAGAAATAAGATTAATAATTCGATATAAATCATCACAGTATGGCTGGCTAATGGATTTGCTAAATTTAATTCTTGGTTATACAAAAATAGACAGGTTTTATAAATATGAAAGTGTATATTAAAATTTTAAAACTTGTTCTCGAGGCCTCCCGGCATATATTTACATTAATATGCCTTTTTCTCGTTTCCTACTGTACTAATAACTCTATTAATATTTTCAAGTAAAGTAAACAGTATCTAAAGAGTAGAAAAATAAGTACCTAAATCACTTTAAAAATGTAATTATATAAGAAGACAAGTAAATAATAATAATGATTTCATATAATATCAAAGAGTTACCTTTGTATCAACTATCAGATGTAATATTATAGCGGTGTTTCGGTCCCTCGCGCTTGCTCCAATTCATCGTGTCGTTTGACAGACCTTTCTCATTTTACATTAGGTGCACTTAGTCCGTGTCATGCAAATACACTATACACCAAATTAATTATTAATTCAATATATTCTGTATTTTTAACATAGGATGAGTAACTGTTAATGATAATGTAGAAAGAAAGCAACAATAATTTACACGATCATTAGAATTATAAACCGTGTGATGATCTCGTTTCTGCTTTCGTATTAAATTTCAGCATTAGTCCATTTTTTTTTAATGTTAAAACTGAGAGACGCAAATGCAGCTCGAAAAGCACGAGCATAGGCAGTACGTGATGCTTGATAGGCACGCCGCGTGACTCGTTTGCCCTGGTTTCGTACAGGATCTAAAGACACGAACGAAGCGAACTTATTAATTAAACATCTAGATTTGGATATTTAAAATATATCAATATAATTATGGTACCTTAAAATATTATATCGATATTATAATATTTATTTTAGTATAATAATAAATAGATATATTAAATAACAAATGATTTTTCTTTTTTTCAGATAAATCTAATCTTCGGACTTCAGAGCTACGTGAGAAAGATGGAGGATATATTCAACACCATTGTAATCATCGCTGAGAACCTATCGAACTAAGTTCTTGAGAAGCAGGGTATAGGGTTGGGGTGAATAATGGGAAAAAGATACGCTCGGATCAAGTTCGCACACTCGATTGGTCCGCCGATTGACTCGAACATATTGGGCAGGTTCGAGTAGCACCCCAGCCCACCCCCACTTATACGCATTATCAGTTACCGACGCTCTAGCGACTGCCAATAAAGTACAAGTCATACCGGGTTATTCACTTATTTACATTTAGTTATATTTATTGTAGTACAAAGACAACCTGAACACAAACTCTACTCTCTCTCTAAATTTGATGTGGCATACTTGACAGTAGAACGAGACGAGTTGTCGTCCTCGGTTGTAATTGAAACAGTAGTCATGACGGCCACTGCCCCAGAACTGTCAAAGTCGGATTTCTTTGATTTCGTGACATCGAACGAGGTTACAGATGCTCAGTATAAACAACAAATGCGATCTGTTAATGTTTTCATGGAATCACCTGACTCGAGGTCAAATCCATTACTCTCGGAGGAGCCGAAAGAACAAAATAATAACAGTCTTTTAAGCGTAGCGGGTACTCAAGCCACCACAAATAGCGGCATGACCACAGCTACAACCTCTACTACTCTACAAAGTTTTGACTCCATTTGGAATGTTGATCGTGATCGAAGCGCTTTAGATACCGCCATGTTAGAAGATCTCAATAAATTTACATACTGGAACCAAGATAGCGAAATTAGTGGCGCACATCCTTGTACAGATACAGCTATTTCAAACAAATTAATTAACAACACTGACGGACAGATATATACACTAACTGTTCTTAATCACGACATTACAGAAACTAGTTCCAACCGTTACTGGCCTAAAGAAGAAGAAGTTTCCATGTCCAGTCCTACGGATATTGAACAAAATTCTTCATTAGATCTTGAATCTATTTTAAATATGAACGGTTTTTCTAACGACTTTAATCCAGATTTGCCAAAAGTAGAAGGCTTCAATTATGAAGATGGTGAGTCAGAAAGTCGAAACACGGATATGACAACAAATAACTTAATTAAAGTTGAACCTTATAGTTACGACGATAATGAATACTCAAATAACGACAAATCCGATGATCCTCACAGTCCTCAATTAATTGGAACCCCTACCTTATTAGAAAGTCAGATAGAATTCAATAACAACAATAATGACTGGAAGATTACCGATCAAAATACTGAATCAAATGAATCTTTACTTCGAAGCGCATTACAAGGTAAGGCGTTTCTTAGATATAGTGATTTAACAAAAAATGCACTATCTAAAATCGATGCTAGTACTGAAATAAAAAGGGTAATCATTAATAATAACAACAAAGCGGATGTTCCATCTATGTACTCAGATGGAAAGGATGCTGACCCAGAACTACTAATGTCAATTTCACCTCCAAACAGCAACGTCAATATATCAATATTGTTAGAAAATCCTAACGCAACTGTCATTTCAAACAGGGAAAACCCCACATCGACACAACAAAGTGTCGATGACATTTTGTTATCACAGTTAGATGCTAATTATCCTGAAGACTATGAAAAACTTAAACGGATAGCTACCGAGCTCGGTGAATCAATGCAGCCGTTTTGCACAGTAGAACCTATAGATCCTACTCGTAGCGTTTATAACATTCACCATGTGAATGGAGAGTTGGTGACGATGATTCCCGCAGGAGACGTTCAGCTTGCACAACACGTGCAAATAGTGGCTGCATCACCAGCCGTCACAAGTACAAAACCGATAGGAAAAAAAATGCGAAAGTTTCTGAATAAGAATTCACCGCCGACGACACAAGCTCAATCTGGTACGGCTATCCAAGCGGCCACTTCCACATCGAACGGTGTAAGGAAAGAGAGATCTCTACATTACTGCTCCATTTGTTCAAAAGGTTTTAAGGATAAGTACTCTGTGAATGTTCATGTTAGGACACATACTGGCGAAAAACCATTTACCTGTTCACTTTGTGGCAAGAGTTTTCGACAAAAAGCACATCTCGCGAAACACTACCAGACTCATGTGGCACAAAAGACCGCGGCCGCTAATGGAACTGTGAAACCCGGCAAGCAGAGGTAACCTGCAACAACGCCGCAACATCAAGGCTTGAGAGCCAGGTCATTCGCTATGCTAGTTAACTGAACATTGTTATGGTGATTTGATAAAAGAATAATTTCTTGTAATCGAACTTAAAGGCTGACATATCACAGATGAATTTGGTAAGGTGCTAATAAGTAGTAATTATAGAGACATAAGGCAGTTTACGAATGAGATATGTGACGTTTCTCGGCCGTTAATATAATTGTTAATTCGTATGTAATTCCGTCCGTTACCGAATAATTTTTAGCTTTAGCTAAGAACAGATTAATATGTATACAATTAAGTGTTTTATAATTATGTACTACCTAAATACATTCCATATTTATTAGTCATAAAAGTTAACTTTTACAATCGTATTTACATGCATTTTTGTATAAATAGGTATTGTTTATTGTCTGGTCCTCTCTAATCAAAACTTATTATAAAGTAATTTAATTGGTGTTTTTTTTGGATAACATAATAAAGTATCTGATAAACTGGTAACAATGATGAGCGTAACAACGTTGGGATTACTGGTCGGTGCGCGCCGCCGTAATTTCTCCCGCTGCGCGACCGACTAAACTTTCTAAAAATAAAAAATAAAAAACGCAGTAAAAGAACGAACATTCAGAACCTATCATCTTTCACCGCTCAACTATTGCATCTTTACATTAGATTCTCCACAAATCGATTTTTTTTCTCATGAGTGGCTTACTATCGTTATGGAAATTTCTATTTACTAACGTACGAAATATGTGGTTGAAAATAATCATTTTTTAAACATGTATAAAGACGGAGTGCAAACAATAATGCTTTCATATTAGAAAGTAGTGCTTTAATCGATGAGGATATAACAATTATTCGAAAACCCATGCCAGTCAAATAAATGAGAGGTTTATCATTACTCCCAATATTACATAGTTCTCTCTACTAACATTCTGGGAGAGGTCTGATTGCCTTCAAATTACTGTAAATTATAAATGGGTACCAGTGGCGTTTCAAAGGCGGTCTTTAAAATTGTAGCCCCTTTCTCGTCTAACAAATTGGCCTTTCTTCGTTCAGACAATGTTTATAGCACAGAACCTCGCCCCGTTATTATTATTTTATATATCATCATGCAACGTTCATAGGTATTATTTACAGAAGGAACAGACATCTAAGCGTTATTACTAGTTACCGTATTGTACACCTACCTACTCTTAAATCAGTAATATCGGATATGAAAGTGCATGTTCTTACGCGTCCGTACCTACTTGCCAGAGAAATTACCTAATACAGATTGATATTTAAAATGTTTCGATATTTTCGTACACCACTCACAGTACGCACACGTCGATGCCTTCGTTACGGCAGTATATTTTTATCGTAGGTATGTTACATAGAAATGAAACTTTCACTGTATGAATCAATTTGAAAAATATATTTTTTTTTGCTGTTGCCAAAAGTAAGTTAAGTATGCATTGTGCTTAACCGCAAGCAAATAAACTGCCCATTAATGGTCACAATTTAAAGTACGTATGCATAGATTTGAGATTTCACTTAGAAGGAAAGTTTTTGATAAGAATTCAATAGCTTTTTTCGAGAGAGGTCTATAAAAGTTAAACCGTGACATGACGAGATCCGTGCCCTGTCGGCTTGTCAGCACTTGTTTACAGCATTAGTCGCGCTCTTCAATGTAAGTTATCATTCCGTTACCAAAAACTTCACGTTCAATCATAACTATCTTCTATAGAATATTAATTTATAGTCAATAAACCTTTAAAATAATATTTGCATAGTCAATAATTCAACGAATTTGGCTACATATCTTACAATTTGAAATTCTATATACCCAAATATTCTAAACAAAGATAACAAATAAGGCTTACTAATTTTTAGTATAAATGTTTGGTTATTATATTGAGTACACATACTGGCAATAATAATGAATCAAGTCGAAGAAAGATAGCCAAAAACGTGTTCTCTTGTAGGAGAAGGCCAAATAGTCAATTTTACACGGGTGCAGTCGCTGCTACAGTTAGTTTATCATCTTATAATTTTATTTTCTCGTCACTTCAGGGATTTATACACTTTCATTCGACATGTAGGTACACTGGTTTTAAATAATAATCAAACCTGAATAAAATAATCAAACTCACAAAGCGACATTTAGCTACTTTAAAAATATATCAGGAATAATAATCGTATCAAAAACTTTTTTCATTTCATGTCTTACAATAGCCTAATTATATGCCGTGATCGAAATTAAATCACAGCGCCGGCGTTAAGGTCGAATTGGCTGATATTGTGGCCTCCACACGCCAGGCGTGCCTAATGTACCACACATCTGTCCACAATGTCATTTGGCAATAGCGAGTTTCTTATACGTAGTAACAATTATTTAAATATTAGGATTGGTGTTTAGTTGGTGTACGGTATCTTAACATTTGAATATCACAGGTCGGTAGGTACAGATGTGAAAAACAATCTTATATTATTTGAACGCATAGCTTTTAGAATATGAATTAAACAATAAGAAACACTACTTGTCTCAGTCATACTCAGTTATTTTTAAGTGTAAAACTACTTATATGTTATATAGGTATCATAATAAATGGCTTACCGTATATTCTCATATATAAGATACAAATACAATTTGGCCACTGAATCTGAAGATAAATCTAACCCATTGAATAAAATTAAAAACATACGACCACTGTGAAAGATTGATCTAGTTTTTATGAGCAAAATTAAAGTAAAACGCATCTCATATATGGGCAAATACGGTTATCTCATTCTCTGATCTTTATCCGCAGTATAATTTAGCTAAGTTCTAAAGACAGTTAGAAAGTTAAAGAGGCTTATTGAGTTAATCCAACTTTAACTACTTTTTACTATTTTTAACTGCAAATACCGTTCTTCACAATGGACAATTAATTAAAACACTCATGCTGTCTTTTATTACATCTTGCCAATATCTACATAATATTTGATAGTACCTATATGAATAATATGAGTGAATACTGTCAACTAATTTAACGCTAAGATTAAATCAGAAATATATTATCATTATTCTAAACAATAATTCAAATATTAAAAAAATGATTCGATTTATCCGCAATTATTAAAACAATATGGTAGTCTGTATTTCAAAGAGACCGATAATTTTTCAAATGCTCACAGGAGCAGTGAATTGTTGAACTTGTCAAAAATATAGCATTGTAGTAGACTATATATAGTTATAGAAAGGTTAAGTATTCGACTTTACTTAAAATTTCTTTGTCTTCCAGTATATTCGAATGTGTCACTCTTTAAATATCAATGTCTCAATGTTCACTTCGTTTAGGTACGAATAACATGAGTTAGGTATTTATATAAATCTTCAAAAATGTTTTGACAAAATTTTATTATATAAGTATGTATAAAAGCCAGAAGAAATTCCTTTAACAATACTCATTACTTTGTAAATATATATAATGAATGAATAATCTAGAAGAAAATGTAATTTGAAAAGTAAATTTATGATTTACCAGTTGTATCTCATTAGATGGTATTTTGAAAAGTTATAGCGAATTTATAGTTGTAATAAGTAAATAATAAGATTTCTTACGAGAATTACCAGTTTATTCGTTAAGTAACTATGGCTACCTTAATAAATTATGTGAATGCGTAAATAGTTGTTTAATATATTCTTGTAATATATTGAATAGTGTTGGATTTTGAGAATATTATTTCGAAAAGTTTAATTTAAAAAAAGATTATTTGATTGATTTTTTTATATTGCATTTGTTCCTGAGTTGAATATTAGATTTTATTGATAATTATGTTTTTTTTTTAAGATTTCTATGTGTAATTCGTGTATGTGTAATTTAATATTTGATTTGTTTCGTAGTTGATAAAGAGTGACGTGGGCAATGCAAAATTTTAAAAGGACCGCCTTGAACAAACTTTTACAACAAATTATATATTGATAAAATTTATATATACATATATATAAAGAAATGAGATTTTATTATTTCTTTAGATTTTTAAGTCCATTCTATAATACTCTTACTACTTAAGCTTGGAATAAAATATTCTTAAATGTATATTGCTTATGAACAATTTCAGTGATATATTTTTGCTCAATAATTAGGAAAGATTTAAATTGCCCACGTCAAGCTTAAAACTGTAACAATCTTGTACAATACTTTATTATTTATTTATAGATTTAATATTTAAGATAAACAAAATGAAAACAAAAGCATAATTTTATTTTGATTAACCGGAGCTGTGATTTTTTGCTTATTCTCTATAAACTACGTAATTATTACAAAAGATTCAATTTTGTTAACTTATCGGGAATATCATTTGGAAGTCGACACTGATCGTATCCTTGAAGTCTTATATAATGTTACTTGCAGTCAAATATTCTCTTTGTCTTTTGCAATAAGAAAAAAAAGCAATAACGTTTTTATCGTCTATGCAATACATTTAAAAACGTTTTTTTAACATAACTTTCAAGTAAAATCTATGAAGAATACATATTCCCAACTCACGACGGCAATGATACCGTTGAGACTTCAGTTTGAGACTATCTGTCCGATTCCATCTGGTCACGTTTTATCAGTATCACACCGTAAGGTATGTGTAATATAATAATGTAGCTACCATAATTTTTACGAGATTTTTCAGTTTTGTAATGATTTTTTTTTATATTTTTACTTTCCTATGTTAGTTTGCTAATAAAATGTTTTTATATTACTATAGTTTTTTACTCATTTCATTACCCCTTCGAATAATTTTAATATCTAAGCCCGGCGGACGTTATCCTTCCCTGATAACAAAAAATATATACTTATGTGCATGTGCGGCTTGACTTTTTCCGATTCTTTCAACAAATATCATTATATTTCAACCAATTTACAAAAAACCTTCCCAATTAATTAATGCATTTATTGGTGAAGACCGCATTACAATCCGTTCAGTAGTTTCTGAGATTATCGCGAACATCCAGACAGATAGACAGACGCAGCGGGCGACTTTGTTTTATATTATGTAGTGATATAAAATTAACAAATATAAAATTAGATTTTGGTAGGTATACAAATATGAGATTATTAAACGCCAACATCACTTAACCGATCGCTATTAAACAATGTCGGTCTTATTCCAAAAACAAAAATGAACACGCGTTTAATACGAGTTTTACAAAAGAGTGTCTAAAATTATAAACCTCGTTAAACACATGTTTAAAATACATTATTATAAAAGACTGTCCAAGCGATCTCTAGTTTAACATTTGTTTTAAGTTTGTATGCAAGCAACTCTGAATAGCAGTCATTCAATTCAATCTCATCATTCAAAAACGTTCGAATTTACGAATAATATTTTTGTTCAGATTATCCTTAAGAAAATTTATTTATTTTAAGTGAAATTGGATATTATGACATTTTGATTAAAACAAAACAGTGCAATTGTAATATTAAGCAATATATAAGCTTAAAATATTCCGCCAAAGTGCATAAAGTAGAACAACAGTATAATCTCAGAATAAATATATTGCGAAATGTCAACAATGTTATATTGTAGTAGTTGTAATTTACTTGTGAATCTCTAAAATAGTTTAATATATCTAGATCTTCCAAATTAATCATAACCAAGAAATCCATAATTTACTACGAAACGTCTTTAGCCGGTAAATAGAAATACAACAAATCACAACAATAAAATAAGAACTGTGAACTTAAGACAGTGTAGTGTCTATTTCTAAACAAGGTAAGACACTCTTTTGTGACAAAAGTATTTTTTAAACAAATGTTCGAAGCGTTTTTAAATGTTTTGTAATAACACGGCATATTTTTTTTCCATAGAGAGAGTTTGTATGATAGCTGGCTTATTATCATACACCAATAGGTGGCGCTACAGCACATCAACTTCTGTACCTTCAGTAGATCTTCATGAAAATTGTTAAGTATAGATATTTGAACACGAAAAATATTTGCACACTACGTAATCTATGTATATGTAATAAAAATACAGTTCCTTTAAGGCTCCACCACTATGACCATACGTTTGACCTTTTGCCATTTTTTAATTCCCAATGAAACGGGTGGAAGTTAGCTAGTTAATAGTAATAGTAACAAATTGTATGGAGTCGCACCCACGGCTAATATTTTATAGACGTCTTTAGCATATTACGTATACTTAAAAAATGTAAAACGTTATATCGAATATACTTTGACAATCTAAAATGAATATTTTTTAGAAAAAAATGGATAAGTATTAAAACCGAACATATTCCTGCCATTGAGCCTAGAAACAATAAATACGTAAAATAATAAAAGATTTTTGGAGACATCTTTCAAATATGGAGATGTTAGTAGCTAGAAAGGTGAGTACAAGGAAATATATTATGCGCACGCTAACGTTGTGGAATGGGTTACCAAGAACGGTGTTCCCCCAGGGTTATGACATGGGGCTCTTCAAAAAAGGATTGAAACACGGTCTTCAAGATCGGCAACAAAACAACGATTCCCCTGGTGTTGCAGTTGTCCATAGGCGACGGTAACCATTTAACATCATGGGCCGTCTGCCTGTTTGTTGCCATTTGGTATAAAAAAACGATAAGATGTCTACACCAATATTACAAAACTCAAGATTCATTGCACGATTCCAATTTACTTCATTAAACGAGTCGTCCAAGCATGTTACCAAAGCGTCATCATCGCTTCAAATTCTTATTAAAAATCATCGTAGTGAACATAACATTGTGCAGTTCATCTAAATAAAATTCTAGTATAATTATATAAAAAACAAAAAAAAAATCTATTCTTACAGAAATCCGAGCGATAGTCATGTGAACGTATAAACCACAAATGAGACGCGTATATTTTTATTTCCTATTATCGTTGGGTAACTTTTTAGACTTTCTTGTAATCGTAAAAGTATAAGAGACGTATGTAAACACTCGTCAGTGTGTTTTTATGAACGCTATTGAAGGTAGCGGACTTGGGACACGCTGGAACAAAGCGAGTATTTTCAATCCGATATCATAAATATTAAAGACATCCATCGCTATATAGACGACCGTAGTGAAACGACATAAATCGTGAAGAAAAGATACAGATCTTCTGTAACAAGAGAGAACCGGTTCAGTTCCTGGACCTTTTTTCTTATTAGTATCGAGGTGATGAATGATGAATTAACAGATAACTATTATGACAAAATCACAACAAAGGTATAGCAACTTTCTGAGTAGGAACAAATTATTTAAGTATATTTTAGAATAACGTTATATAATCATATGTCGCTAAAACTTTACTGTGTGAAATAGCACAGACCGTAGCATATTAAAATTAAGACTACTTCCTTCCGTTTTGTAAACTGTAGTGTGCTTCAAGTGTTTTATGATTGAAGAAGTAGAATAGAAGTTAAGGCGATGTCATTGGTAACTATTTTTTACAATAAATATTCTCTAATTGAATAAATATATATCAAAATTGTATCGGTGTCTGTTACTCCTATGGTAGTGCTCAAATTGCGCACTTGTTATGAAAGTAATGGTCTACCGGTTTATACATATTTTAATAAAGCATCTGGTTCTTTTCGCAGTTTTCTGATAATGTAAAATCGTTGGGGAATTTATATAACAGTACTTATATAAATAAAATCATGAATTCTTCTCTAATGCGAATTTTGCTTCTTGACCAACTAAAAGTTTACATTTAGCATAAATATTACTTTTTTGTTTATTGAGAAAATCATTAAAAAAGAAGGTAAGCCAAGAAATATAATTAGTATATATTATATATATATATATATATATATATATATATATATATTTAAAATTAAAATCTCATGACGTTTTATTATTATCGCAATCTTGATTAAAAATTAAATGTATTTAACAATACTTAAATAATCGCTGAGGTTCCTCCATGGAGCATTGTTTCTCATCCGGCTGCAGTGTTGCGGCGCTCGGCGCACACGCAGCAACCTATACGTGGTAATTAGTTCCATTGTGGACGGCCAGATGCTATCGACAACACAAATACTTCCGATGGATTTACGTACCTGCTTTCCACTCATTGTTTTACTTGTTATTTATTAATCGCACGCCTCGAGGGCTTCTATCGGAGTTAGGGTTCGTTTGTATTCAATGTAACGTAACCGCACAGCCTTGATTTACCATATTTTGTAGAATTCTACATGTAACTTGTAGATTAGTAACGAAAGTATAAATAACGTTAATTGACAATATACCACATTCCGAGAACTTATCTTAATTTATGACATCTTCTATACATGTAATAAGAATGTAAATCCAACGTGTCTGTACTGTTTTGATTTTTGAGAGAAAATTGTTGGAGGTATCTAGGAATAAGTAATAGAATCCATTTCGATCATTTTTAGAAATGTCTGTATGTCTAGTCTGTCTGTTTGTTTGAATAGGCATCACTGGTAAAGTACTAGGTTTCTGATAAAACTCCAGTAAGAAAATAATCAAGCATATTCCGAAGCAACATTATTTTTTTGTTTTATTAAAATCAGTTCACTCTATCAAAAGTTATTGTAATTTTAATAACGACCGGAGTTAGGTACGAGAGAAAAATAGATAAGTAAATGGACTTTAGCCTCATCCAAAAACCAGATTATTTTATAACATAAATAAACATTGCCACAGAATTACATTAGTAAGACATAAAACGAAAGAAAAATGGTTAATATTTTATTTTCACATAAATAAGTATTAACAACCTAAGAAGTTCAGTAATTAATTAATATGTATTATTGCAAATACATGGCGCTCAACTGCCATTTTCTAAATCTATTACTACTATAATATACATTCTAAAAATTGGCCAATATACATATAATACCTATTTCTATAAATTGAATAACTTACTTTGTACTTTGTATAAGATAGTAAATAATAGTATTATGAAAAAGTGATCCATAGTTCATTCGATAAGTTTAATTACTTTACAGTTGTCAACAAAATGAAAAAGAAATTGTGATCAAATTACATAATTGATAATGAACACTCATTCTGTACAGTAAGATTATTAAGAAGCATAGTAATGGAATTAATATAATGGTATTTAACCTTTTAGTTCCAAATATATAAAGATGTATGAATCAACGTCAAATTAAACATCATAGATTTACTGTGGGAGCCGGCAACTAAAGTAGGCACCATATTTTATATTACACAAATAAATAAAAATAAACGGACTCCAATATCGAAACACAAAAAAGTGAAACACTAAAAGCGAAAAATAACATAACTATTATTTCAACTCAAATGACATCAATGTTAATGTAAAATTTATGTTAATGTAATGTAAAATTTGAATTATCTACAAATTTGAAATTTGGAAACAATAATATAAATACTTGTACTATACAAATACTGTACTATATACAGTGGTCGTCGTATAATTAGAAATACTACCAACGGTCCTTGGCATTATGTAATATACTTCACTGCAATCGTTTTTATTTTGAAATTAAACAATAAATAGGGCAACAATATGTTCAACGATTTATCATTTATTAGAAAAACAATATAAATCCCACTACACAAGTGCAGTTTCAATATTACATTACGGACAAACATTTAAATCAGTTTTAAGGTATGAACAGTAATGGTCAACTAATTAGAAACAACAACAAAAAAGTATAAAAAACAATATTTTTTTAAGTATTAGTAATTAGTATTGTTATTTACGAAATAGCTACTATCCACAGCCTAACAATAGTTATAATTAATATTTAGTGGCGTATCATTTATTTTCAATAACAGCACTGCAACGACTGGCATTGATTCAATCAATTTAATACATGTTTCTAGGGGGATCGAATTCCATGCTTCAACAAATGTAGTTCGTTTTGACTGGTGCTACGTTTGTTTGAGACTTTCTTTTTAACAATATACCAGATATTTTCTAGCGGGTTTCAATCTGGACTATTTGCTGGCCAGTCTAAAACGGATGTACGCTGTTCACTAAGGTTCGCTATGGAAACATTTGACGCTATTGGCCGTGTGTTTAAGGTCTTTGTCAGAGATCCAGGTTACAGGCAAATGATCGCATTGTGTACTCTAAGATATTTTTGTATTGCCATTGATCCATTGTTTCTTCAATCTTCCGAACCGGTCCAAGTCCACATTCGGAAAAACACCTCCAAACTTTAATGTTACCGCCACCGTGCTTGACTATATTCCTTGTGTATTATAATTAAAAGCATTGGTTACAGAATGTCAAACATAGCGCTTTGATCTGAAAATAACACTTTTTTCCTTTGTCGTACCGTCCAATTAACATATTTTTAGCAAATAATTATCGCTTCTCTAGGTGTTGCTTGGGAAAACCTGTATCTTTCGAGAGATTCTTCCAAACAATTTAGATTCCACTAATCTTCGATGTATTAATCTTGACAAGATGTTTCTCCGGGTCATCAGGCGAAAAAAATTCATTTTTAATTTGATTGGAGCCTTTAACTAAGTATTTTTTAGCAACACGAACGAATGGCGTATCTTCTCTGGGATAGGTTTTTCTTGGTCGAGACTTTCTAAGAACATTTTCAACATTTCCATGTGTTTTATAATGATCAATCGCATTAAAAACTTGCTTAACAGAACAATTTAATGCTCAGCTATTCGTCTGTAATCTGTATCCGTCTGTCCTAATTGACGCGTCACAACTATTATTTTTGTCCATTTTAAACAAAATAAAATTCAGATAATATTTTGAATTGCCCCCAAAATAATAGAAAAAGCCAAGAAAGAAATGTTATTCTTTAATTTCAAAAAATAACGAGCTATGGATGCTTTTTTAAATGTTTCTAATTAGGCGTCCAAGCGGCCAGTACGTGAAAATAAGCTCTTACATGTGTAAGAATCATTTTGTGATTAAAAGTAAGATAATTTATATTTTATGCATTTAATTAGTTTTTATTTGAGTGGCTATATTATTGCATGATTATTAATTATTGAATGTGTATATTTTTTACGAACATTTGTACGTTGAAGTTATACTTTCTTTATTCATATGAAATGTTTCTAATTATATGACCACCACTGTATATGTCACGGGAAGCGAACGTGGATAAAAACTTTTTACGTGGATGCTATAAATTTGGCTTGGCACCGACTTCAAATAGATTATTATTACCGATATTTTTTTATTGCATTTTTTGAGGTAAGAGATCAGCACGAATGATCACATCAATTGTATAAGTTATATGTAATTACTGTCTACATAAATTTTTTGTTGTAAATAATGTCAGCACATTTTTTTGAGTTTAAAAGTAATAATTTAGTTATTTTTCACTTTTTTATTTTGAAGTTGTTCGTTTTTTAGTGTTTTTTATACATATTGAAATCGGCTTATTTTTTAGTCATTTGTTATTTTTCCATATTTTTCATTTAGTATAAATAAATGTACGTTTTACCTAAAGATCTTGATCTATTATTTCTTCCGCCTTGCTACTATTTCTACTGTGTCCGTGGCTGCAACTTTTTTGATTACAGTCAAAATCCTGGATGTAAGTCCTCATGAGAAGGAGTCATATGGGCCTAAACACAAAATAGCTACTGTAAACAATTGAGAAGTTCTACTCTTTTGTCTGCTATTTCTATTAACAAATCGGGTTTGTGGCACCATATAATTTATTTTTATTGTAACTACAAATCATAACAAGTTTTTATTAAAATTAGCTGATGGGAATTAAATGAATTTCATATAAGCGCCGTTCATCTTTGTTTTCATATTTAAATAGTATCCCTGAGAATGTATAATAAATTAAAACAAAAAAGAATCATTAAAATGGGCTTACAATTAACCAAGATATCAATTAACATACATAGCATAGAGCTGAACATAGATCCGTGGCTAAAAATCAGGCATTTTGAGCAATTTACAATTTGGGAACTTAGGAATAATTAAAGACCAAGTTTCAGGAATTCATATCTTAACTCTCCTCTCCCGATACATTTTTGACATTGTAGTGTATATTCATGAAAACTTAGACAGACTTAGAAAAAAGTAAAATTTTACAAAAGACCGGCATTATTTTAGGTTAAGTACGACCAGGAAAATATTTTTAGTATTCGGCTTAACAATACTTATTTTTTACCCATTTGGCGGCGAGTAATTTCAAGCACCAAATCAGAGAGATTTTAATGTCAATAGGCTAATATATAACGTAGGTTCATAACGTGATCAACAGTGATGTCTGAAAAACACATCCCATTTTGTACATTCGCCAAAAACAACTATAGCCAGTAATAGTGTATTAGTATTAGTGTCTATAAGGACTTTCTCAGGACCTAATTTTTTTTTTTTATGTCGCTCTTCAAAGACGGGTTGCTTAACCCAAAAATAGTGGTGGAACATTTTATTAACAAAAAGAAACTATACTTGCTCATGAGAACGAAAGCGCCTATTGAGATTATAAAGTTTCGTTTCGACATTTGCCACCAAGTATAGTAACATATTCGCTTCACTCATAAGTGTTTAGTTAAAATTACTAACGAATCTGTGTAAGTGCTATAACACTAATTATAATATACGATGTAGATATTTGGAACTTTTAAGAAACCAGAGTGTTCTTTAGGTTGTTTTTTTGCTTAATGAGCGTTTTTAGTCTATGTTCCAATATATATACACATATTTACATCCATTAAATTCGTCTGTATATAACTGTATTATAAGTATTCGTTGAACCTAAACCAATTAAAGTAGAACAGACAAGATTTTTTGACGAAACTATTACTCAAGTAATCTTCTTATATAAACGAAATGATAGAGGTATGCCATTGTGCGCGCATCACGCAAGACCTACTGGATAGAATTCGATTATTTTTTTTTTAATTTTACTTCTTAAACGCTAGGTATTTGTTAAGACATAATTTAACAATTATCACGATATTTTCATTTGTGTGTAATAGGTCAATAAGTCAAAATAAATAAGTATTAGGTGTCACCTTCTAACTGTAATCAAACTGAAGAAGACACTGCTTGTATTGTAGTTTGTCTAATTCAAATCAAGCGGTTCTGAATGTTTAGATGTTCATAAGACATCATGATAAAGGAATGAGTACGCTTATTAACTCCAAGACTATCTAACGTATAATTACTATAATTATTTAAGTTTATACATATAAAGTGATAGCGGTCTACGCACAACACACTAAAAATACTGTATTAAAGTCGGACAATTTCTATTTTTGTCAATCAATTTTTAGATTTAGCCTTTATACACTTAGTCCTTATCTAAAAAAAAATAACCATGATAACTTAATCTAATATAATATTATTAAACTTTAAGGAATTAATATTTCTATAAGTCTTTTCTTGCAGTGGAGAATTGAGCGTGCGATGTGGTGCGCATGCGCAAGAAAGGGGAAATAAACGTTTTATTAAATAACGCAGACGAAGTCACAGGTGCCAGCTAGTACTAAATAAATGACAAATCATGTAGTTATTATGCCAATGTAAAGGATTCTATAAACTATATATATATATATATATATAATTGGATGTATGTGCATGTAAATGGCACAAGAGTTCTTTCAATTATACGAACAAACCATAGATATACTTGCGTTCATAAATATCCAATGATAACCAATATAATAAAAAACAGCTTTTATCTATATTAAATATCAACAGGGAAATGGTTTTGTAATATAAAAGCGCGGTAGATAAAAAGTGATATTACCTTACCTACTTGTTTACGGATTCAAAGTTACGAGTTCAAGAAACCGAGCAGAAAAACGGAACTGAAGTGGCCGACCTTCCCTTAATGACTGGTATTTACAATAATATACACGTATGTTGACAGTAATCTGCATTCATGTATTCACGATACACCATATTAAATCTTCGAAAACATTTAATATTTCACATACATATGTATATAAATCATACAAAATTGAAGTATATTTGTTTGTTAAATAAACCGCTTTGCGCTAAATACACAAAGGCCTTTTAAAAAACAAAAAAACCTGAATGTGAAACATTCAATATCGAACCCGAACCATCAAAATGAAAGTTACCTTTCCCCAATTACGAGTCTAGAAATATATAAACGTTAAAATAAAACCATCAATACTAATGTTCAATGTATTCGCTTCCTTAATAAGTGTTTGAACTTACAAACTCATAATTAAGAATTATTATATATTTTCTTTAGGATTTCAAGCATCAAAAGAAAACAACAAATTATGCTCATACTTAGACGAGTAGAACATACCTAATGTGAGCAGACGTATGGCTATAGTGAACCACTCCAACTTTCTCCGTGTGATGGGCCGTCAATCATCATAAATTAGAGACGATTTTCCAGTTACCACGTTGATATAACTTATACTTAAGTACATTTAAGAATGTATTTACTTACTTAAAGAAAATGATACAATTAACAATAAAATTAAAACGTAGAAATAATTTAATAAAATAAAACAAATCTTTAAAATATGTCTTTCTAAAGCGGCAACACATAATTGTATAATTTTGATATTTCCTTCTAGCGTTTCATTCATATTTTGATGTCAGAGACAAGTAAAAAAGTGTGGCCATTTATTTTCTAAGCATAACGTAGCACTCTGTGGATACACTCGGCGCATGACTGACCCTGAATCTACGAGTGTATAAATAAAAATCAATTATGTACAGAATGTATTGCAACTATTTGGCTACTTCTTTTTTTATTGTGTTTATATTTGAAAAATCGTATCGAAGAGTGAAATTTTCATATAAAAATGACTGAGTGAGACAGGACACAAGAGGGGCATCTTCAAACCTATTGACAGTTCGAATTGACGTTCAGTTGCCATTTTATTTCGTTACCTACGTGATTGTTTTACCGTATTGAGAAAATTTGGTCTAATTGTCTTATTACACCGGTGTGAAGCCGGGTTGAACGAGTAGTTTGAGATATTAATTGGCCTCTGCTTCCATAAAGGTAGACGCGTCAACTTGATCACAGAGATTGCTTTTATGTAACGCATTACGGTTAATTTTAGAAATCGACAAATGAAAAGAACTTACTTCTTTATTTTTTTATCTTGTCTCGATCTTGTTTTATATATAGAGAGTTGAAGTATATAAAAATAAATCTATTAATTGCGGTCGTCCTAGATATTTCTCTGACAAACTTAATAAGGGAAATTTATTTTGGGAACGAATGTCTTACTTAATTTAATAACAATACTATTTATATCATTTAGTTTAGTAATAAATTAATTTAAAGATTAGTTTAGATTACCTTTTTGTTTATCCCTAAGCTTACAAACGCTTGCAACCAATAGCATAATATACATGATGGCGACCCTTTAAAAACTTGTACACTGCCCTCTTGAAGCCCATACGTAGTCCTCCAGTGCATAAAAAAATTAGATTCACATACATACAATAATCACAGTACTCCTTCTGTACCAGCTGAACTAGATTTAGGAGAAAAAATTATTATCTATATATATATATATAAAATCCGGGGCAGCCTTGGAATGCGTGACGTCGCGGATAAGCTACAGGAATGTCGTCTCGCTGGTATGATCACATAAATCGTAGGCCACAAGATTACGTCGGGAGCAAGTGTCTCAATATCACCGTACATGGGTTTAGATCTCGCGGCAAGCCCAAAAAACGTTGGCTAAACGTTATGATGGCAGGACATGAAGGAGAATGACCCCACAGAAAAGGATGCTAAAGGCCGGGCAAAGTGAAGAAAGCTAAGTAGGAAAGCGGACCCTGGCACCATGCCGGGAAGAAGCTAGGCAGAAGAAGACTTAAATAGGCGAAGATAAATTTCAGTATCTTATCCTTCTCTATTCGTCGACCGATTTTCTTTTAGTTTAGTAACTTTTGAAGAATGTTGGTGTTATCAATAAAACATTTTGAAAATAGTTTTTTCATACTATTTACAAGTCGTAGCGTTATATACATCATACTTCACGCTCCTTACGTCTACAATATTTATATACGAGACTTAATATAGGTCCTACCATTTAGAAAAAAAAATACAATATAAAGAAAAAACTTTATACTCCTTTATATTATGCTCGAATTGCTATCACGGGACGACCACTAGTAACTGTAAATCGTCAGCATACAAGTGCTATTTACAATTTCTCAATTCACGAATAAGAATATGTAAGAAATAAATAACAGTAAATGTACTTACATCATTATGACTAAAAAAACTTAAATGAAATGTTTCTTTCAACAACATAATGAACAGCGTTTATATTCCAAGTCAAGTTAGTAAAGCTTAATTTTGTATTTAGCATTAATAAACCTGCTCATTATATCTATAAAACTAAATAAGGAAACCTTTATTTTACTTTTGTACTAACATGATCAATATAAAATAAACTTTTAGTAGTTTAGGTCACAGACAATCATCTTTTTTATCGCCGACAGGTCATTATGTTACGTTAAATTTAGACCAAACCACAATTTGTTCTCAAAGAATCTCTCAATCTTAGAATTGTCTTATAACATATTTGAAATTAAAAAACTTTAAGCTCGTTTTCGTGTCCATTACACGTTTTAAGTTCAGTTACGTTTTATTTACAAGTTAAAGTATAATTTGTGTGCACCTACGCTTTTCCCTTTTTTATAGTAGCACGTAATTATTACACTATGTCTGAAGGTGAGGATAGTATCTAAAAATAGTAATATAAGTAAGTTGTTTAATAAATCGTACCATCGAGAAATCAGTAATCCATCGCTAAGCATCGCCGACATGCCTAGTGGTGAGATGTTTCACGGGTTCACGTTAAACAAGCTTTACAACAAAAAGGTTCGTACCTAGATAGAGGTTACCGTAAAACTGTAACTCCGAAATCGTACGCAGTTGGCCCTGTAATGGGACAGAGTGAGAGTACAGGATTCGGTTGAACATCATTTCAGAATACTCGCCATAACATAGATAGTTAAACACGCTCAATGAGACAATATCCTTGTGCAATTGAAGTGGCTCAATGTACTTAGTAACGTCTTCATCAAGCACAGTGCGGACGGTCCGACTCTACAAGCTCTCTTGGATATAGAGTTAGTAAATTTTTGGATTCGTCTCAGAGATCCGAACAGAGTCCTATGCACGGACGAACTTATATCTTCTAAAGAAGTTATAAATTGTCGTCGCATCCTGTTTAGAATTTACAAGCCTATGTGTTTATGTCGAAATTTCTAAAATATAATAATGAACTGAAAATCAAGTTATAAAGTCCCTGCCGTACTTGTGACCGTATTTGACCACACATGAATATAGAAAGAATAAATTACGCAAAAAAAAAACCGCAATTTAGTATATTTCAATAAAATATAATATTTTATATATCGATGATAGATAAATAGTCGCTTTGAATGTGTTTATTTTCATTTCTAAATATATCTTAACAGTTATTGTAAACCCGTCGTTTTAAATTAATTCTAGATTCCCTCTTACTCTGTGTCATGCCATGCATTGTTATTTAAAAATCGAATGAACAAAATTATATGTATATTAGTTATCATAAATTAACAGTTCGTATAGAGTTGTGGTTCGGAGGAACGTTTTTTTTTAATAATGACAAATCTCATCGCAATGTAGACTAATACACCGCACGTCGCGTCGTCGTCATTATCTAAAATAAACGGTATTTTTCTAAACATGCATATTTTCTAACATTTGCTTTATATTCAACACACGGTCAGATTAGCAATGGTAGTGCGTGTATTTTACATCGTTTTGTCAAGGCCATACTTTGTTGTCTGGGCAGGTGTGTTAAAATGCCAAATGCTGAATAGCTATGTAATATGCAATAAAACTACTTTTTTGTATGTATAATAAACAACGGAATACAAATTCGGATATTGTTGTATTATTATACCAAAGATATTCTAATAATCAGTGATAGGCTATTGAGTAATCCTATATCGCGAAATGTAACATAGTGGTACTCTTTTGTTTGCCGCATTCCGGCAACAATCTGTGTATTAGGGTCCTCACGTGAAATTATTGTTTTATATGAAAAACAAAAAAAAAAAAAAAATGATATATTTAATCAATCGAAAGATGTAGTTCATTTATCAACAGAATCAATAGAATCAACAAAATCTATGAAGGTAGTTTGGACTGCCTCATCAGAATATAGACTTTTTTGCCTTGCAAGAAATTGTTCAAATTTTGAAAACAATGGTAATCTGTTGGAGCAAGTTTCAGGAAGTATGGCGAGTGTAGGAGACAGTCCAACCGCAGTTTCTTTAATTTAATAATCCTCTATCAGTATGGCGTTTAGCGTTATCCTGAAGCATCAGTGGGCTAGAGAGATTGACCAGTCGTGGGTGTTTAACGGCCAACTTTTACATCACGTTTGCAATTGTTGACAAAACAGATCCGCCGTAATAGTCTAGCCAGATCTTAGGAAGCTGTAGTGTATTTTTTTGAGTCAACATTCGCTTGGTACAGGATTCGGCAGGTTCTCCTGGGTTCAATCACTGTGGTGAGCGTTTCGGATTATCTTAGAAATTCAATTTTTCATCGGAAGGAACGATACGATTCTATAATCCTTCGTTATTGTGATGGTAGAGTAATGTAACGCAGTACTCAATGCGTGTATTGTTGGTGTGCTTCAATAAAACCATACGATACCCATTTTTCAAACTTATTCATTTTTCCAGTTTGTTTCTAATTATTTTATCTCTCACATCGAATCCTGTCGCTAACTCTGATGTGGTTTACGATGGATCCGTTTCGACGATCATCTCTAATTCTTCATTGTCAATTAGGGACTCCGGCCGTAGACGTGGTTTATTTCATAGATCAAAATTTCCAGAACGAAAACGTTGTAACCAAGAATGTATCGTCCTTTCCTTTACAGTAACTTCCCCATACAAGACACAAGTCCTTCGAGCTATTTCTACAGCACTGATGCCACAGTGGAAGCTGTATTCGTAAATAACGCAATATTTTAAGTTTTCCTTTTTTTTTTAATCAAAGTAGTCAAATGGTGTGAAAACAAATGAAACACTAAATTCGAAATACACAAGTCTAAATTGGAAATAAATTTGAAATTACAATTTGTCATTACAATGCACATGTTAAAAAAAATATCACAGTAACTCTCTTTTACTTCGTCTCGTTTCCAAATCAGTTAGTGTACCTATATTCAGTAACTAAATGGCTTAAAATTCGACATGTCATCGACAATCAGTAATAAATTTCTGATTTGTCATTAGTAGTCGTTTCGTTCGGATTGTTCTATGTTTTAATATCAAGCATAGTGTCTGTCACTATGTCGTGTTATTATAGAAAATAATAGGAAAGATCCATGAACATATAATTAAAAACTAATTTAGTCATAAATAGTATTTATTATGTTTTACAAGTGTAAACTAAATTGTTAAGTTATAAACTACGTATAAGTTAAAAATTAACTAAAATAATATAATTCAGCACAGTTTAAAAAATTACGGTGTATCACAATCACATACGCTGAAAAAAACATCACGAATTAAAGGGGAATAAATAGTCAATACAGATAAATAAGAAAACATACAGACGTACTTAGGGAAAAGTATAAAGTTGCTTTCAAGAGAAAAGTCAGCCTTTTACAAAATAAAATGTAATATTACGAGAACTTAAAAAAAATACAGTAATTTATTAACCGCATAATAACAACATAAATATTTTGTCTTATTTCTTAGGGTCCCTATAAACTCCCATAAAGAGGATAGAGTTAGTTGGACGCTCGTATATAACATACACGAAGGGAAAATTGGCAATAAATCTTGTGGGTTCGGCGGGTCGGGAGGATCGGAACCCAAAAATAGCGCTCGCAGCAGTTGCCACTGTACCTGTGAACATTAATCGAAAGTACAAATAAATAAAATTGAAGTGTCTCTTTGTAATTTTAAAATAACAACTTTTTAATATTAAATTTACACAACACTTATAACAAAAAAACACAATTTTCAAAAAAATTGTCTGTCTGTTTATTCCGGCTAATCTCTAAAACAGACTAATTCTGATAGGACTTTCACTGGCAAATAGTTGATGTTATAGTCGTAATTAAGGCTACATTCATTTTAGAAAAAAAAAGTGTGTTCCGCGCGAATATAATCCTTTATAAAAATACAAAAGCAGATAAGGTAACGGGCGGCAGCTAAGTACAACTATTACGTTACACTGACTTCTTAAAATACGTCATAACAATTACCCTTTTACCGACTTTAAGTGTTATGTTAAAATTTATAATTACTGATTACTCCTATGGATGCACGTAATGGTATGGCCTAGATAATAATACTCTGTAAAAGTGTACCAGAAAAGTATCGATAAAATTAGTTTAGCGGCTTTAGATATTAATTAACCCCTAAAAGGCCAGACACTTAAATTTTATCTATAAATGTACAGTGCAGAAAAAAACCGTGGCTGGAAGAAAAGCACTATAGATGATAATGATATCCACTTTTAACTTTTAGGAAACATTTCTTTATTTACAAAAATAAAATGCTTTCATTTTTATACGCTTTTTATTAGTTTCACCTGTATGTATGAATGTAACGCAATCTTTGAAAGTGATTTTGCCCACTTTGAACGATCAGATTTGAATAATTATTTTTTTACTTTTAAATTTGATTATATCTAAAAGCGTGTGTTTTAGTTTATTTAAACAATAATTTATTTCGAATAAATAACCGGCCTGTGCTATAACGAAAACTCGCTAAATGTTGTTAAAATAAACAACTGTATTTCTACTTACTCCTAGATTATTTATTTGAATCAAGCTAAATAGTACCCAACTAAATATTTCACATATTTAATTTATGCAGTGCCCAAAATAAAATCAATTTTACGGATATAGAGGTTTATTATTTAATTGTATTCACTCTGTGTTACCTTTTTAGCGAGTTATAGCGAATATTTAAAATAACATTTTGAATTTAGCTTCTTAATTCATCTAATGATACATAGAAACTTTTCAAAACCAAATTCTGTATATGGCCACACGACAATAAATGTGTAATCATGTAAGATCCGGAGATTTCGCTGACTATGGAACAAATTATTGATATGGTCAGTGCAAATTCTACTGTTATGTGCTGGAGCAGCATCTCGTTGCAAAATACTGTTACGTAGCTCTTTTTCAGAAAACTTATCAATCAAATTGTTACGTAAAAACTTTAACGTGTCAAGGGTTAAAATTCAGTGTGAATATTTATTGGTAGTTTCTTTGTTTATTCCCTTAACATATATCTTTTTATTATCAAATTTTCCATCATTCTTGTCAGGGCCTCTTCTCGCAGTGTTTATCTGTCTGAATAACTATCACCGTATTACCCTAAGGTTAGTACTGTACTTTGATGGGTTAATAAATATGAAAATGAACTGTTAGTGTTACTTGTAGTTATAAACTAAAAAAGTGCAGACAAATAAACTGCAATGTAGGGAAATCAATATGCGACATAACAAAAGGCAAACGGATATCCAGTACTAATTTCAAAATGTTATAAAATTTTAATGTTCCTTATTCAAACCGTCTATGTCCATTGAATACATGCAAACATTTCGTCCATAAGACACATAAACAGCAAGGTGCAAAAATCATAAACTGCTTATCAGTATCAAAATATTGTAATTTACTTTTCCGTTAACGAAATTTAAAAGATAATGATTTTTATGATTGATTGTTTTTTTTGTATCATAATATAACAAGTTTTTTTTTAATATCACGTGAGGTTTATGAAAAGTATTTCCTCCTACCAAGATCTTATTCCCACCCCGTATATATGCGAAAATCACAGTTAAAAGAATAATAAAAGTTCTTTACTGTTTTCTTGGATTGAAATGATCGAATAGGATTTCTACTTTCACGTCCATTCGCGTAAGATATGCTTTTTGTTATTTTTTATCACTTCTTACCCTCTGTGTCCAAAACTACGAATAATACTTTTATTAATTTATATCACTTCTTACCCACTGTCTTACGCTTTAACTACGAAAAAAACTTTTAAAAATTATGTTCAAACACAATCATTCCAACAAACCTGTAATTCGCATTAAAATATTGTAATATAACCAAACATAAGAAAGATCGCATCCATTTTAGTCTCTTACTTCTTTCGATGTACCCTTTTCTTCTACACAAATACCACCACATGAAATGTGTATAAGCACATTATTTTACACATTAGCTTTCTATCTTTTTTTTTTATTTAAAGCAGAATATTAAAGAATATGTTAAAAGTTATGTACTAACTTCATGGAATATCGACGTTCCACTAGCCTTTTACCTATGTAAATAGATATAAATAGAAGTTATGTATATGTATAAAAATCGCACCTTCTTCATCAATCTGAATCTTCGCCTTATGAGTTGCATCATCAAAGAGAATTTCCATGTGCTCAGTTAACGTGCTGAAATCAGCAGACTCGTTAAACAGTGCGCCGGCGCCAAGGTTTTCTAGTACCTAGAAGTATAAAATAAATTCAATATAATAAAATCAGTTTAATAGAATAAATTTAGTGCGAATAAGACTGATCTTGTTGTTTAACATATTATTATTCTGAAACGTTGAGTATTTATTTTTTATTTAATGTTATAACACAACCCCTTGGAAAACCTTAACATTATAAGAAAATATTGATATTTTTCAGCCAAGATAGTGTAACGGTGTTCCCGAATATTTTAGTTTCTATAATTTTAAAATCTTACTTCTTTAAGCTGCAGTGACCTTTCAATTGTGAATTTAGGGATTTCAACGACGACCTCTCTTGTCATGTAGTTCTCTTCTACGACGGCCGCAAGCCGCTCCGGCGTAAGATTAGCGATAATATTGCTCACTCCTAGTAAAAAAGTAGTATTTTTACGAATATTAACATATAAATATATCCACTTGGATTTCTTAATCAATCTTTTTATTTAAGATGGCATATATCGTATATCGTATAACACATAAAAATATATTAAAAAAAAACGATTTACTTCGTTTTTAAATGTCAAGAAGAATGCTAGAAAAATTGAAGAATTTTTGAAGAAAATGAATTAATATTTTTTCAGGAAAGTTCGTGTTTTTGATTTATCAATTTTTTTCGTCAGCTGACATGGAAATATTTTACGATAAGTTTCTCTTACCTCCTTTCATGGAATATGGTGGTAGCAAGATGAACATGCTAATATCGTTTCCTTTATATGGTAATTCCAAAACTTGAGCTCCGAGCTCTTCGCTAACCACTGTAAAATTAAATAAAAACAATTATTATTCAGTCGGGTTCTAAGGCAATAAAATAATTATATAAGTTAAATATGATTGGATATTACTTTGCACTCACGCCTGAAATTAATTGACTGCTGTCACGTCTCATTGCACTGATACTATTGTCAACTGACTGAGAGTTTAACCGTCAACAAAAAAGGCATTTAATTGTTTTTCGTATTATAGTTACTAATATATCGATGCGATTCCGTTCAGATTTAACTTTTTCAAATATACGTCGCGCAAATAAAATCAAACGTTTTTTGTCGCAGTGAGACGTGGCAGCGACCGTTCAATTTCAGGTGGAAGTGCAAATTAACACCCATTCTAATACTTAATGATTGATTTTCTGCAAAGTAACGTCTTCATCAATAAAAAATTATACAAGTAACAATAAACTTCTAATAAAAAGAATGATTACAAAAACAAGTATGCGTACTGTAACGGAATGTTCCCTTCTGTTTTATGAACATTGTAAACGTCTGATGAGATTCAGAGACGTAGAAGATTTCCTTCTTTGTCCTTTCAACAGGAAATTTCGATGACCAAACACCCTTGAAATACGCTGCATTGGCGAGCACCAACTTTGTTTCCTGAGTGACTCCATCGAGAGGAATCAAGTTATTAATATGATTCTTTGTAACACGTGTGACCCATCCGTTTATATAATCACGAGCCGCTCTAGGATTATCTCGGAAATTCTGTAAATTGAACAAAAAAGACAATTAAATATGATATACTAAATGTTACTTGTATTTATTTGATAAATAATTATGAAACACTTTTATGGTATGAAGCTATTTTTTAACATTAAAATAATGTTTCCTTTTATTTCCTTCACAGGATACACTTCCAATGGGCAATGATAAATAGTGACTAAACATTATTAAAAATATATCTTCACATTTAGAGCTCGCGTTACCTGCTATTTAGCATGTTAATTAGTAGATATGTTATTTAACACCATAATTAAAAGATATGTATGCATCAATACCATATTGTTAAAAATCATATAAATTATTGCAAAAAATCCATCTTTAAACGTGTTATGAAAATATATTTGTTTATGTTCCCAAAATAAATAAATACTAATATTTTTATTCAATTTTGTATGATTCAGCCGCTTGCTGAAGTCTTCGTGGGAAACTATCACATGGGATTCTTTAAGACGAAAGGCACAGAGATAGGAAGTACATCTTCAAACCCGAAAACTTAAATGTTACCGCAAAGATTAATTCAGAGTAGTATCCTTATACGGCTGCTTCGGATAGGAAACGAGTTTTTTGCTGAAATTTTTCAGGGAAACAATAGTGTGGGATTCTTCGGGAGAGGACAGAACAGTTATCTAAAGGGTCGGCAACGTCCGATGACAGCATACCATCAAGCAGACCACAACCTTGCTAGTCAAGTTCGATGTGTATAAAAGTCAATGGTAACTACATATATTATGAATTTTAGATAGTACTGATATCAGTGTAAGACGCCAGTAAAACAATGAAGGTAGCTTTGTATGAAAAATGTAACTGGGATAATGGCCAATTAACTAGTGAATACTCACGAGTGATTCCAATTCTTCATCGAAAAAGCTAAGCATACATTGTCGTACTTCAAGCTCGTTAGCTACGAATAGTTTATTAGCGCTCGTAAACTCATAACTGTCGCTGTTATTATTGGCGTTGCGCGACCTCTTATCCACTTTGTAGGCAGTCATCAAATTTATTTTGTCCTGAAAATAGTGACAATCAATGAGACTTGTTATATTACTAATAGTTTAAGGCACTAGTGGCATTTGTAATTGTATTTCAATATTTAGTATTAAAATTACTATTTTTTCAATATTAAGTACAGTAGAATATTAACAAACGCCCGTGATTTATAAAACTTAATAAAATACAAAAGAAATAGGAAAAAGTCTTTATTTATCAGATATTACATTATAAGGCAAAAAATTATGTGTAAATCCATGTACTAGGAACTAAATCCTGTGTTGCGGGTGGTCGGTCGACCCATTACAAATTACAAAATTTATATCATATTATAGTAATTGACAATTGGACAAAGTAAAATAATTAAAAAAATGTACCATGTTATTAGCTAAATACATAGATGTATAAACACGTATACACATAGTTATGATACCACACAACAACGTATATCGTATAAATATAACCTGGCTCTATCTAGTGACGAATTATTGTAAAATGGATAGAATAAAAACCTTCTTCATGAAAATATGTATTGTCGAATTATACTTCATCTAAAAACAAAATTAAATAATCATACATTGCTATAGCTGTAGATATTCGAATTTTCTCTGGTTTGTGTTTTAGCTAAATTTTTATTACAATAGCAATATAATCCGTATTTGAAAAAGGTAACTATTCTCAAAAAAAGAATGTACATATTGTATTACTTTATAATGGCTACTTACCATGTTATTTTCAATTTCTAAAGACCTTTTTAAAGATTCCTCTGTCGTTCCGCTGGCAGAGAAATAAGCAAGCAATAGCGAAGTGGTAAATGGAGAATGGTGAGAAGAATATATTGTCGTTAGGAACAGCATTGTTGATAGCATTAAAAAGATTGAGTGTGAATCCCAGTTGGCCTTTATATAACGAGGTCCGCGCCTCCGGGTTGAGCTTCTTTGATGAGTCGTCTTTGTAAAAGCATTGGCTATTAGCTGTGACAGCTAATAATAACACCACCGCTGTCGTTCTTAACATCGTGTATCTGAAAATGTATATTAGATATGTATTATATAAAGTCATCCAATGAATATTCCTGTCTTTTCAAAATTGTATGCAAGTGTAGCTATAAATAAAAGAAATGAAAGACACACAGAAAACCGACATGTTGCTTTCTTTCATTGCTTCGAAATTAAATTCGTCGTTTGTTCGTATTAATTAAAATGGTTTTATGCATGATCGACGATACAGTATTATACGTCACTATGCGTATTTTAAATTCGTACTTATAAGATGTAAACAGAATGCTTGAAATAACTTCGAAGTAAATGCATACAGCATTCGAATACCAAAGTATAATAAATACCATGGGCGATACGTAAATGACTTATCGTTACATTTTTTTTTATTACGTTTCGTACTTTCACGTAACTGAACAGGACTTTGAGTTATAAAACAATTTTGTAATAACTTTAAAATATTACAATAATGATTCCTTATTTAATAAAATTAACTATTGTTATGTTAGAATATTAAAACATCTCAAAGTTATTTAAACCTTTGTCATAGATATTTTTCTTAATTCTTCTATATTTACTAATTTTGTTTAATTCCACTTGCTTCGCTAGTTTTTCACGTAAGTGCAATACTTTAATACACGTTTTCCATTAAAATAATAGATTGAAAATAACAACACTTTCAACAAGTCGCTACGAACAAAATATTTCTAAGTATTTACTAGAACAATACAGGTGGATTTTTACGAAGCACATTAGTTATGAATGGAGATAACCTTACTTGTTTTCTATATACTTCATATATATAATATAAAATACTTCTATAATCTAATTAATAATAATTAGAAATAATTTGTAAAATCTAATATGCATATAATATAAAATTAAACATATAAATTAAAGTTACATTTAATTCGTTATATATTAAACCTGTAAGCTCTATGACTAGAATGTCATCCTAACGCAGACTGAACTGGTCTATTTTTAAACACTCCGAGTTTCACTGTTACTCTCTTTGAACTAGCCTAGACACCTACAAACCCGTACCTATGACATTGCCAATTATATATATTGGCTAGTGTCACGATCGATATATTTTATTCTACGCATGGTGGTAGGCCTTTTTCTAAGTCCTCCTGGCTAACTACTACCTTCAAGTTGAAAATTTGTCGCCAAGCACTTATTGGTGTGCTTCGGCAGCTGCACTTGAGAGCCAGTCTCTCGCTAGGTTTAGCGTGACTACCATCTTCTTAGACCACATCATCATTTAACATCAGATGACATTGTGGTCAAACGCGAACCTATAAAGTATATAAATAAAAAAATACTTGGTATACCCAATTCAAATTACCTTTACAATATAGCTAAGATATTGATTTAAACTCAGTTATTCATTTGTTTTCGTATCGTTCGATATTTTTTTTTTCACGTTGCTGTTTCTATGACTGTGGAATTTACATTTTAATACGACTTCCGGGTAGCATCAACGTAGCTCACACAATACGCAATACCTATGACGTATATAGATCCGGTACCCGCAAAGGCAGGCACGGTGAGGTTTTGGTTTGATTCCTTCTGTTTTGGAAATAATAGTCTCAATAACGAGCCACTTAATTCAATCGGAGACAAAAGTCGATAATGATGAATTTAAAGTCTTAGTGGCAGCAGATTCGTCTCATACCACGTCAGAATTAACAACAACTTTGAAATTAATTAATAAAATGATACTAATTGATTTGTGCGTAACAGGAAAGATAAAAAAGCTTACAAAGTTTATCGTATTACCGCTTACCGTATGAACTGACTGAACAAAATCGCTCTAAAGCTTATAACTCCTTGAGTAGACACAAATGAGGGGATTCTGAATCGAATTGTAACCTTTGATGTAAAGTGGATCCTATGTGATGATCGAAAACGTCCAGCCGCAGTGGTTCGGTCAGAGGAAGTTGTCAAACCATGTTATAAACGGAAAAATTAAGATAAAAGGAGCTACTTCTGAGTATATGGCGTATCTACTGGCGTACAATACTGGCAATATTGTTAATTACAACTTTTTGAGACCTAGCAGAACTGCAATGGTAAACTATAAAGAATTCTAAACTCGCTGTCAAATGACTAAGACTTTAAAATTATTCTAGTCCATTTCTTCATCAGGACAACGTTCACCACCCATATACTATATAACAGACTATCGCAAAATTAAACATTTATATCTGGAAATTCTCCACCGAACACCATACTTACTACATCCTGTTCCAACGGATTTCTAATTTTTCAAAATAAAAAATCATAACTTTTAATATGGAAAAAATTTCAAATCGAATGATTTAATTGATTCCAGTCCCCGAAAATTCTATAATAGAGATAATACTGTGAACTTCCATTAAAACGGTAAAAGTCAATAATATCCAGTATTTTAACAATAAGAATCATTTTCAGATCAACTAAGTTATACTAACTAACTATACAAATTAAACTTTCAACAAAATTAGATTACTTATTCTCAGTATAAATCAGGTAATAAAAGATCATCGAGTAATGATACCAAATGATCTAGTGGCCAGAAAAAAATAACAGACCCGTCATTTCACCACTTTCACCAATGCATAGGGGCAGAGACCGTGCCGTGATGAACTCTCGTAAAAGAGCACGTCATTATACGCGTATTGAATACTAAACAGTTGGCAGGAATCACCTCGAAAAATAAATCTACAGTTGAATCACGCTAGCCAGGTCTTGCACAAAAACTTATTAAAGTTTGGTGATTATTAGGATGGATAATGGAGAGATTTTCTTACAAATACTAAATCATGAGTCGTTGAATCGTCTGGCGTTTCATTAATGCTAACCGGACTTAATCGACGTTTTCAATTTGTTACGAACCACTCACTGCAGCGGTCGGCATCTGATTGCATTGGACGTAGTTATGTGGAAAAACCCCAGCCGTTATTCAATACAACTGTTTTCTTTGCAATACCTGACCATCATTTGAAATAAAAATAACTGACTGATTTAATATACCGTAGTATTCCTACCCATATGAGAGATTTCATTTATAAAAAAAATTATATAGAAAATAAATACTAAAAATATTTGCAACAGGTACAACTACGTTTAGATAATAATCTATCTTATTATTTTATATACATAAACTATCTATATAAATAAAATTATAGAGGTCTGCCATTGTATGCGCATCACATAAAAACTACGAGACAGATTTCGATCATTTTTTTTGTTTACTTCTTAAACATTTAGTTCTTATCTAAAAAAAGAATTTCCCTTATATCTTCTTTTAGTATAAAGGTATTAATGTTTTAAGGAAATAAGATATTTGTAAGCATTATGCGTACAGCAATGTGTAGTTTCTTGTCGTGGAGAAATGGGGCAAGCGGTGTGGTTCGTTTGTTTTTTCCTCTGTACATAAAATATATCCTTAAAATAATAAACGACATGGAAGAAGTCACGGATATCAACTTGTATGTTATAATTTAATATAACATTCGTCCATAATATATCTCGTCGATGTTTTCATCACGACTTATGTATTAATTTACTTGTAAATATTATTGTGAGTGATTGATAGATTATTTATTATCCCTCGATTGTAGTAAGTAGCTTGTTATATATAAGTGTTTTGTCTGGGGAATACCTATATGAATAGTAGGTCACGTTTACAAGGCTAATACACAAATGAATACAATACGCGGGTTTTCCATGCCAACTACTATATCGGAGGAGAACAGAACAGCGAAAGTTCAGACACGTCATCATTCACGACACATTTGTTGCAGAACAACCTAACCGAAAAGCGGGTCATAATATTACGCCTGCATATTCTTTAATTTAACACCGATGATATCCTGATAGCAAAAATAAATTAAATCAACTCATTACAGTAAAAAAGCTGGTAACAAAGCCAAGAAATATATGATTTATATGCACATTACTTATTATGCTGTAATAGGCACTGAGTTGGTAAGTATAAAGCCGTTGTGGCTGCAAGAAGACGTAAAAAGCCACATAAGTAAAAAATAACAAAGAATATGTGTAAGTAATTGAAATATCGGCATCTTAAACACACTTATAATAGGAAATACAATTAAGAGTGCATGAATATGACATACTGCATACAAATTTAAAATACCTAAATTACTTCTTTCACCATAAGCTATGATGTTGTGATACTGGTATTGATCAATCGTTATGACGTGACCAGATTAACAAATCAAGGATGTTATTAGGTGTCCAGATTGCGTGTAGTTATGTCCGTGCAGTATTGCGTAGACATTTCAAAGTAATGTTGCCCACACGTCCCAAGTAACAAATTTGCGGAGCAAGAATTTTCTTCGCTATACTTAATTAATTAAATGTCATTTAGTACTAACAAATTTTTTGTAACAAAATTATGAGGATAAACTCGGGACGATGAATAATAATATATATGTCTCCCAGTAATAATAATATAAAGCGATGGATATACCGTTCTTGAAAATGCTGGGGGTCCATGTGAATGAAGGAGGTGACGGCTAAAGTTTTAATTACTCTAACGGTTTTACCTCCAATAAATACAACATAAAAATTCCGAAGGATGTATAAGCCTTGTTAATGTTCTTTGTATGTTTTATAATTTTATTAATGTATTTTTTTTATGTCAGATCAATAGAACATACCAGCATTTCTGTTTTTTTTTGCTTTGAGGATGAAGTTTACTTTGCAAAAACATAGAGGTCGCATATATTAGTCTCTATATATAGATACAAGTATATATGTAGCGTTTGCAAAATTTGTTACCATGAGGCAAAACGTTGCCGGAATAATAATGTCCTTCTTATTATTTAACATATTTATATATAAAACACTTTTTTATAAGCTGTTTTTGAGTCTCGTGTTCAAAAGTTATCGCAAAATAATGTTTTACACTAGTTACAAAGTTGAAAAAATAACATAAGTAGGTGTAGCTATAGCCATAAAAAGTATATAAACCATTTAATAAAACTCTCAACCAGCTAATTATTTGAACTAAATAGTAATTAGACTATAATTATACTATTATATTAAAATCATAATTACTCACAATGGAATTCCTTCCGAGATTCCTTTTTATTTTTATTCAATGTATTTTCAATAATTAACCTATTTGTATTCATAAATGATTTATAAGCCAAGCTATTATTATTTGTTTTGCTAACCAATAACAAATTTTAAGCATATCTACTTCTAATTAGAATTTCAAGTATAGGTTGTCCATGTATTATTTAAATGTATTAACATTAGTAGACTGTATATTTCACAAAAAATATTACCCAATAATAAAGAGGATTTTTGGTTTTTATGCAATTAACACTAGATATATTTCCCATAACATTTATTCTCGAGCAAGATGAAAGATTAAATAGTTAAAAACATGTAATTGAATACGGCTTACTTGGTCATTGTATACATACTCATTGTACAGAATATTACAAGTCTCAGAGAAAGTTTTATATTATGAGGAGATGTTTACAAAAAAGACAATGGCAAGTGAAATCAATGTATTTTCTATTATTCTGTTCATTTATAAAATACATAAGCTATGTATATTGAGTTATTTGACATGGTTATTTACAGGCCGCTACACTTAGTTCGTCATAGTAAATTAGAAAGCGTGTATGAAAACCTGAGTACGAACGATGACGAACAAACATATATGTCCATCGTACTAACACACAATATTACATAAAGTGCATTGTAATTAGTTGCTATCAGTTTCGTTAAGCAAGATTTGCAAGAGTAGTTGCATTTTTTATACGTCCATATATAAGGCAAAACGAAGAATTAAAAATGTATATACTACGTATATATGCTTAAAAACTAACTAAAAATAGAAATATAGAACTACTTGCCGACAGATGTCCTTATGTCGAATGCAGGAAAGCTTTCTTCTGATGTCGTATTCACACAACGTAACTATCTTATTATTTCACTATGTTTCTAAGTGCTATTAGTATTTCTTCATATTTTTTATACAATTCGTGATAGAATGTGGTAACGGCTGGTACGTAGCGTTGTGCCGAAGCCTCGGATACAAACTAACTGAATGAGAGCCGGTTGCTATCCCCTTTTATGTTAGTATTACAAACTGGTATGCGCTAAGCGCTCGAGCGCTGACCGCCAGCCGATGACAACGGGAGGTAAAGTATCAAGAAATCGCTTTTTCATTTAATCACCCACACAATATAAATCGAATGAAAAGTATGTTAACTAAGATATGATCTGAAATAAATTAATCGTTATTTAAATTAACCGTTAAATGTGGTCACATAACTGTACGAGCATCAACAAGTTTATGTCCCTAAATAATTATTTATCAAGCAATTATCTGGTCATAATATATAATATCTATTTGTTTTATTTTCTTCAACTCTTATCTATATATTATTATAGTTCGATAGCAGACAACCGATTTTACAATTGCAGTGATAAGATGGTACCTAATGAAGTAAAGATAACATAAACTAAAATAATAAATAGTCAATGAATAATGCCCCTAACAAATAACATCAAAATAATGATATATATTTTTTTGATTAAAACATTGGTGATAAAATTCTCGTTCCAGTTAAATGATAAACCGAAAAGGTAAAAGCAATTAAAATTATTTAAAGGTCTTTTAAATGGTAAGCAAATGAAGAAAGACTGAGGGTTGATAATGAAATATAAAATTTGTAATTATAGGTACAATTACACACATTAGAAAAGTACATATGTTTACCTATTATGTATACAGTACAATTTTATATAAAATGCGTCGATATCCTACTACTTTATACATGGCATAAAAAAATCCAAACTAATCATGCCTGCGTACGGTCAGCCCCAATCATATTTTCACATAATTTAATAGAAACATATTAAGAAAAATGTCAAATACTGCTAAAATCATATCTTAAAATATGAGAATACGTTTAATATTAGTAAATATAATAGAAAGTTGTTATTTATTACATATGGAGCAATATTTATTAAATTTCTAAAACGAATGAGTACCCTTTTAAATATGTACATAATTTCTTACAGAACAGATGTAACTTATACTAGTATACTTTTTCCCATAAATCTGCCCTTTCTGTTTTCAATTTCACTGTAGATATAAAATTCATAATAATATCTTCTACATTTATTTATTCAGGTTATCAATAGAATCAACATTGACACATTATTATCTAAACAAGGTATTATTATAGGGTTCAATGTTTTCGTTACATATGACCCTAATTACGGGCAATGACGACATGCACTTAAAATGTGATTAAAGTATTCAATTTCAAAATGAAGATAACTAAAACATAAATAACAAATAAAAATCAGAATAGATAAAGTAATACAAACGTTTCTTTTAATTATTGGCAATAGTGAAAAGAAAAAAAATATATTGAGAATCATTTACGTCCCACTGTAGAGCATGTGATTTCTTTAAGAGTAGTTATAATTGTGTAGAGAATGGCAACAGTAGGTTTTATATTGTCAACATTTACCTGTCTTCCTGTTTTTCTGTAATTCAACTACGTATTTGCGTAACAGATAGAAAATCAGGTATATTGTTTTACTCTCAAACTCTGCACTGTAATTGTACTGTAATTAGCATATACTTACTGTCCAAGCGCAGCGGTGACCATTAATCTATGAAGATGCTTCAACATACGCCATATCGTGCCTACATGTAAACCTATCAAGTTTCCCGAAGTGAATATGGCTACTTCTTCATCATATATTTATTCATTAATGTCTCATTGCAATTACCGAGCAAATGTAAAACTTATTGGTTGAAAGCATTATCTAGCAGTTGCCCAGATGTGCACGAGAAAGTTTGCCAAGCATTAAACAACTCAAAGTAAAAAGCACGTAGCATATGCTTAAGAAAGCCCCTACTAGTATTAGGCGACTGGATATTGGCTGAGAGGTAGAGCTACAATCACGATACAGTAACAACAAATCATCAATTTCGAAAATTTGTAGAATTAGTTATTATATTTGTATTATTTGAAATATTGATTATAAATATTTCGGTGTTTTGGGATTTTTAAACATGGAAAACAGTCGTATGATGTAATAATGTGGTGGTAGAAAGTCAATTGTGAGACGATAAAGTTTCATCTCATGTTGTCGACATATCGGCGCCCCGAGCTCAGAATTGGTTTCCATTCCGCATAAATAGGTCTAAAGGCGATGTTCAGACGTATCCAGCGCTTTTACATATATATATATATATATATATATATATATATATATATATATATATATATATATATATATATATATATATATATATATATATATATATATATATATATGTATATATATATATATGCGAAGAGATGGAATACTTAAGGAATACTCAACTAATTGTCGTATTGATTACCTTGAAAGTGCAAGTTAGAGGCCTATTAAAAGATGCGTATACCAGCTGAGGATAGGTAGTTTATACACGCAGTTTCTACTCCCCAGCACCAAGGAGTTTAAAGGAACAGTTTTTGTGGGTTAGTGTCACATAACATCATACTATGTTTTAACACTCCAGGACAATTTATCTTCTTTGAAAGATAAGTGAAAGAATTATCAGAATCGAATCGGTAGTTGCATAGATTAACTCATAGTACGTACATTTAAAGTCACGAATTATTATCATGTATTAACCATAAATAAGCCACTAAGTTTGCATGCACTTATAGTAAAAAATGTCCGAGCGATAGGTTGTACCATTGACCTAGTGTGTCAGTTTCAATACGTTCTCTAAGCGGTCACGATACTTCGAGGCTCCTCAGATATCGGCTGATTAGACAACAATAGAATTTAGAATGAAAAAATTAGGTAGTTTTTTTTTAAACTACATTTTAAACTTTAAATTTACTTATCGCAAGCGACATATCAGTAGATGGCAATTATACAGGTAATTACTGGAAAAGGATAAATTAAACGAGGTGCATTTAAAAAAAACAATTCGAACAGCTATATTTTTATTATGCACGTAATAAAAGAGAAATACAATTGAAAAATAACATTTATGTAAACACAACAATATATGACATAACTTATGGATTAAATAAACAAAATAAACTGGAAACTATATAAAAAAGTATTATGAGCTTAATGAGCAACCACACGGTACTTTTTTGTATGAATACAATAATAAATCATATTATACAAAATTAAGGTATTATGCATTGTGAATTGTACTTAAGAACAGGAATGATCTCAGTTTAACATTGTACCCCCCAATCGAACGCTCATTGTCGAATTTCAATATATAGTTCCTTATCTTCTTGTTTTCCATCGCCGTTTATTTTGCAAGTTTGCCAACCTCGTAAAAGTAAGCGGCAAATAATTTTATCTGTGAATTATTAAAAAGAAAATTCATAATCACGGTACACGAATGCCATTTCATTGATAGCAGCTTAGTATAAAGGTCAACTATACTAGTACAAAAACACACACACGTATTCTTGGCCTTGACATTATAGAGTAGATATAGTGAATATGATAAATATTAATGGTATATTAATGACAATAATTCATTTATAGTTTAAATTAGCTTTTGCTCGCGATTTCGCTCGCGTTAATGTAGATGCGTCGATCCCACAGGAATGATATTTTTTCTGGGTGAAGGGTGGTACTCTATGTCCTTTTCTGTACTCCTGGTAACGTGTATGCAAAACTTTATTATGATCGGTCGAGTAGTTAAGGCGTGAAAGCGTAACAAACAAATTCTATTTCGGATTTCTAATATTAGGAGAATAGATGAGTATACTAATTACTTATCAATAACTTAATTTTAAACTTAATTAATTATAAACTATATGTGTTTTATTTTATTTAAGTACATTAGACTTATATGCATTTCCTAATTTATGGATAAAACATTTGCAAATGTATTAAAACTTCTATTGTAGTCAATGAAATCTTTGTTTGAATAGATATCTAATCATCTTATTTTGTAATCTATGGGTAATACCTGTGTAAAAATTATTAATATATACATATATTAATATTAGTCGCGGTGGTCTAGTGATTTGACCGGTGAAATGTCAATCCAATATCTGCAGATTTCGGAATTCGTATACATTTATTAGTTAAATTGGTAACAATATCAGCTGACGGTGAAGGAAAACATCGTAAGGAAACCTAAAGCAGAGAAATGTTCTTATAGTACCCACGTACCGTATGTGGGAAAAATTTAGAACTATGGATTTCTCAAACTTTGAAACTGCCAAAGCGTCGTGAGCTGGCTTGGTGATTATGCCCAGACTTTCCTTCGTGAAGAGGCGTATGGGCCTGCAGTGGATCCTTTTATAGGCTGATGATGATGATGACATATATTAACATGTAAAAATAGCCACTGAAGTGTTTTAGTTTTATTTATTTCCTTATTTGACATTAAGATAAAGCATTACTTTATACATTTTACGAGACAAAACTTTTATATTAGATACTGCGTTAAGTAATATACAATATATATATATATATATATATATATATATATATCTATATATAATTAAAATAAATATTTATAAGTTTAATAAAACAATTAAAGTTGTATCACTTCACATTTGGTTTCACAATAATTTGAAACTGTGTATTAGCTGAATCAGGATGATAAAATATTTGTATCAGTCAAATACTATCATCACTGTAAATTCCCATTGCATAACATAAATGTTTATTACTTTATATTGAACTCCATATGACACAACTATAAACAACCGTTCGTATTAAAAACTATATATGACAAAGAAAATGTATTCTGAAAATAGAACTATTAATAAAAAGGTATAATGTAAAAAAATCCCTCTAACTAGAACAAGTATGTATCACGAGAAAGCCAATTATGTTTCTTTGGTGCTTTTAATCTTATAAGGTATAATAAATTAACATACTATGACAATTATAATCGATTGACAATAAGAATATAAATACTATTACGCTATGAACAGTTGTGGTCGCCAACTAGCGACGCGCCGTATCTATCTCAACCTTATACTCAAATAAAAAATCTCTTTAAAATACTAACCTAACACAAAACACTAAACAAGCGATCGAACACACCTCTAAGCAAGATCCGCCGATATTCATTATAATACTGCCTAGCAAATACCGAGGAGAAAGTTAATGGGTCATAGAGAATGGGCAATGGGAACCACTATACCAAGTTATCAGAATGTGAAACGATTCGCAGCCGAGCCGGAAACTAGAGCGAATGTTCTGCTAATCAGTCTGTTAATATCAAAGATGTTGTACTCGTAACCTCTATTTTTATATTTTTAAGTACTAGTTAAAATTTATTTTTAAGATAATTAAATAAAATGTAAAAATAAATGAAAACAATTTTAATATTTCAGCTATTTCATATTAGTCTAGGGACTAATGGACCGGGACCATTTTTGCTATTAATTACCATCTAGCTAATTTTCCGTGGGTACCCCAATTTTGGCAATGCTTTGGCAAGCTTAAGCATGGATAGCTAAATACAAAACTAGGTAATAGAGAAAAATGCAGAAGTGTATCAGGGTCGATTTTCACCCAACATAATATGTACATCAATCGAAATCAGAAAGAAAAAGCACATCTAATAGGTTTTTTTCAAGTGAAACTTCTTTAGAATCGTGATTTCACACCGGATGCAACGGAAAAACGACAGGTTAGAGACACAAATAAAAAAATGTGTAGGATGAAGCCGGCAAAGAATGAGACAGAAATATATTGAAGTGAAATAGTGAGCCAGAGCGAGAGAGCAAATGTCGGTGTGTATGTATATTGCACACTGTTTAATACTTGCTTGTATTTGAGCATTTAACGTGTGTTAGTATATGTGAAAAGTACGTGTACTACTGTACACTGTATGCGGCTGCGTATTACAGCTTTTTAGTAGAAGTCAGCGTGGTGTGTTATTATTTAACAGTGTTTGTGAGTATTTTTATATCTTGTTTTTTTAAACTGAAAATATGGAACTTGAGCAATAAATTATGTAACATATGTTAAATAAAATAAAAAAATATCTTTTAAAATTAATCAAAATACTTTCATTTTTAAACAAATACACTTTGTAATTATCCTACCCTTGTTATATATATTCATCTCACTCTTTTGTCGATTTACTGAAGTTTCACTTTTATTTAGTATGAGCTTCCGTTCCGGAATTTCACTTAATCTAAAAACGAATTATTCATAATTCGCTAAAGCTGCAAGTTACAGATTTTTCTCCGATTTATGATTTACTTAAATACGCAGTGGCAGTACTGCTCAGACCTACAGTGTCGCTAATAAGGATCAAATTATGATAAACAATCTCAAAGGGCAAGTTTTAAAAATATTGCTCGTATATTATTACAATAGGGGAAAGTATTAACAGTATTTTGATAGTAAGATTGCATACAAAACGACGCGAGCACCGCGTCACGGTAATAAAGTCGAGTCGGTGAGCTCACGCGGAAACGACGCATTTGGAAATCCCCAAGTTCACTGCGTTATTATCACAACAAGATAGGGGTTACATCTTTCACCGTTATTGATCAATAATACGTTAAAAAAAATGCAAGACATTTCGGGTTTGTAAATCCGATTGGTCGTACTGTAACTCATATAATATATATAATACTCATAGAATAAATCATATAACATACGGAACACATACTTATGTTTAAAAAAGTTCGCATATAAAATTAATAATAAACATGCCGCAAGGCACGTGCATTCGTAGTTTAAGAATAGTACGAAGACTAAGATAAATATAAAAAAGTGACACACGATTGCGACACAAAGAGAATCACTATAAACAACACGCCGCAAAATAAATACGTATTCGTAATTTCAAGATATGCTTATAACGTAATAATATGCTAGTAGTATTGGATTAGAAAAAAATCCCCCGTCCCAAGGTATTTTCATTTGTAATGCACATTAAGGTATTTTGTTATGTTGAACAACGTAATCATCTTCGTTTTTGTCATCATATTTTCAGTCATTACTCTGACGAAATCGGAGATTCCCGGCATTACGAGATTAAAACATTTACATCAATGAATAATCAGTTCTAGACTATAATATATTGCAAGAGAATAGCCGTGATTTCTACTATTGATATGTAATTACTTCATTACTAGCAATCGCTTCAACTTCGTACGCGTTATTTATATTATACATTGTATTAATGAATACAACTTTACAGCACTCGGGAATCATTTAGTTTGGTATTAGAAATGACCAGCTCAAAGTATCAAAAATATCAAAGTGTAACAATTACCCGCGCTTCAGCACGCGTTTTTCATGCGTTCATTATTACCGACGCGCTATTTTATTTTATAATTTCTAAAAGTATTACTGATAATATTAATAAGTTATCAATTTTGAGACGAAAACAACAAACAATACTTCCCATGTATAATATTTCACCGTAATCAGCCTGAAATTACAGTACATTTTAATTTTTGAAATTATTAATGCTATTTTTATAGCCTAGAATGTATCGTGTGTAAAGTATGATCAGAACAATGCTATGCTATATAGCGATTTCGCACGCGTTTTTTATGCGGTAATTATTTTCGACTTGTTACTTTATTAAATATGCCTTTATTTTAGTAAAACTACTAACTTTATGTATAGTTGATATTTTGGAATGAAATATTTTTAAGTTGTACAAGATTTCGTGAAAACCGTATTGTTTCTATTATTTTTTTTTTTGTAGATTTGTAAGAATATCACAGATAACCGACACCGGGAACCGTATTTCTTTTGAATTGTGGAATAACATACTTCCCGTGAACAAAATGTCAACAAAGTCGGTTGAAGATACAATTATATTGTTTTTTATTTAGTCATTTTTTAATAAAATCTAAAATTACTATTGATAATTGTAAATGTATCAATTTTTAAAGAACACATAAGTTTGGAGTGAAAAGTACAATTCTGATGTAGTATCAATTGAAGCATGACATAAAGTTTCCGTGTACAATACTTCGTAAAAATCAGCTTGAGGGCATACAAACTGACAGACACAACTTTTTTTAAAGTCGTACTCGTAGTTAGTGGTCTTTTTAACAATCACCGATTTGTGATCGGTTCCAAAGTAGTCCGATGAGGCTGTAAAGGTCTGTCAGGCCAATAGCGTACTAAGTTCGAAAAAAATAAATATCGGTTCCGGATGGGATCGGTTATGAGAGAGAAAATTGGATGTAGAGATAGAGGTACACATTTATTAACATAGATTTTCAGTTGAGGAAAAATGACTGACAATTCTTTAGGACCGATGACAGAAGACAATTCTATGGTTTTTAGAGTTTTTGACCGTTTGACGGTTCGTTTGTTTGTTCGTTTATTACGAGTACCACATACAAACAACTAATTTTGATGAGATTTAGTAAGGTAATAATTTATACATCGGAGATTAAGTTGTAACTGTGTAGTTAGATAATTGGTCATTTGATACGAATAACCTCTCCGCCGGGTTAAAGTCTAGCTACCGGAGAATACCAGAAGTTCTTGGCTATAGGTTTTAACTTGAAAATAATAAGTTGCAAGAGTTGTGTAAGACCGTGATAATATAATACTAACGCTTTTGGCCAGTTCTGACCACAGTGATTATTTTCGCTTTGGCATTGATGTGCTCTGATTGGCTTATATAGCTAATCTTTTTAAGAAACTGCTTGCACATAGCAAATACATAAAGCTCAAAAAATAACTTACGCTGGTGGTCTGGTTTTTAATTCCATACCGATCGTTTAAAGGTAACCGTTATGATGGTTCTTCCAAAGTTCATTATATAATACGTGTTTTTATGGGTTACTAGCTTTTGCTCACAGCTTTGCTCGCATTTATGACTATTTCAACCATCCGTCGGGATTTTTTCGGATGAAGATTAACCTATGTCCCGCCCGTACCCCTGACAACGTGTAAGCAAATTTTCACGATGAAATTAGTAGTTAACGCGTGAAACAGTAACGAACAAACATACTCACTTTTGCTTTAATACTATTTGTATGGAAGTATTGATTTATAGAGTTACATAGTAAATAGCAGTTTAGCTCGAAGTGTCACTTGTTCAATTGTAGCCACCTGAATACAATCCATTCGGTTATTTCAGCTCCATAGTAAATAATAACTACATATCGTCAAAAAACCTTTTTTTTAAAGGCAATTTTATTTATCGTTTATAAATAATGTCTACAGATTATTGCAAGTAGAGAGTTTACATCACAAGTAAAGAGACCCTTCCTGGAGAGGGGGGAGAGGGAGTCTTTAAAATACCACGCTTGGTCATAAGGAAGAGGAAGAAAATCGTATTTATGAATTACTACATGAAAACTAAACTAAAGGGTGCAATGTCAGGGACCTCCTCGTGGTGCACCCCGGGCAACGTCGGTCCTGTTGACCGGCGGCTGACTCCTGACCTGGATGTGGTACGTGCGCAGCGCATCCAGTACCGGGCTGGGGCGGATGAGGGCTCAATTTGAGCCCCAACGGCCCAGTCCCGGACAGCACCCGGCGGGGCTGGTGTTTTAACACTGGTCCCGGCGGGTGTACTGCAAACTAGACGTGTGAAGGTGTGAAGGATGAAGGCGAAATTTAAAAAGTTACTACCCCAGGAGGGTACCTCCCGCTCCGCGGGAGGAGAATCCCTCCCCAGGCCTTCTGGCCTGGGCAGCCCCTCGTTCTCTGGGGGGGGCAAAATTTCGCGACCGATATTGACAAGGACCCGAGAAGCACAAAGGACTACCGAGACTGCTGATAACACGAAGACCACGGCTACGCACTCAAGGACTACCGATTTGCCTAGCGATCAGGTGGAACTCCAGCCAGCACTGGAAACCCTCTTGGAGGGTAACAAGGCGAGCCCAGGTGAGATGCACACGGCAAGCGAGGGGGAGGAAGCACCACCCGCCAGCGCCAAGCCAGACCCTGCGCGACGGAGGTCGCGTTCCGCAGGGAGCCCGGGCGCTGAGGAACAGGTTGCGGGGCGTTGTACTCCCGTCGCCAAACCCAAAAAGAAGGGGCGAGGCAGGCCGGCAACAACAGGCCAGTTCGTCGGGTTGGCCCACGCGAAGGAGCTCGAAGAACGCCTGAAGAAGGAAGAGCTCCGACGCCAGGCGGAGGCCGAACTGGAGGCGCAGGCGGCGCGCACCCGGAAGGAGCGGACCGTAAAAAAGCCGATCGTGGTCCCGGACAACACAGGGGACCAGCCGACGGTGGACCTGCAAAAGAGGATTATGGCCGATGTCGACGTGGTCATCAACGTCGGCAAAAAGTCGGGCCATTTGCAGGGCCCCTTTATACAGGCATTAAACGAGGCGGCTGCATCCATAAAGGATGCAGTCGACGAAATGTGTGCCCGGAAGGCAAACGACGAGGTCAAGAAGTTGCAGGCGGCTTACCTCAAGCTGGAAGAGGCGCACCAGAGGCAGGAGAGCGAGCTCGCCGGAGTCCGCAGGGAAGTCGCGCGGTTGGAGGCGGAGCTCGAAAGGCGCAGCGCGCAACCTGTGGCCGCACGGGTCGCCCCGCTGGAGCCGCCGCCGACCCCGTCTCCAGAAAGGCTGGAGGACCTTCCTCCTCTCCCGCAGCGGCGCCAGGGGAGACCGCGGGAGCCCGCCATAAGGCCAGAGAAGCCGAAGCGGAAGCGGCCAAAGAAGAGGAAGAAGAAGGAAGGGCCCCAAAAAAGCAAGCCTACTCCCGGCAGCAGGCAAGCCCCAGAACCCGGACCAGTGGCCCAGGGATGGGTCCGGGTAGGAAAAGGGGGGAGGCCGGCAAAACCGGCCAAACCGAAGAAGGAGCAGGCCTCCAGGAGGGACAATATCCCGAATCTCCGCGCCCCGAAGACGTCAGCAGTGACGATAACGCTTAAGTCCGGGGCGCGGGAGGCGGGACTGTCCTACCTGGAGGTCCTGCAGCGAGTAAAGGCGGAAGTCAAGGTCACGGACCTTGGCATCGAAGGCATCCGGTGGCGCAAGGCCGCCAATGGTGGGTACTTGTTTGAGGTGCCCGGGGCCACCAGTGGCGCCAAAGCGGATGCCCTCGCCGCCAAGGTCCGGGAGGCGGTCCCCGAAGGGGTGGCAGTGTCCAGGCCCATCCGCTGTGCTAACGTGCGGATTTCGGGCCTGGACGAGGCCGTTACAGAGGAAGAGGTCATCGCCGCAGTCGCCAGAGCTGGAGACTGTCCACCGGAACAGATCAAGACGAACGGCGTCCACCCCGGTTTGAGGGGGCTGTGGGCGTCGGTAGTCACGTGTCCGGTGGCAGTGGCTAAGCGACTGGGCGATGGCCGACGAATTTTGGTTGGCTGGGTGTCGGCGCAGGCGCAGGTCCTGCCCCCCCGTCCCCTCAGGTGCTTCAGGTGCTTGAGGGAAGGTCACCTGGGGGGATCATGCTCTTCCGCAGTTGACTGCACCGACCTTTGTTTCCGGTGCAGTCAGCCGGGGCACAAGGCCGGCGGGTGTACGTCCCAGCAACACTGCGCAGTCTGCGCAGCGGCTGGGAAATCAGCCGGCCACAGAATGGGGAGCAGGGCCTGTGGGAGGCCTGCGCCGCCTGTGAGGCAGGCGAAAAGAAGGAGGGGGAGGAGGGGGAAAAAGCCCCAAGATCCCCCGGAGCCGTCAGGGGCCGTTGGGGCCAGGACGGCACTGCTGGAGGAAGTTGAGTGTCCCTAATGGCGGCACTCCGCTTCCTCCAGGGGAACCTCAACCACTGCGCCAGGGCCCAGGATCTTCTATTTCAAAGCATGGTGCAGTGGTTGATCCACGTCGCTGTGATGGCCGAGCCGTACTTCATCCCGCCCGGGGATAACTGGGCGGGTGACCTCAACGGCTCGGTGGCCTTAGTGTCCCAGGCCGCCGCCGGCTCCCCCCCCCTCTCTAACATCTTGAGGGGCCGGGGATACGTAGCGGCGCATCACAGCGGCGTAGTGGTAGTGGGGGTGTACGCACCCCCAAGCATGAGTCTCGCCGACTTCGAGGGATTCCTCGGGGACCTACAAAGCGTCGTAGGCCGCAGCCACCCTCGCCCCGTCCTAGTGCTCGGGGACTTCAATGCCAAGTCTACGGCTTGGGGTTCCCGGGCCACGAACGTCAGGGGTAGGGTGCTGGAGGAGTGGGCCATAACATCGGGCCTACTCCTCCTGAACAGGGGGTCCGTTAACACGTGCGTGCGACAGCAGGGCGGGTCGATAGTGGACCTAACGTTCGCTAGCCCTGCTCTAGCACGGCGTGTTCGGGGCTGGAGAGTCCTTGAGGGGGTGGAGACGTTGTCGGACCATCGTTACATACGGTTCGACGTCTTCACCCAGACCTCGGACGGACCAGCCCGTAGGACCCCCGTGGCGGAAGGACCACGTTGGGCACTGAAGCGCCTAAACATCGAGGCGCTTCAGGAGGCCGTCGTCGTGCAGGCCTGGGTGACAGGAGAGTTACCGGACAGGCCTGCCGACGTCGACCTGGAGGCGGAGTCACTCCGAGCGGACGTGACGAAAATCTGCGATGCGGCGATGCCCCGGATTAGGGGGCCGATCCCCGCCAAGCGTCAGGTGTACTGGTGGACCGCCGAAATCGCGCAGTTGCGCGTAGCGTGCACGGCGGTCCGTCGCCAGTACACCCGTCAGCGACGCAGGCGGGGCCACTCGCAGGTCGCGTCCGCAAGGGAGGCAGAGCTTTACGAAGGGTACAGAGCAGCCAGATTGGCGCTCCGTAGAGCTATCGAGCAGGGGAAGGCCCTTGCTCGGGAGGAGATGCTCGAGACCCTCAGCCGGGATCCGTGGGGGTGCCCGTACCGCGTAGTACGCGGGAAACTACGTCAGGGCGGCCCCCCGGTAACCCAGAGTCTCAAGCCAGATCTCCTCCACGAGATTCTGGCTGCTCTGTTCCCTTCCAGGACAGAGCATACGCCTCCCAGGATGGCTCCGCCCACGCCCAACGCGGCTGGCTGCGGCGAGGACGACGTGGTCCCCGAGGTGACCCGGGAAGAGTCGAGGGCGGCGGTGAAACGCCTCCAGGCGAAAAACACCGCCCCAGGACCCGACGGCATACCTGGCCGTATCTGGGTCCTGGCTTACGAGGCCCTCGAGCCCCGACTACTGCGGATCGTCACCGCATCGCTTCAGCAGAGCCGGTTTCCGACCATCTGGAAAACCGGCCGTTTGGTCCTGCTGAAGAAGGAGGGGCGCCCGGCGGACAGTCCGTCCGCCTACCGGCCCATAGTGCTGTTGGACGAGGCGGCAAAGCTCTGCGAGCGAATAATCGGTTGGAGTTACCTGTGTCGCATTGGCCGGGAGCCAACGCCAGGGTGCCACCACTGTGGCTGCGCAGCCGATAATGCGCAGCACACACTGGAGGAGTGTCCCGCCTGGGACGAGCCACGCCGCGAGCTCGTCGCGGCCATAGGCCTGGATCTCTCGCTCTCGACCGTCATCGTCAAGATGGTCGAGAGCGAGACCGGGTGGATCTCCGTCGCCTCATACTGCGAGGCAGTCATGCTCGCGAAGGAGGCGGCGGAGAGGGAGAGGGAGCAGACCACCAGGCTCCCCTCCCGCGGTCGACGAACACGGCGGCGACGGGTCGGCGACGACCTCATGCCGCCGTAAAAAGGGCCTGTGGGCGACGGGACGGGCGGGCACGTCTGTCACCCTGAGCAGCGTCAAACTGCACAGGCCCGCGTGGTAGAGGCGCTTGTGCCGAGCGACTCCCACAGTTCGTCGGGGGGGGGTCTAACACCCGCCCCCTCCGGAGGGGTCTACCACCTTGACCCCTCAGACCGCAGAAGGGGCCCCTGATGAGGGGCCGACACCTGTCGGGGAGCAGAAGTAATGCCATTGGCAGTTCCTGCTCCCCGGCCCAATAGGTGTGAGAGGCACCGTGGGGTTTTTAGTCCGTGGGAATCGGACATAACCCACCCCCCGCTGCCCGACGGGGTGGGTATCCGTTACGGATTTTCCCCACGTAAAAAAAAAAAAAAAACCAAGGGGAGGGGAAAGGAAAAAAACTTTTTTTAAAATCCACGCCGTCGAGGTCGGGTTAACAGTTAATCTAAAATAAAAGTAACCTAACTTATTCCTTATAAAATCAACTATCTGCTAGTAAACGTGAAGTCGAAATCGATCCGAGATTAGTCGAAATAGACGGACAACGATTTTTAAGAATTTTTTTGTCACAAGTAACGTATAGACTTTCATACCTATTTAGTAAAAAAGGTTAATGTTTTTTAATGTAAAGGTATTAATTTATTATTATCAACACTTACGCCTTCGATGTAATTGCGTACATTGAGCTTTTCATTTTGCGAGTGCGCCATGTCATCGCCCGCGCCCATCGGCAATAATAGCACGTTGCGTCCACTTGCCTCTTGCAATGTTATCGTTACTGGTATAGACCCACCTTCACGCGACATGTCTGGATCTGTCTACAAAACAACAAAACAATCTATCTCTTTATATACAAAAAAAAAATTATAGATTTAAAAATTGAATGTTAATACCCAATGAAACAGGCGAGAATCAGCTAGTTCAATATATAGCAAAGGTCACTGATTTCAACTATGACATTTGATAAGAAAGGCGTCTGTCTACCTTTCAGTTTGTAAAGCCTTGATTTAACTCAAAATTGTTTGACCGATTTTAATGTCATTTTATTAAAATAACATAAAATACATTTTTGAAATTGATATAACAATAACCAAAAATACTTTTGATTTTAATTAATATTATATCATACTTTTTCTCTTGTTATACACAGTGTTTTTACTTATAGTTGAGATTGATTCAAATAACCTAGTATGAACCTTACTCTAATGACTACTACTAACACTAGACATATTATTAATTATTCAAATACACTAAGTACACGAAATGTATCAATTTCGAATTATTATCTATATGAATAAAAATCAATGTCTAATGTAGGTAAGTTTAACACTTCAGAACGGCTGCATATACTATTTGACTAATTATTTTCTATTGTTGTGTTTACACTTGTTAGGACAAGGTTTGTATGAAAAAAAAAAAACAATTTTACAAAATCTCCGTATAAACAGTGTGAGTGAGTGACACAATTGATAGTGGGAAGATTTTCAAAATTAATGATAATTGTTCGATGTTCAGTTGGCATTCGATTCTATTACATGACGGTACAGGTTCCTTACTAACTTAGTCGTTTAGGAATGGTGTAACGTCTTTTTGCTCTATTTTAGACATATGGTGGTAGTATAAATTAACTTTAAATCTCTTGTAGATTTCTTAGTAAAAATCTGCATGACACTTTGGAATTTGCCACGGGGGCCATAGACTAAAATTAAAAAAATAATTATGGTACTGTAAAAGGAATTTTTGGTATCATTTTCTTCGTTAGCCCTCAGTAATAATAATAATAACAAGGAATAAGTTTGGAGATAAAGATTGTTCCAATTACCTGGTAAATAAGTTTAGTGGCGCGTGCTGCTGCCTGGTAGTGAGGATGATCTGGGTTTTCAGTCCAAGCGCGTCCACTTTGCGCCGTTATACGCATTTTATTTGGAGAACCTCGTTCGGTCCACTAAGCAATACATTAACTATTATTAATATAATCATTACATCAGCCTAAAGAGAGCCACTGTAGAGTCACAGCCTTATTCCCGAAGGAATATTGGGCATAAACACCATGCCAGCCCACGACATATCGGTGATTTCAAAGTCAGAGAAATCCCAAATATTTTTCCAATACGGTGGTACTACAAGAACATTTCTCAGGTTCAAGTTTCGTCACGATGGTTTCCTTCAGCATCAGTCGATATTGTTACCAATTTAAATTAGTGAAAGTGCGGGAGTTCCCAAAAATTCGATGGTACATGCAGGGGTGAGAACATGAGGATATCGGATTGATATATTCCACCGGTCGAACCACTCGACCATCACGATATACATATATATGTCTAATATAAATAAAAAAATATTCTACTATGTTAGTGACGTCACAAAAATAACTCTTATTGGAGTCTAATGTTTACTAATATATTTAAAGCTAGTACAATTTTGAAAAAAAAAACATTAATTCAGTTGATCTACCTCTCCATAAATATAATTAAAAGCATACTTCAAATTCTCTCAATTATGATCCATGATACAGAGTCAATATACACGGATGCTTGGTGCAATTAAATTGATACTATTCTTCTGTGATAACCAAAGGAGATAAGACTGGTCCATCATGATCTTCCACTGCATTCTCCGTTATATATATTTCGATGTTTTTGTCCATATTAAATTTAATGTAAAATATAAATGAACTAGACTGAGAGAAAGATATAAAGGTCTCACTTAAAAAAATATATAATCACCAATAAATACTATATTATTTTGTTAAATGTTGATTAAGAATGATTATTCTTGGCTAGTTCTATAACAAAAACATTAAATAATCCAAACTCGTAACTTCAATTTTACAATATTTGACCACATAAAGACCACTTAGGTACATAATGAAAAGCCCATATTTATTCGATATACGTATACATCAAATAATGAATTGTTTTTTTTTGCTTTTATCTTATCATTGATAATAATATATATAAATTTTATACAATCGATCAAAAAACCAACAGTTCTAAATTATTATGACATCAATGCAATAAAATATCTGTAATATTAAGAGTAAGTAAGTAATTAAGAGTTTGAATAGGGAATAATTATCAATGCAAAGCTTTATAAAAATTAATGAATACTGCAAAAGAGCCAAAAGCGATGGTCAAAGGCTAATTATTTGCTAATAAAAAAAAATTAAACAACTCCCAAGATAAAGCTAAACTTCTCCGATGAAAATATAATTGAAGATAATATTTTATACCATACATCACACTACTATTTTCACTTCATAACATTCCTATTTACTTACTTTACATCAATACTCGATAAAAAAAACTATATTGTAAGTAGTTTTTATATAAATTAAATATATTGACAGTGAAACAGTTAATTGTCTCACGAATTATTATTTATAGTCTTTGGATGTTAAAGAATTAGCTTTCCCACTGTTGATATAATTTTTTAAATATACATATACCTTTTTGTTAATATAATCAAATACAAGTTGTTCGACTTCCTGAGGCTCCTGATTCGGCACGATCCTTATGGAGAACTTTCCGATTACTTTTCCTGGAACAACAGTTTTTGCACCAGGTTGGAAAGCAGCACCTATTGGAAAAAAATAGAATTTATTAATTATCCTGAAAATAATGCCATAGTTTTCTTATATCAGAAAGATTTTTGTACACGATAAAGTGACTCATGTAAGTATAATTAAATGTATATATAAAATTAAATTTCTAAAAAATATATTAGAAATGTTAAGACACTAAAAATATACTACTAAAATAACAAGGCAATTAAATATAGTTGCGGTATGAAGTGAACTAACTGAACAATATTTAAGACTACACTATATTACAATATAATTATTTATTATTATTATATATTACATGAAATTTAATATTAATGAATAAATATTGTCAATCCCAATACAATGATTCGATGCAATGATAGTGCAGTGAAAGCGAAGGAAAACATCATGATGAAACCACAAGATAAGGACGAAGTGCATGTATAGTAAAAACAGTACAGCAAAGCACAGCACAACACAACACAACGCAGCACCGCACAGCACAACACAACACAACATAATATAATACAACATCATATAATAGACAAAAATATTTGTACCATATTTTTGTGAATATTCCTAAATTCCCCTAAATCTGTTTGTTCGAAATAATTAATGTTCCTTTTCTAGTTTATTTCATGCTAGATGGTGTGATCTTAATAATATTATAACGAAATACATGACTAATATTTAGAATTAATTTTTGATCTCATTTTTTCTCATTAAAAAAAATACAAAGCGTTTTCTCGTATTTCCACGCAGTCATGCTTTTAACTAGAATTAACTTACTGTCAGTGTTTTTTTAGCATTCTCGTTTGGAAATTAAATTTTTTAAATTCACATAAGTAAAAAAACAACTGCGTAACCGCAATGTTATTCTGATATTTTTATCATAGTAAAGGTATTTAATAAAACAATCTGTAAAAATATGTAATAAAACAATGAAATGAACAATGAACACACACCTTCAATACCGTGAAGTGACAGACTTGGATATCTCCAGCGATGCATCAGTAACTGTTCTTTGACACCATTGTGAGCTAGTTTGTGCGCGCCGATGGACTTCCTACATAATTAAACAACAGAGAAATGAAAGTATAATATATACGCTGTACTAAAACTTCAGAACTTGTTGACTACAAACTAATAAAACATTATATATCGTTACTCAATTAACTTAACTAGTGGCCGTACAGTAGTCGAAATTGGACCATCATTAATTAATTTTTCAATTTTCGATATTAAGGGAGAAAAACGAACATTTCCGATTTTTACTAAACAAAAAAATGAATAAAGAAAAATCTGTTGAGAAATAAAGGAGAAAAATGTTCTTAACTGTTTTGTATCTGTCTATTTATATACAAATACTAAAACGGAACTTGATTAAATATATCGAAATTCGCAATATCGCATAAAGTAGCCCTATTAGACATTATTCAGATTGTTCTACCAATATAATATTTATGCATTAACTTTTACTGCTACACCACGCTGTCTCGATTCGACATTCATTTAAGTTTTTTTTTTTTATTGAACACAATTGTTTTCGACTTTCGTTACATAATAAGAAATTATAATATTATAGAAATAAGGGAGTAATATTAAAATACAGAATATTTGTAACAAATTTTAATACATTTAAAATCGATGATATATCATAACGGCAAATATTTCTAATTTCTGTGTGGAAAATATGGTTGCAGTGACATCTCTTCAAAATTATGTTTCAGCATCAACAAGCCAGTTTTTCTATATCAGAATTCGTGTTGACAAAGAACTAAGCTCAATGTTTCACTAAAATTCTAGTTCCTTATTAAAATGGTGGCCACCAATTACCTTTGTTATGACAATATCAATACGGCAACAAAAAAAAACTATTTTTTGTTATATTTAATTATGTTAGGACTTTATTGTTTTACATTTTGTTTACGTAACTTGAACCTAACATACTAATTTCTTTTCTACCAAAATAGTATTTATTGTACATAAAAAGTACATAGTACTCTTAGTATATGTAACCCGATCATTCTTTAGTAGAATTATTAATGTCGACAATTATTCTATGATGTTCAATCATCTATTACATCATCATCATCATCTGCCTGTAAAAGACCCAATGCCCGCCATAAGCCTTTCCCCGAATGAAGGTATGCGCATAATCACCACACCAGCCCACGACGTATTGGCGTTCTCAAACTCTGAGAACTCCACAGTTCTATATTTTTACAACATACGATGATACTACATTTCTCAGATTCAGGTTTCCTCACGATGTTTTCCTTCACCGTAAGCCGATAATGTTACAAATTTAAATTAGTAATTGTATGCGAATTCCGATAAATTCGTTGGTACATACACGCCGGGGTTCGAACCCGCGGACATCGGATTGATATTCCACCGGTCAAACCACTAGACCACCATGACTTTATGATAGATTTTAAATCAAAATTTCATTTTGAAGTGGTAGTCTATATTTATAGAAGTCATTAAGAATATTCTAAATTATAATATATTACCATAACTCGACAAAATATACCCGGAAAGTACAATTTAACTAGCCATATTAAAATCATAGGTGATCAAAACAATATTATGAAATCAGCCTTGACTTAACTGATTAAATTCGAATGATAAATATTTTATATACCAAGAGCACATTATCCATTACGTTAAATATTTGTGATTTATTACTTTTTTTTGTGACTATCCAAAATAACAAGAGTTACAGGGAAACTATTTGAAGACTCACGTAGGCATTGTTTACGAGAACATTTTTAGCATTGATAAAGGACTGGACTTATGAGTCCTTGGGGTCAATAAGATAAGACTCAACAGATTCGCCATTTCGCACTACTACACTCTGTAGAACAACAGAGGAGACAATGGTCAGAGTGCAGAGCATCTAAATAATATAATTGAATACAAAAGTTATAAATTAACTTATGTATGTACCTTGAAAAGCAGATTTTGTTTTATATTCAAAAACTAGCTATCACACGCGACCTACACCGCATGAAATTTATCAAAAAAAATGTTGTATACTGTATACTTGTGTGTGGGACGGACGCGGTCCTGGCCACTGGTTCTTTACACTTGCACGCTATCCTATTATTTTTTTAACATAGATGTAGCTTAAGTTTCTCCTTATAAATTTAGCTATCTACGAGGGGAAGTCCCGTCAAAATCGGTCCAACCGTTTCGGAGATTTACCGGAATAAGCAAACAGACAAATTTTTTTAAACCGGTTTTTGTTATACGCCTTGTATATATTTTAATTTTCATTTCGTAAAAGGCTCTTCTTTGGACATGATAAATGTACACTTCAATTTTATTTATATATATATATGCATAAATAAATATGAAGACATTATTTCACGTATGGCCAATTAATTACAAACTGATCAGAATTTATATAATCACCTGTAAGCTTCAGGATCAAAATCAATTGTTGTGTAAAGTTTCTTCTCGTTCTCAGTAAGAGGTGCGACAGACTTGTATATATCAGTAATCAAGATCCTCCCGTCTTTATCAACCAGTTGATTCATTAGGTAGATTAGATCGGACATGGCTGTAAAAAATTATTATTATATACATTATATGATTTGTACTAATATTATAAAGAGAGAGAACGGATTTTGTATGGAGGATGTAATCTCAAAGGTACACTATTCCAGATGGGCATACGCTATCTATTATGTTAATATATATTTAAATCACAAAATAATGACGATATTTGCCAGTGAAGTTGGAAAAAGTAATGCCTTTTCCGAGCTTCTACGGCGCGTGCTGCGCTATAAGGTAAACCTGAATGAAAAAAGTGCATGGTTCAAATGATCCATATAACAGAATCAATAAAAGAGTCACCGCCGGCATATATACTAAGAAATATTACAATAACCATTTGAATCGAAAAAAAATTGTTCAAATATAATTTATTATTCACGAAGGTGATTACCCGATATTGTGATAAACTATATCTAAAATAATACTTTTATCATTTAGAATATTTATTGTACATCATGTTCGCTCATTATATTGTATAGGTAAAATTAATATTTTAGAAGTATCGCAAAATAAAAACTGCGAAAAACCGCGAATACATATTCCCCGTGTTCCCATGACCATTACAGATATACTTTAAAAATTTAAGCGATTACAGTTCTATCAATAGATCACGAGGTCATACATACAAATATATTGAATTTAATTTATGAGAAGATTGCTTTACCCGTGGTCAATTATATGTTGGTCTCTCTGGATTAAGAAAGAAAAAGAACCGGTATACAACGGAATTCTAAAGTAAATTATCACCTTCATCCACCCGTTATAACCAACTGATGAACATTCTCCCCTCTTTTTAAATAAAGTAATAAATGTTAAATTAAAAGAAGTCATTGATTAAAATATTTTTTTCGAACTGACTACACTGTTGACCTGGCAAGGCCTTTACAGTTTCACCGGACTACTGATTAAAGCAACATACCTCCGTCTATGTACTTAAGTTACATAGTTGTTTATCTATGTCCATAGTTGATCGTAAATTGCAAAGTACAGTTGATTAGAAAATTTAGCACATGCCATTTGTTGCGAGGAATAGTAAATAATCTCAAAAAACAAGAGGATCAGTAGAACAGTTTATCATCTAGAATATTTCCTATACCTCATATTCACTCATTACACTATATCATTGAAATTAATATTTTGAAAGTTATCGCAAAATAAAAGCGGTGCGCCGACAGGATGTGGCGGGGAGATACATATTCCCCGCATTCCCATGATCGCTACAAACATACATTTCAATTTAAGCGATTACACCTCCTAATAAACATTTATTTTGCTATCACTACCAGCAAATCACAAGGTCAGACATACAAATATATTGAACTTAATTTATGTGAAGATTGCTATACCTATATTCAATTATACGTTGGTCTCTCCAGATCAAGTAATGTGGAGAACAAATTCATTTTAAAACCATAAAGCAACGCGAAAGAAAACTATTACAACGAAATTTTAAAATAAATATCATCATAGTTAATCCGTTATCACCTACTAATAAGCATTGTTCCCTCCTTTTTTAATAAATATATAAAAAAAGTGATTTAAAAAAATATACACCTCCACCTAAGTACTTAAGATAAACTGCTTAACTCGGGCATAGTTGATCGGAGATTACGTAAGTACAGGTTCATAGAAAATTAAACACAAGCAAAATATTACAAGTAATAATAATCTCGATAAACAAAATATGATTCGTTTCAATACTACTCTCTACTTTTATATGTGTTGTCATCTATATATCTTCTTCTATATATAAATAGTCAGAGGAAAACAGTTAACACGTTCCGTGGCACATGTGTAAGCTTGATCTTCAGGACGCGTGGCACAGAACGTGTTAAGAACACTTCCCGCCTCTGTTTCTCAGCCGACTTCCTTAAATTGTATATTACTAATGATACATTTCCTTTCAGTCATTTAGTTAACTATAAATAACCCTCTTATTGAAAATCTATTGCATAATTACATCTCAGAATAATCACCCTCTTGAAATAGCGATGTTTAAGCATACTACAAATACTCAAGGAATAATAAAAAAGAAATGAACTATTTTTACAAGAGACATAAATGAATTGAAATTCAAACGGCGATTGGCATTCTTGATATATTACTTCTAATAAATGAAAACTAAAAATATTAAACAATAAATGTAATGCACTTCTAATTTTTATCTAATATACATTCGTTATATAAAATACAAAAAGCATATCATAGGAACAGATAAACGTGTTTCTAACCAAACAAGTGCAGTAATCACACATTCTTTGATTAAGTTATCATGTTATTATCACAATAAGGAATGAATTATATATAAAGTATTAAATATTATCTGGTCTGATAAATGAATGTGGCAATCATACCTTCATGTACAGTGCCACCAAAGACGCCACTATGAAGATCCATTTTCGCACATTCCACCTCCAAGAAATAATAACTAATACCACGCAAACCATATGTAATGCATGGTTTGGTTGTTCCCAGCCAATAATTATCAGATATGCATACATAATCAACATTGTCAAAATATCCTTCTGGTTTCAATTTGTCCATTAGCAGACTATCAAGTCCTTCTGATCCAGATTCCTCCATACATTCCAAAATAAATTTCAGATTGACAGGCAACTGCAAATATTATTATCAATAATATAAATAAATATGATCATCTAATATCTATATATATAAATTCCCTTGTGTACATATGTTCACAAGGATTATGAACAATATGGCCAATTACCAATTTTTTTTGTACTTATGGAGTCATCTCAATAGTTCTTATTTATTTATGATTCTTAAATAATTACACTTGCTAGATGGCATTATTGTCGAAATCTCTCATAATCTATTGTTATTCTCAGATAAAAAAAAAACAATACTACATTTTAATTATTCCAGCCCCTCTCAATATATATTTTTTTCATATTCAAGAAAAGATATTGTCTGCCTACCGAATAATACGCAAGCATATTATAAAGGCGAAATTTGGAGGAAATATTTCTAAATGCATTGTGTAATGTCACGTAAATTGTATCAAAATTAAATACATTATACAAAATTTCTACCGCACCTCTTCACCGACTCCTTTGTAGGCATTAATAGCGTGAACCCATCCAAGGACTGGACCTTTGTCATCAGTAGAACCACGACCAAACAACTTATTATCTTTTTCCACCAATTCAAATGGTTCTGTATTCCACCCATCAGACTTCAGTGCAGGTTGTACATCTAAATGACCATATACACATATTGTGTTTTTCTTTGGGTCCTTAAAATAAATAGATATAAATAGGCATATCAAGGGTATAAAAGTATAAATTGTATAAATATTGTGTTCAATGGTTACATACTCATACAAGTTTGTGATTGCCCAAAAGATAGCAAAAGTGTTTGTATTTGCCAGTATTATTAAGTAAAGAGAGCAATGGAATATTAATAAACATAAAGAGTGAACCTTAGAAATTTTATTTAGTATATAACAAAGCTATGTGTAATGTGTTCAAGAGTACCAAATCTATTTTTATTATAACTCCCTTACAAGATTTGTTTGCTATCTATTTCTAAAAGAATGATACTTGTGTGAAACTCTTACAAATATACTAATTTATTAATTTTATCAAAGAAAATCACCATTCAAGCCACCATGAATCTAAGAATAGGATTTATTATAAACATCATTAATGAGAATTAGTTAAAGGGAAGGATGGTTTTATTTCAAATTGGAGCTAAAATTTTATAAACTATTTTTATATACACTAATTTCTTTCCCTAGATTTATTTGTGAAGTATACTTTGATTTCCTTACTTCAACTGCATTAATTAGTTTATTTTAAATGTATTCAATTGGCCATTTAATTGGCAAGTATCAAAAAAGTTTATATATTTTATTTCCACATTTTTAATAACATGTAAAAAATTAAATCTGTGAGTTATCTTTAAAAGATTATGTCTCACAACAAAATTTAATTTCACATTTAATAATATTTAATTTTGCATACAACCATTTATAACCAGTTTTCTCATAAATAATATTATAGAAAAACATCATAATGAATATGAGAAAAACAAGTGTGTATTGTAAATATAAGCACTTAGTAACATTTTCCTTAAAGGAGAAATACAAGTGGTTTTGATACATGTCCATACAATGATAATGCTGTACAGCTAAATGCAATGTTATCATAGACAGATGATTCATTTACCACACATATGCTTATATATTATATCCTGTTTCACATGTTAACAATCATGATCAATAACATATATTTGTAGTACTATTTTGATTAAGAGATACAAATATATCATAATTATTTGTTACTTTTGTGTTGAAATGCATTGCAAGAAAACATAAAACGCATTCATAATGTCTAAAATCAACTTTGAATTAACTAAACAAAATACATTACATTGTTGATTGTATCAGGTTAAACTCATAGAGGTTAGTTAATTAATGAACTTCAAATTATCATAAAACAGAATATATTTCTTTGTTGCAATAATGGCAATGTCTACTCAAAGATATAATAATTATCAGTTATTGAGTATTTTTGAATATGATATTTGGATTCTGAAATTATAATATAATAAATGATTACTGAAAATGCAATAATAAATTCTTAAGTATAGTCCATGTCAAACTTTTTGACCGCTCTGTATAGAGATTTAAGTTCGGTTTTTCGTCTAGTAAGGTCAAGAAGTTAAGACAAAACAAAGTCTAAATATATTTAAAGGAATTTAAAATAGGTGTTAATTAATCTTTAAGTTGTCTAGGTATTATGCACACAATATAATAGTTTTGAATTAATTATGATGGAAGTAGATATTTGTCTATTATATTAAGTAGTAGGGATTTGTTAGTATAACTACAACATTGCAAGTTTAAAAAGATCTTTGAAATTAAAATATGACTCTCATTCTGTTGTCTTGTAAACACTTTGACAACTTATTTACAAAAACCTGTTTATTTTAATTAAACATACATTTAAATACAAATGAGATATATTTGCAAAGGATTATACATAAAAGCTTGAGTGTGCTCCTGCATCTACTTTTTTGCGGACCTCTGATACTAAAATTAATGTTCTGCACATCTACTTCAAAGAGGTCAAAAAGTTTAACATGGACTATAACATCAAAATATGTAATTAAATCAAATGTTATGGTGCAGTGATAATAAGTGCTACTATTAAGCTGAAAGGTTACAGGTTTAATCTCTGCACTTGTCCAACTTTTATATGTGGTGAACTTAATTGTCCATTCTGTATGTTTGTTTTCTATGCTTTCAGCTGCTAGTGGCTTATGTTTTCAATTACAAAAAACTTTTTATCCCCAAGATATGATAATTGTAAAACTTGTTAACATTAACATTTACCTTTAGGGGTGTATTGCTGATACAGTTTTTTAGATCTTTGAGTATAAATTTATTATCTCTTTAAAACTCTTTTTATTTTAACACACGTCAAAATTATAAGAGTAAAATGAATACTTACATTGCCCAAAACGCCTACTAAAACGGGCGGCAATTTAATTTCTTTACCATCTATTGTCTGAAATCCAACATCTCTAAGCTCCGTGCTAGCGCCTACTTCTTTTAGTTTATCCTGCATCCAATGAACCATGCGTACACAATCATCTCGATATTTAGCATCACTGGAAACCGAAGGAATTGCAACCGCCTCTTTTAGGAGATCTTTGTACGACTGTGCATTCTGATCCACAAACTTAAAGATTTGAGATAACATTTTTTCAGAAGCCATTTTTTTCGGGCTTTCTTTTGGTGTCGTCGAAAATGGTTGATGAAATCGTCGGGAATGACTATTATTTATTACACAGGCTCTCACACCAAACAATCTTATATCATTACTTGTGAATATTCTGACGGTAACGTTTATAAACGAAATCATTGTCAAAACGTCAATGTCACTTTGACATTGTAATTAACCATAAAATTTAGATAGATAAGAAAAATAATATCACAAACTATCATCTTCCCTATATGATATCCTTCCTGCTAATATTCCCCGTCCTACTAATATTAATACATTGCTTACATATGTTTATTCTGCTTTTATTGAAACATTTACTGCTTTCATTTATCGTAATAATATAAAACTGTAATGTCATCTATGTTTTTATATGTTATATATAACTATGCTATGTATTTGTATCTATACTTGCAACATACGATTATATATTATCTCTGTGGTACCCATATCTCAATATTACACTTCTGTGATTGTTCTGTGTCGTGCCATTTTGGATTATTCTACTGTATACTGAATATTTGGCAATTAAGTTTAAACCGTGTATTTGTCACACTTGACACTGGCGAAATTGCCTACATAGGCAGAGGCCATACGGAAAAAAAAGAAAAATAAGAGACAAATAGAGGCAACAACGAATGAAAATATTTCAATATGGTGTTGACCATAGATTAGAATAGTATACTGGAGAATGGTATTGTACTGTATACGGTATACTGGTGTTGACTACGCCTATGGCAAGGTAGGTAATGAGTACACATCTCCTACTAAAGCGAATCTAGCGGAAATTTAAATATTGAATATTTAAAAGAAACTTTTTTTCATTTTTTATTCCATTATTGTACGATATTTTCTATCTGTTTGATATTTCTTTCAAATACTCTATATCTAACTATATAATAAACATTAAACAAATAAGAACAAAACTTCACTATGTATTTCAAATTTATTATTTTAGCAGAGGTTAAATTAGTTCATTCTCAAAACAATATACATTAATGAAGCTTAAAATAAATTAAGAATAAGTAATTAAACACAATGCACAAATTTTGATATAAATAACCAAATCTTATACGTTATACGAATTATATAATGTCGTTTCATTTAATTACACAGTAAATTGAATATCACTATATTACATGTTATTGCTGACATTTAAGTATAAAAATAGCAAAGTTTTAAAATATTTTTAACATAAACATGGTCATTAACATTGTTTACACATTGGAGTTTGTACAAAGATTACAGATTATAATTTATATGATCACTTTTGAACGGTAGTCTTGATGGGGAATAACTTCAATTAACAGTTGACTGTCCTCAGTATTCTAAAACAATAGAAAATAGTATCTTTAATTTATATCTACTAATATATGTTGCTCAACGCCGAGTTCATTGTTTAGTCGTTTTTCGTGCCAACGTCTTTACCTTTACCTCAATAATAGCTCAAATATTCATCCATACTATAAAAGATATTACAGACTAATATGCGAGGTTGCGAGTGCCTTAATTTAACTAAACTGGTTCACATTAAGCCACATGGTCGACAGTTTTCAAGTATCGTAAACGTAAATAGTAATATTATCCAGATAGACAGTATTATAGTAAGTTTGCACTATTAGTGCATCCATTACACCAACTGTGTTTATGTCGATTCTAAGTTAATTAGTTTTATACACTTTAGTGTTTTTAATTGATTCTGATAACTGCTTTTTTACTAATTAAAATTATACCCTAATAATAAAAGGGTTATTCATAAAATATATTCGCACTTTAAGGGGTGGAGCGCGTGTCGCTTACTGTGACTCGTAAAGAATCGAGACATTCGCAGCTCATCAAACAATTTATCTGTCGATTTTTTTTGTTATGATAGGAAGTTCTTTGATTCGTATTTGTAAAATTGAAAAAAAATTTAAGAACATATTTGTACATGTACGAAGGATACCTATCACTCGTGTCGCAGTATTTTTAGGGTATTAAAAGGTAAAATTTTGCGTTACGTATTTCATGAACGCCTCCCTACAACAAAATGAAACTTTACTGTTTAATACAAAAACTAAGTACAATACTCACCCTGCAGCAGGTTCATCAACAACGATAGAACCAGTCGACAGGTTAAATATGATATGGGCATTTCGGTGCAACCAATAGGTTAACAATGTCACGATGAGGGTGGTTAGAACACCTGTGATCGCGGCGAGTTTAGCTCCACCCCCGCCCGCGGTCACGAACACACGCGCCCACATCGCTTGCCACACCGACTCCGTCCATGTTGAATATACTCCCGACGTCAAATTGTAACCTTTAAAAGAAGAACATAATTATAGAGATTACATTACTTTATCAATAAGATTACTTAAGCCATTCAAAATTTTATATTTACCCGATATAATAAATGCAGGGCTGACAGCTTGACTAAAGTTCATCGTAGTTTGAATACAGACACCACTGTTATTCCAACCCCTCAACCAGTATGTCGAGAATCCCTAATAAATATTAAATAAATGTAAGAATCGTGAAATATTTGTTGAATTTATTCTCTAGGAATATCATCATAAAAATAATGGAAGGCATACATTATATTCCAATGTAAGAGTGAACAATTTGCCAAAAAAGAGATACTAAGCTTAGAAGGGCACTAATTCCCAAGTCCACGTCAGAACACACTTATAGGTACAGCCTTGACAATCTTTTAAGTCACTCTGAGTATAGCCATATTTTTATGTTTGCGCATAATATGACTATATTTAGTTCAGTATATACGTAAAAATATTACTGTAGAAATAGCAAATTTGTTACCATTTGTTTATACTTAAGGTGTCTCGATGTTATAATTATGACACGTGATATAATACGTATTTATACGTAAAGCTTTGTTCTGCACAAACAGTTTGTATCTTCAGAGTCGTCAAAAAGTTCAGTGAGGACTGTACTTGGTGACAGATTTTGATGTAAAAGGTCGCGGACAGTTAGATTGGTATTGATTACTTTTTTAATTGACCAAACTAATGGAATATTCGTGAAGATATTTGAACTGGTATGTTGTTGGATAAGTCATACTTACCTTTTATAAAAAAAAAATAATGGAGCTGTTTTAACCAATATGGTGTTATTCTATGTCTAATAAATACTTTCATCATCTAAGATATTTAACAAAATAAGTTTGATAGTTATGCTCCTATATGTCATATAAAAAAGCAATTAGTTTGACAGATCCGATCGGGCCTCACACGGGTACCTATAGATTTCCTAGTTACTGCACCACCCGGTCGAAGCCGGGGCGGGTCACTAGTATTAACAAAAGACGAGTTTAGATGTAGTACTAACGGGATCCTTGTTCGCAGTGCAATTTGTCTGGTTAACGTCGAGATGCGTTCCCGTGAGTAACGCGAGCAGATGTCCCGCGAAGACGGGCGCGGTGGTCGCCATTGCGGCCACGCCCACGTACAGCGGTGCCGGTTCCGCAGGCAGCTGTTCGTCTGCGTCCGCATTCTCTACGTACTCCGCCGCCAGCAGCAAGCGGCAAGCTTGACTCCGAAGCAAACAATACAACATTTCGTCTACCTATAATAAAAAAATTGTACAAATATATATTAAGTCATGTAAATTAAAAGTCACTATTGTGTGTATCAGGCACGTATATAGAGGGGGAAATAGTTGGGATTTGTAGAAGACTGACGTTATATAAAATAAACGGGATCATAAGCACTCTGAACATGGAGTTCACATAGTCGTTTCAATTTTTGTGTCCGCCCGAACCAAAAATATGGATACGTGCCTGGTGTGTATTAGTTTAATTTAATATCCGCTTATCACATTTGGATAGCTAGAGGTTAATTAAAATACTGTAATTAAATGGCAAGAGTTTGCGCGCTTGAAAATGGTGCATGACTGCTTAGACTTTATTTTTTAAAGTTATTTTTTTGAACTGACTCTCCTCTTTTGGCCTGATGAACCTTCCCAGCTTTGCCGGGCTTTTTGGGCGAGCGCTTAGAGCACTCAGCAGTATGGCAACTAGCTCAAGGGTGCCAAAGTGGCCGAACCTCGGCTTGAGCTGTTACCTTGAATACAACATCGCGTGCCTATCTAAGCTAAGCAAGCTAGCGAAACTAATCATACATGTTCGTGTTAATGAAGCACACATGTATAACGCCTTAGCAACACGTACATGTTTTTCAGATATGGCAGTTTAGCTAAAACAAATTAACCTATATCGAAAAAATTAGCCCTTCCACTATATGTGTATGCCTCGAGTCGAAGCACACACGGCCTTTTATGGCACTCATAAGCTATATACTACAAGACCCAAACACACACCTATACATACATACACATACACACAAATACATACCTACCTTACGTTTAACGCGTAACGAAAATTTTACCATATCCTGTCATAAGAAGTTTTACTTAATAAAAACGGACCATTTCCATTTTTTTTGTTGATAACAACACTAAAACTCGTCAAAAGCATAAAAGTAATACAGGAAAATAAAGAAAATCGATTGATAAATAGACGAGAAAAAGGTAGGTATTTGAATATTTTGTCCTTGCCTATTACATATAGATAAATAATATTATTCTTACCAAATGTGCCGATGCTGTAAAATTCCCAGTGTATTGTTTACCAGTAATCCTCTGAAACAGGGTTCTAGCCAATACTGTCGCTAATCGAGATACTTTCACTTGAATATCACTTTCTTTCATGGTACCATTTGCTATGAGTTCAGCAGTTGATACAACTGAAAAATGTATATACTTATTTTGATTTATGTCAAAATATAAATGACTAAGTAATAAAACAAATATTTATGGGAAATTATATTGGAATTAGAAGAATAAGTTATTTATTGGTATTGTGATTATGTGTTTGTTGAAAATAATATCTGAAACTATGGAAAGTTGTTTCTCTGATAGACCGATATTTTCTCAATGTTAAATTAACATTAATTATATCCATTTCAATGAACCCCATTTTTTAAGAAGTGGATCCGAGTTAGGATCTAGGCTACATATCTAAGTAATAAGGAATTAAACAGATAGTTCGAAGAGTGAAGACACCAGCTTGTTGATACATCATTTTATTATATCAAAGAGTCTGCAACGCGCATGCGATACCTGCCGGTGTTGCAAACGTCCATAGCCTGCGGTGACCGCTTACTATCAGGTGGCCCGCACGTTTGTTTGCCACAATCTATATATTGTTACGCTAATCTGTGTTTCAAGATAACATATTTACATTACATATTATAGAACAATCTAGAAATGTAAATTTACTCACATGTCCCATCATTGCCAATACTAATATTGCGGTATACAAAACCAATCTTCTCAAAATCGTCCAATGCAGAGTTATAAAACAGGTTTGTGAACGTTTCTTTATGGTCCACTATTAATAGTTCAGAGAACTGACCACTGCTAGTTTCGTTTTTGAGAATGTTTCTGAAGGAATGTAAAGACGAAGGTGGTAAATTTTCAGTGAACTCTGGCGATACTGTTATATTGTATGGAACAGCATAAGCATACATTTCATCTAAAAATTCTGTTACATTCTGAAAATTTTGTACAAGATATAGAAACATTGTATAACATTAGTATCTCTACATTACGCATATATATGTAAAAAATTGTATCATTACTTTTAATTTAAAATCAACTGTTTCGATTACTGATCGGTGGTTATATAGTCTGTGGTACATTATAGTTACTTTCGAAAGTCTGTGCCGTATTTGTATTGTTTTTGATACGACGTTTTTTAATATACCTACTATGAATTTTAAAGTTATTCTTAATTCTTACTTTAATTTTAAAAACTAATAATAAAAAAAATATTGCGGTTTATTTTATTCAAAAATGATTAATACATAACACGTTAGTGTTATTACGATATTCGTGTATCGATAAATATTTTGTTTTAGTTACAAATAATGTCAGTCTTTTTTATATTTTTTAGTTTTATATACCTAAGCAATATTTTATTTTATTGTATACTATCATTAATCTAATAATATTTACATTTATTAGTAATAAAGCTCACATAAATGGATTATCAAATTAGATTTCATTGCGTACAATGAGGGTTCATAAAATTCCCAATAATATATAATGTGAATTTTATTCTAGTGAATTTAATGAAAATGTAAAATAACTGAAACATTTTAAAATATATTTTTTTATTCAAGAGCTTCTCAGGTACAGAAACTAAAATAATTTTCAGAGATTTGAGGAAAACAATTATGTAGAAATAGATCAGACCAAGTGTGAAGACCCCACCGTCTTGTAATATTCCGTTGCTGACAAGAATCGCATATTTTTCAAATCCTAGATAATACATATTTACAACATTTGGTGGTATGTACGGTACCCAATAACCTACATGCAAAAAATCGAAATTTAAGCGCGGCAACGTCGCGTGCAACACATTAAGAGCTGGCAATGTAGTATAGTTTAACAAAAAAGGAAATAGCTTTTTTTTCTCGTATCGTAAAAATATGTTACAGCAATATAAATATGATATCAGACAACTGGCGCCATCTCATAAAATAGTTGTTAATCACCTACTGCATTACGGTATCGTATAGGGGTATTATTATCAGTCTATTTCTTTTAACTAGTACAGTCCTCGCCGAAACTTTTGACCGTTTTGAATACAGATACGCAGAACAGAAGTTTAGGTATAAATACATATTATATGTATAACACCGAGACAAATTGAGGATAACTAAATGGTAATTTAAGATTCCTATAATAATATTATAACTTTGTTTTGTCTTATACTCTTGGCTGTAGTATGCGCAAGCCCGAACTTAAGGTTATATTCAAAGCGATCAAAAAGATTTACGAGGACAGTATATCTGTTCCGCTTACTGACATCTCCAAACCAGAACATTTCGCAAACAATTTAATTAAAAACGTATTTATTAATTCAACCAAATATTAAGGAATACTTACTGAATTTATACTCGAATTATAAGACGCGTAAGCATACAGGGGCCAGGTGGTGTCATTCATATGACTGGCAAGAGCACCTCCGATTTGTCCGACTTCAACGTGCAACTGAATGTCGGCAGGTGTAAGGGGAGCGACAGAAGGCCATACGCCTCTTTTTATATCATATGCCACACGTTGAGACCCTATATAGTCAAACGCTTCACCATTGAAAAGGGTCCATAGAACATTTTGATCTAAAATATTAATATAAATGTAAAAAAAAACACACACACAAACTAGCGTCGTTAAATTATGAAAATATGAAAAGTATTATTAAGTAAGAAGATAATACCGTATAAATTTGAATCTGCAATTGGAATCAGGTTAGATAGTGTAGCAGCGGCTGTTATAAGAGTGACCATTCCCACTACGGAACTTGCTGCTCCAGGAGACAACCCTGTGAAATTGATTTAAATGAGAAATCAATGCAACGATACTCTGGATTGTCTATAATCATTCTTTTGTATGTAAAGAATGTTATGTTATAAGTTTTAAATAAGCAATTCTTGTATATAAATATACTATAAACATACACATTTATTTCGTATATCTTGGAAACGGCTTTAACGATTTGGATCTATTTTTGTATTTATATAGGGTTTTGCTTTTTAAATTCATTTATACAAGTGTTTACTCTGAGAGGACGTGATGTTAGACACAGACAAGAAATATATACTTAATTATTGTGTTAAACAACCAAGCGAAGCTCGGCCAGGTCTTTTTATTTTTATGTTAACAAGTTTTAACTTGACATGTATTCATTGTTATGAATATAGTTAAATAAAGGCTAAATGTACTCCTAGTACGGAAACTACTTGCAGACCACCTTTCTCAACAGTAAAGGCATTTAGTACTTACAAGGGTAACATACATTTTTCTTACTAGAAATAAAAGTTTAAAATCTAATATTCAATATGTAGGAACGAGACAACAATAAATAAAATAGTTTCGATTTTTATAGTTACTTGTTCGTCTCAATAACCACGAACAATATACGATGCCAATACGAGGCCTTGATAACGAAATAACCGTAGAATGCAAAACCATTGTTCATCTCAGGGAATATAAATTGTGTTCGATATTACAAAATAAGTATGTATTATAATCAGTTTGGTTAGGCAAAGATAACCTTTTTTATGTTGTTCAAAGACTATTCCTACATATGTTGATAAACAACAAAAGAAACTATTAAAAAATTAATAACTGGAGAGATACAAGTATTAGGATGGATATGTGGTGTAACTAAAGTGGATAATATTAGGAATAATTATGTCAAAGAAATCATTAATTCAGCATCAGTGACAGAGAAACTGAGGGATTCATATACTGGCGTGGAATGACATGTCATGAGGATTGAATGAAAGTCATGTAACTAGAAGAGTGTCATATATGAAGGTGGACGGATGCAGTAGAGAAAGACAGGTGTGGATTGATTTTGTGAGGAATTACAGAGGAGAGTGGAAATGGAAAAAATAATGTGCCAAACGTGGCTCAGGATACAAATGGAAGAGAAAGATAAAAGAAGAGAATAGATTAAAAAGCCTTGATATTATATAACTTACCATCAAATAATGAAGTTGTATCAATCCTCGCAGTGACTAATGTCATAGATTTTTTTATTGTTCCATTCAGCTGAAAATAATTTACGGTACATGTTTATGTTTCATGACTTTTATGGTTCACAACTATTTACAAAACAAACAATTTCCAAGTAATAAATTAAATGTGTTTACCAAAACATGACATTTTTCTTATTTATTTACTGTTTTTGTACATTCAATTAATTTTATTGAATAGTATAGTATATCATCCTACATCACCAGCATCAATTTAACATAGATTTAGCTATTATAACCACAAAATAAATAAGTACACAAGGTAGTCATAACCCACGCACAGACATAAACGGAAATATACAAATTTCAAATCAAGTCATAATTATCGCTTTGTGTGTTACATTAGACTTTGAACCGACAATAAGTAATTGATTTTATAGAAATTAATTTTAAATCTTCTATTAAACCCAAAGGAATCAATGGTTTTTAACCAAAGTTTATTTAATAACAATTTAGACTTCTATTTTACAAATGTTATCAATTCGAAAGTGGGTTTGTTTGTTACGCTTCTTCTTTCACACCGTAACTACTAAACACATACATCGTGAAATTTTGCACAGACGTTGTCATTGGTACAGAAGACATAAGTTACTTTTCATCTAGAAAAAACGTACCGAGGTATGGAACCAATCTACATTGACGCGAGCAAAGCCGCTAGCAAAAGATAGGAATAAATGCATTTCAATAACATACGATAAATATTTTCTTGTTGAGATTCTGAACTCGAAATTCTCAGTGTCAAAGTTGGCCGGAATAGTATTTTTTTTACAAATTTATTTTGTATTACCCGTACCTTGAATTCATGACCTAAAGGCACACAGCCGTATGTTTCTTCTCTTATGTGGTTTAATTTCTCAGGTGAAGAATTCAGTACTAACAATTATAAGTACTAATAACTAATTGCAAGTCTCAAAACCTTTCGAAAATATAATGATAAAAAATCATAATATACAATAAAAAATCCTGCATTCATGATATACTATTAAACATGACAATAAACAGTTATTACATACATTTTTTAATGGGAACAATGAGTAGTAGATATTTTGATCTCCTAAAGGATCGCAAACTTTTGTAGGTGTTAGAAGCGCTGATGTGGCTGATCTGAAATCGTAATTTTTATTTTAGTTTATTACAATACGTAAACAAATATACCATAAAAAATTACATTTTATGAATTCAGAGTTTTAAATCATAATGGATTTTAAGTTGATATTTTAAGACACAACATAAATGAAACACTTAGTATAAGGATATAATTAACCTAAATCAAGATTAGAAGGTTACTCGATGGGTGTCGTTATTATTAAATTAATTAATAGATGCATAAAATGTTTATTTTTTCATTATGTTAATCAAATGACCCCCTATTTGGCACCATTATTTGATAAAATAACTGTATTCATAAATATATTCTGTGGAACTGGAGGCCCTGCCAAGCCAACATTGTAGGTCAATTGTTGTTAAAATTTTATTTTAACCGTCTATTAAGTAAGAAGTTCATTTTTAGTTATCATTATAGTAGTATCTATAAAAACTCTTAAGAAATTATAAACTATATGATGATTACATGCACCATAAATGTTAAAGACTTTACAAAACCGTATGTGAGTGAATTAAAAGTTACAAAATTTCTGTACAAACCTCCTCAAACAAACGTGACTATTAACAGCAGCAAACATGAACGAATTCAATTGTACTGAACACAGTGGTCTGCTTTCTTGATCATTTTTATCAATGTTGAATCTGAAAGGTATATAAAATCAATGTAAAAATATTATCCTGTGTATATTGTAATAAATACTTCAATATCATCAAACAAGGGAATTGAACTTTAAATTATTGAATGAATGAATCATGAACATTTTTCTTGCCAAGTAGTGCCTTTGAACCTGCGACATACTCCAGTGACACTAAAGGCTATGCATAAGTATAACATATTTGTAAGAACATTGAAAGTTACTTTTGGTTTTAATAAAAAGTTTCATTGATCTTCAAAAATCACCATCTCTTTATAATTATATTTAAATGTATGATACTACGTTATTCATAGGAAATTAATCCTACAATTAAAATTTTGTATATATTTAATACTTCTACCCGTAAAATTCTTATTAATAAGAATGCAGACCTGTAAAAGTGTAAGGAATTGCAAGGAAATGTAAGAGTAGCAGCACACTATGCCAGCTGACGACATGTTAGATTTCAAGCCCTGAGTAATCTATCTACAGTACTATATTATTCCACATACGATGGTACTACAAGAACGTTTCTCAGGTTCAGGTTTCCTAACAGCATTTTCCTTTATCATCTGGTCATAGTGTTACCAACTGAAATTAGTAATGTAATTGCATTCTGTAAAATTCATCGATGAACGTCGAGGTGCAAATCTGCGTACATCGAATCGTACGACAGTCAGACCACCAAGAACTGTTTCTGTTTGTCACTAGTGACTTCGTCTAAGTTGTTTAATATCTTAACAATATACTATATTTAGACAGGAAAAACCATTAAAGGATAATATACTTTGCTTACAAAACTTCCTTGTAAACAATATTAGTAATTTTCTTCACCTCTCCTGTACATGCGCACCACAACGCTTGCCCCACTTTTTTACGGCAAGAAAACACATCGCTGGACACGAAGTGCTTATAAAAATCAAAATTTCTTAAAACTCTAATAACTTTGTATTCAATCAGGATATTATGATATTTTCTTAGATAAGGTTTAAGTATCTAAAAAAATAGATCACAATTTATCCAGTACTTTTTGTGTAATGCGCTCAGCAACAGCCTTGAATCATTTTATGTATATAAGTTTATAGGTAATATTGTGAACAATTTTCATCATACACACCGTTCATAACAATCTCGAATTTTAAAAATTTCTTCACTTCTTGATTCAGGCAAGTAAAATATCGGAAATGGAATATCACGTCGTAAAAGTCCACTTCCTGGTTCATTCCATACTTTTCCTTCACCTTTTTCGGATGATGAACATTGACTACCAGGACCTGATGAGTACTCATTTGGACACCTAGACTCTTGGCTAAATGATGATGCACTAAAAATAAAAACGTGTGTTAGTTCTTATATTTTCAATTTCGGTTTTACATCATAAAACACAAAAAAGTTGCTTTGATTTCATATTTAGGTGCCGTGGAGAGAATTAAATATACGTATATAAATAGAAACATTAATCACCTGTCATTAGCATTATCAAATATCAGGACACCAGCAATATTTTGAGGGTTTTCCATAAACAATTCAATAACATCTTGGAAACGTGAAGTACTGACAATAGCCATGTAGGGACCAGCAGTAGCATTGTATGCAAGCCACTGAGCTTCACCAATATTTTCAACAATGTGAACGACTCCAACTGCTCCTTTGTCCGTAGCTGTTAAATAAGATAAATGAATGAAATGTAAATAATTAGCAGTTTAATTAAAATAATGGTATTCTATCAATTACTTATCTGATGACAGGATAATAAGAAGCATTCCTAATAGCTTTAAAATCACATGTACTAGATTATAATATCATTAACGTTTAGTAAATCACAGTACACAGTTTCTTTGAAATATTATAGGCACTTCAGTAGTCCCAACAAACTACTAAACTGTCAACTAATACCTGAATATACATCAGAAACTTATTTCAATTAAACAAATAACAATAAATTATTCTATATATGTTATAGCTAGCTATTTAGCAACAGTACATTTTTTAAATTTATAATTTAGCATCTCTAATATATATGTACTTACAAGAACAACCAGCTTGATGTGTACCATTTAATCTCCTGAAACATGCTGCACTACCTTCAATAGCGGAATAAATTTGTTCATGTAACCTCTCACAATTACCAACTGAGAACAAATATTTTTTTTAATAAGTACATGATCAGTAAAATAACACATTATCACAAGAAGATTGGTAAAATAGTTATTTAATAACACCTACCATTAAATCGTGTGCAAAGAAAAAATACATAAATTAATAAGTACCATAAACAAATTGTAAATTTTTATCAAATAATAAAATATAAGCAATATTTTAAGGAAATTATGTGGAACATGTAGTGATATAAAAATACGTTATAGTTATATAGTACATATAACATAGTATGTACATATAGTTACTATTAATATTAAAGATTACATTTAACTTATATTAAATCTTGATTTAATTGATTGATTAGGTGTCTATAATCGGAGGTGTGAGACAATAGTCCAATAAAACTTAACCTATTTAAACCTAATCTAAGAGATGTTACTACTGTTCGAAATCTGAACAAATAGTGACACAAAATTAGGACATAATATGTGAGGTGATCCTCATAATCCCACTGTGATGAGTCTCCAATTCTTTTCATTGGCATCTTGCACTGTTGGTGGCCAGTGAGTCTCAATGGTTATAAGTTATATTGCCACTTGAAAGTTTCCAGGCACTGTGATGGTGTAACAAGGATATCAAGAACTATCTTAACATCTACCTTTTGTTTGTAGCTTTGTATTATGTATGTGCAAACCTTATCCATTTTGTGTTTTATATGTAGCGACACACACACCTACAGCAAACATAATATGTGTGCATTACAATCATTCACATGGAAAAGCAGATGCACCATTACAAAAGTCCGAGATTAGTCAGCTTAAGCAAGTGACTAATAAAGACTAGCCGCTCAAGGTGGTAACCACATGCTACCTGGATGCAATTATAATCTTACTGACATACTATACACATAATGCGGCAAATTATTATTATCCTAGGTTCATTGTTTCAATTATTTTATTACTCCAGTACTGCCAACAGACATATAAAAAACTTTCTTGTCTGAATAATTTAAGTTCAGGTGATGATCTCTACACTTTTATATATATTACCACTTCTTTAATTATTCTTAATCACACATCATGTGAATCACGACTATTAAAAAAATGATCAAATTATAAATATTGCAAAAGTATAAGAAATCTTCAATTTATTTTATGCAAAAATAATAGTACTAAAAGAGTGAGAGATATTTTAAGTGTGTAATTGAAAATTGTCATACTCAATATTGACTCTTTTATGCCCAAATATTTGGGAAATAGTTACAAATATTAGTAATCATAAATATATTTTTGAAAACTTGATTATGACATATACTCTTCATTTCAATTTCGCTATATTGCTTCAGTAAAAATCACTGTACATTGTTTTCATTTATATATAATTTTTATGACACACAGCTATAGAATTGGTGACTCATATGTTACAAATTACAAAATATGAATAATTATTGTTACCTATGTCAGTGATAATATAAGATATTTTGTGAACCAGTATATCTAAAAATAAATTGACTGAACACAAAAATTCCAAAGTATGGTTCTAGTCTGAGAGCAACATATAAAAATCATATACATCAAAGGTTTCAATTAGAAATATATATATGTGAATGTTAGTAACTAAAATATAGATTCTATTTTGTACGATAAACTTTAAGTTGTTGTAGACATTACATTGCGTAATTATTTGTAAATGGAATAAAAACTACAAGCATTTTTCGATATAAAATACAGAAAAAAGTAGATTTTTACAGCACCTATTCCCCTCTCTGACAAAAGATTTTATATTTTACTTTTATTGTATAACCACGACAGCCGATCGCAAAATTCATGTATAAAAAGATAATGAAATGTGAATCAAGAGAAATTTTATACTCACATATGAAAACACTAGATAACAATAATAGGTGAATATATAATAAAGCCATTTTTATTTTTGTATTACATTACATTAGTCCGTTAACATAAGTATCTCGTATCTACACAATATTTATTTTTTTAAGTTACAATTATTGCATGTATAAAAGGCCAATAACAATGGTTGTAGACATCACAGACTATTCGCTGTACAGCACAAACTACTAAGAAGATACTACGTATCTGTACAGGTAGTAGACATAAAATTATAAATATTACATTCTCTTTGATGGGTTCCTACTAGGGATGCAAACGATACAGGGAAATTTAAAAAATTAATGTATCAATCATAAACATCGATGTTGGAACTCCTAACATTGATGATACATCGTTCTATATAAAATAGAACGATGTTTTAAGAACGATGTTTCGCAATGTGTAACGCTATTTATTGTTTTCATTTCCCATTTGATCCCTCAGTTATCTTTAAGGATAAAAATGATACATAGATGTTTTAAAACATTTGTTTATCGTTCATAAGCATCGATGTTTTAATATGCATTTTGAAGCCCTAACATTGGCCATACATAACTCTCCATAAGTAGTGGCATATTATATGTAGCGCTATCTATTGTGCTCTTCGCGGTTGATTTTAGAAACTGGGCCACTATTAACCTATAACGGTACCGTTTACTAGACATATAGTTGATAAAAATGTGGATTTTTTCGTTTTATTTCGCAAAATATATATTAGTTTATTTTTAATGTACACGTTTCATCATATTTATTTATTTCTAAAATAACAAAAAGCATTGATATATCATTCATAGACATCGGTGTTTTTATGGATGATTTATCATCCCTAGTACCTACTACAGGGTAGGGATGAAGATTTGAGATTAATTATCCGAGATAACAATTTTTAAACTTAGAAATACCAATTATTTTGATCGACAATATACAATGAATCAAATCAGTGCATCTATCTCTATTACTATAAAATCGTAATTTTTTTTTTTATTTAGATAATAATAAATCCATATAATAATGCACAATTATTTCAACTTACTTAAACATGGGACAATTTATAACTTATCCCGACGACTATCCAAAACCATAAGGGATTAAGCTCCATACAACTGCCGCCAATCATCATCTTTCTTATAAGATATGCTACCAGCTAATATCCCCCGTCTTACTAATACACATATTACATATACACACTAATACAATATTTACATATGATTATTCTTTTTTTATTGAAACATTTAGTGCTTTCTTTTATCGTAATAGTATAAAACTGTAATCACCTGTACGACTAATAGTCTGTGACTTGGTAATTATTTTAAAACGTGTATTTGTCACACTTGACTTCCCTTATACTTATTATCTAAACTAATTTAAGTTGAACAATTTAATATTTAACACTTCAAAACTTGAACAATAGATTACAAATTATATACCTAGTCTTGCCATAAATACTGAAACAAAGAAAAAAAGAAAATTTCTATCACAAATAACATTTATTACTTTTACAGTGTGTTAGTTTAATACATAAATATAAAACTATTTAAAATATAAAAAGCTTATTCGAAGTGGTCTCCATTGGCTGCAATACAGTCCTTTAAACTTTGAGGCCAGTTATCAATAGAAGCACGCACTCTTTCCATGGGAAAATTATACATTGCCAATCGTACGGATTCTTTTAGGGACTTCAAAATATCATGGCGTTTAGAGCAAAGCGTTCTCTCTAAAACTGACCATAAAACATAATCCAGCGGATTAAGATCGGGACTAGATGACGGCCAGGCTTCAGCTCTGATGAAGTCCGAAACGTTCGTTTCCAACCAAGACTACGTAGACCGAGCTTTATGACCCGGCGCCGAGTCTTGCTGGAAGGGACCATTCTTGGTTATTGAACATGGTGTTGTTAAGGGGCTTCACTACCTTTTCAAGAATGGTATCTTAATACACTTGTACCGATGTTTTGATACCTTTTTCACAAAAGTATGGTTTAGTCACTCCTTCATAGCCACTTCCCACCAAACCATCACTGAAGTCGGATAGTGCCCACGTTGCACTCTGTCGACTAATTGGGAATTTTGCTTAGAGCTTCGAGCATAAATACTGTCATTTTGTTTGTTAAAATGTTGCTCAATTGTAAAAAAAAATTCTCATCCGTAAACAATTTTTTCCTGTAACCTCCCTTTGCGTACCGCTTTAGTACTTGTTTCAATTTTACCATCCTATTTTCTTCTTAATTATCAGTGAAGAAATTACCAGTACGTCATTTATAGGCTGCAAATCCTAAGTCATCTTTTAAAATACGCGACATGGTTCTAGGTGCTATAGTCATCTGCCGAGATAAAATCTTTTGCTTTCGGACAGGATTTCTTCGAATTCTTTCCCTCACTACTTTGACCACCTTTTTCGTACGAACACTACGTGGACGGCCAGATATTTTTCTGTCATAAACAGAGGAGGTCTCATTGTACCTATTAATAGCCCGGTACACAAACATTTTACTAATACCAAGAGTTTTAAAAATTGCATTTTGTTCCATACCTACTTTGTGTAATGCAATCATAGCGATTCGGTTCTCTTTATCACCCCACTCCATTTTAATATTGAAAAATATTGTAACAATGTATTGGCGAATTGTGGATAAATTAGCGAAAGGTGTCTGGAGTAGTTTGTGATCCACGAATGCCGTTGAAACTCAAGGGGAAGGTGTATAAAACTATAATAAGATCAGCCGTGTTATATGAATCCGAGTGCTGGGCTACGAAAGAGATGGATGAGAAAAGATTACATGTTGCAGGAATGCGAACGTTAAGATGGATGTGTGGTGTAACAAGAATGGATAAGATTAAGAATGAGTATGTCAGAGGAAGTTTGAAAAGAGCACCAGTGACAGAGAAGTTGAGGAGTAATAGGTTACCATGCTACGGACATATTATGAAAAGAGATGAAAGTCATGTAACAAGAAAAGTTTTGAGTTTGAAAGTGGACGGATACAGGAGTAGAGGAAGACCGAAAAATGTGTGGATGGATTGTGTGAAAAATGATATGTGTATAAAAAGTGTGAATACTGAGATGACATATGACAGGGGAGAGTAGAAAAGGAAAACATGTTATGCCGACTCTACTTAGGTGGGATAAGGGTAAGATGATTGTACAATGTATTGGCGTCAAAATGAGAAAACACAATGAAGAATCATATATAATTGACAGAGATTCCAAATTCAAATTTAATGTTCTGTTTATTTTTAATTGTAACAGTATTTATGGCCAGACTAAGTAGTATTGTAACAATATAATTTTTATGTAAAATGTATTATTAAAATATTTTTCATTACTAACAACTTTTTATTACTAAGCCATGGAATTTACGGTTTCTCTATTAGATTTATCTTTTCTGTAAGATAGAAAAATATTATGCAAGTAAACATTTTTAGCAGTACTATGGCATAATTATAACATCTTGTAATATTTATTTATTGAGACGCATATGTTTGTAACACCAATTTTTGTAACAAAACAGTAACTGAGTTGTCATTGTACTTGTTGCAATAAAGATATTTCATTTCTTTCAAATATTAATATTATATTTCTACCAGATTATAATTTTACATGTTTTATTTATTTCGTTTATATAATGTACGCTCACTTTGTAATAGAATATGGCAATGCATGAGGAATTTATAACAACAAACCGTTTATTATGCTATTACTATGTAAACTTGTAGTACTACTGATTTTTTAGCTATCTCTATTGTATTAATTTTTTTTGTACATTATATCAACTCAACATTTAATAATTTCGACAAAAGAAGATAACAGTGATAATTTTTTGAACAATTAAATTTTGTTGTTGTTGTTTTCCAGAGACAAATAAATGTTTGACATCGACTTATATAACCTACATAATACAGTTATTATTAGTCTGTGGCTGTTATGCTGGCAATACTGAAACTGACGCCATTTACTAAATGCCAGCTGTGTTTTAACAGCAATCTGTCGTGTTGTGACTAAGGAGATCAAAAATATCAAGTCGACAAAAAGATATCTTCGTAATTGAAGGGAGTCTATAATCATGTCAGGAAAAGCCGTTGTTAAGGTATGTACATAGGGTTAGTTATATGGTAATTTATAAATAATAAAAATTCCATTGTTCCTCTTTTTCCGTTGATTATGGTTTCATGTGTTTTGTGTTGAAATTTTTGACAGTAATCAATTACATACATTGCCCTGCTACATCGCTGTGAATGGTTTTTATATTTTGTTGTAACTGTCAAAAGTTACTATTTATAAAAGATCTTTAAATTTCGCTAATGTACAAAAAATGTCAGGTACATTTATTGTACAAAAAATGTTCCTCCATTTTATGTTTCGCAATTTACATAGTATCTAAGTTTGCCCTCGAATTTAAGTTATTCGTATTTTCAAACAAGTAGTCGTTGGCCTAAGGAGATCGTACAAAGAGTCTCTTACGAAGGACAGTAACATGGTCACACTGTTAGAAAACGTGGTATTTTTTAATAAGCATTAGAACTGTAGGTAAATATAGATATTTATTTTTAGAATTTCAGGTATTATTTGTAGTGAAATTAACATATACCTTCTAATTTTTTAGCCTGATGCTTTACCTGATTTGGATGATCTATTGCAATGTCCTGTCTGCTATGAAATACCTTCAGGTCAAATTTTCCAATGTAATGAAGGCCATCATGTGTGTGGCCGGTGTAAAGTTCGTCTTGATGTATGCCCCGTCTGCAGAGCACTATTCTTTGGGACCCGGAATTATGCTATGGAAGAACTTATTGCTAACGTCAGAAAACTGAGAGCTTTTGTGAGTTTATTAAATATCAAATTTATAAGTAAATAATATACAACAAAGCAGCTAATTCCTGTCTGCGCTTTTCTTGGCACTTATAAATTATAGAACAGATTTTGATACAGTTTTCACTAACATTTAGATAATGCCTTCAGGAAGGTTACTATATCTAATACACTGGTACTTGTATTCCTCCTAAAATTGATTCACGTGATTATTTTTCAATTTTTTTACTTATTATTTAAAAGTAATGTATCAATGTGTATAGTAGCTATTTTAACAAATATAGTATACATTCTTATTCAATTAAAAATATTAATTACATTGGATATTTAATTTACATGTAAGTTGCCATTTTAATGAATATCTTAGAAAATATTACTGATTAAAAATCATGCATCAGATAGTGTGACAAGTATTGTAAGATTTTTGACTTTGAAGAACTGTCACAATGTCAAAGTGCCAAAAAGTGGAATTTGTCTAAATAATATCTATACACCTAATATGTGTTACTAGTTTCTTTTTGTGTGGGATAAAAAAATATAATGCAAGTAAATATCTTTTGCAGTACTATGGCATAATTACAACATCTTGTAATGTTTAATTTGTATTTATTTATTGGTATGCATATATTTGTAACACTAATTTTTGTAACAAAACAATAACCAGGTTGGCCTTGTTGACCTGGTTGTTACTAATAAGTAAGGAAATTCGTAATTGTGAGCTAAAATCCTTTTCAGAAATTAGGTGGCAAAATAACAACTGGTTCTGGGTCTTCAGGAAGTAATACTCCAATAAGAGAAGTTGTGTCTGATGATCAAGAAAATACCACTGCCGATGATGATGAAGATGATCTCCAACTTTCAAATGTATGTTTATTGTCATGAGAACTATATATAATATTGTGGTTATATATGTAATTTTATACACAGTTTCACAAGTATATTGTATTTCAACTAGTTCAGTAAAAACTATTTTCTATATAAAGTAGATTTCATTATAATAATGATGAAGGGAGTAATACAATGTCATTGCTATAATCAGAAATCATTATAAGCATATTTAAGAAATGTATTGTTTTCACTAATTTTGCATTATGATCAATTGTACCCATAACCATTTATTATTATGGAACACCATTCATACATAAATGTACTATCAGTTATGGAAAAAAATGGTGTAATATTGTACTAATTCATTTTAGGATTTAAATTTGTGATATTTTGATATTTTATGTGCATTTTTAATGTCACAAAATGAGAAATTTTTAATTCTTTGCATGAAACAAAATATTCAATGTTCAGTGTCAAATTCATTGTTCTGATTTATTAACAATGAAGGTGCATTTAGAGTAATACTCAGAACTTTATAAAACAAAACTATCACACAGAAAAGTACCTAACTTAACTCATCCTTTAATTTAAAACTGAACCTTACAAGTTTACTTTTTTAGCAAGTTGCCTTGCCTATATAATCAAAAACTAAATATAACTACAACTGCTGATTGTGTTTAGTTGTAATAAAAAAATAAGAAATTTTAAGACTTGGTCCCAATGTGAGTATGTCATTTCTAGAAAATTGTTACAAATTATAGAATATATTTTAAAGTTTATGATTATATATATATATATATATATAAATAATTATGTACATACTATATATTAAGTCGTGAGACTTAATATAAGAATGGAATTTTTAAAAGAAAGCCTTCAACTCAGTCTTAATATCAGTATGGGATTTCTAGAACTCTTTTACAAATGTACACAACACTTGTTATACCTGAAATCAGCATAAAATCGGCAGTTGCCAAATGAATATTTATAATGAAGCAGGTTGTGATAAATTAAATCCATTCTATGTAAAATAAAAGTGTCATGAAAGTGGTTGAAATTGTTGCTATTAATACATATGTAAGTAGGTACTTAGTTTTAATAATATTTCAGGGATCCTCATTAAGACCTCCCCCAGCATGTAAAGGTGTTTTTCGCTGCCTTTGTTGCAAGAATGGTAATACAGAACGTCTTCCTGCAGCTCGCTTACTCAACCACCTTCGTTATTTCCACTCTCCAGAACTTATTGAGGTATTTTTTATTTGTATGTTTTGTAACTAAGTTGTACAAGGGTGTAAATGTAATATTATTTTTAAGACTAACTGGTAACTGGTACATTGTTCCATGAAAAAATATTTTATGTAAAATTAGAATGTAGTATTTTTATACTAATTACATTTTTTTTAATTTTATTTCTTTGGCATGTAATGAGATATCTTATGAGTGAATTTTTAGTTTGAAACGGAAGTTGCGCGCGTGCTAGTGTGACACACCATGAGGTCAGTTGTAACTTGTAAACAGAAACTTACTTGTCTTTCAAATCCAAACTGTGTTGGAAACAGTTAAAATTTGATTTTTACATATTGGTATTTAGGTTATAATATAGTATATAGGTACGTATTGGTACAAAAAAAAGATAACTTCTCAGGTGGGCACATAAGTGTACAATTTTTTTGTTTACTGTAGCGTGACAGTGATATCTATGTGCTTGATGGTGAGTATTGTTCAATCCAAACCATACAAAAATAGCACATAGCATATGCAAAAATGAAACAGAAACTTAAAAAAGTGTTCGTTTTAGTGATTATTTTGTGTCTTTTTTTACTTTGTCTTTTTAGTTGTGAAAAATTACTAAAAAGGTGTTATTACATTTTTGAAGAGAGTTATTACAGAGAAAGTGTAAAAAATCTATGTCTACGAATGAAAGGGTATTTTAATTCTAATTATGGATGTTTACTCATCTGGCCCTGAGGACTTATTGTAGTCTACTAGAGAGTCCCTTCATTACATCCTCAATATCTGATTGAAGGACATTTTCCCACTCGTTTGGGATACACTTTTTTCATTCTGTGTTAGTAGTGGGGCTGGTGTTCATGAAACCCGCATTTTAAGATTTTTGTAGATGTGTTTATGGGATTCATATATGTGCTGCGATTTGGCCACAGTAATGTTACATATCGACATAATCTAAGGTATTCAGTGGGTATTCAATGAAAATTATCCCCAAAAAAGAGTGCAAAGAGTACATACATACTGTTTTAAAAATTATATATTAAAAGAAAAATATATATATGGGAGGCGTCAGGTAAAATGGAATGTATATAAACTTTTTTGTTATTTATTGTATTAATATTTTTCAACTTAAAATCGAGTAGTAATAATGTTTGGACGGTACGATATTTATTATTTTAAACTTGTATATGTTCTTGAATTTTTAATCCTTTGAAATGCATTGGAAACGGTTTCTTTATAAATACAATTTATTTCGATTGTTGAAAATTTTAAATCAAGAAATTTGAAAACCAAAGAAGTTCAAATTTTAAATTTACTTTTTTGTATATAGTCCATGTACAAAGAAAAAAAAATCAAGTATGAACCATTTTTTAGGCAGTTATATCCAAAAGCTTCTATTTGAAGAAGTAATAAACAAAATCTTAATATTTACCAGGGCTATTTTGAGGCCTGTACTAAAACATATTACAGAGTTGAGGGAAAAAAATATTTTCAAAGGTCTGTTATGGCGGGGCACTCCCCATATATTATAATAAATGATTAAATTTTTTTGTTCACTCAATTTTGTCTTCATAAATTCTTTTATGATTTTTTTTATTTACAGGGTCAATCTGAAAATGGAGAGTATATCCAAGCGTGGCAATTTACCACAGATCCTGGCAGAATTACTACTGCAGTTAGAATTTCTGACATGGGCATATTCTTTCTGATAATTGAAATAAGCTGTAAGTATATATATATTTGTTTAATAAAGTGATATTTTTAATGAAAATATAAACAAGATAATAAGGCGGAATCATATATCTCAGTACCTAAAGTGTAAAAATATTAGATTTAATTAAACATTGTTACGAATTATGATTTATATTCTATTGTTATTTCAGATAATTCTGTATGTGCTTCTTTGAGAATGGCTGCTTCGCCTTGGGTAGCTCATGAGTTCTCTTACACTTTAACAATATCTGGAAATGATCGTGAAGCTATTTTTTCTGATTGTGTGAGTATTTTCAATGAATATATTTTAATACAAAATTTGAACATTGAATATTACTTTCTGTATTCTTCTAGTATTCATTCATTTATTAACATATAGAAAAATAAATTAAATTGGTTGTTGAATTTAATTTATGAGGAAACCAAATAATTTCTGTCTTTTATGTTTCATGTCTTTAATCGTAGTATATAAAGGTACTCTTTAAGTCATACATACAAATAATAGTATGTAATATCAACTTATTATAATCACATATACGTACATTTATCCAAGAGTTGTGGTGGTCTGGCGGTTTGACCAGTGGTATATCGACCTGATGTCCGCAGATTCTAACCCTGGCATGTACCAACGAATTTTCGGAATTCGCGTACATTTACTCATTTAAATTGGTAAAACCAATAGCTGACGGTAAGGGAAAACATCGTGAGGAAACCTGAACCTGAGAAATGTTTCTTGTAGTACCACATATATGGGAAAATATAAAAACAGTTAATTTCTCAGAGTTTGAAATCGCCAATACGTCGTGGGCTGACGTGGTGATCATGCCCATACCTTCCTTCGGGAAGAGGCCTATGGCCCTGCAGTGGGTCTCTAACAGGCTGATGATGATGATGATGATACATACAATTCATGTTTGCTCAGTAACTTTTAGGTTTGTTGTTTCTATTATATTATATTGCAATTAACTGTAATTGCTTTAATTTACTTTTATTGTTATGTCTACTTGTTTACATGATATTGTTTAAAATATTTTTCCAGAGATTAGCATAATAACTGCAATACATTATCGCACTACACTAGTTACTAACATTCATACTCCTAACTTTTATGAATGATGGTATCCTTTAAATTTTCGTATATAAATAAAATGGTAAAGGTAAGCGGTTGAGCGCACATCACGCCAAAACTTTTGGATAGATTTCAAATATTTTTTTATTTATTTTTTAATATATGGATTTTATCTAAAAAAAACTATGAATTTATCTAACATAAAGTTATTCAAGTTTAGAAAAAAACGACGATTTTTGTGCTAAGCGTAAATTATGTGTATTCTTTTGCCGTGGGGAAGAGGTGTGGAGTCTATGCGCAGGACGATGCAGATGTTGTCGCGGACATTAGCTAGTGAATAAATAAATATTTTACTGAGACTTTAAAATTAAAAGTACGATTCGTTTTCAGGTATGGTCAGTTAGATCATGTGAAGGATCTTTGAAAAAGCGTGGCCATTGTTTATTAGTGGAAGGGGTAGATGCACATGCTCTGATTGCACCGGCGTCTATTAGTGGCAAACTGTCAGTCCGTCGCTCGCCGTCCGATCAAATAACTCAGCAGACACAGCCGCGTGCGGTGCTGCGTGTTGCCAGTCGCGGTACCACGCGGGATATCAGAGAAACACGTGCTCCTGCAACTAATGATATAGAACCCTTCCTCCAAGACTTACAGAATGATGTAGCGAGACTGACTCGCGCGTTCGCGACGCTCGGCCGCGAAGCGACCGCTTTAGTGCGCTCTGAAGCGGAAATGCGTGCGAGAATCGAAACCACACAGAACAGGCATAATCCAGATGAAGTTGCCGCTGACCGAAGAACGACAATTTCAGCGGATCCTGCTGAAACGACTACCGACAATCAACGAGATAATGTTGAACGCGCGCCTCTCTCGCGCAACGCTCGACGACGAATGCGACAAAGGCTGAGAGCGGCACTCAATGAGACACAAACCAACCAACGTCCTCAAGTACAACAAGCGAACATTCGAGAAGCACCTACCCAGAATAACTCGATCGCTAACAATCAAGCCATCCTCATGACAGGTTTGACTGTCACTCAGCACAACCCTGTTTCGTCATCAGCTGTCAACCAGCAAACGACAAGTGGTCCCTCTAACGGACTCCCAGACAATAGCCATAACGTACGCGTTAATAAGAGAAATCGTCGCCACCGTAGATAGAGTATACTAATTATGTTTAAGTTTACACTAATTCTAGTGAGTACTAAAAAAATGAAGTTATCGTAACAAATGTTTTACTAGACTGCTCTTTTCAGAGTCTCAGAACTATTCAATAGGGATTCATGACTAAATGAAATTTACATGTAAATATTTTATATTTTGACAACCGTAAGTTTACGAGTGCTGTGATAGTTATAACGCAATGAAGATTTATGCAAAATGAATAATGCTGAACTGTTGGAATATACACTATATCCCCAAAGTAACTTTGTGATTAAAACAAGTTCATAGGATAATTGTTATTAGTTTATTTTAAATAATAGAATGCATTTTGTGAAGTATTTTTTCATATGTTACATTGATATGAATTTGATGAATAATGTAATATTGATTATGTGTTTGTTGTTTTTAAATGATATATAATCTTTAGTTCTGTTATAGAATAATTGATTATATATTACATATTCATTGTATTTTCATGAGATACTTAGTTAAATATATTTGAAATATCAATGCAGTTTGTTTGTTTCCTATTGTTTTCTTAATTTCCTTATGTGTATATATGTCGAAAATGTTTTAATATTGGAGACCACATAATACGCTACGACAGGTTATTCAGAAGATTTAAGACGATCGAATTATTGAACTGTTTATATAAAACAACACTTGACCTCAGTGGAATCTACAAATAAGTTGGTCTTAAAATAAACACCAACAAGACAAAGGTCATGTTGGATGTTTATGCAGCATCGAGTTTCGTTAAAATTGAAATTCTACACTTCCAAGTTGTTGGTAACTATGTTTATCTAGGTCACATTATCCAATTACATAGGTCTAACTTTAATGTTACTCCATTACCTGCGTGTAACGCCGCGAAGCTTTGTCTATGGTCACACTAAATGCAAATATAGGACGACGCTATCGTCAAGCGTAACGAACTATCGGGCTACGTGACGATAGCCGTAGCACGATAACTGGACTGGCGGTTTTTATGTACATCAAAGGCGTTCATAGGACGTTAATTTCGAGTTCTTGAAAAGAAACAGATGTGAGAACGTGTAATCCGAGTCTTTATCGGAATCGTTTTTGACGTTAATATTAGCGCGACAAGTAGTCGAAACTTCGTTACACAGATATGGGAGTAGTATAAGAACGTGGTAAATCATCGAACCAAACTCAAGTCGGTTGCGATTTGGAAGCTACGGATTATCTTTTTTTTGTCTATGGTCCACGTAGAAAATTTCACAATTCTACCAGTGTCATGTAGATTTTTATCAAATTCAACGAATGAAATCAGCAAGAGATTTGAAGTTGATTTAGACCACCACCATATGTATAAAAAGAACAAAAAGACTATCCACCATTGTGATTAGTGAGTTCCTGAAAAATATTACTATACATACTATATAGTATATAAATGTATAACGCAACAATTGAAGTTTAATTTTATTCATATTTACACAGAAGGTAATAAAAAGAATGAAAGAGAGGAGGAATTTCGTACGGGTGGAATTGTAATTTTTATGACAATTGAACATTTTTTATTTTGCTCTCACTTACGCGAATGTTAACTGTATCGATCGATCGGAACTAATTGAAACTAAGGAGTCTTTGAATAATGTTGGCATATGTACATACTGACATTAGCGTTTCATTAGACAGTAAAACGCATACCAAAAGTTAAAACACCAATTAAACCCTTTTTCTACGATGTTTTTAGCAATTATCAGTTTAACAACCCATTCGTAAGAATCACCTATTAACTTTAGATGTTGATAATGTATATAATGATGAAGACACCAACATTTAGAGTCAAGAGAATAGTCAATCACAGTTCTTTATTGACATTAAAAGTATATTTATTATATTTCCACAGTGAGAGCATAAACAGCCTCTTTTAGTACTATATACTGATCTTAAGTTTCACTGTACCAAATGTTGTTCTATCTAACTGAATTCATCCCAACCCTTCATCTGCATACTATTATTTTTATATTACTCCTACTTAATATATGCTTTCATAATATAGAGTGGCATCAAATATATTATTTTATTTATTCATCTTATTTTAATATTACACGCAAAGTCGTTCCGCTTCCCTTTGTGCTGTTACCCTAAAAAAATATATTGTGGTGAGTATCTTCAGGTTTGAAAGGAAACGCGATGTTAAGTAGTGGACTGTATTATTGCGGAAAAACAGTGTTAACAAATTTTGATTACGAGGCGAGGCGTTTTTTTTCAAACTGACTTATCGTTGTTGGCCTAACGGGCCTTTACAGCTTCACTGGGTTTTTAGGGCACTCAGTCGAAAAGCAACAAGCTCAAGAGTTCTCGAGTGGCCTGAACCTCGGATTCGGCTGTTGCCTTGGGTACAACGCGAATCGAACTAACTAAGATAACCATACATATATACTTTAGTGAGACACAAATGCATACTTTCGTATGTGTCACACTAAGACGTACATGTATATAGAGTCTGATAGTTTTGGCTAAGGTCAAGTCACTAAAAAACGAAAAACGGTCCCTTACTGAATCAGTGTACGTACCGTGTGAATGTGCACGTGTGTGGAGTGCAGTGTGATGTGTGCACGGGAGCTAGAGAATGTGGTGTCACTGTATCGCGCTAGCAGCATGCTCGAGGGCTCCCATCCCAGGGATCGAACTTAGGCTTGAGATGCTACCGAGGTAAGATGTGGCGGGTCTGCGGGAGTGTAGTTGAATGCCCGACCTCGACTGCATGATCTGTGGTATAGCGGGCGTGGGCGCCAGCACGCTCTATTTAAAAATCATGTCTATAGTATGCAAATCATTCGCAACTTATATCATCCGGGAGGGATCGGTGAGAATGTTCCGCGGTCGTCTTTTGCGATACTTCGCGACGGGTTTGGGTATGTAGCTTGCGGCGGATACCACTAACGGGTTAGGAAGGCGAGGCGTGACGACATTTTTTTTTCGAGATGACTGCACTGTTCACTTGGCAAGACATCTACAGTTTCACCGGAATACGACGTGCGAAATAGAGCGTTTAGCAGTAGTGGTAGCATGGGTACCATGTTGCTACTATCAGAAGTTTGCGTGTTCAAATCACGTCGGTCCTGTATGAAGATCACGTTGGTTGACAGAGTGGATGCTTCGACTGGATAGAAGATCACGTCGGGGTCACAACTTGAGCGATAATAGCAGCATGACTACCACGGCGCCAGTATCAAACGGTTGAAGAGATAAATAAAAGATCTGATTCCGAATGCGTAGACTTTTAACCGCTTTGGCAGCTAGTTTATAAATCCTTTTTATTGGGCTGCGCGACATATTTATACCATACAAAATAGAGCACGTGCAAAAATTTCAAATAAACATATACAAGCATTCAAAATACCATTTATTACACAATAATAAAAGAAAACATGTAGTCCTTTATTTTAGTCATCTACTTTTATTTGTGTTTAAACTGCTTATGGCATATAAATATGACCGCTCAACTCAAATAATGGGGGTTCGTAAAAAAGCATTTACTAGTTTACACAATCGACGTCAGATCTTTATTTCCTTTTTAAAAGTAGTAACGCGGCAGGCATCTAGGTCATTTAATTTTGTCAATATCTATTTCAAAGTAATTTATTAAAACAAAAAATGTCATGACATATATCACGAGATGGCACTGTTATTGACTTTTGGATCTTTTATTGTTTTGTCTCCATTAATACTAGTAACGCCATCTGTTATGGACTTGCAACATCCCAACTCCCACTCCTTTCCAGTCGTGCATTAATGGCCGCCCCTTCTTGCTCCGTCTCTCGCGCCGACGTGACATACAACCGCTTACTTGGTTCCGCATTCCCGCGCTCCTGTTTCTATTACTGTCCACGAGATATAATCGCCGTTATAGGTGTAAAAGCTTATAATTTTTCGCTTCCCGCATACCGCACGGTGGAGAAAACGCGAGTTACCGAATACCGTTACCGCGAACTTGTGGTGTGCTGCTGGAGGTTCTTCGGGCGGCTATATGCACCACGGATGCTGAAATCTACCACAGGAGAAACCAGGTTAGTGCACGACTTCCCGCTTCCCATCTTCACATCTCTCCTTGTCATTGTGACGACGTACCCGCCGCAGGTACTTTGGTTGCTCGCACCTTCATTCACCAAATACCATTTTGGCGTCCTACTCGGAGCGCGCATTATATGCTACGTGGATGATACCCTAGTCGTAGCTCGTGTGGGGGAATGAGAGAGCTTGGTGCGCCTGGCCACGGCGGCCGCAACTGTCGTGGTTGGGCGCATCCGGAGGTCAGGCCTCAGAGTAGCTCTCGATAAAACTAAGGCCGTCTTATTTCACGGGCCTCGACGGGGGCCACCATCTGGGGCCTATTTGATTGTAGATGGCACCCGTATCAGGGTGGAGACCCGGATGAAGTATCTGAGCCACACCCTAGACGGGTGCTGGCGGTTCGAGCCCCATTTCGAGGGGCTCGGACCGCGTATAGCAGGCGCGGCGGCGGCGCTCGGCCGCTTGCTCCCCAATATCGGGGTGCCAAGTGCCGGGTGCCGCCGACTCTATATGGGAGTCGTGCGGGCGATGGCCGTCTATGGGTTCACGGTGTGGTCCGATGCCCTCGGTCCCGCTAATGTGCGGGCGCTGCGTGCCGCGCATCGCATTTTGGCACTGAGGGCAATCAGAGAATACCGCACCGTGTCCCTGGCGGAGGCCTTCACGCTCGCCGGCTCCCTGCCCTGGGAGCTAAAATTTAGGGGAGTCTCCGGCTCCCAGGGAGAATAGAGGGAAGGCGTAAGGAGGGGAAGGTGGCCGCTATAGAGCGGTGGCAGCAGGATCTGGCAGACGCGCGGTATGGGCGATATACGGTGGACGCCGTCCACACGATCCTGCAACAGTGGTTTGATAGGGAGTGGGGCTACCTGACGTTCCGACTGGTGCTGGTGCTGACCGGCCATGGCTGTTTTGGCTGGTACCTGCACCATATCGCTCAGGGAGCCGACCGCCGCATGTCACGAGTGCGGCTCTGAGGAAGACACCGCGCAGCACACTCTGTCTGAGTGTGCTGCGTGGGAGGTGCAGCGCCGCACTTTGGCTGCGGCGGTGGGAGGGAATCTGTAGCTTCCGAGCGTAGTTGCGGCCATGCTTGGCAGCGAAGACGTCTGGACGGCGATGGCCTACTTCTGCGAGGAGGTCATCTCGCAGAAGGAGAGGGCCCGAGAGGCGGACCCTCTCAACGGCCGTCTCCGCCAAAGGAGGGCCGGTGGATGGAGGCGGCGATTTGTACTTATTGCACAGGTTCGGCGGCCGAGAGGAGGTAGCTGATCGTGTACACAGTTACCTCTCTATAAGGACGGAGCCCGGCGGCCATTTTTCGCCGGACTAACTGCCGGGGGCGGCATGGTGATAGCCCAGCACGGTCCCATGCCGCCCCAACTTAAAGCGGTGGCCGGTACACCTTGGCGTTTTAGTCCGTGCGAGCTGGACATAACCTATTCTCTACCCCGGGTGGATGGGTATCCATAAGGGACTTTCCCACGTTAATAAAAAAAAAGATCCTCTAGTAGAGTAAAATTTTATATAAATATATATATGTATTTCTAAAGCTGTCAGGTATTCGTTCTGACTTTGTAACACTAGAGGCGCTGAAAAATTTAAAAATTGAGTGATACCTCTATTTAAATAAAGTACTCTGTGGTAGTCCCTCTACCACATTCTGCTAAACACGTTTCAAAAGCAATGTTGATATATAACAAATTAAGTTAGTTAATAGTTACAACTAAATGAAGTTCTCTTAGTAGGACATAAGGATTAATTTTATTATCCTTGAAATCTTATAACACATTTTTCTTTCAACGCTTTAATAGTATTTAAATATACAACCAACGCCGCTATTTACCGCTAGATGTCTTGTTAACACATTGTAATTAGCAAGGCAGATATAATATCGATTCTAGTCATATAAGAATGTAATTAACTATTTGTTACGAGAATTAGTTATCCATAATTTATTTTGGTCATAATATTATTTAACTTGCCTATGTAATCACTTTGTTATCTATAATTTTTAGTTGTAAGCAGATATAGGTTATGATGAAAGTGACACACCCTAAGTAGTAAACATAAAAATAAAGAGAAAACGCATTGGAACTATGAAAGTAAGATAACCATTATTTTGAAACCTTCTGAAAGAAATTCTCTATACAATATTGTAATTCTTATAAAAATCGTTGTGTAGTTTAAAAAAACTAAGGGGACTTATCAGTTTGTTTCTTAATATTTAGAAATAGATGGTAAAAAAAATCCTTAATGTATAAGATATGATAACCTTGTGAATTTACAATTTGCTCTAATAATAAACTCACTTTTCGCTTCCCTTCTTTTTTTTAGGATTGTTGCGACAAGAATTTTCGCATATTATATCATAATTCATATATTTGAAAAACCCTAAAACAACGGAATTATATAAGATTATACAAATATATAAAAAATAATAATAATATTAACTTGAAATTTCACTACATCTTTATAATTTTACTAGATCATTCTAATATTCTTATGACATCTAGTGACTAGTAGGCAAATTCACGCTATAATAAATCAGGTTATAAATATCAGTTAAAATCAACAGATGGCCTAATACTAGCTATTGATGGATTCATATTTAAACTACCTTCCGTTTATAAGTCAGAAATAGAGGCAGTGTTGGTGCCTTCGCAGTCCAATCCTGTACAGGTTATAGAACTTCTTCCATTTTAAGAAGTCTCAAAAAAAATTGAAATGGATGAAATTGATAAAAAAATTGTCAAAATTGATTTCACAATAATGATTCCCAAATGAATGTGCCTGTATTTGTTATGTTATCGGATAGCCCTATACATAGTTCTCGAAAACCACGACGTATGGAAATTGAGGTGCAGTATAAAAAATCTCTGCGTGTTGCGCTCCAGACAACGTCAGTCATATTAACTGGTGACTAATACCTGACCAGCTGGAGAGCCGTAAAAAACTCCTGGAGGTGATGTGAATCTACCTTCAGCAAATTTAAGCAGCGAATATTTTAAGTATCGGCAGAGAATAATCCCTCTCTAGCACTATCAAATTATAACCACTTTTTCGTTAATATTGGTAAAACCCTTGTAACTCAAACTCTAGATCAGTTGGACACTAATGAGGATAAATTATCTACACTCAACAACTTACAACAACCATCAATAAACCCGAGTTCATTTTTCATGCTTCTCACCGATTGCTACGAACTAAGTTCACTGATAAATAATTTAAACAAGAAACTGCTCCTGGACCCGATTGCTTGAAAAATAATCTTTTAAAATGAATCTGTCCTTACGTGGTTGAACCTTTGTCGCATATTTTCAAGTTCAGTCTTTCAGTTGGCGAATTCCCTGAGTGTTGGAAGATAGCCTCAGTCATTCCAATACACAAGGGAGGTGCTAAAGAAGATCCCTCCAATTATAGGCCAATATCCCTTTTGCCTATCCTGTCGAAAATTTTGGAAATATTCGTTGTTAAACGTCTCAATTCCTATTTAGAAACACACAACATCCCTACATCTACACAGTTTGGTTTTCGCAGAGGAAAGTCCACCAAAGATGCAATAAATTTGCTTTTAAATACAGTAGTAGAGAACCTGTACAGGAAACAGAAATGTATTGGCGTTTTCCTCGACCTAGCAAAAGTATTTGATATCGTTTCGCATCTCCTTCTGCTTAGCAAGCTTGAGCGCATTGGCATTCGAGGCATTGCTCTGAATTGGTTTTCGAGTTATCTCAGAATTAAAAATCAATTTGTTCCGGTAGATGACGTTGTCAGTAGTACCAGCGACATATGTTTTGGTGTACCGCAGGGAAGTATTTTGGGCCCGACTCTTTTTATTATTTATTTTAATAATATTGCTAACGTATTAGATGTTTCAGGAAAATAATTTGCTATGCCGACGATACTGCTAACATCTTTACTGACAATTCGTGGAAAGATGTGACAATGCAGGCAAATCAAGTTCTATCAGAAATCACAAAGTGGTTACAAAACAACTTACTTACAACATAAAACTAAAGTTTCTGCACCTTCTCATCCATTATGTGTAAAGGCACCTTAAATGCTCAGCACAATACATGCAATTGCGCTTTGCCTAGGAAGAGCTTTACAAACTAAATACTCAGGTGTCGTCCTTGATGAGAATTTGACATTCAGAGAACACATAGAAATATTATCAAAGCAGATTAGAAAATTAATAAATGTTTGTGAAATTATTACGGGACGCGGCCTCTCGTGATATATTAATTCTAGTTTATAAGGCTCTATGTCAATCCCTACTTCAATATTGCATCTCTTCCTGGGGTAACGCTTCTAGGACAGTTCTAATAAAACTAGAAAGAGACCAAATATCCCTGTTAAAAGTAATTTTTAGAAAACCTTACTTATTTCACACGAAATCTCTATGAAGAGTCCAAAGTAGTTATGGTGCGACAGTTATATATATATATATATATATATATATACTAGCTGTGCCCGTGTAAAAACCGTGGGCCTAGCTATAGTGCTGTATCTATAGTCATACAGTCAGATAGTTCGTAGCACACAATGGTAATGAGTGCCCACATCCAAGTTTATTGCGAACATGGACAAAACTTCGTGACGATGCACGCAAGTATACACTAACATACTACAAGTAACATAACACTAATATCCTAAATTTCTAATTCAACAACTGTAAAAACAATATTAACCCTTGGACTGTCCAAAACCATAAATATTTAACTTTTTTATACAAACGAATATAGACCTCATGAAGCATAGGTCAATAGACTGTTGGGAGAATACGCTTAAAAAAATACCTGATTTATTACAAAACTTTGAAAAATAACAAATGATGAATTGTAAAATAATAATTTTCTTGTAAAATGTATTTTTAAATTAATTTTTCATTTGTACAAACTTTTTTTACTAAACCATGAAATGTACGATGTAGTGAAATTAAAAAAATATTGAAAACATAATCTGCCATTTTGAGATCTGAGTCTTAAAAAATCAGCGGAGGGCTTATAATATTCATTCATGTATACTTCACACAGCTCATTATTATTATTATTTGTATGTTATCCTTTCTTTTATTTGAACTGCCTACAGCCTTTTTTCTCCACGGTACCGCTGGAAGAAAATGCGAGCTCCCTAACTTTTTTTAAAATATATTTTATAGGTAAACGTTTTGACCACAATCTCATCTAATATTAAATGATGATGTGGTCTAAGATGGTAAGTCACGCTTAACCTAGTGGGAGACTGGTTCTCAAATGTAGCTGCCGGAACACACCAAGAGGTGCTTGGCGACAGATTCTCAACTTGAGGGTGGTAGCTAGCCAAACGGACTTAGAAAAAGCCCTAACACTATGCTATGGTTTCATCACGATGTTTTCCTTCACCGAAAGCTCAGACTCGGTTGTTTGGATTCGAACCTAGTCCTTCGACGCTGTGTCGGAACACACTATCAACTGAATCATCATCGTTTCATAAGCCCTAATGCATAAATCAAAAGGTATTCATTAATTCAAAGCGTAATTAGACATTAGAATCAAGGTAATTTTATGAAAATTATAATTCGAAATAAACCTAACAAACACAGAAATAATCTCATTGTTATCTGTACTCTTCCTTGCAATAATATTCTTACGACAGTAAACCAATAAAATACTAAGTTTAGCGTCATCTGTTGTCGTCAAAAATGTAGTCTGTTTGTGCTTCTAAAGACGATTTTTTTCTTACATTTATGTTCAATGAACAATTTTAGTCTCTTTATTTTTTTATTGTAATAAAAAATTGTCCTAAAAAGTGATGAGGTTTAAAAAATAAAAAAAACTTGTAATATTCTCAACACAAAAGTAATTAGAAATTAACAAATTTAATCATAAACGTCATGCGATCAAAAAATAAAAATCATATTTTACTTATACAAAGTATGAAGTAAGTTATTCAATTTATAGAAGTATGTAACATTTGTAATTGGCCAACTTTTAGATTGTATAGATGGGCGCGCGTTACTATGCTGCCATCTAGTTTTAATATAAGTAAGTAACAAATTAAATCGAAGCTTAATTATTTGTAGTGCCATCTATCAGCTAATTGAGATTTGATTAACACAGGAAATATTATTAGCTTCTCTTTGTTATAAAGTAAATAAAATATAGAAAAGTAAATTAAATATAGAATAATAAATTGTAATTCATAATTTATTGTCAATATTAGATAATACAGAGGTTAATTTATTATCTAATATTGTTTTAAGAATCTAAAAATATAAATGTGATTCCCTTTCTGTCATAAATGTGTTAACTGTGATATTTCCGGTGTACTTTAGTTGTTATTTAAAATAATAAAGGTTATTAAAATATATTTTAACATTTAATAAAGATTAAAAATAGCATTATTAATTTTATATTGTTTTATAAAACGTTAATATTAATTATGTTTGTAATAAAGATAATAAGATTATAAAAGATGGTGTGGCTTGGTGAGTTGCAAATTTGTAATACAAAGTTGTAAAGATAAGTTGAAAGGGCGTTCTTGGCACGATCATTGTAGAGTGACAATATCAAAATAAATATCATTTCTCGTCAAGAGTAATATTTTGCGATGGATCTTGGGGGGAGCTCTGGGGAGGCGCCGACATATATTATAGTAGTAATAGATTTAGAAAATGTCGGTTGAACGCCATCTATTAGCAATAATGCATATTAATTAATTACTGAACATCTTAGGGTATTAATATTTATTTATGTGAAAATAAAATATTAACCATTTTTCTTTCGTTCTATATCTTAGTAATGTAATACTGTGACAATGTTTATTTATGCTATAAAATACCCTGGTTTTTGGGTGAGGATAAAGTCCATTTACTTATCTATTTTTCTCTCGTACTTAACTCCCGTCGTCATTAAAATTACAATAACTTTTGATAGAGTGAACCGATTTTGATGAAACAAAAAAAATATGTTTCTCCGGAATATGCTTGTGTATTTTCTTGCTTGTTGGAGTTTTATCAGGCAACCTAGTACTTTACCATTGATGCCTGTTCAAACAAACAGACAGACAGACAGAAATTTCTAAAAATGATCAAAATGGATTCTATTACTTATTCCTAGACACCTGCACCTAATTTTTTTCTCAAAAATCAAAAAAGTACAGACACGTTGGATTTACATTCTTATTATATGTATAGATATATTATGTTTTCCCTTGTTCCTCAGACATGATCCGAGTCCATGCCATTGTAAGCGTCCTTTCTTTACCCAGTGTAGTTTTTATGTTATTTATTGATTTACTGTAGCGTTACAGTTGATCAGTTATATATATTAAAAATCACCCTGAATTATCAAAAATACATTAGAATACTACTATCATTAAACAGTTATCTCACGACTTCCTCTGACGTCGCTTATACTCAACGTATCAAAATAAAAACACCCAAAGTTAACACTGTTTTCGCGCAACACTTTAATGAGCTTGTAATCCCGTTTATATATAGACAAGTGAACAAACACTGTAAACTAATTAACCAAGAGTTAAGAGAAGCAAAAACAAGTACTATTAATTGGTTATTATCTTTAACATACAAGAAGACAGAAAATATTCATTTCATTCATTCAAATTGCATTTAAATATAATTTTTAGGTCAATTTACAAGGACACACGAATTTACTACATACGTTCTGTGTGTTATAATATATTATGACAACTATGTGTGTATGTGCTTCAATTTTTTAATTGTAGTTATTAATGTTGTTTAAAATTATCTGTTTTGTTTTTTTTTTTTTATTTTGTAAATTTTAATTTACTTTATCGACTAATAAGTAAGCCACTTACGGCACTTACACCATATAAATTTTGTAACCCTGGTTTTGGTTGATTACCCGCGACACAGGATTTGGTGCTTTTGTATTTGGGGATCTACAGTTTATTTTTGTATCCGGCAATATTATTTTCTTAAATAAAGACTTTTATTATTATTATTATTACCTATACAGAGTTACCCAAGCAGAGAAGTAAGGTTCATTTAGAACATGGATGCCAGGGTGGTGTACTGCTTTAGCGCACTTGGGGTGCATTGCCAGCGCTTGAGAATGCTCTGCTAGTCAGTCAGTTTTGAACCACGACGCCGAGAGGCCGCTCGTGCCGCTCAACGTATGGCTGAGGAGTTGCTGTTTTTCGCCTCACTGATGATGATGATGATAAAAATCACGTTAGCCGAAAAAGATTTGTCCGAGGGCAGCCGGTCTCTCTCTGAAAATTTGGAGTTATGTGATCTAAATACTTACGGTGCTGGAGCTATCTGTTTCTACAGTTGTGACCTCAGTGAACTTTTTACGGACTTGCTTTTTTTGTTTTTATTAACAATGTCAAACGATGACAATTTTTTTCATGCATCTGCACCCCGGTCGAGCAAGCCGGTTGCGCGTTTAGTTGCACCCAGTGATTCCGCGATATGTCGAGTCGGTATAAAAGTACCCGCGTTTTGGCCAGATAAACCTGGACTCTAGTTTGCGCAGTTGGCTGGCCAGTTTTCTGTATCAAACATAATAGTAGACGCAACTAAATTTTACCACGTCATTTGTGTCCTCAATTATAAGTACGCGGTAGAGGTCGAGGATATCATTATAAAACCACTTGCCAAGGATAAATACGAGACCTTAAAACGAGAACTTATAAGTCGTTTATCGGCTTCCAAACAACAACGTCGGACGTAGTTATTGAATGAAGAGGAACTGGGAGACCGCAAGCCCAGTCAGTTTTTGCGGCACCTCCGTAACCTTGCTGGAAACGACGTTGGTGATGACTTCCTCCGGTGAATGTGGTTAAGCCATTTACCAGGGTACTTACAAGCCATCATCGCTACACAGGACAATTCGAAACTGGATGAGGTAGTTCAGTTCGCCGACAAAATTATGGATATACCGTCGCACGCCAGATTCTCAAAGGTATCCAACATAACCATAGTAGGAGCGGCATCATCTTCAACACCTTTGGAAGTCGTAAAATAGATGAGTTGACGCGACGTATGGACGTTATGACGATGACGCAAGTTTGTCGAAATTGCAGGTCTCGACTTAGGTCGCGACGTTTTCGTTCCCACAGTCGTTCTGCGGTCGAAGGCACTTGTTTTTGCTGGTATACAGAAAACCGATAGAACAGTCATTATATGCGGCGAGTAATTGTGGTACGACGTCGAGGCACTTGTTTGTGACAGATAATTCCAGTAAAATACAATATTTAGTGGACACTGGTTCAAATGTGTGTGTATATCCACCTAAGTACACGCGTGGTGAAAAACGTTATAAAACGAACTACGATTTGTTCATCACTAACGGTACATATATTGCAACCTATGATTGGACTAGCTTATGTCTCCATCTTAAGTTATGTCGTAGTTTTAATTGGCGTTTTGTTATTGCTGATGTGACTAAACCTATTATCGGAGCTGATTTTTTGTCATTTTACGGAGTACTGGTGGACGTGAGAAATCATCGACTAATTGATAATGTCACGCAACTTATCACTTCTGCTTTACGGGTATCCTATGCTATTTGTCATGTTAAAGCTGTTACAAGTTCTTCTCGTTTTCACCATTTGCTGTAATATTTCCTTGAAATTATTAGACCTCCCGGGTACCCAATGGAGCATCAAGTCAAGCATAAAACGATTCACGATATCCGTATTACTCCTGTCCCACCAGCTTTTTGTAGACCCCGTCGACTTGACCCAAACTGATTGAAAATAGCTACCCAGGAATTCGAAGAGATGGTACGTACAGATGTAGCACGGCGTTTAAACAGCTCATTGTCGTCGCCATTGCATATGGTTCCCAAAAAGACAAGTGGTTGGATGCCATGCAGCGATTACCGGGCACTAAATGCTAGGACTATACCAGATCGTTACCCATTAAGACACATCGGCGATTTTGCCAACAATTTGCAAGGGTGTAAAATATTTTCTGTTATCGATCTCTGTCTGCGCTTACAATCAGATATCCGTCGCATCCGAAGATATCCCAAAAATCTGCAATTTCTACAGCGTTTGGTCTTATTGAATTCGCATACATGACCTTTGGTTTGCGTAACGCATTGCAGACCCCACCTGCAACACTGAAACTAGGGGAGTATTAATACAATAGAAAGAAAATCGGTGATTCATGATCGCATACTTCATCTATATGGGATCTTCTAAGCCAGAGAGAAAATACTGTATGATTTGTTGGGAACTTCTCACTATTGTAAAGATTTTGCAACATTACAAGCAATGCCTAAGAGATTTATAGGTGGTAGAGCTACGCTGAAGCTATTACTGGTTTCAGCATGAATGGGTCGGCTCGCCCGGGGTAGTACCACCCTCTCACAGAAAACCGACGTGAAGTAACAGTGCTTGCACTGTTGCGTTTCGTTCGGTCAGTGAGAGCGCCGGAGGCCCACACATTTAAAAGGCCGGCAACGCACTTGCGACTCCCCTGGTGTTGCTAGTGTCTATGGACGGCGGTGATCACTTACCATCAGGTGACCCACCTGTTCGTTTGCCCCCTATAATATAAAAAAAAAAAAAAGATTAAGTTCGAGAGGAGGTTCAGCATATAAGAAGAAGACGGTATAAAAGAAGCCCAAAAAAGATGATGACTGACGACCATGACTGGACTGGAAGTGCAAAGGAATGAATTCAATAGTCCGTACGTCATCTTAGAGGACGGTTACCAAGAGCAATTGGAGCCAGTGGGACAGTCTGTCTTCCAAAATAGCCATTTTATTTAGTAAATAGGTATCCAGTCAAAGGAAAGTAGTAATTATATATGTGATAATGCTACGAAACCATGTGGCTCGTATATTGAGGTACACAAAAGGACCCGGAAAAATAGTCTCATCACCGGTGTGAAAATGAGTACATGATATGAACGTAACGCGAATACCAGTGATAATGAATAAGGATCTCTTGAATAGCTTTATAATACTCTTCGCAGGTGTAGAGACTCCTCCCCCGATTACGGAAGAGGAAATGGGGAGGGCGATCGGGCGCCTCCGTAGCAAACGTAGAGCACCCGGCCCCGAGGGGGTCCCGGGCCGAATGCTGGCCCTCTTGTTGGACCATTTGGGAGGGTGGCTTCGGGAGCTGTTTGATCTTGCTGTCGGACAGTTTCCGAAGCTCTGGAAGATGGGGCGGCTTTGCCTTATGGCAAAGTTGGGTCGCCCCCTGGACTGCGCGTCCGCGTACCGGCCCCTTGTGTTGTTGGACGATGCCGGGAAGACACTCGAGAGGATCGTTGTTTCACGGGTCGTCCGGCATCTTGAGAAAGTTGGGCCGGACCTGTCGGACGCGCAGTTCGGCTACCGGTCAGGGCGGTCCACTCTGGACGCCCTGACCCTCCTAAAGAGGCTCGCCACTAAGGCGACCTCCCAAGGCCAGAGACTCTTGGCGATGTCCTTGGTTGGTACCTGCACCGGATCGCACGCAGGGAGCCAACCGCCATATGCCACGAGTGCGGCGTTGAGCCCGAGACCATGCAGCACACTCTGTCTGAGTGTGCTGCGTGGGAGGAGCAGCGCCGTATTCTGGTTGCGGCGGTAGGTGTGAACCTCTGGCTGCCGAGTGTGATAAACGCCATGCTCTGCAGCGAATCGATGTGGAACGCAGTAGCCTCCTTTTGCGAGGAAGTCGTCTTGCGCGTAATCACAGATCACGCCGCCGCGGCTTGACTGTGAATTTTGTTCCAAACCACTCTCCTAGGCCCCCCTCGGCAGCGGCTCAAGCCGAGGCCCGATCCTCCGGAATGAAGACCTCGAGCAGGTTGCTTGCGCGACTACAGTGACGCTGAATAAGTTTTCAAACACTAGTTTCTACAACCCAATACCGATCACCCCACACACGTGCACATACACACATGTATGTACACATAGTGGTTTGGTACGTTTTTTTTAAAGCCCTTTTTCGAACGGAGTTAGCTTTGATTAACTTAGTAGTCAGGTTCAGGGTCAAGTGGGGATGAGATACTTGTACCTCGGAACCGCAGGGGGTGGACTCACAGGCGAATACAGTTCCCTCGTGGAGCCTTAGCCTGCCTCCCAAGACCGTCAGTGCGTGGTGAAGTGCCACATCCTACACGAGGTGACCCTGTCTAGCAGAACACTACGGATCTAGGCTAGAGAGCCGATAAACACTCCTGGGGCTCGGTTCCAGAACCGGGTCGGGGCATATACCCCGGCAGACGGCGCCCCTCGCAGTACTCCTCTGCTTATCAGAGGGGACAGGGGATGGGGTAAGGACGAGCCTGCTTCGGTTCGCCCGTCAGAGGGTGGAGGGAGAAAACCTCCTTAAAAAGTTACCGTGGGAGAAAACCACGTAAAAAAGTTACAGACGGCAGTGCCTTCGGGCGGCGGGAGGGAGAAAACCTGGGTAAAAAGTCACCGTGGGAGAAAACCATGTTAAAAAGTTACAGACGGGTGTGCCTTCGGGCGGGGGGAAGTAGAAAACCTCGTTAAAAAGTTACCGTGGGAGGAAACCACGTTAAAAAGTGACAGAGGGACGGCCTTTGGGCGGAGGGAGAGGGAGAAAACATCAAGAAAAAGTTACCGTGGGAGGAAACCACGTTAAAAGTGACAGAGGTGAGGCTTTCGGGCGGAGGAAGAGGGAGAAAAACCTCATTAAAAAGTTTCTGTGGGAAGAAACCACATTAAAAAGTGACAGAGGGGTGGCCTTCGGGCGGAGGAAGAGGGAGAAAACCTCGTTAAAAAGTCACCGTGGTAGAAAACCACGTAAAAAAGTTACAGGTGGTGGTGGTTGGAGGGGGTGACCCCTTGACTGCCAAACCGGACCAAGGAGGGAAGGGGCTAAGGGGCTGGGGACCTGACTTTCCATTCATTGCACATTGGTTCGGTAGACGGGTAGGCAGCTTGACCGGGCTGTCGTCGAGGTCAGGGCGTTCTCGCTGGGCCTTGTCGCTGGGGTGGCATGGTGCTTGCTTATTCGATCCCGTGCCACTCCATAGCGTGGCAGACGGTATCTTGTGGGTTTTTTTTGGCAGTAAGAGTCTGACACCCCACAGCTCCCCAGGGCTGTCCAATGAAGGATTTCTTCCCACATTAAAAAAAAAAAAAGTAGTCAGGTTCAAGATACATGTATAAGTTCGTGAAACGTAGATGCTTGGTACACGTGTATGTTTCACAAACTCATATATGTATGAAATAATAGTTAGCTTAGTTTAACTTAACTTAGACTCGGGAAATTCGGTGACAGTCCAAGCCGAGGCGCGTCGTGCGCCCTTGTGCTGGTTGCCTATATAAAATCGGGTGAGTGCCTTAAGCGCTTCCCTTAGTAGTCCGGTGAAACTGTAGAGGCCTAGCCAGGTCACCAGTGTAGACAAATCGAAAAAAAAAATCAATCATTATAGCCAACACTATTTACATCACAATGTAAACTCAAGGTCTAAATGATTTCAGGAAATTTCTAGTATAATCCAATCTATAATACCCGCAGGTGTTATACTAATTTTGTTACTAGTTCTGATTTCGACTAGTCTCCGCATTCATCTTAGTACCGAAGTTCCCAAAAAATAGTACTTTGTTTTAGCAGTTGTCAGTAGATGTCTCTTAATATGGTTTACGTTATATCGACTTAATTTATCTACGTACCGATAGATGTCAGGGTTTTATAAGACGTTTCGTTGTAGCTAATTGTAATAGGAATTTACTCTGTGGTTAAACATACAATAAATATTGTTTACACGTTTCTGTAATTGAAATAAATTAGTTCAATATGATATAAGATAAAAACATAATTATATTTTCATATTTTTGTAAAATAAAATTCAGATTTCCCGCTGAAAAACGAATTCAGGTATGTATTGGTTGAAATGAAAATTGTGTTGTTTATACAAAATGATGTTTTTTTCCAGCTACATTCCAATAATTACAAGAACAGTGAATATTTCATAATATGTAGAATAACATTTAACTTATTTTCTAACATAATTTAATTTATCGATACCTAATTTAATATCAATGTTACCTAGTTCATTTTGTAACATGTTTTACATTCTATTGCTGTAAGGTTTAAGATTCAAATTTGTTTCAGTCTGCTATATCATCTCTTTATAGATTATCAACTTTTTTGAATTTTCCTTTCTCATTATTATACAAATTATCCTTTTTAAAAATCCATATACCTAACATGTTCTTAATATTTTACTAAAAATGTTATTAGCTGGTAGAAATAATACTACTTTTCTAATGTTTTCAATTATAATTTGAAGTAATGATTTCATATTTTTAGGAAACAATGAGTGTTATGATAGAGGTTGATCCAAAGCTTTTTATCACATGTCGGTTGTGCTTAGAAGATATGGGTCAGTATCAAATAGTACCACAAGTACGAGAGCAGATCAAATTCTGTTTCGATATTGAAGTAAGTATTTCATTCTATAAGAAATCGCATTACATGGTTTCTGCATAATTTTTAAAATTAATTATAACCATTATCATTTTGTTGAAATAAATATAATACCATAACAATTTCTTTATTATTGCTTTGAATTTGTGAAAAAAACAGTTTTATTTACTAAACATTATCATCAGCAATGAATGCACTTTGATTGCCATTGTCAATATTTTTTTACCAATATAAAATTAGCATTTGTAATTACTATGAAATTAATTATTACTTATAGCTTATAGTGCTTATTGGTACATTATTCTTTACTGCAACAATGTCTCGGGTTTTATATTAACCCAGAACCATAATATTAATTTGAATGAATTGGAAATATGTTACTCACTCCAACATGAAATATAATAATATGGCCCATTAAGTCCATTTGTGAAAAAGTATTCATAGCTCTATAGACTGGTATTGACAATAAGATATATTATATACGTGTGTACAGTAAGAAGCAATTATACATAAGTCACTTTAATTTAATTTGATGCTATAGCAAGTTATTAAAGACTTTTTTATCTTAGTTATATACTTCATACCATAAAATAAAAATAGTTTATGGTTTGTGGAGGTATCTGTAGGTAAGTAAGTTGGTCGTAAGGTAAGTTTCGGTAGGTAAATTTCCTTGGGGGGTCTCATAAATAGCAGCATGAAGAAAAAGTGAAAGAAATCGTTTTAATACTGATATTATGATTGACAGAATAATATCTTGTTTTAAAGGTACTATTTACACTTCTGTGAAAATTACACTTATGGGAAATCATTATTCTAATACCTTTTCAAGTAATTAAAGATTGTTACTTAAAGTTCATTATCAAATTTAAAAACATTTGTTTAAATTGATTCATAAGGTGTTTCTCCATATTGTAGAATTCATACAATAGATACAGAATAAATGTTTATTTTTCATAAAAATTTGCACTTTAAACTTTAGTTAACTTTGCCATCTCAATACATCTCTGGTACTTAATTTATGTCTACAAAAACTTATATAAGCTAGATTTTCTAAAAGACGTTTGTGATTTTAATACGGGAAATAATCATAAATTAGCCATCTCACTTTCTAGGTTTAATAAGAACAGTAAAAGTTTTTTTATGTTAGTGGTGTCAGTTTTTACAATAAGATTTCAAAACCCTTTAGCAATGCATTGACAGAAAAATCAAAATTATATAGAGTGGATCATTGCATGAACGCTAAAATAAAATGTAACATACATTTGTGTATACTAAAAATGACAACCAAAATTTATTTTTGATAGGGTTGATGAATAAGACCGAGGCACGCACGATCGCCATCATGGCATATATCAAATGCTTTACGTTCTACGTTTGTAACTTGGAAGTGGGGCGTCGCAGCGCGGCGACATCTTATATACGATAAACGTTGCTTCTATATAAATATTTTATCACTTATTTATTTCAATTATTAAAAAATCATTAGGTACCTAATGTTAATTTTGGTCTACGAATAACGAAATTTTCAAACATGAGTACAAAAAGTGGCCACTGAAACCAGAAATAAGGGAACTGCGAATAAGGAGGGTCGCTGTACTTTAGGTAGGAATAATGCATCACATTATTATTGCCATCTCTAGTATTGAGATTGTATCCTATATCTAAGATCCATTAACGACGTTGTTACGATTATAATAGAAATCAAGTGAAAAAAAAATCTTAAATATTCTATTACGCTCGTGGATAATAATATTCAATTTACAGTGGTTAAGAATTTACATCCACGCAAAGAAAAAAACTACTACACTCTTAACCGATGTTTTCAGTCGTATTTTTAGTGCTCGTGTAGTTTTCTTCCGATTGACGCTTCTGTCCCATTTAACACTAACCGATCTAGTACCCCTTCAGGTGGCTGGTTTTAGGATTTGATTAATTTAGATTATGACCGCATCTTCACACCGTGAACTAAATTTAAATAATCCAATTTCCTGCCAAATTATTCAGAGCGACACGGATGCAATTTTTGTTTGTAAAGAAGTATACAACCAATTTCTTAGTAAATATGTATTTTTTATACAAAAAAATTGCATTGGTACTTAAAAGCTAAACATGTTTGTACAATATTCGAAATACTTTTGAGTATCGACTGCGGTAGGTGCCATTATCATAGAGACACAGATAGAGTAATGGAATATAACTAATGCACGTTAAGGACAAGCTGTCCTCATAAATTACATACGTATATTTCCAATAAAATGTTATTTTGTAAGAACAATAAATAAATCCGATAGATGACTAAAATAAAAATAAAAACTTTTAATAACAGAAAGTCTTTCATCTATTTGATACAGTCGTGACAAGTTTCGTTCGTTGATTTTTCTTATGATGGCGAAGTACGATTAAAACTGTTATGTGATTTTGATTCAAGACAAAAAGTTGCAATATAAATATAAAAAAAATAAACTATTTTTGTATTTTAATAGAAGTTGCCTTGTCTAGCCCTAGTGACTGCTTGTAGTCGGGCTTGTCGAAAAGAACGCACCTTTTATTTTTATAACCTTTTTCTCACACTTAGCAAAACAGTTTCAAATAAGTTTATAATATATATATTTAAATATAATATGGTTTACTAAGTGGAACACGGCAGTCGTAGGTGTACATATTTGATTAACCTCTTAACTATCTTGAACACTTTCTCTACTGCCATTACCCTAGGAAAAAATAGAGAAACAGATTTTTATGAATTAAACCCCAACCCCCCCATTTTTCTTAATTTCATTTATCTTTTTGTTTTAACTTTATTTATAACGGGTTGAGGATTATGATAAATTGTTTTAAAGCTTCGTTGTATCTCAGTTTTTTTCGCCTAGACCTAAGGTTTTAAAATATATTGATTTTGCCTCATTTACTGACCTAGAAACACCAACATGTGATTGAAACCAATGGTAAAGCAATATTCCCTCCCGTAAATCAAGTCCAGTATATTTGTATGTTCACCTTGTTAGTAATACAAAAATTAATAGGAAACAGTTTTTTTTGGAAACTAAAACCGCTTAAATTCGAAAGGTATATCTTTAGCGATCATGGGAATTTGGAAGAATATGTATCTCTTTCGCCACATTCTATTGCCGTGCCGCCCGTCCGTGTACAACTACCATAATTATTCTGTCGCGCGGGAGTATTCAGTTTGATATAACTTCTATAATATTATTTTTAATTCCACAGTGTAATAGGCAAATATGTTGTGCATTAAATATTCTAGGTGATAAAAGTATTTTATATTGTATATATATATATATTGACACCATACCGGTTAAAACAGCTTCATATAGAATCCATTATTTTGTTTTTTTTTTTTTTTGGATAAGAATAGTTACTCTGACTTATACTTATTAGATAAATATATACTGTGGCAGGTTTATTTATAAATGTTGTTATAAGGAACAATTCAACTATACATTTTGTTCCTGTAGGTTTTATTATAATTATAACGCATAGAAACTCTAAAAGCCACGACATTTTCCGACTTAATTGACAAATTGTCATAACTTTATGTTAATATTAACTTAATAGATAATGCCTATGCCCATCTGGAATTGTGTACCTTTCAAGTAGTTAAAGAGTGGTTTTGGAGTTTACTTTCCTCGTATAGACAAACATATCAAATCTGCTCTCTACCTTTATAATTAGTATAGATATCAATATCATATATATCATATATACTGTAATTTGTTTTACTATAAACTTAACAGAGACTACAGTGGATAATCAATTAATATCTTGTGGCAGATCTAATTATTTTAAATTGTTAATGTCATTCTCAAAGGTAGTAAGTATACTTTATTTTAAACCAATTCTATACAGATTACATAATAACGATGTCTCTTTTTTCAGGTTGAACCATTTGATGGTTTACCTCAATTAATATGTAAAAAATGTCAAGGAATTCTCAGTGGATTTTACGAAACTAAAACAATTTACATCAAAAAACAAAATGACTTAAAGGATCAATTTAGTTCGAAGAAAGTAAGTCATATATATATTTATACTAGCGGCCAGCTCCGGCTTCGCACGGGTATAAAATATATAGCCTATGTCATTCACTGAAAAAATGATTAAAATCGATCCAGTAGTTTTGATTTATTCATTACTGCCCGTGGCCCGCACGCGTTAAATTTGGAGTAACATCAAAAATAACAGTATTTATCCACAATTTAATTTATGTTATTATACATATAAACCTTCGTCTTCAATCACTCTATCTATTAAAAAAACCTCATCAAAATCCGTTTCGTAGTTTTCAAAATTTAAGCATATTTAGCTTTGTTTTATACTATGTAGTTATAACCAATGCCTAGAGGTACGGACGATCGTAATAATATATAAAAATAATATAAAAGTAATATATATAAATCGTAATAATAAAAGAAAACATTTTAGGAAATGTCGGTGTCACATCAAAAAACAACTGAGTCTCGGCACCAAAATGGCTGTGCAGAAAAAAGTTTGGCAGTTGAAAAACCTAGACGGAGAATCAAGACGTTAAGGATATCATCAAGTTCAAGTGAATTTTCTACTGAAAATAATAATAATAATGAGTCGGACAAAGGGTCTTGGTCTCTTTTATATAGTAAACAATTTTTATGCAGATTTTGTAGACACAGAACTGGTAATCAGGATGAAATTCTGAGTCATGTAGATACATGTCATAAACAACTAAAGAAAAACCATCGTAACGTTTTTAAAAAAGACTGTTTCATTCAATTACCAAGAGTGGAAGATAAACCAAATATAACTGGTTCGAGTAGTACTGTTGTACTTGGCGATGGGAAAATTATTGAACATATCAATATGGATTACTATATTCTATATAAACACAAAAAGGATAGTGATGTTTCTGATAGTTCAGATAGTAATGATGGTGACGTGATAAAAAAGAGAAAACGAAAAAGATCCCGTTTATTTTCGAAAAGTTCCAATGAAACATTAGTTGTTCATCCCGATGAAATAGAATCTTTATCTATTGACAAACCAGAGAAAAGTGAGCACAAAAGAAAAACTGATAGTGAAGTCGAAAGTAATATCTATGAATGTATAAATATTGATGATTCTTCTGAGAGTGAGTCTGATAAAGGAAATGATTCAGTAAATAAAATGTCTTATACGAAATTAATTCAAAAACATCAAGAAACAATACAAAGTATAATAACTGTATGTAAAACTAATATGCTCAAAAATATTGATGATTTAAATTCACATACAAAACATAAGAATAAAGCCAATACAGAATCTCAGCTAAAACATAAATTATTAAGTATAGGTAGAAAAATAGTAAATAAACAAGGTTTTAATTGTACTGGATTGCTTAGATATATGGAGCACAAAAATCTTGATATTACTTGGATACCAAAAGCGACTGTTAATTCCGGAATTAATACTGATTATATAAGAATCATGACGAAATTAAAAGAAAGTATAGAAGAAGACGACACTGGTTGGAAGTCACTTCCAACAAATGAGATGGTTCAGAAAAATAAGTTCTTTTGCACTGCATTATCTTCACCTGCTGAAATAACAAAGCTAGTTGATGCTAGTAGTAGCAATGCTGAATGTACACCAGTTAAATATACTTTGTGCAATGATGCTGGTAATTGTAGCAATCAATATAAAAATAAACTTCTAAATAAAAATCCTGTTGCCAATCCTAAACAATTACCAAAAAAGATAAATGTTATTGAAACGAAGTCTAACAACCATCATGTAATGTTAACTGGTATACATAGTCCATCACATAATGAATCCACAGCTTGTGCTGAAACGACTGCAAACACGTTTATGCCTATCATGACCAGTGTTACATCATTAGCTCCTCATAACAATGAGAATACAAATAATGATCAGGACGACTGATAGTAATACAACAAAAGTTAAAAACGACAGTGCCATTGGTAGAATAAAAGTAAAACCAGTTTCTGAATTGATGTCTGAAAGAGTTTTAAATAATATTAAGAAACAAACGCCAGTTTCAAATACAAGAGAAGCAAACAATGATATTATTCAATATCAAGTTGCATTGAATTACACACCCAATGTTTTAATGCAAAATACTCTTATACCTGTGCAAATACTTCAAGTTCCAAACACAAGCAAGAATAATGCGCTAACGTCAAATACACACGAAAATTCTTCAGATTATGTGGTACTGGATACAATCGAATTACCAAATACAAGAACTGATGCTCCATTCAAATATTTACAAAATTTATTGCAGATACATAATATAATTTTATTAGACACAAAGGAGAAATTAGGTGCCAATTTCATGTGTCTCATCAGATTTAAAGTAAAGTATCAACAAGAACAGAAAGCGCATCCGGTTATTTTGTGTTTATCATTATTCTGTTATAACAATACCTTTTGTATAAAAGTTATTGACAGAAACAATGAAAATATTGATATGAGAACAGTATCGGCAAACTGGCAATGGGAGATAATTAAAATATTTATGGGCGAAACTGTTAATAAATTATTACAAAATGCTGAAAAAATAAGTAGGGAGGTTTTTGAATACACAAAAAGTTTCTGTTGCTTGTTAACATCTATAAAGATAAATAAAAGCTTATGAATTAAATAGTATGTACTTATGTATTATACTTACATTATTTTGATAATTTAATATGTAATAAAATAGTATATAAAATGCGACTATTTATTTATTTAAGGCCCCACAATGGAACTTTCTAATTTATATTGTTTTGAAAAATAATTTCATGTCGAATATACTATCAAAAATAAGATTAGAGTAAATTGGATTCAGTTGATTTATTTTGTGGTGAGAGTATATTTTCTTAATGATACCAGTTAATGTTTTAAATTATAAAAGTGTTATTTTTATGTTGATTTGTCAAACTAATTGTACATGTCATGTAAATTATGTAATTACGATAGAATAAAAAAGGATCTATCATTCTGTTCTTCTTACTAATTTGGCAACCATCCTCTTTATTGAAGACTAGAAGACTCCTGCGATTTCGTCTGTATTTGTATCATTATAAAGGATGACACCAATAATTGTCTTGGTATATATTTTTTTAAAGAGACTAAAGTTTTAGCGTTTGACCACAACCTCATCTGATGTTAAATGGCGATGTAATCTAAGATAGTAAACATGCTAAACCTAGAGGCTCTCGAATGTAGCTGCCGGTACACACCAACAGGTGTTTGGCGACAGATTACAAACTGAGGGTGGTAGTTAGCCATGCGGGCTTATAAAAAGCCCTACCACCACACAGTAGCATCACTTTAATAGTTCATACGGCACGCGCCGAGATCTCGCAGATGGTAGAGCTTTGTCATACTTGACATTTATCGTTTAGTCCATTGAAATGTTACATTTTTTAGGCCTTACCTTGCGTTTTTTAGAGGACGCAATTTTATTTTTTTTATGTGTAGGGGGGGTCAGTGTAAAGCTAAAATCAAGTTTGTGGGGTCGCCACCCTTGTCCCACGGCCGCCATCTTGAAAATAGGGGTTGAAATGGTTATTACGATTTATCTCTTAAACTATTTATCTGATAAAAAAAAAATATCAACATTTTTTGTTGCAAATTTAATCCTCTACAACTTTGGTCCAGTATCTTTTTGTCGTAGAATTATAAATAAAAAAGTTATAAGCGAAAATGTTCAGAAATTCGAGAAAAAAAATTATATTTTTCGATATAACTTTTTTTTATCATTTTACGAAAAAATGATATCAGACCATTTTTGTAGATCGTTTTTTAAGGAATAACTTTTATAAACAACATTTTTAATTAAGTCAATAGCTAAGGTTTTACAGCGCTCCGAAGTATTATTTTTCAATACTCTTAACTATACATATATTATACGTGTGTACTAATAATGTGTCATCAGTTATTTTCTTTTTTTTATTTTGTTATTATAATTTTTTAATTATTAATTTTGCAATATTATTAATAATCAATTATTGACTCTTTTCCACTCCATTACAGAATTTTACAATTATTGATTTTTAAAATAATTTTAAATTTGATGGCCGTTACTGAGAATGCTGTCCAGGTAGAAAATACTTAAAGTGACCATGAAAGAAGAACATCTGCCTCCTATTATTATTATTTCTAACCTCTCTTATTGTAAGAATAGCTGATGATATTGTGTTGAAGTTGTCGTTCAACTTATATCTTTCAGTTGTGCTACATATTTCTCTACGTGCGGATGTATTTTATTCTGTTTTTAATTGTGAAGACGATTTCGAATGATTTTAGACACGATTTTAACTTCAGTGAAAACTATTTTTTTTAATTAGCATTTAGAATTTTTAAGCGTGCTTTTTCTATTATTCCATCATGAGAAGATAAGAAAATTAAATTAAATTAAGAAAATTATAATAACGAAATAAAAAAAAAAGAAAATAACTGCTGACACATTATTACTACACACGTAAAATATATGTATAGTTAAGACTATTGAAAAATAATACTCACTTCGGAGCACTGTTAAAACCTTAGCTATTGTTGCTTATAAAAGGTAATCCTTAAAAAACGATCTACAAAAATGGTCTGATATCATTTTTTCGTAAAATGATAAAAAAAGTTATATCGAAAAGTATAAATTTTTTTCTCGAATTTGTGAACATTTTCGCTTATAACTTTTTTATTTATAATTCTACGACAAAAACTCACTGGACCAAAGTCGTAGAGGATTAAATTTGCAACAAAAAATGTTAATAATTTTTTTTATCAGATAAATAGTTTAAGAGATACATCGTAATAACCATTTCAACCCCTATTTTCAAGATGGCGGCCGTGGGACAAGGGCGGCGACCCCACAAACTTGATTTTAGCTTTACACTGACCCCCCCTACACATCAAAAAAATAAAATTGCGTCCTCTAAAAAACGCAACCCCAAATGTAACTTTTCAATGGACTAGTTATATTTTAGTCAATTTAAATAATATCTTCATAAATTATAACCTATTTGTTATTCTGGTGTAAAGTTAACATTACTGCAAAGTTTTACCAAAATACGTTACGTAATTTTGCGTGAAGGAGTACTTTTTCAACTCACCCGCGGGCCGCACTTTCACGACCATGGAGTTAGATGATTAAAAATATGTTCCTCGAAGTTAATAATAGTGCAACAGGCTCACGGATCCGGACAGTACCAATCCATCAGATAGACCAATCACACAGAATTTTTAGATTGGCATTTGACAAGTACCTAATACCTTCAAATATTAGACCCGGATTCAGAAAAATGGTGCTTTGATTACGAAGTCTTTGCAGAAGATGTTTATTTTCCAAGATTAGATGAATGTGGCGTCTACTCAAAATTGAACTGCATCCTGTATTCGTAAGAAGTTGAAGAACCTCAATTGAATGCAGAGAGCATCCGAGAGAAGAACCTCGTAAGTCAGGTAGCAAAAGGACGAAAGGCAAGACCTCAGTGTAATATATCAAATAAAAGAGCTTGCATGTTTGCGAGAAGAAAAAAGGAAGAAAATTTATTCAAAGAAGCCAAGGACAGTAAATATTGGGGAAGCAACACAAGTTATGTTTTCAAGCTTTGAAAGCAATTACAATAATTTGGATACATCTGTACAATACGGATACACTGAACTTGATGAATAAGATGACAAAATTCTAATCACTATAAAACACCGATGGTTTACGGCAGGGCTGTCCAAACCACGGCACGCGGGCCGCATGTGGCCCGCGGCATGAATTATTGCGGCCCGCAGAATCTTTTTTATCTTCTTTGTTTAAATACATTAAATGAGTAAATTATTTTTCTTGCGACGAATTAATACCTACCTCTGTGAAAGTGCATATTCAACAATGAAGTTTATAAAATCTAAATACAGGTCTTCATTGACAGATACTTCAATTAAACATGCACTGCGTCTAGTTACTACTAATATTGAGGTTGATGTCGACAGAATTGTAAAAGACAAATTAATGAAAAAGTAGATAATAAGATAATGATACTTATTATACTTGTATTTTATTTTTATAAATATTTTGCGGTCCCCCAATGTATTGAGTCATTTTTGTTGGCCCTGGGTCCCATGTAGCTTGGACAGCCCTGGTTTACGGTTTACCCCGTTTTAGGTCGATTTTCGGCAAAGTAAACAAAGTTTTCCATTGAACAAATATTATCAGATGCATAATTAACTTTTATATTAATTATCTACGAGCAAGCAACAAAAAAGACAGCAGGTTTTATTTCCGTCTTGAACTTAACCTATTCTACACGTAAATCAGTGTTTCCAACATAGGGGTTTTCCTCTCAAATGTAAGGTTAATAAGCGGGATGGGGTTTTTAAGAGGTGTATTTTTTATTTACGAGTATATACCGTGAGATAATCCAATCCAGGCAAATTTTGTCATCGTTTAAATGATCAAATTATTATGAAGAATATTAAAAAATTAATGTATTTTTTTGAAATATTTATTTCAATATAATGTATTTTTGGTAGTAATTATTTTACAAAACGTAACTTCAGTGACATAATTATTAATTTGTGTTGTAGCGGAATTGTCAATAATCGTGACAATTTTAGGGGGCATTGTGGTTTTAGCTCCAGGAGTAAATATTTATGAGAGTTGGTAACTCTGACACAGAATTAGTGTTAACTCCACCAAGTTGTTTCAGGAGATAACAAGAAGATATAAAATAACAAGTTAATATTTACACATTTTCGATTACAGATAGAAATACAGATTTGTTTTTTTTTTCCAATTTATATTCTTATAGAATAACTTCATCGATGTCATTTCTCAAAATATTGACTGAAAATTATAAAAGAATTCTACGAAAAAGTTTGCGACATTTTTTTTATTTCATCTTTTATAGTCCAGTTACGTTCATGAATCCGCTGGTACAGGGTATGTGTAATACAACTAAATCAAATAAATTGATTGATTTATTTATATTCATTATCCCAGTGTCCATATATTTTCCACGTCTAATAAAACATCCTCAGGTGTAGAGTGTTTATGGAACATAAAGTATCCTTGAATTTGTGCCGGACTAACTGTTTTCTTCTTCTCAAGTACTCTAGAAAAAATAAATGAAATAATTAAACTATAACAATAAATAAAATTGAAGTGCTTCTCGGTTATTCTTGAAATGTAGGTTTATAAGTAAGTAATATGGTTATTTATACGTTAACAAAACGAAATGAGGATTTTTTAAACTCTCGTCTCTTCTCTCTCTTCTTTACTATCTGCTTAAGCCGATCTTCGAAATGATTTAAACTGGGCTTGATCTAAAGCTTACGGATAGATAGATGCATAATTAGGCTCTTATATAAAAGCTAAACAGCAATTATTAAATTGGCACTACACAATAGTAATAATAAAATATTGATTTCTCATACAATGTTGATTTAAAGACTAAATTTTAATAAAAGTTACTAAATATATTTAATTAATTATTACGTGTGGTTCAAATGATAAATTCTACAACTTACTTCGTCGCGAAAATTTTAGCATACTCAGCAGCCCCGATCCCCTTTATAGAATCTTAAGAACATCAGTTCTACTTGTTCTTGATCGCAGTATCCAACAAATTCTTTCATGTCCACTCTACCGGGCCTGATTAAAGCTGGATCTAGCCTGTACCACGTATCATTCGTAAACAAATAATTAAAATAAAAAAGAGAGATTCTTTCAGCAAAGTACAAACATTGTCTAAAGATTAAGCATTTTATAAAATACTAGCTAACACGCCACGACTACATCGGCGTTATTTATTACCTTAACAAGAAAAAACTGTAAAAAAGGAATTTAAAGCAAAATTATAATTCGCTTACAAAGTTTCTTTGTAAATAATGTTATCCGTCAAATCCCTCTCTCTTGACACCGCTTGCCCTACTTCACGCATCGCCGAATGAGTAGTGCTTATACAATTTTATATTATACTAGCTTTTAAACGCGGCTACACTGATTTGTACGTAGATTTGGCCTTTCCTTGGAAAACAGTACATTATTTTGGATGAAGGCTGCCCTGTTTCTTCTTGTACACCTAACGGCGTTTGTGTAAAATTTTATGATGATTGGTTGAGTAGTTTAGGCGTTATTTTTTTGTATATAAAAATAGCGTCTAAGAATTAAACATTACAATAGTGATATTGTCTAAAAATCATACCTCTCTAAGTAATTAGTCGTCATGAAAACAATACGAGCTTCTGTTGAAGCGACACCATCAAGGCAATTCAGAAGTCCACTAAAGGTGACGCGGTTTAAACCCTCGAATGCTGCTTTTTGTTTAGGAGTGTCTTCTCTTGAAGTGAAAGCCGCATCAATATCCTCCAACAGGATTATAGACTGTTGAGGAGCAACACTAGAAAGTATGTTGCATTATTTCCGAGTCACTAGTTAGGTCGGAAAAATAAATGAACTAAAACGTATCGACTAGAATTTTGTATATCCTTTAGACTTACAACATAGTTCTCGAATGATTTTGATTTTTTTTTTGTTTAATTTTCGGTATAAAAAGTTTTGGTCGAAAAGTTTTTCTACAATATGGTACGTTTACAAAAAAACGGGTGCATGTTGGTCTTCCAAATATAACTAACAATGTTCTAGAAGTGAAAATTGTAAACTGTAAATGCTGAATTTTAGTGCGACAATTTTTGACGCAAAAAGGACAGAATTAAATATTTGGCTAGAGATAGAAAGAACTAAGACAATAGAATAGTGAACATAAGGTAATACTAAGTGGTCGTCTACCATGTCTGTACTAAGGCGTACATTGTCATTTATGAATGAATCTTACTTTTTGCTTTCAGCTAATTGATTTAAAACGCTTACAATATTGAAATATTAAATCACAGCATTATAGTACTGTTACGTAAACTCTGCACTGCACGTACTCTTTTTACGTATACAAAGTTTTGATTTGATGTATTAATAAACATATCAGGAAAAAAAACCACCTCAATAAATGATTCAGTCTGTCATCAGTTAGGCCTCTTTCAGATAAATTAAGAACACAAATGTTATATTCCAATTGACCAGCTAATGCCATTATGAAGGAAGATTTTCCACAACCAGGAGGTCCGTAGAGAAGGTACCCTGTAACAGAGGACATTTAAAAAGGTTGATGGTGACAATTATTAAAATTTATACATAATATGAAATAAAGATGACACAATTAATCGGAGTTATTAATATGTTTTAAATATTTGAGTACAGATACGAAGACAAAGGATTAATTTCATGCAGAAAAAAATAATGTTCCCCAGGAAATGGTAAAATCTAATCCACAGGATTTATAGGGTGACTGTTGAATTTTATATTACCTCTTCTGTAGGGTATACCCCGATCTGTATACCACTGGGAGCTGTTAATAAAATCCTACACAGTCTTCTAATATTTTATCAGCTAATCCTGCTCTGAGAACTACACTGTACAATGGCCGTCTTTTCCGTGGATGTCCAAAAGGTCGCCATTCCGATCCCATGGCTGTGTACATAACAGTCATACCTTCATGTTTTTTCAAGGCCATAGTTCTAGCTGTAAGCAAAATAAAAACATAAATAATTATAGTCCTACCAAAAATACCATCAAGTTAATACTACAGAACAGAAAAAGTAAAACATTACAGTTTTGCTCTGTTTTTTTGACAGGATTTTAGTGCTTGTCATGTAGTGGCTTTTACTTTTCGTTCATAATATTAAGTTATTTGGTCCTTATACTTCGTACATTGATGGCATTTTACGTAATATTGTTTGGTTATTGTATACAGGTAGAGTGGATGGTAAATAGTACCAGGGAGCATAAATTCTGAGATGTTACAAATGCTCTCTTGAAAGTTGTAACAATTAGACAAGAAATGGGATTTGAACATTGAAATAATCACAATATACTCTGTAATAATATTACCCACTTGATAATGGCAGTAGTAATTTTCAATAAAGAGGATTGGTTGCCAAAGTAGGAAGAAAAAGAACAGTTTTGGCCGAAAGAAGTAATTAAATAAGGCACAATTTTCAATATTCATAAATGCTTTTCTTTTAGTATGGAAAAAGACATAGACATAAATTTTAAAACTTAGTGCTGTAAAAAATTTGGTCTCACACTTTAATTCATAAAACCTTGAGTATGTAAATAAATAAACTTATACAATAAGAAAGATAATGATAAAAAAATTGGTAAATAATAAACTCGTAAATAACTTATTTACCTTTAAACAACTGTAGAAAAAAGTGGTTGACTCTAAAGACTCTCTTTTGAAATATTTTTTAAAGAAATTAAATTTTTACACACCATACCACACCATGACATATGTTTTATCCATTTTATTTGTTTAGTTATAACAAAAATTAATATATAAGATCATAGCTATTTAAATAGGAAATATTTAAATATGTGTGAACCGTCTAATCTCTATACAAGTAATACAACAATAATACAAGTGTACAAGTAATTGTGCTCAATTTGAAATATTTTTTATTATATTTATAAACAATGTAATCTCAATTTAGAACTGAAAAAATACTTGGTTTTTTGGTACTGTATATTGGCTATATATAATTGCTTGCATGCTTCATAAAATTCGGTGACCCTTATACCATTGAAAAATACATAAACCAATTACATACACTGGTTTGTACAGAGTTTGTAAAACATTTGTGGACTCCAAATATCTGTGGCGTTAATAGAAGGATCAGGATTTAGTGGTTAACTTATCATCACTGAACAAAAATGAGATTAGTAGGAAATATTAAATTGTTACACTTTTCAAAACTTTCATAAAAAGAGAAAACTGGCTAAACCAAACACATTTTATTTTTTAGCTTATGGGCAGACGTGCCTAGTGGCATCTATACAATGCCCTTTTAACCCTTGGATAACTAATAAGCAAACCTTTATAGGATATATTACAAATCACATTATTATTAATTTTAATTATATAGGTATATACTAGCAAGAGATTTAATGATGTATTATCACCTTCTTCTAGAATATCATAATAGAGTTGTTTATTGCGTCCAAATGCAGTGAGTGTGACAGTTTCCCATGGAATACCCATATGTAGATCAAGTGTTTGTTGCTCTCTAGTTCTGTCAACTTTTATCCAAGTTCCACCATACCTGAAAATGCATAATGATTACAATTATAGTGATTTGTTATATCCTATGTCCAAAAATATCAGTTTTATTTAAATATATGTGTCTACACTGTATTTCTCTAGATAATTATGGATTTGGAATTATGTTTACAACACAGCAACATTTTGAGAATTTGTATTTAATGTGATATCATAGTTACCTAAGTTTACCATTGAAATTATTTGGTTTCATTCATCTTCAACTATTCATGATTTATCTTTTGTATCAGTTACAAATTTAATTTCATAGTTTGTTACAGTTATTGAAAAATTGTAAATTATGAAGATACATATATGTAATCGATCTAAACTGAATTAAGATCATAATTTACAATAATATCACTACATTATATTCTAACATTCATAGATTATCCTATTTACAGTAATATAAGGTATTCAGAGACATGTAACCTAAAAGTATGCAATTTAGTCCCTGAGGTGCTTATGAATGTCAAAACTACCATATTCTTAAACCATTTGTATAACATAATGTACAAACCAGACTACGTTCAGGGATTTTGTATTGTATAACATGTTTAACAGCAGGCACAAATTACAAACACAATAATAAATTTATAATATTATGTAATCACTATAGCTTTTTAAGCCAAAAATTAATAAAGTGCTGCATTAGTGCCTACAGCAGTTATGATTTTACTGAATATTACTATAACATATTCCTACTTTTTGGCTTATTCCATATCATATCTGTTGTTTTTCAAAACATTACTTGTGAATATACATAAACAAGTTACTTTAAAAAAAAATCTGTTCCTATTGTAAATAGCTGATGAAAAACCTGAAAAAATGCTGTCCAACACTAGGAATGAAATCATAATTAGTTTTTATCTGCCCAGAGTCTTTTTGTTGAAATGATGTTTCCACACTTAGATGCTGTGTTTTTCTTGCTCCTATTTGAGTGATCCACTGTAGTAACCATTGATATGATTTGTCTCTACAAGGAACTTCGAGAGTTATCATGCAGTGTCTTCGAAATAATACCATTGATGTTTGAAATCCTTTTCGTAAAACAGCAGCGCCGGCACCAATTCCAAAGAGGCCAAAACCGGCGCCGAAATATGGATTTTGCGCTAAAGAGGCTACATATTCCACGATAGTCATTATTATATATAATTTTATGTAATTAAATATAATATCTATTTATTCTGATTTCTATGGATCTACTCCACATTATGTTTCTTTCTAAGTTGACATTGACGTCGATCGCATTTGACAATCAGCTGTTTTATAAAGCTCGTAATACACGATTGACCACGAGCTATAAAGATGATTTTAGTCTGTCAGTGTTTCGTTTATCAACTAATATTAGTGACAAGCATAGTAATATGTTAATTCTTGTTTTCATACAAACTTTTTAAGCCACACTGTAATCAAATTCTATTTCTCGATGAACTCCTCCAGCATTTTTTTGTATTATACTTACATAACATTGATGATTACTTCAATGTTAAAAATTAAATTGAAGAATAGTAAGACTGTGTTTACGTAAATTGTGGATTTATAGGATAAGTGCTTAAATATTACTCTCCCATATCTGCGTGACTAAGTTCCATTACTTGTCGCGCTATAATTGACGTCAAAAATCATTCCGACAAGGGTGCAGATTACACATTTCCACACCTGTGTCTTTCCAATTACTAAAAATTAGCGTCCGTTAAATTACCTTGATCTGCGATAAAACCGCTAGCCGAGTTATCGTACTGCATCTGTCGTCACCCAGCCTGAAAGTTTGTAACGTAGATAATGTCCTCCCACATCAGAATTTAGTGTGACCATAAACGATATGCCATGACAATAGACACAGGTAAGGGAGCTTAAGGGCATTAAGGCTATACATCATTAGCAATTTAGTTGCTACGTGGATTTGGTGTATGCATATGTCTGAATAATTTATAATTATTTATAGTAAAATAGCTGAAAGACAAAAGTTTTCAACAAGTACGTTATCACCTCGTATGCAATAGGAGAGACACAACTGGGAAAACTAGCATTTGTCAATTAATCAATATTTACTCGAACTAGGTGGCTAGAAATGACGAGGATAAACTAATAAATAGAGTTGCAATTGAAAGATAGTGTAAAGCTGAGAAATGATGCAGAAATTTTGTAACAAAATTCTTGGTATCAACAAATACAGATAGATTTCATAACGATAATAATAATTTTTAAACGTGCCCATTAATATTGTATGCAATGACACTATTCAAAAATACCGTAAAGTCTGTATAATATAACAAAATATTGAAAAGGTTTATAAAAATAAAAAGAGTATATAAACACTAAGCGCCTACAGGTTTACATTCATGACAGTCTAGTTAATCTAAGTCAATGTGAAGGTAAATTATTATACGGATTTTTATCAGAAATGTGAATTGTTTGAAATATTTAGAAGTATTTGTAATAAAAATGCAAAATACTTGTTTTTATTTTGAACCTCTAATTTATTTTCAAAGAGTATATTCTATTCTATTTTAAATTCTTTCTAAATGTGTATTTTCTATTTGAAAATGCTGTTCTTGATTGTTTTAACCATTTGTCATAAGCACATGACAATTTGATGATTAAATACATACACAAATTGTATTTGCGCGTCGTAGTAAAACTGAGTAAACCATCACGAATGAATTCGCCCGGTCGCATCGAAAGTGTTGATAAAATTGTAAACTATGGTTATAATTTTGTGTTCGGCGTTAATTAAAATTAGGTTTTATATTCTGACTAATCAATACAAGTTATTTCAGTGAGGAAAACAAATAATGATAACCAACGCACCCGTTCCAGTAATTACGTAATTACGTCGCTCCGTACAAGTACACAAATAGCCGCCCCTTAACATATATTTTTAATATCTGTAGGTTATATATATTTTCAATAAATTTAAATTATTGTATTTAAGTTTTTCATACATTTATATATATAGAAAGAAGCGTAGAATATTCCATAAACAAGCGTTAAAACATTGTAAAAACGCATTTAAAAACATCTGTAATTAGTAACAAGTTATAGATACCTATATAAAACTTATTATGGCCTGACAGCTAAGTATCGCCCAACTTTGCGAGTAGCTAGAGTAGTGCTAACGAAACTTAATCAAATAAATTATATTTTTATTTAAGGGTATAATTTAGACGATTTCATGAAATCTTTTCGGAAGTGTGATTAAACTATAAAATACAGTCCCCAAAGTTGAATAATCATACTTTCTTCCCGCCGCGGCGGACGTGCGACCCGGTCCAGGGCGCATGCCCCGTCGTCTCAGACGCAACCACCACCGCCTCTGCCCATACAAAGCCAGAAGGCTTTCCCTGACCTGCCGGGCAATCGACGACAACAACGACGACTGGGTGTCAATCGACGACAAGTTTAATCACACGTCGGGTTCAACCATCGACCAACAACGTTTTTTATTACTTTTTACTGTTTCACTGACGTTTTCTGTTGCAGTAAGACGTGACAGCGGCCAATCAATTTCAAATGGAAGTGTAAAGTAACGCCCAGCCTAACATTCGATGATGTACAGTTCTTTTGTTAAAATGAACACGCGTTGGTACCAATGATATGTTGCCAGGTAGTACGATATGGTAATTGCTGTCCCACGATCTCTACTACTATACACCAGATGGAACACCCATCATAATAGCAAGATTAGACATGTTCCGTTTTGAGATCAGTCAGACCACCACAGTCATAACCACCACCTGAAAGGCTTGCAAGCCGGCAAGACAGCGATGATTGATTGTAGATATATCAGTACTCACCGCTGTTTTTAGATTGAACTGTACTTACGATTAAGTAATTTGTCAACAAGTTGTCGTGTTACATGAAAAAAGCCAGGCAGTCCATAAGTACTGTCAACAGAAGTGAAAACTCAAACAATGAAAAACTATGTACACAGTGTGTGTATATATATATATATATATATATATATATATATATTTTATATACATATAGCTCATGGGAAGCGTGTGGTGACGATTGACACGAGTTCCATAATTTTTGTTTCACCCAAGAGAGTGCTCAACAATGCCTAAAGAAGTGTTTACTTCAAAATTTTCGATCCATTCTTTGGACAAATAGTGTTGGCGTCAGTGTTACGGTAAACGTGTGGAGTCGATCTTATTTTTTAACATTACTTTTAAGTTTCAAAAATAGTCAGACTTACCCATAGTCAATTATTGAATACTAGCTTTTGCCAGCTGCTTCACTCGTGTTAATGTAGATTAGACCTGTCTCACAAGAACAGTGTTTTTTCCTGGGTGAAAGGTATCCTATGTTCTCTTCTGTACCTCTAATAATGTGTATACAAAAGTCATGACAATTGCTTAAATAGTTGAGGCATGAAAACATGACAAACAAACAAAGTCACATTTGCCGTTTATAATATTAGTTAGGATAGTTTCAAAGTTTATTGATAGATTACATTTTAGGTAATCTGTACTTCACTTATAAACAAGCTAATACATTACTTTAAAGATAATATGTTGATATTTTTATTAATATCGTGTACCCCTTCTCTTTTACATTATTGTTCAATTAATGAACTCTAGTGTTGGCACGTAGCGGCGCGTCGTGTCGCCCTACCGATTATGAAATACTCTGATGTGATACGGTGCGGGTCACGCGACCCCTATCATTCTACCATCAGACGATCACGCTAGGCTATTTTTTATTCGAGTGTATTTATATTTATTGTTGCATATAATGTAGGTAAAATTTAAATATTACAATAAATCATCATAGAGAATTTAGATTTATTACAACAGGTTTACATCGATTTTTTATTTCATCACACGATCACGTTCGGAATCCAATGTGGAATGAATTTTAATAAAAGTGCATTAGACTTATCACTTATTATAATAATAGTGAAATATTAGGTAAGATATTTTTTTGATTGGAGAAGTAAGAGCAGGTATTTTATGAACTGTTGTAGCTACGTGGTTACTTTCGGAGGAGATTAACTTTCTTTTATTATGTTTTTTACTTTATTTTATTTGTTATTTTGATTGACATTGACCGACTAAAAAATGTAGTTACCATGAGAATGGGCAATTTACAAGAAATTCTGTTTTAGCACCGATCGATATTGTATTTTATAAGAATCAAAAACGTATTGGAACGTAAAGGTATTGGAAGTACTCATAAATATTTTTTAGACATTAACTGTAAAATAAAAGATGAATATGTAATGTAATGTTACTTCGTATTGAATTAAACAGAATTCAATTAAATTTATAGGTCAATATTTACAAAATTGAGTGAACTATAAAACGAAATAATTTCTTATCTTTAATATATTTTATTAATCTTTTAGATGTAGTGTCCGGAATGGAATACATTGTTACTTAATCTATATGGCTTCAAACGTTGAATATGATTACTACCCAGTTTTCACTATGTTTCATTCAGTAATATTTGTATTATTTTTACTATCGATGTTCAAATATGACAGAATTTTCTTACAAGGACACAAAATGTACAACGAAGTATACAAAAGGGATTTCTCTGAATATTGTCGGCGTAAAGTTGTACCGTCAGTGTTTCTTGGTAGGAAGGTCGTGGAAGCTACCTCTGAAATATTACAATTCTCGAAACTGGAGTTGCCATACAGTTGCTCCATAAGTGTGAGGTGGATTTTGTAATCCTAATAAGAAATATATATCATAATTAATCACCGTTTTTTTTTTCTGTTTTTGCGTGTTGCAGTAGAGTGATAAATAAGTATAAAATATTCTTGATCGATACCACTTAGTTTTAGTTGCTGAATGTTTTGTTTATTGTCTGTTTTAATTACCACGTACTACGACATTATAGAATACTAGCTACTCGTTCCGGATTCTAGGATTTTGTTCAGTGTCATAAAAGGACAACGTCGTTGTCCGCCGTATTATATACTTCTACTTCCTTTGAAGCTCAATCTCATTAAAATTAATGAATGTATCAACATAAAAGTAAGACCATTCGATGTGGAATTATTCGTAGATGATTCTAGGTTCTACATTTTTTGGTTTCGGTTGACCCATTGCCATTTTTAATGCCTAACTAAGCGGGAAGGAATCAGCTAGTAAAACTACATATATAAACCTTTTTATACATTATAGATCGGAAACCGGAACGAACATAATTCTAGTGATTGAGTTTTCACCGCCAAACAGTTTAATATCATCGTGTACGAAAGACGCTGACCAGCTCTTAGTTTACGAAATGGGTGAAACTTTTGGCGGTTATTGGGGAGCATTGGGGAACAATGTGATCAATCGAAATAATAAAAATGAAAATAAATATTATACGATTAAAACCACTCCGTCTTCTGAAGGTATAGATTCAAGGTCAGTACTTTTAATATATGTGTCGTTATTTCATAATTTGAAATACTTCTGGCCCCTATTTTTACATTTCTTTCGAGTTTGAACCATTGATGTCACTGTAGTAGCACCGTGTCCAATAATCTGGGTAGGAAGCCTATAATGAGCTTGAACTATCTGTGAAGGATAACATTGTGATCAAACAATAGCATTGTGGTAGAGCATTTTCTAGGTATACTGGCCTAACTACTACTTACCTTCAAGTTGGAAATCTGTCCCATAATGGCGGTAGAAACGAAGCTAGATCGCCCAAGTACTAAAGTATAAAAAAAGTAATGTCATCTGTAGAGTAGTTTGCCAATTGTCTCAATATCTTAATTAATGGGATACTCTATATTAATTTTTTCTAGTATAGAAAACAATAACGAGTACATAGAGGCCACAATATCAACTGAGAAGATAACGACGCCATATGAGATTTCACCATTAAAAAGTGTAGATTACATAGAAGAAGAAGTGCCTATAGTTAATGTATCTGGATTTCTTTCTCCTGGTGTTATCGATATTGACAGTATTGTCGATCTAGCGTATGACGTTTCTTTGGGGTAATATTTTATCACTACATATCAATACATATTATAAAACAAAGTCGTCCGCCGCGTCTGTCTGTCTGTTTGCTTGGATGTTCGGGATAAACTCAAAAACTACAGAACGGATTGTAATGCGATATTCACCAATAGATAGAGTAATTCACGGGGAAGGTTTAGGTATATAATATGACACGGTTTTTTTGTGAATTGATTGAAATATAATAAAATACATTAGTTACCTTAAGCATTTTATGGACATAATTATATTTTTATTGTAATAATAATAATTTATAATTATATTTATTATCAGGGCAGGGCAACGTCCACCGAGCCTGCTAGTTACATATAAAATAAATATTTACACTGTCTACATGACTAAGGAATAAGATTATTTTTTCGAACTGATTACGCTATTGGCCTTCAGGGCCTTCACAATTTCACCCGATTACAAGGAATAACTTACAATTACGATATATATGCATATCTAATTATACTTACCAAATAAAAAAATATATATCTCTATACAAAAGCAGCTCTCGGTTTATCAGTTACGTGTTTTTAAATTACTATCAATTTATATATATTTTCAATGAAAATCATGGGTATCTTATTTAAATTCTAATAAAAGGCTACATTTGCAAAGAAACTTGAAACTGTGTGAAATTTTATCCGCATATAAATAGTTGAAATAAATTAAGAGATAGTTGTACTTAGCAATAGATTGTTAACTATATCACAATTTACGGTCTGACATCTAAAATACCACTTCCAAATTTGGGGTTTCTCGTCCGTAGAGCGGGCGCTCACCACAGACTACATGTTTTCAATTATGCTACAACACAATAATGTTACACTCTAAAAAAAAAAATTCATTCATCATCATACCGTTTATCCCATCTAAGTATGGTCGACACAACATGTTTTCCTTTTCCACTCTCCTCTATCAGATGTCATCTCAGTATACACACAATTTCATGTCATTATTCATACAACCTATCTACACCTTTTTCGGTCTTCCTTTAATCCTAAATCCGTCCACATTCAAACACAAAACTTTTCTTGTTACATAATTTTCATCTCCTCTCGTAATATGCCGGTACCATGGTAAACTATTACTCATCAACTTCCATGTCACTGGTGCTATTTACATACTTAATTCATTTACTTCTAATGTTATCGATTCGGGTTACACCACACATCCATTTTAAGATTCAGATCTCTGCCACATGTAATCTTTTCTCGTCCATCTCTTTCGTAGGCCAACAGTCGAATCCATATAACACAACTAAACTTTAAAACAACATTGTGTTGGTTAATTACGTTAATTGTTACTATCGATTTAACTTTTAGAAGATAATATAATGATAGATACTGATATGATAAATAGAGTTATGTTTCTTAACAGGAGCAGTATATCTTATGACACAACTATTCTTCCTTTGGTTCAGTTTTCGGAGATGATTGATTTTAATGTACATCGCAATGAGGATGTTTCTAATATAGATTCTAACATTAATTTTTTTCCGATAGATATCAAGTAAGAAGCCATATTTATCTTTATCAATAGTCGAGTTATCATATTTTCGATATCTGTATCATTTGTCCCATTCAATATTACAGTAACGGTTTATAAGGATGTAGGTATTTGGGTCGTCTGCTCACTATGCTCTTGTCAAAGTTTCACAATTAATAATTTAAGTAACGTAATTTTCTAGAATCTACTTATAAAAAATTTTAGAAGCTGAGATTGTACAGTATTAATAAACCTTATGATATCGCTCATTATGCCGGTTAACAGGAAAAAAAGTTTATGTACAAGTAACAGGCAAATAACATTTTAAGTTCACTCAGTTTATGCCCTAATATTTTTAGTTTAATGGTTGTTCTCAATTAAATTTACAGGGTTAGTAGCTGAAACTCATAGAATATACTTCAATATTACTATCAATTATTATGTTAATCTATACTGTCAGCATTTCATTGATTCCATTGGCTGTGTTCGGTAATGTCTAAATATTTAGGCAAGGAAACTAAACACCAACGGTGAAAAGGCCAATTCCTTCACGAAATATTGATAATCTTTGCACGTTAGCCAAATAGTGTTTGCATGTATGTATTTAAGAATAAAACGAAATCATGTCACACATGAAGTTTCATGTAAAATGTTGAATATTTAATGGTCATGTTTTTAGTCAAATATATCCAAAAACACCAACTTCGAGAAGGAGGAAAATGTATGGAAAATATAAATACAATTCAAACAAACTTCTTAACTTTAAATCAAACAACAATGCTTTCAAATCTATGCAGACATTGCCCAATTTACGTAGGTATGTATTTTATATCCTGTTAAGGTAGAAAAGTATATACAAATATGTATTCCAATTTCATTTCATTAATATTGCCATTCCATGTGTGATTGCGCATCAATTAGCTAATAACTCTTGGTAGGGTTCTAACATTGTTTATTATAATTTACAGCCAATTGTCCCAAAACTTAATAGTCTAGAATATGTAATAGCTATTAATTTATTGAGATTTTTAAGAAAGTAGCCAAAGAGGTGCCAATTATTATTATTGTTTTAATAATTGGCACTTTTTTACACAAGTAATTTCAGTCAATAATAGCTCATTGATAACATATTCGGATACGCCAGCGATCGACAATTTGAAATAAGTTGAGTTTTTGTTGCTTTTTCTAATGTTTTCATGGCTATGTACTATTGTCATCCTGAAATTCTGGCGCCAAGCACTTACAAATATGTTTATTGGCAGCCGCGCTTGAGAATCAGAGCTCTGTTAGGTTATTGTGTTGTTTTAGGCTTATACGATATCGTATATGATAAAGTTGTGATCAAACATAACTATTTATAAATAATAAAAAGGCTGATGATACGATAAATATAATAATTGACTTTTTATTAAAATTATTATAAATGGAAGTTTTAAAATTTACAAAATATCTTATTCCAAGAACAGTTTACGTATTTACTAATACATGTACATAGAAATTAAAACTTATACAATGTCAATTCACACTTTATATAGTGGAAACTGATAGAAGCGTGTCTATTTAATTATCGTGTATCATATTTACCGTCTTTTGTTACTTACAAAAAAAAATCACAACTCAGTGTGTTTAGGTATTTACTAATTTGAAGTAGAAAATTACAGATTCAAAAACAGACAACAATTAATGACAATTTCTCAACACGACCATACTACGAGACGTACTCGTATGTATAAATTAACATCTAAATTTTCACCGTCTCGATTCAATACAGAGAAAAGTATTACGTGGGATTTAATTGATACTCTCTTGGAAAGTTTGAATGAAACTTCGGAGTCGAATAACAACGAAGAGAGTCCAACATCGGAGAACACGTCACAGCTGCTTAAGAAGATTTCTGAAATGAAACATAATTTTAGTTGTAAGTACTGTATTTAATACTTGTGATATCGTATTACTTATACTAGTTTATTTTGACAATCATTATTTGTATCTGTTTCTGTCGGTACTTAGTATAAAGTTTTTGTTTAAAATATTTAAATTATTAAGCCTAAAGAGTGCAGTTTCCTTAAAACAAAATTGACTTACAATGTGGTTCGTTTAATTATCTCATAGGAAGATTATATTACATTACATTTTTTTTATAAATTTTTACACATTATATGAAATATAATGTATCTGTAAATATATAATTTATGTATATGTATCGAGGCTGAAAAAAGTACATGACAAAGAACCAATTAAATAAAAAAAAATTGCTTTACTGCTTCTTGCTATATTCGTAGGTAAAATTACGAGTTTCTACATCACGACAAATAATCGGTATCATTGATAGAAATGTTCCTTGCCTTCTTGGTGCTAACTACTTAATATGGCAGTTTTAGTTTTAGCCGTTTTAGACATCAGACAAAAAAAAAGTAATTTAATCATAATTATCATAATCGTAATAACATATAATTAAAATTATATAACTTGTAGTACTATTGTACCCTTTATTATCCGAAAACATATTTTATTTACTCTGTTTTTTTATTTAATTTACAAACAGAAGGCCAGTTGTCCTGTTATATGTTAATGTGTAGAATATTATATTTCAGTGTACTTATCTCCTAATTTATCTACATTCAAAGAAAAATCTACAGTTGTATCAGGTCCAGGTGATGTTACAACAATACGGACAATTAATAATTTAAGGTATCTACTGATTTGGAAAATAATAATGTTCAGTTCATGTAATGTACAGATTCGGGTTTGAGTTTAATTTAATATTTAAATTAGAGAGTAAGTAGGCTTTGTGGCGTAGTGGTAATAAAGCTTACTATTGAGCCGAGAGGTTGCAGGTGGGATTTCCGTACATGACTGAATTTTGTGTGATGAGTATAGCTTCCTTTCATTTCATTATACATTTGGGTGTAAATAACTTTATATACGTGGTATATTAGCTGTTTAGTTATCGTAAATTTATGCTTAACGTGGAATGAAATGGCTGTGTGTGAAATTGTGTTCTCATAACATTTATCTAATTTAACCATAATATATGTTTTGTTTGTGAAAGTGTAACAAATAAACAAACAAAGTCACATGTCCATTTATATTATTTGTAAGGATTTCACTAAGTTGACATTTATCATAAAGTACCTAATGAGGTTGAAAAACGTGAAATAATGTTGTAAGAATTAATACAAAAGATACGTTTCTTCTTTTTGCCTGACCCAGTAGGAGCATAACATGGTGATAGATACATAGATAAATATTCACAAATGAATTAAATTTGAATGCAATTATTATTTATTATAATTTATTTGTGCTTATTACGCTTATGAGTATAAATTGCACGTAATAATTAGCACTGTTTATTAAATGCGGTTTCTGTAGTCCGCAGGTTTGGAAATCTTTTCGAACTGTAAACTTTTCGAAATTTGCATATATTTACTAATATCAATTGGTAACCTTTTAAATTGATAATTATGTAAATTATCGTAAGAAAAAATAAATATTTGAGATTCTACATTTGAAAGAGTCTATACAGAGTAGTTTGGTGTGGTTATGAAACTTTTGCGTTCAGTCGGGAAAACGTCTTTGTCTAATAGGATAATTAGATACATGGTATTATATAACATAACATAAGTATCGTAGAATAGAACTGGAATGTGCTTTTTTGTAATAAAACATTTGTATCAGTAGTGCGTATCAAAGAAGAAGAAAGAAAATGAAAATTGCAGTTTTCCTTTGAGGATTACTTGAGTGAGAGTAATGTCTGAAGTCTGGCATCAACCATAAACAATTGAGATTATCAAAAGTACTCTATGCGCTTGTCAATTCTGATCCGAAGCCCGTTAGAGTAAAAAAATATATATAGAGTAATATAAACATTTTGACAAACTTATTTTGGCCAATTAAAAGTTATATAGTATTATACTATTAAAACTCCTTATTTCTTGAGAAAATTGCATTGTTATCACAAAAGGGGTCTATATTAGCCCGAGAACAGAATGAAGCTGAATTAATGAGTGGGTTTTGATTTACATAATATGTCTTTATTGTTTCTGAACAATAATATTAAAATTATGATATCCAATTATTTAGTTAAGTAATAGAGACGTAGTACTTTATAATCACTGTTTCAGTTCCTATCAACTGAATACATTTTCTGGAAGTGAGATTTCATTAAGTAAATTAACTCCACCTACCTTAATAACTCAAAACAGCTCAGAGGCGATCGGATCAAGTTCATCTGGAAATTTTACAGAAACTTACTTTAATGATAATTTACAAACTAAAAGTTTGTATGCGATCAAGAGTAAAACGGATTCCACTATACAAGTCCCAGGTAATAATAGTTCAAAGTGTTTTTACCTTGACCTATAAGGTTGGTATTGTGTATGGTATTTTATCATCAATTTTATTAAATCTATTAAACAGTTAAGCTTTTGTTCGCGGTTTCGCTCGCGTTAATATAGATTTGCCCTTTTCCTCGGGAATAGTACATACATTTTGTTTGAATGATAAGTACCCTATATTGGTAATTGGTTTCTTTGAGCTAATGCGCAGTCTTTTGAAAGTGATATCTAACTTCCCAGTTTCGTGAAATGTAATTCGTAACTTCCTAAATTATTGGTTTTAAGGCAGTACTAGGTCGTATATTATAGCATGCATATATCTATATTAATTTGAAGTTGTAGTGTAAGTGCGTCCGTGTGTTTGAAATTTCATCCATGTGTTTATGTATACAGCAAGCAGGTCTTGTCTGAAAACCTGCGCAATAACGCTTGCACTTGTAATCCTGCAGCCTTATCCTGAGGCAAAAACCTTTTTGACTCCATGTAACACTTAACTCACTTGAAATATTTTAGGTATATTATTGTAAATATGTGTTGTATGTGTCGAATAAATGTATCTTTCTTTCTTTATTTTTTTCTTTCTTTCTATGTCATTTTCTGTATCCCTGACAACGTTTATGCAAAATTTGACCATTATCGGTTGAGTAGTTAAGGCGCTATAGGTGTGAGAGCATAAGAAACTCGTATTCACATTTATAACATCTATTGGTAAGGACAAGGATTTACAAAGTTGTTTGGTATTGAATAACCCAATCTATTAAACATTACTCAATTCTAGAAGGAGGGACTAACAGTCAATACCTACGTAAATAATATTACACTTTGAATTCATATTATGTCATCATTATTTTAGATTCAGAATTTATAAATTTGAAAGATGATTACAATACAGAAGAAAATATTTTAGTGAAAGATACCTATAATTACACTGAACTACCAGTTTTAAATTAGTAAGTACCTCTACATTTAGTGTTATGTAAAATATGCTTATTATTGTAAAGTACATGTATGGTCCAATATCGTTGTCAAAATCAATAAGAATTGTAATTTAGGAAAAACTATAGAAAGATAACTCTTATGAAATATTAAAATGTACCTAGTTCAGAAGAAATAATTTTTGGCAGATGTGTTGAACAGGGAATTGTTCAATATATAAATAAAGTATAACAAAATCATATGCTTATACAAGAAGGATATGAAGAAACGTGCTTCTGCTTAGACGAATTTGGATAAAGAAATATTGTATTATGTATTACATAGATAATGGAGTTTAGTACAAAAAGATTCCTATATTCAAACTTGTATATGAGAATGATCAATTTTCAATCTCTTAATAAATAATTTACCAGCACGAAGCCATTAAGAGGATCATTGGTAAACCGCGAGTCATGGGAGAACGTCGTACAAATAGCACCTGTGATGGCTGATTTATTGAACGTAAATAATTCTAATAAAATCCAATCCATGAAAACGAATAGGTGAGTATGTGCATCAACAAATATAAAACTGAAACATATAGCCATGTATGCCTATCATAACTACTGTAGAGATCAGCATAATAACGCTATTGCAAGATTTATAATTGTAATTTTGGAAATCTAAAAATGGTATTAAAAAAAATATATTTTTGTGTAGGTATTTAAAAATTGTTGATATAAAGATAAATATATATATACGTTTTTGTATTATGAAGTAACATAACATATATAACAACTGTACGTTAAATAGTCACTGTAATATACGGTTGTAATATACAAGTAACGTCAGAAGAACTGAAGTCTTGAGAGGAGGCATTAAATGATGCTGCTAACTAACCACACGCTTCAGACCGGCACACAGAAGCACTATCATTGCTTTTTCTTTGGTAAAAATAGATGTTGCAGTGTTGGTTCCGCAGACGAACCCTCTGTAGGTTCTACCATTCATCGCCTTCTTGTTTTATATATAAATAAAATGAAACTTTTTAGTTTACTTCCTAGACACTTGGTCCTTATCTAAAATTATTACGCGATCTTCATTTAAAATACAAGGTTATTAATGTTAAAAAAACTACGTTTTTTACAAGTAACACGCATTGAATGACGTGTGTTTTCTTGCTGTGGAGAAGTAGGGGCAAACAGTGTGGTGCGCATGCACAGAAGAAGGGAAGTAAACGGATAACATTTTCTATAAAAAAAAATATAAGCAAAGAAATTATTTTTTTATGGTTTTTCCGTATACATAAAATATATTGTTAAGATAATAAACAACGCAAGCAAAGTCACGGGTATCAGCTAGTCTATACATATAATAAGAATGTAAATCCAAAGTGTCTGTACTTTTTTGATTTTTGAGAAAAAAATTGTTGCAGGTGTCTAGGAATAAGTAATAGAATCCATTTCGATCATTTTTAGAAATGTCTGTGTGTCTATCTGTTTGTTTGAACAGGCATCACTGGTAAAGTACTAGATTTCTGATAAAACTCCAAGAAAATAATCAAGCATATTCCGGAGCAACATATTTTTTTTATTTCATTAAAATCGATTCACTCTATCAAAAGTTATTGTAATTTTAATGACGACGGGAGCCAAGTACGAGAGAAAAATAGATAAGTAAATGGACTTTATCCTCATCCAAAAACCAGGGTATTTTATAACATAAATAAACATTACCACAGTATTACATTACTAAGACATAGAACGAAAGAAAAATGGTTAATATTTTATTTTCACGCAGATAAATATTAATAACCTAAGAAGTTCAGTAATTAATTAATATGCATTATTGCAAATAGAGGGCGCTCAACCGCCATTTTCTAAATCTATTACTACTATAATATACATTCTAAAAATTGGCCAATTACATATATTACATATTTCTATAAATTGAATAACTTACTTTGTACTTTGTATAACTAAAATATGATTTTTATTTTTCGATCGCATAAGGTTTATGATTAAAGTTGTAAATTTGTAATTAGTTGTGTGTTGTATATTATTACAAGTTATTGAACCTTATCACATTTTAGGACAATTTTTTATTATAATAAAAAAAGAGACTATAATTGTTCATTGAACATAAATGTAAGCAAAAATCATCTTTAGAAGCAATAACAGACTACATTTTTGACGACAACAGATGGCGCTAAACTTATAATTTTATTGGTTTACTGTCGTAAGAATATTATCGCAAGGAAGAGTATAGATAACAATGAGATTATTTCTATGTTTTTTAGGTTTACTTCGCATTATAATTTTCATAAATTTACCTTGATTCTAATGTCTTAATTACGCTTTGAATTAATGAATACTTTTTGGTTTATGCATTAGGGAGCTTGCATTTTCTTCCAGCAGTATTGTAGAGAAAAAAGACTGCAGGCAGAAGTATAGATGAATGAATATTTTAAGCCCTCGGCTGATTTTTTAAGACTCAGATCTCAAAATGGCAGATTATGTTTTTAATTACTTTTTTATTTTACTACATTGTACATTATACATTTCATGGTTTACTAAAAAAACGTTCGTACAAATGAAAAGATAATGTAATGATACATTTTACATGAAAATTATTATTTTACAATTCATCATTTGTTATTTTTCAAAGCTTTGTAATAAATCAGGTATTTTTTAAACGTATGCTGCCAACAATCTATTGACCTATGCTTCAGGTCTATATTCGTTTGTAGTAGAACTTAAATATTTATGGTTTTTACAGTCCAGCGGTTAATATTGTTTTTACAGTTGTTAAATTAGAATATTAGTGTTATGTTACTCCTATACCTGCGTGTATCGTCACGATGTTTTGTCTATGTTCGCAATAACTTTAGGTGTGAGCACACATTACCGTCGTGTGTTACGAACTATCTGACTGTATGACGATAGATGCAGCACGATAGCATGGTCCACGGTTTTTAGATACATCAAAGTAACTTGGAAGCTCTAATTTTGAGTTATTATTGAAGTGACACAGGGATATGACCATTATTAGTTTTTAGCCTGACACTTTACATTACAAATATACGAGATATACAGATATAAATTCAGATTGTTTCATTAATAACTGTGTTTTGAAGTCCGGTCCACGCGGGACGAAGTCGCGGGCACAGCTAGTAATTAAATATAAGTACACTACTGCTGTTCTAAACTAAGTGTAACTTGTATTTTTGTAACTAAACAGCTATTTTAACCCGCGATTTATAGGGCTAATTACTACTGCGATACGAGGCCTGTCGAAGTATATATATAATATAAGTACATAGTGCCTATATTTAGTACATATCTAAAAACTGAATTTTAGTAAAAAAATTTGACAGTGCGAAACGCAGAAAAAAGCATATCAATTCAATTTCTATAAATATGGCAAAGCCTCACGGAAAAATCTCGAGTAAAGAGACGGCCATCACAACTACGGGTTCATACAATAATGCGGACATGCAAGATTTCCTAGAAATGATCGAGTTGCAGGACGACGAGGCAAGATTCAACTTTTCTGCTTTTTTTTACTTAGAATTGGTTGTTGTAAATAATGCGATTGCGTAGAAATTACAATGTTATTGTTTAGCTACTAAAGTTTTAAATTGTTTTGACATCTTTTTATTAAAAACTTCGACTTCGGACGGGTGCAATAACGATGAAAATTAGTTTTTTTTTATATTATAGGAGGCAAACGAACAGGTGAGTCACCTGATGGTAAGTGATCACCGCCGTCCATAGACACTAGCAACACCAGGGGAGTCGCAAGTGCGTTGCCGGCCTTTTAAATATGTGGGCCTCCGGCGCTCTCACTGGCCGAACGAAACGCAACAGTGCAAGCACTGTTACTTCACGTCGGTTTTCTGTGAGGGTGGTACTACCCCGAGCGAGCCGACCCATTCATGCTGAAACCAGTAATAGCTTCAGCGTAGCTCTACCACCTAAGAAAGATCTAATGTTTCCTTTACAGTACGGCCATGCAATGAAATAAAATGCCAATTGAATATCTGAAAGTCACTTTTGTCTATATTTTTAAAGATCTCCCTACTGTCTTCTATCTCATTCACTCACTCACCTCCCTACTGTCTTCTGTCTCATTCCCTCAGTCACTTTTTATAAGGAGATTATTTAATCCATATTTTCACTTTTTTGAAAATCTTTCTTTCATATTAACCTTGACCTGATAATTAAAAATACCCCGAAATGAAAATTAGCTAAATAGGTGTAACCATTTTGAAGTGATGAGGTTACATAAATTCGGCAATTGATTTGTTTTCCGTGTGGTAAATACTTATACCTAATTGATCAGTGACCAGCGTTATATGAACTTATTTAAAAACTAAATATAAATCAAATAATATTTTCATAAACATAATTTCAGATGCAGGGTCGTGTAGCGCTTGCGCTATCTACACCGTTATGTTGGGCCAGTGTTGTTTAATATCTGCAACTACGATGAGGCGCTTGCTCGTCACGTTTATATGTTCAATTCGTCTAGAATTATTCTCGCCGTTAGTAACTTTACGGTGAGTAAACTAATATAAAAAGCCGATTTTATTTTAGTCGAGTATACGGAGGAGATATTGGACCAAATTAATTGTAAGAACGCAAGATCTTCACTAAAAGAAAACGAAATCGTGTGATTAGAAAAAACGATTCATTGTCAAATATTTCAGAATTATATGTTTAATAAATTTATTTAATTTTTTTAAAGAGAAGAAGAGTATGTATTGTCTATTAGGAATGAATAATTTCAATAGACATGCTAATAGGTAACAAGACAAAAATTTGTATTACTAGATACTAAGTGCATATGTATAGATACATATATATACATACAAGACATATAAGTCTATGATATCGAATGATAATCAAAGATGAAAATAATTATGACAAAATATTAAAGATAGATTTATTGGTTACAACTGTCATTATCGAAGAACTCCATACGTAGGAATATTCTCATTTTATTTAATATTAGCACAAGCTTATGCCCGTGATTTCCTTCTTGTAGAAAAAAAAGTTTTTTTTTCATTTGTTAATCTTTATTGATTCCGAACGCGAATAAAACTCAATACCACAAAAATGGCAGATGCGCCTCTTCTTCTTCTTTGTATAGTAATACATATTTTGGTAAAGTCTTCTATCTACCAGTAAAACCGTCACGTAAATTAGATCAGACAAACAACAAACACTTTAATTTTATTTATATATACAGATTATTAGCTTTTGCCCTTAGCTTCACTTGCGTTAATGGAAATTTAAAATACCTCTTGGGAACAGTACTGTTTGTGAACGAAAGGTGCCTTTCCTTTTTGGTATCTCTGATAAGGTGTGCGCAAAATTTCATGACGATCGGTTAACGAGTTAATGCATGAAAGCGTAACAAACATTCGCATTTATTATATTTGTTAGGAATTTACAATAATCGATGTTACTATTTTCACTCATATCTTTGAAGAAATTACTTGCTCGCTATAGGAACGTGTTTTGCCGGCAGTTACTACAAATCTTTGGTCCGACCGATATGGAAAATTACGCCGAGTGTTCGGGATAATAAAATTTAAACAGAACTATTGATTATATACTAATGTACATAAAATGTCTTATATCCTTGATGCTACTCCTATACCTGCGTATAATGCCACGAAGCTTTATCTATGGTTACAATAAATGCAGATGTGGGAAGACATTATTTTGATGCATTGGTTTTTACACATATCAAAGGAAATTGGAAACTCTAATTTCGAGTTATTATTGATTAGACAAAGATGTGAGAAGGTTTTTTTAAATCCTTTATTATTAGTGATGTCAGTTTTTAGTGTGTTAAGTAGTTGAATCTACGTCATATATGTATGGAACGAGCATGATAGTAATATATAATTACAGATTGACAAAATGGCGCTAGTCGTGACGCCAGCGCGCACGTTATTGAAAAGTGAAGAACGGTGTGCCTCCGCACAGTTGGAGTGTCAGGTGTCTGGTGCAAGAGTCTGCATCGATTCTTCGACCGCTTGCGATGGAGTACCAAACTGTGGATCATACGGTGAAAATAACAACCATTTGATTTAGAATTAGTTAAAACTATGACACCGTAAAACTTCATTGAGACTATGTAACTGAATTTGGAATCTCTGTAGTTCTAAATACTAATCAAATCCAATCGCATCGATTAGCGGGGAAAATAGTATTACTCATTCGAAACCAGTACGGATGCACATGAAGGCTTCTATAAATGTAAAGGATTGTTAAAGGTTATCACCATGAGGTTTACAGTCTATCACTAGACGCCGCAGTAATGTCGGCATATAGCACTTTCGGCTGCTGGATATATTCTAGCTGATGACGTCACAAACCAAAATAGAATTGCTTTGATAAGATTATCATAGTACTGACGATTCAGTGAGTTACAACTGTCGTTCGCTACTACCCAGCAATAATAAAATTGTAACACATGAACACATGACCTTTATTTAACATAACGTACAGGATCATATGTTCTATACTTATATAAATGTAGTACATAGGACCTGTGTATAATGTTAAATTAAGGTCTCTAATGGTAAAAATTCGATCACAATTAATTATTTTTATGTTTATGTATTATCATATTTTTTGCCTAAGACTATATCGAAGACTAATATAGACTCATAAAAGCTTCTACCTGTCGATGGTAAGTAAAAAATGTTATAATTTTTTTTCACAATTCCTGAAGCCTGTTAATACCTACTAAAGAAAAGAAAATCGGCTAATAAACAGAGGAGAAAAGAGTAGTGAACTGTTTTATCCTCGCCTATTTGTATATGAATATGTGTACTGAATCTATCATGATGGTCGTCCCTTCTTTTAGATATCTATGATGAAGATCGTCTAATCTGTGGCGGTGCTACAGGTCTGCAGCACAACGTTTACTTAGCCGCGTTCACTTTTCTTGCTGTTCTACTTACTTTAATGTATACTATATATTACTGGTTGAAAAGATGCGTACCAAAAGTGTCAGACGCATTCTTCATATATACAGACGGATTCGAAAACATGTTAGTTCATTTAAATCATAATCAACCTGTAAGAGATCTGCTGAAGGGTCGTAGGCCTTTTCTCCAAGGAAAGTATAGGCGTAATCACCACGTCATTCAACCCACCACGTATTTGCGTTTTCAATCTCTGAGAAATCTACACTCCTGTATTTTAACAGATACGGTGGTATAATAAGAAATTTGTTCAGGAGCAGGTATCCTCACAATGTTTTCCTTCATCGTCAGCCGAGAGTGTTATCAATTTAAATTGGTAAATGAACGCGAATCCCTAAAATTCTTTAGAACATGCTGGGGTTCGAACCTGCGGACATAAGATTGATATTACACCGGTTAACTCACTCGATCACCACGGGTTTTCATTCAAATAATTTAAATAATAATACTATAGTCAGAATATTGTGAAATAATACAAAGTTCTAATAATCCTAACAATAGAATAGGTTCAGTTTTTATTTATTCGTTTATTAGTGCACAACTGCCTTGCATTTATAAGTTAAACAAAAAAATTGTATTGGGTTTTGACCACATTTTACACAAATACATGTAAGTGACACGAAGGCCATCGCCTCGGGTTATATAGTATCTTATATAATAATTGTTAAATGTGTGTAAGTGTTGAACGGCTACACTTATTTACATCATTCTTTTTCTATCGTGTTTGTAATTGTCAGGACAACGTCTATACGAAAGAAAATGTTGGAAAAATCAAAAGGAATAGTGAAATAACTTGGTTTTAAATATCTCCATATAAAAAAGTCAGCGAGTGATTGAGACAGAATACAGTAGGGGGAGATCTTTAAAAAAAATTGACAGAATTGACAGGTTGACGTTCAGTTGTTCAGTTGCCGTTTTATATAATTACATGGTCGCAATATAAAGGGAAGATTTTGTTTTTTCATTCACTACGTTAGTAAAACCGTGCGAATCCGGGGTACACAACTAGTAATAAGTAATATAAATATGAGTGTGAGTGTATTTGTTTATTAAGCATTCATGCCTTAAGTACGATCGTTACAAGCACAGAAAAGAGCGTAAGGTACTGTTTATCTAGAAAAACAAAACACTATCCCCAACGTATAGGTCAAATCTACATAGAAGCTAGTAAACTAATAAATGAGGTGGCTTGTATAGTTTAGAATGTAATTATAAATTATGAATTCAAGTCTTTCAAATCATCATAGTAAAGAATACATAATTAATATAATTTTATTATTATATATATTTATATATATCACCGCGCCCGATGTTTAAATGGTATAAAAATAAGACGTTCATAAGGGGGATAAGTACTTACTTTGAATCTTTGACTAAAAGCTCAAGCTGAAAGTAACTTGAATTCATGGGAAAAAGATCGTTCATATCTGAGAAATTTTAATTGCACTTTAACTAAAAATGATCGTAAAAATATTAAAACCATTATGGTTTTTAGTCCTGAAGTTTGTTAATTAATCAAAACTGAGAACTTTCAGTGTTTTCTGACAGCAGACGGGACATCATAATATATTTAAAGCTTAGTGTCCTTGATTACCTCACTTCATATTAGGTATAATAATGGTAGAGAGATAACGTGTAACATAAATATAAAAGAAATCTGAAGAGGACATGTAAGGAAAGAATGTGTTATCTCATTTTCTGAAGGTCAACATAAATGGTCATGAGATTTTGCACTATCTGATAGTAACTATAATTGCCAATCAAAAAATCCCAATCTTAATCAGAAATAATAGTTTTTTCAAAAGTTTCAATCGTTCGTATGATAGTGAAAACATTGCTAATTTTGACCAGTTTTTTATGATTTTTCATTACATATTGATAAAGTATACCTACTTTTCTAAATTCTGGGACTTGAATTCAGCTTCAAGTTTTATAAATCTATAATAATGTAACTACTACTGCTACTACTACTACTACTACAATACTAAAAATATAAATGATATTTTTTTGTGTTTTTTCAGCATTTTCAGCAAGTATATTTAAAATATAGTAGTTATTAGTTTTTATATTAATAAAGGTCAAATTTCAGATTATATTTAAATTCTATTATGAGAAATCCAAATGACGATGATGACGAAAACTCTAAATCTATGTACCAGCCAAATGCATTTGATGCTGATGTATTATGCCCAATTATACATGAAGAAAGTAATACAAAACTTATTTTGAAGGTTATCAGAAGAATTCTCGTAATATGTAGTTGTTTTTTATATAAAGGAGAGAAGAATGATACATCTGAGAATAATATTTACTCTTCAATCTCTCAACCGAAAAGAATATACTCATTTACGGAACTGGAGATACGCAAAATGTTGCGCAATAATTTAATTGAGACAGGTATACAGACTGGACATAGTTTAGAAATGGCACATATAAACAAGAGCATTGCTAAAGATGAACATACAATAGATGTTAAATATAAAAAATCACAGAAATTTGTAAAGACTGATAGCTTATTTCCTCTAAATAGCTCATCGCTTAATACTTTAGTAACACGTACAACAGAAAAACAATTCTAACGAGTTAAATGTTATGAAATTTTCGAATAATTCTAAATCCTCTTCTTATACAATGCAGTCAAATACCACGCTTAAAATAAATACAAGTAATATAATCACAACACCTGAAGAAAAAGAAATTCACAATCATGTCTATGAACAACAAAACCGAAACATTCGAGCGGGTTCTACGGGTGGGCTCATATTAACATCTATAGACATCCACAAGGAAAAGGCCTCAACAGCACAATCTAAACATTTAAGATTTGAAGAAGGTGCAACTATGATTCCAGCAGATTATTACAAGGACAGAGATGATATGGACAATACAAACAAAACCGACCATCGACGCAGTGTGATATTAGGTACGGATAAATCTAGGAAAACAAAAAAACTGGACGCTAACGAGCAACTCCACCAGCAAGGTTCGAGCAACAATAAAGATTACATACGATTCTGGAGCAAAAGCAAAAAATCAAAAAAGTCACATAAATAATTTTTAATTATGTGATTTATGAAAATAAAATGTGCCTTTTATAAATGGAATTTTTATTGAAGACAACCGACGAAACATTTTAGAAAATGTTCCCCGTGCGGCTATTTCCTAATTAAGACCAATTGTCGACCGGATAGGACACGTGCCAAAATGTGTCGTCTTTTTAACAGCATTCCGTCATCGTGTATGTACCTACACTGCAATAACGATAAACTGTATCTTAGGTAGTTACAAAATGAATTATGAGAAATTATTACGGGTAAATTATTATATTGCTCAACTAGCTGACAACCGCGGCTTTGTCTAAATTGTTTGTTATCATAACAGTATATTTTATGTACTTTTACAGGAGTATATAATATTTAAAAAAAAGTTAAGCCATAATATACTTTACTTATAAAATTTATTTTGTCTTTTGTAGTCCTTATAAACATCGTATATCTTAAAAATGTAATAACTTTATACTAAATGAAGATATCGTGATACTTTTTTCTTAGATAAGGACCAAGTATCTATGAATTGAAGTACTTTTTGCGTGATGCGCGCACAACGGTAGACCTCTATTATGATATATATACTTGCTTGTTACTTGTAATTTATATGGACTGGAGGATATTCCATATCTGAAATATTATTATCGATGTTGTCAAAATCAATTTATTCATTTCGTTTTAAAATGAAACACAGCTAATATATATTGTAATACATTGACATGCCTATAGTTGTATTTGAATAGTAACTTCGATTTGAATGAGCTGTAGGATATTATGTGATATGACCTATTACAATACATATTCCAAGTACTTAGTGAGCCGAGTTACATACACTTTTCAAAATTTAACTTAACATATTTTCATATGGTATACGCTAGTTGTAGAGAATTTATCTAAAAAAATTATTGCTGACAGAAGCACGCGGGAATTCGCGTCGAAGGTTCGTATTCTACTTTGTTCACTGCTTTGACTGCACCAATTCTAGCTATGTAATATATTAAATAACACCAACATTTTTGTACTTACAGTATTTATAGGAAAACAATTAAAGGCATAATATTACCTCATAATTATTTAAAAACATATTTATTATCATAAAACATCATAGATTATTCCATTATTTTGCTAGAAATGATTTAAACTATAGAATTTACCGATACGAATTTAGAGTAGAATGTATTTGTAATTTAATTTAGTTAGGTTTTGACAATGTATACCCGGATAACTGTTTACGGAATGTTAAAGTTCAAACTATAAATAGTTCGATAAAGAATTACGATATATTAAACAACAGTCGAAAAGCGTGTATTAAATAAATCTTTGAAATATTACGACATCTGTTAAATGATTCAAGTTTGCATATCTAAAAAATTAAAAATATAGGGAATTAGTTAAAAATGTATGCTACAGTAGATTATCTCCAAATATAAACGGTCTCATAAAGCGTTTCATATGAACACTGCGTCATGTAAGGATCTTCTAATACACAATACAAGCTAGCCAGTGGGTAGTTTTATTAGGGGCAATGAAATATATCTAAGCGCTCTTTTATGTCAACTTCAAAAAAGATAGATGTAAAAGTGTCAGACTAGATGCGAGAGTCGGGAGCCGGTGCGCGAGGTCATATCAATTGAAGTCAATTAAAGCAATTGAGTTCAATTGAGCGGGCGGCAGATTCTGCGTCGCTTGCCGTCGCCAGAGAGATTTTATGTGAAGCGCCTACGCGCGGTTTGTTCGTCACATGATCATATGACTCATAATATATAAATACCTACTCGATGTTATATGATATTTTTATATAAAACTTGTACTTTGTGGAATTCAATTTTGTAATGAAAGTAGCTACATATATACCTTCCATGGCTTTTCGGAATATTTTGCTTTCCATATCTCTGCTTTCATTATTTTAGATCTGTAGGTGTCAACATAGACATTGGAACGGCAAAAATTAACTTAAAAAAAACAACAACATTAAAAACGAAACAGAAAGTATAAATAAAACTTTATAAAGTAATATAAGTTTAAATACGAATAAGAGCAAATTTTGTTGGATGATTTACAAATTTAGCATTAAAGTAGATCGCCGACGAGATGTAAATCGTTCACTTCAACTGAATAGGCATCACATACTGTAATGTTAACAAATATTAAGATTTTAAAAGTACCATTCTGTAGGCCTCGTGGCGCTATAATACTAACTAATTCTATTATTGCCTTTACACAGAACGGATAACCTTAGTCCGGTGAAGCTGTGTAGGCTAATCAGACCAACAGCGTATAGTCAGTTCGAAAAAAAAACAACGAATAACGGTGTGATGAATATGATTAGTAGTTGTATGTCTCAAGGATTAAATCTATTTGTTTAAGAATATTAAATATCTATCTACTTGAGAAAAAACAAAATATTTATATTTTTATTTCAAGTAGCCGCGTATACTATTGCTCGTTCAGAAAAGCCGTTTCCAAATATAACGTTATATAAATTTTAAATTATTTGGAAGATTAGAATGAGCTCTAAATTATTTTTCATTACCGTGGATTTTTATAACTACTAATCCGTACAAGCATTATATATATGTTTCCATTAAAAGACTTGTGTCAACATAAATATGAATGAATGAATTATATATCCCCGATTGTTATTTTTAATTTACTTCCTAGATTATTTATACATATCATCTTCTAATATATATTTACTATCAGGCCTGGCAGACGCTGTTCTGCCCTGATAATAAAAAAAATATGTACTTATGTGCATGATATCCTTAAGGTAACTAATGTGTTCAATTTGATAAGGATTAATACTGTGTCCGTCTAAATAGCCTTCCAATTACCTCATTATATGTGACCGTGTTTCTAGAAGATAGATGGGTATAGTAAGCTATCCTTAAAAGAAAGGTAAATGCCATCGAAGAGTTTTTGTTGAAAAGAGGAATATCTCACTATGCATTGTTTTGTTATTACTCAAAAGAAAGAGGCAGCATTTTCGATGAAAGCTCCCAAGCGGCTTTACTTTTTCCAACAATTATCGTTATATTTCAACCAAATTACACAAAACCTTGGCAAATTCTATACCTAAACCTTCCTCATGTATTACTCTATCTATTGGTGAAGACTACATTACAATCCATTTCGTAGTTTTCGAGTTTATCGCGAACATACAGACAAACAGACAGACGCGGTGGATGAATTTGTTTTATAATATGTAGTTATATATAAAGAAAATACGGTTCCTTTGAGGTTCAACCAGGTTAAAAGTACTAATAGTATTGGCATAGGATTATTACCATTCGAAGCGTAATTTTTCGTAGATAGTTCTATTTATTTTTGGATTCCATTGACCCATTGCCATTTTTATTGCCTGACGAAGCATGCGGGAATCAGCTACTATTGGATATTTATAACAGGATATTATACAATTTAACTTCTACTCCAAGCAATGTTTGTCAATAATGTATAGTAATGTAATGCAGTAATTAATTAACCTGTATTGAAAAAAAGAAAGAATATTTATTATTGGAACAATCATTACTAAAATAGCGCTATTCAACTCATTAATAAACGAAAAAATAAGATTCGTCTCGACTCAACAGATTACGCTGCACTAGTACTTCAGATCTGCGTAAGGTACCGTTTTAAGTGACGTCATGTTTGTATAAAGCAACAGTTGTGAAGCGAACGAATACGCAAATAATAAGAATGAAGGTAAGAGAAAAATTGTAAAAACTAAAAACAATTGTAACCCCACCGCCAGTAGTCATATTGACTCTTTGTGGTACTATATATTAGGGATAGGAACCACCATATGAAACAAATAATAAATTTCCTTCAGTGGTTTTCGTAGTGAATTAAGAATTATTTATATATCTATTAGCATATTTCTCGTTTCGCTTTATTGTCTGAACTTTTTTCTTATTTAGTAAAATAATAAAAGTCCAGATTCCGCTTTATTGTTTAATGTTCAAAATACAAATGAGAACAAACCTCGATTTAAAAATGTACATATAGGTTCTGAGGAACCAGATAATTAAATAACATATGTCACATATTGTGTGCAGAACCGCCCGTATAAACTACAAAAGTCATTGCCAAGACGTTTTTTTTTTTCAATAAAACTTTTTAAACATATACGGTTTCTTATATATTTTAATATTTGTTGAAGGTTTTTTTTGTGTGCAATATTTATTTTCTTAAAAGTATATTTATATTGTTAATAATATTTTTTTTATTTCCATTGTTTATCGCATCTTATTAGTTAATATTTAATAGCTTATATAAAAATGACTGCAATTAATCGTAACTAAAACTGCAACTTAACTGTTAATCGTTTTTTTCATAACATATCAAATTTAACAGAATATATACTGAAACCTGAATACATCTACAATTTATATAATAATTAGGGTACCAGTCACCAGGTAAATCGGTTCAGTAGTTTTTGAATTTCGCATTAATGTACAGGCAGACAGATAGACCTATTTTATGTATAATGTAATGTAAAACCATATAATATAACATAGTATGTATTTCTAACTAGTCGACGCGATGTCGTGGACTATTAATTTTATTTATTTCATCATGCTATAATTTTGCAAGATTTCATTGAAACTTGAGACCATTTGAAAGATTTAAGCAAACGTCGTAGGTATAACTGCCGAGCAAGCAACTATTGAATAATCATAGCTTAATTTTTTCACTTGTCATTAAGTGGTCACTACATATACAGCTGTTCATAATTGTCTATTAACAAACGAATATTATGAACTGTGAATGGATGGGAGCTTATCTATGAATCTATACTTATAAATATTATAAGATAAATTCGCTTTTCGTCTTTATGTCTTCCTTTAGTACTTCTAAACTATGCAACGGATTTTGATGCGGTTTCCACTGTCATAGAGAGTTTTTCCGAAAATCATTATATGAAGTAAAGAAAGGGCGATGTATTCTACTAAAGTTAGAAGCAGTTGGCGTCAACATGTGTAATGCTGACTTAGCGTTATGAGATACACGAAAAGAAAGTACTACATCTAAAAATTTCCAGAGAAAAGTACGTGATAGTATATGTCTATCTCTTAACGATAATCCATAGTAATCAATTTTATCTTTTAAATATTATTAAAAACTAATATGTTGTGTAATAATTATGTTAATTGCGACACTATTTTGGTACTTATGTGTAATCCTTATCCAACTAAATACTTAATTTATTTTATATTTAATATAAATTTATTTTATATTTAAGTATTTTACTTAAGGTAGACTATTTTTACTCTCTGTACAAATACTATTGTTCTTAAAATAGCTGTTAATATCACATGAAGTTAAAATTAAAAGATATGCCTGTTTACTTCAAGTATACGACAATTGGGTAGACAGTCACACAATGATTTTGATAGTGGTGAATATTTGCAGATAATATTAGAATTGTCATTAAATCTACCATATGATAAATGATTTTTAAACCAAAAGTGTAAGATAGTAACAAGTTTGTTGTGAAACTTCGTAACTTTTATGCTACTATATTATAATTTGAGATTTTTGAAGACTAAAACAAAACTGTAAACGAATCAATGTATGTAATACAAAACTGGCATGTGTTTATGTAGGTACTTTAGAATTAAATTCTATGTAAAGATATTTTATTGTTATATCCCGTTAATAAAGTTTCTTACCATTTCACTTTAGTATACGAAATACTGGAACGTTAAATAAGTCTCTGTGTACCGTGATATTACGTATGAGTAGGCATGGCTTATAAGTAGGAGGCGCCGGAATCCAATGGTCACGAAATATTCGCTTGTCCACACAACATTCGAGGAAGCACAGCACAGAGCGCGCACGCTTCTCTTTTATCTTTGATATTATCAGCACTGTTTTATTTAATGTATAGTATTTACACTTAAATACCACTAGGCCACTGGTTAATCGTTTCAACACTTAAGTTAATAGACACACGCGTTAAGCCAAACGTATAGATTGCGGCCGTGACCCATTTTACGTTAACACAAACTGCAAATGCGACGAGAAGTGCATCAGCGAGTGCAATTCGTGTTGTCTGAAAGTCACCAATAAGCCCAATGAAGCAGATATCCCACTGGCGAGCGCCAGCACCAACCTAAATAGACTCTGATCATCTAAATTGACTTCAATTAAATAACAACCGAAATTGTTGAAATGCGCCATTACTCCCTCGACGTTAATCTAAGTGCCAATAGTCAGGGCGAATGTTTTATTAATAATCCCAGGCAATAACTGTTAATTACCAATTAACGGCTACTATTCAGCAATAGAGCCGTCGATCTTCTACATCAGTTCCCCACAGTCGCTGCTACGCTACGCGCTACGCCGCGGCACGTACAGAGCTGATCACTTCGTGCTTGCTGTAAATTCTTGTTTTTAATTTTTGCATTTCAATAATATTTGGCCTTTATTATTTTCCATTAAATATAGGTTTCTAAATATAACTACATTATCATAGATAATTTACTATTTATCGAAGCTTAAATATCTTATGTTTACTTTTAAATATCTTTGTTAAAGTTATATTCCCACGATAATTAATCATGTATTAGACATACGAGTGATGTTGCAACAGATTTACAATAAACGGTTATGGAGTTTCAAAATAATGATGTGGGTGTTCGCGCCCTTCGATATTAGACGAAACAAACAAATAATGAATGAGTTTGTGGGAATCCCGCATGGAACATACTCGTCGATGCCGACAACGGCACAGCGGCCGTGTTACCCACCCGCAGAATAGCCGATAGGGAGCTAGCACCGCGCGTCGAGCGATGTGCAATAACGAGGGAGGGGCTTCGGTACTCCGTTATTGGCTCCCCGACATCACTACATCAAAGTCATAAGCGCCTGCATCGTATGTCACAATACATCTTCACTAACTGAACACTACAGACGAAAATTGCTCTCTCATTCACGATCTCTCTGGATCGGACTAGCCAATCATTGGCCCGATATGACCGTAAAGACTCGTATTATGGTAATATAAATTGACCAACCGTAGAGCAAATTCGGTTAGTTCGTTAAAGTTGATTAAAGCCATTTAACCGGGACGGGGACGAGCATACGAACGGCACGAGCGTTCACCGATCCCGAGGACTTTGCTAAATTAAGTCAAATTGTTTAATATTGATTAGGGCAAATCGTTGGTGAATCGGACTCGGCGAGTCCAACTGTGCAGTGTATAGGAACGGTGTTAAAGCTTCAGCTACGGAGTCGAGCGAGGTGGGCGCGGAGGTAGCGGGCCCGCACCCGCCGCCGCCCGACGGCTTCATGTACGTGTGCGGGGAAGGCGCAGGCGCGCGCTACGAGTGCGCCTTCGAGCAAGGACCCAGTGGAATGGAACAGCCAACTTTCGAAGAACATATGTTCGGTGAGTTCGGCAAGGACAGGCATGTACAAGTCGTTGTTGGAACTGTTGGAGATCTACAGTACCGAGATGATCTACCGGTGTTCCCGACGAGCGGTGACCAGAAGCGTAAAGATGAACCGATGCTACTACAGCCGGTAGACACGACACCTGCGGCTCATCCACCAGCACCACCGCCACCTGCGACTTCCAAAAAAAGTGAAAAGAAAAAAAGCGACAACAACGGAATTAAAAAGAAAAAAACCAGGTAATACAAATTTTATATAAACTGTTTTCAACAAAATTACAAATTGAATAATATTCGAATTAACTGCATATTTCTAAAAAACAATATTTATAACTCGTATTGACACGATATCTACATCCACGCTGCGCCTCTGCGCTGTAGTATGCTACGAGAATACTTACGTAGGTAGACGCATTTTTGGCTACTACGGAGAAAATTAATCCGTAGCGTAACTTTGGTTAACTACTATTTATTTTTTCTCGACTACAGGATTTAAGAGAACATGAAGAAATTCATCAATTTTTTGGTTATATTTTTAGATTGAATAGCCAGTGTATATATAATCTCTTCATTGTTCAGAATATGTTCATTAACTGATCATTGCTTAAATTGTAGCCACCATTGGAGGATATCATTTTACTAAATATCTATTTTTTTTTTGTATAATCTAATGAACAGCTACACTTATATTTAGTTGTCATTTTAGTTATAACAAATTATACTCAACTTTCAAATGATGCAAATATTCGGCAGGCTGTACTAGGGTTAGCTGTAGATCAAACGACTTTTAAACTCGATTTCTCCTATATTTAACACGTATGTTATTTGACTATTGGACGAGGGTTGTAAAATACCTTTACTTACAGTTATAATTCTAGCTATATATTTTAAAGCGTATGAAAACGCGTTTTATAGTTTAAATAATACAGCATTTTAGCTTAACATTTAGCTTAATAACACAGGAAATTAAAAATTATGTGGAAAACAATAAATCAAGAACATATTAAAATAATTATTGATATGAATACCTGTATAAATAAAAATTACTGTACTTTTAAGAAAGTTATATAACTCTAAATGTAGATGTAGTACTGCGGTGCCTTATTAAAAATAAAATATCTGGACGACCAAGCTTCGCCATGCGCCTAAATTATTGCATAGTTTAAAGGGATTCAAACACGCTATTCAAGGTCAGCAACATAACAGTGGTGACCCTGGTGTTGCATTTGTCCATAGGCGACGGTAACCATTTATATATTATTTATATCAGATGTGCCGCCTGCCTGTTTGCTGCCCTTTGGCATAAAAAAACATATTAGGTACTGTAATGAAGTATATGTGATGTTTTTGCATTACGAATTGTTATAATTCATTTATAAATTTAAAATTGCATTTTTTCTATTACTACACTATAAATGGTCACGTGTCAAAAACAAAAAGGTATGTATCTCAAACACAGGTGTTTCAGTAGGGAGGCACCCTCGTTTATAATGCAGTATAGGAATTGCATCACCACGCAGTCTCGGACTCACCCCAATTATTTATTTGCATAACTAATACGATGATTTTCAATAAAACATATGGTAAAAGGTGATCGCACTATAGATAGTCCAATTATATTATAGCTTTGAGAATCGAGTACGAGAATGCAGTTCAGATTTCGAAGCATTATAAACAAAAATATATTTAATTGTCAATTTCTAATAATTTTTAAAGTCATTAAATCATTGAGAAATAATAATGATTCTTCTAAGAATGTTACCAATAATATAGCAATAATTACTTCCCGGATCATAAGTACATAGCATATATGCGATTAATTACCCGTATAACTGCAGGGTGGCAATTGAGTTATCAACGCGCCACATCTCCGAGTGTCACAGCCACTGAACGAGGGATCTTATGACCGTTTCTTTAAATAGTGGAACATTTCAAACAGATTTTATTACTTATTAAAATTGTTTATTTAATGTTTTAGGGAAATCTCAAACTATACTTCAATAATACATTTACTTGTTTGCGATTTTTCATTTTAAGTATTCCAACTAGTATATTTAATAAATTTATTATACACTAGCTGACCGTCCCGGCTTTGCACGGTTATACTAAGACCTTACTTAAGCTAATTCTCACTTAATCTTAATCTAGTTATGCATGACCTTATGCCCCGTCGTACAGTATTAGTAAACTAAGATCACGCCATGCTACCTTTGAGTACCCAGTAATTGGTGTTGTATCATTTTTGATTGTTAATTATAAGAAGAGGTGGTCTGATAAGATATCACACGATGTCATACGACCATACATTCCACCCTGGCACTAAGCCACATGCAACTTAGTATAAATACTTGCGTAAGTTCGTTTTAGATTTATTTAACTCTTCAGTGTTCATAATTGTATTAGCTGTTTGATGAAATAGAGTATTTTTTTAAATCAAAGTGCGCGTTCACTTTTAACTATCTGACAATTCTGTCAATATTTTTGAAACTTTCCCTGTTGTCTTCTGCCTCACTAACTTCTGTTCGTGATACTTCATAACACAAATTTTTCACTTAGTCGTACGATTTTTCAAACATTTTCTTTCGTACAGCCCTCTTCCTGGCAATTATACACACACAAAAAAAAAACAACCAAATAGGTGCAGTATAACTAATATATGCTTACATTCATTTGGCGATTACTTTTATTTGCATAAAAGATTTAGTATATAGTTATATTGGAATACTATAGAAATGTAATCTAATTGGACAAATAAACTAAAATAAAAGATAAACTATTATTAGTTTTAAATTTATTCAAAAGTGAGAGGTGAAAAATGTTGTAGTGTACACAATTAAAATAATACCACCATAAGTATAAAGTCAATTGACAGGCAATTAGAAGTGGTGGCGCGCGACGGGGGTGAATTTAGTTTCACGCTCAATCAATTTCTGCGCGTGCGCCGCCCGCAGACATATTGCATGCATGCGTCAGATGGTAGATACACATAGATGTATTCGAGGATGATAAGAGTTTTATTTATGAATTTATAATTTTGTATATTTTAACATTATTTATTAGAATTCAAAAACATTTTGTAAATAAAACTCAATGTGCTTGTATTTATATAAAATACTAGCGGATCCGGCAGGTAGACGTCATGCCATAGACTTTAATGTCTTAGTGTATGATATATAAACTCGTACTCCGGTGAAGTTGTGAAGGCCCAGTTAGTTCGAAAACATAAATAAACTCTCCCTTAAATAAATCATTACTATAAAAGAAGAATAGAATAAAAAATATTGAGACGTGCTTTTTTTACATCAGAAATCCAAAACATATTTTGTTGGTAATTCAACAAAAATAAATGGACAACATGGTCACTCGTCGAGTTTAACTATAGTTCAATCGATCATGCCATTTAAGTGAATAAATACGTATACAGGGTCATCTAAGTCTTCTATATAACGTAAAAATGATTTTTGATCATTTATTTGTATTATTACCATAATTAGTTATGTAAATTAGTATTTTAGAAATGCAACGTAATTCTTAAATAGCAATTTATTTCAGAAATAAAGTTACATGTTTTATTACAACTATGTAAGTTTTTAGTTTGAGTGCTCTCTTACTTTTATAAGAAAATAGTTTTATAACATGTTATAGTAATTAAAAAATTCTCGAGCGTATGGCCATATAACAGTGCATTTTATAATTATTTGAATGTTAAATATGGCTATGTGCGACTTAGGCCTAGGTAAATCTACGTACATTTTAGAAAGGTAAGCGAGCAAGATTCAATTACTAATTCATATTTTTTTACAGGACTACGTTCACTGCATATCAACTTGAAGAATTAGAACGTGCTTTTGAACGTGCTCCTTACCCTGACGTATTTGCGAGAGAGGAATTAGCCCTTAAACTTAATTTGTCCGAATCACGTGTTCAGGTATGACGTCACTTTAGATTATGTTTCTTAAAGCCATGTAACGACTTTTTCGTTAACCATTCCTTTTTAACCATTCTAGAGATGAATTAGAGCAAAACATCATAGACATTTTAACTTAGATGTCTCTCAAGTATATTTATGATTATTTTTATTAACTAAAAGATGAAAACTATTCTGAAAAATGAAAAGTTCCTATTAACGATGGACATATGCTATTTAGGTTCTTTATTTCGTTGTTACACCAGGGTGGTCACACTTTACCCGCCCTGTAATTTTTTTTTGATGTATTTTATTGTTTCAGGTTTGGTTTCAAAATAGACGAGCAAAATGGCGAAAACGAGAGCCTCCTCGGAAAACAGGCTATATAGGATCCAATTCACCAAGTTCCACTACTTTAGGTGGTGGTTTCTCCGGCATCGGTAGTAACTTACCGACGTTCCCACAGAACGGTTTACCAGCTCCGACGGATTCTTGGTCATACCAGCACTCGTACGAATTATCGTCGCATCATTTACTGTCATCAAGTGGCGGTGGTTATCCCGGGTTCAACTGCTCAACCTGCAGCCTATTCATACACAACGGTGCTAAATGGTCACGATGGGCAGATGTTCACACCACGTCATGCTTATGAGTATGGTGAAGGGAGCCCACCGCCTCTTGGAGTACGCGATTATCCGATGATGGCGGCGCATTCACCACAAATGGATGCTCATACACACGAGGATAAGCTGGAGTACCGTTCTCATGAACACGAAGACAAGTATTCTGCATGCGCTCTACAAGAGGAACCACCTCGGTACGCAGCGCCACCAGATGAATATGATAAATGTGGAATGGTACCTCATGATAAACATTACGAGATCGATCGCCATTCGGAAATTACACAACCGGTCGTCGTTAAGATGGAGCCCAGTCCCGGACAGGCCTACACTACTCTGCCCCCTTTTTTGAATTGAAATACTCTTTTTCGAAATTCTCTTAGACTTGAAATGGAATTTCGAAAAAGAGTATTAAAATAATAAACCAACTCATTAAGAAATGGTAAAGTTTTGTACGTAAGAGTATAAATACTTTATTTATTTATTCACCGGGTTAGCAAAAAAACCGAAATTCCGTACAATATTGGCTGATAATTATCAAAGTCTACATCATCATCTTCTTACTCTTATTCCACCTAAGTAAGGTCGGCACAACATACTTTCCTCTTCCACCCTCTCCTATCAGATATATATATATATATAGATGTCATATCAATATTCAAAACTTTTTTACAAATATAATTTTTCATATAATCTGTCAATCTTTTCAGTCTTCATCTACTCCTATATCCGTCCACCTTTATACTTAAAACTTTTTAGTTACATGACTTCTATATCTCCTCATAACATGCTAACCTATTACTCCTCAACTTCCCAGTCACTGGTGTTATTTTCAAACTTCCTCTGATATAGTCATTCTTAACCTTATTCATTTTGGTTACACAAAACATGCATCTTAATATTTGTATGTCTCCCACATGTACTCTCCTCTTATCCGTCTCTTTCCTAGTCCAGAATTTAGATCCATATAGCACGACTTAGTTTTATATACCTTCCCCTTAAGTTTCAAGGGCATTCGTGGGTCACAAGCTATCCCAGAAATCTTTCGCCATTTCATCCACCCTGGATTTATCCTATTCCTCGTGTCCTTGTCTATGCCACCGTCATTTTGGATTAGTGAACCGAGGTATCGAAAATTCGAGCATGTTATGTAAGGGTACCCCATTAAAGGCTATATACGGAATACTGCATGGATCACCGAAGTTGCAGTACAAATGTTCGAATTTTATCCTACCAGTCATGACACTAACATTGACCAGTTTTTATCACCATTTACTCACCCTAATTAGGACCTCGGTAGAATTTTCTCCATTAAAAACAATATCCAAGAATATATTATCAAACTATCAGTAAAAATACTGCAAATTTTGCCAATGTAAGAATAGAGTTTTAAGGTAATTAATAAATGTGAAGTTATGTAATAAGCTTAAAGAACAAGTATATTTATGTAGATGGTTATCGTTATAGCTGTACCGTAGGAAGTTTTTAAGAAACTCACAAATCATAGGTAAGGATAGAACATTTAAAATTAATAACAATATAAGTGATGCGAACACGGCCATACGAGTGTTGGAACTCGTATGATTACAATTCAACCTTAGATTTTCAACATAGACTGAAAATACAGTTCCGATGATACAATAGCTGTATCTGTTATTTGTAATGGATTTAAACTTTTTCATTTAATTAATTATTTGGTACTAGTATGTTAAATTTTGACGTGATAATGTCTTATAAATCGATGAACGCCAGCTGCACATCCGAAAAAGCATAACACATTGTCACGTTCCACCTAACCCGAGCGTGCAAGCGAGAGCGCGGAATAAGCGATAGAGAGGCGCGGTTGGCTTGTGACGCATCTATCCCTCTTCCATTCTATAGGTAATTCAGTGATAGTAATTCAATTCATTTCATAAAAGTATGCAATTTTTCATTAATGTTTTCTTATGACGTTATAACGTAAAACTGTCGTCCATAAACCGACTTTACAGACAACTTTTTTTTTTATTATTGGAACTCATTCAAATTAATCGTATCTCGATATCTTTACGAGTATATACTTACTACATTACTTTTAATTTTTCTTGTTTTCTGATTGCGAATTGTGTTGTTATCTTCAATTTTTAAATAAAAGAATGAACCACTTCTATAAGCCATACTTCAACGTATTACAATTAGGCCCCAAAAAAATCGTCTCCTTTGTGTAAGTTAAACCACATTACTATTACTTAAAGTAATCAATAATTTCTTGCAAGGTTAATTGCGAACCATCGAGCAATTGTGTTTTTTACATTTTAATAGGTCATATTATAATATTCGATAAAATATTATACCGTAATTAATTGTAAATAAAAATAGTATTATACATTTAATTATACATCATTTTTATTATACATTTAATTATTTAGATTTAATGTGATTTTTCTACGTTTTTACTTATTAAGATAATTCGATAAAGTAATTTCCATAACCATTTACTCAACAAATGATAGGTTTCGATTAATTCTTATTTTACAAACTTCTAAAGAACTGACGTGTGAATATACCTTTTCAAAAAATATAGAAACCTAAAATAGTTCTATCTAAGCGTAAAACCGATTCTACCTTTTTTTAGTACAATAACTCTGAAACGTAAACATAAATAAAAACAAATTTAAACACTGCATATGACTATTGGAAATAGGCATGAGTAACTTAACACCGATCAACCCACACACGTGTCATACATGTAGGTACACATAGTGTTTGAGTTTATTTTTTTTATCCCTTTTTCGAACGGAGTTAACTTAGTAGTCAGATTCAAGATACATGTATGAGTTCGTGAAACATACATGCTTGGTACACGTGTATGTTTCACGAATTTATATACGTATGAAATAATAGTTAGCTTAGCTTAGTTAGACTCGGGATGTTTGGTGACAGTCCAAGCCGAGGCGCGCCGTGCGCCCTTGTGCTGGTTGCCCATATAAAATCGGGTGAGTGCCATAAGCGCTCCCCTTGGTAGTCCGGTAAAACTGTGGAGGCCTTGCCAGGTCAACAGTGTAGTCAGTTCGAAAAAAAAAAAACATGAGTAACATATACTGTACCGTTGCGCTACGTAGTGGCGCTAACTCTTTTCACTACAATATAATTTAGAAGACTGTCGACGTAAGCACTTATTTTAAGGAAAAACTCGGTCTGCTAGATATTTGAAGAATGAGTTAAAATAGGAGTCTATTGCTGTCGTACTTTGTCTGAACCATCAAATAGAGCGCGGGAGACAACTGGAGCTCGGACTGAATATACTTACATAAAATTATTATATAATAATTATTATTATTATTCCCCAATTTCCTCCTTGAAAAATAGGCAGATTTTTATAGCTTTTTTAGAAATAAAATCAGAAGACCTTTGGCCGTTCCTGTACCTACGTTTTTCTATTGTTGTTTTTATATTTGTCAGATTTGAAAACATCCATAAAGTCGGACAGTTTAAGACTTAAGTGATTTTAGCAAGCTCCTATTTCTTGTAATAATTGATTTATGTATAAAATTAAAACATATGGGCATGGTATCGGTTGGTATAGATTACACGGTATATACGCTGCTAGTATGATTATCCAGGTGGAAACCAGGGGAATACATTTGTATGGACTGAACAACGCCCGCGTTTCCTTTTAATCAGTGGCGATGGGGTCACCACTACGTCAATTTTAAATATAAACTCTTTAATTGTCACCTCGAGAGTTACTCTGAATTGGATAAATATATTATCTCATAGCTACTTATTAGTTCATTAAAGTAATTGAATGTTCAATTTACCTTAAAACATTTTTTTTTCTGTGCTTGATATAAAATAAGACGCTTACCTATATGACTTTTCTTTTGAGTTATTACCGTATATTTATTCCGATAAGGAAATTAGACATTAAACCTTCGTTTAAATAGGTATTACATATTCATGACAATATGTATAGGTATGTTAATATTTTGTTCGTGCATCAAAATGGAACAGTTCGTAGTAGAGAATTGTTGATTACTAGTATAAATGGCATCAATGTACAGAAGATTTCAAATGCAATAATAGTATGTACATACAATAATATCTACTTATTAAGCTTAAATTTTGTTAAATTAAATATATAAAAAATCTTCTAGTAAGTAAATAATGTATAATAACATATATGATATTTGGATCCCTTACTTCTCGTGCATTCCCAGTGCCTTATTAAAATAAGTAGGTAAATTTATAAAAGATTCTTAGTATGTATAAAGTTATAATATTTTCAGTGTCATAGGTAGTATATTTTGTTCATTTATCTTATTTAGGCATAAATAAATACCAGAGTAGAAGTAGAGAGTAGGAGTTGTAGAAGCAGTGTAGTATAATACTCAAACAATTATGCGTTCTCGTCGTGTCGCGCGACGTAGCATAATTAAAGATTCCGATGTAACCAAGACAGAATTGTTAATAACTCGGGAATTGTGAATAAATGTGCCAAAAAATGATTTTATATTTAGTTAATTAATCTGTAGTAACTAGATTAGTAGTAGCAGAGTATAGTGTAAATGCAGGCATGTATGCCGCATAGTGCGGTGCTTATCAAATAATTTTTAAACGAATTTGCATTTGTAATTTTATTTTTAGAATATTTTATTTAAGCACTAGAAATAGTATTTATAATAGACGGTCGGATTGATACCTTCCTATGCCATTTTTCATGGTGATAGCATATGTTGAAACTTTTTAATTCCCAATTAGCTGATATCCGTAACTTCTTCTGCGTTGTTTACAATCTTAACAATATATTTTATATAGAGAGATGAGTGCATAAAAAATCGAAAGCAAAAAATATATACTTTGCTAACAATTTTTTTTTGTACACTATGTTATTAATTTCCTCTCCCTTTCCTGCACATGCGAACTACACAGCTGGCCCTACTTCTCCACGGCAAAAAAAAAATCGCTGAACGCATAGTGCTTAGAACAATCGTAATTTCTTAATAATTATATATGAAATAGAGATATCGTGATATTTTTTTAGATAAAGATTAAGTGTCTGTAATATAATTTCAAAAATATGACAGAAATTTATTGATTAATATTTGAGTGATGCACACACAACGACAAACCTCTATTATTTTATTTATATATTAACAAATAAACGTTTAGGAAATGTTGACAAACATACAATACAATTTAAGAATAGAAAAGTATTTGTTAATGGTGTTCTTAATTATATTTTAATATTCTTTCTGACGTTGGCGTCGAAAACGATAGTTTAGACTTTAAAGAGTCTTGGTCTACGTTTTCATAATATTGACAATCAATGAATTGACAGCCAATGGGACCAAAGATTAGTTATAAACAGGTCTTCATAATAATTCATAATTGTTTAATGAATAGTTTACTTTGTAATGCATGTTTGTTTATTTTTATAGATAAATAGAAAAAATTGTTTTAAGTTTTATAAAAGCAATAAGATGTTTTACATGTTTTAATAATAAGAAAAAGGAGTAATAATATACAAAAGTGCTTATTTGATGTTATTTCATTTTAATCCCATTGCAATAAATAATGATCAGTTGAACGAAAATCCTTATCATACACTTGTGTTACTTTATTAGTTTTGGCGTATAAATTAAACACATTATTACTAACAGATATAATAAATAAAACATATAATACAGTTATACAAGTAAGATAACATCTGTTGTGATGAGATTTTAAAAAAGTATCTTTATTTATGACAATTATACCAGTCGTTAAGAATATTTTGTTACTTTAAAAAGTCATTTCAAGTTTTTGACATATTTTAAAAACAATTATTTATTGCCCATATAAAATTTCACCATAAGCACGTAGAGTTTCGATTTTTAGCGAGGTTTTCTCGGACCTTCATAGTGTCTTCATGAAGGAAAATATCTTTGACTTTTGACTAATGGCATAATAATAGGACTATGAGTTGAAAAATAGGGATACGAAATGTATCTAAGATTTTACGGGACTATTTTATTAATTATTGCAAAGCGGGTTACATCAGGTATTACATGACGATCACGCCAGTACGAGACCGTTGGTCACCTTAATATTATGTCCATTTTCAAAATCGTTTCAACCCTCTTCCTCCAAGTCACAGAAAAAACAAACGGTACCGTGAAAACCAATACCGTAAACACCAATAATTAAAGATTAAAATTAAATGAATCAAGATTTTGCATGTACACTTTTTAAAAAATCACCCGTATACATATACTAGCTGTTACCCGCGACTTCGTTCGCGCGAATTTTAATTAAGGAAATGTTTAGCGTAAATGTATAAGTGACGCGCATGTAGACACTATTTCTTCCGTTTATTATATTTGCATGGTGCTGTGTGAATGTATTACATTTCATGTACAAAGCAAAAAACATAAAATAAAATTGAAACCAAGAATATACTCTGTTTACAAAATGTATTTCGTTACTGTTTTCCTTATAAAAATAGTTATGTACACACAAAACAATGAAATATTCAACTTAATTTTTTAAAACTTCTTTGTAAACGATATTCTTTGTTCGTTTTTCTGGTTGAAGAATAATAAGATCCTCAGATGAACTCACTCTTGAACACGCCACATATAATTCACCATGAGAAAAACAGTCACTTTGTAAATCTATGCCAGCTAATTTTAAACTCTGTCCTTGTGCTTTATTAATAGTCATCACAAAGCAAACTCTAACAGGAAACGCTTAAATTTAAAATGATAATCCGATGGAATCAAAGGTATTCTCGGAATAAAAACATTTTCTCCCTCATACTTTCCTGTAAAAATTGTTGCTTCGATAATGTTTCTTCGCAGATTTTTTACTTGTAATCTGGTGCCATTGCATAATTTTGGGGGACTTAAATTACGCAACAACATTATTGGTGTACCAATTTTCAGATGAAGAATATGAGGTGGTATGCCCGGCGGACTAAGCGTGTGTAGAAACTCCACAGGATAGTGAACAGTATCTTCTACCTCTATGACTGTATCCACAGACTCATACTTGATTACTTCAGTTGTTAGTTTTTCTAGTAGAAATGTATTAATCCTATCAGCTGATTCATTTGTTGGAGTGAGAATCGCTCTTTCTTGTAACCACAGTAAACTATCGATTGCGGCATATTTAATATTTGGGTATATCCTATCAGTCAAAGTTATTAAATCTCCCACAATATCACAAAGATTATTCGGGATACTTATCTTTCCTTCTTCTTCTGGGATATTTCCGTTACCAATGTCAATTAATAATTCTGAAAATTCTTTTGCTTTTAAGTCATTTTGAAGAGAGACTCTCATATTAACTTTCAAGGATAAGACTTTTGTATGAGGCCATAAAATTGAAGATTTCAAACAGGCTTTAATTTCATCTGCGCGTGTCCCTCGTGGTACAACAGGTAAAGTTTGTCTAAAGTCACCAGCTAAAACAACAGTCAATCCACCCATCAGTCGATTACACCCTCTAATGTCTTGTAGTGTCCGGTTGAGAGCCTCAACTCCTTTCTTGTTGGCCATAGTACACTCGTCCCATACTATAATTTTTGTTTCTCTGAGTACATGCGCCATGTCACTTTGCTTGGAGATATTACAAAAAGGATTCTCAGAACGATTTAAATCTAGTTGTAGTTGGAAAGCTGAGTGAGCCGTCTTTCCTCCATCAATTAACGTTGCCGCAATCCCTGATGAAGCAACAGCGATAGCGATATTTCTTCCACTCCTAATTTTAGCAAGCAGAATATTGATTAAGAATGTTTCGCCAGTTCCACCAGGAGCATCGAGAAAGAATACCTGTCCGGAATTAGCATCTACACTGTTTAAGACTTCATCATAAACTTGCTTTTGATCATGATTAAATTTCGAAACACCTACAGACACTACTTCGATCAACTGAGATACATCGTAGGATAATTCACTCAGGTACTGACGGTTATTAATAATGGTTCTTTGCTCTCTTAATGGCCGTGGAAGTCCAAAGTTTAACAATGACTTATCTGATATTGATGTAACAATATCTTCCAGCAGAATAAGACATTGATTGTAAACGAAATCAACAATCAGTTCAACATCTCTATTTTCTCGCGGCATTCGTATTGTGATATCTTCTGCTAAACTTTCCCGGTACTTTTCCCATAATTTTATTGGATCTCCTATTTGACAATAAACAAACATAATCGCAAATAACTCTCTAATTTTGTAAGCAGAATCAAAAATAGAAGCTTCCTCTAAAGTACGATCCCAGTGAGTATCATCTTCTAATAATCCAAGTGCTTTGCAAGCTGCCTGAAAAGTTGGATGCTCTACTCCTTCGACTGTTTTTAAATAAATAAATGATGTAGGACCACGAATCTCATGTAGGAGGAGGCGTAAATAGTAACATTCAGAATTACCGGGATGGACAGTATACACTCTTCCCAATACATGATCTTTTCTGATTTCTGGAAAACCTGTCACCACCTTTCCTTTTTTCCTTCTAATAAACTCATTTTGTCTCCAAACATAATAACCTGGAACTTCACAATATAAAAGAGTTCGCGCAAAATCATCTTCTCTGCAAAGGTCAAAAAAACCCATAAGCGTTGTTTTGATGGGATTTGTTATTTTATTAACAACGTTCTCTTCTGTAAAATAAACCCTTTGACCATTTTCAAGATGAAGAGCAAAATGAATAACAGGAGGATATCTCTCGTGAATGTGGAAACAAAAAATACGCCAGGCTGCTTCAGAACTACTGATGTATCGGCCTGCCTCATACCTAGAAACCTCATCTAAATTTTCAATGGTAAACGCTGCTTGATCAGAACCCTTATTTACGTACTTGCAGATATATTTAATCGACTTAACTGAATTGCAATACTCAACATTTAAATGAGCTTCAAAAGTACGTGACAAAACAGGGTTAAATGGTACCACCCATCGATTATCAATACAATTTCCGTTAATTTTGATTGCTATTCCACCATCTTCTGGAGACCGTCTTCGATACTGAGGATATCCATTTTCACCTGTTTGAGTCTCTTTTAAGAAAGACCTTGGGTATCTTTTAGTGCAAGCACCATTCAGCATGCATGGTGAATTGGAGTTGAAGATTCCACACGGCCCATGAATCATCATTGATTTAACAATTTTGTACAGAGTTGGATCCTGATTGGGATCAGGCAATTCAGCCCTTATAATGTCGTCAATAGAGCCAGGTCTTATTTTTTCTTCCAACCAGAGAAGAATATGCACATGGGGAAGTCCGTGCTTTTGCCATTCCACAGTATACATGTTACACTTAGTATTGCCAAAAATACAACCTTTTGTAAGAAGATTCATCATGTGCTTAACTTTTAAGTTAAAAACCCTCGCTATGATATCATGTCTATCATAAGACTTTTGACCTTCACTCAAGAGATCCTCAATTTCTGACCATTTCGGATTGCAAGTGAATGTAATAAATAAATCAGGTCGTCCAAAATGCCTTACGTACGTCATAGCGTCTTGAGTTCGTTCATGCATATAGCGCGGGCCTCCAGTAAATGAAGACGGCAACACAACCATTTTACCGAGTTCTGAAAAGTGTCTATCTGTTTTTGCCATAGCGTCTTTTAGGTGGATATATTCCTCACTCCGAAGTTTTTTCTGATTGTTACGAATTCAATTAAGTCGTTCAGTTTCAATTTTTGCATACATATAGACACTTCGTTTTTATTATATGTATAGATTTCAAATCAAAAATTCGAAAGAATACTGATCTAAAATAACAATTTTGAATAATAACTTACTAATTCAATAAACACAAAATAAATAGGGGTGTGCGAATACTCGATAACGAATCGCATCGATTAATTCGTAACGAAATCCGAATTGAACATACGAACTACTGGGTTTATTCAAATAATTTCAATTATGCGGCAAATAATCATTACCTATAGAATATTACGAACTAACATTGAACAATACAGTATCTATATTTCTTACAAAAAGTGGCGGGGAAAAGATAAAATTACAAATTCAAGAAATGAAATATCATTTACTCGTATTATAAATATTTTTTTTACCCAAGGCAGTGATAATTTTCTTTACAAATTATTTTCGATTGCTTTTTTTATAAATGGGTTCATAAAATATTCAAATACAGTAAAAAACAATACTTTTTCTACCTTATTAGTTCACCTACTATTAGTTAACGAATCTTGAGAGCCATAATTTAAAACTGTTTTTTTTTTATGTATGTGATGAAAGTTAAAAGCACAATATTCTAGAAACCTGTTAAATTATGAAATCACGCAAAAATATTGAGATTTCTTTAAAATATAATAATTCGGCTATTTCTATCAAAATATAAATTTATTTAGATTTAACGGAGAACATATAATAAATATTTTCACTAATAAGAATGTATTATTGCAGCATTGAATTACATACTAAATTAAGTTCTTTTTCAAGAGCATTTAAATCTGGATTTTTAAATAATAATTATTTTTTTCGGCGTTAACTTTTTTTTAATTTGAATTATCTTAATATTGAAACATGTTATAGTTTTTCCTATAACTATTAGCCTAATAATTCTTCCTTATTTTATAAATTTTCGAATAGTCCTAATTTTCTATATTATTGGAAAATTGAATTACATTGTAAATTTAAGTTTCCTTTCAAGAGCATTTAAATCTTGATTTGTAAATATTTTTTCTTTCGACTTTAATAAACATTTTTAAATAGTGTAAATTGTTGTATCTTTTCCTATAACTATTTGTTTAACAATTCTTCCATATTTTAAAGATAATCGAATAGTTTCAATTTTTTTTCGAAACTTTGATATAACACCGTAGAATTTTTTAATCAAAACTGTGATAGAACATCGTTATTTGATTCGAATCGGTTCAAGCATTATTCGCACAGCCCTAAAAATAAACTTGTTACCATGGCAACGGCTATAATATTATTGGTTACTATAACAACGGTTGCTTAATGTCAGTGGCCGTCCGTATCTGTAGGAGAATATGTAATTTTAGCTGAAATATATATTTAGGATAGGTTTTAACTCAAATCCGTTCTTAGTGAGCGTCTACGTTGCAAAAGGAATAACTATGGTTAATTTCAAGTCAATCGAACATAGTTTTGGAGAAATCGTGATGAGTCAGTCAGTGGTATTCCGCTTATATATATATAATAGAAATAGATAGATATACATATTTTTGGCAAACAATCTTCCAGATTATTACTGTCATTGTCGAGTAGGTAATAAATAATACAACAAGTGTCTTGCGATTACTTTAATGTGTAGAAGTTCATGCTCCGTGACATTATTTCCCATCCACTTCACTCGTGCACAATAATAAACTACATTGCATAAAATGCAACCAATATTACAAAATATGGAGTAAAATAACACATTAATAAAAAATAAAAGCCACTTCATGACAAACTTAAGATCTCTTAAAAAACTCCACCTGTATATTTCAATCAAAATCAAAAATACTTTATTCAGTTTAGGCCCTGAGAAGGCGCTTATGAACGTCAAAGTTACCACCGGTTCGGAAAACAACCCAGTCATCGAGAAAAACCGGCAAGAAACTCGATCTGTTTTATCTTTTCATTAACACATTATATATCATATTTTTAAAGCATAGTTATAAATAATTACATTCGGTTTTGGTGGATGCACAGAGAGGGCGTCATTTCCAGACGTCACCGTCGTTCACATATTGATCCACCCTGTAATAGCCTGCAATAACCTTTGGGTACTAAATGAAATATCTTATGTCTGAGTAACAGCTATAGAGTCAATTTTAACACCGTCCTGCCTCGACCAAATTCCGTCCCCACTGAAATGGTATTTCTTTTCCATTTGATATAAAACTAAGCTTAGCATTTGATTATCGGTAAGTTTGTCGAATTTTAACACGTTACAGTTCATATCTAGCTGTGGATCTTCGTACGTCGAGCGTTCACCTTCACGCAGCTTTAACAGTATTTTTATAAAACATTCAACTTCGGTTCTAGAAATGGAAAGAATACATATTTATTCGACCTAGTCTCCGACCAGTAGTCGAAATTCGATAATAATTAAGGTTGAATATTATTGAGTTTTCGTTGTCAAGAAGTGTACAAATATTGCAATTTAGTATAGGTATAAATCGTTATGTATAGCAAATAGAGTCTTATAAACAAAGACACGTCGATAGTGAGGAAAATGAAATGGAAAATTAACAACCTTCAACCTTTAACCCACTGCAGGGTCATAGGCCTCTTCCCGAATGAAGGTATGGGCATAATAATCACGCCAGCCCTCGACGTATTGACGATTTCAAACTCTGAGAAACCTCTTGCGGATATGGAATTAATAATCCACCGGTAAAACCACTAGACCACCACGACTTCTAATGTCTTCGAATTTTGTTATTGATAATACTAAAACTCGTGAATAGCAAATTAAAAAAAAAGATAAAACATCTTTTATTTCTCTCGTTCAATTTTAGTTATATTTTATATAGAAATTAACGTGAACGAAGTCGCGGGCGGTCGTTAATATAACGATAAAAATAAATAATGAAAAATTATACTTACACAGGATACAAAAGTAACTGGCAGTTGTTAAATATAACATGATCTGAAAAATTCCTCTTCAGAAATTGTATATTTTTGTCAACGACATTTAATGCGGAGTGTAACCAGTATTTGTGTCTTCTTAACTGTCTTAATAGGGTCTGCACTGTATCCAAATCGCTGACATTCTCTTTCTCATTCTCATTATCTTCTTGTTTATTATTTACGTGAAGAGAAGATCCTATTAATATTGCTAAGTCTCGGCCGCATACTTTGTTTCCAAAACTACTGATATAGCTGAAAAACCAATTTATTACGAGCAAAAGTCTTATTAACAGTAACTTATTACTTAACCAAGCTAGTTAGATGGAAAATGGTCTCTCTGTCTGCACACCGCTTCAGATACCACGTTTATAGTACCATTTCCAGTAATGGTGCGTTCGACCCGAGTTAAAACCCACAGAATGGATTAAAACCCAGAATTTTGTACCACAAACTGAGTGCCATTTCCAGTAATGGTGCGTTCGACCCGAGTTAAAACCCCCAGAATTTTGTACCACAAACTGGATAGTTGAACCAAGTAGAAACTACTTCTTTTATATGTTACATATTAATGGTAAACATCTACCCCGTGGGTTTTTGCCCAGATGGTTTTACCTATGGTAACAATATTACATTAGGCACATGTGACGTTACGTTAAATATATACTGGTATTGTAAAATTATACTGTTGACTATTATTTTTTATTTATGTTTACTCTACACTTATGATTTTTTTCCCGGCTTACTCTATTTTTATTACATTTTTTAAATCTTTGAAGTTATACATCTTTTACCGCGTTTGGAAACAATGATGAGAGTAAACTTTTATGATGCGCGCGCACACAGACACCTAAAATCAACACTATGAAGTTGGTTGGTAATTGTCTGTCAAGTTTTCATGAGAATTGATAATAATGTTCATCAAAAATACATGAATCTACAACACGTGTTTTATATTAGTGAAGATAAAAAAATATATTCATATACAACTACAAGTATATTTAGTATATTTCTGTGTGATTTTAAATTATATATGTTAGTGATTGATAATTTATTTTGAGTATTCGTGATAAAAGTGTTTTTTTTTTTATATTATAAACTTTTCTAAGTGAATTTATGGACTTGAGGTTAACTGTCCGTATGTATTCTTTTCATTTATATACATTACAAATTATTATTATATTTAATAAATAGTTTATTCTACTTCATTTCTGAATCTTAGTAGATTATGTATACATATATATATAGAAAATTTATTTTAAATCCTTTTAAGCTTAAATAGATTTCTTTAAATTAAAAAATTATCAATTGCATTTATTGTCTTTTTTAAGCTAAAAAAGTATAACTTCTTACGTGCGTATATAAGTGCATACCATGCGTTTTTTTATTATTTTCGTTTGAATATAAAAACACAATAATAGAAAGAAAACCGATTAACGAAATATGAATTAGATACAATAGTTAAAAATACAATTAGCGGAAAATATTATTGCAATGCTTTTACAAATTTATACATATTTTTACTACCAGTATCTGAAACGACTGACGCCACCATTTGTTATATGTTAGTTGTCTGCATATTTTGGTCGAGTTATATATTCAAAGAATTAGTCCATATTAACTTGATTACTTATGTATCTGTAATATTATATGATATATTTATCTCCTACTTTCATTTATAGTATAAAGCATATCATAATGGGGGGGGGGTCCTTTATTTTTTTGTCAAGTACAAAATTTATATGAATAAAATAACGAATATAATAATATATCAAATAAGAAATATAATAAAGAAAATAAGACGATAGAAAGTTGTCAGATGGCGGAAGCATATTTTCGTAATACTTTGAATACATTGGACCATCACCAAAAATCAAGTAATACCCAAACGATTTTTACAAAATCTTGTGCCTATTACATTATTGCAATATTAGTTCAATAAAGATTAGATATATTTTTAGAAAATTATAAATGTTTACAAAACTTACATCAATATTTGGGAGTAGGTTGATAAAAGTTGATAAAAGTATGCAGATGTAATATATTGTAAAGAAATCGTATTTACACGATTGTTAATTATAGAATAAAGTGTAATGACCTGTACTTACTTGTTAAAGACTTTACTAGATGAAATAAGATGATTTAAACTGTAACATTGTTTCTTTGCTGCTTGAATCTTATTCAATCGATTTATTATTTTCTTTTTATGTACAACCATTGATAGAACCTGTAAAAATGAATTATTATAAGTTTCTTTGTAATTTAAAGGTAGCGGTATTCCGTATGACGTCATCGGGACGTATCGCAAAAGTCGCCTCTCGGAGCATCGGCATCAGCATTCGATTTACGATGCGTAAATGTGGACGCCTACCTTAAAATGGATTCGCAAATTGAACTATACTGGAAGTCCAATGAAGTTCAGCTCAACTGAACTATATAATCAATCAATAAACATTATCATTGTAATATCCTAATTAATTAAGCATGATTATTATTAATTTCAAAGATTCTTTAAATTTTACTTTTACAATAAAAAGGTTAAAATATAAAAACTTTTATTTAACATTTTTTCAACACATTAAAGCCTCATACAGAAAGATAATCGCATCTTTTTTATTATATATACATACATATATTTTTATATTAGTTTATAAATATCAGATCTTTGTGAACCCCAATTCCTGGAACTTCTATAAAACATTTTGGAAAGTTAATACTAAAACATTTTTTAAATTAAAAGTTAAAGGTAATAATAACACTATTGCAGATTCTTAAATAAAACTTATATAAGTACTAACTCTCGGATTTGTAGATAATACTTGATATTCTTTTAAATTCCTAAGTTCTTCGAGGACGTTCCTGTACAGTTTCTGGGCACATACAGTACACTTTTAAGCAACGTCTTTGCGCTTCAAGTGGTATCCTGTATTCCTAAAATTGAAAACATTAAAATTTATCGTAAATTACGCGCATTGATAGGTGCAGTTAAAAACTTTGCAAATGCATCCCTACGTTTTGTTATAGTTAACCAGTTTATTTACAAAATTTATTGACCAACCACAAATGTCAGCAAGTCGTAACCAATATGGCATATAACAGATGGGAGTATCACTCTGTAACCATTATGAATAGACAGGGGTTTGTAGGATTTCGGTGAAGGGGTGGCAATTAAGGGCGTTATCAAGATTTATTTAGGATAGTGGAAGTTGGAAGGACAGAAGAAATGAATGAAAATCAGGTTATACATTACGGTATTCAAAGTAGGAGAAATGCCTTCTGTTGCTCCAGACTCTATAACTATTTTTTTCTTTTGTTTTACATGCGTCTTGGTCGTCCAGTGGTTGGACCAGTGGAATGTCATTTCAATTTCCACAGGTTCGAACCCGGAACAAATGAATTTTTCGGAATTCGGTAACGAAAAATTCGGTAACAGTTTCGACTGACAGTGAAGGATAACATCGTGAAGAAATCTGAAGCTGAAAAATGTTCTATTAGTATAGCAAGGTATTTGGGAAAATATAGAAATGTGGATTTCATGGAGATTAAAAGCGCTGATTAAATTGCTTTTTTGTTGTTAGTGGAGTCATTATGCCCGTAATCTTCCTTCGGGAAGAGGCCTGTGGCCCTGCAGTGGGTCTTTTACAGGCTGATGTGATGATAATTATTATTATGTCACTAACAGAATGTATATATCTCGTATCAGTATCAGGGTACAATTTGCATACAACCAAATTCAGAATGTAACATTTAAAGTATAAACTTTTACATACCTCTAATAAATCTCTGATTCGTAACAATGCATTATAATTATTTTTCAATATCGCTGGTTCTATCTTTATCGCATCTTGTATACTGAGATCAGCAAGTGATTGAACATTTTCAATTATCAACTTTGTGTTTAATGGATCTGCTGAAATTATGAATCCATTTCTCTTTATTCCTTGAATGTCGAATTTTATTTCATTCATCGCTAAATTCAATGCTTCCTGTATATCAGACATGGGTTTGTGCTTCAATGGTAAATAGTTGCGACAATATTTGTTAAATTCCTCATTTGTAACTGATAATTTCCAATTTAGGTATTTTTGTAATATACTCATACGTACTGTTACTGAAAAAAAAAGAATAATAATTATATTTAATCTCAAACTGTACATAGTCATGATTTTTATTAGTAAGGTTTAGCAAAAAATAAAGTGTACATTATGAATAGTACATATAATAAAAGTACTGGATTTTTGTATTGAGATAAAAAAAAAATTATGTTATGAAGTAGTCATGCATTCTACATGGTGTTAAGTAGTTATTGCAGACTATTACTATGATAACCAACCTCAATAGGACTGCAATTTTAAGTCACATCATAACAAGTTCCTACTACTGAAGACTGAGTTTGAATGCTTTCTGTGCTAATATATTTGCAATTATTTGCATGGTGGTAGGGCTTTTTCTACGTCCACCTGGCTAGCTATCAGTCTCAAGATAAAAATCTATCGCCAAGCACATGTTGGTGTGTTCCAGCAGCTGCACTTGAGAGCCAGTCTCCATCTAGGTTTAGTGTGACTAACATCTTAGACCACATCATCATTAAACATCAGATGAGATTGTGGTCAAACATTAACCTATAAAGTATTAAAAAAATATACATATATGCAAACCACTGCCAGGACATTCTTCAAGTAAGAATACAGCAGAATAAAGACTACAGTTTTATGTATAAATAGGTCTGGTGGATTGTAACACAGATTCTACTCCTCTAAATTTATTATAAACTAGCTGTAACCATGACTTCATCCATGCAGACATGCAGTATGGGCGAAATTATTTTTAAATAGTTTTATAAGACCTTAGTTTGCATATTTGGCTTGTTTACGATTTTATTATATGCATAGACTAGCATCTGAGAATCATTTATTTTATTTATTTAGTTTCTGAACTAAATTTTACTTTTTTAATTGCAAAGTCAGTGGTCTATATGTTTGCATGCATTGTTAGAAAGATAATTTAAGAAAGGACTGTTTACCAAAATTATAAAAAACTTAAAACAGGTACAAAGATTAAAATAAACAGCAAGTATTTGATATCTACTAACTATAATTTTTGTACAGGATATTCTAGACTTCGGCAAAGTAATTATTTCTTGTATCTAACATCATCAATGGATGACAAAAGGTATATACAAAAAAAAATATAGGCACTTATTTCTATAGCCAAGCTTCATCTCTAATGTGAATAATTTAACTGTTTAAAAGTTTACTACTATAAATGGATACAAATGGATTTTATTTTTTTAATTCAATGTGACTATATCTATATCACTGTAATCTAGCCTTCAATTAAAGCCAGTCTATAATTTAACAATTACATACTTACATATAGATGTACTAGATTCTGGAAAACCTTGTAAAGATTTATAAGTTGATGGCCAGTCTTTTACATTATTCTGAAGAACTTCTTCCAATATTACATTTGTACTTATTAATCCTTTTGTCTTTAATTGAGATATTGTTCTAGATTTAATGATTGTGTGATACCTGTAAATTATATATCACTGAAGTAGTCATGAAGCATGATATTCAAAAATGTATGAACATAATATACTTTCTTCTTATAATATTCCTTATGGGTATATCTGTTAAGATAAAAGTAATGATGTGTAACCAACCAATGATAATGATTAATGATCTGTGACCAAAGTAAGTCAGATTATCTTTTAAATAGTATGAAAGTTTCACTTATTGAATACTTATGAGTATTTTCAAACATTACTGTATATTTTGTTTTATTTTCAAAATAACTTTTAAATAGTATGAAACTTTCACTTATTGAATACTTATGAGTATTTTCAAACATTATTGTATTTTTTGTTTTGTTTTCAAAATAATGTAAATTTATGAAATAAGAATGTGGATTACATTTATTTATCTACTTATATGCAATGTTTCATCTGAGAAGACAAAATAAGTATTAATAGATTTATTGGTATGGTATTATATTAAACGGTACAGACATCACTTGAGGGTTCCAGAGTAAGATTTTATTATAGTAATAGGTCCATAATTAAAATAAATTTGAAGGTCCCTCATCTAATCTAATATTCTAGAACTTAAGGAAGTTTTGTACCTCACAGATTTTTTGTCAAATTAGAAAAATGAAAAATAATACTTACTTTATAATATATTCTGGAGATATATGTACAAACTGACATTCTTTTAGTATTTCTCCATAGTTGTCCATACTAATAGGATTCATAGAAAAAATATGCAGGTTTCGACATGCATCCAGGGGCGTAATGCCAAACTTCTGCAGTAATTGTAAGGTACATTGAAGTCTATCGTGGCTTAGAGTTTCTAGGTGTGGATGCTTCTTTTTTAATTTTACAAAACGTTCCATGCACATCGTTTGGCCTGTAACAACACTTATAATTTGCGTATGCTTTGTTTTAAATATATATATCAAAAACCGTGAACATATATTAAATAACACTCTTACCTGTTGTTTTTTGATAAAAATCTAAAAATGGTAACTGGTGATAAAATCTTGAGTTTAGTGTTTTGTTTATGCTTGATAAATATATGTATACAACTCTTAGACGCTCTACAGTTTTTATAATCATTTTGGTCTGATTAATTGGCGGTTTTGCGTTTAAATTAATTAATTTATCTTATGGGACTATAAACTAAAAAACATTCGTTTTTTCCTACTACCAAATTACATTATCGCAAATACTAATCATATAGTTACTAATCTTCCTAATTATATTTTTGGTAAGATTATTATTATTTACCAAAAAAAATATTTGTCTGACATTTCTGGCACAGCAATCAGTACTGTCAATTATTTTCTTTTTTTTTATCTGTCAACTAGATTTAAAGCGAATGTCGTTCGACAAGAGATATTGACATGGGTACAAAAGTCAATATGTTATCCCAAAAAAAAATCAAGCAGGTACACATAAAATATTTTTAAGTATATATTCAATTAATATTTTTAATTATATATTGAATACTTAATTTTAATATTATTTACATGATAAAAAGATGCAGTCAATTTGTTGTCGACATCGTTAAAATTTAAATTACATAAAGGTTGTGGCGTTCGGCCTTTTTTATGTACTCTCTGGTCGAACGCGCATTGACACAAAAAAATGAATATCGTTATTCTAAAAAAATGAGACAAGACGTCTCACACTTATAACACAGGACGTCTGAATAATAACGACGAATCCCTCGAGGCTACCAAATCGCCAAAGTGGTGACCCCGACGTGATTGACCCTCGACTTACGACACCTAAGTCAATGCATCGGAGACGGAATCGTGGCCTGCATTTCACCCGGATTTTTCTTTTCCGGCAACGACGCAGTGTGTATTTGGGTGCATATCACTCATCTCCAATTGCTGCATCGGTATCTGGCGGCCGATAGTTTCCTCGAGATCAGCGTGTCTATTCAACCGGCATTACAATTTTAAAAACCGTGTTGTGTTCTGAGTGCAATTTCGTGTTATCTGTGTGTGTGTGTTTTATAGCTAGTTCGTTATTAATCATGCTGAACATTTTTCATTGTTGTGCATCATCGAACTTTTAATTTAAGTTTTGTTTTCTTCCGAAAACCGGCGGTCATCGATCGACCACCAGCTTAAAAAATCTCGGTTGATCATTCTGTAACGGAGACGTCATTTTTCTTTTGTTTCTTTTTTTTTGCATTAAACTTTTACAGAAACGTCATTCAAAAAGATCACACACATGACATCAGAGTTCCTGAATCAAAATAAAACCTTTTTTTGTATAGGAGTTTTGGACAATTACTTTTATACTATTTCGTGATTTGTGACGTGCTTATTGTAATTTTTTTTTACTCACCTAAACAAAACTTTATATACATTTATGTTATTCGAAATAGTAGTTAACCATTTCTTTATTGTATGTTTCACAAACATTTGTATATTATTTAATTACTTTTAACTAGTGGATGTATGTGGTTCACACTAACTATTTTCTGTTTTTCATTGTTTGGTTGTGTGCGTTCAACTCTTAATTGCTATCCTTTTCTGCCTTTGTTTTTGTATCTGATTATTCTTATAATTGTGTAATTTCTTGTGTTAAGTTTTCTTTACATTTATGTATAATTATTAATTATGCGATTATTTCCAATTCACGGGGAAGGATAATTCTAGTAACGTCTAACGCGCATATAATTTTGGTATTTTCCAGTTTGCCTACCAATCACAATGGATGAAGACCTGCGTGCAGAGCTCGAAAGCCTGCGGGCACAGAACGCTGCACTGGAGGCACGCCTTCATACACAGCCAGCACAACACCAGGAGAAATCATCTCCAGTTCATGCAATATCCGTGAAGCTGGCCCCGTTTTGGGCAGATAGACCTGCAGTGTGGTTTGCTCAGGCTGAAGCCCAATTTCATCTGGCAGGAATCAAAAGCGATATGACTATGTTCAGCCATGTCATCAGCACAATAGACCAGCGACTAATTGGCGAAATTGAGGACATCGTCATGGATCCTCCGCCTGAAAATAAGTACCAGATCTTGAAAAAAGAACTTATTCGCAGGCTGTCTATTTCTGAACAACAACGTGTTGAACGCCTAGTCAGTGACGAGGAACTGGGAGACCGGAAACCAACGGCCTTTCTACGGCGCCTTCAATCTCTCGCTGGGAAATCAAAGGATGACAGCATCATTAGACAACTTTGGATGCGTCGATTGCCCACCCAGGTTCAAGCAATACTGGCTGCGCAAGAGGACCTCAGCTTGCAAAAACTAGCTGAGCTAGCAGACAAGATTATTGAGGTAACACCAGGTCCATCGCAGGTATACGCCGTAAACAGCGGACCTAATGAAGACCCCTCGATCAAAGACCTCCTAATTCAACTTAATAAAAATTTTATGGATTATATGGTTTTGCAGTCACGTGGCAGATCTAAAAATCGAACTGCCTCACGGGTCAACAGCCGAAGTGGCACGCCGGTAGCCAAACTTTGTTGGTATCATAAAAGATATGGCACCAAGGCTACCAAGTGCACAAACCCCTGTGATTGGAAGCAGGAAAACTCAACCAGCAATCAGTAAGGGCGGGACCTGATTGCTGTTCAGTGGATCATAGCCGCCGTCTATATGTCACAGATAAGGAGACCAAACACCAGTTCCTAATTGATACCGGGTCTGACCTATGCTGTTACCCTCGCCGCTGGATTCGAGATCAGAGGTATCCTTCTGACTGGGAACTTAGTGCGGCTAACGGCAGCACTATCAAAACTTTTGGGACTATAAACCTTAAACTTAACCTTGGACTACGCCGTAGTTTTGTTTGGCAGTTTGTGGTTGCTGACGTCAGCACTGCGATTTTAGGATCAGATTTCTTAGCACACTACCACCTCCTGCCAGACTGCCACACAAAAAGATTAGTTGATGGCACTACCGGTTTAAGCATCACTGCTTCTGATGCCTCCAGTGAACAGCCCAGCGTCAAGGTTATCAATGTTCAGGACTCTGTTTTTGCACAAGTGCTAGCCGAGTTTCCTGATGTTATTAAACCTCCCGGACTACTACGGGAAATAAAGCACAATACTGTGCATCATATTCGGACCACAGAAGGACCTCCAACTTCTTGCCGTCCTCGACGTTTGGCGCCTCACAAATTGACCGCCGCTAGAAACGAATTCGAGAATATGGTACAGAACGGCACAGCGCGACCGTCGCAAAGTGCTTGGTCTTCTCCGTTACACATGGCTCTTAAAAAAGACCAGTCATGGCGTCCATGTGGCGATTTTCGCGCCTTGAACGCCAGGACCATACCGGACCGTTACCCAGTCCGACACATTAATGACTTTGCACATAATCTTTCTGGGGCTACGATTTTCAGCACTATTGACCTTGTCAAGGCTTATCATCAGATACCTGTTGCTGAAGAGGATATCCCTAAGACCGCCATTATTACCCCATTTGGCCTTTTCGAATTTCCTTACATGACTTTTGGCTTACGAAATGCAGGTCAAACTTTTCAACGGTTCATCGATGAGGTCACACGGGGTCTTGATTTTGTTTTTCCTTATGTAGATGACATCCTCATTTATTCAGCAAATGAGGCTCTTCACAAGGAACATCTGAAAATCCTTCTTAAGCGATTGCAAGATTACGGTGTTGTAGTCAACCCCTCTAAATGTGTTTTTGGTGCAAGAGAGGTTTTATTTCTAGGCTTTAATATCAGCCCGGAGGGCACGCGTCCTCCTCAAGACCGTATTCAAGCCCTTCTGAATTTTCCCCCTCCTAAGACTGTACAAGGCGTGCGACGTTTTCTCGGTATGTTAAACTACTACCGCCGTTTCATACCCCACGCCGCTCAGTTTCAGGCTCCCTTAATCGAAGCTGTTGTCGCTACCAATGGAAAAGGTAATAAGCCATTTGTATGGTCACCTGAGCTCTTGGTCCAGTTCGAAGCTTGCAAATCGAGCCTTTCGAACGCTACTCTGTTGCAGCATCCAGTCAACGGTGTACCTCTTGGTTTATATACGGACGCATCAAGTATCCATATTGGATCCTGCCTTCAGCAGCAAGTGAACGGCCAATGGTGTCCGCTGGCCTTTTTCAGCAAAAAGCTAACTGCTCAGCAGACACAATGGCCAGCCTATTATAGAGAATTATTGGCAGTTTACGAAAGCGTGCAACATTTCCGCCATATTCTCGAAGTTCAGCACGTCTCGATCTATACAGATCATAAACCGCTGCTGTATGCGTTCATACAGCGACGAGAAAAACTGCCGCCTTCCCAATTGAACCAATTATCGTTCATAAGCCAGTTTACGACGGACATTCGATACATCAAGGGTGAAGATAACGTCGTGGCCGATGCAATGTCGCGGATAGAGGTAATTTCGTTAGAAGAAGATTACGAGACTCTCGCAAAATCACAAGAGGAGGACCAAGAACTCGCGAGCCTACGTCAAGGGAAATCTGGCCTCACATTTAAGCAGGTTATCATTCCAGGAACTAACATTTCCGTGCTATGTGATGTGTCTACTGGCAAGCCTCGTCCCTACTTGACTTTTTCATTTCGCCGTGCGGTGTTTAACAAGATTCACAACTTAAGTCACCCCGGCGTACGAACAACCACTCGCCTTCTGGTCGAACGCTATGTTTGGCCCTCGATCAGGAAAGATAGTCGACAGTGGACTCAGTCTTGTACGGCCTGTCAACGCGCGAAAGTAGCCAGACACATCTCAGCTCCCCTCGGTACCATCGACCAACCATCTGGTCGGTTTATGCATATCCATATCGACATTGTGGGACCTCTGCCCGTCTGCAATGAACATCGATACTGTTTAACTGCTGTTGACAGAGTTTCACGATGGCCTGAGGCGTGGGCCATGCGATCTATTACCGCCGAAGAAGTAGCCGACACCCTCATTCAAGGGTGGATATCGCGTTTTGGTGTGCCTTCGGTTATTACGACAGACCAAGGCACCCAATTTGAGTCTGATCTGTTTCGCCGACTCATGGAAACATTCGCCACAAAACGCATTAGGACGACCGCCTATCACCCCTGCGCAAATGGGATGATTGAGCGAGTGCATCGCCAAATGAAGGCAGCCCTCATGTGCCATACAGAATCATGGGTACGGGCTCTTCCCCTCGTCCTGCTCGGAATGCGAACAGCATTCAAAGAAGACATAAAGTCCATAGCGGCAGAAATGCTGTATGGGGAAACGCTGCGTTTGCCGGGAGAAATGTTGACATCTGCCTCTGGCACTGACGGTCCCAACGACCCGGCCGATTATGTAGTTCGGTTACGACGTAAGATGTCCGACCTACGACCTATACCAGCCTCATGTCACGCAAATCCAGCTGTTTTCATATTTAAAACATTGTCTTCAGCTTCTCACGTTTTCCTACGGGATGATACGGTACGGCGCCCACTACAACCTCCTTACACCGGTCCGTTCGCTATACTAGAACGTTCTACCGATGGGAAGACCCTGACGTTAGATATTAAGGGCAGACAGATTGTGGTGAGCGTGAACCGCGTAAAGCCAGCTTTTTCAGAGTCTGACTCCTGGAAACGTCCTGAAACCGAAGACTCAGCTGACTTATCTCCTCCAGACCCACCTCAGGAGTCGAAACTTTCAACTGCAGATGTCATCTCCCCTAACTCACGACCTAATGCAACACGATCTGGTCGTCGTGTAAAATTCCGGAAAACCGAGGATTACCTATATTTTTAGATACTTATCCTTCTCCGTGGGGGGGTGATGTGGCGTTCGGCCTTTTTTATGTACTCTCTGGTCGAACGCGCATTGACACAAAAAAATGAATATCGTTATTCTAAAAAAATGAGACAAGACGTCTCACACTTATAACACAGGACGTCTGAATAATAACGACGAATCCCTCGAGGCTACCAAATCGCCAAAAGGTGTTGAGGTCCACGGTTGGAATCATTATGATCTTTACTTACAAATAACTATAAGTTGTTGGTTCTAACATATTTTTAAAGGTGTATACTACAGCACATTTGATGGTGATGGTATCTCATACTATAATTATTTTTTTAGTCGTTTACTTTAAAGGACATATGATAATCAAAGTAAAATTCAATATTCTAAACGCACTGCTATTAAGAAGTTTTATCTTAGGATTATTCTTTCATTCTTATTTGTATTTTTGAAAGTAAAACTTATTCTTCGTAAGTATTTTGTTATACCAAAACTGTAGTAATTTATTATTTAAGGCAGCAATAGTTAACGAATATGAGTTAATACAAGCATACAGAAATATTAAGCTTGTATTTTGTAACGCAAAAATGAAAGAATGACATGAAAATAATACTCATAATCCGGAGAAACTAGACAAAATAGTTAAAGAATCCCTATTGTATAAGTTTTCCTGCTATTTTTAAATACAATAGAGCGTTTATAAACTCATCTAAGAAACAATAATGAAAATAAAAAGACTATGCCTCTAATAAAGTCTTATTTATCCTATCCGAGAATTCATATTAAGCATCGTTGAACATATGTTGCTAAAATATTTTAGGAAGTAAATAAAGATTTACTTTTGATGTGATAATGTTTTGATATCGTTTGATATAACGTCGAGTCGCTAAGGTGACATCACTGACAATAAACTCAAAAGCTAGGGCATCAAATTTAGAGATAAACGATATACATAGTACCAATATGAATCAATATATTAATTACTTTATATGTATATAGATTAATTAATCATATGATAAGATGCACGGAATAAAGAAACTTTCTTCCGTGAATAAGATGCATAATATATTTGTTGCAGTTAAATCTTAACGTAAAACAAAGTCAGTAAATTATTTCGCTAGATATTAGAAGGTTACGTACAATATTTCTGTATTTATTAATTACTTTAAATTTCGCATTCTTATTACTTACTACCTCAATAATAATATTTTCCGAAAAATTTGCTTGTATCATACAGCTCAAGTATAGCTTTATTAGTTCTTTTGGTGTTTAAACGTTAAATAAACGAATCAAAATAAAATAATAGGCAACCGGTTCATTGGAATTTACATTTGTGCGTTTACATTAGAATCACAATACCACGGTTTAACGCCTCATCTCTTAACTTGAATTTAATACCTATTCCGCTTTTTAATTTAGAAATCCTAAATGCCATAAAAGTTCAAATTTATTTTTCACCACTTTCTCACTCTTTCGCACCACTTTCACCACTAGTAAACTTGTCGACAAGCTAATTCATATACTAAAAATAAATGACTGTGGTCTTTATGTTTATAATACATTTAACGTATAAAATTTTAAATATTAAAGTTTTACCTATCTGACCTATTACCGACCCTCAAATCATGAAATCGCATTGGCGCACAAACTGATTTACATTTGGATCCACAAGAGGATTCTTCCAGTTTTACAATATGAATCAGTCGTCCGCGCATCCGAGGTCTGTATAGTGATAACATTTTTTTTATATAGGCAACTCTTGTCACTTGGCATAATATAGTGAATTGTAATATCAAATAGATTCGATTTATCGATGTATACTTTTTATGTCTATTCTTTACTTCTGAATTCTGTGCCAAAAACGGAATAAATAAATGTTTATAAATACACATAATACACTACTACTACTTATTATACTCTTTGATTACTACCTTCGCTAGGAGTAATATTATTGTGTGATTACTATTTACATGGATGTATGAGTAACCAAATGTGCATTTGTATATGATATTAACGTTGAAGCCCTAAAGAGGTATATCATTAATTGAGTGTGGCTCTTTAATTTGCCAAATTTATATAATTATCACATGGATTGGACTGCGATTCGAATTCATTTTAAACAGACTTGGTTGACGACCCTTCTTAGCGTTGTTCTTTTTACCGGAGTGACTTACTTCTTATTATGGGCCGAGGTGAGATAGATTAAATTAACTTCAATAGTTCTGGATATGAAATACATCCCTATTCATACTATTGTAAAAATAATTAAGATAGCATCCATGCCAACAATAAAAGATCTGAAATAATACACAAAATTACTGCAATGGTTTTTGAATGTTGATGTGACATATTTATACACAAATAAAAGGTCCGAGGTGAAAATTCAATGACATCTCAAAATTTACTTTTGTTTCTATAACAGTTATGGAATTAAGGTCTTCTATGGTAAATGTAAATCTACAATCATCAATCCTCTATACTAAACATGGAACATGTTTGAGAATTTATCAGTATTATACCAAATTTTATTGAAGCGTTAATATATTATTGGGATTTAACTACTATATAAGAATTTCTTGGAAGGATTCTGACTGGTCTGTTACTAATCTTTAACTGTGGTTGCTTTATCAAACTTAAGTAAAGCTATCTTATAGATAATGTATATAAATCTTGTGAATGTAAATATTTATATGGTATAAAAATGTTTAGAATTCTTTTCTTTTCTTATTACAGAATACTTATAATTTTAAAGTGATCTTCAAATATTGTACAAAACTAGCAACTTCTCTTGAATGTCTCCAGATTAAATTGAAACATAAAATTTTTAGTAATGCAACATATAGCTAGTGCCAGTCAGTGGTATGGTAAATTTAATACCATAAATACCTTAATGAAAAAAGATTTAAGTGTGCCAAGTTTGGTCATATGGTATTGAGAGTTTATTGATTTCAGATGTACCAACATCAACCTACAAGCAACATTACAAACAGTAATTAAAATTTGTAATTTAATAAATATGTTACTAGAGATTGAAATTGATGTTTCAGAGTCAAACAATCGAAAGTAATTTAATGCTTGAGGAATTGATATCTTCTGCGGAAAGCATAGATGTTCACACTGGAGATGAGACTGAGCATTATGAAGGGAAAACTGTTCACATTGTTGGACCACTACGTATTCTTGAACCTATATCAGAGCCTGATTATAATATTCAAGTCCAAGCAGTTAAATTAAGAAAGAGAGTTCAAATGTATCAGTGGATTGAAGAGACAACGTAAGACTATATGAGAATATTAATTTTTTAGTTTAACAATTTATTTCAAGCAAATGATTCTTTCTTTGAGAAATTTTAACATGATTTTCTTTTTCCTAAAAAAGATAAATAAGTAAAAATGTGTCAGATATTCTCATCACTCCTTTAATTTAGGTAAGCATGCTGAGACTCGCAATTGTCAGTTCATCTACTTAACAAGAATTATATTAATTCGTTCGTTAAAAATTGATAATTTGCTTGCAATGTTGGAGTAAAAGAGCAAACATATTTTTTGGTCTGATTTTAGATTATTTTAAGATTGGAGGACTTTTCGGCCTATTATTGATGATATTAATAGTTATAATATTTATAGATAACTTTAATTAATACTTTATTGGATGTTTATTTACACTTCTGCCTGAAATTAAGTTGCTGCTTCCATATCTCACTGGAATAGAAAACATTTGATATTATTTGCTCAACCTGTAATAGTTCATTATGAAATTAGTAATTAAAGAACCCATAAAATTTATTGCCGATAAAATATGTAAACTACCATAATTGATTACATATTATTTTAATTTTTAATCTTACATTATTTATCAACCAAGCCCAAAGAATCAACTGGTTTTTTTAAATTAACTTATTCTTAATATTTCGCATTTTTTTGTAACATTGATTACTAAATTCAGATTTAATCATTGTCTGTACATATCCAGCAAATAAAATATATTGCAGTGAGACATAGTACAGGCCAATCAATTCCAGATGGAAGTGCAAAGTAATATCCAATCAAGTACTTTATGATCGATTTCCGTGAAGTTAATATATTTCAAAGAAAATGTATTTTATTATAACCAAAAATTAAATCAAAGTAGTGGAGTATTTTATCAACAATGTTGAAAACTGTTACTTTTCCATTGTCTGCAATAATAATTATAATATTTCTTATATTATATTCCAGGGACCAAGATAACTTTTTAAGTGAACCAGGAGAGGAATCACAAAAAACTTATTGGTACCATAAAGACTGGAGAGATTATGTGGTGGATTCATCACTGTTTTATATTAGACCTGGTCATCATAATCCCACATCCATATCTATATTTAGCGAGACTCATATCGCTGAAAATGTAAAAATTGGCTGGTTATATTTAGGTATCTTATTTGATTACTTTTTACTTTATTATAAAATATACGGTCCTTAAATTTTGCTGGTCTTATTTGTGAAACTGTGCATGTATTAAACGAAAAAAAAGTTGAGAATCTATTTGTATTTTCATAATTTTCATCCATTCAACCACCATGTATATGCTGTTGGATGTGGGTCTTTTAGCCTAACTATTATCCGTGACTTCTTTTGTAGTGCTATCTCCAAAACGACCAATTTTGATAGGACTTTCACTAGCATATAACTCATGTAATGAGAACTATCTTAAGCCACTTTATATTCTACTAGCTATTACTCGCGACTTCATACAATTATAAAACAATGCATACGGAGCTGCAGGCAACAGTTAGTCTTCTATATAAATACAAATACCGAGATATGTCGTGCACGTATCATGAGAACTTTTCTCGATAACATATTCTTAGCTTTACTTCTTAGACAGTCTTTATATAAAAAATATCATAATATTTTTATTTAATATGAAGTTTTAATAAATTACGATTTTTATGAAAACTATACGTTCGGCGATATATGTAGTGGGGCAAACGGTGGAGTGAAAGGAACTAAAGAGATAAAATTGTTTACAAATAAACCTTGTAACAAAGCATATTACGGTTTTCCATTAAGTTATGTTTTTTCCTCTATACATAAAATATATTAAGATAATAAACGACGCTGACGAAGTCGAGGGTATCAATCGGACAGTATTACAACAAATTAACATTTAATACATTAAAAATTGCTATGTTACATTACGATTAGTATAATAGATTACGTTTTTATATATATATATAACTTTATCTATACATATTTAAATGAAACTCATTTACATATATATATATTGTTTCCTATTTTCTTTAGGTTTAGATGTGAAACGTAAAGTCAACGATTACTATGAGATATGGTCGGATTCGAGACCAGAGCGCAGTGATATAAAGTTGCACTCAGGGTTTTATTACCACGGAGAGAGTGCTTTAAAACATGAAATTGGCGATCTCCGTGTACATTTCACTTATGCCGGACGCGAAGACGACATTGTTAGTACGGCTTATTGTATTCAAAAAACATTTTAAACTTACTTTGGAATTGTTATTTATTTTGTTATATCTGTGTGTGTCACCATTCATTTATAAAATAAATTTTACATCATGATCTCTGGTTCACGAACTACGGGACTTAAAAAAAATGATTAACCGGAACGTATGTGTTACTCCCTAATGGGAGTAACATTGGTTAATACCAATGTTATAAAGTTACAATAATACAAGTAAAGCAGTTGAATTTATGCTTTATTTAATAAACTTAAAAATTCATATAGGGATAATTAAAAAAATAAACTACTTAAAATTTTTCATAATTGATTTTCACCAATTTGGAATAATCATATTTTTTTTCTCTAAAAATAGCTAATAGTGTATATATATTCATTGCTCAATTTCATAACGGGCGTGGAATTAGTTTAAGAGCTAAACCAGTTATAGTGTCGAAGCGTAACTTCTGGCGCCCGGTTCATGCGTGCTGCCAGTTAATAGGTTACAAAAAAAAAATTGCAAAAAATTATTCGGACTTTGTGAAATTCAAGTTTCAAAAATTTGAATATATTTTTTCCAGGATTGTTTTTTAGTATCCAAATATGCATTTTAGAAGCTCATTGAATATAGTATAAATTCAACTGCTTTATTTATTTTATTGTACTGGTTAATGGTATTCGGAGTAACTACATGCTCGTTAATCAAAATTAAGGGTTCATCAAAAGGGTTTTAACCTCTACTTCGTTACCCAGACTTTACTCTAACAATATTTTGTATTTGGACTTAAGACATCTATCGGTATAACATAATCAAATATTTCTAAAAACGAAAATATCAACCTGTCATATCATTTTACCTGTCCGCTTCACGTGGATTGCCCCCACGTAAAATGCTTAAACCAAAGTAAGTAGCATTATGCCCAAAAATGCTTTTACAGATTCTCTAATATAAATAATAATATTTTGCAGTACACAGCAGTAGGTGTTGTAGAAAGAGGAACACTCCAAGCATACAGCCCTGTCGGGTTCCCGTCAGCAGATCCGATCTCACTTCTTCGTAAAGGATCGTACAGTTTGAAACAACTAAATGAATTAGAGAGACGAGATGCTAATATACACACTTGGAAATATAGACTCCTCGGATTTGTACAAGTGTTTGCATCTGCAATGACTTTGCATCCGGATTGGGTTACTTTATGTGAGTTTTGTATCATTTATTTGATACTAGTTGTTACCCGCGGCTTTGCTTACGTTTATGTAGACTTCACTTATCCCTCAGGAATAATACAATTTTTTGGATGAAAAGTGCCCTATATCCTTTTCTGTATTCTTGACAATGTTTATGCAAAATTTTATGAAGATCAGTTGAGTAGTTAGATGTGAATATTAGATGGAATTATTTCATGTAACTATGCTTTTTATCTGGATTAATTGTTTGTTGTCTTATACTGTGTAATTTTGCCTTCACTAACATTTACAAGTACTGTTAAGTTACATGTATTAAATTGTAAAGTTGCTTCTTACTCTCACAGGGAAGAGCGTGATAATATGCCTACATAATACTCTGAAAACTCCTCTATCCGACAATAAAGGCTTTGTCAAAATTGGTTATGCTGTTTCAGACTAATCGGTTTGTCCAAAACCATGGACATGTCTTTCTTATTATTATATAAATACAATGATCAATTTTGGTCCTTATCTAAAGAAAATATCACGATGTCTTAATAATATATTTTATATTTAAAATACATTCAATATATTATTGCTTTAAGAGACGTTATGGAGACACATTATAAGGGTATCGTAATATTTTCTTTAGATAAGGACCCATCGAAAGCTACACAGTAGTTTGTACGAGATGTGCGCACAAAAGCAGGACTCTATCAGTTTATTTATATAATAAGATAAATAGATAGATAAAATTGTCCATTGTTTTGGACAAACTAATCTCTGAAACAGCTTTACCAACACGCTTTGTATAAGAGAAAATATGTTCGAAAAATAATTGTACGGAAAAGTGAAAACTTTGCGTCAAAAATTCTTCATATAAAAAGTGAGACAAAAATATTGACAGATTGTCCTTCAATTTTCATATTATTTAATTATACGCTCATATTGCAAAGGGAAGATTTCTTTTTGTTAGTACACCCGTGAGAAGTAGGGGCAGGGAGTTAGTTTATAATAATTAGAACGCTTTTGTTGCAGTACTTCAATGTCAATGGATATCCAACAATCTGAGGCATTGCACTCGAGTTTGGGTCAACTTAGTTCTGTCTTTTTCTTATACATTGTTTATCATATCCTTACCATGGTAAGTGTGTCATTGAATTTATAGTAACCATGAACCTTTTTGTGAAGGCAGTTCTAATATTATTTTATTTGATTATGACCAATATATAAAGATTAAACATGCCGTTTTGTACTTTTCTAACTATAGCTCTCTTACAGTAGGTAAATTTAATCTTTACAAATATACTTACAATTAAATAATCATTTAAAGCAAATTATATTATCTTTAGATGATTTTGTTGCATAGTAACTTATTTAACTATATTAATAATGCCCTTGTTTAACGACAGGATTCTTAGGGACATCATATAGATTTATATAACCTAGAACTGTCCTTGATAAGAGACGTGTCTAACTCAAACAAAACAATTCAAATCACACTGCTATTTCCTGAGATAGCGCATTTAAAAAAGAAGTTTTCAGCTTTATAATATTTAATATAGAAAAATAACATCTACTTTTGTAGTGTTTCATATATATTATAGCAATGATTATAACGTGAATGATTGTAACGTTTAATGGCAAAATATGATAAATCGCATTTATGTAATACAATACGTTTCTTAGGTTGTTATTATTATAGCATCATATATCGCGTGAAATAATATCAGCATTTTGCATTTAGCGTGCTAAATAACAATAGCAATAATTCTCATCTTTTCTTTTAACTCTTCCAAAAAGTAAATACGATTTTTCGCTGGTCATCACTGTTTTTAGATTGTACTGTAATCATTATAAGGTATACCACATTCACTTTGTCTTAAAAGAGAATAGTGGATTTTGTAGGCGTAACGACAATACACTAAGTGAATGAATTTTAATCAGGTTAATACAGAAGCCAACGTATGGTGTGCTGGTATTTGGAGGCGCTGTTCTTCCTCTAATGCATTACTCTACGGTACTGACACGACGAGAGTCAGTGGCACCGCGCCAGTATAATAGATGGAACGATGAAATGCAGTAAATTGTTCATCCCCTTGAACAACTTCATATACTTAAATTTATTATTATTATTTTAATATATTCATTCACTTAACAATAATTAATTAATCGTATTTTTTTTAAATGTAAAATATAACAAATTGGCATGCAGTCCACCTATCACTATGTATAATCAACCTTAAAAACAGTAGTCCTGACTGACTTACATAAAAAAATACAACTGGCTCTATGCCAGTATTCTTACGCTTGGATATAAATTAAATGTAATTTACGTTAGAAGAAATTTATTTGGTACTACAATAGTAACAAATCAAATAGATACACAATTTCAGTCACACTTACGCCTTATAATGGTGTAACACAACAAAATTTATTTTTGCTCCAATGTCTACAATAGAATTCTACTTAGACGCGCCGTGACGCATTTTACAATAATGGAGGGTGGAAATCTCTGGAAGGCTGACGTCACTATTCGATCGATTCGACAAAGTTCGAGATGGGCTATTTTTAGAAGTCCATTGTTTCCGGCTCCTAAGGTCTGAGAGCCATTCTTTGTTTATTTGTAACAATGAGTTGCTATACAGGGCCTAATAGTATATGTTGACAATAGACATAAAATTATAGCTATTTTAATACAGCTGATTAACAAAGAAATAAATAAATAATGCTACTTGTGATAAGTGAAAACCAGCTGTTTGTGATTATCGTGACACCGTGACGGGATTGATTTCTGGTTGCTACAAGTATAAAGTGGTACTGAAAAGTACAAACGATATTATGATAGCGAACTCTTAGGACAATATTTAGTTTCTCGTAGAAAAACTAAACCTAGGAATTCCGCAGAGTTATTAATTACAGGCTTTTTGCATCTATAATATCATGTTCAAACTTACAGTCGTAAAATTTGCTTTTCACACCATGTGACAAATTATTTTTCATACCATATGAAGTTTAGCAATGATACACATTCACAATTATCATATATTACATTATTTTCTTTTCATGTGATAAATAGCAGTGACGCATTAAATGTTCCATATGTTAGTGCCGATCACATCTTCCTAATAGCATCAAATTTATTGGTTCTTTGTAGTAGAAATAGATATGGTGGTGATGTGTCCGTAGTCGACACTTGCACGGGTATAGATTCATTACCATTTTCTAATGCTATTAAGCTTTTTTTTTATATTATAGGGGGCAAACGAACAGGTGGGTCACCTGATGGTCAGTGATCACCGCCGTCCATAGACACTAGCGACACCAGTGGAGTCGCAAGTGCGTTGCCGGCCTTTTAAATATGTGGGCCTCCGACACTCTCACTGACCGAACGAAACGCAACAGTGCAAGCGGTGTTACTTCACGTCGGTTTTCTGTGAGAGGGTGGTACTACCCCGGGCGAGCCGACCCCCTTTCATGCTGAAACCAGTAATAGCTTCAGCGTAGCTCTACCACCTACAAAAATAACTTATTAGTTAAAATAACTTGAAATACCACATACTTGATCAAAGTTATATTTTTATTTGTGTATAACAATCATTAATGAGTTATTCGTTTTTTTTATGTGTAACTGTTAGTTAATTTCATTTGATTTAAAAAAGATAATAAATACATCGGGCCAAAATACAAAATTATGTTTATTGGTGATTCTATAAATTATGTGGATTATAATGATATTTTTTTTATCTAGAAGTAAATCCCTGTGATATATCTAGCGTACTCAATCCTCGTATAATAAATAATACTTAGTTAATATGTTTAATCTAGTCACAATTAGTGTTAAGGAATAATTTAGAATAATCTATATCGTTACTAACATGTTAACATGCTTTTTATTGTTTTATGTAATTCTTGTGGTATTTTGTTTTTGGTCTGTTTTGTGTATTATTTAATATTCCATGTTTAAAAGAGCATATCAGTATGAATAATATTTTTTAAAACATAAAATGAAACGGTCTGCAGCAAATGATAAGAACTTTTTCAACGACAGCTATTCCCTACATTTTATAAAATAGTATTTATAGCGTGCGGTGCACGATTTTCGTTATTTTATAATTATATAATTTTATGTACCTTTGAGCGATTTAAAAATTTGGTACATAAGATAGATAAAATAGTTGCAAAATTTGCACGAGACAGACGGACAAAAATATAATAATAAAAATAATGGTGCAATGACTCAACAAAGTTTTATTGAATTATATGGGAAATTTTGAAAAGAATTACATGGTAATTTACTTGGTAAAATTCCCCAGAGTCTTGTAAAGTATTATAATAAAGGAAACCTACATGCGTTTTAGTATATAAAACAAATCGCTTACCTCATATCTTTAGTGATGATAAGTCTTATAAGATTATATTCTACTAGGACATTATATAAATGAGTTTAGTGACTATAATACATATTATTATAGTAGTTATTGTTCTAATAGTGTTATGGTCTTGTAAACAGTAATTCTATTTTTACTTTTACAGACAATTAATTAGATTTGTATAATGTCTTCAAATGTGAAGAAGCTCGAATAATTAGTTTTCCTCAATGTTCTAACTAGGATAAGAATCATTATTTGTATTGTTTTAACGTAGGTAAGTTAACGTTGTTTTTCAATATATCAGAGTTGTAGAATCAAAGCTGGTTCTGCGCTTAGGAACAAAACTCATTACATCCATTAATTATTATGTAACATTTGGCTACTTCTTTTATGTTATGCATGGTTGATATGAAATCATTATAACAAGAACATTGTTTTTAGTATGTAGTAGCAAAAGGATCATAATAAAAGTATTATAAAATGGTTTTGAAGTGTAACTTTTTATGGGGAAGTTTTTGTGATTTTGGTCTGTAACCTTTTTGTGTGACGAAAAGTGGTGGGGATAAATACTGAGTCGTTTGGAGTGATGAAAACACCGGTTCTCGTCCGATTACCAAAGATAGATAAGCAACGTTGGGTGCGATCTGTACTTGCATGGGTGACCGTCTGGGAACACCGCATGACTGGCTTTTTGTTGTACTTTTTATAATGTTGATTCTATTAATTTGTTTACCAAGGAACCAGGAACCAAGGAACCAGTTGTGATTCTATATTACCGATATTTCAACTAAACAATATATGCCAATAGCATAAATTCTTAAGGACAGTTTTTCCATAATTTCATTCTGATTAAATAATTGAAAGAAAAGTATTTCTTTTTATTTTCCTTATGAAATAACCAATACTTATATATACGTTCAAGAAATATAATTAAATAGTACTTTAATAAGCTGTGTTAATAAATTGCGAAATATTTGCAAAATTTCGTCGTAAAGACAAGTACGACAGTTAAATTTCAGTAGGATCCCGTAGAACAGCAGAACTGAGGATACTTTAAACTTTGACCACGAATATCTTTCGAACCGATAGTTTCAGCGGATAATCGTAACAAAACTTTCTTATAGGGTATTAAATTCCCCCATAATAACCTAGGTTTTATAGATGTACCTATTTATGTAAACAACTTACAAAATTACAAAGAACAAGTTAAACTTTTCATGTGTTATTTTTCTTTAAATTTTTGGATGCTGTGGGGGCGAGTTAATATTAAATTTAAGAGCTCTAACTTTGTAAGATTTGTTTATAAACGTTTGGAAGGAATTTAGGACTATTGTCAAAAAAAAAACAATTCCAAAATACGCAAAAATAAGGACCAATAGTTTATATGCATAAATACGAATGGGTAAAATTATTATACATTTGTTATGTTAAATCGTAATATTTTTCCAGATTTGAACCGTTACAGTATTCTGACAACCCCTTGCCGTAGATTTATACGTATTTATTACCTATGGTACAATGTTTGCAGCGAAATTTCACGCAGACGCAATCAATTTATTCTTAGCTGTCTGGACCGTACTCGTAGTTTTTAGAGATGAAGCGCGTTAGAACTGTATAAGTTACTTATCTAAGGGATGTTATAACTGAGCTCGATTCTTTATAACTACCTAATCCTTCCTGTCTTTATGTACAGTTCCTAGACGTCCCGTGTGTGTATAGTGAAAGCATATTAGTTTTGTAATAATGAAAGCTGCAGCTATGTCAGTTTGGGTGTTTATTAATCTATTATGTTTTGGAATGTGTGGTTACTTATATCTAATATGGTCTCAATATTGGATGTATTTAGAAAAACAAAGATTGTTTAATGCATCACCACAGAACATGCATAGGGATGAATCGCTATGGAATAATGAAGCTGCTTATGTATCGGAGAAATATCGTTCGAACGCTCCATTTAACTTGACCTCGATAGACAGTTTCCGAAAAATTCGCAGATCTGCAATCGGAGCTTATTGGAGCGGAAATATTTTACAAACGTCAAGTAAATCTTCGCAGACACGAGTACAAACGACCACTAACATCGTTAGAAAAAGTAACGGAAGCCCCAGATTTCCTAACATACATACACCGAACTTAGAATTTGATACTGATAAATATGTTTGCGACGATATGACAACTATAGATTGCGCGACACGAACAAACGACTTTAAAAAACTGGTACTAAAGGAATTTCACAGAATTTTAATGGGCGACAGTAATGTTTTCCGGTCCGGACTTGATTCACAGAATCCTTATAATGTTAAATATGATTCTGGCATTCGGCGGGAAGGATCTAAAGAGGATATAATGTGTGCTTTGAAGCGTATCAAGATGAAAACAGTGCTGGCAAGTGATGAACCTTTTGCGCAGCTCGGATTTAATATACCCAGTGCACCTTTGGGAGCTGGTCAGCTTTATAATACTTGTGCAGTTGTTACAAGTGCAGGAGCATTGCTCGGTTCCCGACTAGGTGAATTTATAGGTAAGTTAGAAGGGTAAATGTAACAACAGGAAATGGTTACTTTGAAGTTACTTACTAGTTGTTTTGCTGTAATGGTTTTTTATACAATAGGTGTATTTCCGAATGAATCATTTTGACTAGGTACTCGGTTTGCACATGACGAACCTGACGCAAGTATTCGTATGTGTGGCATACACTTTTACAGTTACTTCCCAAATGTACTTTCGGTTACTAAGCTTTATTATTTATTTTTTCTATTAAATGTTTCACCGTGGGGCATCAACCTTTAACGAGTGCAGTGTCTTTTCTAGAAAATGAATGATACAGCATCCTAATTCATTAATTAAAGTTAGCAATGTAGTATGAGCAAGTGATAATAAATTATGTTAAGATACAAAGTATACCTACATAATAGTTTCTTTCTTATACATTTATATTATAAAATGCTATGTCTCTTTTTCTGTAACGAGCCCACTTTCTCAAGATGCATTTAATTGTGCTGCACGCTGAAAATTTTAGAGCATTAATTATCTTAGTGTTTGCTCGTTTTGTATTTACATTTTAATAATTTTATTTGCCGTTTGGCTTGAAGAAAATGTCGCTTGCCTGTAAACTGAGTGTACTAACTATACAGTGTACGAATTATATAGTGTCATAATAAACGTAATAAAATATTAATGAATTCAGAACGAAAAGGATAAATTCCTTTTTTTAAACAAAAGTAAGCTTGCACTCTTAAATACACTAGTCACAAAAAGTAAGGGATATAAAAAAACGTTTGAGTTATTTTCAACAATGGCTGTAATTCGGCAGCAAATGACTATACAGAAAAAAAAGCAAATTCTAGACTCGTCTAGGTTTAGTTCATTAAGTATAAAATGTAAAAAAATGCTTTATTTCAAATATATACAATAAATACCTACGATGTTTCAGTGTACCTACCTAAGCACGCTCGCACGTGCCATCTACATTGTTTTTTTTATACTTTGTAGGTTTTGAACGTTTAACTACGATCTTACCTCATGTTACATGATGATGTGGTCTGAGATGGTAAACACTCTAAACCTAGAGGGGAAATGACTTTTAGGTGCAGCTGTCAGAACACACCTTTAGGTGTTTGGCGTTTTCACCCTGAGGGAAGTAACTAGCCAGGCGGGCTTAGAAAAAACCCTATCATCATGCTATGGTTTCATCACGGTGGTTTCCATCACTGAAAACTTCACTTCATTCGCAGGATTCAAACCTACGTCGATCGAATATTGGATTTAACCTGAGCTTTCAGTGAATGAAACGGGATTGTGGTCCGGTGAAACTGTAGAGGCTCTGTCAGTCCAACAGTGTAGGTCAGTTCAAAAAAAAAAAAAAGAATGAAACGGCGGTATAGTGCAATTTTAGTGCTCGCCTTGATGGCTATTTACCTCAAGTTAATAACGTGTAACGAAACACATTCTTCTTCCAAATGAGCTCGTTATGAAACAAATATCAAAACTCCATAGAAAACGTTAATTTTTGAAAAATGCAAATGTTAGGAACATTCCATTTATGAGAGATCCATTTACGGATAACATTACCGAGTATTAATATGATAACAATTGCTCGTATAATACCTAGTGCATTGCTTATAGTTAATAACGGGTGATTGACCGTGCATTGTACTACTTATCAGTATCGGATCTTTTCTTTGTGGTTTGCATTGACATGCGTATACCAACTTCTTCGAACGGCCTAAATCGTAAGCGAATTACACGAATTATTCTAGTCAGTGGGATTTCAATGATTACTCAGTGACATATTGTGAATAAACCTATATGAATCGAATATATTAGATACATTGCCAAATACTTGCAAAAGTTATATACACGTTTGATTACTGAAGCATGTATTCTGCATTATGCGAGTACATATTATAAAAACATGAGTACATGTTATAAATATTTTTAGCATATAACTCAAATAAATAAGCAAATTGCATACCTTTAATTAATCGAGAAACTAAAGATTTTATTTAAAAGATATTATTAGAGATAACGGAATACCTTGTAACTGTAAAAGAAAAGGTAATCTAATGCACTGTGATCCAGATTTCGTTCTATGTCTCCAGGAATTCATGTGTTTGTTCTTATGGATAAGTATGACGAGTGTAAATATTTTAAACTGATGCAGGAAAACGTGTTCGCAAATCTCTAGGCCGATTCATAAGTATGCAAATGATTCCAAAAACCTGTTTCACTCAATCCTACGTTGAGGCCCATTAGGTATAATAAAAATAACACGTTTCGTTTGATTTTGTTCATTCATGGTCATTACTATTTATTTCGTTTTACGGAGAATTACACGACGGCTTGATATGTTCGTGCGGCTTTACTTTTTCATAACTGCAAGCACGCTTTATTGGGCTGGCGCCGGTTTTGCTTTCTGTAAAACCTGCGCTTGCATAATAGAAAATCCAACCTATTTGATAAATACTAATACCAGATATAATAGTTTCATAATTCAGTTGTTTACGTAATATATTTTATATACAATACTCGGAAAAAACGTTTTTTTTTGCTTATGATGGTTACAGTAACAGTGTTTATTTTATAGTAGTATTTCTTATATGAAGATAAGATTGAATCATGATTAGGAAATTATTACAATTACGAATGTATTATGTATGTATGTTAAAGAAAATTTATAAATTAAGAAAATAATTTTATTTTGGAAAACTAATCGCCTATAACGGAACGGTAGTGCGTGAAATTCAAAACCTAAACCTTAATTGGTAGTTTTAGGCGGGAATTTAGTTTATCATGAAGTAACTTTATTTATATCCATATCTTGTATTGACCTTATATTGTGGAATATTAGCGGCATCTTGCGTAATACATTTTGGTTATTGTGCATAAGTGATATGAAATATTTACACGAAACATGAATTCTGTGGGGCCACAATAACTTCCTAAAAAGCTTTAACAAGGGGGCCACTATCTTGATGGAACACTGAAGCCGTCACATATTATTTTGAAATAATTATCCATTTAATAATGATAGTAATAATGTTAAATATAAAAAATAGGTTGTCAAAATGAAAAGATGAAGTGTAAATTAGGATGCCTCTTGTTTTGATAACCTCAAATAACCTATTCGTATATTTCCTTCTATTTCTACACTTATGACATATTAGAACAAATTAGTCGTATTTTATAATTATTATTTATGAACTCAATTACTATAATAAATAATAATAAACTCAATTAGAGGAAAACAGGCTTTCCTTTAAACTTATGTTCCATTCTCATCTTACTGCTGCTATTACTACCAGTAATATTCTATAACAAGTATATATATATATAAACTAGCAACAGTACGCGACTTCGTCTGCGTTTGTATCTTTATAAAGGACTATATAGGTTATGCAATTTGAAAAACTATGAAACATTTTTTACTTTCTCACCGAATTGCTAAATACCAATTTCCATAGATTAAAAATGACGGATTTTCACTCCCTTTTTCACTACATTAGGGGTTGAACTTTCAAATCCTCCCTTATTGTTAACCCACAGTGTAAAAGGAATCTGCATGAAAATTTTCGTGGGTCTACTAGACCTAGTAGTTTGGGCTGTACGTTCAGAGGTCATTCACTCAATTATCTAATCTTTTATTACAAGTTTGAACATTAAAATAGAGCAAAGTTATATAGCAAATTTATTGTTTTATACAGATAATATTATTTTTATTTACAATCAATGTCCTAGTTTAATTTTACTAACAAAATATATTAGGTCTCTGTGTCGTTTGACCTAAGTTTAGTTAATACATCATAAGTCACATATGAAAAGTAAAAGCCTCATGGCGTGACTCATTACGCATTCGAAGCAAATCATGTTATTTTATTGTACTATATTAGTCATTAAACAACCACAGGATGTCTTTGTCCTTTCTCAAAAACTGTTGATAAGTTTATTGCCTGGCAGACTTGGAACAGACTATGACACACACTTCCGTGAGGTACCACAGCTGAGGATATCATTTACATATTATAATAATACTGTAGTATTAAAAAAAGTATTTCCTTTTAACGTCTGAGTTGTAGGCGTCGGTGGAATTCCATTTACTTATAGAAATTTGATCATTTTCAGTTCTTAATTGCATAAGAGGACGAATTTTTTTTTTTTTATATTATAGGGGGCAAACGAACAGGTGGGTTACCTGATTGTAAGTGATCACCGCCGTCCATAGACACTAGCAACATCAGGGGAGTCGCAAGTGCGTTGCCGGCCTTTTAATGTATGTGGGCCCCCGGCGCTCTCACTGACCGAACGAAACGCAACAGTGCAAGCACTGTTACTTCACGTCGGCTTTCTGTGAGAGGGTGGTACTACACCGGGCGAGCCGACCCATTCATTCTGAAACCAGTAATAATTTCAGCGTAGCTCTACCACCTTTATATATGTATACTAAAGCTTTGACCTCGTTTCTAAATTTGTTTTTTAATTTCGTTATTTATAAGTACAAGATGGGTATCTTGTATCAAGTTATACCGCTTGAAAAGTTATTTACTAAACATTTGAGCATGACTATAGATTTCATGCGATTTTGCAAAAAGTACTTTATTCCATGATGAACAGTGTACGGAAGGAAAATCATTACCGTATTTCTTGCATTTTGAAGTAATTCGTACAATTTCCTCAAAACATGTCTATTCACTTCTAAGAACATGGTAAATAAGTTACCATATAAAAATGTCAGTACAGAATATAATTTGAGTCACATAAACAGAGTTATTTGATTCTTCAAAAAATTACCTTGTTTCCTTTTTTCAAGGTTAAACTTTTTTTATTCTCTTATAGACTAACATTCACATAAACCAATAAGTGACTGGGAATATTTTCAACTTCAGAATGGTGGCTTAATCGCATGAAAATCTGATATAAGATGTTATCTTTCATCGAAACACCAGTTTCTTTGTAAAATCGGAAATCACATCGTTCCTAGGACGTCTCAACATTCTAGCAGTACACTACCTTGACTTCGCAAACTCTGCATGGCCATATTCAATTATGGTAAAATATTTAGACTGTTTTTATTATTTACTAGATGATACCGCGGCTTCATCTACAGCGCTTATAAGCTTAAACAATTTAATTTACGTACAGAGGAAAAAAATTGAAAGCTAATATATAATTTGCTTACAACATTTCTTTGTAAACACTATTATTCGTTTTACCTTGTATAGTTAAAAGAAAACACACACCGTTGAACGCATATAGTGCTTATAAAAGTCGTAGTTTCTTAAAACATTAATAATCTTTCGGTATTCAGAGATATCGTGACAATTTATTTTGAGATAAGTGCTTAATAAGTCAAAAGAAATCGAAATCTATCCAGTAGTTTTCGCGTGATACGCTCACAACCGCAGACGTCTATCAAATTATTTATATAGGTAAACTAGCGGCCCGCTCCGGCTTCGAACGGGTATAAAATATATAGCCTATGTCATTCACTGAAAAAAAGAATTAAAATCGATCCAGTAGTTTTGATTTATTCATTACTGCCCGTGGCCCGCATGCGTTAAATTTGGAGTAACCTCAAAAATAACAGTATTTCTCCACTATTTAATTTATGTTATTATACATATAAACTTTCCTCGTCAATCACTCTATCTATTAAAAAAAACAGCATCAAAATCCGTTGCGTAGTTTTAAAGATTTAAGCATACAAAGGGATATAGGGACAGAGAAAGCGACTTTGTTTTATACTATGTAGTGATTTTAGCGTTGTACCACATTCTCACTAGAAGAATTACGATGTGATCGAAGATGGTATCACGCCAAATTTAGAAAGAATCGCCTCTTGAGTACAGATGACGGAACACACATATATCCCCATGGACAAGTCTTCAACTTGAGGGTGGTAGCTACTAATATAGCGGATAGAAAACGCTGGCTACAATTTCAATACGATTTTGTACTTCAACAAAAGCTCGGAATCATTCTATGATACGAACTTACAGCGAATGTAGACGTGTAAAACAATATTTTGTTCTTAATCATACTTCCTAACTAATATTATAAATGCAAATGTAAATTTATGTATTACGCTTTCATGCCACCCCTCGGCTGATTTTTTAAGACCCACTTCTCAAAATGGCGCATTATATTTTAATTTCACGATATCGTACGTTGTAAAATTTATGATTTAGTAAAAAAAAGATAGTACAAATGAAAAAATAATTTTGAAAATACATTTTACATAAAATTTATAATTTGTTATTTTTCCAAGTTTTGTAATAAATCAGGTATTTTTTTAAGCTTGTGCTGCCAACATTTTCTTAATCTGTGCCTCATGAGGTCTACATTCGTTTGTATGGAACTTAAACCTTTATGGTTTTGGACAGTCGAGGGGTTAAAACTACTCAACCGATTATTATGAATTGTCGCATACACGTTGCCAGAGATACAGAAAAGGACACAGGGTACATTCAGTCCCGAAACAAGTACTGTTTCCGAGGGGTTGGCCAAATCTACATTAACGCGAGCAAATCAGCGGGCAAAAGCCAGCTATGTATTAAATAAATCTGATGTTCATTATTCATCTTTAACAAACCTTATGTCTTCATATCAGTGAATCATTTGCACTAGTGTTCTCAAAGGTAAATATACTAATCTAACCGTCCAGTTTATGAGAAGATACCGGAAACGATAGCGTCATAATCTCATATGACACACCTCAAGATATTTTAGTGGGTGTTAGCCACGTGTGCCTATCTACTACAATACTTTTAGGAGTTTATCTCATCGCAAAACTGGTAGTCGTTTCACTGAATCATAAAGCCGCATTCGCAACGTGTTTGTGTTTTTTTGGTGATCATCAAAAACACGTTTCGTATTTTTCATCAGAAACATTAAACAGAAACGACTGGACGGAAATGCAACAAAAATGCATATTATATACTTTATAATTACTTAGATATTTATCCATACTAAGTAATGAATCATTTTAAATAATCCACAAATACTTCGACATAAATACTACTCATAATTTCTGGAACGAATAAGCAAAAAATATTATGACTGGTCAAAAATGAATTTATTGTTTTTAAAAATATTCTCTTTTTTCTTTTATTCTTTATAGGTTACCGTTTAGCCACATGGTCTAAGATGGTAGTCACGCTAAGCCTAGAGAGAGACTGGCTCTCAAGTGCAGCTGCCGGTACACACCAATAGGTGCTTGGCGTCAGATTTTCAACCTGAGGGTGGTAGCTAGTCAGGTGGACTTACTAGAAGCCACCACCATGCTATGGTTTGATCATGATGTTTTCCATCACCGAAAACTCCGACTTAGTTGGTAGGATTCGAATCCTATGTCCTTCGATAGATATAACTATGAGGTTATATCTAATAAAGACTTACTAAAACTTAATAATGTTTATATATTTAATAAGAATTACATGAATTAAAATGCAAATGTGATCTTTTTTTAAGGAGTACAATTTATTTGTTGTCATTCCAATTATGAGAAAATTATCCTATTACAATCTTAAGAGAGTTTTCCATTGCCAAAACGTAAATGTTTTCTTATTGCATTTTTGCAGAGAATTTATGAAACTTCTTACATATTATTAACTATATAATTAAAATTTCCATTTTGCAAGAGTTTTTAATCGCTTTATAAAAAAAAACATAAATTTTAACACCTGTATCTATACATGTTGCATGCAGTCATTGTCATGTACATATTTATATATTAATACAAATTTTATTTTTCACTTATAAGTTATGTAATTTAGTTATAAATTAGATATTTGGTATTTTACTTTGTATATTAAAGTTTGGGTTAGTCATATAATTAAAAAATGCTTTTTATACTGAAATTATTATTGGCGAAACTAACATTTAACTTCTACTTTATGTTTTTAAAATGTATAGCTGAAATAAATAAATAAATATTAAGAGGAACGCGATAAACGTAGTATTTTAATTGTAAGGAAATTTGACCTAAAATAATGGAAATTGAATATTGTTCTGAAGACTGTTTCTTTTTTTCATAATGGGTGACACAATCAGTATTTAATATTGCCTCCTCTCGCTGTCAAAACTGCCTGCATCCGTTTGAGCATACTTTTTATTAAATTGTCAATGAAATTGTGTGGCACTACGTCCCATTCCTTAACCAATGCAGTTTTGATGTCCTTTAGGTTGACTGGTGCTGAATTTCTTTATTTAATTTGTTTTCTCAGTTTATCCCAAACATGTTCTCTCAGATTTAGATTTGGCGAACGTGCTAGCCACACTAAAACTTACATGCGGACCTCAGTTGTTTGTTAAGTATCTCGCCGCACTCATTTTTTACGATGCGTAGCTCCGAACGTGATCCCAAGCAAAAACCGCCCCATACCATTACTCAGCATCCACCATAAGGCTCTCTTCTAACAATCTTAAACTCTGCGTATCTTTTTTCCAGTTCGACCTCATACTTTAACTCTTCCATCATTTGATTTAAGACGGATTTTGGACTCATCAGAAAAGAGTACTCTCCTTAAGTGTCATCATCCCAGTTTTGGTGCGAACAAGCAAAGTTGGACCGAGCTAGTCAATGACCTGCAGTGAACAAAGGGCCTCTGGCAGGCAAGTACGCCTACATATACAAACCACCTTAAGTATTTTTCTAATTGTTTCGGTGCTAATTGTCACTTAACGAACTTTCTGCAGTTTGTTTCGTACTTCGAAAGGATTCGAAAGGATTCGAAATGCGGTTTCTGAGGATAAATCTATCGTCTCTATTGTTACTCTTTTTACGCACTCTCCAGTCTGTTGGTATCGTTTAACATTGCTAAAAATCACAAACTTGGACACTCGTAATATTTGTGTCACTTCATTGTAAGTGTAATCATTTTCAATTAAAATTACAACTTTAGACACCTGAGCAAGGCTGAGATTCCGTATTATCACTTACACTTATCAAATGAAGTTTCCTTCACTGAGTAGTAACAATTTTTGTCAACAAATCAGAATTAATATTGAATTTGTTAACAACAAAAAAAAACCGGCAGGATTTCATACACGACGTAGCAAAGAAATTAACAAATAGACAAAATAACAAATTAAAATCGCAAGTAAAATTCAATTCAAAATCTTCTTTTTCCTGATATACGAAATGAAAAAATGTTTTCTGTTATTCTATCTTTTTTGTGTACTTCTAAATATGTCCAAGAGTGTACTATATTCATTTTGTTTATGCTTTCGTTGAATTAAAATCGGTGTATAATGAAATTAATAAAAACATACAAACATATTTTTGTCTCTTTGTCTTTTATCAGAGGTCTTATTCACCTAATTGTAATGTTTTAAAAAAACAGACTACTGTACAAAGCTCTTCGTATCTTTGCATTTATTAAAATCAGTATTGAGTTTTTAGAAAATTATCGCACAGACTGAATTACTCACATAAATGGTCTGTATCAAAATAAACCTTTAAAGAATTTTAAGATTAACAGAAATCACCAACTAAACGCCTATCCATTTTTAGGAGTTTTTCATGTTTGTTTTTATTGTATCTAGGTTTACTTGATTAAACTAGATCAAGTTAAGAAAATTTTCTAAAAGGGGATATAACTATTGATGTTGCCTGCTGTCACATATGCTGTTCATTATATATTAGTTTTCAACCCTTACTTAGTAAATCAGAATTGACAAGAATATTGTTTAATGAATAATGTCGGAAAAACATTTTTGTTATTGTTATCTGTAACGTTTACTTATAAAGTATATAAAAAATCGTTTATAGAGATAAATATATTTCTGTTATTAAACTATTTTTGTGTCATACGGTGACTTGTCGTTAAGACTTTTTTGTTGTAAATAAAATTAATGTTGGTCAATTTGTACAAGACACGTGTGTACACAAAAATATTACATTTTCAAACGATGGAGTATAAACAATGGAGGTTGTACTATAGTGGTAATTTGTACACACAACGAGCTAACACGACAAGACAACCAGCTAAATGTTCACGTTAAAATTCTGCAGTGAAGAAGTTTTGTATTGTTCTAAACGCAGCGTAGCCTGCCCGGGCAGTGTCATCAACCCACACGTGTAAAAAGCCGTGCATAATTCATGAAGAGTACGATTGTGCATTTCTAAATGACAGCCACAATGCGCCGACGCCGGGAAGTTCACAGTAATAAATAAAAATAAATATATGCTTATTTATCAAGGTAACATTACTCAAAGTAGGCACTATTCTTCTAAAATAACAATTATAGGTTACTATTATCACAGTAGTTTGTAGCCTTCTTTATAATTAATATGACAATTAAATAAAATTTAATCTGATATTTTTAGTATAAGTTATAATTCCTATATTATGTTAGCTGTTACCCGTGTTTCCACCCGCGTGGAATTTAGCAAAGAAATTTTGATCAGTGTAAAGGGGCGCATGGAGCGCACGCGGTTCTGAATACCTGCTTCTTTAGTTTATTATATTTATGCGGAATGCTAATTATTTTCCTAAAATAAAAGTAGCCTAAGTTACCCTATAACATCGGCTATCTGCTAGTAAAATTACCGTCAAAATCGGCCCAATCGTTTCGGAGATTAGTCGGAAAAACAGACAGCTAACAGATACTAACAAAAAATTGTTTAGTTATAAGTACCATTTATACTTTTATATCCATTTAGTAAAATGTTATTATTTTGACATTACGGACACTGCAATCTATAGCTATTACAATTTACAGCCCAATTAAGTAGACTACGTGCAAAGTGATTAATAATACTCCATCAATTGTCACTTAATTATAGTCTCGTTATGTTAATTGACTTATAATCTGGCAAATGATAGTAGCCTTAACTCTAGAATTGTGTCGTAATGTTGCAGTTTGTTGCAAACAATAGACCCGGCGCGGCGGGACGAGTAACAGATCGCGGTTAAATGCACCGCATACATTATTTAACAGTTTTATTTTCCATTAAATTGAAATGTACTGGCTTTTTCTTTTTTTCTGGAGTCGGAATAAGCACGTGACTCGCGTTGTTGATACGCTGAGATGGGAATAATGCGGTAGAAACTATTCTTTAAATATAGCCATGTAATACAGTAAAAAGCATTTCTCTTAAGAAAGATAATTATTGCAACAATATTGTAGTGTTTAATGTTATTTAAATAGGCAGAAATAATATGTATTTTGATCTAAGTATCTGAGGTCTACTTTACTATTTTCATTATAGATTTACTTAGTCATATCTAAATATCTAGTGAGAATAAATGTATACGGATCATTAAATTGTTGTTCCAAATTACACTCATACTAATTTTGAATTAGCTGAAATTAAATTAAATATATTATTTCAACAATATGCAACAGATGTACTAATAACAGACCCATAAAAATGTATAACAATTGGAAAAAATATGGAATAATTATATTTTTCAGTCAAAGTGAATTTTAATGCTAAGACTCCATATTTCACAAATATTATGTGTTGAATGTTCTTACACGTATATTGTCTTAATATAACCTAAAATAAAATGAGCACAAAAAGGATAATGTCACTTTTACATACTCGTATAAGTTATTATTATCTTCTTTATTTAGGCCAGAATAAAACAGTTCACTGCTTTTTTCTACTCTTCTTTTATTTCTTTCTGACTCCTCCTTTCCTTTTTTTCTTCCCATCGACAAATGGGAGCCATTTTTTAGCATCTATTCGTCGTACTTCACGCCCCTTACATCTACAACCCTGAATAGTCCTAACTAATATTTGGTCCTTACATATACAATTAGCGCTTTATATAGAAAAAGTAAAACGAGAAAAATGTAATGATATATTTAATCAATCAAAGTATGTACCATTATTATCTATATATTTCGCTATTTTATAAGTAGTTCATTGATTCTATTGCTAAAGCGGTTTAGACTGCTTCATCAAAATTGATTTTTTTTTTAGCGAGAAATTGCCTGAATTAATCAATTGTTTAATGGCTAGCTTTTCCATCATAGTTTTTAATTTTTGACAATACAGATCTGCCGTAATCGTCAGGCCAGATCTTAAGAAACTGTAGTGTATGACACCAACACTGGTCTACTAAACACTTACCAGTATTTTTATTTTGAATCAACTTTCGCTTGGGACAGGATTTTCCCGGTTCTTCTGGGTTCGACCACTATGATGAGCCTTTGCGATTGTCGTGAAGGATGCATTTGCCGTCACAAGTAACGATATGATTCAAAAATCCCTCGTAACGGTGACAGGTGACCGTTGAGTAATGTTTCGCAGCATTCAAAGTATGTTTGTTGGTGTGCTTTAGTCAATCCATGCGGTACCCAATTTCTCAAGCTGTTTCACTGTTCCAATTCGTTTCAAGAATTAAAATTATGTTATCACTCACATCGAAAAATGAAATGAAATTAAAAAATTACATTAAATTAAATTTTAAGTTTTCCGTTTTGTAAAAAGAACGATATCAAACAAAAGTTAAATAGTCCGAAAAGAAATGAATCACTAAATTCGAAACACAAATACACAAGCCTAAATTAAAATTTGGAATTCCGAACCAAACCCCAAATATTCGAGATCAAACTGGCCAGTTCGACACAACGCCAATTTTATATGTAAGGATCTAATATAGCACTTGAAAAAAAAAATTTGTATCACTAATTATGATCGAATTTCGATCACTAGTCGACTATTACTTTATATAATGAGTAAACCCAATGTACAGTTTGATATTATAATGAAGTAAATTTGATCGTAATTTTTTTAATAGCGATTGACATAATATTACGTGACTTTATGACAATTCAAGTTTATCTGGCAATGTGCAAAGATTTCACTAATTTAATAGTAACGATATATTTCAAAATCCCTGAAGTGGAGCGGAAAATCTGCGTATTCAAGGTCTTGCGATCGACGTTATTATTAATGTTAAAGAGTTGATTGTTAACTGTCGCAGACTTATGTCTAAAAGACTAGTATTTATTGCATTTAGGAAACAGTTGCAATCTTGTTAAAGTATTAAAAATTTTAAACAACCACCGTAGAGTATGAGTAAACGATGTTATAATAATGCATACATACAATGCATTCTATACGTTATTAACGAATTTGAATTTTTTGGTCGCTCTGAATATACTCGTAAGATCGGACTTACGCATAATATAGTCAAGAGTTTAGTACAAAACAAATTTGAAATATTATTATAGAAATCTAAAATTGACATTTATTTATTCTTAAGTTATCCACAGTTTATAGAAATAATATAATATGTATTTATACCCAAATTTGTTGCCTGCGCATCTATATTTAGAGCTGATCAAAACATTTGTCAAAGATTGTACTATGTAGGTACAGTCCTTGCCAATATATCTGGCCACTAGGATTATGACACTAAGTTCGAGCTTGCGCATTATTTATTAGTTAAGAGTTTAATACAAAACAAAGTTAAAATATTATTACACGAATTAGAAATGGCCGTTTGTTTATCCATAAATTATCCCGCTCTTATACATATAATATAATAAGTATTTATAATAATTTATAATTTATATTCTTTAATAATTACTTTTAACACATTCGGTTAAACCGTACATATATTAAGCAGAGTAATTTTTAATTTTTGTTTTTAGCATATTTATAAGATGTATATAATTTGACCAAGGACCAAGACGGACCTCTGCATTGTTATCTGGATACAACGTATACACATACATTTCTATTTTGCAGATTCTCACGATATGGTCTTGAGGTTTAATAACGCACCAACAGAGAATTATACAGACGATGTTGGTGTTAAAACTACATTTCGAGTTCTTAATTCACAGGTATATATCGTATATAATTATTTAACGTAAACTCTTTTTAGTTAAACTCATAGTAAATCAAAATTATTCATCTTTCCTACTGTTGGATTTAGCTTTCTCCAAAAATTCTATTTATTCTTCATTCGTGATGAACACATCCATCATTTACTTATACTTCTGACTCATTATGATCATCATTCAGCTTGTAAGAGACCCACTGCACGGCCATAGGCCTATTCCCGAATAAAGGTATGGGCATAATAACCACGCCAGCCCACGCCGTATTGACGATTTTAAACTCTTCAAAATCCATAGTTCTACATTTTTATCACATACGGCGGTACTACAAGAACATTTATCAGGTTTAGGTTTCTTCAAATATATTTTTCTTCCCCGTCAGTCGTTAGTGTTACCAATTTAATTTAGTAAATATGCACGAATTCGGAAAAATACGTTGATACTTGCTGGGGTTCGAACCTGCGGACATCGGATTGATATTCCACCTGTCTAACCACTAGAGACTGAACTAGGCTGTTGTATCTTTTGGTGGTCATTATCTGTAAGGGTTTTATTCTATATTTCTCAATGCTCAACTTGAGTGACGTCATTGGTCTTACATGTTGATATGTTAGTTATGAATGTTGGTTTTTTAGGTGGTTGCAAAACCTGAATATAAATTCCTCGAGGATTCTCTATACCAGAATATATCAATATTGATATGGGATCCTGCTAACTTCACATCGACGTTAAAGGAATGGTATTATCATCCTGATTATCCGCTATTTCCTGTTTACAAAATGTAATTATTCTTTATACGTTATATCAGTATTTTACCAATTAAGTAGTTTTGCTCTGAACATAGTGAATTGTGGAAAACAAATTTTTGTACTTTGTTTGATTAATTTTTTATGAAATGTCAAGATTGAATATAGGTACTTAGTCGGGTAATAAATTCCGCCAAAAACTTTTAATATAATTAATTATACACTTTTTGATAATTGTTTAAAAGTTATATATTGAATGAAAGATAATTAAATGGACAATACAATTTTATTTACATTATTCAAAATTTTCTCCTCCATTTTGAATACATGCCCCTAATCGACGCGACCAGTTACGACCACATTCTTATCTATTTCTGCCGCTCCTTTAACTAGGGATGCTCGGAGAGATTCCAAATTCTGATGAGGTATAGCGCAGACTTCCTCCTGCAAATGTTGCCATATCTTGAAATCCATAAGGTTTGAATCCTATCTAGGAGAGGGGGCTAGTTTTCATGCCCGATAAAGTCAATTGTACGGGCTATCAATCTTTTTTGCGTGCTTTCTACCTATGAGCTGGTGCAAAACCCTGCTAGAATATTCAGTTTCTATTTACGAATATTGTTTGAGAATGAGTTTCCACTGATCATTAGGGTGGTATTTTGATACACAACAGCATTGGTTTTCACAACTTTCACAGAAAAACACCACAGTATAGCCTGAATATGAGACTCCAAGCAATGAATGACGAAGGCCCAATCTCGGAATATGCGTGGTCACTTCTTAATTTCTGTTCGTATACACCATTTTGTTTGTTATAATTGTCTTCAATATTAAATATAATGTTTTCCTCAAAAAACAAAATTTCGCGATACCCCGAACTGCCGTAACAAAACCCGGGATCTTTCTTACCTCATTTTTTTCAAACATTCGTTCAACTAATACGATACGATACGATAACCTCGTCTTAGGCCTTCATTTAACACTGTTTTGAACGTAGTTCTACTTAGACCCATCTGAAAAGATACGTTTTTTTACTTACGTTTGATATTTGATTAGGTTCGAGCTTCCACTGTTTTCATGACCGCTGGTATCCTAACTAAGCGACATCAGCAACTCCTCTTACGATCTTCCAAGCTTGAATCTTCAGTGTACCGTTTGATAGTACGATAACAATCTACTGTTATTTTCAATTTTTGCAGAATGTTGAAAATCTCTATTGGCGCGTAACCACAGCTACAATAAACGCGACTCTAACTTCCTTTTGCGACCACTCCATCTTTGAAAATGAATTTCCTTTTTATTTACGGAAAACGTGAACTATCTGTTTTCAAAAGTAGTCGAAGTATATATTTGTATTCGAAAATTAAAAATAATAAGATTGTCACAGAACTTATGACCCGATTAGGTATACTTAAATTATTTGCAATATCGATGACAGGGTTCAAGACAAGGCAAGGCTTTTTTCCGATCAGTTATGATTAACTTTTTCCATTAATATTCTCAAAAGCCCTAGGCATCACGAATAGCTTATATAATATTGCATTGATTTACACTGACTACAGTAGGTTTTTGATTAATACAGATTACTAGCGAAGAGACCAGATGCTGATGTACATTTGCTAAATCCTCAAGTATTGTGGTCATTATGGAGAGTGCTTCAAGATAATTCTCTTTATAGGCTACGAAAAAACCCACCGTCTTCGGGCTTCATTGGTAATTTATTTAATTTAATTCATTCATTCAGGTCACTACTTCAATGATATCAAGTATTTTACATATTTTTAATTTTGTTACTAAATTAATTATGCACGAAAATATATATGTTACATATGAATCGACTTATTCTGATTCAATAAAAAATAAATACTTCAAATTAATCAACTTTTCTTGTGACATCTTTAACAAATACAGTCACAAAAATATTAAATAAAAGTATGGAATATAGTTTGTGAATATTAGACCAATAGTCTCAATTTTGGTTCAGTTATTCATTATGTAGTATAAATAAATCTATTATATGTATATATAAATAGGCAGAGGGAAAACATTTAAGAACATTATCTTTCCCGGTTTCTCAACCAGTTTTCTTTTATTTAATTTTTTAGTAGATATTAATTATTATTTATATATAGCTATTGTTACATAACTTTGTAGAGATTAGATAAATGACGATTGTCCCTTAATCTAATATAATTGTGTTTTTGCACTAGGTATATGGTTTGCTTTGCATCGTTGCAATTATATTCGTGTTTTCGAATATGTACCATCCACGCGTGTGAGTCGTCGATGTCACTACTACGCCGTCCGCACGGATCTAGACTGCACGCTCGGAGCTTGGCATCCGCTCGCACAAGAAAAAGCTCTTGCTGAGGCCATGCGTAACAACTCTGACATAGATGTCTTTCAACGAGGGTTCATTGATATACATGGAATCAACAGTATTAGTTGCCCATAAACATGATTTATGGTTTCTTGTTACTTTGGTCTGATCTATTACTTACCTAAATTAATGATCAAAAGTTACTTAAATTGAGTAAATCGAGTTGTTTACTGTGTGGCTAATTTAGAATTTTTCAATTATTGAAATAATTAGGAGTCATCTTTAGAATTATATTAACTACTAAAACACTACAGGAAAATGCCTTGTGTAATACTGTATTTTATTTTATGTTCTAACATTTATTAATATTTTTACTTATAAAAAATTTATATATAACTTTAAAATTTGTTTTAATGAACTTATTTATGACATAGATACTGTAATTATGACATAGTGTATCATAGGATATATTAAATAAATGTAATTTGTATAGTGTGTTTTTCAGTTTGTAAGTTTTCTACCCCGTCCTGATGTTATTCTAGCGTCTATCGACGATAACTATATATACCCTACGTTTTTGTACTCCATTCATATACCATTTTTTACCATATATAATAGACTCAACCAGATAAATATATAGCATAAGTATAAGCAAGCGTATTGTGTCTGAATATTTTTTATGTCATTGTTTACATTCACAGAAATAGAGCCTACAGGAAATAAAGATGAGATTATCATTATCGTTTTATGTGATTCAGGTAACGCCATATCGACCATGAGGTGCCCTTGTCATTCTTGTATTTTTAGCGATTTGCTAGCGTATACAGGGCGACCAGTACTACCGGCCGCGGCATATTGATGGGATGCTCTGTTCTACTATTGATTAGTGATTCAGTGCGAGCGCGCGGAATTATCGCTGTATATATCCGAGATGTTCGCTGTCGTGTGCTTACCATACTAACAAAGTTTATGTGACCTCCATGTTTCGGACACCATACGAGATACCTTATCGATGTAATTGTTATAGGACTTCATCCACAGAAACTACGGTTTGATAGTAATATATGATTTAATATATGAAGAGGAAATTTCAGTTCGGTATTTTTTTACTGTTAAGGTTTTGTCGTTTGATATAGATTTTATTTGCAATCGCGTATGCCCGTACCAGAGAACTATGGCTTTTCGTAGCTTCCTCCTTTGTTACAAACCTCTTCTACATATTTTAATTATCTGTCGTGAATATTAAGTGAGGGACGTATAAATATTGATGGCCTTTATGTTCCAAATAAATTTCATCCATAATATATTACCTATAATTTATTTTATGTGAAACGACTGAGAAACTTATTGCAAATTAAAATATTAAGAAAGTAGTACTTTATCGTAAAGTGCACATATTAATTCGCAGCTGATATCATTGATTTAGTGCATTTCTTCAAACTTAAGTTACGATGTCAGTGTCTATAGCATTGAGTATTTTTTTTTTTTTTTTTTTTTTTTTTTTTTTTTTTTTTTTTTTTTTTTTTTTTTTTTTTTTTTTTAATGTGGGAAGAAATCCTTCATTGGACACCCACAGCCCTGGGGAGCTGTGGGGTGTCAGACTCTTACTGACTAAAAAAACCCACAAGATACCGTCTGCCGCGCTATGGAGTGGCACGGGATCGAACAAGCAAGCACCATGCCACCCCGGCGACAAGGCCCAGCGCGAACGCCCTGACCGCGACGACAGCCCGGTCAAGCTGCCTACCCGTCTACCGAACCAATGTGCAATGGAAAGTCAGGTCCCCAGCCCCTTCCCTCCTTGGTCCGGTTTGGCAGTCAAGGGGTCACCCCCTCCAACCACCACCACCTGTAACTTTTTTACGTGGTTTTCTACCACGGTGACTTTTTAACGAGGTTTTCTCCCTCTCCCTCCGCCCGAAGGCCACCCCTCTGTCACTTTTTAATGTGGTTTCCTCCCACAGGAACTTTTTAATGAGGTTTTTCTCCCTCTTCCTCCGCCCGAAGGCCTCCCCTCTGTCACTTTTTAACGTGGTTTCCTCCCACGGTAACTTTTTCTTGAGGTTTTCTCCCTCTCCCTCCGCCCAAAGGCCGTCCCTCTGTCACTTTTTAACGTGGTTTCCTCCCACGGTAACTTTTTAACGAGGTTTTCTACCTCCCTCCGCCCGAAGGCCTCCCGTCTGTTTTTTAACGAGGTTGTCTCCTCAACACCCGTAACTTTTTAACGTGGTTTTCTCCCACGGTGACTTTTTACCGAGGTTTCCTCCCTCCCACCGCCCGAAGGCACACCCGTCTGTAACTTTTTAACGTGGTTTTCTCCCACGGTGACTTTTTACCGAGGTTTTCTCCCTCTGCCTCCGCCCGAAGGCCACCCCTCTGTCACTTTTTAATGTGGTTTCCTCCCACGGTGACTTTTTACCGAGGTTTTCTCCCTCTCCCTCCGCCCGAAGGCCACCCCTCTGTCACTTTTTAATGTGGTTTCCTCCCACAGGAACTTTTTAATGAGGTTTTTCTCCCTCTTCCTCCGCCCGAAGGCCTCCCCTCTGTCACTTTTTAACGTGGTTTCCTCCCACGGTAACTTTTTCTTGAGGTTTTCTCCCTCTCCCTCCGCCCAAAGGCCGTCCCTCTGTCACTTTTTAACGTGGTTTCCTCCCACGGTAACTTTTTAACGAGGTTTTCTACCTCCCTCCGCCCGAAGGCCTCCCGTCTGTTTTTTAACGAGGTTGTCTCCTCAACACCCGTAACTTTTTAACGTGGTTTTCTCCCACGGTGACTTTTTACCGAGGTTTCCTCCCTCCCGCCGCCCGAAGGCACTACCCTCCGTAACTTTTTTACGTGGTTTTCTCCCACGGTAACTTTTTAAGGAGGTTTTCTCCCTCCACCCTCTGACGGGCGAACCGAAGCAGGCCCGTCCTTACCCCATCCCCTGTCCCCTCTGATAAGCAGAGGGGTACTGCGAGGGGCGCCGTCTGCCGGGGTATATGCCCCGACCCGGTTCTGGAACCGAGCCCCAGGAGTGTTTATCGGCTCTCTAGCCTAGATCCGTAGTGTTCTGCTAGACAGGGTCACCTCGTGTAGGATGTGGCTCTTCACCACGCACTGACGGTCTTGGGAGGCAGGCTAAGGCTCCACGAGGGAACTGTATTCGCCTGTGGGTCCACCCCCTGCGGTTCCGAGGTACAAGTATCTCATCCCCACTTGACCCCATAGCATTGAGTATTACGTTAGTGCATTCCAACCGTACTAAGACACTAGGTATTCTGTAAACAAGTGAAGGTAATGCTGTCAGTGTAGGTACTAGGAAGCGCTGGATATCTGCCTATTCAATCCCATCTCTGGCCATCGTCCAGCAATAATAATAGATAAGGTGTCCATGTGTTCAATTACTTATTTTTCAATTATGTCCATATTTTATTTGATGTATGAGTAAATACAGACGAGGATTACTACATCTATATATACAAACAGGCAAAATAAAACAATTGAGTATCTTCTTTTGTATTTGTCAAGCGATTTTCTTTATTTTACGAGATGTAGTTTTTTCAATAAAACACTTTGGAAATAGTTACTTTTTTTGCCATCAACGAGTCGAAACCTTTAATTATACATCTGTATTAGTCACACTTCAGGTTCCTTACGTCTACAATGTGCAATGTTTATATAATATTCAATATAGTTTTATCCATTTAGAACAAATAATCAAAAAGCTATATATACATTAACAGGTAAAGAAAAATCTTTGTACTCCTTGTTATTGTCCAATTTTAAGCACTGGACAAAGATCTTTATGCGTAGATCTGCTAGTTTTATCCTTTGAGATGTATAATAAATATCTAATAATTTGAAGCGATGTTGGCTCAGTTAATAGCGTATTCGACATCGCGTCGATCGAAATAGGTTTGAACTCTTGTTACTAAGTCGAAGATGTCAGTGAAGGTTAACATGGTGACGAAACCAAGTCTGTGGCCCGCTAGCTACCACTTAAGTTTAAAATCTGTCGCGAAGCAGCTGTTGGTGTGTTCCGGCAGCTTTATTATCTTAGACCACATCGTCATTTAACATTAGATGAGACTGTGGTCGAACGCTAAGCCATATAAAATATTTAAAAAATATAATAAAAAGTATTAAAAAAATATAGTGCAACATTATGTCGACTCGTGCGTTGTCGTTTTCATTTGATACCAGGGGTCCTTCAAGCGATACGTGAAGAACGATGATAAAGAATGCATTGTCGATCAAGAGATCAAGAGGCTAACAAGAGCTAGCCATTGTTTTTGTATTGTACTGTGTTTATCATCAAGCATAATGTTACCACTTTACCGTCCAACAGAAGCCTATTATAACATGGTGCGACAACTGTTTTATAATGATATATAGGAAAACAGCTTTGAAAGTTACTTACATCAAAAAGATAAGTCTAATAAATTCAAATTACTTGCTTCAAAATGCATGATACTATCGGTTTTCTTGGTTCAAAGATGACGCGCGCCCATAAACTACATTTTGATAATAGAACCTTCTCGGATAACGAAAATAAAAAAAAAAACATTTTGAAACATGGAGTGATCGCAAAAGAAGACAGAGTCGCGGTTATCGCGTTGCATCACTGTCTTAGAAATATTATTCGGAGTCTTACAAATATTATTTTTACTGATTTCTGTGCAAAAATAGGTATTAAATGAAGTCATAAATAATTCTATAAATTTGTTTTTTTTTCATCGCTGATATTAAATAGTGGTTTCTCGTTTTAGTGGTTAGCGCGTCCCTTGACACATAGGCCTCTTCTAGCTGCTTCAAATTTTTCCTATCGTTTTGTTTTCTTTACCAAACTGAACTACTAACTCTCTTTATCTCATCGGTCTATGTTTTAACTTGTCTACAAATTTTCCTTTTACCATCCTGTGGATATCATTCCATAATTATTTTTTTCCATTTTATCTTCCTATCTCTTGTTTTGTGTCGTGTTCATTGCCGCTTCAATTCCTTAACTTTATTTATTATATCTTCTACTTTTGTTGTGTTCTTTCCCGGTTTTGTAATCAGATTCTCATCATACTCCTTTCCATTTCTCTTTGAAATGTTCTTAGTGCTTCTGAGAGAGCTTAAACAGTACAGCTTAAACAGGAACAGTAAAACATGTTGTGCCGACTCTACTTAGGTGCGATAAGGGTAAGTTAATAATGAGGACGTTAAGACACCGATATCGGTAAGTATTTTTGTCGTGTTCCCTGTTTCCCGATGCGGTTGTAATGTCTGTGACTATTGTTTCTTTTCTTTGATTCTCTATGAAATAATGTTTATATTTTAAATTATTAATTAATTGCGGATATTTGTTTTGATGTTTTTATACATTAGCATTATGCATTTATGAAGGTGAATATTCTTGGCAGATTTACAGAGGTTCCGTGATTTGTTCTGCGTTTACTCTTCACATATAATCAACTTATGATTTTTTTTTAATTATTAGATTTAATAATATTTTAAGAGATATTTAATAATAAAAGTGCGAACCCAGAGAATAGTATCAACAAAGTCCAGTCTTTGATATCTGTCAAAAGCTGTAATCTGTCAAAAATGTAGACTTTGAGCCTTATTCTCTTTACTTGGTCTGATCTAACCATGGCTACGTAAAATGATGTTTCCATAATCAGTAAGCGAATTGAGCATGTCTTGTAAAGGATTTAGGCTTGGAGCCCAAGTTTAAAAATTAGATTTTTTTTTATTACTTATTCTTCTTTCTATTGCTAATGAAGTTTGTTTAAACGTATATATATGTATATAAATAAAATTATAAAGATCTGTCGATGTCGTGCATCACACAAAAATTACTGGATAGATTGCGATCAATTATTGTTTTGTTTTATTTCTGAAATACTTGGCACTAAATAAAAAAATATGACGATATTTTCACCTAATATGAAGATATATTGAACCTTAAAAAAACTACTATTTTTGTAGGCATTGAATTTTTTTGTAAGCAAAGTATATTTTGGCTTTCAATTCTTTATGATTTTTCTTCTGTACATGAAATATATTTTTAAGATAATAAACAACGCAGACGAAGTCGCAGGTATTAGCTAGTACAATAAAAAAGTTTTCATGAATTAATCTTAGACGCTAGAGACATTACTATTGCTGTTTCTTTTGCTTGTCACCATAGTTGAAATATATTATTTTACTAGCTTTTTAAAAGTTGTGCCCTATTCCGTATTCCACTACAATCGACTTTCGTGCAAAATTTCATTAACACCGGTCTAGACTGGTCTAGCTTGATGAACAAACTTTCAAACAAACGTACTTTCACTTATACCTACGTACTTCAAACATGTCTAACTCTTGTTTGAGTATACTCGATTATGTATTCCAATGAATATTTTTAAAGGTAATTGTGTTGATGTCTGATTCATGGCTTCAATTGGCAAGAAATGTTCTGAATCATTTTACACTTTTTCTTTTGCGTTGACGCACGAACATAGTACGCTGTTTTAATTAGTCCGTATTGCGGCCAATGTGGGTTAGATCATGTGGGACGGCGACCAGTTAAAGCGCGTTCGTTTTGAACTTCTCGCTAATCATAAAACCGCAATTCAATTTGTTTAATCTAATTTAAATTTTATTAGTCAAATGAGGAAGTATTAACTAAAATTATGGTTTACTGTTAACTTACCTCATGTTCTCTTCATTCATTGATGGAATTAGATGACATGAACAAAAAGTAACAAACTTAGAAAGTTAAACAGTGGCCGCTGTTTATTCAATACTCTATAGATTTTGACATTTCACCACAATCTCACCTGATCTTAAATAACAATGTGGTAGATACGCTAAACTTAGAGGAACTATCTCTCAAAAGCCGCTGCCGAAACACATCCTCGAGTGTTTGGCGACAGATTTTCAACTTGAGGGTGGTAGCTAGCCAGACCAGCCAGTTACAAAAGCTGTCATCAAACTGAGGTTTCATCACAATGTTTCCATCACTGAAAACTCCGGTTCTTTAGCAAGGATTTGATTCTTATTTCACGTCGATAAGTGGAGTGTACGAACATGCTAACCACTGAGACATCACCGCTGTCTGGCGGTTCACAAATCTCGTGGCTACTCGATATCCACTGATTGATTCTGAAACGTGACAAACGCAAAAGAGACTCTCTATAACGAATTACCGGTTATACCGGTTAAACTAATGTATAATTATTATAGTACAAAAATAGTGATCTCACTTACCTTTCACTCACCTTATGATATATAAGCATATTTACTATAATATCGTAACGGTTGTTTAATGGGTCGATCTCATTAAACTAACAATTTGTGCATATTCGGACCTGTTAATTGATATAGCGGACACGCGCGGGAACATGTGGTCTCTACACATAATGACTCACCGTCATCTGTCTCCGTTATTATTTCTTATATACCTATGGACAAAGTACGTCAGGAGCAATTGGCGTTTTTAATATTGCGGAAAATATATTCTTAGTAATTAACAACGGAAATTGGGACAAACGGTATGGAGTTACAAGAAATTATAGTTGATATGTCGATGTGACTTTGACCTACGTTGTGTCAGACTAAAATCACTAAAGATGCGCGTTCAGTTAGTTCCTCTAAGGGTAATTAAAACACCATTACGTACACGTGGAAACTTTAGCGTAGAACTAGATGTGACAGTGGTGTTTTTAAATTAAACTTGTAGAAATTCAACCACACTTTATATCGCGAAATTTGTTTCTACTAGTTATCATCGTGTGGTCATAGTTATATTTTATTATTTTTCAAAGTTTTATAAAAAATCATGTATTTTGTAAGTTTATGTAAAAGGATATAGAGTCATACAGAAGAAAAGCACAGTTTTCGAGGGATTGATCAAATTTATTTGACCGCAAAAGAAGCAACAAAAGTTAGTTAAATCTAAATTACCGAGACAATAATATCAGTATTTAAGTTTTGAATGAAGAATCACTTTATATTAATTTTGCATAATCGAAGTTTTAGTTTCACGATACAAGACTACCTGTCAGGTACTCTATAAAGGACCTATATTATTTATAATATAGATTAATATAAAATGAACTAGGTATAAATAAATTGCAATCAAATTACCTTTAAAATTATTTTTATAATAAGAAGATTCTATCAATAGGTGGCTTTTACTAACGGCGTCGTCTGATTCATTATACGACCTGAACGCAAAAAATATTATTTGTGGCTTTATGTAACACAACTGTAATGAAATTTACAGTTACAGCTTTAAGCGCAATAAGTATTGGGTCCTTTGTTTCAGTAAAACAACTCTCAACACTGAAACATACACTCAATACGACAGCCCATTGTGATGTTATCGGGGTCATTTTTGTTTCGTTTAAAAGAATTCCGAAACATGATATTAACTGTATACTAATGTAACACGACGTAATTTTATTTAGGTAACTTTTTTTAGTTGTTAAAAATAATCGAGAATTTGTCAACGGTATCTTAACTACTATTATAAACGCGAATATTAGTTTGTTTGTTACGTTTTCACTCTTTAACGATTGAATCCAGCATCTTTTGATTTTGCATAGAACAGACTTTTTTTTTAGGTCTCTTTGTGGGATACCCTGCAGTTTTCCTCTACTTCTACCATGCGTGGGCAGATACTTTATCGCTAGGTTGCATCTACAGTCTCTCTAATGTTACTTTATTTAGATATCTATCTGTGGTTATATGGTATCATACTTTTGCTTGCTTTATATTTTTATTTCCCGCTTCACTATTATTTTGCACATTTAAGTTATTTAGTTCCTTGTATTCGTTTACTTCTGCTACAATTTTAATTCCAAAATCAGAATATTCGGAGATGAACTCTTCCAGAATAGATTGGTATTCGTTTGATTCGCCATTGCACATGCGGCCAAGGTTAATTTTGGGGTATTGAGACAGTAAGGGTATTCGTTAAAAGCTCCGTGACCTGTTTTAATTTAAATTCTAACTCGGTCTAGATGTTTTTTCGATTTTTCTCTTTGATACTGCTGCTTCAGCAAAAAGGTTTGAGTATTTTCGCCGCAGTTTCTTTCGCGTATCTTTGGCTTAGCTTTCCTGTCATTTGTTATCATGTCTAGTTCTTCATAAACTAGTCTTTGTTTTGGTTATCGTGTTGCTTTTATGTGAACTCGTCTGTCCTTACGCTCCTTGTTTTCCTGAGTGTGTGTTGACCTTGTTTTTAAATACTTTCCCATTTTCCTCTCCTGAGTTGCATATTTCTAAGTCAGGAATTTTAGGAGATCATAATTTTCTTGTTCTTTTAGTGATCCAAAATCAGTTTTTAAATCGCTGAAAGTTTTTATACTGTAGTGTTGGTTGGTGAGTTTAATTGTTCTATTTGTTTCATGAAGTTGCGCTTGGTACAATGCTCAGAACTGTTCTATCCCATTATTCTCTTACCCCATTTTTATATCACCCTTCTTTCTTGTGTTTTTGGTGCCCTTATTTTATCTCTAGTCTTTTATTCATCCTGCACATCATATACGGTCTTTTTAAGTTTTCCCCTGCCGATTTGTTTCAAAAGAGACCCACCCTTGGCAGTAAGCAATGCTCATTCTAGCTATCATGCTCCATCTCAGTTTGTTGGGTCACTTTTCCCATTCCGCCGAATTCGAATTTATTCGGACAACTCTGTATTAGTAAAGCAATTTTCAGAACGAGAACGATAGTTCTAAAGGTTATCACAATTAAATGACAAATTTTAAAGAATTTTTGTTCATAACTTTACAAAGTGAATCTCCTCATATACACTGGTTCGTTTACGTGGAAATGTTCAGAAACCTGTTTATTGTCACCACGCAGGTTGCGGTTCGTACATATGTATATATCAATAAATTTTAATGAGACTTGGCTTAATTGACAGAAATATAGCACCTACCAATGAAACTTGTTCGGAACTAAACAGAAGGGGAAAATATTGTAGAGCGCCCATAGAGTCAGGATTTTACAGTGATAATGCCTATTCGGTATAGTATATAACCTGGCTATTAACTATCCTTACTATAAATTTAGTATTAATATAACAAATGTGATTGTAAGCTTGTTTGTTAACGAATCATCATATTTTTTTTCATACACGTTATTAAGGGCACAAAAAATGTCATAGGACCTTTCAACCAGAGAACAAATACTGTTCCCGAAGGTTATGTCAAATCTACCTTAACGCGAGTGACGCCGCCAACAGAAGCTAGTTTCAAAGAAAATCGGTATACCCGCAAAATTAAAGGAAAAGGGCAAACTACTGTTTATTATTTTTTTATTAATAACATAAAACGTTTGAACTTCCTGTCACATTCCCTCAGTTTTAATGATGATTCTGTGAAACATTGACAATAGTCACGTTCAATAGTCCTGCTAAGAAATTGTTTGCTAACTTGGTAATTATGATGGAAATTCAATCCATCATTGATTGTGTGGAATCTTAGACACGCTAAAGCATAATTAGGTAATTGTACAATGTATATTTTTTCATATTGCCTAGCAAAGGGTTCCGTAGCAATTTTATTTACTATCTTCCTTTAGAAAACTGTTGTCGGATTTTCGACATTGGTTTCAAATGTTCATTTGTTTTTACCAAAGTAAATAAATATGTTAGTAATAGTATGTCAAATGTAAAAAAATATTCGGCAGAAGAAACATTTGTTATAAGATTGTTGAATTGAATAAAAGTTCAAGCGAAGACACTTATAATACGAACACATATAAAAATTTTAAGAAGTATATTCAACTAACCGTGTCTCATGGGCACGTGGGACTGATGTCTTAAATTAACTACACGGTGTGTTACATCGGCGCGTGCATGTTCCGTTTTATGCTACAATTCATTTACACCGATTTTTCGTAATAAGCCGAACGAAGTCTTCTGGGCGACATTTACATTATGATAAACTCATGTCGTCAATCGTACTTTATTTGTTTATAATTCTATTATATATAATAGCGTGATCTTCGCATTGGTTATTTTTTATTGTCAACTATTTTCTTACATGTATTAATATTGACAGTCAAATATGGATTATATCAGCTATATATAGATTAATTAGGAAGTGGTAGTAAATAGGTGGTAGAGCTACGCTGAAGCTATTACTGGTTTCAGCACGAATGGGTCGGCTCGCCCGGTGTAATACTAACCTCTCACAGAAAACCGACGTGAAGTAACAGTGCTTGCACTGTTGCGTTTCGTTCGGCCAGTGAGAGCGCCGGAGGCCCACATATATTAAAAGGCCGGCAACGCACTTGCGTCTCCCTTGGTGTTGCTTGTGTCTATGGACGGCGGTGATCACTTACCATCAGGTGACCCACCTGTACGTTTGCCCCCTATAATATAAAAAAATAATAATAATAATGCATTTTCCTCATGTATTATTAACAGTAGCAATACCCATAAAATTTCCGAGTCGAGTTGAGATTTCCTGAATTTTGGATATTTCCCGCAGGTTAACAACGCTAAATTAAATTCAATAAGTAGTGGGTGTAGGCAAATTTCATTCACAGGCACAAACGGAATACTAGCTTTAGCGCATCAGAATTTCGTGAAAATTTTGGTCGAAACCGAAAATGTGACTAAAACCAAAATTTTTACTAAAATTTAAATCTCCATTGGGCTTTATTCGTAATACAAACTGATATCTCTGTCACTATATTTTTTATAATCTTAAGAACATAAAGCACAAACTAGCAAGACCCCTTTTTAAATAAAATACATTCAATTGTTTTATTTTTTGAGGGTCAGAGTTCAAACTTCATAACTGTATAACCACCACATTAGCACTCTTACGTAAAATATAGATTTTGGTTTTTCTACTGATACTAACATTTTGTTTAACGTTGCACTACATCGGAAGATGTGTTGTATGCGTGTGTTTTTTTGAAGGTAACATTAGCTATTACTGTTTCGAGATAATTAACAATTTTACAAAATAAATCATTTCATGCGAATATCAGAAAGCTTAAAATAATCTATATAATTTCCAACGCACATAATCGTAGCAGTAAAAATCCTTGTTACAACGATTTATTTTAACGATACTACAAATTTATAGTATGGATTATGCGGCATCAAAATGATATATTTTAAAGCAATAAAGAATTGTTCCAACTCAAGCATTCACAACGTGCCGTCGATTTGAATTCGTATCGAAGCGACGCCGCATTAACTATGTTTGCTTACTTTATGAGTAAATCACAGATGAAAAATGACGTTACTAAATGGAAAAATCAACATTTACACTAAATACAACATACAGATAAGTGAGTACAGATAAGTACGAGTATACCAATGCATATAGTTTGAAGCACACTGTGCATGTAATTATAGTATAATCACAACTTTCTGTAACAGCCAGTAATAATTTATGTCTTTTGCGTTTCAAATATATAACATTGTTGAAAAAGAAATGACGACCTGCGAATCCAGGGCAGAATCTTGTAAGTAATTTGGTAATATATATTAGATAATCCTCCTTTGCATTTTATCGCATAGAAGTGATAATTTGGTATCTCTTTTCCTAAATTGTTGTTCAGAAGTATTCCCTATAGCACTGTACTAAGACTAGCTAGTCTGATATTATTTGATGTTACTAATATACCAAATGCTATGCATTCAAAATATTCATAAAGGGATTTGAATGTCAAATTAACATAAAAGGTCAACGACGTATCGTCTATCGCAAATTAACAATTCCATATTAGTGGAACGGTGAAGAAATTTTTATCACAAATGTTTTCGATATACAGCTTCGATTACTATTAGCGAATATGCATTTTTAAACGCAGAGAAATGTACAGTTCCATATTCTTCCTACATATCTGTGGTACTAGAACAATTTATAAACTTTCATGTTCCCTCAAGATAAATTCAACCCTCTGGACCACAATGAGTTCACCACTCGATCATGTTATAAATAAAATAAGCAAACATGAGAAGTATTTTTAAGTAACGCTAACCCAAAGAATATATGCAAACTCAACACAGTTAATGATAATAAAGTATTGATTATATTTAAATTGTTTTTAAAAGACATCATAATGTTTCTAGATAGCTTGATATTGTAATTAGGCCCAAAGTAGCGCAGAGCGTATCTATGGCAGGGAGAACGCAAAATTGAAAAACCTCCTTTCGTGTAGGGACCGACGTCGCTCGTTCGTTTTTCTCGTATTCTGTTTCAAACGGATGGTCAAAATCACAATTATACAATAGTTCTAAAACAAAGTGTTTAAACTGTGATACTCTAAGTTTTATTCTTGTTTTTTATTTTTATTTGTTTTTTACATTATAAAGCTCAAACTTCTTTGTTATCATAATTCTAATTATCAATAACATATGTTACATAGTCTGTGATTATAAATGTATGTACTAGGTACTAGATTGAGCGTTCGGAATAATAATTATGTGCCCTTGTGGAGTTTATTTGTGCAATCACATATAAAGGATATATCATTTTAGTGTATACTATTGACTTATACTATCATAAAGTGGTTTTAAGTATATGTTTGTAACACTTTTGGTAGTTAACAACTGATATACCTTCAACTGAATATTTAATTTGCAATATTTTATAATGATTAAGGTCAAATTTTATTTAACATGATAACGAGAGCAACTTTTTATACTATTTGCTGTTCTACGTTAATTTCGATGAGGTTACTGTATTATTGCATTTACTTTTAAGTAATACGAAGTATTTCATAGCCCTTTATATGTTGATAAAGTAAATTCAAACATTTAGCACCTCGATGAATGAGACCAATAACATATCATATCGTCATCAATAATGTTATTATCTTAAAATATTACGAACATGACTAAACGATTGTTCAGAATTTAAACACACTATTTACTCGGGCCCGTAAATATTGACAAATTATATTTTTTTAAGGTAATGTTTTTTTTTATATTTTATAGGTAAGCGTTTGACCACAATCTCATCTGATGTTAAATGATGATCTGGTCTAAGATGGTAAGTCACGCTTAACCTAGAGATAGACTGGCTCTCAAGTGCAGCTGCAGGAACACACCAACAGGTGCTTGGCGACAAATTTTCAACTTGAGAGTGGTAGCTAGCCACACGGACTTAGAAAAAGCCCTACCACCATGCTATGGTTTCATCACGATGTATTCCTTCACCGAAAGCTCCGATTCAGTTACTTGGATTCGAACCTACGTCCTTCGACGCTGTGTCCGAACACACTACCAACTGAGTCATCATGGCTTCAAAATGTATATAGTAGAGTAGACATATATATTTATTTCAAATACAATAAAATGTAAATTCCATTCATTATATTGTACAGGTTATTTGTATAACAATATATATTGTTAACAGGAAACTTTATCCTGAAGAATTGTTTTAAATATAGAAGGGGTTTTACATGTTTCTATAGGTATAATAATAAGTACTTGGAAATGTATTATAGGCAGGTAAGATTTTATTTAGTTTACCTTAACTGCGATCGTCATCGTCAAAACATGTAAGATGCGTATACTTTTAACATTGATTATTGAATCGATCGATTATTTATTTCATCTTATGTACGTGTGTGTGCTCTTTCACAGGAACGAGAAGGAATAAGAAAGAAGACATCACGGATACAAAATAAATATCTAACAAAAACAACTATATTTAGCTACATGTTGCAGTAAAACTGAGTGATAATCCAGTGCTGATTTTCAATGGTGGGTTATAGCAATGTACGAAAGTCTATTTGATGGCTTAGCAAAAATATTACATAACAGCCTGAATAAACGATAATTTAGTATTCAGGTGATTTTTTTGTATCTTTGGCTATTTACTAAATACCTTGTCATCTGTTTTTATTACATAGTAGATCTTTGCTATTTCTTGTATTAAACTGAATTGTCCATTGTATTGTATGTATATATTAACAACGAGCTACCGCCCGCGATTTCGTCTGTGATTAGATCTTTATAGATGATATGATACTAGATATTATTCTTGCGTAATTCTAGCGATTTATGCATCGCAAACTGAAATAGCTCTCATACGAGAAGATTTTTTTTAATTCACTTAACATTGATTGTTATTTTTATATTTTGGTTTATTAAATAGTATCTTTATACATTATAGCTTATTTATTGTAAATGTATGTAAGTTATAATATGCAAAAAAAATATCAAATCCCGTTCAAAAGATTTTGCATGAAAGAATAACAGATATTTATCAATGCTCACAAATTTTCTTGTCCATAATAATAACTAGCCTACGCATGCGCACTACACAATTTGCCCCACCTTTGCACTAGAAGAAAATACAGAAATACAGCGCGGAGTACTTGCAAAAATTATAGTTTCTTAAAACTGTAATGAATATATATTAAATGAAGATATCGTGATGTTTGGACCAACAAGTGAAACTAAAAAAAAATTAACGTATTCGATTCTGTGGTTTTTGTATAATGCGAGCACAACGGGGGAGACGTCTATCATTTTATTATATATAGAAGATTAGCTTTTGCCTGCTGCTTTGCTCGCATTATTGTAGATTTGAGCTACGCCTCATCTACATGTACTTAAAGCGTGAAAACGTCACAACCAAACTTACTTTCGTATTTGTAATGTTAGCAACGATAGGATTTATAACTTATCTATCTTGGTCTGTAACATTTTGAATGGATTGTTATGACAATTGAAGATCGTTGCGACTTGCAACATAGTTAACACGGAGCTGTTTTTATCAGAACGATGCACTTGGAGATGTGACACGCCGTGAGGCATTGTGTAACGCAGGAACAAAGCAATTAGCAACTTTTATTGTAATCATTATTAAATAATGATCATATCCCTAATTACTCTCAGTATTGTGGGATTGTTCGTGGTTGTAGTCGTGTGCCGTAGCTATGGCATAGGTATACAAATGTGAATGGTATAAATGTGTCGTTGTGAAAAAAATAAATAAATCATAGCGATATTATTAATATTGTCACCAATAACAGACTAGAAAATATTGTATAGTTTTTAGTGTTTTATTGATTAATAATCGGGTTCAGTAGAATGACTATAAACTGCGAACAGTTTATAAATTTATTACAGAAGACTAAACTAGTAATTCCAAAAGGTAGGTGCCAATTCAGATAGTCTTTTCCTTTTCACGATTTAATTCTAATTTTTGCTCTTTCTCATAAATGTTCGCATGTAATTGATTCAGATTGTATCTTACTTTTTAAGAATTTGGCTACAGTTTTTATTATTAAGTTTACTGTTTAAAGATTGAAGGCTGATTAACTGTGATACTCGGCAAATAGAAACATGAAAAAGTTGAACACAATTATGTATTTGAATTATACAGATTTTAGACTTTTGTAAGTTTTTATATGTATATAGTTCTTAGTTAATAGTATTTTTCTGTTTATAACTAGGCTAGATTAGTTCTAATTTCCTCAATATAAGAGCAATAAAAGAGGTTATAATGTCATAAGTTAGTGTAATATTATGTAATTGTATATTATAGGATTGTACTGCTATTTCAACTTATAGTCAATTTATTATAAAAAATAATTATTTTCTTTTTTATTTGATGATTAATATGTTGTTCTACAATACGATGGTTTTCCTGTTTATTTCTATAACTTTCTTTGGCTTAACCCATTTATATCGTTTTCATTATTCATTTTCATTCGCTTTCTCATTATTCATAAATATTGTTCTTAACCCGTCGGCTGATTTTTTAAGACCCAAATCTCAAAATGGCGGCTTATGCTTTTAATTTCACGATATCGTACATTGTAAATTTCGTGGCTTAGTAAAAGAAAGTCCGTACAAATGAAAAAATAATATAAAAATATATTTTACATAAAAAATATAATTTTACAATATACAATTTGTTATTTTTCAAAGTTTTGTAATGAATTATAATTATAATTTTTTTAAGCTTATGCTGCCAACAGTTTATTGTGCTGTGCCTCATGATATCTACATTCGTTTATATGGAACTTAAACCTTTATGGTTTTGAACAATCCAGTTGTTAAAAAATTTACAACTAATTAAACTTAAATAACATTTTTAAGAAGGTTATATGTTATATCACTCTAACTATTATTATAAATACGAAAGTGACTTTGATTGTTAAATTTTTAATTATACATACCCGTTGTCAGGGGTATAAAAAAGGAGATAGGGTGCCTGTCATCTAGAAAAATGTGCTAACCTCGAGAAATAGGCCAAGTCCATATTAATGTTAGCGAAGCCGCGAACAAAAGCTAGTATTAAATAAATAGAATTTCCACTAACCTGACGTGATTGTTATAAAGTGAAATACGTAAAAGTTCACTTGTTAAAATATTGGAAAGTAAGAACTGTAATGTAATGGGGTTGAATACAGTGGGGTGGTTTGAATCACCGACCTTGGTGTATGTATTGAGGTCGATCGTCCTGATATTAAACAGAAAATGGGTAACGGTTGTTTGAATGCTTTTTTTGTGTTTTTTTAGTATAATAATATTAAGTTTATATTATTCTGTAATCTATTTTTGACTGTTATTTACATCCTATACAATAATAATATACTGGTAGTGTTTTCATTAGCTCGGTTGTCAGGAACAAAATATTTTTCAGTTTGTGACGCACACATGCTGGTGCAGTGCAGCTACCTTAATTTAGCTTAGACAGATTCACGGCGCTGCATCCAAGGCAACAGCCCAAGCCGAGGTTTGGCCACTTTGACACCCTTGAGCCTGTTGCCAAACTGCGAAATGCCTTAGCAGTTCGGTGAAGCTATGAAGGCTCGTCAGACCAATAGCGTAGTCAGTTTGAAAAAAAAAGGGATAATGTATGCGTGGAATGTAATATATGCAAGAATTAATTCGATTCGAAAAAAAATTTAAAGAAAGATGACTATAAAATATCTTATTCAGTTTTATATTATAAGTAACTGTGTTTGCGGTGTCTTATTATTTCTAGTACACGGAACAAACGTGCTTAAATAATTACGCATACAAATTACCACCGTGATCGGTTGAACAGTTAAAAAAATTGATAAACTCCAGCGCTATCTAAAGGCGTGTTATATTTTCGAGCTAAGAAAAAGGGGTGAATAGAACAAAAACAAAATTTAAAGAAAAGTCGAAAAGCATGTAAGCTGCGCCTTAGAGAAGTACGTTTATTACTAAGTAGTTTTATTATTAAGTGTCGTTTGAGAAAATAAATTTATTATAAGTGAACAAAAATTCCTATATAATGCACCCTTTTTTCCCGATTCCGAATATAAAACTCCGTATTGCAAGAATTGGCAAATGGACCTCTCTTTCTTCTACATATTTTTATGATATACATATGTGACATATAAACAGATATGTTATATATTATTTTCATTTTATAATAGGTTTTAGATGTATGTTATAGTGTGTGTATTGTTCATTTATGTCGTATTTAACGTGTCTGAATCTCGAGAAATGAATTATTGTGGAATTATGTGGGTATAATTGATAAAATACGTTATGCAAAGGTTTTAAATAAAAAAAAAACCCTTAAATAGAGGTCAAAAATACTTGCTATTTATATTTTACATTGATTAACAATTCCTTATAAAGAGGTTTGTAATAAATTTATTCGTGAGGGTATATTTTCCATTAGCTCTTACGGGCAGTCCTAGGAGATTTCGAAAAACTTGTTCAACCCAGAATTCGTTATATCGAAGCTCGTCTGTTTATAAATTAACGCTAATGAAGACGCAGGTGATTGTTATTTTAAGATATAAAATTTGTAGATATGTGAAACAAATGATATTATAAGGTTTGAATATGACCACATTCACTTGGTCATACCTGTTAAAATAATGAATAATAAACCACAAAGTACCGAATGTTGGCATAACACCAAGCTAGGAGGCGTGGTTCACGTGGCCAGTCAGGCTGCCGAAGGGCAGACGACGACTCATAAGCATAACACGACCGACCATGACCTCGAGCACCGTACCGTGACCTCACTACTGCAGTAAGGGAAGCTACCCCGGTAAACCTTACACTTAGTCACCACACACAATGGCTTTGTCATCAGAACGTTCGACAAAGGTTATCGTATAGTCATGTCTAACTTCTATAACTATTCATGTACAGTTAAATAAATTGATGAATGATTACATGGAATTAGATCAATATTGATACGTGACTTTTGGTCTATTGTTAGTGTTGAACAACAATTTAAAGACGGTTTTCGCGGAACCCTTAAATGTCAAGAATAGTTTAAATAAATACGATTGACTTTTATGTCTTGAAATTTTCTAGCCTCTGTCAACATGTTCCCATTACAAATAGGTTTATCGATGACATGTATTGATTATTTTTATTATTACAACCTTTTATTTAGCTTGAAATGTTTGTTAGTTTGTTATAATATCAAATGTTGCAAGCTGAATTAGGACCAGTTTCTTTTAGACGTACGAATTTTGAATTTTACACGTTCGATCAATCCTCGAATCCGAGAATCAAAACAAAATAGCGAATATTGATATAGCCGCAGCCGTACGTACACATTAGAAAAAAAATGTGATTATGTTCATAATGTATATGTGTATTAAGACTTGAGAAGAATAATTGAAAATAGCCTTTAAATAAAATATTGTTCAAAACAAAATTAATATGTATTCATTTATTTGACATAATTTATATATCATTACAGTATATTAATTTCGGCGAAAGTATAAAATTCGGAAGTTTTTTTTTATGTATGCATTAATTGTGTATCAGCATTTGCTTGTTTTGAAAGAACGCATTAAAGATACACACGTGTTTAATAAATGAGTTACACAGTTTACTAATGAGTAAATACAATGATTATCGGGTGGAAATAAACTAAAAATATGTAATAATAATGTACCTAGAATCGGAGAAAAAATAAATAATTGAACAGTGTCAGCTACACGGAAATGTATTATTTCTAATATATTCCATATTTGTATACTTATTATTCACGTCAACATAATCGGGTAAACACGATTAATCTAATATTTTCTACGCAGATAAAATACTTTTTGTAATGCTTTCGCACTAACTAATAATCTACGTAGAATTATGTTTTTATTTGAGTTGTACGCGTTATTATGAAAAAGTATGAACTTTCTTAATAATACGATAATTTAATTGACCCAAAAAAATTATTACAGATAAATAAATTATTTTTATATTTATGACTCATGTAGGCATATTTATTAGATATGTAAGATAAGTGAGTATGCTGTATAGATGTTTGTCTATTAAAAACGCTTAAACAACTAGATGGATTCAAATGAAATTTGTTGTATATTTTTTATAAGCTAAAAAACATTAAAATTAATAGATTTACTATATACTAAACGGAGACATGAGCCTAAGTGAGGACAAAAAGAAAAGAAATCTACAAAAAACCTTGTATTTAAAGTAGAAATTAAAATGTGTGCGTTCGTACCCGAGCGTTTCTACGTTCGCGTAACAACAACGTCGGTATAATTGCAATCAAACTAGAATGCATGGTAATACTACTTCATAATTATGACAAATAATTTCTCAATATTTCATTTTTAGACCAACCGTTTATAGCTACTGATTAATGGTTTCAAACGCGCAAAGACCAAAAGCATGAACATGCTTTCTCACTGAATACTGTTATTGCGAAAATACTTCCTTTCTTACAATATTTTACTGTATGCACACTAATTACACTGTACTCTGTACGTACACTAATTCTGTAAAAATACATTGAACTATATAGGGACTCGAACTAGTGAATATCAGATCGATATTCCTCATGACATGTTTTACGTGAAAGCAAACAGACAGTTATGTATTTGTTGTATAATAAAAATATTATCTAAAATAAAAACATTGAAATTTTATTAATTTAATTACTCAAAGTGTAACAAACAAATGAACAGACATTCGTATTTATAATATTAATGCATCGTTAATTTTCTAATAAGAAGTTGTATTTGATCACATGTTACGTACTAACCAAACATGGTCGTAAGCGAATGTTGCAAACGTCATAAGACTAAGGCCTTAAACGAGTATTAATCGTAAGCATTTATTTGCCTTTGACTGACGAAGCTATAGACATTATATAGCATATTGATTCCTGATTGATACCGTATTATCGGTGATTCCTAAAAATCTTTATACCTCGCAATAAAATTTTCAAAACGGTCAACACCCACATTTTGAATCCTAATCTTATCTAATATTGTAAATCTTGAATGTTCCACTATCACGTTTTAACAATTTAATTACTAATTATGAAATTTTGCATACTCGTTGTCAGGGGTACAGATAAAGACAGAAGACATCTTTGATCCATAAAAAGTACTAGTCCTAAGAGATGACTGAAATAAACATTAACACGAGTGATACCGCGGGCAAAAACCACTCTTATAATAAACTTTTTTAAATTACTGGGTAGGAAATAGGTATATAGTCTACCTTAAGACAACCATTCATAGCGAATTATAGTTTTTTAGTTAGCTATTTCTAAAAAGAAGAATAATCGTAATAATAGAGTTAGACAGCTCGGTCTGGTATGTTTGTCAAACTCCACCATTCGGACTGGAATACAAAAATAAGAGGACTACTGTTTCAGGTTCAAATCTGTGGCCAAAACTTAACGGTCTGACCCGAAGTTTCATTCACCTAACGTGTTATCGTCTCCGGTCACATAGGCACTAATTATCAGATTAAATTATGGTCAGACGCTAATCTAAAAATAATATAGAAGTTGTATTGATTGACTGACGACTTGAAAAGTTTGTCTTAATCTCAAATTTCGTAAATAATAATCCTGTGTACAAGTGAACTTTCTCACTTCTAATAACTGTTTTTATTTGATTACTGAGGTATTTATAATATTTAAACAGACCCAATTTTTAATAAATTATACCTTATAATCTTGGTGGATATCTAAGTAAGCACTCTGATTTGGAAGGAAATTACTTTTAGAACATATTTATGGACTATAAATGTTTTAGGCATTCGTTGTAGCCATGTGCTTTTTTATATGCATAATAATGCAAGTAAGAAGGTAAGTAAGTAAACGAATAAAACTATTACAATGCGGGTTTCCCACAGAGATTAATAAATTTATAACAACTCGTACTTTGAGGAAAACTTTAGGAATTTTCAATGTATATTGTAGTTAACGATTACAAATTGAAGTAATAATTTCGAAGAATCACTAAGGGACGTACTCGAGAAAACAATGAGAAACAATTAATTTTATTATCCTTCGGAAATTAATAGACATCTCATTAAATATACCGAGCTTAGTCAAAGAATCACAAGTAACATAATGTTTTAAGTTGACACAGTTTATTTTTTTTTAATAAATTTCTATTTTGTAATTATTAACGTATAATTCAATTAATGAGACAACGTCGGTTATTAAATATGGAATAATACAAAGAGTTCAGGCAAATAATGCTTTTCCCATAAAGTTCGCGTGAATCTCGAGGGCGGGCGGAGGTTTTACTCAGCGATTAACAGGACGGTGGGGGCGTAGTATTATAAGCGCGGAGAAGTCCCGCGGCGCGCACTCATTCAAACACGCGGACTGCGATAGGTCGTGTCATCCGGTGGCGCCACGATCGCAGTCATTCCCGCCACGCGATTATTACACACATTTTCTTTGAAATTTCGTGCAATTGCAAAGAAAACAGTGAACACAGCGGGACAGTCGGTGACTTAACGAGTGCCTTGTGATTGTTGTTTCACATAATTGACTCAAATTTTACATCAATATTATTATCGTTTTGACACTTATAGGTCCGAGAACGTGATCGTACTAGTGAAACGTATATTACGTTTCAAGTAGTAAGGATTGCTTCGACAACCTTTTGGATAAATCTAATTGGTAAGTAAAATGTTGTAATAAAATTGTTGTATTTTGATAAAAATTGAATTAATTTCACTTTAATGTAACTTCCATTTAGTGTCATAATACATTCATAAGATAATTGAAATTTAATTCTGAATTAAAAAACAAATGTTTTATTGAATACAAAATTAACATTACTTCTTTATATGATTGAATGAAGATTTTCCTGTCTATTGTAATGCAGTAGACATAATGGAAAACTACGTGTAATTTACGATGACCTGAACCGAACAAAAAATTGACGCCAACTGCATGAGATGTCCCATTACATGAATATAAAACATAACGACATGATAATTTATACGTATACATATACAATACATATATAGATATAATCGTATATAACAGAAACTAGTATAATTTACTAGGAGCTATTTATCTATATTACTTGTTAATAATAGCGCTTCGAAGTATTAACAATAAAAAATAAGTAAGCAAATATTGTATGAACTAATTACACTTTAAGCTAAGGCTGCTCAACTTTTTATCAGTCGACTCAAACTGACGATTCAGATATTTTGACGAGTCACTGACGGTGACCTTTAAATAGTTACTTTTAAAACTTGTGCAATAAAAAAAACACTTACGAATGGCTTCCGTGGGCCAGTAAAAAATCGTCTGCAGGCCATCGTGTGACCCGTAGTCTAATGAAGCTGTCAGGCCAATAGCATAAGAAGTTGGAGAAACAAAAATATTGTGGCCCGCGGGCACATGGTTGGTTGAGCAGCCTTGATCTTAGTAATAATTTCAATCCGACAACAAATCATTACAGACTTAATGAAGTCTTTGTCACAAAGTTAGTCACTTTGGAGTTGTCGTAATTATTTACGATATACTAATTTGAAATCAAAGAACCTGCCTGTTATTTCACAAAACAATAAGCTTTATTTCCTTTGGTTTTATTGTTGGTAATAAATTATGAAAGGTAAAATAAAGTATAGGTGTGCATACCATACGTAACGTTATCAGATAATTTCAGCGGATAAGACGACATACGTTATCTTCTTGATAACGATAGATCTTCATGAACTCATTCTTCGTAAATTCCTTATGTTTTACATTTGGATTATTTAATAATGATTGTTTCTATTATATACGTGGAAATAAATATACGTATAAAATTATTTTGGACGTGCACGTTATAAATGTGTAATAACTTTGAATATATTTTATGTGTATGTAAAAACATAATGGCAAAAACGATTTGGCAATGTCTTATTATAAAAAGTACATTGATTGAACAAAATGAAATAAATTATAAGTTGATATAATCAAACAAGGTTTCTTACCAACTTAAATGTCGGTTTGTTAAAACTATTATCAACGTAAGCCGGGACTGTTTTAACATTTTTTATATTTGTCTTTAATGTATATTATTGTTATTAAAAATATTCCTACTATTGAACTTATTTACATGTTCACTACATTATAAATGAACTTCCATTATTAACTTAATATTTCAGCTTATTGTATATGCATCATAGACCTATAAGCGTGTTATAATTTGGAAAGATTAATTTTTATTTGACATATTTTTCTTGATTATCTTGGACTGACGTAGCTACTATGTATGCTATTCCAAAAATGTTTATTTTACCAAAACGGTTACTGTACTGCTGTTACATTCATGGATAATATATTTACCGTTCCTGTTTCTGCCTTATTATTTATTATAAAAAAGTATTTACTTTTATTATTATAATTATATATGCACAATAAAATAAAAAAGAAAAATGAATATTACCCTTTTAACACAATTCTATTATTACATTTAATAATGATTTCCACAATTCAAAAATTTTCGCTCTGTCTATAAATTATATGGGTTTATGCAACTGACTATTATGTATATATGCGTGTAAGCAGCTAAGTATATTTAAAATAATTTCAAGTAATACAAAATAAACCATCACTCCAATCCACAACGTAATACTATATCATTCAAATATATAATGGTTACCCCAACAATATTTCTCAGACGTTCAGGTTTCCTTACGATGTTTTCCTTAGACGACTGTCGGTTTGTATTCCTAATTTAATTCAGTAAACGTACGTATATTTCGAAAAATTCATTGTATCAACTAGAATTCTAACTTCCGAACAATAAATTTTAATACCAGGTATGCATTAAAATTATATTTTTGAGCTTTTTCTATACTACGTTTAAACAATTTATTTTAACATATTTGAAGTGTTTATTGCTTTATGTGACTTTTGAAGTTATACTTCTTTTAGCGCGTTAGGGAAAATGATAAGAGTAAATTTTTACGATGCGCGCGCACACCGTCACGAAAAACCGACACCCTGAAGTTAGCTATAGTCAACATTTTATTCAAAAATCTATGTATGTATTAAATACCTTGTTTTCTATTGTTAGTGTTGTTTTTTCTACAAACGTAGAATAAGGCGAAAGATAAAATTTTTGAAAAGATTTTTATCTTGTTACGCCAAAGAAGTATAACTTCTAACGCGTGTACATAAGTACAAACACACATTTTTTTTTAATTACATATATGTAACTGTGGATGAGTCATCAGAGAATCATATCATAGTTGCATTGCCGTCAAATAAAATCAGAAATGATTCAAATCGTATATTATTGGATTAACGATGTTATTGTAATTAGACATAAACTGCGTATTATAAACGCCGTAATTAATAATATTAACTTATAAATACATGATAATTTTAGATCGAATGGCTTCACTATACATAAACCGAATAAAATATTTTTTTAAAGTAAAGATTATGAGCGCGCTACTATAATTAGATAGATCTCAAGACAAATAAATGAATTATTATTCTATAAAAAAATACATTAATTTGTGAAGTTTAAATGAGGATGACTCAGTTTACCGGGTCTATGGACGTAGGTTCGAATCCATGTGACTAAGTCTGAGCTTTCAGCGAAGAAACACATCGTGATGAAACCATAGCATGGTGGTAGAGCTTTATCTAAGTTCGCTTGCCTAGCTACCACCCTGATGTTGAAAATTTGTCGCCAAGCACCTGTTGTTGTGTTCCGGCAGTTGCACTTGAGAGCCAGTCCTTCTCTAGGTTTAGCGTGTTCACTATCTTAGACCACATCGTCATTTAATAACAAATGAGATTGTGGTCAAATTCTAACACTTTTAAAATTTAAAAAAAAAGGCTCACTGCATATTTATCAACATTATATTAGAAATAACATTTAACAGGGCTAACTTCTCATGGCCTCAAGTATACATTTGACCATGTAAAATATTATTTAGTAGATTTGTCGGAATTTACAAATAAACATGAACCTTGGATATAAGTGAAGGTTGAATCGTTTTTGTAATCAATAACATAGGCTTTCGACATTTTTGAAAATACTCCATCCAACCAGTTCAACCTGATTTCTATTTATTATACATATATATATATATATATATATATATATATATATATATATAATTGCGAGGTCTGTACAAATCATTGTCAGTAAAGTTTATGAAGAATAGATATTTGCCGAATTGTGTCGTATTCGCGGCATCGCTTACGGTAATGTACATTTCGTAAATAAAATTCAGTTAACGCTACTCGCGACTAATTTAGCTTTTTATAGGTGAATTCATTTTTAAAATCGGTTAAATATTAAGTTTATTTATCCATTACAAAAGAATATCACGTTTATTCTCTTTCTAATATATGTGTATATATAGAGGTACCTATACTAATATGTAAAAAGAAAAAAATGTGCTTTTTATATATACCTAAATAATATTATAAATACGAATGTGGTTGTGTTTGTTTGTTACCCTTTCCCACCTAAACCACTCAACCGAACATCATGAAATTTTGCATACACTTTATTGAGGGTTCAGAAAAGGTCATAAGGTAACTTTCATCCAGAAAAAAGGAATGTTCCCTGGGGATATGTGAAAACTACATTCATGTGAGCGAAGTCGCGAGCAACAACTAGTACAACATAAAATAAGAACCTTGTTTATTGGTAATATACATTTTAGTTTGTGCTTTTTATATAGGACGTTCTGAATACAATATTCTATCTATATATTAAAAAAAACCTTTTGTTTTATATCAACGTTATTCTTACGCTTTTCCTTATTATTAAGGATGGTCTATAGTACACCAACCTGACTGTTAATGGGCCCGTTAGAAAAATGTCATCATTTATCAGTGTAAGAGAAAATTTTCAATCTATAATAATCGTTTTTCCTTATAATATTGTTTAAGGCTTGTTTTATTAGATTTTCGAATTATGAAATCGTTAAATTAAATATTCTTGTTGCGTCCTCAAAAGCCACTACGGCGAAAATTCGCTTCACAGGAGAATTAAAAAAAAAACTATTAACAAAAGTGAAAGAGTACATTAATGTATGTTTACTGTTTTAATATTTTTTAACTTAGCTAATTGCATGTATACAATATATAATACTCAGACACATATAAATAGATGTATCAAATTATATCCAACTGTTTTTATAGGTTATAAATTACAGTTGACTCTGATTATAAGAATTAATATATACGAGTATATGGTATTAGACAGTCAGAAACTAAGGAATAACTGTACAAAACTTCTTTACTGTAACAATTATAGGTATAAGTTAATAACTTTTATATGATAACCTAATGTTTTGTCCAAATTCAGTTAAACATTTACTTATGATTAATTTTCGCAATGTATAAACGTTAGACTGGGCCTACGTTTTAATTATGTTAATTTATTTTAACTATCTTACATCACTTACAATATTTATTCAATGAAATACGTTATAAAAGTCATGTTAACGCATAGTTCTATAAAACTTGATTTTTGAAGGTCCTTATTTCCAACCGACAAGTTTTGTTAATATCTATTCTTATTGTTTACTTATATAGGTTATAAAAGGAAACTGCCATAGTGTCTTATTTAGTTGTATCTGTGATTATTACTATTTTAAATGATTGTTTTTACTTTAGAATAAAGAGTTTAGCGGTATGTATAGTTTGAGATATGGTATAATAAATAATATATCAACGAAACGACCTGGACATTATTTTTATTTATTCGTGTCGTACACTAAATTTAGATTTTCGATATATTCCTTTCACTACACTGACAATTCCAGAAATTTTATTATATATTTAAATACAAATTTGAAATGAATATTTTTTATTCTCTTTGACACCCAATAAACAAAATAATTGTGATTATAAAGTTATTTGTTAAAAAAACATATACCTAACAGAATTAAATAATTATTAAATATAAGATATATAAGTATCGTTACTGGAATGGGTAATATTAAAAATGGTTATATCAAAAAAAGCATGAAAGTAGACACCAGTGACAAAGTATTTAACGAGTTATAGATTGGCGTAGTATGAGGCTGTCTTGTGGAGAGGTGACAGTCACGTAATTAGAAGTGATTTAGAAGACATTACATAGATATAGAAGCAGATAAAACCTGGAGAAGGTATGGATAGATTGTGTAAAAAATGTCGTTTTAAAAAAGTGTAAATACTGAAATGACAGCTTATAGAGGAAAGTGGAAGAGAAAATATATTGTAACGATTCTACTTAGACATAAGGGTGAAAAGAATTCACTATTATAACCTCTTACAATGCAAAATATTACGTATATTTTTTATGAAAACACACCTTAAATAACACATAATGTTTGTAACATGCAATCGGATAAGTTGGTAAATGTATGTATTAGTATTGGCCGCGGGGTTCCGGAAGTAGGAAGCTTTGTAAAGGCCGTTTCAATGCATAACGTCACTAGTAGCACCCGAGAGACCACAATAAGCGCTCATTGAGATGCGTCTTAGAGCCTCTGCTACAATACTCAACTGATTTCATCTGCAGTACACAGTACACTTATTTTAATTCAAAAATAAGCACTGTCTGTGCTAAGATCTTCTTTGAGTTGAACACTAGTGTAAATATAAACAAGCGTACATATCATATTACTTCTGTTAATTGGTAGTTATCATATAGCTTCCAATGTCTTTATTTGACTACGTCATGCGCCTCGAACATCAGTCTTTACCATCCATGAATGCACAAATATTTAATGTGTTAAAGGTCTCTCGCTGTACTCGCATCAGTCAAAAATTACTGCATGAATTTCGAATATTTTATTTTTCTTTTACTTTTTATATCCTTGGTCCTAATCTAGAAAACAATAATCACGGTAGTTTCATTTGATATAAAGTAATTAAAGTTTTAAGTAACTACGATATTTATGAACACTACGCGCGTTCATCGATGTATGTTGTCTTGCTATGGAGAAGTGAGGCAAGTGGTATGGAGGTTATGTTTTTTCCTCTATACACAAATTATATTGTTCAGAATAAATGACGCAGACGAAGTCGCGGATATCACATTGTAGTAAAATAAATCCCTACATAGGTGAAAAAATTTTTATACTAAAGAAATTTATGTCATTTCCCAAAAGCTCGTAAAACGTAGTTCTTTCGAATTTAAATAAAAGATACATATACAAAGTAAGCTCATTTACATAAAAATAATATATGGTTTATGTATATTTATATTCTGACTGCATATTCGGTTGGTGACTAGATTTCAAAAATTCTTTCTTATCACGTCTACTAAACGGTTCCTATATAAAATAAATCTAAACATATTTTATTTAAAAACACTTGCTTTGTCAAGTTTACTTGTTAAAAGCTAGGATTTTTATTTGTTGCTAAGTAACTGGAACTGTTTCTAAAAACAATCGTCAATTTAATATGATATTTTATTTTTTATTAACGTTTTTCGTCAGATATATTTAATATATATATGAATTAAATCATAAAGGTCAGCCGTAGTGCGCGCATTACGCAAAAACCACTGGATAGACTTTGATCAACTTTTTTTAGTTTTACTTCATACACACTTGTTTCTTATAAAAAGATGTATGACGATATCTTCATTTAATAAAAACTTATTAAAGTTTTAAGATATTACGATTTTTATAAACATTACGTGTTCAGCGACCTTTATGTTCTTGTCGTGGAAAAGTTGGACTAGCCTTGTGATGCGCACGCGCAGGAGAGGGAAAGTAAACGGATAATATTCTTTATTAAGAAATTTTGTAAGTAATGTATATTTTTGGTTTCTATTTTATCAGGTTTTTTTTTCCTCTGATTAAATAACAATCAATGCAGACGAAATCGCAGGTATACTAGTTAGTACTAAATATTTATATACCAATGTATAATTATTGTTCCGCATGTTGAACTGTCATATGCATCTACGTCCTGTCACATGCATTTGGCTGAATCTTGTCACAGTAGGCTTGAAAATAATTATGTTAATCAATTTGTTTAAGTATACAAATATTAATTGTTATATAATATTTTAGTTTTATTTTAGTTTAGCTTTTATGTTATTATAAAGTCATCGCTACTTCATACTTCAATGCATATAAAGGTGAAAAATCATTACAAGGATTTTCAATTGTGTTAAAGGCGTAACAAACAATTAATTTCCATCAGAAATTGCAATTTTCTGTAACAAGTGACATAAAAAAATTATGAAATCTGGAAAACAAAGTTACATTTAAAAATGCAAATTAAATCTTGTATACACTCAGTGTATATTAAAAAGTGGTATTATCTTGTGTTATTCAATACTTTTTAAGATTCAGAATAGTTTTATATAGAGTCTCTATAAATGAAAGATATGTATTTGATAAATTTTATCGCAGTGTCAACAAGACTTAATTTTACGAGCAACATTTTGTGTGTTCATACATTTTGTCGTGTTATCTTCACTTATTAGATCATTGTTAAAGGAAGGATAAGCAGTTATTGCTAACCGGCCACTTTACTTAATTCTATTTCCTGGAAATTATTATTTAACATTACTGTATTTTATATAATAGCCATACTAGCATAACTATTGCCAACAATAATTAATGTAGCTTGGTAATTTGGCAAATTATATTGTATATTATTTACTAGGTAAACACACTTGTAACCCTGACTTTGCTATATTAACAATAAAAATTTTGGAGTAAATAATCCATTATTTGTTTATTAATCATTTTCCAATTCAAAGTGCTCTTTGTGCTTTGGTTTAATCGATTACCAATTAACAGGTTGCAAAACATCTAGATAATTTTCGCTGTCAGAAATTGCAACCACTAGTTAAACGAGTAAGTCCTATTGAAAAAATGTTTGAGTAAATAAAGTTAGGTAAGAGATCTGAGTCCAATGTCACCGGTGAAACCTGGTCCGTCACCGCGAACCGATATGCTTCAGCGAGCGAAACATTGCTGACGACACTTCTATTTGGTTCGCGCTTTCTGTCTTGATTATAGTTTGGAGTGTTAAAGACGAGTTAAGGTTCTTTATCTCAAGTAGAAGTATAACTAGACTGAATTCCACGTTTAATTTATTATTACACAACAAAGAAAATAACAATTAATTTTCAAAATAACGTGTAACTGTGTATTATACTGTCTCATTGCAATTGTAAAACTTATACATTTTTTAATATCTTCAAGATATAAAAAAAACATGTTAACCATGTTAACGAAAAATAGTAGTAACATAGAAAAATAGTAGAACTACTGTTTTGCTACGGAAATAAGATTAGTGGTGATTTTCCCGTAGCCAAACCTTCTACAGGTTCCAATATGTATCAGGATCGTTTTTAATTAAGTTATTACTCAAATCAGATATTATTGCTATTTCCTGTAAATTATCCACAATTTTCTACCATACTCTATCACTATCCCCATCATCAGAAAATACATCAATAAAAAATATTAGTGACAATTTATCTTTTACAAAGATAAAACTGAACGTTGACACTACACATGGAGTAATGTAGGTCACCGTTCCACGTAAACTAGTAAAATATTGTGAACTCAATTTTTTTTATCGTTTTCAATACTATATTAATAGAAATAAATCATCAATCCGGTTTTGTACGCATTCACCTAATTTCTTATTTGATTAGCGTTTAGCTCAGCATATAGATACTTTGTTGAAATAGACGTTCTAAACTTTTAAATATTAATATAATTTATTGTAACTCGATTCAATAAATTATTGACTATTATTTATTTTTTGCTAAATAAAAACAAAGTTTAAGGTAAAAAAAAGCGTAAAAATTGAAGTTGAGTCATCATTTTGCAGCAATCAATACAGAAAGAAAAACATTGACAAATAATATATAACTACACAATGAATCATTGTGTGTTGCTAAACTCAATATGATTATGGAAGTTTTATTTATATCCTATAATAGGTTAAATGCGGTAACGAATTACATAAATTAAGTGAGATATATAAATGTTCAGATGATGATTCTTGCCTATGACTCACCAAGTACTGTGGCAAATAATATGACGTGTTTCTTAAACTCATATATACTAAAAAAAATATTTAATTTGTTTTTACTAATTTTATGTCATGTTATATTTTATATATTGTATTACTTATACTACTGTATAAGCAATATAATTTTATGCATCACTGTGTAGCTAGCATTACCATCACACCATGTACTATAGGTGAAGGTATAGGTAATAACGCTTTTATCTTTAGTAATTGAATGTATGTATGCACGTTAGTCCGGTGATGCTGTGAAGGCCCCTCAAGCTAACAGTGTATAGTATAGACAGTTCGAATAAAAATGAAAGTATGCATGCACCACAATGGTAAAAAGATTTATTTTGTTTTATTGAATAATTAGATAGAGTTTTATCAGTAGTAGTTTATCAAAACAAATATTTATGTGTCACTTTACATTCATTACACTATATGAATCTCTTGTTTTGTTGTTCTTAAATTGATCGATCTTTTTTTGTTTCAGATACTGTCTGCCCATGGTCTTTGAGCACAAACAAAATCAATGTATCATCAAAACATTATTAATCGCTTTGATTAACATTTACATAACACTGATCCAATAGTAATGATTATCAGTTTAGATATTAAATATTTTTAATAGAAATATATTATAAACCAATGAACATATCTGGAAAATCGATAGAAGCAACAGTAGGAATAATGGCGATAATTAACGTAAGGAGCAGTCTGAGGATAGTCTGGGCGGTTGTGGCGGCATTTGTTTTCCTGACAAGAAGCAGTGCTGCACCTACCTTCGGAGGACCCGATAAAGCTACGGTAAGTGAATCTTGGCTTATATGATATTAATATCAAACAAACTTTATTCAGTTCAGATCCTAAAAAAACACTTACAAACGTCATAATTGTTACCGTTTCGGAAAACAGCCCAGCCTTCGAGAAGAATCTGTAATAAACTCGATCTGGTTTATTTTTTCGTCGTACATATTTTAATAAAAAAAACATGATAGTTGTTACATGGTTTTTGGCGGATGTACAGAGAAGGATGTTATTTCCAGACATCACCAACGTTCACATATTGATCCATGCTGAATATGGTGCTTGAACTTAATATCCTGAAGTAATTTGCTCCACCGGCTTCATTAGCACCGTCTATATTAAAATGATGGGTAGAGATATTTGAAATGATTAAAGCTAGATTTTAATATATTATATTGTATTTAGTAATAAAACAATATCTTACAGAAAAATGGATACCTAAGAACTTTAGCATAAAGTAAGTCAATTATATTATAAGTAAAAATGTGACTTGTAATATAATTGAAAGAAATCCATTTTTGAGATTTTTCTCACACAGATTTTAGGTAAATATTAACGAATAATAATTTTTTGAATCGGCTAAGTAGATTATAGTACGTGGTGTTTTAAAAGAAAATAAAAAAATGTATGCGGTACCTTATAGCTACTGTATCGATTTTAACTTACTATTCATTTTGATAAAAACAAAGAATTTATTTTGCGAACAATATTTTGATATTTACGTAGAGTATGACCTTAAACGTAACGAAAGCTTATTACACGATTAACAGCAGATACTGCCAAATCTTATCATGGCATCGATACCCACAGTTGACAACATTTATCAATACTAAATTCATCCGATACGCGCTGCTACTATATATATATATATACTCGTACCTATTATATTATATACTATTTATATTATATTAATAACATTGCTTTCTATTACTCTAAATCCATAATCACCCCAATCCTACTCAGTAATCTTGACTGCTCAGAACGTTTACGTTGACATTAATAATGTAGTTCCATTCCATAACCTATAGATGACTCATATCGCAAAAGAATCCCTTTAGGAAAGGAATAAAAGTATTGTTACAATAATTTTATATTTTATTAATTTTGTTCTTACACATAATTTGATCATAGTGTAATAACAGAACAAAACATAAAATTAAGACTCTCGTATCGAACAGTTCCGTTTATATTATCATAATAATTTACTTATCTCTTTAATCGGATACAAATTCTTTACGCGCGTAGTAATTTAAGTGCTGAGTCAGATGATTCTGAGAAACACTCACAAGCGCTTCCGGATTATATCAATTCCGTGTGTTCCCCTACTATTAGACTCACAGCTGTAGGTAATTGTAGTATAGTATCCATTCATAAAATAAGGTTATCCAACTAAGATAAGTGGTATGCTTTTCGCAATGATTCGATACCTGAGTGTTTGTACACTCTTATAGTTTGCTTAAGCAATGACTCAGTCGTACACTAATGAACGTGTTATTTTATAGCTTGGGTATATACATAATATATGCGGTAGAATTATTAGTTTTAGTGATTTTCAATGGGCGTTACGTCATTTATTTATCAAGTATTTTGGAATACGAGAACTAGGTTTATGAATGAATCAGTGAATATGTTAAGATTGTTAAAACCGTTTTATTGGGTACAGGATTTCGCAAAGTAGGATTATAGCTTTTCGCTTGTATATAGATAATAAAGAATTAGATTAAAATTAATAATGTCAGCATTGATTTTAAATATGTTTTTATTTTGTACTAGCAGTGGCCCGTGACTTTTGTACGTTTGTATTTTTATAAAGGATTATATTTGCGTAAGACGCGATTTTTTTTCTAAAATACTAAAGTCTAAGCTACTTCTTATAACATGAACTATTCAAAGTCTCGTTAAAATTGGTCCAACCGTTGCAGAAATTATCCAGAACAAACAGACAGACTAGCCAAACAGACGAGTCAAGATAAGAATACTCACTCAACGATCGGTTATTTTTTTACTGGTTTTGCAGTCGGATGCTCTATTTTCCTTTATTAATAATGCTACTTGTAACCTTATCATGTTATTATTTAATAACTTGCACTCGGGAATCGAATCTTAGGAACCAAGCGCAGCGTAATGTTCCATATGCCGAACTCTACTGGCCAGTAGTAATTTGCGACAAGTCTTTGTTTGTTTTACGATATGCTCCTGCAGTAAAACTGCGGAAATACATTGTGAACAGAGGTATCTTTTTGTCCTTTCGGACGAAGATAAAAACTTACATATTAATATTCAGACGATAATGTTAATCTCGTATTCATTGAGTGCAAAGTGTTGAAACATGGCGTATCTTCTTTAACTTCGTATTTAAATTGCTATCAACAAGCATTCATAAGAAATCCACTATAGTATATAACTACTCCCATTCCGCATCATTCGTGAGTCATCGCGTACGTGTCGAGTGTACATGCTATATTGTATGGGTTTATTGTCTTCTTGGGGTTCAAGAGGAAACGTATAAAATCTTGACGTTTCTTGGAAGCCTGCGTATGATTGTATGACTCATATAACAAGTTGCCGAGCTCCTGCAAGTTCTAGGTCATAGGGCACCGACCATCGTAACGCAAACAAGAAACTGTGTCATTGCTAATAGTTGTAAAATATGTATTACAATTTACAAGCGATCATTACTTATATAATTTGCTAGGAAATTAGTCATATTTAATAGGTATTACACATTAATGTATACAAATACAATTTCTCACTAAATATTAAAACAAACAATTTTATGATTTGTTCATAACTTGTTATATTTATGCTGCTAGATATATTACGATAGTTGTACTAAATTTATAAGAGTGAAAAATGAAAATAAGAATTAGGAAAATTAATTTATTGCTGAAAAATATCATTATTAAGGAATATTCTTTAAGGAAAATATTTTATTTAATTTTTACCTATATTATTACTTAAAAAAAAAACAAATAAAATACAATGTATTCGAAACACGCAATACATGTAAAATAAACCTTCATATACTCGTATATATATTTTTTTAAACTTTATAAAACTTGTATATATATATACGTGCAATTAAAAGTTTTTGACTCAATATTGCACTTCGGGAAGTCTAAGTACTATATAACTGAGTTTATCAACTATCAACAATTTAATTTTACATACATAAATTAGCCGTCTCCATGCAAATTATAGATTAATTTATAAAATAAAGCCAAGGTGAAACCATGTTCTATTGACCGTAAGTTGTGTCGATGTCACGAACCTTCACATCGTCTAATGATATTACAAAAAAAACTGTTATAATGTAAGGTTAACTATAGTTTCAATCGTTTAGACACATGGGAATTGAAAATACAGGTATTCCAATAACATAACACGTAATTTACATTTGAGTTACTTTATATAAAAATGTCAATAACATTTAAAATGGATAATAAAGTAAATGCAATGTAATAATTAATAACATGTGATATAAGTTGATACCATTTTTGACACATTATGTAATCCTTTATTCACAGACACGAAAAATGTAATTTTATGAAGAAATTTTGATTGTGGGTACAAATAATAATAAAAATATAATTTATACCGATATTATTTTGAAGAAATAGTGCAATTATTGTTATGTTTAATAGAATTATATATCAATTACAGTTACTATATTAAAAGCAATTTCTATTATAAAAGGAAAAGTAGAATTACCTACAAGTATTCAATAGCCCGGGCATGTCAATTACATTACAAATAACAGATAAGAAAAGTTACAAATTAAATAGCCTCTTGACAAAGTATAAATCAGGCTGTATTGTAAAGAAACAGAACTTAGTATTGAAATGCAGAAACCGTTACTAGGATACGCTTCAATGCAGCCGAATCTATGCGTATTGTAGTAGACAGTCACGAAATCACATTTTATCGAACAATACGCATCTATAGGTATTTTACAGTATTCTATATTGTAACAGTTACATACAGTCACAGTGAACGAAATCCGATGGAAATTATACATTTGTTATACACTGTCACGGGCAAGGCATTTCCTGTCATTTTAAACAGGTTCTGTTATGATAAACGTGCCCTGACGTGTATGGGAGGTCATTCTCCTGCAATGTTCAGAACAATAGCCACGCCAGAGTGCGTTATTTTTAAGCGATATTTTTTTTTGTTTTCGTCAAGTGTACCTAAATCGTTTAATGCGATTTAAAAATTCGACGCGTGTCCCTATCCTTCGAGCAGTTGTATCTCGTAAATTTTGTTCTATTTAAAGGAACAATGAACTCGCGGAATTCAATCCTGTACGTATTCAAATGTCTCCCAAATGTGGCTAATAATTAAAATATTTAAGTGAGTCGTGCGTAGCATTAGTGTGCGTACGTTTCCTCAATAATACAGAAAGACATAAGAGATATGTATAACGTCATAATTAATTGCAGTTTACGTTTTATATACATTTATGTACTTCCATAATGTCCCTATATGTGAGAACATTACGCAAGTTAATACATAAGCGTGGGCGAGGCGTAAGCCACCTTGTTTTGCATTTCGGGAAACACGTATCTCGCTATCTTTTTATCGCATTAGATGCTGCCGGTTGTCGTATGGTCGTGTAGATGGACGTGATGAAAAACAAAATACTTTTAGTGCAATGCTACCGTCTGACAAGTTTTTTAACCCTACTCACGATTCACGATCCTGAGAAATGATTTTTTTTTTGGTTCGCCGAAAATTGTCACAAACACCAGAACATACTGTTATTCGGCCAACGTCTTATGTTTGAAAGGCGCTTGGTATAATAACAGCGAATTATTAAAAGTCATTTGTTACTTCACAGGTAACGGAAGTTGATGTCATAAAATGGTGACAAAGTTTGTGTTTATATTTAAAGAATAGTCTGTAGACCCGACATCGGTAAAAACAAAAAAGCGACCTCGTCACCTACTTTACATATAATTTCAACGAGCTTACTCACGTTTACGGTTATTAACGGATTTCGAACATGAAGTTCTGAAAAGTAAATGCTTTAGGAAATTATTAATATTATATGCAAATAAGAAAAAAAAACCACTGCGTTTCTTCCTTTCTTTGCTATGTTGGAATAGTGATAAAATTGGCAAATAAGACTCGGAGTTTTTCACGACAGAAAGCAAGGTGCTAGTGGTGGCTTACGATATCATTATTGGAGAGGGCAGTGTTCTGTGCGCATGCTCGTCACGAACGCAGGAAGCGCTCAGCGACCTTCAGCACGCGCGCCACGGTCTCGCGTCTCTGCATATCAGTACTGCTTATTGTTCACATCATCACTGTGGTGATTTTATAGTTAGTAGTCGCCCTTATAATGGTCATTCTCATTTTACATTGTATAGTTACGTTATTTTATTATTCATAGTACATATCAATCTCCTATTTAATCAAGGGTATGAATATTCGTGACGATATAGAACAGTTATTTTGAACCGTCCATGGTTCAGTTGTTGTCGTGTTTTGCAGGATTAGATGAGTCCAAGAATGTACTTAGTATCAATGAATGCGGTGATAAAATTATCGAGGTAGATTATTTGTGATTATTTCTTTGTAATATGTCCACTGATGGATATAAGACACTCTTATTTAGATAATGAGAATAATGTTTCTTTATACTTTATAGGTTAACATTTGACCAAAATCTCATGTAATGTTAGATGATTATATAGTTTAAAATGGTAATCACGTTAAACCTAAAGGGAGACCGGCTCTCAAATGCAACTGCCGGAATACACCAACAGGTGCTTGGCGACAGATTTTCAACTTGAGAGTGGTAGCTAGCCAGAAGGACTTACAAAAAGACCTACCACCAGGCTATGGTTTCATCACGATGTTTTCCGTCACCGAAAACTCCGACTCAGTTGCTAGGATTCAAACCTACGGTCCTTCGACGTTGTGTCCGAACACGCTATCAACTAAGCCGTCATCGCTTCAATCAATCCCTTCATTACGATAACGAGTAAAAATTCAAAAAATTGGATCAATGCGCTTAGTATAATATTAATATAGACTTTGTCAGTATGGTCATAATAATTTTATAAATTACTAGTTTCTGCTAGCGGCGTCACGTGTCTTTTTTTCTACATCTGGCAACGTGTGTGCAAAATTTCATAATGATCGGTTTGTAAATCTCTTTCGCATTTATAATATTAGTTAAAATTATTGTTCCGAGTATAAATATTTCTAGCAAAAAATACCAATGTTTCATTTATATAAATCATAATTATGGTAGATTGAAAGGAATTACGTTAATAACACCACAAGATTCTTTGGCATATTATAATGCGTAAGTTAAGTCAGTTGAGTTGGTACACGTGTGTCACGGATGATTGGCAAGCAATCAACAGGTCTGCGCCTTATTATCAAGCAAAGACGAGACAATGTGTTTGATTACACGTGACAAACGTGATACTAAAAAAAGGCTTATTCACTTTATAGTACTGATTAAAAACATTTTCTATAACATTTCATTATGAAAAAATTGTGGTTCACACGCGATAGATTCTATTCAACCCTTTTGACAATTGCAACATAATTGAAAGTAATGAAGGGGATAATTATTATGTCCGCGAGTCGTTTAATCAACATTGCTCGAGAAACAAAATGGAGTATATTAACTGTTCCATCTAAATACTTAATCATACACTAATTTATCATCACGACTTGCTCAAAAGTAATTTCTTAAAACTGATTTCTTGGATCTAAGTAGAAGTTAAACAGTAGGTTTATTTCTTGATCTACAGCATCTAGCAATTTTTTATATCTAAGAAATCAAACAAAGGATTATATACATATAAATTATTAATAAATAAGGAAAGCATAATCGATTCTACATAATAACTAGCTGATTCGTGCTCGCTTTGTTCAGCATTACAAGATGAGAATAGGTCAAAGGAATCCAAAAAAGAAGTTGCTAGCGTGTTCGGACACAGCGTCGGAGAACGTAGGTTCAAATCCTAGCAAGTGAGTCGGAGCTTTCGATGAAGGAAAACATCGTGATGAAATCATAGCATGGTGGTAGGGTTTTTTCTAAGTCCGCCTGGCTAGCTACACCACCCTCAAGGTGAAAATTTGTCGCCCAGCACCTATTGGTGTGTTCCGGCAGTTGTACTTTAGGGCCAGTCTTCCTCTAGGTTTAACGTGACTACCATTTTAGAGCACATCATCATTTAAATAGAAGATGAGATTGTGGTCAAACATTAATCTATAAAGTATAAAAAAACATTATTCTCATTATCTAAATAAGAGTGTCTTATGTCCATCAGTGGACATATTACAAATAAATAATCACAAATAACCTACCTCGATAATTTTATCACCGCATTCATTCATACTAAGTACATTCTAGGACTCATCTAATCCTGCAAAACACAACAACAACTGAACCATCGTCGGTTCAAAATAATTGTTCTATATCGTCACGAATATTCATACCCTTGATTAAATAGGAGATTGATATGTACTGTGAATAATAAAATAACGCTAACCTATAAAGTATAAAAAAAACCTTCTACAAAAAAATCTGCATCGAATGGTCATAGTCCTGTGCCGATATGTTCAGTATTTTCAGGTGATTGATCCTCAAAAAAACTGTATTTTTTTACATATACACATGTCTTAAGAGACAAAATATAGTACAAAATGAAGACGAAAAACAAATTAAACATGTTATAAGTTATTTGCACATTAAAAAGTTATCCATTTATATACATAATAAAGTTAGTTTACTTAAAATTGCAACATTTCGTTCAATAAGTAAGTGTAAATATATATATAGATATATAGATACTGTATATGTCTTCCAAAATATTGTATATCATCAACTTCTTCTCCCACCTAAGTTGAGTCGGTGCAACATGTTTGTCATATTGTAATGTATGATTTGGCTTAATTTTTACTATTGACCGCCTACGTAATAATATCAACCCTCCTTAGGAGTTATCGTGTAGTATCACTCTGGGGATTTCTTCTTGCGAATCTGATTCAGGAGGTTTACTGGCATTTCTTTTCCTATTCTTGTCCATTTTCGCCATTATCGTAAAAAAAATTACATTTTAAAGCCAAATATAAGTCCTTTTTTCAATTGTACATTAATTTGTAAATTTTATAAAACAATCTAATTTTTATCTTCTAAAATATTACGCAATAGGTAATACTGTGTATAGTAATATATAGCCATATTATTTACATAAACTATTGCACTTACGGACAAACAAACATGTTGATGACCATTATATAACTGATCATGGGCATTAAATATTCATATTATATTGTTTGTTATTGAAGTAATTTATGTTCATGATGTAGTTTTTTTTTTATATTTCAATGCACGGTTCATTCTTTGTTTATGTCGGTGTAAAGACGTCGTTGAAATTATACACGTTCTTGTGTTCCTTGTGTACATTTATGATCTTTTAAATACGGTGACAGTGCGACGACAATGCTATCTAATCGACGTAAAAAAACTAAACGATTTCCATAATAAGTATATGCGTGTAGATACACGTGTCAAGGAAAAATAAAGAGATTAATAGAAATAAATCAATATGTGAATCAACTGGTTACGGGCTCAAAAGATGTTTATTAACAGTTCCTGAAATATTTCCTTGAATGTCTAATTATTGTGTCAAATAGTTTCTTTTTAAATATATCATGAACATTTTTAACACATAGATGAAATAATAATAAAATACTTTATTGCACTCCATTAAAATATACATATTCAACAACTATTAACATTATAAGTGTAAACTTACACGGGATAATGGCTCAGAGCGATTTGTTCCAATCAAAATTTTGTTTATTTTTTTTTTTGGTATATAGAAATGCACACAAAAAATAAAGACTACAGATAAATCAAACGAAAAATGTGCAATACAAAATTAATAAAGAATAAATAAAAGCAACTTAATCAAAATATCAATTTTGGAAAAGTATATTTTTTCATTTATTAATAAGTACAAATTTTTTACAATATCTTACAATAATTTTACTCTCAAAATAAATGCGACCCTACAAAGTTCTGCGCATTTTTCTGCCACGTTACATGAATATTAAAAAGCAAATTAAAATTTCATGTGCGCAATACGAACATGTATCAATGTTGTAAATAGTGTAATAAATAACTATTACCTCTGATCTAATTACGTTATACATATAAACGATACAAAATAATGGAGTCCACGAGTTCTCAGACTCAACCCTCAAGCATGTACCTGTGTATTGTACCCAGAACGTGTCAATAAGTGCATATATAATTTGTGTATCATATGCAATTGCGTGATACTAAGTCTGTATGCTTTAATTTAATTTAATTCATCATTAAATAACATACAGTGCTTTGTAAACATCAATTGACATGTGTCAGTGATTACCTACAGATCTTTATATTATTACCAAACTATTCGACGTTTTTTTTTTATTTTTTTACATATAAACACCGGTATATTGTATCAATGGATATAAACAAATTATAAGTTGCAGTACATGTCATACTAATACGATTTAGCAGGTTAAATGATTTGATGAGATTTATACAACCTAGCAATAGCAGTCGTAAAACATTCCAGAAAATGTTTGCTTTGATGTGGTACATACAATTTCACGGATGTCAGAATCCAGTCGAGTGTGAGTATGACACCCCAAAAGTATACCTTGAAGGTATACTTTAAAATTAAAGCGATTGATCCGGCAACGTGAATCGTTACAGTGAACTACGAATCGACAAAAGTATATACTTTCTGAGAAGAATATTAAGTATAAAATAACAAGGTCCACCATACGAGACCATATAGAGTTTGTCAGTTTTAGATGCATAACAGTAATTGTTGATGCGATGTAAGCAACTCTGATAAGAAACCGCACTTGCGCCGCGTGGGCGTCGCATTGGACATTAGCTTTGTAATAAGCTTTTTGAAACGATTATTTATCGCACACATACCAATTCCAATGAAGATACTGCATTTCTTAATAATTTACTATGCGATTTATGATCCTGCACAAAAAAATGCTAACGTTTCAAAACATTCCATCATCGTAGCGTATAACGCACTCGTAAATATTCAAGACGTCTTGCAAAGGTTGAGGCACGCTGATAATATAGTAAACTCCTTTACTTATGCAAAATATCCAACACATTTTAAGTATAGCTAAAGTTTCATAAACATATTTGGCTGCTCCCCATTTGGTCTTCCTGATATATAACACTTATCATACGATCAGATGCATTTTTAAATAATTAGTCACCGTAGTCACCCGAATCATAGACGAGGAAATATTTATGAATATTTGCACGTGTTGCAGAAGTTCTTAGTATCAGAAACAGATCGGGATCAACGTTGAAATACTTCCTAGAACAAAGTTTGTGTTGCAATTGACATGAATCAAATCGTACCTGTAAATCTTCTTACACATTCCTATTAAATTATTTGTCTCTTAATAACAGACATTCATTATGAAGGCTTATTGTTCATTATTCATCAGTACAAAAATTACAAAAAATTTGTACACGTTACTATTTGATTTTTATTTTTGTTTATAATTATAAATTTTTTAAATACTTTTAGCTCCATTTTCAAGTTCTCTCTGTTCGTAAGTTTTAGTCTTCATAATTAACTTTAAGAGTTAATTTAACATATATTACATAGATTTTGTCTAATTTAACAACTGATAACAAAATCATCCTATATTTTATGAATTTCTCTTATGTACCTAAATATACAATTACTTCCTCTCATAACTTGTGTAACAACGTAGTAAATCAGAGCTTCTTTGTTAATATTGTTCCCATTATTACATAAACAAGCCAAAGGGCAGTTACGATTTCCACGTAAATCATAGCCAATGTCAGTTATACAGCAAAACCAAGAGTAAAATCTACGCGCTATGCAATTACGAACATTGTGGTTGTTATGACTAGCAAAGATTAATAGAGAAACTTAGTCGGAAAACCCTTAATCAACGGAATCATATCTGTCACCTGAATGTGTATTAGTTTCTGACTTACGTCGCTATCTTTATGACAAGAAAATAAATTATCTACGTACAAATAGACAGAGACAGAACAATTCAGTACATTTTCGTCCGCTTTTTCTCAACCGATTTCTTTGTATTTATTTAGTGAAAATTGAAGATTTTTGGGTGTTACGAAAAAAAATGAAATGAAAATAGTCGTTTTATTCATACCATCGAATAGTCGCAGCCTTTATTTCTAAATGTCTATACGTCATACTTCACGCTCCTTACGTTTGCTTACATTTGTACAATACAGATAATAATATTTATATATCAACACGCGAAGATAAAGTTTGTACCTACTCCTTATTATGGTGAAATTTCAACCATTGATCATTATTATATGATATGCATTTAATTCTCTTTTTGTATTATGAATTAAATTTTCATTATGATTCAAACATTCTTTATATATAAATAAAATTGATCTATAATTTGCTTCTTCGAACTAATCTTCCAAACGGTTGCATCGTTTTCGATGAGCCTTGTATAGGCTGATTTTATTTCTGAATATACAGTTCAAATCTGAGCTATCTTATTACGCTTATAAAAAAGTTAGCTTCCAATTAATCTCAACAAAAAATATAGTAACTAACTATAAAAATAAGATCGCAAGAACAATCTCCTTAAGTAATTCCGTATACTTACATTGCGTTAACTACTCCTTAAAATTTAACACACATAGTACATATTTTAAATAGAATTATTCAGTATGATTTACATAATCGACACAAACTAAATTATACTCAAAACATTGTGCAATGTTACACATCCCTATCTATTAAATGCCCGCATGGCTTACATTTGCAATCACTCAACCTTTAAACACTCAGTTTCAAAAGTTAGCTTCGGTTACTGGAGTTCTATCCTTAGTTTAATATATTATATTGGATATTGAGTGCGTTGGTTTGTTATGTTTCACGTCTTAGCTATTCAACTTACGCCTTAGCTTTATTTTCAAATATAAATTCATGCGAGCAAAGCCGTGAGCAATAGCTAGCTGTTCATGTATGTTGAAGTTTTTGCTTTATTTTTTATCTCATTTATATTACATTCAAATTATATTGACAGTGACAAATTCATTCAAGCAAATAAATCATGAGAAAAGATATAAGATATCTTTGTTTTTTTTTATGGTTAAATGAAATATTAATTTGAATATTCTAATAGAAAATAAAACCCAATTGAAAAAAATCTATTACAAAAAATCACCAGTATTTCTTTGACCGTAATTAGATTAGATATCCTAATCACTAAACATTTCCTAGTCGATTTTGAGGAGCTCACTGGTTTAACTGCAAGGTATTTATTTAATCTTATAATATTAAAATTATCTATGAAATGAAAACACCTTGAAAATATCCCATTTGCAACAAAAAAAAAAAGAATTTACCACCAAATCGGTTTACAAATGACGAAGTTCTGAGGTAACAAACATAAAACACACCTGAGAGAGAGAAAGAGAGCTGAGAAAGTCTTCCTTTTTAAAGTCAGTAAAAAAGGCATTTTTCGAAAATGTTTAAATCATCAGCACTTCGTTGGATAACGTGGAATTAAGGTTGTCGTGTCCGATAAAGAAACAATTGCCAACTGGTATTAATAATCAATTATATGTTATTAAAAAAAACTAGTATGAAATATCAACAACATCTATATCAAATGTATATATTTACGCTATTACCTGTATCACTACATATTATAAAATAAAATCATCCGCCGCGTCTATTTATCTGTCTGTATGCTTACGATAAACTCAAAAAATACTGAATGGATTGTAATGTGATCACCAATAGATAGAGTAATTTATAAGGAAGGGTATATAATTTGTCCAAGTTTTGTGTAAATTGATTGAAATATAATGATAATTATTGAAAAGATCGGAAAAGTAAAGCCACCCGGAAGCTTTCGTCGAAAATGCTGCCTAATCCCTAGCTATAGTAAAATAATGCATAGTGAGATATTCCTCTTTTGTAGATCTACAAAAAAGTATGAGATGGTATATACCTATCTTTTAAGGATAGCTTACTATACCCACCTATCTACTAAAAATGGTCACATATAATGAGGTAATTGGAAGGCTACTTAGACGGATACAGTACTTATCAAATTAAATAATTAGTTACTTTAAGCATTTCATGCACATAAGTATATATTTTTTATTATCAGGGTAGGACAACGTCCGTCGGGCTTGCTAGTACTATATAAATAAGCATTTAGAAGACTGATGACAATTTAAATGAAAAAAATTAGTCGTGGTCATGAAATAACAGTTTTCTTAAACTTTAATGACATTCGTTCCATTGTTTAGGTATATCATTGATGAGTTATACACAACTAAGTATTATAAAATAAACATACATTTAAATGATATTTATTTATGAGTCAGCCCTAATGGCCGTGAAAATGATGACTAAATAGTTCAGTGACTGCACCTGTATGTTTGGTTACAAAAATGTTACTACGATATTTGTTACATACGATAAGGTTATACAGGAACTGATTCAAGCATTACGAACTGAGTAAACAGAAGTTGGGACCACATGAAACTATTTCTTTGTTTTAGTCACTTACCATCATATTTTTAAAATTCTACTGTTTGTAAGTTGGTTTTGAAGTTTAACCACAATCTCACGTGATGTTAAATGACGATGCGGTCCACAATGGTAAACATACTAAACCTAGAACGGGAAGTGCTGCCTCTCAAGTGCATCTGCCGAAACACAGCTGTACATGGTTGGCATCGGACTTTCAACTTGAGGGTGGTAGCTATCAGGGCAAGCTTAGAAAAAGCCCTACTGCCGTGATTTGGTTTCATCGCGATGTTCTCATTCACAGAAAGCTTCCAGCATATTCGCAAAGATTTTCAAACCTAAGCTGTATTACTGTACGACTATAAACAAAAAAATGTGTAGTTTTATGGTTTTATGAAACCACGATATAAGTGAAACTTTTGTATTAAGCTATGGTCGCCGCCATATTAGCCTTGGTTGTTCTACTGAGCGCCTTTCACTTTACCCATACGACGTGGCCGGCTGTAATGCGACATGCGATAGATGGACGAAGGCTGTAATGCGACATGTGATAGATCAGTGACAAAAATTGAGGCGATGTAAAAAAGCGATGATGGCTCAGTTGGTAGTGTGTACGGACACAGTGTCGAAGGACATAGGTTCGAATCCTAGCAACTGATTCGGAGCTTTCGATGAAGGAAAAATCGTGATAAAACCATAGTATGGTGGTAGGACTTTTTCTAAGTCCGCTTGGCTAACTACCATCCTCAAGTTCAAAATCTGTTACCAAGCACCAATTGGTGTGTTCCGGCAGCTGCACTTGAGAGCCAGTCTCCCTTAAAGTTTAGCGTGACTACCATTTTAGACCACATCATTATTTAACATCAGATAGGATTGTGATCAAACGCTAACCTATAAAGTATAAAAAAAAAAAAAACAAAAATAAAATGTCACTTTAAAAAACTAAGATCTAAGCCACCTAAACCATGATTCTCTCCAAATTTACTAGAAGTGTCCAAATCCGGATTACATTGGAAATTATTCGCTTACTGAGCTTTTAATACAAACAACCTTAGTTACTACGTACTAAACTTATCCGAATTATAAATATTACAAAGAGGAATTCAGAAGAAACTTAATAGTTACAGTAAGCATTCGAAAGGGTGGGTCGTTCACACCTTGAGTACCTTAGTAAGCTTTAGGTATTTGAAGCTGTTGACCGCCACACCGCGCAGGCGCGCCACGTCGTTTAACAATGCTGTGACTCAATGGATAGCGCTCGTGTTCAGATATTTTGATTCACGTTTTGTGCTATGTACATATATTTTTATAATTGCCGTTAATCGAAGCCGTTATTTCTAGCTACAGTAACATTTCTATTGAACAAGTGGACTCACTTTTAGTTCAGTGTACACAATTGATTAGTGACATACTTTCTATGTATTGTAATGTAAATAAGATCTGTACAAAAGTCGTACTGGTTTTGGAGCGTTAGCGGATTTTTATTACTTTTTGTTTGTACTTTTCATTATTTTCACTAAATATTTATTGGCCTTACAAGATTAAAAAGAAAATAACAAGTATATGATGCGTTTCTATTAATTAACACTGTACATAATAAAAATCTTATAGCTAAGTAGGTTTGAATATCAGCGCGGTGTATGTTAGAACGAAGTATTTGCGACTGTGTAAGCTCCGATTTGCGCGAACAGATTCTGACAGACACCCGTTATTCAAGGGGTCACACTGCCCCCAATACGTTTTACGCATTCTTATTTATATGGCACCATAATTCGATGCCCAATTTTCACATATTCCGTTTTTGTCGATTTTTTCTTACGCGCTAATTTAACGTTCTATAATTACCTCATCTGCACCTTGTAATTTTCCACGGTTGTTGGAGAGGGATTGTTCTGTGTACTTCGAGACAACTACTTGATTTTGAAGAATTTTTACCTGTAAAAATAAGAAATACATGGATTTATGCAAATAATTACAATACAGCTTCTTACATTTACCTTTAGCTCATGGTGTCTTTGTTATATTTTCAAGAGATGATTTTAAAATAAATTACTTTCGATTATTATTTTTTTATTAGATATGAGGCGTGATCTTACGTCTTCGTATTTACCTATGTTGGCCACATTCTATGTTATATCAATGTTTTTTTTTTTATCTTAATTATAACGAAAAATATGATTTTGAATTGAACAAAAATATAAATCATGGTATTTAAATGTATACAGAAAGCTCAGATAAAATTACAAAGTTATTTATTCCATACAACTATTGAATTTATGTAATATATAAGACATTATTTATATTATTGTAGCGTATCAACAAACAATGGTCCTGTACGACTAATGTCAACGTCCGAGCCGCGAACACTACTCGATCACGCCCAAAATCGGAACGATTCTCTTTATTAGTCATTGACTGTGTGCAAATTTTGTATTCGTACTGTATGTGTGCATTTAAAATCAGTAAAAACGTGGTTATCTTGCATTTACATATACATTAAGGTAGGTGGGCTGCGTCGCAAGTTATTTGAACGCGAAATATTAAATGTCACCTATGTGCTAATTTTACAAGAGCAGTCTGTCAGAGACAGGTAGACATTGTTTGTTGTACAGAATATAATTCGTTAATCAAATACAATAACAATAAAAAATGACAATAAACGTTTGTTTTTCACTTAACATTAATATTTTAGAGACAATAGTAAACATGGGTGTAAGGGTATTGACTGCGATGGGTTTAGCAGTCACATTGTTTGGATTCCCCGGAGGTAGAAACAAAGAGCGCCGTGTGGAACGGCCGGCCACAGGTTCGTTCGGTACCAGTTAGAGATATGTGTAAGCGCGCATTATCATTCAACACACGCTGGCTGCCGCTGCCACCATTCAAGGTCGCATATCTTCGTCTCCCATGCGTACTGTGATATTACGCATCCCTCTATCCATAAACAACCAAGTAATCATTGTAATTTTTCTTAAATCTCTAACTCACTATTAATGATAATTCTGTACATTTCTAATAATAATAATACCTGTCATAAAAACAACGATTTATGCATTTACTTACTCCAAATGATTACGTAGACATGTTATATTTCAAGTTAATCCTTATCAAACGCGTTGACAATAAACAATGGGTGGGTAACCTTGCAATGATGACGCGAGATAATGACATTAATACAAAAATAGCGATAAAGTAGATCTCTGTATATTAGTAGTTTTTTATCAACGTACATCTTAGTATGTTCTGACAAACATAAGGTTTTAGTCTAGCCTGTCATAGATCCTGCTGTTAGGTAAAGAATTATCCGTAACGACAGTATACAACAAGAGTGAAGGTTGAGTCATGTATGCACAAATATTATATACTAATTTATTTTATTTTATTTGTAACTACATTATAAATAGAATAAATTTATTAATCACTAAACTAATATAAATTTATATGTTCAGTTATATATGAAGTTAATAATATAAACAAAGTTGTGCATACAATTTGTATTACTTACCTACTTGTTCGTAAATCTATCTGAAATACGATATATGAAACTAATTCGCTAAATTGTAGTGTAATAATAGCCATCATGACTACTAAAAGTCTATATAGATTCTAGCGTTGTGGGCGAAAACCACTCCGTAGATTTCGATTATTTTTGTTAGTTTTACTTCTTAGACATTCGGTCCTTATCTGAATTAGTACGATAGCTTCATTTAATACAAAGTTATTAAAGTTTAAAAAAATCTACCATTTTCATAAGCATTACGCGTTCAACGATGTGTGTTCTTACCGTAGAGTAGTGGATGGAGCAAGCGGTAGTGGTGCTTATGTTTTTTCCTCTATACATAACATATTATTAAGATAATAAACGATGCAAACAAAATCACGGGTAGCAGATAGTAAATATTAATTTAGTACATAATAATAGTACTATATAACTAAATGATAATTTATTTCTATAAGACACATAAGTTTTAAATATTTTCAATACACAACTTCATCAAAGTACTTTTTAGCATTTTTTTATGAAACTTTATTTGTTTTTTTTTACAGATGTACCTAGCTCAGTACGGATATCTTAGCCCTTCAGTTCGTAATCCTTCGAGTGGACACATCATGGACGAGAGCTCCTGGCGACGAGCCATTTCTGACTTTCAGAGCTTTGCGGGACTTAACGCAACAGGTTTGTGACTTTAACGTTACTAATACTTAACCCTTTGAATCGCCGGTAGACGTAGACATCCTCACGTACATAATCGGTTAATCGATTCGTTCATTGTGGCCTAATTTGATTATTGGTATTTTATAACTTAATAATTTAATTTAATTTGTTTTTGCATAGAAATTGTTAAAGGCAATACACAAAGAGAGTCAAAACAAAAACCAAGTACACATACGAGCTTAACACTACTTGTTTCTTCACGCACCTATTCAAGATTAGTAACATTAGTTCTATATACATAATGTGGACGAAAAATATTAATAATTTCAAAGTTATCATGATATAATGAATATCTCTTGTTACTACCAAAAACAATATTTACGGAAACAATGAGTGAAATGATACAACTTCACTCCACATATAGATTTTTTTTTTCGAACTGACTACACTGTTGACCTGGCAAGGCCTCTACTGTTTCACCGGACTACGGACATGTAGATACGTTTACCCTAAAGCATTGATAACTACTATTCGTTTTCTACTACATTGAATACAATATTAATGTAATAAAACTCATGTGACATTAAATGCCAAATTCAAAATAATTTCAGGTACATAAATAGTTAAAAAAAATGTGATAATCAATTACAAAAAATATTTATACAATAATAAGTCATGATCTGTGACGTCACATAAAATTGAGAAATTAATATATAAATTCAATCAACCGTTACCGAAGTTGTGTAACAATATGCCGATAAATCATTCGGAACTCTTGTAACGGACACAACATAATTATTTTTCGGACTCTATGAGCCAAAACTTACGACATACATTACAATACCTCTTAATTTATGCGTTTTCGCTGATTTCCTTGGACATTACTAACTGTGATCATCATCACTACCTGAACAATACTCCAATTAATCAGGATTGTAATTTATCCATCCATTAATGAAATGTTTTCCTATGAGAATAACCATCAAAGTAAGATCTGTTATTTCCCTGATTTTAATTACAAGTCAGTCATGATTCATGAGAACGACAAGTAAATTAATTACTCTGAGACAATAATCATTGCGATGCCGCGCCCTAGTAAACTAATATATTTTTTTTATTTTTATTTTACTCCTAGTTTTATTTTATAATTATTCTTCTAAAGTTGTTAACACACAAGAATGCATAGTGCTATTTGATTTGATTTGAGAACGCCCATTAATTACATGAGGCGTTTTTAAGAATGTTTTGACCCTCCTCTACCCGCCCCTAATCTCGCGTGAAATCTTTTAAAATTTTCAGAAGAAATGCGTTGGATTTATTTTTTATTTAGTAAAAATTAGTATTTGAGATTGTTTAAAACGTAATCTAAAATCACGCTGATAACATAAAATATTACTTAAATGGGAATTATTAAAATGAATAGTAAAGAAGCATTCATTCTAATTCGGTTCATAGAGACTGCTACACGGTCTTATACAATCATGTGCTTCTTTTACTTCACTCTGATTTAGCCACTCTAGACCACTGTTACTTGCGCACAGAAGCTCAGTAGCTCGTCTTGTGCCAATTCGTGGAGGTCACACTTTTATTTTGCTTAAACATGTATACTTAAATTTTTAATTCCATAATTACGTGATATTTACCGAAACCCTCTTTCATCCCCACGATAAATTTAGTGAGATTTGGCTTGACCCCCTTACATTGACTAAATAAGCATATTGTAAATAATAATACTCACAAATATGCGAAAAGTAATAAAATAAATGTAACATTACACATTAAATTAAAAGTAAATAATTTCAACCATGGTCCCGATTCGTTGACTGAACGCTATATCTAAACGGTTTGTAATTAAGTAACCTTGGTGCGTTCCGATCACAGCTATTAAAAGAGACATCTAGTACGTCGACAATAACATTACGATATAAACTGACGGCTTAAAGTAACGTAGAATTATGTTGAACAGAGGCTGAATCGTCTTCGCATAAGTACGTGCGTTGACACAAGAAGCAGTTTATTGGTCTTGACTATGATTGAAGGTAGTGCTATTATGTAAGCAAATAACGCAGCGCCGGTACACACGTACATACATTATTCATAATCGGTCACTGCATGTGATGGGTTAGTACTCGGCTACAAATACCATGTTATATCGTTTGAGCTTTTTAGACTGACAATATATAAGACACAAAATAGTTTTCTTCACATATGACATTACTCCGTGCGTCATTAATATACAAATAGATTTTCAATTACGAAAAATGGGGAATTAAGTATTTTTTTACACTTTAATGGATGAATTTTCAAAATTTGACAATCTCACTTAAATTATGAACTGAATTCTTGTGTAAAATTTAATTTAGTCCGGTGAAACTGTAGCGGCCTTAACAAACCAACAGTGTATTCAGTTCGAAAAAAAAGTAAAATTTAATGCTTCAAGACATATCAGATTAAGCTGTGAGTTGTCTGTCAGTTTTATTAATATTACTGAGTAGATATCACAACACGTTACATCTGATATTATATACAACTAGCTTTTACTCGCGGTTTCGCTGCGATAGATTGGGCAACAGTACATTTTTCTAAAAGAAAAGTACCCCACGTTTTTTTCTGTAAGGATGATAATGTGTTAGTAAAATTTCGTAATAAGCAATTGAATAGTTAAGGTACAAACAAAAAAAGAAACACATTTTCGCATTTATAGTACTAGTTAAGACGTTGTGTATAGTATTTACAAGTCGTTACTGCCTCTATTTTCTTATATTAATGATTAGTCTCATGTCCGTCAGTATTTTAATGTAAACTATTATTATAAACAGTTCTCGAAGTTTCGTTTTAAAAATTATCTCATTAATATTCTACGCGATAGCTATAGTAAACCGCGTGGTTTGAATTTGTCGTATCAAAATTCCATGATGTGGCTTACCAGCTGAGCGTTCGGCCACTACAACCGTTGTTCCTGTTTATTTAACATTTTCCGCATGCGGTTTTAGTTGAACTGATTGAGTAATTACTTCCTAGTTATAAGTTTGAACAAAAAGTTTACGTTTTAGCTCGTGAATATCAATTGAGTTTTTATTCTTATAGAGATACTCTAACAGTAGATCTTCATGGTCATGTTAATGTACGTTTTTATTGTATTAAATTTATATAAAAATTTACAGGTGAACTGGATGACGAAACATCAAAAATGATGTCATTGCCGAGATGTGGTGTAAAAGACAAAGTCGGATTTGGTGAGAGCCGAGCTAAACGATACGCCCTTCAGGGTAAGTGATATCATGTTTTTATAAAATGTAATTAAAATACACTGCTTATTTTTTTTTATTTAACCTAATTATTTATTAAACTAATAAAAAATACTTCCAGGATCAAGATGGCGCGTGAAGAACCTTACGTACAAAATATCCAAATATCCATCAAGACTGAACCGTGCCGAAGTGGACGCCGAACTTGCCAAAGCTTTCTCCGTCTGGTCTGACTACACTGACCTCACCTTCACACAAAAGAGATCCGGCCAAGTTCACATCGAAATAAGGTAAATTAAGATAAACAAGGAGGCCCGGCGGACGTTGTCCTACCCTGATAATAAAAAATATATACATATGTGCATCAAATGCTTGAGGTAACTAATGTATTTAATTCTATAAGGATTAATACTGTATTCGCCTAAATAGCTTTCTAATCATCTCATTTTATGTGACCATTTTACCGATATAGATGGGTATAGCAAGCTATCCTTAAAAGATATGTAAATTGAGACACAGACTTTTTTGTAGATCTATAAAAGAGGAATATCTTACTATGCATTGTTTTGTTATATCATCCAGGCGGCTTGACTTTTTCCAACAGAACAATTATCGTTATATTTCAACCAATTTACACATAACCTTATCAAATTATATACCTAAACCTTACTCATGTATTACTCTATATATTGGTGAAGTCTGCATTACAATTCGTTCCGTAGTTTTTGAGTTTATCGCGAACATACAGACAGACAGACAGACGCGGCGGACGACTTTGATAGTAATATATTTTCTTTTACCTTTATATAAAATGCTTATTGCGTCAACATGAATTTAGCAACATATTAAAAATATTTGTGTTAAAATAATATAATATTTGACAGCGCATAAATACAAATTAACATATAATATGCATTGTATGTTCAACTATTGTCACTGATAGATTTGTACATAGATAATAAATCGGACGCACAACAAACGTATTGTGCGCTTGTCCGTTTGTATCAGTAATTCCTGCGTTTTTCGTAACAATCCGGTGGTAATCTGTGTTGTGTAACTCAAAATGAACCGTTGTCATTGAATGGTTGAAATAATTTTTCTTATTTAAGTATATATAATATGTTATCTATTTTGTATAAATAATGTATTAATTTCGGTTTTTTATTTATATTAAATGTTGTTGACGTTATATTTCTCTACTTAAAAGTTTCACGTAGTATTAAAGTTCAGATTTACAGCTATAATTATTCTCATCCTTATTTATAAAAAACATTTTTCGGGTCTTGATTCTAATAGGACTATAATTAAGAAGATTGAATACTTACACAACTTTTTATTACATGTTATTTTCTTTCTCTTTTGCACTAGATTCGAGAAAGGAGAGCATGGTGACGGAGATCCATTTGACGGTCCTGGTGGCACGCTTGCCCACGCTTATTTCCCTGTTAGTATATCAACTGTTAATATTGACATATATATAAGTATAAATACGTATCTTTAGATATTCAAATGATTTTTTTTTAAGCCAATAACTGTTGAATTTATTCGTCCCAGATTCCACTATAAATGTATTTGCTTGATGAAGTTATTTAAAGCAAAAAATAGGTAAAGTAACATATTTCAATATAAACTACAAAAGTGATCATGTAAAATCACAATAATACTTTTGTTATGAGTGACAAATTCTATTTTTTTTTTTAGCTATTGTTTGAAACATATATCAAAATAAACACATTTCAAATTGTTTTTAACAGGTTTACGGTGGTGACGCTCATTTTGATGATGCCGAGATGTGGTCTATTAATTCGCGACGAGGAACAAATCTCTTTCAGGTATTGGACATTCTGTTAAAGATTAGTTCAGGGCTGAAAATAAAATACATATCAAAACTATAAATATGTAATTAAATTGTCCTATAAGCCACACGTTAAAAAAAACTTATATTGATGATTTGTTTATAATTCTAGGTTGCTGCTCATGAGTTTGGCCACTCTCTAGGTTTATCTCACAGCGACGTGCGTTCAGCTTTAATGGCTCCCTTCTACCGTGGTTTCGACCCAGCCTTCCAACTCGATCAGGACGATATACAGGGTATCCAGGTAACAGAGTAATTTATTGTAATTTTTACAATTTATTTGATAAACAATGATCTTATTACTATAGGAAACTTAATTTATTGAATTAACAAAAAAGAAAATGACAATTGTATAATAAATACAAGTATCTTGGTAAATGGGGCAATCAATCAAAGTATATATAATAATGTTCAATGTACTATTTTCATTTTAGTAAAGATTTAATTAAACACTCAACTGATCGTCCATTTTCTTTAACAAACGCTAATATACCGGTTTATATTGAATCCTCAAGTTAAGCATTGCTACACGATTACGTGTATAAGTACAATCCTGTTAAAAATTTTCGTCTATTATTAGGCACTATACGGACACAAGTCACAAACGGATATTGGCGGTGGAGTGGGCGGCGGCGGTCTCGTACCATCGGTTCCACGCGCAACCACACAAGCGCCCTCTGCCGAAGACCCAACGCTCTGTGCTGATCCTAGAATCGACACTATATTCAATTCCGCCGATGGAGGCACATTTGTCTTCAAAGGTAAATTTTCATTAACCTGCTATAACTTAATATCCATGATAATCACAGTAGAAAAAGCTTGTTTCTTTGTTTACACAAATGACAGTCAATCTGTGTATCTAATGATATCGTCGACAGACACTTAAATAAAATCGTATATAGAAAATAGCGAAAAATAATATATAAAAGCAAATTCCGTTGTTATTGATACTTTATATAATATCATAAAATTAATAACTGACCATAAGTAGGTACATTATTTAAATAACAATGAAACGGAAAACTATTGTTATTAATATTTTTAGTACATTTTAGGCCAACTTAAAGATTTTAAAAATAATGTTGTTTTATTATGAAACATGCAATTATAAATATATTGTTTTGTCCCAGGTGAACACTACTGGCGACTAACCGAGGATGGTGTGGCATCTGGATATCCGCGTCTGATTGCTCGCGCATGGCCAGGATTGCCCGGCAACATCGATGCCGCCTTTACATATAAGAACGGCAAGACCTACTTCTTCAAGGGATCTAAGTATTGGAGATATAACGGACAGAAGATGGACGGAGACTACCCTAAAGAAATAAGCGAAGGTATTTATGAATACGTCTAGCAAAAAACTGTTCAGTTACTTATTTGAAAATAAATATTTGCAATTTTGGTTTACAGTAGTATATATACCTTATACTTAAAAACTGTGTAAGCTTTTATGTGACGTATCATTTACAGGATTTACTGGTATTCCGGACAATCTTGATGCTGCTTTAGTGTGGTCCGGCAACGGCAAAATTTACTTCTACAAGGGTTCCAAATTCTGGAGATTCGATCCTGCCCAAAGACCACCTGTCAAAGCTACATATCCGAAACCACTGTCTAATTGGGAAGGAATTCCAGACAGTATTGATGCAGCGCTGCAATACACAAATGGTTATACGTACTTCTTTAAGGGAGATTCTTACTGGAGATTCAATGACAGAACATTTAGCGTAAGTAACAGTTTTTGATACATAAAAACTGTCCCGAACAATAAGTAATGCATCATATTCTAACAATATTCACAAAAAAATGTGGAGCGATTTAGTCCTCGAGATATAATAACAAACAGTTAAACGCGTATTTGGTTTTACAATGCACTGTGATGGCATAGTTTGGATTTAATTTAAATGATCTGGTAATTGCGTTTCAGGTAGACGCAGACAACCCTCAATTCCCAAGATCAACAGCATTCTGGTGGTTGGGCTGTAGCAGTGCGCCGCGAGGCACAGTTGGAGGTAACCAACACCTCACAGACTTGACGTCGGCCGACGAAGACGTTGGCGATATTACATTCGACGCAGGTAGGAGGGGCACCTCGCCAGCCGCACACACGTACATGGACATGCTCACATAAACACACTTTCATTCATAAGGGGCGTACCCATAATACGTGACCAATTTTTGACATTTTTTAGCCCCTTCCCATCCCTTTGTGACCATTCATAGTATATGAGAAGACCTTAACCTCTAGTTTTCATGTAGTAATTACATGTAAAATACAGTTTTCGCCCGCTTCCATGTGTCCAAGCGTGGTCCTTAGAAGACCTCTCTTCACTCCTCCCACCTAAACGGGTCACTTAGTATGGGTATGTTCTCTACAGTAATAATATTTATTTTGTATATGTATGAGATGGCATTATGGTTTTGAAAATAATCTGATATTGTGATAGTATGTCAAGAATAAAAATCAACAATTTTTCTGTGACCAAATTGCACGATAATGTCCTGTAATTCAATAATATTTCATATTTATACTTACTAGATACAGTTTCTTACATAGCTATTTAAACTAAGCAACGATAGTTAAACATCACAGATATAACAGAATGAACAAAATATTTCTAAAGTTCTAATCAGATAAAACCATTATTAAATAATTCTATCAATCGTTAATAGGATGAGAATTATTAGAATCTCTTATATCATTACTGAAACAATAAAATTATAAACTAAATTCATCTTAAGACAACAATGAATTACACTATACACTAAACTAAGGGAAACATAAACCGCCGTCGTCTCTATTTGTTTGTGTTTGTTGTACTTGTTTGTCTTTCTATTAGAATATAAATAATAATGTGTTCTCTCCTATTTTAATGTTCCTTATTAAAATTGTCATTTCCACAATTTACTTTAGATATTATTTAAACATTAATATTTTAATTATCTAATAATTAATAGTAGGTATACCATGTATTTGTGATTCTGTTTCTATGTAGTTTAGTTAAAACGTGCTAAATTTGTATTGATGTAAAGTAATACTAAAAACCTTGTAACATGTTACTAATACCATAATCTAACCAAATCAATTTCATTAACGATCAATTTTCATGTTTTCTAACCACAAACTGACAAAACTAACGGGACTCAACTATTAACGGTGTTACGAGCGGATGTTTCGACCTACTGTAAAATAACCTACATTGCTTTTAACTAATTCAAGTAACTTTAAAAGTATGTTTGTAACTTTGATGTTGCTGATAACATGGATGCGTAGCTTGGATGTAAGCGCTATGACTGACGGTGGACGGTCCCATGATATTATGAAAACAACGCGGCTTGCGGGCGCCTTATTCCTACCTGCGGCGCTAATAAAATTGGTAGCATGAAAATATAAGTGTTGAAACTTATGAGGGAAACATGCTACATTTTTATTACAATTCATTATAATACAACACACAATTGAATTATGCATTTAATCGTTCTTAAACTCTAGTGTCACCAAATCGCAATGCAATAGCAATTTTGTCTTGCACATGCACATTTTATATGTGGGTTTTGTACAATTGGAAAGCATAAAATTTTTACTAAAAAACTACTCATCAAATTAAAAGAGTTGTGTAACTATGGAGTTTACTTTACTTTTTTAGTCGTTATCATTTGGCTATGGAACTTGGTTGAAGGTCTAAACAAAAAATTATACTAATTGTGTCATACCAGCTAACTGTTAGGTACCTACTTATAACGTTACCATATTATTATTTAAATATTTAGTAGGAGGACGACGAGAAGTGTCTCACAATTTTTTTAATTAGTAGTGTTTGTTCATCATGCTCCATGTTCGATTATGACACATGAATGTACTGATGCTTGAAATATTAGTTCAATACATGTACTTACTTTTTTTACCATAAAGTAAACTAAAAATATAGCCAATATTTTTATGCTTTCAAAGTATCCTAAAATCTTTACTGTTGCACCAACATACCTATTTGTTACTAAGTTGAGTTCACATCAATAAAAGAAACAAGTTTTGTTTTAAAATCCATATGGAGATTTGGTGCTTGGGGAAATCACTTTTCGATGTGTGTGTTTGTGTTTTTTCTAGGTGTAAAATCATCCGCTCCCAGATCATTCTTCTGGTTCAGGAAATAGCCTCGGTGGAGAGTTCCTGAACATTGTAAATAGAAAAATTGCATAAAGAACAAAGACTCAATTAGTTACGTAGACAATATAAGAGAATACCAGTGAGATTATATAGCATAAGCGGTGATTTTAGTACCGGCGAGCTTGTCACGCGATACCTGTACGTTCAAATTCATATCACATTTTGCATGATATCTGCATGGTAATTTGTACGCTTTTTATTAACAGACTCAAGCAAATTTCAGCTCGTTGCACTTAGCTTATTTATTTTTTATTTGTACTTTATCGAACGTAACTAGTACAGCGGAATGAAACTGGCAATAAGGGTTTTTTGTTAAAACATATTTTATATACATAACATTTATGTGTATGACAAATAACATTTAAAAGTATACAATCACACCTTATCAATTTCCATGATGATGTTTTTGTTAGTAATTTTCAATTACCAATATTCGTATCTATCAACATTCATCACCCTTATTCATAAATATAGCAACATTACACTAAATGCCCACAATAAAAATGGCGGCATCTTAAAAGTTCGTTCTCATATTCATTTCAAGGCACTAAAAACTAATTTACCATAAGCAATAATGTGTCATTAGAAGGTGGCAATATAATTAATTTTAGATATTATTTAGTTATTAGCCCTAATTCGCACTAGTAATGGTGAATGGAATAAAAGTATAGGCAGATTTGTTGGGTATTATGAAACGTTATGAGGTATAAGTAGGTTTTAATCGGTTTTGGAACTATTAAATTTCACCTTTAAGTAAGTCAATTATAACATAAAATTATTCTTTTTGTAATAGGTACACTGAAGAATAAAATCAGAGTAATCATATGGAAACTATAAACAGTCACTTTCTACCATCATAGAAATTCATGAAAACATTTGATATGTAAGCGGTTATTGAATGTCTTTACATTTATTAATAGTTTTGAACACTGTTTTCTTGGATTAGCACAAAAACTCAAAGCGTTATTTCTTTTGCATTCCCAATATCTCACAATACTCCAAATAATATGATTTTAATAAATAGGATAAATAAAATAATGCTATGACGGTGTGATTTGATAATCATTATGGTTTAATAAAATATAGATGTAACTAACCTCGTAATGCATGGAAAAGATGTTAGTTAACCTTTAATATTATTGCACATTTCCATTCGAAATTAAAATATAATAAAAAAAACTGGAATATCTTTATGATATTTTAAAATAACTTTTACCCGGATAGTAAATTGAACTCTAATGCATGTATTTATTAAGTATCGTAACGTTGTAGTTTGAAATGTAGATATAGTTGGTAATAAGGTACTATTGCATATTTGGGTCTCGGATAAAGTAAGTTAAAGACCCTCGTTAAAGGCAAGTTAATGTTTCAGTGGTCAGCGTTCAGTCGGACGGAGCCAGGCTTTAATATGTCGTTCACACGTGGCTCCGAGCCACTTCATTATTTAGGAGGGCTAATACGTCCCCCGCCGCGACACCATTCATCCACATCTGTAGGTTCCTTTTAATTTCATTTTCCGTTCTTTTACATTTAGCGTTGTTAACTCCATAATTAATTATAATCCAATCATAATAACTGTAAAGCCAAAATCTAAACTTGATTTAGTAGTTTTATAGTTTTTTTATTCGACCAAAGTCACACTATAAAGTGTTCTTAAATAACAAATTACAATTAAGAATCAGGACGATATTTAAAAGTGATCATAATTAAATTGGTTGGAGTTTACTGTGCTATTTATTCTTCACAATTTATTTTGTGCTTGTGTTTTTGTTTATTTTCATAACTACGTTTTAAGAGTCATAACAGATTCTCTCTCGCACTTGTGTTTTTTGTTTACAAACTGTATATAAATTTTTGTATTGCACATTTGCACTTGTGCTCACATCACTCATCCTGATAGGATATATGTGTACTTATGTTTCATAGATTCGCCAGAGACTGCGGCAGGCGGGAACAGCGCTTCCAGTGTGCGAGTACCGATAACGATGCTGTCCGTATTGGCAACACTGGCGACAGCTTTGAGTTTGCGGTTGTCCACACTCGCCTAGCCTCAATAGCTCAGCATCTGTTTGATTACAGACTGTCAGTGCAGCCTGATTATATTGTCTGAACGTGTCATCGACTGTGATCGTGTCTTGTGTGTGTGTGAACGCGTTCGATATATTGTGTATAGCGGACGCCATACTGTGATTATTAATGTACTTTTAAAACTTGCGAGAGCGTTATAATTTAATGCGAAGTCATAGTTTTTATACCATATTATAAATAGATGATGTAAGTTCGAGTGTGATATTGAAATAAGCGACAATTTTTATAATAAAATATTTAAAGTAACTGCATTATAAGCGTTTGTTTCATTATAACCCAATAGATTTAGAATAGAAAAGCAAATTAGAAAGTGCATATTTACATACTTTATAATAGATAAGCTTATGAAATTTCTAAAAATATACTCATTATTTTCAACTGAAATAAAACAGTTCATTATATATTTTAATAAATTTGACAATTAGTGAAATAATACGCACATCTGTATTGTAATCTGTTTATTTAATGGTTTGTGTCTCTCCAATAATTTTCTTAAGTCAATAATTACAGTTTATATGACAATATTTTTCGTTTTTATTTCATTTTCATAAATGTATTTTTATAATAAACATCTCCACAATTCATCATAACACAGTCGTGCGACCTACTGTCCAAATCGTTCTAAATGTTACGAAAACGCAAATAATATTTAATTTCAAAACCTGTCTACAGTTTTTTGAACAAGATTAATTTTACTTTGAACGTTGAACGATGTCTACGTGTGGCGTATGAGCGTTGTTGCGATTTTTTTTTTTCGAACTGACCTCCACTGTTGGCTTCGTAAGGCCTCTACAGTTCCAGCGGACTACCACGCGTTGTTTCGACGCTACGACCACTTGTTTTTTCTACAGCGAATATAAATGCATATAACGGCGGCGGATATCAATTCCCGCCTTACGTACGTTACGTTACAATGCATTCTAACAAAGTTTATAATCGTTTAGGAGGCATAACTTAAGACTTATTACACGATCACTACTCAAGAAACACCTACGACACATCCTAGATCATATCAATATATCGAAGCTGTTCCACTTCGTCATTGTCCATAGTGTTGTGGCAGTGATTGTCAGACTGCGGACCGCGCATACGCAGTGCGCATCGTTGCCAATAGTCTTTACTCTTGTAAACATTATTCAATTAATAATTTACACTACACTACGTCTCTCACTATCAATTAGGCTTTTTAATGATATATATTATGTTAAAAATTATTTTGCGGTCTTCTGCACAGCTTATGTTATAAATATCAAATGTGCAAATTTGAAAAATTACCAAAACTGCAAATAATTTACATAGTATAAGGTGTCTCATAGAATTTCTTTATAAAAGGTATATTTATATGATCTAGAACTCATTAGGACTAAAATGATTAAAGCGACATCATATTGTTTCCATTCAAATTGGTCAAACACACATGAAACCACCGAATGGATTATAAAATTTAAATGGATAATAATAGTTAAAATCTATTCATAATTAAAAACGGACTTTTAAAACCATTGAGTTAATATGCACAAATACTAGAGACAATCCACTCCACAGACTAAAATTGGAAAGCAAAAAAAGATTATTACAATCTGTGCCGAAGCAAACGTCTTTCGTTTCCCGTTCATCGACTGTACAACTACTAACTTATGTTTGACATAACTGTTCTAGTATCTTAGTACATTATAGTTCAATAGCCAAAATTACGTAAAATAAAAATAAAATAACATAGATACGTTCATTACTAATATTGAAAAACAATGATTTAAAAATAATGTTTTCATTATATTATGGAACTATTATAGGTGGTAGTCAAATATTTTGAACACTATATTTTTTAGTGTGTCAAGAAGGAATGTGGCTCCCGATTTATTTTTAAGGTTTTAGGAAAATCTTATAACACATAAGTTTATAAGGAATTTTTAAAGAGTACTCTAAATTTTACAATAAAAGGTTCATTTAAACAAATTAAAAGTAGCCGAAAATGATAATATGAGCATAATAGGAGTATATCATGACAGCCAGGGGGAAAATTTTAATATATGCAAATTATTAAACAAAAAAAATAATAGCGATCAGAGTTGTTATACTAAATTAACAATAATAAATGGAAAAAAAATGAACATGACAATACTTCCAAATGAATTATAAATATCCATTTTAGAGATACACATTACATATACAACCAAAAGAGCAAAAATGTTGCACAATAACAATGGTCCTCTTTCTACTGCTGACGTTTCTCTGTGTTACCTAGATCTGTAGCACTTTTGAGTGGGGGCTAAATTGGGATTTTGTTAACTTTACATTACTTTAGCAAAACAAACAATTAGGATTTCTTTTATATAACTAATTTTGCCATTTGCTAAGCTTTGCCATTACGTAAGGTAAAATGAATTGTCATGATTGACGTAACTCCTAATAGAAAAGAGAATATTTTTGAAGTTTTGTAATATAATCGGCATCGCTTGTGTAAAATGTCCAGTTGAGAATGTACACTAATTCGAATTACAGGAGAACAAAAATGACATACGGTGATTTTTGAAATTAATAAGTTGGTATCATCCATGTGACTTATATTTGTTTTATGCGCGACCTGTTCGGGATTATAGAATCCTCGAGAAAATTAAGACCTATTTACATATCATCCGAAATCTTAACCCAAACTTTAGATCGACTGGTTTCAAGAATTCCTGAAAATTTCCGCAATTGATACTGGATTCTGAACGATCTAAACCATAAGATAATTTGCCACCATCAGTAGGTCTAGGTGTTAGATAGAATATGCAGAAGGTCTTCCGATATCGATGAAGTGGCATTGTAATTGCAAGCTCTCATATCGAGTATCTGCAATACGGTGATACCATGAGCGAGAAGTGAGGCACCAAAGAGTCAAATGTAGTCATGGAATGCCAGCGTAGAACTGCTACGCGTTACTTGTGTTGCAGTGCAACGCTAAAACTCCAGAACAAGGTGCTACCAACGCTACCAATATGCAAGTCACATACCAGTGGAGCTATAGATGAGGTACAGATCTGTGAAGCTGCCCATCCGACTGACCATTTAGTGTACGAAAGCGTTGACCAAATAAACGTTGTTGGAGATACTTAAGCATTCTGATACATGACAAACTTTGCTAGTGAACTTATCCGGTAAGGCAGATTTCTAATTGTAATTCTGAAAAACGTATTGAACTCTCTGTTTTTCTTAAGAGTGAAGCTGATACCTGCAGAGATGACGTCGCCTGTAACCAAACCTGACATGGGCAGACATGACACGCCTAACGTAACCTGAATAAAGTTGAGTATGGCAGTGAAATGCCTATAGGCAAAAACGGCTATCGGTCTACCTAGTCGAACATGGACTCTAGCTCAAGATGCCTTCGAGTTCCGACTATTGCAAATTTTTGCAATATAAATTTAGGCGATTGAATACTTTTTCTTCGGAAAAAAGGCAGTCAGTGGTCTCACCAAATACATTTTGCCTGAACGAGCAACTGGATAAGGTACTAAGGATAAGGTAACTCTTGAATCTACTAGCAAAGCTCTCTCTATATTTCACATGTGGCGTGAAGAAACGATAAAGTTAGGTCTGCGACCTACGTCTTATATAATCGTAGCCCAAATATCCGAAGTCTACTAAATCTAAGCCATGGAGGCATAGCACACCGACTTTTGGATTATCCCAGTTTTTATATAGCGATGGCAAAATCTGTTACACCTTATTTGCAATAAGACTGCAGATGAGACACACCCCTTTCACATTCCTACTGACTCAAGTATTTTCAGGGGTTTTCTGTATTTCAGACAACAGTGCACATACAATGCATTATGGGCAGTACATTCCAATATTAGCATCTGTTCTGCACACGTAGTTTAATTAATTATTAGATAATCTGAAATGCTATGCAATTTTTAATTCTTCGTTTCGAAAGCTCTCGGATCGAGTACTTACACAACATATGCTGGAGGGCGGAAGGAAGCTTTTTGCTTTCACTTTCCATACTAAACTACGCCCATGAATAATTCTAAGTTAGGACTATGCAGTAGGTTAGTGAATGTTATAGCGTTTTATGAGTTACTAATTTATTTAATAATATACGCTTCAGTGAAAATGTTATTGCTGTTTATAAATTTTCTACATATACGTTTAAATTTTAACGCAAGATATTTCCGATTATTATGTGTATTCCAGCGTTATAATGAGGATGATTACTCGATGAAATTACAAACCACAACCAAGAAGCACATGCTGTCGCGGACAAGTAATACAATGGAGTATTTAACTCTGTAATTCTTCTGTGCACAGGATATTAAGGGCTAATAGGTTCTTTAACTGTCGTAGCTATAGTAAAGCACTCTTAGAAGCTTACCCTTCTTTTTTATAAGACTTTTGTATATGCAAATTACGAAAAAAAAAATGCTACCAATTGTTTCAGTTTCTTATATGGTTCAAAATCTCTATCACACCAAAGGAGCTTCCAATACTGTCAATGTCAGATGTCACAACAATCTCTTCTCATATATTATGCCGTATATTTATAGGCTTTACTCCCGTACCAAAGAAAACATCTGTATAGAAATTATACATATTATTGGCTGTATAGGTCATGTAAAACTACCAAGGCCAAACGGATTTTGTACATAGAAAAAATACACGTAACTGTTTGAGATCTAAAATGTTACTAGCGAAAAAATAAACGAAGGATATCCTTCAAAATATTTGACTTCATCGCCTATTTATTTATATTTTTAACAGTAAATGCATAAGGAAGTATTATTAATATATACTTACAAAAATGGTTACATACATATTAAATAGTTATATAATAGTTACATTGTGTTAAAATAATGAGTTTGTATTTTAAAACTTTCACACACATTCAGAGCCATTATTTTAAGGCCATAAAATCTAACTAGTGTCATGTAATAACAACTACAAACATTTAACACAAACTAGGATATATTTAAAAATAAAAACAATGCAGATTACAAGACGAAATCCAATTAAAAACTTACAATTATGTCGCAGACGCAAACCCTAAAGAAATTAAATATTTAGGTACAGTTATTCGTTGGAGTTGTTTAATGAGCGAATGGCAAATAATAATAATTCTCATAAATGGCAATCGTGCATCACATTCGTTGTTTCCTACGATCGGTTGTGCATAAACGCTTATATTTTCCAGTGACAATCACTTAATAAAATACACAGTAATACTTAAATTAGTTGTCGCACAAATACAGTGCGATGAACACTTTTATCTGAATATGATTTTTATACAACACGTAATATTGTATGCATTATGGGGTTCATATCATTATGTATCCTTATTAAAATTATTTTTGAGATCAATTATGTGTAAATATTAGATTTGAATAAATTTCTATATTTACGCTAGTAAACACACTGATTTTTTGTCACGCTAAACACTTCTGGCAACGTACTCTTAAAAATCTGTGTGGATTCTTTGCGTGTGCCAGCAAAACATTTATATATCTCTCTGAATAAATGACTAGATAATACTTTTATTAATTATGCTATGATTGTTGTATCTATTTGGTGTGTATTTAGAAGGCTACGCTTTGGTGTTATACTTATGATATCATGTATGTACGTGTATTAAACCGCTTACGCACGACACCAAAACACATATATCTATCTGCTCATTTTGTGCGTTGTTTAACAGTCAACACAGTTATTGCATAACGCTAACGTGATAGTAAACAGAACATACTAATAGTGCTGTTATTAAATATCACTACGAGTTAACTCACTTTATCACGATGATCACACACTACGGCAAACTAAAATGAACGTTGTAACAATAACCATAAATACACATATGTATTACACGAAACACGATCAAATACCTTTTTTGTTGTAACTTGCATTGTGAACTAAACGAGGATGACCTCAGTAACAGACGGAGTTTTTTTTATAATTTCATAATATTCCTAATTTAATAATGTCCAGTTAATCGCTAAATACATAAGTTCATACACTGCTTTTTACATAAGCAGCATTCAGTTTTTTTTTATTAATTTGTGCGTTAAACACTTACACCTTACTTATGTACATCAAAACATACGTATATTGTTCAAAAACATAATGTTCACACTATCAAAACGACAAATGAAATATTAGAAATACATTCGTAACATTAGACCTATAGAGGTCATCTTGTGCACGGGCGTCGTGCTTGTAATGTTATAATCGCCCGGCAATTGTTAGGAAGCCTTACTCTACTATTTTCTGCATTGCAGAAAACTAGAATTTGGTCGTAGTTAATTTACTTAACACACTTGTTACTTCATAATACTTTATAGCGTAATAATACCACTTGCCAACGATATTTATTCTAAAATATAACAGTGTTCTAGCGTTTCTCAAGGAATAACTGTGATTGATGTGCAAGTAATAGATTCCAGATATAGTAGAAATAAGGCCTCTCACTCGACCTCCCACTTCATTAGCCACATTTGCTTTTAATTACTTGTGAAATCTATATGACCATTCATTTAAATACTACAAATTTATTGCTAATTTTGTGTTCCCTATGAAACGTTAGGTAATCACGAATTTACAATTATTTCAGTAAATAAAGATCAGAAAAATTTAGAAAGATAGAAAATAGAAACAAGTACATAATAAGCGTATTTGTTCTGTTCAAGTAAAATATATAAACGTTATGTAAAATTAGATTTATTTAGGAAAAACGATTATTGAGAGTACGTTAGGTCTGAGATTCAATTCGCAGTGTTGTTTTTTTTATATTGTTTTAAAACTTTATTCTAGTAAAAAGAATCGTGGACTTGTGAAGATTTGCGTGTGTGTAAAGTGACAGCACCCCCGCAAAGAAGAAATGCACGGTCAATGTGTAAGTTTTAACGAGTGCTTAAAATTGATCCAATTATGTTCTAATAATTCATTTTCTAGTTCTAAATTTTAGACACCTTGATAATTAATTTATACATAGTTACACGTACAAACCGTGAAACACATCCCACGTGACATGGTTCCTTGTCTTTGAAAGTGTTTTATGTTTGTATACTCGTAGATGATATTATACCAATGATAAACAATTTTTAATTATGTTTTATTAAAGTTTGGAAATCTTAAATAGTGAACTCTTTATTAAGAGTGAAATGAATTAAAACCGAACAATTCACGAATGCAAATTAACATTTTCGATTAAGCCACTAGAAATACTTCGGTACCGATATGATTCATCGAACTCGAATCGATTTATTTCGTATTACTTAGGTACTTGTGCCAATTCTTACGGTAAACACATGATACAATTTTTAATCATTACTTCACGATAAAATGTAATAAACTTTCCTTTTAAAGCATTTTATACGCGTTTTCCATATTTTTATTCCCGAAGTATTTTATATTTTAATTGTAGATTGTAGAATTGTAATTTTCTTTTATCTTAAACAATTATGATTATCATATGGGTGCAAAAATCTTAGTGGCGTATAGAGTTTTACTACTAAAAAAATAATATAGTATGGAAAGAGGGACCTTCGAATTAAATAATAACCGAAGGGTTTTATGTTTTTAATTAGTCTATAAATCAATGAAGAAGGACAATGTGAGTACTATCTGTGTAAATTTTGAGCTCTGCTGATGTCGTAATGAGGTAAGATAGATTGATATGAAAGACGAGCCAAGAGTACACAGTGTACCAAGTATAAGTAGAAGTAAGCCGTGCTACGTGTGGGCTTATATCGACCTGCATCTATCATAGTTTTAGTGAACGAGCAATCCAAGTGCTTTTGGTTATTGGTCAGAAACAAAATACCTAATAAGCGTTAATAGACCATTAGCACCTTCAAGGGCTTCAAATGAGTAGTGGAAACAACAAATCGTACATTCAATTTGTATACACGATAAAAACGTAAAAAATAACTTACTTATATTATTATCCTTTTAATGCAACAACTACGTCCTCCACCGAGGACAAATATCTCAACAAATATCCACACAATAAAATCTTAATAACCATTAAATACATCTGTTTTCGATCACATAACGCTCAACGATACTTCTAAAATTTAATACCATCCAAAGAAAAGAACTAACAAATTACCTATTTTATACACAGAACGCCTATAACCGAACCGAAATATTGCACTATCGTTATCAATACAATATACATATACAATGATATATCTAATAATTATATTATAAATCAATTCATATAAAAATCATTGTCAACATCTGTACTACAATGCATAATAGTTCATAAGACGGATAATTACATATAACTTTCATTATATTTATGAATCATATTTTATTCCTTACAAAACAACAACTACGTTTACCTACTAAGTGTTGTTTATGTTATATTTTGTTAGAGATCAGCTAATTAGGCGTTTCGTAGAGTGGACGAGCGGTTTAGTGACCATGTATGTACCTACCAGCTGAAGATTGCATAAGAAAACAAACCAACGATTAATAATTATTGTATTATACGATAAATAAAACTGACTTTAAAACAATTTACAAAAATTCACCAGAACGTCCTTGACTAGTTAGGTACCTACTTACCTAGTTGTGGATTGTCATAATCCTATCAATATCTCACTATTCATTTCCTATTCGATTTTGAGGAGTTCCGTGGTCTATCTTCACAATTGAAGTCGATTCAGAGATAAGTTACAGAGGTAAAACACGTTTTAAAAAATACAACTGAATTGAAAACTTCTTCATGTTTGAAGTTAGTTAAAGAGTTCTATATTCAAACAATCGAAAGATAAAAAAAGAAAATCTATAATTTTTATGTGCTAAAACGATCTAAAACTTTATAACAATAATATACAAACCCAAATCGTTTGTACGTTCAACACATCTTTATTAATCTTTACGGGTTTATTTTAAAGCTATTACGTTGGATAGCACTCATATTCTTATTCATAAGCACATGTTTCAAGTAATGTATTCATAACATCAACTTAACCTCTTATAAAATGTGTCTCCTTTAGGTTATTTAATTATCGAAGAAAATAATTTAATTCTATTTTTTTATTAAAACTATTATATTGGAGTACCATTTACAAAAAGTCATGTTGTAAATAAATTGACGGTCCAGTGACTTGCCAAGGAATATACAAACTGACATATTGCATGGTATAATGATAGTATCCGTCTTGAGCATATGGCATACCGTTGTGAGTGGTGCTCGTTATTTTTGGATTACGTTTATTTTTTCTAATACTGTTTAATGCAAAGATATTATTTTAACAAGCCAATATGAAAAACTATTTTACATCTGAACTACTTTATTCTAGTATTATACATAATTTAAGACACGTTTTTGTAATTGGTTTATTTTTTATAAACTGCATTATGTTTTTTTATATTAGCATCTGTTCTCTATTGATATAATTATTTAACTGGTGTCACCATTATAACGCCGCGTCGCACCGCCGTCCACAAGTTCTTAGTACAACAATATAACATACTATAATAGGTAACTTCCTACAAAAATTTCATTACATTTATATCTATTGTATCAGTGACTATAAGAATAAGACTTCGAATCTTTATTTTTACTATGAATAGTAATATAATTATTGGATTAGTTGATATTTTTGCATTTAAAAATATTTCTTTATTTGTAATGCAATATGAAGTCTTTTTCTTATTAGTCAAAACCAGGACGCGAATTAAAACTGAAGACATAATCCGTGTTATTACAAAAAAGTTAAATACGCATCGAACATTTGTTTCAAAAAAGTTTGATTACAATAGAGTGTCTTGCCTTTGTTTAGAAATAGATACTATTTATATTTAAACATTGTATAACACTTGTCTAAGTTCACAGTTCTCGTTTTTTTGTTGTGATTTATTTTATTTCTATTTGCCGGCAAAAGAAGTTTTGTAGTAAATTATGGATTTCGTGTGTATAATTAATTTGGAAGATGTAAATAAATTACACAATTTTGAAGGGTCGCAAGTAAGTGACAACTACAATAATATAACATTATGGACATTTCACAATGTATTTATTCTGAGATTATACTGTTCTTCCACTTTACGCAATTTGGGGTATTATTTAAAACTTATATATTACGTATTTTAATGATGTCACCATTGTATTTAAACCAAATGTCACAATAATTATAACCAATTTCACTTAAAATAAATAAATATTGTTAACGAAAATCTAAACAAAAATATTATTCGTAAATTGGAACGTTGTTGAACGAAGAGATTGAATTGAATGAATGCTATTCAGAGTTGCGTGCATAAAAAACAAAAACCAGATATTTAGCTAAAGACCGCTTAGACACTCTTTTGTAATAAAGTATTTTAAACATGTGTTTAAAAATGTAGACACTGTTGAGTAAAACTCGTGTTAAACGCGTGTTCATTTTTGTTTTTGTAATAAGACCGAATATGTCTGGTATGTTGTAGGCACGTACATAATATTGTATTAAATATTGGATCCTACACAATGGTGCAGTCAGTATAAAAATTACCATCACATGATTCCTAACATAAAGTACATCTCGTATGCATCTATGTACACTGATTGATAGCCAATAATTAAATATATTATTTAATTTATTGTTAATTGATCATTAAGAGACTTACGCCAGTTAACTTTGTATAAAAATTGTTGTATGTAAACTACCTCAGATAAAATAAAACGTAGCGCACTATTAACATTATAACTGTAAAAAATAATAATATACGTATATCATATTTTTATATTTTAAACAAAACCTCTTTTATGAAATTCATTTTTGTACCAAAAAAAATTCGCCCAAAACGTTGGCAAACAGCACTTACAAGATAAAATGCATAAATATCTTTCGGATTATTTGGTGTTTCTATGATTCGATTCAACCAACCAACAATCGGCTCAATTATTAACTTACAGTCTATACCCGTGCTCGCAGAGTCGCGCTGCGCCGTGCCACGCTGCCTCGACTCCGCGAGCCACGGGGATCATCGAACTTGTAACCACGTGTAATTTATTATCATAAGTGTAGCACTAATAGAAGTTCCGACCGCGTTCTGGCGATCGCAGGACGTAAGGATACGTCACACGTTAACGTAAAACTATAACCTCGAGTCGCGCACATTCACTAGAGGCGTGGACTCGGTCCAGTGAGTCCGTGACTGCGCGATAAGTGTTAACAAGGTTGCGATCGTTAAGAGCACTAGGCGCGAGGGTTTCGAGGTTCGTTGCGCACTTCCCGACGCTTGTGACAGATACGGTACCGAACAAGTAGGTATGCGTTCTTCCACCGGGGCGCAAGTCTCAGGCTCCGGCAGAGGCGCATCGGTCAAGCCCGGCTCGCACTTGTGACAGAGGCCCGTGTCACAGTACCAGTAACAGCAATCCTTCGTTCCATAGTTAGACTTATTCGCCTGACCACCGGTCTCAGGAATACGCGGATCTGAAATACATAAAGTAGTAATCAACTACTTCAAAATTAACATATAACATGAATGTTGATAACGTGGTTAACACCATATTATGTCGCACCCCGGATAATACACAATATATTTCTAGTTTATTTCAGATGTATTAGTAAAAAAAAAAAAAACAGAAAATGTAATAAAGCAAGAGTTACAATCTTAGGAAAAATACTTTATTTTTTTATTAATTTATTTTTCTGATTTATTAGAAACTTCATTTAGCTGAATTATATAGGTAAATAGAATATGTATTTAATATTAACAACAGTTATAAATATAAATAAGTTATAGTAAATGTTCAAATGTAGTAATACCAAGGCATAAAAATGTAGGCTCGCCGGCATATTGTGTAGGGTAGGCCGGCGCTCGATCTGCTGGTAAAAAGTAAGGGCAGTGTTGTTCGACGAGCTGGCAGACAGATAGGCAGGGCTTGAGCCGGAGTGGAGGCCGCCCGGGGCCAGCAGCGGCGGCACGAACCCAGCGGCCAACTACGCCGCCAGCACGTCGTCGATCTAAATGGCCGACGCGCTCGAGATGTCGCGCGTGCCATCGTGCCGTGTGTTCGGGAGGCGCGCGCCGAGACCTACCCTCCTCATCGCCGCTGTCTTCCGCTCCATCGACCACCCACAATGGCACCATCATACTGCACGCCCACCTTCGATAAGTTTCCTGTAATATCCACATGTCTAATTATATTGCGATATACTTAAAATCTTACTATATTTACTAGTTACATCATCTTTTATTTGATAATAAATTAAACTATAGTTTTAGTTTATTTGCTCTGAAAGATAGCCCTTCCATAAAAGCTAAAGAGCTTGGCTTATCGTACCGAATTATTCAATCCCTAATAATATCAGGACTAGTAGTAAGGTCATTATCAAACTTTAACCAAAATAAATATTTATAATGTTATTAACTAATATCATAAACAAAAGTAATTGAAATATACAATATAACAATAGGTTCTGACGGGTACACTATTTTGCTTTTCAAAGATTCACTAAATTATAAAATATACTATAACAAAAAAAAATTGTGTGTAAATAAGTTACTTCTTTGGCGTGACAAGATAAAAATCTTTTTAAAAATTGTATCTTTCGCCTTATTCTACGTTTGGAGAAAAAACGACACTAACAATAGAAAAAAGGTATTTAATACATACATACTTTTTTTGAACAAAATGTCAACTATACCAAAATTCAGGGTGTCGGTTTTTCATGACGGTGTGCACGCGCATCGTAAAAACTTACTCTCATAATTTTTCCCTAACGCGCCAAAAGAATTATAACTTCAATAAATAATTTAAATCATTTAAAACTGACTTACGATACAAAATGAAGGCAGACCAATGAATCTATTTAAATTTAATAAATCTCATATATATTTAATACCAAATTAACAATAACGATTTGATGTTCCATCGATCATTTTTCTCGAGAATATGAACAATAATGTTACCTAATCACGTAATGTAAGATGTGAACGCGTTAATGTGCCGACATTCGACGTGACTTGTCGAACAGAAAAGAATAAATGGACATCGTGTCAAACACGGCTGTCTCCACAGGCGTTCGTGTCTGCCAATACCGAGGCGCTGTTCCGAGCCCGTTCGCAATCAATCATACTGCGGCCGAGACGTTTCAGTAAATAGCTTGTGTTCATTCTAAAAACTGAATGTCATGTGGGTTTATATTAATACTTCTCCGTCTTCAGTGGACTTAGGAGGAATTGCGAAATTAAACCGTTTTGTTCTAGTTCGATAAATTATTCGAGCATTATCTGATTGTAAGTATGGTGAGAAATAAGCTAATTCATAATCGCTGTTGTTACTAGCCTGCCAATATAGAAAGCAAACAACATACCAATTAAGTGGCGATTGCGTATAGCACACATATTGCGGGTGACGGTAATACTTATTTGTTTCAAACCAATAATAATGTGTAAAACATATACAATTTTTAATATATCTTTTTTTGTTTCGAATGAAATAGCTAATATAATGATGGGTTATACATATTTATATTTATCATTTTCGTTGCTTAAATATTAATTTCATAACATTATCCAATTTAGGTGTTAATTGTTCGTAGCCGCATGGTTACTTGAGAAAAAAACTAGCAAACGTTTATAAATTCAGTAAATAAAGTACCCACAATAATCTTGTAAAATAGAGATATATTTAAAAAATACAATATTAATGTTACATAATAGCATTTTAATTTAGTTTAAAACTTTTGTCTTGAGACCCATTATGCCAGCCGAATATAACTCAAGGGTTTAATTTCCATATATAATAATAACAATTATTGCATTCAATATCGTGTCAACAAAAGTCTTGAATAAATTAAATTATAATTTCTTGTATGCTTATCTATACAGGCCCTTAAAAATTATTATTAATATAGGCTATTTTAAGGAAATATTTCTTAAAAGGTTTCCTTCGATTCTATTTGAATTACTTTTCTATAGATATACTAAGACTATAGATTTACCAACAATAACAAATATTTCAATATGGCTGTCGTTGACGATTTTATTATTCTACGTTCGTAATATGGAACGCGAGTATTGGCCTACTGACCTCGCCAGTAGGATTAATAGCGGCCTAGATGTACATAGATTCATAATATATATTATCAAACTCATTGTATCTCTCTCTACAATTGTCACGTGTTCTGACTACCTAGTTAAAGTTTAAATACAAAAGAAATTGCATCTGTAACCAGTACTTAATTTTTAAATACAGCATTGCCTTCATAGTTTTGTTTTGGTAAAACGTTTTGGTAAACCATTTTTCAATTGAAACTAATTTTTACGTAACATTTTATTTACACCTACTTTCTTGTTAAATACAGTTAAAATAGATTATACGTGAATATTGCCTACTCATAATAATGATACAGTATTAGTTTCAATGCTGATAACTAAAGTAGGAACGAGTCATGTGTAATCAGTTTTGGCCGTTACAAAATCTCATATGCAACATATTTTCATTTGTTTTAACATTTAATCTTCAACGCATCATCTCGATCAAGGCTATGGATTCAATCATCTCTTTTTAGTACTTCAATGACTAACATTTCGCTTTTCCGTTCATTTTATATGATATATAAAATCGAACGTTTTCGTTATAAGTAAACGTGACTGCAGCCAATCAGTTTTAGAGAAAAACTAACCGAGCAAAAGTCCTAAACAAATATAAAATAAATTATTTAGTGATAGGTTTTTGTAAAGCAAGTTTGCAAAGCACTTTAATAAGGGCATCCACCATATCTGGATAATGTCATAATACTAAATTAATCACCACCCAGAATGCGTTATTGCATACATACACACAAAGCGTTGTACTCTTTTTGTGTGTACTTAATACTAATAGACTGATCATATAGAGACTGGTAGATCTAGCCGTGAGGTCTTATTATAACTTCTACAGAATGAAGGTCTATAGTTAACAGATGTACGAGATATTTTAATTTATCTAGTGTATATGTATACCAAACAGTTTTAGTTGGAAAACGTTGAAGGTCCTTGTTACAAATATATAAAACATTTTGTATAAATCACAGAAATATGTCGCCTTTATAACCGATATTGTTGATACCCTGTAAAAATACTTGTACATCGGTCGTTTATTGTTTTGGGGCGTAAGTCTATTTTTATTTATATAAGAGTTATCAAAATTATTACTAACACTTATTGAGTTTTATGGTGAACGCATACTACAATTATATTTCTTTTAGGTATCACCAATATTATGTAATAAACACAATCTTATAAGTACTTACACAATAAAACAATAGTTCATATATCAATGTATGCTTTTATAACTTTTAAATAAAAATATTAGCAATTTATGACTACACCATAATCTTTAAAATATATGTTCTATATTATAATGTGTAATGGTATGATAAAATTATTAAGGTTTGGCGCCTACTGATGGATGAAGCTCAGATCGGCAACCGCCAATTCAGGCTACTTTTATCACAAAGATATAACGACAAAGCAGCCGTTTTAAAGAGTATGAATTACATAGATGTTATATAAAGTCAAGTTAATAAAAGAAAAGAGGAGAAAAGAAGAGTTCGTTATCAAAACTTATTAACATCAAGAAAACATAACATTAGACATATTGTTCAGCATTTGTTTATCCAAAAGGTTCACAAATATTTTTATTTTCTGGTAAGCGTTGAAGTCCCTTGAATTTACTTACAGAAATCCCTAAAAAGTGCTGAAATTGCCATAGAATAAATACACGTCTGGCGTAGAGTCATATGTAGATAAGTTAACTTCGAATTAATACACGGAATGAACATTTTTCTTGCATAAAATGTATTTAATAAATTGTTTCGATTATACACGGAAAATGTATAAGTGTACAGTATTTTACTACTAATATTTAATATCTTCAAGTTAAAAGCCTATGAATCTAAGCAACTAACGGTACATATTGACAAATATACTTTTGAGTCGCTAATCATTTTAAGCATAGTGTCACAAACTTGTAGTAAATAGCGCACATAATTATACAAAAAACATTTACATGCGATATTGTATCTCTTCTGAAACACAATACAATGAAATACGAAACGAAAATATATTTATAAATATTTAACATGTGACAAGAATTGAAAAAGGAATACTAACAGGAATTTTTAAGACACAAATCCACCCATAAAATATTTTTATAACAATATTATTAAATTAAATAAACAAGCGGTCCCTACAAACTCCAAGCTGCGGCCATCATATGAGCCTGCACCATGTTATCACTGACCCAGTTGCCATGTATTTATGCTACCTGTTTGCATTCTACTGTTCCATTATAACCAATTCTATTAAACAAATTCTAGCGATAAATTGTTAAAACAAATATTTCTTTCTATTTTTAACCGTTAAAAAAGACTGATAATTACATTGATAATAGACATTTCATCAGTGCTTTTATATTTCATGCAATATTACGTAAGATCTGATTTATACAAATAAATGATATTGAAGTATGTGTTTGTACAGTCGAAATAACAGCTTTTTGATATACGGATATGAAAGTATAGACGGTAAAAAAAACATTTTTAAAATATTTATCTGCCTGTCTGTTTGTTCTTGCTATTTTCTGAAACGGTTGAACCGAATTTAACGAGACATTCACTAGCAGATAAATGATGTTGTAAGGAGTAACTTAGGCTACTTTTTTGGGGTCAAGTGGGGATGAGATACTTGTACCTCGGAACCGCAGGGGGTGGACCCACAGGCGAATACAGTTCCCTCGTGGAGCCTTAGCCTGCCTCCCAAGACCGTCAGTGCGTGGTGAAGAGCCACATCCTACACGAGGTGACCCTGTCTAGCAGAACACTACGGATCTAGGCTAGAGAGCCGATAAACACTCCTGGGGCTCGGTTCCAGAACCGGGTCGGGGCATATACCCCGGCAGACGGCGCCCCTCGCAGTACCCCTCTGCTTATCAGAGGGGACAGGGGATGGGGTAAGGACGGGCCTGCTTCGGTTCGCCCGTCAGAGGGTGGAGGGAGGAAACCTCGGTAAAAAGTCACCGTGGGAGAAAACCACGTTAAAAAGTTACGGGTGTTGAGGAGATAACCTCGTTAAAAAACAGACGGGAGGCCTTCGGGCGGAGGGAGGTAGAAAACCTCGTTAAAAAGTTACCGTGGGAGGAAACCACGTTAAAAAGTGACAGAGGGACGGCCTTTGGGCGGAGGGAGAGGGAGAAAACCTCAAGAAAAAGTTACCGTGGGAGGAAACCACGTTAAAAAGTGACAGAGGGGAGGCCTTCGGGCGGAGGAAGAGGGAGAAAAACCTCATTAAAAAGTTCCTGTGGGAGGAAACCACATTAAAAAGTGACAGAGGGGTGGCCTTCGGGCGGAGGGAGAGGGAGAAAACTTTTTGTTTGAGGAAAAATAAAGTTTCGCGCAAATATAATCATTAATCGAAATATAAATCCAGACAAAGTAAGACTTTAGAGAGTACAGACTAAGGTAAGAGGATAAAGAATGATACATACATAGACATTTCTTTGTACGAAATTGCAACAGAAGCTAGTAAAACTAATAAAACTAAAGAGAAAACACCAGGTAAACATTTATTGTTTAAAATTTCATCTAGAAATATATACGAAAAATGTATCAAAATCTCATTTCCAATTACTGTTATTAAGCTATAGATAGTACATCATAGATACAATAAAACAATTCATTCAAGCTTTGAAAAACAACAAATTGCTACAAATAATGCCGCCAACGATGCAACGGGGCTTGTTCGTTGTCCGGAACCGATGCACAATGCCTTTACCGACGTCGATGTCTATTGAATCCGGCAATCAGCAGATACAGTTAAGTGTGCTAGACTCTAACTTCCTCTATTTTCTCGTTGCAAAATAACGAATGCTCTTCGAATTGTTTATAAATATGTATTTGTCGAAATACACACAGCACATATAATTTACTATATAACTGTACCCGTGGTTTCAAACGCGTTTCTTATTAGCTGTTATAAGAATCAAATCAAATCAAAAATACTTTATTCAATTTAGGCCCTAAGAAGGCGCTTATGAACGTCAAAACTACCACCGGTTCGGAATACATCCCAGTCATAGAGAAGAACCGGCAAGAAACTCGATCGGGTTTATCTTTTTAACATATACTTATATAATTAAAATTCATAATACATTCAAGTACAATCGATTTTAGTGGATGCACAGAGAGGAGTCAATTCCAGACATCACCATCGTTTACATATTGATCTACTCTATAATAACCCTTTGACACCAAAACCCGCTTAACATAGCACTTAAACTTATAGTCTGGCAAATCAGTAATATGCTTTGGGACTTTGTTATAAAACCTAACACTATTACCTAAAAAACTGTTACTGGTTTTACTGAGTCTAAAACATGGAACGACCAGTTTGTCACAGTTTCTAGTTTTTAAATCATGCCTGTGTTTTACGAACTCGACGATTAAGAAATAGTTATATTATAGCAAAATAGATATTGCGTAAATAAGCTGTGTGTTCGAATATTATTATTCATGGCGATGGGTTAGACGGTACGGAAGTCGATGCTCTTAAATTTTATCTATGCGCAAGTAATACCAAAATGAATACGCTAAGATATTCACCGTGACAAATTATCTGTGCATGTCAATTTTCATTGCAATCGGTTGAGCGGTAGAATACTTTTTTCACGAAGAATCAGGTGATCGGTCAGACAGTGCTAGAGTCTATTAAACCCATGTATACCAATATTTCTATATAGGGATTAGCTCTCAAGAGCAATTACCGGAATAAACTTTTAGGTGCTTAACAACACATGTTCTACTTAGAGTTGCAGTTAGCGGTTACTCCTTGCATCAGTACAGGTATATCTCGGCAACAATACAATCAATCAATGGTGTGACAACCACGCATTTGTAAATGGCCTTAAGATGACTACATCCAACACTCCTGTGATCGTAGCCGTTCGCCGTGAAAATAAAAATGAAAATAAAAGAAAAGAATCATAATCATTTGCAATGATATCAATGACGCTCTATAGATGTTGACGTATATTACCATCATGAAACGAAATATGTAATAACAGATACATAATATTCAATCCCTGACGCTATTCCACATAAAGACCTTTGTTCAGTCGTGGAACATTTACAGGTATTAATTAATATTAATGAATAATCCGTAGCCAGCGTAGAGCTGCAATACATTTTGTATACCAGTTGTGAAGTATTATATTTATATGCATATAAAATACTAACAAGTTATTGGCCGTTTCGGTATGTATATTTATTCTTTTTTAAATACTATTGGAAACGTAAGAAAGAAAAATAGTTGCATCAAAATCCCCCACATTAGTTTCAGGTTAAATGTTATATACAACAATTTTATATATGTAATACGGAAAATAAGTCACCAAACAAACTAGTTTTCTGTTATTGTATTGATATATATTTATATATGTATAAAATATGTACTATATGCATGCACCAATTTTCCCTTTATAATACGTCTAATGTTGCCGAAAATCGATATTGGTCTTGCAGTTTTGGTCTTGTTCTTGCATTTTTACAAGACCAAGACCAAGACCGACCCTTACAAGACTGAGCCTGCAAGAGTCTTGCAGTCTTGCATTTAAGTCAGGCTGGGTTTTGAAGATAATTGAGTATTTGATTTCAATACTAATAGACATTCTCTAATATTGGTATAAAAATCACGATTCTTTCCATCTAACAACAAACAATTTTAACTAATAAATTTATGCAATCAAATGTATTTATGTCTCAAAGAGTACTTTGTTGATTATTGTCTGTTTAACAAAGTTTAAACGAATACAGCAGATCCATTATAGTAATAATTTACGTGCGCAATATTTTAATTCACAATCGGTCGGTCGCCAATTATAATTGTTTATTTAATAATTTAGTGACAAAGACGCCTCTATATGGAAAGACGGTGTGACATTTTATTTTATATTATATGTGTGTTATTTTATATTATATTTCGCCGACGTTTCAAAAAATATAATAAGTTCATAGCTATTCGAAACGGATACGAATATAGATTTTGTTATCATCACAAGGAATATTCTAGTTCTAATAATCGCAATATTATAAATGCGAATATAAGTTTGTTTGTTTGACAGCTTATTACGCTGTAACTCAACCGATCATCATGAAATTTTATATACACATTGTTATGCAGATAGTAAAAAAAACCTAAAACTTACATCAAAAAAAGTATTATTGTCGAGTGATGGGTCAAATCTTCATTAACAGAAGCGAAGCCGCGAGCAAAAGCTAGTAATAATACATAATATTACTATACATTTATATTGAACTGTACAAACATTTACTATGTATCAACTTATATCATAGGCTATGTAGCTAAAGCAGGCAAGGTACCTAGGTAAGTTTAATTTAACAATTATTATAGACTAGTTGTGCCCCGCGGTGTTACTCGCGGTTTATCGGCTACACTAAAATGTGTATTATTTAACAGGTGAGTAAAATATTCCCATTTTTTGAGGTAAAAAATGTAAAATTGAGCATCGAAAAAATCGGTATGATTAGCAATTTACGAAAATTAAACTTATCGAGGACTGTAAACGGGAGAGCTTGCCAAGATGAATTATTTAATTCCTCCTGGTCATAGAGGGCCAAAAATTTTTTTTAATGCTCCACATTCGCAACACACCTTTTCCATATGTCTACTTTTAATGAGTCTGTGGTTAATATAATCTAATGTCACGTCATATTCAAAAGCACATTTATAAAATACCCCTAAGAGTTTTTAGCAAATATTTCCCGCCGCTCTGCTTGACGCTGAGCAATTGCGAGTCGGCGAGGATTTGCTTCATCTGTTGTCTGAGAAGCACGCTGATTAGCCATTAGCTGAGCATACTCTCGCCACCAAGAAGCAGCTTCTTTAGGTGTTTCAGTGGCACTCCATGCGCTTTACGTTTTCTTGATGCCGAGGAGTTGATTCTTCAGGTATCTCTGACACACGCTGAGAGGCTATGCGAATAGCACTTTTCTGACGTAGAGCATCAGCTTGCGTAGAAATGTCTCCAGCTTTGACTTCTGCCTGACGTACTGCTTGCTCACGTCTACTGTTCAGCATGAATCGTATACTCGTAAATATTCCTGTAAATTCTCGTAAATTCCTGTTCACGATGAATTTAATTAATTTGATTGCAGTTTATTATGTCTATAAGCTCAAAATATATCTATCTGTTGCATTGTTCTAAGGTGTAACCCAACGAGTTTAGTAAATAGCAATAGGATAATATGTATTTGCAAGACTTGCAAGACCTGCAAGACTCTTGCTGCAAGACCAAGACCGAGACCAGGTGTATTGATGCATGACTAATACCAAGACAAAGTCAAGTCTCGTCTTAGTCTTGCATTGGGCAACACTAAATACGGCCGTGTAATAAAATAATGGCAACTGAACGTTAATTTGTCTATTCTGTCAATGTTTTGAAGATATCCTTCAAAATTTTCTTCTGTCTCATTTACTTTTTTATGGGAAGATTTTTTAACATACATTTTTTACTTTTACGTAGGATGTTATAAATTATAAATAAAAAGCAATTGTCGAATGTATGTAAACGCATCACTACCGAACGGTTGCAGTTATTCGGTTAATTCTTTTTCTGGTATATTTTTAATTGTCAAGACGTGGTTCGTTCGAAAAATAATATTTGAATTATCCTGCAGAAAAGTGAAAAATGTATTTTATTAAATCTCCACATAAAAGAGTAAGTAAGACAAAGGCCATATTTGAAGGTCATCATCAAAAATATTGAGAATAGCAAATTGAAGTTCTGTTGCCATTATTTCATTACACGGTCGCATTCTAAAAGGATTGTTGGTGCAGGCAGCTAGTATATAGTAAATAATAGCAGGCCCAGCGGACGTTGTCCTGCCCTGATAATAAAAAATATATACGTATGTGCATGAAATGCTTAAGGTAACTAATGTTTTTTATTTCATAAGGATTAATACTGTATATGACTGACTGAATAGCCTTCTAATTACCTCATAATATGTTACCATTTTTAGAAAATAGATGGGTATAGCAAGCTATCCTAAAAAGATAGGTAAATTTATAAAAGAGGAATATCTCACTTTGCATTGTTTTGTTGTATCTCAAAGGGATTAGACAGCGTTTTCGATGAAAACTCCCAAAGGCCTGACTTTTTCCGATTCTTTCAACGATTATCATTATATTTAAATCAATTTACAAAAAAACCTTAACAAATTATATACCTAAACCTTACCTGTGAATTACTGTATTTATAAGTGAAGACAGCATTACAATCCGTTCAGTAGATTTTGAGTTTATCGCGAACATCCAGACAGACAGACAGATGTGGCGAACGAATTTATTTTAAAATATGTATCAATACTATAAGTGACAAATTGTTTGTTCGGATTGGATAAATTGATAGGCTTAATGACTAAATAATTATCCGTGCGGACGATCTTTGTTTGGTATCTAAGAAAAGAAAAAGGTGTAAAAGAACAGCTATCAAAACTTGGAAAATTGACATTATCTGAATATAAAATTTCATATAAATCGCTAAGGTGCTAATAAAAAATAATTACTTAAATACAAGTGCTATTAACTTAATAGTATTAGGAAAAAGTCTTAAATTACAAAGCGGTGTATCTCGTTGTGTAACAGAAAATTTATACAAGAGTGTTACGTAAGTTAGTACTATGCAAAAAAAAATTCTATCTCCTAAAACGGTAAAAACGAGGAGTTATAAATAAAATGATTCATGACATGTTCCGGATGGAAAATCCAATCAGACACATGAGTAGTAACAAGATAAAATCACTCCAAATTTAATGTACAGGGGAAGATTTATGATCATACGAAGACCGCTATAAAGCTTTAAATCGGATAATGAGTTTCAATGATTTTCTTATATAGTACTTTATGATACTAGCTAAGAAAATGAGACTAAATATTTCGTTGACTCTACGATCACGTAATAAAATAAACTAGCAATTGTGCAACTAAACCTTTATCTGTCAACTGTCAACATTTTTGACGATTTGCCTACTGTCTTCTATGTCATTCACTCACTCAATCAGTGGCAATTGAACAAAACAAATCAACAACTGAACGTTTATCTGTCAACTGTCAACATTTTTGAAGATCTGCATACTGTCTTCTATCTCATTCGGTCACGCAGGTTCTTTAGTGGAGATTTTTAAATTTTTCATTTTTCAAACATTTTCTTTCATACAAACTTTATTCCAACAATTGTACACACATAAAAAGTTTCCTGAATTCTGTATAACCGACATGAAAAATCGTTATCCATATAAATTACAAGCTCAAATAATAAACTCGTAGAAGTCCTAGTAATACAGAATTGGTCATTGTGAAACACTGCGATCTCCAAAGACCAGCTTTTGTAAAGCAATAGCCCGAACATTTCATTACAGACGGTTAATACCGTTTCGATCGAGTGCATCGATTGACAAGTTAGGGCATGTGGGAGATAACAATTGCCTCGGGCTCGGTTAGGTGAGCGTAGACTTAAATTATTAATGTAAGAGCCGGACAGTCGGCTGTCCGGCACACATCAAATATGGAAAGCGTTTCCCACCTCGAGTGGCCATCTGGCTCGATCCCATCCCTGTTCTAGACACAACAATTGAATTCGAAATTTGAATGCTAGCTTGATAGTCAACTACAAATAACTCCTTCGGATTATGATGTTTTTTCAAGGAATATTTTAGAATCTGTGTTGCGTCAAATGGAGGTTAATCAAAGTTGTTTTATCGCATGTTTCATTTTTAATACTTTATAGAAGCAGTGTGAACACGATATAGTGTAATAATTAATGACTATGTGGCAATATTTAATAATTCGTTAAATCCAGCCCTTTAAATGCTGATAAAATCAAAACTGCCTCCAAAGATTAATTTTTTTTAAATATATCCTTACATAGCTGATTGCCACGACATCGTCTGCATTGTTTATTATTACAACTATATATTTTATTTTCAAAGAAAAGACATTAAAATAATTTGAAGGAAAAATATACTTTTCTTGCAACATTTGTTTATAAACAATGTTATCCATTTACTTCTCTTTTCTTTTGAGTGATGCGCGCACACTTTTGATAGAGTAAGCCGATTGTAATAAAGCAAAGACCAAATGTGTCGATGCTTTATGATTGTCTTGATGACGTTTTATCATAAAGGTTTTTTTTGCAGTGAGCGTGCAAAAACAAACAGACAATATTTAATTACTTATTATTAGTCTCATGTAATATTTTTTCTTCACAAAATGCTGAAGAGTACGGAAATGTTAAATTGACATTCTTATTATATGTATAGATTATTTATGTCTACATATTGTTTATTAATGTAAAATCTGTTTTTCTACAAAAAAGATACAAATTGTACAGCACCGTGCACCGTGCGCCGTATAGTTGTACATTCGTAGTTATACCTACATATATAATATTTTATTAAATGTTTAATTAAAGCAAATAAAAAAATATGTTTTTCTTATCATGGAATACAAGCAGACAAAATAATATCTGCAGCTGCAATTGCAATAAATTAACGCTGTAAAACACTTGACAAAAAAAATGTTAGACACGTCTGATAGTATTTTACAAGTTTATAATATTTAATGTTATACTATAATTTTAATATATAGCAACTGTTGCGTTTATTTATTTCAACTATAAAATATCTCCAGTATGCCATCCCATAAAATTAATAATACACGCTAAAACAAACAATTAACAATTGATTTATCAATACGGATATCTAAGTTCTTATCGCACATGTCATGCAATGATCTATAGAATTTAATACGGCAAAATATATGGCGCCTTATGGTTTTTTTTCTTTCGAACTAACTACATTTTTGACCTGGCAAGGCCTCTACAGTTTCACCGGACTACACGCCTTATGGTGTGGCAATACGCACAGTACATGAGGCCGTGTTCACCACCCAAAGTGCTAAAAGAGGACTTTCTCCCAAGTACCGTTGCCGGAACACACGCATAAGTGTCTGACGATCAATTTTCAACATAAAGGTGGTAGTTAGCCAAGCGTGTATTTGAAAATAACGCTAATGCCACACTATAGTTTCATTACGAGGTTTTTTTTTTTTTTTTTTTTTATATTATAGGGGGCAAACGAATAGGTGGGTCACCTGATGGTAAGTGATCACCGCCGTCCATAGACACTAGCAACACCAAGGGAGTCGCAAGTGCGTTGCCGGCCTTTTAAATATGTGGGCCTCCGGCGCTCTCACTGACCGAACGAAACGCAACAGTGCAACCACTGTTACTTCACGTCGGTTTTCTGTGAGAGGGTGGTACTACCCCGGGCGAGCCGACCCATTCATGCTGAAACCAGTAATAGCTTCAGCGTAGCTCTACCACCTACAAAGCTAGTGGCTCATTGCTAGATTCCAACGTAGCCTGTACACGTGTATTTAACTCGCTACCTACTACTGAACCATTACCGTGATAAAGTATATTATCACCTAAGCATTATGCGCATTTTATAATACATTTTAAAAGTACAATGTAAAAAAAAATATGTGTACAACTAATTTGGTAATATATTTTTATTACATTTAAAATATGTACACAGATTTTTCAGTATTAACGCAAAAACTAGAGACAAAAAGAAGTTTCTCAGATAATGAATATGATGATAAACATGTTAAAAGAAGTATTACATTATAATAACAATCATCCATTTCTAAATTTAAATAATCTTTATATCTATATTCACTATGTTCCTTGTAACTATTATTAGAAATCAACACAGTATTCGTACAAACGCTTCGAGACGAAAATTTTATTAAAGGGCCGTACGATAAAATAAAGCCATGAAAAGCGTATATAGTAGTGAGTTCAATCAATTCACGTGGCACGCTTGTGTCACGTTGCGGCGAGCAGTCGGGTACAGGTGGCGACGCGGTATCGGCCTGTGATGGGCGGCGAAGGGCGAAGAGGGGCGATTGCAAGGTGCTAGTGCACGTGCCTCGACCCGATACAACCGTCGATCAATTCCGAACCACAACCATGAAACCATGCAAAACAATATAGTAAAATGTTTACATTTTTGTCATTTTGTCGACGTAAATGAATTAAATAAGAAATTAAGATGTTCGACATCCAGACTATTCAAGTATGTCAAATTTGTATAGACAAAGGTATCATAAGCAAATAAAGCTGGTGTTAAAAACCATAAGCTACTGAAATATTTAATATTGAGGTAACATATTATAAAAGTCAAACGGACGTAGCATCGGACACTTAAATTTCCGAATCGGATTAGTGTAAGCCGAGACTCGGATAAAAAAATATGAACAAATATCAGACAGTAATTAAATATACATAAATCAATTTATGCATAATAAATTAACAGATGTTATTAATATAAAAGTTATTTATAATCAATACCTTGAATATAAGATTACGTTTTTGCCTACATTATAATTAAAAAGTAACTGAAAGTTGGAAAGGAACTCCTGCGTGCTAATAACTACATGTCAAGCATTTTGGTAAATGGTTTATCGTTACCGTCACGTTGGGAAGAGAAAATGTGCTCATTATATAGGTATACGTTATCAAATATATTTATACAGAAAATATTAAAGCGTTAGCTATAGCGATAGTTTCAACTCACCGGTTTATCCATACAAAGTGCCACGTGAACCGCACAAAAGCGTAGTGGATAATTGCATTTTTCAATAATTAAAAAAGCTTTTAAACACTTAATAGGAATCAATGTACCATGTAACCCAATGTAGCCACTACGTTGTATATTGGCGTGGTGTGGTGATTATGCCTGGGCCTTATCTAGTAGAAGTCTTGACCCGACAATACATTGTTCATTATGTAAAAATATACTTTTGGTGTGTGAAAAATTTTTCTTTATTTGAAGCCTCTATCATTTGACCTCTCAATATTATCCTTTTAAAATAGACAGAGATCAGGATACAAACAAAACTTCTACGTGGAAAACCTTGTGGACTTAGAATTTAAGGCAAGGCAATTTAACTCAATTAAATAGTGTTAATAAAAACTTAAAAACAACTGGTGTTGGAATTGGAATTGGCCTTTAATGATCAATATTTAAAAAATACAATGTAGATTTGGTTGTATTTATCTATCAAAATGTATTAAATTATATCGTATAGCCAATTCGTCATGGCCTGGTGTATTTATTAAGGTAGTGCCTTCATTTGGGACGCGGATTATGGCAAAAAAATATGGCCATTATAGGCTAGTATTATTATTATGTTATTGTAAAAAAATCTTGAATGACTTCAGGTTTATGTGGCAATTTGCACCATGGGCTAAGATTTGATATGAGGTACGGATTAAACTTTCGACAGCTTTCGAAGAAAGTGTTTAAAGAAAAATAACAGAAACGGAGTAAAAGACTCAAACCATAATTTCACTAAAAAGATGAAGTATAACAACAATTATTTGCTATATTTTATTATTTTATGTTATAATTATCTGTGCAGTTAAAAACGAAGCTAGTAGTTAAGAATAAAAATCTACACGTCCTATTTCCTAACAATTTTATCAATGTACCTTTTCTCGTATATAGTTTGACAAGTAAGAGTACCATTAAAAATGGAGTAAATGTATACATATAAATGGAAATCGTGTGTCTGTAGTTCGTCCGAGTCAATCTCCGAAACGGCTAAATCGATTTTGACAAGACTATTACTGACAGATAGAAGACTTTTTAAACTATCCTCTAGACTTTATTATTTATTTTACGTAACGTTAGGATTTCGGTCAGCTAATATAAAATCGGTAAAAGGGTTGTAGAAGTTGTAATGTTATTACATGAAATGGTTGTAATGACAAAATTACAATTATCTATTTTTATTTATGCGATTGGAGGTAAACAAACAGGCGGGTCACCTGATGGTAAGTAATCACCGCCGCCCATGAACATCTACGACACGACGGGCTTCACAGACTACTCACGATTCATCGAGATAAAACACGAAGCTCTCATGAAAGAACTATTTTCACGTGAACGAATAATCAGGCACCAGCTAGTATATAAATAAATAATAATATAGCGCGAGTATGGGTAGCAAAGAGTGCGCTAAGGCGTTTGCTATCAGTGCGATCGTCCTCATTCGCAGCGGCCGGCACCACTCCACCGAGTTTTTGGGTCAAGCGGATTGTAGCCAGTGCCGGTATACCGCCACGGGCTTCGGATCAACATCTAATTTACAAGAATTTATCTAATAGAAACAACCTGATTGCAACACAATAGGCCTTTTAAACGTCAGCAGAATTATGTGATACAAATACTTACTCTTTATACTTCAATTATTTTAATTATTAATATTTATTTAAAACTAAATGACCCGGTGAACTTCGTATCACTTACATATATATGTGTAAAATGTGGTCAAAACTTAATACAATTTTTTATTTATATCATAAATCAAACACAGTTAGGGGGCGTCCATAAATTACGTGAGGTGCTTAAGGGGGGCGGGGGTCGAGTCAAATCTCATCTAATCTTACGTTGGAGAGAGGGGGGGTCTCGACAAATATCACGCAATTTTTTTTCTGATGATCTTATGATCTCTATTGCCCAAGTGTACGTGATGATTTAGAGAAAAGATGCTGCAGTACATGCGGTATTTACTTTGCATCTAGCATAAGAGCTGCAGAGCACAGGCGATCAGCCCACATTGCACCAGCTAAGCATGCGCGTATGTTCCGCAAAGTGCGACCCTCACGGATTGTCACAAGACGAGCTAATGAGTTACTTTGTGCAAGTGCCAATGGCTTAGAGTGGCTAGATCAGAACGAAGTTGAAGGAGCAGATGATTTTACTGAAAATCATATGGGCATGTTGGTTCCAATAGTCTCTCTTGAGACTGTGCATGATTCTCCATGGACTGAATTAGAGTAGGTATTCTTTTTTTTAATCACAGTAGTTACGATTTAAGTATTCTATTGTTAAATTTTTATTACACTTATAATTAAACTCTCAGCAATATTGATTATTAGTCTTAACTAGTTGTAAATAAAAGCACGAAGCAATTTTTTTTTCTTTTTACAATAACAATCCAAAGCGTTTACGTAAGAAACTCACATTTTGAAAAATCTCACGTGAGATTGGGGGTTGGGGGAGGGGGTTGAATAAAATCTCACGACATCTCACCAGGGGGGGAGGGAAGGGCAGAAAATTAAAAAAAAACACCTCACGTAATTTATGGACGCCCCTTTATGCACTTAATCAATTTAAAGCTTTCTCATGTACTATTTTTATTTCTGAAACAGAACTGTATTGTATTCCGACAAAACAGGCTAAAGAGATCAGACCTCATACTACAGCTATGAAATAGACCAATTTCTGAATGAACCTATCAATATTTGCCAAACGAATGACATTTTTTTATTTCCTAATAAGTCAAAAGACATCAAATGTTTCATATCTAGGAACATTTATATTTGAAAATTAAATTGTCTTTTTTAGTATTTTTCTTTACTTATTATTTATGTTTCTCACCGTTGAAACCTTTCCTGAACTTCCACAAATATTTCAAGATCACAATTAGAGAAATCGGTCCAACCATTTTCGAGGTTTAACGAGAGAAACGGGCAGTAATTCATTTTTATATAAAAGATTTATAGACATTTGTAAACACACTCTCACTCTTACATTAATGCAACTTGCCTTGTAGATTACTGTTTAGTTTGATGCTCATTTGTACTACACTAATGCATTGTTGTTATATTTTATTTTATGTGTTTTTTAATGTTTATAGTTATGCAATACTTTTCTTAAGCCATCGACTAGACGTCCGTACATTATTTTAGTCCCTCATTAAAAATCAGCACTGCACTGTAAATTATTTGTACAGCAGCATGTACCCCTTAGTAGTTTGTGCATGCAGCTGAATGGGGGCATTTTAATTTACACTTATTATATTTTTTAACTTATCTTGTTACTGTGATATATACCAACAATAAAACCTTTTTGGCGTTTAAATCGTTATTATTAATTACCTACAAAACTTTTCTAGTCCCCTTTTTTTAATAGTTTATTCTATTTAATTTAACAATTATCTATATATAAATAGACAAAGATAACATAGTTAAGTAGCTTTTTATCTTTTATTTGTAACCGATTTTTTTTGTTTAATAACTACTGACAAAGTTTTAATTTTCTTAATAAAAAATCTTTGGTAACAGTTTTTTAATTAGATTCAAAGAAAAACATTTCATTCAGAATACACCAAATATATGCAGATGAAGTTGCGGGAAAAACAATTTATGATATATAATAATAATAATTGATGCAATAATATTTTTTTAGTTAATTCTTAAAATACATAGTCAAATTATTATGAACTCAACGAAACCAGTCATTCGAAAATCGTAGTATAACAAACGCTATGAGAAAACGGAAAAAAAATGTAACTAGGAGAAATGTTGGACAAGTAATCCGGAGGGTCAGACCGCGCCTCGCATTGTGTCGGCGTCTCAAGAGAACTCCACGGTTATTATGAACCACTAGAACGCCTGCTTACAGCATATTTTGCTAAGCATATTGATGATACCTACTGTTGTAGCAGAATGTATACACTTGAGTTTGTTTTAAGATATGTTTATTATGTTTAAATATGTGTAAATAAAAGGATCATGAAATCGTGGATAGCAAATATAACTGCAAAAATTACTGAATTAAAAACAAAAATTATAGCATAATATAAACAACTAATACATCGTATCTCAATCTTTTTAGGGTTAGGTGTGTTGTAAATAGCTATAAATTAAAATTTAAAATAGTTATTAGAGTTTAAAGTGTATTGCTGTTTTATATAGGTCGTTGTCATATCAAAAATTAATATTGTTTTTAACAACATGATAGATTAAGTTTCGTTGTGATTTCAGTACTTATGAATCGTAAAAAATCATCGTTTTGAATTTGACTAATACTTTATCTTATTAGTTTCCTATCACCTGGTAAATTACTACTAATTCTGTTTAAATAAAAAAAAAACTTTAATTAGAAGATCTTTGCATACGGGTCCTACTTTATCAACATATTACGACTCTCAACAAACGCGATCTTTGGAGTTGTCGCGACCTCCAGTTTGAGAAACGATGAAGTAATGAAAAAACGGTACACTGTGATATTAATTAATGATGAATGATATTGCGTCTAGCTTTGTTTGCAAGGGATGATATGTGTGATATTAATGTAGAGAGGTGAGTCACTGCGGGTAATAAATCAATTGGTGCGATATGTACTATTATACAAAATAAAAATATATCTAAAAGAGTTACACTTAGTAAGGCATAGAGTGATATTTCTCAGACAGAAACACTCGAAACTTACGTGGAACTATGAGGGATATAATGAGCTTGAAGTGGACAAAAGAAGGGAAAATGAGGAAAAAAGGTACTCACATTTCATCAAATAAATATACAAATAAAGCTTTTACAAAAAAAAAAACCGACTACAATATCAAGAAACTCTAAGGAAACAAGAAGGCACTAAAAACCAAGAAATAACTAAACATTATTACATTAATCAAATTAAATAAAAAATATTAGTATATACGCTACCTAATAATATATCTGAAGTCGCTGCCAACCAGAATTCATTGTATATAGTAGAAAGTATAGGTCCACTCTCGCGTCGGGTATATATATATTTTGCTACCTACTACAAATTTGCGTTGAAATAGGACCACACGGGAAGCACCAGCTTTAAAATAAAAAAAAAATCATCAAAATCGATTTACCCAGTCGAAAGTTATAAAGTAACAAATATAAAAAATAATAAAAATACAGTCGAATTGAGTACCTCCTCTTTTATTGAGGTCGGTTAAAAATAAAAAAAACAATCAATTAGGATACAGAAAAAAATAAATCCGTAAAACTTAGAGGTTATTACTAGTTACTACAATTAATCTTTATTATACACCTTTATACATATACGCTATTAGATATATCAAAAGATATGGTTAGTACAATGAGTGGTCTTATTCCTGATAGCAGTCTCTTCCAAACAACCTGTGAATGGATCCGTTCCAGAGAGAATAATCAGGGGTATTTTGGATGTAAGGTCAAACAAAGAAAATATATACGACATAAATTAACAACATATGAACTAAAATATACATATAAAATATATTGTAAAATAATATATAATATATCAACTACATAACAATTATACATACTCGTAAATAACAAAGTATAGTAATATATAAACATAAACGTAATGTTCAAACGACAAATAATACTTCCTGGCCGTACTTTTAAATATGCCCATCTTCCATAAATAGGTATGTAGTGCGTTCCATAATTGTGCAACCTGGACTGAGAAGAATTTTGCACAAAAGTTTGTGGCCCGAATCGGCACTACTATCGTTGTGTTTTCTGATTACATTGCATGTTGAGTATGTGTATCGCAAACAACTCGAAAGGCTTTGTTAAGTAAGAAGAAGCAATAGGGTTAAAAAGACTACTATATAGAAGAAAAAGTGTGCGTGCAAATCGCGACGAAGCCTCACTGCGAGCATTTAAGCTTAGTGCGACATTATGACTTTCGCCTAGTTTTACGTAAACCATATATGAACCTATTATAACAATTTTGTAGTCGTTGAAGTATATCAAGTAGAGCTTCGGTAAGATCTAAATAGCAAGTATCAGCATAGTCGAGGATCAGGAGAAGAAGGGTTTAAACAAACAAAAGTTTACTGATAATGTGCAGAAAATTCCGGAATCTTCTTAGGGGGGCAAACGTAAACATTTGCCAACTTACTTCTAGAAGCTGTGGACCCCGTGATAAATTTTACATTGCTACATATAGAAAAAATAGCAATACCTAAGATGATAGACGGGATTTTAAAGAATAATATGACTATAAAAAATAGATACATTACGCACGATAATCAAATACATAGAAAAAAAACACATACATACCAAACATTTATAGTATACTATTTGTACTATATAGAGTCTCTGTCAAAAGTCTTTAGACTCTTTGTTAAAACTGGTATTTTTTTTTATATATTATAGGGGCAAACGAACAGGTGGGTCACCTGATGGTAAGTGATCACCGCCGTCCATAGACACTAGCAACACCAGGGGAGTCGCAAGTGCGTTGCCCGCCTTTTAAATATGTGGGCCTCCGGCGCTCTCACCAACCGAACTATATCTATATTGTATTTCTCTATGAAACAAGGCCAACGTATAAAAGCCTAATGCTTCATTATAAGTGGATTGTACGAAGATCTAAATACCTAATTGTAATCTTATATGCATTTATATATCCTCCTTCTCGTTCGTGTCTGAAGAATTTTCGATTTAACTCGGGTCTCTTGTTACCGCACCTAAATCACTGTATATGAATTGTACATAAGGGTGTTCCACGCCAAATCGGACGGTTCGAAAAATATTTTTTTATTTCCTAAATTTTGTGATATGTTTTAGTTACCCCTAAATAGACCTCATGGTAAACTTTTAGATTTTTTCATTACTCGTTCAAAAGATATTTTTATTAATTTTTTTTAAATAACTTTCTTAAAAATGGTCTAAATTGAATCCGTTCTTTATTCTTTTTTACGTGGCCGTTATAAAAAAGGTATTGAAATTTTTAAAATGTTATGTCCAATCTTTCGAACTAGTAATCAAAAAATCTGAAAATTTACCAGGAGTGCTATTTGAGGGGTACTCAAAATATTACAAAATTGAGTAAATCAAAAGAATTATTTTTGCATCATTCGATTTTGCTGGTAGTAAAAATGAGAACAAACTTGGTCTTCATTATTAATTTCTTTAACAATAAAATTGTTCTTCATTCACGAAAAAAATATGAATATGTGTGTAGGAAGGAGGTTTCTCTGGAAATATGTGTGTAGGAAGGAGGTTTCCCTGGAAGTATTGATCCGATTCTAAAAACTCTTTCATTCAGTAAAAGCTACATTCAGATTGGTTACTAATGACTATCTCGATTGATGTTAAAAATTACATTTTGAGGTAAGTGATATTATTACTGACAACGATTTATAAAAGAGACATACACATGTGAAAGGGGTGTGTGTTTGTGTGTGAAACGGTACTAATATTATAAAGGTGAATGTAGGTTTGTTTATCTTTCGTTTGTTACGCTTTAACTACTCAACCAGTCATTATGAAATTTTGCATAAATACTGTCTGGGGTACAAAAAAAAACAGGATACTTTTATCCATTGAAATTATACTGTTCCCGAGGGCTAGGTTAATTCTACGCGGGAGAATCCGCGAACTAAAGCTATTATATTTATAAAGTAATAATGTTTTATTATCATCGCGCTATATCTTATGCATGCATCGGAAAACTTTATAAACCGACGAACGCCTTGATTAATACATAAGTCTCTTTTATCTCTATTGCACTTGCGACATAACAAGGAAATTAAAAGAGTTTTAAGAACATATAACTGTTATAACTAGTTAAAGAAGAATCGTTAACCACTTCTATCTTAGGTAGAAAACTCGCTCAAAACTTCAGACATCCATCAGATATCTCGGTTATAAATATAAAAGTATTTTAGTTTTTAAGTTAATGAGTCCCAAGAGGGATACGTATTTCTTTAATAGATTCAACGTACTATATTTTCGTAAATGATTTCAGTTCCGAGTATCAATATAAATAATTATACATTGCCAAATATATTTTATAATATCTGTTTGAAACAGCTGTACCTATTTGACAAAATCTTTTTTGTTGTGTTCGTAATTGTTAGAACAAGGTTCGTATGAATGAAAACGTTTGAAAAATCGTAAGCAAAAGTGAAAAACGTGGTTTAAAATATCCCGATACAAAAAAGTTTATGAGTGAATGAGACAAAAGACAACACCTTTAAAAACCTTTAAAAATATCGACAGATAAGACTTTCAGTTGTTCAGTTATCTTTTCATTATATTACATGGTCGTCGTACTGTAAAGGAATAATTTGGACTCATTTTCGTTACTAATTCCGTGCGAAGTGGATGCGGACGCTACTCAATAATACAATAATACAATAATACATCATAAATGCTAAGGTGTGTTTGCTATATCTACATGATCGACTACCGAACAGAATATAGACTTAAATATGCATAGAAGCGATTTAAAGTGTAAAAGTATTCTTCACTCTGATCACTCAAGTAATTTTAAAATGAAAAACCAGTTTACCAGTTTACGAAGATTGGTGTTAATACATATATGTTGATAATGTTTGTTAGCATCAGAGTTAAGGTGTATTATTATTGAGATGACACGTATAAGTTTCTATAAAATAAAGTCACTTAAACTTTAGCGATGACTTTCCTACTTGTCTTAGGCATCTTGTTGACAGCGAGGTACGAGCTTTGACCGTTTCGAATAAAACTTTTAATTAACCATACTTTTTGAACTAGCCTTTGTTAATCGTCTTATACTTCAGCTCTCGCTTCCAGTACCCACTCATAAAATTTATACCACACTTTTTTTTTAAACAAAGACTAACTCATTTTTATGTCAATATGTGAACCCGCAATAAATATTGGTATATTAATTGTTATACAAAAAATTACAAATATTATTAACATTATTATTTGTCTATAGGTGCATATTTAATTGACCCGAGAAAATAAAAATTATACTAAAGCAGCAATATAAGCTTGGAAATTATAATTACTACTTTCTGGAAGTATTAAAAGTTAGAATAAATTAAAATAAAAAAAGGTATGTGTGTGCTTATGAGTACACGAAAAAAGTGAAAACATCTTTATAAAAAGTACAAGTAAAACACAACGGACAAGCGGTATTCCAAGACGAACACCCATTCATGTACTGACCGCGCCCGACGTTGCTTAACTTCGATAATACAAGAGAACCGGTGTTTTCAACAGTCTATCCGACACGGGGTTTACCCCCACCACTTTTCACCACACAAAAAGGTTGCGGATCAATTCAATGCCTTTCTCAATGCTTTCCCATAAGAAGTTTCACTTCAAAAGCAAAAATTGAAATGAAAAAGGGGTAAAATAATGGGTTGAACATTAATTATAATGTCGCTGACACGAGCATAATGTGTATATAACAAAACATAAAATAAGTAATTTCTGTTATAACAAATTTGCTTTGGTTAATGTAATGGTCAAACAAAAGGTACTTATAATATAATGGTATGGTATTAATGGTCAACCAAAAGTATCATGTACGCAGTATATTTGTAGCCTATAAAGAATATTATGGTAATGCACGCTCGTGAGAAAACCCACAAAAAGAATTGTCAAGTTTACGGGAGAGCAGTGAGGGCGCGCGAGTGTCTATGAGGTAGGGGATGAGGAGGTCACGGATCAGCTGGGTGGCAGCCATATTGATTCCCCGGCCTGTTTGATCGGCGCTCCCGCCCCTCTCACCCCCGCTCACAGACCCGTACCATAGATTAATAGATGAGAGCAACTTTTATGATTTCAACTCAAACACAACAATGCCGCGATGGCCAAATATATTTAACGCTAACGTGTCTGTGAACAAAGCGTTGATGTTCTAAATATATTTATCTCTTATACCGAATACGCCTAAAAACTTTATTATTATGTTTATTTCATTGTTTAAATTTAATTAAACAATAACATTATAAAGGTGTTTACGTAGTGAATGTACTTTTCTTGTAATAATATAAAAAAAAGGTAAAGTATATTGTTTCGGGTAAAAATCTAAGAATAGTCGTAATACATATTTAAAGTGAAGCCCTTACTTACATTACTATACGAAATTTAGAATTCCTGATTTGAACTCAGATTCAAAAGTTCATAATATATTACACCTTCAATCATATAATGTTATTTATTTTAAACACTTGTACGTTTTTAGTGTATGGCCACAGTCTCAGTTGATATGACTTCAATTACAATGTGGCTTAAAATACTAACCTGCTAAAACCTACACGGGAGACTCAAGTGCAGCTGCTGAAACTTATACATATTTGGTGACAGATTTTCAACTTGAAAGTGGTAGCAAGCCAGGCGGACAGTAGAACAAGTCTTTCCATCAAGTTATTTATTCATCATAATAATTTCTTTCAGCTAAAGCTCCGGCTAATTGTAGAGATTTCAACCTACGTCGGTCAACGCAGTGTCCGAACTCGTTACCACTACACCATCATCTCTTTAAAATATTATATAACTATATGTGTATTATTTTACGTTAATGACTGCGATGTAAATCATTTAATGTTACTCTGGTGATCATTTTTTTTTTCGAGCCCCATTGTGAGTCAAATTTCTAGGGAAGGTTTTCCTTTACGACACTAATGCTAACTAAAATCTATTACATAAGTTGTTCTATAGTTCTTTAGTCAACCTTTCATATTCAGCAAACATTTAACAATACATCATTGAAGCAGTAACCGCACGTCACTAATTGTGAACTTCTGAACGTGCATGATTTCGGAACGGCTCCACCTATTTGGCTCAATTCTCTTTTGTTGTGTTTTTAATTATCTAAACAAAGTTTATATGAATGGAAATGTCTGAAAAATCATACGAATAAAAGAAAATTGTGAGTTAAAAAAATTTACATATAAGAAGTGAGTGTGTGAGTGAATCAGAGAACAGTGTGGAAATCTTCAAAAATATTGACAGAGTTGAGAGATTGACGTTCAGTTGCCATTTTATTTCATTACCTGGTTGTATTGTAAAGGGACGGCTTAGTCTGATTTTCATCGTTATAACATAAGTGCGAAATCGGGCCGGGCATATAGCAATAGTATTATCCATGATAAAAAAAGGTTAAGTTGGTCAAACGGTGTTAAAACTTATAGTGTACAGAAAGATTCATTTCCATACATGTACATTTACGGTATTTCGTCAAACGTTTAAACTATAGACATGCTTCTGTTTACGTAATACGACATTTCAAATTGCTATTATTAGTGGCACGTTTCGGCCGCGACCAACTGACCTACGGTGATAAATTCAGATTTTCCTTTATTTATTCATTGCCACGATACGATACGGATTAGACCAATATTTTTATATTTTCTACATAGCGGTAAATAGTTGGCTATGATAAAAATAGTAAACTATAGTTTTTATATTACAAAAGCCGTATAAACTAGCTCAAAAGAACCGCAATCCTGAGGTTCTTTGAAGGCTAACTTTGATATCCACGTGCGCCCGAGAGTGTTTCAAACTACACCCTAGGGACGACACCACAGCAGCGCGAAGACTGCTTCCGAAGAAGAACCTTGCATAGGAACTATTACTCCTAATAATTAAATTTTTACCAGGTAAATATTACAAGATGTTAAATTTTTTTCACATATATATTTTTTATACATTTTATATATATTAATTTGTATGTATGTATGCGGCACCACGTGAAAAGTTAACTTAGCTCTGATGAAACTATCAGAATTTAATTTAGTTTAAAGTACTATATCTTTTTTATTCTAAACAATTTATAGTTCGACATTATTAATCAGAAATTCATATTAAAGGGCGAAGTCGTCGAGACGGTAAGAAGCTAAAGCCTCGAATGATTTTTATTACACATAAGCAAGTCCTTAAATTAAAGTGATCAAATTTTTTAAACGTATATAGTCGGGCGTCCATTAATTACGTGAAGGGATCAGGAGGAAGGCTAATCAATCCCTAGCCCACTGCTGCTTCAGGACAACGTTAGACTCCATACTTCACAACAGCTGCTTGTCAAATTAAATTTAAAACTGCTGTTGTAATGTATTCAACATCGATCATACTCCTGGAACCTTTCTCCAAGAGATTACTACTTGTTTCGAAATTTCGACAATTTCTTGTTAGGAAAAAAAAACAATTCTGATGACGCAGTCCAAACCGCCTTCAATGATTTTATTGATTCGCGATCCCTCATTTTTTTCAGTAATGGAATCAATGAACTATTTTTAAAAATTGAATGTGCATAATGGTATATACTGCAGTTGAATAAATATATAATTTCATAAAAAAACGTCGTGTTATTTTTCCCAAATAAAACGCTAATGTCGTATGTCTGGACCTAATATTATTAAGTTATAAAGCTGCTTGAGTGCCTATACTTAAAATAGGCTTACAAACACTTTATAGAGTCCGTTGACGCTGTCAAGGCCAATCATGCCAATAGGCAGTTCGAAAAAAAAACACACACGATCTATTTTTATCTAAACCTATAATAGTAATACAATCATCTATATTTTTACACTTATACATTAAATAATAAATATAATAACAAGATAATTTAGAAATTTAATTTATAGATTTAATTTCTGAAACTACTGTTCAGGTTTTAAATATTTTAAAAAACGTTACGCTATTTTACATCCTTTCTAAATGTTATATAATAATTAATGTTATAATATAACACCTCATTAAAATGAATATAATAATTAAGTTTAGTCTTAACCCTAAATAATTATAATTAATTATTCCTGAACAATTTGCAACAGGTGCAAAACGTTGTGTAATTTTATCAATAAACATATTATTTTTCTAAGAATTCGCACAGGAATGCTCTAATGGGTTGTATAAATTAGTAAAAAAATTATATTAAGCTACTTGACCGTTATTACATCTCACCGCAACGTGACTAGCCACATTGACTTTCTCATGTATTGAACAAAGGCCGAGTGAGTAGGCGACCCGAACATTGTAGATGAATTTGAAGTATTTCTTTTAGGCTGAAGATGTCGCGCGTGCATGAGTAGCATACTGACACGGACACTAACTAGTTAGAACGAACTTCTTTAATAAACTTAAGTACATTTTAAAAAACCTTTAATTTTGAAAAAAATTATGTTCAATTTAAAAAGTACTTCATTATTTTATTTGATGTTAAACTAGAAAATGAATAATATCTCACTTTACAACGAATGCATTATATTAATTTTTTTATACATTTTTATAACCATAATGACCTAAGATACATCATTACCCACCAGTAAGATATAATATATATTCTTTTAGTTACCCTATAATATACGTCATATTTGACGATTGTTCAAAAAATTACAAATGTTTATCTAACCTATATAACTCTTTTAGTTAAGGTAACAATACAACAACTTATGATTATTTTATTACACACTAAATAAATAGCTTGTTATGTAGCAACTCTATCGTTGATATCCTAACTAGTATTATAAATACAAAAGTGAGTTCGTTGTTTTGTTAAACTTTTACACCTTTACTACTCAAGCGACCATCATGACACTTTGAATACACATTTTCAGAGGTATTTAAAAGGGACGTAGAGTACCTGTCATCCAGAAAAAATGTACTCTTTGTTATCATCATCATCATCTCAGTCTACAGAAGTCCACTGCTGGACAAAGGCCTCACCACACGATCTCCACAGCGTACGGCTCTGTGCCGCCTGTAACCAACGGCTATGTCATCGGTCCATCTGGTTAAGGTGGTTGTTAAGGATAGACCAAATCTATATTAATGAGAGTGAAGTCGTAAACAGAAGCTAGTAGCCTATAACAATTTATAGTATTTTTTTTAATCATAAAAGGTAATAATATAATTTAATCAATCTAAATAAAATAAAAAATAAGGCATCAAAACGCGTATGGACCCGCGGGCACAGGTAAATTCCAATAAAATTGTATACACGAGACATATAATATCATTTCACAAACCCTAGGCTGTTTTTTAAGACCCAGATCTCAAAATGGCTGTTCATGCTTTTAATATTATTGTTTATTTCAATACTTGTGTCTATCGGCACAACATTTTGTCTATGATTGCAGTAATACATTTATTTAAATGACAATGTGTAGTTTATATATTATCAGATATTTAAAATTGTTTTATCGTGTATAGCTAATTTAGCCCCTGAACTGTCCAAAACCATAAAGGTTTAAGCTTCATACAAACGAATGTAGACCTTAAGAGGCACAGATCAACAGACTGTTGGCAGTATAAGGTTTAAAAAAATACCGGGTTTATTACAAAACTTGAACAATGAGAAACGGTGTAATCTAAAATTATAATTTTTATGTAAATTGTATTATTAAGTTATTTTTCATTTGTAAGAACTATTTTTTTAAACCATGAAATTCACAATTTATCTAGTGATTTTTTTCTTTTGTGTAGGATAGAAAAAATATTATGCAAGTAAATATATAAATCTTATAGATCGAAATATAATAGAGCCAATAATAAATAATAATCCAAATGTAATAGATGTAGGACATTAGCTGTTAAAAAACGATATTATACAATATTGAAAAATAGAAAAATGATATTTAAAAAAACATTTCATCACACTATAGCAATTTAGTTTGACATCTCGCCTTTAAATATTTATTCAACAAAATGAAAATGCTGAACCATAATTTATTGTGCCTAATATAAATTTGGCACTAAAACAACGCGGACAACAATCAGTGCTAGCCACGCAATTCGGCTGCTTCGATCAATGTACGTAACGTACTCGTATATGGCTACAAGTATTGAAGCTAATAATTTTGAAATTCACGTACACCTTTTGTTAACCTCTGGACTATCTAAAATCAAAGGGCTTATTAATTTATCTATTTGTTAGCACATATTCTATTTGTTATACCCTGGATTGTTGAAAACTATAAAGGTTCCATAAAAACGAATGTAGACTTCATGAGACACAAGTCAACAGACTGTTGTCAGCATAAGCTTAAAAAAATACCGGAGATATTACAAAACTTTGAAAAATAACAAATTATGTAGTGTAAAATTATAATTTTTATGTAAAATGTGTTTTAAAAATATTCTTTCATTTCTGCAAACTTTTTTTAAACCATGGCATTTATAATGTACGGCGTCGTGAAATAAGATATAATTAAAAACGTAATCCGCCATTTTGAGCGCTGGGTCTTAAAAAATCAGGCGAGGGGTTAATATTTTGTTCATATATTATAGCTTAAATTTTTACAATAAGCTTGAGTTATAAATATCCCTCCATTCTAAGGAAAAGGCAAAGGTATCTAGACCATGCAGCCAAGTCAGACGTCAATTCATAATTTCAATATTCTAACAAGATGGCGGCTCCCTTGTTAGAACTTTCCATGGAATTTTTGTAGCGTCTCAGAATTCATGCTCCGTTTAATTATTTCTCATCCACTTCCCTTGTGTACAATAACCGAACTATATTACGTAAAACGTCACCAATATTACAAAATATAGAGTCAAATAACACAAGATTATGAATAAAATCCATTACATGACATTTTAAGATCCCGAAAAAAAAATCTTTTTGAAATTATTTATCCGATTATATTAATTCGTTCATTGATAGAAAGCTACGTTCCAACTTAATAACGTAACAATTCTAGGTTCTATATTAGCTCAAATAGGTGACACTTTTATTCCACGAGAGAAACCGCTTGGTGAAGTTCGTAATAGAAATTCCAAACATTTAAACGATTGTAATGACAAATATTAAACAACTATCTTTTACTCGAGGCTTCGCTCTCTTGAATACAGATTTAATTTATCGCTCCGGAATAGTACATTTTTTCTGGATGAAACGTACCCTATGTTCTTTTCTGTACTCCGGACAACTTGTATGTAAAATGGCATTATAATCGTTTAAGTAGTTAAGACGTCATAGGGTAACAAACATGTAAACAAACAAACTCATTTACCCATTTGTAATATTGGTTAGGATTCGGGTAACAAAACTTCAATACGCTAAAATATTCAATTCAGTCCGAGTATAAAGCAAACTGTTTCTATAACTAATGCACACTTTTAGAGCTTAAAGTGTATTTATGTATTGTCTATCTTGGGATTTAAATCAATCTTAAAGTAACCTAGAACTATCTACGAAAAATTGCGCATCGAATTATCATAGTCCTATGGCGATATATTCAGTAGTTTGATCTGATCTAGCTTCGAAGCAACTGTATTTTCATTATACATATATTTATATATTTAAACTAGCGGGAGACACAGATTACCTCGACCGATGCTCAATACAAATACTGCTACAAAGCATAATGGGAATGCTCATGCATTCATCTATCACTCCTCCTCTTCAGAAGAAACTCGCTGGACTTTCTTATAATTATTAAATCATAAGAGAAAAAAAGAAACACCACGTAACTTACGCAGAAATAAAAGATACATAGTATAATGCGTAAATTTATTTCAAAGGACAAACAACAAAGTGTTTTTGTAAAAGTACAAGTGGTTTTGAAAATTGCACTCTTTTTCGTAAACTATATCATTAGACTTCCTTGGTAAAGCATGCAGCTTGCCCAAAGTTTGTTTGGCCTCATATCGCACTAACAGCCGTGCCTTCAAAAACGGTGGGTGTTCATTTTCATCGCTGTCGCCGTTTAATTACGACGTATAACTTTTGTCAACTTAGCTCATGTTATTCCTGTTTTTATATGCCTTAATGTAATTAGGAATTTTTGATATTGTTACAGTTATTTAATAGTTTTTAAATTGTGTTATAAGCTATCGAATTATGGAAAGATCTCAATAGGTATTAAGACATGATAATGTAGCAAAGATGATATCAGCTATGACGGTAATTACGTAACAACCGAAACGTATCCATATATTTTACCTACATATTTAAATATAGAAGAACCATGAATGTGAACAACCTTCGACTGGCTCACAACTATTAAAAAAAAAACTACGCCGACCCCGAAGTCGAAGCTTAGTACGATTTTTCAGGATTTCCTCGCAGGGTTTTCAGTGAAAGACTTGTTATTCTATGTAGTAACGAAGAGTGTTCGTGTCCGATGAACGTAGCATTTTTGCAGTAGAAAGTAACAAAAATATTATAGTAGTAAAATAATTAATATTCGAAGAAAACATCAGTACCCCTTTTTAAACACTTTTCATATACAACCAGAGATTAAGACTTGGTCTCAGTCTACCTGAAAGTAGGCAAGTCACAGAATGCAAAAATATAAGATTGATATATAAATAGTGTCATATATACATACTTTAAATTAAATTTAAATATTATTTAACTTTTTGTAATGTTCATATGTTTGGTTCAATGTTCATAATGGTTTATTTGTAAGTTGACTTAATAGAAACAAATTCGATAAGCATATACTTATGCAATGATTGAGGGACACTCTTTGACTAAAGAACCTGAATAACGTTCAAATATTAAAATATAACAAATTATGGTTGAATCACCACTGATTAATTAATACAATAATAGTAGTAATAACAAGAGTTAATAATCAACGGTCTACAGTCAGCAGGCAGTAGTTAATAGTCAGCAGTCGTCAGTCAACAGTATAAATGTATTAAGTGAAAACTAAAACACTCTTTTTTTTATGCCAAATTGCAGCAAACTGGCAGACGGCCCATCTGATGTGAAATGGTTACCGTCGCCTATGAACAACTGCAACACCAGGGGCATCACTGTTGTGTTGCCGACCTTGAAGAGCATGTTTCAATCCTTTTTTGAAGAACCCCATGTCATAACTCTGGGGAAATACCGTGGCTGGTAACCCATTCCACAACCTTAGCGTGCGCATAATGAAACTTCTAGAGAACCTTACGGTTGTCGCCATTCTACTAGGCTTTAGGGTATGTGGATGAGCACCCAGCCAACCGCGGGTGGTGCGAGTTTGAAACAGTGACGGGGGCACCATACCAAAAAGTTCATCAGAGCTCTCTCCGTTATACATGCGATAAAGTACACATAAGGACGCATTGTCTCTGCGATATTCTAATGACTAAATTCTACATTTATACATTTATATAGAACAGTATCAACATGAATCTATGAACACTTATAATTTACTTTAAAATGTAATTTTTGACACAATATAGCATCGATCAAAATTAATTTCTTTGTCTTCTAATTAAACCACAGGAGACAAGAATTACGTAATTAAATAAACAGATTGATTGAAAATTAAGTACTCGTGAAAATTACACATTAAAGGTTTATTATCTTCTGTCGTTAATTCGTAATGGTTTACCGAGGAAAACTCCACGATAAATACTCCGTTCAAAGTAAACTGTCTCTCGAGAAGAACAAATTTTCTTATAAATTATTTAGTTTGCATTAGACAGCTACGAGAAAGTTGTTTTTATTTTTATTTTTAGACTTAATAACAAGTGGTGGTAAAGAGTGTATTCTTAAAATAATAGATGCAACAGTAGCTCATCTTTCTAATTTTACTAATATTACTCGTATACAGTTCAGATGGTTTTATGCTTGTTTATCGTTTTTAACTCGTAAACTATCAATAGGATTCTTAAATTCTTCTGCATTTTATTTCATTTAAGAAAGAAGCTACATAATATCACATTTCGACAGTTACAAGCAGAGAATTATCTTAACAAGGGTAGGTCAGAAATCGCACTAAGTGACAAGGAAATAATAGAGCATGAGAGCCGTGTGGCGTGTTGCAGATATTAAATTAAACCTAGAGTCACAGCTGGTTATCTATACAAGTAAAAATATATGTTAATTTACATTTACGAATTGCGCTGCTGTGGACCGACTGTTAACTTCGATCCCAGACACTCGTCGCCGCGCACCTCGGATGTGGCTGAAGCCTAAGTTCAACACCCGGTCAGGAACCCTCGAACTCGCTGCTAGCACTATACAGTGACACTACATTCACTAGTTAACAACACCTATCACACTATACATTACACATTTGCACACAAACATAAGTGTACATATGTTCTGTAAGAGACCTTTTTATATTTTTTTGGTTATTTAGCTTCAGCCAAAATTCATAGCCTCAAAATACAAACAGATACGGGTTTGTTCGACACATGTGAAGATACTCATGTATGTCTCCCTAAAGTATGTATGGTTAGTTTCGCTCGTTTGGTTAGTTCGATTCGTGAAGCAGTAAAAGCTCGTCAGGCCAATATCGAATAGTCAGTTTTTTTTCATTACGCTGTAAATTAAATCAATTACTTCGGGTTACGGCCTTGATAATAATCATAATAGCATTTGAAGCAACGGTTGTTCTAATTTAAGTGTTTCCCATCAGTACCGCCTCATGAAATACGACAAAATACGTGCGTTCATGCCTAAATTTTTTTAGTTCGCATCTAACTGGCTGACATTCAAATAGAAGAACTAAAACCAATGATGCATCACTCTTCTCTAATAAGAATCTCGATCACATAATTAAAACAAAAACTTATTTTACGCAAATATTTTACATAAATAGATATCTTTATATTTTGTGACGACAGTTTGTAAAGGAGTGGAAAAAGAAAACAACGACCTCAGTTAGTATGAGATGGGATTACTGACCAATGTTTTGTAGTACTAGTTCTTATTTGCTTAGGTTTATTAATATTTATGGCGTAATAAAATTAATTCTATAGAACAAAAGAGTTCTATAATATAGCTTAACATACTCTGTGGTGATAAGTTTGTAATGCAAGTAGGTCACGCTGCCGCGGTATCGGAAGAACAGCCGTTCTCTCCGATCGGTTTTATAACAGAAAAAGTATACCCCCTAGGTCCCGTCAACGGAAAGAAAATACAGTATAAGCTATTGTTGTTCTATATCACACTGTGACCGGACTAATATAATTTCTGCACGTTAGCATTATTTTACACTATTTATGTATTTAAATATAAAAGCAAGATTATATGATTTAAAACTATTTAACCAACTTGTAGAAAAAAGTGTAATAGACCATGGTAATAATTTAACTATATTTTTATTGTATACGTTTTATTATATATAGATATTACTTAACTATAAGTCGCAGACAGTGCTCAAGTGTAATACTTACATGATTTAGAGTTTTACATTAAACGTCTTATTAACAGGTTTTAGAAAGTAATATAGTTTTAAAATGACCAGGAATATTTACGGTTTTGTTACAATATTATATCAATTTAAATGAATTAGACGATATAACATAAGTAATTGAAAAAAAAATTATTACCGCAATAAAAATAAACCAGCGCTATAAAAATAAAAGCATCATGGCGTCCTGTATATTATATAAACGCACCAGTATCAGATGTCAGGTCATATAGCACAAATACAAATAATACCTATATTCGTAATAATCAAAACGACGCTTTATTTATCTTACGTGAAATCATTGATAGACCGACACGTAGTACGCACGCGCGAATCGCACGTCTGCGCATTGCCACTTAACCTCAATCCGAATTCCGAGGCGTGTTTTTGAATGAAACTTCATTCGCAAGTCTCGGCCCTCAGGACCGTACTTTACACTTAGTATATTACCACAATTGCGTCGCTCTGACTTTCTTTTTAACGATCTCACCTGATGTACCTGTTTAAACAGGAAGTTGTGATATCAAGCAAAAACCACAAAATATCATCATAACATAATGTTCATGGCTCATATGTTTCTAACATACCTCAATAATGCGGTGTTTGAATCATTTCTAGCTTTATGTCTTTCTATGAAATTTATTATCTATAATATACTATCTTCTTCTTCTTTGGTTACGATTTTCTTAATCTATAATATTGTATAACGATGTCAAATTGGTTTAATACATCTAATATTGAAGGACGTACTCCTACACATATCCATAGGCCATATTTTAAACGCAATCGTATTCCAATAACAATTTTATAATGTAATTTCTCGATTTACTGTTTTTTAATAATTGGTTTGATCGTTTATGTGATGTTGTCAAAGAACAGTGAATTTTAAATTTATATCGTTATATTTAGAGAACACAAAGAATGAACGTAAGAATATATAGACAGTCCCACGCACTGTAAATCATTCATAACGGCATAGCACCCGCCCACACTTCTAGTAGTCTCGAGAAATGTAGTCCTGCTATTTGGAAAGTTGAAAGTATTTATTTTGTCTACAGTAAATACAAATTGAAGATTTATTTAATACAGTGACATAGAAATGACTATTCAGATTCTGCATACATTAATAAGGAGTTTCTGAAGTGTGGTTAAGATAGTTAACTAGGTATGAGTATCAGAGCACTACCATCACACCTATTCCTACTGCAAAGCAGTAATGATAGCGCTACGGTATTCGACATGGTGTCATTTTCTTTAAAACCATTGCATTGTATAAAAAGTAAAAAGTTCTGGAGTTAAGCGTTACGTAAAATTCCTAACAACGGCTATTAAAAACGACGAATATTAATTCAAAGTCTTTCGTAAATTTTATTTTATAATTTGTGTTCGTTGTTTTGAAACGAATAAGAAATTGTACAAAAATATTCTCAATTAATAAATAAATAAATAATACATTTAAAAGAATTCTTGATTGCGATAAATATAGCAATTTGGGTTTTTTTTTTATTTCCCATGTAATAATTTACGAAGCCAGTTACAATTTCAATATCTAGGGAATATTCTGACAAAGCTTTTGTAAATAAGGCGAAGAAAGCAATTTATTTTCTTTTTTTCGCAAATAGCAAAGCCGCTAATATGGGAATAAAATTGCTTCTTAATAAATCATTCTAAACATAATGCTAATGAAAATAGGTACATGGGAAGCAAAAAGTACTGTAAACATAACTGAACAGTTATATTTTTTATAATATTCCAGGAATAAACAACTCGAATAACGTGGTTCCATCACAGAGCGGTGACATACGAAGTACGTATATTCCTTTCCCCGTGATTACTAATGTTAGTTAATCCGAGAATAACATTTGTTATTTTACACGGAGCACGAACAAAATTAACACATGATGATGGATAATTTCGATAATTTACAACAATTCATAATGAGGTAAAAATAGGTAATAACAGTTCTATATTATGATACTTATGTAAATATAAGCCAATTACTAAATGTATGTACGCACATCACTTACGGCAGAACGGCTGAACTTATTTAGCTTTTTTATTGTGTATTTATTTGTCAGGGTAAGATTCGTATGAAAGAAAATGTTTGAAAAATCGAAGGGAATAGTGAAAAATTTGGGTTAAAACATCTCTACATAAAAAGTGAAGGAGTGAGTGAAAAAGAAGAAAATATTTTATATCTATCTCTATCTCTAATAATATCTAGTCTAAGGTTAATATTGACAGAACGACGTTCAGTTGTTCAGTTTCTATATTATTTCATTTCATATAGTTGTACTACAAAGGGAAAATTTGGTCTCATTTTCTTCCTTACTACAAATATATGAAGCCGGCGCGAGTAGCTAGTATAGTTATATAACAAATTTATATTATGGAGTACATATTATTTTAACAGACAGCGTTGCAAATTTATTAAACCCAATTTTTTTGCGTCTAATAAGACGTACAGTTTACAGCTTTTTGTTACAGAAATTACCTAAAATTTTTGTAGGTGGTAGAGCTACGCTGAATCTATTACTGGTTTCAGCATGAATGGGTCAGCTCGCCCGGGGTAGTACCACCCTCTCACAGAAAACCGACGTGAAGTAACAGTGGTTGGACTGTTGCGTTTCGTTCGGCCAGTGAGAGCGCCGGAGGCCCACATATTTAAAAGGCCGGCAACGCACTTGCGACTCCCCTAGTGTTGCTAGTGTCTATGGACGTCGGTGATCACATACCATCAGTGACCCACCGTTTCGTTTGCCCCCTATAATATAAAATAATAAAAAAAACCTGCACTTCTTCCAAGGACAACACTTGACTGCCCAAAATTCGCTACAACGAAATTCTCACAGGAAGACAATATCACAATAACACACCAGAGATGCTAAGACTTTCCGTCTACAGTTTCGCAGAATCTATATCCTCTCGTGTTGTAAACCCAGACATTTTACATATGTTTGTTAAAACAACAGTGTTCAGTAAGTCGATACACAATATATTATCAATCTATTTGTATTATTTTATACTCAGTATATAAAATATACTTTGCTATCTATTATGATATATTTTTAATAACAACTACATCAATAATATAGTCAATTCAGGTAGTAGTGCTTATTCAAGTTTTCTATGAAAAATCTCTATAAAATGAACTAATCAATTAGTATAGTCAAATTTACTTTTCCACTACTTAGTACTAGCCATTTCAAATTACGCAATTTAGCTGAACGTCTACACAATTCATAATAATTAATTATCATTACTTAATTATTCGTAACCTACATACATGAAAATATAAACGTTAGCTTGTTTAAAATCTTCAATTTCTAAAAGTACTCTACCGATTGCTTTGAAATCTTGACATAATTTTACCACTTGGTTACACGCATGTTTTATATATTTTTTGTAAAAGCCAGGCTGAGACACATGATACACGTCGTCTGACCTAGTCATTATTAAGATTTGTATATTCTAGCATAAGGATAAGTATAATACCTAAGTAATTAACACGAGAGAAATATACAAAGTATACGGATATGATATGCTTATCAAAGAGAAGATAAAAATCTGTAGAGAGAACACAAAGCTTTCAAATGTTTTAAGTGCAGGTGACAACTTTGAAAAAGGAAATGACAATCGACACGCTACTATAATAGCTTCTAACGTTTTTAGTGCACTTAAATGCTACCAGAATACGTTGTAATTATTTCTGCCTCTACTTCTACCTTTCATCTGTTATTTTGTTGTACCGTATTATACATGTTTTGAGTAAATAAATATTGGTACATTCAAATTTCTTCTTAGCAAGTTTATATTATGATCCTAAAATATAAATTTCTGATTTTAAATTTTATACACGTCACCTGTGAATGTTAGTACATCATATATACTATAAAATATTTAATATTCAGCATTTTTTTTAATAATTTTCTTTTTCAATTTGTGTATCGTAGATTATTATGCAAGACGAGAAAGTTGCCTATATTTATTTGGATGGCCACCGAGTTCAATTTGAAAGTAAAACTTTTTTTACATCTCAATTTTTGTCGTTAATCTATAGCATGTCGCATTACAGCCGACCACATTGTAGTGGTAAAGTAAAAGACGCGCGGCAGAGCAGCCAAGGCGGCACCAGTGGCTAAATTGAAAATGTTTCAATGATTTAAATAAATATTGTGCTCAGTTTTTAAAAAGATTAAAAACAAGATTTTAAACCCTACGATCCAAAAAAAGATTTCACTTGCATCGTGGTTTCATAAAATCACACAATTATTTTTTTACATATCAGCGTACTTATACACGTTAGTAAATTTTATACGCTGAAAACGACATAATACTCAGTATTTTTATTTCATTTCATTATACTTTTTAAAATTATGAGTTGTAGGCAACCATGCAAGATTAGGAAAGTCCCTACCAACATGCTAATGTTAATTCCAATATTTATTCATAGAAAGTTTGCGTTTATTATATACTTCGAACCCATTCGTCAGACATTAAGAATCGTATAAACTTAAACTCTTTTTATTAAAAAACTATAGTAACGCAGTAAACAAACCAAACTTGATGCCGTAAACGATTAGTATTTTTAATTATGTTGATGAAATTATTTGATTTAATAATAAACGTTAATGATTATTATCGCATGCTTAATATTTTTATTTAGCTTTGACAAATAGAATGATCACCCTGATCTTAATATGAAAGTTACATTTGTTGTACTGTCCATATGTTGGTTAATATATGTATATATTGGTATTGATATATCTAGATATTGTATTACAATAAAAGAAGTGATCGTTTTTTTTTGGGCATAATTTACTATGGTCGTCAGATACGTCTCATATATTGATTGCATAATGGAACGTAATTTATGCTAAATGACCAGAAAATACAACTGTAATTTAAAGAATCACGTAAATCCGTTAACTTAGTCTTTAGATACATACAGAATAGAAAATTAATAAAAGGTACTTTTTAACCAACTTCAAAAATGAAGGAGGTACTTTGTTTAGCTGTATGTATTTTTCTTTACATATATTTTAACCGATATCTTTCTCAATTGTGTACTAATTTTAATGTTTCTTTTTTTATTTGAATTGATTGTACTTAGTGGTAGTCCCGTATAAATATAAAAATATCGATCTAAGGGGGGACATAAAGTCATGTAACTAGAAAAGTTTTGAGTATGAAGGCGGACACGTAAAGGAGTAGAGGAAGCCCGAAAAGGGTATGGATGCATTGTGTGAAAGATGAATGTCTATAAAAGGTGTGAATACTGAGATGACTCTGACAGAGGAGAAGGAAAATTGAAAACATATTATGCCGACCCTACTTAGGTGGGATAAAGAAGAGGAGGAAGATCTAAAGGTGGAAAATAATGGGATGAACAGCGCTTATATGAATTTCACTCTCTTCTCGTCTGGTTATTTTAATAAAAACTTGGCGCAACCTATAGTTGCAACAAAAAAAACATGTTACCTTAAAACCTGATTTCTGATGAAAATAGCTGACAATGGAATAAAACTCCTCATCGGTTTACAGCTGCTATCTCGTGTTTGATCTCATAATTTACTCTTTTTGACAAGGACTAACATCTGAGGTTTTGACTGCTATCAAAAAGGCCGCAGCCCCGAACAAAGTAGAAGCGGAAGCGGGGCGGAAGAAATAATAAATTAAGATTAGGCCACCGGATGTTACTTATTTTACTTTATCAAAAAACACAAAAAGGATCTAAAAGCGAAGAATAACTAGATTATATCCTAAGCTCAAAAAACAAAAACATAAAATGACACTGTATTACAATTAATTATTAACATACATATGTAGATACATCTTATTATGACACATTTATAAATAATTAATGTGCCAATTCTTGTTATTACCTCTTACCTATTCATTTATAAAATTCAAATAAAATATTAGTGTATGCGGCGCTACCTAGTAATATATTTGAAATCGATGCCAACCTAAATTCGTAGCAACTACAAGAAAAGTTTAGGGCTAATCATCGTGGCCCGCAACATTTATTTGTATAGTATATATGTAGTATTTATGTTGTTCTACATACTACAAATTTTAAAATTGGGTTGGTACTGACTCGCATATACAAATATATTTTTTTTGTTTTATGAATTAATAAGGAAGAAGTATTGGCAATAATTGTCATATTATTGTACATATAAAGTATTAAATAAATAGCCTACGCACATTTCAGTCTTTTGATTTCAGGTAATAATTAAGTTATTTTTCGCTTTTTAGTTCCCTTTGTTTTTTTTTGTGTTTTTTGATGTTGATTTTGTAGTAAACGGTAATGGTATTATGGATTTAAAACTATACAAACCCTAGTCTGAATGTCATACACACATATCGGCCGTAGTCATTTAGGCCTTAGGGCTTTAATTGATTACTACGACACGAAGTACTGCTAAGAACGCTACGAACAAGTATTATAATGTCATACACGATTCAGAAGTCATTTATTTGGTTAATAATAAAATTACCTGTCGCTAATGTGTTCTTGTTAATTGTACCTGTTTTGTAATACTTTGATTTTTCAATATTTATTTTATGAGGTTTGTCATGACTACGGAACAGGGAATCCGCTATAATGTGGGTACTCCAATTACGTATAAGCCATATCCTACTTTTCGATTATAAATTGCGAAGTATCTACAATACAAACGAGTACTTTCGTTAACACTTTGTACAAGCAGGTAATATATTTTTTAATTTATTTCAAATAATATTACTCTTAAAGAAGTTAGTAGCTGTATTTCAGGTTTTTGTTACACTACAAGGTACGTATATTTTGATTTTATTTTATACGATGTTACTTACATTTATTACATTATATATCATATTATTTTGTCCTTACACACTTCAAGGTACAGCCTAAGGTTTATAGACTAAACACGTTGTAGTGAGTTGTCATTACGAGGCACGCTGCGCCGTACGGCGTGCTAGCCTGTCATCCGCATTGCACTACATAAGAACAAATCGACAGACTTGCCATCTATATAACATATACAGTTCTCACTTCCAGTTCATTCCACAATAAATTCCGCTCAAAAATCGTGTGATTCTTAAGGGGATCGATATACATAAGTAGTTATTCAACCACAGACTGAAGTCACACAACCCACCTATGTGGCTATAGATAATTAATAAGCTTGGTCACCATTTTCAAACAGAAATAAATTCTACATTTGCTTATGTACTGAAATCCTAAAACTATTGACACCATTGACAGGTATGGTTATGCATAACAAACCTTTACTATTTCTTCATAAAATCTCACTGTTTTTCATATCCAACAACTGAATATGTATCCTTATTGTATGCTAATTAACCACTGAAAAACTATTCAATACAAATGTCCATTATAATTGGATTTAAGTTGACATGTCATAATGTCACTCAGTCACTCACCTGGCACTCGTTACACGTGTGTACGGAGTAGGACTGATCGCAGTCGTAGCGAGTGAGGATGTCGACAAAATCGCAATGAACCCGTGTCACCATCGAGTCTAAACCTAAGATTTCGTAGAGCGTGCGTTCACAGGGGTCCCCGCCGGAGAGCACGTCAGTGCGCGCGATCGGATTCAGCACGGAGGCGGGCGAGCGCTCGCAGCAGGCGCGCAACCGCAAATTGGTGAGGCGACGGGCACGTTCAGAAGCCTCCAGCGCGCATAGGTACGGCACGTCGCGCTCAGTGAACGCTTCGGCCGCGCCGCCGCTGCCGCCGCACGCCGCGCCCCCGCACTCGCGCACGCCGCACGCGCCCTCTTCCTCCAGGTCGCACGCGCTCAGCCAGGGGTTGAGGCGCGCGAGCGGACTCACGGCCAGGCCCGCGGCCGCCATCAGCAGCAGCAGCAGCGGCGGCGCTCGCATGGCGGGGGCGGCGCCGCTAGCGGGGGCCGGCCCGCCGGGCGCGGCGCTGCCTCATACCGCATCGCGCATGGCGACCTACTCGCGCGGCCCGGGCCGCGGGGCCGCCGCGCGGGGTGGTCGCGCCGCCATGTCGCTCGCTCGCCGCTCGACTGACTCCCCCCGGGCGCACATCGATCGCCCCGCGCCCCGCACCATCCGATGCGCGCGCCCTAAAAGCCTCCATTTTCGTTACATAACAATGCGCGCGCACCCCTAACTCCCGCCCCACAGATGATCTGCCCTCTTTCGGTGCAAATCATTTTTCCTTACCCTTAAATCTGTCTTCATGATTTTCCGCAGTAGTGATGACAATAAATCTGGATAGATGGCAGTATCGGTTATATTATATGTGAATAATTGGAAAAATCTGTGGCACTACTAAAAAGAGTAGAAACACAACAGAACACACAACACTAGCAGCATGAAACCTCCATCGTACTAATTTTTACTTGTTTATGTATGTTACTTTAAAATCCTTAAACACCTGGTACAAAAGTTAGTACTTTGTTATAGAGACAAGTTTAAAATAAAGCCCACCCACGATGACAGTGTTTATGAATAAGTAAGTAGACCCATAAAAGTTTTACGATCCATTTGGTGTTAACAATGCTTCATCCTAGACAATAAGATGGAGAATAAGTAGTTACACACGCACGGTTGTATCGTAATTTACTCTTTATTCCACAGGATGGCGTTTGTGTTCTGCTCTAATTCCTTACAAGATAATGATAGTGCTCACTAATTGCTATTATAGTTAGTTAGGCGGTTAGTAAATAACTTGATAGGTATAGTATTATAGAACGTAACCGACAAGTTATTTCGTCGTACCTCTCTATCGTGAAACTGGCAGCTGTGCAAGCGGTCTCGCTTCCACACGCGTGACGCAACGTGCCTCTGCGCACTCTCTGAGTGCATTCACTCACAGCTTAAACGGAGCGAGATCGCAACGTAGATCCAATTATTTTATTTATTTACGTCGCTATTTTCCTTTGTTTCGAATCAAAACCCATGAACAATACTGGAACATATTCGATAAAGCTGATATCGCAAGTTTGTGAAGTGTCATGTGCTTCGTGTATTTATTAAAGGATTAACAAATCATACGAAGGTTGAATTTCATCATTTATAATGGACGCAACAAGTGAGTAAACAGGTTTTAATGTTATAAAACAAAAAATATAATTCACTTTACATATTTGCCGAATAATATATAAGTAAAATATATTTCAAGCCAACTTCCCTGGGCTTTTATAACACTGAGTAATTGCTACAGGAGTATTAAAGTAAATTGTTAACACCATTCGTTATTTGAGAAATTAAGGGTAGTTATATTCCAATTCCGGTTACAAAGATTTCGTTTATTTTTATTCTATGTACCAGAATTTATTCTGCTGGATTCTGCCAGCTGTTTGAAACGTTTTACAAAAGTGCCAAATAGTTATTACGTAGTGTCAGCTGTAGTTCGAGACAGTTGTTGAAATTACGATTTTTTATTTTTAATAGAAATATTATGGTTATTGTTCAACGGTAAGCAGGTATGAAATAACAGTAGGTCATTACTGCATCAACAAACAAACTGTTGTTTTAAGAAAATTCTATTAAAATGCGTTAATTTAAGAAAAAGAAACACGTCCAAGCTCAACAAGAAATCTCGTACACTAAGTATTCAATTTTATACCTGTAACGTCTTCAGTTGATCAGTGTGTAGACTGCAAATTTTATCGAAATTTAAACTTACAAATTTGCTTACATATTATAAAAGGCAACGTCTCTCTATACATCAGCGTGCTTAACACGCGAAAACTACTGTACTAATTTGCATGCTAAATTTTAAGCATACATTAATTATTTTGACACATTATAGTATAGTTTTTTACTTGTATTACATATAGAACAAATAAGGTGAAAAGCAAATTAGTAGACCCAAAATGACTTCCAATACATTATGTTGTTATACTCGTGTTTATTATTACTTAAACGATTAAATATTCACCAATAAAATGTAGTAAACGATTGTTTACCATTGAACTTATTAAAAAATCGACACTATCACTGATCTCACTTTTATATCGAAATGATACCGGCCGCTTTTACGTGACAATGCGAAGTAAAAATGTTAAACACGTCATGATATTAATTGTATTTGAACGACATCATTTTGTTGTCATCCATAATTCGTCTAATAAAATTATCTCTGTCTGTTGTTGTCCGGGCTAATCTCAGAAACGTTTGAACCAATTTTGACAAGACTTTTACAGATAAATATAGGGATTTTCCATTTCGGCTTCTCCACCAGGAGTAGGCAGTAATGACACATATTACCAGACTTAACTTACAATTAGCAAAATGGTTGTAAGGATAAATAATTACGTCAAAATTACTATGACGAAAATAAAAGACAGTACACAAAAGACATGTAGTAGTAAAACAAAACTATTTTCAAGATAACGAAATCGTGTGGATCATCAGCTAGTAGTATGGTCGTATACGGTAATACGGTTTTTTTTTTCCGAACTGACCTACACTGTTGGCTTCGTAAGGTCTCTACAGTTCCACCGGACTACAAAACAGATATACACTATAGCGATCTGTTGGATTTGAACCGACGCCTCGTTAATCGAAGTCGAACATTCAACAGTCGAGCCAAAGAAAGACATATCTAATTAGGTCCTATTGTTTAAGTTATCAAAGTTGTGTACAAAAAAGCATAGGTATAATATAAATGATTTTGATCATGGTAATGTTTAGAAAACTTTATTTGATTCATAAAGGCGTTACTTTGCCCAAATCCATCATTTACTACTATAGTGGACGTTACTTTGCACTTCCGTCTGAAATTGATTGGTAGCTGCCGCGTCTCACGCAATCGATGACTCGCGTTTTGCTCCGTCACGATGCATCCTCATATCGATGTTGACTTTTCATGTGAGATGTGGTAGCAGCCAAACAATTATAGGCAGAAGTTCAAAGTAACACACTAGTATTAAAGTAGTAGTCTAGTATTAAAAACTTTGTTAAAAACAACCTAACAATTATTTTATAGCTCATGTCAATGAACCCATGGGTATCTATTCTATACATACATATATAAATGGATGTTAGTATATTGATTCCATAACTTCCAGTACCGTTTGAATCTCACCATGAACTTGGCTCTCCTAAATATTAATTCTTGGGGACGATTTTTGTGCTATTAGTTTTACAACAAATCTTCACCAGATTGCGCAGCAGTACGTCAATTCGTGTATTGTTTAACCAATCGTAATGAAAATTGGTAGGCGTTGATATGTAAACATAGAATATTTTTGCACTATCCATTTTGCTATAACTCAGCTATTTATTACAACAAATAATAACAAAAGCGTGCCGAACCGCGAGCATAACAAGTAATATGAAAAATTACGATGACAAACAATACATACAATTAAATTACGTACGAAGTAAGAAACGTAAGAAAAGTAGGAATACAAAAAAACTTAACCAAAAACAAATTCTCAGTGCTCGTATATTTAAATCATTTATCAAAAATAATTTCCAATAAATATAAATAATGGATAAATTTATATTACAACTATACTTTTTAACCTATGCCAATAAAAACTAAAACTATGACATTAAACCAATCGTAACTGCATTATTACTTTCGGTTAACGTAAAACCTTGCATTGTCACGCCCTGAATATCACGACTTTTGATTTCAACAACAGCTAACAATCGGGATTACATCAAGTTCCTTAAATAAGTAGTCATACGCAACTACGTCAATATTTATTATTCATGTATGAGTAATAATTAAACTCGTCGTTAATCGCTTAGAAATTATTATTCAAACATAAACAGGGTCCCTCGTTATATATACTGGCGGGAACGACCTCCTTGTCTTTCCGACCAGCAGAGATAACCCGTACGTTCGTGAATCTACAAAATACACAGCGAAGGTATTTTCATAAAAAAATATTTTTAATGATTTACAAATAAATTACATGGAAATTAATACATATTTTTTATATATTAATTTATTTCCTTTATACTGACAACCAACCAGTAGTATATAGATAACGATTTGTGTAATGTATGCAATTAATACAATTTCCAAGATTCATTCAAAATCAACTAGGTGTAAATGCGGCTTAGAGCGATTTTACTTGTTACTAAATATTATTTGTTGTTATTACTGTTTGTTGGAATAAATCATTAGGATATAGCAAAATGAATATTGTGTAAAAAAAATTCATGTTCGGTATAGAACTTGGTGTTCTTCAGCGCCATCTGCTTGTGAAATATAGTTGAATGGATAGCATAAAAATGTTGACTTAGTGTGCCAATTTACTGATAAACGATCAAACGGTTTTAGAGTTTATACCCACATACATCTACATGTACATAATATATGCAGTATATATTATGTAATCATTCAAAATTCTATTCTACATACCGACGTAAATGTCCCGTCTATCGCCAAAAAGTATTTAATTACCTTCAGAAATATTAGCCTTACCCTCTAAAACGAAACAAGCCTTAAAAACCGTAGCGAAAAAGGAGTGTAGATTTAAGTTCAATCTACCGGAGTGAAAGTCACAAGCATGCTGGTAGTGCGATACAGTGACACTGAAAATGTTCACTCATTAGCAAAACACGCACAACACAGATCGCCCATACACGTGCATACACAAACAGGTAGATATAGACATGGTGGAAGAGTTTTATATTATTTATCACTTATTTTTCGAACATGACTATATTAACCGAATTGTCAAATTCAAAATACATGTTTGAGTCCTTGTACACATGGAGGAATGCATGTATGTTTCATTAACTCATATATGTATGACTAGTTTAGTTAGGTTAGCTTAGACAGATTCACGATGTTGCTATCAAGTCAACAGCCCAAATCCAGGGCCGGTCACTTTGTCACACTTGAGTTTGTTGCCATACGGCTGAATGCCTTAAACGCTCCCTCAAAAAAGTCCAGTCAAGCTGTAAAGGCTCGTCATGTCAGACCAACAGCGTACAGCCAGTTAGAAAAAAAAGAACAGCGATCATTCTCACACGGATCTTCGCGTCGGTCCGTACACATCTCTAAAGAGAATACGTAACTATATTCTGTAATGTACTACTGTATCTGCTGTTTAAAGTAAATGCATTTATTATTTATATTTCATTGGTCTTGGACGACCAATCGATTAAATGGTTAAGATGACGTCATTTATGATTCACGTCGTACTTTTATAATTGCCTTCTCCACGTTGCTCCTACATACATAATATACACACATATAATGATTACCTTTAAGCCTACATCTAGTCTCGAAATTTATTATATTAGATTGTTATATATTTTATTACGTATAAATAAGAGATTAAGGATTTACGAAGTGATAGGTATATTTTTGATCGTTCATATTTCTTTGATTTCAGTGGAAAATAAAATGGGTTTACCGCCGCCGTATGAACAAACGGTGTCAAATCCGGCACCGCCACCATCATACTTCGGGGATAATCCACCGCCACCGCCCGGATTGGTGATCCCTCCGAACCCTTCACCGCGTACAACAGTCATCACATCGTCTTCAACAGTTTCCCGACCGCCAGGAAAATTGGGTCCCGGACCGACAGGTACGACGTGTCAAACGTGCAACAAAACTGTCGTCACCAGAGTGGATTACGTACCGAACAACCGAACACACATCATCTCTGCCGCTCTTTGTGTCGTCTCCAGGTAAGACTTATTACTTATTCATTTATAGAAATTTGTTTTTATTTCCCCTCCTTTCAAGTACATGATAATTAATTACAATTAAGTTATTCGTTACCCGTAGTAACCGGAGTTCGTTAGAATATTACTATAATACTTGTGGCATTCGCAGATAAAATATGCATATATCTGGCGTATCTTGTGATGGCTAATTGAAACAGAAGTAATATTAAATTTTTTTATACATATTATAGGAGGCAAACGAACAGGTGGGTCACCTGATGGTAAGTGATCATCGCCGTCCATAGACACTAGCAACACCAGGGGAGTTGCAAGTGCGTTGCCGGCCTTTTAAATATGTGGGCCTCCACTGTTACTTCACGTCGGTTTTCTGTGAGAGGGTGGTACTACCCCGGGCGAGCCGACCCATTCATGCTGAAACCAGTAATAGCTTCAGCGTAGCTCTACCACCTACAATCTTATACTCCTTAAAAAACGAATTAAACTCTATTACTTTCAATATATTGCTAACGATAAAACATACTGTGTATTTTCCCGCAATCAATTTTTATCGCAATTTTGTAACATATTAATTAATATTTGTGGAAATATATTACTGCTAAAAAAATCCGAGTTGAAATAAATTCGCAATAAATTAAATGTTTGACTAAATGTTTGGTTTGCTTATCGCCAATTTAAGTGGAATCTAGGGTTAATTTCGTATAAGACGAAACACATAAAGGACTTGCCGACACTAAAATTCAGCATAAATAGAATAAATCACACTATGAAAATTCGCAAGGTGTGTTAAGGCCTTAATTAACGGTACATTTACTTACTAGTTACCTGCTATTGTCATTAAGAGGTAAACTTTGTATGTGTAATAACATTGCACATAATCTCAGTTTGGTAAGTCGGATTTGTGGCATACAAACTTACTAATTATTTTCATTTCTACTTACAGTTGCTGCTGTGGTTGCCTTTTTCCTTACTGCATGAGATCGTGCAAAACTGCCAATCATTACTGTCCTCAATGCAAAGCATTCCTCGGTTCTTATACACCTTCTTGATTATATGTGAATGCCTGATATATTTTAATTACTATTTCTTAAAACTTGTTTTCATTAAATTCGAAACTCATAATATTTTTTTCCATACAGTTCACTATTAGTTTGTACGGCATGTCTAACCGGTTTGTGCAATTGTTTTATTAAACTTTGTAATATCCAGAAACTGGCGATCAACACATTTTAAATTCTTTAAACATTTAAGAATACTTCATAATGATTAATCATCAAAACATATCGTTATGTATAATTTATTTGACGTAGTATAGTCTTGTTGGGTACATAAAATTTACTAGTGCAATTTGACTTTGTATAAGAAAACAACTATTTTACGATTTCGATCTATTTAAATTATTGCAATTTCTGTGATATTTAAAAATGTACTAACATGGATTTGTTATTATTACCTTACATTGTATGTTTTATAACTATTATTGGATATTATATTTAAAAAAAACTAACATGTATTCATGATTGTAAGGTGAAGAACGTAAACTAGATTAAGAAGTTCATACAAATTTCATTTTATAAAATATAAGATACACTTTATAATTTTTGGTACTTAAATAAATAAAGTTAATAATACATTGTTTTTTTTTCGTTTCTTGAAGTGACTAATTATGATAATATGTTATTCTTACAGTTAACACCTCCGATTAAAATTTTTGTGTAATCCTAAACTATAATAATCCAATAATAAATTAAATTAATTACGAAAAGGCATTTTCAAGAAGCTTTAAATCGTCTTCTGATTGCGAAACCAAACAGTTTTTATTATGAAATGGAATCCGATTCGATTTGTTCCGGAATAACACTTGAATGAGAAGATTAATTATTCGAACGTTCAATCTAGTACGTGCCTATTGGATTCATGTATGTAGTAGTATGTCACTTAGTGGCGTAACTAGCAGGGGTGGTACATGGGTGGCAAATGTAAAATCAGCGTTGGCCTTCTAGGCGCGTAACCTTTTTATTTAGTGTTTACTGTAAGCAAATGCTTCGGTACCGTTTTAGAAAAAGGTAGATGTGTGAAAGTCGGATTTCACCTCGCGATATTTACAAGTGAGTTTAAGAAATATACCTTTGTTTATTTTTTAGTTAATTTTTGACTGGCGATCATGTTAATTTTAATTCAACAGAAAAAAAAAGAAAATCCTTTATGTTAATTATAGTAATAATTTCTTAATTTAGCCTTTCCACGCGGCTTCGTTCGGATTAATGTATACATGATCTTTCCCATGGGAACAGCACATTTTTTCTGAATGGCAATATATATTTTATATCTATATGTATAAGTTCCTAAATAGTGAAAACGTAACAAACAACCAAAATCACATTTTCGTTTAAAACGTTACTAAGGAAAATTATAATTAATTGCTACTTACTATTACACTACATTCTTTTGATTAAGCCCAAATATTTCTGAGTCGTTTCTTTCTAACTTTGTACATTGAATTCTTTTAGTTTCTTTACATTCAATAAAATCAACTTTATCATAAACTAACCCTATTCATTGTCGTATACGATAATACTCATAAAGTTATACTAACTCTATATTCAACTTAAATTTACAATATTGTAGTTTTCGTGTAAACACCTAAAAATTTACGACAATTCGGGCAATGATGTTCCACGTTTTTCCATTGTTTCGTAACGTACGGTATGATACAGCAACACAACCACCTGAAACAAATAATTATATTATTATAGAAAAAAATATACGATTATTTTGAAATGTTATGTGAGAAACGTAATCCATAAAAACGACCACAAACAGAAACACATCCTCTTTTTTACCTTTTAATTATATTTTTGAAACACACACAAATAACGCTTATCTCATCTGATAAAAATTATATGTAGCAATGTATGATAATATGTGAATATAGGAAAGATATTGAAGCTTGTTTGCTCAATAAATATTAACACAGATATCACCCGAGAATTGCAATATATTGTATGACGCTGGAAAAGAATTTCTCCAGTTGTTAGCAGTTCGTGTATCTCCAGCCGTTGGAAGTGATTAAAATACAAACAGTCAAAGAAATATATTTTCACATTCATAATATTACTATCAGTGTTCTATTGTCAGTAATAGTCTGTGATTAGTAAAAAGGTGTAAAGTTTTAAAACGTTGAATTACTATTAACGCTGTTTTAAATAAGCTTAAACAAATGTTGTATAAAACACAACTGTTGCGTAAGGAGCTCACTGAGAAATTCACATTTCCGCCCTCCCTATTAATGCTCAGTTCTCAATGAACTAGTAATTCACCGTCGACCCGCCGTGACGCACGGCACTCCTATACTTTAACTTCAAACTCGCTTTACATACTTTCTGACCTTCCTTATGTATGGTAATTACACCCCTCTTAAGTGCCTTACCGGAATGTTATTCAGCTTCCTCTTTGTGGGGTATTTGGTGATTTCGGATAACATCTTAGATATGAGACACCCAAAGCCAACTTCAACTGCACGTGGTGTACCCTGCTGAGTAACAAACGAGGCAATGGCAACAGTGGGTGGTAGGGATTTACAGCCCGACTGGGTCCCGGCCACCATGTATATGGCAGAAAAACCCGTCATAGTGATTTGATTCTTCAGATACCGGGTGATTTTAGCCGTGGCTTGGGTACCAGTGAGATTCTCCAATGATTCACCGCCTAAGAGAAGATCGGATTTGGGGTCCCGGCGAGCTATTCCGGGGATGGTACGGGTCCTTCCATCCACCGTGTCAGTGCTTTTCTTGCAGGAACTATAGTGAGCCGGCGATTATTATTGGCCATTTCTGAACTCGAATGAACGTCGCTCGCTCTTCTCGTTTCTTATTTAAAACATCATGACAGTGCAGACAACGAGCACAGGTTCGGCAGCGGTACACAACCCCTACGCCGCTTTTACAGTGGAGTTCATTAACATCCGTGACCTTCACTCTAACTTAAATGTCTTTCATCAACACCTCGAAACAGTTCAGCCTGAAATGATCTTCTTAACGGAAACGCGTATTCGTGGTCCGGCTGATACATCTTATTTACACTACCCCGGCTACTTGCTTGAGGAGACCTTTCAAGCTGAAGCCAGTAAATGTGTATATACACGGTCAGAGGACCCTTCCAATTCTGTAATTTGACTACACGTGGATCTGGGTACACAAAGCTGTATCTACGTGCGCCTCTACAGATCCCATAACGGTGATGATGACACTATTTGGTTCTTTGATCACATGAGTACGGCAATAGATGATGTACAAAAGTAGTTTCTCAATGCGGAATTGGAGGTCTTGAGGGACTTTAACGCACATCACGAAATGTGGTTGGGTTTTTCCTGGACACATCATGCGGGAGGAACTGACCATGCATTCACTTTAACACATGACCTGACTCAACCAGTAATCCAGCACACCAGGATTCCTCATATCACAGGTCATGTCCCTCTTTACTGCATCTTCTCTCGACGAGCAATCCCACTTGGATTCATGGTATGATGTATCAGTCGATGCTCCCTTGGGCACATCGGAACACTGTCTTGTTATATCTTCTATACCACGCGCTCCACATTCACCCAGTATAAGAATTAAGCGCAAGGTATGGTACTACTCGTCAGCAGATTGAGATGGACTACGGGATTATTTCCACTGCATCTCAGAAACTCGGAATCCTAAACAGTGTGCGACAGTTATTCACACCTGATCTGCTATATCTCCTATATAAGGCATAAATTAGACCTTGCGTGGAATACTGTCCACACCTCTACGATGGTTCCGCAAAGAACCTACTGGATGCCGCGGCCAGGTTGCAAAGACGGGCTATTCGCATTGTTAATGGTGCAGATAATACGGAGTTTATAGAGCCGTTTCAGTTGCGCAGAGACATTGCCTCACTGTTCTACCGTCTGTATCATGGCGAGTATTCTGAAGAAATAATCAATTTAAGACCTTCCTCTCCTTTCATAATCGATACAAGCGCACAGGGATGTGGAGCCACAGTTTTACGGTAAATCCTATCTGGGTACAAACTAAAAAGTTCGCAACGTCTTACCTTTGCCGTACCGTAAAGCTGTGGAACAATCTCCAAGCTAATGTGTTGCCCTCCTTACTATAACATGGGGTCCTTTAAACGTAACGTAAAGAGACATTTACGCAGGCCGGCATGATAGCCGCGACTGGCGACGGATGGTTTGTATCTCGATGGTAACCGTTATCTTTGTATTGTACTCTGCTTACCATCAGGCATAGCGAAGACATTTTGCCACGTTACAATAAAAAAAAATTACAAAGACTACAAACCTAAATGGGTAATTTTAGAAATTGGCGTGTTTAAACAAACAAAAAAACTCTTGCGGTTACGATAGATACATTATATTAAATATTATTATAGATTTCATATACACCATTGAGTGACACAATAACAGATGATACTTAAATGAATTCACACGTCACTGCTAACGTGAGCTAATTATTATCGCATTGAAAAACTGTCGCACCATATGTTAATATTTCGGTACATCTACATGAAACATCCTATTCAACGATAAGCCTTTGAAACTGAGCGCTCTGATAATCTTAATAACACAAGAGACGATCTGAAGATAAGACTACGTTTTCTTATACATTCCTGTTATGTAAAAGGAATTTGAACATATGATAAACAACAGTCTGATTAATATTAGGAGTGATCGTATATTGGTCAAAATTCGGTCATGATTTATTAATTTCTCAATTTTCAATATTCAGGAAAAGAACGAACTATTTGCAAATTGATAACATTGAAATTCGTCAATATCTATTACAAAAATATAATTAAATCGGTAGAGAAAAAAGAGCCAGAGTAGGAAGGTGAACCGTTTTTTCTCTCTCTAATTATATACAGAAGACTTTGTGTCTGCCCAAAACATTAACAGGCGCTGTAATATTCATATCTGCTATATTATACTAAATTCAGAGTTTTAAACATTTTCTTATAATATTTTACTACACCGTCAGCTAAGTTATTACTAATTATAATAATACCAAAAAACTTAGTTAGGCACACTCCAGTAGATTGATCTATATGACATTGAATTGACGTTTCACGTTCACGTGACTAACTATTTCATACACTACATATTTCTTTAAACTCCACTGTGAAAAGTGCGTTTAACTATATACCACTTATATGTTAGTGACTCACCAGAAAAATATACCAAGAAAAACGGCTATGATATGTGTGAGAGTGTTATTTCTATAAGTAGCCCGTGTCATAATGTCTTCCTGGCACTGAGGACAACGTAAACCGACAGGTTCTGATCCTACTTGAAACAGGTCCATGTCGATGCATACTGCATTTTCTGTGCTTTGACCTATTTGGCGATAAACGTTGCTATCCACTGAAATTATAATAAGTATATAAATATAATGTAGGTACATAAGTGTATAAAACGAACAGCAGCCAAACTTCCTTTAGTAGGTAGCACTCCAGTTATTTGTGTAGTATCAGATTATGTGTTCGAATAATTAAATCATTGAAAAATCGACCTAGTCTATATATATTTTGACATAAATGTAATCGTGATAAAAACCGGACAGCTGAGAAATCATTTCGTATTTTAAATAAAACCGTAAGTATATAAGTAATCAATTTCTCAGCAATTTACGTCACAAGCTAGTATAATAAATAAGACCATGCCCAATTGGATGAAATACAAATTAGCTTTCATACCTATAGTTAACAATAAAGAATACAATGTTGAGAAATGTACTACATAATGAATTATAAAATAAAATTTGGTCGATATTGCTATGATAATATATGGTATATAATTAAATTTAGGAAGCTAATTAACTCCAAGGTTGTTTGAATTAACAACGATACGTTTTCTTATAAATTTCCATATTTGTATATACCTACTTATATTTATCATATGATTATTATATAAAAATATAAATTTATACTTTTAACCATTAAATAATGTTAATAGCTATTACATCATTACATGACGAATTAATTTGATATTGATAAGTACAAAAAATAGAATGCAGAAAACAACGTGGTTTTGATAATTATTTTTACACGTGTTGAAATACTTTGACGAACGTACCTAATAAAAATTAAAAAATGAAAACTTTCGTTCGCCACAGGAAAAAAGAAAGGACAAATGGGCAATCAAATAATTTATAAATATAATCTATATAGTAGAAAATATGTAACGAGAAAATATTTATTTTGTCTTAGAAATGTTAATATAAAAACACTCGTAGTAAGTCGGAAGTCTTGGGTAAATTGCAGGAGTTGAATTCTTTTTCCACTTCCTTTTTTAAATAATTTTACAAAGCACGGATTATTTATTAAATGTAATCGAGGCTAAATGCAATATAAATGAAAATAGTTATAATCTCTGATTCTCCAAAAAAACTGTTAGTCTTCAAAATTATATTTTTCGAATCAACTTTTAGATGCTTACATTTTTCAGTGTTTGCCACAAAACAGAGAATTTTGTATTTATTCGTCATTTAATCTTTTGATATAAAACATACATAACAACAGAACAGACACACTGAAGTTTATTATAAACAAGTATATATCTTACTTCTCTTTAAATAGTCCACCAATAACAACTAAACACTTTTTAGAAAATATCACACAGCTAAGAGAATAATATAAAATCACTGGGACACCTAAAAATCTATGACAATTGTTATAATTTAGCCCAATAAACTAATATTAACATTATATTTTTTAATTTATATAATTATCAAACACGAAGCGTCCGATGCAGCGTCGAAGACTACGATAAAAATAAAACTGTGATAGGTATTAGTTATCATAATATAGATAACAAATCGAGAACCATGGATTGAGTTAGGCATAATACAACTTACTGTGGTGGTAAACATTCCTATTATTGATTGATAACAAATACGTTACATATATCAAATATAGTAGAGAATATTGCTCAGACTTATAGATAATTATTTGTGTCAATAAATGTATTAATAATGTATACATGTAATATACTTTATATATAAATAATAACATTACTTGGTTAGGTATTTACAAATAACATACAGGTAAAAGTAGCGAAGAATTTTTCAAAGTCGATTCTCATCCAGTATCTGTCGAAAATAAAATCTAAATACCTAAAGAGTGAAAAATGTTAGGGGCGTCTATTTCAATCTGATAATGCCGACACTCTAGATTCGGAAAATCAGAAAAGATCCGACCAGTTACAAAGGAATTTAATTTATTCCAATCATTATTAAAGGGTGTGATGTAGTAAGATGAATTTATCAGCTAACCATACATTATATAAACAATTTACTAATGATAAAACGATCGAAAACTATATTGTAATCTCACATCAGCATGTATAAAAAGAATTGTGTTTTTATCTAGGGCTACTAACTAAATGCTACTACTGTTGAACGCTTACTTTCCTTTGGTGGAATGATAATGAAGCCATATAAACAAAGCTTTAAAGATGAAATATTTCAACAATTACTGATTATTCGAGTTAAAATTAGTGAAATAAACGGCATTTACAAGTTCATTGAGCAGAGGTATTTTATTTCTATGTAGGTATATACTTTATATTTAAACGTTTCTTTTTTAAACTATTTGTGTTTGCATTAAAAATACCTAAGTATTTTGAATTTAAATACTTTTAATAAACCATTTTGCACAATTTTGCACTATTCAATATTCGTAACCATTATTGGTACCATTACCATTACCAATTACTATCGGTACCTTCGTACCATTGTTGTTTAATTGTCTTACAAACTTTTTTCTACGTTAATGTAACCAACAATAGATTATCGTAGTTATTTATCAATAATAATTTTAAGTAATTATAATTTAACAGTTATCGAAGCACCATTCCATTCTTAAGTAAAAATCCATCACACGACGAATATACAGTTCAAGATTTATATGGAAACTATCAAACTCGTCAAACTAAAGGTTTGGAGGTAGGCACTTAAGTGAAAAGAGATTTTAATCAGCAAGACTAAGCACAAGATTTATCACAGCAGATTACAGCGAATTCGGTTGATGTTCATATTACAATACAGAAAATCTTTATGATCCTGGCAACGAGTACAATAAGATTTAGAAACGTTTTGATGGAATGTGTTATGGGCTGATTGCGATCAATTGTAATCTATAATATAAAAATGAATCGCTAAATGTGTTGCTAAGCGCAAATCTCGAGAACAGCTGAACCGATTTCGCTAATTCTTTTGTTAGAATATTCCTATAAGTACGAGGATGGATCTTACGGATAGAAAAATTAAAAAAATTGCCAGAAAAAGCCTAAAAACAACACTTTTCTATACTCCCATACAAACGATTCGTAATAATACTTAAAACTCAATTTGAACTTTAATACTATAGCATAAAGTTTAAGTGTTAGCGGAGAGGTTCCGGGAAGGCAAAATTTATTTAAGATTATTTGTTACACAGCTATTTCTCAAAGACTGAAAATTTACCTGTCACTCCCAAAATGTCAACATTATAAAAACTTTTATTTTGTTATTGCTTGAATCGTATTATTGTCATTCATAGTAGTATTATTTTTGTTGATTCGTTTGATTTTATATTCGGCAATCGTGTCAAAATCATTAATTGTATGTATTTTATAAACAGATAAAAAAATATATGTACGATAATGAAGCACGGAAACGGTATAAAAATATTATATAGTTGCTAAAGAATTTGTGTCGACAAACAATAAACATAAAATGATTTTGAAGTACAGAGATTAGAAATTATCTACAGTATTTTTATACTGAATTACGATGAATTTTCGGATCCTTATTCATATTATGGAACATAATAAACAATAATTTAAACAACATTTGTCCTAAAATAAGTATACCGACACAAAGAAAAAAGGGTTTCAGGTCAATTTCGGCAGATGAAAAGTCAAATAAAACTTATCGAATAGATAAACGCCCAAATTTGGCTAGTTAAGTTGAACCGAGGTTAACTGACATTTCTCGTATAATTGTGTGTTCAGAAACCCAATTTGACAAGTTATCGAACCGATAGCGCTATTGAACAGATAAACTACAGTTAAAAATGCTTCAGAAACCGGGCATGAGTCATTCGATCATCGTCGAGAGTTTATTGCCAATAAATATGTACTATTATTTGTACATTTAACTTATTACTACTTTTGTAATACATAGAGAAACAAATATGACTTTAAAAAATGTTGTCGGTCTACCTAGATGCTGTATGTCCGAATTTAACTTAAAATCAGTTTATCTACTATAATGAAATTTTGTACAAGAGAAGCATATTTATTTGTAACTTACTTTTATCAAAAATACATTTAAAAGGTGTAAAAAAAACAAAAAATATTTTATTTTTAACAGACTTTCATGAAATTTGTACATCAGAAATGTATGTCATTGTAAAACTAACTATCTCTGAAAATTATCAATATAATACTTTTAAGCTGAGTGCACCAGTCAATGTTAACGTCAAAAGTTCGGTTAAAGTAATTGTAAGGCGATAAATAGGTTGCACCATGTAACAATGGTTAAAATGACGTCACGATTTAACGTTAACATTGCCTGTCGATGTTAACGTTATATTGTTCAACTTTTGAACTTCTTGTCAAGTTTAGTAGTAACACTTTAAAATATTTTGTAGTTACTGCACTAAATCTTGTGGGAAACTGATAATAGTTCTTTCGGCGAAGAGTAAAACACATATGAAAATATTTGCGGCTTAACAGGTTTTGTAGGTGGTAGAGCTACGTTGAAGCTATTACTGGTTTCAGTATGAATGGGTCAGGCTCGCCCGGGGTAGTACCACCCTCTCACAGAAAACCGACGTGAAGTAACAGTGCTTGCACTGTTGCGTTTCGTTCGGTCAGTGAGAGCGCCGGAGGCCCAATAAGGCCGCACACTATGAAGTAAGTGCTGTTCTGTTTACACGTTATTAAAATGTAATATGTATCATAGAATAAAATAATGTATGACAACATATAATAAACATGTTCTAAAAATATATAATACACTTCTATTACTTTTCTCCGAATTAACCAGTGATATAAATATACCAATATTTAAATCTATATATATATATAAGCGAAACACCACTGACTGACTCGTCACGATTTTTCCGAAACTGTATGTCCGATTGACTAGAAATCCACCATAGTTATTGGTTTTGCGACGTAGACGCTCACTAAGAACGGATTTTACTTAAAACCTATCCTAAATAGATTTTTCAGTTAAAATTATATATTCTCCTACAGACATCGACAGGCCCTGACATTAGACAACCGTTGTTATAGTAACCAATAATATTATATCCGTTGCCATGGTAACAAGTGCAATCGAATAATGATGTTCTATCCGAATTTCGAATAGAAAATTCGAACTATTTATTATATTAAGTTTAATATGTGGAAGAATTATTAAACAAATAGTTATAGGAAAAGATACAACATTTTTCACTATTTTAATGATTTAAACTAAAAAAAAACGTTAACATCGAAAAAACTATTATTTAAACATCGGGATTGAAGTGTATTTGAAAAAAAAATTTAATTTACTATGTAATTAAATTCTACAAAAATAAATTTCTATTTGTGAAAATATTTATTAAAAATATACTTTCTCTCCCCTAAATCTAAATAATTTTATAGCATTTCGATTTTAACAAAATGTTGATAGAAATAGCCGAATTATTTTATTTCAAAGAAATTTCAGTATTTCTATAATTTCATATTTTAATAGGATTCTAGAATTTTGTACTCCTATTTTTTATCACATACATAAAAAAGAATTAATGTTAGCGTTCAATATTCGTTAACAACTAATAAGGTACAAACATATACCTTTTACTATATTGGAACATTTTATGTGGTCATTTATAAATTAAGAATTCGATTATAGTTCATAAAGTAAACTGTCAGTGCCGTTGAAAAAAAAAACCATTTTCAAATAAAAATAAATGACATTACATTTCTTGAATGTGTAATTTTCACTTTTTCCCCGCCACTTTTTAGCTAGAAACAGAGATACAGTATTTTTGAATGCACTCAATGGCTTGTGTCGACTGTGATGTTGTTACTGGTTAATTCGTAATATTCTATAGTTAATGATTATTTGACGCGTAATTGAAATTATTTGAATACTCCGAATTGTTCGAATGTTCAAATTTGGATTTCGAGTCGAATTATTCATTTCGATTACAATATTCGCACACCCCTATTTATTTTGTGTTCATTCAATTAGTAAGTTTTTATAGAAAAATGTCATTTTAAGACAGTATAATAAAATGACGTGTGTATATATAATATCAAAATAACAACTTTTTAGTGACTGAATATGAATGAATGAATATGAATACTTATTGTAAAAATCATTTTTTTATTATTTTGTTGATCGATCTCTCTGTTTGTTCCGGATAATCACCGAAATGGTTTTACTGAGTGTGACGGAAATTTATTGGCAGAGATCTGAAATTACATGGAGTGATATAGGCTATATTATTTTAGACTAGCTGTTACTCGCGACTTCGACCGCAGTAGAATATACGAAACGGTTGGACTGATCTTCATGCAACTTTTACAGGCACATAGCTGATCTTATAAGCAGTAAATTAGGTTATTTTATTGTAGACTAGCTGTTACCTGCCACTTTTTGCTTTCCAATGTGGAATCTCCAAAACAATTCGACCAATTTTGACGAGACTCTCACTGCCATATAATTAAAGTAATGAGAACTAAATTGAGCTACTCTATTTTCAACTAGCTGTTACTCTCGATTTTAACCGTGTGGAATATGCGAAACGTATTGGACCGATTTTTACATGACTTTTACTTGCAGATAACTGATGTTATAAAAACTAACTTAGGCTATTTTATTTTAGACTAGCTATCAGTCACGACTTCTTCCGCGTGAAAGTTAGCAAAAATATGTTGTTTACTATAAAAATGTGCATAAGGTACTGTACTGGACTCCAAGTGTTAACATAATTGTAATTCATATATTTGTATATATGTATGTAATTTGTCTTTTTGGTCAAATTGGCGGCCAGTTTGTTTATTTCCCACGTTCGCGTCTACATAATTCATCAACCATAGCAACGTATAAGCATATTGCGTCGAGTTCAATGAGCATTATTTTAATTCGTAGATATTAAAAACTGCTTATAGATAGATATAGAGTTTTATATCTTGATTTATATTCATGCAAAATTTTAAGACTTTAATTCTTGCTTATTTTTTACTAACGCTGTAATAATTATCAAGATCCAATAAACTATCGACAACTAATTTTCGTAAAAAAAAATTGCTGCATCCCTATTTGAATCCATATACCCTTTCTAATGATAACCGTAATTCCTCGATCTATAATGCTTTGCCTGTTTTAAGGCGGTATTTGTTACGTATTTGAATATTGTTGAAGCCTTTTACGAAAAACGTCTTATACTGATGTTAAGTAAAATAAAATGAAGTCTTATACTCAAACAAGAGAGATTCAGTTAGATGCGAATATTATTTAAATTAATTGGTTTTCGATTAATATTGCTTTTAAAACATGATTGGTCTTCTTCTTTCTTCTTTATTTTTTTTTGGCTCCGTCACGGTTTGTGCACTAGCCAGTGTCAAGTAACAAGATTTTGCCAAGTAAGTGTCTTGCGATAGTTATAAAGTTCTAACACGAAGGTGGTTTCCTTTTTAGAACTTTCCATGGAGTTTTGGTGGCATCTCAGAATGCATGCTCTGTGGTATTATTTCCCATCCACTTCACTTGTGCATAATAACCAAACTATATTACGTAAAACACCACCAATATTACAAAATATAGAGTCTAATAACACAAGATTATGAATAAAATATAAAAACCACTACATGACAGACTAAGATCCCGCCAAAAACTCCACATGATTGGTCTCTCATTAGTACTTGTAAATTTTGTTTGTGTGATTTTGGATTCAGCGGTCCCGTATACTAAGTTGATACGCGTTTGTAGCATTTCATCTTATTTCTTTCATTTAGCATATTTTTATTTCCTTCATTTAACATTCCATAACTGGACCATAAGCACGATTTATTTGGATTGTGTAAAATGACTACATAAAGCCGCTCTGTCGTGATGTTAAAATACGATTAAATACCTAATGAATGCGAGTTTTGTAAACTAACTATATCCATAAGCGCCACTCCACACACACTTAACACTTTCACTCTTCTCTTTCTTCCGCGATCTACATTTCACTAGAGAAACAATTTCGATAACGTGCATTAATTCCATTTTTTTTTTTTTTGTTTACTGATAAGTTACAATTATCAACAGATTTTTTATTTTTGTCTGGTATCACTGAATATCTGTCTCTGTCAAGTGTGCTGTCAGTTTTTTCACATAATTTGTGGCTGTGCGCTTGAATTGTAATTTCTATACGAAGTTTGTTATGAAGTTGTTTTGTTTCGATTAGGTTATTATGATCAAAATCTATCTTACATAAAATTACTATGGATGTTGATTTACTGAGACCAGGCACAGTGCCTATATCCCCAGATACGATATTGTGGTTTGAATTTCTATTAGATCCGAACCTCTTAAAAAAACACCTCAGCAAGCCCTACCCAGGTTAGAAACACTAATTTTAAAGTGCACTTATAATGTTAACGTGAAACATTGTATAAGTGATTGTTGCTTACAGTTTTTTTCTGTAACCGATCATAGGCCATTTCAAACTGTAGATAGATAAAATGTATATATACATAAGCTCTAGATAGTAATAATATTATGTATAACAAAATTTATGTTTGTATTATTACATTCGAAATATGAATAGGGATTTTCGACTAATTACATAATTGAAAAAATGTGATTTTTATGGATTTTCATTACATCTTCTCTGTGAAACTTTTTTTCGTCTACAATAAGCATAGAAATACATGCTATACATCAAAGCATAGTATACTTCATTTTTATATAATTTATAATATGCTAACTACAAGGTTCAGATCATAAATTGTGTATTAGATTTTTTATTATTTTCCATTACTGTAGTACAACATATTTCATTATATTTCCCAATTTAGATTGTATAATAGTCTTAAAAAGAACACAACAAATCTCGTAGAACCTTTAATCTGTTTTAAAACCGCGTTTAAAGCACCAGTGATTCCACAGCTATGTTCACCGAACATAGCGAAACAACATTTTTAAACCTGACGACACTGTTGGCTTGTTAAGGCCACTACAGTTTCACCAAAATAATATAATTGATATTAGAATGTAGTAACAACTTAACGGGTGGACTGTTAGCATGTTTTCTTCATATATAATGTAAAGAGAGATAGATATATTTAGCCATTCACAATATTTTTTTCTTATTAATGAGAACAGAGTACATATAAATAAAAAAAGCAATAATGGCTCAGTGGTTACTATAACTGGGCACTTCGTCAGTCTATATAAATTGGATTCATTGCAAATGAGCTGGAGTAGTCTGGTAAAGCTGTAGAGGCCTGTCAGGCCAACAGTGTAGTCAATTCGAAAAAAAAAATGAGCTGTAGCTTTCAGTGAAGGGAAACATAATGATGAAATTATAGCATGCTGTTAGATCCATTTAAAACCTGCCTGACTAATAACCACCCTAAAGTTGAAAATCTGTCTCCCAGCACCTATGTGTGTTTTCCAGCATTCTTTTAAGTTTAGCATCATCATTTAGCATAAGATGAGATTGTGGTCAAATACTAAAACTTATAAAAAATTAAAAACAATAAAAAAAATTAATATAGAAACTTCAAGTTATATTGAATATTAAAAGCATATTATATATCCTTCACAGAGCCATCTGCATGTGAATTAATAGAAGAATTCTTGTCAGTTGGTACTAAGAATGGTACTTCGAAAGCAACAAGTGAAAGAGTGGTGGATGTGGATATGCCTCCTAGTCCACCCACCATAACTATACCAGCACCAACAGTACAATATACACGGAAACAACTTGTTCTTAAAATACTTGGGCTTAAAGTAGCAGCTTCTCTGCATTGGAATTTAGGTACAGTGCCTTTTTAATATAAATACTAAAAATAATCTCTAATAGTCTACAGTACAAAAAAAATAGAAACTTCATATTAGATCCTTGTTACATAATTTTATATTTGTATAATAATTTACCTAGCTTTTGTACTTTAGTTAATATTTTCTAATTTTGTGAAGATGTTAATAAAACACTTTAGTCATGGCTATCTTTTACTTATAGAATCATCTTCATATTAATGTAACTTTATGTCTTTTCTTGTATTTCTTTTATATTCAATATTGCACTTACTGAGAATTTAAAGATTAATTTCATAGAATGATTTTGTGTATAAAATTGATAAAAACTTTTTAAACTGTTTCATAATGAATTGATATGGTTGTTTTGTTTTTAGATACATTTGAAACAAAGTTACCACCACAAATCCAACAACAACTCATGCAAGACCTCGTTTATATGGCCACAGACAGTGCATTCATGACTCCACCACTGGTATTTTAATTGTAAATTTAGTGACATTTTTCTATCATAATTTTGATCTGTTTCGATAATAAATTATTATATTTGCAGGAAATATCAAAGGAAATGCTACAGCAACCTCAGGTGCAGTTTGCATTAACTTTATATCATAGATGGATTCTACGATTCCCTGTAAAAGCAGCTTTGTATGCTAAAACATCAAAAATGTCATTCATTCACATGTAAGAAGTTAAAATTATGTATTTAAAGAATTAAGTATACCTTAATAGTAATAATATATCATTTTTACACTCTTGTCAGGCCTGGAATACAAGCAGACAGTACCTACACTCCAATGAATCAAAACTTTGAAAAAATTTTACGAATGTGTGAAGCATCACGTATTCAGAGCATAAAATTTTTAGATGAAATATTGTCTTATTATGAACCAACATCGAGTGCAGGCCGCCGAGACTCTGAGAAGATAAAAATACCAGTTGAAGAAGCTTTCGTTCATCTCACTGAGGACTCTGATGATATAAATCATGATTGGAATGCTGGTGACATAATAATTAGTCAGTATGAACTTGGTATGCAGATTCATTTCGATCTTTGCTACAATTATTTCTTTTATGGACAACATGACATGGCAAAAAAACATATTCTAGGTTGCAGAGAAAATTGCAATTTACTAGAAAGAGAGATATCAGTATATGGTTATGGGTTACATAAAGCTATGCCTTGGGGAGATTTCCACTATGCAAGCATGAAAAAAGATGACATTTTAGGCTATATAAGAGCTCTGAACTTAGGTTATGAAGTATTGAATGAGGAACCATCTCTTTTGCAGAAACTTCAAGTATCTATAGCAAATCAGTACACGGGAATCATAGCTGTTTTGCAAGCTGATAATATAACAAGAGAAATTCCAATAATTCATAGGCAAGTTGCAGAGTTAGACATACAAGGATCTGCTTCAAGTGGAGCGTTCACTGTTGCAAGGGATCTCTTGAACAGAGTATCCGCATTAAATGCTGTCAGATATGCTTTAGAAGGTGGTTTACCATCAACTCATCCAGATTTTTTGAATAAATTTAAAACTGTTGGCATCAAATTCTTTGATCTACTATTCTGGGCCTTAATCCCAGTTTTGTTATCTGATTTGTCTGAAGAAAACTGGGACAAATTAAGGATGTTCTTCCTCCATCTCGCCACATCAAATTGCAAACTCCCAATTGATAGAATTGATGAATATTTTAAAAAACATGCTGGAGAATTAGCAGGAAATCTCAGAAAGAAATTAATATCTGACGAACAACTGAACATTATTTTAAATGATCCTATCAATAGTGATGATGAAAATATGGATATTCCTCGTGAACTGATGAATGATGATTGGGAGACTCCTGACTTTGAATTCAAAACTGTGCCCGAATTAGAGATGGGAAAATTGAAAAAGCGTCTAATTGAGGCTTCGACTGCTGATGATGTGCGCATGTGCTTAGTGAAACTTGCTACCACATCGCCATCCATGCCACTATGGAAGTTGAGCCCATCTTGGAAACCAGCTGGGGTATTAGGGAATTCTTTAATTTCATTACCCAGAGGTTTCTTGCAAGATTTTGGATACGTAGTGTCAGGTGCTGCAAGAGCACGTGCTGAAGCGGGTTGTGCACGTGTCGCTTTATCTCTTCTAACAGTATTAGAAGGTGAAGCTCGAAGCCAGTTGGGAGGAGGCACGGATCCAGTATTATACCGTCTTTGCCGCCAATTGTCATGGGAAGTGTTGTTGTTGCACGTTAATGTGATGCTAAGCGAGTGGCCACATCATCGACTAAACTTAACAGCTTTAGCGAACAAGTGTAAAGCTTGTATTGCTGTGGCCAATTCTGGTGATAGCATTATACCACGAGCTCAGGTAAGAGTTATTTCCGTAAATTTGTATGGTTGTGTGCATTTCTATAAACTTATTATCTGAAGACGTAAAGTTTGTGAATTTGTTTATAAGAAGCATTTTTATATTGTAATTAACTCGCACTAAGTTGCAGTCGGTCCCTAATTATTATTAGACTATAAAGGTATTGAAATCATAAAATGTAATTACTCTTATAATATAAGCCAATAAATAGAGAAAACAATTTAAACACAAAATGCATCCGTAGCTGTGGGAGTATGTTATATAAAGGCACGGCTTCTATTATATAATGCTTCGTACCTTTGATAAGTTATATTCTGATATGAGAGAGTCGTAGTAATAATAGATAGAAAGTTACAATGAGGTACTTTGAATCACGAAATATTGGAACTGCGTTATAAATCTCTTCTCTCATATATGGTCATATAAAATTTAGATTTTTGTCTGCGATTAAAATAACTACTCAACTTTAAATGATTTTTATGATATTTATGTTCTTCAGGTAATTGAAGCGTGTTGGACCTGTCTAGTAAATGCATGCGAATGGGAAGGTGCGGGTGCAACCACAGGTCCAGGCGAATTATCTGCGGCTCTCTGTGCTGCATGCTTTGAGTTGCAACGAGGGAAAGCTTCTAGAAAGTTCCCTAGGTTGCTATGGGATTACGGTACGATATATGTGTAATTATTTTATCAAACTATACCTTAGCAATATAAACGTTTATAATATAACAATTAATGATTTATTTTTCAAAGTAATCTGATTTACTACACGTTTTTTTTCAAACAACAGTGCTTAAATTGATGCTGGAATATAAATAAATGATAGAGGTCTGCCGTTGTGTGCGCATCGTTATTATACTACATACATACACATATTCATATCTCCTTATCATTCCCTATTTAAAAAAAAATAATTGTCAAGATAGCTTGATGTAATATAAAGTTATTAAAGTTTTAACAAACTACTATTATAATAAGGACTACGTGTAAGTGGTGTAGTATTGGTGAAGTGTTATTTTGCCTCTGTACATTAAATATACTTTTAAGATAATAAACAATGCAGACGCAGCTATCATCTAGTTTTTTTTTTGATAATTTTATAAGCACTTATGCAAGTTCCAGTCCTCGTTAATGTTTTCGTCCGCTCTTAATATATGAATCTAAAATTGGTATTTATTTATCCTTGGGTTGTGTCGATTTTATACATATAATATAATATGTATTTATACCTAAATTTGTGTTTTGTGAGTCAACCGACTTCAAACAGGAAAATTCTTTTTTTATTGCAAAGAGGATATCGTTAAACGGGTACTATTTTAATTTAATTAGCAATGGACTTTATTTAAAAAAGTATACTAGGGAAGTCCTCAAAATTGGAAATCTATAATAATTAAGATATTGATAGGGTTATTACAATCGAAAACTAGATAGGCAATTAACCCCTTAGTTGTTTTTTAAGACCCATATCTCAAAATGGCGGACTATGTTTTTTAAATTTCGAGCCAATTTGCCTCTTGACAAGTGTAACATAAGATTTACATTCCTTTGTTTGGGGTTTAAAGCCTTATGGTTTTCTACAGTCTAGGGGTTAATTATAAGTCACAGAAATTCTAATGCAATTTATATAAGTTAGTTAGATTTTTTCTGGAGTTCGTTTTATAATTATTACAATTCTCTAGAAATTTTAATATTATAACTAACATTGATACAATGGATTTTTTAAACAGCATTATCAGTATTTATTAACGGAGCGAGCGGATCTGTGAAGCGGTCAGCAGGAGGGGTTCCAACTCACTCCCGGGACGTTCCCAACCCGGCTGCAGAAGCTCGGAACGCCTTCAATGAGTTCTTAGCAACACTCAGAGAACCGTTAGCAGTCAGTGTGATGCTGTCTCTACTCGCCAGAATACACAATTTATTGATAGACGATAACTCCTTGGAACTTGTGGTGGAGTACACTAGCTTATGGCCTTCCAACATATCGAATATGAATAATTATAACGTGAAATATATCTTGGAATCTCTTACTGATCTACTCGAGAGAAGTCTGCAGCTGTATCCTTATAACACTTCTTGGTGAGTAACAAAAAACATGCTAACTTATATTAGCTTCATAAAACGTTATATAAAGTATTTGGATATGGGATTTGCTTTATAAATTAACCATAAGGCGAAAATAAAATTCGAAATTAAATTAAACTTAACTGATATTATAACTGCGATTTTAAATTTGTTTATTTATTAGTTTGTTACGTTTTCACCCCTTAACTGGTCAACCGATAATCATGAGAGGTTATGTGGGGGTAGGTACGGAAAAGGATAAAGGGTACCTATATTTCATTCAGAAAAACAGTATTGTTTCCGAGAGATAGGTAAAAGCTATATAAACGCGTGCGAAAGATATTATTCTCAGAATTTGTTGATTTGACTGTTCGTGTGTGTGAAGATTAGTTTCTTAAATCCTGTAGATGTCATTCATCAAAGTCACTTTGTGCTGTATTATTATATTTATCGTCGCCTATAGTCAACACAAAAATAGTATATCTATACCCTGTTTATCAAACGTTACAACTTTACCTGTTCACAAGTTACACTACGGTACAAGAACTATTTTACAAGTAATTGTAAATTACATTTATCAACAATACGAGTTTACAAACTCACATGTTACAAAATTACAAGAACATTTTATTTAATTTCACAAGATTTTTAAAATGTATAAATTTGTATTTCAATTTACAAGACTTTATTTTTGCTAAATTGCAAAATGATTTACTGCCACCGTATTATATGTTGATACAATTGACATTACGATACAATAACTAGTCATGTTTAAGTTATTTAGTGAAACGTGTTTTCAAATAATTTCATATTGTGTGTGAATAAACTATTTTGGAGTCAGCAGAAGCTCTTCAACTTTTTTCTAATAAGTTACAAAGATATTAATGATAAACAAAACCACAAATATAAATATGAAAAGCATTTGTATTTCAAATGATATCACTTATAGCTTTTAATTTACACATGTAGTTTTTATAAACGCATTTTTTGTAAAAACGTGTTAATTTACGATAGACAACGCTTATTATATACGGCACTAATTTCGTAGTGTGAGTAACAATGCACTTTATAGATACATTTGTAGTGACTACTTTTATTTGAGACGTAATGGAGCATTGCGCAATCCACATGTTTTTGACATTCCAAACGCGACACTCAAAACAGTATATAATAGTTCTGTAATACGTACGACAAGACTATGTATATAACGAGATATAATGCACAATGAATAACATAGATATATTTTCTGATGCATTAGGTCCCTACAAGTACTTCTTACTTGGTAACTGTAATGAAATATAATCAAATTTGTTCACCTTGCTTACCTTAATACATTAATTTTACTTACTTATATTAATAAATTGCTTTTACTTACTGCCTGTATAGTATGTAATTAATTTAAGTTTTTTCGTATTGTATACAAACATATAAATATATTAAAGTTATTTGATAGTTGCCATAAATGTCATGAATGCCCTTTGATTTGAATGATTACATTGCAAGTGTTAGAATAAATGTATCGTTTCTGTAGGTTACGTTTATACGGAGATGTGGAAATGGCCGGGGGTAGATGGGGCGCGGCCCTGGGGCGGTACCTGTGCGGGCTGACGGCGGGCTCGTGGCACTTCTCGAAACGCGCGCCGGATGAGGCGAGCGTCGCGAAGAGAGCGGCGCGCTGTTGCCTTGCGCTCTCGGCCCCGACGCAAGCGGCCGCGCTCTGCCAACTCCCTGACGAGCCCGACTACGCCACCGCTTTCAAATGCTTCGCCGAGAAGGTAACCTTCCATTATGTATTATAATTTCCCTCTTGCCAAATCTATAAGTTTAGTAGTCCTAACAGGCTAACTAAATTAGAATGGCCTAACTAGATCATTACGTCTTAATAGGATAACTAAATCGGTATGCCCCAACAGGCTAACTAAATCGGTATACCCTAACATGTTAACTACCTTAGTATGCTCTAAATAGAATATAATAATAAGAAAGAATAGCAAATTCAAATCTGTATTTGAAATTGACAGACGGGCAGCCTTTTTTTTCGTTGAGAAAACTTGAAAAGGAAAAAGGAAAACTTATTTCTACCAATCGTACATCCATTATCGTATATTTGGATGTACCAAAATCCCTTTATTAATATTTTTTAACCTCATGAATCTTCTTGAACAATTTTTTATCATTGCCCTAATGATACTGATTTAGTTAGCCCGTTAGGACATACGGATTTAGTTAGCCCATTAGGGCATACGGATTTAGTTAGCTCGTTATGGTATGATTTACGAATTTAGTTAGCCCGTTAGAGTAAATTCAGATGTAATTCGCCCGTTAGGGTATACTGATTTAGTTACTTAGGGTGAAATCTATAGAGCGTACTCAGCCTTATCTCAACCTTAGCTTAGCTTAAACTTCGCTGAGTATTTGCTCAGTGCAATCTTGTGTTTCAAATTTATAGTCAAACTACGCTAAGCTTGTGCTTACCTTAGGCTAAGGAAGTCTCTGATGAACTGTCAATTAATGTTAAAAACGTTAAAAAAAAACCGTGTCAAAAAAATTAAATTGAATCATGCATCATGTCTAAAGTATTTATTGTGATACTAGCTGATACCCGCAGCTTCGCACGCATTTTAAGTTGTATTAAAGCAATATAAAATAGTGAGAAGACGTAGAATTACAGAAATGCTCTTAAACATTTGTAGGTACGACACGCACGCCATCTATTTGAACGTACATCACGTACATTTTGTAAATACTAACTTACTATAGAATCCCCTCAGTGCTCACTTACACTGTGTAAGAAAGTAATGAAAATTTCAAGTTATACAATTTCTCTTAAATTATACATAAAATATTAATATAATTAAGTTTTTGCGATAATACAAAAAGTAAAATTGCTCCTTTATTCGGCAAGAATTTCTATAATGGAACTGTTAAGGTAATACGTGTCTGGTCTAATATTGAAAAAACGTTTTCTATATTCAAATACCTATTAACTATAATGTTGAATTATAAAGAAGGAGTTGATGATTATTTTTCTAATTAAAAATACAGAAAGAATTGAAGTCTTAAAATTTTGCATTAATATACATTCAGATTTCAAGACTCTATATCTATCTGTAAGCAGTTTTATATAATTACAAATTAAAATATTGCCCATCATTTTTTTTGATTGCCCAAACTTTAATTACTTATAATGTCCTTCTGTAGAGGAAGAGCCCTTATTAAGTCCCAGTGTTCCAAAATTAATCGTGAGGTAGGCACAGTATAATTTATTATTGCTAGAGTATAGAATGTCAAATTCTTCTTATAATATCTCTGTAAGTAAGGAAGGCAATCAAAGAAAAATTTTGGGCAATTGAAAGGATGTCTTTATGTATAGAAATTAACCTTATTAAGTCTTCATTTTCTAAAATCAATCGCGAGGTAGGCACAGTATAATTGATTATTGCTAGAGTGTAAACCGTCATATTCTAATTAAAATAGTTCTGTAGCTAAGGGTGGTCGATCGAAGAACAATTATGAATTCTCCCTTAATTTTACTTTTCCCCCAAATATTAATCCCTTAGAAATTGACTTTTGAAAGTCGTAGAAAATGGACAAAAGATGTAGAGATTAAAAGTAAAAGATGGGCAAATAAATTAGATTCAAATGCATCATTACAAAACTCTCGACCATTTACATTTTCTTTTCCCCCAATTTTTACCCCTTAGAATTTGACTTTTCCAAAAAGTAAGAGGGTGGGCAAACGTGGTCAAAAGATATAGATTCAAATGCATCGTTCCAACATTCTCGAACCCTTAAGTTTTCTTTCCCCCCTCCACTTGTCACCCCTACAAATTGAATTGTCAGAAAAGTAGAAGATGGGCAAACGTGGATAAACGACATACTTCAAGAATCCACCTTGATGTTTATAAATTGTTTGAAATTTTTTTGAATGCTGGCCTACGCAATTTAAATCTTCGTAGCTTTTTTATAGAGCGGGGCAAAAAAATTAAAAGGTGGGCAAAAATGAGAAATCTATTGGCAAACCCTCTACGAATTTTCAAATCGTTGCGCGAAAGATGGGGGATCAACTTCCCGAAGCTATTGTTAATGAGTTATGTAGACGCGAACGCCGTAAATAAAACAAAATGACCACCATTAACAAAATGACATATAAATATATTAATTACAATTATATTAATTCTTGGAGTCCAGTACAGTGCACGCCTCACGCACATGTTTACACTGAACAACATACTTTTGCTAAAAATTCACGCGGGTGACTGCTAGTCTAAAATAAAATAACCTAAGTTACTTCTTATAACTTCAATTATCTGCTAGTGAAAGTCATGTGAAAATCGGTCCAATCGTTTCAGATATTCCACACGGATGAAATCGCGAGTAACAGCTAGTTAAAAATAAAATAGCTCTAGTTAGTTCTCATTACTTTAGTTGTATGTCAGTGAAAGTATCGTTAAAATTGGTCGAATTGTTTTGGAGATTCTTCATTGGACAGGAAAAAGTCGCAATTAATAGTTAGTCTAAGATAAAATAGACTAAGTTATCAACTACGTGCCTGTAAAAGTCACGTAAACATCGTTCTATCTGTTTTGGGGATTACTTTGTGGATACAGTTACAGATAACAGCTAGTTTAAAATAAATTAACCTAAGTCACTTCTTATAAAGTCAGTTATATGCCAGTAAAAATTCCGTTAAGATCGATTAAAGCGTTTTGGAGATATCACTGCGAACGAAAGCGCAGGCAACAGCTACTTTAAAATAAAATAGGCTAAATTACTTCTTATGGGGTCAGCTATCTGCCAGTGAAAGTCCCGTAAAAATCGGTATTGCCGTTTCAGGTATTCCCCTGTGGACAATGTCACGGGTAACAGCTAACTAATAAGATCAGCTATATGTCAATAAAAGTCACGTGAAAGTTGGTTTAATCGTTTCAGATATTTCAGGAAAAAGTCGCCAGTAACAGTTAGTCTGAAATAAAGTAACCTAAGTCACTCCTTATGAGGTCAGTTATCTACCAGCGATTATCCTGTAAAAATTGGTTTTGCCGTTTCGGATATTCCACTGTAGGCAAAGCTACGAATAAACAGACATATAGACTGACAATAAATTTAAAAATTTGATTTTTACTATAAGTAGCTTATACACTTTCATATCCAGTCAGTAAAAAGTAGGTATTTTGATATTATGTATAGATAACAACGGTCGCCTAATGTCAGGGATTGTCGGTGTCTGTAGGAGAATATGTAATTGTCAGTCAGTCGTATTTCGCTTATATTTATATAGATTTCAACCAATTTACTCAAAACCTTGACAAATTATATACCTAAATCTTCCCCGTGAATTACTGTAATTATTGGTGAAGACCGCATTACAATCCGTTTAGCAGTTTTTGAGTTTATCGCGAACATCCAGACAGACAGACAGACGCGGCGGACGACTTTGTTTTATAATATAACATTACAAAATCAAGGAATTCAATGTCATTTATTTTTATTTTATTATTTTTTTTCAAAGCCACTGATAATTTTCTTTACTATCTATAATCGATTTCTTAATTTATAAGTGGACGCACAAAACATTTAAATGTAGTAAAAGGAATACGTTTGTACCTTATTAGTTATTAACGAATTTTGAGCGCCAAAATTTAAAATTGATTTTTTTATGCATGTTTTAAAAATGATAACCGCAAAATTCTAGAAACCCGTTAAAATATGAAATTATACCAAAATATTTAAACTTCTTTGAAATAAAATAATTCGGATATTTCTATCAAAATTTTGTTAAAATTTAAATGCTATAAAATTGTTTAGATTTAACTGAGAAAGTATATTTTTAATAAATATTTTCACTAATATGAGTTTATTATTGTAGAATTGAATTACATTGTAAATTTAAGTTTTCTTTCAAGAGCATTTAAATCTTGATTTGTAAATATTTTTTCTTTCGACTTTAACAAACATTTTTGAATAGTGTAAAATGTTGTATCTTTTCCTATAACTATTTGTTTAACAATTCTTCCATATTTTAAGGATAATCGAATGGTACAAATTTTTGTTCGAAACTCGGATAGAACATCATAGAATTTTTTTTCGAAACTCGGATAGAACATCGTTATTCGATTCGAAACGGTTCAAGCATTATTCGCACAACCCTAAAAATAAACTTGTTACCATGGCAACGGGTATAATATTATTGGTTACTATAACAACGGTTGCTTAATGTCAGGGACTGTCCATATCTGTAGGAAAATATGTAATTGTAGCTGAAAAATGTATTTAGGATAGGTTTTAACTCAAATCCGTTCTTAGTGAGCGTCTACGTTGCAAAAGGAATAACTATGGTTAATTTCAAGTCAATCGGACATACAGTTTCGGAGAAATCGTGATGAGTCAGTCAGTGGTATTCCGCTTATATATATATATAATAAAAATATATAGATTTAAAATGCGCAATTTTAATATGCTTATCTAGTTTCAAAGTAATAATGAAAGTTTTTCGGCACTATAAATAGAAAGAGTAATGTCTGGTATCATTAACGAAACGTTTGTTACGTATGTCAATGTGTGTAATCTACCTGTTTGATCGTTTTGCAGTGTGTACAGTTGTGATAATTTTGTTAGTTTTATTATTTTAGTTTATACATAATTTATATATAATTTTGGATCAATGAAGTCAATTACAAAAGCAGTTAAAAAATCCGTTTATGAATGCAAAGGTCGTCGTAAGAAAGCAGATACAAAATCCGTATAAATAAGAGAGTCTGTCAAAAATATCGAAAAAACTAAAGAAGCAAGTCAACCGGCAATAAACTAAACAATGAACAACAACGAATACTTTTTTGACATTTCAACAATAGATTTGGTCAATGAGAATCGGCCAATATGGATAATATAAAAAAAACAAAAATGCCACGGTTACGTTATTATTTTGACGTTCTCTTTTTTATCAGCATAATAACCAAGTTTTTCGTAAGTGGAATGTAGTGTATCGCATAAAATATTACGTGAAGTGACCGATAGGTTAACTGAGGTATACGCTATGAATGGCCCTATACTAAGAATCACCTATGTATTTTTCCAGTCTTAAAAACACACAAACTCTAGTAAAGAAAATTGAGAAAGATTATTACTCGTCTAAATTGCTGAGAAAAAATAGGAATTTAGCATGAACTATACAAAAGATCAACCCGCGGTGATTGAGTGGTTTGACTGGTGAAATATCGATTCGAGATCCACAGGTTCAGTCCTCGGCATGTACCAACGATTTTTTCGGAGTTCGCATGTATTCACTAATTTAAATTAATAACACTATCGGGTGACGGTGAAGGAATACATAGTGAGGAAACCTGAACCTGAGAAATGTTCTTGTAGTGCCATCGTATCTGGGAATATATAGAACTATGGATTTATTTGAAATCGTCAATACGTGGTGGGCTGGCGTGGTGATTATAATGGGAAATTATGGTAGTTTCCTTAGGGGCGAGACGTATGACGCCCTAGTGAGTCACTTACAGGTTGACAGGAGTTAGGTGTTCTTGTTAACTTCCAAATTTGACTATCATATCGCTGCGTATCATTGAACTTACAGACAAATAATGCGGCGGATGCAATGGATGGGTACTACAGTTGTTTATGGGACGGTACTCTACTGGAAGTGGCGGTGGCGATGCACGCGCGTCGCGGTGAAGGCGGACGAAGGCAAAGAGCAATAAAAGCGGCTGGAGCGCTTGAACTAAACGCGAACAACAGCGAAGATATACAAAGGGAAGCCGCAGCCACAAGACGAGCTAGATTACTGCGTGCACTTACCAACCAATATGTTGCATAAACCGAGAAAATATTTGACTTAAAAATGTTTCTTAAATATAAGATAATTATTAAACCAAGTTATTATATTAATACAAAATATACGAAATTTTGAAAGTTAAAACAATGTTTTTTATTTAATATCTTTTTGGTCCATAACTTAATGTACTCGTAAATATTGAAATTTATCTATTAGCAGGAAAATATAAAGTAAAGTTTTATTATTTCTATTATTTCTTACGATTGCGTATTATACATCTAACTAAGCCTTCCGTCACATAGGATTTTAAGTTGTTCGGAAATGACCCCCTCTCAGTTTAATACATCTATTAAAATTAATATAAAAGACTATTTAGTAGTAGGTGTGTTAGCGTTCAGAAGTGACTTCTTGGGACCTACATTAAAAATATTTTTAGTTTTGGTTTCCACTTAATTTGAAAAGTCGACAAACCCACCCACGAGCATTTATTACACACATACAAAGTAAATCATGACTGTAACGATACCTGAGGGTAAATCATAGCCGTTTGCTCTTCATGAGATATTTATTTTTTTAATTTTTTTTTATTCAATTTTATGCGAAAAATTAAACAAAGTTATTGTCAACTATAATGTTTATTCAACAAGTATAGTATATAGTTTGCCTATTCTGTTAGTAGTTAAAATGTATGTTGTTTTCAAGCTATTGGTAGAACGGACAAATTTTCTATGTAATATGACAGTACAATGCGAGACAATACTTCTAAATTAAATATCATATACTAATTTCGTAAAGAGTGAGTTTAGAGACAGTATATCAGTGCTCTAAGTAGATCATATTATGATTACAAGTATAATAATTGAAACTATTGACTCGTACTCTAATAATCTGACAATATTCAAGGTTTATTTCTATCTATAATTTATTCCATCCAACCGTTTCATATGCGTACATACATTTAAATTAAAAAATAGGTATTCTAAAGCCTAGAGCTGTGGTTGTCAAACTGCGGGCAGCATGTGATCTGCGGCCGGGATTTGCGCGGTCCGCGATATAGCAAACAATTTTAGTAGACAATTACTATCAAAACAGATTTTACATAATCATGTAAGTGTAGTTAACTAAATAGAAGTACGCGAGGCGGGATTACGAAGTACAGTGAGTGAGAGAGTACTATCCTTTTTAATATACATTATATATTCACCACCACTTCCAGAATGTTTCCTGCGTTGCTAGTGTGATAATATCCAATTGGGTAGTCGACACCTTTAATCAATAATTTCAGAACACAATTTCTCTAAGACAGACTCTATTTTAACCCTATATAACTAACTGCTAATTAGATATTTATTTGCTTGGCAATCAATTAGTCAATTGAGCTAATAAATAAATTACATCACAAGTTGCTATTGCAATACTAAATTTCAGAAGCGTATTTTGATAATTTAAATAAAATACCTATGCCAATTGATTAATAATGTCAACTACCTAATGCATGAATGTGCGGCCCGCAATATTACAACCCCTAGCCCAGAGTATGCTTTGCTTCAATTTTAACAGAACTAATTTAGTAAGTTAAAACCAAATAAAAATTAATATTGGAGGTTATTATATTATGTTTTTGTTTATTACAATAAAGTCACAATCCGCCAAGCTGTAACATTAAAAGTAAAAAAAACAGAACTGACAGAACAGAAAGAATTCAGACCCTCTGAAAAACACTCATAATAGCCTCAACAGTACATACAAGATTACAGTAATATTTTTGCCTACGGCTTATAAAACGAGTTTATTAATTAAACATGTCTTGCGTAACACAAAGGATTTATTATTTCAATATTTAACTCATCTATACGATATCACCATAACTGGAAACCGACTATATCACTCATTTCTTTATTTAATCTTTGAGTTAATTTTAAAGTTAGACATATATAAAACGTCATCTACAAAATTCTAGAACATTCAGAAATTATAATTACTCGTATTTACGCAGTTTAATTCAGAAGGAAAGGGGTACGGGGAAGTTAATTTTATCTCTTTTAATCGAACGTTCTAAATTTATTTTCTATATTAAATACACAAATTACTGTGATTAGACAACGAAAGCTTCAAGAGCTAACATCGAGAGAGCAGCTATCGCAGCTACAACAGGTACAGTGACCACCCACGCAAAAATTATATTTCTGAAATGGAAAAAGAAAATATATAAATTATTAATAACCAGCTGATACCTGCGACTTCGTATACATTATTTATTATCATAACAATATATTTTTATGTACATAGGAAAACACAAACAAATGGAAGCAAAAATTTACTTTGCTTAAACAAATTAACCGTTTATTCCCCTCTCCAGCTCATGCGCATCACACTGCTTACTCTACTTCTCCATGGCAAAAAAACACATGTATTGCTTATTAAATCGTAGTTTCCTAAAGCTTTAGTAGTAACTTTATATATATCGTCATAGTTTGCTTTACATAAGAACCTAATGTCTAACAATTAAAAGTAAAAAATTTAATCGAAGTAGTTTTTGTGTGATGTGCGTCCAACGCCAGACCTCTATCATTTCATTTATATAAATAAGAAGATAAATGTTTAAATTCAGCAATACTATTTATTAAATAACAAGTATAAGTCACAAGAGATTATAGACTTTATAAGAGGTACTAGATTTAAAAAAATGTGTAAATAGCATTTTAGATATATACACTTAAATACAAACCGGAACAGACTCCAATCGACAGTTTTCTCTGAAAAATATCCGACGCAAACGACGGAGCCCACCTTACAGTGTGTTGTCGATACAGGCACTCCAGCCTTACTTGCCACCAAAACAGTTAACGCTGCACCCAATTCTATTGTGAACCCACTAATAGAAAATAACACACCTTATTGAAATCAATCCAAACGGTTTATTACTTGATGTAGTAGAGTCATGTTTTTTAAAATAGAAATTCCGTAGGTACTTATTGCTTCTAATATTTAAGTGCAGGAATTATATATTACTGATGCTTTTGCTCGCGTCTTCGCTCGCTTTAATTAATGTGGAATTATCCCTCGAGAACAGTATATATTTCTGTATGATAGGTATCGTATGTCCTTTAACTGTAGCTTTAACAACGTGTAAGCGAAGTTTCATAATGATTGGTTGAGTAGTTAAGGCATGGAAGCGTAACAAATAATCAAATTTGCAATTGTAATATTAAAAAAGATTTGTAGAATATATTCTTTGTCAACATACGTATCAGGAGTAATGCTTGTTAAGTCCTCGCCGACTGTACGTATGACCCTTCGTCCCCAAAGCCACAGTCCGAGCGCAATTCCCACTCCACCAAAAACAAGAATAGCTAGAGGAGTTTCGGCGCGTGTGTGAGCCACACCTTCCGAATACACCAACCATAGGGCCACAAGTGGTCCTATCGCATTACTGAAAAATATAAACAAATTAGCTATAATCATTTGATTCCGTTTTTATAATAAAAATTGTAAGACGTGTAGAATAATATATACGAATAAAAAATATCAACGTCTAAAAAATCAAATAGCGTAAACCTATACTTGTCCTTGTTACCTTATGAGAAGTAACACAAAGGTAAATAAAAGGATCTTTCATACAGCCCTTATATGTATTTTTTTATATATAAACTTGAGAATAAAAATAATCTTAGTATTAATATACAGATAATAATATTACCTCGGAATTAACTCATACTTATGTCAAATAAACTGCGATACAGAAAATTCTTGTTTCCAAAAGAAACAATTCTAATGGCGCCATCTTGGCATGTTATGCACCGTACTTTAAAAGTGGATTATTAGCGAAAAACAATAAAATACGATTAATAGCATTTTATATTCACAGACCATTACTTTATGAATTACTAATTTTTGCTCACGGCTTCGGTTCGGTTTTAGTGAATTTGAGCTATTCCTCAGGATCAGAGGTATTCTATGTCCTTTTTTGTACCCCTGACAACGTGTACGCTAAATCTCATAATGATCGCTTGAGTAGCTAAGGCATAAATCATTACAAATCAACTCACATTCGAATTTATAACATTATAAATAAGGTACAGTGATAATTTCATAAAGATACTTGTAAAGGCTTTAGTCCGGTGAAACTGTGATGGCCCGTGTGGCCAGTAGCGTTAGTTAGGATAAAACAAATGTTTGTAAAGAAATCATATCGAACAGTCGAAATATTAGTCTTGGAAAATTGTAGTACATATAGGTATCTAAGGATAACGTACGACAACGTTTTGTTTTATATTTTATAGGTTAGCGTTTCATCACAATCTCATCTGATGATGTGGTATATAATTGTAGTCACGCTAAACCTAGAGGGAGACTGGCTCTCAAGTGCAGCTGCCGGAACACACCAACAGGTGCTTGGTGACATATTTAGCCAGGCAGACTTAGAAAAAGCTCTACCACCATGCTATGGTTTCATCACGATGTTTTCCTTCATTGAAAGCGTGGGCTCAGTTGCAAGGATTCGAACCTACGTCTTTCGACGCTGTATCCGAACACGCTATTAACTAAGCCAATGTTATTCTTGTATTATATTAAAAATATATTCCATTTATTGTTTTTATTGGCAGCATAACGTTATTGCAATTATTGATTTTATGGATAGATGACGATATAGGTACATTTGATGTAAGTGTGGTTGGAACATTTTATCAAATTACAATTAAATATATTTGTATCAGTTGTGGTCTATAGACTATACCTGTATAGTTTAGTATACATTTCTAATAATACTCAGTACTGTAGGACGCAATAGAGTGAGTTTATTTGTTTTAGCGATTTATATTAATCAAAAGATAATTTTTACCTGACATCGTTTCCCCCATGAGCAAAGGCGCCAAATGTCGCGGTGAGTACTTGCAAAAAGGAGAATAAACGAAGAGTATCATTTTGCGGTGGAGTAGGCTTCGGTAATACGGGAGGAGACGGAGCTCTTAGCAATGGTGCAGCACTAGAATTTGGCGTTATGGCAGGCAATCGTTTGCTTTCACACTCTATACTCCAAGGGATGCTCGCATCGCGAACCTATGAGAAGCATAAAGCGTATTTAATTCTACTGGTCTATACCTATCATTTATGAACCAGTTTCATAATTTTATCTCGACGCCAATTTTCAATAATTCAAACCTTCAGTATTTTATAATAATCCAAATATATAGGTATATAAAAGAATAAATCTGACTAACTAACATTTCAACGCACAGCCCAAACTACTAGGGCTAGGACCGTGAAAGTTGCCAGTGTAGATTCATTTTAGATTGTACGTAGGCACTGAGGAAAGTTTTTTGGAAAATTCAACTCCTAAGGTAATGAAAAAGGGGATGAAACTGTGTATGAAAAACCGTTAGTTTTTTAACTTAAATGTATGAAAATTGGTATTTAGCAATTCAGCTAGAAAGTAAAAAAGAGCTACATAGTTTTTAAAATCAATTTTTTTTTTCAACCGTACATACACTGTTGGCTCTTTGACCTCTACAGATTCACTGAACTACTAAAGAAACTCACAGTTAGGTTAGGTTATTCAGCTACAGGAACTTTTAAATAAATATCTTATATAGTCCTTTATAAACATACTAAGCCAGATAAAGTCGCGGGCTGCTGCTAGTAATAATTTAAATAATTGTAACGAAGAACTGTCAATTTAAACATAAATGTATAACAATTAAATGAACATACTTTATCATGTCTTGGCGGAGGGGTTTCAAACTCGACGGAGGGTTGCACGGCTCTGACTGCGGCGAGCCTATCAAACTCTCCACGTGCAATTGTATCACATGAACCGGTAAGAAATCCATTTTTCGAATCATAACTATCACCCATGCCAGCGAGCTGCGTGGAATCGAAGCTTTTACAACAACTTACAGTTTCGTCTATATATTTTAAGGTGTTTATTTGTGGATCGGCATCGATCAGTTGTAAACGCGATTTATTCGGTGGACTGAGACTCCTTGACAATATACTACAGTCGTCCATAGTGGCCAATAGAACTCGATTTCTAGCATTCAATTCTTTGACACCTTCAGATACTTTGTCAGCATCGCTTAATGTAACCATTTCAGCACTTTCTGCAATGACTTCTAGAACTTTTCCATCATCAGAAAGAAGGGATGTGGGGCGTTGTGGTATGCTGCTTCTATTAGAATGGGTAGGTGTGTTGGCTGGAGTTGTTTCTGTAAAAATATTGTCATTTAGGCTTCGCTAGTTTGTATAAAATCAATTTCAATAATACCTCTCATAATGAAATATTTGCCATCATATTTTTTGTATATGTTTTTTGTAATTTCTTGCATTTAATAATTATTTAGTTTTACATTTTGTTCTTACCATTAGATACTCCAAGGGAGAAATTGACAGGAGGTGGGATTAACTTTTTTTCATAATGAGGCACGAGAAAAGCTCGCACGCATCCAGCAACTAGCAACCCGAGTGTAATCGATCCAGTTAATGCTACCCACAGTGGTATCTTGTCCATCGCTAACACTGCCAATAAAACAAATTAGTTTGAATTACAGCTATATAACTATAACAAACTGGAAGAAAACATTTAAACGTCTGTTTTGTATTTTATCAATATATTTCATTGCCATCAAAGAACAAAAAGATAACTTACATTTTGGTCCATCATGTACTACGCTAAGTACATTAACAGCGACAGTGGCTCCATAAAAGAACGGAAGTGCGCGTAGTCCCGACTTCAGAGGTTGAGGGGCGCGTAGTATGAATTGGCGTACCACCCAAAATAACAAAGCGGACACCGTTCCACTCAGTGCAGGTGAAATGAACCACGACAATACTGTGAAATGTTTAGTAAATTAACAGAGGATAAAATTTAAATCCTTAAATCAAACAGCGTCAAATTACAATTTAATCGAAGAAAATCTAGAAAGGTCATAATTTCATAGATAATTGACAGTCTAAGATAACCTGAACCTAAGAAGGGAACTTTAAACCAACAGAACGAGGTAGAATGTCTTAATGAACCGAATAAGGACACCTAACATCATTTTTTTTTTAATATATTATAGGGGGCAAACGAACAGGTGGGTCACCTGATGGTAAGTGATCACCGCCGTCCATAGACACTAGCAACACCAGGGGAGTCGCAAGTGCGTTGCCGGCCTTTTAAATATGTGGGCCTCCGGCGCTCTCACTGGCCGAACGAAGCGCAACAGTGCAACCACTGTTACTTCACGTCGGTTTTCTGTGAGAGGGTGGTACTACCCAGGGCGAGCCGACCTATTCATGCTGAAACCAGTAATAGCTTCAGCGTAGCACTACCACCTTTCTTTGTACTTTTTCCTCATCACAAATGTTTTTGTTGATATAATATACGTAAATTTTGTTCGGTATATTTATTTAAAACAAATACGCAAATTACCAATAGCGCCGAGAGTCGACCAGCGGACACCAATTGGACCTTTAGCTGTTAAGGTAAAACCAACAGTAGCGCCAACCACCGAGTGAGTCCCTGAGACTGGTAATCGTAATGCCGTCGCAAGTATGAGCCATGTGGCACCAGCGATCAGAGCTGAGAGGCAACCCGCGGCTAGAAGGCGCTCACCACCATCGCTATATAGCGAAACATCGAGAATCCCTTTTCGCATTGTATCAGACACCTTGTAACCTGAAACAAAATGGGATATATTTTAGGCATAAGTATTCTACAAAGAATACAAAGAAGAAAGAATGAGAAGATAGATAAATCTTCATATTTCCCAAAAATAAAAGGGGCTATCCATAATTAAAGAGTAAAATCTGATTCACATCTAATTTATTTCTTCTTCTTACTTATACCTCAATGCTTCTATGCTGTTCTGCTCTATCAACTGTCATCTCAGTATTCGTACATTGTAATAATATATCATCCTTCGCACAATCTATCCATATCTGCTACAGTCTTCCTCTATTTCTATATTCATCCACCTATATACAAAATACTAAACCCTCATACTTATTATACCTGTGTAGAATAATGTATATAATAAAAGAAAATTATTTTGGTAACTGATGTGTTTTATAACATATTTCACGAGGTTATTAAGTACCATGTAAATGAGTTAGAATACATTTATTACAACTTACACCAGATGCTACTTAAGTGCTAAATAGGTGCAACATATAAAGTGAACTGTATTATATCTATACTTACCAATAAGAACAGCACCCGCAATTTCAAATATCGTAGCGAGGATACAAGCTTGTGTAAGTGTTAACACTTTAGATCCAACGCTAGTTCCGAATGAATTAGCAACGTCGTTGGCGCCGATTCCAAACGCTAGGAGAAAAGCCACTACAAAACCACTTATGACGAGCCACAGCATATCATCTGCGTACGGCTCCATTACTGCGTTTTAATTTTTTACTATTCTTTCAATTTACAAAATCATATTAATATAAATAAGAAATGATGTACAAATAGCACCCTAGTAACTAACAATAAGCTTTGCTTATATTTAACAAGTATTTAACACTTCCTCATAGAAATCTTCAAAATTAATGCATTTAGAAAATCAATTCCATAGAAAAACAAACATCAGGACAAGTACAGAATGATTTGAGATATATTTAAATACATACAATAAAAAGTAAATTTTATAACAATTTCATTTAAAGTAAAAATATATGAATCAAAGTTAATTGTTTGTACGTCACAAAAGTTGCTGTTTAAAAAGTCTTTCAAGGTCTTGATGATGTATTGCAGATTTTGGCTTCATGATTTCTGGAAAGAAAAATATCCATAACCCAATAAAAATATCCTGGTTTAAAATCCTACATGGTTCTTCTAAAGCAAATTTCGTTATCGTACTCTTATAAGACGACCTTATCTATTTATACGATAATTGCGTAATTTTGAACGCTCATTAAACAGAAAATAATACGCCACATGGTTGGCGCAATATTGATTCGATAGCGACGCCATTTAAGAACTTTCGCGGTAAAATATAATCGTCAACTAGTTCATAGAATATATTAACCATTACCTAAAATCTTTACAAACTACGCGGTGCCAAAAGGATGAAAAATATTGCGTCATAGGACTCCTAATGGAGTATGTGTATTGTTAATGGTAAATATATGAGCATATCCAAATGGCTAATGTACGTTCCAACCAAACAAGGGTTTAAAATTGTTTCATTTAATGACGAATTCGTAGAGCTTACCCTTATGAAGCAAAGTTGATGTGTAAAGTACTCACTTTTGAAAAATATAGGATTTTATAGTCCTGTAAAATCGTTACAAGGTGTAGCACACACGCTTAGAATTTCTCAGCTGTAGACTGAAGTTGACAAGGGTCGCACCGGTACGAGATCAGAAATGAGCATGCGCGAAGGGTACCGGCACCCCACTTAGCAACCCTTTCAATTCCAGATCATAATAAAAGTTGTTTGTTCTATATAGCGAGACACACGGCTAGGCAACAGCTCATAAACTAGTACGACTGAATAACAATTTATGGGTTGATCTCATTTTTTTACAAAGCCTCAGCTATTGTTAAATCGCGTAAAGACAATACAATTTATTGATTACTCGTATTTTGAAATGTACAATAATATTTTTTTAAAGAAACATCTATCTATCCATAATAAGTAGGTATCCTTTCTTAGAATGTAAGATTTAATATATTTACAATCATTCTAATATTATATAATTTATATCAAAATTAAACGCACCGTTGAAATGCCTACAAATAGAATTATAACATTAAACTATAGTTTCCTTTCACAAGATTAGACTTTTCACTTGTACAAAAGCCAAAGTCTATAGAACGTTATATATTAAACTTATATAAAGTTATAACTTTTTAAGGTGCATGAAGTTTGTGGTCACATGCGTGAAAATCTGCGTTTCGACTCCTTAATCCGAATTGATTAAAATGTCATTCTTTGTTTTATAACTAAGGCATATGAGATAGGGGCGAAAGTTTGCTTGAGATTCCCTTCAGCTTAGAAATTAGAAATATAAAAAAATCAGTAAGTAAATATACTAATAGTAATAGTTATGTAGTCAATATTAATATATTTTGTATTAAACAAAAATATATCTATCAGACTCTGAACTAAAGTCGGTTGTTTATTAAAATACATAAACTATAATAAAACCACTTGCACATCTAATATATGATTTTAAAACAAAAATAAATCTATAAATTGTCCAATATATATTTGACGTTCGATTCCATCATCAAAGCCCTAAAACTGTGCTCTTTCTGAACAAGTAAGTTCGTGTACAATATGCACACGAATAGAAAATCTGTGATTAAATGACCTCTGGTTTGGTGGATTTTTTTTTTTTTAACTGACTACACTGTCGACCCGGAGGCCTCTACAGATTTACCGGACTAATAAGGGGAGCGCTTAAGACACTCGCCCGATTTGTATAGACGAATAGCACAAGTGCGCACGGTACACCTCGGCTTGGGCTGTCGTCGAAAACCCAAATCTGACTAGCTAAGCTAAACCTATCCGTATCATACCTATATGAGTTCGTGAAATATACATGGTTACCAAGCATGTATGTATCACGATCCCTTACATGTATTTTGTATCTGACTACTGTATTCTAAACTATTACAGTTCGATAAAGGGCAAAAAAGAAACAAAACAGCCCACCACTATGTGTACCTACCAGTGTGTGTGTGCACGTGTGTGGGGTGGTCGATGTTGTGTTGTAAATTCGAGTGTTTGATTATCAGTGTCACTGTATCTGCGCGAGCAGCATGCTCGAGGGCTCCTTTCCGGAGGATAGGACCTCAGGTTTGGTGGACTGTTTCACCTTCATAATATATAGATGCTCCCTGTGGACAAGCTCATATAAACATTGATAAGGTAATGTTTTTTTAATCTATGGACTTTGTATAATATTTTAAATTGTTCTCGTAAGTATTTTTATGACAATTTATAAGTTATCCTTGTGAATGTTTTCTGTCTTGTATTACAAGGAATTACAAATATATTTCTAGCAGAAAAGATGAGATTTCTTGAACTACGAGAATACATTAACAAAAACTTAGACTTTAAAACAACAAAATAGGTGAAACCTTCTGCTTTAATACTCATAAAATGTCATTAAGATCTTTTTTTGTTAAAACTTGTAGAAATTATCAATTTCAATAAAATATATCTATTTACTTAATGACTGATCTATATAACTATAATGATAAATGTATATCGTTCACAATTACACAGATCACTCCACACACGTGCACACATAGGTACACATAGTGGTTGGGTTGTTTTTAACTCTTTCGGACTGAATTAGGTCACAGAACTTAGTAGTCAGATACAAAATACACGTATGCATTCGTGAAAAATACATGGTTACGTTTCACGAATTTATATATAAATGAGATTTTTTTATTTTTTATTTACGTGGGGGAATCCCACGGCGTACCGTCCACCGCTTTAAGTTGGGGCGGCATGGGACCGTACTGAGCTATCACCATGGCGCCCCTCGCGGTCAGCTCGGTGGAAGTGGCCACCGAGCTTCGTCCTAATAGGAAGGTCTGTGTACACGATCAGCTACCTCCCCTCGTCAGCCGAACCTGTGCAATGAGGAGATAGGCCCCCCGACTCATCGCCTCAGGTCCAGCTACGGAGGTGGAAAAAGGCGGGCAAATCGCATGGCCGTAACCACGCTCGGCAGTGACAGATTTCCTCCTACCGCCGCAGCCAGAGTGCGGCGTTGCACCTCCCACGCAGCACACGCTGCGTGCGTGTGCTGCGTAGTGTCCTTCTCAGCGCCGCACTCGTGACATGCGGCAGTCGGCTCCCTGTGAGCGATCTGGTGCAGGTACCAGCCAAAACAGCCATGGCCAGTCAGTATCTGCACCAGTCGGAACGTCAGAGAACCCCACTTCCTATCAAACCACTGCGACAGGACCGGGCGGACGGCGTCCACCGTATATCGCCCATAACGCGCCTCCGCCAGATCCTGCCGCCACCGCTCTATAAACACCACCCTCCACACCTTCCGCCTTCCCTTTATCTCCCTGGGAGCCCGAGGCTCCCCCAAACGTTTCTAAGAATCCCCGCCTCCAGCTCCCAGGGCTGGGTGCCGGCGAGTTTTGAAAAAAAAGAAAACTTTACTTAAAGATTACTGACCGGCTTTCAATCTAATTTGTTTTGTTTTACTTCTTAGATACTTGGTCCTTATGTAAATAAAAATATTACGATAGCTTCAAGTAATATAGAGTTATTACAGTTTAAAGAAAATACGGTTTTTATAAGTAGGCACTACGTATTCAGCGATGCATATTTTCTTGTCATCGAAAAGTATGGCAAACGGTGGTGCTTATGTTTTTTTCCCTCAGTACATAAAATATATTATTAAGATAATAATCGACGCAGATGAAGTCGCGGTTATCAGCTAGTATATAATAAAATAGTTTTCATATTTTTACTCTCTGTTTAACATAAAATTCTGTCTTATGAGGACTTGCAAAAAAATAAATATGTTCTCACATTACTTACGAGAGAATTACTGTTACTGTTAAAAGATTATTGTTTTTTAATTTCCCATTTTTAAGACACATTTTTAACAGAGTTGGTTGAAATAACCTAATAACGCCCAGTTCACAAAACTTATTTAGTTTTTTAGAAATTTATATACTTTTTTAAACAGTGGAGATTTCGTATTCTTATTCTGATTACCTACTACACTAGAGTCCAAAATATATTGCATATGTTCGCCTTTAATCTTCTTATATGTTTCTGCGCAACAATAGCATTTAAGATATCTTTTTTAATTTTTGCTTTTTAATTATCTAACTAGATCTATAATATAGCGGTTCTTGTTTTTATTATTAAACTTGTTTTATTTGATCCTATATTTTACAATGTAAGTAGTATACTATCTCATATGGTCAGTTAATTCATTGTTTTTTATTTGCATTTATTTTTCTGTAATAGTTTATATGTTTTGTAATGATTTATAGTATCTAAGTTTGATTTACACGACAATTAATACTGCGTAATATAAAAACTTTATTAATAGAACTCAATATACACCGATTTACGTGATTTAAATCCTGGAGCCACGCAAGCGAATTATGTTATAAAAGTCGCCAACGCTGAACAGAAACCAGCAAAAATTATCATTTTGGCGGCCTTACCTATTTATATTACATGAAATATCTTCATAACACTATATAGAAATGTTACATAATGTCAGCCTGCAAGTGCATCACTGTAGGGAAAAAAATCTGCCTAGAAAACTAATATAATCATCTCCGGCCCACGTCATTCTTGTAAATGAAGAGAAATCAAAAGTTACATATTTTTCCCATATGTAGTTGTACTACAAAAAAATCCCAAGGAGGGTTGATCTCAGGCAAGCGGCCGATCGTAAAAATCAAGCCAAATCATACTTCACAACATGAAAAACATGTTGTACCGATCCTACTTAGATGGGATAAGGATAAGAAGAAGATAGTCAGTTCATTGCGGTCAAATGAAAAATTAATAAGAAGAAACATAAATTTTAATTTGCTAAAAACCACTGCGGGCGTGTCATTTTAATAGAAGGGATTTTTATATGGATGTCACATTATTTTGAGTGTTCGATTTTTTGTATTATAATTATAATAGTCTGATTATCATGCTATTCACATGGTATAACAATAAAAAAACAAGGCGATTACATAACTTACTAGAGTACATTTTAGCAATCACTTTGCAAATCATACGTTAAGCTAAATATCATGTTTTAACGCAACGAACTTATTCTTAAGTTTCATCACATAATGCACTATAGCTACATCATGAATAACATATTATAAATTTGCTGTCGATTAATCGTTATACGTTATTATTTATTAACAAAGATATCGACTAGTATTATCGTAATTATAAAAATGCAAACATTATCCAATGATACCCAAGTTAAGATATGAATAACGAATATACCGAATATACCTATAATGGTATCCCCTCGGTACAAACTTCAATTTTATTTTTATAATTAGTCGCAGTCCTAATATAATACAAAATAACAAATTACGCAATAGCAGATAATAGAAAAAGTTTACCATCTGCTCCTAAATCGTTATCTCTTATATAGATATATGGAAGACTAAATTCCAATTAAAATCTCTTTATTTTTTATAGATATCCACTTCCAAGTCGTAGCATCGTTTTCTTATTCTATGATCTATATAATTCGATACAGATTTAAACTTTCATTAAACACTATTTTATAGATACGATATATTAATTCGTATTTTAAAATTAGCTATTACATATAGTTAGTATGACGAAGACATATTGTGGTAATAGGTACTTAGTTTATCAGGTGTCAAGTGTAAAAAACAATACGATGTGATTAGAATGGAAAAAGTGATAGATGAAGAAACGACCACAAATGTTTTGATTTTATTTGTGCTAGTTACGAGGGTCAGATCCGGAAGATCCAAAAAAAAAACAAATTACTCTAATTTAATTTATTTTAAACTACAAAATAAAACTAAAACTAATAATATATGAGTTCTACCGATGTTAGGTTAACACTGACAAATTACAATTTGGTTTAATAATTTATACCAAAGCAATGTGGGAACGGAGGAACCAGGTTACCGAATGTTTCCACTGAAATTGTTGACTCGATTAAAACTCTGTGGGATCTGAGGAATCGCGATGCCGAACGTTTCCACTGGAAGCGATGACTCGATGCCTTGTGCACCTGGCGTACCGTGGTACGTCACTCTTGGTTAGCACTTATTGTGTGTTGCGATTGCGTAACATGCTTATAAATATTTTTGTAAAATCGCATATACAACGAATGTATTTGTTCAAAGATAATTTGTAAAATATTTAGAGTAATAAAGAATTTAATCTATAAAATCCTTATTGTTAAGATATTTAATTTCTTACATCTAACTATATGCAATATTGCCTTTCTATTTCTCTGTTACTTAATAATTAATAATTGTCGTCATAACTACTGTAATTATATTAATAGTTTTATGTGCTGATATAATCAAATAATGTTATATATAATATCTCCAACGTCTCTAATTACCTATATCTGTGAACACTAGTGTTATGCAAAGTGACACTTGACAGCTGTTTTTTGTAAATTTCTTATATATTTGGCAATACAATTATAAAAGTATAAAAATTTAATTACGATTTTAATAAATAATGAAACATATATTTATAACAAAATAAAATGCTCTTTAGAAATGTTGGTTTTGCTGTCGATGTGACAAATATTTGGTAAGAATTGAAATGTTTTAATGGGGTTACATATTGTTATGTACGTTAATACTTAAATGTTTCAGCAAATCAGTATTTTTCAATCAAACTCCAATCAATAGAAACTTCCGTTTACAACGGTCATTCCATAATGCACGACGGGGTTCTAGACGTTCGGGATCTAATTTAAAGCCCGATCCGTTTGAACATCTAAGCATTGAATCCGGGCCTTTACAATCAAGAGGATTAATGAAGCCTTTAATTTTTACTGTCGGGGTAAGAGTTACAAATATAGTTTTTGATGTATACTGCTGTCTCATTAAAATTAAAAAGTGTATGTAGTTCATTTATGGATTAACATATCAATGAATAGTTTAAAAAATAAGGCAACATAATGTTAAATTTTAATATTTCTTGCTTGAAAATTATTTACATTTCTTAACAATATATTAACGGTTTATACAATAAGTACCATTATAACTGTAACATACAGGTTGAGAAAATGTAACTGATAATTATAATTCTATTAACATTATGGGCTAAATCAATAACCGTCCCATCCATTCATACCATACTAAATGCTCAAGTGACATTTAATCTGATTATCAATAGAAGATTAAATTTGATATTCATTTTCAGAAATAATGACTCCTTTATCAGCAATTTAACATTTCTTTAAAACTTTAAAGCCACTTACATAAGATAATACCATCTTTTTTATAAGTGTTATGTATTTAATATCTATAAAATGCTTTGGTATTTATTACAAATATTGGATTTTTAAGAACAATGTTGTTAATATTTGTTATTTTTATAAACAATTTTTATAAATTCACAAACTATTTTGTAATTTTATGTTTGATACTAAGAATTTATGAGTATGTTACTTCTTTTTTCTCTTCAAGGACAGTACACAAAAATCCTGCTATTTTAGTAAATTTTGGTAAACTTTTGTGAGTTTTATTTTACCTTTAAAATTTCAATATCCTTTGACTAGTTTTATCTTTGTTTAAATTACATTTTTCTTTCAGTACATGACAGTGGGTCTTTTAATAAAGCATACATAAAGCATAACTGCATGGTAGTGATGACTAATCATCAATATCTCTATTCTTTTAGTGGTCATGATTGTTTTTCAATTGTATTGTATTATTATATATTTGACTATTAAAATTTATGTACTTAACTGCTTGTTTAGTAAACAATATAAAAATAGTAAACTTATAAAAATATTCTATTTTATAACCTATTCTCTGCATCAAAAGCTTTCTTCTTCAATTTCAGGTATCTACAGCAAGTATTGTTGGATGTGTTATATGGGAATATGAAAATATTCGTTCTCATGCTTCTTCTTTGCTAAAAAGGCCTGGAAACTGGCTAAGTTCCCAACAGAAGAAAGTTCTAGCACAGTTTGTAAGCATTGATTTGTATTTAGTATATTTATGCATAAAAATATTTGTTGTGCAAACTTAGATTGCACTAAATATTTCGTATACTATTTATTTCACCACAGTTACATTTAATATACTCATTATAAGAATGACCATATGACAACAATGATTGCAGAATAAAAATGAACCAGGTTCTATTAGAAAATGGTGGAATTCATTGAGGGACAATGAGAAGGTTTTTTACCCAATCCTAGCGGCCAATGTACTAGTCTTTGGAGCATGGCGTATTAAATCACTACAACCTTACATGGTGAAATATTTTTGCTCAAATCCTTCCGGAAGTAAGGCTGTTAATGTTTATCTTACTGTTCTTTTATGCATGTCTGATATTTTATGTGTATAATGAGGTACATCAATTTGATTTTGTAGTACAGTACACTTTATACACTTATTTTTATATATTAGATGTTTACCTTACATATTTATTTTGTATATATAACACTAGCAACCACTCATGACTTTCAATCATGTACATATATTAGGAGTTCTACAGTTTTGGAATCCCCTATATGACAAATTAAAGTTAATTGAGTACTATAACTGCATCATTTATTTCAATCTTAATGCCAACATTCTTTGTATTTTATTGATCATGTCTTACCTTATGCCTTATGTCAAATCAAGCCACATACCTTGTTAGTAGCAACCAAGTTATAACAAGTATTTGTAAACAATTCGATTTTTGGGCAAACTAAGAATGTATTCACTAGCAAAGTGAGCTACACGGTTTGTGAAATAAGCTGAAGAAGTTATAATTTTAAAGATTTATATAAAATATTAGTCAAAGATATTTCCTTCTTTTAATTGCAGGAGCAGTATGTCTGCCAATGATATTATCAACATTCAGCCACTATTCTGCTTTACATTTAGCTGCAAATATGTATGTCCTGTATAGTTTCATGCCAGGTATGCCTAAAAATTCAAAGATGAACTGTTTATTTGTAAAATATTCGTCATACTTATAAAAATATACATTAACAATTTATTTTATGAACAGCTGCTGTAGCATCTTTGGGCAAAGAACAGTTTACAGCGATGTACTTAAGTGGGGGTGTGATAAGCAGTTTTGCCAGCTTTTTGTATAAAATAATAGCCAATCAACCTGGATTAAGTCTTGGAGCGGTAAGTTTCTAAATTAATGCCCTCAATATTTTATTCAGTATTCCATGTAAAAGTGTTTAATGTAAATTTTTTTTATAAATTTTGCTGTTTTTATCATCTTGTATACAAAACTATTGAGCCTTGATTTTTAGATTCCAATACAGCCCATAACTGACTTGTGAGTGTTTAGCATAATCGTCAATTCCGCGTCCGAGTGTTAAATATATATATATATGTATATCGGCTCGTTAATAACTAAAATAAAAGATATGCTTAACCTAGAATTAAATTTTACGATGATGACCATTGGTTAGCATATTCGGACACCATTTCGATCGACGTAGATTCAAATCCTCGCGAATAAGCCGGAGTTTTCGGTGAAGGAAAACATCGTGATGAAACCATAGCAGGGTGGTAGGTAGAGCTTTTTCTAAGCCCGCCTGACTAGTTACTACCCTCAAGTTTCCCCAAGCATCTATAGGTGTGTTCCGACAGCTGCAAAGGTTTAACGTGTGTACTATCTTAGACCACATTGTCATTTAACATCAGGTGAAATTGTGATCAAGGGCTACAACCTATAAAGTATAAATATAAAGAAAAACGAAAAAAAGACAGTGAGTGAAAATGTGGTATTATTATTCTGATATTAAAAGTAGTCGGGTAAGAAAGAATTTATCGGTACTAAAGTTTTTCCAGATATTGATTCTATAGTATTTTACGTAATTTGTCGTTTAATCAAACAGAAATGTATGGTAATTGTATCGATTAACTTATTACAAATTTTCGTTTTAATTTTATCCAACCTGTGTACAAGCAGTAATATTTTGTGGAGTACTTATTGGATAGTAATTGATATGATGAAGTGAAAAGTCCACAGATGTCCAATGGATAAAATAATTATATTATTATTATCGAATCTCAACAATATTTAACTAATGTCAGAAATCAATATGTGAATGTTATATATTATTTTTATCTAATAGCACTACAGAAGTTATCAGCTTTTAAATTTCTAAATAAACGCTTTATACTACTAGAGCTAGGGCCGTAATAATTTGAATTTAGGTTTCTTTTACACTGTAGATGAGCACTAATGAAGGATTTTTGAAAATTCAACCCCTAAAAGGGTTAAAGTTTGTATGAGAATCTGTTATTTTTCCGTCAGTCAATTGGTTGATTATTCTTATAGATATATAATAAAAAGTCGAAAGTAATTATTGCCTAGAGAACTGATTCGAAGCTGTTGGAACTTGCTAGTTAAATATAATTAAGTTAATATATTCTTGTTTCAGTCAGGTGCAATAATGGCAGTATTATCGTACGTATGTGTACAATATCCTGATACAAAGCTGAGCATAATTTTCTTGCCTATGTACACGTTCGCTGCTGGCTCGGTATGAATGTTTTAGTAATTCGAACAAAATTAAAAAAAAAACTTTATTCAATGTAGGACCTAAGAAGGCGCTTATGAACGTCAGAATTACAACCGGTTCGGAAAACAACCCAGTCATCGAGAAGAACCGGCAAGAATGTGGATCAGGTTTATCTTATTAACATATATAGATGAATAATATAATTTATATTTAAAATACATTACACGTTACAATCGTTTTTAGTAGATGCACAGAGAAGAGTCAATTCAAGACATCACTATCGTTCACATATTGATTCGCTCTATAATAGCCCTTTGACACCAAAACCCACTTGACATGCCACTTAAACTAACAGTTCGGCAAATCGGTAATATGCTTTGGGATTTTGCTATAAAACCTAACACTATTACCTAAAAAACTGTTACTGGTTTTACTGTTTCGAACATTTTCATACCTTACAAAAATCATTATGTGTTCTTAACTTTTACACAAAATATTATTGTAAAAATCTTTTACTTCTTTATGAACTGTACGTACGTTATCTGCCTGAATTGTGGGTGCACTAAAAAGCTTTCTATCTGCAAGTAAAAGTCTCCTCAGAATAAATTCAACCGTTTTGAAAATTAGCCTTAACAAACCACAGACTTTCATTTTAGTTATATTATATCGGATTAAAATTTTAATTTTGTACGATTTATTAAAAGAGTAACTACAAAAGGTATAGAATCCAAAAATATGGTGATCTATATAAATGAAATCATAGAGGCTTGTGCGCACTCCACGTAATAACTACTGGATAGCTTTCAATCTTTTTTGTTAGTTTCTTAGACAGATCCTTAACTTGAGAAAGTATCAAGATATCCTTAAATGTAGTACGAAGTTATTGAAGTTTTAGGAAATTACGATTTTTGTGAGCACTACACATCTATCGATGTTTTCTTGACGTAATTAAGTTCAAGCGGTGTGATGCGCATACGCAGGAGAGTAATAATGTAAATGTTTACAAGCAAATGTTGTGAGCATACTATATTTATGCTTTCAACTTTTTTATGTTTTTTCCTCTGTACATAAAATATATTATCAAAATAGTAAATAACGCTGACGTAGAGACGAAATCGCGGGTATCAACTAATTTAACTAAAGGCAAAGACTATTTGTTACATAGAAACTAAACTTTGCGTATGATTTGTAACAAGTGTTTCAATAAAGCTTAACTTTAATTTACAGGCTATTAAAGTAATAATGAGTGTTGATTTGGCTGGTGTTATACTCGGATGGAAATTCTTTGATCACGCTGCCCATCTTGGCGGTGCTTTATTTGGAATGTAAGTATCTAAATCATGATCTCAATAACAAAATTATATATATCGATATAGCACAAAGCAACTTTTCTCTTTTCACTCTGATTGATATATTTTTGAAAGGTAGGAAACTCATTCGAGGTTTTAAAAAAATTCTAAAAATCTATAGAGAAGAATGGCTCCTATAAACAGTATTATTTTTTATGGTTACTGAACAAACACTTATGTTTTACTAGAATTGTATTTTGTAACAAAAAGCCTATAACAAATGCATAGATTCGATTGTAGTTTGGGTAACTAGACTAACTAAGCTATCTTATGTATCCTATGAACTGTTGGATGTACAGTCCTCGCCAATATTTGTGACAGCTCTGAATATAAATGCATAGAAGACATATTTAACCCTTAAATGCATATTGTTGTCAATTGTCTACATTCCACTTCCATTTAATTTTATTGAGAAACCTGAGTATATGCGTTTTCGAAAGCATGTTGAAACCTTGGAAAATACCTTACGTGTAAAAGAAAAAGTTGACATTACTTTTGGCGGGTAAGTAATATTCTTTTTTGTTTTATTTTGTAATTCGTTTCAAAATTCAAAATAAAAATCATGCATTTAAGGGTTAAGTATAAATAGTATTATGTTATATGTATAACATCAAAACAACTAAGAATAAATAAATGCCATTTTAAAGTTCCTATAACAATGTTTTAATTTGTATTAAACTCTTGATTCTATAATGCTTAGGACTATGTTCAGAGTGGTCAAAAAGATTGACAAGGACTATAGGTTTACCTACCTAAAGATTATAACTCAGTCTGATTTTCGATCCCACACATGCAGTTACATTTTGCTTCAAGGATCTTACCCAGGTCGTCATTCCCCCTTGCAAGTGCATACAACGTTTGCCCAGACATTCTTGTGTCAAAGGTTTCATAACTCCTCGTATAAAAAAGTATGAAAAGATAATCAGTTTTTGATAGTGGAAAAGGCTCTTAAGATTTTGATAACATCATTTTCTTATAAGTGAGACCAATCTTATTTTCAACAAGTTATTATAAGGCAGGATTTTATGAGAAATTAAGGGTACAGAAATAACAACTGTTTTATGATATTTAATAATAAGTTATGAGACAAATTTATTATCCGATAATTAGTAAAAATTTTAAGACAAAATAATTTTGTTAAGTAAACTTAAAACTTAATAAAATTATTTTGTCTGAATTAAAGTATTATAGTAGAATTAACTTATCGATGATTATTAAAAAGGCATGTGAATAAACTTGTGCAAACTTATAATATTAAAAATACTTATTGGATCCTGTAAGTTTCAGTAATTTTTTCCATGTAATATAGTTCACAAAATCATAATTTTAATATAATACCTGTAATTTCTCATAATTGAAACTTATAAAAAATGTAAATAATATAATTATTTATCAGAATTTATAAGACCTTTTCCACGGGAATGGTATCCACTCTATGAAACTGTTCCATCGGTTATTGATTCTTCACTTCAACAAGCTAATCCTTTAAGCTGTGTAGATAACTTTTGAGTTCTCTTTCTGATTCTTTAGAGAAAATTATTTCTATAGCTCGCAGTGACATAATTTGTCAGAAATGCAGATATGCTAAATCTATCCCACTTATTTATTACTGAAATTATAGGATAACAGATTACTCTATACATCCAAGCCCCTCTGCCCTCACAAGCAGAAAATCCCTATTTATTTACACATTTTATTCTTATAAACCACAAACCTAGTGAAACACAGGATCTGCATAGAAGTTTCCTTATTGTATCTTAGGTACCATTGATTTAAAAGTTAAGGCAATTATCTGTTCCTCGTTAAGCATTTTTCTAGCTCCGAAGTACAATAAGTGAAACTTTGAGTAGATTTTATTACATTGTATTATTAAATTCATAGCATTTAATATGTTAGTTTATCTAAATCCATCCTGTATTATATATTATATGTATAATTAATTAAATTAATATTTTTAGTGCTTGGTGCTATTGGGGAAATGCGCATATATGGGGCAACAGAGACAAATTTCTGCAGTATTACCACAGCCTAAGAAAAACCGATACAAGTCGGTAGCCAATGTACCTATACGTACAAAATCACGAATAATTACAACACTGTTGAATGATATTTAAAATACCAATCGTTCATTGATCATTAATTATTGTTAATGGTCAAATAACGTTAAAACAAAAGATAACAATATTGTTTTTAATGTATTAATGTGAGATAAATTATAATATTAGATAATTTTAATTTTTTATTGCTATCTTAACCATACGAACACACTGGTTATGGAAAGTTTTAGTTCACAGAATAAAGTCAATAAAAATTGCAAACCGATAAGTCTGTAAAGTTTTAGTATTCATTTATAAAAATTATCATAAATAAATACCACGGACTTATTACTTGCCATTTAATATTATTATATATATTTTTAATGTTATTACTTAATAAAACTTTCACCTATTTTGTACTGCAAGCATATACATGTGAACTAACCGTATACTATTACGCCTATTACATTATTATATTTAAAAGTCTTAACATGAATTTAAATTTTACAAGTTTCGGTGTACTTACAATGTTGATAATTTAGGAATATGCTGCAGTTTTAAAGTAGGTAGCTCCTAAAACAAATAAAGTTTACTTACTATCAACCTTCACATAAAAACAATTAGCTGATTTCCGCTCAGTTGATTAGGCATTAAAAAATGGTAAAGGGTCAATCTAATGGTCAGTCCTGTGCCGATACATTCCGTAGTTTCGACGTAATCGACTCTCAAAGGCACTGTACTTTTATTATATAGATAAGTAATAACAAATACTTATATAATACATAACGATGTCGATTCTAATTGTTATTTTTTTTTATATAGTTGTAAGGATAAATGAAAAGAATGAGCGTTTTTATAATAGAAATATATTGTAGAAGAAAAAACGATTAAAATGCAATTTTAACTCGACTATGTCGATTAATCACAAATATTATGCTTTGAGTATTTTAGCATGGAAGTTGAAGTGTTCTCCAATGTACGTTGAGATGTAATAATACGAATGATCATAGCCTTCGCGCAGATTCAAAATAACTGGCACGCCTACGGAGCGGCAAGCCTCAACTAGATTTTCAGGTAGCAGTTGCTTCTCAATATAGAATTTATCACTGGCCCCCTGTACAAAAAATAAAACATTAAATATAAAGGTAAATATATTTCTCATATGTGTGGTAGATATGTTTTGGTGTGACCACTCTCCAATCTGATAATAAGCGAATACATTGTGTAAATTAACAATAATGGAAATAGATCAGTCTGAGTGTGTTAAATATGCACATAAACACTATGATGCCTTAACAGCAAAATTTCGCAAAATATGTTTCAATGTACTTTATTTCTCTAGCCTAGTGTCTAAAAATGAGGCCTATACAGTTTTTCGTAACAAAGGAATAACCTTTTCCTAATGCATTATTTAACAATATTATTACATTTATGATAAAAAGGAGTAAATGCAACACTAATCCATCCAATGTTAAAAGGATAATATGATGTGCATTTTGATTCTACTAAATTAAATGCTATAAAGATTTAATAGGAATGCAATTGTTTTAATCAGTGATGAATATATACATTTTTTCACTTTATCAGTAATAAATTGCAGAAAAATATTTTCTTTTCCTTCTAGAAATTGTATATATAAATTATCCTTGGATTAAATAAACCCAAAGATAATATTAACATATCCACTACGAATTATTTAGGAATATAATTTTTTTTTCTTATCAATTACTGAATTACAAATCAACTCATACCACTTTTTTTACGACTTATTTGTATGACTCTTTAACACCTAGCTACAGATCTAAGTCCTTTTTGTTTTATTGTAATGTTAAGAAAAATTAACAAAAATGGATGCAATCATCAATTCAAATCCAATATTATATTGATTTTAATTTGTATATAGTAATGTATAATTAAGAGAACCATATATTAGAAAAGCGCATAAGAAGATTAAGATAATACCTGATCAATAAACAAGGTAAGTGGAGGACCATTATACTTCTTAACAAGCTCTGTAGCATCCCATTCCACCCATTTACTTTTATCTCCACCCAAGTATCCTGTGAAGGCTTTTTGACCCCATGGGCAAGAAGTAGGGTTGCAAATAGGTGCAAAAGCACTAACAGATTTATATTGGCCAGGATTTCTTAAAGTGGATACCAATGCTCCATGTCCACCCATACTGTAATTTCAAATAGTTAACATTATAATAATTATTAGTATTTTGTTATATAGTATAAAAACCACTTCAAAAAAAGTATTATAAAAATATTCACTAGAACCTCCTTAATTAAAATCCTACCTTAATTAGTCTTATATTGTCTGAAAGCTACCTATATCTCGATTGCATTCACTACATACATACATTTCCTATTCAATTTTGAAAAACAATCGAGTGTCTTCAAAATCCAAGGTCCAATTCTAATAAAATAAAAATGAGAACTCTTCGAAAATATCGCCTTTCCAATAAAAAAAGAATTTCCCAAATCATTATAAATGAAGATGTTCTCAAAAGCAAACAGTAAAAAAAAATTATGGAACTAAAAACTTCCTCATTTTAGAAGTTGGTTAATGATTAACTGTTACACAAAATCAAATAATTTATATTTTACAAGATCTTAAGAAAATCAATTCAAAGAATCACCTGTGTCCCATAATACCAATTCTATCTGGGTCAACAACATTACTAAATGCATCCTTAATTAACTCATACAATTCAGTGTTCAAGTAACTCCCCATCCTATAATTTGTTGACCATGGTTCTTTTGTAGCATCTAAATAAAATCCCGCAGAAACTCCAAAATCCCAGGATTCATCATCTCCAGGTACTTTAACACCTCTAGGCGAGGTGTCAGGGCCTACAACTATAATTCCATGTTCTGCTGCATACCTGAAAAAAAAAACAAAACCAGAATTATACTAAATGTAAAAATGTTCAGTGTAGAGTACTCATGAGTACATGATTCTACGCACAAATATGATCCTATTTGTTAGTACTTAAATTAAATGACTTTTTTTATCTCCTCATGTATAGATTATTATCAAATCACTTCCCCAGACCTGGATAAATAAATAACTTGAAAATAATAAAATGTATATATACATAGATTTTGTGGAAAAAAAATGAAACAATGATTATATAATAACAGATATGAAATTTGTAATTGTCTCATTATTTATATTGTTTACAACGTAATATAATAACAAATTGTAAGTAACAGTGATAATGACCTTGACATAACACCCAAAAAAGCTATGAAATGACGTAATATCAGAAACTATCATATACCTACTGAAGATATAGGTAGGCCGGCAATATATAATTGTAGATATATTCGCAGTTAAATAATATAATGGGTATTTTTATTACATACGTTTAACAACTTTATAAATTACAAGGATTCTTGTACTTTAGCTGCTTTATTCTGAAATTTAAATTCAATCAAAATATCTTAATTAAACCCTTTCTTTACACACAAATGTGTTCTCACAGATAATCACAGCTTACCTATATTATAAAGTACTCTGTGTCACAAACTATTAGTAGTACACACAAACTACTAAGACGATACAATTCCTTGGAGGATACTACGTATAGTACAGGTACAGGCAAAACTAATGAAGGAAATGTGCAGTATTTATATATTGTGTATTAGTGTTTTTTCAATATATATCGATGTTTGCCGTCGATATATCAAATTTATCAGATATATCGGGCCATTCAATGTTGGCATAAATATTGACACATTTTGTAATTGTCTCATTATTTATATTGTTAACAATGATAACAATTCTCTTATAAACATTATTTCTTATAAGCATTTTTGTAAACTTTCATATCTTGACTTTTTATTAGATATAAGTTCATGTGTGCTGTAAGTCTAAGTAATGACCTTTAAAAAAAAATATTGCTTTGAAATTTCAACTTATTTAAATTGTGATCCACATGAAATGCTTCACTTGACAATTAGATTAAAATAACAGATTATGAACCAAAATAGTAATATACAACGAAAATATTCTGTAGCCTTGAAACATATTGGCAAGAGCAGATAACAAAAAATACCTATAATTTTAATTGAGAATGTATAAACAATACTACTATTACATAACACAATGATATCTTTTACAAGAGATAAAAGTGACATTTTATAATTACATTATAACTCTCTGCATAGGTTTTAAGCATAAATTATGTAATTTGCATTCATAAATCCTTGTATAAAATGTGATGCCAACTGGCCACAAAAAAATTCATAATGTGCTATTTTTTCACAGATCATAAAATAATAAGCCAACATAATAGTCAGTAACATATGGCAAATTCTTAGTAAAATTAAAGGTGAACAATGTGTTAAGATATTTGAAATGTATATTAAACTTGATGATATTTAACTAAATAAATATCATTTGAGTTAACCTCTTAATTTGTATAATTTAAAAGTTTCTATTAAATTTATGGTTCACATGCTCTAAATATGTCTTTTGGCGATAGCAGTTATACTAGAGATCAAGCAGCAGAAAGATGTGATAGCAGCTATACTAGACATCAAGCTGCCGAAAGATGTGTGACCAATATGGTATATGTCACAATAATAAACATATAAAGATGATATCAGGTACTGGGGTGATATTTACTCAAGAATTAGTGCAACATTAGTAAAGTTACTTCCAATTACTGATTCTCTAAAATTAAATAGATTATTATTGTAAGCATAATGCATAACTCATAATACTTTATGGAATAACACATGAACCATCTACATAGGATACCTCAACCACAAAATAAAATGAAAACCATTACCATTACTTGCATGTAGAAACATTTTTTTAAGAGAAATATAAACATGTTTAGTCTAATTCAACACAGATCAGAAACAATAACACAGAAAGCAGTTTAAACTCAAAAATATGACCATTCCAGACAACTAGTGTTATAATATGACTTTTGCTTACACCCCACAACAAAAAAGTTACTAGATCATAGAAAACTCAACTGTATCACAACCTCTGTTCATAAATCTATTCATGTACTTCTCATTTGACACAAAACATAAGTTTTTTCAAGTAATTTTTGTCCCTAATAAATGGCTAAAAAAATAGTCTTACCTTTGGAAGCCAGATTTTGTAATGAAATTCTGTTCTGTGCAAGTGAGGCCTGATAGGAAAAAAATAACTGGCAGCAGACTATCACCACCTGCTTGTGGTGGCAGATAAATAGAAAAATTCATCTTGCATTTTAATTCCGTAGACTCATGCGAGTAAACCTTTTGGTTACCACCAAATATCTTGTTTGATGACACTAATTCCAATTTCTCCATTGTGAGTTCTAGAATATTAAAAATAAATTTTCAAGTATGAGGGAGAAGTTACGCTGAATAAAGAAACCAATAAGTCGTAAAAGTGATGTAAATAATTCAAATAGAGTAAAAAACCATATTTTCAGAATTATTACGACTCAAGTAAAAGTTTGTGTGATAGATCTGTAAGTGACAATGATCATGGCCTTGACGTAACACCCAAAAAAGCTATGAAATGACGTAATATCAGAAACTATCATATACCTACTGAAGATATAGGTAGACCGGCAATATATAATTGTAGATATTAGATATATTCGCAGTTAAATAATATTATAGGTATTTTTATTACATACGTTTCACAACGATATAAATTACAAGAATTCTTGTACTTTACCTGCTTTATTCCGAAATTTAAATTCAATCAAAATATCTTAATTAAACCCTTCCTTTACACACAAACGTGTTCTCACAGATAATCACAGCTTACCTATATTTTAAAGTACTCTGTGTCACAGACTATTAGTAGGTACACACAAACTACTAAGAGGATACAATTCCTTGGAGGACACTACGTTTGTAGTTCAGGTACAGCGTAAAACTAATGTAGGAAATGTGCAGTATTTATATATTGTGAATTAGAGTATTGCGATATATATCGATGTTTGCCGTCGATATTACAAATTAGTCCGATATATCGGGCCATTCAATATCGGCATGAATATCGACACATTTTATTCGATATATCGATTTACTCAACGATGTCATTCTAGACTTCGCCGTTTTACTTGCAGAAACACAGCAGTCGATCGGATTTGAGAAAATTGTAAACTATGGATACAATTTTTTGTTCAACATTATTTAAACTTAGGTGTTTCATTTAAACACTGATATTTAACACACTACAAAGTCCGAAATTGTTGGCTTTACAACGCGATTAATTAAGACTTGCCGCCCAGGTGGCGACCACATGTTACCTGGGTGCAAATATAATCTTACCGACAAACCGCAAACAATGCGATGAATTGTTATTATCCCAACTTATTGTTTAATTATTTTACTGCCCAGATGTTAGTTCTTAGATTTACTTTGTTTTATAACTCTTTATTGTATAAGATTTTATGTATTGCCGGTTCATTTTACCTTTAAGTCCTTGCACGTGTTTTGGTTCCTTATAAATATGCATTTAACCCAATAAAGGTAGATTCAACGGAAAAGAACGCCGCGATGCGAGCTCACGACACCTATCCGTCCGAAGAAAATCGTGCCCGATTACGCACGTTGCGGAAAGCGGTAAAAACCCGCATTTCCGAGATCCGTGGCGAAAGATGGGATAGGCTCTTAGAAGACATCAAACCGTCTCATCTGGCGTACTGGAAGCTAGCACGATCCCTAAAAGCGGACAACACCACTTCGATGCCTCCACTCGATAGAAGTCCAGGTATGTCACCTGCATTCGATAGTATAGACAAAGCGGAATGCCTAGCAGCCAGTTTAGAAAAACAATGTTCTCCAAATACAGCGAACACTGACCCAGTCCATATCCGATCGATTGAATCCTCGCTGGAGAACGCAATCCCGTTCCGTCCCACGGATACTCTAACCCCGGTAACCCGGGATGAGGTCTGTGCTGCTATAAACTTCTGAAGCCCAGGAAATCTCCTGGTCCTGATGATATCAAGAATGAAGTTCTCAAACTACTTCCCGGCCATCTTATAGCCCTCTTGGTCTGCATCTTCAATGCGGCCATGGCCCAGGGTTATTTTCCAGCTATAGTGATAGGTATTCACAAACCTGGCAAAAAAGCTACTCTTCCCGATAGTTACCACCGGATTAGTCTTCTCGACACACTCGGTAAACTCTATGAGCGGCTCCTTCTGAACCGTCTCCAGACCACCATGTCCGATTTAGACCTGCTACCACCTGAACAGTTCGGCTTTCGAGCTGGACACTCTTGTACACAACAAGTGCACCGCCTCACGGAGCACATTCTGCACAACTGTACTGAACCTAGAATATCATATCGTACTCTCGCGATTTTTTCGATGTAGCTAAAGCTTTCGATAAGGTGTGGCACGCCTGACTCGTTTATAAGCTTCTTCAGTTTCGTATCCACGATAGATTGGTTCATATCATTCGCGACTACCTCTCGAACAGAACTTTCCGCTTCAGAGTGGAAGGTGAACTCTCCCGACCAAACCCAATACACTCAGGTGTTCTCCAAGGATCTATTCTTGCACCATCCCTGTTTAACTCGTACATTAGCGACCTACCACGATCTCCGGGAGTTGAAGTAGGTTGTTATGCCGATGATACAGTGATATTTGCTTCAGGCAGGCAGAGAGTGCATCTCAGAGCACGCATCCAACGTGCTGTTTGTAATCTCGGCGAACGGTATCGAAGATGGCGTATAGAAGTTAATCCAGATAAGAGTTCCGCAATACTTTTTGATTCCTCTAATAAACAGAACACATTAAAATCTCTCAGGCTATTCGATATTGACATCCCTTGGGCTACCGAGATTAAATATCTCGGTGTCACATTAGACAACAAACTTACCTTTAAAACTCACATCCAGAGAGTGCGGAACAAGGCTGCTATGGTCTTGAGCCGATTACATATGCTACTATGCTCACAGAGCAAAATGTCACTCAGACGTAAGCTCACTCTCTATAAGAAGTGTGTCCGCCCTATCCTTACGTATAGTTGCCCCGTGTTTGCACATACATTGACAGACAATTTTGAAAAGTTGCAGGTTATACAAAATCGCTTCTTACGAAAATGTGTCGGCGCCCCCTACTATGTTCGGAACGACGATCTTCATAAGGATTTGAAGATTACTTCGATTCAAGCGTACATCAAGTCCGTCACAGCTAATTATTTCGACAAGGCCACAAATCATCCCAACCCGTTAGTGGTATCCGCTGCAAAATACACCCCCAAACCCACCGCAAAGTATCCTAAAAGACAACCGCGACACAATTTCAACGATCCCCTGGATGATATAACGGCTGCGAATGATATGCATACCGACGACTCTTTAAATAGAGCGTGCTCGCACCCATGCCCCCGAAACCACCGATCACGCCGCCGCGGTCAGGCGGTCAACTTCGCTACCGCACACCCGCCGCGTCCTCCCTCGGCAGCAACTTAAGCCTAGGTTCGATCCCTTGGACGGGAGTCCTCGAGCATGCTGCTAGCGCGATACAGTGACACCGCATTCAGTAGCTCCTTGCACACACGACACTGCACTCCACACACGTGCACATTCACACGGTACGTACACTGGTTTTGTAAGGGACCGTTTTTCCTTTGTGGCTAGTTAACTTTAGCCTAAAATATCAGGCACTATATGCATGTGCGCCTTAGTGTGACACATATGAAGGTATGCATATGTGTCTCACTAAAGTGTACATGTATGGTTAGCTCAGCTTAAATGGTTATTTTAGTTCGATTCGCGTTCATCCCAAGGCAACTGCCCAAGCCGAGGTTCGGCCACTCTGGCACCCTTGAGCTTTTTACCTTTCGGCTGAGTGCCCTAAGCGCTCGCCCTAAAAGCCCGGTGAAGCTGTAAAGGCCCGTTAGACCAACAGTGTTTAGTCAGTTCGAAAAAAAAAAAGGTAGATTCGTAATCCAGCTGCCAAAGCGGTTACTAGTCTGCATAAACGGAGTCAGATATTTCATTTATATCTCAACCTTCTGAAAGTAGCAAGTGGTAGTCACACTACCACTTCCGCTAAATACTTCAATTTGTTTACTACTTTAAATATATTCTAATACACTTAGAATTACAATAAAACAATAATTATATTTCAATAGCCAACGAGTTTATTTACAAATTTGAACAACCTTATATTCTTCATAGTTACGCGTGCATTCTATTATAATAATTTCAGTAGTCCGAATGTGGGCATGGTTTTTTTTATCTGGTATTGTCATTGATGAGACTCATATACATTTTAGACAAAATGCCCTTTTTGAGTATAAAAACTGTAACTTTGACCACCACACGGGCCCTTGCCATATGAAGTAACTTAGAAAAAAAGGAGATTGAATAAAACGTTTTTTTTTTGTATAAAATAGATTTAACTCCTTAGTGAGAATATCAGTTAAAAGTGAGAACTGCTCAAGCTACGAATAAGCGGCTTATAGTAATACCTCACATGGTGCTTGCTATCTTGCCGTTGGCCAAAAAAGTATGACGACCACTGCTTTGTTATTTGCCTTTTGCGTAACTAGTTAGTCTAGATTATTGTGAACAAGTGAATTAGAATTAATAAGGAGTACGTGTACAGAATTCCCATAATTTTATTAGAATACCGCGAATAGAAAATAATAATGAGTTTGGCCTAAGGACCATGTACCCAGTGGGTTCAATAAAAATAAAAGTTTTGACTGGACTAATTGAGTTTGTGCATACCTATTTGCAATAATGGGGAGGTACACTAACTATTTATCCCGCTAGGTGGCGTATAGTCGTTAGTCCTGGTGTTTTGTCAATCTCGTGCTCCGTAGTATCTTCTTAGTAGTTTGTGGCTAAGAGTAATATTATTCTGTGATCTCGTGTCAAATACGTACATTTTTGTGTTTACAAAAGATCTGCTTGTATTTTCCGCTAAAACAATGCCGTTATGTAGTGCGTTTCAATGTAAGAATAAAGGTGTACATCGTTTCCCTAAAGATAATAAACGCAGGAATCAATGGGTCAAAGCCTTACGCTTTAAAAATTGGAAATCTAATTCGTCTAATAGGTTATGTAGTGAACATTTTAAACGTGAGGATTATTACGACGAAAGTTTTTATACAGATAAGTTTTTATAAAAAAAAGGTTGGACAAAGTTTTGTTTCCATTTGAAAAGTACTACATATTTTTTTGTTATTGATTCTAGGTTTGAAATACGAACGCAAAATTTTGAAGAAGCTGTGCCATCGACCTTCAACTTTAAAAAACAATATTCCCACAAAACAAGGAGACAGCTGAGATATGAAACTCGAACTTTATTATTAGAGTATACTTACTATACACATGTTATTTACATTTATATTTTTCTTTTGAGGACATTTACTTGTTTAATAAAAGGTTGTAGATTTTTTAGACCATTATTGTTGAAGAGCAATGAGTCCTGTACATGTGTATTTATTTCTGTAGTATTGTCATGTCTCACTTCGCTTTGATCCATGTAAATATGTCTTATCTTCATTTAATTATGATGTTTTGGTAGGTTTAGAATCCAATGGCTTCAGTAGGTACATACCTATCTTTATCTTGTAATATGTTGTCTCATTTATTAAGAACTAAGTGCTTCCATATGCATATTATTAAGAAGGAAGTGTCCTGTCCTGTATACCTGTTTTTGTCACATATGTTGTGTCACTTGTAGAAAACTGGGTATATATACCTCACTCTAAAATATAATTGTGAACTTATTGTATATAGGTGAACTGTTAATAAAGGTAACTTCTAAATATATAATTATAATAAGTATAATGGAAAAATGTTGAACAACAAAGCTACAAATTACAAGTTGTACCAGGTGATTATAGTGAAATGCAATATATAATTTAAATGGGAACTTGGAGTTTAATTTCAACACCACAAACTGAACAATGAACTTTCTACACAATTTATTTTATTTTCACTATTGGCATTAGGTACACCAATGATGAAATCAGCTCAATTATATTATAATATTGTTTTATCGTCAAACAAACTTCAATTAAATCTGATACCATCAAGTGGTTGAAAAGTGACCTGTAAATTTTGAAGATACATACAAACATTGCAAGTTAAATAAAAACTTTTAATGAGATTGTATTTTTTATTGTTTCATCAAGATGTTATTATTTTTATAATAATATGTATCTAATATTAATGGATTAAAATAATTATAATAAAATTCTGTCAGTTTCTCCAACATTTCTTAAATGAAGTCATTATCTCTGTCTATGAGTATAGCTTTGATATCCTTTATGGTATATACTATCAATATGCACCATTGTTTTAGTACAAAATATATTGTGTATAGTATGGGTGTTTTTTCTTTAAAGTAATTTCCCCATTCCTCAGTTCTAAGCAAAGAATATTTGTAGGAGACACTTCATAATCAAATTGCCGATCCAAATAACGTGAAGCACGGTTGAAGGTAAGATTAAATGGCACGATAAAACTTGCATGACATTTACATTGACATGGACAACTAGTTGACAAGAACCAATTATGCTAGCGCCATCAGAGATTAGCTTTGCCTGTACCTCCCCATATAATATATATTTTATTCCACCCATAAGAGTCAAAGTTTATGAAAATAATAATAATGTTATTATTTACAGGGATTAATAAAACAAAATAGGATTTTATATAAATATAATGTAAATATAAATTACTTAAAATTAATGTAGAACTGCATTACTCTTTTAAGGTATTTCTGTTAGTCTTCCATGATAAATATGTATTCCAGAGTAATGCAACAGATTGAACAACTAACACTTGATAATGAAGTGGCACATAATAAAAATTCACAAGCTGTACCCATGGCCATATATAATAGTTCGCTTTTAAAATATCAAAGTAATTTATTTTCATATCCATTTTTATATCTTTCCATGACTTTCCTTGTGTTGCTCCAACAAGACACAGAAGTGTGTATAAAAATGACGGTGCAAACATAAATTGATCAATAAACACTTTCTTTACGGTAACAGTTTTACCTTGAGATCCTATGTGGCGATTCAGTAGACCATACCAAATCCGCAAAGTAGGACCCTGTAAAAAAATAAAATTTAGTTGTCACAAAAGAGAAGAAAACAATAAACTTATTATATTTTGAACAATGAACTTACACCAAAAAAAAATCCTATGGAAGTAAATTTTAATGTCCTTTGATAATCCATAGCTTTCAGAGATTTCTTTTCAATATAACTTTGACAAATAAAGTCACCTGCGCCCATTAAAGTACCCGTTTGTATTGCTTGCACTAAATAAGGTCTGTGGGTCAGCATTTCTTGATATAATTTGTAAACTGTTTTAAGCTTCATTATTTTTATAATGTACTTATAAAAAGTATTAAGGTATAGATATAACAATACTATAATATTTATACACTTTTTATATTTATTTAATTACTCCTGTAATATTAAAGAATATAAACTTTTTATAATATTTTCGGTTAAATTTTGCCTTAAACTATTTTTATAACATTTAGAATTCTTCCAAAGAGAAATTAATCTTATGTATACACACTACAGCCAAAAAATAAAAATTTGGTTTATCAATACCACTATAATAATAGGAATTAGTAAGGTTTATAAGTTTGTGACATTTTTGACACTACTGATCAGATTCAAAAAATTCATTCGTTGATACAAAGCTACATACAAGCTGATGTTATACAGCTACGTGTACGACGTTGCTAACAGGATGGTAGCTAATTTATTGTAAACTTGGCTCAGTTTTCCATTAGCGTCCGTCGAGTTGGGAGTTGATATTTTTTTTATAGATAGATTACATTAATATAAGAACACACACAAAGTTTCACCATACGGAGACGCGTAGTTTTTGAAAAAAAAATTATTGAAAATCAATTATTTTTGCAATATTTACGTAATTTTTACCACAGGTTATAGCGAAATATCGCCATTGAACGTTTCGTTTTACTTATGGTTATGTTGTCATAAGTTACGTGAAATTTTATTTTTTCTAAATTTTCATAATTATTTATTTTTTATACTTGTTTCAATAGTTTTCATACACACATATATTTTACAGTTTATGTATATTAAATTATAGCATTATTTTCATTACGAACTATTAAAATTAAAATGTGTAGTTTATGACTCGTAAAGACGTTCAACCGGCTTGTGAAATGAAACGTAAAACTGACGCCATTTTTGTTGTTATTGAGATAACAAATAAAATAGGTTAGGTTCGACTTATGTTAAAGAACCTGTTTGAATGACCCTGACTCCACCTGGGACGAGTTTGTCCTACCCCTAGAGTGTTTTTAAAGAGCCGGAGGCGCGTAGGGAGAGCAGCCTTCGCCCGCTGTAACAAATCGTAGGCATTGGACGAGCCGGAGCGGCCGAGGCTGCTGAGGCGAGGATGAATGCCTGGGATATGTTATGCAAGGGCGTCGAGGCTGCTCTTCCCGCAGCGCCGGAGACATTGCAGAGTCAAAATAGATACAGAAATTCGGAAATTTTCCTCGGAATTAAAAGCTTAAAAACTCGAAAAGGTGGGGGCTCCGCAACTTTTCCTTTTAAGGGGCGTTAGTACTGATCATCCCCTTCCCTCCCATCCCCCTCCCCACCGTCAATTCGACGGACGCTAATGGAAAGTCGTACCAATATTACTCCTAGCGACTATTAGTCGTGCTGTGGAGTATTGGATATAACCACAAACTAGATATAATATAACCTCCAACCTTCTCCAGTATACTATTCTAATCTATGCTCCAACCAGTTTTTTTTTTTTTTTTTTTCGAACTGACCTACACTGCCAGCTTCTTAGGCTTTCACAGTTTCACCGGACTACTAAGGGGAGCGCTTAAGGCACTCACCCGATTTTATATAGACGACTAGCACAAGGGCGCACGGCACGCCTCGGCTTGGGCTGTCGTCGAAAACCCGAATCTAACTAGCTAAGCTAAACTAAGCTAAGCCTATCCGTATCATACCTGTATGGGTTCGTGAAATATACATGGTTACCAAGCATGTATGTTTCACGATCCCGTACACGTATTTTGTATCTGTCTATCTGAGTTCTAAACTATTTCAGTTCGAAAGGGCAAAAAAACAAACAAAAATAGCCCACCACTATGTGTACCTACAAGTGAGTGTGTGTGCACGTGTGTGGGGTGATCGGTGTTATGTTGTAGACGAGTGTTTGATCAAATCGGTGTTACTCTGTTCGCGCATGCAAGCTGCTCGAGGGCTCCATACCGGAGGATCGGACCTCACTCCAACCAGTTACTGTCACAGACTATTAATAGTACAGGTACAGTGGTGCCAGATGATAATATTTCAATAAAATAGTAGAAAATAGTATAGTTTGTCTGTTAACATTTATTAAAACTTATACAAATGTATTGAAAACAAAAACATCATCATCACGTGGCCCTTACATAAAATAATTATACATATATAATTAACCATGACACATTAACAGTAACAATTATACAATTGTCGTATCTTTAAACAAAAGAAATGCATATAAGATATATTATATAGATATCATATTGTTAGAATATGCTATGTAGGTAAATAAAAAGTTTATATTTTCTCTATTTAGTTATCTATATCTATACATATAATAAAAACGATGTACTGTCAAAATAACAACTTTTAACTAAATGAATATGAAATAGTATACAACAATTATAATAAAAATCAATTTTCAAATTTTTTTGTCAGTCTGTCTGTTTGTTTTGGGTGATCTCCGAAACAGCCGGACCGATTTTCATGGAGATTTCACTGCCAGATACCTGCCCTTATAAGAAGTAACTTAGGCTATTTTATAATGGACTAGACTTGTTTGCTGTAGAATATCTAAAATGGTTGAGCCGACATTCAAGATACTTTCACTGGCAGATAGCGGAACTTATAAGAAGGACTTAGGCTATTTTATTTTTGATTAACTGCTACTTGCAATTTTGTTCGCAGTGGAATCTCTATAATGGTTAGACCGATATTCACGGGACTTTCACTACTATATAGCTAACCGTATAAATAGCAACTTTAGTTATTTTATTTCATACTCGCTGTTACCAGCGAATTCGTCCACGGTGGAATAGCCGAAATATTTGCACCGATATTTACAAGATTTTCACTGATATATAACCAAAGTTATAAGGACTAACTTCAGTTATTTATTTTCGTTTCCATGCGGATGAAGTCACGGTTAAGCGCTATACTAAACATAACTGTAGTTAATGTATCTGTATATACGTATGTAATTTGAATTATTTTATCTTTTTGGCTACTTTGGCGGCCATTTTGTTATATTTACCGCGCTTGCGTATATATAACTCAGTAATTATAGCAACGTATTAGATCATTGCATTGACTTCAATGAGTAATATTTGAAGTATTAAATATTGAAAACTGCTTACAGTTAGATACAGAGCTTTTTATCTTAATTTATATTCATGCAAAATTTTATACCTCAATCTTTTTACCATTTTTTATTTAAAAAAAATTATCAATTCATTGTGTACAGTTCAACATTATAATTTAGGGTAATTTTGTAGATGGAAGAGGTCTTTTTAATAAGACATTAGATTATATTACCTTAAGAGTTCCATAATACAATTTCTCGTGGAACAGACAACTGGTATACCGATAAATTATGACGGGTGCGTTACTTTCACGAAATTTCAAAACGTATTAGTTTTATCTACTTAAATGGATTTTTGTATTTACCATTTCTTGTTAATACTATATTGTATTATTATGAATGAGAACTACATAGCTCGCTAATGGATGAAATGCTCGTGGGAGCGACCAATAATGAACAATACCTAACGCACAGTTACCTAAAAAAAAACAAAGTGTGATCAGTGTCAATTATGTATATTTAAACAACCGTTATGATATTGCTACATATCTACCTATCATAATTAAATATTTAATTAAAAAATTTTGACATTGGCAAATACGTAAATCTTGTTATGCTAAAGAAAAAAGTTTTTAAATGAGTTATAATGTACAATAGACAAATAATATATATTTTAAGCATTAAAAAGAGATAGAATGGTTGCAATTTTATATGTTAAACAAGGGTAAACTATTATAGTGTAACAATCGATTTTTGCTTTGGGTTAATTTGTCTGACATCGACATCAAAATGTTGGTAATGGCATTTTTCTGTAACCATTGAATTCAACCATTTTTACGTTAACGTAATTTTTACATTTGCAGTGACCGTAGCGTCTACTGTACTATATTGTTATCAGTGGTCTTACAAATAACATTGCTAAGATGGATAAACGAAAATTATCTACAGCGGGTGATAGTTTGTACGAAATTCTTCAAGTTCCCAAAACTGCAACGGCGGACGATGTCAAGAAGAGCTACAGAAAACTAGCATTAAAATATCATCCAGATAAAAATCCGAACAATCCAGAAGCAGCTGACAAATTTAAAGAAGTAAATAGAGCACACACAATACTTAGTGATGCGACAAAACGTAATATTTATGACAATTATGGTTCTTTGGGACTTTATATTGCGGAACAATTTGGAGAAGAAAACGTCAACGCCTATTTTGTTGTTACGAGTACTTGGTGTAAAGCGCTATTTATCGTATGCGGTATTTTAACCGGATGTTACTTCTGTTGCTGCTTATGCTGTTGTTTCAATTGCTGCTGTGGAAAGTGCAAACCACGTCCGCCGGAAGAGTCTGGCGATTATCACACGCTCGAACGCGATGATTCAGACGGTGTACAACCGGTGACGGCACAGCCTGGTGGAGAGGGCCGTCCCAAAGGCGATCAGGCACCGCCCATCGCGATGCCTGCACCCCCGACCGCTGGTGCCTCTGAAAATACGGGCTTGAACACAGGTGGGATTAATTATGGCATTTCACATTAATCTAACAAGTATAATTCCTTTATGTACTTGTTTGAATCTTTACTATGTATGGGTAATTGAAATTTTTTTTCTAGTAGGTAACTATTTCATTAAATTTTGTAAGATTCCAATTCAGTATAGTCATAGTATGATTGTGTACTTACATATATAAGAATGTTACCACTATATTGTTTACTGCGGGCTAAACTTTTACGATTAATGATAATCAGTGTAATTATTATAATCAGAATCTGATAAATATTCTTCTTATTCAATTATCTCATTTTTGTACATGATAGTAAATTAACTTATATTCAGTTGTGAGAGCCAAGCCATTTTTGACATTTAAATTGAAAAGATTGTTTTTTATTGGTTTGTGTTAAATTATGAACACCAGTGAATTAGATGTTAAAACGCAATTCATTTTCGTCTATATCATCTAAATAAACTTTCAGTCAAATATGTTAAGCATATCAGCTTATAAATTGATAGATTTTTTTCTATGATTTGATTACCATTCACAATTAAACCCCATTGAAAATATAATGCAGTCTTTAGGTTTCATTTTATTATACTAACACTAAAAATTTGATTAGAAATTACCAACAAGATATATTTTTTCCAGATTCCAATACTGTTATAAAAGGAAGTTCATAAATATGTTTGCTTATCCTTCAAAAGAAAAAGATAAGTTTCTGCATTCACCATCTGATTACATAATCAATTTAAATATAACATTTGAAGAATTTAGTTATTATTCTTCTGTTGTTCTATATAACAAATCATTTATAAAAGAAATAAAACATTGTTTCAAATATTAGGTATAAAAATACAGATTTTTTGCTTTATTTTTTATAATATAATAATTACTCTCTCACTTTTATTAACACTAATTACAAATTGGACAATATAATTAAGTTATTTATATCTTTATTAGTAACTTGTTTGTAATATTTATAACACATTTTATAATTGTACAAGACACATTCAGCAATGAATCACGGTTATTATTATCCAATAATCATTGAGAATAGTAAACAAACCCACCAAATATTATATTTTTGGTAATCTTGTGGGAATAATTACTTTATGATGTAATACAAAAAGAAAAGTATTGTTTTTATGTTTGACTGATAAGACATGACATTAATAATATCACAATTACACTGTAGTGTACTGTGATGTGTAAGGTATTTTGACCTATTTGTCAAAACATGTAATTGCTCCTTTCACATTTTAGTCTTCTAGGTATAAGGTTTTGTTAAAAATAAAAACTGCTTGACTTTTCTGTACATCACCTATTATAAGTCTGCATTTGTTATATTGACCCAGTTGGCAAATAAACTATTCAGGCTGAATAAATTAGGATTATCATAAAATATACTTCAACCAACTGATAACTATTTAAGCTAAAATAATGCAAATTTACATTATATGTGTCATCTAATCTGTAAGGAGGTAGCTTTGAAAGTAATAGACACTAATTATGTATATTTAGTGCAATGTATGCAAACCTTTACATATACTTTTATTAGGTACTCAAGGTTCATTGTTCAGTTTATTATCCTTCTGGGCACATTATGGCTTATTATATTATTGGCTGTTAACATAATTAATTAATTCTTGTTAGGGTGTGCTTAATGGCAGATGTGATATGTTTTTGTTTAAAGTAACTATAAATATGAAAAATAATACTTAAAAAACAACCTTTGAACTATGTTAATGTTATTATAGCACTGTGTAAGTGATTTTTATGTCTTAGTTATAATTTTCTTACCAACACCACATAATATTTTAAATTATTTTGGGTATATTTAAATAGTCACAAATACAATGTACCATGCATTCTTTTAAAAGGTTTAACATCTAAATTATAATTTTTTCATTAAGTTTGTCGCAGTATAATCATATTTTTAAATAGAAATAGTGAAACTTACGATATCTAGTACATTTAGTAGCAAACAATCATTTTTCGACATAAAAGTATGTTGAACTTTCTGTATTTAAATAATTCAAAATTAAACAGACACCTTTTTTATTTGACAATGTTGATACATCACCATCTAATACAATTCTGCAATTGTAATATTGACCCAATTTACTCAAATTATTACATTTCAAAAAGAACATAATTTCACACAAGCCTACTATAAATAATATATATAACAATAAAATATGTTTTGTATACATCTTTAAAATTATGATACTCTCAAGATAATTTTAAAGATGAGTAAGTGTCTGAAAAGTTATTTTGTCTGTTGAATAATTAAAATTTAGATCTTGTATCTTTGATTACAAATTATGTGATATACATGTAATGTTATTATTTATTATTTCAATAGTTACATATTATTGAATGAGTTATAAAAAGAAATGCAAATTCAACATCTTAATATGCTCCATTTAATATAAATTATGAGGAATACACATACTCTAATCAACTAAATTGTTGTAATTGAATATATAGGTATTAGCATGTGAATTTCATAGCAACACACAGTTTAGAGTATTTCATTGTATTATTATGTTAATATTATATTTTTATTTATATTGTATTTTTCTAAAATTCCATTACTATGATTATATATGGATTTAAAATGTATTACTATGAAAATGTAAATAGCTATCAGATGGATTTCAGAATAATTTTAATTAATATTTTAGTTTTAAGGTTTATTGATTTATAGACAATTACTTTTTATTAAGGGAAGCTCTTTTAATAAATTTAGATCATCAGAATTGCACCAGTGTGTGTTAATCACAGATATGGTGTCTAAAAATAATATCATTATTATTTTGTTTATTTCAGTTAAAACTTTATTAATTTTAAATATATAATTCATAAATTAAATGGCGTTTTGTTCATCAATTATTAACTGAAAATGTAATTCGTTTTTATTTCAAATAACAATATATGGAATAGAAACAATAAGTGTCACAACTCACACATTTATTTCATTACATATGTGATATCAAATAACTTTAAACTGTCATCTATTAGTCATGAACCATCATAAACAACCTTTTTTTAAGTTATACTTCTTTTGGTGTGTTAGGGAAAAATGATGAGAGTACATTTTTGCGATGCGCGCGCACACCTTCACGATATACCGACACTCTGAAGTTAGCTATAGCTATACTATAGTTAACATTTTATTCAAAAAAGTGTGTATGTATTAAATACCTTTTTTCTATTGTTAGTGTCGTTTTTTCTACAAACATAGAATAAGGCGAAAGATAACATTTTTGTAAAGATTTTTATCTTGTTACGCCAAAGAAGTATAACTTCTAACGTGTGTACATAAGTACATACACACTTTTTTTAAATTAACTGTAATGTTTATTATTTCTAAGATATGTCATTATTAATGTTAGTTGCATATGTTTCTTATAGTATATTAAAACTATCTACAAACATATACCTACAATTCTTACCTTTATATATCATATTTATTAAGTAAGAAATCTACAGGAGTCAGGAATATACTTTGCATGACTTTATTCGATTTTATAAAATTATCTATGTAGTTTAATTCAAAAACTAAAAGTTTGCGTTACAAAGATTTGATCAGATGAAGTTTTTTGATATTTCATAGAAAAAAAATCACTTATTATACACTTGATTTTTCTAATCTTGAACCTATTTAGTATTGTATATTCAGTTTACTTACATAATTTTAATTTGGTTGTAGTTAGAAAAAGTTGCTAAATAAGTATACCTTATGTTAATATGAATACATTAAAAAAAATGTGTATTTTTTTTTCAATCCTTTTATTTTAGCATTAATGATTAATTATTGACCAAATTGAAACTTATAAGGTACTTTATAAGGATGTAGAAATTGTAAAACACACTGTATTGCCCCCTGGACCCTGTTGCCAAGTGTCTGAGAACCATGAGCGTTCACCCCATTAGTCTGGTGAAATTGTGAGCGCCTATCAGGCCAATAGCATTAGTCAATTCGAAAAACACCATCGTTTATGTAGAAGCTAGCTAGAAGGAAGTAATGTGTGGCATTGTATTATTTAAGATATACGCTTTGCATTATTATGTCATTTAATGTTATCAAAGCAGATAGTTTGGTAATCTTAAGTTAAAAATTATTAATCTGAATTTTATGTAAAGCCTCATTGAAGAATGATATATGTAACCCATACTGGACCTGTTATAGAGTGTAAAACTTGGTTAACAAATTGTCCAGTTTCAAATATTTATAACAAGAAAAGTAATTCTTACCACTATGTCATTTTAATATTATAATAAATTGATATGTTACACAATTTTAATTCCTACTGTAGTCACATATTTGTAAATTTGTTATATTTATCTGATTCAGGTATGTTATATACATTGTAGTTTATCTCTATATTATGAACAAAATGTTAAATGATTAATACAGCTTAATTACTTCTAATCTACTCACTTAAGTTCATGAAAATTGAGTGGGTGGACTTACTGTTGTGTGTTATGTGTTTGATAATGTTATGATACTAGTCAACGTGTATTTGGCAATGTCAAATATAAGAATGTTGAAATGTAATTACAATTAATTGAATAAATCTGCATAAGTAAAATATCATCTCTTATTGAATTAACCAACATCACCATTAATTTTATTGTGCATTATCATTCTAAGTTATTTATTATTCCTCATTAGCATTTTATTATGGGACTAAAATTAATTAATTTTTCTCGTTTCCAGGCAGCAGTATTCCAAAATACACGTGAAGTAATCACAACTAGTCTAAAATAATTTATAAGGGAATCGAAGAACTGACTTCTTGTAACCACAAAAATTGTATTGTTACCCTTAATAAGCCTAAATACATCTTGTTATATGATTAATGTATTTATATGTCTATTACGTTAATGGTGTTTAATTTTTTAATTATAAAAATATATTAATCTTTTTATTATTATTATATGTAGTTATTATAACATTATACTTGCCATATGTAGATAATAAAGTCTAAATATACTTTCTGTTAGGAACGGCCGAATTGAGAATGTAGGATATTTTATTTTAATTTTTATTTTTATTCGTGTGAATGATATTTTCATTCGTTCATTTGTCATTCCTACTTGAAGCTAAACGTTTATAACAACGAAATATTTAAGTTAAAATAATAAATAAAGTTCTTAAATTTGTTTTTAGAGATTATTACATTATAAATCCAAAGTTGTCTGTCTGACATTTGAATACTCATGGTAACTTTAAAAAGTATGAAATGTTATATCGTAACTTATATCTATTATAACAAGAAGCTTTTACATAATGCATATAATTATAATCATAAATGTTACTATTGTACCCATGTTAAAATTACTGTTGTAATCCACTCATTTGAATGTAGTGTAGTATAAATAATAATAGAATGTTAGAATAAATAGTTTGTGATCTTTGGAAGTTAAATGAGGTTACTATATTTATACCTATTATACATATATTTGATGCTTTCAATGCTTTTTAAGATTAAACTGAATATTAATTCCGGTCCCGTGTTTACAAATTGAGCTGGGGGCGATTGAGAATATTTTTAATAATTGTATAAGATTAAAAACTACGAATTATTGATAATGTGATGCTTGTGCATATAAGATTTTATAGTAGTTATTGGCCTGATATAAAATCACTATGAGCTCTTTGTGACAGTGACATAGCAATACGAATTTACTTTTCTTCTGCTATTATTATAAACAAAAACGAATGCGTATCGTTTGAGTCTATACTATTATATAATACAGGCAACTAAATAAACTTGTGTAATTATTCGTAACAATAAAATGGAACTACAATTAGAATTGCTGTTTCCTTATCAGATCAACTGATGTACAATCGTATAACACATCACAAGGCCTCTACTTATCGCAGGATTTATTTCTGTTGTAAACGATAAGCTTGTTTGAACAAGGTGACACATAATCTTAAATACCTAAAACAGTAATTAACTATATATTTCAGGGAATAAAACATCACGGCAAGTGGTTTATTGTAGAAAGAACGACTAGGCTGTAGCTAGACGATGCGACAAATTTCTTGTAGTTGTCGCGTACCAGCCGCGTAATTGTGTTCATTAAAACCAAGTTTGAATTCTATTTACTAATCAACAACATTCTACTTCTTCAAAATCAACAACATGCACAGCCATGCGGTGCTTAGATTGTCGCTCGTTTTCTGCTTGGAGCAACTGAATGAACCGGCGCGGCGTCAGTGGTGGTGTGAAGAGTTTTATTGCTAACATAATTTTATATGAAAGAACTATAGATTACTCTACCAGCCGAAATATCATAGGCAGAAGTGTGAGGTCATTACACTGCAGCTGCGTAGCAAGCGTTTCGTGTAGACGCGAAATGTTTGGCGTCATATTAACGCGTCCTTTTGCGAAGTACTCTTACTTCAAACCCTGACTGAGTGAAGAACAAAATTGTAAGAATTTATATATCTACGTGTAGTTGCTGATACATTATCTACTGTTATTGAATATAGGCCTTGTATAAAAGTGGTAATTGTTCCCGAATTTCATTCTACTAGTGCCATATACCTTAAAAGCTGACAAGAGTTTGAAGTCGCTGCGCGCATCGTGATGTCATTTAACGTAAAGACAAAGCCAAAGAACACTTTCAGTGTGAAGAGGTCTTTGTCAATTTACAGGGTAACATTTTTTATATTTGTAGTAAACTCATTATCGCTGTGCAAGTGTACTGTATCATCCTTATGTTCTTCCTAATCTGTATATAGTATTTTATTTTCTTTTTATGAACGTAAACATCTACCACTGGTTAGGGAAACCACCCATACATCGAGATAGACTGGCAAGAATCATAGATCTAATTATTCTTTTTATACCTATATTATATTCAAACCAATACTGTAATGCTAATGTGAGTTTATTCGTTTCTCAGACTTTCGTGTTTTAATTACGCAACCGACCATGAAATTTTGACCAAAAAATGTGCTGTTCCCGAAGGATAGATTAATTATACATTACACGAGCAAACCGTGGGCAAAAGCTAGTATTTTATATCATCATCATAGGCCTTTGCATCTTTACAGAGTTACTTAGTTCTAGACTTACAAAGGGGATTTAAATGTGAGGCACGCTTCAACTTTTTAACATTTAAGTATACACTTTGAGGAAATGTTTCCAGATTCATTGGGTTTTATTTGTAGTTAGTTATAAGCTAAAACTATATCCTAATAAAACTTCATGTCTAAAAATCATCTTAGATTTGAGTGATTTCTTTATTGTAACATAGTAACGTGATGGTACTGTACTTGACGAATTAAAACAATACACTTGAAAAGCAAGGGCCAGCACCGCAACGCCTACAAGCTGTCGACAGTCATTGGTGACTATAGCCAAGTTGCAAACTTCTCATCAGTTATACACCGGTTAATATTGAAACGCTATACATTAAAAGGTATGACTGCCTGTGATGAATTTATCAATACATACATAGTGGTCACGATTTAGTCTGATTCTTAGATCCCTACCAGTCCTTTTGATTACTGGATACGCATACCATAATCCGGGAACGCGACAGGCCGAGTGTACCACTTGGGCCTGTTTCAGAATACCGGCGGGTGACGGATGTTTGCTCGGGATCGTGTAGTTCTAATGTACATAGACGCTACTAGCATCACTGTGAATCCATACTTCGTAGTCCGGTGAAACTGTAGAGGCCTTGCTAGGTCAACAGTGTAGTCAATTAGACAACAAAAAACACTGTGAATGCCAAGTGCAGGACTTAGGCATGTGTTTTACCTATTATTACTACCAACCGATATTTCTCGGAATGCAGCTAGTGTCGCATAAATATTACTTTTTATACTCTATAGGTTTTTGTGTTCGACCACTATCTCACCTGATGTTAAATTATAATGGGATCCAAAATGGTAAGCACGTTAACTGCAGAGGGACTGGCTATCAAGTGCGGCTGCCGGAACACACCCATATGTCCTTAGTGACAGATTTTTAACTTGAGGGTAGCAAGCCACGTGGGATTAGAAAAGTGACATAGAAATAAAATATATGCGAGGCTCTCACTGCTGATAAATATTATTAGGCCGTAAGGTAATAAAATGCCGTTTACATCAATAGAAATTTATTATATAATCGTACAGAAAAAAATCATGTGAATTCATTATAACATAATTGCACTACAGTCACAATTATACTTTTATAACATTGCGGACACCGTAGTCGCAGTCCTCTTGAAGATCGCTTCCTTGTTTCTCTTCGTATTCACTTCTGTCTTGAATAAAACTCACCTTGGGCGTACCGCGGTACGGTTTATTTAACTTTCAATAAAGGAGGGTGCAAGACTGGATGATCGAACGATTCGATAAAGTTCGAGACAGACTATTTTTAGAACCCCATTGTATTGCGTTGATTCATTGTTTGTTTACTTTTATCGAAGTCGTATACAGTGTGTAACAAAATTTGGGCATAATAATGCATGTGTGGTTAGTACCAAACCCATTAGTACATTACAATAATCCAATATAATCCACAGTAAAAGTAGATAACTGTGTTCGAAGCAATCAAAAGTGTTTTAATGGCAACAAAATATCATTGTGATATTCTGTATTTTTAAGTTAAAATATGATAAGTAAGTCGTTTTTAATGAAGAAAGTATGAGGAGTTAAATTTTTTCGTTTTTGAACTGTCTACACTGTTGACCTGGCAAGGCCTCTACAGTTTTAGCGGACTACGGGAGTTAAACTCATTTATTGCACACTGGTCTCCACAACTGATAGCAGGTTTAGTGCGGTATGTATTTTTATTTCCTTTAGCCATAGAGACAAAGAAGTTCAAGTAATTAGGTACTTTTCTTTAAACTACGAATGTTTAGCAAAACATTGAAATAATGTAAATATGTATATTACTTAAAAACGTAAATACGTAAGCGTAATTCATTTCAAATTTGAACATAAAACTAATATGTAATTATTTGAAATCTAAATTGAACCTTATTTTAATAAATAAGCATATTAATATATACACGAATGTTCTTATTCCTATACTGTTGTTTAAATCATTATAAATTGTAATATTATTCCAACACACGAAAAATGTATAGCGACAATCCACAATTAATTCCAACTGCGGGGCTTCGTCCCATTCTATACCTGTAAAGAAATATTCTTTATTAGTATGGTTAATAATATTACAGATATTAAAAAAAAAAATAAGTCTCAATTAACAATGAATAGAATTTTGTAAAATAAGTAAGGAATTAACATTATTAAAAAAAAGGTAAAATTGGCACAGAAAAAAAAATATTATCGGCGACAATAATTACATACGTAAATGAGTGAATTAATAGTATTTCACATATAGGTACTAAAGAACTGATAACCGATGACATTAAATGATGATATTAAATTGGAGACCGCGTCTATGAATACGTAGAACAGGAGGCCACTATCTGCGACATAAGGATGAGCATTGAGCAGCAGAACGTGACTAGGAGTGATACAGACTGATGCCGAAACAGTATTATTTAACTCGCATTTATTAATAAATGGCCATTCAAGAAGTGCCAGAGAAAAATAGTATATAAATAATTACTATATAGTGATTAGCGTGCCATAGAACGTACCTGCTTGTTATTTCTGAAATCAATAAAATAAGCCCAGCGAAGTATACTTGATATTACTTATTACTTTAAGCTTTATTATGATTGTTTCGCTTTTATAAGAAATATCATATATTATGTAATTTATATTAAATACTACAGAGGTTTTAGAACTTCAAGCTAGTATCCAATTAAAGTTTTGTCTATATTTTAATTTCTTTAATTTTTTTTGTAGTGTTTCGTGTATTGAAAAAACAATAATAGGGATAGTTTAGATCATTCGTTGTATTAAGCCCTATAGCAGTAAAGTCAATATTTAGACTAATCTAAATACTGGTAAGAAGGTAATGCGTGTTTTAGGAATAGATAAAAGGACAAACATTTCGAAAATCTGACCTACTCATATTTTATCTTCAATGTCTAGAATAATCATTATTAGTTTACTGGAAATTTTACACTTTGATTATATTTAAATATGAAATATCTATTTATCAAAATGTTATATAGATTCCTACATTAAATATTACAGAGATAAAACCAAATTATTAATAATATACTCCCATTCAGATAAGATACAATGAAAATATGAATTGAATTTATTGGAACGGAAATAATGGAATTATTATTATTATTTTTAAATGTGGTGGTGGAATTCCTCGCTACTAAATATTATTTTTTATAGTGTAATTAAAGAAAAAAATACTTATTCATTCATTTAAATAAACGAAAACAATTTTACAGGAAACAATGCAGGCAACCTTTGATACTAGTTACGGATATCGAATATAAATTATTTTACTCTTGATTAAAGATTATTACAGCCACAATCGAGTGGGCAGGTCCGTCCTTATCCGTGAGAGAAAGGGGTGCGGTGGACCCGATCGCAGGGTATTAGGGGGTGCAAGACAACTGGAGCGGTGGGCGCGGCGCGGCGCGGCGCAGCATAGAACATCGAATAACTTTTCAAAGTTGAAATTAATGAAGAACTATTTACGACGACCCAAGATAGATTTGCAAGCTTTACCATTATAAGTATAGAATCTAAAGTTGATGTTCCTCAAATGCTTGAAAAAGTAAGTAGTATTAGTAAGTTTGATTTGTAATTTTTTGTTCTTTTTTTAAGTGATAACTTCTTTAGGTACGTTGAACAATGAACGAAAATGTACCGTCACCGTTCGGGTCATAGATGCACTGAACTTGTATACTCGGTTCGAGTCGTCATCAGCCACGTTTATTGTCTGACAAGAAGTGCATCGTTCCAATAAGTACGTTTTTATCATTATGTCCAATTATAATAAAAAATATTTTAATGTTTTATATGGAAAAAGTAAAATGGTCAAAAATATTATGAAATGATATATTTAATCAATCGCAGTATGTACCATTATTATCTATGTATGTACCTTTTTTTCGAACTCACTACACTGTTGACCTGGCAAGGCCTCTACAGTTTCACCGTACTACTAAGTATGTACTTTCGCCATTTTATAGGTGTTTAATTCAAAATTATATATAATGTAATAAATAAATACTAGCGAATCCTGTCATTAAACTTAAAAACAAAATATATTTTTATATAACAGATATGTAATATTTCATATAACCAAATATACATACTTCTCTAACAATCTATTAACATAGACCAATTCTTATGTACCGTCATCTTCGAAAGCATTACGCCCAGCTTCAACCTAGAACATAATCCTTTGCACAGCGTGCGACAACGTGAACGAGCCATTCGTAACGTTAACGCCCATCAATTTCGATATTCCCATTTGTAATTGGCAACATAATTCATTGCCGCAGATTATTTATTACACACACCTACAAATATATTATAACTTCTACGTATAATATCATTGGCACCTATATATGTATACATTTATTGATCTTTATGAAAAACTAATATTTTATGTTTATCATTCTCATTTAATGAATATCTATTATATATAGAATATACATCGGCTTTGTAATGATTTACAAGTATTCAATTAGATAAATAAGACGGCAATTGCATTTCAGTACATTAATTATGAATATAACTTAAATAATATAGCAAAACCTAACCTAACATAATACTGGGTATATCCCTAAATGTAACAATGAGTACGACGAGAGAGTTTGGAAATTCATTCTGCCCAGAACACTGAAGACGTTTCCAGAACATGTAGTAGATAAGCTCGTAAATAAAGAAAAGAATGTATGTATAATTAAAATGAATAATTGAATGTAATTAAATTATAGTAGACTAACTTATGCTCGCGGCTACGCTCGCGTTAATATATGCCTTTAATCTATCCTTCGGAAACTAATATATTTTATTCTGGTTGAAAGGTACTCTATATCCTCTCCTCTATGCCCTTTTCTATATTTCTGACAACGTGTATGCAAAATTTCATGATGATCGGTCGAACAGTTAACGCGCCAAAACGTAACAAACAAAGAAACTCACTTTTGCATTTATAATATCAGTTACGATAGCATCCTAAATTAACTATAAAATCCTCCTCAACTATAAAACCTTCATTTACTTTAATATTAAGATTACTGTAAAATGTTTCTGTCTGTTCCCTTTTTTATTGAAATCAAGAGATTTATTATTAATAATTAATGTCTATTTTAGTATATTGCAGATTAGTTTGTGTTGTGAACGAGATTACCTTGAAGTAAAAGATACTTACGGCTTCTAATTTATTGGGTAGAAGTAGTGTCATGCACAATGTATACAAGGGTAAAGTAATAACGATACGCAAAGATTGCATTCTCCGCATAAAGTCATAAGTATTGGTTTTGGTGAATAATTCAGCCACATGCCTTAACGATCGGCCTCGAGGTATAATCAATAATAGACTAAGGCCCGCAGTAGCGTATAATATTTCAACATAAAATTACTTTCCCAGATGGATAGATCAAATCTATATTAAAGCGAGTGAAGCCTCGGACAAAAGCTGGTATTGTATATTCTAGTACAATTTGGAATTCACATTATGAAGATATTATAATAAAAGTAGAACCGGTGAGATTTTTTTTAATATCTCAGTTATAGTTATAGTATGGACATTGAAATTCTAAAATATAATGACCGTCTCAATCACTTTAAGCTAACGTTATACAGTAGTAGGAAATCATCAAAATTTATGTTTTTATTTAATCTGTACAATGGAATAATTAATTTCGCCTAAAAATTACTACCATATTGAAGTTTAATATTCATATTAAGCTTCCTAGATCTAGTAAATACTCCTGATTTGACATCCTTTATTCCTGTACGAAGGTTTTTACTATTCTGTCAGTAGAATTTGTAAATTACATAATGTACCTATAAGATAAAACATGTGACATATCCTCAAATAAAAGAAAGAAATTAAAATGAGCGATAGGTACTAAGGTGGAGTACCAAAGTGGAGTTTTAAAATATTTTATTTTGTTTGTTATTCACTTTCTCCTTTTATAAAAATCAAGTTTCTATTATTGCTATTATTTATGTGTATTTTAAATATGTGTACATCAGTTTTTACCCGCAGCTTCGGTGGCGCTAACAATGTTGAACTATCCCTCGGGGTCGGTACATTCATTCCTGAAACGTCTATGTCCTTTTCTGTACTACTGGGATCTTGTATGCAAAATTTCGTGATGATGGGTTGAGTAGTTACGGCGTGAAAACGTAAGAAACAAATAAACAAGCAAACTCATATTTATAATATTAGTTAGGATTACGATTATAAAAAATATTTCCAACTTTGATTTTTTTTTTTTTTTCGAACTAACTTACACTGCCAGCATTATGTCTTCACAGTTTCACCGGACTACTAAGGGGAGCGCTTAGGGCACTCACCCGATTGATTTTTAGGTGAAACATCTCAAGGGCACTCGGTGCACCTCGGCTTGAGCTGTCGCTGGATTCCCGACCTAACTAAGCTAGCTAAGCTATCTATCCATACAATTTCCAACTTTGAATGCACTGATTAACTTTTATACGGAATATTGGTAACTTACAATAAAATATCGATATCGGTCTGTTTGTTACACCTATGCTTATAATTGATTTTATTTTGTAGCACCTACATAAAGAGAAAACCAAAAAATATACATTTTAAAACACGTAATTTTACCCATGGCCGCCTTAAAACATTATTTAGCATGGTACATTTACCATAACCATAAATGTACTACAACCCATGCGGCCACGTATTTAATTTATCGTTGGTAACAAAACTGGTATAAAATGGTGGTCAAGTATTAAAACAATGATAACGAGCACAGATGGTAATGTTATCATTGGGGGCGGCTTAATGTATCGGGTTCCTAACAAAAAGGTCTCATATCATATGCTGGATTCAGTTGTTGTGGAAGTCACCATGATCCTACACGTTAAGTTAATCGGTCTCATAATAATATACGTTTTTATCTCAGTGTATGGCGATGAGTGCCCGCCCGATCGCGAACAACCTAATCATCAAGAAGCACAGTTACATAAGGATTTATTCTGTGCATACAACTACGATTATCGACCAGTCAAAGACCACAAAACGTCCGTCCAGGTTAAAGTACGCTTCGCAATGAAATACATGACCTTCGATTCCCTAGAAGAAACCTTTACGTTGCATAGTTGGGTCGCCTTGAGATGGAGAGATGATTTTTTAACGTGGACTCCTTCAAATTATGGAGATATTAGAGAAACACAAGTAGAGAGTCATCTAATTTGGACGCCGCGAATGGCTTTGTTTAACGCTGATGCCACTAGTGCAATGTATCAGTCGGATCAATTCTATACAACATGTCTATTAAGCAGTGACGGTAACGTCACCTGTGTCCCACATCTGGCACACACCGGAATTTGCCGGGCATCACTGCGTCGTTGGCCTTATGATGTACAAAATTGCACACTGTATTTTGGGTCTTGGATGCACACTGGAGAGCAAGTCAATTTTACTTTTTATGACACATTTCCTATTATATTGGATGACTTCCAGAACGGGCCTGGTTGGAAACTTTTAAATGTATTAAATAAGCGTTTAATAAGGAAACATAACTGTTGTCCTAATGACACATACCCAATGTTAAAATATACTTTTGAACTTAAACGAGTTGCAACGGGACCAGCGGCTGTAGTAGTAATCCCATCTATTGTTATAGTGAATTCTAACACTCACTTCTCTCCTTTTGGACGTAAAAAATATGACCAGATTACTACTGATTTGCTTCAGTCTTTACGGGCATTTTATTTTTTTGTCCGAAATCGGTTACGACATTCCAAAGCATAGTTCAGGATACACCAATTCTTCTTTTATTCCTACGAGACTCAATGATATTAACATTAGTTGGGATTTTAGAAACTCTTCTATTGATGTATTTAAGGAGACGCTCAGCTCCTGTGTACTCATGGATCATTTATGTAAACCGACTTGTAAACAGTGGCCCAGGAAAATATGTAGTTTTTACAGAATTCGACCCAACCGATATCAGCGATGTAAAAATTATTACCGAAGATGTGAACGAAGAATCGGCTCGTTCTAATAACGATTGGATTCAATTTGCTAATTTCCTGAACAGTATTTTATTCATCGTTGCTGTATTGATTTATCTGATCTTAATTTGTACTTACATTCCGTATGATAATTAAGTCAATTTGTTTTTGAAAACGACGTAACTGCTATATGTGAGTGTTTACCAAGAATATTAGTTGTTATTAGACAAAAACTTTAGTGTCATGAAAGTAGTAGTATATACCTACAAGTTTGGCTTAACGCAATTTTTTTATGTTTAAATGAAATTAACTTCAATAATTCTAATTCAAAAATTCTTTTTAGTTCTTTAATTAAAAAGTGAATATACAGAAGTGTCAATTTTTACTTTCGTGGACTACATTTTTTTATCCTGAATTGTATGTGCAAAGTGTGTCTGTATTAACGTGTTACGAATATGTATATCTATAGTATAGATATGGTATAGGTGTATTTAAGCCTATAAATTGATGTACTAGCTTAGTCTTAGTAGTCTTAGCTACAAATTCATAAGTACTGTTAGTATGAATTAAATATTTTTATTTTTAATGCTAATTATGTAGTTGGCCATCAGTAGGAGGTTTTTAAAAAGAAAGGAAATTTTTGTCCTTACAAACTTTAGTTGCGATAACTAAGTACTTACAGTATATTACTTATATTTAATTAAACCTAAGATGTCAAACCTCTAAGCTCAGGCGATCGAGCAAGATTGATGCTTTGTAACCGTTCGATTGTCCCACGATACTTTATTTTATATGGTCAGCACTTTACACAATGATTCACATGGGAAATTTTGCAATAGCTGAATTAGCACTTAAGTTTGAGTTCTGTATTATATTGTTTATATTTAGGTATACTGTGTAAGTAGTATGTATGTAGGTAACATGTTTAGAAAAAAAAAATTAACAGTTTAATAAATAAATTGAAAAAGAAATTCTTTCACTAATATCTGCATCCCATTCAGTTTAATCAACCCACTTCATAATATCGTTTATTCTGATACAACGAACAAATAGATGAGGGCTCGCCTCGACATCCTCGAGCAGTCTATTACCGTTAAATAAGATAGGCACTGTACGCCAGCGAACACGGAAGTACAGCGTCGTTATTCCTTCAGATATTTCGTCATCATCAAATGTATCATGGATGACACCTACACAGACATTTTCCACCTACACACAATGTGAAAAGAATTAGAAATAGAACACCTAAATTCTAAAGCAGATAATAAAATGATAATGTCCAATGGGTTTCAGCAATAACTATGTTATTATTATAGTCGACGTATAACTTTTCTATACTTAGTGATACTCTAGTTCGTTTTTTAGCAGAACCTCCACTGATACTATGTGGTAGTGTTGTGTAAGTCAGTAGGTTCAATCTTCCTAGATTTAGCTTAAGCAAGAAATAAAAAAAAATGATCATCATACATTACAATTAGTTCATTTTAATGTAAACATATGACTTATAACTAATCTCATTAGAAGTACACGAGTTGGGTTTTGAAGCATCTAGGGTAGTCTCCGTCTCAAACATACTTATGGAACAAACTTCTCGTTAAATTATTCCCCCTTTCCTATGATATCTAGTCATTTAAACGAAACATGGAGCGACGTTTACGTAGGCCGGCATGACTGGCAACGGATTATCAATTACTCTGAGATCAACCATGGCAAACGATCATTTGCCGCGGATACTACAACTGATAAAATTCTACAAAATCAATATAACTATATGACCGACCGACAAATTAGATATGGGATAAAATAGTTCATGAAAGACTACACAATTAAAAGCCAAATAACACAGTGATTCCAATTAAGTCACTGACGAGGTTTAATAGATAGCCGATATCCATTAATTTACCTTACAATACTGAATTATTTAATCAACTTTCCACCTTAAAATATCGCCCTCTCGCTATTAAACTTTCCGACTTGTCATTTTATAAGATAAATAATTTGTCGCTAAGAATTTATCACTGTTTTAGTGGCTACGTACGTACGTACGTACGATTTTGAGATCGAACTTATCCGCTTTAAATCAAACGAGCAGGCATATTTATGAGGTATAAAAATTAGCATTACAAATAAAAATATACAGGCATTTAAATTGCAAACAGTATTGCAGCCATAAAGTAAAAACTAGGAATTAACAATAAACATTTGGGCAATAAAATAATAAAAGCAATAAGGAATTAACAATGAAAATAAAATAACAAATAAATGAGCAAACAAAAATTATCCCGGATTAATAAAGTTGCCTGGCGGTATGTGCTTTGTTCTTTGCACTACTGAGATGCTTATTTAATGTGCCTAATGTAATGTACGCGCATCTTGTATGCCTAAAACGCTTGGTCTTTCAGAGTGCCGCTTTTGGTTTCTCACGTTAATTGCTGTAGTGCACATAGTAGCCGTTGTCTATCAACTGTGTGTTGCTACAAATCTTTACCACTCCTTTTGATTACTGGATACGCACCGACTAATCCGAGAACGCAACCAGCCGAGGCTCACACGACTGATACATACTGTTACGCCCGTAGGTTAATATAATAACAATGCCGTTTGCGTCAAAAGAAATGTTTTAGTCGTACAGACAAAATTCACGCGCACTCGTTATAACGCAATTGCACTACAGTCACACTTATACCTTTATAAGTCCTCTTGAAAATGGTTTCCTTGTCTCTTCGTATTCACTTCAATGTCTCGAATAAAACTCATCTCGGGCGCACCGTGGTATGCTTTATTTACCTTTCAATAAAGGAGGGTGGAAAATTCTAGAAGATCGAAAGATTAGATGAAGTTCGTAACAGGCTATTTTTAGGACGCCATAGTATTGCGTTAATTTATTCTTTCTTTACTTTTATCGAATTTGCATATAGTGTGTAACAATATTTGGACATAATAATCCATGTGTGGTTAAAGCGGTATATCGGTAAGCAACTCTGAAAGATTAAATGGAAATCAAAAAAGCTTATTTATTACAAGGCCATTAGTATCTACAATACCTTAGTACAATAGTCCACATTACATAGTAGGTACCTAGTAAATGTTACTGTAAAAGTAGACAATCGTGAATGAAGGAATCGAATATGTTTTAATGACAACAAAATGTCATTGCATTACACAAACTGTTTTATTGATTTTAAAAATATCGCAGAAGTTAAAATATCATAAGTAAAATGTTTTCAGTGAAGAAGTTATGGACGGTTGGCTCATTTTTAGCGCACCGGTCTCAACAACTGAAAGCACTGTTAGTGCAGGTATTATTTTTATTTCCGTTAGCATAGAGATATGGAAGTATAATTAAATAACTGAATCTTAAACTACAATTGTTTCGCAATACATTCAAATAATATAAGTATGTATATTACTTAAAAACGCAAATATGTAAGTAGGAGGTCTACATTCAAGTCAAATTGAACAACAAACTATTGCACCAATGTTTAATTAATTAAAATAAATATCCAATTTCATTTTAGAGTACGAAGTTTCCATTCATAATTGTAAGATTATTCCAACGCACGAAAAACATATAAGGACGATCCACGATTAGCTCCAATTGCGGGACTTCGTCCCACTCTATACCTGTAAAGAAAAATTCTTTATTGGTATGTTTAAAAACATCACAGAAATTTTCTACAATAATAAATCTCAAGTAACAGAATTTTTGCGACTATTATCATGAGATAAATGAGAGTTAATTAGTCGTATTCATCTCATTGAAATAGTAGTAGCAAGCCACCTACACTACAGAACTGATAACCGATAATATTAATGGGCTTAAATTGGAGACCGCGTCCAGGAATATGTAAAACAGGAGGACACCATCCATAATATAAGAATAAGCAGTAGAACGTTATTACAGACTGATGGCGAAGCAGAATTATTTAACCCGCGTTTATTAATAGATGTCCATATAAGAAGTACCTATCAAAAATTGTATATAGACATTCACTATATATATAAGGTTACACTATAAGGTTTGTTTGAATACGAATTTCGGCTTGCTTCCTTTGTGATCATCTTATTTTCAGTTTTTTTGCAATAGGTTCCTAGTTGTTATGCATTGTTCGTGAGTTAATAAAATGGTTGTTTCAAAGTAATCTGCAAGCCAAGCATTATAACGTGTTTTTTTGTTTTTAAGGCATGTTAATCAAAAAAATATTGAAATAATATCGTTTTCATCTCGCACTTTTAAATTTGGACCGAGAATTGTTGTTTTAATATTGATAAAGAACCAGCGTTTAATCGTCTTTATAAATCAAAAGAAAAAATGAGATTTAAATTGATACTTTTTTTTTTAGATTTGTTGTTGCATTGTCGACTTATTTTGAATTTTCAAAAATGCTTAAAACATGATAACTCAAAAATGGTTTAGTTTTGTAATAATGCATATGGGGGTTAAAATTATCGCAAATAGTTACCCCTATCACCTCCTAGTGGGAATACGTCGAATTATCAATAACCCTATATACATTTTTTACTTTTGATTGAAGATTATTATTGTCACATTCGAGTGGGCTGGGACGTCCCTATCCGTGAGAGGAAGGGGTGCGGTGCACCCGAGCGCAGTGTATTAGGAGGTGCAAGATCACCGGCGTAGTGCAGCGTAGCATAGAAGAAAGCAAAGTTGAGGTGAATGAAAAACTATCTATGACGACCCAAGATAGATTGGCAAACTTTACCATTATAAGTATAGAGTCCAAAATTGGTGTTTCTCAAATGCACGAAAAATTGTGTTTGATTTGTAATTGTTTGTTTTTTTTTTAAAGTGAAAACTTCTTTAGACACATTGAACAGTGATTGAAACGGTACCGTAGCGCTCGGGTCGGTGATTGCACTGAATCGTGTATACTCGGTTCCAGTCGTCATCACCACGTTTACTGTCTGACAAGGAGTGCATCGTTCCAGTAAGTTCGATTTTATTATTACGTCTTGTTATAACACAAATTATTTTATTTATTAGGTTCTAACATATGAAATTCGCGTTTTATACAGAAAAATTAAATGATACCATTTTAAAGGTAGTTCATTGATTCCATTGCTAAAATATGTGGGAGCGAGAACCAATAAAATCTTTAAAGACGGTTTTCGGACTGCCTTATCGGAATTGAATTTTCCTTGCAAGAAATTGTCCAAATTCCGAAAAAGTGGTCTATTGGAACAAGTATGAGGAGTATGGTCCAGCATCTCTCGCGGCTCCGCCTGCGTTTTTAAACAGTAATACGGCGTAAAATGCCATTCGAAAGGAATTACTCCTAACATATAATTATACTCTTAAATATAAGTAGTAAACATAAAAGTATTAGACAATCGTAATGATTCTAGGTCCAAAATGATGTATACTTATCTTGTGCAAAATTTTATAAAAATCTAATTTTTGAGCTAAATGCGGACATAGTATAAGCCGAGTAAGCCGACATAAAAAAAGACTTATACGTCATATTCGAGATCAATAGTATTAAATTAAATGTACAAACTACAGATATAATAAAAAATAAATCAAATAGATATTTAATTCAATGTTATATACATGTTATATACAATGTACTAAATAAACACTAGCAAATCCTGTCATTAAACGTATAAGCAAAATATATGTTATAAAACAGATATCAAATATTTCAAATTATATAGATACTTCTCTTACAACCAATTAAGGTAGACCAATTCTTACGTACCGTCATCTTTGAATGCATTACGCCCAGCTTCAGCCCAGAACATAATCCTTTGCACAGCGTGCGACAACGTGAACGAGCCATTCGTAATGTTAACGCCCATCAATTTCGTTATTCCCATCTGTAATTAGCAAAATAATTAATTGCCGGAGATCATTTATTGCACACACCTACATTTATATACATATTCATGTACTTTTGTGAAGAACTAATAGGTATGTTAAGTTTACAACGATAGTTTTAATGGATTCCTATTGTAGATACAAAATACATTGAGTTTGTTATGATTTACCCAGTAGTCTATTAAAGAAATTACACTTAGCAATTGTAAATGAGCATAGTAATTATGATTAAAATTTAAATAAGATAGTAAAACCTGAGACCTTACGTAATATTGTGTATTTCCCAACCTTTGGTATACTTAATTGTAACAATTAGTACATTGAAAGGGCTTGGAAATGCATTCTGCCCAGAACACCGACCACGTTACCACAACATGTAGTAGATAAGCTTGAAATTAAAAGTAGGAGCCAAACTAAAAATATAATCGAGGGTTACTAGAATATAGAGAATGTAATTAAATTGTAGCAAACTAACTTTTGCTCACGGCTTCGCTCGGGTGAATTTAGGTTTGATTTATCCTTCGGGAACTTTAAATTTTTTTCTGGTTGAAACGTTCCTGATAACGTGTATGCAAAATTTAATGATGATCGGTCGAGTAGTTAAGGCAACACACACAAAACAAACAAATTGACTTTTACATTTATAATATTAGTTACGATAGCATCATATAAACCCTTAGTTCCCAAAATAGTCCAGGTGGACCCCCTGGGATCCACTGGAGACTCAAGGGGGGTGTACTTTGGCGTGATAATGTGGGTTCACAATTCGTAAGCGAGGGTCCTCGAAAATTTATCTGTTTTTGATAGTGAAGAACTAAAATATTGCCTTCACTTTACCTATCAATGTTGAAATATAATATTTTAAAAAGCTCAACGACTGTTACTTGTAAAAACTTGCATACTTCCTATTCATTACAACGCAAATTTCCATAGTTAATCTTCAGGTTTATTGTCGAGTTTTGGGAAGCCAGCTAAATTTTAAAAGTGGTCTATAAGAAAAAAGCCTGGGAATCTCTGCTATAAACTAAGTATAAAATCCTCCTTCACTATAAAACATTTGTTTACTTTATTCATTTCTTATATATTTATTAGAATTAAGAATTAAAATTAATGTAAAATGTTTCTATTTGTTTCTCTTTTATTAAAATAAACAGATTTATTATTAACTAGCTGACCCTGGCGAACTTCGTAACGCCTAACAGTCGATTTTTTATTCTGCTATTCGGGACCATCGTATAAATATTGACATTCATATTTTTACGATACTAACGTCACTCAATTGTTTTGCCTTCCCGGAACCTCTCCACTAACACTTAAACTTTATAGTATGGTATTAAAGTTCAAATTGACTTTTAAGTATTATTACGAATCACTTGTATGAGAGTATAGAAAAGTGTCGTATTAAGAGTTTTCCAGGTATTTTTTTTAATTTTTCTCTCCGTAAGATCCCTCCTCGTACCTCAAGGAATATTCTAAAAAAGGAATTAGCGAAATCGGTTCAGCTGTTCTCGAGTTTTGCGCTTAGCAACACATTTAGCGATTCATTTTTATATTATAGATAATTAATTTGTATTTTAGTATATTGCAGAAAAGTTTGTGCTGTGAACGAGATTACCTTGTATGATAAAAGATACTTACTGCCTCTAATTTATTAGGTAGAAGTAGTGTCATGCGCAATGTATACAACGGTAAAGTAATACCGATGCGCAAAGAGTGCATTCTTCGCGTGACGTCAAAAGTATTGGTTTTGGTAAACAATTCGGCTACACGCCTTAGCGATCGGCCTCGAGGTATAATCAATAATAGACTAAGACCCGGAGTAGCGTAAAATATTTCAACAGCCTGAAAAAGCGAATTCTTCAAATCACTTTATTTAATGAGTCTTATAAGATAAGATAAGAATTTCTGTTAGATGCAAAGTTTTTAAAGATTATCCTTAACATAATTAAAATACAACTAAAATGCATCAAATATAATTCGTGGCTAAGAGATCGACAACCAAATGATTTATAACCTACGACAGACGACCTACCTTTCACGGTCCTATAGCCACGCTTCTATATCAAAATGCTCGAGAAACTGCAAATGAAACTAACACTTAATTAACATAAAACTGACAATTTATATTGTATAAACTCTTCGAAATGTAACTCAAATGTTATGTATAAAGTGAAGGAAACAATTTTAAAACGTACAACTTTTGTTAAAAAACTAAATTACAAAAATATAAAGTTTTATTACGAGAAATTGCAAGAGTATTATGAATCCTAATACAAAATTACTAACTAATATTATAAATGCCATTATGAGTTTGTTTGTTGCGTTTTCCCGCCTACATTTTTAAACCAATCGTCTTGAAATTTATCAAGAGTACAGAAAAGAATGAAGGGTACCATTCACTCAGAATAAAATTACTGTTTCAAATGGATAGATCGAATCCACATTAAGGCGAGCGAATCCTCAGACAAAAGCTAGTATTGTATATTCCAGTCCAATGTGAAATTCGCATTATGAAGATATTACGATAAAGATAGAACCGGTACAGAATTTTTTTTAAGTGATCTCTGTAATAGTTATGCTGTGGACAATAAAATATTATGACCGTCTCAACCACTTTAAGGAAACCTCATCATAAGAAACAAATTTATGTTTAGATTTTCATTATTTGAAATATGCGTACATCAGTTTTTGCCCGCAGCTTCGGTAGCGTTAACAACGCTGAACTATTTCCTCGGCATCGGTACTTTCATTCCGGAAAGGTCTATGTCATGTTCTGTGCTCCAGAGAACGTGTATGCAAAATTTCATGATGATTGAATCAGTAGTTAAGGCGTGAAAACGCACCAAACAAACAAACAAGTAAACTAATAATTTTACTATTTAACTAATTACTACTACTAATTACTATTAAACTAATAATATTTATCATATTAGTTAGCATTACGGTATTTTCTGGTTTGAGTGCACTAATTAATTTATCGGTCTGTTTGTCACAAAACTAAGCAATATCATATTTTTCCGTTCGTATGACATCGAAGGAATTTATTTTTATTGCACCTATATACAGAAAAAATCGAAATATATTTTAAAACTATTTAATTTTACCCATTACGGCTTTAAAAAATGTATAATAAATTCAGAACAACCCATGCGGCCATGTATTGAATTTATCGTTGGTAACAAAACTGGTATAAAATGGTGGGCAACTATTAAAAACAATGATAACGAGCACAGATGGTAATATTATCATTGGGGGCGGTTTAATGTATCGGGTTGCCAACAAAAAGGTATCATATCATATGCTGGATTCAGTTGTTGTGGAAGCCACCATGTTCCTACACGTTAAGTTGACCACTTCTCATAATAATATACGTTTTTATCACAGTGTATGGCGATGAGTGCCTGCCCGATCGCGTAACAACCTAATCATCAAGAAGCACAGTTACATAAGGATTTATTCTGTGCATACAACTACGATTATCGACCAGTCAAAGATCATAAAACGTCCGTCCAAGTTAAAGTACGCTTCGCAATGAAATACATAACCTTCGATTCCCTAGAAGAAACCTTTACATTGCATAGTTGGGTCGCGTTGAGATGGAGAGATGAATTTTTAACGTGGACTCCTTCGAATTATGGAGATATAAAAGAAATACAGGTAGAGAGTCATCTGATTTGGACGCCACGAATGGCTTTGTTTAACGCTGATGCCACTAGTGCAATGTATCAGTCGGATCAATTCTACACAACATGTCTATTAAACAGTGACGGTAACGTCACCTGTGTCCCACATCTGGCACATACGGGAATTTGCCGGGCATCACTGCGTCGCTGGCCTTATGATCTACAAAACTGCACACTGTATTTTGGATCTTGGATGCACACTGGAGAGCAAGTTAATTTTACTTTTTATGACAGAGTACCCGTTATATTGGATGACTTCCAGCAAGGGCCTGGTTGGAAACTTTTAAATGTATTAAATAAGCGTTTATCAAGGAAGTATAACTGTTGTCCTAATACCACATACCCAATGTTAAAATATACTTTTGAACTTAAACGAGTTGCAGCAGGCCCAGCAGCTATAGTAGTAATTCCGTCTATCGTTATAGTACTTCTAACGCTCACTTCTCTTCTTTTGGACGTAAAAGATATGACAAGATTACTACTGATTTCCTTCAGTCTTTACGGGCATTTTATTTTTTTGACCGAAATCGGTTACAACATTCCAAAGCATAGTTCAGATACACCAATTCTTCTTCTGTTTCTACGAGACTCAATGATATTAACATTAGTAGGGGTTTTAGAAACTCTTTTATTGATGTATTTAAGAAGACGCTCAGATCCTGTGTACTCATGGATAATTTATGTAAACCGGCTTGTAAACAGTGGCCCAGGAAAATATGTAGTTTTTACAGAATTCGACCCGAGCGATATTAGTGACGTAAAAGTTATTACCGAAGATGTGAACGAAGAATCGGCTCGTTCTAATAACGATTGGATTCAATTTGCTAATTTCCTGAACAGTATTTTATTCATCGTTGCTGTATTGATTTATCTGATCTTAATTTGTACTTACATTCCCTATGATGATTAAGTCAATTTGTTATTACAAACGATGTTACTGCGATATGTGAGTATTTTCCAAGAATATTAGACATTATCAGACAAAAACTATTTTGTCATGAAAGTAGTATTTCGATACAAGTTTGGTTTAATGTTATTTTTTACCAACGAAATGCAATGATCTTAATTAATTCGAATTCAAAAATTATTTTTAGTTTCTTCTTTATAGAGTGAATATATAGAAGTGTCAACTTTTACTTTCGTGGGTTACATTTTTTATCATGAATTGTATGTCCAAATTTTGTGTGTAGCAATGTGTTATGTAATAGGTAATTTTATGTAAGCATATAAGTTGATATACTATAAAGTATAAGACGTAGTTTAATATCTTTGCTATAATAAATTCATATATACTGTTAGTATAAATCAAACATTTATATTTTTATGTTTATGAAAAATAAAAATGTTAATAAACAACAGTTTATAAAATAAGATAACAATAATAAGATAAAATAGAATATTATTTCACTAACCTCTGCATCCCATTCAGTTAAATCAGCATACCTCATGATATCGTTTATTCTGATACAACGAACAAATCGCTGAGGGGCCGCCTCGACATCCTTGAATAGCCTATTACCATTAAGTAACGTGGGGGCTGAACGCCAACGACCGCGTAGGTACAGTGTCGTTAAAAAAACAGCCTGTATTTCTTCAGATATTTCGCTTTCGTCAAATGTATCATGAATGGCACCTCCAGAGTCGTTTTCCACCTACACACAACTTGAAAAAAGTTAAAAAGAGAACTCATAAATTCTAAACCTGATAATAAAATGATAATGCCTGATGAGTTTCAGCAAAAATAGGTTATATTATAGTTTAGTTATAGTCGATGAATTATTATTATCTACTTAGTGATATTCTAGCATATTTTTATCAAGTTTTTTTAACAGAAACTCCACTGATATTATGTGGTAGTGTTGTGTAAGTCGGTAGGTTCAATCTTAAAGAAAACGTAGCTAGTAATAAATTATTAGAGACAAATTATTTAGTTATAAAATAGCAAATCGAAAAAAGGTGTTATTGGAACACTAAGAAAAATTGATTAAAATATAATATACTAACACTAGTAGTAGGTACTAGTAAATTTAATATACTATTATTATTGTAAGGTAAATTGATGGATATCGGCAACCTATGAAACCTCACCGATATCTCAATTGGAATGACCGTGATATTTGGCTTTATAATTCTTTAGTTTCTTATGAACCATTTATCTCATAGGCTACCCTCTAGTTTCATAATATGTTATATGGTTATATTGATTTGTTAGACCTATATTAGTTGTAGTACCGGCGGCAACTGATCGTTTGTCATGGTTGATCTCAGAGTAATTGATAATCCATCACCACTCATACCGGCTTATGTAAACGTCGTTTCACGTATCACTCAAAATACTAGATATCATAGGAAAGAAGAAATACATTAGCCCAGAGTTCATTCCACAGTTTTATGGTACAGAAAAGGTATGATATTGGGAACGTTTTGTTTAAGCCCGGAGACTACCGTAAAGGCTTCAGAACTCAACTCTCGTTTGCATTTAAATGTATGTTGTGTGATGACTTTTTTTTAATTTCTTGTTTGTTTTGCGTATGCTAATAATAATTCAAGTTCTATGAATAAATGTATTTTTAACTTTTGTTCCCGGATACTTCCTGTTATAACGTGAACCACAAAAATCAAAAAATATATTATGAATATTATTTATTGTTTGGTAATACTTTAACACGTTCCGTGCCACGTGTACCACCGGTGGTACACGTTAGGCTTGATCTTTAGGCCACGTATACCACGCACTTGTGATGTAATATTTACGCTACTTAGTTATTTACATTTCCAGGTTGTGATAGCTACTGAAAACGAAAGAATTACTTATATATTAATATTATAATGTAACATTGTATGATAATATTTAAATTTTTAGTCAAAACATCAAATGTCTTGAACGACATGTCAGGCAAACTTGGCTTAGCACGGAACGTGTTAACTGGAAGAATAGATTTTTGTTACTAGTATCTGTAGTATACATTTTTACAGTTTACCATATGGTTGAGAGCACGTGCAACCTCGTCAGGCGTCTCAGTTCCATTGAATCTGTCTACACTGAGACGGAACAATGGAGCGACTTCACTTTCAAACTGTTTACTGATTTTACGACCCGGCCATAACGCCAATCGAGATGACCAATAGAACTTCAAGTCGACGTTCCTTTGTGGAAATGTTGATATTATATTATTTATGATCTTCATTTTATCCTGCGGAAATTACTAATGTTAATATATAATTACCAGATTTAGTTCATTTGTTCATGTAATATATAGAGTATAGACCCTTAAATTTATTATTTAGGTACGTCGATCTAATTTTTGAGGCTACCAAGACATGTTCTTATCATATGTATTACAGTAGGCAACACTTTTCTATCTGTTTTGTCCGTGTGTGTGAACCAGTTAATCAATTTTCATTATTATTTTTTTAAGTCTTCGATGTTTTTTACTAACTAACTTTTAATGTACATTTCCTTACATTAGCTAATATATGTAACAATGTACAAAAACATTAGTAAATTTATTAAAAAAAAAAATTACTATCGCTTAGTTCTATTGTACATTATCTAAATCATGAGATATTGTGTGTAATATAATGGATAATTATATAGAACAGCCTTATACCGATTAAATGTATGTATGTATGAAATATTGTACATCTTATATAAAATGTTTTTTAATCAGCGGTGTCGTAGCTAGTTATAAAATGGTTCGTAATCCAGAATTTATTAAAGGAAGCCGCTGAACTACATCGTGCATTCTAGGATGTGTGGATAAGTGATATGAGCGTCTTGAAACTATTTTCATCTTGTCATTATCAGTTTGTTTCGAGGTTCTGATGAATAAGAATTTGAGTTTGTTTACGGAGTTTTGCTTATACACGTCCTTACCACTTTATGATTGATACCAATTTATACGAAGCTAACTACACCCTTGTTTTATAAGGGACTGGACTGCTTAGGCGATAACATTAGTGTTTTATTTCGTATCAGCACAACATATCCAATGTCTAATGTATTCATTAATAGTAACTTAATCTGTACTATAACCTGACATACAGAACTGCCTAGTCTAGGTGGCAACGGTCATTATGTGTATACCAACAACTTTCTACCTTGTATTACATATTTTCTAGATTATAGTGTTATACTTGGTGAATAATAAGTGGTTGACTTATTTTATGAGAGGCCCTTCATGAGTGTAGTTCGCCTTTCAATTAACTAAACTATATGCAGCAACGAAAACGTAAAGTACTTGGATACACAGCGGCTGATTCTTAACATCCCAAATCTCAAGTAAGTCTCTTGACAGGTTATTTTATTTCTGTTGTAGTCAATTAGCTATTCACCAATCCGCAAGCGACTGGATTAAGTCTTACCTCATATGAAACTTCAAGTTCAATGCAGTCGTATATTTCCTTACGGATTTCCTCATTTACCTCTGTTGAAAGAGCAATAAGCATCAGTTTCAAAAATATTGTAGACTGAACAAAACTGATACCATTTTCTTTACGGTCATCTGGACTGATTGATATTAACTTTGTGAAAGTTATCTGAAAAGAAAGGTTCCAAAATCTACGTGATATTGATTTTCAACGTGTATCAAGATGGTAACAGAAATAAACTTAGAGAGTACTGGTTCTCAAGCGCAGCTGAAGTTACAAACCTAAAGGTCCTTAACTAGGTTTTCACCAGGTTGTTTTTCTTCACCGATAGCATAGAATGAGCCTATGCTCATTGTATGGATTAGAACCTATGTCAACCAACGCAGTGTCTGAACACGTTAGATGTAAGCCATTATTATCTTCTCCTTGTTTTTATTACTACACTAATTTTTATTCAGATGATTTGAACGATTGAGAAGTTGATATGAATCAAACTTAGTAGCAGTTTATATAAAATGGATAGCATAAAATCCTTCTCCGTAAAACACTCAAGTCTTCCAACGGTGTCGGAGTTTATAAATGTTGGACATGTATTTTTGTATATATAGATTTAGTCAGTATAAGGAGAAATACTAAGAAGAGAAGTAGCGGATTATATTTTGTGCCAATAGGTATGTTGACAAATTTTACCGTTCTATAATGTACAAATATAATAATCCTGAATTTTGAATGATTTCCAAAAACGCTCTTAGATGTCATAGTATCTCTTGTGACGTCACGTCTAAGTAAACGTTGCGTTGTGTCTACGCTCGACGAAGAAAGTCGACAAAATATTACACATTTCGTGTTTTAAAAATGAATTTCAAATTTTACAAGTACTGTGTGTACTCTGTGTACAAACACATCAATAACAATACAACAAATTGTCTGTTTACATTACAAATAGGAAATTAGTGTGAGATACTTAAGAGGCTTACGGTCGCACAACGAGACCCAGACATAATTATGAATTCGTCAATTTATTTTTGTGAAGACCACTTTGATATAAGTATTTAATATAAGTTGATATGTGTGGAAAAATAAATAAAATCCATTAGATTATCATACAAATGCTTCCTGTATGTGACAATTGACGGTCTTTATTAGCTTAAAATAAACAACTGACATTAGATTTATATTTATGGTGGGTATAGAACTGTGGTATAGAGATATTTTATTCATAAGTATTTCACTTTACATAGTGATATGACTGATGTGAAACATTTCTGTAAAAGTATGTAATATTTAGTAGTAAAAATAGTATTGCTTTCTTAACTACGAGTTAACCTCAAAAATGATAACCTACGATATAACTGTTAAAAAAGACATCTCCGTTAAATTGTACTTGGAAAATAATAATAATGTACCTACAAAGAAGTTTTCACATTTTGAAATTCTGATGAGTAAAAGTTTTTTATTTGATGTAAGAAACTCTTTCTGTATCACGAAATCAATTCTAAGCAAATTAGAACTATTTTCCTATACTTTGTTTTATCGTTGATAATGCTCGGATTTTTTATATTTAACACAAAACCAGGAAAAACAACTAATTAAACAATGCAGAAATAAATCACAACCAAAATACAAGCGAAACTTGAAATTTATTAAGACGTGATGTTATACGCTCCGATTAACGATTGTCGATTAACATGGCCGATTGCAGTATTTTATACTTTTATTATGTTTTAAAATGTTATTCATCTCATCGTTTTTATGAATACTGGTTCATTTTTTAGAATCTATTGTACATATTTTTCTAAAACCGTTTACACTTTGATTATTAAAGCCGGAGCGAGCAGCTAATATGTACATAATATTTTATTTAAGACTCACCCAGTAAAATTTCCGTTCTAGTTCATCTAGTGCTTTATAAAAATTGTCATTAAGTGACTGGTTTATTTCGGGCATTATGGTATTACGGAGTGTAGGTGTAGCTTCCGTGGTTCTTTTTTCCTCAGTCGAAAAACTTACATCTTGGCCTGAAATTAATTCTGTTCTTGCATTGTTTAATGTTAAATTTGATGGCATCTCTGAATATAGCAAAGGACGTATATTTTCTCTTAAAGAAAATAAGAATTTTGGTAATTCGTTTTCCAATATAAGGTCCTTCAAATTTAATATACGTGAATCTGTAGATTTAACTTTTGTTTGATTATATTGTTTGCTAGGCTCTTTTTTCTGTATCGTAAATTTTTGCCGTAGAATGGTATCTCTTGTGTTGTCAGTAAGTAACAAAATGTTATCACCTAATATAGAATAATCTCTCGTTATTGGGTAGTAGTTAAAGTAAGTTGTTGGAAAATACTTTGTTTTCGTCAACTTTGAAGGAGTTATGGTACGATAAGATATTCGCCTGTATTCAGGACGATCTAAATAGTTCAAAATAGTTCACTGGCGCATTACCTCCTATTATAAAAGGCAACATGTTTATAATATTCGTAGTTAATGATGCTACTATGCACACTTTAACCATGACGGTATACTATGGGTTTAAATTTAAACTATGCACTTTCCACTTTGTTAATTTACTAGAAAGGAACAAAATGCTTTTAACTATAACTCATGCCACATCTGGTACGGTATAAATTAATCATACCGAAAGAAATCACATATTTGTCACATAAGTCTGTTTTTTTTAAATAGTTTAACATTAAATTATAAACACAGTGTGTAGAAAACAACTAAATCTAGTGATTTTTCTTATCATACTGCAGCATAATTATTGCGTTTTTATAGTATTTAACAATCGTTGCATTCAATAACATCATTGAGAATAATAATTAATCAACCGTATAAAATTCTCTGATAAGATTTTTCTACCAATAACTAATTATTAATGCGTTCGCATTCTTTACTGCTTTATTAATATCAGTTATACACATGTTCCAATCGTTTTAATATTTTGATTCAGATACTATACATTGTGTTAACATCCTATAACAAAGCCGTATAAAAATACAGCCTGTTTCTAAAAAGTTTCCAAACTTTTAACCGGATTATAAAATTTAAACAATGTTAGAGTTGGCAAATCTGTTGGCAAAAAATATTACGATCACACTATATTTCTCACTAGTTAGGTAACTGAAATGGCGCATACATCTTTTTAATCGTTTTTATATAACCGTGACGAAATTCTTCATAATCGAGTTAATAATATGTATACATAATAAAATCGAAAGTTTTCCGCGTTACAACGTGCGTCATTTGGAAACTACCTAATCAATTTAAATGTAGTGTAAACAACGACAAATAATCAGGATAGCGACAATATAGAATACGATTACACTCTTATAATAATTTCAATACAATCAGGCAGAGTTTCCCCATACAACTGAACTTGCCGGTGGTTACGAAACGATTCATCCTAAACAATTATTTTTTTTCGAATTGACCTACACTGTTAGCCTGGCAAGGCCGCTATAGTACCACCGGACTACTAAGAGGAGCGCTTAAGGCACTCACCCAATTTGTTCAGAAGATCAGCGCAAGGGCACTCGGTGCGCGTCGGCTTGAACTGTCGGAATCATCCTAAATAATGTGACACACCGGCTTTAATAGACAAATCATCTAACGAACTATTTAATAATTTATACTGAACACTAATCAATGGAAATTATCATTAATTCTAATGAACAAAAATCATTTCTAAATAGTATTTTTAATTATGACTTCCTGCGCCGGAAGTCTGTAACAGTAGTTTTCAGAATAACGTAGTATCGAATCCGAAGTATGGATATAGGCGACATATCACGATTTTTCAAAGGGGCTGAGCAATAATAATTAAATTACAATAAAAAACGACTTAAATAAATCAAATAAAATATGTAGCTCCAATGAAATACCAAAACCATATTTGCGTGAACGAAGTCAAACAGTGGGTAAAATAGACGTATAATAAGTGTAGATGTGAACCTGGTTGGATAGTTAAATAAAATTTAAGATCACGCTAATATTGTTTGTATTGGTAATTCACATTAAGTTACACATTCAATTAATCTATTTATCGATGTCTATTTCTAAGTACTGACACAGATCTTATTATCGTGTAAATGCGTTTGTTTACACGGCTACAACCGAACTGTAGAACATTATTGTGGAACGAAAAACGATGAGTGACATTTGACGCCTACATGCCCATAACGTGCACTTTATAGATATGTATATGTGCGTGCACACCTAGCTACGCATAGTGGTGGGCTGTTTTTTTGCCCTTTTCGGGCTGAAATAGGTCACACAACATAGCAGTCAGATGCAAAATATACATATACATTCGTGAAACGTGCATGGTCACACATGCAATTTTCGCGAACTCATATGTGTATGAAATGGATAGATAGCTTAGCTTAGCTTAGTCAGATCGGTAAATTCGGCGACAGTTCAAGCCGAGGCGCACCGAGTGCCCTTGCGCTGTTCTCCTGAACAAATCGGGTGAGCGCCTTAAGCGCTCCCCTTAGTAGTCCGGTGGAACTGTAGCGGCCTTGCCAGGCTAACAGTGTAGGCCAGTCCGAAAAAAAGATTTATATATGTGCCTCCCTACAATAAGCATGACAACATAAGAAATTTGTTCCAAGACGCTTGTCCCATACAGTAATTACATTATTAAAGAATCATAGCGAGAGAGTTTTATAAAAAAATATAAAAATGTATGTTGAATGGAACCGATGCTAATAAAAACATTGAGATTAATAAGATTTTTAATAAAATGCGAGTATAAAATGTTGCGTTTAGCCATGTTAACTGAAACACCAATCAAAGCGCATAACGTCACAACTTAGTAAGTATAACGTGTCGCTTGAACTTTTATTGTGATTATACGTTGCCAGTGGTGGATTTGCCCTAAAGCCCAGGAGGCTCGGGATTAGTGCGGCCAGATATTAGGGACGGCCAATCGTGACAAAAAAATAAACTGATGATAACAACAAATGTAAAAGGAAAGAAAAGGGGCGGCTGGTACTTACTACGTGGCATGGGGCCTACGGCGGCCTAAACTGCAAATCCGCCACTGTACGTTACGATTGGTTTTAGGATCATTTAATTAGTTGATTTCTTATTTTTTCGTAGTTTTGTGGTAAATATAAGAAATCCGGGCATTTTAAACGACAGAATAAGGTTTTACTAAGACAAATAGTTCTAATTGGCGCAGAATTGATTTATTGATATTGGGAGAATTTCTTGCATGAAGTAAAAGTTTTACTCGTAAGAATATCAAAATGTGAAAACTTCGTTGTACGTAAATTATTGTTAATCTTTAGTGCCAAGTATAAATAAAATCGCATTTACACTGATAACAATTAGCTGACACGCAGCTTAAGAAAGTGATATTATTTATACAACTATGCATTACATACTTTTAAGGAAAAATTCATGTCAAAGAAATCATTAATCGACTTTAAATACCTATCAATGAAATACCTCTACATCACAGTTCTAATACCCCTAAATACTATTCTAATGTAAGTTATTTATTTTTAGCTAATATGTACCGTCATCTATCATATACAGACATTATTTGTATGGTAATCTAATTAATCTTATTTATTTTTACACGTCTATCAAACTATATTATTATAAATACTTACATTAAAGTGATCTTCACAAATAAATTTATGAATTCGTCACTGCTTCTGTTGTGTCCCACCGTGTGACCTTTAGCAATTTATCTCACCAATTTATTATCAGGAACGTAAACAAACAATTTGTTACGTGATGCTACACGGAGGGGCCATACACCACTTGTAAAGTTTCAAATTAATTTTTAAGCCACTAGATATGTAAAATTTTCTTGACTTTCTTCCTTGATCGTTGACAACATGCAACATTTACTGAGGCTTGACGTCATTAGCAGCGTTATGACACCTAAGAGCGTTTTCGAACATAATTTAAACTACAAAGAAACACAACCAATAATTCACGATAAATAACTGATTACACTCTAAAGAGTGGGATTTTAAAATTTGTAACATGTCTATTCTTGTAATTTTAGATTATGCCCCTAAAGACATACAGTTTAAATAAAACAATTATTTCCTTATATAATTTTTAAATATCATAAGTTTTTTAAGCTTATTCTGCTCTTTATACATGTAGTTGCCAATAAACTTGTCTACCTATAAATAGGCATATCTAGGTAGCCGTTTCTAACTACCGTAACCTACTACACCGTAGCGATTTCTATATGATTTTCTAATATGTATTAGATTTGGGCTGTCGTTTGAACTGGTTGAAACATTAAATATAGATAATTTTTATAATTTCTTTGATGGTTGATTATGATCGGGTACTAAATCATTTACAACAAGACAATTTTAAGTTTGATTCATCATCATCATCATCATCTTACCCTTATCCCACCTAAGTAGGGTCGGCACAACATGTTTTCCTTTTCCACTCTCCTCTGTCAGATGTCATCTCAGTATTCAGATTCTTTATACACATATCGTTCCTCACACAATCCATCCACACCTTTTTCGGTCTTCCTCTACTCCTATATCCGTCCACTTTCAAACTCAAAACTTTTCTTGTTACATGACTTTCATCTCTTCTCATAATATGCCCGTACCATGCTAACCTATTACTTCTCAACTTCTCTGTCACTGGTGCTATTTTCAAACTTCCTCTGATATACTCATTCTTAATCTTATCCATCCTTGTTACACCACACATCCATCTTAACGTTCGCATTTCTGCCACATGTAATCTTTTCTCATCCTTCTCTTTCGTAGCCCAGCACTCGGATCCATATAACACGGCTGGTCTTATTATAGTTTTATACACCTTCCCCTTGAGTTTCAACGGCATTCGTGGGTCACAAACCACCCCAGACACCTTTCGCCAATTCATCCACCCTGCATTTATCCTATTCCTCACGTCCTTGTCTATTCCACCGTCATTTTGAATTAATGAGCTGAGGCACCGAAAATTGGAGCAGGCTGGTAAGAATACACCGTTTAAGGTAATATGACAAAAACTGGATGGACATCCGAAGTCACAGAACAAATGTTCAGTTTTCATCCCACTAATCTTTAAACCAAAATTCTCCAGTTTCTGTTGCCATTTCTCCAGCCTACTCTGGACCTCGGCAGCATTTTCACCAACAAGAACAATATCATCAGCGAATAGCATACACCAAGGTGCTTCCTCCTGTATGTCTGATATTAGTTTTGGTGGCATCTGAGAATGCATGCTCCTGTGGTATTATTTCCCATCCACTTCACTTGTGCATAATAACCGAACTATATTACGTAAAACATCACCAATATTACAAAATATAGAGTCTACTAACACAAGATTATGAATAAAATATAAAAACCACTACATGACAGACTAAGACCCCACCAAAAACTCCTCACCGTATATTGCAAATAAACAACATTAGCATAAAGACTCTTTAGTCTCTGAAGAGTATATAATGTTTGCATCAAGACAAATACTTCTTCGTTTTATGAAAATAAATCTCTAAGTGACTAACTTTCCTCCGGGTGTTACCTCTAAAAGAAAACATTTATGTAATTTTGGAAATGCAAACGTTATATAATTCAGTTACATCGATACAACCGTTTCCAATATTATATAAGATTGTGGTATGTATATTGCGTAATAAAATTATAGGAAAATATAATATACAGTATTGAAAGTCATACTTTTTCACTTTGGCGAATTTCGTATTCTTGATAACAATGCACCAGTGCCAAGTTAGCTGGCAACGTTCCATATTCTGAAATTACTATGTAGATATTATATATTATGACCGTGAGACTATTAAACAAGTAAAAAATTGATATTCTACAAAAATTACAACTATTTACTAGCTTTTGTCCGCGACTTCATTCGCATTGATTTAGATTTGATCTATCCATTGGCGACGGTACATTTTTCCGGGATATAAGGTACCCTATGTCCTTTTCTATATACCTGATAACTTGTACGCAAAATTTCATTATGATCGGATGAGTAATTGAGGCGTGAAATCGTAATAAACACTTTCATATTTATAATATTAATAAAAATAAGGAATACCTAATTATGGAACGTTTTATTTTTACATTATTGTATTTTTTTGACAATTGAATAAAAATATCGTTATTTATGTACTGGCTGATAAAAAGATATTGAGTTAAGCTGAAGTTTGTCAGGTTAGACAAAGTAAATTTATGTCATAAAACAAAATATAACAGAAAAATGTAAACCTTAAGTACTTTTAACCCTTTTTGTTGTCTCTTAATTTTGAAAAATAAAAATGATTTATGCCATCCTCGTTCTTCGCAATTTAACCAGAAGAAATAATAGAACTCGATTTTATAGTATGTGCTGCCCGCCACGTAAGCCTCCAAGCCAGTGCCCCCAAAAGATTGTTCCACCAGTAGACTGCCGCCCCGAGCCTATCCCGCCAAATCCCTGTATTCCCAGGCACCACCACGGTAAAGACACTTATAAGAAATTCAGAAATATTACATTTTTCGTGTTATTTCCATTGATAATAATTCAAACAATTCACGTTATGGGACATGAGCCACGTAAAAAAGTGCCCTGTCGCGATTATGAATACATGCGGATGCGGACCAAGAGGTTTCCGTGGGGCGACGGTAAGAAATCGCTCTTCCACAACGATCACGTAAATTATTTGCCAGGAGAATGTAAAACACCACCTCTGGATTGTGATTGATACCGTTTTATTACAATTGATTTATCATAAAAATGAATAAATAATTGGCCTGAACTAAATAAGATTTTTTTAATGACTAACTAACCCATTCAATTCTTATATCAGTCCATGGTAGCTATGATGGCGTGGGGCTTGGTGTCATTCAGCAAGTTATTGTATTGTGTCCGCTTGTTATAATTTTCTCGTCAAATATGCCAAGTCATTTCAATCATATATATAAATATATATATCGGTATATATAAGCGATATTCTTGGCAAAGAAACTATCCTTATTTAACGAATGTACTTTTCGTCTTTTCAATTTTGTTATATATTCATTTCAGGGTGCGACTTTACACTCATGAAGAGATAATGGCTTAGTTGCTAGTGTGTTCGGGCAGAGCGTCGAAGGACGTAGGTTCGAATCCTAGCAGCTGAGTCGTAGCTTTCGGTGAAGGAAAACATCGTGATGAAACCATAGCATGGTGGTAGGACTTTTTCTCAGTCCGCTTAACTAGCTACCACCCTCAATTTGAATAACTGTCGCCAAGCACCTATTTGTGTGTTCCTGCAGCTGCACTTGAGAGCCAGTCTCTCTCTAGGCTTAGCGTGACTGCCATTTTATACACATCATTTAACATCAGATGACATTGTGGTCAATCGCTAACCTATTAAGCATTTAAAAAAACATGGAATTTATTTTGTAATCGTAACTATTATTATAAATGTGAATATAGGTTCGTTTTGTAAAGCTTTCACTGTCTTATCTTAACCGATCGTAACAAAATTTTGCATACACTTGTGTGAAGTATAAAAAAGAATATAGATTACGTTTCACCGAGAAAAAAGTACTTTTTCCAAGGATTAGATCAAATCTACATAAATTCCAGGGAAGCCGCAGAGAAAAGCTAGTTCAACAACAAAGAATTTATCTTTATTCTAGGATCTGTATTATTAAAAAGATTAAAAGGACAATATTAAAAGATTGTCGTACATGTTTTTATGTTCAAATTGTGTACAAAATTGACTGTGGCAATGCATGTTGATGATGAATTTAAGTCCTGTATAGAAAAAAACATTTTGCTACAAAACATAGCATCGCGATATATAATATATTTTAATATTTCCTGGTCAGATATTTGATCACATTACTAAAAGAATGTCGACATACATTATCGGCATGCTGTGGCGATTACAACCACTTTTTAACATCTTGGGCCACATAATCATAAATAGCACTAAACTATGTAGTCAGCTACTACTTAAGGTAACTAGGACAAAATATAAACCTCATTTAATCTAGAAAAGAGTATGTCAACAATAAATATATACTTAGTGCATAAATATTTAGGATTTTTTTTATTTTATTGTAATATGGAATGTACATATTACAGTGTAATAGTTTTTCAGATAGTACTTATTTTCAGATAGTACAAATATTCTCTTATTTTTGTAAATAATTAATAAAACTACGTTAATGGTAAACAATGTAGTAACATATTCCCTTGCCTTTTAAGTATCAATAATGATATTATGATCAACAATACTTATGGATGATGAGAAATGCTGAAATCATGATTTAATTACTGTCTAAAATAGTCTATTCCTTATTGTTACCTATAGCTAGATATGTTATTATGCACATGCGAAAACGTGATACTTGGTGTAGATAGATCTTACATCTAGAGCAGGCACAAGTACCTAATCGAGATGCGCGCGCATGAGATAAGGAGCTCGGAACGATGGCAAGTCAGGGCGGGCGGCGCGCCTGTGTTCGCGATCAATATATACGCTGACGTCAGCATAGGGCCCTCGCTATTGGTTCCGCGAGCATTATTAAATAAACCTCCGGCGGAGTGGCGCGTAAAGTGTCGCGCCGCGGGCACAGGACCGCAGCACGCGGCGAGCGCGCGCACAGCACGCGACTCGCCGCCGCACGCCATGGCCGACATGCCGGACCTCTCACACCTCACGCCTGAGGAGCGCGCGATCATCGAGGGAGTCATTATGCGTCAAAGACAGGAGGAACAACGCGAACATGAAATTATGAGGTGTGCCCTACTCCCCATCCTTATACCATCTTAATTCCGAACTTAAAATACCTATGTGAAAGTGTTGTTATCATCTTTTGTATCATTTATCCTCTAGATCTTACGACCTTTAACTCATTCCATGAATATATTCTTAGCATTCTAATAATATGGTCCTATATCTAAATGGTATTTTATCTCTATTACATCGTGTGACGACCCAATTGAAACAAATGTCTACACAACCTTCATCTGCGCAGTAGGTATATGAGATTTTTATAATCTATAAATAGGTTTTTAGTGTAATCGATAAACTGAATTGTCGCATAAGTCGCAGTGGATAATGTCAGTGATGACGCATTACTGCATCAGAGAAGATAAATAATTCAATTATGTACCTACATAAATGCGTTCCTTTGATATGATTCATTTATTATATTTTTAGATGAGTGTTGAATAAAAATAAGTAATACCAAAAATCCAAATTAATAGTTCGATGCTAAAGCAGAAAACTTAACTTAGTGATGATTATCGTAACCAATATAATATATTACATTATATTTGAAGCTTCGAAGGCTTAGTTTCCATTGTTGACGCAGAGAGGCAGACGATACTAATAAAACGAACATTAATACAATAGTTTAGAACTCTGGTTATCTCGAATAAAATTATGTAATGTAGATTTCGTATAAGGATTTGGACTTTCAATCCTAATAATCGATATCTAACTATAACATATTTGTCTGGTATTTTATACAGATATCGAATCAATTTCTGTTTTTGATAAAAGTTTTTTCTTAACAACCATAGAATGACAGCAAAACTTGTTCCATATTTTAAAATTATGATATATTTTTGGTTTCTATAAGTACATACTTAAATCAGTGAATAGATTTTCTGAATAAAACAGACGTAAACAAGATGAAGTCGCGGTTCTTGAACAAACGATTCGTACAAGAAATGAATTGCAACGTGCTGCGGGGGTGGAACTAGCTGCTACCTGCCACATTTGCTTGAAGACTAAGTTCGCTGATGGCGTTGGTCACTCATGTCATTACTGTAGAGTGAGGTGCTGTGCTAGGTGTGGTGGGAAAGTCACTTTGAGATCTAATAAGGTTAGAATCAACATTTATCAATCAATAATTAAACAAGTTCATATCGTGTGTTCGATTACCTAAATGCTGACAATATCTCAGAAGAAGTAGATTCTCATAAAATTACCTATTAGAGATAAAATTCATGTTTGTTTTTAGTGTCAATTATATTAACTGAGCTTTCCCTCGAAAAATATATTCTCTTCATCAATCGCCACTGACAGATGATTTAGTTTTTGTCGGACAGATTTTGCTTGGTATAAATGACACCATTGGTTATACATGATATTTATAATTTTACCAATTCTGCAATGTTGTCAAAGTTCACTTGAAATAAATAGTTTTACTAGTTTTAATTAAACTCATTCTGTCAGTACACAAGCAGAAAAGTTTAATTTATTTACAGGACAAGATAACATATGCATATACAGCCAACGTTCCTTATGACTTTTACAGGTAATATGGGTATGCATACTATGTCGCAAAAAACAGGAATTATTATCAAAAACAGGACAATGGATTCACAAAAGCACCGGACATGATTCAATGTTATGGCGAATGGAATCTGATCTAAGGGATATTGTTCCTGCGGCAGATACTTCCCTAGATAAGAGACCAAAGTTAGAAAGAGCTCACAGTGCAGCAGAAAAAGAAAACCAACCACTGCAAAGGTCGGGTAGCGCTCTCCGACGACAGTATAGTCAGCAAGACTCAAGGTGCTACGGTGAATTGGAAGGACTAGCGCGGACACATCCACATCTGGTGCACCCCAGACAGAAAGCTGCATACGGTGTCGTTGACGGGAACGCTGTACTTGCGCCTCCATCACAACTGATGCCGCATTCACCGTCCGCGCACCCTCCATTACCACCGCGTTCGTCCTCATCAGACGACGAGGTACCTGAATGTGCTTCCGACGAGAACGATGAATATCGAGATCGCGGTGAGTAACCGCATAAAACATATCACTCGTGATCTAATCCCACCATTTTTCACACAACAAATCCTTATTTATATCCGAGCGGATTTTGTTTTTCATCCCTACACTAAAACACTCACAGAAATCAATGAAAATGATCACGCCACACAAATAATAAACTCTACACACGACATTTTTATCATATTCACCTAATGCATCAGGTAGGCTACGATAAAGTTAAGGTGTTCCGTGCGAGGTATCGTTGTGTTGTGTTTTAATCTTATTTAAGTCACTTGTGTTAGGCATTTATTCGCGAACTTAGATTTCGAGCACCTAAACTTATCTTTACCTTTGGTCCCACCATATCAATTCATAATGTATATAATGTCCAATTATTATCTATTTATAATTTTGTCATGCCAATTCTCAAAAAAAATACCAATACGTTTAAGTAAAAGGTTAGTTGATTCTATAAGTAAAATCTATATTAATTTGTTTTCAGATGAAGTAATATTAAACAATAACTTCCTTATATGTTGTCGCTCATAAGCAACAGTGTTCGATGTAATGAATTCATTTATTAAGTTTATGTTACAATATGTATCTGAGATATACTGGATTAAAATAATTGAGGTTGCAATGTCGCCGCGTGCGTATTGCTTATTTACCCCCTATACGCGCCCGGTAGCCGTGCTGCGAGGTCATATTTTGGACCTTCACCTTACCATGCCTGTTTGCAGGTCCTAGTAGAGATAGGAGCAGTTCCGAGAGCTCCAGAAGTCAACGTCAGGCGATCTTAAACGAGAAAATGAATAAATTTCTATCGGTGAGAGGGCGTCTTCTATCGGGAATATGTGTATGCATTGTAACTATTGCTGATTTTAGATGTCTCCGTATAACTGTTTCCGCAACTTCCTTCCTCTTCTGATCGACCTGTGGTGGCTGTAAATTTTTTTTTTTCGATGACATATTGTCCTCAATTTATCCTATTTTGAGTACATTTACAAGTATCACAAGTGAATCGAAACACACATAATTATGAAACTAAGTGAATAGTGAATGTACTTTATTGTGTTGTTTGAACCAAGAATAAAAGGTATTCGTCTTATGTACTTTATTATATTTCGCTCATATGCATTCCGTACATTAAATAGCGATATAAAGCAAACAGTTTGAGGTACACGTATAATCAATTATTAGTTTTTTAATCAACATTTTTATAACCTGACGTACCAGTACAATAACACCTAATAGTAATAGTAATAACGTACAATATTTGTGTATTGCAATTGTTTTATACTATATATATGAGACGTTCACAATTTGGTTTATATTACTATTTGCATTATCATAATTCAGTTATTGATTTTGCTACTGCACGTAAATGGTTCAAACAAGACCGCATGCTTGGGCGAAAAGAAGTGTATTATTATTTTAAAACATTTCTTCTAAATTTTTTTAGATTCTGTCAATGTGTATTTTGTTTTTTATTTTTGTTACAAATAAAAAAATGACACACACATTCTTTCCGCTTTTGCGTGATCACTGCTTTCAAATTACCTGTATTTAAACAAGCGCGGCGGGCTAACTTACTAATTAACACAAAAATAGGTATTGTTATTAATAAGAAACAAAATACTCCACATTGTCGACTTCCGTTACTCGAAAGTAAATCTTCATAGAAATAAAGGACAGAGTAGCCGGCTCCGGGCGCGTACAAGCGGGTAAGTCTTCTAAAAGAAGCAAAACGTTACGTGGACGTGCATTTGCAAATAAATGTTGCTATATGTACGATATCGTTCTTAGGACAACTAGAGACGTGTGCTACTCCCCGGCACCCACACCTGGGCAGTACCAACATAGCTGCCAACAATTATTACAATTTGACTAATCATTCACCGATCACATACGAAGCCGAGCCGCGAGCTCAATTCGAGATAAGGACTGCTCCTACCGGTGGACGTAGTTTTGATTCTGTAACGGATAGCCGGTGGCGACCTCGTGATGACAATTTTGGTGCTTACCTTAAGACCTTACGCACCGGACGAGGGTCCGCGCTCCGATCGCTCTGTGTATAAGAGTGCATATTTGTGGGAAGACTCCTCAGATAATAGACGTTTTACCGAGAGGAGAAAAAAAACTGTACGTTTCGATGGTCACGAAGGAGCCGCGACATTCCCCCGCGGTGGACGTGACGCATCAATTGCACCTCACGACTGGGCATCCCTGCGTTGGGAATCCGAGAGGCAAACCAGTCAGGATTCTGCGACCAAAGACTCGGGCATCGATACCTCTAGCACCTTTACGTCCAGTGAAGATTCGAACAGAGGCGATTGCCCTAAGGTATTACATTGAAATGTATTGGCTATTTGCTTAAAACTAATAAAGATAGCAATAGTTCGTTTAGGTATTCTTTATCACTAATTGGTTGTCTTACAGTTTATATAGGTAGGTAACTATCCTTCATGGTAGCAGTTGGTATACATTTTTTAAATTATGTTATACAGTGGAGTTCGCTTATTATGATGTTCAAAGAAAACGGTATTAGGTTCATAATAATATAACGTTATACAAACCTCATACATGATTATGTTTAAAATAATGAAAAGTCTTTTTTAACACTTATCTATCACCGACAATACCATCAAATACGACGTTCGCGACGCCTCACAACCAGTGAGAATAAAGTATGCACAAATTCATCACACAATTAATATTGTTAATATATCAAGAAATATTTTTTATTCTTTTAAAAGATATCTGGGCTATTCAAATGCATCATTTTTGTGACGTAATAGTCTATATTCACAATCTCGTTTAAGTGAATTGAGCTGAACTAAAAAAAAATGATTTTTAGCCTATGTTGAAGAATACAACGAAAAGTACACCAGTTAAAATATCTTTTCTAATTGTAATAGACTTAACTATGCGAATAAAGTCGTGTATACCCATGAGAATAGATTAAATATCTCTAACATATTGATAGTTCGTTTGGACGAGTTGTATTGATTCCTCAACTATCGAATTTTCAATGTTGTTATATGTTAAAAAGTATCATGATAATTTCAAAAAGGTTGATTTATTGTTCATGTGGTTATTCAATATAATAATTTTAAATGTATTATATTTTACCGACGGAAAGATATGCTCCTTTTTACTATATAAAAATCATATAGGTACTTAATTGCTTTTATCGGTAATATATATATATATATATATTGCAATTATAGGTAATGTTTAGTTTTCCAAATAAAATAAGAAGAATTAAGAAATATGAGTAGCATTCATAAAAAGAACAAGGAAATGAATTACTCGTTAATCGTAACATATATAGATTATTTCACTCCTTTTAAGTTCAGTAAACGTAATATCTGGATTTAAAGCAGAGAAAAGTACATCATAAACGTGTCTGCTTTTGAAGATTATTCGGCTGATTTTTAACAATTTCAATATGACCACTTTCGATCAATGGTTACAGAATGTGAGTTAGTAACCGTGATATCAATCTGACGTCTATAAAATATGTCTAAGAATCATTATATAAGTTATCAAACATCTGGCTGACGTCATATAGCCGACTAACTGAATAGTATTGCGTCTAGATGTTTGCCTGTTTTTTCAATTTTTGTTTAAACTCATTATTTAGTAACAATAAAGAAAGAAAAAACCATTATAGTTTTAATCAATACCAAAATATGTTATTTAAAAATATAAGTTACCCGCATACCTTATTATGATTGAAGGGAACAAACAAAAGTTAACAGAAGGTTTACAAATTTGTTATTATAAATTCTAGTATCTTCTAAAGTTGTTCTAACTTAAACGAATTCCAAATTTTGAATATTCTCGTTAAGACAATAGAAGTATAGTGAAATACCTAAATTTAATTTTAGAGAAATAATCTTATACAATTGTAACAAAAGATTTTTCATAATAAACGGATTCCAGTGTAATTTATCTTATGAAATCATATGCAATTAGTATCAATCTGTGTTTAATGTTTATACGGTCTTTTGTTATATACATATATTTAAGGGGATAGCGCTTATCACCGTGAGTCTGTAAAGTTTGTAGTTGTTATGTATTGTTGTTCTGTTTGGCTGACGCATGCCTGCATTGATGAGCATGCAGGAATTACCACTACTGAATGTGCACTTTTCTATTCTCAAATTCACATATTTTGTAAAAATGCTTGTTTTTAACAATTTAATAATAATATTCATTATTGTTTATAAGATATTAAATATATTCGTTGTGTCTAAATTGATATGGAATAAATATAATTATTATAAGTAATATAAATTATTATGAGTGAATTTCCAATACAATGTGACACGTATATGTATATAAAAAATAATAACTGAAAGTTTTTACTATGGACGCTGAAATAAGCTAGGATATTTATTATTTTTTATATAATAATAACAGTTCCCGCTAACGTGGCAAGCGTCGGTCGACAATACAAGGATGATCGGTCATATGGTGCTTCGGAAGACTGTGGTAGAAGGCAGTTCTCACTCATCTGCTGCTATACTTGGCCTGAAGGTAGTGGGCGGCAAACTTTTACCAGACGGAACTCGTGGAGCAGTCGTTGAGAAAGTTAAAAAAGGTTCAATAGCGGATTTGGAAGGGCAGCTTCGAATTGGTGAGTAAATATCTGCAATCAATATCCTTGTATTCAAAATGAGACCCACATTATAATCTTATGAATTTTTTAAATACTTGTACACCGTATATAATAAAGTTGTTTGCCAAATATATGTGCACAATTCGTAACTAAAAATTAACTTATAACATATTTTACTACTATTATAATGTAATAAAACATTTTCAAATTCGCTCCAAATTATCACATTTTCTCTGAATGAAACCTAATATTAATCATGTCACATTAATTAATTTGTTTCTAAATTTTAAAACAGTTTATATGTTTAAATTAGGGGATGAAGTTTTACAATGGAACGGAGTACCGCTTCAAGGTCGAAGTGCAGATGAAGTTGCCGCTGTGGTGGCAGACAGTAAGCAGGATTCTCATGTAGAATTGGTAGTGTCTCGTCCCCTCCCTGCTATAAGGCCACCTGCTCAACCGTGGAGAACCCACAAAGGTATTAGAATATATACCTCTAGAGTTAGAGTATCCAAATTATGTATATATAAAAAGTAGAAAGCTTTCAAAAGTAATGAAAATTTCGTAAATTGAGCAAGTATATTGAATAGTCTCATATATATAGCCGTTCAGTAGTACTATGCTTTAAGCAAAGAGAAGACTTGTTTGCCGAGCCCCAATCAAACCGTTCGACCTCACAAATACAATTGGCCTGAAAATAATTCTTATCTGTTCCTACCAAGTTTTAAATTGGGTATCCTTTCAACTGGATCAGAAAGGTGGCCAATTAGTAGGTTTAATAATGTTACAGAATTATATACTGATATGGCGGGTGGTTGTGAAAAACCAAGTGTACTGGTGACATCTCCAGGTTCACCAGACGTGCATTCTCGGCGTCGGCCCGCTCGCCATAACCAGCACAATGTAAATGTTGCTGGTCGTATCCAGGTAGGTTATTTCAATTTTATTATATTAAATGTTGTTATATTTCTAATCGAATAATTTTGTTAAGTGTTCTCGCTTGATACCTAAAATATAGTATTAATTGATCCAACTCTGTGTAAAACTATTAGCGAGGAGTCATTTTTCTTCATTGTAATATCGTTATCTTCTATATATAAATATATAGGGATAAAATAGTAAAATACATCTTCCTCCTCTATTTCTCGAACAATTTCCTTTTTTGTTTAGCGTGATATTAACGAGCTTTAGTGTCATCAATCATTTTTTTTTGGGAAAAGTTTTTTTATTTCCCTTAATTTTAAACCTTGAAGAGTTAATTAATTATAGTCGAATTTCTACCACTAGATGATCACTAGTTATAATAAATGATAATAATGAACGATATTTCGTACAGTTAAAAATTTACTTTGACATCACGGCCCTACAACTTCTGGTGACTGTTGTCTCAGCGAACGGATTTACCCCTCGGCAAGACGGCTCATCTAGATGTCCATATGCTAAAATATTCTTACTACCTGATAAAAGTGAGAAAAGCAAACGCAGAACTAAGACATTGGCAAATACTTTGGAACCAAGATGGAACCAAACTTTTGTTTATTGTGGTATACGTATTACTGATATAAAAAAGAGGACGTTGGAGGTAATTAATTCATTCTTGAAATGATTTGGAATTATTGGAAAAAATAATCCTTATCTTTACTATTGGTTAAACTTTAGGTGACGGTTTGGGACCTGAATCGATACGGTCCAAATGACTTTCTCGGCGAAGTAATATTGGATCTTGACAATATAGTAATGAATCATGAACCAAACTGGTATATTTTGAAACCTCACGAGGAATCATCTGGTTTTAGCGTGAGTCAATTCCCTTATCCATTCCTAATGATTTATTAATTAATTAAAGTTAATCGAAAGGTAGATAAATTGTTCAGTTAATCCCAACAGGAACAGATGGTCTATAGAATGACCATAATCAGCTAAGTTTAATGATTACGATTATAAAGATTTGACTGTAGATTTGTATGATTAGGTGTAATCATCATCATCATCTGTCTGTAAGACACCCACTGCAGGGGGCCTCTTCCCGAAGGAAGATATGAGCATAATCACCACGCCAACCCACGACATATTGGCGGTTTCAAACTCCGAGAAATCCACAGTTTTATATTTTTCCACATACGGTGGTACTACAAGAACACTTCTCAGGTTCAGGTATCCTCACGATGTTTTTCCTTCACCGTCAGCCTATAATATTTTGATATACAGTAGTGTCAGCTAATTTAACTTACTAATTTAAATTGTAAATCAAATGTACATGAATTCCGAAAAATTTCGTTGGTATATGTCGGGATTCGAACCTTGCGGACATCGGAATAATATTCCAACTATATCCCAAACTACTAGACCACCACGACTCTAAACACTCTAGACACCAGACTAGATGTAATGAAAGTTTTCATTAACATCAGGCTTTTCCTCAAGTATAGAAGTCATTAATATCCATTAGAATCATTTTAATAATGAGATTGATTTTTAATACTTTTTGTAGTGATCATATTCTATTTCTATTAGAGGACAGATATTCAACATCTTTTGTAGACAAAATTGCAAAGTTTGTTTATAAATATCTAATAATTCTTCTCATAGATAAAAATATTATTATTAGAGATATCGTGAAGAAGAAGCAGACGGTGAACACTTATCTCCTCCATCGACGTCTACATCGCGATTATCAGATTCCGATACACCAAGTGAATGTGATTTGAGACGTCACCACTCCCTCTCAAGTTTAGCGTCCAGTTCTAGTCCACCGCCACCACATGATGTGAGTGATGCAAATATAAAAAAGGTCTTGTGAATAATCGATTTATTGAAATTCTGGAATACTTCTTTCAAGAAGAACATTGTGTTGATAGATGAATATTGTGTTTGATTATAGTTACAAGAATATGGTCTCGTATAGTTAAATTCAACACTTAAGAGAATTTATAACCTTAAACTTAATTTGCACATCACACTAAGGTAACATGTGTTATGTTTATATGAGCGTGATACATATATTACTTTTGTTTTATGACAAATGAAGGTAATGTTTTTATTAGGTATCATGTCTATTTACAATTGTTTTAGCTTAATATAGAAAGCCAAATGAGTATAATAATATTTACGTTTTACGTAATTGTAGAGAATGGAAATCGAAGGTGCTAGGTGTAGTACACGAGACATTTCGCCTGCTGGTCGGGTGCGGACAGCTGGAATGACCAGAGATAGGGTGAGTCTTTGAAATTTCCTTCCATCATTACACTTTCATCCCTACATATATTTATTAACATTAGTGTTGCCCAAATGCAAGACCAAGATGAGACTTGGCTTAGTCTTGGTATTGGTCTTGAGTCAGTACAACTGGTCTTGGTCTTGTTCTTGGTATTGCACTCTCAGTCTTGGTCTTGGTCTTGCAGCAAGAGTCTTCCAAAACTTGCAAATACACACTACCCTATTGCTATTTATTAAACTCGTTCGATTACACCTTAGGACAATGCAACAGATAGATATATTTTGAGCTTATATTTACATAGACATAATAAAGTGCAATCAAATTAATTAAATTCATCATGAATTTACAAAAATTTAAAGGAATATTTACAGATATGAATATTTGCGATTCCTTCTCGTGGAAAGATGTAGATGTTTCCTTAAGCATGTAGCCTTTCTATTTTTAATTTTGGTTTAATTTTTTTTAATTTTGCCACAATTTATCGATAGTAATTCGGGAAGTAGAAATTATTTCGAAAATCTCATCAAATTTGCTTTTAGATTTTAGTGTGTTTGGATTTGATTCTACAATTGTCACTACTACTTAGATTAGAACTATTTGAATCTTCGTCACTCATGTCAAATTGAATACTTATTAATCTAAGAACAATTATTATTATTCTCTAGACTCGAAGCGAAGTATGGGTATAAATGAAATATGAATATGAGATATTTAATTATATATACACACACACCGAAATACAGATAAAGGAAAGTTGAGTATTCTTTGATAAATATGATGATTCTTAGGAAGATTAAAAAACAAAAGTGTCGTCCACTATTCTGTGCCTAAATTTACCTAACTAGAAAATGTAATTTAAGTATGCATTACGTTCTTCTTTTGTTAAATTTAATTTATAATAATTATTAAATTAAACTTATCTAGGTACGGTGCTTGCTGTATTTATGTACCTACTAGCTACATAGACTATGATATAAGTCGATACATAGTAAATGTTGGTACATTTCAATAAAAATGAATAGTAATCTATACATATAATAAGAATGTAAATCCAACGTGTCTGTACTTTTTTGATTTTTGAGAAAAAAATTGTTGCAAGTGTCTAGGAATAAGTAATAGAAACCATTTCGATCATTTTTAGAAATGTGTCTTTCTGTCTGTCTGTTTGAACAGGCATCACTTGTAAAGTAATTGGTATCTAATAAAACACCAGTAAGAAAATAATCAAGCATATTCCGGAGCAACATAATTTTTTTGTTTCATTAAAACCGGTTGACTCTTTCAAATGTTATTGTAATTTTAATGACGACGGGAGTTAAGTACGAGAGAAAAATAGATAAGCAAATGGACTTTAGCCTCATTTAAAAACCAGGGTATTTTATAACATAAATAAAAATTGTCACAGTATTACATTACTAAGACATAAAACGAAAGAAAAATGGTTAATATTTTATTTTCACATAAATAAATATTAATACCCTAAGATGTTCAGTAATTAATTAATATGCATTATTGCTAATAGATGGCGTTAACCGTCATTTTCTAAATCTATTACTACTATAATATACAATCTAAAAATTGTCAAATTACAAATATTACATATTTCTATAAACGGAATAACTTACTTCATACTCTGTATAAGTAAAATATAATTTATATTTTTCGATCGCATAAGGTTCATGATTAAATTTGTAAATTTCTAATTAATTTTGTGTTGAAAATATTACAAGTTATTGAACCTTATCACTTTTTAGGACAATTTTTTATTATAATAAAAAATAAAGAGACTAAAATTGTTCATTGGACATAAATGTAAGAAAAAAACGTTTTTAGAAGCAATAACAGACTACATTTTTGACGACAACAGATGGCGCTAAACTTATAATTTTATTGGTTTACTGTCGTAAGAATATTATTACAAGGAAGGTACAGATAACAATCAGATTATTTCTGTGTTTGTTAGGTTTATTTCGAATTATAATTTTCATAAATTTACCTTAATTCTAATGTCAAAATTACGCTTTGAATTAATAAATAGCTTTTGGTTTATGCATTAGGGCTTATGAAGCGATGATGGCTCAGTTGGTAGTGTGTTCGGACACTACCATCGAAGGACGTAGGTTCGAATCCATGAAACTGAGTCGAGTCACATAAAAATAATAATAAGAATGAGCTATGTGAAGTATATATGAATGAATATTATAAGCCCTCGACTGATTTTTTAAGACTCAGATCTCAAAATGGCAGATTATGTTTTCAATTATTTTTTAATTTCACATTGTAAATTTCATGGTTTAGTAAAAAAAGTTAGTACAAATGAAAAAATAATTTAAAAATACATTTTACATGAAAATTATTATTGTACAACTCATCATTTGTTATTATTCAAAGTTTTGTAATAAATCAGGTATTTTGAAGCGTATGCTGCCAACAGTCTATTGACCTATGCCTCATCAGGTTTACATTCGTTTGTATAGAAGTTAAATCTTTATGGTTTTGGAAAGTCCAAGGGTTAATATTGTTTTTACAGTTGTTAAATTAGAATATTAGTGTTATGTTACTCCTATACCTGCATGTATCGTCACGAAGTTTTGTCCATGTTCGCAATAAATTAAGATGTGGGCACACATTACCATCGTGTGCTTCGAACTATCTGACTGTATGATGATAGATGCAGCACTATAGCTAAAAACCTACGACCATTATTAGTTTTTTGCCTGACATATTACATTACAAATATACAAGTTATACAGATATAAATTCATTAATCACTGTGTTTTGTTTTCCGTTCCACACGGACGAAGTCGCGGGCATAGCTAGTATACATATAATAATATAGTAAGGTATCAGGTGATCTTTGCTGTACGTATAACAATGTATATATACAATTTCGTGATGGTCGGTTAAGTAGTTGAGGCGTGAAAGCGTAACAAACTTATATTCGCAGTTACAATATAGAGATTATTAGAACTACAAGGTTCCTTGTGAGAACAACACAATCTGTATTTGTATCCGTTTTGAACATCTAAAAACTTATTTTATTCTTTGAAACGTCGGCGAAGTTTAAGATAAGTTACGACGGACATCAAACAACATAATCAACGCTGTGATCCACTTGTCAAACCGTCTTTTAATGCAGCTGCGTCTTTGTTACTAAATGATTAAATAAACAATTATAATTGCCGACCGACCGATTACGAATCAAAATATCACGCAACGTAAATTGCTACTATACTGGACCTATTGCATTAGTTATAAACTTTGTTAAATAAACATAATCAACAAAGTACTCTTTGAGTCATAAACACCGTTGTTTGTATAAATTTCTTAGTTAGCATTTTTTGTTGTTAGATGGAAAGAATGGTGATTTTTATACCGATATTAGAGAACGTCTATCAGTATTAGTATTTAAATCAAATACTCAATAATCTCCAAAACCCAGCCTGACTTAACTGCAAGAGTCTTGCAGGCCCAATCTTGTCTTGCTTAAGTCTTGCAAGGGTCGGTATTGGTCTTTCTTGGTCTAGGTATTTCAAAAATGTTGCGGTCTTCGTCTTGGTCGTGCAAAAATGCAAGAACAAGACCAAGACTGCAAGACCAAGACCGATTTTGCGCAACACTAATTAACATTAATGTGTATATAAAGAATTGTTTACACATAATTTATGCCAGGATTGGCCATGGCTATTGTTTTCGGGTAGATCGCGACCGCCACATATCATGCGTAACATTCTCTATTTTAGTATGCTTAGGCATGTTACCTTCAGTAATTAGTGGGTTGGTCGGGTTTCACACGGTGATAAATCCGTCACATTGATTTTCTGTTAAGTTGTTGCGTTTTGAAGGACACTGTATACCCAACTGCTGAGAGTCTCATATGCCGGCACAACGACGACTGCCGATGGGATGTCCTTTCCTCAGTGGTCGCCGTTGTCATTAGATTACACTGTGTTTACTATTAGGTACAGAATCGTCATTTTGTCGTGCTACAATAAAAAAACAAAGATCTTGTATGTATCAAAAAGGCTTGCAAATATTTTTTCCGCCAGCTAAAAAATTATAAGACACAATTTAACATTTTCTAGAAATTTACCAAACTTGTGTATTAAGAATAGATAGTTTTTGTCAAACGTCTACTTCGCTCTGAAGTTACAAGGCACATATTTTATCACAGGTATAGTTAAAAAGAAAATATTTATGAAATAAGGTCCTTTCTATAGGCATATGGAAGATATCTGTTTTATTTATATTAATTTTATTTATATTTTGTTTACTTGGCAACTTCAGAGCGAACTAGAAGTTGTGCTATGTCTATATTAAATGAAGAAGAAAATCGATTTACAGTTAAATTTTTGCCAAACAGAGTGGTGGATACAGCGTTGCACGATCACAATCTGCTGCGGGTGTCGTGCGGCCACAGCGGGCACGTAGCAAGTCGCCGCGTCGCTCTCTTTCGCCGCCAAGTGACCGCGATGCCTGGCGCTACACAGGTGCCGGTTGGATCGGCGCCGACGGCCGATCACTCGCGATCCACCCATTACTATGACATTTTGACGAACAATCACGTCGTTTCCATTACCAAAACAATAATACACAGACTGATCGTTGATATGGAAGTAACCAGCGGGCGTCGACCCCGCACGGAACACTGTCGAGACATGCACATTTTCTTGCCGCGTCTGCTCATCACTACCCACTTTACTACCACTTACTATTTTTACTTCCTCTTTTATTTCCTTTGTTTGTTTTAAATATTTTCCGTTTACCTCAACCTTCTTTACTATAATGATATTGGATTAAAAGTGCGTTGTATCCACTTTTCTTTTATACGAGTAAAAAATATCGATATGGGAATCGAGTTTGTGAGTGCAGCGCACCAAAAATAACCTAAATCTTTCATTTTTACATAATTTATATTATGCATGTTTCGATTCTAAGTACTTTTAAATATGATTAATACATACTAAAATCGTTCTTTTCAATTTCATACTTATATCATTTACGGTTACGAACTTGAATCACGTTAAGCTCTTTAAATGTGAGATAGGAAATTTAATGAAAATATTTCAGTGAGTGATGAACGAGCGAACGACTCATCACGATTACCAACACACGCGTACGCGCCGCGCTTTCAGTCCCGATCTGCTACAGCAACTCCTACCACGAGCCCGAAGAAACGACAACTTCCACAAATACCACATCAGGTTCGTTCATACATTATTCTTTATCTAATATCCTATCAGCCTTGCTCGCATTTTTATATACGTACATAGTCCTAATTGTTTGTAAGTCGTTAACAAGATGTATCAAGTTAACTCTCAAAGAGAAACATGCGCGGCATAATCGAATAAACTAGACTGATATGGGATAGACTACTTCTTCCATTTATCAAAAATGCGAATAATAGTATTTTTTTGGATTTTAACGAGAATCTATAACTATTATTTTGATCCAATTTTAATTCTGTATAGCAATAACCTATATACAAAGTTTACAATATATATAGGTATATTAGTTATATTAAAATATATAATTGTATGTTTAACACATGTAAATTGTTCATAAGTTATAAGCACTCTATTCTAGTAAAAGAGTTATGAGTATAGTAGCCAACGATTTTATTTAAATACTAGCTGTGGCTGTGACTTCGTCCGCGTGGTACTGAATGCAAAAACACAGTGATTAATAAAACAATCTGAATATGTGTCTGTATATTTGTAATCTGACTTTCAATATACGGTGTGGTACTCAACAGTTCGCCGTACTTCAAACACCTGCTTATTGTTATATGATCGACATGCAGTTGCACAAAACTATGAATTTGAAGTAATAAATGAGCTGTTTCTTATTGGCTTTTCAAGGCATATAAATTGCTCTGATAGTATCATTCAGTAGCAAGTCTCATCGAACCAATCACATCGCTAAATATCAATCCTTCTCTAACGCATGAACCAAGAAGTATTCAATAATTCAAAGCATAATTAAGACATCATAAACAAGGTAAATTTATGAAAATTATAACTCGCAATAAACCTAACAAACAAAGAATTAATCTCATTGGTATCTATATTCTTCCTTGCAATATTCTTAGGACAGTAAATCAATAAAACGATAAATTTAGCGCCATCTGTTGTCATAAAAAATATTTTGGTTATTAATTTTATTTCAAAGCACGTGAAAATAAAATAACTCGAATTAGTTATATTTCATTTCTATTCAGTATATAATATATCTGTAATGTATCAATATATACATTTGTGATTATCATACATTTTATATATAAGTATAGTGTATAAATATTACCATACCAAATGTTATCAAAATCAGTTGAATAATTTTTGCGAGATATCGTATATAAACAAACCGAGAGAAGAACAAAAATCTCAAAAACCATGAAAATGCACTCTGCCATAGTTTCTAAAATCCCCAATTATTTTTCTCAAATGTATTTAATAATTCGCATAATTTTAAATTATATATTACTAGCGGCCCGCTCCGGCTTCGCACGGGTATAAAATATATAGCTTATGTCCTTCACTGAAAAAATGATTAAAATCGATGCAGTAGTTTTGATTTATTCATTACTGCCCGTGGCCCGCACGCGTTAAATTTGGAGTATAACAATTCCCCTTTCCCTATACCATGAAGATTTCCTGCTATCTTTGGAATATCTAAATTCATACACTACATTTTTACTTATTTACTTTTAACATTTTTAATGAAACACAGATTAAATATTACCCGAGAATATGCTTCTTAATTTTCTTGCCAATGTTTTATCATAAACCTAGTACTTTACCAGTGATGCCTGTTCAAACAAACAGACAGATAGACATACATTTCTAAAAATGATTGAAATGTATTCCAGTACTTATTTCAAGACACCTGCTACAAATTTTTTCTTAAAAATCAAAAAAGTACAGACACATTAGATTTACATTCTTATTATATGTATAGATGTTTAGATAGATATAGATATAGAAGAGGTAACATGTAAATAACATACATTTTATTCGAACATTATTGTTTCACTAATCAACATCAAAGTTAGCGTATTGTTTTTTCATGAAGATAGTATTTATGCTATCTAATTCTTCACTAGGTATACTAGGTCACTACGTCTACTGGGTGGCGCTGCAGCACATCACTTTCTATGCTGTTCAACTGATCGTCATGGAAATTCGTATATGTAGATATTTGAGCAGTGACAATATTTATACAAATCCATTCGCTGTAACCAAAACGTTTATTACAAAAAATAATTATAAACACGTGCGGAGCGATAGATACAGCTAGCTAGTATCCATTTTACAAAGGATCAGAAAGGCCACGCTGTGACAATAAAATATAGATTATATATTATACACATATATGCCATTAAGTTCATCAAAATTCTTTAGTAAAACATAAAATTTGTTTCAACTTTGGTTTAAGTAACGAATTAGAATGTAATGTACATAATAAAATTTAAAAAAAAAACCTCCAAATACACCTAAATTCCTTTTCAGTTATGTTTATTTGAATCGGGCAAGATTAACATAAATTTTTCTCTGAAAATTCGTGGAATAAAAACGCGAAACGAAGCAAAAAAATATATTAGAGCTTTTTAGGGGATAGTTCATTGTCCAGCAAGAGTATGTATTGATTTCTACAACACGATAATTCGTCGGAATACAATAACATTCCAAATAAAAAAAACCATGATATTTATACGAAAAAACAAAAATCACGAAGAGGCAGTTCTTAATTAATATTAAAAGTTCAAACTTTATTACATTGTTTTTATTTTATTTTAAATAATATTTTCACAGTAAGTAAAGAAAATAAATTACTTGTTTTTTGGTCGGTCCAAATATATGTTACACATTTGTTCAATTTATCTTTATAATATTTTTAATAAGATACCCTTTTTCCGTAGCAGAGCACACAGAGAACGGCGCGAGCACAGGTCTCAGCGGATTTAGAAGAACGTAAGTGGATCGCCCCGCATCACATTGGCGCCACACTCACGTACCGCAGCACACCGCAAGGTCAATAGACGTATAGGGCCACCTAAATACAACACTTGAACATCAATTTTCTAGAACATCTCTTCCACTATCACTGTCCATTATTAACAGATACATTTAAAACGATTTTGTTCGACGAACTAAAAAGTTCGCAACGTCTTGTCTTTGCCGTATCGTGAAGTTGTGGAACACTCTCTCGGCGAGTGTTTTCCCTCTGTCCTACGACATGGGGTCCTTTAAGCGTTACGTGAAGAAATATTTACGCAGGCCCGCATCACAGCGGTGACTGGCAATGGATTAGTTGTCTCTCGGTGTTCGCCGTTGTTTTTAGATTGTACTGTGCTTAACGTCAGGCATAGTGCAGTCACTTTGCCGTGCTACAACAAAAAATATCATTTTCTTGTTTCCCTATTCGTAAAAATAACCATTCTCAGATGCTCCTCTAAAACATTTTCTGACTAAAATACAAAACAAAGTATGTAGTGGACATTGGGAACGTATTTACTTGAAGTCAATGAAATTGTAAGTCTATAAAAAGTATATATCTATGAGTTAGGTTTGAATGTGATTAATTACAATAATTATAATACAAAAGTGATCTTGATACAATCATCAACAACACTGTTTCATTTCTAATAGAATTTTCCTTAGATAAAACTTTAACACTCTTATGAAGCTTTTAGTTGCATTGCTTCACATAGAATACGTAGTACGTAACTGTTTATAATTAGATTATTAAAAATATGTAATTGTAGATCAAATGTTAATCTTATTTTATGTAATAAATGAAGATATTTATGATATATTTACATATAAATAGGGAACTACTTTGTATCTTAGGATGGGAACGACACTACGCCGGTCTTTCGGATTCTGAACTGGCAGCGCGTGGTGGAGGAGGCTGGGCTCCCCGAAGACGACTTTCACCTGATGCTGCCGCAGCTGACTCCGATCTAGAATCCGTAGCTTCCGTGACATCAAGCGCTTTTAGTACGCAATCAGAACGACCACGCCCGACTCGTATGCTCAGGTATATAAGTTAATCATTATGAAGTAACTAGGTTGATCAGCTAAACCAACTATTATACATTCAATTATTCTGAAATCATAATTCCAAGTCGTTGAATTTACAAAAACCGTTTTAATTTTAGTATTGTTTACATAATTTTACAGCCGGAAACATACAAGTCCCGTTCAGAGCACATCTTCTTCGTGCGATAGTGCTACTCCCAATCCTAATCCGTATTTTTGTATTAATCGTATTCATCGTCGCCTGTTACCGCGCGTTTCCATGTCAGCTGGTGTGGAACGTGTCGTTCAACGTCATTTACAATCTCGGTATAACTTGAATGTAGTTTCATCACCGGCGTGGCATCGCGTACGCTCCACTCGCCGTCGCAGATCGCGTCGTCTATCCGCTCGTAGCCGATCCATTGGCTCGTGTCCTAGAGAATACCCTCAACGTCGAACTTATCGACGAAGTCACAGTTATCCTGAATATCCTGTCTACACAAACACTTACAAAATTACGGAAAACCAAAAAGATTACATTATGGAAACCACATTGCCTAGATTTCGGTCAAATATGTTGGTGCCGACTCTTTCTATAAACAATCAGCAAGAGGTTTCCACTGCAAAATCGTGTTACTACTTTTCCCCTGTATTTAGTGTTGAGAAAAATGAAACATATTCAGATCAGAATCTAGTATCAAACAAAATCTCACTTTGTGAATTTGCATGTCCTTCAAAAGATTATTTAGATCTGTTTATGATTCCTGGAAAATCAACTGAAGTACAACGTAAGTTACCTAATATTAAACATTTAGATTCAGGTACTGTGGAATGTTTTACTCTTAGTTCATCAAATAACGAAATACATACTGTTTCTGCAGAAGCAGATAATATTATCAGTCGGCAAAATCATGTTAATTTTGTCGATAAGACATTATCAGATTCTCTATTTTATGATGATTATGACAGTAAAGTCAATGTTGAAATGCAAAATAATAAAAATACTCTTAAAATAGATGAACTAGCTCCTGTTGCTGAATCTAAAAGTAACGCAGTAGGAAGTCTTAAGTTGTCATCTCCGTTACAGAATAATAGGAAAAAATTCTTGTCACTTCAACTTAAATCGAATTATAACAGAAATAACTCCGTGCAAACGGAGTGTAATATGACAAAATGGCAAATTTCTACTGAAAATATTAACAAATTAAATATGGAATGTAAACTTCCAAGAAGATATTCAGATTCATTAGTATTTTCGAAAAGTTCATCACGCTTAACGACACCCGAAAAAATAGTTAATCTTTTTAAAAAAATGTCTATATCGTCTAATAAAAACAATTGCCTACAACCAATTGGTTCGATCAACTCTGTTGAAAAGGAAAGTAAGATTAAAAAGCACGGTAATACAGTCAGTATTGATGAAACGCCTTATTATCAAGATTACCGTTCACCCAACTCCCTATCACCACCAAGCAGCATCGATTTATCATTGAAAAAACCACTACCGTCTATAATTAAGAAAGCTCGTACACGTTCATATTCTTTAGCATCTAATGACCGTATAGATCGTGACTTTAGTATTATTGCTAATTCTTTGTCTGTTGCTCTTTCTCCCTCGCACCTTGACTTGCGCCTCCGCCGTGCTCTCACTCCTGTTGCATCATATCTGCCACTTGACAAAATACATCACACCAATCACGTTTCAACAACAACGATCATTTCTTCGGGGAAATCGACCGACGAACATAAACCGTCATCGTCACGAGACAACTGCAAAGTTCAAAATTCCAAACATAAATCTGTAATGTCTACAAAACGGCGTAAATCAAAAAGTAGCAATGATTATGGCGGACGTGAGAACGGACGTAATAACAACCAGCAACAACCACTTGAGAGAAGAGAATCACGTCGTGGCCAGTTTACACGCAGTCTCAGTAATGCTGACGGACCACCTGATGAAAAAGCAGGTAATATAAAACTTCATAATAACCTTTGTATAGATTTTGCAATATAAAATTGAATAAGATGTACCATTTCCAAAGATGGTAGTCTCAGCGATACGGCATTGGGTGGGACCAGCGAATTGGAAACTACTAACGGTGACCTGCTTTTAAAGGCGGAACCCCGTGATTACTTCGGTCCAGGCATGGGCAAAAAAAGTAATTCCACATCGCAGCTGTCAGCCACAGGTAAAATTTATTCGAAATTTAATCGATGCCTTTTATGGTAAATCTTAGAATCTTTATCTTTTATATATTCAAGATAAAGGATCGGAATAAAAAGGGATACATAAAATATGCTAACAATTCTCTTTATTGAATGTAACTCCTGCGACTTTGTTACCTAACTTATTATATGTCTGTAATTTTTTACTAAAACGTTCTATTCTAAGGATATCAATATCCATGTTTATTTGTACAACTGCAAAATAATTTTCAAAAGAAACCAAACCACTACTTCAAAATAAAAATTTATATGAAAATTTAACAGGACGGAAACGAAGGTTAGGTTTTGGTAAACGCGGCAAAAATTCATTTACGGTGCAGCGCAGCGAGGAAGTTGTTCCCGGGGAAATGAGAGGGGTTGTTGGGGTTTCACGGACTTCCTCAGCTTCAAGTGAAAACGATGAGGACAGGTTTGCAATGTACTTCGACATTGCAACAATAGTGCATCGTATCACCTAGGGCGGTAGATCTCGAGACTACAAAGAAGACAAACACGCAGAGAAAGTCTGCAAATATCGATTGCTTATTAAAGAATAATTAAAGTATGGAGAAATAACAGCCGTTGCATGCTAAACCATTCATAATGAATACTTATCAAATGCACAATAAATCAGGGTGCTTCAAGCTTTTACAGTTTGCTTAATGTTGTATGAATCAACGTACCTAGTCGAAAAGTAATGTATCTTTCTTTGAGTCTTCGACTACAGAAATAAATAATCTTTTATTTTTCCAGTTACCAAGAAACAACACATAAAAAATTATATTACTTTTTGTATTGTTAGGTTAATAAATAGTATTTTACGGATATACAGTTTTCCAGACATTACTTACACTTAAAATCAAACTAAATTACGCAGGTTTCACTATAAATTCACATTGGCTAGCTTTAACAATGATTTTATTCATTTTGTATTTTACGTGACGGACAAAATACACTTATAATATAATAAAATTGATAATATTAATAAGGTGTAAAGTATATATTGAATATACGAGTACATTGTCTTGTTGCGTGCTGGACGAATGGCTCGTTATTACACTATCGGCAGCCCGCGTTTCACGTGTAGAAGGGAGCAGCGGCGGGCGGCGTAAACGCTCCGTGACAACAACACCTACGTTCCAACGATCTCATGAGGTGTGCGCCGTCAGCCTCCTCTCCATATCTAGCTCGGAAGGATCCTCGTAAGTCGCTCGTTGGCCCGTTCCGTTCTGCATCCCAGTTCGTTGGCTACTTTCACTCGATACTTTTATGTGCCCGTCGGTGTTTTGCTCGCGTCTTCTATTATGCCCTTATCTGTCTCTCGTCTTATAAACGCATGAGCCAAATTATATTGGTGTATCTCATTCATTCTGTTTTCTATTCAGCACGCACGAGTCTTCTATTGCATTGATTGACAGCGCACACTCTCGTTCTTATGAATTGTGTTAGCTACATTTATCTAAAAGCGTAATTATTCAAAGGATAACTACAGTTATACCGTCAATGATTCTGTTAGGCGGACGTTCAATGAATGAAGTTTTCTTAATATTTGGAAGATAAATGTTGCTTATAACTGCGATGTCTGCACATATTTTATGATAACTCTTATGTTATTTTTTTTTCTAACTTATATTACACATACATCTGTCTCCATAATAAGAAAACACAATGCATGTACCCAGTCCTAAAATTATTTCACATATTTATTTTTTTATTTTAATACTAGCAATTATTTATTGAAATCACAAGTAAATAAAATAATTTAATATATATTATAAGTGATGACGACTCAAGAGTAATGCTATCGAATACCGTATCGCGTTTTACTAAAGGATACGTATTGGTATCTTACAAGGAACCTTAGCTCTGGATGGAGGGAAATATTTGATAGATGGGTTGGCATGGGCATGGTTGCAGGGAATTGTTTTTTGCGTGTAGCTAGCGCTAAATAAGTATTTATTGGTGTAGCTTAAGACACTACCTACTACAACATCTAAGAAACAGTCTTCTTCCTAGCTTTAGCGTGTTGCAACATTCGGCTGCCTCTTCAGTCAATATCAGGTGGGAATATGATCAAATGATAAAGAAAAATGCCTTGATTTGTGAATTTGTACACAGCTTTACAAGTCAATAACAAGATGGTCTTTCTCTTACAATACTATAGTAAATAAACGGTTGAAATAGATAAGCTTGTTTTAGTTTTTATTTATATAGTTACTAACATCAAAACTTACATTTTTAACTAGAAGCAGATCATTCTCTAGCGTTAGTAGCAACTGTTCAAAATTAATTAATCATTTTCTATAGTGCATAGTACCTTGAATCCAGTTATAAAACTTTTTAATAATCGATGCATCCGAGAATCTACCGCCCTCTTTCACTATTGTATCAATGTCGTAACTGTGTATGATTTAATTATGTTTATATAAACGGTTCTAATAATTAAGGTGGCATGATTAAATTTTGTTGGTTCTAACTACACACAATACGATATTTACACCTTTTGTATGTATATTTATATTCAATATTTGCCTCTATGATAACTAATTACCAAATTTTGTAATCCTTTACTCCTTTGAAATTTAACTATTCCTGTTTTAATATCGTAATTCAATTGTTATGGTAATTATCTTTCTCCTTCTTTATCAGAGATATAAAGTTTTACATAGTGAGTTTTTTTTAGCCCTATGGTAAATAACGATGTTGTGTTAACATATTTAATTAGATGATGATTTTAATTATCTAAGTCATTACAATCCAAAACAACTAAACTCCCGATAATAAAACAATAATTTGTGTTTTAATCTGAACTTGAATGCTGATCTCAATATTTTGTGTCCCCGAATATCATATTCGTTATAAACAAACGGATAAGCAGAACATAATAAAAATCTAACGTATAAGAGAAGATGTATACATATTGAAGTGTCTGATTTGTCCTAAAAATACGTATTATGTAGTCTGTAACGGAATCGTAATCAGTACGAAATATAAGAGTTCAAATGTTTTCCAAGAATAAGTTCTCATACTGTAGGTACACGTATTTTTAACATGGGTTCAAAAAATATTTGACGTAATTGTATGTCCATAATAGTAAATCAGGTAACCACCGAGATGTGAGGATCCAACAATAATTATTGTATTTACGTTGTATTAAAAACAATATATTACCAAAGCCAAACCTAGTGATTTATATAATATAAATAGCTGATCCCGGAAATGATTAAGGCATAGTTTATGATTATGTGTGGCACAGAATATATGCATAATTTTTATTACTAATTCGGCATAATTATTGTACAATAATACCTGATGGGAAGTATGATACAGTTCAAAAATAACGACTGTTAAATACGAGCGGGAGTACCTACCGACCTCTCCACGCCTCGTTTGAAGGACCCGATATCGTAAGAGGAAGGGAACACACTGGCCGGGAGGCGATTACATCATATATCTTCACAGTACGACAGTACAGGCATTTTAATGCTTCAAATCCACAATTCAACAATTTATTTATTGTATAACTTTATTAATTTTGTTATTGCATATACGATTTGTTAGATGGTCGCCTGGGATGCGAGGTTCCGGATCTTCAGATGGAGGTGGTCTATCAGACTTCATCGACGGTTTAGGCCCCGGACAACTTGTAGGTAGGCAGCTACTAGGAGCGCCTACCTTAGGAGATGTTCAACTGTCTATGTGCTACCAAAAGGGATTCCTTGAGGTCATTACTATAAGTAACATTAATAACAAAAAATAATAATTGACATATTCTGTTATCTTTGTTCCAACACTTTTCATATGAAACTGACCAGATATACTGGAATTAAAGGAACAAAGGTTTAACGTTTTAAAGTACAATCAGTTTTGTTACGTATTATTGAAGTGAAACTTTTAACGGGAGAGTTTTGAAATGCTGACCTTTTTATGTGACGAAAGACGGGCAGTGTTGAAAACACCAGTTCCCATTCGATCACCGAAGTTAAGCAACTTCCGCCGCGTCCAGTACTTGAATGGATAACCGCCTGGGAACGCCGCGTGACGTTGACTTTATTTTGTTGTAATTTTTATAAAGAAGTTTCCACTTTTTTCGTGTGGTCACATATATATAGTACCATAAAAAACTTTTTTTGATACTGTATATGGGAAGTTAACAGGAACGGTGTTGTTATGAATTTTATTCTACACACAACGTCCATGATATTGTATAAATCTAATTTTACTACATTTTTGGGCAATAATATAATATTAACGGTTACTTACATAATAGTAATTTTTTACATAAAATAAATAGGAAATCTCGTTGATAACAACCTTAAAAGATCACATAGACTATACTTATAATTCTTGTATTTAATATTGCAGATCGAAGTAATTCGTGCACGAGGTTTGCAAGCCCGAACAGGAAGCCGCACCCTACCGGCTCCCTATGTAAAAGTTTATCTAGTCAACGGTAAACGCTGTATCGCAAAAGCCAAGACGACTACAGCGCGACGTACACTCGATCCTTTGTACCAACAAACTCTTACTTTTAGAGAAAATTTCAAAGGATGTGTCTTACAAGTAAGTGCTTTTATACATTATGACTTATAAATAGCCAGTTATTTCTTACCTCACAATAATTAGGATATCGTCAGTGCCTTCCCAAAGTAAGTTCTAGGGTGGAGCGAAATCCCATTCTATCGGACACCAATTTTTCCCTAATATATACAAAGTTTCACGTGCAAGAATATGAAATTGAATTCGACTCCCGCGTCTTATTATATAAGAGCATTCAGACACTAGCAATTCGCTGCGCATTAAAATATACAATAAGGAGGAAATATATACATACAGTGGTGGTCGTATAATTAGAAACACTATCAACGGTCCTTGACATTATGTAAGATACTTCACCGCAATCGTTTTTATTTTGAAATTAAACAATAAATAGGACAACAATATGTTCAACGATTTATCACTTATTAGAAAAACAATATAAATCCCACTACACAAGTGCAGTTTCAATATTACATTACGGACAAACTAAAAAATCAGTTTTAAGATATGAACAATAATAGTTAACTAATTAGAAACAACAACAAAAAAGTATAAAAGCAATATTTTTGTAAGTATTAGTAATTAGTATTGTTATTTACGAAATAGCTACTATCCACAGCCCACCAATAGTTATAATTAATATTTAATGACGTATCCCTTATTTTCAATAACAGCGCTGCAATGACGTGGCATTGATTCAATCAATTTCATACATGTTTCTAGGGGCATTGAATTCCATGCTTTAACAAATGCTTTATATAGTTTGTTTTGACTGGTGTTACGTTTATTTGAGACTTTCTTTTTAACAATATACCAGAGATTGTTATGCTGAAAAATCCAGGTTACAGGCAAATGATCGTACAAGCAGAGAATCATTTTTTTTGTATTGCCATTGGTCCATTGTACCTTCGATCTTCCGAACAGGTTCAATTCCACATCCGGAAAAACACCCCTAAACTTTAATGTTACCGCCACCGTACATGACTATACTCCTTGTGTATTTATAATTAAAAGTATTGTTTACAGGGCGTCTAACATAGCGCTTTCATCCAACTTAAAACGCAAAATAACACTTTTTTTCAGTCTCGTACCGTCGTCCAATTATCATATTTTTTAGCGAATAATGATCGCTTCTCTCGGTGTTGCTTGGTAAGAAGCGGTATCTTTCGGGGGATTCTTCCAAACAATTTAGCTTCCACTAATCTTTGGCGTATCAGTCTTGACAATATGTTTCTCGGCTCATCAGGCGAAAAAACTTCATTTTTAATTTGATTGGAGCCTTTAATCGGGTCCTTTTTAGCAACACGAACAATAAGCATATCTTCACTGGGAGAGGTTTTTCTTGGCCGAGCTTTCCTAAGAACATTTTCAACAGTTCCATGTGTTTTATGATCAATTGCACTTAAAACTTTTTTAACAGAACAATTTAAATACTCAGCTATTCTTCTGTACGCCCACTTATGATCTATATGTAAATTAACAATTATTTGCATAGTTGACGCGTCCAACTTTTATTTTTGCCCATTTTTAACAAAATAAAATTCAGATAAAATTTTGAATTGCCCCCATAATAATAGAAAAAGCAAAGAAAAAATGATATTCTTTAATTTAAAAAAAAACACGGGCTATGAATGCTTTTTTAAAATGTTTCTAATTAGGCTTCCAAGCGGCCAGTAAGAGATAATAAACTCTTACATATGTAAAATTCATTTTGTAATTAAAAGTAAGATATGTTTTATATTTTATGCATTTGATGAGTTTTTTATTTGAGTGATTATCTTATTGCATGATTATTAATTATTGAATGTGTATATTTTTTACGAACATTTGTACGTTGAAGTTATAATTTCTTTATTCATAAGAAGAGTTTCTAATTACATGACCACCACTATATATATATATATACAATTTTGTTTAACACAATGGCTTAACGCAGGGCGGCGTGCCTAGAGCAACCGTTCCATTCGCGTTATTATATGTTTATGATTATATTATACGTTTGAGAATCGGAAACTCAATAAATACATCTAATACCTACTTACGCAAACTCTCAAAACTTACAATTTTGATTTGAAATGGATATTTTCAAACTAAACTACTATACACACTACCGTTGGCAGATCCAGAAATAACACCATAAAAAAAAAACAAAACATTTGATTTTTACAATTATTATAGTTTGTCGTTGTATAACCGTTAGTTCACATTTTTGAAAGTTGAATAGAAATTGGTCTAAGAAATGAATAAAACATTTAGTGAATTAAAATAATGAAGTTTTTGATTCATACTCGTCGTCGTCAGGTGACGGTGTGGGGCGATTACGGTCGAATCGAGGGTAAGAAAGTGTTTATGGGCGTCGCGCAGATAATGCTCGACGATCTTAACCTCTCCAACATCGTTATTGGATGGTACAAACTTTTCGGAACTACTTCTTTGGTGAGTTACAATCATTCTAACCAATATAATAAAGATTATAGTATAGTAGATTTGTTTGTTTGTCACTCTTTCACACCTTAATTACTCAACCAACCAATTTTGCATACGCATTACTAGGGCTATAAAAAGGGTATTGTGACTTTCAAAAATAATATTGCCGTGGGATAGAACAAATGTTCATTAAGGCAAGCGATGTCGCAAGCAAACGGTAGTTTCCCATAAGGTACTAATAGACAAATATTTCAAACGTACGAAGTACGTATATAATTTACGTTACTTTTTTTCAGTAACCGAAGAATGCCTTCAATACGCCGGAGATACGAAAACTACGAGGAAATAAAAATTGTCCAAATAAATTTTAGTGATACTGCTTTAATAATACATAATAAAACGCGAAATAACTTTAATAACATAGAAAACTTTCTATAAATGAAAGTTTAAGTGATTTATATTTTTATTTCGAAATATGCCTACCGGAGTTTTGATTAGATAGCATTTTATAGCAATGAAACAAATGTATATTGTACTCTATAATATAAAATTAAGTATTAAAACGAGAACAATTTCTGTATATTTATATTTGTCGTACAATATTTCTTTTCTTCCCCTTATAACTATTTATTCAGAGCAAAAATAAAACTGCGTCACGATGAACAATGAGAACAACTATAAATTTGATAAGTTTATTTAATTGTATGTAATATTCATCCATTATAAACATCCATGTCATATATTCAGTCATTTGTCAACATCTCACACGGGGGACGTTGAACAGGCACATTAAGGAACATTTCAACAAATATGCGAAAAGTTTAATAAAATATGTATTACTGAGATTTCATTTAGCAAAGCTAAATAATATATTTTTGTGTACTTTTAGTAAAACAAATTACTCTTAATCATTTTTATTCTGTACATAAATACAGACGCCTATGTACTACTAGTAATTCTTAGTGCAATATTTGTTTCGATTGCTTCGTGGGTGATGCTCCAGATAGCCTACCCTCGCCTGCGCGTTTCACTCCGGTTGATTTTATATCTGAAAAAGTATAAAAAACATATCAACATTACATAACATATATATATATATATATATAAATAAATCATGATTTCCGTTTAACATCAAATGATCAACGAAAACCAAGAGAAGCCCAAATAAAATACTAGTTGTCAATCAAGGCATGCCATCTCGATATTCTTGCATCACAATAATAAAAGTAGATAGACAACAAAAACTAAAGATACAGTATCATTGTATTACAGTTCACATTTGTTCAAGAAAAAAAAACAGGATCAGAAGTGGTTCACAAAATTGTATAGGAGCCAAAGGGCATACACTGATATCTCTCAAATTAAGTGTAAAAATACTATATATTAAATTAATTATATTATCAAATGTTAACCCGAATAATGAATTGTCAGATTTCAATACGATACAAAATGTAAAACTGTCTAATTACTTTCTAACATTTAATATTTTTAAAATGTTTAAAATAACACAGTAAGGAAAATTATATAACTACAGATGTAGAGAGAGTAGGTTATATTACATATAAATCTCTAATAAAAACAGGAGTTTGTTTGGTTGTTTCTTCGTTTTCCTGCCTTAAATACTGAACCGATCATCATGAAATTTGAATACACGTTGTCAGGTGTACAGAAAAGGACATAGGGTACATTTTAACCAGAAAAAAGTACTGTTTCCGAAGAATCAGTCAAATGTACGGTAACGCGAAAGAAGCCTTGAGCATAAGTTAGTTTATAATAAATATACAGACAGTTCTTGAATTACGTCAAACAACATTTAGACATAACTCTTCAAATGTCTTTCTTAATTATTTATGGCAAATACAAAACTGGCCACATTTCTTGTTTTAGAACAAGTCGACCGAATTTGAATTAACACTTTATACAAACCTAAGGATTAATTTATTTCTTTCGTTATCATAAAATCACATAGTTAAAAACTTAAAAATAATAAATCGATAAGTATCAAAAATAATTTGACAGGTAATTATATTATTTACTTTAACGAATAAGGTATATTGTTCATGTAATAAATAGTTTTAAAGACCTTGTAGAAGGTTTTGTATAGACTCACGTCGCTTATCACGAGAAAATTCCGCAATTATGAATACAGCCTGTATATGAAACAAGAATCTATTTATTCTAATGACAGTAGATTCGTACAAAAGTTTTACTCTCTTCTTCTACATATAACAAGTATTTCCAAAAATATTTTCTTAACGCATCTCTTCATCTATCAGAAATCTGTGTAAAATTTAATTTTACTATAGTTAAAGATACTAGAAATTAGTCCAAATCTTTCCTTTACAATACGACCATATAATGAAATAAAATGGCAATTCAACGTCAGTCTGTTAATATTTATGAAGATCTTATTATCTTCTGTCTCACTCACTTTTTAAATGGAAATTGGGTAACGCAAAAATTTTTTTCGCACAATTTTTGCAAACATTTTCTTTCATGAAAACCTTACCCTGACAATTAAAAAAACAACAAGAGAGAATTAGCCGAATAAGTGCAGCCGTTCTGAAGAGATGCGCTTACATACATTCGGCAATTGTTTTTTTATATATAGATATGCAACACGATAGGGAATGTTTTTCTTGTCAGGCTGCTGCTTTATCCATTTTTTTTATCCTCAAAACAACATTGCAATAGTTGAGCCGGCGAAACTGTAAACAAATTTTTGTCTTGGTTTCTTTGCTGACTCTACTTTAGAAATAAAATTATTATTCATATATTTAATTCTTAATAAATATAAAACTCACAAACGGTCTTCGACTCAATAATATATGGACAAAAAATCCCAAATAGACCTTTTACTCCATCAATGAATACATACTAACAAGAATCATTGATTTCTATATATAATTATAATTGAATGTATGAACACTCAACTAATCTATTTATTGGTATACCTTTACATATATATATTGCAATTTAAAGATGCAAGTGAAAAAGAACCTTATTATATTATTCCAAAATATTTATAATAATAATAAGAGGCTAAGAGTCTCACTATTGGGTCAAAATCCTCTTTCCGAAGATAGATATAATCACGGTAGCCCACAATGTATTGACGATTACGAATAAATATGAAAATGTTATGGTTTCCCACATCCTACTACAACATTTCTCAGATTCAGGTTTCCTCACGATGTTCACCGTCAGCCGATAGTGTTACCAATTAAAATTAATAAATGTACGTAAATTCAGAGAACCCGCTGACATCGAATTGATAATCTACTCAAAAATCAAAATCTATATAAATAAAATGATGGGGGTCTGCCGTTGTTCGCACATTACGCAAAAACTATTGAATGGATTTCGTTTCTTTTTTGTTTTGTTTTACTTCCTAACCCTTATTTAAAAAAAATAACGCTTCATCTTCATTAAATACAAAGTTTTAAGAAACTACGATTTTTCTACAATTTATGCGTCTAGTGATATGTGAAGTGGGGCAAGGGGTGCGGTGCGCACGCGCAACAAACGATAAGTAAACGGATAAAATTATGCACAAATAATTTTTTATTTTGTTTTTTCCTCTGTTAGTAATACGCAGATTTATGGTTTACTAGCTAACTGAGACCCATGACTTCGTCTCGTCGTTTGTTATCTTAACAATATATTTTATGCACAAAGGAAAAAACATAACTTGCACCACTTGCCCCACTTCTCCATGGCAAAAAAAACACATATCCGCTGAAACAGCGTAGTACTTATAAAAAATATGATTTGTTCAAACTTTAATACTTGTATATTAAATGAAGGTATTGTTATATTTTTTATAAGGAACTAGTTGTCTATGACGTAAAATTAAAAAAGAAATTATCAAAACCTATGCATTATTTTACCGTGATGCGCGCACAATGGCAGAACTCTATATTTTTTTTATATATACGTAAATAAAATTGTTTGTGAAATTTAAGTTATAGTATATTAACCACGTATACAAAAATGTAACTACATCGAGTTAATATAATATCCTAACATAATATAATACCTAATATAATATACTAGCTAATACTGCAAATGCGAATAGGAGTTTGTTTGTTAAGCTTTCACTCCTTAACTACACAACTGATTGTCATTAAATTTTGCGTACAAGTTTTCAGGGGTACAAAAAAAGACATAAGATACCTATCATCACGATAAAAATGTACTGTTCCTGCCGATTTTGAGCAGCAAGTCTACATTAACGCGAGCTCAAGCCAGTATAATATAACCAGCACAACTATAATGTGCCGCTACATCTAGTTGGAATAGCAAAAACCACATTAACACAGGCTGGGGTATCGTTTAGGCAGTGTATTTTTTAAACTGGCTGGAGGTAGATACCCTGCAAAATGGATGCCAAATCTATTCGTCTGTAATCGTGATGAAGACTCACTAGTTTTGTTGTTTTCATCGCTGCCGTTTCAAACAGACTTGCAAATAATGCACATCACAAAATATCCAAATAAGGTTTCGAGGGAGCACCGACTGTCTTGGTGGCGCTGGTATTTATTAACCGGTCATGTCCGAATTTTAACATATCTATTTCAAAAAAAAAATTCTAACTTCCAACCAATTTATGCTTGAATACTAGTTGATAAAATAAAAAAAGGGAAAATGCGAATTCTCACCTTGTAACCACCTGACCTGTGTGGCAGGTCCGTAGCCTTTCTCGTTACGAGCTGCTATGCGGAATATGATGGCCGGTTTCGTGGAGGAGTCGACGTGTGCTGCGCTCAGTGAAGACTGCGGCACGACACATGTATTGGCTTTCCCACAATATACACGTACAAATGCCAATTGGGATTTCGACGCCTCCTGTAAAAGATATAACTTTTACTTTTTAATCGACTTCAAAGAGGAGGTTTTCAATCCAGTTGTATTTTCTTTTTTACCTCAGAACTTCGTTATAATAAATCGATTTGGTTTTTTTTTTTATAGATATTTTCAAGCTATTCCCAATTCAATTTCGTTAACATCTACATCACAATCTACACTTTATAGGTTAGTGTTTGACCACAACCTCTTCTGGTGTTAAATGATGATGTGGTCTAAGATGGTAGTCACGTTAAACCTAGAGGGAGACTGGCTCTCAAGTGCAGCGTTTTCCTTCACTAAAATTGTAGTTGCTAAGATATGACCCTACATCCTTCGACGCTGTGTCCGAACACACTCCCAACTGAGCCATCATCGCTTCAAATCTTGGATTTAGAAAATACACCACGAGATTCTTCAATATCGAATAGCAAACGTATAGCGATAATGATATCGTTGAGACTATGACAATCCAAAAATAGGTAGCTATTAACTATAGTCAAAGACGTACTGCTGCATTTTTAGGGTAGATTTTTTTAAAGTCGGTTTTATATTTTGTTAAGATTTTCTAGTGTATATAACTATTATCATAAAAATCACATTTACTCATTTGATTATTTATAAAATACTTACAGTATACTAACTAATCACCTACTAACTAAACTAAACCTACTAATTAACCGATCATCATAAAATTTTACATACACAATGTCAGGGGTACAGAAAAGGATATAGGGTACATATAAAGCAATGAGTTAATGAATGAGATAGAACACCAAAAGGAGATCTTCAAAAATAATAACAGAATTGACAAATTGATGTTAACTTGTTCAATTCCCATTTTATTTCATGACATGGTTGTACTGTAAAGGGAAGATATAGTCTCACTTTTTTTTTGTTAATATACTCGTGCGAAGCCAGGGTAGACAGCCAGTGGAATATATAAAAGTAGCCAAGTTACCTTCGGCTGTGTGTTGGATCGAACAGCGAGGTAGACTGAATACTCGAAGATCCCCTCCGCGGCGACCTGCGGCGGCTCCCACGAGAGGTGAGCGCCTTCCACCGACTTCGATATCTTAATAGCCGACGGCGCACCAGGGAAACCTGGCAAACATGTCTTGAATGCAGATTCCTGGAATTCAATACAACATAACATAACATAACATAACAGAACAGAATATAACATAACATAACAGAACAGACCATAACATAACTTAATATAATATTATGTCATACATAACTCATGGTCTAGTGGTTTGACTGGTGAAATTTCAATCTGATGTCCGCAGATTTGAACCCCGCCACGTACCAACGAATTTTTCGGAATTCGCATACATTTACTAATTTAATTTGGTAACACTATAAGCTGACTGTGAAGGAAAACATCGTGAGGAAACCTGAACCTGACAAATGTTCTTGTACAATTTCTCAATGTTTTAAATCACCAATATGTTGTGGACTGGTGTGGTGATTATGTCCATACCTTCCACCGGGAAGACGTCTATGGCCCTGCAGTGGGTCTCTTACAGGCTGGTGATGATGATGACAATATAATGTAATATATTATATAAGATGGCACTATACAACATAAGGTATCTTCTATCTAGAAAACATATACTATTGTACTGTATTGTAATGTAAAATATATAGAAGAATTGTTTGATTCAAGTTATAAGATATTCATGAATCATTCATTCGCTACTCATCTCTTACAATTAGAATTTGAACTATCACATAACATTTTACAATGATTTCCTTATAAACATATTTTGGGGTCCCTGTTATGGTGCTAAATTAGGTAAACTAGTGGCTGAAATTGGACCATAATTGATTAATTTGTCCATTTCAATATTAAGGACAAAAACGATCAATTTACATTTTTTTATTGCTACTGAACACTAGAGTTCGTCAATATCTACTAAACAAAAATTAAAAGAAATCAGTTGAGAAACAAAGGAAGTAGATCTTCTTAACTGTTTTATCTCTGGCTATTTATATATAGATGAAGATAGTAAGTTTGCACCTCACTAAATTCTCCTTTTCCGCAGGAATTAATAGCTGCTATCCTGAATTTGTACGCAGTTCCATGTTCGAGAGGCGTCGTCGACAACCCGCTCAGATCCGGGAGATTGTCCAACGACAAGTTTGATAAATCCACATTTGGATCTGATATGTAATTTTGAACCTGAAAACAAAACGAGAATATATAGAAAAATACATATTATATATTGTAAAAATATATTTTTAAATTATCATTTCTATGATTTTTTTTTTACTAAATTATGAAATTTGAAACAAAATACAATCCATTTTGACTTCTGGGTATTAAAAAATCAAATCAGGGGTTAACAGGGATAACTTAAAACCGAATACGATGACCGTAAGTTTCAATTAGTATTGAAAAATTACAGTAAAAAAAATTATAACCACCAAATTAATCTGAATAAAATAAATACAGTTATTATGAAACTACAAAACGATTACATGAGAACGAAGATGCACTCGAAACTAACTAGGTAGCTAGAAATAAATCTTGATGCAAGTATGTATGTACATTGCAAAAAAAAAATAAACAGTTTCCGATTTAATGTAAATGTAAAAGTATATTTGTGTAAATATTTTGTCCGTAAATAATGCAGACAAGGTTTTTAAACGAATTTTGCATAAAAATCAATTCCGTTGTCTACATAGCATACTTTTATAATTGGTCAGAGCAGGTAGGCAACAAACAATAAGTGAAACTTACTGTAAACGTAGTTCCCTTTACAATGCCAACGGTGTACCAAGCATCTTCATCATGCTGTTTAGGTTCCTCTGATTCTGCCTAAAAAAACAAATTATTAATGCAACAAGTTAACAATAGACAGGGAATTAGAGTATTTTTTTACTACCCAGCCTTAATATAACCATCATTTTCTGGTAAGATCATACTTCTATATTTTTTGCCTATGAGAACAATCAATTTATGCATTCTGTCCTCACTTTCATGTTGCAAATAGTATTTCAATTGATTTCGCGAAGCGGGCTCCAATAATTTTAATATTTATTTATTGAATCCTTACTTTTCTTTTCACATATGTATTGTGCTCTCCCGTTCACATCTATAAATAAATGACACTGAACAGAAATCATTCATAACATTATTAGTTGTTGTAATAATAACTATCCGTTGCCCTGTGGGCCTGTACATAAATGTCTTCCCGTTATAATCGAAAGACCCAATGTTATAGGTAGGAAGGAACATACTAAAATATTCCACAGCTACAGAGTGTGGTACAGCGTGTGTAATGTTTCGTCTATGAGGCAGACTTGACATGATGATGAATTACACTTGACATTACTTGACTTGACATGATGATGACAGACATGATGATGAATTATATAACAATCTATCATCTCTGAGCGTTGCTGTGTGAACATGCACATAAATGTCTTTACATTATATTCGAAAGACTCGGTGTTGTTGGTAGGCGGGAAACACACTAGAATGTTCCACCGCAACAGAGTATAGTAAAATGTGTGTAATTTTCGTTGCTCTATACATATAGAACCTGTGATATGTGTTCCCTCCTACCTACAACACCGGGTCTTTCGAATATAATAGCAAGCCATTCATGTGCAGGCCCACACGGCAATGGTCACTGACGATGGATTGTTGCATAATACATCATCATGATCAGTACAATGCATATGTTCTATGAAACAGACCTGTTCGTGGTGATGTAGTGCGGCGCTGGCAAGTGTAGCGAGCGCGTGCGCCGCGTCGGTCGGCGGTAGCGGTGGCGCGCCGTTAGTACCGGCCACCGCGACCGCCACGGAACTACTCACTGCGCCCTCGCCTTCTGCCGCGTTAGCACTACCAGCCGACGGTGTTTCCGTTACACTCTTATCGCTCGTCTCTGCTGCGACCGACGATGACACACCACCCGCACCAGTCTCCTCACCTAAAATAAACTCTTTACATATGATTACACTTCTAATTGAAGTGAAGTAATTGCTCGAATTTCTACACTCACACGAATACATACTTGTAAACAATAGAAAGAGACAAAGAGTGAGAAAAAATAGCATGGAGTGGGCATAACGGTTTTTCCTCACGTGACAATTTCTGCCAGACAACTACTTAACACGGCTTCCTGTCTGGTAGAAATCATCATCTAAATAAAAATTTTATGTCCAGAATCATGCTACGGTTCCATTGTGTTGTTTTCCTCCACCGCAAGCTCTGGCTGGTTTAAGGCATTCGAACTAACATCAATCACACGCTCATCGCTTTAAATGGAATTATCTATGGATACATTTAAAATTTATTGTTTTTTTCAATTATCGAAACATAGATTAGTCCAGCTTTACCAGATTTGATTTTATATGACATATATTCTGTGTTTATCTGTGAATTCTGACTTTATCACAATCGAGATTGCAGTGCAATCTTTTTAATGAAACAGAATAATCAAAGAAAAGAATAATTACTTTGTAATAAAGTAGGCGAAAGTAATGCTGATCCGTTAGCAGTCATCGTAAGTAGAGGCATAGATTCACTGACCGTTGGCATAGTATCGGCGGCACCTTCCATTTCTGAGGTATCCGCGTCGCTGAACCTGGTCGACAGGAATTTTAAATATCTATTGAAATTTAATATTCTGCCCTTGGATAATCATAAATCAAAGAATTACTAACTCATTTGCAGTCTCCTGTTGTGGTGTAAGAGAAAACGAGTGTAAAACCGCCGGGCCGTTGGCTGTAGACGATATAAGGGGGGCCTCAGTTTGACCACTGCTAGAAATATCTCCGCCTCCTTCTGCAGTACTGGAACTAAATTTTTTATTGTTGTAAAAAAAAACCTGACCTATAGAAATAACTATATCATCATTTCTTAACCTCATGTGGTCAGTTAAACCAATTTGTTTAAACCAATTTAAGTTAATTTGTAAAATGGAAACAATCTTTTTCAAAACTTTCATTGCCCACAAGACTTAACGAAACGTTATGTTTAGTCTATGTGTGGAATCGCTTTCATAGCTATTATTTATATATACTATAAATGTGAATGTTATGTCTATCTTTCAATCACGCTTTAGCAGCTGGAAGAGTAATAGTGATATTTGGCATAGAAAGTGAACGTTTTTATACAATTATCATAAATTTCTACTAAATTTAATTTTAAGCCAATAAAGAGAACGGACAATAGGTAGTGTAAAGGTATGAAGATAAATAATAAATAAAGTAATATTTTTAACAATGGCAAAATACTTTCGTTCGAGAGGGAATTGAACTGTTATTAAAATTGATACATACCTTATGCCTGTACTGGGCACTTCTTGTGCGGCGCTGCTTATATCGTTGACATCGTCACTACTGGCAACTCCTTCACCACCTCCCATATCTTCGTCCATTGTACTTGATTCATCTGAGTAAGTCATAGAACATTTTAAGTATTATCGGCATAGGCCATTACCTATGGTCATACAAATCATAACATTAGATTTTTTTACATTCGCTTTATGTTTAATCTTACATTTTGGGTTGCACCGAAATAAACAAAACGTATTTATTATCTTGTTTAATAATTTGATATATAATGGTCAATATGTACAATAGTTATACAATCATAAGATATTTTATCTAAATAGTTATTAGTTAAGGATTCAATTATATGAGTATATATACAGAATTATATATTTAGAATTCCTTCCCATTATTTTTATTACTGCTATTCCATAGCACTGGCTTATATAAATCACTACGAATGAAAGTTATGTTTCCCTTGATAAAGTTACTTTAATAAAAATCAGGAATTTTAGATTTATCATATCTACTTATCATAGACGAATTAAATAATGGCTATACAGAAGGAAAACAGCTTTTTACAATTTTTTTTATCATATTTTCTATTTTTACACTTCCAATTATACCTATGATCAGACACTACATTTACAAGTTCAAGCATGACAATTATTAAATTTTATTTTGATATTTTTCTATAATTTTTCCAAAAAAATACGCAATATGTATCCCGCACAGTGTTACGTTAGACTTTACATACAATGATCGAACAGAAAGTACATCCTGACTCAACAGAATCATTTGTGGAATACATCAATCACTGATTGTCCTATGTGGGATTCCAACACACAACACTCAACGAGGCGATCGCTTTCTTCACTGCACCATCCATACAATCAAATATAAAAAACTCACCATCCTGGATCATTGGTGCTCCATCGCCCTCGCCAACACCGCTATCGGTAGGTAAGGCCGAACTAATAGATTGATCCGGAGACTCTTCAGCGGCTTCGCCATCATCTCCTTCATCCAAACTTTGTTCCTTCATTAAAGGGTCCAGCTGGCTTTCCGTATCCTGGGGAGAATTATCTTCTGTGGCTGCCTGTTTTATAGCGTTACAATTACATAAACCTTACATATTAATTACATATTGTCATGTTTTATCATGATGGTTTTATTAAGCATCCATCAAACGGTAAACAGAAACTATTAGTGCCATGTCGAATATCGCAATATTACTTACTGTACTATTTTCCTCTTGTATCTAACTACTTTGAAATGAGCAAAACTTATATAGAACTGAAGCTATTATTTTAATGAGTTTCAATAATATTAAAAATAATATTTTTAATTCAGCAATTTATTGGATAACTATTGACATAAAGTAACATCGTGGCGTAAGTGTTACAAACCAAGATCTATACAAACACTCGGTATGTAAAAGGCTCATGATTTTCGAGTGCGTCTTTGCGTAGATATATTTTATATATTAATATTAGAATCTATTACCACACATTAAAAAAAACTGTGTGAACTTATGATCACATGAAAAAAGTGAAAACATCTTTATATAATGTACAACAAAAAGCCAACGTCATGCGTTGTTCTCAAGCGGTTACCCGTCCAAGTACTGATTGCGCCTGACGTTGCTTAACTTCGGTGATCGAACTTGAATCTGTGTTTTTAACATTCTACCCGACAAAGTATTTCCTGCCACCATTTTTCGTCACACAAAAAGGTTGCCGATCAGATTTTCAAAACGTTCCCATAAGAAGTTTAACTATACAAAAAGTTGCATGACGAAAGTTATGAAGCTTTTTGACTTTTATGTCATATCAATGTGTTTAAGATTTATTCATAATAGTGTTGTACATAATACGTCGATATCGCTTGGACACTTGTGACACTACATAAGTACATTGCACGCTAACAGAGCAGAAATAGATAGCTAATATACGACATGTCATATACTTAGATCGCGTATTTAAACAAACAAGTTGATAATATTAATTATTTTAAATTGAATACTTTATAATATAAATTATTTTTTTTGATAAGAAGGTTTTCATTTATATTTCCTCTACTAAATGTTAAAACGGTTAAATACTAATAGTCTTTTAAAAAGGTAAGACAAATGGGAAGGGGTGTAGATACTTTTAAGTACAGAAACAAAAGTATCGAAATTTTAGTAATTTCTACGGTTATTGCTTCATAAGGATTTAATCAACCATTTTACTCAAACTTTAGGAAAACCATAAATGTTACCCAACTAAAATTTATATGAACTATTTAAAAAAATTTAAATATTGAATCAACAGGTTCTTACAGGTGTTGATAAACAGTTATCACCAATGTATGCAGACTCATCAGCATTCCCAGCCGTTGTGTCATCAATATCCATATCTTCCTCAGCATCTGCATGAGCTATAAAGTATTTAGTATTAATTACTTATTATAAAATATGCCCTTAAAACTTTATTACCTAATAAAACTAAAAATAAGATTTAGTAAATCATTAGTAATTGAAGCTATGAAAATATCTTTTTAACTGACTTCAAAAAAGGGGGAGGTTATCAATACCTCTGTTTTTTTTATGTTTGTTACCTCAAACTTTGGATTGGGTAAACCGATTTTGGTGATTTTTTTTTATTTTATTTGAAAGCTGGTGCTTCCCGTGTGGTCCCATTTCAATTTGATTCAGTTCTGACAATAGAATCCATGAGAAAACCATACAAACCTTAATTTTGCATTAAGTATATGAACGACAAATACACGAATAACTCGCGGTAGTCCGGTGAATCTGTAGAGGCCTCTAATACCAACAGGGTGTCAATTCGAAGAAAAAAAAACGAGTAACTCAATATCACGCCAACCGATTTCGATGATTAATTTTTTGTTGGAAAGGATTTACTTCGAGGGTAGTTTGATGAGAGTTTGGTTAGGTTCTGATCATGGTATCCATGACAAAGTAACAGAACTCTCCAGTTCTTAGGAGCAAATTAACGATACTCGGCCGAATCTTTTATACGCTATCCAGATATTTGAGTCACCTACTGTATCATTGTTATGGTCAAGTAATAGTCGTAGACGAATATGATGATCAATGGAACTTCTTAACGGCTTACAGCAAGGGTGTGATCTGTGGCAGAATTTCTAACTGTTTGTAATCAAATTGCAATGCGCTTGCGTTCGTTGCTGCATCGCAACATGACGCAAACATTCTAATTGCATTACTTAAGGTGTATTATGTCTGAAGCGGTGGTAGCCGAGTGGGTGGTCGAAACTTTTACATATTTATTGATGAGCTTTATTACCATATAAAAGACTGGTGATAGCGGAGTGGCAAAGTAAGAGACCTGTAACGCGTGAATTTCATATTGGACATTGAATAAAAAAGTATAATTTTGTCTTTGACCAGTGATATCTCAGCAACTAATGATTGCACAACAAATTAACGGTGGATCTTGGTAACTTGAATAAGTTCATTAATTTTTTTCAACTAGTGTATATATTTATAAAGTTTACTTGGAAAGTGATTTTTAATTCTTTTGTTTGTAAATTTGTTTTAAATGTGTTTATGTGAAGTACTATAAATAAAGATGTACTGGAGCAAATATAGCAAATTAAATTTATTTAAATCATGAACTGAGCGACATCCTATGGATAAAAAGTAATAAACTGTTAAATTATATGCTCATAATTTTTTATTATAATTTACAGCTTTTTTATATTTATCTGTAATTGTATATATGTTGCTCTTTTTTTGTTAAATTTAACAGTTTTTCTTCATCTAGGAAATATGTTGATTCTGCAGAGGTGTAAGAATACTTGTAGACAACTCCTAGTAAATAGATCAAAGTAAATGGGACTAAATAGGCTAAAGTAAATAATATGGAGAGTGATGTATATATTTACTAATATAATTCTAAGATTGAATAATAAGACACACTAAAATAACTATATACCTTGAATTTTGTTATATATTATTTTCTAAAGAGGGATTTTTTTTTTGGACTGCCTACACTGTTGACATGGCTAGACCTCTACAGTTTCACCGGACTACTAATGGGAGCGCTTAAGGTACTCACCCGATTTTATATAGGCAACTAGCACAAGGGCGCACGGCGCGCCTCGGCTTGGACTATCACCGAATTTCCCGAGTCTACTAGTTTAGCTAAACTAAGCTAACTATTATTTCATACATATATGAGTTCGTGGAACATACACGTGTACCAAGCATCTATGTTTCACGAACTTATACATGTATCTTGAATCTGACTACTAAGTTAGTATAAGCTAACTCCGTTCGAAAAAGGGATACACGTGTACCAAGCATCTATGTTTCACGAACTTATACATGTATCTTGAATCTGACTACTAAGTTAGTATAAGCTAACTCCGTTCGAAAAAGGGATTAAAAAGAAAACAAACCCAACCACTATGTGTACCTAAATGTGTGTATGTGTACGTGTGTGGGGTGATCGGTGTTGTGTTGTGAAAACTAGTGTTTGAAAATTAATTTAGTGTCACTATAGTCGCGCAAGCAACGTGCTCGAGGGCTCCATTCCGGAGGATAGGACCTCGGCTTGAGCCGCTGTCGAGGGGGGCCTAGACGAATGTGCTGGAGCAAAATTCACAATCAAACCGCGGCGGCGTGATCTGTGATTACGCGGGCGTGGACGCGCACACGCTCTATTTCGAGGGACGGAAGGGTACTGAAAGTTAGCTGCCGTTATTTTGTCGGGAGGATCTGTAAAAATATATCGCGGACATCTTTTGTAACGCGACGCGTCGGGTACGGTGTCGAAAGTCGCGGCGGATATCACTAACGGACTGGGATGATTCGCGGCTCTCTCAAAATAGCTACTAGTGAGTGTCTTAACGTACTCCCAGATAGACGGCATCTCCAGGTCCCTACGTCTCCGGATGTACCAAGGGGCACCTACTGCCCTATGTAGAAAACGATTCTGTAGTTTTTGTAACTTTTCGAAGTTATGACTTGACATATGCGCGAAAACGGGATAACTATATGTCAGAATAGGACAGTTGATTGGATACAACCTTCTTCAATCCTGTCAGTCAATCCATCATTTCAAAATTACACGAGTACAATGTGAGTTCTAAGCCAGTAAGTAAAGCCAATAGCTAAAATTCCACATGAAAAATTTACTTATAATTTGTCCATGCACAATTATTGATCAGAGCACCTAAACAAATAGTATATTTAAACTTGTGGTATCTGAAAAATAATACCATATTGCTTTCTCATTTTGTATACAAATATTCTGAACATACAATAAAACCAGCATTTCATTCACCAATAATTTTAACACCCAAGAATAGGATAATGAGAAGCCCATACTAATAAAATTATAAAACTGATACACCCCAATAATTATATAGTAACTGCATTTGAAAAACTTTACTGTAGAGCTAGACAAAAAATCCAATTAGATTAAGTAGTCTCACTGAATTTTTTAAGTTATATTTAATTACCTATTTATCATTTTCCACAGTTATATGTCATTGTAGATTTGAAAATAAATAAAAATCAATATACAAAAACACTTTCATCTGGCTGTATTGTAAAATCTGTCAAATAGAGTTATATTGTATGTAGGAGAAACCAATATATAATTGATAAAAGCAAATTAGTTACTAAACACTTAAAAAATCCAATCAAAGTATACATCTTTTTACCAGCTACAAGAGAGTGAAATGGCCATTCAACTTTAGTTTACAATATAATACATTTTATGTAAATTTTATACATTACATATTTTTAATGTGATTATTTTCAAAATCATAAATATTATATGTCATCTGCAAAACATACATACTTATAGAAATGTGTGGTATTTCTTCGTCAGAAAAATAGAATAAAGCCTTATTTTCAATTGTTTTTGTAATAAGTATAGTTTATGTAAAATTAAAAATTGTATTAAAATGACAACACTTTTAGACTTTTTTAAATTTGACTCATAATTACATAGCAACCTATGTAACCCTTTTAAATTTCTTAATGAATCGATGAGAACACAAAATAATCTTTAGTAATATATGACAATTAGCATTCGAAAAGTAGTGGTACTATTATGTTATCACTGGACATTATAACTATTTGTACAGACAATACTAAAGTTTCCTTTTTTGATTTGTGTCACTTTTATATGCTATAAGAGATTACTTTAAATGAAATATGGTGTATTAGAACATGTTACATTTTTATCATTTGTACAAGTGACTTAGTATATTATTGAACTAGCATTATGGTCTGATTTACCTTGCTCTGGCACAGGCGGCTCTTCATCAGCAGTTGGTGCTAAAGGCTCAACATCCAAAGCGTCACTGCTGCTTGTAGGACCTCCATTCGTTTCTACATATTGACAATCTATCATTCAAATCTATCTTCTAATTAAACCTTACATAAATATACTATTGCAACTGCAAATATTAGTTACCATTCATAACCGGTGAGTAAAATAAGGTAACATAACGGTATATAATGTAATTCAGTAAGTACTTGAATGCCTGTTACGCACACTATTAAATTAATGCTAACCTGATTCATCGACCGTGTCGGAATCTAAGTGACTTGAAACATTGATTCCTGAAATTTCCCCAACTGTATCGGCAGCCTGATTTTCGGCTAAAGGAGATACTTCCCCGCCATCGTGTCCATCGCTGTGAAGAGCAGAGTCTGATTCCATTTTACAGTATCACGTACATAAAACTTATTCAGAACTAATAAACATTTAATTTTAACAACAAATCAAGCAACAACAAACATCATTTTCAGAAATAATCAGAAAATATTATTTTTTGACAAACAATGACAACCGTAGCAAGCTACTCGCACCACAAACTACACTCGCACAACCGACAACAATTCTTGCCAGTAAAAAAATAGTAAAAGATTCGAAGAATTCGAAATATTTTTTTATGTATATACACATGATAAGTACAAATTAAAAATACATAACTTAAAAATAATTCTGGACGTACCAAATTGATTACGCGAATGACGAGTTAAACTAAAATCTCCCTCATGTCAAGCATGATATGTATAGATAGTATATATATACACAATAATTATTTTGATAATATCAGGTAATTCTTTTCTATTAATCGCTTATTAAGCTTAATATCGTTCTTAAAAATGTGTGTTATATTAAAATATAAAAGTTATATCAGTATTAACAATCAGAAATTATACCAAAATATATAAGCGGTTACGCTGTTTTTTTATAAAACCAAAGAGTATTTAGGCATGTCAAGTAGTTCTTTTCTATACATCTCTGTTTAAGTATCCATCAACCTTAAAATACCTGTTTAGCAAAAATACGAAAAGGTCTACCAGCACTAAAGATTCTAAAAATATCCGAAATCATACCAAAGTACACAAGCACGTAATGTTGAATTTATTATTACCTACAAACAAGACCAACTTGGCTTCTACAAAAGCGACTGTTATTTGCATACAAATTATTATTAACATACCCAGAATGTTTTTATGATTCTCGATATTTCTTATTTAAATCTCCCATAAATACTTCATACACTTAAGGACATATTTAGAAGTACCTACAAAAAAAGGGTAGAATAACAGAAAATATTTTCTAATTTTCGTACTGACCATAGATACCAGTATAATCTAGTCTGAAAAAATGCTCATTTTAAATATAATTTTACTTTCATTCGTTCTTTTTGGGCATCTCTTAATTTATTTGATAAGTAGCGTATGAAATTCTGTAATTAGGTATGTATATACATATACATGTGTAGAGTGTATTTACTGATAAGTCCAGATTCTGTCTATCGACTTAATTTAATTTAGCGAAAATAAGCATCTATGTTCATTTGAATATTGATATATTTCGAACACCCCTAGTACCTGCTAAGTATAGATATTCTGTGAAAAATAAAAAAGAGTGATAATGTAACTTAGGAGTAATATTATTCTGTGATGTAACTTTACATCTTTGATTAGGTATGTGCATGGAGGTTACATATATATTAAATTATCCTTTATTTAAAAATTGTTGCTATCTGACTGTGAAACGGTAACAATGGTAGAGAACAAAAATAACAGAAAACCCGAGGAAGGGCTAAGGTCTTTAAGATCAACGACAGCTTTCAGAGTTATTAATTTTGAATTATATGCTAAACCAGTAAGTAAAATCTTGTTTTGTATACAGTATTGGTTATATTGATAAATAATAAAAATGTATGTATAAAAAGTATTACAATGAAGTAAAGTTATTCATTGCAAAAAGAATGTAATGTGTCTATTAAATTATTAAATTGTGTTTCAATTTTATGAAGTTTAAAATGTTTCATAAACATAGAGTATTAACATAGTAATAATTTTTAATTATATTTCAGAATATAGTTATAATGAGCATAGGGCTCACATGTTTTGGTTTGGCACTGGGTTATATAGCCTACATGAGACACAAATATGAATCATTGGGCTACTATGCAGCTGTAAATAAGGATGGTAAAGAAATATTTGAAAAGAAGAAATCAAAATGGGATTAATCAATTATGAGATTTGGTGTCAGTTTTTAAAATGATTATATTTATAAGGCCTGGATTCTTTCCTGGTTAGTCCAATTCAAGATACAAGTGATTTTAGTAAACATTAAGAATTAACTGTTAACATTTGTATGATTGATCATGAAATAGGAATCCAAATTTTGACTAATTTCAGTCAAATATAAATTCAACCAATTTAAATTATATTTTTGTTAAACTATAATGTTATTGATATAATTAACCGAGAAAACAATTTGTTCAGAGTATGTATAGTTAATCCAAAATATTAATGGTTGTAAATGTAGAATGTACATAGTTAAGTAAAATAAAATGTTATTAGGAAAATTTGTTATTTCCTTTCCCATGTGTTGCTTTTATCATCAAGTGATTGTATTATGGATTTCTAGTTTCAGATGCATAAATTTAAATAACATTTGCTTATGTAATAAGTACATTCAATTCTTCTGTGCCAAAGATGAAAATATAAGAGATATAAGATAATTTTATATAATCATTTCTAAAACAGTCTATTGATATGTAACTAGTATTCTCTCAATATTTTGTAAACATGAACATGTAATGCATAATTGCTATTTTTCATTTGACATAGAAAGTAATTTATCATATGTTAATTATGAGTTTGTGTCTCGACTATTTTTTAAATGGTATAAAACATAATTTATTCTATGAAATGAATTTACTAGTAACTGCATGACATTTGTTAATATAACATAATACTATTAAACAGTAAAGTCACTCCTATGTTGCTGAAAGATAATGTAGTTTCTTTACCGTGGGAGAAAACCATGTTAAAAAGTTACAGACGGGTGTGCCTTCGGGCGGTGGGAGGGAGGAAACCTCGGTAAAAAGTCACCGTGGGAGAAAACCACGTTAAAAAGTTACGGGTGTTGAGGAGACAATTAAAAAACAGACGGGAGGCCTTCGGGCGGAGCGAGGTAGAAAACCTCGTTAAAAAGTTACCGTGGGTGGAAACCACGTTAAAAAGTGACAGAGGGACGGCCTTTGGGCGGAGGGAGAGTGAGAAAACCTCAAGAAAAAGTTACCGTGGGAGGAAACCACGTTAAATAGTGACAGAGGGGAGGCCTTCGGGCGGAGGAAGAGGAAGAAAAACCTCATTAAAAAGTTCCTGTGGGAGGAAACCACATTAAAAAGTGACAGAGGGGTGGCCTTCAGGCGGAGGGAGAGGGAGAAAACCTCGTTAAAAAGTCACCGTGGTAGAAAACCACGTAAAAAAGTTACAGGTGGTGGTGGTTGGAGGGGGTGACCCCTTGACTGCCAAACCGGACCAAGGAGGGAAGGGGCTGGAGACCTGACTTTCCATTGCACATTGGTTCGGTAGACGAGTAGGCAGCTTGACCGGGCTGTCGTCGCGGTCAGGGCGTTCGCGCTGGGCCTTGTCGCCGGGGTGGCGTGGTGCTTGCTTGTTCGATCCCGTGCCACTCCATAGCGCGGCAGACGGTATCTAGTGGGTTTTTTTAGTCAGTAAGAGTCTGACACCCCACTGCTCCCCAGGGCTGATGTCCACAATTTTATCACCAATGTTGAATTCTAACAAAATATAGAAGGTATATATGATAATAAAATTAATTAGATAAGATGTGGTAAATTCATTTCAACCCTGTTTTCCCTTAAAGGTATTTTTAAGTAATATTTTTTCCTTGAACTGACAAAGTTTGTAATTATCTACTAATTTTGTAAAAGTAATTGGCAACACGTTACATATCACATTGCTTCTTATGTACATAGACAGAAATTGGGCACGGGAGATTTCATTAATCACTGCTATTTTTTACCTATGTATATAAAATAGTTTGTCATATATCATTAATCTAAAACTCATGATTTTACTTGCGTGTTATATATCGCACGAGCATACGGTTTCAGTCCACTAAATTATGATATGTAATATTCATGTTCCTATAACATGTCAAACGAGCATTGGATTACTTATATGTGAAACTAAAGATGTTACTTATTTTAATAAGGTTGTTTGCGTACATAGCCCTCGTTCATATAAACGTAACTTTTTCAAATATTAATAATTACAATTTACCTGCAAATAAATCTCATTCATGAGGCCTATCTTTTATATATACATATCTCTATTATATCGTAAGACTTTATAAAACTGTTATAGACACATTACCTGTGGTAGATATGTAGGTATTCATATATCTAAGCCTAAGAACAAGAAACGGCGCTATTGAGAAGGTACGTTTATTATAAACGAGATATGTCGTCCCAAGAATGAACTTTTACAAGCTGCATTAGGCTTAGAATCAGTTGCTTTCTGAATAGAGGTACTGAATAGATAATACTGCACATCATTAATTTTTACCTGTCTCTATGTTTTATTACATATTTGTATTTTATTGGATCTTTGTGGTTGTTGTACAAATATAATGTGAGTTAATATTTTACTTCCAACTATATTGTTCATATAATGTTTAGTAAATTTGCATTCTCAACAGTTTATTAAATCTACATATATATTAAGGAGCTATAAGTTACTGTGTCTTGTAAACTTATTTCACGGAAAGACAGCAGTAGTTAAAATAATTGTAATATTTTTATAGCAAATTAACATGTATCACCTCCAAAATAGCAAATATGAAAAAATATATATCACTGTCAAAATAGCAACAATTTCATGTGTAGTCTAATACCACTTTACTCCGTGGTTTTTATCAAAAATATCGTAATACCAATATATATGTATTATCTATGATAATACTTTATACTACTATATGTAGGTCTCCGCTTTCCTATAATATAAAATTCTCTGTGGTCTCCGCTATTAGTATACATCTGTGATGTAGTGTTTGATGACAAGTTTTGGTTTTTATCAGTTTCGAATACTATGTGTAGTTTACTACTGTGATATAAAACCAAGATGTTTACTGCTTTAAAAAAATTAGCAAGAAGCAGCGATGATCGCTGCCCCGCGCCAATGCCCATGTCTTCCTCTTTCCAGAAAAAATTTTCAAGAGGAGTTCATTTTAACAGTACATAATTTTAGATAAATTGCTAAGCTTGCTAATTTTACATATACATATATTTTAATTTGTTATTATTTGTATTTAGTGAAAATATTGATAAAAGGCGATCGAAATGTTGGAAAATCTTGTCTACTTCAGAGACTACAAGGTGGCCAATTCATTGAAGATTACGTACCGACGGATCAAATTCAAGTCGCTCCAATACACTGGACATATAAAAATACCGATTATATAGTCAAAGTAAGGAGGTATACTTTCACATATTGGCTTATAATTATTGTTTCCTGGAAATTAAATATTATTTTAGTATTTGTTGCAGTATAAAAAATTTACATTGCAGTTTGGAACGGGAACTATTATTATTATTCCCAGATTCTACTTATTGTACACAAAAATAGAAATTGTTTTGAAATAGGCATGCATTTCTTATGTTGTATAATATAGTTTTATACCATTGTGTAGGTGAAATAGTATTTATTGTTTTTCTTTAAAAGGGGCACAGTTACCTCTGAATCTGCTGTAATTATGGTGTGATTGGTAGATCTACGGGGCCACAACATGTTTAGGGGTTTGTAATGAATTAATAATAAAAAGTGTGATAGTTTAGCTGGATCCTAGTCATTCTTAGGTCATATTTTATGAAAAAAAATATAACTATATAATACAAAGCTATTCAAGATATTTTGTTACTGAATCTTTTTAAGACTAGCCACACCATTGTTATTGTACTAAATTAAAACAATTATAAACCCTAGAAGTGAAACAAATTAACAGATTTTTAGAAATTAAATAGGATGTAATAAAGTTTATGATATTAATCAAACAATATATCTAGAATGTCTTTATCTTGTATGTGATTTAGTGAAAGCAACAAACTCGTATGATTTCAACAAGAGTAGTCACTCTTGATCAATCTAATTAATCTACTAATCTTGATCAATATAATTATTTAATTACATTGATGTTTGTGGATCTATCTAAACTAGTAAACACTTATATTATGAGGGAATAAGTATCATTTGTGAACTTTTGAGTCTGGTAATGCAAGGCCACACCTATGTAAATCGGTTTAAATGTCAAGATTAAATTGTAAATGAATATTAGAGCCAAGGCTTAAGAATATTTATTAAACACTATTTGATACCTCAGACTTTATGTAATGCATTATTTATTATCTTATCTTAATGATATATTTTATGGGCAGAAGAAAAAACATAAGCATCAAATGGCTCCCCTCACTTCTCCTTACCAAGCGAACACACATTGCTGGAGTGATTATAAACATAATAATTTCTTAAAAATGTTATAACTTTATATCAAATAAAGCTATACTGATAATCTGTTTTTTAGACTAGGAACTAATGTCTAAGAAGTAAATCAAGAAAAATCTATCCAGTATTTTTTTAGTGATGCCTGCATAAATGCAGATCGTGAACATTTTATTTGGATAAGATATCACTTTTTAGTTGTGTAAATCATTAAAAACCTATTTTTAATTGTTGTAGGTTGAAGTATGGGAGGTTGTGGATAAAGGGAGAACAAAAAAAAAGCCACCTCTGGGACTAAAATTGGAAAATCAGTGTGCAATTCCTATACAAGAGGATGAATCTCCAGTCCTAGATGCCACATTTTTAGATGTGTACAAAAATGCCAGTGGAGTTATTCTTATGTTTGATATAACGAAACCTTGGTAAGGAGAACATTGAATTGTTTTAGCATATCTTTGTTCATTAGCTTATGTGTTGGTTGAACATATGTAATTCTTTGTTAAATTTTATTATCCTTGAGAACTTTGAGTTGGTTTTTTTGAAGTATTTTTTATCTATTTCATACATAATCGTTAACCATTATACTTATTTTATTTGCAGATTACTGTGAAACATATGATGTATTTAAACAATGAAATATTACACATTCAACCCTCTGCTGATTTTTTAAGACGCAGATCTCAAAATGACAGATTATATATATTTTTTGTTATTTTACGACATCATACATTATAAAATTCATGATTTAGTAAAAAAAAATCATACAAATTCGAGAATAATGTAAAAATACATTTTAATTAAATATAATTTACAATACATCATTTGTCGTTTTTCAAAGTTTTCTAATAAATAAGGTATTTTTTTAAGCTTGTGCTGCCAACAGTCGGTTGACCTGTGCCTCACAAGGTTTACATTTGTTTGTATAAAACTGAAACCCAATGGTTTTGTATAGTCTAAGGGTTAAAATTGAATTTCTGTAGTATTGGTAATAAATAGATGGAGTGGTTATTATTATAGTTACTATAGGACAATGTTTGTGATTGAATTGTTTACTGCTTGTATTGAGGATAACAATGTGTTTATGTGAAATTCTCATAATATATATATAGTTAGTATAATATTAAATATGTATGAAAAAAATCTAATTGACTAAATAAGTCCATGCACTATCCTTACTTATATTATAAATGTGAATGTGAGTTTGTTTGTTTCTTACACTTTCATGCCTTTATTACTGAACCAATCATCATGTCATATTGCATTTGTGATGGGTACTGAAGATGACATATGGTACCTATCATTCAAACATAAAATATATTGTTCCCGATGTATATATCATATCTATTTTAATACGAGCGAAGCTGTGAGCATAAGTTATTTATATATAACTATTACAAGTAATTAACCTTTTCACTGTCATTCTCTTTATATGTTTCTTACGAGTATTTATATATTCATATAAATCAAAACTTTGTCTTACATATGATAATAATCAAAAATAATTGATTCTTAGGACATTTGAATATGTGGTGAAAGAACTGACCCAGGTTCCAGCAGATCTACCTATTGTCGTCCTTGGTAATCACTGTGATATGCAACATCATCGTCAAGTTCATCCTCATCATATTGATCAAGCAATACATCATGCCAAACTTACAAGGTTAGAGAAAATCATTGTATCATGTTCTATGTATGTTTTCTATATATGTTTAATGATTTTTAATGTTTTATTTGTATGTATATATATATATTTATAACAGTAGGTTTTGCACGCGACTTCGCTTCGCGTAAATGTTGGTTAGAGCTTACCTCAGGAACAGGACTTTGTCGGGATGAAAAGTTCCCTATGTCTGTTTCTTGTATTCCTGATAAAGCGTATGCAAAATGCCATGATGACCATTTAAGCAGTTAGGACTTGAAAGCTATTAGTTAGGATATTGTGTATATACTAAATATAACATAACACGCACATATAACACGGAGACGGATGTACGCAACACAGGTAGTCCGCAAATCAACTTGCACATGGAGACGTCCGAAGGCCTCAAAAAAAAATTCTACTCATGGTGGTCCCCATTTTTTTTTAATATTTTGTAGGTTTGCATTTGACCACAATCTCATCTGATGTTAAATGATGATGTGGCCTAAGATGGTAGCTACGCTAAACCTAGAGTGAGACTGGCTCTCAAGTGCAGTTGCCAGAACACACCAACAGGTGCTTGGCGACATATTTTTATTCTTATTTATATAGGAAGTATATATGTTGTATGTTTATCTATTTAGTTCACTATTTTTGTATTTACATGTTAGTTTTATTCTAGGCTTATTTTAATTTATATATATATATACTTCTCTTTTTATTTCAATTTTTGAATTTTTTGAGTGCATGAACTACAAAGTGCAATAAAGTATAAATTAATTCATTGCTGTAAACAAAATGTTATATTGTGTGGCTGTATTTATTATTCGTTTATGTTTTGTTTGCTATATATTTAATACATTTAAGTACCTGATATTAACACATAAAACTCCTCAACATTGGTTAATAGTAATAACAAGCAGTAGCTTACCATGACCTACATACATATTAGAAATATTGGTGAATGTTATAAAGAATGAACATTTAGACAATATGGTTATACAATATTTAGTTTTAAAATATTAAAAAGATATATACCATTTTCTTTTCTGGGTCTTTTAACATATAATTATACTATATTATTGTACTAAAGGTGAAATAAAATTTATTATTCCAGGACTGCACCAGTTCGTTATGCAGAATCATCTATGAGAAATGGTTTTGGATTGCGATTACTCCATAAATTTCTTAGTGTGCCATTTCTACGTTTGCAAAAAACGAGTTTGCTAGAACAACTACAAAGGAATCAAAAGGATATAGAAGAGACTGAAAATGATTTAGATGATTTTCAAGTATGTTATTATATGGATTTCTATGGAATAATGTATTTACAGAAATAATAGATTATTTTATATGGTTTAAGGTAAAGTAATATAAGTCTGCCTGATATAATGCATGTTTGAATTAATATAAGCGATTCCAAGATAATGTACATAGATGATAGATAGGTAGGTAGGGTAAGATTGATGTTTATACATAAAACATTTTTTTTTTAGAAATCTGATGAGTCGCATTACGAATTATTTGTAGATCGTCTCGCAAATAAAAGGAAGCAAAGTGTAACGCAGCCGGAGCCTCGACACAATACCGAGCACTCTCCAAGCATTGTCCTTGGTGCCGGGAAACCCATAATACCACCTAATGTGAATCCGCTCGTAAGTCTTGTACTCTTTTTTAATTACAAATCAACATGTTGGTTACTACATATATAAATATACAGAGACAAAACATTTAAGTACATCCTCCTCTGTTTTTCAACCGATTTTCCCTTCTATAGTTTTTATTGATTGCATATTGACGAGCAATAATGATATCTATTTTTTTGGTAAAACATTTGTATGGTCATTATAGTGAAACTTGAAAAATAAATGAATTATGGTCGAAGTTCGATCATAGAACGACCACTAGTATTATTAAAAAATTAGATATTCCCCGCGGTCTCATTCAAGTTTACATAAAAGCGGAAACATCTTTAAAACTCCACACCAGCAAATGCAACGTGACGCAAAAGAACCTGGGGTGCCTTTCATTTAAAAAAATATTACTGTTCCCGAGAGATTAGTCAAATCTACATTAACGCGAAATAAAGCTAGTAATGTCCTAAAATAATATTAATTTTTTTTTTCGTAATGGTTAGTTATAAGGTATAATTGTCTATGCCATATAAATAAAACTCATGCAGTAATTAAACTTTATTGTCCAGTTAGCACAATCATTAAATCAGGCAGCAAAACCATCGAATTCTGATGTTGTACAAAGTCAGTATGTAAACCCTGAACTGTTGAAACGGAATCATCCGGTTAGTATGGATATGACACCGCCGCAGTTAACGGTGTCTGATAGGTGAGTTCACACAATGTTTGCTTGTGGAAATTCTGTTAACACAACAACACATCTTTTGTATTACCAACTGGATACGCAAACGACACATCGATGTTTTAAAACATGTGTAGCGCCATCTATTGTATTCTTTGCACGCTCGATTCTTACGTAACACGTGTACAGTTTTTGAACTAGTGTATTGCTCTTACTCTCAATTACTAGACATTCTTGACAGAAAGCGTTAAATTGATGTGTAAAGAAATCAGTGAAAGGATAAAATAAAAGCAGTATTAGAATTGTATATGTTTATGACGTACCTTGTAATTCCTATACAAGCAGATGCTACAGAATGTGATATGAAAGATTTATTTTCTGAGCTTCATAAATTAGTGATAATCATGTTGGGACCCAATAATCGGTTTATTTTAGATGCTTGGGCTTCGATTACCCAAGAAAAAACTGCTTTTAGGCATAAGGTTGACAAAGATATTGTTTTTGAATTATTTTTTGTGACATACATATTTTCTTTAATTCTTATTTTATATAAAAAAAATCGATATATCGTTCATAAACATCTACGTTTTATGGGCGACGTTTCATTCCTCTTATTAACACGATCAACACCATGAAACAACCACAAAACCACATTTATTTTTCGAACTGACTATGCTATATTGGCTTGATAAGATAACAGTCACTAGTATACAAGGGGACAATATGTTATTTGAGATGTCTGGCGAATATGAATTAACGTTGAACGAACAGCCGCAAGTCATTCAAAGGGCGATTAAATGAAAGCGCGAGATATCTCGATAGTGGCGCCATCTCTTAATATAAAACAAAAACGCCTGTGGATGATTAATTGTAATAAAGTTAATTTATAAAAGATTTTATACATTTATGGTTACTTTTACATATATTTATATACAAGAAACACTTGTAAACATTTTTATTTTTGTAATTTTCAGTAATATAAGTATGCCATCAGGTGCCACAGTGCCATCAGGAACGTTAGAGGAATTTTATGCTGGAACTTTGGACAGTAGTTTTTTGGAGGATCTTACACCCTTGACTACTAATAATGAAGTCTTATATGAATCTGAAAGGTGAGCTATTGACCCATTCAAATTACATCAGCCTGTAAGATACCTACTGCAGGGCCATAGGCTTTCTCCCTAAGGCCATAATCATATGGGCATATTCGTCACGCCAGTCCTCGACGTATTAGCGATTTCAAACACCAACAAAAAGTGTTCTAATTTACTAGTTCTATTTTTACTCACATATGGTGTACTACAAGAACATTTCCCGGGTTTAGATTTACTAACGATGTTCCTTCACCGTCAGCCGATAGGTTCACCAATTAAAATCAGTAAATGTACCTGAATACCAAAAAATGTGTCGGTACGTGGCGGGCATCGAACGTTAGCTTTTATTTGCATTGACTAATTATCATCATCTATTAAATAAATTACTTGTAATATAAGTGTTAAGCTTTCTATAAACACGTAATATACCTGTCATTATAACATATATCATAACATTTGATTGGACTTATAATGTATCAAGTCATTTATCGACCATTTACCTCTGATAACACCTTTAAGCGATTGGTTTGAGCGTTTGGTGGTTTGGAACGATGGTTCAGTGGCAAAATTTTCGGACATTACGTCGATCGACGTAGTTTTAATTTTACATTGAATTTGAGTTTTCGGTGAAGGAAAATGTTAATTTGAATTGAATATAATTAATAGAATTAATAGATTTAATTATATCGAAAGTAAAATGGATGCCTTCCTTAAAAAAAATAAAAGAATTAATATTAGCCTATTCGGGTACTGCCGATCGACTTAAGTGCGAAGTTGTCAATGAACTAGAGATATCTGTGAAGGAAAATATCGTAACTATAGCATGCAAAGCCAAGAATCTATACTTGTATTCCGGCAGCTACATTTGAAAGTCAGTCCTGCTCTAGGTTCAGTTTTTTATCAAGTCATTTAATATCAAGTGAGATTGTGGTCAAGAATTGTCTACTAATTAGATGATTTTATCCCGTTTCGTTGGGCATTAAAGATAATGGCAAAGGGTCAATGGCTTCCAAAAAATAAGTAGTGTAGAACCATCTACATAAAATTTCTCAACGAATGGTCATAGTCCTATTCCGATACGTTCAGTAGTATTGATGTAATTGAGCCCCGAAGAAACTGTATTTTCATGTGAATGACTGACTGATATATCAACGCACAACCCAAACGACTGAACCTAGAGCCGTGAAAATCTGCACACGCATTCCTTTTACATTGTAGGTGAGTACTTAGTAAAAATTTCTAGAAACTCAAGCCCTAAGATGGTGAAAATAGGGGATGGAAGTTAATCGGTTATTCTTTCATATATAATACTTGTGGGTATAAAATAACGAGTCGAAAATAATTACTGCATAGGAAACGGAAATTAATAGTTATCTATATGGAGAATACATTATTAAAGTGAAACTTTTTTACTTCAGTCTCAAATTTTTTCCTCAATCTATCGCATGTCGTATTAGTGTCTGCAGCGGAGTAGTGGCAAAGTGAAACGAACTCTGCAGAGCAGCCAAGACCAATATGGCGGCACTCATGACTCTATACAAAATGATTTAAAGATTTAAGTGAATATTGTGCTCACTTTTTAAAATGCGTCTAACATCTGAATGATTATATTATTATGTATTCTGTACTCTAATACGCAGATTGAAATTAATATTTATAGTTGGATATCCTGTCTACTATTGATTTCCCATTTTCCAATTATTAAGTAAATATTAGAAACGCCATTTTAGTTAAATGTGTACGAACCGAAAACAGTTTCACTTGCATCGTGGTTTCATAAAACCACACAAATAATTTTTATGTTATAATACAGTTTATGTATTCCAGTGATAATGATAACACTACAAATCCCAGAGTGAATATTGATCAAGATGATTTAGATGTTGATGTCGCTCTAAATACAGAAGTAACATTACAAAAGAATGTCAATATAGACATTCCTAATACAAAGGAAAATAATGATACTGTGGATAAATTCATTCGAATGTCGATAAATGATCAAAGCAAGGAATTGGACAACAGAGATGTTGAGAATATAAATATATTTGTTCATGAACATAGTATGCAGTTATCTATTGATAATGATTTTCCACTTTGGGCGACGGATTCTAGTACAAGAAGATCTCCAGAAGGTAAAAATCGAAACATTACATATATATTTTTTCTTTGGTAAATTTTAGCTACATTATAATTTGAATTTTGAAGAGTCAGTTTTTAGTTCAAGAGGGCATTAAATTGAGTATGAAAGGTAATTTACGATTTAAGATCGACAGTGTATAACATAGAATATATGAATTATCTAATCTTAAAGGAACAAAGTTAGAATAGGACTCGCCATGTTTAAAATTGTAGGCATAAACAATTGTTATTTTAATTGTATATTTATAGATAAATAAAGATTGTACTATGAGATAAAATGCGTGTACTGTTGAGAAAAAAATTGAAGTTAATTTTTATTATCTTTATGTTAAAGGTGGAGAAGATCCCGATGTTATATCTCAAGATGTCGGGGGACAAAAGGTAAATAAACTGTTTTCGCAATAGTTGTGTAATGTTATGTAAACAATATATATTTAATACAATATCTAAAGTCCGAATATTATATAAAATTAAAATAATTTCCGAGTGTATGTAAGCGCATCACTTCAGAACGGCTGCACCTATTTGGATTTCTTTCCGTTGTGTTGTTGTAATTGTCAGAACGAAAAGGGGAAAATTTGGATTGAGACATCTTCATATAAACAGTGTGTGAGTGAGACAGAACACGGTTGGGATATCTTCAAAAATATTGACAGATTGTCCTTCATTTGTACTATTTTATTTCATTATGTAGTCGTATTGCAAAGGAATGTTTTGGTTTCATTCTTTTCGTTAATACACCCGTGCGCAGCCGGGACGGACTACTAGTATAAAAGTAAAAACATGGTGTATCAATTATTCAAAACATAATGTGACAAATCCTTTATTATTCTTAGTTTTTTTTCCATTAGATCGATAAAAAACATAAGAAGAAAAAGTCAAAAGAAAAGGATAGAGGAGATAACAGTGACAAATCAGATCGGAAAGAAAAGAAACACAAGCATAAAAAAACAAAGAGTGAGAAAAAGCTGACTGACACACAGCACGACTTATTGGTACCTTCAACTGGCACCGAATTTAACTACGAGGAATATGATAGCATATAATTCAGATGCGGGAAATGGATTTCGTTATGGAGGGGAGAGTAATTGTTATATGATTTTACATAAATTCTAGAAAATTCATTCTTAATTAAAAAATGATTTAAATTTTAGTTTGCTATACATGTAATCATGCGAATTCGTGATGGACGAATAGTTTAAAATGTTGAAATATTTATCTAAATGTTAAAACTGATGAAAATAAAATACTTTGAATGTAAATTATGGGGGGAGGAGGGAGTAATTATACCCATACTCCCTTTCTGTATCCGCGCGGTATTTATTAATCGAATATTTACTTTTAAGTTTGTGTTAGTACATGTTTGAATAATAACTTCGTCTATATACATATTTAATTTTACTATAAAATATTCTGGTGATCGGTACATGATAGATTATTTATAAATGTCTATATACTATATACACATATTACATTTAATGGAAATGATGAATGAAAAGAAATGTCGTTCATCTATGGCATATTTTTTTTGTCTATCGGTAATCTATAATGAACGTAGATTTTATGCAAATCAAGAAAATGGCCTGTCTATTCCGAGACAAAGTTTAAACTATATTTCTAATCTCACCTGCATAATAACAGCTTTGAAAAAAAAAACGTCTCTCGGTTGTTTTTGTGTTTTTTGTTATGTGGTAATTATAGGCGGTTATACATATTAGATGCAGATCATTTTTAAATCACAAGAAGTATGCCATCCTTGGTCTTTACTTTTTAAAGTGAAACTTAACAAGTTAAATTGGTCTACATGAGAAGTCAAATGATACACCTCCCTTTCAACTCCAACTGGTAGTTGTAAAAAGAATGCGTGAATTGGTTTTGTCTATCTCTATCTCTGTCAAATGCGACATGCGTCGAGTGGCATTATTATCTATACATATAATAAAAATGAAGTGTCTGTATGTAATATCAAAATAACAACTTTTTACTGATTGGATATGAATGTATACACGATACTGATAACAAAACACAAATTTTAAAATTTTTGTCTGTCTGTCGGCTGGACCGATTTTGACAAAAATTTCACTGACGGGTAGTTAAAATTACAACATAACATGTTGGCATGGTGACATAGGGTACTTTATTTTAGACTAGCTGTCATCCTTGGCTTCGTCTGTAGTACTATCTCCAAAACGATTGGACCTATTTTCATGGAACTTTCACTATCAGATAGCTGATCTTACAAGAATAATTTACAGTTATAAAAAAAAACGCTTGCGGAGCTGCGGGCTAACTAATAACTAATAGTATAATGCATTATCTTTACACAGCAAATTATTGAAGACATTATTATTTTGCTGGTGAATTATACATTATTGTTATTGACAACTAGTTGTGCCCGCGACTACGTCCGCGTGGAACTTAATGCAAAAAAACTGTAAATGATACAACCATCTGAATGGATATCTGTTTATCTTGTATATTTGTAATCCGATTCTCGAGATACCTGTGGTACTCAAAACAACAGTTAGCCGTGCTTCAGACACCTTCTTATATTTATATGATCGACATGCAAGCTCTCGAAACTATCAAATGAAACATATAAATAAGCCGTTTTCTGTAAAACACAGAAATAATCTCATTGTTATCTATACTTTTCATTCCAATAATATTCTGTAACCAATAAAAAGATAAATTTTGCGACATCTGTTATGAAATAGTGTAGTCTGTTGTTATCTATACTCTTCATTGCAATCGTATTCTTAACGACAATAAAACGATAAATTTAGTGACATCTGTTGTGAAAAAATGTAGTCTGCTATTGCTTCTAAAGACGATTTTTCGTAACATATATGTTCAATTAACAATTTTAGTATCTTTATTTTTATATTATAAAAAAGAATATAGGTATAATTGTCCTAAAATGTGGTTAGATTCAATAACTTGTAATATTTACAGCACACAATTAATTAGAAATGTACAAATTTAATCATGAACCTTATGCGATCGAAAAATAAAAATTATATTTTACTTATACAAAGTAAGTTATTCAATTTATAGAAATATGTAATATTTGTAATTGGCCAATTTTTAGATTGTATATTATAGTAGCAATAGATTTAGAAAATGGCGGTTGAACGCCATCTATTAGCAATTATGCATATTAATTAATTACTGAACATCTTAGGTTATTAATATTTATTTATGTGAAAAAAAAATATTAACCGTTTTTCTTTTTATTCTATGTCTTAGTAATATCATACTGTGGCAATGTTTATTTATGCTATAAAATACCCTGGTTTTTAGATGAGACTAAAGTCCATTTACTTATCTATTTTTATCTCGTACTTAACTCCTATCGTCATTAAAATTACAATAACTTTTGATAGAGTGAATCGATTTTAATGAAACAAAAAATTTATGTTGCTCCGGAATATGCTTGATTATTTACTTGCTGGAGTTTTGTCAGAAACCTAGTACTTTACGAGTGATGCCTGTTCAAACAAACAGACAGACATTTCTAAAAATGGTCGAAATGGTTTCTATTACTTATTCCTAGACACCTGTAACAATTTTTTTCTCAAAAATCAAAAAAGTAGATACGTTGGATTTGCATTCTTATTATATGTATAGATAATCCAAATTTAAAGTCATTTCACGTTACCTAAACTCTGATGACGAATTGGTAATGAATAGGCATTTTATTATCGTGTTATTGTGACATATTGCAATACGGTGCAATACAGCAAATTACCCAACAGCAGAATAACTAACAACGATTTATAACGACAATTATTATAAATTAACACAACAGCGTAATTCATTGTTAATATATACACGTTATTGCTATTTATAGTTATATGCTTTTTACAGTCAAGCGTAATGAGCACAATGTGTATACGTGGTATAATTTGACGTAAGAAATTTCACTTGCAACGCTACGCAAGCTTTCGATACTTCCATCGCGACATTCGCTGATGACTTGAGCTTATTCCACATATAGCGCTACTGAGGTTTGGATATTTGTTTCGTCATTAGGACGGTAGCGTACCTACTTAAATTGTAACATCATGTCTCACTCAAATGAACTGAAATGAGAAGAATCATCGAAAGAAAAATATTTAGTTCATTCTTAAGTAGAAAAAAATATTAACTGCAGCTTGTCAATCACACCACAACCAAAAAATAACAACAAACTGAAGTTAAATCTTTAGCTTTTTATAGAATAAGTAGAGTCCTATTTACATTTTTTAAGTTTGTATGCAAACATGGATACTTTTTTACCTCTTGAACTAGTTTAATCTCTATAATTTAAATAAAAACATGTCGCTGACTCTTGCGTGTTTACAGACTTCTATAGAAATGCGATTATTCCATAATAATACTATTTAAATAATTGGGTCGCCAAGATACTCGAGTTGCCGAGTATCGGATAGGTACTCGCGTAACGTTGTATACGAAGACCCAACACGCGGCAGTATTACGTAAAAAAACTACAACGATAGTTACATTGTTCTTATGAGATATCTTGTTTATGAATAATGCGCGTATTGGTTTAATTTTCCAACCTATGAAATATGCAAAGTATTTCTAAAACTCCTTTTAAAATACGACATTATTTTTGATACATATTAATATTAGATTACATATATAATTAATTATTGATAATAACATTATTTATAATGAGCATTGTTATTATTGAAATGTTTACAAATATGTTTTTGTATAAGAATTAAACATATATTGTTCTATCGATTTCATTATCTACAAAGAAAATCATTTTTACTGCTATTTATGTACATACATCAAATACATAATTGGATTTGGTGTCATCTTATTTTCTCAACTTTGTATCTCATAATGCTTTATATTTCTTTTTTTAATCTTTGTGACAGGCATAAATATTTCATAAAACGTGATCTCTGCTTTTTAATCACATATTCAAATTATAGATAAAGCCTTTTAATTCTCAAATGATCAACATGATAGACCCCTAAAAGTTGAGCTGCGACATGTAAGTTATTTTTACATACGATCTTAAGAAAAAGACTTTCGTCAGTGACAATATCGAGCTTAACTTGACATAACATACAGAATCATACGTGTCGTATTTATATCAATATGGCGTATGGACTATCTAAAACCATAAAGGCTAAGTTCATACAAAGTACTGTTAGCAGCATAAGCTTAAAAATATATCCGATTATTACAAAACTTTCAAAAATTACAAATGATATATTGTAAAATTGTTTTTTTTATATAAATGTATTTTTAAATTATATTTTCATTTATACGAACTTTTTTTTATTTACTATACCATGGAATTGACAAGATACGATGTCGTAAAATTTAAAACATAATGAGCCATTTTGAGATCTGGGTCTTAAAAAATCGGACGAGAGTTTAATATGGTGTTTTTTGGGTTACTACATAAGTTTAGTTTTAAGACGTAAAAAATAATTTTATTATACCTGAACAATGTTATGCAAGAATAGATTAAGTTAAAAATGTGAAGAAAGCAGTAACTTATTTGATAAAGTTATAGTCTAAAGCAGGGCTGTCCAAACCAAGGCCCGCGGGCCGCGTGGCGGCCCGCGGCATGAGTTATTGTGGCCCGCAGAATCTTTTTTATCTTCTTTGTTTAAATACATTAAATGAGTAAATTATTTTTCTTGCGACGAAATTCAAATGTTTTGGATATGTATTCGATTATGCCGCACACAACACTATTGATTGATGTTGACAGAATCGTAAAAGACAAATTAATGAAAAAGTAGATAATAAAATAATGATAGTTATTATACTTGTACTTTATTTTTATAAATATTCTGCGGCCCCCCAATGTATTGTGTCATTTTTGTTGGCCCTGGGTCCCATGTAGTTTGGACAGCCCTGGTCTAAAGTATGAGTTAATTATTAGTTTAAAGACCAACCTTATAACGGACTTAGAATAAAACTGGTTTTATAATACTTACTCGACAGCAATTTACATCAGATACTCACGAATCTGTCGTATTTTGCAAAAGCAAAGCGATAGTAAAGATGTAAAAAGGTAGGCTTCAAAATTACATATATAAATGATGTATCACTTATAACAAAATCTTAGTAAAGCAATGAAATATTTTGTATTTTGAATACCAAAATCTTCCTATGAGTAATTCTATATAGAGAAGAAGAGGATACACTTTAGTTTATATTATGATCGGTACTTGAAGCCGATAATTCGAATTTTCGCTATTGCTTTGCCCTTACGAAATAAGTAATTAGAGGTTTGTTTGTGTTATGCTAATACAGAAAGATCTTTAAATTTACTTATTTGTATTGTTCGTAATATTACAATTAGTTGGGCTAGAGTATTTTAATTACATATACAATGTGTAAATATGCATACAAGGTTCATGTCTATAAAATTCCTGTCTCACAAGACGCACTGATTGTATCAGACGGATGAGTTAAACATAGTGCGTTCCCTTTATCCGCAGCAGTCGAATGGGCGACGAGGCCTAATGGGATTTTTAACATTTGCGTTCGGATTGTTGTAATCAGTGCATACGTTGTGTGCAAAAACAAATACATATTAAACATTTTTGTTTTACTTTTACAATATCATTATGCTAAATTGCAAGGTTTTATGTCACCATGTCAGATTATTTAGAAAGTAACAAACATGATTCAGTTTCTTAAAGAGCTTATTCACGAAAATAATTTATGAATCAATTGGTATGTCGAAAATCAAACAAAAAAAGATATGGTAAAAAACAGGACGAAAGTTACTTGATATTTTTTTTATATTAACATTAAATTTTGAGGCATTATTTTTTGCTGTATGTCTATTTGAGCATTATCTCGGAAAGTCAATTCATCAGTGCTGTTGTTTGATGACGACTTTATCTTAAAAATAGGACAATTTTGTAGTCAAGAATCTATTATATAAATAAAAATTTTAGTCAATATATAATATTTATGTAGCTTGTTATGTACAAATATGTATAATGTTTATGCTTGTTATTGGATTAAATTATTTTTCATTAATAGCTTTTTCGTTTATACAAAAACCAAAGGTTAATTACGCCTGAACAAATTAATATGTATATCTAACTAATCGTAATATCTCTTTATCACAGTATTACGTAGTTGTATTAGATAATATTGTAATGTTCTATATTCCACATAGTGTCTTTTGGTAGCTTCGTCACGAATATTGTAAAAAATATGATAATCTAAAAAAAATTAGCACTTTATAATCCCGACGCCCATTACCGTTACTCTGTGTTAACGTGTTCAAATACTGCATCTTTTTTCGAACCGACTACGCTATTGGCCTGCCAGGCTTTCACAGCTTCACCGGACTATTTTGGATTCCGCATCGATCAATGATTTCTACTTACACGCCATACCTAGGCCATGACGATCGTATCCGAACACAAAATTGCAACCACCATACATTGAGCTCATTTGGTTTGCCAGGTTGTTATTAGGTGTATCAGCTGTTGTAAGGCTTGTTTATTTACCATCAGGTATAGTACGTTTTGTCATGCTTGCATAAAAAAATTTACTTAAGCTTTCAATGAAGAAAAATGTTTTCTTATGCCCGCCTGGCTAAATAACATAATCAATGTCGAAAATGTATTGCTAAGAACCTATGTGTCTCAGATAGCTACACTGGGCTAGCATTTTACCTATCCCGTGTCACGATATCACTTAATATAATATAAGATTATATACAAAATATCTTCGTCACCAAGCCCACTGCAAGGCCATAGGCCTCTTTCCAAAGGAAAGTATGGACATAATCAATACGCCGCCTACAACATATTGACGATTTCCAACTGCGAAAATACAGTTCTATATTTTCTCAAATACGGTGATATTACACGAGCATTTCTCAGGTTCAGGTTTCCTCACGTTGTTTGCTTTCACCATCAGTCGATACTGTTACGAATTTAAATCGGTATGTGTACGTGAATTTACAAAAATTCGTTGGTACATGCCATAGTTCGAACCTGCAGACATCGGATTGATAATCCACCGGTCAAGTCAATCGACCAAGTCGTGCTTAGAGTATGCTAAAATTATAAGAAAACAAATGACCTGTGGATCGACAATCACTGAAGAGTTTCGTGATTATTTTAAGTTATCAATTAATGTCTATTTGTCACATTAGTCTCTTGTTTGACCAGCAATACGCATCGTGTATCTTCTGTCCAGTCATGTTATAAGTTATCCCTTACAATATTATTTTCGTCGTATCAATAATAATTCAAATTATTATTAACCTGTCCGTTTATAATCAGACAGTAATCAACGGAAATATCGCCCTATTTTCTTCACAGTAAACAACTAGGCCCTTTAGCCCCTAGTATTAATATCATCGATATCCTTTTAAGGGACGCGTTTCAGTCCCTTTTTTAAGAACCAATATCTTGAGAAAAAATCATGCTGGTCAGTCCATTCCACAACGCTAGTATAAGATTCTAGAGAACCCTACTGTTGTCACTGTTTTGTTAGGTTTTAAGGTATGCGAATGAGCAGCAAACCAGCGGCGGGAGGTGCGAGTTTGCAACGGCAATATGTGCCCATAACACTAAGTTCCCCAGAACATTCTCCAGCGTATATGCGGTAAAACCCACATAGTGACACAATTCCTCTGCGCTAAATTGTAAAGCCTCTAGACCGCATGTTATTCAGAGTCGTTGACAATGACAATTAACTCGGCCTTGAGTAAATTGAAATCTTCTTTCTCTTATAACAAGCATACAAAGATAGGTACATTAAACAGTGTATGTGTTTTTTTATTGTTAACCAATTAGTCTTTAGTTTGGCAGTGTCTCGGTAAAGCTTTCGCATAGGTCCTACGGCGCCCGTAGTGGTACAGTGTGCAGCACGCTTAGAGTGCGGCTAGTCTATGGAATAACTGGATAGAAGACTTGAAGAAATATGGGATAGATTGTTTTCAACAAAAGAGATTTAATAAATACATTCTATTTAAAATGTAAATGTACAACCACATCGATATTTTATTAGTTACATTATAAAAATTGGACCACATGTGAGAAGTCCACGCAGTACTGTAACAATATTACAAACAAAAAAATCTCTACATAACAGAACTTACAGATATTAGTCAACTTTATTTTATACATATTATGGTACACGTTAATTAACATATTTTACCTAATAATCATATATATATACTCTTTATCTTAGATCTTTTTCATTTTGTAATAAGTTAATAAACTATAAAACTTCTTTTCAGTTAAACATTAGGCAATTTATAAGGCTAATGTAAGTATTGAAAACAATATTTGGTGGATTCGGTTTCTTTTAATTACAATATTCATCGCGTATCTAACAAGGCAGGTAGGTTACTCTATTATAATTACAATAATTTATTTGAAGCACTTTGTACTTGCATTTTGAATTTTGGACTAAAGATTTAACAAAGCAAAATACAAAAATATTAAAAAGTACCTAAATAAAAAAAAACAATGTTCACAATAAAATTTAGTCATTATAGTACTTTTCTATCAAGGGTGTTTATATCTTTCGTGAAATTTCAGGCAGAGAGTACATATTTACGATTTACTTAATCTTTTTTATTTTTTAATTCATATATTCCATGAATAAGAATGTTGTTATAATGAAATGCAGTAATACAGTAGTGTTTTTTTAACGTAAATTGTCATTTTGATTCTATGTAAAAAATATATATAGTCAAAGTCGATAAAACATAATGGATATGAGACATAGCAACATTAAAGTAAGAATATACATGTCAGTTTTATAAATTTTGGTACAAGATTAAAATGACTTCAATAAAATGCTGTGAAAGTAAAATTATTCTCTGAATAGATATAGTTATCTATATAATTGTACATTGACAGTTGAGGACCCATAAAAGGCACGTACGTATTGGTTTATGTCTGCTGTGTTGTTTATCATTAAAAGCGTACCTGTGATTCTAAATCCCCAATAAAATATATTCGTTTTTTTACCCTTTAAATTAGATCGAACAAAATAAAATTATTCGTTTACAAAATCTAATAGCTGCTCTGAAATGGTTCATTAATTATATAGGTATTTTTAATTATCAAGACACTTTTATACGAATGGAACATCGCAGACTTATTTAATTTGAACCGAAAATATTAAATGTTAGATCGAGACAATACATTGCCTGTAAGATTGAAGTAACAAAAACGCGGAAAAACGTTCACAATTAACTCGAAATTAGTGTTCCCAAGTTCCTTTGATGTTTGTAAAAACCTTGGGCCCAGTTTCCAGTCCAGTTCACGCAGTATGAGCGTAGCATTAGAAATAAAACGTCATGACGGTGTTGTCATATACGGCCAGTTTTCAGGTTATGTTTGAAATGTTGCTTTATCAGCTAGTAAAATAACATGTCATAAAATCCGTAGACATAAATACGGGAAACTGCAAAAATCATGTGCACGTTTTACATTTTAGTCAATGTTTAAAAACTTTTATTTTCTTACTAGATTCTCACGATTTACACTATCTACAGGACTTGATTCGATGAAAATTTCTGATCAAAGATATAAAAAAAATTCAATACATTAGTGAAGTACATGTACATAGTTTTCAATTTATAAAATGAATTTAAGACAATCTTTTTCAACTTTAAAACTCAGTGAAAGAATTAGAATTTATTTGCCAATAATTGATCCGATTGTAAATATTTCTAACTCACACATTCTAGAATGAAAACTGTCCGTTCTTTACGCTTCTGCTAAAACGTCTTACCAAAAAGGCACGTTTCAGTTGTGCATGATTAACAATACTAATAAAACTGAGGCTAGATTTTCCTTAATAATGGTATTGTTAATGCTTGAAAATATTACCAATAAACGTAAATTCCTAAAACATGATGGAGTTATTCTCGCGATCCTATTTAGTAATTTATTAAATATAATATATTGTAATACATAACACATTACTTATATTAATGCATTGTCAACAATATAATATCTGTCCAACAATATTATCTAAAGAATTCTTTGATTAGTTATTATTCACTTTGAAATGATAACTAGACGGAAGATAAATCTGAAAACGGGTACAATTAATAAGGAATGTATATTGTAACTTCACTATTGTGTTTATGAAACATATTGCCTGATAACAAAATAAGGATGGAACTACTAAATATTTTAACAAATTATTTAACAAATGTTAAGTTTATGTTGAAATAAATATTATTATTTTGGCCTCAGTGAAACAGATTTTGGCATACAAACAAGACTCACTTTAAAATAATAAACTCATAAATTTAACCAAACATATATCTACATAAGACAATGAATGAATATTTTCCTAACCTTAATAATTTAATTTTATTATCTTAAATCTCATAGAATTGGTTGCAAAATAATTTTACGTTTTCTAGCATTATTATCCTTATAGTTCTAATTATATATATATAATCTTATTTACAATGTTAATAATATAATTGTTCAATCGATTTCAATTACATGGTCACCCTAATCCTCAAAGTAAAAAAAAAACACTTTAATAATATACACACGAATAACTGTCTGTCGAAACTGTTTCGAATATTCGAGAAACAAGATGGCGAACATCAGCCCCAAGCGTCAGTCCACTCGAGACGGTTCAGTAAAGTTATCATCCAAAAAATTAGACAACGCGTGCGTCTGATGACTCACGTGGTGAGAACTTAACGAATCGAAGTTAACTGTTTGCTCAACGAAATTATTGTGCATTTGATGCGGCGGTTCTATGTGAAATTGACCTACACTCCACGGATCACTTAAATCCTCGTTATGTCTTCGAACACTAGTATTAAAAGAAGGCAACTCGGTCCAGGATTGTGGCGGCGGTGTATTGAGCAGAGGTGTGTTAGGGATATTCTCAACCCGTGGCGTTAACGTTTGAGGGTCAGTATTGAAAGAGGACGCACCCCATACCAACGATTCTATAGTCGATGTGGGAGCGACACACATTTGCTTGAACTTCTCCATTTCCCATGAACTAGGAATATCTGGCGTCGGTATACTATGAATCATTTCCGTGACTTTCGACATCGACCTACCATAGCTGTCTTGAGTTCTACCACTTAATATCGTTCTTGAAGGCGGCCCTCTGTCCGGGCTAGGTAAATGGTAATCAGGCCGCATCATAGGACTGTAATTTCCAACTCCGGGACTCTTTTTATTACTGTATACTGCAGTATCGAGACTCGCCCTCGGAGAATACGGACTGTGGTGCATACGATCTTGTCTTGACATAGGACTGTATTGGCCGGGCGTTTTGTTTGGAGTGTTTCTAATAATATCACCTTTCATACCTAATCCGGGATCTGGACTCGGATGTGTCGATGGATGAGGCGAAAACGGCGAGTGGTGTTTAGGCATGGGGCTATAGTTTCCGGTATTCCAAGCGCCCGACTTCGGCAAGTCTGGTTTGACTATTTGACTAGTATCGGGACTAGGTTGCGCGGAATAAGGACTAGGTTGTGATGAGTAAGGACTTGGTTGTGTGGAATATGGACTTGGTTGGGTGGAGTAAGGACTCGGCTGCGCGGGACTAGGTTGGGCAGAGTAGGGACTTCTCTGAGAAGAAAATTGACTATCCTGTCGAGTCATCGGACTGTAATTAGGGCTGTAATTCCAATTATTAGGATTTTTTATAGTCTAATTTAATGTTATTTGTTTCCGGACTACGTTTATTTTCTTGCGAAGTGGTAGGACTACACTGCTCTATTATCCTATTAGATCTTATTTTGTTAGTCGTTTCAAATCTATTTAGAGGACTCGCTTCGGATTTGTGATTAGGTGTCGCTTTGAACTGTCCCAAATTCCATGAATTGGCGCTTTTAAGAGATTCTGTTTGAACTTCTGGACTACTTTGTACTTGACTGTCTGGTTTTGGAACAGGACTAAAATGGGGACTACCGAGATCTGATTTCAGAGGTTCCGATCTAGGAGTGGAAGACGAATCCGGTCGAGATTGTGAGGCGGGACTCAATAATTTGGGAATCGTATCAATTGTAGATAATTTACTTTCCGGTAGTGAAGTTACTGGCACCATGAACATCTTTGTTCCTGCACATTTCACTACTCTTATTATCTGGTGAAGGTTTAGCTATTAATTCTACAGACGTTTGTTTATCACTAGAATTTGGCCCCACATCAGATACACTTTTTGGCTCCTGAAACAGGAATAAGGAAGACTTTTCAGTTGACACGATTTCCTTTTCAATGTTAGTGCTTTCAGTCGTTACATGAGGAGATTTCGAGGTCGTTGCAGTATCAGATTTAGAGTCTGTTTCCGTCTTTTTCCCAGATTTCTTTGCTCTTGTTTTCTCTTTATCCTGTTCATCTTTAACTTTCGCTTTTTCCGGATCGAAACTATCTTTTAGATCTTGTAACTCTTTACCAGTAAATAGGCGTTTTATGCCTCGTGGTAACGCGCGACACGAACTAAGATTTAACGACTCAATGAGAGGACATTTCAGAAGAACCTTTTTCACGGCCTCAAATGATACTGATGAGCCACACAGGTTGAGAATTCTGTAATAGAGATTTTTAATTAAATATATACAGGTATAAAATATTCCTATTTGAAAAAAATCATAATAACACTTAAAGTAAGTTTCAGAAATACACAAAATAGTGTACCTTAACTTGCTGCTAGGTGAATCGGCGAGTGCTGAAACAGCATCGTCCAGGGGTCGGTTTGCGCTCGCCCAGGACAGGTCCAGCTCGAGCAAGCTGTGCGACCATTTCGCGCATATAAGCTCCAGGCAAGCATTACTTTGGCGTGTTACATTACAACCTGTACACAAATATAAAATACTTAGGCATAAAATATATTGTTACTTGTTACTCTAGGAATAGTATGTATGCTAATACAACACATCATAATTGCTGACCAAGAGTGGAGTCTCACGGTGCGGCAGGTGCATGAAGAGGCATTGAGTTAGCAATTTCATTGGACACGTTCGGTACTTCGATTCCTTCGTTCCGACATTGTTTTTGTATAAATTATTGGACCAGATGGTCACTTGTCAGTTAGCCTAGCATCGGCGGCATTCGCATATTATTAGTTTTATACTCTTTGTAATTGAAAATATATTAAGTTTAAAGTAATTTTGATTTTTTTTATCTTTTTTTCGAACTGACCTACACTGTTGGCTACGTCAGGCCTCTAATAAAATATGATTATGGAAATCTAAAATAGGTATTTATTTACTATTAAGTTGCTTCTATGTTATACATATAATATAATACGTATTTATATCTAAATATATGTTTTGCACAACTATAATCCGATTGGTCATAAAGTTTGGTGAGGAACAAAGTTAGTACAGATTAACGTGGCTATTACCGAGAATATGAGTCTACCTTTAAAGAAGGGTTCACAGAAAAAAGTGACCATATATATACAGTCTTGAAATGACCGATACATTTGTAACTGTCTCCTACAACACAGTTTTCAGTAACATACAAAGGATGCGGATATCAATTTTACTTTTAGAAATGTAACGGATTTGAAAATAAAGATTATTATTATTAATACTATTGATAGCTTAGTGGTAGATATTCGACCAATGTTTATTAATTTCTCAAGTTACAATATTAAAGAAAAAAAATGAACTATTTCCATATTTTTATTGTCGACATTAAAGCTCCTAGGTAGATAACAAAGAGGAAATAAAAAGAAAATCGATTGAGAAACAGTGGAGGCAGGCGGCCGATCATAAAAATAAGCCAAATCATACATCAAAATATGACAGACGTGTTGTACTGACCCTACCTAGGTGAGATAAGGATAGAGAAGACGTAGATTGAAAAACAGTGGAAGAAAATGTAATAATTATTTTACCTGTCCTATTAATATATCCTTATTAGTATTATACTGCGTAAAGCGAGATGACTTGATTGTTACGTTTTCACCTCTTAACTACTCAACCCATCACGGGTACAGAAAAAGCACATAGCACATACTCATTCAGAAAAAAAGAAAAAGGTGCTGTTCCAGAGGAATAGGTCCAATGAATGTGCATGAAAACACGAGCAAAGCCGGGAACAAAATCTAGTGTTAGTGTAAAGTGGGGGTATAATACCGCCGAGGAAGAGATGTTGAAGATCCCAGGCCTGCACGCGCACGAGGCCGGAGTCGGTGAGGCGCTGTAAGCCGCGTAGGTCGAGGAGACGGAGCCGCGTGGCGCCACGCACGAGTCGCGCGAGTGCATCGTCCCCGAGCCTATACTCGCCAACACCCACGCGCTCCGTGCTTGCCTCGCCCGCTATCGACAGCTCCTCCAACTGCGTCCATCCGTCCGTCTCCATCTGAACCGCGAACAACACCTCATCATCCAATCTAAATACTAGAAACTATGACAAATTGGTCGTCCCTACGTTTCTAACTCAGTAAAACCATTAACAGTTTTTTGGATAATATTGTTAGGTTTCATTTTTATGCTTAAGCGCAATGTCAAGCGGGTTTGGGTGTCTAGGGACTAATATAAAGTGGATCAATATGTGAACTGTGGTGATGTCTGGAATTTACTCCTCTGTGTATCCACTTACAACGATTATAACGTGTAACGTTTTTTATATATACATCTATATATTTTAAAAAGACAAACCCGATAGTGTTTTTGCCGGGTCTTCTAAATGGCTGGGTTGTTTTCCGAAACGGTGGTAATTTTGACGTTCATAAGTACTTTCTTACGGCCTAAATTGAATAAAGTGTTTTTTTACTTCGATTTTTGAATTTATTAATATACTCCAACATATTTACGCGTCGGTGGCTCTTATTAACCCCTCAGCTGATTATAAAAAACACAGATCTTAAAATGGTGGATTATGCTTTTAATTTTTTCTTTTATTTCACGACATCGTAAAAATTTAAAAAATATTATATAATACATTTTATATACAAATTATAATTTTACAATACATCAATTGCTATTTTTCAAAGCTTTGTAATAAATCAGGTTTTTTTCTTATTTTATGCTGCCAACAGTCTGTTGATCTGTGCCTTGTGAGGTCTACATTCGTTTCTATTGAACTTAAACCCTTATGGTTTTGGAAACTCCAGGAATTGAACCACTTCTTCATCAATCAAATCTTGAAACACGTATTCATTTTCATTTTTTAAATCTCAGTTTACAGATTATATATCTAATGAAATAGTAAACATTTTCGTGAATAGATAAACTATGTTAAATACAATAGAATTATGGATACAATAAAATCATTTATTATTATCAACATCAACTTAGATATTCTAGAGTTTTTTCAAGATAAACCGGACAGGGAGACGATGAAGATAGGTGAATGCGGTAGTGTTGGACGCGGGACAGGGATCGGATGGAATATTTTACGGCGTAAAATCAGGTTTTTTTGGAATATCATTCAAAAATGTTCTACGGAACGTATAATAGGCAATAACGATGAAGGCAGGTGAATGCGGTATCGTCGGACGTAGAAGTAGCCTATGTCACCCGCTGTAATTTTAACTATCAGTCAGTGAAATTTCTGTCAAAATCTGTCCAGCCATTTCGGAGATTACCCGGAACAATAGACAGACAGACAGACAAAAATTTTAAAAATTGTTTTGTTATCAGTATCCTGTATACGTTCAAATCCAATCAGTAAAAAGTCGTTATTTTGATATTACAAACAGACACTCCAATTTTATTTATATGTATAGATTGCTAAAATTATTATAATACACTAACCTATAAAAAAAACCAGCGATGAATTTGACCATTATTGACGTACTATAAGTGTAGCGTAAATACTAATTTAGAACTATAATGTATTGCTACTTGCTGTAATATTTGGGAATTCGTAGTTGTGGACTGAAGACAGCAGTTAGAGTAATTGAATAAAAAAAAACAAACTGTGTGATAAAGCTAATAATATAAATAATTACACATAAGCCCATTCTAGAAAATTCCGGGAGAGAGGACGGCGACTAAGTGAATAGTGTGATCAATGAATATTGTGATATGTAAATTGTGTACATATAAGTTTAAATCAATCATTTGCGACAGTAAAACACATTTTACACTGCAATATACGCCATATTCTTCATCTGTTATATATAAATAAAGCATACATGCGCGAAAGTTTTATGAGAGACCATATTCAAAATGAGTAAAATATTTTAGACTTTTTGCACTTTCATGGCGTTTTACTAATCCTATTTCTCCCGTATTGTATATGTAATTTATTAATAGAATTTACTTACTTGTTGTAACGTCGTTGTTGACGCTAATACAAGTTGTGAATTGGCTGCTCTGAATACTCGCATTTTAGGGCATCCCTTTTGAAGCGCCTCCAATGGCACAGGAGCTGGATGTGAAGTAGCGAGAGCACCTGATATGTCAAGCACCTCGAGATTCTGACAATGAGCCTAGAAACATATTTTATAACATACGTGTAAATGATTTATCACCTGCAATACTATTCGAAATACATTAATAATTCAATGAAGACATATTTAGTCTCATGTTTATATTCTCATGTTTATATTAGTTGATACCCGATTGTTTCGCTGTGCATATTAAAATGAGCTTTTAATTTAAAAAAAAACAATGGCAAAAAGTCAATCAAATCCAAAAAATAAGTAACCTAGAACCATTTACGAAAAACTTCGCGAGGAAAGTTCATAGTCTTATGCCAATATATTCAGTAGTTTTGACGTTATTGAATGTCAAAGGAATTTAGGTCTTTTCATTAGATACGCATACAACAAAAAAATGTTGGTCTGATGATTACAAACGCCCGTAAAACATTATAATATTTTAAGTAGCTGGTACATAAGTCTCAGTCTGCGTTGTTTATTATCTTAATAATATATTTTATGTACAGAGGAAAAAACATAAAACAAAAAAATGAACAAAAAAAAAATACAAAATTTCTATTGTGCCTCCAAAAATCGTAATTTGTTAAATGCAAATATTGTGATATATATTTTTTTTAAATAAAAACCAAGTATGTAAATAAGTAAAACTAAAAAAAATATATAGAAATCTACCCAGAATATATGAATTTATACGTGATGCACGTACAACGGCATACTTCGTATCTTTTTTTTACATAGATAAACCATAGTACTAACTCGATAAAAAAACCGGCATGAAAAGCTGAAATATAAAGTTTTTTTATTATTATTTAACAACATTATCAGATTTAGAAAGTTGAATTTTCTTACCGCAACAGAAGAAAGTATCTGTGGCAGAGCGCTGAATTTATTATTCGCCAAAGTCAAGTGAGTAAGTCGTTCGCCGAAATTTTCCGTGACTCGCGCCATCGAAGCTGCCGACAAACACGTGCTGGAGCTGCCCGTCTCCGACTGGAATTTGAATGTAACTGGATAAAACATCTGTATTTAGTTATTTATACCATAAATAAAGCACAGAGTTTGAAAATCCTAACTGTGGCATCTATGCCACAGCTATAAAATGTGACCCGGAAAAGAAATTAATTAAAAATATATTTATTAAAAGAAAAGAGGAGTATAAAAACAACACAATTTTTTTCTTGTTTAGTTACTATCGACGAGCTTTAATGTTATATATATATTTTTTAAGTTCATTCCTATACCAACGACAAGTCAAACCTTTTATTATTCGTCATACATCACGATCCTTACGTCTATACCTATATATTTCTATAGTAATTGAAAAAAAAAACCCCAATAACATTGAAACTTAAAAGACGAATAAATGATAATCGAAATTCGGCGAATTGACAACCACTAGCGTCAATAATTCACCTTATTTGTATTCAATTACTTTATCAAACTGACAAACAAAACTGCGTCAATGTATTGTAATGACGTGCTTTTATATCGACGTAACATTGTGCGCCCATACAACAAGCACAATACAAATTTTTCTATATTTGATATGCTACATAAGATCAAGGTGCAATAATATAAAAAAAATAGCAGATATACACTAACCGTAAGCGAAAGATCTAACCGCTGCAATTTAGGCAATGCCTGAATAAGGTCAAACAGCTGGTCAGACGTGATGCGATTCCAACCTGCGACACTGAGCTCAACAAGCCCGGGACAATAGTCCGCGACACACGCCAACACCCACGAGACGTTGCACACCTTCCATTGAGCTTTAATGAACAAAAAGAAAAATAAGTGAAAAAAGATATAATTAACAAATTCAGTGACAAAGCTTTAGTATCATCATACTAATGTCACAATGGAGAGATTAGAGATCAAATTTTTTTCTTGTTCCGTTTGGGAGTCTATGTCTATATGCAAAAATCTTTATTTTGCACCATCTTTAACTTATTACATGAAAACTCAACTATATGATTATATTAAATAAGTCTTACTTATCACTGCCTTATAGATTACTTTTGCACGCGCCTTCGCTCAGAATAATGTAGATTTAACCTATCCCTCGGGAACAGTAAATATTTTCTGGATTCAAGTATATTAAGAATAAACCCTATTATAGATTGTCTACATTAATATATATAGTGACGATTTAAAAGCAAATGTTAGGTATTTAGGATTACTCTTTTTATACCACATTAATTTTAATTTGTTTGTGTTTTTTTTTTATGCGATCAAAATTTAATTTTTACCACATTTTATTATAAAATTATTCAACATTTTCCATTAATATTTACATAAATAAAATGATAGAATTTAACTATGTGCACGTATCACTCAAACACTACTTGAAAATTTCCTATACTTTTTTTCGTTTTACATCTTACACTGTTAGTCGTTATCTAAAAAAATATCATCATAGTTTCATTTATTATAAGGTTATTGAAGTTTGAAACTATTATTATTATAAGCACTGAACTGATCAGCTATGTATTCTTTCCATGTAGAAAGAACTGGAGCAAGCGGTGTGGTGCTTATGTTTTTTCCTCTGTGCACAAAATATATTTTTATTATATTATATATATGTATTACATAAAAATATTACGTTTTTATCCTAAGAAATATGCAAACTAGTACTTGACGCAGAGATTTATAGTGAGTGCATATGTATATATATGTATTAAACAGTCTTATTACTGTCACTTTATTTGTTTAAAATTTCAAATAACATAATCAAAAGTTTATAAACTTATCATTAATTATAAACTATCGAACGAAGATTTAAAACCTTACCAATATTTAAACTTTGACACTGTGATAAGCGATTTTCGAGCAGCCAAACCAGTTTGTAATCAGTTTTACATTTCTCACTTGTGTATTGCGCAAGATCGACATTCTTCCATAACTCCGGTAGACAGCTTACACTGTGCCATAATTTACACACTTTACCTAACCTGAAATTACAATAATTAATACTTGAGCACATAAAACTTATTTCATTGTATAGTATAACACAATAATAGAATTTTCATTAAAACAAAAATCGAATTCAAGCAACATATTGAATAATAAACTTAAAGAATAATCACTATTAATTAAAAATTACGAAAAATCTACTTTAAATGATTATTTGTTGTTATATCAAGAATATCACGAAAGTGTCTATTTACGTAAATAAAATGAGGTCTGCCATTGTGCGCGTACGGCGTATCACTCAAAAAGTACTTGATCGATTTCGTTCACTTTTTTTAATTTTAGTTCTAGAATAATTAGTACTTATTATAAAAAAGTACCACTATATGAAATCACCATTTAATATAAAGTTTTTAAAAAACAACATTTTTGTAAACACTACAAAAGTCTAAAGAGATTTGTAAGCTAAGTATTTCTTTTCTTTCATCTTTTTTCTTAGTACATAATATATGTTATTAAGATAACAAACAACGCAAACTAGTCGCGGATATAAGCTAGTATATTTTAATAAACTATGAAAAAATATTTCTTAAATAACTCGAAAATACATACCTTATAACAGCCGGTAGAGTTCCTTGTGATGATACGACGTATTCAAATATCTTTGCGAGTATTTCTTTGGGTAGTGATTCGGCCCACGGACTTTGTGGCCCCGTATCCTTACTCCCCACTGTACTAATTCTATTTCTTTCAGTCTTTTCGCTTTTTTCTGTGAAATAGTAAAAAATTGGAATAATTTTGTAATAAGAAGATTGATTTTCTATATACATAAAATAATAGAGGTCTGTGGTGTGCGCGAATCAGGCAAATATTTCTACAATATTTTTTTTTGGTTCAACGTCATAGATCCTTTTAAAACAAAATTCACTAAACTTACATTTCATATCTTTCCTTTGATCATAAAGTATATACTATTGAGATAATAAACAACATAGACAAAGGCGAAAATTACTAGTCAAAAATATTATAATTTACCATATGTAAATGTCATGTTTATATAGTATGTTTTATGATATTTTCTATAGGACCAAATCTTATGTTCGTAATTATTAAACATGACATGAACATACAAAAATACGTTATGTTTTTTAAATTTATATTTGAACGGTGTGAAAGCAAAGACATCATAATTTATTATACTTAGGAAAGATAATTTATTTCGGTGACATTTTATTTATAAAGCTATAGTTTTTGCTAGCGGTTTTGCTGGCATTAATGTTGGTTTGACCTATCCCCCGGAGGAGTATTTTTTTCTGGATGAAAGGTACCCTATGTGCTCTTCTGTACCCCTGACAACGTTTATGCAAAGATTGATGATGATTGGTTCAGTAATTAAAGCGTGAAAGCGGATCAAACAAACAGACTCACATACGCATTTAGTTGCACACTAGTTCCAAAAAGGAAAAAATCTGCTGCGAGAAATTTATTGATATTATATAAATACAATAACACTAAGTCCAACTTTTTCTTTATTATACTTTATAGATTAGTGTTTGACCACAATCTTATCTGATGTTAAATGACGATATGGTTTAAGATGGTAGTCACGCTACAGGGCGCCTACAGAGAGACTGGCTCTCAAGTGCAGCTGCCGAAACACACCAACAGGTGCTTTGCAACAGATTTTCAACTTGTGGGTGGTAGCTAGCCAAGCGGACTTAGAAAAAACCCTACCACCATGTTATGGTTTCATCACGATGTTTTCCATCACCGAAAGCTGCGACTCAGTTGCTAGGCTTCGAACCTACGTCCTTCGACGCTATGTCCGAACACGCTATCAACTAAGCCATCATCGCCTCGAAATTCTTTTAAATGAGCTTAACTATTAATGGTTAATATATGCAACGGTGAACAGAGACGTGTTTACTTTCACACCTCTCATTTACTAGCTTATAATCTTAAAATATTTAATAATATTAACATATAAATTGTTGTAAGTTGCAAAACAAAAATTACATATGAAACATTATTAGTCATTCTTTCAATATTATTATGTTTTTTCTTCTGTACATAACATATATTGTTAAGATAAAAACAGCGCAAACGAAAAGACAAGCATCAGATAGTTACAAATATAATTAATAATCGGAACTCGAAACAGGTTCAAACGTTTTCATTTATGTGTCATCGAAAGCTCTCTAAACAGAGTACCCCTGGGAAAAGGAAGAAACAGCGAGACGTATACTACATAAGTGCAAATATATGGTTGAACCCGTTACGATAATGGAATATTAGACAGTTGATACAATTCCCATAGATGCTAGATTGTAGACTAAACCAAACTCCTGAAGTTTTGATCGCTCATTGTGATATACTATTACTTAATAGTTCTATCTTGCCACTTGCTTATGTGTCTCTATCCGTCTATAGAAAAACGCGTATGCGAGAATATAATGGTGTGTTAAAATTTCAAAGCAATCAATGAAGAGCCATTAAAATTTATGATTAATATCAAACAAACATTTACCTATATATTTATATACATTTTAATAATACTACTTAATTCTGAAATTGAGATTTGGTATTATCAAATAAAATTCAAACAGACTGAAAAAAATAAGCTAACCACTGATCTAACAAAAACAAAAGACAATCAAGAGTAAATTATATCAAGACCATATTAAGTATGAATACTTTAAACTAATTTAAGATATTTCACAATTCTTATAATAAACAAAACTACTCAAACTTCAAACGGAATACAAAATATTGCATATCAAAATTCAGGTTCTAGAGCCATATTATAAGAGAAAAAAACAAAAATCAGAAAAAATTGAAAAATATGTTAACATAACGTACTTTTAGGATTTCCTCCTTTAGTATTGTTAGGTTTACGAATTTTGGGAAGTTTCGATCGTGTGTTTCGCGGTTTTGGTGCTGCTACACTCATTGCTGCTGCAGTGTCACCGCGTGACGGATCATATTCTTCGCCTGAACTTTCACTTGGTACTGGAGAAGCTGCTCTTTTCTTTTTAGATTTTCTCAATCCTATATCTGCTATTGATGCTGGTGTCGGTGTTACCTAAAACAATTATTGTCTTTAAGATCTAATCCTATAAATTAAAATAACATATGTGTGCATTTAACTACATTTGTGTTGGAATAAAGAAGTTGAAGTGATAACTAAAATATATTAAATCACAATGTTACTATTAAATATAATTTAATTTCACTAAATATTAACGTTAATATTAGGGAAAATGCATAAACCATGTAACCCATTCTGAGGCGGGAGGGAGGTAGTCAGAAAACAGCACTTGGTAGGTTTTTGTCATGTAGTCAATCTCCTGCTTTTTCAAGCTATATTGAAAACTAAAATTAGAGAAGGGTCTTCTCATATACTAGAGATGGTGTCGAAGGGGGGTTTTAAAAAATTGTCAAATATGGGTCAACTGGTTTAGGGTATGTTCCCTTACAACATTAAGTAACAATAAAATTATAATCGTAATTTCCCTGTTGAAATCTCACATCCGTAAATTAAAGAATCAATCTGAATATAGTTTTCAGGCAAATATAAAAATGAAACTGGAAAAGAAGTTAAAACATTATATCAATATTTTTCCCCATAAAGACTAAACAAAAAAACTACAATGAAAATTAAAAACATCGAAAGACAGATCCATTTTTCAATCAGAAAAGGAGTTCATATGGGCCACAATGGGTCAGTGGTAATGTCTGTGGACACTGCGTCGATCGACGTGGTTTCGAATCCCTGCAATGAGCCGGAACTTTCGAATAATGAAAACATAACATGGTGGTAAGACTTTTGGTAATGTCCACCTGGCTACCACTTTAAAATTGAAAATCTGTCGCCAACCACCTAAGGTATTTTCCAGCAATACTTCAGACTCTGTCCTCTGTAGATTTAGCATGTTAACGTTTTAAGCCAGATTGTTACTTAATACCGGGTATCATTATGGTCAAATTTCAAAGCCTATATACAATAAAAAATACACAAATAAACTATATATATAAAACCTATTGATAACCATTTTATACTTATATTTGATTAGATATCTATATTAATAACACAATATAATTACAATCATGGATGGATAAACTGTTCAAGTCCTTGAACTGAACATATTTTAGTCATTGAATGTAAATATTTTTAAAATCTTAATGTAATGATAATTAATATATGTTATATTATTTTATAATACCTATTTAATTTATTAATTCGAACTCTATATTATATATGGAATTTATTTTTATTATTAATATTCCTCTTTTGTCAACAGGTGTTGTAGATTAGTAAGCTCTATCTCTTGAACTGACATGCATTTATTATCCCTGTTCAACACTGCCATTTTAAGATGAGCATAATTGACATTCCTCTGTCTGGATGTTAATTATACATATGTGTATGTATATCAGTTATTTAGTTACCCTAATATTTGACATTTACTAACGATTTCAATGGTCCTCTTTGAAATTGTCCAGACATTTAACTTAATTATTATAACTACAAATAATTTTATATAAGTGATGACCCTTCAATCATCATTTACAATGGACATAATAATAAATACAAATGATATCATAATTTAGGCCAAAATGTATGAAAGTTTAATTATCAAATTTAGTAATAGGTAGCAGGGAAATATAATTGACAAATGATATGTCCGAAGACTGATTATGCCAGGACTAGGTAAATTCTAGCATTTTTAAACACAGAAGAAAGCAAGTCTATATGTGTGTATCAGTCAATGTTACATTTTTTCCCTACAATAAAATATTAATTAGTTCAAGAATTGTATTCCATATTACAAGACTGTAAAAATAATAAAACATATGTACCCAACCAAAATCATTATAATTAGTTTAATTTTAGTACTGGCGATTGATGAGAGACACTATCTTACTATGAGATATATAAGGTATACGAGATTGGATATAATATCTATTATTTATTTTATTTAAAGGTAATATGCTCAGATATCTAGTCAAAAATTTACAACAAACCTAAACTAAATTTTTATTACACTATGAACAACTAAAATCTAGAAAATAATAGGAGTTAGATGTATAATACAATTTGCACTTTGAATATTATTACTGTTAGTAATCAAAATCAATAGTACAATAAATAATAAATAGACAGCTGTGTAAAAAGTAACATCAGCAAGTATATATTCCTTCCATTGTTGTGTAACTCATACAGTGAAGTTATAAATAAATATAGGTACATAGAGATATGAAAGTAACTTATAAAGCCTAAAGAAACTCCTATACAAACTTTCAACTTCTTAAAAAATTGTATTGTATAAAAAAAAAAATTATTGTCAACAATTTACAAGGTGATAATGTCAATGAAATATGTTGCATTTATAATATAAGACTACCTTTAATTGGGCAAAATCATACCAGATTTTCCTAATTTCTATTGAAAAAATAGGGCTTTTATTAATGTTATAATACAAACTTTAAAGTATCCAATACTCTAAATATAAATATTTTATATTTTAAGTACTTGCATACAGATATGTAAATTTAAGATAATAAAAAAATTATAAAGTTACAACATACAATTATAAATTGATGTAATTAAGTATAAAATATATATAATTAAATATAAAATGGAACTATAATTTTGCTTTATTAATAGTTTATTCTGTCTTCAAATATGCTTTTTTAAGGTTTTACATCGTTTTTTCAAATAGTACATTTGCATTAATGTAATCATTTTTTTTCATATATACAAATTATCCAAATGTGATACATAAAACATTTAAGATTTGTCATACATCAGGGCTTTTCTTGAGAGAGATGTCTCAAAGCCATTATCTCATAAGAAAAACAGCTATTAAAACATTAATAGGTGAAATGACATGGAGACAACAAAAATAAAAATATCAATAAAAATACCTTAATAATTTCAAGACATAATAACTTTCAAACATTTGTTCAACAGACTAAAGAAATCATTTTTGTTTTTCGAACTGACAAACTTCTGTTGGGCTATTGGACATCCACAGTTTCACTGAGTTTTTAAGATGAGTGTTTAGGGCACTCAGCCGAAAAATATGTAGAGATAAACAGGAATGCTTATATTTGGTGAAATCATATCTTATTGAATATTCTGTAAAATAATAATAATCTTATACTCACTATTTCATGTATGCTTGTTCTTCTGATCTTAATTTTGATAGTATTAGTGTCAACTATTTGACTCTGATATGTGGTTGTACATTCAGATTTCTTTGACTTCTTTTTACTACGAGAACAAATATCTAACATAGCACGTGGTTTACCACTACAAGGTGGAATGATATGAGTCCGTCTCTCTTTAGAGTTCTTTTTACTTTTTTTATTAGATAATTGACTAAGTTCATGACTGTAAGGTTTGCCACTCTGTCGTTGCAAATTAATTAATGGTAACTTTACACTGCACTTGAGCACTTCATCATCAGAGCTATCACTACCTATATAGTCTTCTTCTGCTTCCTCAAGGTCTATCTGTTCTTTAACAACTTCGTAATTTTGATACTTACTGCTACTCACTAAACTCAGATTTTTACCACTTATCACTTGTGCTGTGTTGTTCATAGAGCGAGTTTTGTGCCTATGTTTTTTCCGTTTGCTTCCTGATGATAAATAACCATTAACCAATGGTTTAGTTTCGTGTCTAGAATGCTGCTTGTGCTTTCTGTGCTTTGAACGTTTAACTGAAATAGATCCATTGAACTGTTGTTTCTGATTGGCAATATCATCAATGCTTTGTTCAAAATCAGTTTCCAGTTTAACGCAAGATACCGCCTCGGGTGAGGCGGCGACGTCGCCCGGCAAGACAGGCGCCACTTTGGACACTCGCACATCAGGAAAGAGGTCCTTACGGACAGTGAGCCTCGCGGCCTCGTAACTGCCGTTCACGGGACTCGAATGACCAGACATGCCGCCCGCCTCCCGCCGCCCTCGCGTACCACTTCTACAAACCACTCACCTGTCCGCGAGGTAAACAATCAGTTTGACACATCACATTTTCACTTTTGTGACTGAGCAATACACCGATCGTTTTATGATGCTTAGAATATGTCAGTGATTACTGATGAACGATGTGTAAAACATCATCATTTCTTTAGTTTGCATTTCTTGTGAGACCCAAACATGTTATTTTCTTCACATATTCGCATTTTAGGTCATCCATGTTCATGTAACGTTGTGATTGCGAAAAACAAAGTACAGATCATTTTCGCGGACACTTGTTCTTGAACGTTTCACAAAGAGGTATAAAAAAGACAATACTTTGCAGTACGAACATAATACACTCTTATTTTTGATTATTTTCGCTCACTATGAGTTCATGAAAACTGTTGACCTTGTTTAGAAGCTTATTATGTTTCAAATTTTAATCAACAGATGCAGACATTGTCAGAAAAAAGTTGTTCGGGTTTAAACGCAGTAACCTTGTGTGAACGTTTTCGTTAAGTTGCAGTTTCATTAAAATTAATTTTGACATTTAGTAATTGACTATTTTAAAATATAATACACCTACAAATATAATGAACCATTTGAAACGTTTAAAGCCTACGAAATTTTGTAATGGTATTTTAACTATTATTTTATTATATGAAGGTATTACGAGTACTTCTTTACAAGCATAACGATTAATGTCAAAGAGTTGTGTTTTGTTTTACTATATAATTATTTCATGGTAACAGAGATGGCAGCACTCAACAAATTTGTATAAATTCAATACGAGTGTGTATGTATTTTGTAGAATTTTACTTTGTTTCTCTTTCACACAAATTGTACGAGATGCTTGTCAAAAGTAGGTATAACGAAGATGAAGAATAACATTTATTTTCTTAACTCAAATCCCTAAATATTACTTATTTTATTAAAATGTTTGTGTGTGGAATTATTAGTGTTATTAGTTACAATTTCTATGTTATATGTACTTCGTATGACGTTTTCCAACAGTGATAATGATAACCTACACGGTTTTAATAGTTAAGTACATAGCTGGTGAGTCATATTTATATTTATTACATTAGCTGTATATATTTATCGGTGATCTCATACATAAATTTGTTACACTGGCTTACACTTCATTGCTATGCTTACTACGCTATAACAATATTATTAATTGTTAGCTTACTGTACTTATGTGTTGTTTGTACTATGTACAGTATTTTGTTTAGGTATTGTAATTGTACTATTTCGTGAAATGTAATCTACTCATATCGTATTTTTTTTAATGTTCAATATACGCGTAGATATTTAGAAAGAATAACCATTGCTTACAGCAGTATTCAGAGAAACTAAAGGTACATATACCTATCATAGTTTTAAAGTAGTAGTTTGTATGCTAAAAATTCATTCCCTATTCGAATTTTAATCCTGATTACTTTATGTAATTTAGATAGGTACATTAGAAATTATATACTATTAATATTGATTATATAAACTAAATATAACATTAATTCTGCTTATATTCAGACACAATTTTTTACTTGTGCATATAACTTAATCACTGCAAAACACTACGCTATTCTTGTATCACAAAAACATCTATGCGCTTTTATGGTCCTTGGCTCCGAATCATGGGCGGCACCAAAATCTGCATGACCTTAGTAATCTAAATAGTGTTCCATTGAGTATTATCGTCTTTCTATATTCTCCTTAATTGCAATATAACGCTATCTTCAGATGCGATACGACAATGAATTTCCTTTGCGCAGTTTCCATTTGACACAATTAATTAAAGTAAATAAATTATTCTATCATATTATGCTGTAAAGTTTAAAAAATGTCATTAGAGGAAATACCTTAATCGTTTTGTACTTTAAGTGAGAGGAGTCATGGGCACAGCTACTAGCAGGATTGCTATCGTTATAAGGACTATATATCGTTTAGCAGTTGTCACCTTATCCCACAGTACGCAGTCTAACGCTTTTTCATAATCACCAAAACAGATGGATGATTGGTGTAAGTTTTAATAGAATTTGACGAAGTGTGACATGTTCAGGATTTTGCTTTCTAAGTGACTTTCTCTATATGTAGCTACTATTTGATTATTATTATTTTGTCATCTCATTGGTCGTATGTAGTATAATTTTGTTGGTCTGTGAGATTAGTGTAAGTGTTCTCTAAAATGTTTCTAACGTCCGTCTGGCTACTTTCCGGCCTCGAGTTGAAAATTGTCGCTAAGCACCTACAGATATGTTTCGGCAGCTGCAATTGAGAGCCAGCACTCAAGGTTTAGCGTATCAATATCTTAGGCCATATCGATATTTAATATCAGGTGAGATTGTGGTCAAATGGTTAAACCTATAATGTATTTTAGAAAAATCACAGATTTTTGTTGAATCGTACTTATTTAATTAATATACCAACAAGATGTTTGTTGCACTATGGCAATTGCAAGTTTTGTGATAAATGTTACTGTAGACAAATACGGTCTTAATTTGAGATATATACCGACTTAATTATATACTATGCAAAATTAATTATCAAGAATAATAATAAAAAGATCTGAATTATTTTATATATGGAAGCAAAAAGAAAACAAACTGTGATCATCATCACCAGCCTATAATAGATCCACGGCAGCACACGATGTACCATCACTACATCGAAACTCAAACATGCAAACTCTTAAAAATTCACAGTTCTATGTTTTCCCACATACAGTGTTACTATAAGAACCTTTCTCAGGTTCAGTTTTCCTCAAGATGTTTTCCTTTACCGTCAACCGATAGTGTTACCAATTTATTTTAGTAAATGTACGCGAATTCCGAAAAAATCGTTGGTACATGTCGGGGTTCGTACTTACGGAGGTCGGATTGATCTTCCACTGTTCAAACCACTCGGCACAATCGGTTAAACAAACTTCAACACCTTAGATTAACAATACATATATAACTTAACTTAATTAATAAGTCCTCCTGGCTAGGTACCACCCTCACGTTGAAAATCGGTCGCCAATCACCTATTGGTGTGTTCTGGCATCTGCACTTGAGAGCCAGTCTCTCTCTAGGTTTAGCGCGACTACTATCTTAGTCCACATCATTATTTAATATCACAGATGAGATTGTGGTCAAACGCGAACCTATAAAGAATAAAAAAATAGTTTCCGCTTATATATTAAGTAACCCATTGCGATCTTTAGAAGAATTGCAATGAAATATTGTTTTTCTACGTAACTTATATTTTTTCGTTGATTTCAATTGTACGTTACATTCCACAAGAAACTCTTTAGCTTTCTTTCTTTACATAAAATATCAGATACGTCCAAAAATATATGATATACCAAACCACCACATAAAAGGGAAAGAAATGGTAATATCCTTGAACGTGCCATCTTACTGTTGCATTATACAGAACGTGTAATCCTAAACCAATTGTTAACAATAGTATCAGTGGGCACATCTTAACGCAACTTAGTAACCATAAAAATATCAAAATCACGAATATTGGTAATTACTATCAATGTATTAGACCAGGGCTGTCCAAACTACATGGGACCCAGGGCCAACAAAAATGACTCAATACATTGGGGGGCCGCAAAATATTTATAAAAATAAAATATAAGTATAATAAGTATCATGATTTTATTATCTACTTTTTCATTAATTTGTCTTTTAAAGCCCAATAAATGAACAACGCGCGGTGTCGGGTGTACCTATTATACGTTCGGGGAATTCCCCGAGTTCTCGAGTGAATAGTGTTGTGTGCGGCATAATCGAATACATATCCAAAACATTTGAATTTCGTCGCAAGAAAAATAATTTACTCAGTTAATGTATTTAAACAAAGAAGAAAAAAAAGATTCTGCGGGCCGCAATAATTCATGCCGCGGGCCGTGGTTTGGACAGCCCTGTATTAGACTATGTAGAATACTGGTGAGCAATGAATTTCTTTTGAATACCGAACAAATTATCAGTAATCAAAACCATACCGTTGTCGTAAGTTTAGTAACAACTAGCGGGACCGGCGGATGTTGTCCTGCTGAGATAATAAAAAAATTATACACTTACGTGCATGAAACGCTTAAGGCGGCTTGACTTTTTCAATCCTTTCAACAATTATCGTTATATTTCAATCAATTTACAAAAAAAACTTGACAAATTATATACCTAAACCTTTACCGTGAATTACTCTATCTATTGGCGAAATCCGCATTACAATCCGTTCAGTAGTTTTTGAGTTCATCGCTTACATCCAGGCAGACAGACAGACGCGGCGGACGAGTTTGTTTTATAACAAGTAATGATATGCCATTAGGTGAATTCTGACTAAGCAATTTAAAGTCGTCTACAAAATTATAACTACACTACAAATTATAACAATTATAAATAAATATGTAAGTGAAAGAGATGTGAATATGAAATAACGCAGAATTCAAATTTGAGCGTTGCTGAAATTCAGAATGAATGTTTGAAAAATATATCCATTAACACTAGCTGAGATCTACGATTAGAGATTTACACCACTTGGTTTCCAGATGTGACAAATTTAAACAATATTGGGTTAAAATATTATGAATTCTTAGCACAAGATGTACTAAATATAATGTAAATCGTATCAGCACTATTTCTTCAGGTAAAGGAAATTTTTTGAATCAACAAAATTCATCGGTTTTTAGAATAGGATCTAGACTCCCGAAAAGTATTCTGATCCGAAGATATCGCTTGCTTAAAGTGCTATGTAAAACAATACTTATAATAATCATTCAAATACCATGGCAAATAGGGTATAATCGTGATTGGTCTGTAATTTCCGTATTGGTTCATAATAAGAAGTGTCGTGGTGGTCTAGTGATTGATTTGACCCGTGGAATGTCAATCCGACATCCTGTAGGTTACCCCGACATAACCAACGAATTTTTCGGAAATTCGCGTACGTTTACTATTTTAAATTGGTAACATCATCGGCTGACGATGAAGGAAAACATCGTGAGGAATCTGGAACCTTAGAAATGTTCTTGTAGTACCATTGTATGTGAGAAAAACATAACATAGAACTGAATTTTTTGAAGTTTGAAGTCGCCAATACGTCGTAGGCGGGTGTAGTGATTATGCCCATACCTTCCTTCGGGAAGATGTGGTGCGTGGTGGCAAGCTGATGTGGTGAGGATAGTGAAAGTGAGAAATAAAAAATGAACAAGAACAAGCATAATTAACCATGAAGACCGATGGAATACCATCTACGCCATCCCAGCTATATACTCGTATTTCCCGTTCTTTTGAAATATTAGGAATATGTTTCTTTGTAAAGTATATATATGTATTAGTGATATAATTATCATTATAAAGATTATAGTCCTGGCAGGTCAGAATTCACGCATTGGAGTTTTGAACTAAAGAAAAATACAAAAAGATTATAAATGGGTACTCCGGCAGTACATTTTTTATCTTAAAACATCGATGATTATTGCAGTGGTATTTTTTTAAATAAAAGATTATATTAATGTAGAGTTTTAGGTCGACATTATTTCGCATATAAATATACGATGACTATCTCTTATATTATTATGTCACGGTTTTTGATTTTAAATGCCATTAAAGCTACATTAAACTTGTTTGTCGCTCCAATTATATGGGAATTTTTCTATAATCATGCTTCATCTCTAAAGTGGTTCTGTCGAATGTCATCTATAAAGTTTTCTTAAAATGTTTTGAGTACTTAGAAGAAGAAAATATATACCAAAGTTTTGTATTCTTTCTTCCTTGACTATATTGTTTTCTAATAGTTATGAAATTAGTTCATACCAAGAAGTTTAGATCTAGTATAACTGAAGACAAAGTTGCAAGAGATTTGTGGAAATTGCGTTGTCAAAATTACAAAATGTTGAAAGTGAAAAATACATTGTTTAAAATAGTAAATTAATAAAATATAAGACATTGGATATTAATGTATGGTATTATTCGATAATGTGGTAAAAGATTATTTGATTTCCAGGGCGAAACAATCAATAAAGCCTGAGATATGGCAGTAATCGCGATATCTGTTGTGTCGTCACGTATTTGATGTAACTGATTAAATTAAGGGACAATATTTCAGTTACATTATTTTATGAGTTGTCTACCGAAGCAGATGAAAATTAAAAAAACAAAGTAGAATGTACTTAGACAATATAAAACAAAGAGGAGTTTCGTGTCTGTCTAACGTGGTATTCAAAGAAGAATTACGCAAAATAAAACTATTTCTTCTTATTTATTTATTTATAGTGGGCCAATAACTCGACAGTACATTTTTATATATATATACTCTGACAATATTTACTTTATGATTAAATGTAAATGCAGTCATATTTAAAGATAACCTCTTATAGTTAATTAAATTTCAAACAATAAAAGTAACTAGAGATTTATACGAAACTAGCAATAATAATGAAAAGAGAAAGAAAATACTAAATCAATGAATACTCTAAAACTCTACTTTTGAAATAGCATGATATGTCTGTACCGCCGTTTTGAATATAAAATATTAGGGGAACGTTAATTTGCACTTCCCCTTGGAATTGATTGGCCGCTGTTACGTCTTACTGCAATGGTCGGCGGCTGGATCCGACATAGGCGGATGGTTGAACCTATCGTCGATTGATACTATTGGTGTGTATCTGTAAAATATTAAAAAAGTACTTTTTGTTGTTTCACTAACGTTTTCTATTTGGAATAAGACGTGGCAGCGGTCAATCAATTCCAAGCGGAAGTACAAAATAATGTTCACTCTAATATTTAATGACGGATTTACGCAAAGTAACGCCTTCATCAATCGAATACTGCCGTTTTGAATTAAATTATTTTATTAGAAAAAATATCGCATGTTTTATGTCATATGTGACACGACCTTCGGAAACAATAAATAAATCAAAATATAAGCCGTATTAAAAACTACTTATACAATATTTGTTATTCAATGTAATTGAAATTTAAAAGTTTTTTTTTAATTTAAATACTAAATACTAATAAAATGTAATCAGTAAAATGTTTATATAACTACAATAATTTATGCTTTTGTTCGTTCCAGATTCCCCTTTTTACGTCTGATACGTCTAAGTGACTGTCGTACATCATTGTGTATTTTGCATAAAAAGTTAATTTAAAACTAAACGACATAGATTGCTACTTGGAGTGAACAAGTGTACGGTATATGGTTATTAGATTTTGAGTAAGGGTTGTTCGTACACGGGTTGTAATGTTAGTGTAAACATCGCCGTGTGGTGGGCCGTGTGTGTGGTAGCGAGGTAACGGGGCGACGAGGTGGCGCGACTCGCGAGTGATGCCCGTCGCGGTGATGCAGAGGCATGGTAGACGCGGCTGCGGAGCGCCGGGCCGCCGCGGTCTGCAATGCTACTTCCAGCCTCACCAAGTGAGTATACCTCATGATTCTTAAATATTATTTTTAAAGTATATCTAGATATATGAAACAATTAATTATGCAAATTTATTACACCAACAAAGAGTCATTTAAAAAGAGACCTGATTTATTTTTATTCTTAGAGGCTAATAAATTACAATATCGAAAATAATAGTTATTTATAGTTAATGTTATATGTATATTTAATTAACATTTTTCATTAGGTATAGCTCATTTTTTTAATATCTGTAGCTGTGTTTATCTTAACAATCCAAAAAAGTGTGTGTTAGGTCACTTATGTCCTGACGGTTTAAACCATATTAGTCTATTTTTTAATTAAGTAGGTTATATTGGTATATGTTATACTATTATTATTGTTATCTTTTACTATTGGTATGTATTAACGTCAAAATAAAGTCGTAAAAATAACATCACTCATCGCAAGCAAACAAAATAATATAGGATCTTGGCAGCGAAATGTTGTGTTTAATTGATTCATTGCTCTTTAGTTCACATGTCGAGCCATCATTATTGACCCTTGGCATTTCATCGCTGACCCCGATCCACTTACGATCATTCTATTGAGCTTCTATTGAACGGACGACGGTAATGATCAAATAAGTTTCAAGTCCGATAGGTTCATATTGATGCTAACATGATTTATGTACACAAACAATTTTTAACTTGTGTGAGAATAACTCTGATATTGATGTGCTAGAGGTGACATTCTAAATTGCGTTGTTAATAATTTAATATTGCCAATTGATGGTACAGTTATAAATATCTTATTTATTAATATTTTATTGCTTTATAGAAATTTTCAGCGTTGCGCTACGTCGTTTCTTTTTTTATGAACTCCAGTGTCATTTGTATTCAACGCTTAATAGTTTTGTAGCGAATTGTTGTTGAAATATAATTGATAAGTAAGCCGAGTCGGGTGCGCAATATGAGTCGGTTAGTTTAATGAGTGCACCGATACGTCTCGTCGTCACGGCTTTGCGTTATCAGGGCCGTGGGCGGCGATGTGTGCTGTGCGAACGCATCGGATTGCGCGCGTGTGCGTTCCATAGTAGCGCTTCCAGGAAACGCGAGTACATTTCTCGGAACAGATCGACTGTCGCGCGTGTTTTCAGCAATGAATGGACGGTCGATGCGACATCAAAAATGCTTCTTAAATACTTGTGATTACGAAAATTCACTTACTATCAGTAGTATATCACTATTATATCTGCGTACCTGGCCTTCGCAGCTTCGCCTTATTGATTCTTTGTACTAACACTGATTAACTTTTATTGTATATCGTTACAAAATATTTTAATATAAATCTTTTTAGATAAATAAAATGAAGGAGATATGCCCTTGTGCGCGCATGTCGAAAAACTACTGTATAGATTTCGATAATTTTTTTAGCTCGACCTCTTAGTAGTTTGATCCTTATCAAAAAAATATCACGATATCTTCGTTTTATGTAAAGTTATTAAAGTTCTAAGAAACTACAATTTTTATAAGCACTACGCGTTTAACAATGTGTGCAACACAGAGTAAGTCGCCGGTAACTTTTTAAGTAATTTTATAAAATGTGTACATAAATAATGTACTTCCATTGTTTGTTAGATACAAGTTAGCATCAATTGTAGCTCGTTTTTCCATAAGCGCCAACGTTACATAATTTTCATATTTTATCGAAATCACTGCGTTTATTTTGTGTAAGTAATTTTCTAAAACCGCAATCCTATTTATTTAATAACTATATTTAAAGCTTATTTAAGTATATTAAACAATAAAAAAACAAATGCATCTAAATTAAATCGTTTAACATAAACGATTTAATTATGCAACATACTAAAAAATAAAAAAAATATCTTCAACTGATGGTAATTCAACAGTTAAAATATTTTATATTACTAATTTTAAACGTCAAATGATTGTTCATTTATTGTTCTCTCCCAAGTTCTTGCACTGAAATACGCAAAATATGTTATGCCTCATCTGTATTTTATTATACTGCATGTTGACAATAAACTGTTTGTAGACTACAAATTGTAAGTTCCAAAGCACTAAAGAAAGTTGTAGAATTTTCTAGCAGCTAAACTTAAGGTCCTAGTAATACTTATCCTTATTAATATTAAAAAGGTAAAAGTGAGTTTGTTTCTTACACTTTCAACAGATCGTCATGAAATTTAGTATAAACATTGCCAGGAACATAGAAAAGGACATATTTCATCCAGAAAAAGTACTATTCCTGAGAGATAGTTCAAATATACACATTAATGTGAACGAAGCGAAAAATGCGATTTAACTGTATAAGGGTCTAAGCCGTAAGGATAAAATAGATACGCAGACAAAATAGAGAGCGCATTAACATAGTTTTTGTTTTTTTTTTTCCGTTTATCGGTTGTGTTTGTTGCATCACGCATCATGTAAAAATAAATAAACTGTTTGGAATGTAGTTTTCAAAGTAATACAAGTTTTTGGTAAGTCATTTCTTGATATTTGCTTAAATAACTTTGAAGGGATTCTAAATTGAATTTTTCGGATGTAACTGATACTTGAAAAATATAACCTGTAGGGGAAAGCGGGGAGGCTGAGGCAAGTTGTTACGACATTTATGGAACATGCAATCTTTAAAAGAAAAAAAAAACAATTCTTTTATCAAAATGTTTATTTAGAGATTAAATCAACAATATGTTACGAATAATTTGATTTTTCTTTTTTTTACTATAAAGTAAACATTCTTATGTTTTGACATTTATACTTTGTACTTAAAAACTTAAATATAACAAACGTAAAATAAAAATAAAATATTTTTGTCATGTTTCCGATACAGGTGGGTGTTTCAGAGTCACAATGTGTCCCTAAAGAAGGGAACATCGAGCCCCAATATACCGGAGTTATAAGTAGCAACTGCTAGTATAGGTTACTAGACACACACTCTTAACGTGGTATTACATGATACTCAATATATTTTCGAACAAAACTATCAAACCACTAATCGCTAGTAACGTAAGCTAAATCTTTACACAAACCAATGAGGGTTTTTTTAATAGTCCCTAGTTACCATATAACTACAATCATATTTTTAGAATGATGATGCATTTTGAAGGTGTCAGTTCAGAGGCGAAACGTAAAAATATTTTGGCTCTAAAGTACAGCTTCGAAACCGGGAACGGCTTTTTGTGAGGTGAATTTAATTCTTGTAACATAAAAGACGTCTGCGCTAAGAAATAATAAACGTAAAATGTTTTGACGTTGGCATGTCGATATTTTCTCTTTAGCCACATAATTAACCTAGTCGATCCCACATACTAATAATAAATATATTTATTTTTATAGCTTACATTAAGATAACTGTAATTGTTACCTATTTATTGTTTATTAAAAATATATTAAAATAACAAAAGCTGTTGCTAAATACATTAATAATTAAAAGCAGAGATGACAAGTCTTTGTTTAATTTAATTCAAACTACAATATCGACACGTGAGTAAACAAAACAAAAAATGTGACATGTATATGTATGTTTCATTGGTGTGACCAGCATACAGTTCTCTTTTCGGCTACAATGGCAACTAGCGTCGGCTTCTTGGTGTCGTTCTCGACCGCTACGCTAATTCTGTCGGTGACGGTGCGAGGGGCCGCGGTTGGTAGCGGGGCGGGGACTATTTTCGTCTGGCGGCCACGTTTGGAAAAGGCACGGTGACGTCACGATTCTCAACGGCGATGATGCCATCGGGCGTCCGCGACACGCACCATTCGACTTGCCAAAATATCGCAGCTTGCTCCCCGCGTTCTACCACAATAAACTTTATTTTGGTCATTTTAACAACGACAGATGTTCAGTGCTTTGTGACTGATGCATTTCCCGTTTTATGACTGACGGATGTTGTATACATTTTAAATCTGTTATTAAATGCTATAATTATAATTTAATTTGTTTTAGTGGTTTTAATTTATAAAACGTTTCAGCACTATTAAAATTGTATTTATATAAAACGAATAAATTAATAGCATTCCTGATATCTATTTCGGACCTAAACTTCATCATTTTACTCTGTGCGCATGGTGTAGTAACCTGGGTTTTATGTCAAGTTATCAAAAACTTAGATAACGGATTCGACGCCAGCCCACCTACATTAGAACTTTATGTAATCTATTTATGGCTTGGCAAAATAATTTTCAACTAGTCCACTAGCCAACATGGAAAAGAGTTGGATTGTGGATCATTATTATAATCTGATCAAAATATTACATTACAGGACTTGTTTACCATTTTAGATAAAATTAGGTATTTACTAGCAGGCCCGGCGGACATAATCCTGCCCTGATAATAAAAATATATACTTATGTGCATGAAATGCTTAAGGTAACTTATGTATTAAATTTGATACGGATTAATACTGTATCTGTCTAAATAGCCTTACTATTACTACTTTTACTATTACTTCATTGTATGTGACCATGTTTTTAAAAGGTTGAAGGCTATTCTTAAAAGATAGGTATATGCCATCATAGACTCTTTTGTAGATCTATAAAAGAGGAATATCTCAGTATGCATTGTTTTGCTATATCTCAAAAGAATTAGGCAGCGTTTTCGATGAAAGCTCCCAACCGGTTATACTCTTTCCAACACTTGCAACAATTATCGTCATATTTCAACCAATTTGTACAAAACCTTGACAAATTATATACCAAAAACTTCCTATTGGTGAGACCGCATTACAATCCGTTGAGTAGTTTTCGAGTTTATCGCGAACATACAGACAGACAGACAGACGCGGCCGACGACTTTGTTTCATAATATGTAGTGATTTTTAAGTATTTCTCTATTGTGAACTACCGTATAACCGTAGTGTTATCTAGCGTTAAGCGACAAAATGGCCTAAGAGGGTAACTTAAGTGCTGCTGTGTTTTTATTTATGTTGAAGTTTTTAAAAATATATATTTTTTCTTTCCTCTTTAATACAGCCACTAAATACGGATAACCTTTAACATATTACTTATCACGCCTTCCCTAGAAAGATATCCTAAAAATCTAGATTTCTTATCTGTACGCCATGACAAATCTATTGTCCAAATGTTTAATTTCTATCTTTATTTGTACTGAATTAACTTTGGAAGTTGTTTTAAAAGATTGAATAATAAGTTCAAAATGCATTCGAAAATATATGTTACACAGTGTTAGGTGTTACCTGAATCTTCTGTTATATGGAAATGTAGACAGGATGTGTCAAAAGGAATTGCGACAGTAAAATGAATGCAGTATAATGGGAACTATAAGTGGCATTCCATACAAATTCCAACCTCCTATTAGCAGTTAGTCGAGACGACTATCATCAACATAATGTGTAAAGGCATATTGATACCGGGAATGTATAATTGGAGATTGTTAAAAAAAACTTATTCGGTCTTATTACAAGAACAAAAATGAACGCGCGTTTAACACGAGTTTTACTAAACATTTTCTAAAAATTTAAACATACGTTTAAAATACCTTATTACAAAACAGTGTCTTATGCCCGGTTTCTGAAGCATTTTTAACTGTAGTTTATCTGTTTAATAGCGCTATCGGTTCGATAACTTGTCAAATTGGGTTTCTGAATACAAAATAACACGAGAAATGTCAGTCTACGTCTCATTCTGTATTCAGAAACATTGACAGTTAAACGCCGCTTGTCTTATGGATAACGTTATTGAATCAATAGCTATTCATAGTTTAACTGACGGATTTAGAAACCGGGCATAAGTGGTCTCTAGCTAAATATTTGTTTTTTGTTTTTTATGCAAGCAACTCTGAATTGCATTCTTTCAATTCAATCTCATCATTCAAAAACGTTCCAATTTTCGAATTACATTTTTGTTTAGCCTTTCATTAAGAATAGTTATTTATTTTAAGTGAAATTGGTTATAATTATTGTGACCTTTGGTATAAAGAAAATGATGTCATTATTAAAATAAGCAATATATTAGTTTAAAATAATACCCCAAATTGCGTAAAGTGGAACAACAGTATAATCTCAGGACAAATAAATTGGTCCAATTGGTCAATAATGTCATATTTTAGTAGTTGTCATTTACTTGTAAACTTTCAAAACTGTCTAATTTATCTACACCTTCCAAACACACGAAATCCATAATTTACTACGAAACGTCTTTTGCCGGCAAATAGAAATAAAATAAATCCAACAAAAATGAGAACTGTTAACTTAGACAAGTGTTATACAATGATTAAATTTAAATAGTGTCTATTTCTAAATAAATGTAAGACACTCTTTTGTGATCAAACTTTTTTGAAACAAGTGTTGGAACGCCTATATAACTTTTTTGTAATAAGACGGGAAGTGTTTTAAGTTACCCGCATTACATTTAAAATTTAATTTTTAATTGTTATAATACTGTACTGGATATGGACTGGTTGGGTTGATTGAGCCAAAGTGCGTTGGTTACGAAAATGACTACATAATTTAATTTACGTACAATAGTAGTACATTTTTATTCGGGCATTTTTTTTAAATATAAAAATACACCAAAAAGTGGGAGTTAACTTAGGTATACTACGTGGTTTTCAAATTTCACTACTTTTTTTATACTTGCCTACCGCAATTGTATTTTTGTTCGTGACATTATTTTTTTCCTAAGTTACGTCCCTCCTCCCAAACGTGCATTAAAAAATTTGTCTTTGAAGACTGTTCAACGAGAGTATGTGTGAAAGTAGGACATTGGGCCGATCGAAATTAAGCTATGTGGTACAAATGAAGAAGTACTGGACTGTATGAAAAGTTGAAAGTGTTCGAATCTAATGTTATGCAAGTATAAGACTCTAATATTATGAAGGATGACATAGAGGTCTATGTACTCATCTCGGTAGAGATATGAGAATATGATAAAATCAACTATCTGAACGTAATTCTGCGAGTTACTACATAAATATGAATATGTGGCTTGCATCAGAAGCCAACATTTAAAAATAATAATATATATTCGTTCTGTGCGAAAGGTATATACTGTATGTATAAACTTTATTTTAATATTTCCCAAAAGCAAGTCGTTTTTACTAGTGCGATGCATTGTGACTATAGGCATTGGAAATAATTATAATTATCAACTTAACATTAATTATTGTTTTGTAGTAGGTACATTTACAATACATATCCGGAATATCTAGAACACTTGATTAATACTTACTTCCAGAGTTTTACAAAGTAATGTTTTAGTATATCCTTTAGAATGCCGGATATTAAAATAATAAAAAGTTATATGTATGTATGTATGGAGTATGTACTTAAACATGTATTCGCACTTTGTTTACACAGTGCGTGTAGGTGTGTATGGATGTATGTGTACGTGGTTCTTATCAGTGTTGCGGCAACAATGCTTTGCTCATTACCACGTTATTTATCATCATATGTATTACGATGGCGATGCGTTCGCAGTCATCGACGAAGCTCTAGGTTTAGCGAAACTTTGTATCGTTTCGGGTAGCGTGGTAGCGGCCATAAGGTCGGCCGGTCGCTATCGTTCGCCAGTAAACCAGTGCTGCGCTGTCGTCTCGGCGCGTGGTACATGCGCTTTAAAACTACGTACGTAAAATATATTTTTGGTTCCGCTAATTGAACAAACATGCCAGTTTGCTTACAGTGACATTGTGTGAAACTGATTTATGGAAATATTATGTTAGTGGAAAACATCCATTGGTTTGTAATACATATTACACAGGTGAATACAAAAACAAAGTATCGGTTTCTTGTAACGAATTACATTCTCATCGATCCTTAGCGTTATGAAACTGTGTTGAGGTATATAATATGAGCTCTTTATGAAAATTGGGTTGTGTTCGTGTTTGTAACTGTAGATATGTGTGTAGGTACGTGATATATGAATACCATTTTTCAATTTTTACTGTTCTCTGTCGACTACACTACGCGTATCGCTTGGCATTTGATCAAGGTCTTTATAACAAGCTAGTTTTTACAGTAAATGTGTAAAAAGAAATTCTGTTCTTCAACTCAAAACCATCTTAATCTCAAGTCTTATAGGTTTTAAATAATGATAAACAGTATTATTTTAATAATGTTATAAAATGATTTATCTGTATAATTTTCTTAGTGAACATATTATTTGTTTAAATGTTAACAATAAACCAGTTTCTCGCAAAAAATTATAAATAATATAAAGATTTTATGACATAATATTTATATGTACCTTTATACATGTATAATTATATTATACCAAAATGTCGCTGTTGTGATAAGTTTATTATGTGTCATATTATAATCGGATCATTAATTGTACAACGATACATGATATATGAACATTATACTTACATATAATATATTATGTAACGTATACATTTATTCATGTTAATTATAAATATTCAGCGCGTTTGATGAAAGTTACATTAAACAATATGTATATTATATTGAAAAATCGACTTTTTTAAGTAGTACGGCTTTTCCTAGTTCTGTTTTTAAAATAATGAAAAAGAGAAAATAAATGTTGTCATAAAACATTTAATTGTGATTGGAAATAATATCAACATATCTTTTTTGTCATAAAACTCTGCCTTATAAATTTGCAAGGAATAAGGTATTTTTGATAATTAGAAGTTGATACTTAGAAAATGAAGGCTTTATGGAGGGTAAAACCATGATAGGGCTTATTTCTTGAGATTTCTTATGACAAAACTACATCGTTTAATTTAAATGTGTATTTATTGATTGAAATAAAAAGGGGAAAGTATAGTCATTTACTTCGAAAAATATATTTTAACTATTTGAGTTATATATTTTAACAGCTATGTATAAACAGTTATGTAACAATTTTATCATTCTTGTACAATTCCTAATACAAAGTTTTTATTTAGGTAATTCAGTAACGAAATCATAACGCTAAAATATTCACGGATACTAATCAGTAAATCCCTGATGTCATTTTTTAGCAAACTTTATAAATTACATAAATGTTTTCCAAAACAATCGTACAGTTATATTACGTTTTAGTTTTATTCAGTTTTAATCACAAGTAATAAGGAGAGTTGAACTCTATGTATATGACTATAAGAATAGTTTTGTAAAATATACATGCCATACTAATAAAAACAACCAGATCATGCAACTATTATTCCTCATGAAACCGTAAGTATATGAGTTTTGCTTAAATCATAATCTAATAAGCATATAATTATCGTAGGAGAATAAGTAAGACTCTGTTTCTACGTGACACGGTAAAGATTTCAAAACAGACTGCGTAACAAAGTGATGGATGGTTTTTAAGTTACGTGAATTTCCAAACTGTTTGATAAATAAACAGCTGCTAGATCATAGAGAATGTCAAAGCAAATCTGTATTATGTACATTCTATAATCTTTTTTTTAAATCGTGTAACTTCTGATTTAGATATTGTTTTTAATACAGGTGTCTTAGTATGATTTCATTCTATTATGATATTGTTCTAAAGTAGTTCAATTAATTTTTTGCCTCAAATAATAAGAGGTATTTGCATTAAAAGCAAAATCAGTTTTATTTATAAATCGATCGAATATTACATTAACGTTATTTTTTATTCTGTTGCTTAATAATGTTAATCAAAAAACGGAGTATAATAATCTTAGTAGATATTATTCAAGACATTGCCTAAAAAACCATGCTAGTAAACTGTTCACTTAAGTAATAGTATGATAAAATGTCTAAAGTATATTTAGTAGCATATCACTCACTGTTTTATTACATCATTCACTATAATTTATTAATTGATCGCACCTATTTCAATAAAGTAGGTGTAAAACCACCACCTTTGCATATATTAAAAATATAAATTCCTCCATATTTAGGGGAAAATGTAGAGAAGTTAAGAAAAGTAAAGAAAATTAATAGATAATTATAAACATCTATACTTTCACGTTGGAGTTGATCTTATTTTATTTGTGAAATGTGATCACTTGAATATCTCTTCTATTCGGTACTTGCATGTTGGTGGTTATCAAGAGAATTTTCTTTCTCCTGTACTAGCGAATACAATTACAGCGCAAATAGGTAGCCGTTACTATTTTACGTATATACTACGTACGTCGTCATACCAATTAAGAATGTGAAAATATTTTAGATAAGATAATATAACATTCATTAATATATGACTCCTTTGACTACATAAGTTATACATCGATTTATATGAAAATTAGAAGAATTTTTATTCTAAGCGTCAATGTAGTCGTAAGTTTCCTGGTTCGAATAAATAGTTTGTTAAATCGTTTGATGAATGTGACGTCACGTGGACCGCATGGAATGTTTTTCTTCCACAAGTTTTAAAATTAATACTTGCTTTATTCGAGGGTGTTTATTGAATAACAAGTTTAGTTCATTGAGTTATTAGACTACTCCAAGCAAAAAACCGAGATATAAGAGACTTGCAAGGGTGTACAGAATATCCTACAATCTTCTTAGACGGTAGCCCTTTAGAAGTAGTTGACAGTTTTTGCTACTTAGGATCCATTGTGACTAGCAACCTATCTTTGGAAAGTGAAATCAAAGTTCGCATTGGTAAAGCGGCAACCATGTTTGGAAAGCTGAGCACAAGAGTGTGGAATAATAGCCACCTTACAAACTTTATATATACGAGTATATAATAATTATTGAAATAATAATAATGTATAATGTAAACAAATAAAAAGATTACTTAACTACAGTTAACCTCAAATCTATAAACCCACTTAAAAAGTTTATAATATAAAAACCACTTTTATTACGAATACTCACAATAAATTATCATTTACCACCATATATAATTTATAAATACACATATATTTCTGAATGAATATATTTTTTATCTCCACTGGTATAACCAACAAACGAACCAACTTCATGGTGTCGCTTTTAGGTGTCGGTGTACGCGCGTAAAAATTCACTGTTATAACTTTTCCCAAACGAGCCAAAAGAAGTATAACTTCAAACAAATGTTAGATATATACATCAGTGAATTGATATAAAATGTAAGTTTTTAGGAATTGTGTGTTCTTATTTAAGAACACTCAATTAGTCGTGTGGTATTAGTACAAAAAGCGAGGACGGATAGTCTTGATCGTATAAAACGTTCTCTAAACAAGAACACAATCGATGTTCCACTAAAGCTTGACCTCGTGCTTCCTTCTTAGGAATCAATTGACATTACGCCGACTTCGCAGTGCAACTACAATGGTTCTTAAATAATCATCCACATCCGCGTCCACATCATGAGATTCCGTTAAACCTGTTTAGGCTATTGTGACGATTGTTAACACATAACGGTTTTCAAATGTATCTACAGGTATGTATTCGCTCAATAAATTCGTGTATTCGTCATTATATTGTACAAGTGTGTTTGAAAGAATTCTCGAGTTAAAATCGTGAGTGTATGCCGCTGTTAACGTGGTTGCATTGAATTGCTCGGCACATCCCGCCAGTCGATTAACATCGCGTTATAAACTCAACGGCTGCCATACAACATATCGCCCACGTTCAGAGCAGCCGGCCGCTGACACCGAGCCGCATCCGTCCCGCCGTGATTGATAAACCAATTTGACATCATTGCCGTGGGAATTGTTCAGTCCAGAGAGTGCTCAGACTTTTGCGCACTCTTCTTCAAAACTGAACTTGTTTATTTGAAATGGGTATCTATTTAATAATAAAAAGCTACTGTTGTGCGTCGTATGCTGTTTTATACGTAATTTCCGATTTATTTAAATATTCAATGCTGCATATTATTCTCGAAGACACACAGTTAAATTCACAACTTTGAAATCAATTTAGGTTTACAATGTTACTTGTCTAAACCAGGAGTCATTAATATTAATTGTCATGTAATTGACGATTAAGCATGCAGGTACCGTGGGGACATAACACTTGACCTCCAATTAATTGCTGTACTCTATTGCATAGCTATACTTGCGGTTATTATTACAAAAAAGTTAAGCAGTTAATAATGATAATTCTCACAATTATTTGCATATTATAAATTGCGTTCCGTCCTTATATTGCAGTTATCAGTAGTTAAGCTACTGGACGTCAGCTGCTTAGAATGATTGTAAATGAAAGTGTCTAGTATCGTACGTTTGCATTATCGATTTTCGATAAGTGCAGATCAAAAGGGAGGACGGAGTTGGGGGGGTGAAGGAGAACACGCTTTCGGTATTCGATCGGTAGGAGGCAGTCACCGGTGATGTAAGATCGGCTGGCTCCGGCGGTGATGTCAGCGCGCCCACGCCCCGCCCCCGCTTCCCCGCATCTGACCTGCCACTATAAAGCCTTCCGCAAGTCTCCGTTCCATACATATAAGCACTTGCGAAAAATACTTGTATTTAAAGATAATTAATGATTTAACAAAATAGTAAAAATATCGAGCACATATAACCATATTATGGGCGTCACTCGAGTCCTAGCCGAGCTTAAGTAATCGAGACGAAGTTAAAGAATGTATTTACCGCTTTGCAGTGGATCTGGCTTGCATTTTGTCAAATAGACCGCAACGACACTCGAATGGGTTGATTGTGAACATTCTTGTTGATTCAGAATATATTCTAAATTATTGATAGTTCGTTGAGAATATAATAGATAAAATAGAATATAAGAACTTGTAATACATACTTAAAAGTAGAAATTATATAAATTGAACTTGCCGTCAACTTGTGACAATAAAGAAGCTTTGAAAAGACTGTACTTTATTAAAGAACTTCGGAGTGATAAGGAGTCCAATAGGTATATATGGGTTATAGATATAAGAAAATCAATCGTTACAAGTTCTTGTTAGTTTGAGTAAAGCTAGATCAAAATATCAAGACAGTCCGCACTCTGTTCTAGACATAAAGAGTATTGAGCATTTAAGTAAAATTTATATGTCAAACATACTCCTTGACAAATAAATAAATGATAAACGACCATTTTGTATTCTGTTAGTAGGTGGATGCAATTAATTTAATCATATAAATTTCTTAAACTGGAACAGAATCTTGTTACTTTTTAGTCTTCAGATTAAGGTCAAGATGTACAAGATAATTAAATAACTTAGGTGACGCAGTTCTCTATTCAAAAACAAACGTAGATGTACATTTGGAATTAATTTGATTTTAATGTGAAAGAGATTTTCTGTATTCACCTGTGTAAGGCAATAAATTGTCATTAAAGCCATCAGTTTCATAATGTCTTTACTTGAAAACAGGAGTGTTCAAATGTGCACATTTCGTCCGCAAATCTCAAATAAGAAAATGGGAAATGTATATATAGTCACGGTGATAAAAAAAAAAATCTCAGTTAAATAAGTTACACATCTGTCTCCGTCATGTTTCGGTGATAATATAGTGATCGGTGAAGTTTTATATAACAAAATGGAGTCGAATATACTTTTCGTGTAGTGGAAGAACGCTGTTGATGCCATGAAGATGGAGGGAGCTGTACTCAGTGTACCGAACAACAATAGATTTCGGACGCATCTTAAGAATGCCGCAAGTGCTATTTGTGCAAAGACTTTGCCGAAGCAAAGACGCTCCGATCCCGTGGCAGCATGCAGCTCACGACACCATACATATCCTCGTGCGACACCACCGAAACGGTCCTCCATCTCGTGTAGGATGGAGCCACTCGCGTCTCCTCCAGCCCAGTATACCTTTACCTTCGATCCGCCAGAACCCATCTCGCTCGACGTCATCGACACACACAAATCAATTAAAGCTAATTGTGTGATAACTTTGAAAGGAAGATTGGCCCGGTAAGTTTCCATTTTGTATATATTTAAAAAATATCAGAGTGCGAATTTAACAGATGTGAGGAGTTGAAAAATTCGTGGTCGTCGAGTGGTTTCACCGGTGGAATATCAATATGATGTCCGCAGGTTTGAATCGATGTACTAACGAATTTTTCGTAATTTTCGTACATTTACTAAATCAAATTGGTGACAATATCGGTTAACGGTGAAGGGAAACCACATGGGTTCGTGAGGAAACCTTAATCCGAGAAATGTTCTTGTAGTACCACAGTATGTACGAAAATTTTGAACTGTGGATTTCTCGGAGCGTGGTGAATATGCTCATATTTTCATTCAAGAAGAGACCTATGGCCCTGCAGTGAGTATCTTACAGGCTGATGATGATGATGAGAGATTAAACTGCCTGTCATTGAACCGGACTCATGTTACTATTTGTACATCACTTAACTAAATTAAATCCTTAACGATGGTATGGACGTCTTATAAAAGGAAAACGGGGTTTATTATATCATTTGTCTGTTCACTTGTGAGCTTCTGTTCTCACGTTCTGTTAGTGAAAAGGCGCAGACTATACACATTTTTACCTTTCTCCAATTTGTGTTTTTGTTAGAAGCGACACCTTACGGCGCGGCGGCAGAATACTGTAACAATTCTGTTGCATGGTATTTATGTATTTTATCTTAACTTATATTGTCATTTTTTAATAATAATATTGTTATTACTAGTCCTTTTACCGATGTTATGCAACGTCTGTAAAATTTAATTAATATTGCTTATTTCCTCTAAAACAACGTTCTCATAAGTAGCCTAGATAATACCGTGAAAAACCCTCTAAATACCAAAACTCGTCAAAATCGGTTTAGCCGTTTTGGAAATTAATCTGGACAAACAACATACATTTCAATTTTATTTATATGTATACATTATGTAGCCTGTTAGCATTGTTTATAATAAATTTGCAAATCCAACAACCTTGCTCTTTCATCGCAACACAAATACTTGTTTGGTAATGAGCGGCTGACGCCCGTGCGGCTGTTGGGTCAACAACATCAGCATGACATCATGGTGACTGTTTTACTCAGGTCGCAGGGTGGAGGTAATGCCATTAATATTACAATCATCTACCGAATTGATTGAATAAAAATGAACTTTCATAGCTCTAAACTATTTTTAGTCTGTTGATTAATTTTATCATCGAATACAAATTGAATGTAATTTTATGAAGTCTTTTGTTTGAAATTGTATACCTATACTGCTTATAAAGAAGTTATTCCTTTGAATTTTATTTTGTTTGACGTTTATCGTAATGTAATATAATTATATCACTGATTAGCAGTGATGGGCAATGATTTTCGTTCGAATATGATAAAAAATAGAATTTAGAAATGGGATCATCGATTACACACTTTTGTTGTTTAATTCTGGTATAAGTTCGATGATTTAACTAAGCTAGATCATGTATTGAATTAAAGTATAATTTGGAAGGAGTAAATGAAAAGAGTGACACATGATCACGAGTCTTGTACATTATATTCGCAGAACGTAGGTGTTCCGTAAACACAGGTTGACAACTTTTTCGACTGACTAAATGAATAATGTCTTGACTAAAAACAAAAAAGGTACCTAACTTCTCCTCGTTTTATTTTAAAGCTATTATTTTTTCACATTGTTTATGAGTGACATATCATATCATAGTTTCGGGTGACATATCCTTTTAGCTTAATAAAAAAGCTATATAATAGATGAAACCAACTTTTGTGTTCGAATTGAAACTATGAAAAATAAATTTTGAAATATAACGTTACTAATTATTATACATAATTTATATAAACATATGACCTCATATTTCGCAGTCGCTTGAAATAACGAAGAGTTATAAACACCGTTATCCATGCGGAAATGGAACACGATTGTTTTCAATGACTGACATACTCAGTTATTGTTCATTATTATACGTCGTATTAAAATAATTATTTTTAAAGTTATTCTTTTTAAAACACTACATATACAAAACTTGGTGAGTTGATGTTACCCCCCAAAGAATACTCGTTTGTAATGAATTACAAATGGAATAAATGTGCCTCTTATATTATATATTTAAAATATAAACGTGTTGAGCGAGTAAGCGAATAAGAATACTAAAGTAGGTCTCGCTCGCTCATCATGATGTCATGTTATATTTTTGTATTCACTCGACTGTTTATGTCGCACACGCTTTTCGTTTGTAGTTTTACTATTAATGATTACGGTATCGGCAGGGTTTAGTGGTCATCTCAATTATCAGTATAGAAGCAAAACGAAATGCAGCTGAAAATCGATCGTCAATAAACGATGTACTTATTGAGTTTGTGATTAATTCGGTTCAATTTCACTTGATATGCACTCATTTTTATAATAGAGTTTGAATCGTATGAATAATCGGAATAATGAATAATTGTTTCCAAAAATACTGCATAGTAGTTTGTGTATTAATAACTAAATAAAAAAACGTGTACGGATTTTTAAGCACCTTATTTTAATTTTAATGATATGACTGTTCACTGACTGGACGTCCGCGTGTCATTTTGAGTCCCCATTGAAAATCAACACTGCGGCAATAGCCTTATAATGTATGGGTGTAGCTTAATAGGGTTGCCAGTTGTTAGACATTTTCATTTCTATATATTTCCTTATTTAATCATATATTATTTAGTTCTAACAATAAAAACTATTTTCATCTTCTCACATTACGGAGCAATGTGAAATATAAATTTCATAAAATTAAAATATAAAATATTCATAGTAGGTTTTAAGAAGGCGCGTTTGAACGTCAAAACTACCACCGGTTCGGAAAACAACCCTGTCTTTGACAAGAACCGATAAGAAACTCGATCTATTTTGTTTCGTACTATTTTTATAATTATATGTTATAGTTACAATCATTTTAAGCGGATGTACAGTGAGAGGTGTTATTTTCAGGCATCATTGTCGCTCACGTATTGATCCACCATATATATAGCCTTTTGATATCAAAACTCTGTTGACATGGTGCTTGAACTTACTATCCGGTGAATCGGTAATAGCATGGGGCATATAGTATAGATATGTAGGAAGACCAAATTTATGTATAATATTTGCTACAAATGGATTCAATTACATAAAATAAAACGTTCGTCGTTTATTTTCATAGTGAATATCAAACGCATTAATCTGTGGCCATAAACAATCGCTCTTAAAAATAATAAAGAAGTCGTATATAATCTGTATTTTAAAAAGACCGAAATATTTTTTTTCACTAAAACTTAATGAATTTCGAGCACTAAACCGATCACTAATATGAATTAATTACAACAAGTTTAATCACATAGATACAGGCATTTTTATAGTGATTGAATGTTACTTTGGTTTTATTAAACTTTTTTGATGGATACAATAAACATATAAATAATATGAATCTTTACAACTTATTTACATATAACAAAGAACATTGTCTTATGATACTAAGGAAATCTAATACTCTAAGATTATTTGAAAGTCTGGCTTAAAATTTTTAATAAGATTCAGAACTTCAAGAGTAACGGTTGTTCTCATTATCTGTTAGATGTCGACATTTAAATTGAATCATCGTGTCCTTCTAAGAAAATATATCACTACGGAAATCGAAAAGGGTATGACTAGGCATACGAGTTTTGATGACTTCCGCTTGTCTTGTGAAATATTTGAACAAATAATGAACCTCGCCTTTTGAATCATTGCCAGATTCTACCATAACTCAGCACACATTTGACATATTAATAAAGTGAACTTTTCATTATTTATGTTTGTAATTAGTTCAGCACAAATTTAAGGAACAAATTATTTAAATAGAATGAGAAACTATTTCAAATGATTTGAATAATGACAGAGGTCGTAAACACCGCATTGTAATGTAATCACAATAATTATTATTTATTCATTTCCTTAGCAAACACTTATACTGTGAACATTTGATATGTAACTAGCAATTACCTGCGTCTACGCACGTATTTTTTGTGTATGTATTATTTTCGAGTCCTTTATTGAAGTGAAAACTTCTTTAGGTACGTTGAGCACTTTTTTGGGTGAACAAACCTCATGAAATTCGCGTCATCGTCATCGAACGCTTTCCATGAACATGATTGTATATACTATGTACGTATGTGTACTTTTTGGGTGAACAAAAATCGTGAAACTCGCGTCATCGTCACCGTACGCTTCAGTATGCGCTATATGTGTACTGTATATATATGTACGTAGTTCTTCATTGTTATGAGTTTTCATTTCTCTCGTCAGTCCTTGTGTAGTGCCTCGTTCATTTTGTATATTAATACATATATGTATGATCGAAAAATGACGGATTTTCAGTACAAACTTACATCCTCTATTTTAGCACTTTAGGGGATGAATTTCCGAAAGTCCTTAGTATCCACATACAATGAACCCGTGAAGGAAATTGTATGCAAATTTTCATAGCTCTAACATCAGTAGTTTGTTCTGTGCGTTGTTATGTTAGTCACTCAGTTGTTTTTTATGTGTTGTAGATATAGCATATAGTACCCACTATATGTTAATTCAATAAAATAATGTATCCTATACATAATTACATAGGTGTGTTAATGAAATAAATATAACTAAAACAATAACAATGTATTTGGAAATGTATTGCAAATGACGAAACCAAATAGGTACCTTGTTTAATATATTTCGTCATTAACAAATAATGACCGATATACGCTAGGCTAATATGTCGAGGTGACTCATCGTTCATCTAACTGTAATAATCGGAAATAGATTAGCTATATTAGTTTGTATGCCGGATTATATCGTATGATGTATCGGTTCTTTTTTTATTTCTTTGGAATTTAAAATTTACGTTAAATAAAAAAAATACGTATGAGGAACGCAGAACATATCATATATTTTTTTTTATATTATAATATCGTTTAGTATTCCAACTAAACAAGGTAAGAAAAGGATAAGAGAATTAGCACATTAGCCATAAATACTCTTAAGATATGATTAATATCTAATTAGCAGTGTCCGCGAAACAACGCGCGTGTTTGTTTTATTAGTTGAAATAAATTGGTGATTTATAGCAAAATGCTGCACTGCAACGCCACCTTGTGGGGATTTTTGTAGTATAAAAATATTTTCCTAAAAAATACTTGATGTTTCACCTTTCATAGTGATGGAGTTTATTGATCTCCGATATATATATTTTTTCTAACTGACTACGCTGTTGGCATGACAGGCTTCTACAGATTCACCGGACAACAGACCAACATCCATGTTTATATATGGGGATAGAATATAGCAAATAATATTAGAAGATATAAAATGTAAATAACTAAAAGAGAAGAGATAGAGAGATTTGATTTTTATAAAGACACTAACTGTCCCGCTGCATTGGCCGTTTAGAAGAAATGGCAAAGTTTCAATCGAATCCAAAAACTAGGTAACCTAAAACCACGATATACCTACGTAATATTCCGCATGGAATTTAGCATACATTTAGTATTTTTAATATGACCGAGTCTCAAAGGAACTATAGTTTCATTATTTATATAGTTGCTAGATATTTATTTATTAGTATGACTGAGATAGATATGGTCTGTGGTAAGAAGAAATACTTTGGTGGCGATTATGGTATGTAAGTTCATATCAGATACCTAATGGTATAAGTTATACTTATAACACTTTCAGATAAATAGTAATAGTTCAGTATTTCCATAACAAAATATTTATAATTAAGGACGAAATATGAAGACTGTGTTAATTGATAAAAGTTAATAAATTCGGACATAGTTGTCGTCGTTCATCGTGCTCGATAAGTACTTACTATTGCCCTATTTATACCTGACCATTTATTTATGCAGTTCCAAAATATATTGTAGTTATGGGCAAAAAAAAAATAGACTTTGTATATTGCTAGTGTATTTATATCAGAACTAGCTTTTTCTGCTGCAAACAATTGGAAACAGTTTTTTTTCCTTAACGTCGACGAATCGAAACCTTAAATTATAAGACTCTCTATTCGTCATACAATACGGAACTTCTTCCATCTACTATAATAGCGGCACGCTATAAAAGCCGTTTAGACGGTTGTCCGCTCATGAAGTTTCGTATAAATTAATAACTACGTTGTAGGAGCAAATTGCTGTACTTAATTGTCAATAGTCACGTGAAGTTAGTCCTAAAATTTATAAAATGAATAATTCTAGGATATAAAATTAATTTAGTACAGATTTCTAAAGTATATATATTTATAACTACATTTCTATCTAACTACTACTATATTTATCTTTTCACGTTTTTACTAATAGAAAACAGCGCCGCTTCATAGAATCCTTAATGGATTACAACTAATTTACTTATTTGTAACACAATTCGGCATTTCTAATTCTCAAAATTCGAAATAATATATGTCTAATCGCTGGCCAGCACAACTACCACCACTCCAGCAAACTCGCGTCAATGCTAATGCAAAACAAAACAGCATTTTAATATTTTTTTCAAAAATAAATCGATATTACACGTCACTGTTGTAATCTGTCAAAACGGCCATTATAGCGTGCCGCTAGTATTATAATCTACAATGTGGTCTTACGGTATTAACAACCTTTGAGCGTACGACCGGGATAACATACCACGCAATTGGTAGCACAATGTTGTTGTTAAATTATATGAATATGAACTAAGCAATAGAATAAAAATCAGCTGGTTAGTTATCATTTTCGATGACCTCATTATCGATACATGTTGGACGGAGGGGACTCTTTGATCAATCTATACATTTTATTCGACAAATATTTTTTCAAACAATTCAGATATTATCTTGAGATTTAATAATAAAAAAACAATCTGTAATACATATTTGAGAATCATTAAATTAACATATTTTATCCCAAATACTAGTTAGCTACCACAATCGCAAATGTTTGTAAGGTAAAAAGTTGGGCATATCATCAAAATAAAGCCACTCACGAAAATTAGCTTGATAGTAGTCAATGGATAAAATAGACCATGGATCGGGAACTATAATTTATTGATAGGGTATAAAAAATATTTCACACTTCAATTTTGGTGATAAAATTGAATTTCTTATAATTATTCAAAAAATTAACCTATTTCACATTTACATCGCTAAAGATGCAATAAAAACTAAGAAAGTACATGATATATTTAATGCTGAAATGTATATCAAAAATGTATATACTTTTTGTTATGTATTTACACACTAATGTCATTAGTAATTCTAACGACCGTTACATCGTCATCGAGTGAGTAATTTAGTTTCTAGTAAAACCTGACATTTTCTATATTAACAAGTCTGTAGATTTGTCTGCATATTCTTTTCTTTTTCTGAATTTTATAAAGGGTTTCTATTATAAGGGATTAAGAATACGATAAGACTCTAAACCAATTTTAATAAAATTCTCGTCATAAGAAGTATATGTTCTATTCAAAAACATATTTTTAGTACCAGAGTATAGACCATAGTCTATAACGAATTTATAGTACTTTTAAATAAAAAAAAAAATGTATATAATTCTCAACTACTTAAAGTGGAATTTTGTACATAAGGACTAATAAACGATATAAATTATAATAATATTTACGTAAACAGTAAAAAATGTCAACCTTCGGGCTATTTGTAAGTCTGCCTGGCTAGCTACGACCCTTAAGTTGAAAATCTATTGCCACGGACCTGCTGGTTTCTTGGGGCAGCTGCACTTTAGAGCCAATCCACCTCTAGGTTTAGCGTATTTACCATCTTAGACCGCATCGTAATTTAAAATCGGGTGAGATTGTTTTCGAACGTTAAAAGCTATGACGTATATAATTTTTTATTATATATCATATATGGGAAATATGTCATTCCAAAATTGACAGTCAGTAAAATTTATTAGTAATCAAGTTACAAATCTTTAATAATATTATAAATGCGAAAATAAGTTTATTTGTTTTTTTTTTATATGCTTTCACGCCTTAACAACTATCTAGGAAACTAAGCTTCCTAAAAATTGTCGATTATCATGAGATGTTCTATATACGTTGCCAGGGATACGGAAGAGGACATAGGGTACTACTACTCATCCAGAAAAAAATGTGTCGTTCTCGAGGAACAGACTAAATCTACATTAACGTGAGCGAAACCGCAAACAAAGCTTAGTCCGAAATTAAGTTTTAGGGTCGAAAATATTTTCTGTATAAAAATCTACTGTTCCAAGTAGTTGCTAATAATAAATATTATATTTCTGATATGTATATACATATCATATATTAATACTTATGTTGTTAAAATGTTATTCCTTAATGCTAAAAATAATATTATATGAAGTAATTATTTTAATTCCATGCTGGTATGAGTCGATACTGCAACTCATTTACCTACTAAGAGGTTAAGCAGTAAATTCCCAATTATTAATTTCATTAGACATAAATTCATTGTTGTTACTGAATTCACCGAATGCGTAATATTAAATTTCCAAGACGTGGTAAGTGCCACTGGTATATGGTTATTTAAGTGTACTTGGACTTCCTATATAAATAAATAGACTTCATAATTCGAGCATTAGAATAGTATTTTCCTTTCAATTATCTATATAAATACAAATCAAAAGCGTATTATCTAAGCTCATCACTTCAGAATGGGTGAATCTATTTGGCTAATTTGTTTTTAGTTGCGTTTGCAATTGTCAGGACAAGGTTTGTATAAAAGAAAACGTTTTAAAAATGGTACGGAAAAATAAACAAAATATGGGTTAAAAATGCCCATATAAAAAAGGAGTGTGTGAGTGAGACAGAAGTCAATAGGGAGATCACCAAAAATCTTGACAGAATTGACGTTCAGTCGTTCGGTTACTATTTTATGTGAGTACAGTACGTGGTCGTACTGAGAAGAGAAAGTTGGGGGCCATTTTCTTCGTTACTATACTCGTGCGAAGCCGGAGAGTTGAGTGGCTACTAATTTAAAATAAACATTAGCAATTCTTGTTTGTAAGTGTTCTATTAACAAGATACATAACTGTTGTATACGTACTCGTTCAACTACTGTTCAAACTAATAAATTCAATCAGTTAACCACTTATCATCTGACGAGGTTAACAGTAAATGCAAGGTGACTAATCAATTACTCAGATATTATTTTATGTGGAAAATATAGAATCAGGAGTTTTTTATTAACTGTAAATATTTATTAAATTATTCTTTTGTGAGTCGGGGGTTGAGGTCAATTTCTATAGCGAGATAAGGTTTCAGCAAGCTCTGTGTATCAAATGTGGTAAAGTGGTAGTAACTTGGATGACATCTTAGTGACACTGGAATTATTCATCGCCCAAAATCCCATTTTCAGGAGCTTACTCTAAGTACGGAGTTGATTCAGAGTTTCTCAACAGATCAAGGAGGTGCATAGACTGCAGCAGCAATTCACCTTAACAGTTTGATAATATGCATAATTGCGTTGTGGAAACAGTATAATCTTAATTAGTAATAGAATAAATGCGAATGAGAGTTTCTTTATTTGTTACGCTTTTACGTCTCATTCAACTACTTATGATAATGAAATTTTGAATACACGTGTTGTCAGTGTTATAGGAAAGGACATAGCCCGTCATCATTTGATGATTTCAGCATAGGTTTATACATAATTCTTACATTATAGTTGACGTCATACTTCAAAGACTGCTGGTTCAATTGTTGGTAGAAAAAGTGCTATTCATCAGACTTCAAGTGTTTCTGATAAGATTTATAGAAAAATGTATATGATTTGATTACTATTTTAATTAATAGATATTATTGTTAATTTACACAAAAAAGAAATTCTAATTACTACTATTCATTAACACAGCCTACATTAGTGAACGTAGAAATGTGAAATTCTGACAATGCGTTTCATTTCACGCTGAATTGAATGAGTGTTTTGACAATTCTGTCTGAAAGAAGAACATATATTTTGAAACATAGGTCTTACAATTTTAGTTATTTTGCGGTCTGCGTATAAGACAATTGTATTCAGAATATTAAAATGAAATACAAATTTACCTTTTGCTGTTCATTTCATAGTGTATGAGGAATACTTGGAAATAAAAGTATGCACATATATCATTTAAATACACGCCGTCGTGCGTCGAAAATGTTGGAGAATGTATAAACGATATTTAATTAATACTTACAATAGTTATCAAAAACATGTAATAATAAGAAATTATTGGGGTACGATTTTCTACTTGTCCTAATAAAAAAAAGTTAAACGTAATTCAATGTGAAGTAATATGATACATATAATATATATGTATCTATGAATAGTGATAATTTATATTCGGGACGTTCAATCCTTTCGAAGATCATAAATTGGATGTATATGTATTATGTATATTATATTGCGAAATGGAATCGTTGAAATATAGTTAATTATATTTTACACATTCTGCGATAGCGACTGCGAAAGTCGAAATATAATTGATAGTATGAAAATTTTCTCTATGGAAAAACACTTAGGTGTAATAATTTTCATGGCCGGTGACGGTGACCGGTCAAACGGTTTTTGAGTTTTTCAATACGTTTTTATATATTATTTATATATTACCTTGATACCTGCGACTTCCTTCGGTTTTTTTTTGTCTTGAAAATTTGATATACAGAAGAAAAAAATTAAATCAAAATATACTTCGCTTACAAAGTTTCTTTGTAAACAATTCTATTCGTTTACTTCTCTTCTACTACGTATGCGCACCACACTGGTTAGCAATTTCTCCATAGTAAGAAAACACATCAATAAACGTGTAGCACTTATAAGGAGCAAGTATCTAAGAAGTAATTCTATAAAATTTGATCGAAATCTATTCTTTATTTTGTGCGTGATTCGCGTACTACAGCAGATCTCTGTCATTTTATTTATATAAGAGATAAAAGAAGAAAAAGACACTTTTAAAAAGTCGCCCTAATTGGTGTATACATATTACCTATTATGATTGAGTATACAATATATACTTATAGATTAATCGAATTGTAAAACTTCCTGCAGTCCGGTGAAACTGTAGAGGCCTTGCCAGGTAAACAGTGTAGAAAGTTCGAACTTTTCCCTTACAAAATATTTGGAAACTCTCTTTTAATACCCATATAACAGATAAAGATTTTATGATCTTTTTGTCTCATATTACAAATTGTTTAAAATTGTATTTATCGTTTTTTGTAACTCTTACTTTTAGGTTAAAAAAATCCTTAAAATATATCACTTAATAGATGGCACAATAAATTCTTCAATGGAATTTGTGAATATCATGTCTCTATCTATAAATAATAATATACTTTTAACGATTTCCCTTTTGTGGGGAATGATGATCTGTCATGGAATAAAACGTTAATAAGTATTTTGTAACGTATAGTCATTTTTTCTCTTAATTAGGAACCAACGAATTTATAGCTAATGATCACTGTTGTTTGTTATGACTGAGGCCTACGTGTTATGCGACTTATGACCATTAGTGTGGTATTACTAATAAATCAGTAACGAAGACAGTGATTTTGTTCTAGCTATTAAATTACGATAATAAAATAGATCAAAAAATTATTTGACATTGTCACTGCTTGATTAATGTTTTATTTAAGTACATAATATTTGTTGCGATACGATCGATACGACACAACTAATACTAGACAATGAGCATGCCCATTTTTTATATATTGCATGCTCAGTGAGAGGTGACCTTGTTTATTGACGATCTTCAAGTATCAATACAAATGTAATACATACAACGAGTACATTCAATACATAAATTTTATGTAGTGTAATGTCATCAGCAATGTCGTTCTAGATTTCAATAGCGCTTAACCAATAACATTTGTTTCAATTCAATTCGGTTTGGATAATTTACATTATTAGCTTAGATTTAGATTAGTAACTTGGGCCATTGGCTTGACACGAGTCTATTATTATTTGTTGTAATAAATAAACGAGTTATAGTAGATTGGATATTGTGTAAATATTATCAGAGTTCAAATATTTGATATCTCTACCTAATAATTTTCGTGCACGATTGGTTGAAAGAAACAGAAGTTAATGTGTTGCAGCTCAAACTTTTTTTTTTCGAACTGTCTACACTGTTGACCTAGCAAGACCTCTACAGTTTCACCTGACTACTAAGGGGAGCGCTTAAGGCACTCACCCGATTTTATATAGGCAACCAACACAAGGGCGCACGGTGCGCCTTGGTTTGGACTGTCACCGAATTGCAGCTCAATCTAATTATATATAATCTAATATCAATCAAATTATAGTAAAATAAATAACACAAAAATCTCCTCCATGAGTAAATACTTACAGATCGCATCAACCCTTTTTGACCGCTCTGAAGTAGATACGCAGAACACAAATTTAGGTGTCAGGGGGACGCCGGAGGAGGTGGAGGCGGAGCAAGCTCGACCGCCCGGTTCCTCACGCCTATTGCATCCACGCCAACACGCCAACGTTTCAGTGTGAATGCTAGTTGCAATACAGTCATTCAGAATAGTTTCGTTAGTGTCAATGACATGTTATTGCTATTTCGGTTCTTTTCTTGTTGATATTTATTGTATTTGTATTTTTTCTCTTTATTGTTACTTGTTGATGTTAATGACATATTCTTGCTATTTTAGTTCTATTCTTGTAGATATTTATTACTCCGTTATTTTTTATTTTTATCGTTACTTGTCGATGTTTGTTATTAGCAGTTATTATTATAAGACCAATTCACTTCGAAAAATAATGTTTCTATGGTAGATATTACCTCACTATAAATAAATATTTATTACGAATTATTTGCTTACTACGAATGTATTTCATTTACAATAACACTATTGTAACGACACACATAATAAGTGCACAGTATATGCTATAAGATATCTACCTACAGATAGAAATAAATACTGTATGTGGTTCATTTAATTAAAGTACGTGATCACCCAAAAGTTCGCCAACTAGTCCGTAGTCCGGTGAAACTGTATCGGCCTTAACAAGCTAACAGTGTAGTCAGTTCGAAAAAAAAAATTGTCAAGTAGATGGTGATCAAATGTTATCCGGAACTAATTGTAACTGACGAATACGTAAAGTGACGAATTGAATGAATTATTCTATCTTTGTTCATAACTGTTATTCGGCTACTATTGTTCATTGTTAGTTTTTACTATTATTTTATTACTCCAGTAATAATTTAAGTTTTATTGCCTGTTCATTTTTATCTCTTAATCTTTTGCAAATATTCCATATGTATGTATATGTCATATGTATACACATGTACGCTCAATTCAAATAAACAGATTTTGGTGAATTAGCTTTCAGAGCGTTTAGACTACACAATCGGAGTTGTATCTTTATTTCACATACAAAATTACAACGTGGTGGTTTTACATTCCACGTTCCTATAACTTAATATCATAGGCAAATATCTACTTGAAACATGGTTAATTAAAAACGTATTATATATTATACGTATAATATTGAAATAGCTTAAGGATTAATAAAAAAAAAAAATTCTAGCCCAATAATATTTTGACGTTTTGTATTAACCTCTTGATTGTACAATGCGCAAGGTCGAACGTAAGCTATATTCAGAGCGGCCAAAAAGATTGACGCAGACTTTCATGGTGTTCTGTTAAATATTGTTTATATTTATAAATTTCAATTGAATCCAAAAGATAAGTAGCCTAGGACCATCTAGGGATAATTTCGTATAGAATAGTTATATGCTGATACGTTCAAATTAGCTACTTCTGACGTGAATGTACGTAGTGTGTTCAAAAAGTATCGCGAATTTTGTGTTTTTTCAAAAATTATTTATTTATTCATGAATATCTATTTTGTCCCCTTCAAAGTAATCCCCATGAGATATTATACACTTGTGCCAACGGTTTTTCCAATCTTCGAAGCACTTCAAAAAATCATTTTTTTTTATCTTGTTCAGCTCCTCCTTCGATGCCGTCTTTATCTCGTCAAGAGAAGCGTAACGTCGTCCTTTCATGGGCCTCTTCAGTTTAGGGAACAAGAAAATGTCACAGGGGGCCAGATCTGGGGAATACGGTAGCTGCGGCATCATTAGTGTGTTGTTTTTGGCCAAAAAGTCGCGCACAAGCAACGATGTGTGAGCAGGGGCGTTATCGTGGTGCAAAAGCCAATTTTTGTTCTTCCACAAATCCGGGCACGAGCCAATCGATATGTTTAGGTCCTCAGCAACTTCTCTAACGGTGATTCGACGATTGGCCAATACCATTTTCTCCACTTCATTAATTTTTTCGTCTGTTGTTGAAGTGCTCGGGCGTCCGGCACGCTCTTCGTCGTTCACATCTTCTCGGCCTTCTGAGAACATTTTGTACCACCGATAAACGTTGCTTCGGTCCAAGGTAGCTTCTCCGTATGCCACAGTCAACATTCGGAATGCATCCGCGCACTTAATTTCGTTTTTCACACAAAATTTGATACAGGTTCTTTGATCCATTTTTTTGAATAGGTAAAAATCGAAGACGATCCAAAACACGTGCAAGCAAAGCAGCTGTCAACAATTAAATGAACATTCAAAATGGCCGAGCTTGTCGGCATAAGTGAGAGACATGAGTACCAACATAACGCCACAAAAAATTCGAAATTCGAATATACGTAACCCGCGAAAATTCAAAATTCGCGATACTTTTTGAACACACCTCGTACCTCAAAAGAACTATATTTTCGTAATATAAATTACATTAGCAGGCCCGGCGGACGTTGTCCTGCCCTAATATTAAAAAATATATACTTATGTTCACGAAATGCAAGGTAAGGTAATGTAATTTGATACGGATTAATACTGTATCCGTCTAAATAGCCTTCCAATTACCTCATTATATGTGACTTTTTTTAAGCAGATAAATGGGTATAGTAAGCTATCCTTAAAAGATAAGTATATGCCATTGCAGACTTTTTTGCAGATCTATAAAAGAGGAATATCTCACTATACACTATTTTATTATATCTCAGAAGAATTACGCAACGTTTTCGATGAAAGCTCCCAAGCGGCTTGACTTTTTCCAACACTTTCAACATTTATCGTTATATTTCAACAAATTTACACGAAACTTTGACAAATCATATACCTAAACCTTCCTCATTTATTGCTTTATCTAATGGTGAAGACCGCATTACAATCCGTTCAGCATTTTTCGAGTTTATCGCGAACATACAGACAGAAAGAGGCGGCGGACGACTTTGTTTTATAATATGTAGTGATAAAGCATACTTTATTTTTTTCAAATAAATAAAAACGGCTGTAGAGATATATCAGGCTATTCAGCATTTTAGAGTATTAATTGGTTTTGGTGTCTTCTTTCTATTTCTATTATTGCTAGTTTCCCATATATAAGTATAGTTTCCAAAACCCATAATTAATTTGTGGTTAAACTACTGAGGTATCGGTGGTCAAAGACAAGATGATCCGTTTTCATTCAAAGTCTCATATCTCAACGAGATATCGACGTATTAATTAATAGTAGAAATAAAAGCTAAATGGCGGGTGGTACCCTCTTGTGGTAATTCTGTTTGACTTTTTGCTGCCATATGTTCTCCACCAACTTCAACTAGTTTGCGGTGCCCCAGCCGTTACCCGGAACTGGGCTGTTGGGGCTCAAAATGTGCTCTCATATGCTCCAGCCCGGTACTGGGAATGCCGCTCACACCACCCCCAGAAGCTTTTAACAGCCCTCAAGCCGGCACAAGTTATCTAGTCATTATGGCGAATATGTCGGAATTTGGTTTCTAATTCGACGGCTCAGAAAACAAAGCTGAAAAAAAATCGATTTCTTTTTTCACGTTATTTATTAGTATTGAGCGATACATGTTGCTTTTATATTTTTTTCATTTTCACAAAATCTCAAAATTAGAAACTACAAGATTTAAATTGCTTTTTTTCACTCCGATACGATCTTTTTTAACGAAGATACAGCCATTCGAAAATTTAAATTTTTTTTTTATCTTTAATTTTTTTCAACTAGTGTGTATAGATTATGAAATGAATATAGCGTCGTTCGGTATTCGGTTATCGTTTCGGGTCAAGACCGAGCATCGTCTTGTCTCTTATTACTCACGTCATTATATACTTCATTGAATTACATAGAACTAGTAAGTGGACACAACAACTAAACATTAACCTATTAGACATAAACTGCGACACACTCGTTACTACCGATTTGTCATTGCACGGTTACAGTTATACAAGTTACAAGTGTGTCAGAAGTGATGAATTTGTTTGTCTATTGTTTTGTTATTATGTGTTATATATGTGTATTGAAATTTTCAATTGGTCATTTTACTAGAAATCATTGTGTTTGTTTTGAATTCCAATCCTTACATTACTTTCTAAGGTAAGTCGTTCTTAACAGAGATTGCTTAAATTCATCAATAAAATGAGATCTGTAAGTCTAATTGTGTTATAGTTTAATTAACAAAGGTTAGTCGGTGTTATAAGTTAAGTGAATTTTAGATATCTTTGCGAAATACTGTTTTAGTTTAAAAGGCTAACACTAAACCCCCTATTTATATTCTACTATTTTAGACTTCGCGACAGTCCCAACAGAATAAAGAAAACACTAGTAGAGATATATATGGATAGTCCCTTGTCTGAAGCACTGGATATCCGTGGATTTATAATGCCTGTGACACAATGACACATTTAAATTTTGTTACAACCTCAATATAATTTAATTATGATATATAGTTTATTTGCATTTAATATCTTATGTTAAATAAGTAGTTAATATTTTTTAGTGATTTGTACTTATTTATGTTATGGATCCTCGTTGTCTTCTGAATAAATAAATAAATTATTACATGGTTCTCATTTACGACCAAGACTGTAGAATTGTTATTTATGCAATTCGCTCCACTGCGCTAATACGTTTAAAAAAACATAATCTTCGTCAATATTTTTGGTCGCTTTGAATATATCCGTTAATTTTGGGCTTACGCGTAATATAGTTAAGAGCTTAATATAAAATAAAGTTAAAATATTATTATAGGTATCTAAAATTGTTATTAATTTATCCTTGAGTTGTCTCGGGTATTATTATTTTGTTATTTTACTAAGACCCATCGCGTCACATTTATCGATTGTATTTTCCTGAAATACCATTAAAACACTTTGTTATAATAAAATCATCCGCGATGGGTTTTGAAATCTTTTTAGTCATGTAAAGGTTATTATGTTTCATGTTATCATACTGTAGTATATAGTCCGTATTTCATAGGTCTATTGTAATAAAAATTCCTTAATGTGACCCGTGTATTTATAATTTATGAATTAGTACATCCTATTTACCTAAGTTCGGTCGCCCAGGATGCAGCCCTCGAGCACGTTGCCAGCACGATACAGTGACACTGAAACTTTCAAACACTAGTCTAACAACACAACACAGATCACCACTACATACATGCACACACACACACACACACACACACAAGTAGGTACACATATAGTGGAAAGGTTTTATTTTTTCCCTTATTAGAACTGAGTTAATGAAGTTTAGTTTAGTCCAAAGCAAATCCGAAATACATGTTTGAGTTCTTGAGATACACATGGTTGGTAAACATGTGTATCTCATGAATTCCTATATTTATGTATAGTTAGCTTACTTAAGCTTAGTTAGATTCGCGATCCTAGGCAAGTGTCCGAGCCGAGGTGCACCGTGCGTCCTCGAGCAGGTTGCCAATATAAAATCGGTGAGTGTACCTTAAGCGTTTCCAATAGAGCTCCGATGAAGCTGTAGAGGATTGTCTGGGCAATAGCGTAGTCAGTTAAAAAAAACATCCTATTTAATTCTTTCTTGCGGCATGTTTGTAGTCTTGTAACTGGAAACAATGATGATAAACCAGCACATGCTTAACTATAAATATAATTAGGCATCTACATCAAGTTATTTTACTAAAATAAATTTTGGTTACATATTAATTCCATCTTAGATCTTTATAATCCTAAGTCTATCCATACAATAACACCTAAGGAAGTAATCTATATTATGTTTAAAATAAGTAAATTACTATTAGCAGTTTTGCAGCTAAATTTGTTGTTCATGGAGGTAATATTATTACGTCATTTATTTAGTCTAACGTAACAAGGAAATATTAGGGCGTCTGCATTATTTGCATAGTTTGCTTCGGCGACATTCTGATGATAGCGTGAAATTGGAAACTGACACACCTTCTGCAAACTGAATGCACTGATTCTTCGTAATCTTTAGTAGGTCAAGTTTAATTTATTGATTTTATTTTCAAAAGGAGTTTTTCTACGCGACCTTAGCATGTTAAAGTGAAGGTCATTTCAGATTGATTTTATGTCTGATAGTAGCATTATATGTTTATAAAGGAGAAACGTGTTCAAAATAACAGCATGTATCAAAGTAGTTGATCAAAATAATCTATACATATCATAAAAATCGAGTGTCTGTATGTAATGTAAAAATAACGTTTTTTTTTTACTGATTGGATATGAACGTATACAGAATACTGATAACAAAAATAAAATTTTTAACATTTTTGTCTGTCTGTCTGTCTATTTGTTCCGGGTAATCTCTGAAACGGCGGGACCGATTTTGACAAAAATTTCACTGACGGAGAGTTAAAATTATAGCCGGTGACATAGGCTACTTTATTTTAGACTAGCTGTCATCCGTGGCGTCGTCTCTAGTACTATCTCCAAAACGATTGGACCTATTTTCACGAGACTTTCACTGCCAGATAGCTAACGTTATAAGAAGTAAATAAAGTTTCTTTTATTTCGGACTACCTTTTACTTGTGGCTTCGTTTATAGTACTATCTCCAAAACGTTTGAACCATTTTTCACGGAACTTTCACTAACAGATGGCTGATCTTATAAGAAGTAATTTAAACTTTTTTATTTTAGACTAGCTGTTATCCGTGACTTCATTTATAGTGCTATCTCCAAAACGATTAGACCAATTTTGATGGGACTTTCACTAGCATATAACTAATGTAATGAAAACTATAGCTGTTACTCGCGACTTCATCCGTATGGAATATCCGAAACAATTGGACCGATTTTTCACGGGCAGATAAATGACGTTATAAAAAGGAACTTAGGCTGTTTACATGTTACAGTAGGCGTCGTACAAACAAATATTTGTAATAGGGCATTTCTTTGATTTTACTTCTTTTTACAATGTTAAATTCCTTTAATACAACTGTAAAAAAACTCATGTGGAGCTGCGGGCAACAGCTAGTAACAAATAAATACAAGGACACAGTTTCACATACAACTATGTAATTGCAAATAAAGCATAGCTTGTATTGTAATAACTAAACAGTTTAAATGCATATATATATATATTTTTTTTTTTTTTTTGTGTATGTATACGAGTATATGTGTGTTTTTTACTTCAATTCAGAACCAACAATCATGCTATCATACAAAAGTCTGTCATATGCGTGGATCAAACATGTGACCTTTCGGCTCGATGGTAGGGCTCCTGGGTCCCTATGGTAGGATGGTAGGGGTCAGTCCTGGGCCCCATCTTGTGGAACATCGGATACGATTGGGTGTTGCGCGGTGTGCTCCTCCGAGGCGTCAGCATTACATGCTATGCTAACGACACGTTGGTGTTAGCCCGGGAGAAGACGCACCGCGCGGCCGCGATCCTGGCAACTGCAGGAGTCGCTCAAGTCATCGGTAGGATCCGGCGTCTGGGACTAGAGGTGGCGCTCCGTAAAACTGAGGCCCTGTTTTTCCACAGGCCTCGGCATGGGCCACCCCGAGGGTCCCAGATCGTCGTGGGAGGCGAGTCCATCGCTGTTGGGTCGAGCATTAGGTATCTCGGTCTCCTCCTCGACAGCCGGTGGACGTTCGAGGCACACTTCCGTCAGCTGGCCCCCCGTCTAATGGGCGCAGCGGGCCCGTTAGCCCGTCTGCTGCCAAATCTAGGGGGGCCCAATTCCGTCTGCCGGAAGCTGTACCTGGGGGTCGTGCGGTCAATGGCCCGGTATGGGGCCTCCGCATGAGCGTATGGCCTGACGGCCATCAGCAACGCCCAGTTGCGTAAAACGCACAGAGCGATGGCTGTCAGAGCCATCCGCGGATACTGCACGATCTCCCATGAGGCGGCCTCCCTTCTAGCCGCATCCCCACCCTGGGACCTGGAAGCGAGAGCCCACGCGTCTCTGTATCAACGACGCGTGGAGGCGCTGGAGCAGGGCCGGAGACTCGCACCTCGGGAAATAGAGGTGCTCCAGTCCCAGCTCCACCAGGTCCTAGTCATCGAGGAATGGGAACGACGACTTGAGCGACCGCGCTCGAGCGTGACTACCATAGGAGCCGTTCGGTCGGTCATGGTCGAATGACTCACCAGGCGGCATGGCACCCTGGGCTTCCGGCTGACACAGGTGCTCTCGGAGCATGGTTGCTTCGGGAGTTACCTGTATCGCATTTGCCGGGAGCCAACGACGGGGTGCCATCACTGTGGCTGCGCAATGGACAACGCGCAGCACACACTCGTAGAGTGTCCCGCCTGGGACGAGCCACACCGCGAGCTCGTCGCGGCCATAGGCCCGGATCTCTCGCTCTCGACCGTCATCGTCAAGATGGTCAAGAGCGAGGCCGGGTGGATCTCCGTAGCCTCCTACTGCGAGGCAGTTATGCTTGCGAAAAAGGCGGCGGAGAGAGAGAGGGAGCAGACCACCCGGCTCCCCTCCCGCGGTCGATGAACACGGCGGCGACGGGTCTGCGAAGACCTAATGCCGCCGTAAAAAGGGCCTGTGGGCGACGGGACGGGCGGGCACGTCCTTCGCCCTGAGCAGTGCTTTTCTGCACAGGCCCGCGTGGAGGAGGCGCATCGTGCCGTGCGACTCCCACAGTTCGTTGTTAACACCCGCCCCCTTCTGAGGGGTCTGCCATCCTGACCCCTCAGACCGCAGACGGGGCCCCTGATGAGGGGCCGACACCTGCCGGGGATGCAGAAGTAGTGCCTTTGGCAGTTCCTGCTCCCCGGCCAAATAGGTGTGTGAGGCACCATAGGGTTTTAGTTCGTGGGAATCGGACATAACCCACCCCCCGCTGCCCGACGGGGTGGGTATCCGTTACGGATTTTCCGCATGTAAAAAAGGGCTCCTACTACAAATATACGATGCCTGAATAAGGTGAAGCAAAGTATCAATGAGTACATTTTAGAGTAATTATTTAAATATATATGGTAATTATATTGTTAAAATAAATATAATTCATTAGGTGAAGACAATTTGTAATATTATCTTGAAAGTTATATAAACTACATAAATATAAATCATCGTACAGACTTGTGGTTACATACAACCTTTTTTTTTTTTTTTTTTTTAAAGAGGGGAAAATCCATCATGGATACCCTCGCACTGCCGGGGGGCAGCGTGAGGGTTATGTCAGACTCCTACTGACTAAAAACCCCTCTGCCGCTCAGCGCGTATGTGTGCCGAAGTTGAGGGATCGCTGCAGCATTCGCCTCTAAACTTCGGACACGCGCTTGGGTCAACCCGTAGATGTTGAACGGGGGACCCCCTTCTCTTAGAAAGTGATTCTTCCTATGCTCCTCAGCATGGAGCAGCGGCTAAAGCCGTGCTCTTCCCGCACGGGCCTTCCTCTACGGCAACGAGCGCCCCCGCGCTCGTCACCTGAAGGCGTGTTACGGAGGCATTTGGTGGGACAACAGTCCGCCCCTCCTCCTACGACGACCTGTTCTCCGTCGGCGCACCAACGGAGCCTCAGGGTCCATCTCCCTCTGTCTCTCGGCGTCCTCTTTCCGCCGAAGCACCTCCTCGCTGAAAGTCTGCACAGCGCACCATGACCTCTCACTGCCGATCATGGATTGCACCAGACTCGGCAGGGAGAGATCACAGCGCACTACTGCAGCCAACTCCGCACGATCATCCGCCCAAGCCGGGCACTCCCTTAAGGTGTGAAGCACCGTATCCTCCTCCTCGTCACAATGGTGGCATTTCGGAGTCAGCTCCCTCCCGGTTGTCTGGTGCAAATACTTCCCAAAACAGCCGTGGCCGGTCAGTATTTGCACCAGCCGGAAGGTGAGCGCTCCGTGTGACCTCTCCATCCACTCCATCAATACTGGACGAATCGCGTCCACAGTCCAAACCCCAGTGGTGGCCGCCTCGAGTCTTTCTCTCCACGCCAGCACGACCACGTGACGCCAGAAAGCCCTCTGTGCCTCCACTTCCCTGGGTGCGATGGAAATACCCTGGGCCACCTTCTCGGCACGCCAGTGATATAGTGCCGCATGCGCTCGACTCACCAGCTGCCATGGCGGGGAGCACGCCAGCAGGCACGCCGCCTCGTATGACACAGTACGGTAACCGCGTATCACCCTGACGGCCATCACCCTGTGCAGCCTCCGCAACACAGCGGAGTTGACAGCCGTCAGGGCTTCGTGCCACACTGGGGCTCCGTACAGCGCCATGGACATCACCACCCCCATATATAGTGATCGGCAGCCGGCACTAGCGCCTCCGAGATTCGGCAGGAGACTGGCCAGGGCCGAAGCACTCCTCATCACTTTGGTCGACATTTGGCGAAAATGTTCACCAAATGTCCACCGGGCGTCCAGGATCAAGCCCAGGTACTTTAGGGTGTGCCTGACCTCGATGCGTACTCCTCCGATTACCAGGTGTGTGCCTGTCGGAGGCGCTCTACGCGAGAAGCACATGGCCTCGGTCTTGTTTAGCGCCACCTCCAGACCCAACATCCTGATGCGCGACACCACTTGTGCCACGCTCGCCGTGGCCAGGCGCACGGCATCTCTTACCGTGTTTCCTCGAGCCGTCACGAGCGTGTCGTCTGCATAGCAGGTGACCGCCGCACCGGGCAAGAGGGAGCCTCGCAGCACCCAGTCGTACCCGATGTTCCACAGGAGTGGACCAAGAACCGACCCCTGTGGAACACCGCACGAGATCTCCCTCTGGTGGGTGCTGGAGCCTTGCCCGGCACACACGACACACCTGCCCTGCAGGTAGGACCCGACAATATTACGCAGATATTGAGGCATACGATGGTACCTCATACCCTCCATGATACATTCCCAGGGTAGGGTGTTGAAAGCGTTCGCTATGTCGAGCGACACAGCCAACAGCACCCCACCCTGGGAGACCGCTTCTTCCGAGAGGGCCTTGACGCGAAGGATCGCATCGATCGTGGAACGACCCTCTCGGAAGCCGTACTGCACATCTGAGAGGTCGGGCCCTACACTCGCCATGTGTTTCAGCAACCTCTGCGAGACGACACGCTCGAAAAGTTTGCTGGCCTCATCGAGGAGAACGATGGGCCTATAGGCCGATGGGGAATCCACCGGGCGACCATCCTTCCTCAGCAGGACTAGCCGTCCTATCTTCCACTGAGCGGGGAACTGGCCGGACTGCAGACAGGCAGAGAACAACCTCCTGAGTCGACCCCCTAACGCGTCCATTACTAGAACCCAGGCGCGGCCTGGGACTCCGTCCGGACCAGGAGCAGTGTTCTTGGCCTTCAGCCGACCTACAGCCACGTCCATTTCCCCCTCAGTGACGGCAGGTGTTATGCCGTCGTCCGACGGTACCGGAGGGGCCCTAAATGGAGGTGTACACTCCGTGCCTCGGGGAAACAGTGCAGATATGATCCCTTCCAAGAGCTGTGGCTGGAGACTCTGCGTGACTGGGGGAGCCCAGGGGCGTAGAGAACCCAACACCATACGGTAGGGGCGTCCCCACGGATCACCGTCCAGAGTCTCCAGGAGGTCCTCCCTCGCCCGAGCTTTGGCTGACCGGACTGCTATCTGCAATGCTTTCTTGGCCTCTCTGTACGCGGTGTATAGCTCTGCCTCAACAGCAGCATCCCGGCCTCGACGCCGCCTACGGTGCCTTGCGTACAGACGCCTCCTCGCTATGCACCCTGTTCGCAGAAGTGCAATCTCCGAGCTCCACCAATAGACTTGCCGCTTCGGCGGCTGGGGCCGGGCCCGAGGTATTGCAGCATCGCATATACGGGTCATGTTATCCCGGAACCAGCTCACCTCCGCGGCAACGTCCACCGGCTCACCCGACAGCGCCGGCCAAGATGCTACTATGGAGGCTTCCACCAGGATGTTCTCCTTCATTCTCTTTAGGGCCCATTTGGGCGCCAGAGTCATATCCGAGGGTTGTGCTGGGGTCGGTGGAGAGAGACAGAGGTCAAACCTTATGTAGAGATGGTCAGACATAGTCTCTGTCTCTTCCACGACTCTCCAGTGTTGCATTCTTCTGGCGACAACAGGGGTGGCAAAAGTGATATCCACAATGGATCCTCCCTGTTGTCGCACACAGGTGTTGGTCGAGCCTCTGTTGATGATGGAGAGGCCGACAATCGTAGACCACTCCAGTAGAGTCGTGCCCCGTGCGTTAGTGACGGGGGATCCCCACGCCGACGCCTTGGCGTTAAAGTCCCCCGCCACCAGAACGGGACACGGCTGAGTCCGTTCAATGAAGTCTCCCAGATCATCCAGAAAACTTTCAAACTCTGAGAGACTTCTATTGGGGGAGAAATAGACCCCAATTATTAGCAAGTCGCCCCATAGACCTGCAATGTAGCCATTGCCTACCTTTTTGGGGATGAGGATCTGAGATCCCACCGACGTCGAGGTGACGATGGCCACCGTGCCCGACGCGTCACCCGCCCAGTTACCCCTAGTGGGAACGTAGTAAGGCTCGGAGACCACCGCCACCCCGATCAACCACTCGGCCATGGTTTGGAGCAAAAGGTCCTGAGCCACAGCCGAGTGATTGATGTTCGCCTGGAGGAATCTTTGGGCCATATTGATTAGGCGATTTCCATGTCCGACTCTCCCCCTGGTGCTACGGCAGGGGCACTGGAAGCATCCTTGGTTGGGAACTTAGCAGCCTGAGTCTTCCTAGCCGCTTTACCGCCTTTCTTAGGAGGTGGCTTACAGGACCTACTTCCCAGCCGGTGGTTGGCAGGCCTGTTGTTGTCCGCACACACCGGGCAATGTGGAGCAGCCGAACATTCGGTAGCTTTATGCCCCCTCTTACCGCAGCGGAAGCATTGCACGCTGCGGTCGGTTCCCGAGGTGCACTGCTGTCTGACGTGCCCCGGTTCCATACACTTAAAACATCTGAGGGACCTGGGTTGCAACAGAATTGCTTGAACAGCTACCCAGCCCAGCAGAAGCCTCCGTTCCTGCGCCACTTTCTTTGCGGTCGCCACCGGACATCGCACCCAGACAGTGCTGGATCCGTGTGGTGCTCGACGCAATTCTCCCACTCTTACCTGCTCCGCAGAACAGCCGCCTTTGGCAGCCACTGCCGACGCCACCTCCTCTTTGGTTGCAGAGTCGTCGAGTCCGGTGATTCGTAATTCTGCACATTTGCTGGGCCTAGTCACCTGGACCACGCCTTCTCCAACAGCTTCGGCAAAGATGGTCCTGAGCCTCGCAGCCAGACGATCCGCTTTTTCGGCGCTCTCAGCACCGGGCACCTCAAGTTTGCGTGCCCCTGTAGCTGTTTCTCTGAACTTGAGGAAGGGGATGTCGAGACTAGCCACATCCACTCTATCCTTGGCTACCGACACCACCTTCCTAAAGTCGACCCCGCTGTCTGATGCACCCGGCTGCAGAGTGAGCACCACCGCAGACGAACGTGGCACCACTAACTTACCGGGCGTCATTTTTGATGCCGGCTTTTTCGCCGAAGTCTCACGCCTCTTCGTGGTCCTCTTCACTACAGTGGACCAGGTGTCTTTCGCGACAGGCGCTGAAGCAGAAGGCACACGCTGTTGTGAGTGCGCTTGTGCCTCCATCGCTGCTTGCGATTTCTTCTTTTTCTTCCCCTTTTTCTTTCCCGCGGAGACAGCAGGTGCAGGAGCTCCGGAAGGCACCTCAGGCACTTCCACAGCAGCAGCCGTCGTCTGAGCCACCTTTTTGTCTGCCGCGAGTGGGGGTCTAAGCCGCTTCTCCGGCAACAGTCTCTCCTGGAGGGCATCGAGCCGGGCGTTGACAATGTTGCCCATAGTGTGTAACATCGTCTGCATGGCCCGCTCCAGTTTCTCCTCCGTTACTACCGTGGAGGGTAATTCTTCAGCGATTGTCTGCCGCCGCTGCGGCAAAGGAGGAATCTCCTCCGTCGCCTTTCTCTTCCGGGGATGATGTGACTCCGGCTCCATGGGCACATCGACCAGAGTAGGTGTCGCAACCGGTGTGGGCCTTTCGGAAACAACCAGTTCTCTGAAATTGGCCTTCATAAGGTCGGCCTTAAGCTCCGCGACCTCCTTGCGGAGCCCGCTTAGCTCAGCCGCCAATCTAGCCTCGCGCTCCTTCGCCTCGTTATAGGCCTCCTGTAGTCTTAGAACCTCATCAGAGACAGGACGTTGCGCAATGATCCTCATAGCGTTAGCTATAGAGGCCGCAGCTTCCTGGAGGGCGCCCCGAAATGGTCCCTTGAGGTTCCTCGACTTCTCAGCCACAGTCAGGATCACATCGACGTCACCCATGACCCTCTTCTTTAAATCCGCCACAAGCTGCTTCTCCGAAGCAGAGGCATTTATCTTTTTGGCCGCACGATCGAGCCTGGCCCTGGCCGCAACATCTATCATTTCCTCCTCCGCCTTGAGGAACAACTGCTCCCTCTTTAGACGCAGCACTTCGGCTTTGACCCTTGCCACATCCATATGTTCTCCTGTATTAGCAGGGTGGCCTCTTTTTCTGTAGTCAGTAATCGGCTTTTCTGCCCCTGCAGGACCCTCTGCCTCTGAGCCAGATTCCGCAGACTGACACACCTCCATGTCAGCATCTGCCACCGTGTGGTAGAACTTGCTGACGTAGGGCGAGACACTACACTCAGCAGCTCCTACCGACACTAGGGTAGCTCCACTACCTCCACTAGAGACTGACAGTCTATCTAGTGAAGGTGTCCGTTCTAGTACCACCATTGGTACTGGCAATCCTTTGCCCCCCCCAGAGAACGCGGGGCTGCCTGAGCTGAGCTCAGGGAGGGATTCTCCTGCGCCAGAGGCGCAGGTACCCTCCTGGGGTAGTTTCTTTTTAAGAAGTGCCAAGTCCATCATTTCTGCTTTATCGGTCGTCCGTAAGCATGCCATATTCGTTGTTTCGGGGATATCAACATCCAGATCACTCGCTAAATCGAAAGCCATATTTCTCGCCAGGGTCGTCGTTGTTACGGTATCATGCAAAATTGTGCCCCCCCCAGAGAACGTGGGGCAGCCTGAGCCCGAAGGCCCAGGGAGGGATTCTCCCTTTCGGGTACCCTCCTGGGGTAGTAGTCTGTTTAATTTTGCACTTTCCATCGTCCAAACATCACTACTCCTCCAGTTCGCGGTACGCCCGCCGGGACCGGTATTAAAACACCGGCCCCGCCGGCCGCTATCCGGAACTGGGCCGTTGGGGCTCAAAATGAGCCCTCATCCGCCCCAGCCCGGTACTGGGGGTGCCGCTCACACACCACCCCCAGGAGTTTTCAGCGACTCTCCAGTCGGCCAGAGATCAGCCGCCGGTCAACGTGACCGGCGTTGCCCAGGGTGCGCCACGAGGAGGCTCTCTGACGTGCACCCCTGGTTACATACAACCTATCGCAATCAGTTGCAATCCCTATTTAAATGTTTGCTCAGCTGTGTTTTTACCTTAGATATGCAGCATTTTGAACATTAAGTATTTTATTGTAGTAGCGAAAGGTCAACCTTTACTGAAAAAAGTTTATACAATAAAAATCATACCATAATCATCATCATCTTACCCTTATCCCACCTAAGTAGGGTCGGCAAAACATATTTTCTTTTTCCACTCACTCTCACACCTTTTATACATATCATTTTTCACACAATCCATTCACACCTTTTTCGGTCTAACTCTACCCCTATATTCGTCCACTTAGAAAATCAAAACTTTTCTTGTTACATGACTTTCATTTCTTCTCATAATATGCTCGTACCATTAATAATATCACTAAAAATTTTCCCAGAGTTGGTTTGCGGTCGCGTGGCTGCGCACGGCTCTCTACTTCAAGACTATAATAGTACGATGAGATTACCTGACACCACAATATCCTACCCATATGACGCTTTAGAATAACTTTTACCATATCTGAAATGTATGATAATAACTATGAATCAAATATTAGGAAACGTTTTATATTTCCTTAAACGGTTAGAGCAAGATAAGCAAAAATATAACCATCAAATCTGATCCCTGAATTGTTCCTTATTAAGACTTATGATAGAACGAATAAATGACTCAACCAGACCCGTTCTGTACGCTGGATTAAAACATTAACCCATGACCTGTATTCATTTAAACATGCAATGTTGAAAAAATGTCGGTTCAGTAGCTGCTGAGAATACACCTTCATATAAACAAACTCATGCGCTCTTTACAATATTAGAATAGGTGTTATATAGATAAGTTTCCATGTTTACAGATGTTTATGAATAAATTACGAGTCTCCCTGTCAGACACGACTACGATTTCCTATGTTATTTGTTTAATATTTTATAGATTTTATCGTTTGACTAAAATCTCATCTGATGTTAAATAACAATGTGGTCGAAGATGGTAAACACGCGAAACCTAAAGAGAACTGGGTCTCAAGTGTAGCTGCCGGAACTCACGTGTGCGACACATTTTCAACTTGAGGGTGGGAGTTAAGCAGGTGGACTTAGATATACGAGTAGCTCTGCCGTATGGATTCATTACGATGATTATCTTCACCGAAGGCTCCGACTCAGTTACAATGTCGATTGACGCGGAGCGTTGTCCCGAACACACTATGAATTGAGCCAAAAGTTATCTTATTCAGTTTTTTTATTTGTCTACCTGTTGCCCATGACTTCGCTCACGCTATAATGCTTTACGTAGTCCTCTGTAGCAACAATTGCAGTAAGGATTTTGATCATTTTTTATAGTAGATCAAAGATCAAACGATGATAGTTTATTTGATAGCGTGTTCGGACACAGTGTTGAAGAACGTAGGTTCGAATCCTAACAACTGAGTCGGAGCTTTTGGTGAAGGAAGACATCGTGATGAAACCATAGAATGGTGGTTGGGCTTTTTCTAAGTCCACCTGGCTAGTTACCACTCTTAAGTTGAAAATCTGTCGCCAAGCCCCTGTTGGTGTGTTCCGGCATCTGCACCTGAGAGCCAGTCTCCCTATACGTTTACCGTGACTACCATCTTAGACCACATCATAATTTAACATCAGATGAGATTGTGGTCAAACACTAACCTATAAAGTGTAAAAAAACTTGTTTCTTCTGTAAAAAATCAATTATCACGAAAATTTTATTTGATACTAAGTTATTAAAGTTTATGAGACTACAATTTTTATAAGCACTTCCCGTTTAACGATGTGTGTTTTCTAGCCTCGCAGAAGTGGAGCCAGCGGTGTGGTGCATATTTTTTTTTCCTCTGCGCTCATAAAATATATTGTGAAGCTAATAAACAACGAAGACGAAGTCGCGTGGGTCAGCTAGTTTCCAATAAGGATATTTCAATGGGTACTTAAATTATTTAAAGTCAATCAGTTAGGCAATAAACTTGTTAGAGGCTAATCCTACAAAAGGTAAATCGGTTAGTATACACGACCACGCGGTAACTACACCCACTGGGTTATAGTTGTATAGGTCCGTATACAGAGAGTTTCAGGGCCGTTGTATCTTGTTGTTTATTGTAGAGTAGATTGTTGTCACAGGTATAATATGATTTGTATTAATTAATATACAGGAAAGCTTATTAAATATTCAATTCTCTTTGACCGTTCTTGGCGGTTTTCATTTATTTATGCTCTACTAGCAGGCCCGACGGACGTTGTCCTGTCCAGATAATAAAAAATATATACTTACGTGCATGAAATGCTTAAGGTAACTAATGTATTCAATTTGATAAGGATTAATACTGTATCCTTCTAAATAGCCTTCCAATTACCACATTATATGTGACCTTTTTTAAGTAGATAAATGGGTATAGTAAGCTATCATTAAAAGATAGGTGTATGCCATTGCAGACTTTTTTGCAGATCTATAAAAGAGGAATATCTCACTTTGCATTGTTTTATTATATCTCAAAAGGATTAGGCAGCGTTTTCGACGAAAGCTCCTAGGCGACTTGACTTTTTCCGATTCTATCAACAATTATTATTATATTTCTACCAATTTACACGGAACTTTGACAAATTATATACCTAAACCTTCCTCACGAATTACTCTATCTATTGGTGAAGAGCACATTACATCCTGTTCAGTAATTTTTAGTTTATCGTGAACATACAGACAGCTAGACAGACGCGGCGGACGACTTTGTTTTATAATATGTAGTGATAGTGATGAGCAGAAAAAAAAAGAATATATAAAATAATGAACATTGTTGTGACGTCATCGATAGATTTATTGAAAAACACTTTTATTAAAATTATGCGGCTTTGTCTGCGTTTATATTTTTATAAAGGAGTATATCTACGCGGAACTCAAATTGTTTTTGTTGTAAAATAACAGTGGACTACGTTGCTATCTACCAGTGACATTTCTGTCAAAATTGTTCCAACCGTTTCGGGGATCAGCCGGAACTAATAGACAGACAAAAAATAATTGTTTGTGTTATAAGTTTGGTTTTCATATTCCATTTAGAATAAAGATGTTATTATGTCATTACAAACACACTTCAATTTTATTTATTTGTATGTATAGAGTTACTCATTTTATAATGTTTATTTGTCTATATTAGTGTTATTTAAAGTAAAAAGGTTGTATTAAATATTTCTTTTTCCATATAAGTATTTAATAAAGTTTAAAAAATGTAACAACTAGGTTTTAATTACGATTAAAATGGATATCATTCTTATTTTACATTAAGTATCTACCTTACTATACCATACTATATTTATGGTAGTCCGGTGGAACTGTGAAGGCCTTATTGGCTGGCAGTGTAGGTCAGTTCGAAAAAACATACTATATTTATGTATACCTAAATGAATAAACAGTATGTTCGCATATCTTTCTGTGTTCGTTTAGTTCTTCTAATTACACAATGGATTTTGAAACGGTTTTTAACTATCGTTTAGAGAATTTCTTCGGAAAGACTTGTAGGTATAATAAGTACATATTATATTTTAGTCGTTATATTATAATGAAATTGTAAAAAGTAGTTTCCGGAAGATATCATTTCTAATACTGACTGAATCATTTAGGATATACATAAAAAATACTATGGATTTTATATCTTAAAAATGCCTACAGTAAAATTTCCATAATATTATATGGATAAACTAAGGATAATCCACAGTAATCACTAATCTTTTTTTTATCTTTCAAGTACTTAGTAGAATATTGTAGGTATGTATTATAGAGATACTCATAACTATATATAAGATAGTCGAAACTTTTTTAATTAACAAATAAATTTTTATTCATTTATTTACAATTTATTTAACAATTTTGCTTATTCATTTGTATACATCATACACATATACATAATCATAATAAGTTTTAAAGCTTATAATGAATCTGTAATATTATAGATCTAATGGATTATTTAAATCTCATGGGTTAGTTGTTTCGCTAGTTTGATCAATATAATATGAATCCTTATCTATTCAATTTTTTGTTGATTAAAATTGCTTTCTGAAGCGTATCATTTCAATAAAATATCTTGAAGTCAAAAAGTAAAATAACGCGCAGTAAAAATAATGTATGAAGATATTTACGAAACATCTTTGATTTCATTTTATACATCAAAGCGGCAAAAAATTTAAAATTAATGAAATCATTTAGACGAGTTACGATGCCACATTCGTATATTTGTACACGTGCGAAACCGGCACAGGATACTAGTTATATTTATAATCTGGAATATATTTATAATGTATCCTGAAATACAATGACAAAAAAACTCACATCTGGATTGTCTGTACCTAAACCTACAGAGAGGCTGGTAAAAGTATGTAGACTTTTCTTATTTTTATACAATAAAAAGAGAACCTCAATGATTACTTAGGTTATATATATTTTTGTTATCGGATATAATTTTTGTTAATATGCACCGATTGTGATTTTAAATGTAATTATATTATACATACCTATACAGTTTCAAGATTTTCAAGGTAGTACAAATTAAGTTGTACTAAATCAGACTCCACATAGTTTAGTGAAGTTAATTACTAAAGGTCGGTCATATTATTAAACTATTTTGCGTAAATTAATATAACAGATTTTTCTTATAATATGTTAGTGACATCAAATATATTATTACTGGTTACTGGCATGTAATGTAGTGTTGCTTACTATGGTAATCAAATTATATGCGAGTCAGGACTTCCAATAGGAAACTGCGTTTTATTAATTTTTTACTGAAAGCTACTAAAAATACTAAAAAAAACAAAATCGTCACAATTATATTCATGTTATTTTTTACAATAATAATGAATTATCATGTTTGTCGGGCTGACGTGGAGTATGTGTACGTGGGTGACGTAGTTATAAAGGTATAAATGTCAATCATAGATGACGTTCTCTTTTTCATATATTAATGAAGACCAATGAAGTATCAATAATAAAATCGTTTACCTTAGACAGCAAATACAGTAATACGCTATTGAATATAGTTACGTATTGTGTGTAGAGACAGATGTGAACACTCCGACGATCCGCGCGAGAATGATCCCCACTCTTTTATTTTGGATTTGATTACGCTATTGGCCTGACGGGCTTTCACAGCTTCACTGGACTATAAGATTTTCACTTTTTTTGTATTAACCTTTTATAGCTTTCCTTTGTGTTAAAATATTTGTGTTAATATTTCTGTCGGTACAAAAATCATTTTGACGATAGACGGGACCTTTGCGCCGACATATAGTAATTATTAAACTCAATATATATATATAACACAAGCATCGCCCGCAACATCGTCTGCGTTTAAATCTTTATATCATCCAATTATCTTCGTGTAAATATGACGGTTTATGCAGGACGCGCCGGGATAGCTCTTGAGTAGCAGGATTTTTTCTTACTTACTAGTTACTTGTCGTTATAGTTTAGTCGATGCATAAGCTATATTACTTTAGAATATGATCGAATATTGTTCAATAGTTTTTACGTGAAAGAGTAAGAAATATCTATCCATCTTCACAAATTATCTCATTTATAATATTGATAGAGGATATGTTTAAAAATGTGCGAGTGATTATATAAATGACTGTTGCAAATGATTATCTAATAAATATTGAAATCGGTATGTAAACACATAATGAAAATATTGTTGTACTATCTTATCAAAAAAATGTCGGTGTTAATATATTCTTTTAATTTTTAAATTGTAATTTTAAGTAGCCTTTAGAACACCGTTCAAAAATTTTCATGAAGTACCTACGTATGTAACTGCCAAATATGACGCCATTTAATATACAACAGAGATAAACCTAAATTAAATAATTATTATAAAGAAACAGTATGGCGCAGACGCTGAGCGATTCGCTAATATTCATTTAATACAATAATATATTTATAATTGATTAGTAACCGCCCGCGACTTCGTACAAGTTAATTACAATATATAATTTAATACGAATGAAACATAACTTATATCCGTAATTCTGAACCTGGCTTTCTATCTTCTACCATTGAAATATTTTTTTTTATAATCGGGTCAGTAGTATCAGATATTACCATCTACCAATATAACAATAAACATTAGCACTTTATGACAGTCCTGTAGATTATATGCAGAGCTGAATTGAGAGGTAGGTAACACAGGTTTCAGGTCCGGGGCCCTCACAGGAGAGAGACCTCAAAGATATGAGTAATCGATTTTTGAAAAAAAAAAGATATAGGATAAAGATATACTGATAAAGTATGAAATGACAGCAATATCTCACATCTCAAATCATACTTATAATCTTAACTAATGCATCCATTTCTTCGTTGTCCCGGAGCGCGGAGCCTCCCGACCTTGGAATCCGACCCTGCTGACACGTAATGTACAAATCGTGAACTGTATTTAAAGAGGTGTCTTATCACCGTTTCTCAGTTAACAATCACAGACGAGCTATGGCGGAGGTATCGTATTTCTCGCGCTTCCTGCGGTTTCCTGTTTTAATAAGACACATCTACGTGTTTATCATGTGCGTTTGATTTGATTTTAAACGATAAGCATAAAAACTGCGCTCACGTTTCTATTTTATATGTGCATATACAGCGCGAAGTTACATTGTTAATAAAATATTATAAGTGGTAATGAATTTTATTGTTGTAGGGAGGTGGCAAACGCTTGGGAGTGTCGAGTCGGCCCGCCGGACCAACCGGCGTCCGCCGACCGCGTACAGAGTCTCTTCAACGACATCGAATTATATCCCACTAAGACTCAGGGTAAGTGTAATTTTATATATATATATATATAATGTTAAACGGAGGTTTATTGAGCTGTCACTTTCAGTATGTAGTGAAAGGTTAAATCATATCAGAAAATCAGAGCGAAACACTACGGTGCCTTTATGACTGCAGTTCACTCTGAGCTAAAGACATACTTCCTCCCAAGTAACGCGCTCGAATGTTCTAATAATTATAATTTATAAATTTAGTATGCTTTCTGTTATGCTGTGGACGTTGTTACACATAAAAAATAATAATCAGTTATTTAATTTAATGTAAAATCAAATATGAAAAAGATACGTAAAATTCACAAATAAGTTACGAAATTCATTATAAAACAAAGTGAAAATGAAGATAGTTATACAACATGAAGTTATCGTATTTTCGTATACGGACGGATATTATTATTATAGTTCAATAATACATACTTGTTGTATTTTTTTCTAATTTTTGTCATTAAAATGTTGTTATTAACGAATATCTCCTGGAATACAATTTCAGCTTCCTATACAAGTGAAGTATCCAAGTAATAAAGTATTAAATTTTAAATATGTACTAACAGAACGACCTCTAAGCATCTATACTGATATTCAATTAAGTTATACTATTTTTTTATATAAGATTTAGAAAGTAAAATGATGTTAAAGCTAATTTGAACGCAATGATGATGTACGTACATGAAGCTCTCAAATATTATTCTACCATTAGAGAAGTTAATTGGAACTGTTCACTTTCTTTTCTATTAGGTAATTAGGTGTAATTCTCTTCAATGAAATAATGTATCAGAATGATATAGGTAATAATTTGTAAAATATATATTTATATTGAGGTTTGTAAATTTAGTAATTTGATTTCTTTGATTAGTGCATAAGACGAAACACATTTACAACTTTTTTGTGTTTTTAACTTTCACTTTCTATTCAACTTGTTGGGGCGTGTCGATTTGTTTTGTGAAACAAATGAGCTTAAAGTACTGAAAAAAATTGTGAATGTATGTATTAATTATATTTAACAAATTAATATGAACCAGAGGATCGTTAATATAAAGGAGTTATAACCTTTTGGTATGACCTACCACTATATTTTAGTTAACTGCGTTTAAAAATGTTTGAAGTTTAAAACTGAATATGCAATTTCGAAAAGGGCACATATCAGAATGTTTAAACTTTTCAGAAAATTAAAAACAAATAAGTTATTTTCGAAACAAGTATAATATTTATAAAATAGTCTTTTTTAGTTACATTTTAGGACTTGTTAGGAATCGTAAGTTAAAAAAAAAGAAATGTATTGATGTTAACATTACTATATTTATATATGTATTTACATATTTACATTTAAGGGAAAAAATATTTTTAAGTACACCTTGTACTATACTTTACGCAATTGCATTTTAGAAAATATGAAATAGAAAATTTTACAGGCATAATATTTTATGACTGTTATCATATGATTTTAATCATAATTATTACATACCTATCAATTTCTTTGATATTACTTGACATATCGGTGACGATTCTACCTTTGTATGTCTGATAATAAACATTACCTCGTCACTAACTTCATGTGTTGAATCAACCAGTCGCACTCCATAAAAATTACTCGAAGCGCATAGTTCCGCATATTGTTACTGTTAGGTGTACAGTTAATGGACACGATGATTGTACCGATGATGCATTGTGACAGATGTATTGCACAGATAATAGCAGTATGTCGCGTTTTTATATTTTATCAGTACTCGAGGAATGCGCACTATCAAACGCCTCTGATCACGTAATAACTGATTCAAGGTACCGGCTTACCTTTCTTCGATAATTTAGTATAAAATGCTTATTATAACTGTTTCCCATTAGTTGTTATTTATTGTTGATTATATCGAAAAAAAATGACTAATACATGCTATCATCATAGAAAAATAGTATTTACTTAAAGTTTTAGGAAGATATTTGATATAATTACATTATCAATGTAAAATATCTTTTTGTTAGTCACAACTTCTTTATTTGGAGGTCATGTTGTATTTATAGTGTAAAATATTATTTTACTAAGGTAAATAAAAATGTTTACTTAACTTGATGTCATTATCACTAAACCAATAGATACATTATACACATATTGACTATGTTAGTAATCATACAACTGAACAACTTTGATTAGCGGAGATTTTATCACAGAAGAGTTACAATAATGTACAATTAACAGCCCGTCTTATAAAAGAATTTACGGGCTTGATACGTTAAGCTTCACCCTTTTGTTTATTTAACGTCTATAAATCTCGCAAGTGCAATCAACGCACGCAAATCGCTTAATTAACGGCCATTAACATTAATTACTTATCTCTATGTTATTTGTTGTGATATTATGCATTGGGTAGTTCTTAAATTACTGAGATTGTTTAGTAAAGCTGTTAATATAAAATCACTAGTCGCACGTTTTTACACATGTTTACCATGTGTTGTATTATTAATATTCCATGTTAATATCTATAATTATAAAGTTCAATAATCGTTTTCCTCTTTTCGTAGTGCTGCTCCGTGTTCTAAACTGAATGCTGATAATTGTTCCCTGTACCGTATCCGACAGCTTTGTTAAAGTAGAATGTCGCTGGAAGAGGAACTCTTTCAATGAAAGTTTTCCCTTGGTTTTCTGTATTAAATCTTTTATGAACTGAATGAAGCGCTTCATTAACTATCTTCTGGTCAATTTCTTGAGTGTTTGTTGCTAGTTCAAAATATGGGTATCAGACAAAACTGTCATAATCTAAATTACCGCTGTCATTGTTCCTCGATTGCAAATGAAATTAAAAAGGGAACGATTAAGGATTCGATTTCTTTCTCACACACTTATTCCTATTTTAAAAGGTAGACTGTTTATTTACATACGATTGTATTTGATCTCCACGATTCAAGTTGGTTTACAAACTTGAAGAGATGATGGCTTAGTTGGTAGTGTGTTCGGATACAGCGTCGAAGGACGTAGGTTCGAATCCAAGCAAATGAGTCTGAGCTTTTGGTGAAGGAAAAATATCGTGATGAAACAGTCTCCCTCTAGTTTAAGCGTGACTTACCATCTTAGACCACATCATCTTTTAACATCAGATGGGATTCTGGTCAAATGCTTACCTATAAAATATTTAAAAAAATCCTTGTTTAATATAATGTACCACAGTGAAATTTAATTATTATTTTATTGATATCATTAATGTTAATAATGACTAGATTACGATATTATTTTGTAGTTATACGTCAAATGATATGATATATCTGTTTGTATCTATATTCCTACGCTACCTGTGCTTATATCTCCATTGTAGTTAAAGAGACTAAATCCTTCTTCTCCAAAGCAATTAAGAATGGATTGTTAAACTAGTTACCTACAATCTGCAAAAGCGGATAGAATAAAATGTTATACATTTTGTTGGCTTAGACTGATATAAATATTTTACTGTTGTTTTGGTATCGGTCGCAATATATTTGACAATGAGTATTAATTAATGTATTCATCATTAATATTCTTCACCTGTATTTAATATAAATATTCGAAACTCGAAATATTCGAATATTGGAAACGGACTAATTCCGAATTCATTTTGTACATGATATCGTAATTTGTACAGATTATTATATAGTTCGTATTGTTAGCGTTTATTCTTGGTCTAAGATACTTATATAATTTGGTTAGATGCTCTTGAGGTATTGGGTTTGTGAGTTGCTAGCAGGTGTACGATTCGCACACGACCCGTGATCTCACCGTTATTGCTCACTGGTGACCAATTATACCGCCAAATGAGTTCACTAGTCATCATGTTTATTACCCAGTGTTTAAACCTTTGCCCATTCGAAATTTTTGTTGTCTAAACAACGTAGGAGTGTCGATTTGGTGCCTGTGTTTCCTGGATGTTTAATATCAATTATTTTTGTGGTTCTGGTATGCATAAATTTTTAAAAAGCAATATTTTTATGATTTTATGCAAGTATTTAAAAAAACGTCGTATTTTTTGTAGAGACGTCATTATATTAGGAAGTATCTTGTTAATTTATACCAATCTTGTTCCGCCATCGTTGTTTGTCCGTGAAGTCTAAATTTGGTTTGAAATCCACTTTGATACAAATTGGCCTGTCGCGATTTCCACAACCACCTACCTTGTTAGGAATGTGGTTGTTTTCGCATTTCAATAGACGATATAATTTCGTTGTTGATATTGTTACAGTGTTCGAAATGCTGGTATGTGCGCGGCAGTGTGCGCGAAGGAAATCACTAACTCTCACATTCGGTGAGTTTTGCGTCTTCGCTGCAGAATTACGTCGGTGCTCGAGACAAACAAGGCAGTAAGTACGATCATTTATAATTCTATATAACATTACTCATTTTTTAATTTATATTAAGTATATTGAGTTGCGCCCATTATGAATCACTAATGGAATTTCAAATCCTTTTTCACCTACTAAAGACTAATATCGTTAATTTTTAAATGAGGTAGTGATAAAGTTCACCGAAGCTTACTACAATAATAAGGTTTTATAGGAAGGATATAATTTTATATTTACTGATTACTGAATAGCTTAAGTTTTAGAAATATCGTTTGTAACACAGTGTTAAAGTAATCAATAAATTACATAAACTGCACATTTATACATTTTACAGGTTTAATAATGATATTAAACATAATAGGATAATCTATGATTATGTTGGTGTGATTCACGACACTGATATCACTTGTGTCCAAGCATTTGTTCAAATTTAGGACGTTCCACTACAAAATTACAAATGTTGAAACTGTCAGATGATATCAATCAACCCGTGTCAAATTTGACAACAATTAATTTAATTGACGTCGAATACATCGTTTACCTATAAAATTGACCTGATCACCTTCATAAGGTTAAGGTGTAAGTTTTTTTACAAATAAAAAAATTAATTGTGTTTTCGTAATTTACCAAACTACCTGGTGGTGCCTTGGTTACCATTGCACTACCTTGACTATATCAAAAAGGAGTAGTATATATTTAGTACTATATAAAAGGTATTTTAAGTACATTTGTCCGTAACGTCCTAGTGTAACATGAATCAGTTTAATTTTAACGATGACGTTAAAAACGATCAGTTGCCACTTACCCGGTCTTGAACCGAGGACTGCCGGCAGTCGGTGACGCGTGCATTGACCCTTGAATGCCAAACAATAAGACATTTTGTCATGCACTGAATCACTACAATGACAACTTCTAATTTTACCCTTCAAATTGGATTACATGCAATTTTATAAAATGTTGTCTATTCGACACTCGACGTGTCCAACTTTATGGTTATATCAGTAATTTGTTTGTAATTTCAGTTTTCATTTGCAGGACATCAAATAAACCAGAGTCACCGCTTTGGAATGTAGACAAGGAGCTGAAAGAAATAAGAGATAAGGACACTCTGTGTAAACACGTCAACGGTAAGATCAATATCTTTACAATTTCTTTACAAATGTATTTTGGTAAATAAAATTTATGTGTCTGCTCTGTAAAGGTTAAATTCAGAGACGGTTGAATCCGATGGTGGCAAGACTTTTATAAAGACATAGAAGACTTTTCAGATTATTGTTTTTTTATAGGATGTAAGGCAATAGTTATAAGATTTATTACAATTAACATAACCTCGGTAAAAGGTTTATAAGGGTGAAGTAGTAAAGAGAAAGGACCATTAAAAAAATAAAACAGTCGAAGGTAAAAGGAAACTATTTTTAGGAGAACCAAGTGTTGGGAACTGGTTAGTTGACCATATAGTTGCAAGAGTAAAGAACAAAACTGAGACTATATAATACAAAAACAATTTTATACCTATAAAAATTGTTGTTCCGAGATAGGGAAGTGTGTTGCAGGCAACCCAATGGTGACTAAATTTTCCACACGGTACTAATCCATAAATATACGGTCGGAAGTCCCTGTACCCGGTCGCTACGATATTTTGAATAATTAAAATCATTGTATATTTATTTTTGGATTCAGTCAATTATAAAAATTGTCATTATCGTTATTAAAATACTGTTATTAAGGATTAGGATTTTAATCTTGTCATTGTGTTTTTAATCTTTCGAAAACAATTTTGGGTAAAAAATTAGGCTCGGGAAAAGTCTTATCATAAAGTCGTTTTTTAACGATATTGTATATGCATTATAAATTTCTAGGCTTATGGTTAGTAGGAAATAAAACAGAAATTACTATACAATATGATCAATATTACTATACATTGAACTATGTTTATAAAAAAAATATAAAATTAAATAGGTATGTTTTAAATTTATACTTTTTTTACAAGTAGCACTTTACTAGACTTATAAATTATCTTTCGGTACATTTGTTTAAGTCGATCACAATGCGCTTCACTTTGCGATGAGGTCATAAGTGTCTGACCTATGTTCATTGTGCTGTCTCGAGGAACGTAATGTTTAAAAGAATCTACTATAAATTAAATACGCATGCCCATCTGTGATGCAGTCACCTTACACTGAACGATTAATTAAGCTTTGAACCCACTGCTTTGTGTGTTTGTTTTCAGATATATATCAAATTAATGGCTATTGAATAGTAACGTCATAGAAAATATTGTATGTTATATTAAGAAACTTTACGATTTTCTACGCGTCAACTATAATATAAAACTTAATAGTAATGAAATGTATGTTACTTGGGTAGAATAAAGATTTCTATAACTGAAATAATTGTACAATTTGATTAATACATTTTTGTGAATATTTCCTACAAACACACACACACACATACACTTTATAATATAATATATATAGGATAAACATGGAAATACTTTTTAGCCTGGTAAATATTATTGAAAATGTTCAGTGTATTATTTCTGATACATTACTAAGTACACGTACACGATCGTATGCATATATAATATACACATAGACTTGCCTGAAATGAGCACGAGGATATTCAATAATTTGAAGGGCGCTAAACGTATCGATCCCCTGACAGCTTATCGTATGAAATTTTATCACTCTCGCCTTATCTTGATATCGTCATACATTTATAGATCAAAGATCGTAACTTATTACGTTGTTGTAATAATCGATTCATTTGATCATCCCGTCGCCATATATTACTCGTATTTGCACCAAGCGGCCATGATGCGTCCGATTTGCGTCAATCTCGCGGCGCATATCTGACTAACGTATAATATTAGACATAACAATACATATATACTGCTTGCTATGTACAACAGCTAGAAGTAGTTATGATAACGATATACTATATTAAAATGAAACTAATTGCATATGAAATTTTATGAAAGTTAATAGATAATATTACTGGATAATATAAAATGGTGGTTGGCTGTATTTCGTACATATAAAACAAGCATAGAAGTGACGTGTTCAACGCAATCGTAAGATCATGTGATTATAAAAAGTCAGAAGAGAGAAATACAATTATAAAAATGAGTAAGTGTATATCGTGCGGCAGCCTTCCAGGCTCTTCCGCTTGCACTATAAATGGAGTAGGCACGGAAGCGTCACTACAGCCGTGATGAACTATCAGTTTGTAGTTTCTACTACGCAGCGCCCACTATGAGTCGTCGTACTACGCAAAACTATTGTACAGATGACAACGTATAATACAACTACAGGCATAACGTAAACAAATGTCGCAAATCAACTTCCTTATCTCCCGGAAGACCAGATACGATCAGCTCGAGTCTAAAATAACGTGGTTATGACCAATTTATGTGTAAGTTAACTATAATCTACATAAGAGATCTATTTCATATTTGTATTATCGTATCTTTTCATCGCTCTAAACATTAAAACGAGTTGAATCTCGTGAAGGTCGTGCTATTTACTTGTACTTCCCGTATTGATGTTTGTTGTTTTGCACACTGCTTATCAGGACACGCACATGTACCGGATGGTATACCATATCGTCATTTTTAATTATGTCTCGAGTGTTGTCGTAAATTTTTTTTGTGAGTACAATCCAATAGAAGCTGATTCTGAGATGTTCTGTGAAACATTTAAATCACCATAACACTTTGTGTCATGTCTTTGTAGTGCTATAGAAATAACGGAATATTTTAAAATGCGGAATTGGCTATAGTACTTGGGCGTAGAGTTGAGTGCCGCGAACGCCAGTTGGCCGGCGACCGTTCGCGTGTGGACAGCGTGTACTGCGGCCGCTGGTGCACGGTACCTCTGCAGACATGCCGCCGACCACCATGATAGTGCCTTGTGCGTTATTAAAATAACTATTACTATCCTTTCATAAAGTTCCTACTCTCTGGTATCTCGTAATAATTTTCACGGTCAAATAAAATACTACACTTGTGATATATCGAATCTTGTGTTTTACTAGGTGTCATGAATGTGTTTTTTTTTTTATGAATTCTTATCAAGTGTGAAAATTCGCAATGAAGAGATATTGAGGATTTTATGTACTGAAACTGATTCAGAGCAGTATGCGGCCTGCGGTAGAGGATATTCAGTGCGTTTGTTGACCAGCCTCTGTTTACGTTTTAGTTTTGGCACTGAACAAGGTTACCTACCGAATTGGATTGATGTGTTGGTTGGCCACGTTTATAAGTTCGATACGGACATGAATGAATTGTAATAATGAAGTTTATAAATTTTTCTCATATTCAGTAAATGAACAGTTATTTATTAGTTTTAAAGTATTATACCTCTATAAATAATATCTCTGTAAAGAGATAACGTAAATAGTTACTAAAACCTATTCTTCGTTAAATTTTACCATAATTATGCATTTATATATTTTTAATAGATTTGTCTTAGCTATATAATATTATTGGATAATAGAGAATGACATAATTTGCATTCATAAAGTAAATTGAATTCTTAACCATTTATGTATAATGATAATCTACAAGTGGGTGTGTGAGAAATACGTCGATCGGGCTACATTTTGCAACCTACGCACTCGATACCCATCAATCATTCATTACCTATGAGTGCGGCCGCGGTTGAGTGAACGTATGGGCGCTGACAGTTCGACACGCGGCTTGCCGTAGTACTTTCTATTTGAAGGCGCTTTATAACCTACCTATCGTCATTTTTTATTAACGTCTAATAATGCGTCTAAGGAATAATTACTAATTTATAGGTGTGCCGTTATTAATTTATACATAATTTCCTCGGAAATTGTATATCATTAGTTTCGACTTTTGTCAGGTGCATTTATATAAATACATAATTTATTCATGTCCAAATTTATTATATTTGGATTATTGTTTGGACAGTATGATATTTATTACAAAATTATCTGTAGTTGCTTTAATATCATTGATTGTGTTGCGTGTCTAATCGCTCTGTACAATTGTTAACAATTAACAGTACTTCTTTTGCGTGCCTTGGGCCTGTCTTGGAAATAGGGTCAAACATTTCTGTATAGACAACAAATGTTCACAAGACTGAATTTGTGTACACTTAGTTATTGAATTGCGCTATATACACTATTAGAAGTACTCTACTTACGTAGATCAGAGATTTAGCCAAGTTTCATTTATAAACATTGGACAATAAAATTATATTTCAATGACTACAATGTGTATTTAATGTATAGCGTGGGCCTTCGCTCTTGAACACGTGATAAGTTGAGCTTGTATAAAGCAACCATTACATTTCGTGTATATTATGTATATTTGTAATTCTGCATTATAATATTTCGTTTTATAGGTTGATTGGAACCTGCCTACGAACCCTGCGTAGGCACGGGCGTTACGAAATATTTTTCCAAACAGACCTTGTTCTTTTATATAACAGCAAAAAACGCAATGTTCATGTTTTTATAATTATCCAGTATTTCATTAAATTTATTATATCTATATTATTTAGTCACTTTTATACATATTATTAATTGCAAATGATGATCACAAATTCTACAAACTTGGGAATTTCGACGTGTCGATTGGTTATCTGGGCATTAAATTATAGAATAAAAATATATTTATAGAGATAATTAATCTTATTACCTACTGCTTAAGTGTCTTAGTTCAATAAGGTTAATAGAAAGTTGTTTTCTCTCATTCGATGATTAGCCCATTAGATTCATACCACTTCGAGTTATTTTACTCTATCGAGCGTATTTTTTCCTTGCATTTATTATCGTGAATCGTCTTGATTCCAAACAAGTCAACCAATCATGAAATAAAAAGTCTTTGGTTTATTTTAATATGTTGATAATATAATGCAAACTAACTCCAATGATACAGCTACAGATTTATTTTATTGTAAACTTTTTGAACTCTTGTTGACGTATGACGTTGCGCAGGCAGCGAGGCGTCGCCGCCGCCCTGCGAAGTTTTCTTGGGCGGTTCCTGTAATCCAACCACATGGAGATCAGACATAGCCATTCCAATGCTCAAGAAAATGGGCATAACATACTTCAATCCGGTGAGTCATTACAATTATTATATACGCTTATCTACTGTAATAATATATGTATTTTTCAACCTTTAATTAAGTAGGTAGATGCTTATTGTGCTCATTAAATTTGAATCAATGAGACGTTATTACATTTTTGTTTTGTTTTTATATTATTTATAATTAAATGACAAATTCTGTTAAATGCCGAATCGATTGAATTACTGAGACGATGGAGTTTCATATTATTTAGATGTAGTGTATTTTGAATACATATTATTTATGTTTTCTAATAACTATAATTATCATAATCGATAGCAATGTCGATAACTGCACATGATGAAAATGAATGCATATGTTATGGAACGATACTATATATACGATACGATATTGTAAAACTGGGAATGTTTCTGTGAATTTTCTTAATTCAATTAAAACTACGTTCATTGTTGTTAGTTGAAACAGACATCCACGACACAGCGCTTCATGTATGATATATTCTCAGTTTAATTGTATTTTGGACACAGGTAATTCAAATAAATTGTAAATATGCAATATAAATGGGGATAAAATAGGAAGACTACATTAGCTGCTGAAGTGAATATTCAAGTTTTATCCATCGCAGTTCGAAATCCATCAATCACCGTTGATATTTTAATGTCATCGAGAAAAATAGACAAAAATGTATTCATTTAATGATGTTCTCGCTGATCAGTAATGTATTTAGTAAAACATTATAACTTTCGACTTTATTTGATCCTCGGTTGAGTTTTTAAGACCCAAATCTCAAAATGGCGTATAGTCTTTTTAATTATTATTTTTTTTAATTTCAAGAAATCGTACATTGTAAATTTCATTCTTTAGTAAAAAAAAAGTTGTGATAAAATAATTTAAAAATACATTTTACATTAATTTTTTTATATTTTTTAACGTTTTTACTTTATGCTGCCAACAGTTTGTTGACCTGTGGCTCGTGAGGTCTACATTCGTTTGTATGGAACTTAACCTTTATGGTTTTGGACAGTCCAGGGGTTAATTAAATCGTAGGTTTGTTAGTTTACATAAAGTTGACATTAACATAAGTAACACTTTGCACACGATACGTACTTACTTATAAGTATGAATATATTTGTATTTCTGAATACCTAGTGTTAAATGTTATCCGTTCAATTAAATATGATTATTTATTTTTTTAATATAATTAATAATATTGTGTTTTGACCTCATATTATTAAAGTAATAGAGATTAAAAAAGTAATAAAAATAAACATACTGATTTTTTTCTTAACTGTATGTGATGCATTTAGTATTTAGCTTAGAGAATATGCGAAAAATGATAGTGCATGTACTCGGTTATCTAATGAACGTGTTCTGAAACGATATATTTTGAAAAATTATATGAGCACGTCCTCTTAAAGTTTTGTTACAAATGTTAGGTAGCTAATCGCTTATAATAAATATTAATATTTATGTTGACCGTACCTTATATTACTCTTGTATAAGCAAGGTGTTCAGTTCTATTCCTAGTTATACGTGGTTTGTGATTGATCGCGTAGATCGGCCATTGAAATCTAACCTTGCGAACAGTGATATCGGAGAGCCGCGGTAAAGCACATACCTAGTGTTTAAAACGGCCAAATGTTCAAACGGTTGCGAGTTTTGCCATTATGTTGATCAGGACGAGGGCTGACAGGCAACTCGACGTTTTAAAAGAATGGAGGAGTAGATTCTCATTGTTACGTGCATACATATCTTTGGCTACTTATGGGGTACACTAAAGTTGCTGAGATGATTAATATTATTGGTCCTTTGTTAAAATGATTATATAGTTTATACCAAAATTAGTTGAACCATCAACATAAGGTATAAAATATTAGGGCCCCTTATCGTAATATAAATGTGTCTTTCTCCTCGACAGCAAGTGGAGGATTGGTCTACTGAGTTGATAGAAGTAGAACATCGCGCAAAGGCTGCCGCACGCGCGCTTCTGTTCGTATTGGACAGCGAGACGCGAGCGGTGGCCGCCAGCGTTGAAGCGGCAAATCTCGCCGCCGAACCTCGAGATTTGTTACTGGTACTTCGACCATATACCAGACATCAGACGATCGGCAACGAGACCATCACAGATCTGTAAGTTAACCAATACTAACTTATCAATTTTAACATTTTCCTAAGGATATGACCATAATATTTAGAACGATATGTTAGTTGTTGAGATCAAATTATATCTAACTAAATTACTTACATAAATTAAAACATACTTACCTATACAAATGTGTTTTAAATTAGAAGTTTTGAATTATAATGACATAAATAACAAGCTGCCCAAAACTTTTCCTTTAGAGTACAACCATGTAATTAAATAAAATGGCAACTCAATGTATATCTATCAATTCTGTCAGTTATGTCAATAATATCTTCATTAATACTTTCATTTGTCTTAAAAAATTTTTAATGGAGATTTTCTTAACGCATTTTTTTTATTCATTTTTCCATATGATTTTTCAAACGTGTTCTCTCATGTAAAACTTGGCCTGACAGTACCACAGTACCGACCAATACAACAAAAAAAGAATTAATCAAATAAGTGCAGCCATTATGGAGTGGTGCGCTTACACACATTCGGCAATTAATTTTTATTTATATAGATTACATTATGTAGAAAATGAATGTGACTAAAATGGCAACACTGTAATATCCTAGCAAAGTATGTATTTAATCTCATGAAGAAATAATTTAGGAAACAATTCTCGAGTTAAATTTAATTAGGAGTATTGCAGTCCAGTATCGAATCCTCTTAAAAACAAAAAAAACATATACAAATTAGGTTCGTGTGGCATCTTCATTATAGTTGCAATATAGACAAATGAAGACAGGTTTTGAGAAACTTATGTTTATGCTATTTATAGAAACTAGATTTCATGCGCGCGATAGTATTACCTGCGCATTTTATTACTTAGATCGTTACAAAATACATTAAATATATTTCGTGTTTTTATGTATGAAATCTAATCCATTCTGGTTACAACACACAACTATCTTAACATTCGGATCTATGCCACATGTAATCTAAAATTAATCCTTATTTTCTGGAATTAAGTGAATGAATATAGTTAACGATTACAGGGAATATGTAGAGCTTTCAAGAGCTCGTGCTACTTTACAAGAGGCTGTGGAGCGGCGAGGGTTGCCGGCGTTCACGGATATCCCGGCGGCGCTGCGATGTGCGCGCGCGGTGTTGCGGGGCGCTCGCACGCATCCTCGACATTCGCTCGGTCACACAATCCTGCGGTTGAAACGTGCATACGACGCCGCGGGCGGGAGAATCGCTCGTTTGCCACGTTCAAAAGCCGTCGACGCGCTGCGAGACGTAACTAGAGCCCCTCGAGATTTCGCTGACAGGTGTCTACCACCCGCCGCTGACTTGATTGACTTCGAAACGTTTTGTGCGGCCGTCGCAGAACTCGCTGCAGATACAGGTGAGCAAGTTAATGTAACCATAATCAATCATATAATTCAACTTAAATATCAAGGTTCTTTCATTTGGGTGCTTCGTCAGGAAAATAGTTTCGCTTGAAATTACTATCGGGTAATACAATATGCTAATAATTTGATAATATGGTAGGGTTACGGCACGGGTTTGATACGGTGTTGGTATTTTAGATAAAGGGTAGTATGTTTTTGAAGGGTTGGCGTCCCCCCGTGCGGACGGTGTGGACGGTGCGGGTGAGGGCGTGGCGTCCCGATTGCGGCGCGCGTTCCGATCGCTCCGCGAGTTGCTCACTCCGCCCTCTCCCGGTGCGTGAACGCACCTCTCGCTTTTTTGCATTACTTGCACTATACAGTTCTAGCCTTCCTCATTTCTCATATTCTATTCTCACCGATTTTCTTATCATCGATCGTGTCTTTCGCTAACGGACAATGCGTTTAGGTAAATTAATACGTAAACTGGCGCTTATCTTATCAGCATTTTTCTTTCAGTTTTTATATTTTTTACATATTCATAGTTATGTGAATGGTGTTTTTATTGTGCGGCGTTTGTTTTCTTTTTTCTTTGCTGATGATTCACTTATGTAAATATTTGGTAATATAATATAGACATAGTGTAAAAATATTCAGACACTTTTGTAGAAATTAAGTATGTATGTTTTGGTTTTCAGAGTGGCAAAGTCGTAATGGGGAGGAGAGTACGGCGGCGAGCGCGCAGGCGACAGCTCGCGTGCAAGAAGTGCAGGCGCGAGAACCGAACGGGCGACACGTCTCCAATGCCAGACTCAGGGCATACGGGCGGAAGCTCGGATTATTCATTCCTAAGGTATTTAAAAAATGTATTATTTAAATCCTTTGTAATGTAATTTCTTAATTTAAGAAATAAATATAATATTGGGACATGTTGAGTGATAGAGCACAACAATTGTAAATACATCAGCACACTTTTCATTTGTCACATGTCAGTATTAGTCAGTGGATATCCAGTTTGCAAAGATGCTTGCAGGGCGGCATGACAACAATGACTGTTGATGTTTCCGACACCGATCTCTCGGTGGTTGTCGTTTTAGAAATGGTCTATGCTTACCATTACAATGCCCACATTTTATCGTGCTACAACAAAAAAAAGAGTGTACGCACATGAGAAGCTATACTTGGTTCGAATGAATATAAAAAATTTTTTTTTACACATTTTTGCCGCATCAAAAGTTCGAGGGACGAAATTAAAGGGTTGAATAAATAACATTTAAAATAATATTTATGTTTAAAAGAAATCGTTATTATAGTATTTCAAGAAACTCTTTATCAACTAACTCCATGATGTCACATCGCCACGCGCAACTTCCGTTTGAATCTACAGTAAACTCTGAACGAGTTTTGATACGCGCATAAAGAAGTATAATAACTTGATATGTATATTTTTACACAGAACGGTGGAAATAGAATGACGTCAGAGAGTGTTACCGGCAGTGGCGGGTCAGGGGAGAGGGGAGAGAGCGGCGAGAGCGTGTTCACGCCGGGCACCGAGCGCCGGCTGGAACGGCTGCCGGCGATGCTGGGTGCGCCCACGCACGACGTCTACCTCGCCGGCTCCTTCCCGGTAACTTATAATCTACTTTCACTTATACACACGCGTTATCACTCTAACCAAGCCCATATACAGAGGGGGGATAGTTGGAATTTAAACCCCCTCAGAAACTAACGTTATGTAAAACAAATAGGATCATAACATATCCTCCCCACTCCCCATCCCCCAACCAAAAGTTTGTATATGTGCCTGACTCGAAACACTTAAATTTATCTTTATCACAACATATAATTTGTCAAATTTTTAATAATTACATATGTCCACTTGTAAAAAAGATAATTCTCTGATGAGTCGACTGTGTGAGTAGCTTTCACATTTATAATATTGCTTAAGATGTACAGTTTATGGAATGCGGATATATTTTGTTGTAGAGTAATTCGAGTCGTCCAGAAGAAGTTCTGAGGCGGGAGGGTTTTAGTTACGTGGTGCCCCGCGCCAACGACTACACGCGGATGTTCTCGACGCCGGCGCGACGGTCCGCCCCCGCGCATCCCGAGTCGCCGCGACGCGACAAGAAGCCGCGCGGCGACGCACACTTCGACCTCGAGCCCGCCTCGCCTGAGGTGCAGGTCCGCGAGCGCACGCACAATGCGCAAGACCGGACCGAGCGCGCGGACCGTCTCAGCGCCTCGGACTTCTACACCGTATCAGAAGATCACACACCGCAGCCGTTCAAAGGTGACTCTCACTTTATTTTAATCTTTGTAGATCATTAAAAGTAACAAAAAAATAAATTATTTAATTTGATTTTTGTATATCTTCTAAACTATTACTGAATTAGTCAAGTAGGTAATAATAATATTTCAATTTTCTTTAATAATCGAGTAGCATTGCAGAATCACTGACAATAAATAAACAGTTAGTTTTACTGTAATTGGTTTCAGCAAATGCTTATTTTTGTACATAAGTATTCGAAATTAGATCAAACATTGCAGCTATCAAATATCATTCACAGCATGTACTATGGCAATAAAACAATTTAAACGTTATTGAATAGGCACCTATGACGAGGATCTATTGTTGGGTTCACGGGTGTTGGTGTTTTCGATGAGCGCGGAGGCGCCATGTTTCGCGGCCATGGTGCTCGCCGCTCACTACATGGGGCTCCGGCCCAATAATACCGTTCTCCTCGTGCAACCCATGGATCCGCACAAGGCAATTAGTGTAAGTGTACATATTTTTTTATTATATACTCAGCGCAAAAGCTCCATCTACCGTCAAATAATATTGTGTACCACAGAAATATTAAGCCCTACTCTCTAATACGAAGCAAACCAATAGAATGCATAGTGTGAAAGAGCATGGATCATTAGTCCGGTGAAGTTGTCACATTAGGTCAATAGCATATAACCAGTTCCAAAAAAAATAAACAGGCATCATTCTCACGCGGAACGTCGGACCATTCACATCTATAAAGATAATTGGAAACTATATTCAATAGCGGATTACTGTATCTGCTGCTAAAGATGACGCCATGCTTTTATAACTGCCCCTTCAATGTTCCCGCGACATATATACGTAAAAATTATCTCAATATAACTTATATCACCGTACTATTTGAGCATGAAACTATCTTATGTTTAGAATCCATCGCCATTTCGATGCTTCCGTTAGTATAATCTTGTTTTAGTGTGATATATAATATATATTTATGCCGTGTGATGTCGGCAGAGTAGAATAGCACCACCCAATATCTTCCCGTGGAAAATAGCGACAAAGGAGGAGTGTGAGATAATACTGACCCCTTGTAACTTTCTCACCGTGATACTGTACCATTTGTCTGAATTCTTCTCCGGTCCTAACGGTACCCGTTCCACTGGGTCCAGAAGGACAAGGATGAGTATGTGCACCTGCATCTTGCGCGCACACATGTGGACCTTAATATATCCTACGCATCTGACCGTTGCTCACCATGGTCGGAACAATCAACATCGTCATATAACAACATACTACACTTTATTAAGAAAAAAATGGAAATATATGTGAGCGCGTCGATATATTCTATTATCAGCTGATTGTGTGCGTGTCATTGGCTTCGTTCAATTAGCACGCACGCATCTTGTTTTGAGTTGGGAGTTGATTCGGTAATCTAACAAATATTTTGATAAAATATTAGATACCATAATAAAGGTCAATGAAACTTTAGAATTCATTTTATTTCTTCCCACTTACTTTCTTTTACTATTGGCAGAATAAAAATAATAGACAGTATCAAAACCATGACTTTTTTTTTTAGTTGGCTTTCCGGCTTGGCATGTGTGGACTAACAAAGGAAATGAGACTAAATATTCCCTTTCCAGTACGACCAAGAAATGAAATAAAATGGCAACTAAGCATCTGAAAGTCAATCTGCCAATATTTTTGAATGTCTAATGTCTTATTCCTTCATTTTTGTATGTGAAGATTTTTTAACTCAAACTTATCACTTTTCCGTATAATTTTCTAAAGATTTTATTTAATAAAAACAATTACAAAGATAACAAGAAAAAGAATGTGCAACCATTATAAATCGACGCGCTTACATACATTCTTCTTGAACAGATTATACGCTATTGGCCTAACGAGCGTTATAAGCTTCATCACCGGACTTTGTTACATAAATTTGGAAATTGATTTTTTTATATGGATGGTGGTCAACCATACTGACACTGCTGGGCAAGTATTTGCATTTAGGCCCAGAATAGACATGCTTGTTACTCGCACAAAAGCATGCGAGTTACTGGTAAGAACAAATTACTGACGTGTGTATTGAAATTTTATCCGTAGCTCGCGTGCCAGTACAAAAAGTATACCAGGAGATCGCAGCTCGTTTGATTTTATCGTCTCGAGGCGAAGCGGGGAGGGCATTTGTAACACGTCACTAGCATGAATAAGCGCGGTTTCACCGAACGCCAGTAACCGGCATGCCGGTTTACCAGCGCCTGGTACGCCATTTACAGGCATGTGTATTCTGGGCCTTAATGTGAATGATGCCTTCGCAGATTCTACGTCTGTTAAATCATTAGGTCTTTAGAAACGAATCGTTTTTATTTTACAGTATAGTGAAGCTGCAGTGAAGGATTACAACCGAGGTCGACACTACTTGTCGGACTTGGCGCGACGGTCAGGCGTGCCAGTCTTTGATAACTTAGACTCTGCTATGGCATGCGTTGTTAATCGACTACGGACGACGTAGTATATTCACATTCGAGTGTATAATTAAAAAAAAAACACTTGTATTTATTGGAGTATGTCTCGTGAAGTAATCATAGAAGTGCGTATCGTGACATGTGGATACAATTGACTTTTGAATATGAATGTCTGTAATAGTGACTACAATATATAGGGGTTAGGCCGCTTCATTATTGGACACTTGGAGACGATTACTTTATTTGAGAGGGATCGCAAGCCGAATCTCATTTGCTTTAAGGACGAGAAATGTCGAATATAAACTCACAACTTATTTTGCAATCGAACAACTTTACTTCATTGTTAATGTTAATTAAATTAACAGTATTGGTATATAAATTAATTTGGTACAGATATTTGACGCCATCTTTGTCTTAATCATTTTTTAGTATGACCTCCCTAAAGAAGCGGCCTTAACACAAATACGCAATAAAGACATCACAATGGAATAATATCATATTGTAATGATCTAGTGTATATAATTTTCGTGGCGGAGTCTCATAATATGCGTGGTACTTATTAATTTCAAAAAGTTTAGTTTAGTACAAAGAATGTCTCTCTTATACTTCATCACTCTCTATTGTGTAAAACTAATTGTTAATGTATAGGACATGAAATATTAAACGCATTGAAATAAGAATGTATGACAGTGAATGGATGTTGATGGCGGTAACGTTATTTCAATGAGAATTTAACAAATCTCTGTGATGAATTTACATAGGAAATTTTATTATAAATTTTAAATTAAATATAATACTTAGTTTCCATACGCGAGGACAGCTCAGTTATTGACAGTTTATATTTGTTTAAAGTGAAAGCATTTTATCAGTTCCAGTGATTGCTAGTAATTACATTTTTATGATAGTTTTTATATGAGAAACAGATTATTTTATTAAATGTGAGTCAGTTGGTAAAGTTCATTTAAACGATATATTAATGAATATTTAAAAAACTCTGTATATACATGACCTTAATTTTACATCAATTTATATATCATAATGATCGATTTGTCATTTTAAATTAAGGTCATCTGTTTATTGGGAAATTGAGTATTGTCTAATGTTTTATGAATTAATAATATTATAAGCACAGTCAATATATAATTAATTCCAAACAAATATTTTATCACGTTTTTTATACATAAATATTAAGTTGAGTTGTACCTGGTTTTTCTTGCTTTAAATCTTTTTAGCTTATACACACAACTATATTGATGTTAAATTTAGTCTGTTTGATGATTTTAATATTGTAAGATTTTTTTATTAATATTTGTAAGCAATTTTTACAAATAGAAAATGTTATTATTAATGTTTTACCACTAAACTTATGAAATTCGAAATAGTCTTGTGTGTGGAAACTAGGTATAACCTGTAGTTAGTAGTGAACAACTATGCGTATACTAAGTATTGTTGTGGAGACAGGACCGGATAGAAAAAAAATCGCATGTTAAAATAATTATTTAACTATATGTTTTAAAACATGACAAATACATATGTCGGTATATAAGTTATACACGTTGTAATTATTGACCGACTGCATATTCGTATGTTAGCGAACTTATTTGGGATGTACTTACAGTGGGTCACTTTTAGCTAATCCTCTCAAATTAGATAATAATGTTACTCTACGCTTTTATTCCTACGATTTATGTACAATAAACCACTTGATCCATTATAGAGAAAGTACAAATATCTTGCTCATGTAGCAATTTTAAGAGATTTATTAATATTTCAAATATATTATAATAACGTAAATAAATGGAAGTTTATATGTTAAATTAACAATTTTATACTCATTTAATTATAATGACATGTTTTTAATAAAAAATGATTGCTGTAACTGATGTTAAAATATGGCCTCCGAGCCCTTAATTCCATACACTTAGATGTAATTTAAAAGTAAATAATAACGGGCAAATTTTTTGACCCACTGTCACTAAAATATTTATCACTCGCCTATTAAAAAAAACTTGGCAAATATTATTTGCTAGTCACACATCCATTATCGTGTATTGGTACTTTGTAATGTTCATGATTGATAGTACAAATATCTAATTTATAGAAAAAAATATTTCATATAAATAATTATAATTTTATGCCATGTACGCTTATTTTAAACTATAACATCACACATGTAAATATAGAAAATTTATAATTATTCCATTGTTTTATTGATTTATTTCTAAGTAAAAATATCTGATTTTTTTTCAGCATAAAGGTATCTTAATTCTTCGTACTCTGATAAAATGTATCAGCATAAAAAAAAACATTACATCTTAATACTATAACGATGTTATGCTTTCAAATCATACTATATGAAACTTTGAAATCAAACGTGCACTGAAAATATATCAGTTTAGTTAGTGTCTATACTGAAATAACAATTTGTATATTCTATTTAAAGAACATACCAGAATTTGACTATTGAGTAACTAATATATGAAATTTATCAGTAAGAAAAACATTACAATTTAATATTTTAACAATGTTATGCTTTCAAATCATATAATCTATATGAAACTACGAAATCAAAGGTGCATTGAAAATATATCTGTTAAATTGGTGAACATTTGGAAATAACAATTCGTATATTTTATTTAAAGAATATACCAGAACTTGACTATTGATTTGCTATGAATAAATTTTAATGTTAAAAAACTGACATTTTATGTTTATCTTTCCGTTGCTTCTGCTCATTATGAATTTGTCGTTCACGGTGCTGCAAATTGTTCAGCTCTTTGTTTTTTTCTAAAACTTGCATATTTAAACTTCTGTGGACCTCAGAACCCGGTGAATAACTCTTTAATGAGTTGTTAAGTTTCATTATTTCTCTCTCAATCCTCTTTACATTTTCAGTAATTTTAAACTGTTCAACATTTAAGTCTTTACTTGACGATTGTTTTATGTCTCCTTCAGGATAAGTTTTTGAAGCTTCTGGTTCGATTTTATTCCCCAAAGTATTATTGATGAAATTGAAAATATTTCTCTTTTCCCTTTCCTTTTCTCTCTCATACGCTTTTTTATTTCGTTCTTCTTCTTTCTTTTGAAGTCTTTTAAGTCTTTGTTCCACCTATTAATATATTTGAACTATATTAAATAATGTGTATAATAAGAAATCTTTTATTCATATTAAAATGAACTAGATTTATTCACAATGTAAGTAATGTAATGAGCTTACGCTCTGGGAGAGTTTAGAATAGTAAAGTATTAAAAAAAATCTGTATACCTTTAATGGATCTTGAATCGCATTTTTTTCAGAGATCGCCATACAGTGGTCTAAACTCTTTCCGACAGGCAGTACTCTTGCTTCAACCGGTTGCAATCGACCGTCGCTTTCCACTCCCAAACCCGTGCCCGGTACATAACCCATAGCAAACATCAACTTTGAACCTATTCCCTGTAGGCATATCAATTATTTTTATTGCTACTGTCGAAACTACATCGATAATGGTAAAAAGTGAAAAATACTACGAATCAGTCTGATTAGTATAAATATGTAATACGAACAACCAACAAATGTAAAACTATTTTCTTAGTTACATTATATTCAGATTAGCAATTGATAGAATTATATTTAGTACATGGTGGTAGGGCTATTTCTAAGCTCGCCTGACAAGCTTCCACCTTCGAGTTCAAAAGTACATCTATAGGTGTGATCCGGTAGCTGCACTTGAGACCCTCTAGGTTTAGGCTATTTAGTATCTCACACCGCATCGTCATTTCACAGCAGGTCAAAAACTAAAACCTATAGTGTATAAAAAGGTAGTAATAAATATGCTATCCTTAAATAACATTTATTTTTGATAATCATAAAATTGTCGCTGTGGTTGTATCTCTCTTCATTTCTTACATACACATTAGATATTTTTATAGATAGGTACAATCAACGTGTCAACCTTTTTGCCAGTTTTAAAAAAAAGCGTAAGTGCGGGCTTGCGCATAATATCGTAAAAAGTTTAATAAAAACCAAATAACTGAAGTAATCTAAATTTAGCATTAATTTGTCCTTAAATCGTCTCGATGTTATATAATATAATATGTATTTATACATAAATTTATGTTTTGCTTAGCTATATTCAGAGCGACCAAAACGTTTGGCGCAGACTGTAAGTGTATTTGATAATATTATTATACTTTTATAGTCCCTTTGTTCTTGCAATTCCAGAATCGTGAATAAGTTTTAATATTACTGCCACATTAGTCAGCTTTATATCGAGTTCGCGCGAACACGCATACTCATAATATCGGTATGTGTAAAATGGCAATCATCAAAGGAATTATCTCAACAAACTTTGTATGTACTACTACACTTCTACGTCCGTCTTCGATGCTCTCATTTAGCAGCAACACTATGAGTTCTTCACATAGTTTTGAACACACATGAACAGAGTTTTGGAATTTGTTTAAAATTTACATTCAACAATTATAAACCAGTTTGAAAGCGCCCTGATGAGCCAAATTATAAAGATTGTTAATATATGTTAACACCTTCGTTACTTAAAATTGAATTAAATTTCAAAAATGGGTTAAATAACTTTTTCCTAACATACAATATTACACAAAAGCTTCCATTCCTACACTTGTCTGTCACAACCTTGCATGCTTTGTCCCGATAGAAACATCAAAAGTTTATATGAACATTATCGCACGCATAGTCGAACGCTGACAAGGAACGTTTGCCGCGAAGGTTCGATACGAAAGTATTCGGCCGCTAATGTGGACCTAGCATAATTTTGATACCCGATCTAAAATGGAACGAAATATTCGTAAATTGTAAAAAGTACACAGGAGAGGAGGAGATATGAGCAGATACGAATTATTAAAAAGAAACGGTTACGACGAATACATTTAATGGTGTATATATATGTATTAAAAAAGAAATGAAAATAATACATACTCACTCTTGTGTGGCGTTCCCATTCTCCCATAACTGGTGCATTATTTTGGAGGCTTTTTTCCACTAGTAAAGCATGTTTCCCTAATTCCAAACGGCTCGTTTTATAATCTGGATATTCAGTATCACTAAGACTATCACTTGAATCAGAACCGGCATCATCTTCATCTGAAATCATTTTTTTTCTTATATTTCATTATATGACACAAAACAATAGGAAAACGGGATTCCAAATGAAACTTGTATTAACTTAACTTACTATTCAGTGGGAAGATATCCTCAATACTTGTAGTGAATTCATCAGAAGCGACTGCTTTTCGTTTCTCGCCACTTTTCACTCCCTGCTCTAGTTTTAATTGACACATTTGATTTTCTACATCAACACTTTTTACAACAGCTCTGTGCCATAAATGATACTTTTCAGTAGATTTTTTAGTAAGACTTATATCCTACAATTATTAATATTATAATAAGATAGATATGATATTACTTTTTTTTTATATATATGCTTATAAATAATTATTATATACATACCTGATCATCTGGTGGTTTCAATTTCGTTAATACTCTACTACCAGTTCTTAAACTGTTAAAATCTGGTTCTATGGCTTCTTTTAAACTAGATAATTGAATTATGTTACCATGAGAATATCTAAAATCATTCAAAGTTCTATATACACAACATTAAAACAAAAAGCTATATAAAATATTTTTTTAAGAAAAACCAAACAACGTCTTTAATACTGTATATTAATAACAACTAGCCACAACTTTTTATTGATGACACCTCGTGGCGAGTCATAGTAACTTGGATTACAATAAATTCTTCTCCATTATAAAGAAGAGAAGTACATCAAAATAACAGCTTAATATTTTAAAGACCATATTATATTAACTCCGTAAAAGAACTATAAAATAAGTCATGAAGTTTCCGAGAGACAGACTTTTTAAAATTTATGTATATAAATAAAAATCAATTGCCCAATGTATGTAAGTGCATCATTACCTCAGATAAGCTGTACCTAATTATTTTCTAAGAAAAGGGAAAAATTTAGGTTATATCTCCATATAAAAAATGAGTGATTAAGTGAGACAGGAGACAGTACAGAGATCTTCAAACATATTGATTGATAGATTGACGTTCAGTTTTGATTCTATTTCATTGCATGGTGGTACTATAAGAGGATGATTTGGTCTTCCTTTCTTGGTTAGTACGTCCATGTGAAGCCTGGGTGGACAACTAGCTCTTAATTATAAATACATAATTCTTATGAAAATGCACAAAACTCACCTACACTGTTCATCATTAAATCGACATTCCCCATTCAAGTAAAATGGACATGGCAACATTTCCGCATGAGTTGGGTGTGTAAATAATACTTGAACCTGTAAACATCTTTTTTATTTTCATCAAATAATACATATTTATTAGAAAATGGCTTCTGCACCCCAGTTATAATTATTTTTGCAATGAACTCTCGGAAACAAAAAGTCTTTTGATTATTTAAATAAAAAATACAGTATTATAGCACCCATTCAGTATCAATAAAGAATGGTATTATATTGTTACATACCTTCATAACTATTGTGGAATGACAAACTATTTATTTATAATGTACATGCCATTGTATATAATGAAATGCAAGAATGCCATACTAGTATAAACAACTAACACGCTTTCTTACATTTCTTATGTTGGTTTACAGAGGTTTTATTTATTTTTGATAACATACCTTAAGATCTTTGAACTGATCATCATTTTGGTGGGGCACAACAGCACTGACCATAGCATTGTACAGACATGGTTGACCACCCCATTTATGGGTGTGGTATACTGCACACTTCATGCCCAGTAGACTGGCAAGTTCATCCTTAACACAAAAAATATACAGTTAACAATACACTTATATCACTCAAATTATTTTTTAAATATTTAAAGAATTATGTGATATGTTGATTGAAATTTATATTATACTACTTTAATAAACACCAAAAAAAAATCTTTAAATTATTTACAACTTACTTCTATATCACTGTCATTTGATTGTGATTGTTGTTGATTATTATCTGTGTCATATGCACCAGAATTGGCCATTTCTTGCTGAAAATTATTTAAGTTAACAATCATCCCAAAACTGAAATGTTCTACATAAATATATTTTTTATAATATGATATACTATGTGCAGTTTATTTTCATTCTGACTTTAATATTAATTTCAAAATGCCATAAAGTTATATAACCCCTTGGCTGATTTTTTAAAACTCAGATCTCAAAAAACATTTTTAATTTCACAACATCATCATACATTGTAAACTTCATGGTGTATTAAAAAGAAAACCATTTTACAATACATAATTTGTTATATTTTAAAGTTTTATAATAAATCAGGTTTCTTTTTGTCTAATGCAGCCAACAATCTGTTGATCTATGCCTCACAAAATCTACATACATAAGTATGGAACTTAAACTTGTATGGTTTTGGACAGTACAGGGATTGAACATATGTTTATTTACACATGTAGATGCTACAAATAATTTAAAATAATATTTCTTAATTTTGAATAACTACAACTAAACAAGGCAAGGGGTTTTATTAACTAAAGTGTCATTAAGAATCTCCATAGGTGGAACCTGTGCATGTAATTTCTTCATAGATACAGTTATGAGTATCAGATTTCATTGAATTTTATAAAGTCATAAAAATAAGTCATATTTTCATGGTCAGTTTCTGCTTGTTTTTATAATAAGCTTTTCACTTCCAAAATTTCATATAAGAGAATACATGGATCATTACAGAAGCATCTTTTATTAACAGTTAATAATGTTACAGATATAATTAATTTTGCAGTAAATTAAAAACATAAAATTATCTGTTTATCTGTTATAACCAGTTAATTTTTTTATGGACTGAAAAACGTGCATTTGTAGTTTATTCAGTAATTATTGAGTGGTACTGCCTTTAATTATTTGGCTTCACTTAGAGAAATATTTATCAGCCCTCCCCATTTATTTTTATAGAAGATGAGACAATAAGGTATTCTTCCCTCAAGTTCCTGGATTATCGGTCAAACCAAGTTCTACTCACCATGAATAAGGAATACTCTTCATCAAGATCATCATTTTTTTCTGAACGTAATTTTTCACTATTAGTATTTGTTTCTAAACTATCTTTCGTATTTAAAGTGTCCAAACTGTCTTGAGTCAATTGAATGAGCTGCTTTAGATCTGACTGCAAGGTCAGAAGTGATTCACGTTCATTATCAGTTCTGGTTGTCTCAATAGCTTGGTTAACTAATATAAGCTGGAAAGTTTTACAATAAAATTAAGGAAATTATACACATAAAATAAACAAATAAAAATATGAAAAATGATACATACTTGATCTTTATACTGAATTAAAGTGGAGTTAAAGTCTTCCATGGCTAATTAATGTATATCTAGACTGAAATTTATTTTTTTCTTATTAGGTATTAGCTGTTGACAGTGATATACTCACAAAGTCAAAATACACATCTTTTATAAATACACATATTTGTCCAGTACACTATTCTAATCTATGCATCTAATACTTATTATACTCTTTGCTATGCATGTTATCTTCCTCTTTGATACTTTCTCATCTCTTTGACGCTATAAGGTACAGACTAATCATAGAGGCTATAACTTACTCTGTAACGCTCACCACTTACAATACTTCCACTCATAAGAGGAATCGATATTGTATCGTATCGAGTAGTATAATTCGATACGGATACTTTTCATCTAATACTTATATGCATTTGTGTACATTTTGGTTACGTACATAAAATCCCTTACGACCACTTATTTCGAAAATTTTGCGAATCACCTCAGTACGTTAGTGGTATCAGTACTCCTCTGACTCTTCAAACAAATCTTTCATGCCACAGGTCACACCGTTGTGGTCTGGCTAAGAATTTCGTTCCCGCGCACTCACTGCGACCACCTCGGCTGCAGCCTAGGTTTGATCTCCCAAAACGGAGCCCTCGAACATGGCGATAGCGTGATAAATGTTTACTCACTAGCTTAACACACACCATACAGATCATCCCCATATATGTGGGTACACACAAAGAGTAAGTAAGTAGTAAGTAAGAGTAAGGTACACATATTATGGTGGAAGGGTTTTATTTTTTCCCTTGTTTTTAGCTGAGTTGATAGGTACAAAATATATCTTTGAGTTCGTCAGTTTCACGTGTTGATACACATGTGTGTCTCACTAATTCGTATATGTATGATTACCTTAACTATATTAGTATAGTAAGATTCGCGTTGTTACATCGAAGGTAACACTACAACCCAAGCTGAGGTACGGCTATTTCATCAAATTACCAGGGACCAGTAGCGTAGAATCAAAAATATTCTAAAGGGAAGCTGTTTGGTGAAAAGACTAATTTATTGTAAAGTGCTTATTAAAATATTAGTTACTACCATTTTCTGTAATACAAATAAAAATCATACAATAAAATAAAATATATACACGCAAAATTTAAACTGCGTAGCAAAAATAGCTCTTGTAAATTAATTATATGGTCTAATTAATGAGTTTGAGGCACTTTGTCAATTAAGTCACTCGGAAAGAAAGAAGAAACCCTTACTGTGTTTAGCATATAAGAAAACAAAAGTGCTTAAAATTAATTCTTACAACATTTTAGAAATGTATAATTTAGACGTATGGGTTTCTTTAAAAAATATTAGAAGTATGGTTAAAGTAAATCTACAACAAAGAAAAATAAGTTAAATTTAATTTCCACTAAGTATGATATTGAAAAAGATTTAAATATAAAATATGAAGAATGGCATAAATTGTATACGGATGGTTCCAAGAACATTAATAACTTAGGAATGGCTTAGTACGACACCAAAACAAATATTACGGCTTGTTATAAAATTTCTCAAGATGTGTCAATTATGTCATTGGAAAACAATACAGTATCAGCCCACGGAATAAAGAATAAAGTGGAAGTGCTACAGGAGTTTCATCACACGGGACCGGGCTCGCCAAAATCACACAAACAGATGGTACAACTACTAATGAAACACCAATCACGTTTCAAAATAAATATTAATCTAAAACAAATTTAGTTTACCAATATATGCATCTAAATTAAACTCTCTCATTTGGACATAAGACTTCAGTTTTATTTTGCATAAAATCACTATAAGACGTTTTTCTTTCGAAGTTTGAACAAAATACAAATACGCAATAAATAAAACAAAACATTATAGATCGAGGCGTCGTATACTTATGGTTGTAATTAGCAAGGCGGATTTGAATAGGGATGTAGTTAACTCTTTATTCCAAGAATTAGTTATCGATAATTTATTTGGTTGAAAATTTTCATTACATTTAAATTGGTTAAGATTAAACCAAATAGTATTTTTTTTAAAACACTTTTACGGTTTCTAAAAGTATTGCGTAGTACTATTTATATAACCCACTAATTTTTTAATACCATATTGTTACCTTGTAAAATTGTCATCAAAATTGGTTAAAAATAAATAAAAACATACTTTTTTCTAAGTGTTTTGACAATTCTAATACCCTTTGTAGAGAAATTATAGGTGCTTATATAAATGTCAGAAAAGAGATTTTTTAATGCTGACATACAAATTTCATTGTTCCTGATCAGCTGCTTTTATAACAGACATTTATTACAAAATATTGGAAGACAAAATAAATACACAACAAAGATACTAATTTATTTGTGTACATTTTAAAACGTGTAAATGTTAGAATTATAGTTTTATAATCTACACTAAGCAGCTGTTACTTTATTAAACTTTTATCTTTATTGCTTCACTCATCACTGGCTTTCGAACAGGAGATATTTATTCAAAATCTATCGTTCAGATAATTTTACATTTAATTTCAATAGAGAACGTTATATATTTTTCTACTATTGATTTAGTTGGATCTGTTAGATGATTACAAGTAGGAGAACCTCCTAATAGATACAATTTTATATTATCAAATAAATTTGTACCAATAAACTGATGCACGAACTTATTGATAATGAAGTCCTATTTGTATGTGCCTCCGCCTTTAGTTTAAAAAAAAATCAGCCATTTTACAAATTTTTATTACCTCCGGAGAGAGGTACAACAGTTCTTCGTGGTCTTTAGCAAATATAAAGCTATGAAAGTGTTGCGTGACTAAAGCACTTACACAAATATTACAAAGATATTTTTAATCAAGATTCTTGTAATGTAACCAGCAATATAACCAATTACTTGGATATCAAAATCTGAAAAAAAATTATTCTCTTCAAATTCTATTTCTTCCTCTACACCTGGCACATCAGTTATATTTTGTGTTGTGTTGTTGTTTGTATGTATGTATTCCCTTTATTGCAGAGGAACAATTTGAAATAGAAATATGCTCTAAAGTTGCACGATTGCCATGATGTGTATCTTTTAAAGAAATATGCATTAAAATCTTATTATATGCATATATAAACTGCATGACAGTAGGATTATTGTTCATACCTCCTCGTGCACTGATATTGCAGAACAAAATTCCAGATGATCTTGGCTTAATTTGTGGAATGATAAGTATAAAAGAGTTTATGGCTCTATAAAATGGGCACATAAAAGTGTTAATGATTTTTTATAGATATTTATGTGATAAATAATTGAAAATTACTTGAAAATTAACTAATAATATTGTTTGTGATTGTTCGATATGCATGGCACTTCACTACGAAACGTAGGCGGTACCATACAATGAAGTATGACATTTTTTGTAATACAAATTACCGAAAAAAATATAATAATTCATAGGCGTTTTATACCACCATTTAAGTTTTTGTATTTTAAATAAATATAACAATGGTTATCATTGATGGTATGTAACACCTATATTTAGCAGATTTTTACTTCTTCTGTTACTTTGTATACTTCAGAACTGCACAATAAACCATTATAATACGATTTATATGGATTACGTAAAATGAGTCCATACGACCGCTCTGCCGTCATGTTAATACATGATTAAGTTCCAATTGTGTGCGCATTTGGTTAGTTACCCAAATGCATGAGTGACGCGCCACGCCTACTTAGCACTTCCACTCTTCTCTTTCTTCCGTGGTATCAGCCTCTTCATATACCTTGGTTTAGCAAATGCAATTTAAATCGACAATATGTCAAAATAGCGTTAAGACTTCGTTCAGGGCACTGTCCATCGGGAAGTTTTGCATATCTAATGAAGAAAGCGGAGTCACCAAACTGCAATTTATGTGGAAAAATTGATGATGTGCATCACTAATGTGCCAAGAATAGCATCAAAAGAGAGTCGTTGATGAGTATTATAAATGTTAATTGCCAAAACATCGGTATTTGTCACAGCATTTTGGCAGAACCCTGTTCGGAAGAAGCAAAGATGTTATATGACTTTGTAATAATATCTCATTAACGACTCTCCTGTTGAAGCTCGAAAGAATGGGGAACAATGAGGCCGATATATTCAATAGAACGAAAGCTCCTAAATGTAAGATAAAATAAAAGTCAAGTATATGATTATTTAAATATTTATTGGATAGAGTTCCACAAAGGGAAGATGGCATCATCAATAAATCATTATTTAATGTTTACACTCTCTATGAGATTCGTAAAATAAGATTTCTAGATAATTGATATAAAAATATATCTTACAACCATCAGCCCGCGACTTCATCTGCGTTTGTGTCTATAAATATGGGTATCATACATTATCTTAATACGGCGAGATAATTCATCGATGTCAGGACTTTTTTCAAATAGAATTGCCATTTATCATTTTATTGTATATTATTAAAAATTATAGTTAGAATTTAAAAGTTTACCATCGTCTGAGTAATACGTTTGTATGAAATTTAAACCGTGTGTTAACGATTCTCATTTAATGAAAAAGAAAGAAAACTCAATGACAACAAAATTGTCATCGTTCATAATTTAAATATATAACATCATTCTTTCTTTTAACATGACATCGGCAAGACGATACGTATACGACGAACATTGAAGTCCGTCTCCTAATACGATTAACACCGTGATATCAATACTTTCTTGAGAGCTACAAGATATAATTTATAGATAATTGAAATAATGCTATAATTTTTAACTGATTTAATTAATTTATGAAACACCTACAAATAACAATTGACCCTTAATTATCAACACTGGTATTTCGTTACCTTGAGATATTGTTCTTTTCATTCCATACTTCAATGAGTGCAAGATGAAATTATGATAGACAATCAGGCGATAGTTTTAATCTGTTCGAAAAAAAATACTGCTCAAATGTGAAATATCGATACTTTTTTTATTTGACACAACGTCCCTCACTTACATTTATATATTTTACGTTTAAGTTATATTCTATCAACTGCTCTTTCCATTTTGATCGTTTTCCAAATTTTTATATATTTTGTGTTCCTTCTCCCTTAAGTTCCACTCGAGAAGATATAAAGTATAGTTTCTGGGTCTTAATGAGATTTCTGTGTCTAAAATATATAAATGTCAATACTATGACCACGCGAATACAATAAAGAACTAAATTTGACGCCAAATGTAAAAAGATTTTATATATTTACTGTTTCATGTAAATAATCATAAGTTCAATTGTTGATTAGTTTTTATATAACGAAATTACCAATTTGGCGTAAATAAAAGTAATACATTTTATCTAAAAAGTATAGTTTAAAAGTAATTATAAAAATATATAACCTTCACGCATCTAAGAAGTAAACAAACAAATCCTGCGTTACACTAGTGTGGTGTTTAGCATTGCCAACATAATCTAAAGAATCTAACCATTTTTTCTGTGAGCAAACGTCAATCGAATTGACAACCCAAATGTAACTGTGTGCCTAGTACGAGTTTACAAAAACATATCGAATAACCTTACCACGACGTTACCGAGTCTACAAAGAACGTAACGAGACCCTAGTTCATGCGAGTGTGAGTTACATTTGGGTTGTCAATTCGATTGACGTTTGCTCACAGAAAAAATGGTTAGATTCTTTAGATTATGTTGGCAATGCTATACACCACATGATAACCCGATCAAATTTAGAAGTTTCTATAAACTATATATTCTTCAACAAAATAAGCTACGTATCAATTTAGACGGGTTACCTAGTGTAACGCAGGATTTGTTTATTTACTTGTTAGATGCGTGAAGGTTATATATTTTTATAATTACTTTTAAACTATACTTTTTAGAAAAATGTATTACTTTGATTTACGCCAAATTGGTAATTTCGTTATATAAAAATAAAAGCTAATTGAACTTATGATTATTTACATGAAACAGTAAATATATAAAATCTTTTTACATTTGGCGTCAAATTTAGTTCTTTATTGAATTCGTGTGGTCATACTATTGACATTTGTATATTTTAGACACAGAAATCTCATTAAGACCCAGAAACTATACTTTATATCTTCTCGAGTGGAATTTAAGGGAGAAGGAATACAAAATATATAAAAAATTTGGAAAACGATCAAAATGGAAAGAGCAGTTGATAGACTTTTTAATGCAACGAAGTCAGGATTATATGGAAATGAGGATAGACCAATATTATAGAAATTATAAATAAAAACTAGTTTTATTTTATTTACAACATTATATAATAGTAATTTCTTATAATGACATTGTATTATTGTTCTACTTAAATAATTGATCTCTTAATCTTTCACCGACTAAATATGAAGTGGAAACAAGCTCTATAGGAGTAGAAATAGTTCTATGATCACAGTACCATCCATCGTGCTATGTTACTGTAATGCCAAATATATCTAGCATATTATGTAGTATACAGCAATGCAGGCCAATTTTAACTGCTCGCAATGAGAAGCTCTGTACTTTTCAAACATTGTTATCGGTTCTTTAACCTTCTAAAAGCATTTTTGATAACTACTCCAGCCTTTGTATCCTTTTCTTTATAATTAGCTTCTCCTGTGCCAGGCGTAGTGTGTAAAATTCGAATCATCGGCCAAGGTTGTAGTGGGTAGTTAATCTCCTAAAAAAATAACCAATATTATTACTGTGAAATAATAGATTGATTTGCTTTATAAATCAAAACAACAATTATAAAATATTTTTCTACATACATTTTGTCCTTGCATTAAATTCCAGCAAATTAAAAAAAAAATGATATATGCAATGACTTTAATTAAATTTATTATTTTAATAATCATGTTTGTGGTGAGAGAACAACTATGTTTTTTTGGTTTATTTATTTATTGTAAGTAATGCGCTGGCAATTTGTCATTATGAATATACTTACATTCTTAGAATACATTCTTTGTATTATTATAGGTATAAGCATGTAATAATATGTATATATCCATGTATATATTTTGGGTAAAAGCCACATTCTTTTTCCATGTCCATGCAACAATTTCATGTAACGGTTGACAGTGTTGGTTTCCATATAAGTGAGTCATACCACCACCAAATTTCACCTTAATATTATGGTCTTCATCATGCTAATTATACCTGAAAAAATAATTACTATGTTATTTATGTCAATCTAATACATACAATTTTTGTTCAGAAGAATTAACATAATATTTACCATGTATAGTGATTGGTAGTGTTTATAACAACAATAAAGATGTTCATCTTCTTTAGGAGGTCCAAATACAATAAAATGACTACCATCAATATAGCTATTACTCATATTAATATATACATCAATTACTCCTGGAATTTTATTTTTACTATGAAATCTGAAAAAAAAAATATATATATATATTGAAATGTATGTTTATGTATAGTCAACATCAATTATAGATACATAATCTTGTTTATTTAAATAGTTATAGTATTTAGTAGAAATTGTGTCACTTTTCTCTTAAGTGTCTTGAAAGATAATAAGTTGTAAGATTGTATTGAGATTTCTTTATTACAGTAAGTATACTATATGTACATAAATGGTTACATATATAAATACACACAAACTTCTATGGATTTTATGTGCTATATGTTTAATTTAAAATATACATATTCCTTATAATGCATGATTGATTATACTAAATTGATTGCAGTATAAGTACTTAATATATTTTACTGCACATTTTTGTGAGAGTCTCTTTGCTACCCCTATTGGCTTTCGGTAGGATCCTGTCGCATCTGCACTAGTCTTTTATAGAAGGACACTTATTACAAGTTCACTTATTAAAATCAAGAATATTTACCTTTATTTCCAATGTAACTCGTTGTGAAGACTTTAGACTAGTTTGTCGTCTTACTTCTTTGCACAAAAACGTATATGCTTTCTTTGTGAAACGATACCTCTTCATAAATTTGGTCTCCGTGAGATCATCTAATAGATCACTGCTATCGCGAACTTTTATATGAACAATGACCATATTATTTCGTATATTTTGTGTTCTTGCTGTTTTGAACACTTACAACCCAAAAAAAAACATACTGCCTTAACATTTATGTTATAAAAATACTTTTATCACATATTTTACACCACAAAGCCGAACGTTTCACTTCTAAAATTAAAGTGAAACATATACTAGTGAAAATGTGAATATGTTTCGGTTCGAACTGTCAAAATGATATTTATTTGTAACTCGCACTCGCAATCACTCGCAATAAAGCACTTACGCGCGTCGACGACCTCGCTTTTCGAAATTCGATACCAATAAAGTAAACAATCAAAACTCGCACTCACAAATGATGTCTTACAAGTGAGCGACTAGGTGGCGCTTTTAAAATCCCATACAAATGATAGAAAATATTTACGCGTTCGATTACGAAAAACAACTCACACTAAGCACACTGATAGCTGTTTCGCTTTCACTTTGAATGTAACCCAGCATCGCCTTGAAATTTGTGCTTTAGAAATTAGACTATTAACATATATCAATGGGAGTTTTGAAGTAATATTGTTATTCTTACAATATATCAAATCGTTACATCGATTTATGAAAAAAACTTCGAACTTTTCGATATATTGTAAAGAGTTAATATGGCAGATCGAGCAATGACTCGATACTAAGTGGTAAAATTAAAAACCTATGTTAGGAATTAAAATACAATCGTTATTAGGACAAACACCAATTTTTTTTTATAATTCTCAATATTTTTTATTTTCATCTACCATAAACACTATTTTATTGATTTTGCTACTTGAATAATACTGATTTAATCACACTTCCCAAGAGATTTCATGAAATCATCTATCTTAATAAATAACTCGTCTTATTCACTTTTGTTTCGTTTACACTACTCGCATATTTTATTTGGGGTTTAAAACTTTAGAGTAAATTTCAGCTGAACACAAAAAGTTACGTAAATACCGAATTGTCTTTAGCTAAAGATGTTTTTAAATTATGTTATAATTTACTTCTTAAGGAGATAAATTTCTTGTCCAGTAGCTAATTTAATTGATATCACTACTGATAAAATCATATATTGTGTGAACTTGTTGTTCAGTTGATTATTCTTTCACAAATTTAATGAAATCAAAGTAACAGAATAAACAAAATTTAATAGCATTGGCACAAATATACAATTTTTATTGCTTAAAACAATACATATACAACAATTTTTACTTAAGCTTAATGTTATGTACAATTATTTATATCTCCAATTTATCAAATTATGAGCTATTCAATAAATCTATTGTAACTCTTCTTATGACACCTGCTATAGATTTTTTTATTACTTCACCTTTGTATATTTCACCATTATCAAAGCTATTTGCTATTATTGAATAAGTTTCATTCATAATATTCTTTAATTTTTCTTCATCATAACCTTCAGTCTTGCTTTGTGAACTCTTTGAAATTTGTAATAATTCTTCATTTTTCTTGGACACTATTTGTTCCATTTCTACTATTTTTTTCAATAAATCAGCATTGCTTTTATCAACATTTGGCTGTTGGTTTACTCTATCTGATAGAATTTGAATTTCATTTTGAAATTTAATTATTTCATCATCTTTATCATTTATAATTTGTTGAAGTTCTTTAATTTTGTTTTCTAATATTTTGATTTCATTTTCTTGATGATTTACAGCCTCAGCATTCTTTTGAGGTATCAAAAGCACTTCATTTATTCCTTTTGACTTAAAATAATCTTCGTAAACTTTGATTTTGTGTTCATACTCTAACATTAATTTTTGTACAATATCCATTTGAAAGTTGTTAGGAGAGTAATTTTTATCTTTATTATCCATACTATTGATTTTTTCACCTATGTGATCAATTTTGTCAGTAAGCCGACTTAGGTTTATTCTTAACTCACTGTTACTTATTCTTTGTTCAGTAACAAAAAACTCAAATTCATTGCCACTTTTATTAAAGATTGCAGAATTTTGTACTGGTATTAGTAGTCCATCAACATTTGTATACAAAGGATTTTGTTCTGAGATTTGGTCTCTTTTGTGAACATTTACTCTTTGTTGAGTTTCAATTACTTTTTGAGGTTCTGATATTAGAAGACTCTTCTCATGCAGACTTCTTTTCACAATGTTTTTAATTGGTTTATGCCTGATCGATTTTGTTTGAATGGGGTTGTCATTATTATCAGAAGAGTCACTAGTTTTCTCTGTGACATTTTTTTGAGGAGGCAGTACTGAGTGACCCATCAGAGCCATTCTGTTAAGTATTGATTCTTTTGTTTTTTTATTAATAGAAGAATCTGTGTCACTACCAACATCTTTTGTGTTTTTATCAGATATGATAGTTTTTGTGCTGTTTTCAGAGGTTTCTGGAAGACAGTCTTCTTTATTCGAATTTTCTCTTAAAGTTACATTTAAACTTTTTAATAACTCTACAATTTTAGTAATTTCTTCTTCTGTAGCATAAATGCACCAGTACTTTCCAAGATTATCATAGTATAAAATATGACTGGCATTCACAGTGATTTCCAATGTCACTGATATCAGTGTACAAGAGAGTGTGGTTTTATTTGAGTCATATAGAACAATATTATGTGTATCTGTTTTATGAAGTTTTATTATGGCTAACCCCAATTTTCCTTTATTTACATAAATGTGATTCAACCTAAAAATAAAAAGAATTCAAGCAAACTCTACATAAAAGAAATATGATATAAAGTTAAAATCATATACCACTATTTAAGATGGTAATTAAGTATGATGAGTCCACAGTTGACAAATGAAATGTTAATGATATGTATTATTTGTTAACCCTAACTAGATTGTATATTTCATAGCTGGCAAAACCCTAAAATAAACAGTATTCTATTTCTCTGATATGTTATTTTCTTTAAATCACTTCTCCATTGTTTTAATAATTCGGAACATTAATTCTGTACTATTATAGAAGAGAAGAAAACCGTTTATATAAAAGTTAACTATTATAATAATTTCACTGAATCTTAACAACAAAGTATATACATAATTTTTATTGTAGATTTTTACTTATAAATCATTAGAAAATAATATATTTATTTACCATTCATGTCCTGTTACTGTACATGCAAAAATACAGTGAGTCAACTTAGAATCATCTGTTTTTCTGATAACATTTTGTTGTCTTGGTGGTGTGTACTTCAAAGATTCGTTTACTGTGTTTTCTTGTTGTTTAGAATTATGTCCGAATATATTCGCTAATGAGGTGCTAGAATAGTAAAAATATATTATTGAGATTTATATTAATAATATTACTTCTATAAATAAAATTCTTAAATGTAAATGCTAACATTTAAAACAAAATGTTACAAAAGAATATAGAAATGTATTTCCTGAATTTATATCCCAGTTTTAAGTGGAATTTAATAAGCCCTTGTAAGTACTGACATAGCATGAAACATCAGTAAAATTTTGTATACTGAAACAAACCTACTAAGAGTGAAATATTATGTTTTATTTATGTACTATGCATGTAATAAAAAAAATATGAACACGATTTGTGTGTATTAATATAGCGAAACTTCTAAAAAAAATCAAAACTATTTCATTTGACAAGTTAAAACTTACCTTTGTACGGGAGTGAAATAGTCTTCGTCTACTTCATCAGTTTGCAACATTATAAATAAAACTTTCTGTTGATACGGTTTAGAACTTCTTGCACAGAGTAACTTCTTGATATTTGTTATATATTATACATTTATATAAAAGATGTTGTTTTTTTTATTTATTTGGGTCACTAGATATAGGTTTTCTAAGCCTAAACAATTTGGTTTATATAGTGTTGCCAACTAAACGAAATTAAAAACGCTATACAGATATTTTTGAAATAGTTGCGTGTCAAAAGTAGATACACATCAAATGTTTTTATACATTTGTTAAATTAACATGCTTTTGTATTTTTGTGGACGCTTTCATTATAAACGAATATTGTATATGGACAGTGGCACAGATCAACTAACTCAAATTTAGAGAATAATTATAAGATCTTCGCTTAGATCATGTAGCGATCCTGGACAGTGTATTTAGCGTAAGACGTTATAGAACAAAATATTTGTTAGACATCAATAGTATGAGAAAGAACATACAAACTTTTTTGCTTATAATAAGGCATTATAATTTTTGCCTTCCTAATGTCAATCAAATAATTATTGTTCTTACTAAAAGATATTAAGTATTAAATATATTTTTTTTAATTCGAAGTACGAATAATTGGGAGTACCTACCTAAAAAGATAACTTTTACACGGAAATTCGATAAATTGATCTTTAGAGGTTGGTAACATTAATGTTAATACTAACTGAAACTAGAGATGTACACCGGGTTCAAATAAAACTGAAAAAAGGGTTTTTACTAAAAAAATTGATACCTTATAAAGTCTTTTAGCACCAATTACAACAAAACTATTGGACTTTAGTAAATATAATGTTTAACTAGAGATACATTGAACCCTTGACCATAATATGTATGACAGTTTTTAATTAGTAGGTTTCCATGAAAAAAAAACGTGTTTGCGACGCATGATTTTCTCAATAAATTTACACTTTTCGTATTAAATAAACATTTTAACAGTTTATTATCTCAAATACTGTTATTTTAACAATATACTATGTAAAAGTACAATATACAGAACGAACATATGAATTAGCACGGAACATAGAAAAACAACACGACTCAGTGACAATCGGTGCACGACTAACTCGGGGGCGTGATGCATTGTACGAGTCGAGTGGGGGGCGCACGCGCAATGCAGGGATGTACTCCGTGTTCAGAGTTGTATTAGGCGTGCTACAACACTACGTTCTTACCTTATATATCAAGGGTGGCCAATCTTTTTCAAAGTAAGTGTGCAATGAAAAATTTTTTACAGAGTGATGGCTGCATGTTTGTTTTACGTGGGTATTTTTTTTGTAAATTTGGAATGTACTCAAACCACTAAAATAGATGAAAATGATATTATTATTACTTACTTTAAAATTATTTTTATATTATTAAGAAAATTTAAAAAAACGGAATTTTTAAATTAGTATTTTGAAAATCTTGCAGCGGGCGCATTACAGATCTACAAGTTTACTACGGCAAACAAATTATTCAAATTGGACGGTAAGTGTTTCGGATTTTATTTTACAAATTTCTTTCATAACAAACATTATTTCAGTTTCAAACACACGCTGAGGAGACACATTGGTTAGAAACTAAAATTAACTTGAAATAGGTCCTATTCTCCGTTAGGTAGGTCATTAAAACCTAAAACGGTGTTTTCCACCTACAGACGTTTAATTCTCGCCATCTATTATCCTAGCTCTTGTCAACCACACAGTACTTATCTACATTGGGTCTATTTATACAGAAATAATAACCTCTTTCGAGATAGTAAAGTACTCACTACCCCTAGCAGAATCGCAGCTGGATAAACTACTTTAGAAGGTTTAGAAAGAAAACCTTGACCTTGCATTATGAGGCTAAATGTCTGAGCGTTAACGCGATGTTTCTAGCTGTTATTTATACTAAGACCCAGTTATCAAAATGCTGCCCTTCATCAGAATTTTAACAAAATTAAACCTTCAGCCAGCACTGTGAGGCTAAACATTCAAATGATTCGAATGTCCAGCTCAAATCTATGTTTCTAGTTGCTGTTTCTAAGATTCCATTCTCTAAATGCTACTCCTCATTAGAATGTTGAGAAACAATACTTTCATCTGGCGCTGAGGCTAAAGATAACAATACTCACAATGTAAACCCTCGGCTCATGTTTTAAGACCTAGATCCTAAAATACGGAATTAAGTTTTAAATATTTTTTTTCACGTCATCGTACAGTATAAATTTCATGATTTAGTAAAAAAAACGTTAGTACAAATAATAAAAAAAATCGTGTGCGTCTCGGGACGCCCGACAGAAGTGATAGCTTAAACTAATCTAAGTTGAACTATTTAATATTGAAACGGTTTAACTTGAGTGAAGCTTAGGTTATTACTTAACTTTTTATGTATATTAGTATGATAAAGCAAGGAAAGCTTATTTATTAATAAAATGTTTTATTGATTATAAGATATATTTTAGTCTTACATATTTTAGTTTTGTACAGTTCAGGTGGATAATAAAAGAAAACAATTTTTTATTTTTCAGGTGAAACTTTTAATGGGAGAGCTTTCAAATTGTCACGCGTAGCATTTTTGTGTAATAAAAAGTGGTGGAGGTAACACTGTGTGGGGTAGAGTGTTGAAAACACCAGTTCTCGTTCAATTACCGAAGTCAAGCAACGACGGGCGCAGTCAGTAATTGTATTGGTAACCACCTGGGTTAATCATTCAAAGTGATCATCCGTATGACATAGGTTTTTTGTATTGTTTTATAGTTATTGTTTAATTGTTATAAAGAAGTTTTGGCTTCTTTCGTGTGGTCATAACCACACACACACACACACTTTCTTAAATAACAGTATTTAGTCATTTTACTTGAATTACAATTTTTTCGCTTATCAGTCGTCGCTGCGCGTTTGAATTGCATTATTACTCGTCTTTATGTACGACGTGTGCCTCTACCCGGTCATCATCAATGCAAGTTGCAGATGCGAAGAACTTCGCATTTCCATAACAACGACATCTTGAGAATAAAATGTTTACATTTTTATTATAACCAAAATAGCATAGTAGTCTTGTGTAGTTTGTGAACGACCACGTTCTACAAATTGACTCCAAGCGGGCGCTCACCTATACATAATTTGAATGAAAATAAAATAACATGTTATATGTCTTTTTGTGTCATGTGTACATTCAATTGAATTGTATATGCCATTACATTTTGGCACAAAACGTATATGTGTTATTAGTTGCATTCAACAGAATAATAACTGAATAATTTAAATAATAAAAGTAAAAAAGTACATTTACTTTTAAAGATTTGTTACATCTATACAAATAAAATAATAGGAGTCTTCCACTGTACGCACAATACACATAAACTGTCGGAAATCTTCATAAGCACTACGCTTATAGCGATATGTTTTCTTATCTTATAGAAGTGGGCTTAGGCGCGAGGAAGTAAACTGATCAAATATTGTTTACAAAGAAGTTTTGTTAGTAGACTATATTTCTACTTTTAATTAATTTTACGTTTTACCTAAAAAAATAAACAACGCCAATGAAGTCGTGGATATCAGCTACTTTTTAAATAAAACTGAAATATTAAAAAAAAAACTCAAAAGTATATGGTATAAAACCGGTGTTAATAATTCTGAGTGCTTCTCATCTCTAGCTAAAACCTATGGTACTAGTACGACTTATACCGACTACCTGTACTACTAATAGTCTGTGATACAGATCACAGAGTACTTAATATAGACTACTAGTTTGTACGTATTTTATTTTGTACTATAATTTTAGAATTTTTATTCGTCGATGCATTTCTGGTTTAAGCGATTCATGTGTCTTTATTAAGAGCTGTATTGACGAATATACTGAACCGTTGTAGTCGTTTATTGTGATATTATTGTAAAGTTAACGAAAATGCCTGACAAGTTCACGTGTATTACTTGCCAAGTGATGTTCACAACACCAGATTTGCAGCGTGAACATTACAAATTGGATTGGCACAGGTATAATTTGAAAAGAAAAGTAGCTTCGATTCCTCCGGTAACTTTGGAAGAATTTGAACTAAGGGCTAAAGAACATAGAGAGAGCCAAAATGCTAGTCAAGATGATTCACAATATTGCAAATGTTGCTCAAAATTATTCAATAATATGAACTCATATAGTAATCATTTAAATAGTAAAAAACATAAAATAAGCGAAGAAAAATACACTGCAACTGGTAAAGAAGAGGAAAATAGCGGAAACTCGGATACGGATAGTTTTGTCAAAGTTGAACCTTCTGGGAATACATCAAAACATCAAGGAAAATTTGTAGTGGTTAATGCTAATGATTCTGATGATGAACTTGAGACTGATTCTGAAATTGAAGAGGTAAACTTTGTATTTGTAGTTCATAAAACTAGTTGCACCTAAGGTTTTGCATATATTTGTTACTATTTAAAAGAAAACACACGCATATGTAAATATAGTTATTAATTACAAAAGAAAACACACATATATATACATATATGTATATATAATATAAACAGAATAAATACAAATTTTGTGAGTTTATGTTTGTGTGTGTGGCAAATGTGTTCTGAGTTAGCATATGTGCTGAAGGAGGTTAGGTTACCCAGAGGGTTATGTCTGTACCAAGTGTTGATGTGTATATAATTTCTGTGGTGTACTATATAGTGATTAATATGGCAGAATTATGTCTATGTTGGACAGAAATAAAAGTTATAAGTGCATGAAAGTATGCAATATTATTATTTAATATTTAGTACATATATAATAATAATAGGTAACAGTAAATATATAAACACACATTGTTTGTTACTATAATTATTTGTAGTCTACTGGTTAGTGGTAGGACTCCCTGTGGAGTCCGGCAAGGTTCAGCCCTAGGGCTACTTTTGTGGAATCTGGGCTAAGACAGGGTGCTCCGCAGCGCACTCCCATCAGAAGTGCACCTCATCTGCTTTGCGGATGACACTTTAGTCGTAGCCCAGGGGGGGAATGGGGAAAATTGATGCGCCTAGTCACGGAGGCTGCAACCCTCGTGTTCGGACGTATCCGACGGTTAGGCCTCAGGGTGGCCCTTGAAAAAACCGAGGCCCTACTTTTTCATGGGCCTCGGCGAGGGCCACCTCCTGGGGCACAAATATTGGTGGAGGGCGTCCAGATCGGGGTTGGGGGTCCAGATGAAATATCTGGGCCTCACCCTGGACGAACGTTGGTGGTTCGAGCCCCCACACAAGGCCGTCTGCTTCCCAACAAAAGGGGGCCGGGTGCTGGCTGCCGCCGTCTATTTATGGGAGTCGTGCGGTCGATAGCCACTGACGAGTCACCGTTGTGGGCGGACGCTCTCTGCGCCGCAAATGTTCAAGCGTTGCGTGGTGCGCAGCGTATTGTGGCGCAGAGGGCGATACGAGGGTACAGGACAGTGTCTTCGGTGGCGGCCTTCGTGCTCGCCGGCTTCCTTCCCTGGGAGCTGGAGGCGGAGGTTCTTTTCGCCTTATACTTTTATACGGTGGCTAAGAAACGCCGTGGGGAGCCTTCTTCTGTACATGTGTACCTTCTGTAATTCGTTACTTCGTTACTTCTTTTAAAGGGCTGGACAGATTTTGATGTAATTTTGTTATATGTTTAGGTGGTTTAGGAATGGTTTATATTCAGAATTGGACCCCGTAGGTGGTTTTGCGGTTTGATTTAGGATTTAGATAGGAGGATTTTTTTTATTGTTAAGGCAGGATATTGTCTGCTGGACCTATTATTTCTTATATATTTATATTATACACACATGTTGTGTAAGACTGAAATTAAATTTAAATACAGCAAACTTTATTCAAATCACCCTATTGTCCCTCTGAATATTAAATCAATTACCATTTAGGTAAACATCTTTGTTGTTTGTGGGAATCACAAAAATAACTTAGTATTAAAATTGAGATTATAATCTTTTTTGTGAGAATAGAAAAAGAGGTTGATTATGTGACCTTTTACACATTATAGCATTTACTTACCTAACCATACAGCAGAACATCAGCGAGCACACAACAGAAAATATAGACCAGGAGCAACTTTTTATTACTTACAGTATGACATAAAATATGCATATAAATATGCATCTCTATATTACGTCTGACATTAAAATTCTTTATACTGTTTTCAGCTGGACTCGGATGAGTGGGATGAATGCCGTATTGGTGGTAGTGATTCACTAATCAAACCCAATGACTGCTTGTTTTGTGGTCACCACAGTAAAAACATGGTGAAAAATCTTAAGCACATGTCAGAGGGACATTCCTTCTTCATCCCTGATATTGAATATTGTGTAAATGTGAAAGGACTACTTTTATATTTGGGTGAAAAGGTAAATATATAAATATTATTTGAATCATCAATTAAATTGGTGTAAATATCAAATTGATGGCCAAATAATATTTTTTTACAATTGGTTTATTAAAGTCTAAATATCATTTACCTAAATGTTGGCTTTGTAATGAAGTAAGTCATGAGTTATATTACATCTATTTATTGTTTGAAATTCTATTCATACCATTATGTTTCAGGCATAATTATTTATCTTCATTGATTAAAGTATAATTAATAGGTGATGACACCTTATAATAGTATTTATATAATTATATTTATGTGTTGTTATATATCTATTATGTTATACTTAACAATGCAGTGTATTAAACTGTTAGTTAGATTCGCCTTCCATATTTCATGTGAAGTGAACAACGAAAAAAAAGTGAGTTTCTGTAATTCGTCCATATTTAGCCAAATTGTACTTCTAGTAGGTATCAATGTAAACTTACAATAATTTTTTCTATGGTTATCTATTTTAGTCTGAATAAAGAACGAATTCAAGAACTTCACTAAGTTTTTTTGTAGCCCGCACTTTGTGTGGAATGCCCGACCGGTCAGTCGTGATCCAGACAGTCTTTAACATTCAGTAAAAGCAAAACGGGAATACCCTCCAACTAATTACTCACAACTAACCAAATGTGCAACAGGCTATAAATTTTCTTTTGTTGTAAATAATTGAAGTCCTATAAAGTTGAAATATTCAATTTGAAATGCTGTATTTATTGGCTGAATAATTGATACATTTTCAAGCTATGTCCATAAAACTAACCTTAAATATCTTGGCAAAATGTGGAATTAATCAAAATAATATCAGAGTCATTTGGTATCCTGATTTCATAACTTTTATTTTAATAAAAATATAGAGAGCCATTTTGGAATGTTTGACACATATGTAGTCCGGTGAAACTGGGAAGGCCTTGCTAGGCTAACAGTGTCGGTCAATTCGAAAAAATGTTTGACTATATATATTCATCAAAATTATTCAATATCAATATATATGTATATATATTGCAATATCAAAGTTATTGAAATAAATTAATACGGGAAAATAATTCTTTGAGATTTATAAACAATTAGCCTTTATTAGGCGATCGAGAAATGAGCTAGAGATGGCGTTAAAAAAAATCTTACGCTTACTATTATACTGTGACTCGGAGACTGAATGTATTGTGCAAATGATTTTTTCACATATATTCGTGAATCAGTTTATTGAAACAATATTTTTTTAGTTAGTATATTTTGGTTTTACAGATATCACAAGGGTATATGTGCTTATGGTGCAATGAGGCAGGTCGAACATTCTATTCAATGGAGGCTGCTCGAGCTCATATGGTTGACAAGGGACACTGTAAAATCTTGCATGAAGGGATTTCGTTAGCGGAATATGCAGATTATTATGACTATAGGTACTTGTACATTTTTGTTAACTGATAATTACAATAAAGTTTAAAATTAGTTACAATAAAGTTTAACTTTAAAAATAATTAAAGTTTTAATTAAGAACTATGATATATATAGACACTATATATTTCACTTAATCTAAATGTTGACGGAGTACATATTTCAAACAGTTCAGAGGTAGTAACTGTTTTTCAAGATTATTTCACTAATATACCTTCACAAGTAACTGAGAATATAACATCATCAGTCCAGGGTGCTGCAGCTCTTTTAAAGATTATGAGTGCATCTATAAACTCAAAATTTAATTTCTCGTCTATTAGTGAAAGTGAAATAGTAAGGACATTTAAACAATTAAATTTTAAATAAACCGAAAACATATGGGTAATGTCGGTAATATTTCAATGTGCATAAGTGTCTGGATGGTCGACAGTTTGGTTTCACGAAAACGAAATCCACTACTGAAGCTGGTGCAACGCTGATAAGACATATATTGGGGGCCTGGGAGGATTCGCGAGATGCAATTGGTGTGTTCTGCGATTTGTCTAAGGCCTTCGATTGCGTTGACCATTGTACGCTTATTCTTAAATTAAAACACTATGGTTTTTGTGGATCTTTTCTCGACCTTCTAGTCTCTTATTTAAAAGATCGCTGTCAAAAGGTTAGCATACATGGGGTAACCTCTGCGGGATCGTTTGCGCGGATTGGCGTCCCACAAGGCTCTATTTTAGGGCCGTTTTTGTTCTTGATATATATAAATGATCTGCCGCTAATGGTTAATGGCTGTGCTGACATGGTGCTTTTTGCAGACGATACTTCACTTATATTTAAAGTAAAAAGGATAGATTCAGAGGTTGGGCATCTGAATAATAAGTTAAATGAAATTGCGTTAAATAACCTGTTGCTAAATACAGATAAAGCGAATTGTATAAGATTTACTTTACCTAATCTTCCACAGGTTAATAGTAGTATCAAGATCGAAGGGGATTTGGTAGGGTTAGTTAATAATACTGTATTCTTTGGTATCACAGTTGATTCCAAATTACAAGGGGGTCCTCATATAAAAAAATGGCGGGCAGATTAAGTTCTGCTGCATTCGTAGTACGTAAGATTCGCCAGCTTACAGATATTGCCACAGCAAGATTAGTCTACTTCGCTTACTTCCATCGCTTAATGTCCTATGATATTTTGCTGTGAGGGAATCATATTTTTATTGCAAAAACGAGCAGTTCGAGCAATATACAATGTGGGACATCGCGAATTATTAAAGACTAAGTTTCAAGAATTCGGTATCTTAACTCTGCCTTCCCAATACATCCTGGATAATTTAATGTATGTTCGCAAAAACTTTGATAAGCTGTAGTTCGTAAAACACAGCCATGATTTAAGGACTAGAAACTGTGACAAACTGGTCGTTCCATGTTTTAGACTCTGTAAAACCAGTAACAGTTTTTTAGGTAATAGTGTTAGGTTTTTTTTTTATATTATAGGAGGCAAACGAACAGGTGGGTCACCTGATGGTAAGTGATCACCGCCGTCCATAGACACTAGCAACACCAGGGGAGTCGCAAGTGCGTTGCCGGCCTTTTAATATATGCAGGCCTCCGGCGCTTTCACTGACCGAACGAAACGCAACAGTGCAAGCATTGCTACTTCACGTCGGCTTTCTGTGAGAGGGGTGGTACTACCCCGGGCGAGCCGACCCATTCATTATGAAACCAGTAATAGTTTCAGCGTAGCTCTACCACCTAGAGTGTGTTATAGGTTTTATAACAAAGTCCCAAAGCATATTACCGATTTGCCAGACTATAAGTTTAAGTGCCATGTTAAGCGAGTTTTGATGTCAAAGGGCTATTATAGAGTGGATCAATATGTGAACGATGGTGATGTCTGGAATTAACTCCTCTCTGTGCATCCACTAAAATCGATTGTAATGTATAATGTATTTTAAATATATAAGTATATGTTAAAAAGATAAACCCGATTGAGTTTCTTGCCGGTTCTTCTCAATGACTGGGATGTATTCCGAACCGGTGGTAGTTTTGACGTTCATAAGCGCCTGCTTAGGGCCTAAATTGAATAAAGTATTTTTGATTTGATTTGACTATGTGTGCAACAATAATCAGTATGGTGCTTGTTTTTTACTCTGTTAAGAGAATATATTGTTATGTTAATAAACGGCCGAGACAAAGTCGCGGGTATCAGCTAGTTCTAAATAAAGTAAATAGTTTTAAAACAAAAATATACAAGTATTTTCTAGTAGTAGTAGGACAAAGTCATAGAACTTTGCTTGATGGTATGAAAAGTACAGTCCATAAATAATGGTGCCTATGGAGAGACAGCAATCCATCGCCAGTATTGGGTATATGGCTGATCTCCGAGTACGATAAACTAAAAAGTTTGTTGTGTTTTGTTATTGTGTATCAGTTCGGTACAGATTACTATCATCGTGCTTAGATACCGATACTTCGGCTGATTGCGTAACAGGTCTAAGTGTGCCACTATAGTGGTTATATTGGTTGTGATCATTTCGGACAAAATTGTCATGTGTTATCACTAGGTAGTTTAGCTAGATGGCAGGGATTTTTGTAAGCCCACTTGGCTAGCTGTAGGCAAGTTGAACATCTTTCGCCAAGCACCTGTTGGTGTGTTCCAGCAACTGCACTTGAGAGTCCGTTCCTCTGTAGGTTCATCATGTTTACCATCTTAAACCAGATAGTCATTTAATTTCAGATAAGAATGTGGTCAGGCGGTAAAAATTGTATAGAGTATAAAAAAGAACTAGAGCTTAAATAGCCTAATACATTATATTTTTGTATTATTTCAGTTCATCCTATCCTGATTACAAACAAGATGACGAGAATATGGATGTCGATAAAGAGGTGGATGGTCCTGCCACAATTGACACCGATGATTATCAACTTGTACTGCCTTCGGGAATTGTCGTTGGGCACCGTTCCTTGATGAGGTAATTTTAATCTGATATAAATTTTGCATTCATAGAAAAGATTTTATTAACAGATTTCAAGAGGCGGTTCTCAATTCGGTTCTTGTTGACGTTTGTTACCTCAGAACGTAGTTATTTATAAACAGACTTGTAAAATGATTTTTTTATTGGAAAGAAGTTATTTTCAAGGGAGTCCCATTTTAATTTCATTATTATTGAACTTGGAATTCCAAGATGCACCAAGGAAATCTTCAAAATTAAATAGGAGATGTATAATGATTGATACACGGGTCAGTTTATGACAATCCAAGACTAGATTAAAAATATATACTTATGTGCATGAAACGCTTAAGGTAACTAATGTATTTTATTTGATTAGGATTAATACTGTATCCGTCTAAATAGCCTTCTAATTACCACATTATATTATCATTATTATTTTTAGAAGATTAATGGGTATAGTATGCTATTCTAAAAAGATAGGTATATACCACCCTAGACATTTTTGTAGATCTATAAAAGAGAAATATGCATGATTTTGTTATATCTCAAAAGAATTAGGCAGCGTTTTCGACGAAAGCTCCCAGGCGGCTTGACTTTTTCCGATTTTTTCAACAAATTTCAACCAATTTACAAAAAAAAAACTTGACAAATTATATACCTAAACCTTCCCCGTCAATTACTCTATCTATTGGCGAAGACAGCATTACAATCCGGTCAGTAGATTTTGAGTTTATCGCGAACATCCAGACAGACAGACGCGTCGGATGACTTTGTTTTATAGTGCATGATAATAAATAATTATGTTAAAACAATTTGTTAATTATTTCCACTATAAACCTTTAGCTTCATTAATAATAATATGTTTCTTTTTATTACAGATATTATAAACAGAATTTGACCCAAAATAGTCAGGCTTTAGTGAAAAAGTCTGATCGTAAACTGCACAGGGTGCTCGGAGTGTATCGAGCTTTAGGATGGGCGCCTAAGGAACAGGCTTTGGCGGCAAAGTATGTTTATATTACACACTAGCTGATACTCGTGACTCCCTATGCGCTATTAAATTATCTTAATAAAGTGTTTGTGTACACAGCAAAAAACAAAAAGAAATTCAAAGCAAAAGTATATGCTGTTTATAAAATTTCTTTGTAATGCTAATAAAAATCGTAGTTTTTTTAAAATATTTTGTATACTTTACATGAAATAAAGATATTCTGACAATTTTTTTTCAAACAAGGATCAAGTGTCTAACTTTTGTACTTTAGAAGTTATGCATGCACAATAGCTGACCTCTATAATTTTCTTGATATAATAAGATGTTGTCAAGGTTGATAACGGTTATCAGGCTTATAAAATGTTTAGGGTTGATGTTAGGAAGGCGGCCGATCGTAAATCATGACAAACATGATGTGCCGAACCTACTTAAGGGATAAGGGAGTATAATACAAGTAATAAGATGATCTCAAATGCTTTTTTGTTTTTTTTTTTAACATAGACTTATTGATACTTATATTAGTTGTCACCATATTTATGCTGCTTTTTGGCGATATGTGTACTTAATTATCGAAAACTACCTTTTTTTTATTTGTGTCTGTGGCCCGTGTGGAAAAAATTCCACTAATTATGCTGCCTTGAAAAATATGTATTTTTGAAATTATTCAGTCACACATAATCTTAAATTAACGTCACACATGTATCACTTTTGTCTTAATTATGTAATCATAACATATGCCTATGATCAATATGTAATGGCTGTAAAGGTTATACTGTTTTATTTTAATTACAGGAAAGCAAGAGACATACACTTCATGAAACGCTGCCAGGCTAAATGGCAAATGAAACTTTCACTAAATACAAATAAGTTTCAGAAACATTACAGGCCACAGGTTAACTTTTAAGGTGCTCTATCTATTACACTGTAAATTATATGTGAAGGACGTAAACGTGAAATTGTAAATAATAATTGATAAAATGACCTAGTAATTAAATTAAAATTATTGAACATTTCTTAATTATTACATTTTTTTATTTTCTTATGTATATTAGTAAAATTAATAATAATGGATTGTTTCAATTCATTATTTGTTTGCAATCGTTTCCTTTAAACAATATACATTGTAAATTCCTAAAGTTATAATAAAACATATTAAATATCTAGAACTTGAACAGTGTTATTAACGTGGTAGTGATCAGTTTTATTGGATGTTTAAGCAAAGATACGTATTTTACGTGCCGTGGTGTTTCGTTATGTAAGTTACGCAATCGTTTAAAATATATTCAAAGAAGTTTTATTTCAACCGCGTGAGACGGTTAGTTGCATTTTTTAATATAAATTCGTTAGTAAATAAAGTTTTTGTTATTATAATTTTTAATTGTGAGTTGAATTTTTTTATATTATTAATCATTATTATTCAGCATTTCAATACAAAAAGACTCATTTACTAGTCTTCATATCACATCATCGTCTATAGCCGCACGTAAAACCGATTAATGGCGTGGCGACGCGTGCCGTGGCGACACGTCGCGACATATATACACTATATATCTAGTAGTGTGTACGGTGTGGCGACAAGAATTGAGTTGTCACAATTTAGGAAATAAATTGTTGAATTATTATTTTTGTATTTAATGAAAATAAATGTTTATTAAATTAACAATTATTATTTTCTGGATGAAATTCGTAATACTTTTTTTTATTTTTCATTATGCTATATTTAGTTCCTGACATAATCCGTTCTTTTATGCATATTATTCGTACAAAATAATTTCCGATGTTTCCAGGTGATCCCGTGACGACTCATAATGTTTTTTTATTATTATGTTGTTGATTTTTGATTGTATTTCTTAATTTTGAAAATATTCCGGAAAACACTTGTATAAGTAATGGTCTTTATATAGCCATATAGAAAATTACATATGGATATCCCATAGTTCAAAACTTATACTAATAAAGGAAAATTGAACAAATTTTACGATTCTTTAATTTTTAATCCCACCATTTTTGGTTTCACATATTTATAAACCCTGTTTTTGATATTGTCATTTTTATTCGGTTCCCCTAAAGTCCACGGAATTTTTACTGGATTTCTGTCGATCTGTAAGCTGATCTTGTATAATGGGAACGTGTTTACTTTTCCTTTAAAATAATGTGATATCGCTTTGGATAAACCTTCGTTGATGACGTACTGCGATTTTATATCCGGTATTCTGTTAATATATTTTGCTATAACAGTTTTTAAATGGTCAGTCATTTTCAAAATTCTTTTGTTCTAATGGGTTAGTTCTATAAAATGAGGTAAGAAACTGAAAACAGATTAATATTCATTTTAAATGTATATAAATCACAACTTTCGCTGTAATTATGTTATGATAAAATAAGTGACGATCTCACCACAAATACAATAATAATTCTTGACGTTGCGTACATATTGCAATTTGAGTAAACAATGCAATTTACTATTAAAAATGATTGTTTCGTTGTGGTATCGTAAATACGATGGAATTCATTTAGTCGTACGTTATGTTAATTAAAATTTAACGATAATGTACGTATTTGTACACATACGCGAGCAAAACTGTTTTTTTTTCTTATATAATACCAGCTCTTTCACGCGGCTTCGCTCGTGCTAATATAGATTTGATCTATTTCTCGGATACTATATTTTTTCTTTATTAAATGTAGGTACACTGTCATTTCTATATCCCTGAAAATGATGATGGCGATCGATTAAGTAATTAAGATGTAAACAACCTCACTTTTGCATTTATAATATTATACTAAGGAGATAAAGTTAAAGGGAAATCAAATGCTAGGCAGTACTGTTTACGATTTTAATATTATTCTAGTTGACATTATTCTTACATTATACAAGAGTACCCGAAAAAGCTCTTTAATTCTTATTGGCGTTTTGAAAGTTATGGTAATGTCCTTTTTACTTAATGACTTTAATGCTTATTTTCGTGGGAATTGTGGTTAGTTTGTATTGGTAAGTCTATTACGCCCCGTGGTGCCATTCCTCGTCTTGAAAAGCCCAATGCAGCTCGCAATACAGCCATACCAGCTTCGATTGTTCGTTTTCTATCTGTCTCGTTGCCAAGTGCAGGGTTAATTTCCACCAAGTCAAATGCTCGAAGGACGGCCGGTAGCGTGTACGATTTCCATTAGGCAGATAGCTTCGCGTAGTGTCAACCCTCCTCGTACTATTAACATTTTGAATGTTTATACAGAATAATATAAGCAAAGAATTAAAATAAATTTTATTCAGTTATCAATTTATCATTTGAATGGACAATTCATTTTGGTCACTGAGTAACACATGACTTTGGTATCGTACACAGATCGTCATCTATATATATTACTTCACTACATAGTATAAAACAAAGTCGCCTTCTCTGTCCCTATATCCCTATGTATGCTTACATCTTTAAAACTATGCAACGAATTTTGACGCGAATTTTTTTAATAGATAGAGTGATTGAAGAGGAAGGTTTATATGTATAATAACATAAATTAAATAGTGGAGAAATACTATTATTTTTGAGGTTACTCCAAATTAACGCGTGCGGGCCACGGGCAGTAATGAATAAATCAAAGCTACTCGATCGATTTTAATCATTTTTTCAGTTAATGACATAGGCTATATATTTTATACCCGTGCGAAGCCGGAGCGGGCCAGTTAGTACTATATATAAATAAAATGATGCGGTTGTGCATGCATCACGCAAAACCTGCAGTGTAGAATACGATTAATATTTATTCTTTTAGTACTTATTTAGAAAAAAAATATTACACTAGCTTCATTTAATATAAGGTTAATAAATTTAATGCATTGTGAGGTTTATGTTTTTCTTTTGTATATGAGATATATTATTACCATAATAAACAACGCAGACAAAGTAACGGGTATCAGCTAGTCTGAGATATTAATGTGAACCAGAGATATGATCTGTATGTGATATCAAATTAAGGTTATTTTGTTCTCAGAGATGATATATGTTATCCATTTGCATGTAGTTTTTCAAAAAGTGGAAGAATGGAAAGGTGAATAATTTAAAATAAGTCTACAAACCTGGTGTTCCAGTACTTGGAGCTTCCAACGCATCGAGGGAGTCAATGTCAAAGCTTACGTGGATCGGCCTGCTATTGGTCGGGTCTAATGTTTGAAGTATTTGTTTTATGGACTCCTGTATTCCGTGCCTAAAATAAGGTCTATGTGAGATTGGGTATATATCATAAAATTACAGGTGGTAGATATTTTTCTGTATGGTGGTAGGGTTTTTTTTAGCTCACCGGGTTAGCTACCACTCTCAAGTTGCAAGTCTGTCGCCAAGCACCTATGAGTGTGTTCCGGTTGATGCACTTGAGAGGCAAGCAGTGTTTAGACCACACCATCGTTTAATATTAGATGAGATTGTGGGCAAACGCTAAAGTCTATAAATAATATTAAAAAAAAATCAACATCCAGAAGCAAAGATTTTAAGTGATCTTGTTAGGCCCAGTGGCTAATTAACAGCCTGGTGAAGTTGTGAAGGCCCGTGAGAGCCTGAGAGAGAGTGGCAAGCGTTGTGGACGTTTAGGTTCAGCAGTGGTCTAGCTGTACAAAATGTATTATGAAATAATAGAAGGTACTTACTGCTCTATATCTTCCATAGCGAACGTGGGAACGTTGTATTTTTCTATGGCCAATCTTTCGTATTTATCAACAGAACGAAGACCAACGTATCCCAAACTTTTTATTGAAAACCTACCATGTTATAAACAATATATAAATTAATACTTTTAATTTGCAGATCGCAATTGCACAGACATAATATGCTAAATGTTACCTAGGGACTTGCCAGTCCATAGTGGGCAAATATGGCCAGTAGTCTGAGAGCTCTTTGACGAGTAAAGCTACTGGCATGCCATGCACCGAACCAGAACCTGAAGTTTTGTTGGTATTTATATCAGCATGGGCGTCGACCCATATCAGAATCATATCTTCGTTGACGCTGTAATGACCGTCTACTGTACCTACAAAAAATAAGAAAAACGGACATTGCAGCGTTAAAATAAATTGTTTTCTTGAAAGTTTTATTATATACTACGTATAAAGATCGAGAAAGCTAACTAATATTATAAATGAGAATTAGAGTGTATTTGTCACGCTTTCACACTTGTAACTACTCAACCGATTATCATTAAATGTTGTTAGGGATACAGAAAAAGACGCAGGGTACCTTTTATCCAGAAAAAATATTGTTCCTGAGGGTTAGCAAATTTACATCAAAGGAGTGAAGTTGTGAGCAAAAGCTACTCAACTAATACAATACGTCAAAGATAAATATATTTTAGTCTTATTACGAAGATATGCTAAGTACATATTTTTTATTTTGGTTTAATTGATTTGGTTTAAGATTCTAATTTTTTATACGTCTAAAATGATAAAAAGGTCATATAACCAAACCCATACCAAGTCCAATAGAATGATCTCCACCAATTGTGACCACCATCCTATCATCTTTCAAAACTTTTGAGATTTGTTGTGACAGCCTCCTATTGCACTCAGACACGAGAGGAAGGTGCACCATATTATCTACTTTAACAGTTTCCTCGCATGATGTAGTTTCTATATCTCCGTAGTCTTTAACGTCCAAGTCATCTACAATTATAAAAAAAAGAAGTATTACATATAAAAACGATGTATTTAACTAACTAAGAACAAAGATACAGGCGAATAAAGTAGTTATTGTGCAGATTTGCAACAATAGTGAAGCGTTGTATTCTGTCTCCCTGATCAAATACTGTCAGTGTGATGATGTAAATACAGTCTAACCTTCAACTCGTACGCGACAAAGGGACGAGCCATAATCTGCTTCTAATTATATCGAAATTATGATATGAATAATAATATACATAACAAAAACATTAAACGACTGAACTTCTGTTCTACAAGATAAAGAGTATATATAGAATTCCCTATAGATTTTGAATAATTATGTTTATGTTCTACACGATTATTAAACATTTTGGATTAATTCGTTGTATGAAAATATATTTACCGATTTCCTTCAATTCCTCAATTAGTCCTGCTGCTCGCAATGCCGCTGGTGCTATGCTCACTCCATATTTTTTTTGCCCCTTCTCAAAAGGTACTCCGATGATTCCTACTTTTTTTAATGGTTCCCACTTTTTCGCCTGGCTCATATTTCTTATGAAAAAATGTATAACATTCATGTTTGATAGTTTTGCTTACATTACACTTAAAAACAAGCGCTACCCCTACAGCTAAGTAAAGCACTATCGTGAGTTATCTCACGACAAAAATATGAACGTTATCAAACTGGGATTGGGGTCGGAGGTTGCTTTGTTTGAAGACAATTTTATAATTACATCATAATTTGTTACATTGATAGTATCTTATGATGAGATAAGTTTATTTTTATAATTAGAATTTATATTCAAAACCGTTACTATTAATTCTCTTCTAAATTTATTAAAATGATTCTGCTAGTCATTATCATTATATTATTAGATACGATTTCAAAAACTATGACAATTATGACAAATCACAGCAAAATACTATCACTTACCGAGTTCTAGCAGTCTATGATGTAAGTAACCTTATAGTTCGTTACAAAATAAAGTTTAAATTATAGCAGATGACGATACAATATGCGAGAGTGTATCTAAAAGGTTCTTATAAAGGATGTTTAGTACTAATCGTATTTACGTGTTGCTCGTGCAAATGTGTACTTTGCAATTGAGATAAATTTACACGATTTCTTGTTTCATGTTGTACCATTCAACATTAATTTACACTTCTTGTTATATATTTACGTCCATAGAGATTCATGGTTATTTCCGATGGTATATTAGCGAGCCTATATTCATCAGGAAATGTCAATTCATTTCACCAACAGCTATTTAATTACTGTTTCATAAATATTTACGTCTATAAAAATTCATGGTTTTTTCCGATAGTATATTAGCGGGTCTATATTCATCAGGAATTATCATTTCATTTCACGAACAGCTATTTAATTACTGATTCGTAAATATTTACATACGTCTATAAAGATTCATGGTTATTTCCGATATTAGCGAGTCTATATTCATCAGGAAATGTCCATTTTTTTCATGAACATATATTTAATTACTGTGTAAGTGTTAATGACGATATTCAATTATCAAGTTTTGAAGTTTCATAAATAAGTATCAAGAAATGAAAGCAAATTTAAAGTTATATGAATAAATTAATACATATCAGTAACATCTGAATAAATTTCAAAATATTATTGTCTGATCTATTATAATTACTGTTGTTTTGTGTACGTAATGAGAACGTTGGATTTGATTCACTTTTATCTATCCATGATGTATATGGGCCAATTACAGTGAAAATATTATAATGTAGACTATTTAGTTTAATAGATAGAACGCCACATGGAGATGCGGTAATGCCAATAATTTCTTTTCCTAATAAAACTGGTGCTCCTTTGCCGAATTCTTCCGTACTATATGGTTTAGAGGAAGTACGGTACTCTGTTCCGCAAATGCAATAATACCATTTAGGATTCAAACATGGTGATTGATAGTAAATTTGTTCTTGGAGTCCTATTACTTTAGAACCTTTTAAGAATCCATAACCGACAACAATAAGTATTTTGTCTTTTAATTCAGATGCGTAGTAGTTACCAATCTGTGCTTCTGGTATAAAAAGTTGTAATGTAGGTTCAACAACAAAGACTAAGACCTATATTGCTATGCGTTTTGGTGATATTTGGATTCGCGCTTTTTAATTCAAATGTGTAGTCTTCATGCAACATCGTATATGCCACGTCCATTATACTTGTTTGAGGATTTGTTACTGACAACCGCAACACCAACTGCAACGTATCTAGGTTCAAGTGATAAACAGTTTCCAGATGTGAGTACAGTACGTTTATTGATTATAGAGCCCGTGCATGAATAATTTTTAGCATGGTCCAGTATAGCCACAATATATGGGTGTTGTTCAGCTAGTTCTTCTACTACTTCCCAGTTGTTGTGGGCCACTTTGCCTTTAGTTGTTTTTGGTCCAATAATAAGCATAATAATAATTATTAGCATATATTGACCGTTGTAACTCATAGTAATAGCTGTGCAAACATTTGTCTATTTAATAAATACGATTATTCGTGCTAACTTAAGTATCTAAGATAATTTTCTCAGTAGAAAGCGACGAATAAAACTTGTTTATTTTAGAATATTTCCTTTTGATGATGACATGTGATGATATGAAAGACGTTTGTTAGAATTTTTCTTGTAGAAGTCTATGGAAAACGGTATTATTGTTACAGGAGAAACTGGCAAAATAGAAAAGAGTATTGTACAAAAATAATCATTTTTAACTTATACAATTTTCGATAAGGACTTATATCTAATGAGAGGTTGCTCTTGCCTCCACTCAGCTAGTTAGGAGGGTGGACGAACGTGTTTTATCAAAATAATCTAGAGGTGGATGTACTTATTGGATGGATTTGGTGGTAGATATGCTGCCTATAGTAAGACAAGATACTTTTTATTATGTCATCAATATTTGTTAAGTAATACAAAATTATACTGTTTATTTTTAATGTTTAAAAATCAGCAACATAAATGAGAATACAGACATTAAAATTAGGATAATTCGAAGTAGTAAGCTTTATGTCTTTTTCCTATCTCACCAGGCATTGAAAGTGGGACAAGAAATTAAAAAAATATTTTTAACAACTATTTCTAGAGTTTTAAACAGAATGCATTTATGTTATATTATCAGATAGGAAGAGTTTTATCTCATTTTAATCTTTAATAAGTGAATTTCGATATGGATGTATGCAATACGAGCGTATATCAAAATGCGAGAAATTTTAAAAACGGTTTTTACGTGAATATCGAATAAACAAGTTCCTTATAGTTGTTTAATAACATTGAAAGATATTGCTTCGACATTAGTAAGGTGCTACATTTTACTATCGACGTACAACGAATATATACAGTACCCGGTATTTGATTTTTAATGAAAGTAATTATTTACAGTTAGACGTGATGGCGTATTGTAGGTAGTATTTTGTTTTAATGAGCCTATAATGTGCTTGAACCACATGAATTGGGCTCCGGAGGTACATCCCTACAGTAACTTCCACTTCAACACGAAGAAAGTATTTCCATATGTCATATCTTTCCATAATGAGAGGCTGTGAAACCGTCTCTCATGCAGTACGTTTCCTTTTTCCTATAATGTCGTTTCCATCAAAAATAACTAGCAGATTTTTTCAATTTCTGGAGTTTTCTTGGAAGTCGCCATTGGATTTTATAGCGCTTATCACTTTGTTAGCAAAAATAAGAAAAATAATCGTTCATTGATAATAAGGATGACGACAGTTCACTTTAATTTAGGCAAACGCCTGCAAGTTTGCTTTATTAATAACTTTTATAATATATTAAAAAAAAAGTACTTACAAACATTGTAGGTATTTATTAGTGAAAGAATTTTCGTATTAGTAGATAGCAGATCGATTTTATGTTGCAATCTTATATTTACGACTACAAACTAACGTTTATTTACTTGGTTAGTATATAAATATTGTGATATATGTATATTACAAAGGTCACCTGTCACGAATAAAGCGATAAATTACTTTTAATAACTTTATATGTTTGTTCACATGTCTGTCTGTCTATATGGCGGTTTGTCTATTTGTGAATTCCAATTTAAACCACGCTACGGATTTTTATAAAATTCTGTACATGGCAAATATATGTAATTCTAAAATTTATAGAGTGTTAAAATTATCAGTAATATCCTTTTCACTGTTTCCTTGTTACTAGGTAGCGTATGTATATATATATATGCCATTGTTATTAAGTATTATATTGTAATTTAACACGTATGACGTCGCGAATGGTTGGACTAATATTCAATATAATATATATTAAGGTCTCTAATGAAAACATTCACGTTAAAAGATAGTTTTAGTCTAAAAATATATTCTAACTTATTTTTCATGCATGCACATATTAAATTTAGTGCACGCATGTCTAGAAAACAATCATGTAGTTATTTAAATATATTTGAGAGATATTATCGCAATAATTACATGCAATGGAAAAATGAGATACGAGAGGATTCGATGAATGTGACCATAGCTTTTTTCGAAGAAAAAATTCTCTGCCTAGTAGGTACTAGTTTCATTATAGATAATATTACAGTTATAGTTAAGATACCGATTAACAGAATTATTTCTACAAATATGCTTTCCAAAAACTAACGTTAAAGTATTTAAGCTAAACTCATTCTCTCTCATCATTCGCTCTCACTCTCACTCTCACTCTCATTAAAAATTCGTTATTTAATCATCTTTAAGCGTGCAGTTTTATTCAGTTCACCGATAATGTTTTTTCCCGATAAGTTTTCTCAAGGTAGATGAATCGAGCCCTCGTCACAATAGGCATTTATTTGACAGGCCTCTGTTGTAAGGATCCTTGTCCTCAAATTGCTTTTCTTATATGAGATAGGTTTGCATGTGTGAACAATACGTACGCAACGGACTCGGTTAAGAAAAAGTAAAGGGCGTAGGCCGTGCCGGTCCGGTTCTTTGTACGTGCAACGTACTTTTTGATCATTCGTTTTTACTTGTCCTTTAAATTACAACCATGGATATTCATATATCGAATACCTCAAATAACCACTAATAAAGAATTAATCACTTTTACGTAATTTTATTTATGGAGTATTATTTTCATAGGCTTTAAAAGTATTTCACTCAGATTTATCGTAAAAATTATTTAATTACATAGAGTTTTTTTTTCTGTTTTTATCTTAAGACAGTATCTGCAATAGATTTCAATGCCTATGCCGTTAGGGACTATAAAAATACAACCGCCACACACAAAGTATACCTATAATTAGAAAAAAGATTTAGAAATCACAAAGTAGTTCTAACCCACAATACATAAGGCGACGTGGTACCAGCGGTAAGGAAACCGCTTAATCCACTACACCATCCGTGCAGTCATCAATACATATAATAAAAATTAAGTGTCTGTATGTAATATCAAAATAACGACTTTTTACTGATTAGATATGAACGTATACACGATACTGGTAACAAAAACACAATTTTTAAAATTTTTGCCCCTCTCAGTCTGTTTGTTCCGGGTAATCTCCGAAACGGTTGGACCGATTTTGACAGAAATTTCACTGAAATATACTGAAGTATACAAGAAATATACACCTCTTAGTAAAATGTTAGAACTGTTGTTGTAAGTTACATTAGTACTGTAACGACAATTAGTTAAGATTTATATAATATAATATTTGTTCGCATTTACATTTATAATCTCTTAAGTTATGAAATAAAAGATTTTATTTTACATTTTTTCCAAACAGTAGTCAAAACTTAAATTCTTTCTCTTTCTATATAAACAATTATAAATCATATAACTATATTATAATTGTTTAACATAATAAACGTAAAAGAAAATAACCTAACTTGTACAGTTGCAGGCATTTCGTTTTAAAGTCTCGTTCAGTTGAAAACTGCAAAATCTGATTTTTATTTTATTCAAGCGTCTAGAGCATTTCCGTGCTGTTTCAGGAAATCGTTTCAGCAAACAATGTGAATGAAATGGAATCGTATATTTGGCTTACTTTTAAGAATCCTTACTTTCTTACTAGTGTTATAAATGGGAAAGTCAGTTTGTTTGTACGTTTCAGGACTTAACTACTTAACCGATCATCATGAAATTTTATATACACGAAATAGGGAGTACAGAAAAGAAGTACCGTTGCTAAGGGACAAGTAAAATATACATAGACGCGAACCAAATTGCAAGGTAGCTCATACTAAAGTTTGAAATGGAAATTGTCAAATGGTTTAATAATATTTGTGGAATCATTCTTGGCATGACATGTAATGTTGTTACTGAAAGATTTATTATATTATCATTAGGTATATTTAAAAAGGTTTGTTCTGTGAGTAGAAAATTATTTATTTATTTAAGTTATATATCGTACTAATACAAAATGGCAACTGAAGAACTAAACGTTAGTCAGTCAATATTTATGAAGGTTACCCTACTGTCTTTTGTGTTATTCACTCGGTCACTTTTTTACATAGATATATCTTAACCCGAATTTTTCACTTTACCGTTCGTATTTTCGAACATTTTCATTAATACAAACCTTGTTCTGATAATTTCGAACAACGAAAAAGAATTAGTCTGTATAGAACTTCAACCTTCTTTGAGAGTGCCGGTAGTTCAAATAATACGATCACTGTTCGAATACGAGTTTACTATTTTTTTTTTAACTGATTACACTGTTGTGTTGACCGGCCCCTATAGTATTACCGGACTACAAGTTTTATTAACTTTAAACTAATTTGTGGTAACTATTTTCGCTGCCAACTTGATAAAGTGAGGCAATCAACTTATGGTGACATCTACTGGTACAACTAAAACACTTTGTTTGATTGCAAATATTTAGTCTCGTACAAGTCAAATAAGAGCAGCCGTTCTGAAGTGATGCGGACATTGATTTTTATTTATATGGATAATATTTGAAGAATGCTAGCATTTATAAATGATAAAGTTTGTTAATACTCACGCATATTCTTAAATTATATGTATTCTTAGTTCGAATTGCTGATCAAATTAAAGTATAATTTCGACCACTTTAGCATCCTTGGGCTGGTTGTTATTTGGGTTGACTGCCTACTGTGATGAGTTATCAAGGCCTATCATGCCAACAGCGTTAGTCTGTTCAAAAAAATGCGGAACATACACAACGCTAAGTACCTACCACGTTGCCAAAGAACCCAACAAAAACCTTAATAGATTTGACGGTAAATCGACATGAATATATAGCATGACATACAACTTTTTTTTTTCTCTTTTTTCTTGGATTTCCTTCGTGTAATAAAAAATAAAAGAATTTACATATTTATACATGCATTTTTTATGCTTATGAGTATGAGCGTGAAGTAATGAGTGATGTGAACACTTGCACTTTTGCCGGGATAATTTGAGGCCTGGCTGAAAACCAGCGTTGTTTTTACAGGCGGTAGTACACTGACAACGCCAGGTCTCTTGTCATAGGTAAAATTTTTAATTTTAAGGATTTTTTGTACACTTTTTGTGACAATAAATATTTTTCTTCTTTCTTTCTAAATTTTTCCTAATAATGATATTAAAAAGTAATATATATATATTATATTGTTAATTGCCATTGTTTAAATTTGTTCACTTATTACATACCAATATTAACTGTTTATTATATTTAAGCTATGTTAATTTACGCAGATTTTTTGTTGTCACATAAGAGTGTTATGTATAAACCTAATTATTATTTTTAGATTGTTTGTAGTAGCGTAAGAAAACTGATTAACAAAATTATCGTAATCAAATAATATTTTCAAAATGTTGATCAGACATTCCCGAGTTCTTTGTACTTATTCCTACTCTCCCTCGGGTGCAAATTTCATTTGAATGGGTCGAAAGATTATAATAACTTGTGGACGCCGACGGGACGCTGTGACGTGATAAGAACGAGAAATAAATTTCACTGATAACTTATAGTAAAGTTCTTATTTATCTTTCGGTTTTTTTTTTATGTTAATTCTTTTTTTTAGAAAATAATTTATGTATACATATTTTTTTCAATATTATATATTCGGTTCTGCTGGCAGCTTCGTTAGCATTAATGTAGATTTGTTTTGATCTGTCTCTCGGGAAGAGGACATTGTATTTTACGCAAAATTTCATTGTGATCGGTCGACTTGTTAAGGCGTGAAACCGTAACAAAGGAATAAACAAATTCATTTTCTCTTATATAGTATTTGTTTTTCAATGGATCCCGTCTCATGTACGTCTCGTGTATTATGTCACAGCTGATAATTAAAGAGTTGCCCTCTTAGCTATAGAAGGATCTTGTGACGGTGTTCCTATTAAGATATTACCAACATACTTGGATACATGCTCCACAGTCAAAAACATCCGCTATTCTCATTGGAAAGAGTACTTTGTTGAACGTTCAAAAACAAAAGAAATATGGTATAAAACGATTCAACTACACCCCCTAAAGTCACCCAGGATAGATGAGATATTACTGTTAGCTGCCGGAAAGCAATCACAGGAATGAGATTACGCTCAGGACACATTCCATGCAAAAAGTTCGCCTTCATGAAGCGTAAAGTGCCATCATCACTTTGCCAAAATAGTGGAGTTATCGACGATGTTCACCACATCTCGGCAGAATGTGTTCAATGTGAAAGCATAGTATCTGGGCTCAATGATCCTGGTACATTTCATATTGGTTTGTATAACACCATATTGCCTGATCCTACTTCTAAATGTGTTAGAGAATTATATAAAACTTATTTAAGTCATTGCTAATTTTGAACTTGTATTATGTTACTTATGTGATATAGTCGCGCAGGCGTTTAAGCTTTCAGCAAAAACAAATAAATATTTATTAAGAACGTAGATCAGTAATAAACAGAGATCTGAGAGCTTAGTTAAAATTAACAACTAAATGCTTCCTTTATATTAAGCTAAATCGCAGAAATCAGTTAATTTGCTGCTTATCAAGGTAATGAGGAAATTCGATATCTTTCATTTCTCATATTGTTGTGGACATCATACATCAATGAGTTTGTTAAATGCTATCATTCGTATCGTGCCCCGTGGCGATCTGCTGGATTGGTTGGATTGGATGTAGGTATTATAAAATTAAGCGTTAACCCGCCACGGTAGCAGCCAGCAAGCAAATTGAGAAAACTGTTGATTTCATAAGTTAAATCAGTAAGAATGGCTTTATCGGTAACATTGATAAGACGCACATTATATTGATATATGATTTGGATACTCATGTAATTTAAAAAACAATATATTTCTGTTATTGCGATTGAGTTACCTAACATTATATAACATTACCACCGTAATTAGTATTTTTACTACACATTAAATACTAGCTTATAATTAGTTATATTTATATATGTGGAAAAGCGTTTCAGTAAAGAAATACATTGAAATCAACGCATTTTATATATATTACACAAACTGAATTAGATTCATTTATTTTTAATTCATTCATTAAGATTAATTTGCAACTAAACCTTTTCGTTTCAACCGAGGTACACAAATCGTGGTCACAAGCAAACTGGGCAGGTGCTTGATCATCTTTAGAAGGTGTAATGCACGTAAGCAATACTGTTACGTAGTATTGTAATATTAAAATAATAATAGTTAATATACGAGAAAACATTCTCGTTAAGGTATTGTTTTAATTTAAACTATCAATGGAACAAATATAATAAGAGTCGTCGGTATGGAAACCAATGATCTTAAAACTGAACCTCTTCTATTTGGTTGAGGAATATTTCGTAATGTTTGCTATTTATTAAATAAAATCAAAGGCGACCAGTCACGAAAATTTCGCTTCATAAAGATTAAAGAAAATAAAACTTAATATTAATCAATATTTTCTCTTTTTAACTTTTTAATTTCTCTTTATGCTAGGTTACGCTATTTCCGAACACCGAAGGCACTGAAGTACAATTCTTGAACCTACAGATATCTCGAGCAAATTCGTAACAAATGAAGCTAAGTACTGTGGTTCAACGATGTTTGGGAAAATAACGCACACATGAAAACCTTTACCTTTACCTTTACCTTATTGTAAGCAAATAAAGAGGTTTTAAAAATAGTGCATGTTGAATCTTCCCTTTCCTCTCTTCTCCCAAAACGTTATCGATATCTTAAATCAAATTGTAATAGCTTTCCAGAGATTTCCATCCTCCATTTTGTCAAGTATAATCACGCCACAGGGAGACTGGGGATGATTCCTGTGAAAAGTTTTATTCTGGAGACTTCAAAGCGAATACGAATCCACTGAAACAAGATGAAGAAATCTACAGCGACTACAACTATAGAGTTGTAGTATAAGGTACGATCACAGAATAACTGTGTATTAGTGAGTTTCTTCCACTTTGGTCTTTAATACTAATACATTGTATTGTACATATCATATAATGTACAAAATGAAACAGCAATTTACATTATTCGTATACAACTATGTGGCTTTATTATTTGGAGAGATCTCTTCCAGGCAAACCTTTGATATATATCTCATTTTTTAAATATATATTTTGATGGCAATTATTATTATTATTATCATTATATTATAATTAAAACTATTATAATATCAGTCATGCTGTATGCATCTGAATGCTGGGCTACGAAAGAGACAGATGAGAAAAAACAACACGTGGCAGAGATGCGAATGTTAAGATGGATGTGTGGTATAACTAGAATCGATAAGATTAAGAATGAGTATATAAGAGGAAGTTTGAAAATAGCACCAGTGACGGAGAAGTTGAGGGGTAATAGGTTAACATGGTATGGGCATGTCATAAGGAGAAATGAAAGCTATTTAACTAGAAAAGTTTTAAGTATGAAGGTGGATGGATATAAGGGTAGAAGAAGGCCGAAGAAGGTATAGATAGATTGTGTGATAAATGATATGTATATAAAAGGTGTAAATACTGAGATTACGTCTGACAGAGGACAGTGGATAAGGAAAACATGTGCCGACACTACTTAGGTGGGTTAAGGGTAAGAAGATACACACAAACAATAAAGACTACAGAGATATAAAAAAAAGACTACTAAGATATAATCTTACACAATCCTGTATATTAAGGACACATACTACCCACATTATATTCTAAAAGTACTCGTGAAAGGTAAAACAAAGTACACTACTTTCATTATCTTGGAAACAATATTTCACACCGGTTTCGGTAATACAGTAAAAACAGCTTGTATCAGGACAACGAGAGGTAGTACTACTTGTTCTAAGTACAAAAAATGTTTTTCAACACAAATTTACTTTCCGGTTACCACGAGCATAACACTATTTTATGTGATGACAATATGCTTCTGTATTTAATATTATTTACACTTTGTAGAACAAAAATGTTTTTGTAGGTTATGGAAAATGTAATATCGGGTCGAATTAATTACAATATAGTATACCCCTGGTACGACACAAATTTTTGTAAACGTGGACTTGGCAAACTTGCAAATAACCTGCATGTATTAACCCATATTTGTACGTTTTCTACAATTGAAAGTTGTAGTAAATTCTACTATTGAGCTGAGGGATTGTAGATTCGATCCACGCAAATGAGTAATATTTTTATGATGAGCATAACTGTAATTTGTTTGTGAGTTAAATATTTATATAGGCTGCTTAATTATAATATTACAAACTACGCTAAGTTTAGAACAATATATGACCGTGTGTGAATTTGTCTCTATTACAAAAAAAATACACTTTCTCAATCAAGTTGCGTTAGTAGTTGAAGCGCTTGAAGCGAAGAAAAGGAATGTTTATTCATGTATCTGTAATTGAATTCAGTGGGGAAGAGCGGTTCGGTGCAAATTGAAGTGGAGACGCAGACAGCGGTTGGGCGCCGCTCTTTAACCGTTGCAATAGAAATGCAGGGCTACAAACCGTATTGCTGACTGTAAATGAGTATTTTTCTTTCATTAAAGTTTATTATAAAAATAGCCAATCGGTTAGTTCGATTAGTTATCATTTCCTCTTTAATATTTATTGTTACTATTAACATACGAAAAATAAAGTGTACCTAACTGTAAAATAATTTGCATGTTTATTTAAAAGCAAATATTGAAACAACGTGTAGAATTCGCTTGTGGTAGCGATTTCCAATGAATTTTCTATTCCACTTACGTATATTGTACTTTAATGATTCTGAATTATGGTTTAAAATTGCAACTAATGTGTAATGCATTAATTTTCAATTTGAAATATGAAGTTAAGAAGATTCAATCGCAGTAGTACATATTAAGAGTATAATTTCTATGTGGACTAATAGTTTTGATGATAAACATTCTTCTTAGATGAAAAATAATACAAATATTAATTACAGGTATTTACACAGGCTTAGAATAAATTTACACTTGCTTTTATTAATGACTGTTATATAATTGACAGCCCTGTTGTATACTTAGAAAGATATTATACTATCTCATACACTAATGGTCTGTGGGTTTAAGCACTTATGACTTTGTAACTATTTGTTCTACGAGATTATGCCAAAACATAATGGTGAAGTGAAATTTAAATTAAGTAAAATATTTACCATAAATGTCAAAACACTCTTTGTATATTGCCCTAGAATATAATAATATTTTATTGTGGATTTCATAATGTCACAAAATATTCATCGCTTGCCAAGTAACATACTAATTACCACAAATATCATAAAAATATTTTATTGCGTTGCATATTTTTTTATAGTCCTATAATTCCTATCCTAGTTTTATGGTTCTAGTAATTAAATAAAAATGATAATAAATAAAAAAAAAAAAAAAAAAATTCGGTAACGCGATACATTACAAGTCGTGGTGGGTGGTCGAGCGGTAGAATATAAATCCGATGTGTTTGAACCTCGCTATGTACGAGTACGAACAAATTTTTCAGAATTCGCCTATATTTACTAATTCAATTGGTAATCATATCGGCTGACGTAGAAGTAAAACATCGTGAGGAAGCCTGAACCTGAGAAATGTTTTTGTACTACCACCGTATTTGGTAAACTATAGAACAGTGTATTTATCGGAGTTTGAAATCGCCAATACGTCGTGGGCTGGCGTGGTAATTATGTGCATCATATACCTTCATTTGTGAAGAGGTGTATGACCCTGCATTGGGTCTCCTACGGGATGAAAATGATGATGATACATGCTTTAATATAAATACAAATGCACACCTGTATTGGTAGATATTTATTTCGAATTTCAGAATCAAAACATTTACTAACTATTCTGTATAATAAATTAGTAATTAGATTAAAGCAACGTTATATAAATATATTGTATCAATAATTTGTAATAAAATTAAATTTAGTATTCATAAATGTTTTCGATGTAAATTGTGTTTGACGCGACATCAATCGATTTCTTACTTAAAATAATCAATTCTTAAGATTGCTATTATATTCAATAGTCTAAAATATGGGCATGAAATTGTATGTACATTTATATGATGGGAAATATTTCCATATGAATTCTTATTATTTTAAACAATTATTAACATTATTCGTACATCTAAATTACTTTTTCTGAATTGTAATGAAATCTATATTTAAATGGGGGTAAATAAAACCGTTCAGTACCTTTTTCTCTGTTGTTTATTAACCGTTTTTTTACTTGGGAGACTTTGGCAAGCTCTAGTATTACCAATAAAATTTCGGAAATCGTTAATTTTTTGTCTTTGCCATGGAAGAATGGGTGTATTTATTTATAAGTCACTATTCGTCATACTTTCCTACACATTTGTGCAATATTCAGTATTTATGATTGAATTTCGACCACTGATCGATTACTAGTTTATATAAATACTCGATGGAATAATAAAAGGTTTCCAGAAGAATTATACAGTATATAATAACCTTAGTAGAATCCACTACGATCTTTCGTGAATTTATAGAGAACGTGACTTGAAAAGAAAAACAAAAACGATCTGTTACGCGATAAATAAGCTAACGGTTGCTTATTTTACTGAGGTTTTTCACTGAAGGTAAAAGTTATATTGTAAACTTCAGAAGGCTGGTTAAAAGTGAAAGTAGAGTAATATGTAGGGACAACGCTGAAATTTGTTTCCATAGTTTATTAATTTTACGATCCTTTGCAAAATAACATAATATGAGAAAATATATCGTCCATCGTTTGCAACTTATTTAATTTCTTAAAGGGACAATGATTTCGAATAAATTATTATGCTCGCAAGTTAATAAAATGCCATTTGCGTCAGAACAAATTTACTTTATACTCATAGAGATAAAATCAAATAAACTCAATGACACACTATTACGCTACAGTCACATTTACACCTTATAATTTTGCGGTTGCAGTTCTCTTGATGATTTCCTCGTTTTACTTATCCACTTTGCACTCCAGTGCACAGAACGGAACTCAGCTCGGACGCATCGTGGCACCCTTATATACCTTTCAATAAAGGAAGGTGGAAAACTCTAGAAGGCTGACGTTATTATATGAAGAATGTTGAAGACGGGTTATTATTGGAATCTTATTGATATTCGCTCCCACGATCGATGATTCTATCGTTGTTTATTTATAACGAGTTCTATACGATACAGGTGTAACGTTATAATGACCTGTATGTGTGTATTTAGGGGATGGTAGACACGAAAATCATATCCGACTGGATTGTGATTATTATAAATTGTGTCAATTTAAGCATGTTGGGAGATCAATGGGTGTGTATTCGAAAATCGATGTAGGTGGTAGAGCTACGCTGAAACTATTACTGGTTTCAGAATGAATGGGTCGGCTCGCCCGGGGTAGTACCATTTTCTCATAGAAAGCCGACGTGAAGTAATAGTGCTTGCACTGTTGCGTTTCGTTCGGTCAGTGAGAGCGCCGGAGGCCCACATATATTAAATGGCCGGCAACGCACTTGCGACTCCCCTGGTGTTGCTAGTGTCTATGGACGGCGGTGATCACTTACCATCAGGTGACCCACTTGTTCGTTTGCCCCCTTAATATAAAAAAAAACGAGTACGGTAGTTAGGGTATTTGTATTCGACTGCATCACTATCACCATGTATGAGGCGGTAAACATAGTGATTGTCTTATGATTTGTTTATATTTTGTTAAGTATATTTTAAAGATAACATACAATTGTAATTTAAGTTTGTGCAAGGAATTAAATCACTACAAACATTCACATAAAATCTACTAAATTTATAAAGTAGGTTAAGATATGCTCCATATCTATTATTTAGTTTATAAATTATTTGCAAACGATGTATGTACCTAAACTGTGAATCAGAACATGTTTAAGCACTTAGACATAAACTGGGTTAAACTCATTTTCATCTAACATACTCATAAATATATCGTTGTGTTTAGAGCGTCTAAAGTACGTGACAAACAAGACTATATACTTGTTAACATAAATTAGAGATTTGTATAATTTTACATATACGTAGTACGTACGTAGTTATGAATTCAGGTTCATGCATTAATAACTCTGCAGTCCATTTTTTCTTTAAGCTACTCCAAAAGAGGAGAAGGCTGTTGTCTGTCTATATGTTTTTATGTATGTTTATCGATATTTTTACCGATTATCGATTTTAATTATATTTTTTTTATTGAATCTGTTATAATCAGGGGTACTTCTATAAAAAAATTAAGAAAATATTTGAACCCAAGGAGGGTGACAAATAGCCTTTTTTTAATTTCATACACTTATTGTCTACGTATTTTAACCGATTTCAATCGATTTCAATAATTTCTATTTTATTTGTTAATAGATGAATGTTGTTATCATATATTCTCAATACACATATATCGTTGTTGAACCATAGTGGTCAAACAGACATCTCAATAACACTGTATAATAAATATCACCATCATATTGTATTTAATGGATTGTTAATATTTAATTTAATGAGCACAGGTTAAGATATTCGTGAAAGTATAATATCCAAGTCCAAGTCATGGTAGTCTAGCGGTTTGACCAGTGAAATATCGATCCGATGTCTGTAGGTTCGAACCCCGCTATGTGCCAACGAATAATTCGGAATTCGCGTACGTTCTTGTAGTATTGTAGTAAGCATTTCTCAGAGCTTGAAATCTCCAATGCGTCCTAGATTGGCGTGGTGATTATGCTCATTCCTGCCGTCGGGAAGAGGCCTTATGACCTTACAGTGGGTCTCTTACGGGCTGATGATGATGATGACAATATCCAATGTGTTAGTGGCTAAGGTTGCTTTATAATTAACTAGCTTTTGTCATTGGCTTCACTCCCGCTAATGTAAAGGTAACCTATACCTCGGGAACGGTATTTTTGGCTCTATAAAAGGTATCCTGTCTCCTTTTCTGTACTCCTAACAACGTGCAAGCAAAACTTCATGATGATTAGTTGAGTAAGTAAGACGTGAAAGTGTAACAAACAAACTGACATTCGTAATTATAATATTAGTAAGGATTATAATAAAAATATGTCGACCACCAATATGAATTTTCTTTTGTGTGAAAAAAAAATCAATGTGACACGTCAACTCAAAGCAAATACCCGTTATTAATGCAATTATTTAGCAATTAAGTTGTAGAAGTACGTTCACTATTCAGTGACACATTTGGAAAACCTTTAATTACAAAAAATTCAATCAACCGATAAGTATAAATTAACAATAACTAAGTGGAAAAATTCATGCTCCTATAGTATGATATATTTGATTTGGATATCAATTTCGACAGAAATGAGACGTATTTAAAATTGTCATAACCTTTAAAAGTATGTAAATGAAAATTGTTTTAAAATGTATTATCAGTTTTAAATATTTTGGTTAAATTATAACAGAGATATATGAAAATTTTCTTTAAAATAAGTCTAAAATATCACACCCAATAGAGAGTAATCGGAGAAGAAAACAAATTATAAAAACGTGTTAAGTAATAACATATATTAAAATAAGTGAGTGAAAAACAACAATTTCTCTTTTCCATAACGAAAAATAAATAAAAGAACATATTTAGTTTCCCTCTCGTGTATTCATACCTATAAATAAATATGTGAATATATATATGAATAGAATACAGTACATTAAAGTGTAGTACAGTATTGTAAGGAAGTATGGCTAAGTACTAGCAAGTAGTAGTTTTTTATGCATTCATTATTTTGAAATCGTTATTTTATTTATTACAATTAATGTACTTTAGGACTTGCTAAAAATATTACCGCTATTCTTTATAAAGAATATAGGCTTATAGCCTATAACTTTAGAATGATATATATATTGCCTGTGTATACAATTTTATAAAGTTGTGTTCAGAATAATTAGAAATTTAGTTTTTGACTTATTTTTTTACATATTTATGTAAGTATTTCTGATAATTCTAGTTCAACCCCTATCAATTGAGAAATTATACAATCATTCTGTGTACAAATTATAATAAAAAATAAGTCCTGCTGTTTTTAAGTTAAATCCGGACAAGTAAACAGATAGCTAAAAAAATACAATATCGTAAGTATACTACTGGCCTTTATAATAGTTACCTATCTGAAAAAATAAAATATGTACAGACAGAACTACAGACTTATTAATATAATTTGTCAGTATTCTATGAATTTACAATTATTGCATAACCATTTCATACATTGTTAATATTTATGTGACCGTTATTCCCTGTTGCGTTTTTGTATTAGAAGATAATTAGAACGATCTTATATTATTACTTTATATATAATCCAAGCGAATATTCATAACATAAATTATATAAAATAGATCATGGATAGAAAATATATTGCAGGGAATAAAATTTAATGGATATTAGGTAAATCCGGTCGTCCAATTTTAGCCATTAAGTCAGATTTTGAATCGAAATAATTCAAATAAGCTTACTAAGGTGGTGCAATTTTTATGAAAACGGGTTACGAATTATTCATATGTATAATTTATTCAACTGTTCTAACAATGCCCATATAAAAGAGTACACAATATCAATACTTTTATAACCTCGTACATATGGAGTGTATTTGCAGTACATAGTTGAAAAATTATTTATAAGAAACCGTCTCAAGATTGATACCCATTATAGAAAACATTTTTTTTTTCATTTATTTTTATTTGATTCCTTTCTATTTTTTATTATTAATTTCTAACATATAGTGTACATATAGATGTTTACGTTTTTTCCTTATTTTACATCTTTTTTCTGCTCTCAGATTTTATAAAATATTATATTGCTTTTCTAGAACACAGTGAACATCGTTGATAACGTATTTCAGTAGAAAATATTATATATTTCGTTTTATAATATACATATAACTTTCAACAATAGAATTCGATAATATAAACTAAATGAGATTATAACAATAACATTAAATGTTTTGTGGCAAATAAAAATCAAAGCTTCGAGTTTTTTTTTACTTGAAATAATAATGACCGGTCATTATTTTCCTAAAAAGTTTTCTTATTCATTGCTATAATTTGTATACCGTTTGGGAATCTTTTTTGCTTTGACGAATGAATAATTGATAAAGTAATGTTATGTAAATGCTGATGTATTGTATAAATCATAAGAATGTATAGTTGTCTAGGTTAGTGTTGGTTTAGGGTTAAGCACGACATGTGTAAGGACAAGAAAATTATTCAAAAAAATTAATATTCACTCTCTTTACAGCTACTTACAACAGAAATGTCGGGTAATGACAAATCAGTCGCACGAAAAGAAATATTTGAAACGCTAAAACTGTGCAATTTCTGCATCCGCAGAATAGGGCTCTCTTTTATCGATAATGTCCCAAAGATTATGATGGATAAGTTGAAGACTTATTTATCCTTTGTCTCCTCATCTTCCCTGCTAATATTAATGCTAGCAGGAGAAATAACATGCGTTGCTGGTCAGATGATCAATTCTTCAAGTATTGAAGATTTTGTGGGTAGCTATTTACATATAGCAGGATATGATACTATGAGTAAGTATAAGGCTTCAAGCAAATTCTTTTAACCAAAAGAAAGTGGATATACCTTTTTAATATATTCAAATACTCCATTACTAGAAATTATTCATACAATCAAATAAAAACTTTATGATTAATAAATTGTCGAGGTATTTTTTAATTGTGTTCCTTCCAAATGGTGTCGTTCCTATTTCAGGTTTTGGTAAACTAGTTACAATATGGTATAAGCGAGATACATTCAGACACCTCGTGAGTGAACTGGCAGAAATTTGGCCCATTTATATTCAGGATAAAGAAGGCGCTCAGATCAAACGCGACAGCCTTTCAGCATTGAAGCAACGGCAGATTCGTAAGTATTGCGAGAAACAAGGAAATAAAACTAAAATGATATGTCATATGTGTACAGTACAATGAAAATACATTACTTAATATTCTAATTTCAAATTAAAATTAACGCTTCTATTTTATTATTTAGTGTATGCTTTCTGGAATGTATTAGGAGTGTGGTTATACAATCTTACGCCGATTGCAATTCTATTGTACCGTAAACTTCGAGGTGTACCAGCAGAGCTTGGTTTCGTGTGGCAACTATCGTATCCATTCGACAAAACAACACCCGTATACCATGAGTTGGTTTATATATTTGAGACTTGCTCCGGTGAGTATGTCTTGTTTGTTTTAGCTACTTTAGTGTATTTTTTTTTCGTAAACCTCTTCATCGAAATATTCCCCTTCACTATAGATACATTGATTATTTAGAGCTTTGTTACTTTGTTGCTTGTTATATTTGTCTTGAATGATAAAAATCATGTTGCAAATGGCCTTCATAAATAATAATAAAAAACTGTTTTAATTAAATTTGTATATAACTTTCAGGTATAATATCGGTATGTTGCATGCTCGGTTCTGATTTATTGTTCATGACAATGTCCAGCCACATTAGTATGCTGTTACGATTGTTGCAAGTACAAATACGGAGTCTGGGCGTTACAGAAACAAGCGGATCCGATACAATCGATTGTTACAATGAAATTATTGCAGTTGTTAAAATCCATCAACGGCTCATTAAGTAAGTATAATATTTATAAAAAAAATATCATTTATATACCTAAAGATTAAAACTCTGAAGAAATTTGATCATCTGACTATACAAATGTTTTTTTTTTCGATCTGACATTCCCTGTTGGCTCTTATGGCCTCTAAAGATTCACTGGACTATTAGACTATGCAGATTTTGTGCGCATGCTTCATATATTAGTAGAAAGCTCACTAAAAGCAAGGTTAATTTGTTTGGTTAAAAATAAAAGGAGTGAGAAAAGAAGAAAATAGAAAGAAAGAGAAGGTGATGATTGCTCAGTGTTTAGCGTATTCTGACACCGCGACGTAGATTCGCATCCTTATGAATGAGGCCGACCTTTCAGTGAAGGGAAATATCATAATGAATCTAAATAGAAATGTAATCTAAATTAAATGTCTGCGTTTGTTTGCAGATATATAAATGATCTGGAGGATGCATTTTCTGTAGTAAATTTAATAAACGTTCTTTTAAGCTCCGTCAATATTTGTTGTGTTATGTTCACGATTGTGGTAAGTTAACGCTTGCAGTATAGTGTTTTATTCACCTAATAATTACCAAGGGGATTGTCATTATAATGCTATTTCATATTGATTTTCTTCATTTGAACGTTTATAATGTGACCTAATAGTGAGATATATTAGAACCTCTGTAAGCCTCTGCGACTCGAAACGAATCTTTGTTACACCTTCCTTCAAGTCCCAATACCGTCTTTGCTCGAAAGCTGGGCCCACGGCTGGTTGAAATAATGAATGAATCTGGTTAACAAGTAGAAATTCTTGTAAGATAACGATACAGTTTCTAAATATATGAACGATAAAAAAAAGAAGAAAGTTAAGTTCGGAAGTCGGGACGTTTTTTATTGGAAATTTCCTCCTCTTTAAGAATGCTTTTTTTTGTACAATTTCTTAGTTATTAATAGTTTTTCAGTTATTAGCGAAAAACTAAATGCCTTTTTTCATTCTAATTTCTTAGTGACAATGGCAATTGTTTTATATACTATAAAATCATTGAAACACATTTTTCTGCTCGTCATTCTGAAATTAATAAGGTATTGCTCATATTTTTTAAAGGTTTATCACAATCGTACATGAATTTCAACTTGTTGACCAAACTAAATATTTTTCTATAAGTTATTACAGTACATGTTAATTTCCATCTATAACTTGAGAAAAATATATCTGAGCTCTGTCTTTGGAATACTAACTTCAACATGGCGACAATTTTAAATTAATAACCTCTTTTATATTTGTAAGAAAACATAAGTATTACCGCCAATACGTACAATTTTCGTATAAATATTTTTTGCTTTTAACAATTTCTGTAACCAAAATATATATTTAGATGACCCCTATAAAATACCTCCTTACCTCTGTATGTCGAACATTTACCTACAAAACATTTTCAAAGTCAAAATCCTATATGAGTTGACACTGTATAACTTGTGTTTAGAGCGTCTCCCTTGCGGATCGACTTACTGAAGAACTACTATATTTTGTTAATGATATATATCCTTTATAATCTTAACAGAGACTGTAAAAATATTGAGCCAGTCACATTTAATGCATCTGATATAAGTTTCTCTAAATAAGAAACTTTTTTATTATGAATAAAATGAACCACTTCCTCATCTAAGTTACACAATGACTGTAGTAAACTCGCAATAAAACTTGAAGTTGCAACTTTATTTAGTTCCTTGAGCCGTGGATGGAGATGAGCAATAAGTTTTTTCTCGGCGCCGCTCTCACTCAGATGGGAATTGTATGCTGGTACGCCGACGATATTTACAGAGCGGTATGTGAATTACTTCATACTTGCTTTCTATCTGAAAAACAAATTTGCACTATACGCTGCTGGGGTTTTTCATGTTATCGCATTCTTATGCTAAGTACCTACTGTTAATTTTCTACTTTAAAAGTGTATGGGGTATAATTTGCTAATACAAGACAATACAATACAAGTAAATATTTGTTTGTAAATAGTTGTTAGTAGAATTAAACATCTATAAGTAATAAAAAAAAATATCTTTAAGAGTGTCGGCGTATCTGACGCAGTATATCAGAGTGGATGGTACAAAACCAATTTACGGTGTCGTACGTGCTCTCCTGGTGGTGCTGCAAAGGTATTATTTCATTGACACTTCAACAGTGATCCTGTAGAATTAGCGTATAATTTGAACGGTGCCATACAAATTTGAAATTATTTTTATAATACATTAATGAAATCAATTTAGTATTAGAGGCATTTTAAGAGAAGAATAGCGAAGAACATGTAAGAATTGGAAATTCGTTTAAATCTGGCCTAATTGTTTTTTTAAGGTATGATTTCTTTTTTGTATTGGAGTTACACTTTTATTGGCAATTTATAGGTTTTCTAAAGATTTTTTTCGCTGTACGCCTCACTTGAATTGGGGCATTAACTGTATAAAGTCAGAGATATTTCAATTTAAAGCAAACATCTGCAATTTGTTAATTAAGTGTTCTTGAAGTCAAAGGTATTTCAACTTAAAACAATCATCGGTAAATTGTTAATTCTATCTTCTAGAAGTCAGAAATATTTCCACTTAAAGCAAACATCTGCAATTTATTAAATCATGCATTTATTAATGCAATGCAATGACAAGAGTTAATCTGTGCTTTTTTGCAAATTTTACTTTCAAAGTGGTTAAAATATTTAAAAATACAGATGGTTTCTGCTATCAGCTACATAAAAATAATCATAGGTTATGATATAAAATATAACTGTTTACATTTGCAAAAAATATAACTTTTTTACAAATTCGAATATTTGATTTAAAATATTTTTATAAACTTATTTTATAATTCTTAATAATACGATAATAATCTTAATTACAATTTTCTACAAATATATATAAACTTAAATAAATAATTAGAATTTCCAATACACATTAGGTTCGCAGTCGTAAGACTTTGCTTTGTTTTGTTTCACAGGTCACAGAAGCCATTGTATTTCACGGCTTTGAAATTCCGATCAATCACCATGATGACTTATAGCTCGGTACGTTTATTGAGCATTGTATTAGAATTACTTTGGTGAATAAATCTTCAAGAAAAATAATGAATGTTTCACTTTTTCAGATCCTGACAACAGCGTATTCTTATTTTACACTTTTATACACTTCGTATCGTCGAGATTGATAATATGATTCTAATCTATCACTATCTAAATATATTCACTGAATATGTATGTATAAGTACATATCTATAGTCAACAACTTTATATGTATTTAATTTATATCTGACTTGCTTTTACTTGCGGCGTTGTTCGCGTTAATGTGAATTTGACCTATAGCTCGGGAACAGTATATTAGTTCTCGATTAAGGGTATGTCTTCTGTTCCTCTGTTTTTTTATGTAGACCTGTCAATGTTTATTCAATATTCATGGTAATCAGTTGTCATTTAAGTTTGGATAGCGTAACCAACGCCGTAACTGCTCAACCGATTATCATAAAATTATACCATCTTGTCACGGGTACAGAAAAGGACATAGGGTATCAGAAATGAAGTACTGTTCTCAAAGGATAGGTCAAATTTACATTAACTTGAGTGAAGCTGTGGACACAGCTAGTTTATAATATTAATAAGGATAAGGAAATAATTGTAAGATTACAAATATTAATTTCGTTTATTGTTTTAAAGATTTTCATATAGGCTTACAGGTAAATTCTAGGGGAAACTGGCTCCCAGGTGCAGTTTCGGAGAATACTTACAGGTGCTTGGCGACAGGTTTTCAACTTAAGGGAAATAACTAATCCGGCGCGCATTAGAAAAGCATGCCATGTTATGATTTTGTTACGCAATTATTTTTCACAGACTATTGTAGGAATCGATCTTGGGTCAATCGATGCTGTATCCTAAACGCGTTAGTACAAATCACTGGAAAATAAAAAAATTTTGGGACATTTTTAAAAAGGATGATATAAAATATTCTGTGTATTTGAATATTTCCTAAAAGCTAAAATACTAAGTAGTATTTACTACATTATTTTAAATCTTGTTTTTTATATTTTGTACAACGTTTTATGTAATGAAATTGGGTTGGGTTGAAAACTTAAGTTGAATACAACATGTTTGGGTGGAACATGAATTACGAATTCATGGAAGATTTCAATTATAATGATGATAAATTATGGAATGTACAGTGACGTCAAGAGTTACAGGTCTTTGCTTTCGCTAACTACTTCGTTTTATATAATATCCATTATGTTAATTTCTACAAGTTTATTTGAAGATTAAATTTTAATTATGCATATCTAGAGAAATGTACGGATCTCAACTAATATTTAGTGTATATATATAGCTAACGCTAATAAAGCTAATTCAAACTAGATAATTAAAGGATCGAAAATTCACTATACTGCTATAGAAACACATGAAAATGAGTAGTAGATTGATTAACTTTTATTTTTACCAACATAATATTGTTAACTAATTTATTAGTACTCACAAAGACGAAAATAAAACACAACTCACTAATACACATTGACACTAGGATCGCAACTTACAATGCTGTAGTTGTAGACTGTTTCCTTTCGTTTCTCTCCTTATTTGCTTTGGTGTCTAGAATAGAATTACTTGAGATTCTTTTTTTTTTAACTGACTAACAGCTGTTGGTCTGACTGACCTTCATAGCTTCATCGGGCTTTTAGGATGAGCGTTTAGAGCACTCAGCCGAATGGCAATAAGATCAAGAGTGCCAAAGTGGCCGAACTTCGGATTGGGCTGTTGCCTTGGATACAATGCGAGTCGATCTAAACTAACCGTGTATTATCATTAGACGCCTCGTAGCGTGCTTATTTACATCATAAGGCCATGGGTGGAAATCTCTGGAAGGTATATAATTAAGCTGTATAATTCAAATTGTCGAGTTAAGAGAAAAAAATTGCAGAGTAATTTTGTATTAATAAAATTTATGTTATTATGTTTCTGATTTAAGGTTTTTGATTTAGATACTAAAATTAGATTTTATTTAATTATTATTTTACTTACATAATTACCTTGGAAATAAAAAAAAATCTTAAATTAAAATTAATAAATTGATGTAAATTACTTTTGCCTGTGCACTAGTCTTTTTATTATGTAGTGCGTATTTATCGTTATCTTTGTGTAATTGTCTATTCAAATATAATGTTAGTATAAAGTGAAGTTACTTAATTTAATTGACCTTTTTAATTTCATTTGACATTCTAGAATCTCCTTGAATTTATATTCATCTCACTAAATCAATCGTCTCGCCTATCAAACGTCAGCCAAACAAGGATTGTCAGTAAATCGTTTGCCAGCTTTGCCTTCAGCTACGAACGTCGATTCAATGATAGTCTTTGTTTTGTAACCTGTAAGAGAATATTTTATTTCACTAAATAGCGGTCGTAGATGGCTTACAAAATTATCTACAAATTCTTTACTATTTAACAGATTTATTAAAATATTAACATCATTTGGAAATCTGAATCTTGTGACAATCTATACATTCTTTATTACAGAAAAATATATTTAAATAAATATAAAGAGTATTTATAGGAATACTAGTTGCCCGCCTTGGCTTCATACGGGTGTACTAACGACAACAAATGAGACCAAATCTTATCTACTATTTTAGAAGATCGCCCTGTTGTCTTTTGTTACTCACTTTTTTTATACGGAGGTTTTTTAAACAAAATTTGTCACTTTACCATTATTCAAATATTTTCTTTTATACAGACCTTGTCCTGATAATTACAAACACAACAAAAAAAGAAATATCTAAATGGATGCAGCCGTTTTGAACTGATGCGTTTACATAGGTTCGGCAGTTGATGGGGAAAAAAATGTTGTAAACACCTATTTTAATTCAAGAGAAGAAAATAAAATTTCAATACTTATAGTTACGAGTATGACACTAATTTTAACTGAATCAGTTGAGTAAGTAAAACAAAATAATTATTTTAAAGCAGTGATTTCCAAAGTGGTCCAGGTGGTTCCCAGGTCACGAGTCCCCCAGAGTCCACGAGAGACTCGATGGGGGTGTACGTTGGCGTGACGAAGAAACAATGACTAAGCGGGGGTCTATGAAAATTGGTCTATTTTCGATATTGTGAAAAACTAACAATGTTGGCTTGACTTCATATGGTAGTATTGAACCTGCAGGGGGTCCACCAGAACCAGTAAAATTTTGAAAGGGAAAAGAAGTTTGGGAACCTCTGCTCTAAAGTATGTTTTGTGAAAACAGCCATAATAATAATGAAATTGTTTTTTTTTATAGTTCGTTGTAACATTTTTCGTTTCAAATAAATGTATTGAAATAATGCATAATCACACATCATTGTTGTTTTAAGGTTCTGATCGATCCACTTTGAATATAGGGAAGACGGCGGGCAAAGTGCGCTCGTTTATGCTTGTCGTATTTTACTGAAAGTGATAATTTATCTCTTAACTTCGTTTCCCATTAGGGTAATTGTTTATAGATTTGTCGAGTAAATGTGTGACATCATGTAATGGGGTTCTAAGAGATAAGTAGGGCGAATTTATTGTGTATAATTTACACGCTCGAGGTCATTTCAGACCAATTTAGAACAAATGACAACCGCCATTGTTTCAAAACGTGTTCGCCCTTACAATTTATAGAAACAGCTTGTTAAATTTATTGTTTTTCTATGAGTTCACCAGAAAATCGATAAATTCCTGAGATCATTATTACCACCTGGCAGTATAGTTGCTTGTTATTGTTAAAGTAAATATTATATTTAGTGAAAGTCACGAAGGACATCTATTTTTCCATTATTAAATATATATTACTATATTATTACCAGTATATTATTATATAATTATCATCACACTGGAAATTTTAACATATAAGCAATAAACATCTTTTTATTTATTTATTTGATTATTTATTGCCCATAAGATTTTTGTCTGAACATGTAACTTATTAATGCCATTGATAACATATATCCATTTCTATAAGCTTGGAAGCAATAAATACGTATATATCTGCGCAAAGGCCCTGATTACTGTCGAAAAGTATTTATACTAACATAAATATTACACTTTACCTTCTAATACGAAGCAAGCCTATAAAAGGTGTAGCGAAAAAGGAGCTGGGATATAGTCCAGTGAAGCAGTAAAGCGTTGTCAGGCCTATAGCGTAGTCGGTTTGAAAAAATGGAGCGGGGATCATTTTCACGCGGAGCGTCGGACCGATCACATTTCTAAAGATTGTACGTAACTATTTTCAGCAGTGTATCACTGTATCTGCAGTTTATGTTAAACGCTTTCATTATTGAAACTCGATTGGTCTCGAATCACTGATTGTTTAAATAACAAGGAGAACGTCAACTGAAAGGTTAGCCCCGACATATAAAGTAAAAGAAACGTGAGCTATTTATTTAATTTTAAAGCATGCGGTGTTATAAATATATTTCGCAGTAACACTGCTACAATTTGCTTGGGTACTGAGCGTAATCTTCGTGAAGTGTCTTGTTATTCGGTTTGACTGAATAAACTATTAGCAATGTAAATCCAGTTTTTATTAAACTTGTGGTAGTAATGTTTCTGTCAGCGAGAATTTAATAATTGTATATTTTGAAAGTGTGTTTTCTATGCAAAGGTTTACTATTATTTCAGTTGTGAATGACTGTGAGGAGTATTATTTGGGCTCCGATTATTTGCTTAACTTTTGTAGTTAGCATTATACTCTATAGTATCTTCGTGTACATTGTCACTTAATATAATGTGTGATTGTCGTCAAACCCTAAAACTATATTTATTTATTTCCGTACATTTACTCCACTGTTTCTCAACCGATTTTTTTTTTGTTTAGCGGCTACTGATGAGCTTTATTGTTATCAATAAAAATAGTTTGGATATCGTTTTTATTCATATCAATGACGAGTCAAAGCCTTTATTTTTGTCTCTATGCGTTACACTCCATACTCCCTACGTTTACAATATTTGTACAATACTCAATATAGATAATTATACTTAACTAATATATCAACTAATAATACGCGAAGAAAAAAGTTTGTACACCTCTTTTTATGGGCGTATTTCGACCACTGGACCACCACTAGTTGTATAAATAGTATAGTATTAAATAGGTACAAATGTTCTCAAAGTTACCTAATGTTAACAAAGAATATAAATAAGTCTATATATCTAAATTCATCTTATGAGAAAGATTAATGGTTTCAGATTTTTATAAGGCGCAAATTTTAATAAAAAGAAGTCTTAAATAACGTCTAAAAAGCGTACTGTCTTAAAATCTTAGTACCTACTGTTAAGAAAACTTTAAGCACATTTGAGTGCTGTTTTCAAGGGTTGCTTTCCACAGCGTCTAACGACCGTGCACTTAGCGAAGCGGGGTCAGTGTTTCTCAAGATTACATAGCGTATCTGCAAATTGACCGCTCAGTTCGTGCTCTGTATTCATTAAGGTATCTTTACCGAAGAAAATTTCGCAACATCTTTCTTTAATAAATTTACATTTTAACGACCAATTAGCCTGCAGCGAAAGGAAGTGCGCGCGGTTACTAAGTTTTAGTACCTGATATGCATTTACTTAATCAACGGCTCTTTGAACATTTAAAATTTGTATCATACTTAATTCAAACAGTCAATTTTTTATTGATGAAGGCGTTACTTTGCGGATTAAAAATTATATTATAGTGGACATTACTGACATCACGACACTAAAATCAAGACGTGACAGCGGCCAATCAATTCCAGGCGGAAGTGCAAAATAACTTAACTCGACTATAATATTCGTACGGTATAATTAAAAAAAAAAGAAGCAACAGATCCATTGAAACCATAACTTACAATTAATTGAATAGACGCTATTATGTTTCTTATATATAATAATATATCTTTTCATATATATGATAATCTATATAATATGCAAATTTTCGTTCTTAAGACCATTTCGTTCCGTAGTGATTGACTTATATTTAAAACTCCTGCACTCTATCGAACTACTCCTTGTAAAATCTTAAGAAGCTGTTTTTAAAAAAATTAAAGAAAGAGATTGATCTTTATTGATGAGATGAGATGAGATGAGAGAGATGAGAGGATTTTGGTGTTTGTCTGGATTGTCCATATGTACCGATTCATGAAGGAAGATATTTTTATGACTTATTACTAAATAGGTGCTTGCTGACAGATTTTCAACTTGATAGCTAGAATAGCTTGGAATAACCCGTTCATTCTGATGATTTCCTTCACCGAAAGCTCCGGGTCATTGGCGAAAATTCGAAATTACATCATTTGATGCAGTATACAAACACGCAAAGATCTAAACCATCACAACTATAACTCTCTTATTCCCCGGCTCTTATGAACTGGAGCTTTATCTTACTGAAGTTTTTGTTAGCTAAAATTTCCTATATATGATATGTAATGTACTATGGAAAAAATATAGTAATAACACGGCATCACATTTCAGAACAACTATTCTACAAACATTATACTACATGCTTCTCAAATGTTATTAAGAGAAACCGATGATTTTGGGTGTGTTAAGTTTTATGTTCACCAGTCGTACTAAGTAACGATGAGGGGAATTGTAATAATCAGAGTGATATCCCATATCGTTTATATACTTTATGGGTTTAGCATTTGGCAATAATCTCTTCTGATGTTAAGTGATGACGTAACCTAAGATTTAGAAAGTCCTCTACCACCATACGATATTTTTATCACGATGTTTCTCTTGTCCGAAATCTCAGGCACATCGTTGAATTCGGCATAATTACTTCCATTAACTTTGTATCGAATCTGTTCCACATAGTTCCATAACGAATATACCGTTATAGATGAGTTAATGCGATTCCCTTAGGACTAGTGGACTTGCTAGCGTGTGCAGTGCAAATTCGGACCGTCTGTGCCCATTTTCTATCCAACTTATAAAAAATATACTGCGCAGGGTTTGAGATTAATAACCGCAGCTCGTGTATAACAAGTGCCCTATTTTGTAACTGATAATGCTGTACAGACAATATTCAAATGTAGATTTTATTATAATCATAGGGAAAACAACAGTTGTGAAACATTTTCTTTTCTGTTTCTCGAACGATATTTATTTTTTGTTTGTTTAGTAGGCACTGACGAGCTTTAGTGTTATTAGTAAAAATAATGGAAAAAGTCATTTTTTCCCTATCTTCAACTGATTGAAGTCTTTGTAAGTTCGCTATACTTCACGCTCCTTACGTCAAAAATCTGCGATATTTATACAATCCTGAATACAGTTTTTAACATTAAGGAAAAAAAAATACAATGGTCAGAAAAATTTATAATATAACCATAAAATTTAATAGCATAATACTAGAGGTACTAATGACATACGATAGATTTATGGATAAGAAATTAATTTTTTAATACCAGCATCTGAAATTGGCCATGTCATCGTATTTAAGCTTCGTGGCCAAACATTAATCATTCGGTTCACCCGAAATTCGTGAACGGTAAATAATTTACTGTCGATACTATAAATCCTCGTTCCGAGATGGTAGCCGAATTGACAGTCATTCGATTATAATCAACGATAGAACGATATATCCGATGTTCTAAGTAAATATATTAATCGCAGCCAGCCGCCACTCAAATAAATCAAACGGTATCTTAAAAGCGTTTTTGGGTAACCCTTTACCGGGTTCTTAGATATTGTTTTCATACAAATGACTTTATCATTCAGAGTATCATGTACTAGGTTTTTTTTTGCGGTTTCGCTTGCTTTAATATAGATTTAATGTGTCCGTTGGGAACAATACATTTTTTTTGGATGATAAGTTATCTTATTTTCTTCTCTGTACTTCTGATAACGTGTCTGCAAAATTTCTTGATGATTAGTATTGTATGTAGTATAGATTGATTGTTTAGTAGTTAAGGCGTGAAAGCGTAACAAACAAACAAACTCACATTCGCATTTATAATATTATATAAGGATACCAGCAAGCCCGATGGATGTTGTCCTTCCCTGATAATAAAAAATATATACTCATGTGCATGAAATGCTTAAGGTAACTAATGTATTTAGTTTGTTGATAAGGATTTATAATGTATCCGTCTAATGTGACAATTTTTTAGTAGATAGATGGGTATAATAAGCTATCCTTAATATATAGCTATATGCCATGCCAGACATTTGTAAATATATAAAAAGGAATATCTTGTTATATCTTAAAATAATTAGGCAGCGTTATCGACGAAATTTCCCTAGAACACTTCCAACAATTACCGTTATATTTTAACCAATTTACACAAAACCGTGACACATTATACATCGTTTATAAACTTACGTATAGTCGTGCATTGGTGTTTGTGATACAGTTTCACGAATAGTACATAAACCAAAATGAGCTTAAATTGGCGCCATCAGTGATATTTATTTTTTACAATGAAGTCTTTAATTTGTGAAAATATATTGTTATTAAAATGTAATTAAAATAATGGAGCATTAGCGTTAATATTAGGGTGTTGACATTTGCGCGATTCATAGCGTTTGTCCAGGCTGACAATTACTCGCATTCAAAAGAGCGTAGTCATCGTTTTCTTTCGACCTCTCGATATGTCAAATAAACAGCGATGAAATAATGTCGATTAAATTAAAACTGTTAAGTTTTCATTAGTGATATCATTTATTGTAAATTAAAACTGTTAAGTTTTCATTAGTGATATCATTTATTGTACTCACAATTACAAACTGTCTAGATATAGCATCACTGTTAACAAGGAATGACAAGCGATAATTCCGAGTGACGTTTTACAAAATAGGCGCCAAATTCAAAATATTGAACACTGGTTTCAACAAAAACAATTGTTCATTCAAAACGAATTAAAAACTGCACGTTCATTTTAACTGAAAGAGCGACATAGCAGTCGGTAGTATGAAAAATGTACTTGGTTGTGATTTTTTCAGTTGAAAAACTCGTCCATAGTTAAAAATACAACCGTTCACAAATACGTCACGAAAAAAAGTTATGTTAAAAAGAATTTAAATATCTTAAATGTCATGTTAGATACAATTACGATTATTCGCAGTTTTGCTTCTATTATTGTATATTTGACAAATGCTTCGTTAGGAGTACTTTTCTAGATGAGAGATAATCTATGCCCTTTTTTGTTTTGCCTAACAACATTTCAGCAAAGTTTCAAGTACTTAAGACGTAAAAGTGTAACGAATAAACAAACAAATTCACGTTGCATCTCTAATATTAGTTAGAATACCAGTTTCGATATTTATGAATACGTTATATAGATTTTTCTATGACACAAAATATGACATAATACAAGTTTTATGTCCTGAATCAAGTTAGTGTAAGAAATAAGAAGATTTCCTCGAAGTTTTATATTTATGACAAAAAAGTAAAGGGATTTGTAATCATGTACCTTGATCATAACATTTCAGAAGATCTAAGAATTTACTATAGAACCGGTTAAGAGGTATAAAAATAAAGATAATAATGCTAAACTGAAATTCAAATGAACGACTACATAATTGATTACTTTATACATATCGTTAATAATCCGCATAAGTTTATAATACCATTATTCTGATAGATGTATAAATTATACACTTCACTTCAATTGGCTTAAATAAGTGGACATCATAAAAAAATAACATTTAATTAGATTTATTGAAATAAATTTTACTATATATTGACAAGTTCATGCATAATATACGAAATAAGTAAAAGAGTATAAAAATATTGTACATTTTGATAGATTATTATACAATTCATGATATACCATTATACTAACAAAGTAGGTTGGTCAACATTTATAGAGATATTCGATTCCTACTATGAGCGGTTATTCTTATTTTGTAACCCATAATATTATAATATCAAGAAATTGTTTGTTTTTTTTTTAACACGTAACTACTAGTCATATTTGAAAGTATATTTTTTATTCTAATAATCCATTTATTGCAAGCATCTAATATCACGTCACGTTCTTTAAGAATATTAGAAAATGTAGACCAGAATGTACGATAAGTGCGGCCGTAGTAACAGTGCAGAGAAGCGCGGAGTGTCGGGGGCCGAGGGCAGGTTGTCAACTATGATTGCTTATGACAGTGATGTATCACAACGCGCAGTTCAGGCGCATATTTGACTTCAATAATCGTGCTTTATATAGAATTTATTTAAACTTGCCTAAATGCGATAAAAGCAATTCAATATTAAATTAAACGAATGTTCACAACTAGTTTTATCATGCATATATTAAAGTAATTCTTTAAAAGACACTAAAGATTTTTAGAATTTTTTAATCCCGAATGTCTACAATCTTGACGATCAATATCTTTGTTACTTGTTATAAATATGAAATATAAGTAAAATGTAAATTAAATGTTTCAGTGTATTACCTGACTTTGTATCTTTTTCGTTTACGCTCGGGGCAAGCGGGAACCGGGTTCCGCTAGAGGTAGCATTTTACGCTCCCCTGGATACAATGAAAAGTGTATTGCAATCTGTAGCCACGCTTGAACACGTCGCTTTAGAATGCGCATCGACATTTAACTCTCTTTTTTATTCTAGTGTACAAAATATCTTTATGAAAATTTTGTTACATTTTCATTATTTTAAAATATTGCATAGAACATTGGTTGATAGTTACATGTCCTTTTAGCATACGACAATATATTTCAAATATGTTTAACATGCCAATGACGTCAAAACCGTATATCAATATTTGACGATCACATCGAATCTTCCGTGACACCATTGAGAGGTTTGGCAAAGCGAACAATAATACCCGGTTTCCACTTAATGCTCCGATGGATTGAGAAGCGTTCACAGATAAGAAATATAAGAGAAAAATATTCAATGGAAATTATTTTGGCTTGTGACAAAATGTTATAATATATCTAGAATAGAGTTCTTCTATTTTTACCTGTCTATTTTTATCGCTACATCATCAATTATCTGAATATTATTTTTTAGGAATTTGTAATAAAGAATATTGTTTGATATGAAAATAAACCTTAGAACTTAAACTGCACATCCTAGTATTTCATAACTTTGAATCATGTGGGTATTAATTAAATTAGAAGTTACAACCCCGCGACTTTGAAGCTTTGTCGTACGTTCGTACGTATTCGATGTGTTAAATATTGTATTAAATTTGTAATTAAACTAATTAAATTTCAAGTTGTTGTCCAAATATAATACTCCACAAAATATATGAAACAGAAAATAATTCGTAGTATCTAATTACTGTTGATCGGTAGTCATAATGAAAGTGAATCGATAATTAACGAGAATTTATATGCGGTGTTGTTTTATGTCTTAAATGTTTGAATTTGTATTATAAAAGAATTGTACGACGCAATTTTGTTTGCGGACGAAATGTCCCTGCTATTTTAAGTAAAAATAGAAGGTATTAAAACCAAATATATACCAATGTAATTTTAATAATAAACTTTAATAACAAATGCATAATGTTCTTTATTTTTGTCGTAATCATTGTCGTAAACAATCACAGTTGACAACCGGCCCCTGATCTCCGACACACACGGTCTGGCCGCATTATTACGAGTACTCCGTCCGCACTTAAGAGTTTTTAATATTCCTAGGGAAAGTAATGTGATATAAGGTAGGTATTTTCTATAAATTATCTATTAGAATCAAAAATACATTTTCAAATATGGCTGGTACTTACGTTTAAAACAAAAAAAGAAACCTATAGTGTAAATCGAATATCTCTATCAAGGATGGCCAAATAACTTTGTTAGTGTATATAATGTGGCTTTTTACAACAATTAGTATTTAAAATACATTAATTATGATATTGTCTAAACGCTAATGATATCTTGTATCTAGTATAGTGCAGAAGATATCATGGGTTTATTCGATGTGTGTAAAAATGATAGGTATAATATTAGCATTATTATTAGTAACAATTGAATTTTTGTTTATAATTAGACTATTTATTATATGTGAACAGACAGGTTATATAACACTAACAAGCTTATAAAAAAAAAGTCACTCATTTCTTTTTGCATTTCAAATCAATTTATTGAATTGTATATTATTATTTGAGCTCCTACTGATATCCTTGTCAGAATAATTGCCAAGATCCAATCGTAAACCTGAATAAATTTGCCGAAAATGTTTTTTACATTTGCTAAAATGGGAAACGTCAACTTTCAACTAACGTCTTCTGTATGTCACCATCCACTGAAGTCGACTTAACGTTAATCCTATAATACTTTTTAAAATTTCAGCAAAAAATTCCGAGGGCTTACGTTTTCATACGTTAATACCTACTTGTCTGTAAAGTTGAGTACAGGACTTAATGTAAAAGCAGTCCTTAAGAGCCGAGTTCGTCTTTGTATGTTAAACAAAGAAGATGGAGAGATAGTCGTGCAAAGTTAAGTGTTCCTTGTAATTAAATTTGAAGACACTTTTATCCAGTTTGATACGGAGTTTGAAGAAGTTTAAGTACCATTATTACATTGATGGTTTTATAACGTATTATAAAAATTACGTACTTATATACCACAATATGTATAAATTAATGTATGTATATATGAGATCAGTACATTCCAAAACAATTTGACTAATTACGATGAAAGTTAATACACCTTAGTGTTTATTTTCATAATTTGCCTCTAGATGGCCCTGTAACACATCAATTTCTGTAAAGAAAATTAGTATGCCTAAACGTTATACACTGAGATCAAAACAATTAATAACAATCGTGTAGGCTATATACTATACTAGCTTTTGCTCGCAGATTCACTCGCATTAATGTTGACTTGACCCATCCTTTGGGTATAATACTTTTGTAAGGGTGAAAAGTGTATGTTCTTTTTGTAGCTCATCGAGTGAGTATTTAAAGCATGAGCGCGTAACAAACAAACTTACTTTCGCATTTATAATAACGGTATGCTATAAGATTATATAAGTATATATATAAGAGTAGTTATAATCGAGTGCTGGGTTGCGAAAGAGACGGATGAGAAAAGATTACATGTGGCAGAGATGCGAACGTTAAGTTGGATGTATGTGTAACCAGAATGGTTAAGATTAAGAATGAGTGTATCAGACGAAGTTTGAAAATAGCACCAGTGACAGAGAAGTTTCTCAACCTATAGGATGTATGTAATAGGGTGTCATTATGAGAATAGATGAAAGTCAAATAACAAGAAAATTTTTGAGTTTTAAAGTGGACCGATATAGGATAGGGGTAGAGGAAGGCCGAAAAAGGTGTGGATGGATTGTGTATAAAAGGTGTGAATACTGAGATAACATCTGACAGGGGAGAGTGGAAAAGGAAAACATGTTGTGCCGACCCTACTTAGGTGGGATAAGGGTAAGATGATGATGATGATGATGAATAACGGTATGCTATATTGACCATATGTAAATGCACGGTTGTCTGAGTTCATGCAGTCGCTGTGCATACCCACAATAGTAAGCATCTCCTATCATGGAGATATATTTCTTCTTGTAATTAGTACTAAGGGATGAGAAGTCAATTTTTTTTGGAATATATAAAAAACAGTGAAAACCATTTTATGAATTTTAATATTTCTCAATAACAAATATTAATATTATTAATAGAAAACATCACATCGAAATTCTTTACATAACATATTGAGAACCCCTTTTACTCTTAAAGACTTCGCTTTTGTGAATCTTTGTCTTTTAGTAAGTACTTCACAATTTTCTGGAGCGAGCGTAAATATTTCAAGTTATTTTAACATTATTGCTGGGTCGTGTGTAGGTAACTGATATTTTCCACTGCTTTTATACTTTATCTCAGCTTTACGGCTATTCGCAGCAAATTATTTCTATTAAGGTTTTCTCCTTGCCTCGACGGAGCTTTATTTATTTCTGGTTTCTGGCGCATTGCCTTGAATGAATCGTGAAGAGAGAAACAGTTCCCAGAGATTTGGATAATCCTGTTCGTGTAAAGCAACACGCTCTCACTAACTGAGAGATTTAGGAAAATTGTTTTAGCTGCGAATACAATTTGTTTTTACAAATCTTTTAATTTTTGCAAACTTCTTTCGGCCACGTTGAATGTTTAAAAAAAAGAGATTTGGTAAGAGAAAGACTTATAGGTTCTCGTCACCGATGATCTCGACATGTTCGTGACGTATAACGCTTGTGCCATACATTGTATATACTCAACTATATCACAAGCGTGTTTGACTTTTTGAATGGGTAAAATCTTGTAATTTCACGTCATCGACCGTAACCGATGACGTCAATATGCTCGTAATATATTGCTTTTATTTTGTTGTTTGCGTAGTATAGCGGCCTGTGTATGTGTAATATTGATATTTTATATTGAGCTTATGAAGCCCATTATATGTTTGATTAATTAATAAACTGTATAATATATATATAATAATTGCTTAGAGTGCTAATAAATAAAAATAAAAACCAGATTAATATTAGTAATTTCAATTTACAAATAATGAATTTTAATTCAGACTATAATTGATTTCAAAATTTAAAAAACTTTAATATTTTGAGTTTTTATTCCATATCGGCCAACCTTATGAATGCTTCGACTTTTTTTTAGTGTAATGTTACAATTCTTCACATTTAAAGATACTTGATAAACAAAACGAAACAATTTGGACAAACAGGATTTAAATTTGGAATAAAAACTAATTGAAATCTGTACGAAAAGTTAATAAGATTTTATTCGCATATTTTTTTTTTCAATGGCAAAGTTGGTAGAAGCTTGTTACTGGAAGTGTTCTAATTATGACATTAAAGTACTTTGAGCGTGTTCCGTCGGTGCGAGAATATTTTACTCATAAAATTTATAATGAACTCTTAAAGTTTCCTACCGTATGTCTTACCGTCTGCTTTGAAGGAAATAATAAAAAAGTACAGTGTAGAAAACAGATATTGCATGTGTAAATGTGTAAAAGTAGCTATTTGCGTCGCCTTCGAACGAATGTACTGACAAAGAAAATGAGGCAGAATCTTTCCTTTACAGTACGACCATGTAATTAAATAAAATGAAATGAACAAGTCAACATCATTCTGTCAATTCTGTCAATATCTTTGAAGAACTCCCAACTGTCTTCTGTTTCACTCACTAATTCACTTTTTATATGGACATATTTTGACTAGAATTATTCACTTTTCCGTCTAATTTTAAAAACATATTATTCATAACAACTTTAACCTAACAATTACACACAAAATAAAAAAAAGAATTATCAAAATAGGTTTAACCGTTCTGAGTTGATGCGAACATACATTCGGAAATGTATTTTTATTTATATAAAAGACTAGCAGCTCTGACGGACCCTGTCCTGACTTGGTAATAAAAAATATATACTTATGAGCATAAAATGCTTAAGGTAACTAATGTATTCAATTTGATAAGGATTAATACTGTATACTTCTAAATAACCTTCCAATTAGTTCATTCTATGTGAACATGTTTTTAGAGGATAGATGGGTATAGTAAGCTATCTTTAAAAGACAGGTCATCGCAGACTTTTTTGTAGATCTATAAAAGAGGAATATCTCAATGTGCATTGTTTTGTAATATCTTAAAAGAATTACGCAGCGTTTTTGATGAAAGCTCCCAAGCGGCTTGACTCCCAATTTTCCAACAATTATCATTATATTTCAACCAATTTACACAAAACCTTGACAAATTATATACTTAAACCTTCCGCATTTATTACACTATATATTGGTGAAGACCGTATTACAACCCGTTCCCTAAGATTTTGAGTTTATCGCGGAGAGACAGAAAGACGGACGCGGCGAACGACTTTGTTTTATAATATGTAGTGAAAGTGATAGATTGGTATGTTTACAGAACTCGTCAGTAGCAGTAATCAGCATTACGTATAACGTCTGTAATAAAAACAATCAGCAAATTATTTCTACATTATTTAAATTATTAAATTACATATTGCACTTCGCTAAATCACAATCGGTTTGATACATTTTTAAACGTGAACTTTAGTAGCACTAAAACGTTAAAAGCTTGAAGTTCCTCCTCGGATATAGAGAATGGATGACGGTTGAAAGAGAAAATTTAATTTCACAAATACATAAATAATAAATTAAATCGTTTACCAAATAATGGTTGAATGGTATTGTGAATAGGGAAAAACAACTGTATTTAATTATATAGTAAGATTTTCTTGACATTGATTTAGAAATATTCAATATGGAACATATATTTTATTTTCATTTTTGAAGATAGATTTCTCTCAATCATGAATGATATATATTTTCAAAAATTATTTCACTGATAAAAATGAGCTATATTTAATATATAAAAATGAATGAATATATAAGAAATTAGTATGTATTGCTAAAATGCAAAGTATTAAATAACATTAAATATAATTTTAAGTTTTTACAGTTGCTCAATTAGAATATTAGTGTTATGTTACTCTCATACCTGCGTGTATCGCTAAGAAGCTTTGCCTATGTTCGCAATAAATTTAGGTGTGGGCAGACAATATTATATAACTATAATAAGAATTATATAACCGTATGACGATAGACTCAGCACGACAGCTGAACTTTTACACACATCAAAGGAACTTGGAAAACCCTAATTTTTAGTTATTCATTAATAACTTCAATAAGTGATAAAAGGATGTGAACATAAATAGTTTTTAGCGTGACAAGTAGCCGAAGCTTCGTCACGCTTGTTTGGGACTAGCATTATTCATATATATAATATTTATAGCTTTTAAATGATAGTAGTGTTATAAAAACAAAACCATATACTTTTAAAATTTGTGGATGTCGTTAAATACATTATCTTAATAGCTTTAAATATTCTACAGCAATAACATGATGAACATAGTTAACATTAACACTGAAAAGTACCAACTTATCTTTGTTTGTCATATTTATATGATTCTAAACTTTCACGGAGTTGGCCACGGAACTTTTTCTGTTAGTATTATAAAAGTAAATTATGGTAATAAGAGTATTTATTAAATTATGACGTATGTATCTGAAATATAAGGCAATAAGGTATAAAATTATTACGTCCAATAAACATGGCCATTTTCAATGGGTTCTCGATTTCTTCTTTAAATGAAACTTCAAGTACTACTTTTATTAGGTATTAACATTTCTGAACGTGCCCATAATCATTTTATTTTGTTATTCTTTCGACTGATTGTGTTGCGATCAAGTTTTACTGATAATTTTCACATTCGGACAGTATTTTTTGCTAATGTTTTATCGTAAATCTAATGATGCCTGTTCAAACAACATACCGACATTTCTATAAATGATTGATATCATTTTCATTATATTTCATCTATTACTTATTCCTTATTTTACAGTATTGTATAATAATTGTAACAAAATATCTGTATCTTAATCTGAATCGTAATCTGTATACAAATTTCATTACAGTCGGTTGTAAGAAAATGCCTTTTTTTATTTTAAAAGTGTTATAGTTTCATGGATAATCACTATTAGAATACATTATGCCTGCTGTATGCGAAAAATCATTAAAATCGGTTTTGTTATACTTTTTCTTACCGCTTTAACCAAAAATATGAATTCGAATGCGATTGATGCGCGGCTTGGTCAGATCAGGAAACTCGGCGACAGTTCAAGCCGAGGCGCACCGTGTGCCCTTGCGCTGATCGCCTAAACAAATCGGGTGAGTAGCATAAGCGCTCCCCTTAGTAGTTCGGTGAAACTGGGAAGGCCTTGCCATGCTAACGGTGTAGGTCAGTTCGAAAAAAAAAAAATAAACGCGTGCATAGCGACACGAAATTTACAGCTTAAAGTTAGTTCATAAATCTCCTTTAGTATAGTGTGAATTGATATTCAAAACATCTATTCCGGTATTTATATATAATATTTATTATTTAATTCATATTTTCATTCATTTTCATCAGCTAGTATATAGTAAATGTATATACTGTACGATTTTAATTAACGTTGGTCATAACGACGCGGTGGTACTATTACTAAGACATTATCAATTTTGAGGTGGTAAATATAAGAAAATGGTAGGTGTAGTAGGAATAGAGGAAAATAGAAATGTGGTTCTTCTAAGACTTTAAATTTGAATTTGCCCAGAAATAGGAGATTATTTGCAAATATTCATTTGTTTTTGACAGGTTCGCACCAAGTAATAATTAGTTGGGAACAAGAATTGCGCTCGGGGCGACCTCGTCCGATAAATTAACAAGTCGACCACATTGTAATATAAATACATTGTTAGTAGGTACTATTTATTACAGTAATACTGCTGCTTATTATATATATATATACAATTAACAGTTAATCTACAAAGAAAAATTGATTATGCAATATTTTGTGTTACGATACATAAAGTATTAGGTAGCATTGAGGGTCATGCTTATTCACAAAACAAAAAGTATAGTAATTGGCATGATGACTGATTTTCAATTATTGTCCTATAATACTCTAGAATATATACTATTTCCAAAAAACAATATTTTTGGAGAAAACAAAGATTTTTTACAAAATTAACGCAAATGTAATTTTAAATTTAAAATGCGTGCCAAAACGCTTGCCCGTGTCATGGCGCCTACTTATGACGTTATGATATTGACAATATAAACAGCGAGCACATAACGAGTGAACTACAGAGTACTTTATGTCATAGATTAGAAGTTAACGTGAAAAAATCAACATATTAGTTATTTTGCGTTATAAGTATTAATGATAAAGTGTATAAGTTGTGTGCTGTTCCTCAGCGCATTAATACTTCAATAAAAGATAATACTATAATATATATAATAAAAATATCAAGAGCCCCAGTACAAAGTGACGTTTGCAGAAGCGTGACGTAATTCACTCTGATTGGTGTTCAACATAAGATGGACGATTGCTGTATTTTATAGTTTTATTTTATTAAATAAATTATCAATCTCAACCTGAATATAAAAATAAATACATTTTTCCTAATCTATTCATAAGGTTCTATGGGATAAACAGATTATTTTTATAATTCGTGATTACTGTCATCATGCCAATTATGGTTGAAATCATAAGCATAACATAAACATGTAATATTAATAAAAAATATACGATGGTGATAACTCGTGCAATGTTATGAGATAATTTCACAATATGGACATAGCGGTTTTGTTAATGCTATCCGCCATTATCTAAACAGCTAATCTAGGGATCTCATTAAATTCTGTTTTTACGTACACATCTATTGGAGTGCTTTTAAAAATTTACAATTTTTGCTTTAATACCGTGTAGTAAACAAAGAAGATTTTAAGGTTTTTTTTTACATTTTATAGTTTATCTCACCTGATTCTTTTAGAAAAGTATGGTAATATCAAAAGTACTTTTAGTTTTACAGAAAAGTACCCATAACAATTCAAAGTAATATTATAAATGCGAAAGTGTGTTTGCTTCTTTGTCACACTTTCACGCCTTAACCACTCAACCGATCATTATGAAATTTTGCATACATATAGGATCAGCAGGATAGTTGAAATCGACACTAACACGGGCGAAGCCGTGAGCAAAAGCTAGTCTTTAGATAAAGCAGAACAAATCGATGTATTCTAATGAAGTAGGAGCTTATGGGCACTTATATACAAAATAGTTCTTGGTGGTGTATATATGTTGTGTAGTTCCTAAGAATAATCTTGAAAAATCATCTTTTTCGAACTGACTATGCTATTCACAGCTTTACCGGAGTTATCGATAGCTCTTATATATTATTAAAAAAATAATTTGCGCTATTTTGACATGTATAGTGTTAATTATTCAATTAAATACTTTAGTTACGATTTACATCTATATATATCAAACAAAGTCGGATTTGTTCACATTTATAAGCCAGGAACGGCTATACCGATTTTCATCATAATTAATTTTTTAGAATTTGTTTTCACTCCGAATAGCAGATTAACTATGAAACAATTAAATATCAGAAAATCAGAAAAAAAAATTATGTATTTAAATTAAACGTTTAAAAAAATATGTTATCGTATAAACTATTTAACTAGGTAAACTTTTAGTAATCGTTTTATTACGTTAATCAAATCATAAATTAAGTTTAGCTAAAAATGAACATTTCATTAACTGTTAGGCGGCACCAAGTTCGCCGAGTCAGCTAGTTTTATATAAGAATAAATATGAAAAGTGGCCTATACAGTTTATCACCTTAATAAATATTTTGGAAGACATCACTATGAAAATTATAGGCACCAAAAAAAAATTATTTGTTTGAACATTCCTAAGTAGCAACTATAACTTTGATGAATCGTGAACATTAAAGTTGCAACAAGTCTTTTAGTTTATTAGTACACTGCACCCATGCGAAGCGGGGGCGGGTCTCTAATATATATCAAAACAAAACATTAGTATATCTGAGATCGTGTAATACAAAACTCCAGTTTACTCCAAAACCGTTTGAGCGATCATCATGGTAGTTTACACACCTGAATGTTTATTTTCTTTTGCCCATCACAAGGCGGCGCTAGGTTGTATTTAACGGTATTAATTTAAAGCTGATAAAGTCGCGTGTTTGCTAGTAAAATGATACAGTATTTGATAGAAATAAATTCAAAAGAATCATCCAGATCATGTTCTCGTATTGATTTCGTTACATTTATAGAAGGTAAAAACATATAGGTAGTCCTTGAGCAATCTAAAAATAGAACGTTGAATGCCCACGAAGATATAAATTTGAACCAGAGGGAGGTTTTGTCCGCGTAAAGGGTGACCTAGCAAATGGATAATTTAGTGGCGGCACAATAATTCGGCGACCGCCATTAATCCACCCCATTCGGAAGGCGTCGGCTCTCGCTCTTTCGCGTCGTAAACAGACACAGTAAACTGTAATGTATCCGCGAAATGCTTCTAATATTGCTAATCACGTATCAGCAAACAATGTATTATATATAAAAAAAGAGCAAAAAGTGGGTCTGTGCTTATGAACCACACGATAGCAGTGAAAACTTGTAAATAAATATAGGAGCTTATATGTAAATATCTAATAGTAATATTTAAATATGCAAAATATGCACACTACAAAAAAAACCTACGCAATGATAGAAATAGAAAAAAAAGCAGCTCTTTTCTATACTTTACAGGTATAGCATTTGGATTTAAACACAATCTTGTCTAATGTTAAATAATGTGGTCTAAGACAGTAACATGCTAAACCTAGAGGGAGACTGACTTTTTGTTGGACCTGCCGGAAGAAACATATACTCGTAGGTGCTTGATAATAATTTTCAAGAGTAGTTACTAGCTAAGCGGACTTATAAAAAGCCCTACCACTTGTTTTCATCATAATGATTTAATTCGCCGAAAACTCCGGCTTATTTGCAAGGATTTGGACTTACATCTATCGACACGGTGCCCCAGCATCGCTTGTTAGTTGCTGAGCCATCATCACTTCAAAGTTCATAATTAATCTAAAAAAAAACACGTAGTTCCCATGAAAGAATAAAACCATTTTCTCGGGCTACTTGTACAATATATTTCAGTATGTTTTACTAAAACTTTTATATATAATGAAAAAAGCAGTGAACCATATCTCAGTAAATATTTTACTTAAATACTCGTTATAGTTTGAAATGCGATGAAACGAATGCTCATAGAAATTGAATATGTTCGTTATATTCTCTATTTATTTTGCAAGACAAGAACACTTGACCTAAATTGAACAAAACGTTGGTTAAATACAAAAATAAAATCCGCTCCAATCCAGTATTGCTGTCGATAAATAAATAGGTCAAAGTAAATGCGTATCGCTTTGTCCCCTTTCTCTGACGTTTGTTTACATTATTCTAGCGAGAAATAAAAAATTACCGATGTTCACATGTAAAGTGTATGTTTGACTAGATCATCCTATGGCGTTGAAACTTTGAATACACATTGGATTAGGTCCGCATTCAATGCAAATATGTAGGTGATAATACTCGCTCGTTGAATTTTTCAATTTAAATACGGATTAACTAGACGATCGATAGTGCAGGAAAATACTGTAGGGAAGTTGTAACGTTGTATATATATCAAATACGGGATCCGTTTATTGGACGATAGAGCGTTGCTTACTATCAGTGAAAGAGTTTTTAGTACAGGGATATATAAGTTCCAGAGTTTACTTTGTACAAACCTATTCATAAGTTTTACCTTTTTCATAATATTACTCGTACAGTTTAGTATATGAGGTATATATACTTGATAATTATCAATATAATATACTAGTTTTTGCTCGTGACTTCGGTCGCGATAATGTACATTTGCCTTATCCCTCGAGAGTCGAATTTTTTTCTGGATAAAAGGCACCTTACATTCTTTTTTGTACTTTTTGTTTATTTTGTCCTTTCCTGTACCCCTAATAACGTGAATAAAAAATTAATTATGATCAATTCTAAAGTTAAGCTGTAAAAGAGTAACGTAGAACCAAAGAAAGTTACATTGGCATTTATGACATTGCTTAGAATGAAAAGAAATATATCAACTGTTCAGTTCTGTATTTTATTACATAATAAGTGCAATGGGTAACTTGTTTTCTCTATTAAGGTAATTAATATGCAGTAGAGTTTTGTTAAATCGAATTTCAAAGGGAACCCCTTAAAAATAAGGAAGGTTTCAAGTTATAAAACATTTTGATTGAAAAAGATGTTTTGAAAGAGCTTTAGGCTTTATAAGTTTATTAGTACTTGCAGATTCCATCCTATCTAATTTAGAATTATACAGGTATAGTAAATAAAAATTGGTGCAGAAATAATATTTAAAGTTAGTATTTTGGTTATAATAAATGTGCAAAGAGTTTAACTGGAAAAACTTATGCGGAATATTTGTGACGAATATTAGCCTCATTCATATTTTATGCTTAAAGAGCACTAACAGGAAAAGTTTTTAGCGAAAAATGTGGGACAGATTGCCGCTTTCTAGTGTAGTTATTACTCCATTAGTGTGAGCGAGTGCACTGCTCCGGCTGAAGTGGTGGAAATTGAAGGAATAAATCTGGTAATTTTCATCACGGGTTTGAATACGAATATAGCACGAATTTTTTGTTCTTTACTAGTTTTGTGGTTTTTAATATTAGGTACTATTTTTAATTTTTAGTTCGTTTTCTAATTCAGAAGTAACTATTAAATGAATAAAAAACTTTCGTATTATGTTCATATATGGGGGGGATTATTATTGACTCGTACTAATGAGTGGCTACTATTTACCCCGTTCTGATACACCGTTGGTTGGAGATATCGGGTGTTCATGCATCTTAATTATTATTGGTAGAGTTGGTTAGAGCTTTGGTTCCCCTTAGTAGTCCGGTGAAGCTGTAGAGACCTTGTCAGGCCAATAGTGAAGTCAGTTCGAAAAAAAGACCCTGTGCATTATCGCTCAAATAGTTGGACTATTGACATCTTCGGATAAATCGTAACTACGCAGACGTCATTTTTATTTATATATCCACACTTTAAATTTATTAACAGCCTGTGAATATTAAGTGTTCAATACTTCCAGTTTGCTCGTTGTGTTAGTTTATATATTTATAAATTATTTCTTTTTATCCGTGACTTCTTTCATGTTAATGTATATTTGTATATTTGAACCATGGGAACAGTACTTTATTCTGGATTAAATGTGCTTGCATCCATTTTTGTGTCGATGACAATGTATATACCAAATTTTGTGATGATCACTTCAGTAGTTAAGGCGGGAAAGCGTAACAAACAAACAAATTCACATAGTCGTAGTGGTCTAGTGATTGACAGGTGGATGATCAATCCGATCTCCGCAGATTTCAACCCCAAATTTTTCGAAATTCGAATACATTTCCTAATTTAAAGTGGCAACACTATCCTTTGACGGTGAATGAAAATATCGCGAGGAGACCAGAACCTGAGAAATGTTGTAGTAGTAGTAGTAGAAGTGTTGTTGTGTATGTTATGTGGGAAAAATATGGAACTGTGGATTTCTCAGAGTTTGAAATCGCCAATAAGGCGTGGGCTAGCGAGGTGATTATGCCCATACCTTCCTTCGCGAACTTCTACGGCCCGGCAGTGGGTCTCTTACAGGCTGATGATGATTTATAATTTTACTATAGATGTGTTTTATAATGATCCGTTTAACCATTTTGAAGTTTATCAATCTCAGATATACAAAACTGACATTTATTTTATATATATATCGATCATTAAAGAATATCATTTAATATCGGCGCTTCTAATGGATTATGTAGAAATAACACCTCTATGTATTGATATATATTTTTTCGCAAAATATGAAATATAGTTTGGGCGACCTGCATGTCGATTAAATAAAAATAAGCACATGTCTGAGGCACGGCTGCCTGTTGTTTTGAGTAACACACCGTGTATCGAGTATCACAATTATACATTTACAGTGTGAGTAACGACTAAATACTGTAGTGGCACGCCTCGTCTCGAAGAACAAAATCGTTCACAAAGTGTGAGGCCAGTTAATTCGTCGATGTCGAGTACACCTATTTATGTATGATTTTATTCATCACTGTGTTTACAACTGAAACTTCACGCGAACGTAGTCGCGGGAATAGCTAGTGTAATATATATTAGGAAGAATGTTAACATGAATAAAACTTTAAGGTACCAATTCACATCGCAACCTGGTCTCCTTTCTTAAAACCCCCATAGTTCAATATAATTACCTGTTCACTGATTTATGAAGATCGAGTTCTCCCGCGGTGCCTTTAAATTACAAGATAAACGATTAAACATTCGAATTTTTACGTTTCTTTAATGTTCGTTAATGTTGAATTTTCAAGTTTTATAAAGTTATTTATTTTAAAGTTTTTTTATTATACACCTGTAAATACAATGTCTTTTGTTTCTCCAGGCTAATGCCTGAAACGGCTGAACCGATTTTTATGATACCTATACTGGCAGATAGAGGACGTCTAACAATATTATCTAAATTATATATCATTATGCTTTTTCAGAGAAGTTAAGCAGGAATAATAAAATTTAAAATACTTAAAATTAGCAAAAGAGTTATAAGGGTTAACTTACCTTGTAATAAGAAAATTACAGTTAAAAAAGAATAGAGAACTCATTGAATAAAATTGAAATGGAATAATTATCATAGTATAAGACTGAGACATAGTGTGAGACATTTGAATTTTTTGCAAAGAGAGAATATTTTCCATTTGATGTATGTAACATTTTTTCATTACGTTAAGTTTTTCATAGTAGAAAGATAAGTTTATTTCTATAGAAATACTTATCACTACATATTATAAAACAAAGTCGTCGGCCGCGTCTGTTTGTCTGTCTGGATGTTCGCAATAAAGTCAAAAACTACTAAACTGATTGTATTCCGGTCTTCACCAATAGATAGAATAATTCACGGGTAAGGTTTAGGTATATAATTTGTCAAGGTTTTTTTAGTAAATTGGTTGAAATATAATGACAATTGTTAAAAGAATCAGAAAAAGTCAAGCCTCCTTAAGCGTTGCATGCACATAAGTAGGTATATACTTTTTTATTATCAGGGCAGGACAACGTCCGCAGAGCCTGCTAGTTAATATCTAAAAGATAAATACATGTGTATACCATGTTACGAATATCCGTTGAACAAAAGATATCAGATGAGAACCCTTTACCGTAGAATATGCTCAATGAACCGTGTGACTTTCTATTACACTATTTTGTCCGGTCTTGTGTCGCTACAATCAATTGCTTTCTCAAAGGAAAATGCTCCGAACATGAAAATAATGAATGTAAATATTTAAAAAAAAATGTATTCATAATATGATTTTAAGGTAGGTATTTCATTGTAGTTTTTGTAATGACGATATATCAATATGAAAATTGTAGTTACGATTGCGATGGCTTTGTAGCATTTCCTACTGTTATAAATCACTACATACTCGTAAAGTATCTTTCTCGTTATTAAAGTCCATAAGTTACATCATCATCATCTTACCCTTATCCCACCTAAGTAGGGTCGGCACAACATGTTTTCCTTTTCCACTCTCCTCTGTCATATGTCATCTCAGTATTCACACTTTTTATACACGTATCATTTTTCACACAATCCATCCACCATCCATAACTTTTTCGGTCTTCAAGTCACTTTTTCGGCGCAAGTCCGTCCACATATGGAATATTGTTCTCATCTCTGGGCCGGAACGCCCCAATGCCATCTACTTCCTTTTGACCGAATCCAACGGAGAGCGGCTCGAATCGTTGACGACCGGGTTCTTTCCTTAGGGCTCGACACTTTGGAGCTTCGTAGGGATGTTGCGTCACTTTGCGTCCTTTACAAGATCTACTACGGAGAGTGTTCTGAAGAACTGTTCGGATTGATACCTGCTGCTGAGTTCCATTATTGAACGACTTGCCATAAAACGAAATTCCATCAATGTCATCTTGACGGTTGGAAGTCGTCTGCTGTGCGGTTCTCACGTGCGTTCTTCCCACTAACGTCGGCCCTCTGGAATCAACTCCCAGCGGTAGCGTTTCCGGACTAATACAACTCACAGACCTTCAAGAAACGAGCCTACTCCTTCCTCAAATGCCGACAACGGATCTGTGATACCTCTCGTGTCGCAGGTGTCCATGGGCGGCGGTGATTACTTATCATTAGGTAACCCGTCTGTTCGTTTGCTTCCAATCACATAAAAAAACCATGCATACCTATTACTCCTCAACTTCTCTGTCACTGGTGCTATTTTCAAACGTCCTATGATATACTCATTCTTAATCTTATTCATCCTTGTTACACCAAACATCCATCTTAACATTCTTAACATCTTTTCTCATCCGTCTCTATTGTAGCCCAGCACTCGGATCCATATAACACGGTTGGTCTTATTATAGTTTTATACACCTTCCCTTTGAGTTTTAACGGCTTTCGTGGGTCATAAACCACCCTAGACACCTTTCGCCAATTCATCTATCCTGCATTTATCCTATTCCTCAGATCCTTGTCTATTCCACCGTCGTTTTGGATCAATGAGCCGATGTAACGAAAATTGGAGCAGGCTGGTAAGAATACACCCTTTAAGGTAATATAACAAAAACTGCATGGACCTCCGAATTCACAGAACAAATGTTCAGTTTTCATCCCACTAATCTTTATACCCACATTCTCCAGTTTCTCTCGCCATTTCTCCAGCCTACTCTGGACCTCGGCAGCATTTTCACCAACAAGAACAATATCATCAGCGAATAGCATAGGTGCTTCCTCCTGTATGTCTGATGTTAGTGCATCCATGACAAGAAGAAATAGCTATATAATATAAAGCTGATCCCTGATGCAAACCTACAGCCACATGGAAATTGTCGGTAATTCCAGCCTCGGACCTAACATATGTTTTAGCTTGACTATACATACAACGGACAAGTTGTAAGTACTTCCCAGGTACCTTTTTCTTTTTCAGCGCCTACCACAGAACATCCTGAGGTACTCGATAATATGCCTTTTCCAGATCAACAAACACCATATGCAAGTTTTTATGTACACGTCTGTATTTTTAGTACAGCTGGCGAAGTGCGAAAATGGCATCTGTTGTCGCACGTCCAGGCATAAACCCGAATTGATTCTCAGTAACTTCAGTTTCATCTCTTATTCGTCTCGCTATCACTCTTTCCCAAACTTTCATACTATGTGACATAAGCTTTATCCCTCGATAGTTATTATAGTCCTGTACATCACCCTTATTCTTAAAGATAGGCACTATTATGCTATTGTACCATTCATTCGAGATCTCCTCCTCTTGCAATATCTTATTAAAAATAAAGTCAGCCACATCCATCCATCTATCTTTAGTAACTTCCATACTTCAATAGGTATACCATCTGGCCCTACTGCTTTTCCATTCTTCATACCATTCGCAGCTTCTCTAACTTCTTTCTGTCTTATCTCTTGTACAACGCCTAAATTTAACGGTACAGACTCTAGCTCTCTGGACCAATCATTTTCTTCATTCATCAGTTTTTCAAAATATCCCTTCCAATGACTCTTTATATCCTCATCATTCGTCAAAATTTTCCTCCGCTGTCTTTTATACATTTAACGTGTATAATATCTCTTGTATTTTTTTCTCTTATTTTTGTTCATCGATACAAATATTTTTGTGTTTGTGAGCTCTCCAGTGATTGGCACAAATCATTTTGTACTTTAACTTTTTAATCGTGCTATCCCTGTCATCAACACTCTTCCACTCCTTAAAAGCTGTTTTATTTTCTTTCAAAGTCTCTTGTACCTCTTTGTTCCACCACCAATTGTCCTTATCTATGTTTCCTCTTCCTTTCGTTTCAACAAATACTTTCCTTGCCACGTTATTTATACATGTCGCCATTTCATTCCAATATTCATTCACTGTTTTCGATTCCATATCTTTCATTTTTATCATTTTGTTAACAACTTTTGTCCTAAATTCATTCGCAAATTCATCATTTTCTAACAAACACTATTTAATGCTGGTTGGGGGTCTGAACTTACTTCCGTCCAGTTGTAGTTTTATTTTTAAATCTAACACTAACAAATGATGTTGAGGAGTTAATACCTCTTCAGGCAAAACCTTGCAATCTTTCACTATTTTAATGTTATTTCTTCGTAGTAGAAAGAAATCAATTTGGGTGGTGTAATTACCACTATTATATGTGATTAGATACTGATCTCTTTTTTGGAAAAAAGTGTTAACTATTGCAAGATCGAAAGCAACTGCAGCTTCTATGATACTTTTTCTCTCTTTGTTTTTATTCCCAAAACCCCACCCTCCATGCACTCTCTCATAACCTCCATTCTCTTTTCCCACATGCCCATTAAAATTGCCTCCGATATATACATTCTCATCCTGTGCAATGTCCATCATCACACCATCAAACTCTTCCCAAAACTTCTCATTTAAAACTTCACTACATCCAGCTTGAGGTGCATATACACTCATTATTACTTCGGATTACTTCTGAGCAGTGCAAACTTATGGCATCAACAATTCTTGCTGAATATTGCGGTTTGTGCATTTCGTACTGCTCCTTATAATCTCCAGTTAACAGTATGTCGGTATATAAGTGAAACTTTTATGAAATATTCCAATATTTTAGATATTTACTGCCAAAATCATCTTTTTAATGAACTTATAACTTATTTTACATGTTTGAAGTCGAACGTCAAACGTAAAATTATTTTTTAGAAATAACAAAATGTTTGTATTTGTGATTATGTTTCGTCTGTCTGCGGTAAAAAAATAACAAAAATGAATAATACAATTACAAGTATATCTATTCCAATATTTTTATTTGCAATTGCTTCCCATCTATCGGAATATTAACTGGAAGCGGGCTCGATTGTTCGCTTCGCCAGGCCCCTTGACGGGATCACGGAGTGCGATGTGATCGTCAAATATTGAATAACGGGATGTGTGAAAGATGTGGCTTATATAAAACTTTTATGAAAAGGGTAAAATTATCTTAGGATAATAATATACCTAAAAGCAAATTTATCCTCGGCTTATAAATAGTTTCTTAGCGAATAGTAAAATTATAAAAGCAAATAAATTAATATTCGTTAAACTAACAGTACAAAATCATAGTTACGGTGTCTTTTTAATATCGATTCTAAATAATCGTCAACTGTATTATATTTGTTAATATAAATAATTACAATTGCATACATAATGCTACAAGTGTATTTAGCGTTGTAATGCGAATAAGTGTCGAAACAGAATGTAAACCTGATGGATTGGCACGGAGGTTCTCAGCGTCATAAAAAAAAAGTTCAAATCAATGAAGTCATGCTACTGATTACAAACGATGCGAATACTAAAGTGATAACTTAAAATACCTACTTAATAGTAACACAATAACACTAATTATTTATAATAAATATTATTAATTATTATTACATTGACAAGAATTCCCTTCAATAAAAAGCAAAACGTTAGTAACAATCTGCTTCGTAACGCAATAGTTAATGTAGAAAAAAATACTACCAGTTATGTTTTAGAGCGGAGCTTTGATCGTAATATTCAAGTAAGCAGATATTTATATGATAAGATGTATCTTTTTCCAGAATTTTAGTTACGATATGTTGTGTGTTATCTCATTCTGCTGATACAAAGACTTATAAACCAGACTTTCGTAACTTATTATCGCAGCCTTTTAAGAAACAAAATATGTATAGTGTTTTTGAAGGTTTCTAAGTTTTTGTAGATACTTCGTTCTTATAATAAAATACTGTATAATATCCAACATCAGTGAATATATATGGACACTTTGGATATAGTTATGTATAGATTACAAATTGTTGAATTTAGAATTTAATACTTATAAGAGATATTAGTAGATACGGATCACTGTTCTCGTCGTCGTCCGTTTAACTTCGCTACGGCACACTCGCCGCAAGTTCGCTCTGCAGCGACTCGAGGCTTAGTCCCGATTACTTGTTTGTCTGGTAGTCTGTGGGTCGGATTCTTCGGAATGGAACCCTGAAGCACGTTGCTTGTAAAGGACTTTTAGTGAAACGGCGTCTAAGCAATTAGAAAATCTACACCAATAGAAATGAATTCATTTCTAAGCTAGTGAATCGATTCCAAAAAAAATTAACATCGAATGTAGCCGGAAACTTGAGGAATGACAGACTGCTCTTCATTCTGAATACATCAAAAAGTCACAGACGAAGTCGTCAGTAATGGCTGGTGTGTATAGTGTATATATATAATAGGAAACTTAAAAAAAAAGTTTTTAAACATGTAATGGTTCTGATATTATTTACCATAGTTTCATAGCTATTTTGAATTAACAAAAACCTCACAATATTAGTTTTCTTCAATTAAGGAAGCGGCAACAAAACGATTTCTTATTTACTGAGGTTATTGGTTGCGCTTGAAGAAATATTAGCACAATTAAGTGAATAGACTAATTGCGGACGACGGGTAGGGTTTCGCCCATCTACGTCGCATCAATCGTTCCAACGGAATTAGATTCCGGGAGTGGCCTTCTTTTGTACGTCTACAATTATATACCACTTATAATGAAAGAGATCTACAGGAGAAAAAATATCTACGGGAAAATGTACAAAGATCATCTGCGTAATACAACCGGGATCAATTATTATTTTCTTCTGCACGGAAACCCTAGAATAAACGGGTAGGTAGTATGTATTTAGGTGATAAATGATTACATAAAAAGTAATACAAAATATCCTTTCTTCTTGACATATTATAAAAGGCAACATTTCTGTGTATCTTTCTACTCAATAAAACCAGTGGAATGATAATAATGCAGTTATTAACATCTTAACAAATGCAAGTAAATTCTATATATACCTACACTTTATAACAAGTTTTTTGTAACTTTACAAGGTTATTCTAAAGCTCACAGAAGCAACTTTTTAAAAGTTGGAAGTTGTAGTGTTAACAGACAACGGAGTTTTGTCGCTGATTAAAAAAGTTTAAAACTTGTTTCGACTATTTGACCGGTTTTACGAAAAGGTTTGTTCTCGCTAACAATGGTTTATAAAGAGAGTAAAGTGTATTTCTCGTACGCGTTCATTTCCGCACAGCAGCGAGTATTCCCCGCGGGCGTTGTTCTTGTTTGTAGACGTACACAATTTACAAGTTTATTGTACTTATATGTTACAGCTAAAGGTCGAAATCCGTCAATGTTCATATTATCTAGCTAATCTGCAGTTTAAGTCATTTGCTCTGTTATTGTGCCGAATGAAGAGTTTTATGCATTTATTCGCCGACCACTTCCGTGGCCAGCTTGAGTTTATTTTTACCGCAAGCCCGACCGAATTTAACTGAGCAAGTCACACTAGATCACGAAATGAATTACCTAACACTCAACGGCATAAGTACACGCAACTGAAATAAAAAAAAATTCAACAAAACAATATTTCATCTTATTAACAGTCTTCACCTTAGTTTATTTGCACACAAAGTGGATAATGTGTAGAATAACAGATTTCTGCACTTTGGCAGCGACATGTAGATTATATAGTCGATAGTGAGTTTCGATAAAAATCGGATACAATCATATTTTTGTATATTATGTGAGAATAACCATTTTTTCCCATTGGCAATATAGAAGACGTATTTTCAATAATCCTTACGTGGTGTTCAATCACGTTGTAAAAAAACTTCTAAGTAGAATTTCATGCTTCTAGACTCTAAACCCACTGCATCAAGCTTTGTGTTGTCAAGCCTTAAGAATTTTATTAAATATATGCAGGATACCAAAAGGGACAAGGAAGGAGTTAAAATCGATAAATCTTATGCATGGCCATGCAGGGCATGCTCGTCGCTCCAGTAATTTAAATTGTGCAGGCCTATGTGGTGGAGGTGCAATATGTCGATGTGACCCCCACAGTTCAGCAGGGGAGGGTCTAACATCCATCTCGCCTTTCGAGAGGTCTACCATCTTGACCCCTTAGAACGCAGTCGGGGCCTCTTAGGAAGCACATGTTCGGTGGACGAGGAGGGAGCGGCCTCCTAATAAGACGGCGCCCGGCGGACACCCGCGCTGGGGCGGCATGGTGATAGCACTGCACGATCCCATGACGCCCCAACCAAGCGGCGGCTGGAACATCGTGGGGTTTTATTGAGTTCTTATTCGCTAAGTACACTAGCTCAAAGGTAGCGTGGAAACGTGTTACAACTCTTTTAACTTTTTGAATCGTTATATCTAAAAACGGTGGCTTTTACGAAAAAAAGTATTTAGACATGTTTATAGCTAATTATCTGTTCTACAACTTTTGTCTAGAATAATTTTATGAAAGAACTTACCATTTTACTGAAAATCACGAAAAACCCGTTTTTGTGACCTATGACCCCGAGTAAATTTTTTTCCAGGTGTCTGATCAATGAGAACTTTTCACATTTCATTTATAATAGTGCTTTCAATAATCCTACCAATTTTCAGCCTGGTGCGAATTTTTGTAACCTAACCCCTGTTTTTTGGTCTAATTTGACCGGACTGTGAATAACTTAGGCCATTTTTATTTTTGAATTAAACTAGGGCTAAAAACTGAAGAAGCAGTGTCCAGTACCGCGCACGTTTGCACTGAACATTTTTTTTATTAAATTTCGTTGTTCGACGTCGAGCGTAATTCACAGTGGGTAATAAATTGAGACTAATTATAATATAATAAGAGAGAAAATATTGACACTTTGCAGTTTTTACAATCATAGAGCATAGTTAAAGGTTTTATTATTTATACATTCTTTAAAATAAATGACCTATCAGAGATCACGTCAAAGTTGAATGAAATTATGAATGGAAATTAGTACAGCGTACATAATTCTTCGTCAGTCGTTTAATTTATGTAGTGTCGTAAACCTCAACAAGTTTGTTTGCAGTGGTTGTAGATGAGCTCTCATATGCAAATTGTAACTATGTTACTGGCAACTATTAATGTAGCAAGTCGACGGAACAACAGCCGAGAGTCGACTAAACTACAGCCGAGAGTCGACTATGTTTAATCTATGCTTGTATTTTAAATATGAATTTAATTAATTCATTTATTTTTATTAAACAAGAAGTAATTATTGAAGGATTAATTTTTTTCATAATATCTAATATACTTCGGCTTAATTGCTTAAGTGACTAACGTTGTTGAATTTGGGATATCGAAGATACTCATTTTGAAAAATAAATAATCAACCAATACAAGATTTTTCATAGCCTATAAAATGAAAGCAGATACTTTTAAATATTTCGGGCATGAAGGAATAAGTTAACTAAAATTCTAAATAGGCTGTTAAAATAAAAGGAAGCATTAACCGACTGGATTCAAGTTTTATTATGAAATTATCGTTAGACGGTTGGGTTACATCGTACCTATAATTTTAAGCAACGTAAAAGTTGTATTTAAAATTATGATATTGATTTTAGTTAGTTCAATAATTATTTGCAATAACATCTGTACATATAAGAACAATGTAAATTTAACGTTTCTGTACTTTTCAGATTTTTGTGAATAAAATTATTGCAAACACACAAACTAAACACATTTAAATTTTTTTTAAAGTGTCTGTCTGTTTTTTTTTTGTGTACGCATTACTGCTAAAGTACTATAGGTATGATAAAACATCACCAAGTAGTCCGGAGAAACAGTAGCGGCCTTGCCAGGCTAACAGTGTAGAGCTTAAAAAATATCTGATTTATTACATAACTTTGAAAAATAGCATTTAATGTTTTGTAAAATTGTAATTTTTGTGTAAAATGTATTTTGAATTCTTTTTTCATTTATACGAAGTTTTTTTTTAAACCATGAAATTTACAATGTACACAATCTGATATTTTGAGATCTGGGTCTTATAAAATCAGCCGAGGAGTTAAAACCGATTCGTTCTATCGAAGGTTATCGTAGTTTGAACAACAGCACGTGTTAAGTACCAGGGAAGAGTATTACAAAATTACTGGATAGATATTGACCCCACATTTACTAGTTTTATTTTTTTGGCACTTATCTAAAAAAACATCACGATTTAATAATATAAGTTTGAAGGGACTATGATTTTTATAAGCACTGCGCCTTCAACGATGTGTATTTCCTTGCCGTGGGGAAGTGGGGCAAGCAACAACGCAGACGATGTCGTGGGTATCAACCACCACAATAGAAAATAATATTTCTATATTATGCATACTAATAGAACGTATAACTTATCGAAATTATAGTTTATTTCGTACTTATTAATTCCCAAGGTTTTTAGAATACATTAACAGAATGTTATATAACTTCTTCAATATGTTATTAGGATTTTTTTTAAGATTTTCGTTATTATATAACCTCCGATTTTGCTTTGTCTTAGATAATGTCTTCTTAGACTTTTGTAATGGCACATCATCTAAAAGTTTAAGCGACTTCATAGCTGCTATTTGAGACATAAACAATAGCCCCGATGGATTCTTGTAACATTTTCCTAGAGGTTGTATAGTGACATCTAAAATGAAACAAACATATTTTTAAATCGGGAACCTGTCATCATGGTTTTTTGATGTGAGATTTTGATATTTTTTATAACATACAAATATACAATAATATATATAGAATAGCTGCATCTATTTCGTTAGTTCTTTTTTTTTTGAATACGTAAATATAAGGATTAGGTTTGTATGAGAGAAAATGTTTGAAAAATCTTATGGAAAAGTGAAAAATTTGCGTTAAATAATTTTTATATAAAAGTTAGTGAAAAGTTAGACAGAAAACAAGATCTTCAAAAATGTTGTCGGAACTAATAATTGACGTTCAGTTGTCATTTCATTTCTTAAATGGATGATTTTGTCCCATTTTCTTCGTTCTTAATTTTCGTGCGAAGTCAGGGCGGGCAGCTAGTTAAAAATATGTATGTATATTTAATTTATACTTATTTCCACAGCTTAATGGATTCAAAGAAGGCTCCAACTGAATAAATAAAACATTAAGACTTATTACTAAATCAGAACTATCAGTTACAATTATCTACAGTACGAACATTCTCCGTACGAAAATAGCTGCTATCGATCTAATTAAGCGTAAGAAGTAAATCATTCTATCTTTTTTACGTACCTACTACTGCGTGATATTGTTTACCTTGCATACTAGTTATATACTGTTTTTCATACAAAGCAAAAAGTTGACTAAACAGGTGCTGCTATTAGTTTCGTGATGCAAGTCTTTCTCATACCGTTGGTAAAATATTATGGTTTTGTTGCTACATGTTTTCATATATTTGGTGTAATCGACAAGTTTATGTGTGTTGAGAGATAATATTACAAATTACTCTTAATTATCTACTTTTCAATAATATCAGATCAGTTTGGTTATAAGTCCTTGAGACCAATTTTTATTAATAGAATTTGTCAAACCTATACACGGGTTGTTATATTAATGTCCTTAAAAGAAAGATCCTTAATCATTCAACGTTTTAATTCAATATGAGAATGTTATTAGAAGGTTGGATATATATATAAATATATATTACTTTAGAGAATTCACGTTCTTATTATCCAGCTTAAATCGCTTTATAGACGCTTGAAATTTGCAGATGTTGATTTTATAATATACTAGTAATTGCTGGCGACTTCCTTCGCATTAAATCACATTATAAATCTTAATAATGTTGAAGTCTATTGTTCTCAGATATACACATTTATATAATGTTTTTAATAAGGGATTTCTAGAAACTCAATTTCTAACGGGATAAAGGGGTGACAACGTTCGTATCGGCAATAATATATTTTAAGCCAAATTTAATTCGACCATGTAAATAATAGTTTTCTATCCAATTAAGCAAACACAAATTTTGCTGTTTTTTTGAAATTCAACATCTAAGGTAATGAAAAAACGCGTGTCAGTCAAAAATGGGTATGAGAATTCACTCATTTGTACACAGTAAGAAAGTACAATATGCACGGATTGGGTTGAATCCTCGCGAACAAATATGATTTTAGAGATAAAATCGTTTAATTCACATGTGAAAAGCTATTCCGATATAAAACAATAGATGTACTTACTGACACCGAGAGCACACGAAAACAGATCGATATGACAGTGGTTGATCATGGGTCTATAACTGTAAGAAATCATATTTGGTTTCCATATTTGAGCGCAGGCTGGTTCATAGATGTCTGTGCAGTAAGTCGGGCAAGTGTGATTACAAGCTTCGTGAGCTCCGATGATGCTAAAGTCATTAACGCGACGTCCATTAGTATATGCTCGCTTAATATGGCAGAGTATGTCTGGCACTTTGTATATATCTTAAATTAGAAAACACTTTATAAGTACCGTACATGTTACACTTCATTTTTAAATTATAACGGTCTCTAACATCTCTATTTTATAGTGTATTATACCATCATATCAGAGTTACTGAAAAGGATGTATGATATCTTTCATTGAAAAAATGCATTTTTCTCGAGGGTATTCTAATTCAAATTTATATTAACGCGCGCCGCGAGTAAAAGCTAGTAAACCGTAGTTCGAATTATCATAGATCATTGTTTACTTCTTTCAGCTTTAGCCATGATGTAGATACAAATATTTGTAATCCTCGTTTCCTTTCTTTGCATAATAGCAAGGCATATTGACAGCGATAGTGTGTCTGACGATAGGTACAGTATAATCCAAAAACAGTGACGATTAACTAGAGATCGCTATCCAATCGCTGTTCCACAATATTATGTAGGTTTACAAGACCTAGAACCTATAGTGACTGGCTTTCGAGTTCAGCTGTCGAAACACACCTGTAGGTGCTTGACGACACATTCACAACTTGAGGGTGGTAGCTAGCCAGGCGGTCTTTGAAAAAAAAACTATCACCATGCTATTGTTTCACCACAATATCTTCCTTCACTGAATGTTCCGGTTCATTCGTAAGGACTCGAAACTACGTCGATATACGTGTTGTTGGTATACACTAACAATTGAGTGATGATCGCTTTAAATCGCTTTAAAATAAAGTTTTAAAATGCTACAATTATATAGATATACCTTATTCTATTCATAAAAATGTATAAAAATATAAAACAAACCTACGATATGCTTCAATCTGCATCGTATTTTATCTAAATGACAAATATTTTGATATTTTACAATAAACTGGTTTCCATTATTTGTCCTTACAATTCCGCATACATAATCAAATATATTAGAACAGTGTATATTTTCACAAATATCACCTTTGATGCAAACTAGAATAAAAATATATTATTATTTGTTTCATTATACATTAGAAATATATGAATTATTATAACAGCATAAAAAACGCACTATTTCTGAATACTAAATAAGGTAGGTCCTGCAACATTTCAGACTTCCGAATCCACATCGCGTAACACACGTAACATATAAGGCAGCGTGTTCACGCAGCGATGTACGAAAAATATCGAACAAACCAGTTCTAAAAACGACATACTTTTAAAATTCTCTCTTCCTTTAAACATTATTAGCTTCACGGGTTAAATTTTAATTGGATACTAGAGATATCGAGCCCCGGTGCGATTGATGCAGTTCTATTTGAAATAAAGAATTGAATACAAGAAGGAACAAATCGACAAAAAGACTACCAGAGTACGCTTAAGTACTAGCACAAAATAATATTCTAAACATCGTTTTCGCTGAGCATCATCTACGTCGGAGAATATTTTTAATACAGACTTTGTTCTATTTTTGTCTTTATTCGAGTTCGAACAAATTCTTTTACTATAAGCAACATTTTATTATTACAATTTATTCTACTAATATATAAGTATATACAGAATGTGCACAACGCTTCATTATATAAAGAAAAATATTTTAAAGTACAAAGTAAACTTACATTGCAATGATAAAAATAGAATCAATCTCACGGTTGACGTATTTATTATTTGTAAACTTGTATTACGCAAAAATACATTCATATTTTTACGATAATTGTTTCTTCAACAAATATATTTTCGAAATAACGTTTTAACATTTACATCGAATTAATTACGAGAAAATTTTTAATTAAATCCACCATTCCTCTCGCCGATAACACGTTTTATACCACGGGCCGCTGGAATTCTGGTACACGAATCGACCTCGTTAGTGTGATAATATTTATTTAAAGGTTAGCCTAAGAAATTATTACGTCCTGTAGAATAGATAGTGAACGCAATGGTTGTGCCTGATTTATTATAGGACGTTAACTTTGGAGGTCGAGACATTAGTGAAGAATGATAGTCTTAAATCATGTCATTGTAATCATATTTTTTATGCTTGTATTCTTCAGGAACATACCTGATTAATCATCAATTTCAATTTCTAAACTATATCGTGTGTATGTAATTTTGCATTTATGTAGTGTTCAAAATTCGACCATAACAATTAGGACAAAGTTTTTTTTCACATATTATTGTATTCCTTTTTTATGAATAGTAAAAACTGTATTGAACTTCTCACTTATATGAAAAAAAAGCTATTTTCCTTGTTTTTATTGATAACACTAAAGAAGCAGAATGAAAAATATCGGTTGGCAAAGGTACGAGAAAAATGTACTTAATTGCTTTGAATGTGCATGTTTATATATAGAAGCAGATTCATCAGTCACATGAGCTGTCAAATACACACTATGTAAGTCCTTTATAGAAATTATGCACCGTAACAGCATTAACTATTGTTACAAGATATACATCTCGAAGCAAGAGCTGGAACTCTCGTCTTCCCGGGAATAACGGAATATTCTCGCATTAACCCAGCTTTTAGGGATTTACAAGATTACTTATAGAAATGGGATCTCGTTTAAGTAAGCAAGCAGTAGCCCATTTATCCAGTAACAGATCACTTTGCTTTAGATTTCCGGTCACGTATTTTATGAAACCTACCTAAAGGTAACAGTTGCTTCTAAGATGCTCCTCTTAACTTTGTTTACATTGAAAAGTGTTTTAAATTCTATTCAATGTTATGATAAATATTTTTGTACGAATTTTGTAGTCATATCAACTTTTTTTTTCTTTGATTACAAAATTTTTATCTTTGTGTAGTGTTATGGCTGAATTAAATGCATTGTAGTCTGATGATACTTAAGAGATATACTTATTGTTCGATAAGAATTAGAAAACAAAAATACTTAAACTAATTGACGATAACTAAAATGGTCACGGAGCGTCCGGTTCCAGATGAGCTTACTCCCACGAACGCGTCGGTTGCGGAACAAGGTTCCTACTGAGGTTTTGTCACGGGCTATAGTATGGTAATGTTACATGAAACGTCATTTGTTTAAAAATGTATGCCAAATATATATAGAACAAAATAACAATAATAAATAGTTTTGGACAACACGTTAACTTTCATAACTTTTATAAGTACCAACTTTTATACCCCGGCCATGTACCAACGAATTTTTCGGAATCTGCGTAAATTTTCTAATTTAAATTGGTAACAACATCGACTGACGGTGAAAGAAAATATCATGAGGAAACCTGAAGCTCAGAAACGTTCTTGTAGTATCACCGTATGGGGAAAATGATAGAACTGTGGATTTTTCAGAGCTTAAAATCGCCAGTACGTCGTGGATTGGCTAGGTGATTATGCCCATACCTTCCTCCGGGATGAAGCCCTGCAATGGGTTTCTTACAGGCTAATGATGTTAATGATGAACATATTAACTTAGATTTTTATGTACCCTCACTTAACATTTTTTTAATTGTTATGCTTAAGTGTTAAGAAATTCTTTACAAATTGCAATACTATGTTGAAAAAATCTTTAATCTTGATTGAAATATATTTTATGATAATTAGGTCAGCTTCTTCGGTAATTTATTGGACGAATCAATTTTTAGATGGAAGCTCTGTTTATATATTTCAGTTAATCTGGTTCTTGTAACGCGTTCGTTCTCCTTTTGTTTGGAGTTTTGTAATTGTATGTATCTTTTACTTTAATTATGCCATCTCTGTCTTGATGTAGCTATAAGAGTGATTTATAATTGGGGAAGAGGAAAGTAAATTGGTTTGTAAAGGGTTGACGTAGCGCATATGATGCTTCTGGTGTTACAAGCGTCATAGGCTGCAGTGACCGTTTACCATTAGTCGGCCTGCAAGCTTTTTTACCACCATCGTGGTGTAAGAAATCAACGGAATTAATTTCTTACAGTAATATTTGGAATTTTTTAATCTATGAAATTCAGGAAAATTAGCTCTTTCGGAAAGTGTAATCATTATCATAAATAAGTGTACGTTAGAATACACATTGATTTCAACTGATAATGTTAGTATGTAATGGCAAAACTCCTTATGTTGTATATTTAGGGACAAAATTATTGTGTAGGAGATGCTGAAAAGTTTCCTGCTTTACAGTATTCACTTGTCTCTTACAACAAGTATAAATAAAATATTTCAGTGATTCTCTGTAAGCTAGACAATGTTTTGTCTCTGTAATAGGATTACCTTAATCTTTGAAATCTGTTTCTCTCTACACAGCTCATTCTGTGAGAATGTGCCGGATATAAATAAAGTAGGGCCGCAACACGAGCGGCCAGAAACCGTAGTAAAATGATTTTTACATAAGGTTTAAGAAAAAAGTAGTGTTCGGAAATAATTATCTTTACAATATATTACATGGTGTCAGGGTTACTTCTAAGCCCGTTTGGCTTGTTAACAAGTCCTGAAGTTGAAAATCTGTTGCTAAGGACCAATGCGATAGTTCCGGAAGCTGAACTTGAGAGCGAGTACTTCTAGGCTTAGCGTATCTATCATCTAGGACCACATCGTCATTTAACATCAGGAGTATATGTTAAAGATTTTCCGTTCATATGTAGATAGAAAAAATGTGATCAATTTTAGTTAAGAAGCATATTTTTCCTCTGGAATAAGTATCTCATATAATTATTGAGTTCATTTGGCTTTGCTTGGCTTTGGCTTGGCTTGTCTGGAATTGACTCGTCTCTGTGCATCCACTAAAATCGATTGTAATGTATAATGAATTTTAATTATATAAGTATATGTTAAAAAGATAAACCCGATCGAGTTTCTTGCCGGTTCTTCTCGATGACTGGGATGTATTCCGAACCGGTGGTAGTTTTGACGATCATAAGCGCCTTCTTAGGGCCTGAATTGAATAAAGTATTTTTGATTTGATTTGATTTGATTTGAGGTTTTTGTACAGAATGCGTAGAAGTGAGTGTATAATAATTCTCAATAGGTCCGTTCTAATATAAATACTAATCTTGAATAAATATATATTTTGTTGTCTTTGTAATTGTCAGGATAAGGTTTGTATGAAAGAAAATGTTTGAATAATCGTAAGGAAAATTTAAAAATTTCAGTAATAAAATTTCCACGTAAAAAATTAAGTAAGACAGCAGACTGTAGGGATATCTTTAAAATGTCGACAGAATTGACAAATTGACGTTCTATTGAGTTGCCATTTTATTTAAATGTAGGAAGTTAATTGTTTAAACCGTATACACACTTAATCTAAACTAACTAATAATTAGTACGTGAACTATTTGTACTATCGTAATGCAATTCTAACTTTGACTATTTAAACCAGCGATTTTCAACGCTATACAATTATACCTATTACCATTAGATAAGTCGCCCAATTAAGTTAACACTATTTTATTTATATATAAATTGAAAAATGAGTAACTTTTATTTTTAGATGTAGGTGAGAAATTCAATCAGTTTCGATAATGTTTCGTACTCTATCAAAAACTGGTTTACGTAAACTGTTTAAAAATAAATCAACTGATACTAATTAGGAATCAATGTCTAAGGGCTAATAATAATAATCACATTTTCGCAAAAAGATGTTTTCTGTTGTCCAATTTGTCTGAGTACTTTTTTATTTATCGTTAACTATTGTCCTTTTGTATAAATGAAGGGATTCGGTACCTGTGTGCGGGGAGATAAAGGAAATTTGACAAGGGTTTCACCATTAGGCCGCATCTTACATATTATGTTGATAACAAAGTATGTACCTATAAGAAAAGTGAATTAAAAAAGTCGTACTGGTAATTATAATTTTTTATGGGTTATATTTCTAAACTTAAATAGCGTTATCTTGAATTAATTGTATCGATAAAATTTTAAATAATAGTACTATATTTCAAATTCGTTATTTAGTATTATTATTATTCTAGATTTAGTGACGGTTTATCTTATCTTCATATATTTTATGTGCAGATGAAAAAAACATAAGCACCACACCGCTAGCTCCACTTCTCCACGACACAAAAATACATATCGTGTGTATTTCCTATGCAAAAAACTGTGAATTAAAACATTTTATAACAATAACTATTCGTCGCTTTAAAATATTATGTAGTAAATCGACAGGTTTTATGTTTGTCCTTACATGTTATGTGACAGGTTGTGTCATCCCGTTGCCAGGATTAAATTCAGCTAGCTTAAAAAGTCTTGGTGCGTTGCGATATGTATGAAATGAACATAAGTAGCTGCTCATATTAGTCGGCAATTTACGAACATGACGTAGGTAAGTTGGGCGTCTCGAACACTGGCTGTGGTTTTGATAGGACATTTAATCGACTCATATATGTTTATGTCAGTAATTATTTAAGTTGTTTGGTTATTCGTTAGTGAATTTAATTTATTATTATAGTAATTATTACTTACCAGTTGCCCGCTCCGACTTGCGATGGGTATATTAGCGACTAAAACGAGACCATATATGTGCCTTACATTACGACCATGTTATAAAATAAAATGGTTACTGAACATGTGAACGTTAGTCCTGACAATATTTTTCAAGATGTCCGTGATATCTTCTGTCTCGCTTATTTATTTTGTACAAGTACATCATTTTTTTTTTTATGTGGGAAGAAATCCTTCATTGGACACCCACAGCCCTGAGGAGCTGTGGGGTGTCAGAATCTTACTGACTAAAAAAACCCACAAGATACCGTCTCCCGCGCTATGGAGTGGCACAGGATCGAACAAGCAAGCACCATGCCACCCCGGCGACAAGGTCCAGCGCGAACGCCCTGACCGCGACGACAGCCCGGTCAAGCTGCCTACCCGTCTACCGAACCAATGTGCAATGGAAAGTCAGGTCCCCATCCCCTTCCCTCCTTGGTCCGGTTTGGCAGTCAACGGGTCACCCCCTCCAACCCCCACCACACCTGTAACTTTTTTACGTGGTTTTCTACCACGGTGACTTTTTAACGAGGTTTTCTCCCTCTCCCTCCGCCCGAAGGCCACCCCCCTGTCATTTTTTAATGTGGTGTCCTCCCACAGGAACTTTTTAATGAGGTTTTTCTCCCTTTCCCTCCGCCCGAAGGCCTCCCCTCTGTCACTTTTTTAACGTGGTTTCCTCCCACGGTAACTTTTTCTTGAGGTTTTCTCCCTCTCCCTCCGCCCAAAGGCCGTCCCTCTGTCACTTTTTAACGTGGTTTCCTCCCACGGTAACTTTTTAACGAGATTTTCTACCTCCCTTCGCCCGAAGGCCTCCCGTCTGTAACTTTTTAACGTGGTTTTCTCCCACGGTACAAGTACATCTACCCCAACCTAATTTTTTTATTTTTCCGTACGATTTCTCAAACATTTTCTTTCACACAAACCTTGTCCTGATAATTAAAAACACAACAAAAAAGAGTTAGTCAAATAGGTGCAGCTGTGTTTGCCGTGTTGCGGGTACACATTCGGCAATCGATTTTATTTATGTAAGAATATTGAAAATTCTAAGTGAGAAGATTCGCTCTCTCATTGTGTATTTGGCAATTGGCGGTGTAATAGCAAATATGGCTAAATATCGACTTCAAAAAATTACATTTAGATTTTGTGTTAGTTATAAACAAACCTTAGTAAAGCTCCAACACCGCTGCCTATGGACACATAGTATCCAGAATCTTCTTAGGGGTAAATCTATGGAAGAATGTACATTTTAGTTTACAATATATAAATTTATACTTTTGTAACCGATATCTAGTTATATCTCCTATCACTTTATTCTTGTAAATTACGTTATAAGGAGCCGGCTATATATTGTATTTCAAAAAATGTATGTCCATTTCATTGCACTTTATATATATTATATTAGCGACCCGCTCCGGCTTAGCATGAGTGTAATGTACTAATGTGGTGTGGTAAGCATTGAAACGATTTATACCCATTGTTACGAGTAATTTCTAGCCTGTGATGTTTTCTAGGATATATACTGAAATTATATCCTTTACAGGGCTAGTTTTAACTACATTAGTTAACTAAAGTATCTAATACAATAAGGATTAATGTTATATTGGTTAAAATAACTTCGATAATGGCTATTTATTTTTAGTAATGTATTACAGTTCTATTATTTTTCACATGTAGGTACAATTTTTATGTTTTTCATAAAGTTTAGTCAGCGTTACCGTGTAAGTACCCGAGGACTCCTTCTTACGACTTCATTAGAATACATAGACTTTTCTCTATTCTATACAAACATAATATACATATATTATAAAATAAACCTTTCAGGTGAAATTATCTTAACGGTAGTGAAGGCTGTATTAAAATCCATCACGTAGTTTAGAAAAACTAAGGGAACACACAACCAGGCGCAAAAACAGACTTACTTTATAATATTTATTGTAGTAAGGGTCTTTTCGTTACTGTCATTTGACAATACTTAATTTTTATAATACTTATGTTACTTTTAAAGCTTATAGCAGTAAAATGTTTAATGTGTAAATTCTATGATATAAAAAGTACATCACATAGTATTCAGTTAGTATCTCCATAAAAATCCTTTATACCGCAATTCACAGTCGATTTCATTTTTGTTAAGCGCAACCATTATTGTACCCTTTTCTGAAAGTATAGTGACAGTTTATTAAAAGCCCGACGATAAGAAAGGAGTTGCACAGATAACAAAAAAACTATGTTAATCTTCATTTTAAAATCGACACATTGTTAGATATGTTTTAAAATATTGTATTTTGTTGTAATAAGTATTCTATCTTGTTTTTAAATATAAGATAAAATAAAAAATAAACACTGATTATGTAAAACTGTGTATTTAAAATAGGTTAACATTATAAAATATTACTATGGTAATTGTATCATTATTTATTTCTGAGAAAAAGCCGTTTAGAAAAAAAAAGAAAAAAATGTTTCGTGAAATAAAAGAAACAAATTGAAAAAATATATTCGCACCATTACGATGGTATCGTGTAGATAATGTCATTGAAAAAACAGAGAAAGAACAGTCATCAATCAGACGTTGCGGGGCGTCTGGATTGTGTGTTTTTTCGCCCTACATCTAGGATTATTTCACTGTGGTACACATTTGTATAAACCAACGAAATATGGACTTCTAAAAATATATGGTTAACTTATTGAACGTTTGTGCAGAAAGGCATGCTTAAGATATGGCTTTACTATTTGTAAATGGTTTCCAAGTAATATTTTATTAAATGTTTAAGTACCACCGGTCCCGCAATAGGAAAGCGATTACGTTTTGTAGCACAAAAACCTGTATTTGTAGTATTGTGTGTACATACCTATATATTTGACGTTGTTTTGATCAAATAAGGACTTTGTAATTTTTTTGGTACGAGTACTAAAAGGACATAACAAATATCGTAAATTATATCGTATTATATTATATCGTAAATTATAGTAAAAATTGAACGTCTAGACTTTCACAGTTTTAATGAACCTATCCGTAAAATAGGTTAGTATAACATGAAAAGGATTAACTTAAGCCCTGAAAATGGTTTCTCTTCACGATTCATTCGAGAGAATGTACCGGAAATTAATAAACTGAAGCTTAGATACGGAACATCGGGTAAGCCCTAGAAGATATATACTGCTAAGGAGCGGACAGTCTGAAAGCGTTAGTTAGATAATGACAGTAATTTATAACAGTCTTATGTGAAAAGAATTCGTAATGTTTAATGTCAGTTGAATGTACAGTTGATAGTGTGTTTGAACACCCCGTAGATTGACGTAGGTTCGAATCGATGCGATTGGAGTTTTCGATGAAGGAAAACATCGTGATGAAACCACAACATGGTGGTCGGGATTTTTCTAAGTCCGCCTGTCTAACTACCACCATCAAGTTGAAAATCTATTACCAATCACCTGTAGGTGTTTTCCGGTAGCTGTATTTGAGAACCAGTTAGCTAGATTTAGCGTGTTTACCATCTTATAATCACAGGTCACAATTCTAGGTGGTAGAGCTACGCTGAAACAATTACTGGTTTCAGAATGAATGGGTCGGCTCGCCCGGGGTAGTACCACCTTCTCACAGAAAGCCGACGTGAAGTAACAGTGCTTGCACTGTTGCGTTTCGTTCGGTCAGTGAGAGCGTCCGGAGGCCCACATATATTAAAAGGTCGGCAACGCACTTGCGACTCCCCTGGTGTTGCTAGTGTCTATGGACGGCGGTGATCACTTACCATCAGATGACCCACCTGTGCGTTTGCCACCTATAATATAAAAAAAAAAACATCACCATTTAACGTCACGCTACATTTTAGTCAAACGTTAAAACCTGCAAAGTATTTAAAAAAATGACAACCTTTAAAATAGAAAGTAACATTACGAATTGTAATCACAAAAGAGAAAATTTTGTGAAGAAAGCTTTCAGTCTGTTAAGAATATATTATTTATATCTTAGAATATATACATTATCAAAGCAAAAGTAAATGATTAAAGTATGTGAAGAGTTATACTGCTTATAAATCGTTTAGGGAACAAGTCACGTTTTCGTTTATATAACACAAGAAAGAAAAGACAAGATTTGCTAACAATATCAAGTAGTCCTTTTTTATTTCTATAATATTTATACTAAAATTATACAGATATAGAGTTTGTATGCATTAATCTTAGAAAGTGCCAGTGCGATTTGGAAAAATATTTTCCGTTAGATCACAGTAAGGTTTCACAATAAAAGACACTATAGATATAAGTAGCCTAGAGTCTATACATAATTTTACACTACGAAACAAAGTGGAGCATATACCTGTTAAACTATTTATTTTGATTGTATATTTTCATACATAGCCCTGTAATAGGAAGCCACTGAACTGAGACTTCGAAATATTGTTTATTATTATGTCTTCACTCTATATGAAAATTAGGTTATTAAGTGATGATATGTAAGTGAAAATAACTCCATCTATGGACAACGACGTGTCATTCTAATCTTATAATTGCGAATGTTAGCTAGTTTCTTCGTTCGGACTATCTGTTCAGTATGTTTCTGTGTCTGTTTGTTTGTTCGTTACGCTTGCACGAGCTAACTACTTACGCGATTATCATTAAATTTTGCATACACGTTGTCAAGGGTACAGAAAATTCAAAGTATTGGTTTCAAGAGACAGGCTAAATCTACACAAACGCGTATGAAGTCGTGGGCAGAAGCTAGTTCATTATATTTTATAAATTCTCGATATGATGAAGCTTATTAAGTGTTGAGTAACGTTATTTCTAATGTTGTAAAAACTATAAAGTGTATTGAACATAAATGCAATATTTATATCATTATAGCTTATTGATATTAATTTATTGTTTTAATTTTTTTATTTTTGAAGTTATACTTCTTTTGGCGCGTTAGGGAAAAATGATGAGAGTAAATTCTTACGATGCGCGTGTACACCAGCACGGAAAACCGACACCCGGAAGTTAGCTATAGTCAACATTTTATTCAAAAAAAATTGTATGTATTAAATACCTATTTTCTAAGGTTAGTGTCGTTTTTTCTACAAACGTAGAATAAGGCGAAAGATAAAATATTAGAAAAGATTTTTATCTTGTTACGCCAAAGAAGTATAACGTCTAACGCGTGTACATAAGTACACACACACTTTTTTTTTATTTCAATCGCAATAGCATTTAAATTTTACAAAATATATTAATAAATTCGTAGTGCTGTTGGTATATGTATTTTTTAGAAATTTGTGATAAATAACTAGGCTATATAGAACACTGATAACAAATTTAACATAAAAAAATGTTCTCTATCGATCTGACTGAATTTAACTTATAATTTTCTATCAGAGAATTATTGACCATTTTTACATTTGGCCTATAAAAATTATTTATAATACTTACAGAAGTTGACATAATAAATATTTTTTTGCTTAAATTGAAAATATCTGACAGAGCCTAAAGCTGGTAAAGCGTATTTATGTAGGAACCTACTCATCTGTGTTTAACGAACCGTGTTTAAATGCTCATTAGTATCACTTGTGTACAACTGATCGTCACAGGACTGCTGTTCACAGCTGTGTTCGCTTAATGGAACTGTACATATAATACTTATAACGTGCTGTAATATTATGTATATTTATATGTAGAAATATTAATTGCCGAATGTATGAAAGCGCATCTCTTGACAAATGTTTGGCTAATTCTTTTTTGTTGTGTTTGTAATTGTCAGGACAAGATTTGTATGAAAGAAAATGTTTGAGAAATTAGCCGGAAAAGTGAAGGGTTCAAAAAACTTCATATAAATAAGTGGTGTGAACGAGTGAGACAGAAGATAGCTGGAGTGATCTTCGAAAATATTGACAAATTGATGTTCAGTTGCCATTTTACTTATTACATAGTGAAAAGGTAAGATTTGGTCTCATTCCCTCTGTTAGTACATCCGTGCAAAGCCGTTTTTATTAATATAATCTTTTGTACTTATCTATTTTTTAGCATAATTTACTTCTAATCTATTTTTCAGATCTGAATAAACACATAAAATTCGAATAAGGGGCATAGATTTCCGTTTGACATTTCTCAGAATATACTTTTAGGCCTGTGGTAAAATTGTTAGGAGAATTTTGTACGTAAATAAAAACTAAATTATTTCATTCTTTGATCTTAATAAAATCGTTATTCCTTATTAATTATGTTTAAGTAATTTCACGTTTGAATGGGCAGTTAATTCAGTGATCAAGTTCTTTCATACTTTTAAAATTATGTCGTTCTACTCGTTCTACCTATCTACGTCATAGGTATCTCATGGTAGTTAATAATCTCTATTATTCATCTATAAATATTTATTACAGTCGTGTTTTGTTTCTCTCGTCTAATTGTATTGATGTGTTTATATCAATTCAGTATGCTAGTTTAATTTAACTGCCTCGAAATGTCTATGACGTAGATAGGTAGAATGAGTAGAACGACAGAATTTTAAAAGTATTAACGCACTTGATTACCGAATTTACTTCCGTTTCAAAGGTGAAATTAATTAAACATAATTAATGAGAAATAACGATTGTATTAACATCAAAGGATAAAAAAATTAGTCTTTTATTTACGAAAAAAATTCGCCTAAGAATTTTACCGCTTACTAAAAGAATATTCTGAGAAATGTCAAAGTGAACTGATTCTATGTTGTTGATTAGAATTGCATGCGTGTATTCAGATCTGAACAATATTATAAAAAAATAAATAATACACTTTCTAACTTAAAGAACTTATTAATATTTAAATAGCGTTACAAAATTTTCGATAATTGGATAAAATTAGTTCCGTCAGCCTAATTATATTCATATATAGTAACTAATACCAGAATTGTGACCATAATAGGACTGAGTACAAAATATTTATAATATATTTAGCTATTATCATATATACGTCTTGTGTGTGTATGTATGTAGAATTCGAAGAGATATTTTTCGCCTTCGCTTTTTTGCCATAGTAAAATAACTTATTTGTGTTTGTCTCGTTCCAGAGAGAAGTCCCAGGACTTTAATTCCTGTCGTGACCGTAGTGTAATACGCTCGAGTACCCTCCTAGGAAATGCTCTTCGGCGAAAATTCATTATTTTTAACCTCTCGGAATAATTTCCCCATTGCATTCATGGTTCAGAGGCACCACAATTGTTGTACGAATTGGGTTCGGAAATAAATATTTGTAAAATCTATTTATTTATTGAATTCATTAGAATAATAACGTCATCGTGTAAGATGTATACATATATGTGGTTTTTATAAATGTTTTTGAATATCTTCTAATATTGCACGCTTATTATAAAAGACATATATCTATCAATTAGTGTCTTTATAATTCGGACACTAATTAAATGATTCTCCTTTTAAATCATAGGCGTGATCTCTGAACTACTATATTTATTGTGGGATTATATGGAAGAAAAAAATGTGTTAAAAGTAAAATAAGTAGCCACAAAATGAGTGTCAGTGTCTTTTCTAGGAATGCTTTGATCAAAGTCGTTATATATTACATAATCAAAAATATAATGCAATATATGTATGTGTATGTTCCTGGCTGTTTCCGGCCACAGTCCACTGCTTCAACTTCGATGCTTGTGTTATCACATATGGCTAATATAGCCAAATTTTTTCCGAAATGTGCGCGCACATTATGCCACAAGTGAGAACACCATTCTCGTAGGTATAATTGATTGCCGCTGGTGGTCGGGAATTTCAATTCATAGCTTCTAATATCGAGTGCAGCACGTCGACGTTCTTCGTAAATTTACACTCTAGTTGGAATATGAACTCTCCATTCTGGACGTTTAGTTGCTTAGTTTCTCCCAATGCGAAGGCTATATATCGCACTTTTTCGTATATAATTGTTTTGAATAGAAATTACTTTAAAAAGAAGGATATTACATATAACTTTTGTGTATATATAATTACAGTGATATCTTTTACTTGACAAAGCAAATTAAAACTGTCAAACACGTCAAGCAAAGCATCTTTATCTTTATGACATATTTTCCTAATCATAAATAAATCTAATATTCTCATTCTCTAAGGCATCCAATTTGTTTATAATGTTTACATAGCAAAATTTTGTAGCACAAGGTCCTGTAATAAATAGTAGATATAGAATAAACTATGGATCGTTTAAGAAGCTTAATTGCAAAAAGTACCGATTTTCGTTTCTGTTTACTTAAACGGACCAGCGGCTATTAGAATCAAGTAAGAAATGGATTAAAATTACCCTTCGGGTCTAATATAGTATAGCACAAATACATGTTATTACAAGTTATTGTGAATATGCAATTAGGTAAATTTATAATCACTGCGGCATTTAAATAAACGGCAGGTGTAAACTCACTCACAGTACAAAGTATTCAATTATAGCTTTTAGGACTTACAAAGGCAACACAACAAGTTTCAATTGTTCATAACATGGTATATAGTCTTAGTTTGCATCGGTTTTGTTTGTTCTTTCCTTATGTTTTAGTACAAATCACTGTTTGGAAAAATTATTACGTTCTTTATTGTTTCTATATTGTGAGTTTATAAGACAGTAATATTTATTTTCTGGCAATGATTATATGATTTACGTTCATATTTGCATAATCATTGCAAATAATGTATACATTGCGAATATCCATTATAAATATCTTGTTTAATATTGTCTAACCCATTGTATTTAGTGTACCTCGTAATTAACAGATGGCGTTAAATTAATCTTTTATTTTCTTATATCGCGGTGTCAAGATTATTTTTAGATTAATAACCTCTCGATGGTTTAATGATTAATATGATCTTTTTCGATCCCATCCAGCGGCCGTGTAAACTCAAGCCCCTTAAACTTTATAAGGTAGCGATCCCCTGGGCCTCCGAGGTCAAGTATCTCGGAGTTTCCCTTGATAGGCGTCTCACTTTTAGATCCCACGTTAAGAGAGTGCGAAACAAGGCCGCCATGGTCTTGGGCCGCTTACATCCCTTAGTTTGTTCCAAGAGCAAGATGTCCCTCAGACACAAGCTCACGCTGTACAAAATGTGTATCCGACCCATTCTGACATATAGCTGTCCCGTTTTCGCACACATGTCAGAAAATCTCTTCAAGAGATTGCAAATACTGCAGAACCGATTTCTTCGTAGGGCGGTCGGTGCCCCTTGGTACGTCCGGGGAGTCGACCTCCACAAGGACCTGGAAATGCCGTCTGTCTGGGCGTACGTTAAGACCCTCACTAGTAATTATTTTGAGAATGCAAAGAATCATCCCAGTCCGTTAGTGGTATCCGCGGTAACTTACGATGCCGTACCGAACGCGCCGCGTTATAAAAGACGTCCGCGACATATTTTTTCCGATCCTCCCGATAAAATAACGGTAGCTAACGCAGATTACCCTTTCGTTCCTCGAAATAAAGCGTGTGCGCGCCCACGCCCGCGTAATCACAGATCACGCCGCCGCGGTTTGGCTGTGAATTTTGCTCCAGCACACATACCTAGGCCCCCCTGCAGCTGCTCAAGCCGAGGTACGATCCTCCGGAAAGGAGCCCTCGAGCATGCTGCTCGCGCGGACACAGTGACACTGTTAATCAAACACTCGACTTTACAACACAACACCGATCACCCCACACACGTGCACACACACACTCGTAGGTACACATAGTGGTGGGCTATTTTTGTTTGTTTTTTTGCCCTTTCGAACTGAAATAGTTTAGAACACAGATAGTCAGATACAAAATACATGTACGGGATCGTGAAACATACGAGTACATGCTTGGTAACCATGTATATTTCACGAACTCATACAGGTATGATACGGATAGGTTTAGCTTAGTTTAGCTTAGCTAGTCAGATTCGGGTATTCGACGACAGCCCAAGCCGAGGTGTGCCGTGCGCCCTTGTGCTAGTCGTCTATACAAATCGGGTGAGTGCCTTAAGCGCTCCCCTTAGTAGTCCGGTAAAACTGTAGCGGCCTCCGGGTCAACAGCGTAGTCAGTTCGAAAAAAAAAAAAAAAAGATTAAAATGACTGTTTCATTTCGATTGGAGATATTCTCAACTGAGCAAATATTACGATACTTTGACGAAGTACTTAGAATTTAATGAACACAAGGTGTGCATATTGGGCCTAAAGTTTTGCATGAAATCGGAGCAGTTTTTCACTACGCAGTGACCGTCTTATATCTGACTATATATCGGCTGCTAAAACGCTGCCGTAACGCGATCGTCTAAAAGAGAGCCACTATGACGGGTTCATTACCATGGGAATCGTGGTAGCGACACTGTCGGGTACAGACACTAGTCACAGACAGACAATTACCGTGTCCTAATTCCTTGCGTCCTATCTTTGTTGTGTTATACTGCCTTTATGAATATAATGTTAATGTTATGGGGTCGTTACCAATGCACATCAATACTCACCTCCACTGTCCGTAAATAGTTAACTCTAAATATACTTACTAACTATTAAATTTCAAAGATTAAGTTATTTTCTGTATTTGTCTTAATAACAAAATAAGTAGTTATTAAATTTAGTTCAAAGAATTTTAACTGACATCTAAAATTATATAAATTCAACAAAGTCTTGAAATTATGATTTTTACGTTGGAAATCTAACAACTATCGAACAGGTATTTTCGAATAACCGTATGCATTATCTTATATTATTATATCAGATCGTAAAAACATATATTTACTGTCGAAAAACTTCGATAACTTTTATTCTTTTATATAAAAACACCCCTACATCAGAAACAAGCGTATAAGTTTTTATACCGTGTTCACCAGTTTTTTATTACCTACATAATTAATAGCAAACCTTATCAAGTAATAAGTACATTTCTTTGTGAATAACAGTACACTTTTTCTTTACAAACAAAGCAATTCAATCAGTGGCGCACTTAGGTCGTCGGAGGTCTGGGGTAGTGATACTAAGTTCTAATTTATTCCAGCATTGATTTCCCCGTCTTTAAGACAATACTATGGCTAAAAAACTAAAATATGTCTAAAATCGTAGGTGATAGTCTTCGACGGTCTTTTTTGGTAAATATTGTACACAATCCTCCACACCATCTTTTATCTACTTAATATATTGATTTTGTTTGGTATTTGATTAAGAATAGGCTAGTTCTGGAGGGCCTTCAAATATTTCGAGGAGATTTCTGGAGATTTGAAGGATCCAAGACTAGAATACTCAGAGCGGACCGAGCTTTTCGTTCTCCATCCCTTAATCCGCCACTGTATTGCAACTTTCAACTTTGCGGCTATAAATTGTACGAGAATGTAAATACAGAGAGGGTATACGTATTGTTTGTTCGGTGAGTTGATTTACCGTAAGAAAACTTACGATAACTGTATTACTTAAATAAAACAATAGATTTCAAAATTGATCAAGTAATTAAAACGTATGTACAATTATATATATATGCACAATTAATCTGAAATAATAATATAAATAGTGTCTATTTAAAAAAAATGCTAACTCTCGTAGAGTTCTAGCCTTTGTTTATAAATCTCTAGTCATCATATTTCACGATCTACAACTAATTTACAATATTGTTTGCCTTCATTTTTGGAGACGTAAAGTCTGTATTATGGATGGTTATATTTTTTTAATTGAACGATAACCTGAGATTATATAAATATACATACTTTACTATTCTTTTCTTTACTTTTATGCTGAGAAATTTCTATATTAAATACGAAGAAAATTAAAAAAAGGATTACAAATTTTATATGAATTTGTCGTAACCCATATTTTTTTTGTAATCTTGTTAAAACCGTTAGCATTGGTTATTATGTTTTAGCTGTTGTTAATACGCGTATATTTACTTCTTATTTATTAATTATTAGCGATCCTCCCCGGCATCGTATGTATTCACGCTAATTTAACCTTATGTGTATATTCTGATCCTTTTTTTACCGTTTAGAGGTCATCAAAGTCACTGTCTTTGTAAGGCTGCATACATATTATTTCTATAGCGTGTAGTTTTCAATATTCGATATTTTCTTAGATATTTATTGTACTGTTGTTATATTGTTAAAGGCAAATTTGAACCACATTAAACTTCCAATATAACTCAAATATTTCTTATATGGGTTAATAATATATGGGTCAAAACAGCTACGTAATTAAACTATACAATTTTAATAGCCTTTAAAAGACATACATTATTGCTGTACATTGTGAATGACGATCTTCATAGACTTGTATGAAGGACATTATTTTATTTATAATTCCGTATACATTATTTGGATGAATTTCTTTCTTTTCTATTCTTTTTCCCTCTCTATAAATAATATATCCACGGAAATACTTATAAGCTTTTCGGAAGAGTTACTTCAAATGAAAGTGAAAATCGTCTCAAAAACTGTTAGAACTGCATAGTTTAGAACTACTAAGATCTCTCTATGAGACGCGAATTATTAATTAATATACATTATTATACCAAAAGTATATGATTCAGTATAACGAAAACAAGTCGTATAAGTGTTAATAGTTTACGAAATAGCTATAAATACTGTGCAATTTATGAAATAAATTACTTTCTCTGTATTTTAACGTTGAAAAGAATGGGAAGAGGTCTTAAAAACTTTTAATTATTATTAACATTGTTTAGGGAGACTCGCAATTAAGGAGTTCCTTTACTTTCTCTTTGATTAATTGGTGAAATATTTAAAAAGTACGCAGTGAGCGAGACTTTGAGATACTGGTAACAATTTATTTACAATCTTTAATATAAACTGAAGGCATTTATAATCGACTATTTTAATTCACATGTATTTTAAGTAAAATGTGATAGCGGTTTTAAAAAGAGATTTACCCCAGGGGGTACTAACACTCACTGTGGAGGAGAGTCGGATCGTTTATCCCGAGCCCCATGGTGCCCGTCGAAAGCAGATCTCAACCTTGGTTCGGTCGCTCCTGTAGAATGGCTTGCCGTCGGAAACAAAAATGCTACCGAGCCTGGTGGGTTGAGGCTCTGGCGATCATAGAATGTAAGCACTAGCGCATTAAAGAAGGAGTACAACTTTGCCTCCAGGTCTTACAAAAGAGCAATCACCTTGGCTAAGTCAGCTTTTATTGACAGAATTGGTGAGAGATTGATTCGTCTTCTTTCGTTTTTGTCTCTCGTCAAAGCTGTCTTTGGGAATTTTTGCCAGCCATCCTTTCCACCATTGCGGAGGGAAGACGAATCGTTGGCCCATGACGCTAAAAACAAGGCTCATCTTCTAAGCGGTTTTTTTGCGTCCAACTTGACTCTGAATTGCAAGGAGAAGTTACCACCCACCATCCCCGCGTTGTGAAAGCTCGATACCAAATATTCGGTTTCTGCAAAGAGCTATACGCAAGGTACTCTTCTCTTTGGACATCTCTAAATCGAGTGGACTCGATGGAATACCCGCAATCGTGCTTAGGACATATGTTGCGGAGCTGGCTCCAGTTTTAGCGCGCTTTTTCCGGCACTTCTACTCTACAGGCGTTGTTCCTACCACCTGGAACCGTCTGCCTTGGTCCACCGATCCCCAAAAAAGGCGATCATTCTGATCCATCTAACTATAGGGCCCATTGCTATTATCTCCCTGATCTCCAAGGCAATGGAATCCTGCATAAACCGCCAGCTCCTAAAGTATTTAGAAGAGAAACAGCTTATTAATGATCGCCAATACGGTTTCCATCAAGGCCGCTCAGATGGTGATCTTCTAGCCTTTTTGACTCACACATGGGTGGAAGCAGTCGAAAAAAAGGGGAGTTAGTTTGGATATCGCTAAGGCTTTTGATCGGGATCTGATACAAAGCGCTTCTCTCGAAGCTTACTTCATATGAACTTTCCGAGAAACTACGCAATTGGGTATCCAGTTTCCTCACGGAGCGGAGCATAAAAGTCGTTGTTGACGGTGCATGCTCGGATCTCAAGCTCGTGAACGCTGGAGTCCCACAAGGCTGTGTGCTATCCCCTACCTTATTTCTTATACCTACCCTATACCCTACCTTATATTATATAGGAAAGGAAAATACGATTCCTCGGGTATAGCATTTAATCTACAATAATGCGAGCAAAACTGGATTTGAAATTTGATTAACTTGGAAAGGTTATGTGATATTACTAGCTATTTATAGTTCTGAGAAAGTTCTGGAGAGTATCATATGAAAGGGATACACATTATCAAGTCGTTATATTTATAACAATGTATATTGGCGCTATGTCCGAGGTTGCAGATGTGTGTAGTAAATATTATAGAATATTTTCTTTATATCATAATATTTTTATTTATACCATTTTATACTTTATAGGTTTTAGCGTTTAATCACAATCTCATCTGATATTAAATGACGATATGTTCTAAAATAGGCTAAAAACGCCGTGCCTACAGGAGAGCTGGCTTTCGAGTGCAGCTGTTGGAACACACTTATAGGTGCTTGGCTACAGATTTTGAATGTGCGAGTGGTTGTTAACCAAACGGGCTTAGAATGCTATAGTTCCATCACGATGTTTTCTTTACCAAAAGCTCCGGCTCATTCGCAAAGATTCGAACCTACGCCAATAGGCAGGGTCCGAATATGTTAACCACTAAGCCAATTATCTTATTACCATGGGCATAAATTTATTAATTATTTCATTTTTCGTCTTAAATTGCTTCCTCCCCCATCATAACGCCGTGGCGCGCCGCGCCCTCATTTCTCGCGATCATGGAATGATGTAAATAGTATGTTACATATTATAAGTTGCTTCCTAAAATAAAAAATAAAAAATACAGAATTAGATGTTGTACGGATAAATTTAGTAAGAAATGTGATGAAATTATTAATTTTCTGAATTAAAATCAATTTTATAGTCCACGTAAACACAATTTATATAGCATACAGATCATTGTGGTTGATTTGTCACATTATGTTGTCAAGTGTATGCCGGTTTTGGCAACATATTGCAAGAGTATATACTGAGTGTAATTTTTATCCACATTTATTTACCAGGTGCTCGGAACTTTGTTCTTAAGAAAATAGTTTTGTAGTTTCATATGATTCACATGAATGATTCATCGATTTTTTTGTGTTGAAATAACTTTAGCGTTACAATGTATCTCGTATGCAACAACTAAACGGTATGTAGTCTAGGTAATATTTTGAAAAGTCCTGTATATTTCTGCAAAATTCACATCAAAATCGATTCAGCTGTTTGAGAGACTAGCGTAGATAAGCAACAAAGATTTCAGTTTTATTTATGTGTATAGTTTATTTCCAGGACTTACTTTCTATACCATCTGACGGAACAAAAAATAGGCTAGAACGTAGTCACGATTAAAAAGAAAACATGTATGCCCCATGGATCGTTCTCGAGTTATAAGCCCGCTAATGGACAGATAGTGAGGACTTGCGTTTTGTAATATTTGAAGACAATAATACTACTAGCACAGCGGATAAAAGGAATGCACTTTATATTACGAACGAATTATCTATTAGTGATGCATTTTTGTATTACGTTACTTTTTACGAACGTAATTATATCATTATTAATAAATGCACTTGATCCAGATATGTATGATCAAGATACGTGTGTATGCATTTATACCTGTACCTATTAAGTATATAACATTGTATAAAACTACTCATAGTTTTTTTTTATTTAACTAAATTACGGTACTAACACACCATATGTTTTATAATTTTAATTTTGTTAAATAAATACTTTTTTTTTCTTTTTATATTCTTAAAAATAAATTGTGATATTTTACAGTAACTTTCCATGCCCATAATTTTTTTACTTACTTATTTAAAATTTACTATACACAGTAGGTAATAAGGTAAATATTAGTATTTACAACTGAAGGGGATTAATTATTTATGTACTTGCAGTGTACTGGTATGTAGTTGGTTTAATTTTTTTTGGTTCAATTTCATGGTTATGTAAAAATACGTATGTAAACAGATCTCATGCATTTAATAAACATGTAAAATGTAAGTTGTTAAAGAACTAGGGCATTACATTTGTTATAGACTAGCTGATACCCGCAACTTTGTATACGTCGTTTATTATCACAACAATGTATTCTATGTACAGAGGAAGAAACAAGCACACAGACAGACACACATGGCTGAACGCGTAGTGCTTATAAAAATCGTGGTTCCTTAAGTAATTTTATATTAAACTAGCTGTGACCGCGAGTACGTCCGAGTGAAATATCATGTATAGAAACAGTAATAAATGAAATCATAGGTAAATAGGTGTATTTAAATTCAATATTGATGATTTAACCAAGCCTCACTAGTTTTGAACGATTCTGTTCTTCGTGACGCAGCGGAGCACTTGGCTAGCATCCATTCTTTACTCATACAATGAATGTATATATCTGACTCCCTGGACACTGTGAGGTGTAGTGCTTAGAACAGCAGTCTAAAACTAAAGCTTAAAAATTAAACTAAAAACTAAAAAATATATATTATAAAAGCGGCATGCTGCGATGGCTGTTTTGACACATACAAATAGTGACGTGAAATGTCGATTTATTTTTGACAACATATAATCAAATGCTGTATATATAGTGGCTTTAAACATTTAAGTGAGTTTGCCCGAGGTGGTAGTTACGCTGGCCAGTGATCTTGTATATTTATAATCATATATAGGATACAAATATATCATTAGGAATTATGAAAAATGTGAATGACGATATGTGTTGTAAATAAGTACACTAATAATTACAATGTATTACGGATTCTGTCAAACGGCGCTGTTTTCTTGTTAGTAAAACGCGAAATGTTTTATTCGCGAGATCATATTATATAGATAGATATATAGTATATATTTATACATATATATTATTTAGAAATCAGTGTACTAAATTAATTTTGTGTCTTAAAGTTCAGTACATTTTAGGACTAACTCCACGCTATACTCACAATAAAGAACAGTAATTTGCTCCTTCAAACATACTTATCAATTTATACGAAACTTCATGAGCGGACAAATATCAAAACGGCCATCATAGCGTGTAGATATTATAGTCTTCTATCATTTTATTTATATAGACTGTAACGTTAAATTACAAAATACAATAATTCTATGATGTTTTAATAAACATAAAAAAATAACTCACTACATATTATAAAACAAAGTCGTCCGCCGCGTTTTTCTGTCTGTTCGCGATAAGCTCAAAAACTACTGAACGGATTGATATCTATTCACCAATAGATAGAGTAATACACGAGGAAGGTTTAGGTATGTCATTTGTCAAGGTTTTCTGTAAATTTGTTGAAATATTACCTATTATATATTGCTTCTAAAAGCTACTAATGTTGTTTTTGAGAAAATCACGGACATACAAATATACATATGGGTCAAATACAAAACCTGCTTTTTTTGAAGTCGTTTAAAAATAGGGGTTTTCCATTTATGGAATTGATCAAGTTCCCTAATGAATCCTTTAGGCCTGACCTTTATTGGCGTTATGAGACATTATCAGACAGTTTTAGAAAATTCAAAAATTACTTTGAAAACTGAAGACACTGCATTAATATTTGTGGTCAAAAATATCCGACGTTTTTCTTCAACACTGGGTAATCTAGTCCTTTTAGCGACTATCACTGCTAGGTTAGTTTAATAATACTTATTATAATTTACACAAATTTAGATATCCGCCAAATTATATTCCTAACCTTTATGTGAAATTTAAAATTAAGGCGCGCGCATGTTTCTGTCATTAATTATGTTGTGGTCGGAGCCCAGTTACTAAACAATTAATTTCACACAGATCTAACAGTAGTGAGATTTTCGCTTACGATTTTATTAGTAAATAATGATTATATATATGTATATAACAAGCATTTTAGTAAGTAAGTAAAGTTTTTTTACAGTATAAATTAAACCATCGGTCTGTATATATAAAAGAATAACTGGTTGACTGCCCAAGCTACTCAGGCTAGAACTGTGAAAATTTGTATGCAGATTTGTTTTACGCTGTAGGTGAGTAAGATTTTTGGAAATTCAATCCCAAAAGTAGCGAAAAAGGGGATGTCAGTTTTAATGGAAATTCGTAATTTTTCACTTACATCTATGAAAATTGGTATTTAGCAATTCAGTTAGAAAGTAAAAAATATATTTTTATTAAATTAAATAAATATTTTATTCAATTCGTTTTACATAACTACTTGTCTTAAATTTAAAAAACCATTTTAGATCATATCAAGATCAAATTTAAATATTACCTATTATATATTGCTTCTAAAAGCTACTAATGTTGTTTTTGAGAAAATAAAACATTTATAATAAATGAATTTAAGTATCTAACAGTGAAAGAGTCTTTGCAAGTTTCGGTGGAAGAAAATCACCGTCAAAGCAGCGGCCCTACGAGCACGTTAGTTATCAATATATTTTGGTTCACAGGGTATTCTAACTCAGTCCTCAGGGCTAGGAGCCTATTATTTTTAGGACTGCGCTCCTCTTCAAGACAGCTTGATACTTCGTCCTAACTAATATTGTAAATGCGAACTTGAGTTGTTTTGTTTGTCATGCCTTAACTATTCAACTAACTTTAACCCAAAAATTGCATACATGTTGTAAGCCGTACAGAAAGGGACATGGGTACCATTCATAAAAAATACGGTTCCCGAAGAATACGCCAAATCAACAGTAACGCGAGTGCAGCCGCGGGCAAAACCTAGTAACATGTAAAAAAAAGGAATTTCCCATAAAGTGTGTGTTTTATTTTGATAAATATTATAATTTTTCACAAATAAATCGTAAAAAGTAAGGATTATTAGAATAAAATTATATTAAATGTCAATAAACTTTGACTTTAATAGATTCAAATTTTACAAAGTACATGAGCCACTAATACTTTATTCAAAACAACAATTTAGTTAAAATTATTTGTTAGTCGAGAGAGCCTGACCGCAGCATATAATTTCCATCAAATGGTGTTGTCGGAGAATGTTACCCGAGGTCGACTTTCACTATTTCACAGGTAAACAATTTTAAGCCTTTAGAATTTTACACATTACCAATTAGTAATTTAAAGGGATATGTAAATAGCTAATCATTATTTATTTTTCATTATCATTACAATACAAAGACATAAATACTTTAAATTTTCTATCATTACAATAATAACTTTATTTCTTTATATTGTGTAGTAGCAGATCCTCCCACCTGATGTTAAGTGGTTACTATAAATTCACCTAAATATAAACCTCTATAACACAGGCAGTCCTGAGGCCAGTCGTAAAATGTTACTGATGCTAAGAACTGTATTGTAACGCCTCATGTGTCAGTATATGATTTTTTGTTGTAACATGGTAAAGTGATTGCACTACGCCTGATGGCAAGCACAGACCAACCCAAAAACAACGGCGACCAACAACTGTGCTAACTGATGGCTGCCGACCTCCGCTATACCGGCCTACGTATTACAGCAGTGCTATCAATACTAATAAAAATGGTTATCCCGTAGTCGAAACTATCACAGGCTATTATCCACTCTAATGGGATGGGTAAAACAGTGTTCCCTTTCAGTCTTGTTCTTGGCCTTTGTTTATACTCAACGTTACAATATCATATAAAATGAATCTGATAAAGTTATTCAAAAGAAAATTATATTCGAATAGTTATTTATTATTCATAAAGCCACTCAGTGATACAAAGGGAACAAAAAGCCTGTTCCCAGTATATAACAATAAGTAGGAAGCCGCGTGTACGCGACAGCCGCGCGGTAAATTGTTCAGGAAAGCGATTAAAGCTTGAAATTGTTAAACAACAATGGCGGTCCGTCTGCAACACGGTCGCCGAGAACCCCATTAAATCTTTTATCATGTCCAACAACGTAAACTGTGTGATACGTGTTTCCACTAAACAGATACACAATGGTTGTAAAATTTAGACTGAATTTTACTCTGTTATCTCAAATACCTTCATATTTTAAATTTATATGAAAAAAGTTTTCATTGTAACATTTGTAACCTTTGCTCGTCTATACCAATATTACAATGCTATCAAGAGATTGTTTGTTTCTAGTTTATTTAAAACTTCATTTAACAATTAAGAAGAAGTCGTTTGAATCTGAAAATTAGCGTCTGAATTTAATCATATATTTTACATTTTATAGTATATTTAATAAGATACATTATAGGTTATCTAACAGTATACTAGAACCCTTAAGTGTGGAATTATTACTATACAGAGTGTAGATCAGAAAGTATGTTAAGTGAGAACAAACAGATAATGTGAGCGGTTCGTGTAGCGTAACATGGGCAATCGTGGTAAAAATTAAACGTAAGTGAAACTGCGAGACACAACAACTAGTGGTCATATATACTAACACAAAATGAAAATTGAAATTAAATTTTATCAAGGTAAATAATATGAATATTTTCAGCTTTCGTTGTTGCTATTGACTTTCATAAATCGAACTCAAATGAACTTAATCCAATTTTGATTCTTGGAAAGGCACTTACGTACGTCAAAGCTACACTCGGCTCGAAAAACATGCTTGTGATTTAGAAGAACCGGCAAGAAACTCAAAGGGGATTGTTATTATAATTTAAATATATTCTTATATACACATAACAATGGTACGTTTTATTTAAAGTAGGATACAATTGTGTAACAAACAGTGTTTACATTTTATATATATTTACATTTACAATATTAAGTTAACATTTTGATTCCATTAAGGGTATATATTTATTATTTAAAACGTAAAGGTCCTTCATGCATGCAAAATTATTTTATGTTAATAAAGTTTAAAACCCCAATTTACGTACTGATACAAATGAGAGAAAACGTTTGCGGCTTCACAAAAGAGCCATATTTTAGGTTAACCCATATATGGGACTTAGAACGATGATGATAGGAGTAGATAGTATAGGATAGTAGGAGTCATTAAAGTGTGTCATACAAAAAACGGACAATTTTTTACCGATTTATGACAAGCGTAATATCGTATAATCGAGGGAGTAATGGAGGTTACGGCTTATATGACGTTTGTCAATTAACGTACGTAGAAACTAGTTTTTAAGGCCTTGACATTTTTTTTCGAACTGACTATACGCTGTTGGCCTGATGGGCCTTCACAGCTTCCACGGACTAATGAGGCGAGCGCTTATGGCGCTCGGTCGATTGGGCAACAATTTCAAGGTTGCCAAGGTGGCCAAACTTTGGCTTGTGTTTGTTGCCATGAATACAACAACGCGAATCTTACTAAGTTAAGCTAAACAAACGTATACGAATTAGTATAGCACACATGTGACCAGCATGTTTGGCTCACGAACTCAAACATGTATTTTGTATTTGTCAACTCCGTTAAACTAAACTAACTAATTTCGAAAAACAAGGGGAAAAGAATAAAATCCTTCCATCATATGTATACCTAACTGTATGTGCGCACGTGATCTGTCTTATGTCTGTTAAGCTAGTGATGAAAATAGTGTCCTGTATCGCGCTAGGCAGCGTGCTTGAGGGCTTCACTCCGGAGGATCGAACATAGGCTTGAACCGCTGCCGAGTAGGGGTCGCAGGCGTAGTGCAGGAGCAAGATTCACTGCTAGACTAAACCATTATAATATCAACAATTTGTTAAATAAAAATGATCCTTAAAATGGTTCTTGCAATATCATAACACTTATGCTGTGTTGTGCGACATAGACAGTGTAAAAGCTAAAAACTGAATTTAGTTGACAAATGAAGTTGTTTCGAGTTACATTCTGTATTAATTATTAAAAATATGTTTTACCACGTATTTTTTTACTTTACATTATAATGAACCAAATGTTATAGAGTCCTCGTCAATCTTTTTGGGCGCTCTGAATATAGCCGTAAGTTCGAATTTGCGCGTAATTTATAGTCAAGAGTTTAATATAAAACAAAGTTAAAATATAATTATAGGATTCGAAAATTGGCATTTATTCATCCTTAACTTATCTCGATGTTATGCACATATAATACATATTTATACCTAAACTTGTATTCTGCGCTTATATATTTAGATAGGTTAAAAAGTTTGGCGAAGACTATATTTCCTTACGAATGTTTCAGTACAATAAATGTAATTACATAAGTATCCATATATATGCACGATAGCAGGATATATTCTAAGGCTTTTTTTAATACATAGCGTAAAATAAAACTGAATGTATTAATTACAAGAAGATACATCATAGTTTATAAGTTTCTTTGTGTATAACGGTTGAAATAGTATGATTGGGGGCATGGATAAAGCTTGTTTGCGTCATTAACACGGGAAGAGCTATGTAGATTTGGTCGTGTCAAAAGTAACCGAAACTGAGGTCCAGCCTCGGAACACGATGCCTCTGGAAACCAATAAATGAAACTCCATCTTTTGACTACTCGACAAACTGCAAATTTTAATCATTTGTATGATATTTGTTTTTTACTATTATTAGTTTTTAAGGATCGGTAAATTATATATATAAATTAAATAGATGTGCCGCTTGTTTGTCTCGGCTAAGTTTCGAAACAGCTTTTACTAATAGTTAAATAACTTTTCAGAGTATTTTACAAGCTATATATTATTACGCTTCTCGCGAGAAACTAAGCAGTGAATTTAACAGAGTTAGCTTTAAAATGGTAAATTAGTTCTAGAATTTGAGTAATAATAACAAAATTACCTTGTACAACATTAAAAGTAGCTCTCAATGAATCTAAAGAGGCATAGTTTCCATCAAATTCCAAATTCATACTCCGAGAACCAAGTCACGGAAATCAGCTAGTCAATCTTATGACTGTGGTAGTTATTCTAACTACCATGTAAAATATTATTTATTTGTGTTATCACTCTATATAAATAACTCTATAAATAGCTCTATAAGTAAAGTATAACATGTGTAATTATTTTGCGTAGGTAATTAATTGTACGTTAACTGGCGTTAGCCGTAGCACCGCAATGTACATTTTTCATAATGTGAATAGCCGGAGAAACGCTCTGGGGTTCTGTTAATAATAACAAATATATATATATGTAATTTTAAGCCGTGACACGTGTGATCCAATTGTTTCAGCTATGAGTGATATTTCCGCGAGTTTCCACGTTGAAAACGGCTACATATGTATATGACACGTAGGCATTCCGTGGTGCTACGACGCGTTTCCCGATTTAAATCGGAGAATTTGTAGCATATTTTTTGTGAAATTGTTTTTCCTTATTCACAGTCTTCTTTTTTGTATTATTTAAGTTGTTTTAAAATCGTTTCTTTTAAGTCGAGAAGTTCGCTTATAACAATTAAGGAGTCGTTCAGTTTTTCCTTTGCTGGTTCTTATAACTTAATATCAGTAGGGATAAGTTACACTACAAACACCAAAATATTCACTTGCGATATTTTTGAATACGTTCAAAATGGTAGCAATAAAATTATACTATTATTGACTTTACTGTAGGTCACCCAGTTCACTGAAAATAAAAAATATAAATAATACTATTTCTTATTTATTTTATCTCTATGCCAAATGTCATTGGAATAAGACATATAACATTCAAACAAACATATATTACGCATTTATGTACTACTTACCTCTAATAAATTCACCCGTGTTAATCCCAACAATTATTTGTTATGCTTTCATGCCTTAACCATTCAACCGATTATCATGAAGTTTTGCATACACTTTGCCATTGGTACAGAAAACGACATGGGACCTTATTATCCATAATAATCTACTGTTTCCAAGGAATAGATCTTTATATTACCGCGAGCGAAGCCGCAAAGAAAAGCTGGTTAAAACATAATATTTAATAATTAAGTATAGATTATGATTGATGGTTCCAAGGGATGAATGAAGCTTCCTGTTACTGCAAGAATTATCAGAATCCCCAATACCTCACGGCTCACCGCAGCGCGTGGCCTTCCCGCACTATCACTTGGTTCTTGTTTGGCGTACTGTCTGACCTTATACACTGTGTGCTAAATAATCGAATCCCAAGGGTGGAAGCGTTATGCTAAATAGTTACAATGTACCTTGTCTTGCGTATCGTATACCTTATCCAACAAACAGACTCTAAAATGCAATTATTACACGCTTAAAAAACAAATCAACAAAAAAAAAAACGAATCTGACGAATATTTCCAGAAATTAACGAATTCAAACAACATTTTCAGGTTTATAGTATTAGTTGATATGAATATTTTATTGGCTACTAAAGTAATACGATGAAAGAAGTATTTAATGTATGTATTTTTTTTGTTTTTATATTTCGAATAGCGAATAAGGCTAAGTGAGAAAAATGTCAATAATATTTGTAACATCGTTATTGAGAGTTTTTGGCGGGATCTTAGTCTGTCATGTAGTGGTTTTTATATTTTATTCATAATCTTGTGTTATTAGACTCTATATTTTGTAATATTGGTGGTGTTTTACGTAATATAGTTCGGTTATTATGCACAAGTGAAGTGGATGGAAAATAATACCACGGAGCATGCATTCTGAGATGCCACCAAAACTCCATGGAAAGTTCTAACAAGGAAACCACCATCTTATTAGAACATTATAATTATCACAAGACACTTACATGGCAAAATCTTGTTACTTGATGCTGGCTAGTGCACAAATCGTGACGGAGCCAAAAAATAAAGAAGAAGAAGAAGAACATCGTTATCGTTATAATTATAATATCATTGTTTATGTGTTTCATGGTAGATTAAACTTGCTATTTTAACACCACGTTCTCGTTTCATGTTTATGGTAAACTCTAAAAACTGTTAGAGCCAGGAACATAAAACAAAGTCGTAAACACACTTTACTGAATAAATAACACACACACAGTGGTAAATCACTTTTCTAACCAGATACTTGTTAAGATGAGAGTTGAAATAACTCTTACTCTATATAATTTCGTGTCTAGTCTTATATGAAAATGAACTTTTTTATACTTCATAAGGTTTTAGCGTGTGAATACAGTCTCTGTAATCAATTCGATATCGCATGAAAGGCAACAGTTCAAGCCGAGGAATGCCCGTGCGTCCTTAAGCTCGTTGTCATACGGATGAGTGCCTTAAGCAATTGCCCAATAAGTCTGGTGAAGCTGTAAAGTCTCGTTAGGCCAACAGCGTGTAGTCAATCGACGTGGTGTTCTAATGATGCCAGCATTAACCCATCATTGCTTAAATAAATTTTCCGTTATTGCTTCACATGTAGAAGTAAAAAACAAGATGTTGATAAAAGAATATAAGTTAAAAAGCAAATCAGAAGACATTTATCTAAGATTATGTGTTTTATAACCTGGAAACGGTCGAATTATACCAACACAACGTTTGAGGAAATATGACCCTTACATACAATATATTAAATGCCTTCCACTAATAATAGAAGCGCGTCTGGGCTGTGTGAGTTCTTTGAATTTTCAATTGTAAGAAATTTATCTATATTTCAGTCGTTTATCGATATCTAGAAATCTATAATTACAGTCTATCAGAATAAGACAAACAAGTGCATTTACTTTGCTTTTGCGTTAAATTGATTTTGATATTAAGTAATTTGAAATAAAGCGTAAACTTAATGTTTTGGATTGAAATCTAATCATGACTTGGTAACTTATAGCTCAGATATCGAAATCAATCTACGTAAATTGGCGAATGTATGTAGTACATCTGCAGCACATATTTCAGCTAAATATTTTTTGTTGCGTCTTTCATTTTCAGGAGAAAGTTTGTATGAAATTTCTTGAAAAATCGTACGGGAAAGTGAAATAAAAATCTCCCTATTAAAAATGAGCGAGTGAGTGAGAAGACACTATGTGATCTTCAAAAATATTAACAGTATTGACAGAGATTTTATTTCATTACCTGGTCTTAGGTACTGTAAAAGAAAGATTTGCTCTGTTTTTCTTCATTAGTACATGATGCGAAGCCGGGGCGGGTGGCTTGGTCGTAATAAAAAATTCAAAAGACCGGTTAGCTTACTAAAAATCTCGATAAACAACGAAGAGTAATCACTCAACCGAGTCTAACATCTCTGAGCAGGTGGAACAAATGGACTGAATATATAAATAATATCACAATATTGCTCATAATGTATTACTACAAACATTTTCCGTCAAATTTATTTAATCTCTCTTATTTATAGGTGCGCTGAGTAAATCCCAATGTGAAGCCATTCTCAGTTTTAGTACGTAAATGTCCCTATAAATTGAATTTATGTTCGATTTCAGTAATAACGTTGCGTGTATGTATCACCGGTCGTTATACAGCCACGTATGCGGAAGAATTAAATGATCTCGTAACGTTAATATTTGGCGCATGTGCTTGCGGTGCGAGGCCCCTTCCTGTATTATTATCACGCCTTAAGGGTCGAAGTTTCATAAAAATTATAAGTAATACCTATGGATACAATGTGAAGGAGTCTAAATCAAAATAAAAAAGCATAATATTCAGTTTAGGCCCTGAGAAGGCGCTTATGGAAGTTAAAGCTACCACCGGTTCGGAGAACAACCCAGTCATTGAGTAGAACCGGCGAGAAATTCGATCTGGTTTAACTTTTCATCAAACATAATATAACACATATTTTTAAGAACATATACAGTTATAGACATACATCATTACGTTAAGTTTTGGTGGAAGCACAGAGAAGGGCGTCATTTTCAGACGTCACCATCTTTCACATATATATTGATCCACCCTATAAAAACCTCTAAATTTGTATTTATATATATTTACATATTAGAAAAGTAACATCGTTCGGTATGTCTAGTTGTTAGAGTATTTGTAAATCACGAATAACTTAACCAATTCATATGTTTTTTTTAAATCATATATATATATATATATATATATATATATATATATATATATATATAATTTAACTAGGTTTTAATATATTGTATAGGTGTTTTGTTACAAGAAATACATGAAACAAGTTGTGAAGAGCACGTTCTTTTGTAATACATAACTATTAAATATTAAAATGCTAAAGCAGTAGACTATTGTTAAGAATAGAATAATAAGAAAAAATCGGCAGTACCTACTTGCCAACATGAATTTTTATTATATTAAGTGATTTATTTAATCGTCAAAATTAAGTATATATTTAAGCTCATTACATTATCTAATCTGGTATTCATATTTAGGGAATAAATAGTATACAAATTCTGAAGTAAATTTTAAGAGACAAAAAGCTACTAATGTTCCACTTTACTTAAAAAACAATGGTAACAGTAATTTTATAGTTCATCGATCGGATCCACCAACTCTAATAGATAAATTAATATTTCTATACTGTTATTTATAATAAAACTTTTACAAAAAAAATAAACCGGCTTCAATATCAAGAAACACTAAGGAAAAAAGAAGGCACTAAAAATAAAAAATAACTAAACTATTACATTAATTAAATTAAATAAATAATATTAATATATGCGCTACCTAATAATATAATAGAAGTCGGTGTCAACCCGAATTCATTGCGTATACGTAGGAAGTTTAGGTTCACTCTCGCGTCGGGTATATATATTTTTCTACATACTACAAATTTGCGTTATTATAAAAAAGATCAAGTCTGGATGTTTGTTTCGTTTGGGTGGTAATCTCAGAAAGAGCAGATCTGATTCTAAACATTCTTTTAATTTTACACTGTAGTAAGTTACGTTCTCGGGAGTGACATAGTTTTATTAATAATGTTTATATTGTAATTAATTGTAATATTATGTATAGTATAGTGTATAGTACACTTGTATATCGTTTTATAGCCCAGAAAAGAGGCGATTAACAATAAGTTAGGAATATGTGACTTCTTTCTATTCTGAGGTTATTTTCATTATTTTATTTGTTTAGCTAGAAATCACTAATGCCCGGTTTCTGAAGCATTTTAACTGTAGTTTATCTGTTTAATAGCGCTATCGGTTCGATAACTTGTCAAATTGGGTTTCTGAACACACAATGACACGAGAAATGTCAGTCTACGTCTCATTCTGTACTCAGAAACGCATTGACAGTTAGCCGCTTGTCTTATGGATAACGTTATTGAATCAATAGCTATTGATAGTTTAACTGACGGCTTCAGAAACCGGGCATAAGAGCGTCGTATGTATTTGGTAATATGAAAAGTCTTTTAGTATCTACTTATAAGCCTCGGTTTCTCGGATAGACTACATAAATTTAAATACATGTAGCTAACCTACACATGAGTTACACGTGCCTACTTTATCAGTTAAGCGTAAACCTGCAGCCATATTATAAAGCATAATACCTTGAGCGTTGAAAATATATTTTGACAATCATCCATTAATCTTAGTCCTGTACACGTATCATGCGTCTGCAGAACGCCAATACAGGCAGGGTTGCCAATTTCATACGGTAACGTGCCATTCACAGGGTTTCAGAAATTTGACAGGTTATATCGTATTAGGCTATACAGAGAAAAGTAAAGATAAAAGTTTTTCGTAGAACCAATATGTATGTATAAAATACTAAGACAACTGTTGATTAATATATATTCAATTGTCAATTCTTTTTATACACTTTTACGATATTTATGTTTTTATTCCATTGGATATAAAAACATTCACTTGTATGCAGTAGGACATAACTTAATGTATGGCTTGTAATCTATTTCCTATGACTAGAATTTAGCAAGTTAGTTAAGGTTAAAATCTAAAATATATTTTTAACTAATTACGTATTAAAAGTCGAAAGCGATAACAGAAATGGCTAAATATTGTCTTCATAACGCAAAGTTCAGATTATGTACCAATCATCATATAAATTAAAATGTGCACTCTTTTCTATAGACTTGTAAGAACTTTCGATAATACTTATACAGAGGCAGCACTGTTGTTGCTTTACTAAAGCTTGGTTACGATTAATAAAATATAATAATTTACCATTTTAAATTCATTTTTGGTGTTTTATACAGACAATGAAATATACCTAGTTGAAGCAGGCCAACTTTCTGCACATTGAATGCAGGACATTTTGTAGTTGGGGGAATAGGGTTGAATGCGAATTATGAAGTTTTGTTGCGGTAATGAATAATGGACTTTACATAAAAAACACGCAACTAACTAACTTTTAAATTATTTATTTTTATAATGATATGTATCGCTAGAGTTACATTTTTAAACTACTTTAGGGTTATTATTTAAAATGTCATAGAAGTTTTCGCAGCTGCCCATATTAAATTTCAAAATAAGTATAAGACGTATAGGATTTCGATTTTCAGTAAGTTATTTTCGGACGTTTATAGTGCATTCGTCAACGAAAATGCGTCTTTGACTTTTGAATCATTATTCAAAGTTATAGCATAACAAGCATAGCAATAGGGCCATGAAATTTCTCTGTCACTCTTTTACTTATCGCGCCAAACTCACATACAAACTAAATTCCCCGCGGCCCCTCTCGGCAGCGGTTGAAGCCTAGGTCCGATCCCCCAGAGTGGAGTCCTCGAACACACTGCTAGTGCGATATTATGGCACTGAATGCTTTTCACTCACTAGGATGCAGACACGACACAGATCACCCCCACATACGTGCACACACACGGGTAGGTACACATTTGGTAGAAGGGTTTATTTTTCCCCCTGTTTTCCGAACTTGAGTCGTTTAGTTTAGCCGAGTTGACAAATATAAAATAAATGTTTGAGTTGTTGAGGCACACATACCCACTGGTATCCAGGTGTGCTTCACTAATTCATATATGTGTAATTAAGTTAGTTAGGTTAGTTTAGATTGATTCGTGTGGTTGCATCTGAGGCAACAGCCCAAGTCGAGGTTCGGCCACTTTGGCACCCTTGAGTTTGTTGCCAAGCGGCCGAGTATCATAAGCGATCGCCCTATTCGTCCAGTGAAGCTGTGAAAGCCTCTCAAGCCAACCGCGTATAATGCGCAGATATTTGCGCTGTGTGTATGTGCGTGTAATATAGTAGAATTGAAAATAAGTATGCAGGGGATGCGGAACGCATCTAACTTATTACGGTGCCACTATACTAGTTTTTGTAAAGCGGGATTACATCTGGCGTTACAGGAGGTTTCCGCAGAATATGGAAGGGTTGGTCACCTTATCGTGGGAGAAAACCACGTTAAAAACTGACAGGTGGTGAGAAGCAAACCTCGTAAAAAATCCATGGCGGGTGACGGTTGTAGGGGCTGAACTCTTGACTGCCAAGCCGACCAAGGAGGAAAGGGGCTGGGAACCTGACCTTCCATTGCACATTGGTTCGGTAGACGGGTAGGAAGCTTTATTAGGCTGTCGTCGCGGCTAGGGCGTTTGCGCTGGGCCTTGTCGCTGGGGTAGCATGGTGCTTGTTTGTTTCGATCCTGTGTCACTTCATAGCTCGGCAGACGGTATCTCGTGGGTTTTTTTAGTCAATAAGAGTTTGACACCACACAGCTCCCTAGGGCTGTGAATGTCCAATGTACGGTTTACGAGACAAATACCCTTTCATAGGTGGAAGTGGTACTAATTATTTTATGATGTATAATACATCAAACATAATACTAATTACTCGTCATATTTCATAAAAAAATATCTGCGTAGTATTTTAATTTTTCTAGATTTTGCAGAAATAACATTTCGCTGATTGAGGTCGAAGCGAATATCTGTTCCAGGATATCGAGGTTAATATGATTTGCTAACAAGACGGTCTGAAGAACGGGGAGGGGATGACAGGGATTTTTCTGTCTTAAATACACAAGATTCTGATCCTTACCATTGAACTCAACCCAGTTCATAAACTTTCAAAAAGATATGCCGTTTTATTACAAAAAAGTTGAATATGCAGAGAACACTTGTTAAAAAGGTTTGATCACAAAAGAATGGCTTACCCATGTAGAGAGATAGACACTATATAAATTTAAACATTTCTAACACTTGTCTAAGTTCTTATCTTATTGTTGTCATTTATTATACTTATATTTACCGGCAAAAGACGTTTTATAGGAATTTATGGATTTCATGGGTATAATTAATTTGGAAGATGTAAATATATTAAATAATTTTAGAGATTCACAAGTAAATCATAACTACTTCTATATGACATTATTGACATTCTCGACAATATACTCTAATCTGAGATTATACTGTTGTTTCACTTTACGCACTTTGACGTAATATATTAAGCTTATAAAGTGCTTACTTTTAAAATGATATTATTTTCTTTTAACCAAAATGGCTCAATAATAATAAGCAATTTTACTTAAAATGATTAAATTTTCTAATGAAGAGCTGAACAAAAATATTATTGATAAATTCAATTGTTTGCAAAATTTCTGCATGTAATGGAACGTTTTTGAATGATGAGATTGAATTAAATGAAAGAAGTTGCTTGCATGAAAAACTTAAATCAGATGTTTAGCTAGAGACCGCTTAGACACGGTTTTGTAATAAAGAATTGTAAACACGAGTTGAACAAGGATTTTAATTTTAGACGCTGTTTAGTAAAACTCATGTTAAATACGTGTTCAGTTATGTTTTTGTAATAAGACCGACGAAGTCTAAAAATCAACTGTTCGTCTTCCCCTATCCAAACTTGGCTACAAGTCGGCTTATAAATGGGTATTGGTAACAATACCTATTACCCATCTCACCTTCCTAGTATTATTACAAGTGAAAAGCAACATATCATTGATTTGTATAAGAAACCATGTACGCAAATTATAGGACTTCTTGGAACTACTGATTTAACTGTAAAGAACTGCGGACTGTGTTTGTTAATTAGCATGTTTCTACACTCATGTAGAAGATTAGAGATCCACGGACACCAGGTATGAACAGAGGCCGTAGAGCCGACGTTCGATCAGTTCCATCCACGATGCGAAATCGTGTTGACCACTGTAGTTTTGTCAATGACCACGTTATGTTCATCAGCCGGTTTCCCACGTTGTAATATATACACTACAAGTGAAAGTGGTCCTTTTAATGGCGCATAAGTTTATGATTTTGCGACGTGGTAATTGCAACAACAATATGTACAAGACACACAGTATCTTAATCTTTGTATAATTTTTAAACCTTCAGTAGGACCGCTTCATTTTTATTATTATATTTATTATTCTTATATAATATTATAATTTCAATTACTAGCAGTCAGTTGTTTTTTTGTTTTAATTAATAAGTTGGTTTAATTTAAGTTACTGTGTTTAATTTCTCAAACATGAACAAAAAAAACCTTCTATTGCAGAAGAACCTAACTGTTCCCAATTTGTTCTAGGCGGACGTAGCAAGTAATCTATTTTAGATGAGTTTTCACAAAGTATCACTTTCATGAGCCAGATTAATAGTTTTCAATGAGATATATTGTATTGACAATGCCAGTTCAGTTGTCGTTATTTATTTTCTAGTTTCCTAAACGAAGCTACTATTGATATGCTTCTAAGCTGCAAGCACGGGCTCTTTGTAAGATTCATGTTCTATGCGGTACTCGAATATGCTATCAGACAAAACAGGTAGACTGTTTTCGTTCCATATCGTATTGATTGGGGATATTATTTACTATTTTTAAAAGTTTTAAAATATTTATTATAAACTTATTTATAACGTTTATATATTACATTGTGTATTATTGTATATATTATTATTGTGTATTTTAGTATAACATTATTAATAATTACATTCAGTTATATAGATTTTGGATTCAGAATGGCTATATTTAACCTTATTATCAATTTTCAAAGAGTTGGAAGTCACAATATATTTTATTTATATCTTTTTTACCTACAGATACAATGTTTAGTTTAGTTTATTTATATTAGTTTATTCAAAGAGAAAAAGCACTTTTTTCACTAGCATCGAAGCGGCTTTATTTGAGTCCTCGCAAGCAAACATTCCGGTTTTTATTTCAATGGTAATGTGCTCCGGGTAATTCCGTGTCCCGGCTATAAGTCGCTGTGGGTGGAATGTTACACAAATCGAAAAGAGAGGGAATTTATATTAACGTGGGTTGGTTTTTTTTTTGGGACAAACCAATGTGCAATTTTAAATAGTTCTTTTTCAGCCATTTTTGTGTTTCGCATCGAGAACAGTCTTCTTTATAGTCACACAAGTCACAGTTCGCGCCGTAACTTACCAAGCCCCACTGTACAATGGTGTATGTATAGGCTATATTCTTTTTTCAATTTTTTAAGTTTACTAATATTGCAACAATTACACCTAATGTTGTCTTATGTGACTGGTGACACCTGTCGAATTGAACAGTTATAAAAAATTCCATATTACCATGACTTGCTATTTCATCGAAAAATCTGGTTCGTAATTGGACAAATCGTTGTAACCAACTATCGTTGTGCTATCATTAAGAATCGAACTTATAGAATAAATATATAGGACTACATACCTTAACTACTTTATTATATACGTAGTGAACTATTTTCTTAATTACATCAATTATTTTGTTTAAGCTTTTGGTGTTTGTTCTTTTTGGTTTTGAAAGGAAATAGATTGGCATTTCAATTTTACTATTCACATAGAATAACGTTATCTGTATAGAAATTTAATTTTTAGTATTTAAGTTCTCAAGGACGTATTACGTATTTATTATAATATTTCCGTCGAGGTCTTGTTAGGTTAGAAAAACACAGTATTTTGGTATATCATAATATATCTATATTCAGGGTCTTATTTGTTACATTTGTCACTAACTACGTCAATTTTTAAATTAAAAACTACATGTACAAAAATTGATTTTATATACACAAATATTCATGCAATCACTAAACTTACACTAATTGGTAGGTACATACGAGTCATATAATAATTGAAATATTCATTACTCCAGGAATGTACGAGACAATCAACATTATACACGTAATTTATCACTTGAGAAATTCAAGAAAACATTCGAATATTTAAAACTTTATTTAACGTTACAATGTAATATTATTATAAGCTAATTCCTAATATATTCAAATTATATATAAATGTGTCTTACTCATTTCGTTTACACAGAATTAAAATTGACAATATAAAAATTTATTATTCTATTTATACAAACATCTCTTAGAAGGAAAATGAATTAAAACCTGCAATCACAAATGAGTTTTTTGTCTTTATTTCTGTGAATTATTACGTCAATTGTCATATTAATTTCTTAAAACGATTCAATCCGTCCACCCGGACAGTCGTGCATTCAAGACAACAATTAATATCAATACCGACGTCAAATAAGAAACTCTTCCATAAGAAGTACATTAATGTTTATATTTACACGAATATAATATACGAACGAACATTTGGCACACAGGCGTAACGCGCTCTCAAACGGCCCGTGGACTATCCACTACTAGTTCCTGAGCAAATATAGGTATGTATGTAGAGACTTAGTTATCTACAAGAAATTCATCGTAACTCCACTTTCGCTTACTAAGTCGTTGATCTTATTCTAATTATTTACATCTCACAATCAGTCGTATTTCTTTATGATTTTGGCAAATAATTTCTATTTTATTAATATGTAGACAGCTAGTGCTGATACTAAATGTATATGTTACATAAATAAATTTTACGAGTTGGCACATTACATAGTCTTAAATAGGCCGGACTACAAGCTACTAAAATATACTACGTAATGTATACTTGTATATATCGTTCGTGATAATGACGTTATTTCACAACCTGTTTATAATGTTTAGTAATGTTTAAAAAAAATCTATAAACAGCGAATAAACCCTTTATTGTATTATTCACAAATTCTGTGATTACAAATGATATATTGTCAAGAGTGTGTCTTATCCCTGTTAGGTAATTTCTAGAATATCCTAGAAGTTGCTGTCGTAGTCGGAGCGACGTCGGGGATAATGCGAACGCGGGTATTCACCTGTATACCCATATACTTGAGATCCACCTCCTGTCTGCCCGTAGATTTGTGAACCACTGTGTCTGTCAAACAGGCATTTCGTATTTTAATGTTAGACATTCACATACAAACGATCCGAATTTTGCTGTCGGAATAACTTATTCAATTTCTGTTAATTTATTAGGAAAATCGAAGTATGTCTAAAATACTAGGTTAAAATTATTTCTATTTTCTTATCATTTTATCAAAAAAGTACTTATGTATACGTATTAGTTCTATATTTGATATTATTTATTTTCACACCGCATAATTCATAAACATTGTATATCCTATATAAAATATAATTAAGAAAACTATGCAACACCGCCATCTATTAACGTAGCAAAGTATTTTATACTCAATATCATAGTCGTACAGAAATAATTGTGCTATATATCTGTGAATATAACTAATAATAGTGTTCATTCAAAATAATTATCGACCTTTCCAACTTTATTTCATACTAGAAGAGGTGACTTTAATGATACTAAAACTAATTTATTAGCAAAAGTAATTACCCAAAATAATTATGTAATACATTTAATTTTATTTTGTTATTTCTAATCTAATAAAACTTTTGCGTAATTCCCGACAAAGCTGTAATAGATTTATATTCAATTTAATCGTTGTAAGCATATTAAGAAATGTGCTTTATTGCCGATATTGAAGCGAAAAGGGCTTAGCAGTTAGCGAATATTTCAAATTCTTGCGAGTGAGTCCAGAGCTTTCGGTAAACGATAGCATCGTGGTAGGAAGTCTTCTAAAACTTTATTGGTTTTTTACCACGCTCAAGTTGAAAATAAGTCGTCTTTCATCTTTAGGTGTATTCTTGCAAGTGTACTTTAGAGTCCGCCACCCTCTAGGTTTACTGTGTTTATCATCTTAGACTACATCCTCATTAACATCAGGTGAGTTTGTTATCAAACGCTATAACCTATGAAGTATTAAAGCTATTATGAGTTATTTTTTTGCAAATTCATAATACCCCTAGAGATGACCTGAACATTTTATAGACTTGACTACAAGGCCACGTAATTGGTAGCGGTTGTCCTTTGAATGAAAACCATAATCACGCTGGAAATATTAATAATATACGTCTCATATTAAATGGAACTGAAACATACTCGTAACCATTACCGACTGGTCCGTAGGTCTGTGAGCCTCGACCTGAGTCGGGTGTGTAATGTTGCATATATTTCTGTAGTTGCGGTGTCCATTCCGATCGCCATGAGTCACCCGGATTTGGATATGCCAACTGTTCTATGAATGCAGTCGACATGCGCTGCAGAAGAAATTGTTAAAAAAAAGTGATGGTTAAAACAATAATAGCGTGTTGCGGACATTGTGCCAATGTTGTAGTTTTGGAACCTACAATAAGTTTCCGCCTTCGGTGCAGGAAAGATCTCAAATGAAACCGTAGCATACATTTTGTCTATTGCTGCACAATTGAAAGCTAGTCTTCTTCTAAACATAGCGTATTACAATCTATACAAGTCACTTGATAAGAGGAGAGACTATATAGAAAACCTAAATATATGAAATAGAAGGAAATACATTATAAATTATGTTGAATATTAACTAATGTGTCAACAGTTGATCATCGTTAATTTCTATATATCAGTTATATTTCTTAAAGATTTTTATTGATACAATGACTTCCATTCCTATATATTTTACTCATCATCATCATCATCTTACCCTTATCCCACCTAAGTAGGGTCGGCACAACATGTTTTCCTTTTCCACACTCCCCTGTCAAAAGCCATCTCAGTATTCACACCTTTTATACACATATCATTTTCCACCCTATCCATCCACACGTTTTTCCGTCTTCCTCTACCTCTATATCCGTCCACTTTCAAACTCAAAACTTTTCTTGTTATATGACTTTCATCTCTTCTCATAATATGCCCGTACCATGCTAACCTATTACTCCTCAACTTCTCTGTCATTGGTGCTATTTTCAAACTTCCTCTGATATACTCATTCTTAATCTTATCCATTCTTGTTACACCACACATCCATCTTAACATTCGCATTTCTGCCACATGTAATTTTTTCTCATCCGTCTCTTTCGTAGCCCAGCACTCGGATCCATATAACACGACTGGTCTGATTATAGACTTATACACCTTCCCCTTAAGTTTCAATGGCATTCGTGGGTCAGAAACTACTCCAGACACCTTTCGCCAATTCATCCACCCTGCATTTATCCTATATATTTTACTATTAAAAAAATAAGCTAAAATCAGTATTTAATACTAAAGTAAAATATCAGCGCATAACTTAACATGACAAGTAAAAAAATAAAAATTATTACACTATGCTTACCTTTCCCGATGGCAGATATGGCAGTTCCCGTTCTTTCAACTGATGCATATCATCATATCCTCCCATGTGACTTTTATCCAATTCTCGGAGCATGTCCTCACTTAGTGGAATTGGTGCTTTCGCTTTGGCACTCTTCTGTCTATTCACCAACTATACCATAAAAATAAATCTCTATAATAAATTAGCTCAGGGCAAGATTTATCATTCGCCTGCGATATCCGATTCGCATTATGCTATTATAGTATGGTATTATTTATACCATCGGAATAGGTGATTTACATAAAACATGAAATTGTATAAGACCTTAACAGATAATTATATTGGAATGTCTAATATGTAGAGAATTTACGGGTTTACAAATAAAGCTTATTACATTTTTTTATATGTCTAATTGTTCGAAAATGGTTAATTATGAAAGTAGTATTTATAGTCATCATTACTTTTACTACGAAATAATTATTAACACATCATTTTTTTTCTAAATTCTCAGTTTATTAATTGAGATAAAACTTTAATATAATAAATGGAAATAATTTAAAAGATAGAATTTATGCTAAAATAGTGTAGAAGAATACGTATGAAATACACAAAGAAGAGGTACAATCAACCTCTGTCAGAGAAGAAGCCTACAGTATCATCAGTTTAACGATTAAGTAAACGCTATAGGATTCAGTAATATTTCAAACGACCCTATGAATAAGAATATTCACACGCCAAACCATTATAGACTATGAAATGATGAATGTTCATTTTATCTACATACCACAGTGACACCAAATATAACAACGAAAAGAAGAGACGCCATTGCAATCACAATTACTGCAATGCCCCATTGGGGTAGGACTGCTTCTTCGTCTGGTTCTACCGGAGTGGGCTCTTCACGTTTAGGCAAAACTGTAACGCAATATCGATTAACGTTTAAATTGTTATTCTATTGAACATATTAAGCTTTACCAAAACGATTAACTTACCAATAAATTCCGTATACGCAGGATCCATAACGAACTTTCCAATCTCTAATTTTCCAGCCGATTTATCAATAGTCTTTGTCATTTGTTCATTACTTTTTTTCATCCTTTCTTCATCTGGTTGATCTCCAAGCATTACATCTGGATCAAATTCTTCTTTAGATGCTTCCGTTACAGTCTCTATTACTGAACCAGGTTTAGCTTCATAGAGAGACTTGTGGAACATCTTCTTTAAATCCGTAGTATCAACTCTTTCTTCTACATTATTTAGTTCAATAAAGTAGTCGACTAAGACGGACCCTTTGCTGAATCCATCAATACGTATATCTTTATACCATTTTCTAAGATAATCTGACCTAGAGTAAACGGAATTGAGCTAAAAAAGTAAACAAATAGAAATTACTCATATTAGTTGAATAATTTTATGGAAATAACGAATTTAGGTAAAAGTATACAAGGGAATGAAAGAAATCTGCCCAAAAACAATAAACCTTTGTATATTACTTTTTGCAAATATTTTGGTGGTGAAATCAATGTTTTAATTTATATGTTTCAAGATCTGTATAAATAAAAATCAGTTATAGAAAGTATGTAAGTGCATCTTACTGCAGAACGGCACCTATTTAGCTAATTCTTTTTTATTATGTTTCAAATTGTTAGGATAAACTTTTATATGAAAAAAATGTTTAAATAATTGTACATCAAATTGAAAAATGTAGATTACAAAATGTCCATATAAAAAGTGAATGAGACAAAAGACAATGGAAGATCTTAAAAAGTATTGACAGAATTGACGGATTGACGTTCAGTTGCCATCTCATTTCATTAAATACATAGCCGTATTGCAAGTGGGAGATTTGGTTTCATTTTTTCATTACTATACCCGTGCAAAACCGCAGCGGGCAACTAGTAATCATAGTTGTAAATATTCTTTTTTATACTATATTAACCTCTATTTTTATATCCTTTGCGAGTCGTTGCCACTCATCTGTGTGATGATCTAGTAATTCAGGCACCCATTTTACACCTGTAATTAAAGTGGACATTAATTTTGATTTAATAAATAAAGAAAATTAAATACCAGAGTTAAAAATATTGATATTTTGTTAGAAGTATGTATTATATACCTGAAACTATTTTTATAGTGGCTGCAATATCACACTCCTTTCGGCATACACCTGGAGTGGTCGGAGGAGGCGGAACTGGTGTCGTAGTTGTCGTAGTCGTAGTGCGTCGAGTTGTAGCTTCTGTACTCAATTGCGGTAGAGGACTGGTAGCTGTGGCGTTTCGTTGTGCTTCTAATAGTTTTTCAATTGAGAATGGTGTTGTCGACGGGGATGGCCATCCAGTAAATTCTGTTGATGCTCTATAACATAATAATTCGCATTACAAAGATGCATAATCTGATTAATGAATTTGTGAGAAAAATATATACCTTGTTGGCCAACCCTTTTGGATTTTAGGTGTAACAGGAGACGGACCAAGAGGTTTAGATGTCGTGGTTTTTCTGTTTACTTTGCCACCTGGTCTTGAAGGAAATACTAATTTTATACTCCCAGGTGCTTTGGTAGTTGGATTAGGTTGAGCAAAGTCTTCGGAATCGTTTAGTTTGAATCCAGGTGGTAATAGGTTAGATATATCGGCAATCTTGACATTGTTCAATGGTGTTGCTATTTCATCTTTTTCAGTATCATTTAGTTTAAAACCAGCCGGTAAGAAAGCTGATATATCAGCTGGTGCAATACTTATGGGTAATTTTGATTCAATTTTTGAAATTTCAGTGCTGCTTTCATTACTATTTATAACTTTAGGTAGAATTGCTTTTATTTCTACTTTCTGGGCTTTTTCTATATTTGCACTCGTAGTTTCTTTTATTTCTGGTGCCTCCGTTGTTTGTGGTTTGTAATTAGGTGGTAAGAATTTGCTGATATCATCTTTTTGTACTTTTCTAAATAGATCTTCTTGAGGTTTGTGTTCCTTTGGCCTATACTCCTTAGGCAATAAAGATTTATCATCAAGAATAATTACTTTATTTTTAGCACTTATACCGGATGAGCGCGCTTGGGTGCTATTAATAATAGGTACCTCGCTCAAGCGACTTGGTATTTTTATTGTGGTGGTGGTAGTAGTAAGTTTAGTAGTAGTCGTTGAAGGAGTCGTAGTACTAGTACGTTTGTCTTTAAACGAGAGTCTGGGTTTATACCCAGCTGGCAATAAGGCAACCGGTAATTCATCCATTACTGTAACCAGTTTTTTTCTTGGCTTGGGAGTAGTAGATGTAGTCACTCTTGGAGTAAATTTCTTTACCATTACTGGTAAAGGTTCTGGCGAAGATTTTACGGTTGTGGATGGAGGTTGAGTGCTCTTTAAAGTAAATATGTTTGGTATAGGTGTACTTGTCGTTGTGGTTGTGGTTTTAGTTGTTGTTTGTTCTGTAGTGGATTCTGTAATTAATTCAATATTTTTATTTTCATTATTCAGGCCGCCTGATAGTACAGCACTTGATAATTCTGATTGTATACTATCTAATTTGTCGTTAATATTTTCAGTAGATGATGAGCTTTTAATGCCCATTGCTTCTTGTTTTGGATCTTTGGTCACGTTTTCTTCATTATCCGGATCTATCTCGTCTGTTAAAACTTGTTTTTTCTCTTCTTGTTCTACTGTAGGGAATGGTAAAAATCTAGCGCCTGAAACACTCCTACTTGTCTGAACCGAAGCAAGTACAATCCAATTTTCAGTGGTTACTGGAATAGATGAATCATTGCTAAAATTGTTTAATATATCACTCTCTGTTTCAGCTACAATTTTCGTTGTGCTAGGTGCGTAAGTTACATCAGGAATGGATATTGTTCCATTCACAACACTTTTGGTGGTAACAACAGAAACAACTTCTTTTCCTAAAATAGACGGTGTCTCTATTGACGTAATGTCTTCTGCTACGGGGTCATAAGTATTTGGGCTAGTCAATTGTTTCTTAACAATTTGATCGCTTTGATCTATTACTGTTGTATCAACAAAATGCTTAAAATTGTCATCTGTGACCATAGTACTAACTGGTTTCATGACTAGCACATCAAAAGATCCACTTGAATTCGATTTTGTTTCTTTTACTGGCTTTTCTAAATCTTCTGCTTCGTCATACTCATCATATATATCCGAAACTTGTTCTGTTGCGGCTGATTCTGTCGTTGTGTGCTTAACTTCCGAGCTTTCAGCTTCATCGTAATACTCAACGTATTCTTCGTCATGTTCGTTTTCTCCACTTTCATCCCTATTTGTCGCGTTATGTACAGCTATTGTACTAGTAGAACTAGGTGTCGTTGAATTTATCGTCGTACTTTGTGATATGGAAACGTCTTCTTTTGGTAAATTATCACTATCCATAACACTAGCATCTGGTTTACTATCATCGATTTCAGAATCATTTGTTTGATTTGATTTAATAACTTGTACATCAAAAGAACCTTGTGTATTTTTCATTAGTTCTCTAAATGTGCTTATATCACTAATTTCGTCTTCAAGTAATGGTTCAATATCTAATAGTGGCTTATATTCTGTAGATGAACTAATGTAAATGTTGGCGTTTGTTTTTTGCATCCTTGGGTTGTTTTTTACATTGTAAGGTTTATTTCCAGAAGTTGTTTTTTCACCATGTGTCAATGGTTCGAAATGAGAGAACCTAGAAGGTTTACTATTCACTGTTTGTTTGTTCCCTAGTCTATTAGGGTTATAAGTTGTTACTCTATGTTTATCAAATAAATCTTCGTTTTCAACATCATCATCGCGAATGAGGTGCCCATTCTGTCCGTTACTCTTTAAACTGTTACTGCCATCAAAACCTATATTTCTAAATCGACTGTTTTGCAAATAGTCAATGTCTGGATTATTTATTGTAATTTGACCTAAAAATGTTTCTGGTTTTGATGGATCATTTTGATAAGCTACTGAGTGTATTTGAGATATGTCAGGTTTTTTTGTTGAAGCGGGGTGAAACTGAAAATTATAAGGCAATGAGGGTCTAAATCTTTGCCGCTGTTGAGTTAATTCTGGTTGATTTACATAATACTGTGTACCAGACTGACTTCTACCAGTGGGTAATTGAAAAGGTGAAGGATTCTGATTATAGTTAGGACTTGGAAGTCTCACAGCACCCTGGTTGTAAGTAGGTTGTATAGCTTGTGAAATCCTGTAACTGTCTCCATGATCAAAGAATGTTGATGGACGACTATTTGGAAATAAAGGTGGTTGAACTTGAGCAAAACTTCTTTCTACCAATGGGTAGTCGAAGTCGTTTTCATCTGAAAAGAAATAAATTACATATTGAGTATTCACAAGAAAAATAATATAAATGTAGTTACTATAATTGTATGAGTAAAAAGACTGTCGGCCTTTATGAAATGCGTAATATTGCATTGTCCAGGTAATCGGGAAGCTAATGCGTTTATTGAATATCAATAGGGTCGAATGTAGATGAAGGTCTTTTTTTACCTTAATGCAATTTTAATTTTACCAACAGATTAACACGCTTAGACATTTTATAACGACATATTCATTTTCATATCTTAGTTAATGTTTCAAGTATATTCCTATACATATTTAGAGTCTATCAAATTTTCAATCGTTTCAAATACGTCCGTTCTTGTTACTTTAAAAATACTGTTTAAATAAGAGTATTACTTATTACTTAATATATATAAAGTTAAATTATTGTCACGTAGTGGATGTAACAGATTTAGCTCTTTAGAGCACACTCTAATTTAAATTAAGTCCTTGTCACTACATTTTCAGTTAACGCGATTTGCACTTACACTTTGAAGGTATAAATCTGTTATAATTGTATATTTGCACAAATTTAAAAATAAATATAATTTAGAAAAACTTTTCTAAAATGTATGCATAGTTTGCTTCATTACTATATGAATACATATATGTAGGATTCTTCTGTATAATATTATATATAGTAATCCATTAATTCTGTCTATACATTTAATTGTTCCCGAAATTTTGTGGTAGATAACCATCATGACGTAAAATTATTTTATTTGCTTCAATGTAGATATCCAGTTTTAACTCGAAAGCCGTTTGACTAATTGTTATGAAATTTTGCCCACGGGAAGCTTATATCATCATTCAATGGATAGAATATTGGAATTGTCAAAAATAGTTTAAGAAGTCATATATATTTTTTTAATTTTCTACTGACTATGATGTAACTTTGTAAATGGAAAAGTATATGCAATAATATATAAGCAGTATATCATTTTGGATCTGATAGTCAATAGGATTTGTCTATAAAATTTTCAAAGATAATTTACCTCTACTGATTTTTATGAGTTTTATACAGGATTATGTTATTCCAAAATTTAACCTTATAAAAGTAATTTGTTCATCATCAACAGTAAATTTTAATGCTTAAAACCGCGTGCGGTATTGCGGGTAGAGGCTAGTGATATATAAAATCCGGTAAAAAAGAATCATATAAATGTAAATTTTCTATGAACCTATATTCGTTTCGTAATACGTCACTGTTCATAATTTAGCATTGAAATCTGTGACGCATAAGATTTTTCTTGAGACATCGTCTACCAGAATACGTATCCTAATCACATTTTATGGCGGCTCTACCAAATTATTATGCTCTCGGTTTTGCCCTTCATATCGTTGAAAGATAATCTGGACGAAATTACTTTCTTACGGATCATATCCCTAATTAAGTATGGCGGCGGTTCTCATCAGCGATCAAGTTCGTGCGTCGTTCCGCGTAATATGAAATCGATAAATCTTCCGTAAACTAAGTACACCCTCAGCAATATAAATTTAGCAATCGGTACATTAAAAAAAAGTTGGCCCAAAGAATTTTAATTAATTTGCTATATAAAAAAATATCCAAAAAAGAAACGATTATTTAAAAAGTCGATTAAGTGCAATTATAATATAATTTAAATATCACTATAAATGATTTTTGAACCAGTTGGCTTATCGAAAAATAATAAAAAAAAATTTTGTAGAGTGTTTAATTTCCTACAATTTTTTTTATCACATATTAGAATCCGTATACTGGTTTGTAATCTACAAAATTCTAAAATAAAAAAAATATATATGTGTTATTTAAATGGGAAATAGATCTCCAATGCGCGAACTTTAAATATTAATATTAAGAGCTACGGTTTTCACTGGGGTCTTTTTTACTACCCTGAAGATACATCAGAGGGATTTTGAGAAAAAAAAAATCGAGTTTTTCAAACATCCTAACACAGTTAAACCTACATAAGCGCGAGTTCAAGGAACCGTAATCTCTTTTCGTTTTGGAGGTTTCTTACTAAACCAAAATTTTCACTTATAGGGGTACACGAATGGTTTTTCTTACTTATAGAGTTTAAAAAAAAATACAACAAATATGCTGTGAGAAATATGTATATATTGTATAGTTATTATTCAATACAATTAGACATAGATGCTTGCAAAACGAAAACAAAAAACCTTACACTAATATTTACTTAAAGACATCAGATAATTTCTTCTGCATTTCTGTTTTTACATTTTATATGTGTTTTTCAAGTTCTTAGATTTTACCAATTATTGTTTTATCAGCGACCCTTTCGAACAAAATGAGATAAAAATATTGTAAGTAGTTAGTCCCACGACATCTAAAAATGATTCATAAGTAACAAGTGCTGCAACATACGCTCTGCTGTCGCTTATAGAGATAGAGTCTCAGTTATAAAGGTCCACTAGATAAAACGACTTTTTTATAGAGGTTTCTGTTTCTCGCTTATAGAGGTTTTAGAGGGTTTAAATGACGGGACTAAATCACTCTCGCTTATAACATTTCTCGCTTATCCAGTTCTCATTAACTCAGGTTTGACTGTTTTTACATAATTATTTTTAATCTATTGCCGTATGCATAGACTATTCTAGCAAGGCATTGTTTATTATTCATAAACAATTACTATATTACAAACTATCTATGAAGTAGTAAATTTATATTACGCGTCAAAGAAGTTTTTTCGGATTTTCAATATATGTGTCTCAACTCGATTTCGTCGTTTTATTTTTGGAAGGACCTCAAAGTAGACGGTTCAACTTACGAAAACAATTATTTTTATAATAACTCTCCCCACGTAAATAAAAAATAACTCTTCCCGAGTAAATAAAAATGGTCCCCTTCAAAAATATTAACTAATACAAAAAGCGAGAAACCTTTGTGAAGGCATTCGTATTCCGCAATCACTAGTAAGGGATAGTGTGAAAAAAGGCGGAAAAGGTTATTGATTAACAATCAAATCTCACATGGTTAAAGGAATCAGTTCTCGATTCATACCGATATATATTTTCTGATTAAGTTTGTTGCGGTGGGAAAAGGAAATTTCCCCGGGGACCGCCTCAGTTTTGTCGCTTTATCGTATAGTGTCAATGTTAGTGCCCATTTGTTGGTTTTAGCTCCCGGACTTAGTGGTGTGTGATTAGGTAGTCCCTTTGAACGATACCTCAATATAGTTGGTGGGTTTTAGGCGAATTAATTTATTTCCGTCATAACATATTTTTTATTAAAGTTATATTTTGCGTTTATCCTATCGTAATCCTAATTAATATTATAAAAACAATTGTGAGTTTGCTTGTTTGTTATGCTTATATGCATAAACTACTCAACCGATCAGCCGAGGGGTAGGATAAATCCACATTAAAGTGAGAGCAATCGCGGGCGCAAAAGCTAATATAAATATAAATAAAAAGTTCGTCGTCTGTAAAGTCGGTTTACGGACGATAATTTTACGTGATAACGTCATAAGACAACATTGATGAAAAATTGCATAAGTTTATTAGTTGAATTGAATTATTATCACTGAATTATCATTATTTTGTACAACACAAAGAAGGAGTTCGTTGAAATTTACAATTTTTTCGATAAATTATGCGTTACAAGCTGAACACTTCGATCGATCGCGCCTCTCTATCACTTGTTCCGTGCTCTTGCTTGCACGCTAACACGGAACATGACAATGAAACATGTTTTTTCGTGCGAGCAGCCAGCGTTCATCGATTTATAAGACGTTATCACGTCAAAAACATTACAACCTAGAATATCATAAAACTTTTAGGAATTCTAACAAATTTTCAGAATAAAGGAATTATTGTTGATGTAATAAACAAGTCGTAAATAATGCTTATAGGTGTTGGTCTTACAGCTTTGATAATAACATTTATATTTTATTGTTCTCTAAATGGGTAGTATTCCTGTATGTCCTATGTTCAAGCTTCACTAATTATAAATAAACTTAAAACTTCGGACGTTAATCGCTTACTTATTGAAGGTATTGAGATAATATCATAATTTTTTTTTAATAATGTATGAATTAAGCCGGCTTATTTAGGTACAATTATTGCAAGTCACAAACAGTCAATCAATTTAACTCTATTTTTCAACATTTTAATTTAATAAAAAAAACCTTTTTTCCTTGTTGTGATGTTCCACACATAAATTAAGCCACATTTTATTTGAACAGATAAAGTATACTGTTTTGTAGAGCAAGGCAAAATTTGCCGAGGTCCGATCCTCCTGAATGGAGCCCTCGAGCACGTTGCTTGCGCGACTACAGTGACACTGAATTAATTTTCAAACATCAGTTTTTACAACACAACACCGATCACCCCACACACGTGCACATACATACATGTAGGTACACATAGTGGTTGAGTTTATTTATTTATTTTTTATCCCTTTTTCGAACGAAGTTAACTTAGATTAACTTAGTAGTCAGATTCAAGATACATGTATGAGTTCGTGAAACATACATGCTTGGTACACGTGTATGTTTCATGAATTTATATATGTATGAAATAGTAGCTAGCCCAAGCTTAGTTAGACTCGGGATATTCGGTGACAGCCCAAGCCGAGGCGCGCCGTGCGCCCTTGTGCTGGTTGCCCATATAATATCGGGTGAGTGCCATAAGCGCTCCCCTTGGAGGTCCGGTGAAACTGTGGAGGCCTTGCCAGGTAGACAGTGTGGTTAATTCGAAAAAAAAAAAGGCAAAATTTATGTTGTATCAACATATAGCAAGCACACCGAGAGGTATCACTGTAAATCAGCAAATTAGGACTTGTCAAAAATTAATACCAATCTTAAAATTAAAACAACGTACAACATTTTGTCCTAAAATACTGGTGGCAACCTTACATAAATCAGATATTATTGGTTAACTTCATCATATTATTTCTATCCTTGTAATTAAAATCTTTGATATTTATTTGATATATCTAGTTCGCTTAAACACTTATGACTTTACATTAGTATATTGCACTCATGCGAATTAGGGCCGGGTCGCTATTAATTAAACAAATGAAAATTAATAAAAAACTATTAGTCCTTAGGAGATAGACATATAGATATTTGCCGACGAAGCCTTTTCTGTAGGCATTTTTGAGTATACAGTTCTGTTTAGCCAGCGTTTTTAATGTAAGCGCTTGAAAACTTCTTCTTACGACTTCACTAGAGTACGTCGAATTTTCTCAACTTTATATAAATATAAAATACATGTATCATTATAAATATAAACCTTCCGGTAGAAATTATCTAAACAATAGTGAAAACTTTATGAAAATCAGTTGCGTAGTTTACAAAAATTAAGGTAATATACAGACACATACGAAAAGCGACTTTACTATGCATTGTGTATAAATTAGAAGTTTCCTTAAAACTGTCACGTAGTATAGAATAACTTACTAATCTTAAATTATTTAATTTGAAAAAAGCAAACAAATAAGGTAAAAAGCATTATGTACTAAGAAAACCTTAATTAAAATGGTCGGTAAATCTAAAAAAGTTGTAATCATTAGTACTTACAAAAAGCTATAATTAAAATAAAGGATAGAAAGAGCTCACAATATAAATCACGAGTAATTAACCAGGCACACGCTTTCGGCCCACCTGCACGTGATGTGTGGAGAGGGCTTAGAACCACTTTATAATGAACGTACAAGGGTACTTTTAAACCTTGAAAGTAAATATTTGAGGAAAAATTAATACGTAGGGGCAAATGACATAAAGTTTAGATGGCGTTGTGTATGAGAAAATATGATATATGTTTGTGTCAATAAAAAAGTTGTTTTAAACTAAGCTTGTTGTTCAGGTTGTCCTACCCTAATAATAAAAAAAAATATACTTATGTGCATGAAACGCTTAAGGCGGTTTGAATTTTTCCGATTCTTTCAACAATTATCATTATATTTCAACCAATTTACAAAAAAAAACTCAACAAATTATATACCTAAACCTTCCTGTGAATGACTTTATCTATTGGTGAAGATCGGATTACAATCCGTTCAGTAGTTTTTGAGTTTATCGCGAACATCCAGACAGACTGACCGATGCGGCGGACTACTTTGTTTTATAATATGTAGTGATTTATCACTGAAATACCTTAACTAATATTAGAAATGCGAAAGTGAGTGTTTTTACTGCGTACACAAACCAGTTACTAGAAGTTATTACTAGTTAATAGTAATTAAAGTTTAAATTGAACAAATTTTTCCAAAGGATTGACAATAATACCGTTCATCCTTACTATATTATAAATGCGAATGTGAGTATTGTTTGTTAAGCTTTGTACATTTATTCATTGTCAATCTTTTTGACAGTTCTAGTAATATAGTCAAGTGCTTAATACAAAACAAAGTTAACATATTATTTATTATAGGCATCTAATATTGGTATTTATTTATCTTTAAGTTGTGTCGTTCTTATACGTATGATAGTATATATTTATACCTAAGTTATTGTTCTGCGCAACTATATTCAAAACGGTCAAATAATTCGGCGATGACTGTACTACAACTGTAAGTTAACTGTGAGTGGTACGTTTCTTAGAATACAAAGTAAATCACAAGCGTAAAGCACGGTTAAATAGCCGAGAATGATTTTCTATACAACTATTCATATGCCTGTGATTTGTAAAGTAAAACTTTTTGACTACACCTCTAATTTTTTCGTCCATCAATCGTATTACAGAAGTGGAGTAAGGGTAAAGTGAAAGGCGCTCGGTAGAACAGCCACGGGAAATATTGCAGCGCCCTCAATTTAATTCAAAAGTTTCACTTGCATCGTCGTTTCATAAAACCACACATTTTTTTTAATAACTGTATTTCTTAAATTACATTTAACGCGGGTGCAATATAAGGTATACTTAGTTATACATATGAAACTCATATTGAACACTACACGCTAATGAAATTAAGTGTGTAATTTTCATTTATTAAGGTTATTATTGAGACAGGTATAATAAATTTAGGGTTATTTAAATTTTATGTGACATAAAATACTTCTCTGACCAGAATTTTTGCGTTATTGATATAATACGCAGTAGGAATGAGATCACATACGGTCCGTCACTTTCCATTTCATACTCGAATCGCTTGTAACAAGTTTTATCCAAAATATCTCCTTAACTTATGACCTGTTTACAATTTATTATAAGTTCTTAAGTATACATTATTGGTTCTGATTATTACTTGAATCAATGTATTAAAGAAAACTTCATAAAGCGTGAAATGTAGACAAGAATTCCTCGAGGACAATTATCTCACAATTTTACCTTTTGACGAGAAGTTAACGATCTCATAATAGCTTTGTGTTCTTAAACGCGGGTTCTAAATAATTTTTATTGCTTCTGAACTACCTCTGGGTGTAAATATTTGTGTAGTTTCCGCAGCGAGCGAACGTTATTATGGCTATGAATGAAAAATTAAATAATACTTCAACTCAAAGACAAAGTAAACAATTGGTCTTTTTAGCGAAGTTTAGGTTATTTTTCCAATAATATTCTGAGTGATTCAATATAATAACAACGGGTCGCGACTGCGTTCGTATAAAAATGTATCAACAACAATACATAACCTAAGTTCCTTCGAGAAAACGTAATATTACATCAGTAACAAGATTTTCAAAATGGGATGAGTAGTTCCAGAGGTTTCCTCCTACAAATATATAAACATTGTCCATATATATAGTACTAGCAGATAGCCACGACTTAGTCTGCGTTGTTTATTATTTGAAACTTTAATAACTATTTACTTAATGATTCTTGAATTTTTTTTTAGAAAAAAAAAAATATCGAAATCTATTTAGTAATCTTTACGGGATGCGCGTACAACAGCAGACCTCTATTTTTATAAGATAACTAATAGAAAGATAACAATAAGTAAATATAGATTAATAGACGACATTTTTAAAATCAAAGAGTTTCTCTACTTTGTATGGGGAACCGGCATTGATATTTTTATGTCATATTATATACTGGCAAATTCTTTATCTCAGATTTACTCATCTGATTTAAATATATATGTATATAATATATATGTATAAATATGTATGTATAAGTATATGTATTATATAATATGTATTTATAAATTTAGTATGTAGGTACGATTATGATATGTATGTAATGCATATCAATTTAATTAAATCAAAAATTCTATATATTTTAAATAATTTCTTTATACGAGTTTAAAATTTGGACTTGATAGGTAAATATCTATGCCATTTTTTATTGTAAACTTTGAATGTATTGTTATTACTGTTATCCAATCACGTTGGCATTAGCTTTTATTTTAGTTTCTTTACCTTTCTAAATTTTTATAATAATAAAAAACTAATCGCTTAGTTTTCATTCTTCGGAGACTGTTGGTTTTGTTTAAATTGGAAGTAGAAAAAAAATGCTGATAAATGGGAAAACGTACATATTATGAAATATTGTCCTCAATTATTCTTAATATTCCTAAATAATATTACAAAAAATAATGAGTTTCTTTGTTTGTTACGCTTTCACGCATTAACTACTCAACCGATCATCATGCGATTTTGCTTAAAAAATTACTGTTCCTGAAGGTTAGGTCAAATCTAAATAAAACGAGCAAAGCTGCGAATAAAAGCTACTTCTTAATATTAATAAAATATGGGTATATGTATAACAAAAAACCATAAAGTATATTCGAAACGGTAGACCCACCTCAGTAAACGCTACCAACTCGCGTCATATAAATTTGAAAAAGGATCACGTTTTATATGGCATTTATCTTGCCCTACCAATCCACTACGAGGTATTGGATATTGGTAAAATAGATTCTATGAAACCACCTTAAGAAGTTCATTCACGTATTCCGTTCACATCTCCTGATCCCTTCCCTGTCCGTGGGAAGAGTTCTTTTTGTCATAAAATGTACTACTTTCTTAATACTTACTTGTGTATTCGGCAGATTTTTCTCTTATATATTTTCAGGTAGTTTATGTTTTATCATGATCCCAGCCTGATATCAACGACTTTAATTGACGAATATAATTATTACAAACCCAGAACTCATGTACACTTTAAATTACACCTTCTTCGTAGTAAAATAATGTTTGAATTTCATTATTAAACTTGTGATCACTTAAGACTTTAGCATAAATCACATTTGTTTCAGTATGAGTTATGTAGCCCTTGTTATTATAACAAAAGTGAGTGTGCTTATTTATGACTATATTATCGAAGTGAAATTTTTAAATAAATACATACCCATTATAGTTCAATATTAATATTTAAATACGCACAATATAATACTATACATGAAATATTACTCTGATTATATTGAAAAGATAACTAGTATGATAATACTATATTATTATAGTAATATGTAGTAATAAAAAGTACTTATTGAGACATGCACTCCTTGTCAGACAGTAAATATGTTTCATGACGACAGTAGCCGAGTATACACGATTTGTGCGTCACCGACCCGATCCGAACACGCTTGGAGTCGAATCAAGCTGACTAAACCCGATTCAGCGTCACCGATCCGAGCGTGATAGTTCAATTTCGCTTATTGTACAATAAGCCTAAAGCAGTTTTCACAGTTTATGAAAGGAGGTTGGCATTTCAAACACTTTTGCGCGTTTTTGCACATAGCGACTGTTAAGTTAAACTGTAGAAAGACTCAAACTTTAATTAACTATTAGTATATGGTTTCGTGTAAAGTACATGTTATACCTGGATAATGATGAGATATCTGTTTTTTGTAATTTTATCACTACTACTTTACAACATTTTTACCGATTTTTCGATTATCTCTATTGTATTTATATTACTCTTTACCTCCTTGGAAAAGCATAGTGATATATAACCTAGGTAATAATCTGACAAGTATTCTATTTGTTAGTAAGCATCGGTTCAGGCGTTTCAAAGATAAGCCCTGACGAACACCAGATGGTTTCATTTTATTTGTATATATTAATAATTGGAATAACAATTATAAAGCGGTAGGCTTTTAAAGACAATTCGAAAGTACGATTTTCAATAATTAAAACATATTATTTCGTATTGTAACTAGTGGAGTCAGTTGGGGAGACATTGTCTTGTCACAGATCTTAATAGTTAGAGAAGCCTGAGAGCTTTCATCGAAAACACCGCCTAATTCTTTTGACATATAATAAAATAAAGCATGGTGAGATGTTCCTTTTTTATAGATCTACAAAAAAATCTGCGATGGCATATATCTATATTTTAAGGATAGCTCACTAATATCCATGTATCTTCCAAAAAATTAGTCACATATAATGAGGTAATTGGATGGCAATTTAGACGGATACAGTATTAATTATTATCAACTTAAATGCCTTACCTTAAGTATTTCAAGCACATAAGTATATATTTTTTATTATCACGGCAAGACAACGTCCGCCCGGCCTACTAGTAATGTATAAATTAAAGGGTTAAAATTAAATTACCTTAGGCATGATAGCATTAAATGCAATGGAATGACAAGATGATAAATGTAAATGTTGACTAGTATTAAAATCCGACCGTAAGATTTTTGTTTGTTTCACGCCTTAATTACACAACCGATTATCATAGAATATTGCATATACGTTGTTAGGGGTCCAGTAAAGGACATAGGTAATGAATAGGAAATAAGGAAATAAATGTACGTCCACGTGAGCGAAACCGCGGGTAAACGCTAGTTGTAGGTATATTCTATTTCATTAAAGGATTTATTATTATACTACTGTTGATTAAAAAATCATTTTTGTAATAAAAAAGTAAATTCAGTTAAATTTTACTTAACTCCAGAATGAAAGAATACAATATGAATTTCAATGTAAATTTGAAGTAATGAAATAATAATATTTTGAAGTCCTAAAATAACAAGCCGAGAGCTGGTGTAGAAAAATTTCAGCAACGAACACAATTTACTCTTCCACGACAAATGTTCTCTCTAAACTGGCAGATGCTTGATATTTTTGAATAATGAATACAATATATACGTTCGTTATTAATTTTAAATAATTACTATGACAGGTTCTATAATAACGGACATGAGTTTGTGTCATATTTATTCTAAACATAAAGAATAATTTATATATAGCATAGGTATAATTTAATAACAGTTTGAAAATGTCCCGCCTCTAAGAATTACAGTCTTTATTTTGTTTCCATGTGGTAATCATGTAAAACATTTCTCAAACGTTCATATTTGTCGGTGAGGTTTTCCTTTACCGTCAGCCGATAATATTAATAATTAAATTGCAACTATGTTATGATGACAGGAGAGAATATTTTGATGGAAGGAGTAAAGAAAAAGGCGTCTGGTATAAAGCAATACAATGTCAGCCTCGTCATATACTTTGGTCTAATTAGTGTAATTTAAATTGACGATATGCCCATCTTGACATTAAAACTTCGTTCGGGTTACAATCCGTCGGAAAGTTTTGCATATTTAATAAGAAAAGCGGAATCTTCCAACTGCCATGTATGTGAAAATATTAATGATGTGAATCACTTGATGATGGAGTGTGCTAAGAACAGCAACGAAAGAGAGTCGTTGATGAGTAGTATGAATGTTAGTCGTCAAAACATAGGTATTTTTCACAGCATTTTGACAGAACTCTGTCCGGGTGAAGCCGTCATGTCGTACGATCTGCTAATATTATCTCATCACCGACTCTCCTGATGTGAACCTAGTAAGAATAATAATGGGGTTGATATGTTCTTTGAAATAAAAGCCTATAAAAAAATTGTCGAGGCAATTATAACGACTACCGATAGAAGCGAAAACTTAAAACAATGGGAAAACTGTGCTCTTTTTTAATCTTTAAATAAATTATAGTCTTAATTATTTAAATTTCATAATTTGTAAATTGAAATTACTAATATTAGTCTGGTTTCCATATATATCATCATTACTTAATGTATACTCATACATATGCTCAATACAAAATATCAATGTAACATGTATATAGGCCGCTATACTACACGTCGCTGGTCTGACGCAAGCGCAACACGTCACGAGGATGTCGGTAAAGCTTCCCTAGCATGTCGGTAAATCGAACCCGTAACTTTATTTCCAGCCGAAGATTGGGACTAAAGAAGTTTACACTTTAAAATGCAATTACTTATTTTATGTGAATCTTGAAGTATTAGTTATTTAGATATGCGGACACAGAAGTCCTATTCTATTTACTTTACTACGATGACACATTAATATTTACTTTTAATTAAATAAACACTTTGATCATACATTGGGCAACATTATTTAGGTCATGTAACGCGTATTAAGCCTTTATATCCCTAATTAGTGTGAGCCCTCACGTACGGACCTCTACAAACGTTTGAATAAGAGATGTTCCGCTCCCACACAATCTGTCGAGTTGCTTTATGATCGTGACTCAATTATATTTAATTCAATTGTATACAAAGCTAACACGTTTATTTTTGTAAGGTCTTCTATTAAGTTATTACTTAACTAGCTGTTGCTCGCGATTTCGCTCGTGTTAATGTAGATATGTACATCTGACAAACAACGTGTATGCAACATTTCAGGATAATCCGTTAATTAGTTAAAGGCTGTTAGCGTAACAAAGAAGCTCACACTTACTTTCATAATATTAGTTATGAGTGCGATTGTACCTAGTTTAAGCAAAATAATAAAGAATATTCTATGGAATTCACGAAGAGTATAAATGGTACAACTGATGTTAGTTACTGCTGTATTTTTCAAGATTTCCACTGTCTTATTTCAATTAGGCAATTATTCTCTTAAATATATATTTAAACCAAGAGTTCATGTTCCAATTAACTAATGTATAGTATCTTAAATTTTTGGTAATTACGAGATTTTTGGTTTATAGTGACTCATACAATCAGTTGATTAAAGATTAGTAATAATATGTAATGTAACATGACTTTATAGAATAAAGTCTCGTAGTTTGCATTTTAAAATGTATAATATTTTATAGATTCATATAATAGGAGTTCTAGAACAAAAAACAAATTTATGCAACTTTAAAATCACTTTGTGAGTAAAAAAAAGGACATCATCATCTTACCGCTGGCCCACCTTAGTAGGGTCAGAACAACATGATTTCTTTTTCCACACACTCCTGTCAGATATCATATCAGTATTCACACCTTTTATACACAAATCATTTTTCACACAACCTATCCACACCTTCAGCGGTCTTCCTCTACTCATATATCTGTTCTTCTTCATACTTAAGAACTTTTCTAGTTACATGGTTTTCTCTCTCCTCATGACATTACTCCTCAGTCATCTTAACATGCGCATCTCTGCCACATGTTGTTTTCTCTCATCCGTCTCTTTGATAGCCCAGTACTCAGATGCATACAGCATAACTGAATTAATAAAATGCATATAATTACAAAATAGACTTGAGTTAATGTTAAAATTATAAAGCTAATAAAATATGTTGAAAATTGCAATCAGTGTAAACTCTCAGATAAGACTTTCTTAACACTTCTGCATTTATTAAAATGTGAAGTTAATCAAAAATCTAGCTCAATTCTATATTGCCGTAAGCGCCAATGTTTATATTACGAGATAAGAGGCGGTATAAATCAAAAGATGATACATAAAACGTCAAATTTGAAATATAAATAAATCAAATGACATTTTGATTTCGGACGCTATTTTGAAACTAGTGATGACCATACTTTCGATGAAGTTGTGGGTAGGTGTGTATGTTCAACCCACGTATAATGAAGGACGTGCACAAATAGTTTAAAGGATGTAGAAAGTATTACGAGATGAAAGAGAAGTGAAATTTAATAGAAACAAAACATAAATATAACAATAAACAACAATGAACATTAATATTTTCTAAAAGAATTAGCGCGCGCAAAGTAACTGTTCTCCCGTGCAGTCTGTCCGTGAGTATGAGGGCGAGGGTGCGCGAGCGCCGCTCCTACGATCGGTGGGCGCGCGGGGGGTGACAGTATCTGTCGGCGGTCTAGAAACATAAGCGCCAGCGATTTGTACCAATTCTAAGGTCTTGGCGCAATAAATTTTAGGGCGCGATTACACTATTTGCATAGCATGCCACAAAGTATCGATAAAGAAATTCTTCTATTATTTATAAATTAATATTTATTTAGTTAAATTTATACCAAACAGCGAAACTATGAGTATTATATAGGTATTTATGTTGAATATTATTGAAATAAACATATTATTATGAATACTTTGTCTATGAATAAATAAAGTTAGAAATTATCATATAAATAATATTTGTGTTTTTACTGCTCTCTAACTAGTATTCTTATATTAACATTGACGAGTTATTATAAAAACCAACACACATACAGACAAAAAAAAACAACTTGTCTAATATGTCAAAAGTCACTCACTCCCATAATTAACACGTGCAATCAGGAAAAACAGTAAATGCATTTGTTCTATCAACGTTTCATATCGAAAACAATAGCACCATCATACAGCATTACATACATAGGCTTTTGACGGCCTTCGATCGTCATACAACCACCATCTCTCGCAAAATTTAAGATCTAAGCTAGCTAAATGACGTAACAAAAAGTACGTAATTCATTTCATTTGTTTGTATTTAACGTTTTTATGTGGTTTCCTTGCTTTTGAAAAAGCAATTGAACAGGCCCAAGGTGTAAATAAAATAGGAATTAGCTTCCAATTATTTATTAATATTATTAATTTGTTTATTTACATCATCAAAAGATTAACACATGAATAAAAACGTCTCTATCTCGTTTTTCTCTTAATGCCCCAATTCAGGCGTAACATCTTCACCGGTCAAGATTTTATCTTTTACCGCAATATAATTTACAGCAATAATAATTTCTAAAGTCACACTCTAAATGAATCGTATAATATAGGACGATATGCCGTAATGATAATAATTGAATAAAAACATCGATAATTTTATCGACAGTACCTTAGCAAGCTATTCGTATCAAATTACAAGTAATCATAACAAAAAGAAATGTAAACAAATGTTTCTATAGTATAAATATTTACATTAGCGAGATACGAAACTGATTATACAAGTAATGTTTCACTTGAAATCGTAGACTTGAAAACAAATCGCAAAAAGCCTGCAAAAAAAATAAAACACAACAAAACACACAATCACTGGTACAAAATGAACAATGGCGTCTTTATCTTACGTCAAATGTCAAAGGCAGTATAAACCATGAAATTTTTTGTAGGCGGTACAGGTGTCATTTAATTGCATTCGGTAGCTAAGTACTTTCTAATTGTACATATCAAATTGACAGGCCGGCGGATCTGCCGCTAATCCATGCGGACCGGTTAACTATTTAGAAGGTTAAATATATGCGAAATTTTATGTCATAACGTTGTGTTATCATATTAGGAATCTTCACGAGAACGGGTAAAGAGTCTAATAAAATATGAATTTATTTCATTTTGATGAATAAATCTCGTTGGTGCAATTTTTTATATTCATTCGCTTATTATATTTGACAAGTGAACTGTAACAAGATTGTAATGGAAACTAAATTGCAGTGAGCTTTCTACTTTTTTACTTCGGTGAATTAATTTCTTAGACAATACAGACAAAACCATAACATGGCATATTTAGTAGGTATTTGAGTAGTTAAACATATCATGTATTGATTTAAAAATTCAAATCTTGGACTTTACACACAGTCATTTCAATTTACATAATAGAATATAAAGGTCTCATTTATTTTATATGATACCGTTAAAAATAAACTCGGAAATTCCGTTTCATTGTTACTTCCATTTTTTGTTACTTCACAGCTTTGTTCGGCTTATTGCACGTGAAATAATTTTTCAAAATACATGTACAAACATCTTGTTACACTTTTGAATGTAAACTGCTGTTAGTAATTGAAAACATAATTTAAAATGTAGAATAATGTTCCTATTCAAAAATCGTGGTTGCACACTGTTGTCCATGTCTATGGCATCTTCGGCATTAAATCTTGGGCTAGGTGCAAAATATGTATAACTAGGTGCTAACTGCGACTTTATCTGCGTCGTTTAATTTTTATGTACAGATGAGAAATCATTAAAAAAACAACATCGGTTCCTCCTACTTCTCCACGACAAGAAGACACCCATCGCTGAACACGTAGTGCATATGAAGGTCGTGGTTTCTTAAAATGTAAATTTTTGATAAGATTAAACATATTCATATCATTACTTAAAATTTTGCTGATTTTGACAATCTCAGAACAGAGTTTTAAGGTATTTCATTAAAGTGAGGTTATGTATTAAACTAATACTTAAACAATTTTTGCAGTGTTCTTTATGGTTTTGAATAGATCCTTATGTCTATTGTATTTATAGAGTGTAGGGATTTAAAAAATATACATATCGAAAACACATAATATTTTATAATTAAAATATCAAATTAATGATTTCTATCAGCACATATATTTATAAGTATTGGGCACATAAGTATTCGAGTCCGAAATTATCAGACGCGTAGACTAAAAATACAGATTCGATGAAAAGATAAATATTGAATCGATATTAAAACTTATGGGTAATATATATATATATATTTATTATTTATAAATATTTTCTATCTTTTAGACCTTTAAAATGTTTTTGATTACATTAATCATCTGGTATTAGCTTTTTATCGTTTGTACTCATTCCCATTAATAGATTATCGATAATTTCCATTTATTCCAAATAAAATTTTTGAACGATTCTCATTCGCTAAACTTTTAATTGTACCAATATTTCATATTTATTAATACAACAATATAATATTCTTTATATATCATATTTCAGCTTATTATACTTAGGCGCAGAAAAACCGGTATTATTTATATACATCAAAAACATCGCTTGATAAAGTATAAAGTGTTAGGTCCGATATTATTTTAGAAAGCCTAAGAGGGACGTAGAGATTCTAGATACAAAACGTGATTTCCCAAAAGAGACGGCTGTATCGTAATTATTATCGTGTGTGTACCCCGCGTCGGTAACTTGGGCTTTTCCCAAGACTCTCAGAAATTTAATTTGCTTCTCTTATATACGTGGTTGACAACATTCAATTTACGGATGTCGACATGTTCAAACAAAAAAAAAAATTACTTATCCTACTAGATAATCAATTTCGGTATAAGCCTTGTATTTATCAAAATTCGCTATACTTGTGCAACTTTGTAGTGTATAAGTTTCACATTTTGATCTACACAAAAATTCTTACAAGAATAAACTATTTTAAATCTATCAAATTGGTGTTTATTGACATTAATAAATTTCGCAAATTATTATTCGGAACAATATTTCTCAGTATATAATAACACATCACTTAGATTCTAATCGCTGTATTCAACCTTAAACCTGTTATTAGTGTTCGTACATTTGAGTAAATAATTTCACAATTATTAACTAATTTATAATTGAAACTTCCTAAATTAATATGCCATTTTTGATTTTAGATTTAATTTGTAGACATGTTTATATTTGAATTATTGATTAATAATATTTATTTCATAGTATATTATTTTATTATATACTCCCTGTTACCGCATTCCCGTTTATTATTATATTTTGTAATTATTATCGTAATAAAAAAGTTAAGTAATATTAAAACGAATGTAATATTCTTTGCCTTAAAATAGAAATACATTTCTTTATGATCGTGGGTTGTAATGGTATAGATGTTGATGTATTGCATGCAGTGTCATCTAGTGACAAATTATAGTGAAAAGAATAGCATTGAAACCTCCATGAAAAAAAGGGTGTGATAAATTTCACGGTGCTAGGTTAAACGACGATGGAGTTAATCAGTCTACAATACATATTCCAAGTTTTACTTTTAAATAGATGTTATACTCGTATATAGTTGTGTTGTAACTGACCAACAGATACCCGCGACTTCGTTTGCACGATACATTATCTTATAAATATATTTTATATATAGAAGAAAAAACGTAAACACCTCAGTGCTTGCACATACCGCTTAATGCGATGCTTAATGCATTATAGAGTTTATAAAGTCTTAGTTATTATATTAGATAAGGAATTATTTACAAGTAACAGAAAAAAAAATGTTCCAAATCTATCCAGTACTTTCGGAGTTATATACTCCCCGGTAAAAAGGCCGTCGTCTATCTTTTTTATTGTATATAGATAAGCGTCAGATATAATATCTCTTATCTTTAAAAATATATGTAATAACAATCACATTTTCAGACAAACATCTTCTCGACCTAAAATATACGATTTTACTATCCAATTTTATATGCGCGGTTTAAGCCAAATGTTACAAGGGGATAATAAGCGGTAACCAGTAACCCTCTGCAAGTTACTGAATAATAAATATATAGAGCGACTATTTGTCGGAGCACGTGGGCGCGCTATGCATTGTCCGCCTACGTAGCGCTACACAAACATGGACTTTTTATGGTCTTCCAAGTCTGTTTTATCTTTGTTGTCGCTTAGTTCAGACTATTGTTGTAAACCCAAATATATATAGTGCAAGGTCAAAGTTACATGTATGTTCTTTTGTTTTTTCTTTTTTTTATAAATTCGGTTTTATTATAGTAATGTCCGACTTTTTTGTGCAGAGTTTAATTCAGAATTTATTTTGTCTGTTTATTTACTTAGTATATTTGTTCGCGGCTTCGCTTTCTGAAATATAGATTTGACCTATTCTTCTGGGACACTACTGGTTAAATCTATATTAGCGCGAATGAAAACGCTGGGTAATGCGAGTATTCCATACATATATCATTATTTAAAAGCCAGATACAGAACTAGTATCTATGCTCCTCATACAAAAGGTAGTCAGTCATGTGCAGGGATTGAATTTGTGATCTCTCAGCTTAATAGTACAGCACACTACCACTACCGCGTCACGCGACTCATTTTATAGAATACTAGCATTTTGCTCGCGACTTCGCTCGTGTTGATGTTGATTTTACGTATACCTCGGGTAGGAGTACACTTTTTCTGAATAAAAGGTAGGCGGCTTATGTATTTTTTTGTACACCGGGACACACAAAAAAAATGCAATAATGATCGGTTGAGTAATTAAGGTGTAAAAGCGTAAGAAACAAATAATGAAATAAAAAAAAATATAACAATGTAAGTTCATTCGCATTTATAATGTCAATAAGGATAAATAAATTTGTCAATCTTTTAGAAAAAATAGATTAATTTAGACAATAAGACAATAATTACTAAGAACTATTAATAATTTCTAATAAAGTAATTTGTTTACGTATCATTAATTTATTTGTACGGAATGTGTATAAGGCTTAATAGATATCTGTAGCCGCTCCTATAAGTTTTTTTATCATAGTTAAGATGCTTAGAGGTTCTATTTACATCTGATATAATTTTACACAAAAAATTTCATTTAATAAGGAATGTCGATTTCGTAGAAAAAAAAAATATGATAAGACGTGATCCGAAAGAAATATTATTCTTAGTAGAACCCTCTGAATGGGCATTCTCCATTATTAAAATTGAATACCCCGGAGGAAATCATATCCGGAATTGATTTTTCATACACGTCCGGCGACTTATTCAACATTCTTACTTGATTTATTTTATTTGCGCTCTACTAATTTCAGATATTACGCGATTGCAAGCGGTTTTTATGCTCCATAAATTTTCACCCGACGACAGTGGAAACATGAATTTGAGATGAGTGAATTATATGAAACGCTGTACCTATACAGAATATTGAGCGGGTCAGTTCGTTTTATTGAAGCTTAATAAAATTTTAACATATGTTTTATTTTCTTGTTGATCTATGTTAAATACAGTGTACGAATATGAAACATTTGCATGAACTAGGTGTCCGCCCATTGGTGGAAATTTGGCCGCATTTAATTTTATTTCTTATCAATATTATTGAGGATTATTACCTAAGGAGTGTTCAAATATTGTAGATTCGTATACGTAAGTATGACGAACAGAGACTTATAAATAAATTTTTCATGTGTCGTCTATTTTAAAATTTTGTTATCGACAACACCTCGTCTCGTCAACAGCTATTAATTAAACAAAAAAAAAGAATTAAGTAAATTGGTCAACAAACAGAGGAGAAAATATGGAGAATTGTTTTATCTTTGCCTATTTAAATATAGAGATTCAAGTTACAATGGTAATTAATAATAATGCCACGTTTTTATAAATAGAGTGTTCTTTCTAATATGTTAACAATTTATCAACCATTATTAAAATAAAAACAATTATGTTTTCGACGATACTTCTATTATTAAGTAACTTGGGTCTGCGACATCGTTCTTGTGAAAATGTTTTTATTGTTTCATGAAAACTACGTTCTTTATCTGGGTTCATTCTTAGCTGATTTTTATTTACTTTCTTAATTATAAATTTGTTATTCCGTCACAAAGATTACAAATACTTTTAACGATGTTAAGTTAACCCTAGTTAAATTCTAGCATTACTGATTAACCCCTATGGAAAAGCGTAAACATATGTAGCCTATCTAATACGCTGAAAAGTCTTCTGTTAGTAAAACGCGCGTTATAATTGCATCAGCCGTATAGGAAATTAACCAAGAAAAACAATAGATACTCTGATTTTATTTAGATGTATAGTTATTATAATATAAAACAAATATTAATTAAATATAAGTAACTTAATAAATTGACCCAATAAAGGCGTCAAAATATATTTTCATCTTAGAATTGAAGGTACACATGGTATAAATTGAAATCAAACCCTATTACAACTTACCTAATTATTATTACAAAATTATTTAATATTTAAGGATTTATAATTACATAAAGGTATTATTACAAGTAAATAAATCCAAATACTCGTATTATCTTCATATATGAAGGTTTTGACCCGAGTTTGGAAATGTGACTGCATTGTACCTGATACTAATCACATTACACTCAACATTTTCGTTTTGGTCAAGAATTTTCTCGGCGGTTAGATATACACTTTTCCCGTAACGTGACATACCAAAAGTGTCTCTTTGATAGCTGTCACTATGTGTATGGTGGTAGTTATAGAAATCCGCAGACACCTTACTGTTCCGTTGAAATACCATGATATAGTCACTATTGCGTGTGTGTAACATAGGGTAATCGCGATTCCGTCGTACAAGATTGTCGTATCTTACCTACTAATATTAACCCGTCCAAAAATAAATCTTTCTTGTGACTTAAAACTAGAAATTATGTATATATATATAAATTTATTTCGTATATATCGGAAACGGCTCTAGCAATTTCGATTACATTTTGTATTTAGATAAGGTTTTACTTTTTAAGTTTATGGGTATAGGCATCTTCGCTAAAAAACTTCATTTTATACAAAAAAAAAACCGAATTATTCAAGCCTATGTCATTTAGCGCCACATGGTACATATTTATGGTACTTGAAATCGTTTCTAATGATTTCACTATATGACATTATCTGAATACGTTTGGTTTACATCTAATAGTTTTAATCAAGCTAACAAAGCTTTGTTGCCCAGGTAGTATGTTATTATGAAAGAAATGTACTTAGTAATTCAGTCGAGTATGAATTCGCCTTGGAAATTATACATATACATTTGCGAATAAAGAGGAATAAATAAACAATTGCTTACCTTGACATTGTGTGTCCTTTATAACAAACAGCAGAAGGGCTGCAATTGGGATTCGCCAACGAAACCGACCCATTTTTAATTTATGTTAAGTTTCACCGTATCATTGATACGAATGTCCGATAACTGATTTTTAGAACACACTAGAAAGTCATTCGTGGTTTGAAGTATCTCATATTTAAAACATAATAGACACAGTCATCGATTAAGTCTATGCCATAGCAGCTGCACTGTCACATCTGAAACAAAAGAAGATTTAGTTAATCATTTTCTTTTATGTACATTTTTTAAAGTATTTATAAATTTCTGTTAGTATAAAATATATTGGGAAAACAATCGATTGTTTTAGAACGTTAATAAAAAACAAAAGTGCGTGTGTACTTATGTACACGCCTTAGAAGTTATACTTTTTTGGCGTAACAAGATAAAAATCTTATCAAAAATTTATGTTTCGCCTTATTCTATATTTGTAGAAAAAACCACACTAAAAATAGAAAAAAGGTATTGAATACATACATACATTACAATACATTTTTTGAATAAAATGTTGACTATAGCTAACTTTAGGGTGTCGGTTTTTCGTGACGGTGTGCGCGCGCATCGTAAAAATTTACTCTCATAATTTTTCCCTAACGCGCCAAAATAAGTATAACTTCAAAAAAACAGGTATTGATATATTTGTTAATTAATGACAAATAATAGTTATAGTTAAAATAATTCGGCAAATTATTTAATACTGTGGTAAATATTATTCTGAATTCTCCTTGCTATATAACTATAATATTATTCAAGTTAGAGTTCTACTGCTGGGGCAAAGTTCTCTTCACCGAAGAAGCTTAATCATAACGCTGGACTATATCGTATTGGTAACTTAAAACCAAGAAATCTACCATAGTTGTATATTTTTTTCACATGCGATGGTAATAAGAGCTTTCTGTAATGTATAAAATATACACGAAATATCTCTTAACCAGCAAGATTTTGTTACCTAGAAGCTAAATGAAATGGCACAGAGCAATAGTACCAATTTATAAATTTAGGAAACAAACAATCATGGTGTTATGTCTTACATAAGTGACAAAATACAAAAATGTAAACAGTATGTAGATCCAATATATCATAAAAATTTGGCATTTCAAATAAGCGTCATATTAAGCCCTCCTCAGTCCTTTTAAGTTAACGGTAGCTTATCACACCGGCGATCTTCGTAACCTGAATCAAATCAATAAACCTCAGATTGTGAGCTTAATCAACTGTGGGCTCTAGACGAGGTGTCAGGTATCGGTAAAACTTCCCAGATTAGTTCCTCAAGACAACCACCGAGTGAGGGGACGTCGTTTAAGATTATTAGAACATTGTCTTGTAGTTCCGCGATTCCGCCACGCTACATACGAAGTTCTTGTGAAAGTCTTCCGAACTTAAGCGACAAGGCCGGCCGCAAGATGTCTCATATTACTTATCATATTGATATCTTTGATAATGACATATTGATACTAATATGTGATTAACATTTCATGTTATCCTTTTGTCCGCGGTTTCGCTCGTGTTAATGTAGAAATAATATTCTGAACGATTATCGGTGATAGTACCTTTTGATCAATAGAAGTACCAAATGTTCTGTTCTATACCTCTAATAAAAAGGTGTGAGCATAATTCATGGACAATCGGTTCAGCAGTTTAGGCTTGTGAGTTTAACAAAGAAACATACTTACATTCGTATTTATAACATTATATTAGTAAGGATTAAAAACAAGCGACATAATCAAACTTGTCTAATACATAAACTATGTATAAATACGCATGATCTGTTACGAATGACATGTCATTTAAAAACAATTACATATGTATATATATACCTATATATATAACTGTTTACTGGATTTATTTGTGTGTGGTATAATATGTGTTTGCTGAAATAAGAGTATATAACTATATGTATATATATAATTTCGTTTTTACTATTATCTTGATTAAGTTCTTGGAAATATACTCAGTAACAGCACAAATTAATTTAACCTGCATTTGGTTCGTGGCAAGAGATTATTTCCGACAATATTAGATTCATTAGTAGATAACTCTTACTTTCTAAAATTAGATAATTCTTACTCGATAATACTCACGAATTTAATAACGTTCACTTGTTACTTATTCTATATTAGCATTTTTACGCGGCTTCGTCCGCGTTACATTACAATAGATAGGTTAAATAAAATATAGCCTAATACTATCTATAGACGGATACAATGGACAGAATAAAAACATTCTTCATGGAAAAAATAGTCCGGAGTTTGTTGATCTCAGATATACCGCCGTTCATTTATAAGTAGGTATATATACCTATAGACAATCCAGTAATGACATTTTAATATTCCGAGCCATACCGCAATCTACAAAGTACAAAAATCAGGAGTTATGGTTAATTCCGCGCCTGGCGTACGAATATTAATATGTCGACATATAAAAAAAAAATTCCTTCGCTAAATAGAAGGTGCCTTTATAAAGAATTGACATAGGTAAAAAAATCATTTATTCAAAAGATTTCAATTCTATAATTTTAACACTGAATTATCTTAAATGATAGAAAATCGTGGCGCGTTAATAGTATCTATATTAATTATTATACTGACAATAATATAAGTCACAGAGAAAGTTGTCGGCGGCCATTTGTAATCCTAATTTATAGAGCCCACATATGTCAACATAAATATTCAATTTATGCCAACTATCAATTTATTGGGCTGTGTTGCCAAATACAAGTGTGTGTAGAAAGCCTCGCAAGATTGGCAGGCTGTCGTAACATCCGGTGTTGCGTATGTGAGATATCTCTTTGTATTTTTACGAATGTTATGCTCCTTTAGAGCTGTTAATTCATAAATATAATAAGTATAAGACCATTTAAATGAAAATATATTTTTTATTTTTTTTATTTATGGTACAGTTATGTTGCTTCAAAGAATGTCTATTATTTTCGTATGTGAAGGTTAAACAAATTATTGTGTGGCTTATGAAACCACGATGCAAGTGAAATTTTTCTCGGATCGTAGGCATTTCACTGAAAATTTTCGGAAAATTATTCGATTTAGGGTATTCAAATTGCATTTTTCAATCAGCGTATTACAGTACAAAATACATACTAAATATAATTCAGATTATAAAAATTGAGCACAATATGTATTTACATCATTGAATCGTTTTGAATTGAACCATGGGCGCCGCTACTCTGCTGAGCACCTTTCACTTTATCCCTACTCCGCGGCCGGCTGTAATGTGCGATCCATCCATCGATAGATGGACGAAAAAATTTTAGGCGATGTAAAATTGCACTTAAAAAAAAATTATAATATAAAAGACATTTCTCTATTGTTTTCCATATATACACAAGTAGCCGCCCTATGACCTCGTCCGCGTTAAAACCCAACTAATATTATAAAATGCCAAAGTGAGATTATTTGTTTGTTACGTATTCACACCTCAACTACTCAACCGATCATTAGGTAGATTTGCATACACATTATCAGGAGTATATAAAAGGATATGACGTACCTTCCATCCAGAAACAGAAATATTGTTACCGAGGGATATAATAGTTAACAACAATAAAATACATCCCACAGCCCCTATGTGTTAAAATGTTATACTAAAAGCCTTCATGAAAAAAAACACTGATGCGTGCTAAACCTCATGAGGTATGGATCTTAGATAATATCTGCTAATGATGTGTCTTTTTCTTTATATATAAACATCTTCAAGTAATAATATGTTTAAGCTTTACTGACGGACAATGCTACGTTTGTATTGTTGGGCCTAGAGGCAGGAGAATTTGCATACGATTTTATTTTATAGATTAACTATACTTTAAGAAAATTGAAAATCCATTCCGTATACGAGATTATTAAAAAGGCTTAAAATATGGAAAATTCCACTCAGTTCACGGCTGGTATTCCAATGAAATGTAACGTTCAAGCGCACGAACAAGGCCAAAGCTAAAACGGCTGTCAAATGATTTTGGAATACTTTTCGAGGTAAGGCAGTAATTTATACTGTTATTTATTTTGTACCAAATAAAAACTATGGTCGTTTACGCGTCTTATACATTGTTTATTGTAGTAAGAGTATAGGAGAATGTATGTAAGTAAGTTTTTAGTATTCTTATGGCTAAACTCTTGGAAGTATGCTCAGTAATAGCACCATTTAATTTTACCATTCATGATATGTAATTAACAAATTCCATATCTATCTCGTCTGCAGATAGAGAGGAAGTAGAATGCAATACCTTAATTTATTGCTGGGTAATTTATTTAGCCAAACAGCAGTCAAGTTGGTCGAAATTCGATCACAGTTTATTTGTTTTTAAGTTTCAGACCAAACGAAATCCCAAAAACTGTACAAATATTATAGATTAGTAAACTTAAGGACCGTAAAGTATTATAAAGATCAGAGACTTATAAATAAAGGCGTTTATCGATGATCCAGAAAGAAAAATGTTACTAATTAAAAGCTCATAGTTATTAAACAACAACAACAAAAAATCTGTTGACAAACAGACAAAAAGTTACAAGACTGTTTTGTCTACACATATTTATATATAATTTACAATTTTGTATAAAAATTTTGTACTACAAATTGTACTTCTTTGAATTAATTGTAAATGTACAAATAAAAACAAACAAACGAACTGGCAACTTGCACTTTAAACTCAAGAGTCAAAGGTAGTGAAACGTGTAATGACGTCAGAACGCGTCACGTAGCCGGCCGGCAGTACGGCGCGCCACTGTCGTGAAAGCGGCGCGTTCTGCTTCGCCGAACAGTTTCACGTAAACACATCGCTATGTCTACTATGCACGTAGTTAGAGTTGTCATGCGTCACAATAGACTAGGATGGAGTTTCCCCTGCCCTTCTGGGATGTCATAGGTAATATAAACAATTTTGGCACTGTAAATAATCGAATTGTACGTTAGTAGATCTTTTATTTCTTTCGGTATACTGAAGTTTAAATATAAATTTTGTTGACTCTAATAGAAATCGAGGTTCTATGATTTACTTTGTACGAACGATGATGATGGTGATTAAAATTCAAAGTTCAGTACCATTTTCTCTTTTGTTTTTCAATCGATTTTCTTTACTTTTTATTTGGTAAATATTTACGAGTTAAGTGAATTACCGAAAATACGGAAAACTGCGTTTCTTATCCTTAATATTGAAACTTGAAAAATTAATGAGTTATGATCGAATTTCGACCACTCAACGATCACCAGTATATTAAAATGTGTCACTTTATACTTCTATTATTAACATACTAATTAACTATAAAATTATAACCCGACGTATAATAAATAGAGCTACTGTGTCTTTCCATTAATATTATAGAATAAAATATGTGTGCCGTCTTTCTCGAGTGAAGTGAGATTTAATAGAGGAAATGAAAACATGTTGATATTAAGAAAATTAACATGTAATATGTTGTTCTTGTGAAAATAATAAAGTGCTATTTTTCTAATAATTTTATATGAGGAGTCGTTGACGTTATTTCCAAATTGCTCATTTCAATTCCTACTACATATATACTTATAAAACTTTGAAGAGCTCTTGTGAATAGTAAATCACTAAACATTTCTCATTTACTTTACGTCATGTCTAAAGAAGATAATTAATTCCCTTTGCCTTTAACTTATAAAACAGATCTCGGTAAAAGACCAGAACAAATACCAGTCTAATAAGTGTACTAACGTAACGTCGGAATATAAAAAAGACAACATAGGTTGTAAAATTAGTTCTGTAACAAGAAAAAAAATTATTTTGAGGAAACGGTAATTATCGATATTCCAAGAATTGATTATAAATAATTAGCTATTGTCCCGCGGTTTTACTTGCAGTAATGTAGATTTGAACTATCCTTAAGAAGAGTAATTGTTTTTTTGTGAAGGAGATATTGTCTATGCAAAATTTTATGATAATTAGTTGAGTAGTTAAAGTGTGAAATTGTAACGAATAAACAAACACTCACATATGCATTTATAATATTATTTAGGATTGATAATTTATTTTTATTTGGAGTCATATTTCTGGAGATCTGGTTAGTTCTATAAACACAACGGATCACCTGTCTTTTATTAGTTTTGTTATATAAATCATGAAATACTTTTTTATATATATATATTATAGTGGGCAAACGAACAGGTGGGTCACCTGATGGTAAGTGATCACCGCCGTCCATAGACACTAGCAACACCAGGGGAGTCGCAAGTGCGTTGCCGGCGTTTTAAATATGTGGGCCTCCGGCGCTCTCACTGGCCGATGGAAACGCAACAGTGCAACCACTGTTACTTCACGTCGGTTTTCTGTGAGAGGGTGGTACTACCCAGGGCGAGCCGACCCATTCATGCTGAAACCAGTAATAGCTTCAGCGTAGCTCTACCATACTAATTTGTATAAAATATATTTTTAAATAGGCTATTTTATATTTAAAACTCGTGGTGATTTTGTGGTTTGGCCGGTGGAATAGCAATCCGATGTCTGAAGGTTCGAATCCCGGTATGTACCAAAAAAAAATTCAGGATTCGCGTACATTTACTAATTTAAATTGGTAACTCTAGCAGCTGACGGTGAAGGAAAACTTCGTGAAGAACGTGAACCTGAGAAATGTTCTTGTTGTATCACCATGTAAGTAAATCAAAAAATATAGAACTGTGGATTTCTCAGACTTTGAAATCGCCAATACATCGTAGGCTGGCGTGGTAATATGCACATAGTTTCCTTCTGGAATAGGCCTATGGTGCTGCTATGGTTTTCTTACGGGCTGATGATGATGACATCTTATACTGTTTTTTTTCTGTAAAATATAATAAGTAATATATTTTTTCCTTTATTTATAAAGCTTTATTGTTGACACTAAAAAATATATACAAAGTAAAAAAAATCTTAATTCTAATACATCGTTTTTATTTTTAATGGTTAGCGTGCTAAGTAACACGTACACCTCTTTCAGCTGTTTCCATATTCGATAGCCACTACGTAAACTAGGCTATGTAGAAAAATGTATCTTTACAGCAGAAGCATTTTAAGAAATAATCTATATAACTCTGTTGTATTTTAGCATGTTAACACCAATTTTAATATTCTATTGTTTACATGATTCTTTATCTAATTGTATATTTAGCTTCTATAAATATTTGTTATTATAAGATTTAACACGAAGCTAAGTAGCCCATACATTTCACCGCTTTTATCGACTATAACTTTGATGTAAATCGTGCCTGTAATGATTGTAACTTAGTGTATTGTACAAAGTTATTATTAAAGTAAAATGTTATTACAAGAGCAGTAAAACTATCTCCTGCAAAATAATAAAGGACCTAATTTTGTTACTTTATTAATAAAAAATGTTATATTGTTGGTATTACGTCATCATCAATTTATATAAATAATACAAGTTACTATTTACTTAGATGAAAAATTTATTTTTTATGTGACATGTACGAGTTCCTTGGTAAGCCAGCTATCTCATTGTTAGCAAACAATCGTCAATTCCTCTTCCTGCACAAGCGGCTATATCTTGTTTAGCGGGTCTATGTATATGTATATAGATCCATTATTTTGGCTTATTTTTTGACTAAAGAAAATGGTTGTTTACCAAAATATCATTGTAAGCGTATAGAGAAGAATTTTGTGAAAATGAATAAAACTGAGTTAGCCTAGTTTATATAGATGGTGTCCTATCGTTTAACTTTCTTGACTAAATGGTACGACTAAAGTTCTCCAGATCATCTGCCCATATTCTAAATTGGTTACCTTCTCTACCTGTTTTCCTTTTACTTTACTTCTTTCGCTTTCATAAATTGTTTTTTATCGGAACCAACACATGGAAAACATAAAATGAAACAATAACAATAAGTAATATAGAACTTTATAAATATATATATTTTCGTCTGAATTCCATCTTATTAATTTTGAATTCAAGTGATTTATGTTCTAAGTTTATATATTCATTCCAATATTATAAACACTCATATTTATTCATAGGAAAGTAATTCATAATTCATGAATTACAAAATTATTTCAGTCTTGTATTATTATAACTCGATTAACTCAATGCGAATTACTTTGTACGGAACGAGATCTTGAATATGCTGTTGAAATTCAAAAATAAGGTAACTCTTTGAAACATTTATTTAGTGGCCAATAAATGTCTAACTAAAATAGACTTCAAGATATATTATATGAGATGGATGAATAATATCTTAACAGTTATTATTTCAGAAACAAAAAGAACATCGTCTATAAGCTACATCATTTCATGTATATGTGAAACGTCATCATCATCGTACCATTATCCCACCTAAGTAGGGTCGGCACAACTTGTTTTCCCTTTTCCACTCTCCCCTGTCAAATGTCATCTCAGTATTCACAATTTTTATACACATATCATTTTCCACACTATCCATCCACAACCTTTTTCGGTCTTCCTCTACCTCTATATCCGTCCATTTTCGAACTCAAAACTTTTCTTGTTACATGACTTTCATCTCTTCACATAATATGCCCGTACTATGCTAACCCATTACTCCGTCAACTTCTCTGTTACTGGTGCTATTTTCAAACTTCCTATAACTTACTTTCCTTCCTATATGTGAAACATAGCTTATAAATTAGTTTTTGATATCAGATAATACACTTATACCCAGTATTATTAAAGTTAACGAATAAACTTTGTTTGTCATTGTTCAGCCCGAAAAATAAATTGATCTAAGTAACATTGTATTCGTTCGAGCTAGTCACTCTTTGTAACTTTGCGATGAAATCCGAAGATACTGGAAAGAAAACTTGCAATGAAGTTCTCAAACCACAAATTTAAACGATTTTATATAATACAGACTACGCGAACGCATTCATATATATTATCATTTTATAAAAGTATGAGTCTTAGCCCTATTTTAAATGGAAAAGTTTAGTTGTTTTTTTAAATAGAGGCACTTTGAAATAAACTATTAATCATTGTATTTGTGTAATTCTTGTGTACGTGTGTATGTGACTGAACTCCTCCTAAGCGGCTGGACCGATTTTAATATAATTTTATGTGTGTGCTGAGGTGTATTCAAGAATGATTTAGTTCACTATTAGACCAGGTAGATGTCGCTGCGATCTGATTCTAGGATTTTTTTATTATCCGGGAAGGACAACGTCCGCCGAGACCCATAATTATTTTTGTAAAAGCTCACCTTCACTACAAGAGATCAAACCCTACGTCTTAGAAGATTTTTACAAATATGTACATTTATGGATACCAAAAAAAAAAACAAACTAGTTTATGTTGTAAGGGATACGAACTGAGAACACTTAATACGGCGACAGCAAAACTACCACATAAACCACCACGCCATCTGTAGTGTTAAGTGCAACAATACGCACATATCTCATACATTCTAATTATATTTTACAAAGTAAATATCGTGTCAAATCGATGTATAAATTGAGTGCTTACATGCGATCAAGGAAAAAATACAAGGTAGTAAGTTTTATATGTCGCTAGGAACAGTGGTTTATACCTTATTGCGGAAAAAAGGAGGGTACTCGTCACACATGCAATCTTGCATGACAGAAAAGAATGTCGACTGCATTTTAATGATGAAGTGGTCTGTAACCGGAACTCAACCATGCGTATATAAGCTTACACATATCAGCGAATTGATAATTGCTATAAGACTACTATATCAATATTAGAATTATAACAACGTGACAATTATAACTATGTGAGTCTTTTTTTTTATCGGTGGTAAAGTACACAAAAGTAAATCGAATAAGAATGGTAAAGGTCAATGGAATCTAAGAAATAACTACCACAGAATCTACGAAATGTTTCACGTCGAATGATCCCAGTCCTGTACCAATAAGCTAAGTAGTTTTGATGTGATTGAACCTCAGAGGAATAGTATTTTCATTATATATATATAGATGTGTTGATCGGTTGTTTTTGTGGTGGTCGATTATTAGACCGATAATTCGATGTCAGCTGTTCCGAACCTAACAATGTACCAAGTTTTTTTTGGGATTCGCGTACATGAACAATTGTGATTGATAACACTATCGGCTAATAGTGAAGGAAAATATAGTAAGGAAACCTGAACCCAAGAAATGTTCTCATACTATACTGGTATATGCAGAAAAAATAAAACTGGATTCCTAGGAATTTAAAGTCGGCAATACGTTGTGGGCTCACGTGGTTTATATGCCCGTGCCTTTCCCCGAGAAGCGGCCTTTGATCCAGTAGTTGAAATTCGTGCAGGCTGTAATAATTATTATTATGGATATTTTGAGTAAAGTATGTACTTTTATTCCTGTGAAATTATTTGCTTTTAGTATATATAAGGTTTACTAAACAACAATCGGAAATGATGCGATATGTATAAGTTTTCACATATAACAAACTAATTTTAGTGTTTATAAAATTTGTAACATTTCATAATACTCTAAAAACTGATGTCACGAAACGACGAAACTGGTTGGGTCCCGAAACGTTAATTGGTAGATGAGTGTCCTATAAAATATAAGTTACCAGTAAGCAAGAATTCTTATAAGATCAATTAAATAAGAGTTATATATAGAATAATTCTTGAGATGTCGATAAGAAATATCATTGAGTATATATAGGGTTAATGAAAAACAATAAATATTCGGAAAGAGTTGTGAGTTCTCTCAAGCAACTACTATACAACAACAGACGTTTATAACTGAGTGATATGGTTACTTTGTTTTATTTTTAGGCCACTATTGCTGATATTTAATTGGCAAAACTGTAAACCTGGTCAAACTGAATAAAATTTTGCTTGGTTGCTGATGGAATTTTACCTTAACCACCATGATTTTCCATGGATTAAACAAAAACTTTCACTACTACTCTAGAGGTATTACGTCTGATAATAATTTGGTTAAATTTCTGAATACTTGTAAAAGGTACACATTCCAGTAACAAAAACACTATAGCGAAGGCAATGTTTAGAATGCAAATAACGCAAGTGCGAGCGTGTCTGAGGCAGCTTTAAATTGCCTCTATTGTAAAGGTTACGACACATTCTCACGGTCGACGAAGCATTGTTAAGTCGTGTGTGTACTGTGTGTAGTCTACACACTACGGGCTATGCACGTTAATAGATATTTAAAATGTATTCTACTAACGACTACAAAAAGGTTGTGTTGTATTTGTTGCCAAATTCCTTTGTACGACAAGGGCGTACACAACTCATTCTTTCTCAATCCATGTCATTAGTAGGTAATTAAGACGTACATTTAAAAGCTAAATACAATTATTGTATTTGGTATTATCTGTTTGTATTTATTTTAATTTTTTTAAATGAGTGTACACACGACAAAATTTTGTGACAATATGAGTTACATAAAAAAATTCCAGGCGTTTGTACAATGCTATTTATAAAGTTCAATACACTTGCGATAGAGGAATTGATGTGTTCCTAAAAGAACGATCAAAAATATACGCGTCCATAACTCTACGTTGCTTACATCTTTACTTGTCTAGAAACAGCCTGTGACTTAGTTAGCGTTAAATTACAATAAAAAATGTAATAATAATGCACCTTATATCGTTTAATAGTGGTTTTATATTCCATTTTATTTTTGGCAACCATTCTTCTAGAATATTACTACCTTTATCGAGTAGGTAATAAAATAATATAACAAGATGGTGGGCCCCTTCTTAGAACTTTTCAGGGAGTCTTTGTAGCATCTCAGAATTCATGCTCCGTGGTTTTATCTCCTCTTACCTTCACTTCACACAATATTACAAACTATAGAGTCAAATAACACAAGATTATGAATAAAATATAAAAACCACTACATGAGAAACTAAGGTTCCGCAAAAAAACCTAAGGGTGGGTTGTAGTAAAATGAATAGCATAAAACCTCCATGAAAAACCATTAAGTGTGTACCGACCTTCAAGTGATCGGTCAAACATTTATAGGGTTTATAGATCTCAGATATAGCAAGAATTTTATGTATATCATGACAGATAACGTATCCAATGCCTATTAGAGATACGTAATGCTATAATACCCCTGACATAAATTCACTGTTAATTTGAATAGTTAATAACGATACCATTACAAAGGACATATCGTGTTTTGACCATCAATTATATGAAATATCGCGTTAACAAACGAAGGTTTATTTGACAGTCAATCGATTTTAAAAATCATATTCACGACTATGTGTAATAAACTATAAATATTTAGCACCAAACTGACCTTATGTTTAAATGACTGAATCATACCGAACTTAAGTGGGCGGTGATTCAACGTTCATTGATTTCTATGTTTTATTAAAAATGAAGTAATCTAAGAAAATAGTAACGTGTACTGTTAAGCTCTTTGTTTTACAGCTTCCTCAATTTTTATTGTATTTTAATATATAATCAGAATACAATTAACGTTTTTAAATATGCTGTTATATTTTTATTGGATAAACTATGTTTTGCCCGCAGCTTCGCCGCTCACTTTAAGGTACAATTAGTCTATCCCTCGGAAACGGTATATTTTTCTAAATGAAACATATTCTATGTTCTTTTCTTTATCCCTGACAATACGTATGTACAATATCACGATATTCGGTTGAGTAGTTAAAGCGTGAAAACGTAACGAACAAACTGACATTGGCATCTATAACATTAGCAACGATAATAAGTCCTTGCCTATATTTTATGCGTAATCAATCGAGAAGCATATATTGAATGTTCATAAAAGTCAAGAAATGTAAACAGCATTTTATCAACGTATATATTTTTATAGGTGGTAGAGCTACACTGAAACTATTACTGGTTTCAGAATGAATGGGTCGGCTCGCCCGGGGTAGTACCACCCTCTCACAGAAAGCCGACGTGAAGTAACAGTGCTTGCACTGTTGCGTTTCGTTCGGTCAGTGAGAGCGCCGGAGGCCCACATATATTAAAAGGCCGGCAACGCACTTGCGACTCCCCTGGTGTCGCTAGTGTCTATGGACGGCGGTGATCACTTACCATCAGGTGACCCACCTGTTCGTTTGCCCCCTATAATATAAAAAAAATAAAATATTATGAAGTAAAATCAATGAACTATTAATTCATCCAAGATATTAAAGAAAATGAGAACAAAAGTAAGCAAATGATTACTAAACAAAACAATTAAACAATGGGAGGTGTAATTTGAATATTTAGGCCTTGTGACGTAATCATAGTAGGCTACACTGTGAAGCCGAGAAGTCACGGTTTTGATCACCGCTTATGACTGAATTTTATATGATGACCCTAATTGTCATTTCTGTGTGTCTGGGCGTAAAATATGTACTAGGCTTTGTTTGTAATCATATGGTCGTGTGTGAAACTATTTTTATTAATTTATTTATATGCAATCATTAAAATATATTAGGCGTGTTTAAGTGTTATTTTTAACACACTGATTTAGTCCAGATGTCATTGATGTAGTAAGTAAAAATCTAGTAAATATTATTACATCGTCATGGTGTTAAAATCATAAAATGACTGTGTAATTCTATTTTCCACATTCCAACGGACACGGACGGACGTACGTAATTGGAGCGTAATAAAGTTACCGATTTAAACTAACGCTAATAATATTATTTCATAGTCGAACAGAACTGGCGCAAGCACCTGCTAATTCGTTGAGTTACACAATAACGCTGTACGATTATGTTGTTATAATATCGAAAGCTGATACTTAAACTATAGATTGGGCTCTTATTATTTTATACTCTGAGAAATTAGATATAAGCATGAGTATTGTGTGACATCCACTTATCAGAACTATCCGGTTCATTTGGCAAGCGCGAGCCTTCGAATTCGGGTATTGATATGAACACTAGCCAAGTTTGGAGAGGCCGGGCTTTGGTAAGTACCTTTTATTAAAAAAGTATTTCCTGATATATATACGAGTATTTGAAGAGCAAGTACGACTAACTTTAGTAATATCAGACCTTCAGATCGATCTTATTTTTGTATACATAATGTAAAAATGTCAATAGGAAGATCTTCAAAAATATTAACCGATTGACGTTCTGTTATTCAATTGCCATTATATTTCATAACATGGTCGTATTTTCTTTGTTAGTACCTACACTTTTGCGAAACCGGGGCTGGTAGGTAGTATGTTATATAAATGTTATGACAAACACGATTTTTGATATAGTATGAATAGACATTTAAGGACTGTAAAAAATCTAATATCTATTTAATTATTTTATTATTAATTAGATATTTGACGACTGTTTGATTTAGTTAATAAGCATTAAATTATTTGATATACCTATTAATCTTTCCGACAGATAATTGTAAGCGTTCCATTATACGTTTACATTCGGCTTAATTTGAAATGAGATATTATTCTCATAGCGTATATAATATATGTTAGTTTTTGGTAAATCATACATACATGTGTAATTATCTCGAAAAATTATGTATGTATCCTAAAGATAAACCGTATTCACACCTAGGCAGTAATAACAGTCATCATCATTTTCTTACCCTTAACCCACCTAAATAAGGTAGGCACAACATGTTTTCCTCTTCCATTCTCCCCTGTCATCTCAGTATTGATACCTTTTATATACACATCGTTTTTTACACAATCTATCCACACCTATTTTGGTATTTCCCTGTTCCTATAACCACCCACCTTCATACTTAAAACTTTTGTAGTTATATGACTTTCATCTCTCCACATGAAATACCCGTACCGTGCTTATGCATTACTTCTCAACTTTTCTGTCACTGGTGCTATTTTAAAACTTCCTCTGATATAGTCCTTTTTCATCTTATCTATTCTAGTTCTTAACATTATCATCTCTGCGACATGTAATTTTCTCATATCTGTCTCAAGAAAGAATGTCTCTTTCGTAGCCTAACATTCAGATCCATATAGCGTGACTAGCATTATAATATTTTTATACGAGTACACCTTCCCCTTCAATTTCAGGGCTATTCGTGGGTTACAATGTAACAAGTAATAAGAATATATAACATTAAAAAGAATGTATACGGTTTGACAAACTGCACATTTTAAAGTTATTCCGGGGAAGCCAATTAATTTTATTACGTTGCTCGACAATGAACTGACATCACAATGCCTTCATACATCACGGATCGTCATTATATTAACGCAATTCTTATTGCCTATTACTCAATGGTTGTTTGGTATGTCTGAGCGCAGCCGGTTCGCAACCTTGTACCCTCCGCACCTCACGCCCCTTCAATTACTTTCACTCGCTTCGACTTATGATTCAGCCTTCATATCTATTTTTATGTTTGGATATAATCTAATATAGATATTTTCATGTATTATGATCTTCTTTTCCTGTTTATCGTGTCATTCTAACTAATATTAATGTGAAAGTTAGTATGTTTGTTCGTTCCTTCGTGCGTCCGTCCGTCTGTCTGTATTTGTTATCCAGAAAAAAATGTACCGTTCCCGAGGGATACACCAAATCTATGTAAACCCTAGTTTTACAAATGTTTGAGTTTTTGCTAGTACATAATTTCCTGCATTCAGATCTATTATATTCTTTGCTTTGTAAAGTTCTAGTTATTAAGAATTTTAACTCTATGACGAGGAATTAAGGCAGAGTTTAACTTTAAAAAAAGACTTATGGGAGAGCTCCATAATGGGGGCGCTTTCCATGCGCATAATGTAAATAAAAAAAGAGGCCGAAGTTTACTTTTTGGACTTCCTACTTATCTCACTATAATAGTAGTTCCAAATATTTTATCCAATATGGATGTTGTCCTATTGTTTGCATTGCAGCGTGGGAACGCAAACTTTATACTGAAGTTGAGAATTGGTTACCAAACAAAAATATATGCTGCGTAATTGTATGAAAGAAAACTAAGATTGTTCTAAAATTCTCAGATTGATTACCATAAATAATGGAGTTAAGCATAGAGTAATTTGTATTTATATATCAAATACTAAGCAACGCTTGTAAGTTCATATTTCGTCAACGTTTGGTTTAGTACGTTTTTTAAGCTTAACGAAATCAGAAGAAGATACAGTGAAAATTTTCTTTTGTTTACTTGCCAATTTATAATATTCACAATAACGTCGAAAGTTGAAATGGTTAGTAACATATTTTGTAATAAAATAAAAGGTTTTCTTTTAATATGTAATATTGATATTCTTCGAAAAGTAGATGTAGGCGATGGATAATTTCGCAGATTTCCCAGCTTGCGAATAGCGATACATCGTACATAATTGCGAATGTAGATATGATGAAATGCTGCAAAACACTTGCACTCGACTAGTTCACGGCCACAATACAGAAGGTAAAAATACATTACATTGATTAAAAATAGCTGCATTTCTAAAATGTGTTTTAGATTTAACCAGTGGAGTATACATGAAATAATAAAAAAAAACATTCTGCTGTAGCTAAATGTAGCGAGACATAGCAAAGTGGATAATTTAAAAACTCCTCTAAGCTCCAACAGTCAAATGTAGTCCGATGAAGCTGTTGAGGCTTCTTAGCAGTGAAGCTGTAGAGGTCTGTCAGCCTAACATCGTAGTCAGTACGCAAAAAAAAAAACAGTCAAAAGGTGTTGGAGCTTATTAACAGTAGATTTAATCTATACCCAAGAACAATACATTTTTTCTTAATTAACGGTCTGTCCTATACTACACTCCTGATATCGTGTATTAAAAAAAAATTAGATGATCCGTTAAGTAGTTAAGACATGAAATCGCAACAAACAAACTGATCTTCGCAATGTAAGCATGAAGAAACAATATTACTTTATCACTGAAAGAATCACGGTAGATAAACTAACAGGCAACGTAAATAATGCGATTTGATTTCTTAACCTTGTAACAAATATTAATTCGTAAAGCAGAAGCCACACGGCTTCGTCCTCGAAAAGAAACTTACCAAATATAACTCTTAATTATTCTGATTATAATGAAATAGCGTTTATAACAACGAATAATCTGAAATATTGCGTCTATTAGAATATTATACGAATATACTAAAGCGATGAAATATTTCACCGGTCATGAAAATGTGAGTGGATTCCTAAAGTACGCCTTTAGATCTATCGACATTACACTGAATTATTTTAATTGACTTACATAAGGTTCATAATCGATCATGGAAGTTACTTGATTTTTAACAGTTATGATCACAGGTCAGGAGATATACATAAACTTTCGTACAACGTTGTTGGTTGTCTTAAATATAGAATTATGTGAGATACAGTTGTAAAATTAGGGCTTACTATTAATATGAAGGCAATCAGTGTTTACGTGTGTGCAATCCGCACAGTTCGCATTGTTTACACCCATAATAATATAAGTATACTAGACATCACTACATAGTATAAAACAAAGTCGCTTTCTCTGTCCCTATATCCCTATGTATGCTTAAATCTTTAAAACTACGCAACGGATTTTGTTGCGGTTTTTTTTAATAGATAGATTGATTGAAGAGGAAGGTTTATATGTATAATAACATCCATTAAATAGTGGAGAAATACTATTATTTTTGAGGTTTCTAATGTGATGTCGTAAATAATTAAATTTTTTCCGCTTACATTGCAACAAACGCAGGCTGAACCCTACGAGATTTATCAAAATAATGTACTAAGTATTGTACCCATTGAAAAGGTCTACAGAAAACTCCACGATGGTATATGTCCATCTCTTATGGATATCCCATAATAAACATTTTTTGTCATTTACTTTTTACGCCAAATAATGGCTAATTTTCGAAGCGATTCTAATATATTAATTGTAGTAAAAATAAAATAATGGGTACAAATGTAAAGAGTAAATAAGTAAAAATGTAGTGTATGAATTTAGATATTCCAAAAATAGCAGGAAATCTTCGTGGTATAGGGAAAGTGGAATTGTTTTACTCCAAATTTAACGCGTGCGGGCCACGGGCAGTAATGAATAAATCAAAACTACTGGATCGATTTTAATCATTTTTTCAGTGAATGACACAAGCTATATATTTTATACCCGTGCGAAGCCGGAGCGGGTCGCTAGTAACTAATAGTCATTAGTAACGTACACTTATCATCATCAGCATCATCTTCCTCTTATCCCACCTAAGTAGGGTCGGCACAACATTTTTGTCTCTTCCATTCTCCTCTGTCCATATATAATTTTAATTAAATTTAAAAAGTAATTTCTATATACAATCCATCTATACCTTTTTCAGTCTTCCTACATTTCTGGTTACATGGCTTTCATCTTCCCTCATGACATGCTCAAATTTTATTACACCTTAACTTCTCTCTCGCTGGTGTTATTTTCAAACTTTCTAGGTATTATATGTATTTCTGATTTGATCTATTCTGGTTACACTAACGATACATTGTAAACGAATCATTAATACAGGAACGCATATGTGGCAAACAAGAAATATTCCTTTTTAAAATAAAGATATCCTTGAAGCAATTATTATTTTTCTTTAAATTACTAAGAGAATATAGTTGAGGCTGACTTCAAATAAATCCCCTTTATGAATTATTTTTATCAATATAAAAGTAGGCTCCATTGTCCGTACAAATCGTATGAGATTTTGTGTAAAAATTTGAATTGTATAAAACTCGTTAACAAGTCAGTATTTTGGGATGACTAATACATAATCTTGTTCGATCTACAAAAAAGGATATTTATGTTCTTTTTTATGAATATTAGCTTGAATGTTAGTCGTGTACATTTGGACTATATGATCTATGGAAAACATGTCCTTGAATAAAGAGAAGAAGTTATATCAAACACAAAATAAATGTGAACTTATCATATTAATAATTATATTTTGATATCACACATTATAGTGTCTTTAAATAAAATGTGCAAAATTTAAAATTATCTGCCTTTAGACACTCCAAGACTATAAATCTAGATTATAAATATTTATAGTATTCTTATATGGATAATATAGTGTAAATTTGTATACTATATAATCATTAATCGCCTATACTTTTGATGTAGGTAGATGACATTCATAATCAAAAATTCAAAATGGCTGCTATATATGGAACCGTTTCACGTTAATAATGTACCATGCGTATTAGTTCGTAACTCGCGGAAGAATAAATGTCACTTGATAACCTTCTTCGAGTTTGAGATATAGTATTACGAACTCTGTTGTATATATAAACTAGGTGTTCTATTCAATGAATAGCTGCTTACACTATCTCGCGACAGGAGTTTTTTTTAATATATGCATTATTTATGCCAGATATTATAGATTTAAATGTCAATAGCAAAGACCATTAGGCTCGAATTTCATTATTGTAGAATGAGAATATTTCTTATTGAACTATCCGGTTTAATATACCAGGAGGTTAGACTCTTGTGAAAGAACTGCCTCATAATATTATGACGATAGTAATAGTTTGTCATTTGGAGAAGCACCTAGTCAATTTGAAGCCATATTCTTTATTACGACAACCTAACAAGATACAAGGCGATCATTTTTGAGGTTATACTTTTTTGGTGCGTTAGGGAAAAATTATGAAAGTAAATTTTTACAATGCGCGCGCACACCATCAGTAAAAACCGACACCCTGAAGTTAGCTATAGTCAACATTTTATTCAAAAAAAGTATGTATGTATTTATTGTCAAACGTATTGTAGACATGTTATAAGGAAAAAGGTCCAACATCAATAAAAAGTTTTTCGATGTTTGACATAAAATAGTAAATGCTGCGATCGCCCTTTTTGCATTTGGCACGCGACAAATTATACACGAATTATTTCTATCTACACTACTTCTCTCTATTAACTTTATAAGATCTTTTTCAATACCTTTTTTCTATTGTTAGTGTCGTTTTTTCTACAAATGTAGAATAAGGCGAAAAATTACATTTTTTAAAAGATTTTTATATTGTTACGCCAAAGAAGTATAACTTCTAACGCGTGTACATAAGTACATACACACTTTTTATAAAACACTTTTAATAAAACCGTTATTATCTCTTATACACTTTGTTTTATTTCTGATGTTCACTTCCCTAATAGATACCTTTTTGTAAATATTTTGCATTAGAAGTTGATTCTAATGTACTATTATAATGATAATAAATTAACCTCCCGCACCGGTTTCGCATGGATGTAATACGCAGACAATGAGATCAAATATTTCCTTTATAATGAGACTATGTAATTAAACAAAATGTGAGCTAAACAACTGAATGTCAATTCTGACAGTATTTTGGAAGATTTCCATATTGTCTTACTCGTTCACTCTCTTTTTTACATGGAGATTTTTTGACCCATAGTGTTCACTTTTCCGTTCCACTTTTCAAACATTTTCTTTCATAAAATTATTATTAACTATTCTTATTCTGGCAATTACGAACACAATAAAAAAATCATCGTCATTATCTCATCACCCTGATGAGATGTAATAGTAATCCCACCTAAATAGGGTCGGTACAATATGTTTTCCTCTTCCGCTCTCTCTTGTCAGATTTCACATTTTTCTGTCTTCCTCTACATCCGTCCACCTTCATACTTAAAACTTTCCTAGTTAAATGGCTTTCATTTCTCCTCATGACATGACCATACCATACCATAAGTCGGCGAGACGTGGTATCCGGTGTTCCGCAGGGGTCTGTCCTGGGCCCCCTCTTGTGGAACATCGGATACAATTGGGTGTTGCGCGGTGCGCTCCTCCGGGGCGTCAGCATTGTCTGTTATGCTGACGACACTTTGGTGTTATCCCGGGGGAAGACGCACTGCGCGGCCGCGATCCTGGCTACTGCAGGAGTCGCTCAAGTCGTCGGTAGGATCCGGCTTCTGGGACTAAAGGTGGCGCTCTCTAAAACCGAGGCCCTGTATTTTCACGGGCCTCGGCGCGCGCCACCCGGAGGGTCCCAGATAGTCGTGGGAGGCAAGTCCATCGGTGTCGGGTCGAGTATGAGGTATCTCGGCCTCCTCCTCGACAGCCGGTGGACGTTCAAGGAACACTTCCGGCAGCTGGCCCCCCGTTTAATGGGCGCAGCGGGCGCGTTAGCCCGTCTGCTTCCCAACCTGGGGGGGCCCAACTCCGTCTGCCGGAAGCTGTACCTGGGGGTCGTGCGGTCGATGGCCCTGTATGGGGCCCCCGCATGGGCGTATGGCCTGACGGCCATCAGCAACGCTCAGCTGCGTAAAACGCAGAGAGTGATGGCCGTCAGAGCCATCCGCGGATACCGCACGATCTCCTTCGAGGCGGCCTCCCTTCTAGCCGGATCCCCACCCTGGGACCTGGAAGCGAGAGCCCACGCGTCCCTGTACCAACGACGCGTGGAGGCGCTGGAGCAGGGCCGGAGACTCGCGCCTCGGGAAATCGAGGTGCTCCGGTCCCGGCTCCACCAGGTCCTAGTCATTGAAGAATGGGAACGACGACTTGAGCGACCGAGCTGGGGCGTGGTTACCATAGGAGCCGTTAGGCCGGTCATGGCCGAATGGCTCACCAGGCGGCATGGCACCCTGAGCTTCCGTCTGACACAGGTGCTCTCGGGGCATGGTTGCTTCGGGAGTTACCTGTGTCGCATTGGCCGGGAGCCAACGCCAGGGTGCCACCACTGTGGTTGCGCAGCTGATAATGCGCAGCACACGCTGGAGGAGTGTCCCGCCTGGGACGAGCCACGCCGCGAGCTCGTCGCGGCCATAGGCCCGGATCTCTCGCTCTCGACCGTCATCGTCAAGATGGTCGAAAGCGAGACCGGGTGGATCTCCGTCGCCTCATACTGCGAGGCAGTCATGCTCGCGAAGGAAGCGGCGGAGAGGGAGAGGGAGCAGACCACCAGGCTCCCCTCCCGCGGTCGACGAACACGGCGGCGACGGGTCGGCGACGACCTCATGCCGCCGTAAAAAGGGCCTGTGGGCGACGGGACGGGCGGGCACGTCCGTCGCCCTGAGCAGTGCTTTCTGCACAGGCCCGCGTGGTAGAGGCGCTTGTGCCGAGCGACTCCCACAGTTCGTCGGGGGGGGTTTAACACCCGCCCCCTCCTGAGGGGTCTACCATCTTGACCCCTCAGACCGCAAACGGGGCCCCTTATGAGGGGCCGACACCTGCCGGGGAGCAGAAGTAATGCCTTTGGCAGTTCCTGCTCCCCGGCCAAATAGGTGTGTGAGGCACCATGGGGTTTTTAGTCCGTGGAAGTCGGACATAGCCCGCCCCCCGCTGCCCGACGGGGTGGGTATCCGTTACGGATTTTCCCCATGTAAAAAAAAAAAAAAAAAAAAAAAAAACCATACCATGCTAACCTAGTATTCCTCGACTTCTCTGTTTGTGATGTAACAAAAAAAACAATAAAAAAATAATTATTCAGATACGAGCTGCCGTTCTAATGTAATGTGCTTACATAAATTCCACAATAGACTTTTATTTATATAGATTAATTTTCATAGAATCTTGTTTTGGTGCCAAAATTGCGGCATTTAGTGTTTTACTATTAGCGCGACCGCAAATTATAAATGTTAACGCTAGCGCCGGTTATCAAATTAACATTTCCCGACCCGTTCCAATTAGTGAAATAACAGCCTTGTGTGCTAGAAATACTATTCATCAGGCTCTATACATAAAATGCAAATTCAATTCTGTGATTCTCTCTTTAGTATACCGCCTTGAAAGCTTAAGGTTTGGGTTGTGGAATGAATTATTCGAGCTCCCACTGGATTCACTATTAAGGCGTTTTGATGATAACTATGCAGTAAGAAAATCGATATCAGATGTACCTACTATTATTGAAATCCTAACTATAATACTGAGAAGTTTCAATATGTTTTGAAATATTCTTATTAAAAAATGTTAAAAGTACGTGACTATAAATACCTAGTTATTTAAACAATTTGAAACGTACCCGGTTATAATTTAAATAGGTTTTTATATTCGAAGAGAATTCCTTTTGATAATGCCTATATAATATTTAATACGAATAATCTAAATGGTATTTGAAATTCATTAAGTATACATACCCTCAAAAAAATAATTTTACGCAGGATGCTTATTAATCTGTTTATATCTGCTTTTTATTTAAATCCATATACGCTCACAGACGACATCAAAAGAAATGTCTTCAAGAATGAAAAGGAATTAATTTTACGAATATAAAAGTTTCCAAATAAATAAAAGGATTCGTGATTTATACACAGACGGTTCCATACAATCGGAATACGTCATTGGGACGTGAATGTGGTTACATTTGGCAACGAATCCCAAACAAAGCAGCGGTTTGCTTACCCTGTTAGCTTTATCTTTCTCATATTTGTGAATTTAATTTTTAATGTTGAATGATTATATAAGTATATTAATTTAGGTCAATAGTAAACTCCAAAGCCCTTTGAGTAATCACCATGATAATCAAGCACACCTAATTATTGTACCCTTTTCGTAAAAAAAATTTTTGTCTTGTGTATTTTACTATAAATTCTATACTATAAAAATGTTATACGTAGATATTTGAACACAGAAATCTTTCTTACTGTAACTCAACTATTTATTACGATAAATAATAATAAGCGTATAATGAAATTATTTATTCATAAAGGTATCTTAATATATTCGTCTACCCAGTAATGCTGTGAAATAAAAGATTCGTCTGCGTATACACCCCTTTACTTTTTAATTAACCTTAAAATGCTTCGTCTGTGGACTATCCATCTTCACAGTATTAATTTGAATCTTAAAAAAGAATTCTACTTTTAGCAGTATTTTTTTATTGAGATGGCTTTGAAGTTACATCTATCTACTGACCGGCGGTTTTATAACATTCGGTTAAAAAACAAAACGACTCAATAAACAAAAGTATCAAAGTAATTTCTATATTATATGTAGAATACGATGCTATCTTCCAGTGTACGTCTGTTTTTCATCTTGTGTTATTTTATTTGCCTTATTTGAGATATGGTACATAGGTTTTAAGACGACCTTGTCGTTGTCTGATCAATATTAGTAATGCAGGTATTTCTTCCGTTCATACAATGATTTTAATGACGTGTCTCTCATTAAACTGGATTGCATTTTTATTGATATAATTTCCGGATGCGAAGTGATCTTGTCTGCCGTGAATATATTATAACAAGGCCGTGTGAAACTACTTTTCTATTTATTCATTAAATAATGGTAAAAGTATCAAAAACACGTCAAATTTAAAAACTTGAGGATACACCCAATTACCTAGTTGCGTTCATTTTAGTATTTGAAAGTCAATATAAAGACGATACTTGTTAATCCTATCATACGAATACACGAACATTATAAAAAGGTAGTAAAGCCTGTGAAAAGTAAAAAGCTAATCTCTGGATTTGTTGATACGATTCTGATGTTTTTTTTTCACTAAGAGTAAGCTATATTTTTCTGATTGGCATAGAGTATGTTCATAATTTTTTATTCAGTTTTATATTTGAAAAATCTAAAAAACAACAGTATCGGATGCACCATTGCTTTAATCAGATTCGAATTACTGTTACACGTTGTAAAGTCATGCGATTATTCAATTACTCTCATCATTTAGCTGCTACCTGACTCTATGAATACTTTATTTAAATGTATTTCTCTTTCTTGGTTATTTGCATGTTTATACATACAGTTTCCACTGGAGCTTAGTCTAATAATATTACTATCTACCCTTTCCAAAAAAAAAAATATTTGTAGAAAATCTGGGAAATGAGTCACATAAAAATTGAGTATTATTAAGACACCTTAATGAATAAAATAAAACAGTTAATATAATAATAAAAGGTTCAATTAATACAATTATTGTATACAAACAAATCGTTAATTTTGCGTCTACAAATCAAGATACCTAAGTACAATTAAGATCGAATGAGATGTAACAGTTGTAGAATTTGTTTTTTTTTAGAATTCACAAATTATCGAAAAATAAGAATTATAATATAGACGGCCGTAAACAATTGTTGATAATATAAAAAATATGAAATATATAAAGCTCATAATTTTGTTCGAAGAAAGAGCAGATAGATGTCGTTTAAAATAAATCTGACGTTGTCAAGTATGTACGTTATGTATAACCGATTATAATCAAATCAAATCAAAAATACTTTATTCAATTTAGGCCCTAAGAAGGCGCTTATGAACGTCAAAACTACCACCGGTTCGGAATACATCCCAGTCATTGAGAAGAACCGGCAAGAAACTCGATCGGGTTTATCTTTTTAACATATACTTATATAATTAAAATACATTATACATTACAATCGATTTTAGTGGATGCACAGAGAGGAGTCAATTCCAGACATCACCATCGTTCACATATTGATCCACTCTATAATAACCCTTTGACACCAAAACCCGCTTAACATGGCACTTAAACTTATAGTCTGGCAAATAATTAAGAAAATGACCTTTAGTTGTTTTACATCAATAACAGAATAACATAACTCTTAAATATTATTAAAATTATGTATTTTCTGGACACCAGTCATATATTGGGTGACAAAGCATGAAATGTACGGTATTTATTTATATTATTACCATAATGTTGCTTAATGTAAATGTTATTTAATCACCAATAGTGGCAATAAACAGTATATAAAGCAAAACAAGGAAAGTAAACCGTAATATCAATTGCCTGCAGCTAAGGGTGCGAAGTGACGATGCGAAACGATGTTTGGTTAACGTATTCCAAGTTGAACTTTCGCTTGAGGCGCATTTAAATATTAATCACTCAAGGAAATGTTTATTTAGGACTTATTACATCACTTACATTATAAGCTTAGTTGAAGAGGCCCGTTTATATATCACAAGGGATTTATGTAACGATTTTGATAAACTATTATTAAGAGAGAGAATTTTATGATTCTTATTCTCTCATGAATTGTATAAATACTTGTTAGATTGTTGTTAAATTATATAAATACATATATTCATATAAATATCTGATAATAATAATGCCAGCCTGTTAGAGTTCCTCTGCTAGGTCAGACAGAGGCTTCTTATTTTGAGAAAGTACGAACACCTTCAAACAAAACATATTGGCGAATTAAAATCTAGAGAAATCGATACTTCTATTATTTTACTGTTTCCTGAGGTCTCAAGTCTCCATAAACGCGAGCGAAACCGCGGGCACAAAGTAGTTTCTGCAACCTATACATCTAATTGATATTTCGCTGATCGAACCCGTCGACCACGATGACTCGAACATATTACTGTATATCGTTTATATTCACATACATATTATTTCAATTATATACTATAAAACTCAAATACGTATTCGGGGTTTTAGTAGGCATTTGTTTTCAATAATTGATTACTATAAGGAATTTACTAAGAATGAAACTGAGTAACTTCAAATAAAACTCACATTTTCAAATGTATGAAATGATATCAAAACTGGTCTATATTAAAGCCGTAGTCGATGTGCGCAATGACAACCAGTTTGCTGTGCCTGTAATGGCCAGTGCGACTTTCGATTGGAGCCTGCCGACCTCGACACCACGCGCCACGCCTAGCCGTGCAGCCACCGCGCAGCACCACTCACATACTATAGATAATCGTGATCTAAACTTGTTTACCAACATCTATGCTCGAATATTTCGCATTACTTCGACCAATACTTGTTTCATACTCTAATACTCCACGAATTCGATTCAATAGAACCCATTTACACGTTGATTATTTCACTAAATATTACAAAAAGAGGAGGCATAATCTCTGAAACAGTGTAACACTAATACTTATAAATATAGATTTATGATTAGTCTGATGCGTTACTAATTTAAACTCCTATTTCTGAAATAAACAACTGCTTATATTTTGCTCGTCTCTCGTATATTTTTAAGATCATTTGTTTTACTGATGTGAAAATACTTTCTCGCCTCGAGAAGTAGGCATATGAATAACGATCCGTCTTGTTTGCTTAATATACATTAAGGCTAATGATGTATTATATAATATCACTGAAAAGTTTAAGTTTCGGATTATGAGGAATAATTATGAAAGTTTTATGTAAGAGCTGTCTATTATTATAGTAATATATTTTATTTTTTATTATTATTTTAAACTTGCCACACTGAGGATAGATTTCTTCGCAAATTTGGATTTATTTTTAATCCTATACACTATACACAAAATACCAATGCAATCTATATGACGTAATCATTTATATATTTGTTCGTTCTTAATTGAAACGTGTATTTTGCGACACTGAACTGGATGGAAAACTGCCGATTGCCATTTAATACAAACGTAACACAACCGGTATTAAAATATAAGGCTACAGTTATAAAAACTATTAATACGAATTAGTTTTTTTTCTCAATATATATTTGATATAATACTTGCTTATTTTGACATTCTTAATATGTTTATTAATGCATAATAAGAGTCATATTTTTGATACAAAAGACAGACAACATTATGAATTTTAACTGTAGTCTATAAAACGAACACAGAATATAAAATGATAAGATCAGTGATATGACTCTAAATTCTACTATATTAAGCTTAAAAAGTGGTAGGCAGCACATGATTCAAGTGCAAGCACGGTAAACCTGAAACTTTAAGCATGAAGCGAACAACTTAGAACTATAAATACTTATAAATGTAATAGATACAAACTTCTAAAATTACAAAATAACCAACAATGGTTAATCGTAACTAATATTATAATAGCGAATCTGAGGTTGTTTGTTACGTTTTCGTGTCATAACTACGTCATGAAGTTTTCAATATCCGTTGTCATGTGGTATTTTGAATGCAGAAAAAGAGTACTGTTATAGTAATAGGAATAGGACGTAGGAATAGGTCAAATCTATATCAAAAGCCCAGTGAAACTGCAAGTCAAAGTTAGTTGAGAATAAATAGTTTATTGTCACGCCATTACCCTAAAAAAAATTAAAGTCATTAGATTTAATATAATAAGCATGATTAATTATTAAAAAAATAACCATTTATTTCACTTTTCTAAGATACGCTTAATTACATAATGTAATGAATTTTCGTACGAAAAAAATGTTTTCCAGTACGATTTACACCAGTACCATTAGTAGCATTTTTAATACTGTTTAAATATATTCACATCGGATTTAAACACATTTGCTGAATAGTTGCGTTAAGGTAACGTTATTCATCCAATGGAATGTTTCACCACGTGATTACCTTACGTCACTTATGACTGCATAAAATCTTAATGCCTCTTTCTATCATACACTCTAGAGTCACGAAGTTATACGTCTGTTATGTTTCAAGGGAATCAGGCCTAAATCTATATGGTGCTTTGCAGCGATCTTTGTCATAAACGCAAATAATACCTCATATGTATTTTTATATAGCGCACATATCTATCGTATAGGATTTTGGAAAGGAAGTCATTTAAATGTAAATAATAAAATAACGCTTTATAGTAAAAATATTATGAAATGACAATACAAATTTATTTTATACTATTTACAAAAATCATGTGCAATTGAAAACAAAATCCATATTTTACTTTATAATAATATTCTTTTCTAATAATAAAGTCCGAAAAACACCAGTGAATCTCCTGAATCAGATTTGTAGGAAGAAATCTTCATGGCTACGACGGACCTAGAACCAGAGCCTGTGTAGGTGCAATACACGTATATATAGTACACAAACGCATCGTTTTAATCCTTACCACCTGTTATCGAAGAGTCAAATATCCACGTTTGGCATCCATACGAAGTTAGGAAGTTGAATTTATATTAGTACTACAAAATAATCCCAAGAAAATAAAGTAGTTTTACATTATAATAATTAATCTACAAAGCTCGCCATTCCTGTTATCTTTTACATACTCCTGTTAATAATTTGGTAGCGAAGAGTTAGGAATCTGTTCTTGGTCGTTTTTAAGTGTAATTATTTTTAATACATTGGACATTCAATTGACAATTATTATCAATCAAGTACAATCTATTGGTATACAAGATTATACATATAGTAGATTGTGAGATAAATTGAATATTAGATTCCTCACTAATTGCCCAATTATACAGGAAAACGATTTTAAAGTAAAGATACTGAATGAAATTATTAAAGAAGTAATAATAGATTTATAAACTTAGGCGATTAATCATGACGTTTCAAGTTATTATGACATAAAGGAATGTTTTACGTCTTCCATAAAATTTTATGAACGAATAAATTTAAACAGAAAATTCGCTTCCATAATTCCAAAAAGTTATTATACAAATAATTACGGTTAATCCCTCAAACGAATTAGAAGGTCTTCTCTTCGATTCGGTAGAAATGAAATTCGTGCTAACGAGACATTTACGCGTAAACTTATCCTATACGAAAACAAAGCGTATAAGGTTTCACGAGACTACACATCTCACAGACAGCCGGAAGAGTCGATTATAGCTCTATCTCGTGGCTCACTTACTCTTTGTTGCTTTACAAGTTTCTTACTTATCCGTGTACATGTAACGTAATAGTACTAAATTTACCAATCGTTATTCTTTTATTTATACTAATAAATGTATAGTTATTCGTATACATGTATTTATTTCTCTAATTTTGTAACAGATAGTTATTAAAAAGTTTATCTAAATTTATCTCAAACAGAAATTAGGCTAATATTAATGAAATTTGTATATTATAAGTATATGCTATTGTACAGTTGATAGGCTACTTATAACAATGTTATCTTTAGTTCTTTAATAAAATTCTAAATGCTGAAGTAAGTTTGTTTATTACGCTTTCACACTTTAACTACTTAACCGATCAAAGCTACAGAAAAGGGTGTGAAGCATATTTCATGCAGAAAGAATGTGTTGTTCCCGAGGAATGTACATTATTATCGACATTAACACTGAGCGAAAATTAGAATAAACAACATTATTAAACAAAAACGTGATAAGCATGTTTAAGGATTTTTTTTTTTTTTGCGAACTGACCTACCTACACTGCCAGCCAAATAAGGCCTTCACAGTTCCACCGGACTACTAAGGGGAGCGCTTAGGGCACTCACCCGATTTGTTTTAGGCGATCACCTCAAGGGCAGTCGGTGCACCTCGGCTGGAGCTGTCGCCGACTTTCCCTGATCTGACTAAGCTAGCTAAGCTATCTATCCATTTCATACACATATATGTATGTATGCATGTTTAAGGAGCTGTGGACAGAAACATAGTTTATAAGTTTAGAGTATTAGTACACTCGCAGTTGATACTAAGTGACCATGTCGTATTGTAATGTACTAAGCGTAGAGGAGGACTAGCTCTCAAGAGCAACTGCCTGAACACTCCTATAATAGCTTGGCAACAGGTTTTCATGAGGGTTATAACTAATTAACGGTCATTAAAATATGCTCTACCACCACGCTATGTTTTCATTGTGATATTTTCCTTCGCTGCTAGATTAGACCTATTCTAGGGTTCAGACCTACGTTAATCGACGCGTTATAGAAGCTTGTTATCATTAAGTCTTTTTCGCTTATATTTACTCTTTTCATGTTTTATGAGAACTACGTATCTCATTAATATTAAAAGATGGCTGATTTTAAATTTATAATCACTTTTGGTTCCTTTGCGACACTGCAAATAATATGTAACCAAGATAAGTCTTGAGGTCCAGCTTTAAATCAATCTGAAGAATACATGCCAATTAATTCAGTAATTTTAAGTGGTGTGCGTAGTAACATTAAGTATTTACGACTTTATTTGATACTAGTTTTTGCCCACGGTGTCACTTGCTTGATTGTAAATTTGATTTATTCCTCAGGAACATCCATATTTTTTCTGGATGATAGGTCCTTTTTTATATACTTTCTTCTTTTCTACATCCTAAAATCTCATAACGAACGTTTGAAGGAAGTTCGTAAGACGTAAAAGCGTAACAAACAAAATTTTCAAATGAATAATATATTTTATTAATGACGTAATTACTGGTAAGGTTCTAATAATTTTAAAGAATTATTATTGCCTATTAGTAGAATAATAGAGACGGTAATTTATAAACAAAACCGTTCCCTTATTTTAAACTTATTGGTTCATTAATTTCATTAATCGGGCTAGGGACAATGGCACTCGAGAGGAACCGTTGTGAATTTCTTGATTCGTCATGAATAGGCGACTTAATGGCTGACAATGTACAAGGAAATTGTACATCACCTACCTATTGTCTGATAAAATTCTCAATCGCTATCGTTTATTCTGTATCGCCGTATCGACGAATAATTTTAATGATCTTTCTAATACTCATGAGAGAAATTAAATACAGCTTCACTGTTGCAATTGCCAGCAAAATAATTACTGACTATGGGAACCGAAATCGTCGTCTTATTTTTTTTTAATATTTTATAGGTTAGCGTTTGCCCATAATCTCATCTGATGTGAAATGATGATGTGGTCTAAGATGGTAGTCACGCTAAACCTAGAGGGAAACTGGCTCTCAAGTGCAGCTGCCGGAACACACCAACAGGTGCTTGGTGACAGATTTTCAACTTAAGGGTAGTAGCTAGCCAGGCGGTCTTAGAAAAAGCCCTACCACCATACTATGGTTTCATCACGATGTTTTTCCTTCACCGAAAGCTCCGACTCGGTTAACAGGATTCGAAGCTACGTCCTTCAACGCTGTGTCCGAAAACACTACCAACTGAGCCATCATCGCTTCAAATTAATTACAATTAATATTAATATTCTTTTGTGCCTGTTCCATTAATCTATATCAACAAAAGCTTAGGTTATATACATCTCAAATTAATTAAAAAGTTCATTGTTTCACCGAAGTCCAATAAATAACACAGTAGTTTTAGCTCGCACCTAACTTTAATTGACTTTCAAACTAGATTAGGTCGTGTTTACTTAATTAATCAACATATAACATAGAAATTATAATATCAAAACAAAAAATGAACAACTTCATATTATCTTAGAATGGCGGTTGCTTACTCCATATAGCATATGAAAAGCGTAGCGTTGCAGTGGTATACAAATAGACACAGAAAACAGTATCATATAACTTCAAATATTATTATTATTTGACACCGTGATCTATTTGACATCATTTGTAACAATACAAGTCATCTATTTAACGGCTAATAATATTAAGATATCTTGCCAATTGGCTTATTTAAAATGTAATTATATTTTAACTAATCAAAGTTATTATTCAAGTAATAGTTATAATTAACGATGCTCTGTAATTATAATATTTACTCTTAAAATTATCTTTATATGAGTGCTAGCTGATTCTTTTTTTTTCGATCTGACTACACTGTTGGCCCGGCAAGGCCTCTACAGTTTTACCGGACTACTAAGGGGAGCGCTTAAGGCACCGATTTTATGTATGCAACCAGCACTAGGGCGCACGGCGCGCCTCGGCTTGGACTGTCACCCAATTATCCCGATTCTAGCTGATTCCAGTTCGCTTCGTTGGCCATTAATAAAATGGTCAAGTGAAACGAACACATGAATAGCCAAGAAGAACCATTTAGGAAAAATTCGCATTTCGAATGGTCGTAGTTCTATTATAATAACTATTAAATAATAACTATTTCATATTTCATGATATGAATATGAATAGACGTCCGTATCATACATTATATGAAAAGGTAAAATCATTCATATGTTCAGTAACCTGCTATAAGGAACCAGCACGTAAATAAATGTGACGTATAAATATACACGTATGTATGTTTAACTCACAGCTTTTATGAAATAAGAATACATTTTACTGATCACGAGTTAAAAGAATTATTCCCAAAGTACAAAAATTAATAAATTTCTCTTGCCTATTATGTTCGAAGATTAAATATAATTATTATTGAACAACTCTTGACCTTCTTACGGAAAAATACTTTCTATGTTCTATATTGAGTAGATAATTTACGTAATTTTGCTAGCATCATTGTGGCGTCGAATGCTCGTCAATCGACTCCGTTTATGTCAAAGACCTTTGACCCAAAGGAAAACGTAATGAGTATCCTTGTTCTTTGACATCGGTTCGGTGGCTGGCAGTACCTCGCTCTACTACAATTAATAAGGTTTTTACTTGCTTCACTAAAGATCAAAGAAATTAAGTTAGTTGCAGGTTTTACTTAAAAAAAAAGAAGTTAATTAGGTTTTTTCGGAGTTCAAACATTTATTCAACAAATATTTAATAATACGAACAAAGTAAAATAGAAAATCTACTAAAATAAAATAGACATATCTATGATAGATGATATAAAAAGTTGAAATCATTTTCTAAAAACTATGTTTGTTTGTTCATGTGATCATTGTCACTTTTCGAAATTTTGTTTTAAAGTCTTTATATCAGTACTTTGAGTTTTATATATTTCAATGTGTACGAAATCCTATTAACATATATATATTTTAAAAATCACCGGATGTTCTCGAATAAAACTGAATTTTAAGATATAGATATGGACATAAATAAAATAGATGATATATAACATACAAATAAAATGTATAAGATAGAACAATCATTTTAAACCTCAGTAGTTTATACAGAAATCGCAATTTCACGAATAGTCGAAAACGGGGTTGCAAGTTTCAATACTGTTTCTAGTATGAACTATGCTCTGCTGTATCGACAGAAAACATGAAATGGTGCAATATGAAAGGAACGTATGAAAAATCTGCTTACATATTAAATTTAAAATACAACGTTCTTGTGGACAAAATCATAGCAGAATTCAATATCTAAGTATCTTTAAACGATTACATGAAAATGTATAGGAAATAGTGAGATATTATATTTCCAAAATAAGATTATTTTGAATCCACGTCCACATTCATATTATAAATGCAACAGTAACTCTTTTTGTCTGTCTGTTTGTTAACTTTATGACGCAATGAAAATTGGAACTTAGAGAACGTTGGAAGTAGCGATGTTGATTCACTGGTAGCATGTTTGGACACGTGTCGATCGAAGTAATCGAATCATCCTACAATGATAACACATTTTGGATAAATTTTGAACATCTACTTCAAAAATGCTCCAGATCTAATACGAAGGGACTACGGAATATAATACTTTGTAAGAATATTCGTAATTGTCTCTTCGATCTTTTGGGTTATATGGAGAAGGAGTCTGCTATCAAGTTATTTGATATTTTTGTACAGCATGTAAACATGACATTTACATTTTTGCATTTCACTGACTTTATGACCTTATTATATCATGCCCATGCAACGTATTATGGGGAAGGGAAGTGACTCGTATCAAATTGCCACCACTTCTCTCTCTTAATAAAATTCAATTTTTAAAGCATACTAACAATTACCAACAGAAACACTGGCTTCTTTTTATCCTGAATATACCGAGAAAGAGTTATTGTGAAATATAAATACTAACACAATTGTTCTTTATATAATTTGTACTATTCAATATGTCTAATGTTCATATCAATTCCTAATAATGGAAATTGCAATATGATTTTAGTCCTTACAGTTCTTTTCAAAAATTCATTTTGCAAGTGTGGAGAGTTTTGTTTACTAAGTTACGTTCTACTACATTTCTGAGTATGCAGACATGTTTAACCGATTATACTATTTGTTAAGCATAATAACAAAATTGAGGTAAACATTTATTACGAACTAATGAGTATAAAGGATATTATTTTGGTATTATTATGATAATAGTTGGCCAGTGGATTCGCAACGTGCAAAAAATTAAGCGTTGTGTAACAACCAATAAGTGTAAAAGGGAGAGCATTTCAAGTTGCTCACACTCAAAGTCACGACACGAATAACGAATATACATTTTATTACTACTGTTATTGTTAATTTTGTTGAGTTATTATTACAAATCGTAGAATTATATAAAACAAGAGATTATAGCACAACTGAATAATTAAAAACAATTGTACTAAAATAAAGGAACAGCGTAGTTCATAATTAATATATAAAAGTTATTACCATCTGTACTCAATACGCCATAAAGTTATTGACGAGACTAATCATTGCATTAACTAAACGCCAACAAATCGACATTTAATTTTATAGCTAATAATGATAGGAATTAATTATGGTGTTCTCTATTTTTTTTATTCCACATACACAAAATTGGCAAGCGTTTTATGATTTACGCAACCTTTTGACCGCGACTGGCTGGAACCTGTTTCCATGGTACACAGACAGAGCACGTATTCGTTGACCAGACCAATTTATGATATGCCCATACCCATGGTATAATTTAATGACGGCAGAACTGGTTCGGAGTCGGAGATATTTGTCTGTACCAACATAAGAGCAACATAATATGTTCAAACGTCTACATAACGGTTTTGGTCGTTCTTATTTGGATATGATGTGTACAATACCTATTGTGACTATTTTAAACTCTGCACTAACTATTCCTCATATAAAAGAATTGGCATAAAAGAATATTGTAGCTACAGGCTTATCTCTCAGTTGACATTAACGTTCTAACTACAGTGTAAACTCTTTATAACGAAAAAAATGGAACCCAACATTTTTATTAATTATAAAGAGTTTCCATCTTTAATTTTCTTTTCTTCATTTTTAAATAAACGTTTCGGCAACAAATAACGCTTTTATTATAAATGCCATTTTAACAGTATCAAAGTTGATTTACTAGTGATAAGTGCCTGATGTGTCTAGTAAATGAGACCAAAATTTCTTGAGAGTGGCTGCCACATCTATTTCTCCCTCAAAGGAGCTGGTTCGAAGAATATATTTGACCTATATCATAAAGAAATTGAATTGTTTTTTTTTTTTTCGAACTGACGTACACTGTTGGCTTCGTAAGGCCTCTACAGTTCCACCGGACTACAGGTTCAATTGATGAAACTAATTGATAATAATTATGGAAATTGTATTGACTGCAATTTTTCTCAATAACAGTTAATTGTTTAAAAAAAGGTTTATGTCGATATTTTTTAATATATAAACAAAATAAATAAAGCTTAAAGAAGTTATTTTAAGTATAATTTTAATGACAATATAACAAGAATGTACTATTTTTCTTATGTCTCTGTATTTATTGTGTCAGACACAAAAGAAAAAAAAACGACGTGTCCGTACACGCGTGAATGATTCATGGACGCCGTAGTCGTGTGCAATGAATCGGCAATCGCGTGGGTTGCGCCACATCGTGGCATCACGTCGGCCACCGCATCAAGTCGAACCGCGCCGTGCCGGCCGGGCCTTTTCACTGTATCTGGTGGAACATTGTTGACGTGGCATGGATATCTTTTTTGTTTCATTCCCAAGTTTGTTGTGTTTAATAATTATGTATATAATTTGTAATGAATTTCACTTGTAGCAAAAATTCTTTATAGTGACATAATTGTGGCTATTAATGTTTGGAGTTATAATTTTTACTATATTAAAACAACATCGAGGTACAAGTAAAACTCAATGTAATTATTTTCAGTTTATACTATGACTGCAACATAAAAGTTTATATAAAACAACGAAACATTCCATTGCGGTCACATACCGCCCATTCAAACCAGCCGCAGTCGGCCATTTTGTTAAAAATTCACACATTTAATAGCTTCATTTTGTGATTTGCATAAATGGCACCGCGTTATAACGTCCGTTTATGAAAGGCGGCACGAAAATAACATTTTCAACAATGTTTCGTTTTAATTTTATCATAGTTGTTGCACTTTATTACATTACAAATTATAAAAACATTACATTGTCATAATCAGCTTAAATCGTATTATTTAGGACACACCTAACTTAAAATTAAATTTTAAAGTATTGTTCGTATATAAGTAAAGACATTTTTATTTACTACAACATGTATATAAATACAACTATAAAAAAAATACAAACCTTTTAAGTAGATAGTTTATTTGGGATAATCAGTCAAAGTAAGTCCAGTTACATAGCGGTAATCGCCATAGTTGCTTGTTGCCATGACGGTGGTGAGTATTAGTAGATTCCTATCTCACTGCGGTCAGTACTATTCTTAGTATAAACATAGAATTTTAATGATGTTAGAAAAAGGGGTTAGCAGATTTTTTAAATGATTCGAAATTTGACTGTTACAACTCGAGATGTAATATGTCATTAGCTGAAACGTTATGGGTTATGTCGTCATGTCGTACTTTATTATACTCATACGAAACGTATTTATATTAAAAAAATGTTTACGTATCTGTGGTTTCGCAAGGTAAAATGTCGGATTGTAAAATTTAATTGATTAGTGACTCGTGCCGAGACGTTGATTATTTTATGACAAACGTAATAATTATTGTAAGCTTCCGCGTTTACAGAGAGTGAAAGTAAACGAACAAGTTTAGAAAGTATTTGGTAAACGATTGATATTTGCATAAGAAATTTGTGAAACAGAAGTGATAGTTTCCCACGCGGAGATTGTCGCATCATTTGACCTAGTACTTTTTTACTATTGTTTAAGATTGGTATATATATGTATATAAAGCAATACGTGAGGTATACGATTGCTAAGTATTTTTATGAATTAGTCGTATATTTAAAATTGTGTTGTTATTAGTCAATTATTTGGAACTGTTCGTGGTCTTACGCATACTCTGTGGACTACACTGAGTCTTTTTTTGTGGCTATAAGAGTAATTGTTTATAAACGAGTATTTTTAAATAACTTACTCTATTGTGATGATTGCGTAATGGACTTTTATTTTAAATATTTTTAAAGCGATGTAATTCCTTAAGAAAATTATTTGCCAGCCCTAAGTTATAATCTTTATAATAGCGCTAGAAGAAAATTAAAGTCAAGTCATGTCCAACAAAGTTTCCTCAAACACGTGTTATTATTTTAACACTCATCAAATTTCACGATAATATTTGTTAAGATAATGAAATCCAAACGAACGTAAAAACATTTCTTGTGGCCTTGTTATCTTCAAAAACATGAGTATTCAGGAAGGACTGATGCTTTATTCAGGAAGTTAATTCTGTTAATGTCACTCCAAGCTTAGTTTTATTCCAAACACGACGCATTAATGCCCGAAGAGGCCGGAAGATATCACAAACAAAAAAGAACTCAAAGGGCCAAGGATATAGGAAATGCCCTTCAGCTAATGTGTGTGAATTCCTTAATAATGTTGTTTTACTTGCTGTTTCCCTAAGCTTGTTAACATTGTTTACTAATAATTAGCAATATTTTAGCTTTAATAATAATTTAGGATAAATGTATTGATTACTATGTTGATTTTAACGTTTATTACAAGGCTTACCTATCTAGACCTACTTATTAGGGCAACATTATTCAAAAGATTCTGCGATTCTCAAATAAATTGATAAATATCAAAGAACGACTGACGCTATTAAAACATATTATTTTAACTTAAATTAATTAACATAAATAAAATTTACGTTTTAAATAAATAATGAAATGTATAATATTATACACGTTCCTACGAATGCTTACGTACATAATTATGTAGCACCTATAATTAGGAAGAATAACAATGTTTATTCTTCTTTAAGTCTTCTATGGAAATGGAACACACAACACATCTTAACACTAACCTACTATCACTGCGTCACAAAAACTCTTCGACTCCTCATAATGAAAAACGTTTTTACTTACAATAATAGTCTTTTAGAATCCATGCAACGTAAATCTTTTCATAAAAATAACTTTAAAACAAATGAACGTGAGAAAAGATGTAGCAACGAAATTAAAAGGGGGATTGCTCTGGATTGCTTTCCGCAAATAAATGAGCTTTGCTTTCAAGTGGCGTTTATTGCCTTATCTCAAGAAGAATGATGACATTATACCCCTAAGAAAAACTTGTACCATGTCTTTGAACCTTGGCAAAGGATTTTGGACTGAAGCCAATGTCATTGCGAGTGACTGGCCTTCTAAAAAGGCGACAACGTGGAATCGTATTTATTTTAGCATTTTCTTTTTAGTAATTTTAACATTTAGACATTAACCACTTTATTAATAGTTATTTATTTTTATGTTAGAGTGTATTTATTTAGATTTGAATTTCAGAGAGGGAGAGAAGTGTGGAAGGAAAATACGGAAGGCTACCATCACCACTGTATGCGGCAATTAGCCAGGAAGAGAGAATCTATTCAGTTATTTAATTTAAAACAAGTCATTAACTTAATATTTTTTGTTTTATCGTAATAATATTCCTATTATGTATGCATAGTTGTCTACATAAATAAATAAAAGGGAATATTCCGTATATGTGAAATAAATACTTTTTTAAGCTTATTTAGTGATTCGAGTCTACAGAACTTATTTGCGCGTTTTTAACGTTTGTTTCTCTCAGTATTCATTTCCGAAATGGATCAACTGATTTTATTGGGACTTAAATAGCAAGAAAAAAAACTGTTAAGAGAGTAAATGTAGATTACAGTTTTAGCAAGTAGACGATTTTATATTGAGTTTAGTGAAACACTAAGTACAGTTAGAAAATAATAAGATATAATTTTGACATGTAGCGCCGTGGGCGCAGTTGGTATGTAATATACGAGTAAACATTTATACCTAAAGTACGAAGATAATTATATGAGAATCCCTATCTCTTATTTAATAAACAAGAGAACGAAATTCATTATACCAACGTTAACTTTTAATACACGCGGTGGAAGTTAATGCGAAGTAATAAATTTAAGGTGAATTAGAAAATTTATTGGCCAATATATCTCTGTACAATTTATTTTAAACATTTATATAATGTATAAAGTACATATACTCTTTTTTATGTCTTAAGATTTTATTAGTACGAAAGCTCATCGTAAACTGCATTATCATAAAATAAGGGATGTCAGTACATTCAGAGAATATTTCCTAGAATCAGATCAGTGATCCAATTTCTCTCACTTTTTTATCCGATAGAATAGCTATAAAAATTCTACCTGATGATCATATGCTATGTATATATATGCTATTAGTTTTATATTGTAATTAACGTATAGAGCTGCGGATTTTTTCAGGGTAAAATAGAATATTCTTTTTACTAATTCCACATACGATAAGTTATTGAAACTTCGTGTGTCTGCACTTAGATGTGTGAGTGCTTACAATACTTACACTGATAGAAATACTCGAGTAGATCTATTAGATTGTGTAACTAGCATGCTATGCACCTGCGCATTGAACCCAGTTACTCTACTCGTTTATGAAGCAATCGATTGCTAGTCTAAATTAACACGGTAAGCCACACTTGTAGTTCTCTATTCCCATATTAATTAACTGTTAAGAAATAGGTTTTATGTTTCGTATTGGTGTTTATTCTAATAGTATGTATAATGTTTGAAATATCATGCCTTTGTTTACTTATTTATAACTGGAAATATATTTTTTTAATTACATACAGTGGGCATTTGATTTGACAACTCGGGGAGCAAAGTGAGACGTCCGGCCAAGACCGGCTTGCTTCGGTTTTGTAAAACATTCTCTCTATCGCACAGCTTAATAACTGCGTTAAACAAAGATTGAGGTATACAAAATTGAAGCAAGCCGATCTTAGCCGGACGTCTCACCCTTCTCTGCGACATGCCAAATCAAAAGTCGGTTAAGCGATGTAGCATGTCTCAAGTACTATGACAACATTCAAATTATTTCAGAGTTGTAGGAAAAAATTGTTTGTTACACAGAGGTTTATGCGTTTCTAGTGATGCGGATCATAAAAGTATATCATATGAAATTTTTTGCATATGTTAAACAATATTAAAATGATTGCAATTCTCTCTTTATAAAAAAATATATGCCATATTAGTCACCAAGAAATGTTTATTATTTTCCAAACTGTTTATATGTACTGGCCCTATTAATATTCTAAATTGATTTTTGAAATAAAAAAATCACTATTTTAATAAAACATAATTTGATAATTCCGCAATAAGTTTAAAAATCATTCTTTTTTAATTAAGTGTTTTTATTATGTATGTATATCAAATAATTAATAATATTCAAGGCACAATTTATACCGCAGGATCCATTCACAGAAAGTGGCTCACGTAACAAAGGAACTGTAACTTAATACGTGACGAGAAATATGATGTATTAGACGGCCCGTATTCTATTGTGGTAAACCCATTTGGTGGTTAATTGGTTCAGACGGGACTAGGAACGTTCATGCCTTTTCTGTCAATGAAATCGCGGTTCCTAACGGATGTACGCAGATTTCAAAATGACAGGAGCATTCAAAGAGTTCGGTGCTTCACAAGCGAACTCCGTTATTTGACAATATTTATATCCCCATTACTCAGTTCTTTTATAGTATCGTATATTGTTCAAAATAGCGTACAATATAATGTAATACAATCGGAAAAAAAATATAATTTTAATTAGGCATTATACGGGCAGTAAATAAAAGTAAGTATATAAAATACTGTTCCTCTGTGGCTAGATCACATCGATACTGCTGAACATACCGGCATAGGACTATGACTATACTATGCGAAATTTTTCGTAAATCGTTCTAGTCTATTTATTTTTTAAATTCCATTGACCCTTTGCCATTTTATATAATGTACCAAGCGGGCGGAAATCTGCTAGTTCTTTAATAATAGTAATTAATGCCCGTGATAAAATCAAGTTTAGTCTAAAGTATGTATTACAGTTTTTTTAATTATAGTAAATTTTTTCAAATTTTTTCGTCCATCTATCTCATGTCGCTTTTCAGCCGGCTGCGGAGTAGGGGTAAAGTAAAAGGCGCTCGGCAGAGCAGCTAAGACCAATATGGCGGCGCCCATGGCTCAAGTCAAAATAATTCAATTATTTAATAAGTATTATGCTCAGTTTTTAAAATGCCACGATCCGAAAATAAGTGTCACGTGCATCGTGGATTTATAATTAATACATTTATTAATTTATTTATAGATAAATTTATAGCGTTCAATTTATATTTCGTTTTAATAATACACACATTATTTATGCCAGATATACTAAGTATTATTCATAATATCTGAACAATATATTATAACACATACCTAAAAGAGTTCTTAAATGTATATTTTTTATATAAATACTACATCGCATGTACATCAATAATTGATATATTTACTAATATATTACAATATAATGATGAAACTATAAGAGTATTAATCATTAAGAAGATTAAGATTAAGAAATCATAAAACATGTTATTTATTGCAAGTTAAAATTACTTAGAAATACAAGTAATGATCTGCGTAGAGTTGGTAAAGTAAGCCGCCGTACCGTCAGAAATAAACTGAGCATGAAATAAGAAAACCAATTAAGAAAAGATCAACGATAGTATTTCTATCTCGTTCTTCACCGTAGAGCCGACTCACTGAACTAAAACGTAGTATTGAACAAAATATACTATAATCTATTCATTACATTATTTAAGAATATTTTAATAGCATTTTAACAAACATATGTACATATTACAGTAATTTAAAGCTTATTAACTTCTAAAACCAAATTCGATTGAAAATAATCCAGAATATCTAACTCTTCGAACTATAGAAAATTGAGAAACTGTGAATACACTTTACATTTTAAACTAATTCGCAGTAATGCGCAGAGTACTTGAAATTAAGGGAGGGAATACTCTTATCGAATACAAATGAGCTACAAATTCCTCAAATACATTAATGGAACATATTTAGAAAGCAAACAATTATAATTCATACCAAATATTTGTTGTTGCTCGTATGACACATCATTCGGAATTGCAATTTGTGATTCTTTGTATTTGTAACAATATAAATAGAATACGTCAAGTAAATAATGCCACAGTAATTAATATTGACAAATCTATACACAACACGTTGTTATAAGATATATTTTTGCATATAATAAGAGGTATTATATAAGTACGTGAGTGTGTGACTTAACTAATAAACAGCTGACAAATTTAGATAAAAAAAAATTGTGTATTTCAGTGACTCCCTGGATAGTTTAGATTCACAATTGGTCTCGATAGGTGCTGGTGTGATTTGATTCCAGAATATTTTTTCTATTATCAGGGCAGGACAACGCGTATCGGGCCCGCAAGTATCTATATACAAACTGACGGGGACAAAATAGTTAAGTACATTTTCCTTCTCTGTTTCTTAATTGATCTTCTTTACTTATTTTGTTTAGTAGATGATGACGAGCTTTAGTCTTGTCAAGAAAAAATTGACAATAATTCCGTTTTTTCCTTAATGTTGAAATTTTAAAAACGAATAAACTATGGTCATGTTTCGCCCGCTAGACGACCTGTAAGTCCGCTAGAACTGTAGAGGCCTTGCCAGGTCAACAGTGTAGTCAGGTCGAAGAAAAAAAGCTAGACGACCAATAGTTATATGAAATCGAATATTTTATTGAAAGTAATAAAAAACTGTAACGTCGGTAAATTATGAGAGTAAAATTAGGCATAAAAAAAGTTATTACTCTTATTACTCCGTCATCATTTTAGTCTAAAATTGTTAATACAATCGATATACATACATATAATAGGTAAGTAACGTTATAAAAAATGAAATTATCTTCTTTGTCCACAAGAAAAGATGTGACGACAGTAATAAAGTTTCAGCAGGTAATTGCCTTGTTTCCTTTATAAGGCTTTGTGGCGGTGACTGGTTCCATTATCTCACACTTTTCCCGTCATTAGACGTTAGTTTCTTCAGCAGTTTTTAAAAAGAAATGTATAGTTACTATGAGAGATATGTATAATTTGATAGAAATGCAAAAATAGCGGCCGTGACTTCTTTTGCGTTAATTACAATGAACAAAATAATAAAAATAAAACATAACCTATCAATATCAGTCTAAATGTAGCATTTTCATAGGTTATAGGGTATAGGTAATAGGTTGAGCGTTTCCAGAGATTATTTCTTACAGTCGAACTCACAAACTTTACCTCTTGATACGTAAGTACTATGAGAGATAAGTATAATTTGATAGAAATGCAAAAATAGCGGCCGTGACTTCTTTTGCGTTAATTACAATGAACAAAATAATAAAAATAAAACATAACTTATAAATATCAGTCTAAATGTAGCATTTTCATAGGTTATAGGGTATAGGTAATAGGTTGAGCGTTTCCAGAGATTATTTCTTACAGTCGAACTCACAAACTTTACCTCTTGATACGTAAGTATATAACGTATGTTATCTTCAAATTGCACCAACTTTGAAACCATAAATAATAAACCGAAACAATAGCAGATTATTGCAAGAAATCGCGATCATCTGATTTAGAGATAATCCCTTTGATTTCTTGTTCTAGAATGCCTATGAAATGAATTTGTGTTTTTTTTCTAACGGACCTATGCTGGTGGTGCCTTAGGTAGCTTCACAGCGTCACCGAACTTCTAAAGGGAGCGTTTAGGGCACTCACTAGATTGAGCAACGAGCACAAGGGCCAGAGGGACCTCGGCTTGGGCTGTTGCTGTATATTGTAACATAGGCGCATCGATCTAAACTAACCAAGCTAGCTAATTATTCATACATGTATTCGTTCATGAGACATACATTTTCATGCATGTCTCACCAACTTATACGTGTATTTCGAATTAGACAATTGGGTAATACTGACACTAACCAAGGTACGTGAGGGAAAAAAATAACAACCCTCCAACTGTGTGTGTGTGTGTGTACGTCTGACAAGTGTCATGTCAAATATAACGGTCAGTTATTGTATCGTGTAAGCAGTAGCTCGAGGCTGCAGTACGGGGAACGAACCTACGCTCGAGATGCTGCCACGGGGGCGGCGACGTGTGTGCTTAGCTAGAGCGGGATATCCCTCCGGCCGCTACGAAACGGACGGCGGATACGCGAGCGTGGGCGCAAAACACGCGTTCTGAGAGGGATCGAATATATTTTATATACGAGTTTTTAGAGAGGAACAGACATAGACTCGAGGGTTCATACTGTTCGTGATTATCACGACTTTAATAATGCGCGGCACGGGTTAGACATTGTAACGTAGTCGCAACGGCCGGGAAAGCTGAAATCGCGTTTAAGAGCCCATGCCCAGAGATACTATTAACGAGAGCGTTGAACGGGAGTATTTCTTGAACGTCGTGAACGAGAAGGAGTTGAGGTATCCATTCTATACCGGCGGGCGATATGGAGGACGCGATAGGTGGCGCGTGGTGAGGCATGGCTTTAGGAGCAGAGGGAGCTAGCGGGGCCCTTGCGCGCCAGGAGAGCGCTCTCGGTGCGGGTCCACACGATGCTGGTGCACTGAGGGTGCCAGGCAGGTTAGGGAAAGCCTTTTGGCTTAGTAGGGGCGGGGGCGGTTGCGTCCGGAAGGTTGAGACATGCGCCCTGGACGGGATCGCACGTCTATCATGATGGGGACGAGTTATACGGGGCGTGCGAGGTCACCGGCGATATTTCGCAGAATGACTCAATTGCCTGCAGAGTACACAACTAGAAAGCTCGAAGGACTCTAAAGTGCGGAGGAATTCCCTAGTGAAGAAATCCCGGAGGAACTTGACCCACCTGGGACGCAGGTGGCAGTGCCGGGCGAAACGACCGTACACCTCGCAGTTATCACACTGCGAGGATACATAGAACTTGCGAAGGGATTCTACAGAGAAGTAATGAAATGAATTTGGCAAGACGATACATAGTACTTTTAATATTGTACTGCCAGTAAATAATTTTATTAAGCCTGTTTCTGAAATATGGACATAGCTCTAAGACCATTACAATTATCCAAATTATTTTAAATTTTTACTACTAATTATTAAAATCAATATTGTGTATTTATGTCACTAATATGTTAATATAAGAAATTTTAAAACAATACATATTTATTTTCCTTTGGTTCTTTCTCCATGATAGTATAGCCGCCAAACTAACAATAAATCTTATTGAAGCTATTGAAAAAATATAATAATAATAAAACGACCTTATAATTTATCAAAGCAAAATACTCGCAGTCTACTTTTCTGTCTTCAAAACGTGTTCTTTTACTGAAAGCTGATAGAGAAATAATGCAGATCTATTGTTTGTAATACTTTCTTGTTTGTCTTTTTCTTTATATGTTTTAACGCTTGACCACAATATCACCTAATGTTATTTACGATGTGGTGGAATATGGTAAGCACCCAAAATCTTGAGATTGACTCTCAAGTGCAGCAGCCGGAATACATCCCTAGGTGTTCTCTGACAGATTTTCAACTTGAGGATAGTACAACAAGACGAGCTTAGAAAACAACCTACCACTATGCTATAGTTTGATTACAATGATATTTATGATTTTTTTATTGGAGTACGATAGGTTTGGCACAATAGATGAAGATAAGCATAGCACAATCTTAAAGCCACGACAAATACCGAGACATCCACAATCAATCGACAGTGCTCGCTCCGGCCTTGAAGCCTATCACACCACCTTGCTTAACTACTACGTATACTTTTGTAGGTGGTAGAGCTACGCTGAAGCTATTACTGGTTTCACCCTCTCACAGAAAGCCGACGTGAAGTAACAGTGCTTACACTGTTGCGTTTCGTTCGGTCAGTGAGAGCGCCGGAGGCCCACATATATTAAAAGGCCGGCAACGCACTTGCGACTCCCCTGGTGTTGCTAATGTCTATGGACGGTGGTGATCACTTACCATCAGGTGACCCACCTGTTCGTTTGCCGTCGGTCGAACCCAGAAACGCGACACCCCTTTTTTTTTCACCCCTAACCATGTAATTATAACGGGTGTTACATATAGTGAGTGGTGGTCATATTACAATTGAACAAAATTGCCTTCTCATACCCTATGCTTTTCTGTGATAAGAATGTGACTTTATCATAGACTAGCCAATACGCGCGACTTCGTCTGCATGGTTCATTATCTTAAAAATTTATTTTAAGTTCACAGAAAAAAATACCACCGCTTGGTTCACTTTTGCACGGTAAGAAAACACTATATTAACTGAAGCTTTTGCGTTATTTTTTGTTAGATAAGGACAAAGTGTCTAAGAAATAAAACTAAAAAAGTTAGTCAAAGTTTATCCTGTAGCTATTCCGTGTTGCATGCACAACGCCAGACCTCTATCATTTTATTTGTATACAAGCTTTATTACGTTCCATGTGTACGTGTTGTTCAAACTAAGCATGTCTTCAAATACTTAGTGGTACTCCCATTCACATCAGTATTTCAATTTCGATAACAGTTAAAAAAGAAATATCATATGAAGTACTCGTAAATAGAAATACTTTGTCACATAAATCCGTCTGTGTAAAATACTTAAAAAGAAATCTGTGCAAAGGCTGCACGTGGTATTTATAGTAGATGCGAATAAATCGTTTTACATAATGAACTCCGAGATAATCTGTGTGCAGTGTACAAAGGCGGATACCGTCAGTTGACCTCGGATCAGTTTCCAACATGATTCACCCGAATCGCGAATACACCAAGCAAGCCTCCTCTGCCCACATTTTTGATGCCAATGCCAAAAAGAACATCAACGTGATTATAAGGAATGTGGGTAACTATTTATTTTATTTACTGTATATCACTTTTGACCAGATCATCTTATAATAATGAATGCATAAACGCCCTGTTATTCATTAATTTAGTACACATTTTAGAAATTAATTTTAAAAATATTGCAAGCTTGCATTTTTTTATACTATAAAGTGACAGTGCTATATCTGATAGTGAGCACATTACAGTCCAGAAACGATGGTAACAATGAAAGATCGGCAATCCATCTCCTCTCATCGCTGTCAAACAAGTTTACAAGTGTCGGCTGCTGGGTATACACTGACTGGTCCCAAAGCACAATTAAATAGAAAGGAGTCACGATGATTGATTTATCAACATGTACATTATAGCGATTTTGGTTACTGGATCTTGGAACTTGACGCCCCTAAAGCGTACCACTGTGACGACTCGCTTTAATGCTTCAAAGTACCAATCTAAAAATGCGGTTAAGTCTTGAGGTCTTATGTACTACTGAAGACTTAACTGAAACACCTTATGTGCTAGTGTCTGTTGCCACCGACACCCTTCTATACGAGAAAGAGACGTTACTTCCGCAAGTGATCCTTGCACAGGCCCTATCACTCTTATAAATTCAAGAATAATCTCACCCGCCGAAGAAATATATTTATGACAATCCTTGTCATATTGTCAGCTACCAAATATCTCAGCGGAAGTCCTTATATAATCGAAGACCTATGGGCTGGTCCCAAAACAAAGCGTGCAAAACTTGTTATTTCGTCTGATCAGTCTAAATTCTCTAGTTTGATGTTGTACCGTGTCCACTTATTCACTGCTGGCTTGAATTTATAAAAAGTTACTGTATGTATCATATAACCGATAAGTAATAATTAATCGTTATGCTCCTGATTTGCACTTGATAATATCATCAATAATGTTGTTGACATTAATATGCTTATTCTGAAAGTAAAACACGAAGAATGATGCTTGAGAACGACGATAGAAAATTCATATTATTCAGACTTCGAACTGAAAAATCTTTATTCCATATATGGCATCACATGAAAGTAAATACAAAATCATAAAAAAATGACCAAGTTTATAAATTGTATATTATTTGCATAACTCAAGCCTGAATTGAATCTCTAACGATGTTCTTAGTACAGAGGCAAACCACTAAATCATCTGTAATATATGACATAATAACTTAGCCAATACCTCGTTCCGACTTCAAATAATGTTCTTAAATGAAAATGAATTAATAAGTAAAGTAAAAAAGTTTAGTACATCAATATAGGTTACCTTATTTTAAAAGCAATTTTGAAACGAATATGAGAATTAATTGTCCCATCGAACCCGGATCTAAAAACCGATCACACGTTATCTAGCAAAAAAAAAACAAGATTCGAGCAATTAAACTGACGATCGTTGGATTAATAACCGTTTAGAATGTCGTAAAATGTAGTAAAGGGGCCTCTCAGAATAAAATAGATTATCTAGGTATCGACTCATTTATCCTCTTGCAAGTTCTGAATCTAAAATACGTATGTATTTCTCTTTTAGCGTTAACTCAATACTGAAGTTTTATAGCTGAAGCTATTTCTGGTTTCAGCATGAATGGGTCGGCTCGCCCGGGGTAGTACCACCCTCTCACAGAAAACCGACGTGAAGTAACAGTGCTTGTACTGTTGCGTTTCGTTCGGTCAGTGAGAGCGCCGGAGGCCCACATATTTAAAAGGCCGGCAACGCACTTGCAACTCCCCTGGTGTTGCTAGTGTCTATGGACGGCGGTGGTCACTTACCATCAGGTGACCCACCTGTTCGTTTGCCCCCCAAACATATAAAAAAAAGAAGTAAGTACACGAGCTCAAACTTTCAACATATCATTTTATATTGGTATTATGTCTGTTTTATTAAGTCATCAGGATAACCAAAGTGTAGATATATTATAAATCCAGGTAAAGAGTGCTATTTTTAAAGCTAAATGATATAACAGAAAATCAGAAGAGTGGTCCCAAAAAATTTCAAGCTGAATAAAATAAATATTGTATCTGCACAAAGACATACATAAATAATACAAAGATACACTTCTTAGAAATTCATAACTTTGTTTATTCAAGAGTAATATATATTAATGACCAAGCAAAATATGATTTCGAATAACTCCGAAATATGACACGTCTTTACTAAATATATAAAATGAAATATATTTCCTGATCTAAATATTATTTAAATTACTAATTAATAAAATCACGTAAAATTATCATTTTGTTTTTTATAGTTCGCAACTGACACATTCGAATTTTAAATAATTTACAATAGTAATGACTTTTGAATATATATCGACAAATTATAACTTATAATTTTATATACTGATCAACCACAAACTAGAAAATAAAAAGTACAGCACATTCAAATGTGCAACCTGACAGTTCTCTACAATTTTTCTTTCTTCATTTTAGTGAGGCGCGAGTAATGAAATTGCCAGGTCTTTTTTTCTAAATTCATGTTGCATACAATTACAAAATAAGAACCGAGTTAACATTACGTTATATTATTGTTAACTCATGGGAATAAGGATTATTTGGTTATTCATGTGCAACCTTATGTTAATCAGCTACATAAAAAAAAACATTAACAAAATAGACTTAAACAAAATTGAACATGACGCAAATTATATGGAAATTCCATACAATTTCAAGAACCTAACGAAGCAGTCATAATTTTCAAAGCATTTTTTTTACTATAATAAAACTAATAAGACTAGAATAGTTACGATATGAATATTATTTCTTACCTTGAGCTGGTAATATTGCAAGGTGTTCTTACACAAGCCACTTTGTAGGGCATTACCTCATATACAATTTTAAGTTTCGACACAACATCTCAAAATAATAATAATTATTTATATACATAAAAGTTTTTTTTTTACTTTTTAAATTAATGTACATTAATTCTTTCGGTTCTGTTCTGTTATCAGAATTTAATTTTCTTTTACTAGCTGATACCAGCGACTTCGTCTGCGCCATTTATTATTTTAGTAATATATTATATGTATAGAGAAAAAAATCACACCATTTTCTCCACTTCTCCACGGCAAGAAAAACCCCTTTTTGAACGCGTAATAGTTATAAAAATTTGTCTCTTAAAACTTTATATTAAATCAAGTTGTTGTTATAATTATTTTTTTTATATAACGATCAATAAGTATTTCAAAATATCGCAAGCGTTCCGCTCTAACAACAAAAATGAATGGTCACTGGAATGGAATACTAAAAAAATCGAAGAGGAAAATATTAAAAGGGATCTGCACATAAGAAACACGTTTTAATTTTGCTGTATCATAAAAACAGTAATTTATACAAGCGTCAAATTAGCGTAATTGACTGTTCAAGTGCAAACTCTTGAGTAAAACAATTGAACAAAATAAATACCATACAGTATGAATCAATCTTGCGCTAACGATTACGAACTGAATGAAATTAAACAACTTTTTTGGTAAGTAGACAAAATAAATGTGTTATCTGATTAAACGGGACACTCGGTACGCTTGTCCAACTCACATTCGGTTGGTTGTTATATCTACAGTCGTGCTAACTAATTCCTAAGCATTAACTTCAAAATACATGTGCTACTCACGTGAAACGTTTCGTCTTTTACATGTTTCAATTAATATATTGTTTTCCAAATACACTGAATAATGATTTTGATGCTTTTTAACAAAGTCAAAAGTTGAATACATATAATTCCAAATTTAAAATCCAAAGGAACTCTCGTATTTACTTAATACTTTTTCTTCTTTTTAAAGTCTGGTTTGAATTTAAAAAAAAACAGAATAAATACATTATTCCCGTTTAGGTTAGAAATTAAACATAAATTATCAAAAGACCACTTTTAAGGTTTAAGGGTTTCCCATAAAATGATATTACATTCTTTTCACTTTACAAGCAGCATTTAAAAAATCCTTTATCTTGGTAAATGAAAACTCTTATTACATTCCCAGATTCAGTGATTTTGACTGCATTTTTATTGTGCAGTTAGATGACTTGTTATATATCTAAAAATGCATCGAAATTAGGAGATTTCGTGCGCCACTAAAAACCACTTAGCAATGTATCGTGTTGACAATGAGAAAGTTTATATTGTGTTATTTAGCGACTCCCACAGTCAGTCCCTTTAGCGTTGTAGTGAATAAAAAGAGTCACTTTTCCGAGTCAGACTTAGTATTTGAAAAATAAAAACTGAATTTAATTAATTAGTGATTAGAGTTGCCATTTCATTTTGTATGATAATCAATAAATTCGTTTCAAACATTTTATTTACTACATTGAATGGAAATTATTTTATATACTATTGATCTCATATACAAATGCGTATTTATATTAATTTTCAATTTCACATGGGGTTATGATATTATTTTAGGTTATTATTAATGTATATTAGTCGACGTTGGATATCAAACTAGATGCAAAGAAAAATTACGATTCCCCCTGATACTGGATTCCAACTGGGTGCCTGATGCGATAAACAAAACACGTTATATAACAAAGATATAACATATATATTATCATAATTATACATTCAAGAAATGCAAATTAATATTGTAAACTGCACAGTTCCACTATTAAAATAATTATTATTTTAATCACTTCTCATATCAAAATATATTCATATTATATTAATAAACAATAAATATAAAACCGAATTCACTGAAAAATTCGGTAGATGTACGGATTTATACGGATAATAAATTACTAGGATAGAAATATCTACAGAATACACATGATCTATAATACGTAGGGCCAAAGCGAGTGAGGTGCTCTCATAACTTGTACTAAAAAAAATATCACGCATTGATATTTATGAAAAGAGAGATTATTTTTCATTATACCCCAGTAACAATATCTTATAGTCCTGTAATTTGTTATATGTAAATATCACCCTGTAAACTTTTTGATACAAAAGTAAGGATGCTAGTAAATAGAAAATTAAAATTATAATGTGATCAACACCACAAAAATATAGAATACAAAACATTTAAATACCATAACATAAAAAAACACTTACCAATAAAAGTGACAATCCAATCAATTACAAATAAATCACAACAGAAACACTGGAATGAAGGTTACATTTAACACTACAGGGGATGGATACAAAATAAAAATAATATCACAAGGGTCAAAAGGATAACACAATTCAAAACACGTTCCGGGAACGATACACAGGGACTGTTCGTTGATTCGTATGTATGTATAAAAAGTACAATTAACAATACTGCAGCACTAACGGTTAGACACGTTTCATAATCGATGCGTGAGTGTTGTAATATTTACGTAATTTTTTTTTATCCAGACAGACGTCGTGACGTTGTCTTTCGGGATTAAAACAACCTCTCACGACGAACGAACGGGCCGCACTGTTTGCCCGTAACGCGAAAGGTCGTTCGTTACCCACATTCTCTTTCCGCGCAAGCCTTCTCAAGCTAGACAGAAACAGAACGACACCTAAAGCTCCATACTCATTGGTGCAAGTGAGACCAACTAGCCCCGTAGGAGGACCTGAAGTCAAGTCTTAATAGTTTCAAGTTAAAGGCTGTGTTTCGCTTGTGTGAATTGAATTTGTGGGATATAGATAGGTAAATTGCATAAATGATAATTGTTACATTTTAAACAAAAGATACTTGAATTGATGTATGAATGAGAAGTATCTTGTGGTGAAATAAAAAATTGCTCTGTATATTTTCGAAACTTGTAATGTCAAGTGATTTAATGATGGTATAAGTTTGACAAGTATTATTAAAAAAACATTAATCGTATCGATACAGGCAAATACGAGAGAGTTACATTTAATAATAGAGTTAACATCAACTTTTTAAAGCGACACTTGGCACTTGACATTTCAAGTTTTGAAAATATTCAAAGCAACTTTTTTTATTTTCTGCCTTTATATATCGTCTGTCCAATCTGTCCCTCTCTGTCCCCATCTGTACCCAATCTGTCCAATAACATTTCAAAATATCAAACTTCGAGAATAATTACGTTGACCATTTCAGTAAGAAGTCTAGTAAGAAGATGCGCACTTCACCCGAAAACTACAGGATAGATTTCTTTATCTTTTTTAGTCTTATTTATTAAACACTTGGTCCCTATCTAAAAAAAAGTTATCACTATATATTTATTTATTATAAAGTTTAAATAAACTACAATTTTATAAGCACTATGCGACCAGCGATATTTGAAGTGGGGCAAGCGGTATGATGCGCATTCGTAGGAGAGGAAGTTATTGGATAACACTGTTTACAAAGAAATATTGTAAGCAAAATATATTTCAGATTTTTCGCGTTCCGCGCAAATTTGATGAACTAACGAAGCAGTGTTTAGAACCATGCGCGCGTCATGTGCACGTTTGTAATGAACAAATATTTCTTACTAAGTAGCGAGTATCTCTTGTTTTTCAAATAAAAACAGATCATTAATTGCTTTTTTAACGAATAACCTTTGTACCCGTTCACGTATAAAGTGTAATAATGTTAGTTATTATAGTAATGTTAGAAACACATTACACACACCAAATACGAGTCAAGTATTCGATATTTTTGAGGATAAGTAAGAGCAATAGAATATAATATTTCAATGTTTCGCAAACGACTAAGATATTGGATAGTCAATCATTGAAAATTATTGCATTTATTTCAGAATAGTAATTCACGCTCGGCATACCAGTGAGAATTTATTTACCTTGCGTCTACATTTCAATACATATGATATATGTATTACTTACTACTAACATTTGTGAACTCTATTAAATCTATACTTTAATTAGTGGTGAATTTCTAATTTGGCTAATTAGGTTATATTGACTATAATTATTTGAATATAGTATGAAATCTGTATAATATAATTAATAATATTGTACTCATAATGAGTCGGTGGTAATCCCGCTCGAACAACGTGTCAAAGTATGTAATAAAACACATTTGAGTTTTTGGTACTCGATTGAACTAAATAAATTGGAAACCTGAATCACCCATCAATGTGTTTCAATTAATGCATTTTACAGTCTTTGTTTTAAGTTTTATTGGTTGATTTAAACCGCAAACATAGTTTAACTTTGTATATGTAGTTGTGACAAATGCAAATAAATTTGCATTTGTTTTTTATTACTATGATTTTACTTTCTTGTATGCTTCTAAGAATTCAATACAATTCAGTTATAACAAAATTTAGTTTTCATCAGTAGATTTATAAATATCGCTAACATAAAACAAAGCGTTTATGAAAAAATAAACAATCATAAATAACATGCTATCTCAATAAAAGACGAGAGAGTAAGCAGAGATTATACAGTAAATAAAAGTGAGCTGAGATAAGCAAACATTAATTAAAACTAAAGCCACCGGATTAGGTTTGTTCGTGTTTAGTTTTTGATTTAAATATATTGTACAAACAAAGGGGATCAAGTAATTAATCTAGCAGCTCATGATAATCCTTGTAATATCACTACTGACTCCCGATACTCAATCGTTTACAATCTGAAACATGTTTGAGTTTCTGTAAGTTTGAAAATAAATTAATTTTCCTTTTGAAAGCAAATCTAATCGAAATCAAAAAAGTTCTAGTTGTAGTTTGTAGACACATTACAATGTTAAATTAAATTACTTGTGTCTTTTCTGATGAATTCATAATAATAATAATTAGCCTACTTATGTGCATAAATACCTTTACATGTAACTAATCATTTGTAGAAAATGTATGTTCTACTAAATTGGTATGTTCAAAATCCGATTTAAAATATTATATATCTTCTATTAAATTATACAATAAGCTATTATCTGTATTTATATGGTATTATAAAATACATATACATTCTTCTTCAAACTTTTTGACCGCACTGAATACAACTGTGCAGAACACAAATTTAGATATAAAAACCTATTATATAATATATATAACATCGAGACAGCTTAAGGATAAATGAATGCCAATTTTAGATTCCAATAATAATATTTTCACTCTGTTTTGTATTAAACTCTTGACGATATATGCGCAAGCTCAAACTTACGGCTATGTTAAGAGAGAACCATAAAATCCACGAAGACTGTAAAGGTTTCGATATTTTAATTGATTAAATCAAACGCTAATGTTACTCAAGCTAATCCAGTTTAACAACAAATATTGGAAGCGGCTGGCGTCCCACGTCCAATTAACCGTAATGATACCATGACATCAACTAGTTTACTAATTCTTATAGCCTCTGTTTTGTAACATTTTAATTGTTCTTTAATGTGTATTACATAAGGTGAATGCAATACCGCTTGTTCCCTTTTTGCACATTTCACAAGAACTGTCACATGAATGAATACTTCGTTTGTTCAAAGTCTTTGTTTTATCTTGCAGAAAAGTCAAGTTTAGTTGAAGTTTTTATACAAAGATAAATTATATGAATTTTTGCTTATAAAATGATTATTTATATTTGATGCATGAAAATATAAACCTCTATACATATTATATGGTATTCGTCCACATATCAGAAAACAGTACATAAACAAATTTTTCATAGTGTATTATTAACTTTATAATTCAAAATAATATTATTGTTTAAATTAGCAAACCTCTGGTGGCAAACTAAGAATTACTTTGACAGGCACATCAGTCTTCTTGGTCTCTCATAACGTTGTTCTGGTTACATTATGAAGGTATAGATGATTTGACGAAAGTATAACTTGTATCCGAGACAATAGCTACTAACTTATACATATATGGTTTTTTTTACAAGGACGATATATTTAATTATTTTTATGGTGAAGGTCTTTAACCAGACTTGATAACGCTGATTCTATAGAGAATCTTATATATTTAATACGAATGATAAACATATATAGTTTGGATGGGAAAGTGACATTATTCTAAGTTTAGAGGGTTTGCTATAGGAATGATATAAGCCAATATCAGTAGTTGGAAGTACTTATCAGATGATAGAACTGCATAATATTACATTTTTAATTTCCTTCTAGTCTTACTATTTGCAACTGAAGTATTTAAACTGTTATCTTATATAATTCTTAAATATGTAAACGAAATTCCTTGCATTCCATTCATTATTACGATAAAAATGATTACAATTCATTTATTTCAACGAATATAATCTTGGCTATTGTTCAAAGTTCTCACTGTTTGCTTGCAGCGGACAACATCCTCGTGCATATCAATATTGAAATCTATTTCCTTTTTGGTTTTGTACGTTTCTAGTTGTAAACATTTGATGATGTCATACTTTGACTAGTACTACAATAATTTGTATGGATTTTTTTTAACCTTAATATTAATAATTATTTTTATGCTTTTTTATGTAATTTCTACCCGATTTTTTTATATGAGGTATAAATCAATAATTAAACGTATTATGTATCCAATAACAAAGGCTTACATTAAAGAAATAAGGCTTTTGAATTGATGATGTAATACAAAATAATTTAGTATATTACATGTTATAATTCCAACTCTATGTCCTTTGTAGTCAGAATCACTAATGCTATACTAGAAAATAATACTGCGACATTCATTTTTCTAACGTTATCCAATCGTTCACTTTACGTTCTCATTATTTGAATAGTACAATTTTAGTGATAAAATTAAGGGTTATATTAATTTATTATTCTCATTATACAATTTATATATGTAATTAATTGCAATGTAATGTAAATAATTGTAATTTACAAAAATAGAAATATGTACATAATGTCAAATAATTCGTCCGATTTAACGATAATAGTTTCGATTGAAGTTCGAATTTTAAAATCCAATTAATTAGTAACACGTGATATATAATTTTAAATGAATAAAACAAACATCGAACTATAGTTTGCCATAAACAATGATGTGTATGTAGTATGGAACCAGCGTTGGACTGAAAGTGGGTTGAATATTTATAAAGATAGTTAAGTATATATCACGATAACCAGATAAATATTATCTTGTTAATTTAACATTAACAAGTTTTATTTTCAAATGGGAAAGCTCCTGTGGTGTCAGTTAGTTAACTATACGTGACTATGACATATTCTAATTTAATCCCCTATTATAAATCAACAATATGTCAAGTTAAAGTAGTCTCATACGAATGGTCGGATCCTAAATACATGTTGCATACACATTCGTGTGGCACAATATGAAGGTTCACGTATGTCTTACCGTCGTATAAATGTATGGTTAGATTCGCTCGTATAATTAGTTAACTCGATCCAAGTCCGCGGTATTTACATGCAAGGCAAAACTCGTTATTAGTTATAGTGCATGTCATCCGTCTGAGTCACTAAAGCGCTCGCCCCAAAACCCGGTGAAGCTGTAAAGGCCCGTCAGACTAACAGCATTAATCAGATCAAAGAAAAAAGTCGAGTTAATTTTTTGTAGTAAGTATACGTTTACATTACTTTTGTAACTGAGTTGTTGCCATTGCTCATTTATGTCACAATCGACACATGTAGAATGTATGCGTACGTATTGCGCTGTGATCGCGCGTACAAGGTTGAATTACCTTACTCGTACAACAAGTTCCGTATTGAAATCCGGTGTAGTAGTGTCAAAACGAGGCTTTATTAATTAATTTTGCAATAAAATTATATAGAACTAGTTTTTGGTTGCTGCTTTTCTCGAGTTCATGTAGACTTGGCCTATCCCTAGGAGGTAGTACTTTTTCCTAAACAATTGACAATGTGTATCTATAATTTGAACTACAAGACTTAAAGGAGTGAAAACGTAACAAAAAACTGAAATATACATTTATCATATCAGTAAGTATATACTTTTTATTACATTATATCGATATTCTGAAAAATATTTCATATTAGTATTATAGTATGAACTAATTGTGTAGTTTTTTACGCAGATGCGATTTTTTTTTTGTTTATTTTGTCCAAAAGATAAAACTTTTTAAATTAGTTGTATTTGAATTGTCTTTATTTATTCATTTAGTTACATAAATAAATTAGAAAAAATATTATTAGGAACGTATGAAAAGTATCCTTAAAAATCTTAAACTACGGGATAGAAAAGATATTAAATTCGGTGTAAATAAGGTCTACTTTATTATATACAGTACCCGTTGTTAAAATCGAAGTACTAAATAAATGTATTATACAACACAAAATGCAGTCTTATCTTTAAGAGTCTTTTATGTAACTAAATAAACTTAGAATTTGGTATTTACAGACACGACGTTGTCATTTTTTCTTTATTATGTAATACATTGAAAGCGTTATTTATGTAATAGCTAAGTAAAACCATAGATTAACAATCTCTAGTAAGCTTTGGATATTAAGTAAAAGGATTACTTAATGAAGTTGGATTGCAGGTTTACCTAATGATCTTTTATTTTATATTGTCATCTTAATTCTAACTAATATTAAAATGCGAATATCAGTTTTTTTGTTCATTATCTATGCTTTCACCAATTATTGACGCAAATTATCATAGTGAAATTGTATATATATACAGTATCAAGGGACACAGGACATTGAATGAAAGGACATTTCATTGAGAAATCGCACTGTTCTGTGGATAGAAAAATATCTTTTAGGTGATCATCCACCATAACAAATGCCACGTTTTCCTAGAGTATAGAAAAGGCAAAAATATGAGACTGCGAAAAAAAAAATCTTACAAAGGAGAGGGAAGCCGCGAGGCAAAACTAGTTGTAAATAATGCAATATACGCTACTCCTCGTCTAGCCGTGCAACCGCCGCTCCGAGGTGGTTTATCTTCGGAACAAAGTTGGAAAGAGAAACTCAATTAATATTTGCTACTTCATTTTCTTGTTACTATTCTTCTAATAACAGTACATTGAAATGTAACTATAAACGCAAAATATGTTATTAAAAAAAATAACATATATACATATAAATTCATACAGTTCGAATTTTACTATATTACGAATAACTAATCATTTACTACACGTATAAATTCCAATTTGAATTATAAAGGTATTTCATTCAAAGGTGACGTGGGGCCGTCGCTCAATCGTAGCGAAAGCGAATCGAGGGCACGCCAAGGTTCTCGAGCAATTTTTTATAATGACCTAATAGTATTCAGCCCCGAAATAAAATATATAACAAGTTAAAGTCACGAATTCTCTGCGGATTTATACGTGACATGAATCTCTGTCCTAAGAGGGAAAAACCTTTTAAATATAATAAATATAAAAATGACAACTAATAAATACACAAAATAGCTTTCATGCCTCTATCGATCATTCGATTCCATTCGTTCCGTTTCAAGCATGACCGACAGAGATCACAGAGGTACTTTATTTTTTATTATATTAACTACAAAGGAATTCCTTTAGCCGTACGTAATTCAGAGCCCCTTTAATCAGTATCAACTAATATAATTTACTATTATAAGAATTATCTTTTATGTATTTTGGATAATCAAGCTTTACAAAAGGAGATACCACTTACCATCACAAATACCATTACATTTTCCTTACTTATATTTTTTTCACAATGTGTCTTATCTCATTATATAATTATTATATTTATAAGTATCTGTTACCTGCGAGTTCGATCGCGTGGAATTTAACAAAAAATATTATGCGCAGTATAAACGAGTGCGGTGCTGGTCACGGCTTCTTTCTTCTATCTTCTTTAAACTATCATCTTTGCTCGGTACCTTAATTTTGTTCCTAAAACAAAAGTAAACCCAGTTATTCATTATTGCTAGTGAAAGACCCGTCGAAATCGGTCCAACCATTTCGGAGATTAGCAGGAATAAGCAGACAAAACTGATAAACAAAATTTTTTAAATTGGGCTTTTGTTGGAAGTGTTTACTATCATATTTATTCAGTATAAAGCAGTTACTTTGATATTAGAGACTCTAGACAGGTGAAGGTGTAGAGGCCTGTCAAGCCAATAGCTTAGACCAACCTAGCAGTGGCAATATCTGTTAGTTGGCGAATCTTTCGAACTGCAAATGCAGCAGAACTTAATCTTCCTGCTATTTTTTTAATATGAGCACCTTATTGTAATTTAGAATCAATTGTAATACACAAGAACACGATATTATTCACCAACCCAACTAGATTTCGTTCGATCTATATTCTAGTACCAATACATGAAACATTAAGTAGCGTAAACCTTATGCATTTTGGTTTGTGTGCATTTAGCTTATTTAATGCAAACCAAATCTGAAATTTTATTTAAGGTATTATTTAGATGTCTAGACTCGGAATCTATTCCTTTTTTTAATCTTTTACTTTGAATATAAGCTTAATGTCATCCGCGAAAATAATCATGTCAGCACAGTTATCAACCACTAGCGGCAGATCATTTACATATACCAAAAACAGAAACGGCCCTAAAATGGGACCTTGTGGAACGCTAATTGGAGTCGACGATCCCGCTGACGTTACCCCGTTTATACTAACTTTGAGACAGCGAACTTTTAAATAGGAGACCAAAAGGTCGAGAGAAGCTCCACAAACACTATAGTGTTTTAATTTCAGAATAAGTGTACTATAGTCAACGCAATCAAAGGCCTTAGACAGATCACAAAACACACCAATTGCATCCTGCGATCCCTCTCAGACCTGTAATATATGACTCAATAGCGTTGCACCAGCGTCAGTGGTTGATTTTAATTTTGTGAAACTAAACTGTCGACCATCCAGAATCTCTTGCGCCTAAAAATATTATAATAATTGCTTAAACATAATCTTCTCAAAAATCTTGCTTAAAGACGGAAGTACAGAAATTGGTCTATAGTTTCAAAAGACTACTCTTACAACCTGATTTAAACAAAGGAACCACTTTACTTATTTTCATTAAATTGGGAATGGTTCTTTTTGCTATGGTGCACTGGTTAAATATGTTTATCAAATATGGTGAAATATTAATAAATAAGGATTGAACTACCATTACCGCCATTCCCCTTATGTCTTCGGTATGTTTCAAGTTTAATAGTTTAAAAGACCTTATTATTTCACCTGCACTAATAGATGTGAAATTAAATTTTGAATTTACAGGTGCACAACGATTTTGGGTTGATGATGTAATATTTTTTGTTACCTGTACGTTGGGTAACATTCACGGCAACGTTTTTAGAGAATACTAAGCAGCGGTAAATATGTAATATTATTATAGATTTAAACATCGAGAAACATCGAAAATCGAGAACGTGTGATGACGTAAGGAAAATAATATCCTGACTAAAATTATAAATACGAATGTGAATTTGTGTGTCACATTTTCACGCTTAAACTACTCAACCGGTCATCATAGTAAACATAAAACCTCTATGTTAAGGATGGATTTAGAATTTTTCTTTTTATATAATCTTCACGTAATCTGATCGTAGAAAGGGGCAACAGATGCTGTAGGGCTGGTGTAGATAGGAAACAGGCAAGTGGCCATTATGCGAAGAACAACTTTATTAAGATTGTAAAATATGGAATGTGTATTACGATATATTCTATTGAATGAATTTAATTATAGTTTCCGATGTATCTCGATAATTTTCACGTAATAAACAAACATGAGAAGCAACTAATCTTTTTCGCTGTACACATACTGATGTTTACATATTGTTTTTTTTTTAAATTGTATTCAAGTATACTAGTATTCACCTTAAGTGTAGTTATTATATCCACACTACGGACACTCGGTCCGAATATCCCTTATTTAAATAAAAAACAACTTCCGTACAAACAAATGATAACTATCAGATTCTGTGAGATTTTGAAGAAATTATACTAGTGCTAAAATACTTGGTGGATTCATCCACTTTCGTGTGTGTTACTTTGACTTTAATAAATTATTCCAATTAAATTATTGTGAGAAGGATATAAGAATAATAATAGCAGATAAATATAGTTTTGTCAGACAAAGGACTTTTCCTGATAGATTACCACCCCAGCCCAAAGCCTATTGGTAATATTTCCATATTCGTCGACATATACGTCGATAAATGTACAACTACTGATGTTGAATAAATTAACTTAAGTAAGTAGAGAAATATATATTTGTTAAACCCTTATACATTCCTATATTGCTTTGGTACGTGGTTGCGTGCTTCCCGGAATTTTATGATTGTATAACCATGTTATAATATATGACGTACAAGCCCCTTCAACAAATTAGTGTATTTAATTTAATTTATAGATAATTTCGATATTTCCTTATTCCTTGTTATTTGGATTCATGCTGGGCCAGCTACTTCTTTTATATCGTCTTCCCATCTTTTGTTCTGTCTACCTCGGCTCCTTTTATTCTTTCTGGGGTACCATTCTGCAATAAGTTTAGTCCATTTCTGTTTTTCGTATCTTATCATATGTCCTGTCTATCTCCATTTTAATTATTTTTATACTGTCGTAATATTTTTAAATTTTATGATTGTTTTCATTTTATTAATCTTACTTTCGAAATCTTTAGAGGAGGTCTTTGTCGCAAGACAAGCTGTAACCGAAAAAACCGGACGCCGATAACATAAATACACAAACATATTTTAATTTAGTTTGTAAACTATCTATATACAGCAATAAAGACTTATTTTATTTTATTATAGATAATTCATAGTATTCAATTGAAAATCAGAATGATGTCGCGATTACCAGCTATACGTCAATAAATATTTTAAGCCCATCTCTTACATTTTGAGTTTTTAAATAAAAGTGATTTCTGCAATGGCACCTTTAGGCAGAGCAGGTTTTGGGTTAGGAACGCCCATAAAGTTTTTATTGTTTCCGGGTCACAGCTTCCGGACGTTCGGTTTTCCAATCAACATCTTTATAGTGATTGAACGCGTGATATAAACTATAAAATGCTTAGATTCGATTATTGCTCAAGTTTGGGCAAGAGTTCTGTTATAGAAATGGGTAACATTTATTTAAATGTATTGCATATGAAATATATATCGACATAAGCACTTTCCTATTTTGTAGTGTGTACTTAATATAATAAATATATATATATATATATATATTATTTGGATTCATACACTAACTAACTTTATGGTATATTTTTCAAATCACTATTTTAAAACATAACATGGATAATTTTCAAGATAATTCTTGCATGGTCTATTTCTTAACACTATTTAGCACCTAATTGGATGCCTATAACATTGAAATTATGATGACGACATTTTTTTATTCAATTACTAGCCGACCCCGGCGAACTTCGTAACGCCTAATAGTCGATTTTTTAATACTTATTCTGCTATTCGGGACCATCGTATAAATATTGACATTCATATGTTTACGATACTAACGTCACTCAATTGTTTTGCGTTCCCGGAACCTCTCCACTAACACTTAAACTTTATGGTATGGTATTAAAGTTCAAATTGACTTTGAAGTATTATTACGAATCATTTTTATGGGAGTATAGAAAAGTGTCGTTTTAAGAGTTTTTCAGGTATTTTTTTAATTTTTCTCTCCGTAAGATCCATCCTCGTACTTCAAGGAATATTCTAAAAAAAGAATTAGCGAAATCGGTTCAGCTGTTCTCGAGTTTTGCGCTTAGCAACACATTTAGCGATTCATTTTTATATTATAGATAACTAATATTTTGAATATGTCATATTTGTTTTATTATATTTAATTTATTCATTCATTTCTTTTTAAAACTTGCCTTTTATAACAGACATGGATAAGGATAAACATTTTATTTATGAATACTGAATTCGTGAATATCTTACAAATTTCATTGCATTGTTTATTTTTAATTTAAATAATGCAAATAGATGGTTTGTCAAACGCAATACTTGACTCCCTCGTTCATGAATCGTAATTTAAAATCACAGTATTTTCTTTCATTTATTTAAAAAAGAACACTAAATGGTAACATATATTACTTATTAATATTAAAAATATGTATGTAAGTTTGTTACGCTTTCACGCCATGTGGACACCTCAACGGATTATCATGGAATTTTGTATACACATTGTCTGGGATAGAGGAAACAACATAGGGTACCTATTCACGAAGGATAGATCAAAACTTCATTAAGGCGAACGAAACCACGGGCAAAAGCTAGTTATTAATATTTTACTCATGCAGAACGATAATAGCGTGAAAATTGCTTTTAGACACACATTTCAGTTAATTTGTGTTCATAATTCCCTTTGGCAATAAACAAACACGGCCGTCGATTAACATGTGGAAAATTACATAACAGTATATTTATACTCATACGTCTGTTACTTTCATCTTATCATAAAATAACCCTTTGAAATGGTTTAGTCGTGTGTTATTGATGCCGGTTTTTTCGTTATTTATACACTATCTGTGCCGGAGCCTATGTTCACTCAAAAACATAAAATATTGCCATTACGTTTCACAAAGAAATTTTCTCTCTAGGTTTTTGTTCGAATTTTCTTTTACCCGCAGATATCCAGACTTGAGTTAAGTTGTAGATAATCAAGTCCATCAACGTATAATATTTGATTTAATAAATGTTCCTATAGAAGAATTATAATATACGATCACTGTTCAAGTCACATACTTGAAAAAGCGTTTTTGTAAATAATATTTAAGAGAAGTTAGTAAATAGAAATTACATTTAGTGGAGATTTGTCAGCCATATTTATAGTTTTATTACGTTATTACGGTCCACTGCTAACGGTCAGTATTCCTTATCTAAGGGCTGTTGATAGTCTGACCGCTCCCCAGTGGGTAGGGACGGAGGATTCTAGAGAAAATATATTTTGAGATGTCGTAAACATTTTTAGTATTCGATTTCGACCGTGTAATTGTAATAAATCTATGCCGTTGGTAAATAAATATAAGTATATACAAAAAAATCTTTGTGCAAAAATTAAATTAAGGTCAATGTTAGGACGAATATTTATGATCCTTGAATAGCTCACTCTTTGTCCACGCTTTAGATTCTATTTTAGTTTTCATCACTTCATGTGAATTTAAATATTCAGATAAATCTTGGTTATCACTAAATTTATAGCAAACGTTGAATCCTTAAGTATTATTTTATTCTGGATCCACATTTTCGATCAAAGCTTTTAGAATTACATCTTGTTTTTTCGATCTATTTTATGTAATGAAATTTTATATTATAAGTCATAAATATCACAATAAGTAATACATTATTGAGTGTATTTATAAATCACATTCTTTATGTATTAACTAAAATATATGCATGTCTTTTTGTTCGTTTTAACCAAACTATATGTTATTTTTGAGACAGAAATTTCATAATATACATCCATATTCATTCAAATTATACCACTTCATTATGTAGAAACGTTCTAATGAAATATGATGTCTTAGTTGACACATTTCGGTGCTAACTATGTCATTTATTTAAAACTAGCGGCCCGCTCCGGCTTCGCACGGGTATAAAATATATAGCCTATGTCATTCACTGAAAAAATGATTAAAATGGATCCAGTAGTTTTGATTTATTCATTACTGCCCGTGGCCCGCACGCGTTAAATTTGGAGTAACCTCAAAAATAACAGTATTTCTCCACTATTTAATTTATGTTATTATTTATACATATTAAACCTTCCTCTTCAATCACTCTATCTATTAAAAAAACTGCAACAAAATCCGTTGCGTAGTTTTAAAGATTTAAGCATACATAGGGATATAGGAACAGAGAAAGGGACTTTGTTTTATACTATGTAGTGACAAGTAACCCAGAAAATGGTGTTATTGAAAGAATCTATATCTGGAATTCCAATAGCCAATAGCATCAAACATTTTGTGAAGTCAACTCTGTCAACACTTCGTTTAAACGCTACAGCATAGACATGACCACCTCCCTCTGTCCACGATTGTTCTGCATTGCGGACATCTGATTTACATACGCAATTTGCAAGTAGAATTTACTATATATAAATAGGAAAATTACTGTCTGACATTTTGTAATTCTTGTCAAAATTATGTAGGGTTGCATAACATATAAGATATTTGAACAAAAATAGATCTTTTAAAGTTACTTCGCAATTTATTTATTTATTTATTTCGAGGAATATCAACAGCTGTTGAATAGACTGTTAGTTCAAGCTTGCAATATCTCTTTATTGTTAATATGGGTTAATAAAAAACTATTATTTATTTTAAGTCATCAGATTTCTTATTTTTGTGTTCAACGTGCTACATAATGCGTGTACTTCTTTCAGCCACTACTCCGCTGTTGTACTGTTTACTTTTCTTGTACCAATCGTACTTGGCTGTAAGTTGTATAACTGTACCATTTTTGCCAGCTTTGTTACATTTTCTGATTATTCTATTTTGTGGTCTCCTGTCATATATCTAATTAATTTTCATTGCTATTATCTAATATACTTTACTATTATTAATTAGCAAAGGAAGTTGGCTCAAGTCGTTTCTATCGTGTACCCACTATACTAATATATTTAAAAAGAAGTTTAATAACGAACCCTCGAGTGAACCCAAATACGACACGAACGGTACTGTGGATTAAGCGATTTTGTAATAGGTACGTAACTCTTAGCTCAACTCGGTTTACTTAACCATTAAATTAGTACTTAAGATTAACGTTGCAGAAAGGGATTAAGGACAGCTTTGTCGATTAAACTGATGCCATATTATGACTAACTCATTGCCTACTTTAGTGAAGTATCACCGATAACCATCTGTTGATAAACGATTGACATAATTTATTTTTAAAAAGTACCAATAGAATTGGTTTCGGCTAGTGAGCCAAAAAAAGCTTTTTTTTTTTTAATTAGATATCAAGAAAATAATTTTGATAAAGATGGATAGTAAAAAGTACCAATAGGGGTTCGGTAGTGAGCCAAAAAGTCTTTTTTTTTTTAATTAGATATCAAGAAAATAATTTTGAACGTTTGTTAGATGGAAGGACTCTTAATGTGGCTTTAAGCTCGCCGGTGTCAAAATTCAATATATAATAATACTAACTACACGCCCCAACTTTGCACTAGTGTTCTTATGAAGAAAATGACATCGAATATTCCGTTTATAGTACGACCATGCAATTAAATAAAATGGCAACTGAACATGTCAACGTCAATTTGTCAATTGTATCAATAATTTTGAAGAAATCCTGATAGTGTTTTGTCTCACTCGCTCACTCATATTTTTTATCCCAAATTTCTCACTTTTCCGTGCATTTTTTCTTTATATTTTCTTTTATTCAAACCTCGTACCACCAATTATAATCACGAACACAACAAAAAAGAATCAGCCAAGAAGATGTAGTCGTTCTAAAGTAATGCATTTACATTCATTGGGCATATAGATATATGTTTAGATTATACAAAATATATAACCTAAATTGAAAATAAAATCGTAAACATTGTTGTGTTTTTCAAAAATAAACGCGAACTACAACTAACGTGTTACTTAAATATTTTCCCGTCTATGTGGTATGAGTATATAGTGCAAACTTACTATGGAATCTGGATATAAAATTTACCCTAGCACCAGTAACAGACTACAGTACAGCAAACAGTAACAATCTAACTTATCCTGGATTTGTAAACAGTATAGTAATTACAATAATAATTAATATTGGTAATAATATCTTATCACTCATTACCTATCAACTATTGCTATAATAGTAAAATGACAGATCTAATATCTTAGTAATTACTAATAATGCAGCATTAAATATTCAGAGCGACAGAACACACTGCACATCCGATTCCGAGAGCATTAAGATGAATACATAACGGCGGCAACAGGACAGTACAATCTACATAATATATGCATGTTCATATATTTTACATCCTATCACTGCAGTGGTACTGGAAACAATCAATATATCACGATGCAGTATCCATTCAATTTGTATATGAACAATATATTTTTTAAAAGAATGATTATGAACTATATATAACTGGAAACATAATACAGATAAAAAATATAATATTCTTGTATTCAATACCTTGTAATTATCTACATCTACATACACATTCTCTACATCTACATTCTGTATCTGTATACATTATACACATATATTGTTAAATGCAAAAGGTGCATAGTTCAATATCATTTCTTGTCTCAGATATTGTTTTAACAATAAGGTATGTAATCACAAATACTTTGAGGTTAATACTCAGGAGATATCAAAATTACAAAATCGAATTATCTTTTCCTTTGAGTTAATTGAATTCTCTGAGATCGTATATTATGTATAATAAATCAGAATGAGATCATTCTAGATCAAGAGATCCTGAAAGTATAATTTCTGAGTAGATTAGATACAAAGTTGTTAATGTAAAATATGCCTTTTGCCTATTTTTGGAGAAACTATTAACGCTAATGGAAATGTTTTCATTTTGCACAGTTAACAACTCCATCATATATTAATGTTATAAAACACTTGTACTGAATAGCTTATATTTTTGAAGGAGTCATATAATATTCATATTTTGTGCTAAAAATACTTTATATATTCTGTAAGAAAGTTTTTCAATTTATTATCATAATCTTGTTTGCAGTTTACATGTTTACATATTGATTTCACGGATCACGGGCCATCACGGATAGTATTTTTTGTAATTTTTCCTAGGTCCAGTTTATAGTCCAGTTTTTCCTGTGCATTGTGGTATCCCAAGGACATTTTAAAACTCATGTTGATTCCTTTCTAGTATATTTTTATCTCATTTATTATATATAAAAGATAAATACAATGGCAAATCATATCGAATCCTTATCTCTCAGTAATCGTTCCCAACTGAAGCCAAAATAAACATTTATTTACCAACTAATTTATTATTGCTATCAACCTCAACTCTCTATTCCAACCAAAATGGCAATCAATCAGAGCGAAACTTTTCTAAAGCTTATGTAATTTGCCAATTGACGTTTATCTTGGCGAAGAAAGATATAAGTTAAATACGGATGCCGTTGAAACCTGCCAACGTTTTCCGATTTCCTTCCATAACTTTTAAAGCAAAGTAATTTATGCTTTACGAAGTTTAATTAAAATAATATCTGTGAACATGTGACTGTATACCGAATTGTATGGGTTTTAGACAATGGCTCGAAGTTTCCCTTTACAGTGTTGAAAATGAGTTTACCTACGTATCTGTAGAACGGATATTACCAGTCTCAAGGGATATTTTCCAACGCCGTTTCACTAGTACACAGTATAAAAATATATATTGTGTGTAACACATAACTACAACACTACTTTGAAATTAAATTATTCAATGTAAATTAGCTAGCTTTAGTCTTTATATTAAAAAACAGCTTGCCAACTGGTTTCGTATGGGTGTAATACTAAAGAGTTGTGCTGAGATCAAAACGTTCCTCTACAGTACAACTCTATGTACTATGGCGATGTAATGAAATAAAATGGCAACTGAACATCTATATGTCTATTCTGACAATATATATGAAAATATATTGAAGGTCTTCTTTTTCACGATCTCATTCACATATTTATATTTTTCACTTTTTCGTATGATTTGTTAAACATTATCTTTCATACAAAACTTGTCTTGATAATTACAATGACCACAAAAAATAATTAGTAAAGTAGGTGCAGTTAATCTGAAGTGATCAGTTTACGTACATTTGGCAATTGATTTTCAAAAAGGATAGATAAAATGTTGGCAGAATTGATAGATTAACATTCAACTTTGTCAGCTAAGTATATTATATACCTCTGTACATAATATATATTTTTAAGATAATAAATCACGAAGACGAAGACACTGGTATCAGCTGGTTTTAATAATGAAAATGCTTAAGACTGCTTCGTTTTCATGCAATAAATCTTATACTGATGACTCTGGAACTCAATGTAAATCGTGTCAATCGATATTGAATGTTAACGACGTGAAGCGATATCATTACTGTCATGTTCAACAGAATTATATATTCATCCGAGTATATTATGCCTTACTATCTAGTTATTATCTCGAACAATATATCGATTTAACCACAGAACTGAAAGAACTTTTATCTTCATAGAAATATGATTATTTTTATGGTAACAAAAATAATTATCGTCTTTTTTCAATTCTGTTATATATGGATTACTTCCTTGTTATACATTGTTTTATCGTTATGGATTGGTTCTGAAGGCTACAATAGAACACTTCGTATATAAATACGACAGGTATGTGTTGAAGAAGAGAACTCAGGCAGTGACAATATATACGACTAAAATCAGTTACCGAATGTATGTCTGTATACGTATCACCGAATGGCTGCACCTATTTGCAAATTTTTATTTGTGGCGTTGTAATTCTCAAGGTTTGTACGGAGGAAATATTTGAAAATCGTTCGGAAAAGTGAAAATGTTTCGGTTAAAAAATTTGCATATTAAGAAGTGAGTGAGATAGAATATGGTTGACCTTCAAAAATATATATCATATTTGGTAGATTGATGCTCTTTGTCAATCTCCCCGTTAGTTCCTTCATGCGAAGCTGAGCCGGGCCTCCAGCTATATGTACATATATTAGGGTGTATCAAAATATTTTTTTTTAATTTTGAAATGTTCGTGAAATTTTGTCAAAGAATACTAAAACAAAGACTCTGTCAAGATCTGTGCCTTTAATATTTATGTATAGAGGTCGCGAGTCGATTTTTTTTATGGACGTTAATTGATAATACAGTATTATACACATTACCAAAATCAATATAATAGTAATTAGAATTAAAATAACGAATTTTATTTATAATGAATATAAAACTAATCCTTGTATGTTATGTATCGTAATTTATAGCTAAGCTTTGTATATAGATAAACAGGTACGAAAACATTAATTATACGAACACAACTGTTGATCATTGAACTCTCATCAGCGTGAAACTATCAATCAAAGGTACGCCACGACGCGATCGATTGATTCCGCTGATTGAATAAGCTTCATATGTAACCTAACCCGGAAGGTGTAAAGACGGGCCGTTAATCACTATTTCTGCGTTAAGTCGATCGAAAAGTAATTAGCGATAGTCTTTCAAATATATTTGACATTATAGATGTGTTGCTTAAAATAATTTAGTCATATTATCTTATTTTTTAAAGGCTGTCAACAGCAATGTGCCAGCATTTGTTATAATAAGATTTTTAGGGATAGCTATTTATATATATTATTAAACTAGGACATAGTTAAAAAATAATAATAACATTTGTTAGCACTTTTAGTGCCGAACACATGGCGCCGTGTGTTTGCACACTGCAATTCTATAAGTCATTGTAATATCCACTTCTACGATTAGAGCTTGCTTGTACCGTGGCTACCCAGACACGGTATAAATCTTGAAAAATCTGGTGTTGGTTTCTTGCATTCGAGTATGTTATTATTTATATGAGCGATCAGACACTATATATTTAACAGAAAAAATAATTACAAATATCGCGTTATATATTAAAACAATGTAATACAATATTCTTTATACCATTACGTAGTAGAATATTACATATTATAACATCGTAGAATATGGGCTTTCAACGTGTTAGAGAACAGAAAGAAAGACATTATAAAAGCTCTCAATTGAGGCTATAACATAAATCTTCAAACTGTCAATATTGTTGCCGCAGTATATCATTCACTTATGTACTTTCTACAAAACTGAAAACAAAATAAAATTGTATTGTCTTTTACAGCCATTTGTTACAACTGCATACCGCCTACACACTCTAAAATCATCTTGGTCCAGCAAAAATATATTTAAATCAGAACAACAAACAAACCTACGCATGGTGAATCCTTTTTAGTTGGATTTTTACATAAAATGTGGATAGAGTCTTCTAAAAGGGATTCCAAAGTCTTGATCTATGGCCCTTGTTTAAAATCGATCCTTGATAATAAATGGTTTAACTCATCATCTTGTTACCCCTATCCCACCTAAGCAGGGTCGACACAACATGTTTTCCTTTTCGACCCTTCCCTGACAGATGTCATCTCAGTATTTACACCTTTTATACACAAATCATTTTTAAAACAATGTATCCATACTTTTTTCGGTATTCCTCTACTCCTACGAGTATCTGTCTACCTTCATACGTAAAACTTTCTAGTTACATGGCTTTTATCTTTCTTCATGACATGTCTGTACCATGCTAACCTATTACTTCTCAACTTCTCTGCCACTGGTGCTATTTTCAAATTTCCTCTTAAATACTCATTCTTAATCTTATCCATTCTAGTTATACCACACATCCATCTTAATATTCACATCTCTACCACGTGTAGCTTTCTCTCATCCGTCTATTTCGTAGCCCAGCATTCAAATGCATACATCATAACTGGTCTTGTAATGGCTTTATACAGTTTCCCCTTGAGTTGCAAGGGCATTCGTGGGTCACAAGCCATACCAGACATCTTTCGCCATTTCATCCATCCTGCATTTATCCCATTCCTCGCGTCCTTGCCTATGCCGCCGTTGTTTTGAATCCATGAACCGAGCAGTACTTAGCCTAGTGACAGCCGTAAGGCAACCGCTCTAATCACTACACCATCCATAAAGTAACTTACGTACCTATCACTCATAAATATAGATTGCATTCTAAATTATAGGTGTGTGTTTAAAACTTATTTTTATTCCTTATGAATTGAATTACGGTCCATGTCTTACAGGTATCGAACACATATCTCTTTGTTACCTGGAATTAACAGAATTTCCCCTATTGCCTTTTACACGCAAATAATTTTGAATTCTCTACTTCTCGAGGTGAGAATACAAACACATACAGTTTTCTTTATTATATAATCCATCGCCAACAGTTTATGAAGATTTAATACTCTGAATTAACCTTCCTTTCATAAGTATCATGGCAAGCATTCGTCCAGAACTGCTAAATTTAAAGGTTGATGTCATTTGATCTTTATTCTTTTGCATTACACAGTTATTAAAACGTCTGTTTATTAACGTCTATTAATATGTCTCTTATTTCATCGATTTTTATGATTCTATATCATAATTATTCCCAGTTCAGGCTTTACTATATATTTTATAATGTTAGATAACAATTAAAAACTAATGATCAAGAAAAATATGTATAGTACCTCTCAAATTACTAGTTTTCTACAAATATTTTGCCTTTAAAGGAGCTATCATATATTAAGATTATAGATGGGCATATCAATGCACAGCCCAAGCTACTGGGTATAAGGCCGTAAAAATTTGAATAAAGACTCCATTGTAGGTGTGCACTAGGGAACGATTTTTGAAAATTCAACCCCTAAGGTAGAGAAAAAGAGGTTTAAAGTTTGTTTCAAAATGCATCAGTTTTGAACTTATATTTACGAAAATTAGTATGTAACAACTCAGTTAGAAAGTAAGAAAATACGTGTCTCATAGTTTTTATTTCTAATGTATTACATAGTACTTTATAAAAATAAAAGCGTAAACGTAGTCGCGGGCGGCTGCTAGTATGATTATAAAAAAGAACTGACAGTACTATGAATATAACCTACAAACAAAAATTATATCTTCAACTGATCTTCTGTGTCGTAAACTTTGAGAAACGTCGGTATAGTCTTGTCCAGTTGCGATAAAATATTGCGTGGCCATACCCGACTCTTTGTTGGAAAGAGCACGGTCCCCATTTATTTAGTCGCTTTGGGATATATTCAAATTGAATAACGAAGTGCGACAACCGAGCATTAGTCTGCATCCAGTATGAAATTGAAGTCTCGTTCGATGTAAATACTACCAACAATTAATGTCTCTATACATGTATTGTCGCGTAACTATTATGGCGCATGTATTGGTCGAATAACTATTAGTTCAATATTAATTTTTGCTTATGATGACATTTATGGTCTGTAGGTTTGTTAGATAGCACGTTTACTTAATAATAAAACGCTCGAAATTAACTTTGTAGTAACTTATACAGCTTGATTAATTTTCTACATAATATTCTATAACGAAAGTAATGTTTTACAAGTCTATAGTAATTTTCAGAACCATAAATTAGGTGCCAAAATGAAAAGTTTATTTAGTATTTACTTCTGTGTTTAACGTATAGACATAAATACAATGGAAATGTCTGTTTGTCATGTAAAAATAACAGCTTTGTACTAAATGGATATAAAAGTATTCACGGTATGTAAAAAATTGTCTGTCTGTTTGGTCCGGCTAATTTCGAAGTCGGTTAAATCGATTTTGATGGAATTTTCATCGGCATATAGCTCATGTTATACGGATTAGCTTACACTTATTTTATACAAAAATAGGATTTCATATAAATATAATAAACTAAGGAAACGGTGTTTAAACCTAGCGCATACCCCAGATGCATCTCTACACTGAACTAAAATTTTCGCTAAATTCCAAGCGGTCGAAGTCGCGTGTAACGTCTTGCATTTATATATATAAAATAACTGTGTTCTAAAAGTAAATCACCACACTAATTTTACTGTTGAAAAAATAACACCTATATCAAATAAACTTCAAGTAATTTATCAACATGAATCGAATGTACATACCCAATAATATGGGTGCAAAAATAACATTCTCAGAGCAAAGTAATTTGGAAAGTTAATTATCATATATATCCCTACCATTTAAATGAGACGTAAGTTTCACAAAAATGTATATCGTTATAAAAACATAAGATTCTCATGTTCTTTCGATTTATTTCGTACTTGTAGCTTTTAACCAAATACACTAATAAAATTACCTGTTAATCATTTCATATAGTTATTGATAAAAAAGAGATATGTTTGAACTGGTAAGTTATGATCGAAATTAACAAAAACACCAAAGGACTGACAATAGTCTATCCTAATCATCATAATGGATCATCTTGTCATCGCACTGCAGTGTATAAGCTTCCTCTTTTTTACGCATTCTTTTCTGTTCTGTGCCAGTCTTATCCAGGCATTTCCCACAAGATGAATGGTGTCGTCGACCCTCGGTCCTGAACCTACTCCACTCCACCTGCCATCACCACATCTGACCAAATGGCCTGCCAACGCCATTTGAGTTCCATCGTAACTAATATTATAAATGCGAATGTGATTTTTTTGTTTGTTACACTATCACACATTAAAAACACAACCGATCCTCATAAATTTTTCATATACATTCCATGGAGTACAGAAATAATATAGAGTAACTCTCACCCAGAAAAAAGGTGTAGTTCCCGAGGGAGAATTCAAATCTACATTAACACGGGCGAAATCGCGAGCAGAAACTAGTTTATGACAATGCATTTGCATGGTGGTAGGGCTTTTTCTAAGTCCGCCAGGGTAGCTACCACTCTCAAGTTGAAATTCTGTCTCCAAGCAGCCGTTGGTGTGTTCCAGCAGCTACACTTGAGAGCCTATCTCCCTCTCTAGGTTTAGCGTGACTACCATCTTAGATCAAACCATTATTTAACATCAGGTGAGATTGTAGTCGAACGCTAACCAATAAAGCATAAAACAAAAAAGTGTAACTTAACACAAAATGTGTTAGAGGAAAATTTAAAAATACAATAGTATTTAACTCCTTGGTATAATATATTGTTCAAGTTTTCTATTTTACACGAAGCCAATAACAGTTTATCTGCGGTATACAAACACCGGAGCTGTATCCAGAGCACAATCAAGTTGTGAGTTTACTCTGTGGCATGACTTCACGCGCCGGTGGCCTTCAGTAATGCGAGAAAGTTCCTTATTGCTTCCCGAGGTATTCATCTCACCTACCGATATTGTAATCCCGGTACATTTTATGTTATTGCTTCCAGACTCAGCTATTTTACGTAGCTTACAAATAAGAACATGTGAGTTAATATTTAAACGTGATGAAATAAAAAAGAAATTCGCGACCTTCACAAGATATGAAATATACAAATATTGTTTTGACTAAAAATCACTAACGAGATATTTGTGTTTTTTTTTATTTTTAATCATATTGGAAATAATTTATTAGATAATGTACTACACAATCATTTAATGAATATACTAAAATATGTACTTATTATATTTTCTATACTACAAATCAATAAAGAAAATATCAGTAATGATGACACTACATGACAACATATACACATATATATAATATATATAGGCATAGGAGAAGGCATTTAAAGATTTAAGTGCATAATTATTATTTTATGAAGTGGCTATAGAAAATGATGATTCGTTTTATAATTATAGAAGTTTTACACAGAGTTTAATTTTGTAATAATCTAAAATTTATTTTATATTGATATATTAAAAGTTTGTAAGACATTATTTTTGGATAATATGTTTATTGTGTATTAGTTGAGTTTACTTATATTATAAAAAAAGTTTTTATGTCACTATGAAAATTTTTTTTAAATTAAATTAATAAAAATAAAAGCGTCAGCTCCATGGTATATAAAAAAGCCTAACTGAATATTATGTTTAAATCTAATCATAATAAAACGAACTAATTTCACTTTATTTAAATATGTATTCAATTACATTTAACTAATGGAACTAAATATAATTTCCAATTTTAAATTACACTCAACTATACTTTGTAATGAGTATTATTATATATTGTATCTATTTAAAGAGTAATTAAATTTAAACGTTTTTATTTAATCTGATCCCATCCTCTACTTTCCACTACAGAACTACGCAGGCAGATACGCGTCTCTATAGATACACAGCCGGCAAGAACAAAGAAGTTCGAAAATTCCTATTTCTGCCGTACTGTGAAGATGTGGAATCGCCTCCCGATCAGCGCGTTCTCTTCGGGGGGCCCATCTCCCCATTGCACAGGTTCGGTTGACGAGAAGGGGGCGGCTGGTGTGTACTCAGCTTACCCTCCTTATTAGGATGCCGCCCGGCGGCACTCTCTGCTGGGCTGGCCGCTAAGGCAGCATGGTGATAGCAGTGCACGATCCCATGCCGCCCCAACCTAGCGGCGGTCGGTACACCGTGGGGTTTTTGTGAGTAAGAGTCTCACACTACCCACTCTCCCCCCGGGAGGGTGGTGTGCCCATGATGGATTTCACCACGTTAATAAAAAATAAAAAAGGGCGTTTTCCAAGCCCCTTTGACTTTCTAATCTATCGCCAAGCACCTGTTCGTGTGTTCCCGAAGCTGAGAGGACTTCAGAGTCAGTCACCTCTAGGCTTAGCGTGTTTACCATCTTAGATCATCATCAAATGAGATTGTGGTTAAGCGCTGACACATATAATGTATTAAAAAAAACTTTTCATGAAACATGCAGGCAGAACATGTATTATGCAAGCGCGGAAGTCTGTTGACGAGTTCGGGGCCGACAAAGCTCCATTACGGCCCGAGTGGCTTATTTGAAAGCGACAAAGAGCAATCGTCTGGGGATGTCGCTGCCAGTGCCGCGGACGATGCAAATGTAAGCTAAAAGGAATGTCACGCTTTAGCTCGTATATATCTCCTTCGGTTAGAATGTCTTTGGAATAGGTGACTATCGAATATGTTAAGTAGCGTAAACAGGTATACGTAATTGTATTTATATATTTATTATTTTGGATTAGTATTTGTCCCATTACCTACACTTTAGCCTATTAATAAGAATAGAGAGGTAATTAGTTAATTATGATATTAAAAAAATGGTGCACAATCAAATAAATAATCAAAATTTAACATTACGATGATAAATTTATTTTTCGTATATATCAACTTATAAGACCAATTGGTTGTAGGATGAATGAGTTTCCTTGTTTTTGATTTACTGAACACGTTAATTACATGCTTTTTTCATTCGTAGCCAAATGTATCAAATATGAACAAAGAGGTTAATTTAAAGAATATCATTATTATTTTAGAAGCAAAAAATTGTTAGCGTATCTTTACTGATATTTCCTATAAATGTATTTTAAATATAGATGTTATCTTATTTTCAGCGTTCTCTTATTTTATTAGTCTTTGCTACTTATAATTGTTGTGTGTTAGATATAACGAATTTAAAATTATACCCAACAAAAAAGTTATTTGTGTGAAAATTCTTCTATTGCTTCTATGACTTTAATGAACTGTGAGCCCCAAATAAAGGATCTAAATCGTTTAAGGGTTCATGAATCTACATCAGTACATTGCACACTGTGCGCAACCGGTACTGGTCACTATGATATTATACGTGAATCTAGATGTTGATTGTATAGAGAACGTTGACCGGCTAAATCAATATGCCTGAAAATTGTTTCGCGATCGTCGAACGATAACATGATTACTCCGGGGTTAAACCTAACCGAGGCCTCAGTTTTGGGGTCGTTTAGGTATACAATAAGAATTGGGAAAATACCGTCTTGACCTCTAAAATAATTGTATCTGGAGTTATGATAGACTTATAAAAATGGTATATGATATATATGAATGATGAAATGAAATTGAATAAATGCGTAATTATTATAATATTATTACATATTTAATCGTTTACTGCAAGTATAGAAAAAGTATAGTCATGTTTTCGACTGTGACACTGACATTGAGTTGAGTTGACTTTGAAAATATTAGCCGAAACTGATTGCTGGAAAAGTAAGAATTGTTCAGGAAACAATAAGTGCATTTTTTTGGACTATGTGTACGTCGTTTGAACATGCTACACTCCAAAAGTAATAGATGGATTTTCATGGATTTTTATAGATATTTTTTTACGCTAAAAAGCAGCAAACAGGTAGACGGCCGACCTGATGGTTATTAGTTACCGTGGTCTCTGGACAACTACAATGCGTAGCGTCGCTGTTCTCTTATTGACCTTGAAGAACGCATTAGAAAAACGTGCTGGGTAACCCATTCCACAACTCTAGAAAACTTTAGGATTGCCGTTATTTTGCTAGGTTTCACGGTTTGCGGATGAGTAGCCAGTCAGCGGCGGGAAGTGCGAGCTTGAAACGGCGAAAAGATCACCACACCAAAGGGTTCCTTAGTTCCGTCATACATGTGGTAGAGCACACATAGACACCCTATGGCTGCTAATTTCTAAAGCCTCTAGAACACATGTTAATTTGAGATCGTCGACAATGCGAATAGCTCACCTTTGCATAGAATCGAAAGGGAAAGCTGGTAGGCAGGAGTACCAGCCGAGATTTGTGAGCAGTACTCCATATGAGGACGTACTTGAGCTTCATTGAGTACACGTCGTTGCCTTAGTGTGAGGTATTGCTTGAACCGGTTGAGAATACCAAGGCTTTCAGATGTCAACGTAGCTTACCTTCCAAATAACTGCTGAAATGTATGTATATCGCTAGATATGTTGACACCAATGATCTTGATAGTACTAAACATTTTATATAAGTGACCTGGAATTCAGGTGGTATGACAAATGGGGATTTTTCGTGGTAAAGGCATATACTTGTGTCTTGAATGGATTGAATTGAACAAGATTTTCCTCTTCCAAATCTGAGGCCTTGTTCAGCGACTTGTCAACTTCAGATACAGGTTTTGTTCAATTTTGCTCTACAAGCATACGTCTACGTCTACGAGTATACTAAGTATACGTCTGCACAACAAGAAATATTAATGATATCCAACAGATTATTGATATACAGAACGAACGGTGTAGTATATAGCACAGAGCCTTGTGCGACACCGACATTTTTTGCCATGGCGTCAGAATGTAGCCATCGACTACAATTCTTATGCTACTCTTGGGCAAACAGCTCGAAGCCCACATGCAGAGATCCTCAGGGATACCGTAGGCTCTTAATTTGGAGGTGACAGCCTTATATCGATTCCTGTCAAAAGCCTTTGCGATATCTAGGCTAACTGTTCACCAAGATGCGGTTATAACCGCGTATTAATGGCTCGCTTCATCATTTTAGAAAGAAAAGAGGTATTCGCAATAGGTCTGTAATTAATGGGATCCATACCTGATCACCTTTTTTGGGTATAAGGTGAATATTAGCTACCTTAAAAGAGGTCGGAACCTGACTGGATGTGTAACAAATTCAAACAAACATATGGAGAATTCAGAAGCACATGTTTTTAGAACAATTAACTTGAATTTTAGAAATATGAGTTGAGCGCAACGTGAGGCAGCGTATAGGCTTTATTTCAGGACATTTGATGCATAAAAAATACTCCTTAATTTAGAGTTTTAGGAAGTTCGCTCTGCTTAAAACATTCTGTAAAAAATCAAAAGATTGACTTTCATTTGTTGATTTTCAGATGTTTCGTATTGGAAGCAGGAATCTTAATACCAGTTGCTTAATGTGCGACCATCTATACGTAGCTCTCGCATCTGTTACTGAATAAGCTTTTTCTTCATAGATTTAATCATACTACTTCAAATGTTGTACACAAAAAATATTTATAAGACAAAAACGCGTACGAGGTCATGGGAACGGCTAGTATAATTGTTATTTAACTTTTAATAACGAATAAGAATAGCATTAATTGTGAAGAAGATACTTGGTACCCTTTCAAGCTTCTACTTAATTCAAATTAACTAAAGTATTCTAGTCTCGATTGCTTTGTTTTAATGAAATTATACAGTTTTAAAATGAATAAAGTTGAGTTACAGAGCAGTAAAAGGCTTTCATGTTAAATTGAAGTGCATATTTGTCAACAGTAAAATAACGATCATTTTTTTTTGGAGTAATTTTATTGATTAAATTTGATTTCATATTTTCGCCTATAAAAATTAGTAGATTAACAAAATGAACTAAAGTTATAGAGCAAATGAATAGATGAAGTTATAGAGCAGTAAAAGGTGTTCAGGTTAAATTTAAGTGCATATTTATCAGTAATAAATTGATGACCATTTTATGTTTAGGGTATTAATTTGGGGTAACTGAAATTAATTAGAAGAGATGTTCATAGAGCGTTTGAATCTCAAATTCCATTACAAGTCTGACCTTTAGAAGCGGTAGAAGTGAAACTATCAATAAATCAAAATAAAATAAATATTTTATCATTTTAGTGATAAAATATTCCTATACACGATAATGTATTTTATCACAAGACGTTAAATCCTATAGATGTATATGTTTGCCTCTTTTTAATGTGGTTTTTTCATTTCACAGGTTTTTTCGTTTCCGAATTTCAAACTACAACGAAGCTAAAGAAGATTGGCTGATATAATATGTATACTTAAATCAATAATGATTTATTACATTATTTATGATTATTATTATGACATTATATATGATTATGATATTATATATGACATTATTATGACATATAATAATATTACCAGCCACATATAACATATTAAATGAAATTAATAATGAAGAACAAAGTCAAAGATAATACACCCAGATATGAATTCGACAATAACCCGTGGAACTAACTGTGGAACGATAACTGCAGGCGATCTTATCTGCTAGGTCTGATAATGCGATTCTCTTTACCAGTTATCTCAGTACTTTACTTTAATTAAAAATAGCCGAGAAACAAAAAAAAAAACAAAGAATAATCTCAGTATCTTGTGCCAATTATATTAAGATTGTATGTAAAGAAATGAATATATAATGTGAGATTGAGAATAAGTGTTTGTTAGTTTGTGATGGAAAAAAAATGTTTATAAGCTGTCTTGTACTTCCACATCCGGTGAATTATAATTCGTCATCCTTCGTTATTATGTTTTTTTTTTAAGATGAAGTTCATAAATAAATTTTACTACTTTTTATTTAAATAATGTGATTAGTTTTAGTCCATGAACGATTATTACTTATTATATAATTATTACCCACTAACAAAGCGTAAGCAACGTTTTTTAAATAACTCGTTTGTTAGATATTCATGATTTTTATATTAATTTTCACATATTTATTGTTAACGTTACATAGTCGTATATATATACTTACATAATTTTCTGGGAGGCTTACTGCTGTTAACAGGTCATTTGGGATTCCCTTTGAAACCGCAACGTTAGGTCGTGTCGCAACGTTCGTAGAAATTTAACTTGAAACTTTCCGACAGTTGTCTTTTTAATGGTTTAATTTTCACGAGATAATAATTTATTCACTGAAAATAAATTTATATATTATTTTTATCAAAGAAATAAGAAAGATGTATAATGTTACTACCAAGATTTAGAAATCAGTTATTCTACAGATTGACATTCGCCGGTGAGTGTTAAATCCCATTGTTCCTATCATGACTAAGTAGCTACGTACAATCCTCGTAAATCTTTTTGTCCTCTCTAAATATAGCCGTAACTTCGGATTTTAAAAATGAATATTTTTAAATAGTACTCTTATGTTTTTATGGGTTTTCTCATATTAATTGGTCATACTACTCTTGGTAACGTCGTTCAAACTGGTGTAATTTAAGTTTTATGCATAAAAAATTGAGGTATATTGGTATTTTTTTTTTTATTATATTTTGATACCTTTTAAAGCATTTTTGCAATTCACATAGGTAAGGTGAAGTACCCATTTCTTATCTTGATTTCGGATTTCGAGGTTCAAATAGTTTTCGCGAAACTTCGAATTTGTTGCTTCTTAGTTAAATAAATTCACCGCAAATAAAACAGAATGAATCAACATCCTGTTTACATTATCTTGATGCCATTTACTAACTTAGTAATACATAAGGGCGTTTATTACAACTGTGATAGACAAATAAACACTCACTATTGTGCCCTTCACAATAAAATGCAATTTGCTATGCGATTAATCAAAGTGGGGCTACCATATGTACCGCTCATAAAATTAATTAATATCTATAAAACTTACTTATCGACGTAAATCAGACAAAAGCAAACTTTAAAAGCTAAAAACGGAAAATTGAGTGTATTTTATGTCTACAATCAGTATTTCAGCGTTAGAAAAGAAAACTCAAAAAAGAATTTATTTTGTATTCCTGTTTCAAACAATTAAAAAACTCCTTTTTTTACATTTTCATTATAAGTACATACGTTACAAGCTTCTCATAAAAAGAATTAGAGACTTTACGAATATATCCTTACATGATACTTAAATATTTGACTTGACCACTGTAGTTTATAAATCCTGCATCATTTATATGGGCTGATACGACGATAGTGACGCCTTGACATGTGACATGAAACAAGCGTGAGCGGCAAGGGAATACGGAAAACTCTTTGATATTAACTGAATAAATCAATCAATCTACAGATTAACTGGGTAATATTAAATATTATCCACTTTTGAGTTTTAACGGTAATATATTTATATCGCACAGGATTTGAAAAACAATTTGTATGCTTGTACTTGTAAACTCACACAATTGTGCACTTGTAAACTGCGCCTTGTAGTGTAGACTTAGAAAAGCTGTGACGTAAAACACTCAAGATTCAGGTCGACGATAGTATAGGATATATATTTATGGAAATTCACTGCGCCCGAATGTATCTTTACATTTAATGTAATTATTATTCAAATTTAACCCTTAAATGCATATTGTTGCGAATAGTATACATTCCACAACCACTTAATTTTTTCAAAAACCTGAGTGTGTGCATTTTCGAAAGCATTTTAAAACCTTAGAAAATACCTTACCCTTGAAACATAACGTTAACATTACTTTTGGCGGGCAAGCTACATTTTTTTTGTTGTTGTTTTAAAATTAGTTCCGGATTCAAAACAAAAATTATACATTTAAGGATTAAGATTATATTATACTAAGGACCCGCTACGGCTTCACGTGGATGCAGTATATGGTATCATAGGTGTCTAAACGATTTAGATCAGTGGTCGTCAAACTTTTCTGACGAAGGGCAATGCAAAACCTTGCGATTTATTACTATCGGTCGCACATTCTTTGATTGGTTGCTTGACACCACCAATCATTTGGCATATTTTTATAAACTGTCAAAATGCGATTGTCCTATAAATTTTATATGGTTATAGCAACCTGTGAAGTCATTTATGGGCCAGCTCAATTAACCAACTATTAATTAATTTCAAAGCAACTAAAAATCTCATTTGGTGTACTAACCTGAAACTATTCAGGGATAAAATAAAGTCTATTTTAGGTAAGTTGTGCCCTGGTATTAGTGATTAAAGCTATCAATTACCAAATTTGATATTATAACAGCAACATAGGATGCATTATTATTGCTAAGCATTACTTAGCCGGCGTGATTACATAATGTATATTTAAAAAGGATAGTATATTAATAATTGTTATTTTTCATACACGAACATGTTCCCTTTTACGCGCTCTATTTCGTCTTTCCGTTCTGCGTACTTCCGTTTAGTTAACTACACATGCAAAATCAATTTCGATACTAGTTGTCTACTAAAATTGTTTGCTATGTCGCGGGAAGGACAAATACTGGCCGCTGACCGCAGTTGGACGACCACAGATTTAGAACCATTTATGGTATTTTGATATTTGAAGTACGTCAAAGCCATAGAGATAACATAAAAAAATTCACACAACTATCTTTTTTATTCTGCCTAATGATAAATCTATGATATTTTCTAGGACATTCATTAAAATGATATGCTGTTAAGGGTAAATTTGACCTACATAAAAATGCCCAGTATAAGCAAAATAGTTAATCGGATGAGAATTAATATTATATTTGTCAAAATAACGTCACAAATAACCAGTTATGTTTTAGTAATATTTAAAATTAAAACGATAACCGATGTGAATATGAGTTACCCTTAGGTGATATATACAGTCATAAACATTTTTATGTAAGCATTTTTAAAATTTACTATACCGTAGTACATTACTTTGATTTATCTCATAACTTTTAATCAGCACTTCCAATGTAAGCGTCCGAAAACTCCTTCTTACGACATCATTAGAATCCATAGTTTTTTCTCTACTTTGTATAAATTTAATACGCACATATTATACATAAAACTTTTCGGTATAAATTATTAAAATGATAGTGAAAACAGTATTAAAATCCATTGCTTAGTTTAGAAGAAATAATGCGACACACAGACAACCACAAAAAGTGACTGTGTTTTATTTATAATACTCATAGATCAAAAACATATATACCTATTTTATTTATGCGAATGAGATATCAGTAAAAGCGCTCTAAACTCATGTAATGAAGATACCATAAACCATTAGTAAAGCTCCTCCGGCTAATTACCTCATAATGTATAGCATTAACTTCACGGAATATTCCGGGAATTGAATTACAGAACTGTACGCTTCATAATTATTATATCACGCTTATATATACGATAGGTTTTCTTATATCTGACAAAGGGAGATTATTGTAACAAACGATGCCATTAAAATAAAAATACAAAAAAATATCTAGAGGAATTTTTTAACGAATTAGTGAAGAATATCCATATAAATTTTATTACTATTAACAATGATGTCCAAATATCCATATAAAATCAGTGATAAGTTTCAAAGCTTTCTTTCCTTCTACGTGATTTTGCTTGGAAACAAACATTCAGCTTCGTATTATAACAGAAATCTCGTTACTTATACTTTCAATAGGAAAATAACAGCTTTCAATAATATAATCCTCTTATACGTTTACCTTTTGCTGTTTACTTAATATTATCGGCAACATTCCTCCGTTGAATATATTGCATCATTTTCATCGTATTATTTCTTTGAAAGAGATTTCTTAATGTATATAGATGTATGTAGTAATATACGTATATTAGTGGGTTTTAAAGTATATATTTATATCAGATGGCAGGAAACAGTAAAGACGAAGCGTTTATTTATCACGTAATATGGGTATGGCACCGATGACAAACATCGTTACCCCATCGTATCGTACAGTGGAGCTCAATCGTGTTGGACGATTAGAAGCGCGGCTAACGGTATCGTCGCGCACGCAGCCCTCCTAGCTTCGTCATCGAATATCGCTAATAACTACATGGGAATTAAACATTAAGTTGTGGTCTCAAGATCTTGAAACATATGTCATGATTGTTATAACCATAAAATGCTTATAAGGAACCTTCAAAAACGTTTTACATGTGAAATTTATTTATGCGCAAATATGCTGGCGTGAAGGCACTCAACAAAACGTTTTAGTATACCAGTTCGCATACGCGATATGCGCATTTTTATGATTCGACCGGTTTCTGCTGCAAGTAATTTTTTCTCTGTCATTGTCGATGTATTTATATCCTAAAGAATTATATATCCCTATATACCTTCAGCCCTTAATGTATATGGGTCATTCTATGTAAAATTGACAATATTTAAAACTTGACCCTTTACGTATTTTGCTTTTAAAAATACTTTTTACAGAAATTTTCAAATTTTTTACCTAACTCAGTAATGTTGTTAATGGTGTAGAATAAGGGAAAAATATGTCAAATCGAAAAGGGTTCGGGCTTAAAAGTGGTCGATTTGGCATGAAATAACCCATATATTTGGAAATAAACTGTATCAATAACAAATATGATTGAATTCAAAGAAATTTCACCTCAAGTCTGTGTAAACGTTGCATATTTTTTTTTCCTCTAACGTAGGTAAAATAGTTGCACTTAATCGAATAATAAGCTAATTTACAGATTCAAAATAGTATCGATAGTTATTAGCTAGTTACGCTGATTGATACATCGAAAAAAGGAACTATTATAAAGTTTTGTTCTTGCATTTTCCGGTCGCAATTCATTCGTTCTCAAGTATCCTAACAAGCCGTTCTAAAGTTTAGTTTCCTTGTTTATTGTTTAATTGGATGTATTATATGTGGCCATTATGTACATATAAATTATTGGATAAGCTTATTTCTCAAATCAATGTAAAATAATAGTAATAAGCTTGCTATACAAAAATTAATAGAACATCATTTTGTACTGGTTATCGCCAACAACAGAAACTAGAATAACATAGTTTGACGTTACTCTGGCACTACTGCCTGGAGCAGATTGACAGATATTATTTTATACCACAACAGATTTTTTTTTATTATTATGTATCATTTCAAATAAACTTTATTACACAAGAAACCGTTAAATAAAATGTGATGGCGGAAGTCAATTTTAATTAACTAATCAGTATACGAGCGGAGCGAAACATAATAATTTCTTGTTAAAAACCTTTTTATAAACGATAAACATGAACATTGAACATAAGCACAACAAGGCCTTAGTAACAACAATAGTTGGAAGGCTATTTTAATTACCAAACAATTTGCCTAATAACTTTGTACATTTGAATTACCCAATTCGTCTAGTGTGCAGTCAGACACTTATTTACGCGCAATCTCGTGTTCGCTTGTTGCAATACTGCGTTGCGTTAATTTTAATTCATTATTTTTAAGTATTTATTAGACGAGGTTACCGTATTCATCTCGCTACGACTTCTTTTAGTTTTTGCCTCTTATGGATAATTGTGTGCACTTGTATTGATATTATCCTTACAAATATTATATGGTAAATGTGAGTATGTGTTTTTGTTACGCTTTCACGCCTTAACTACTGACCCGATCAACAATACATTTTATAGACACGTTGTCAGAGGTACAGAACAGAACATAGATCTTTAATCCAGAAAAATGTACTGTTGCCGAGGAATAGATCAAATCTACGTTAACGCGAGTGAAGCTGCGGGCAAAAACTAGTAGGCTATCGAAAAAAGACGAATTTTACACAGATATCAAATCAGGCGGTTTTCTCATAAATTTAAGGAATTTTAAGTGGAGGAAAATTAAGGCACAAATTACATAAAGTGATCTTTCAGAATAAAATCATACAAGCGGGTCTGGGGTTTTACGACCATTTTTGAAAAGGGTAGTGTTCAAAGGGCAACTACGAAGTGCATCTAGCAACACAAACATATTAAAAGATATTATAAAACAGCTAAACAATAAAGCTAATTTAGTCAAATAATCCTTTAAAGAATAGTTTGAAAGTGTTGCTAGATTGTGAAATTAATTATGAGAAGCGATGTTCAATAAAAAAATAATGAAATTCAACAAAAAAAAAGACTAAAGTACGTTAAAAGATATCACATCAAAGGGTATTAGAGGAAATCTACGATATAACCCCCACTCTTTTCACGGCTTCCCCCAGATTGAAATTAAAGTATGCCATAAGAACATGCCTGTAAGCGAAAATTTACAATTCGTGCGAAACTTTCAAAATAAATCAAACTGACGATTATTTGTCAGAAGTAAAGCTAAGATCTTTTCTTTTGTTGAATCCTTTGTCTAATTTTATTTTTTTGTTGATGGTGTTAATTGCGTTTCTAACACATAGTTACCACTACTTAAGCTACTTCTTCTTTGAATTTTTGTTTGATGATAGAATATTGCTATAATCTATTGTCTTTACTGACTCGTTATGAAAAGACAAATGCAGTAATTTGCAAAAACTAATAGATACAATTTCTTTAACATAATTAATTAAGATATCGCAAAAAAATGTACTAATAATAACGCAATTACATTCTATGTATGTTAACTGCTACATTAAATGATTGCTTAAGATTAATTATTTTGTAGCTGTAACATTTACAGCAACGTATAACAGTAAAATTTCTTTTTGCGATGATATTATAAAATGAAACTAGAATTAAATAATCTGGCTTAGCTCTACCATAAAGTCAACCAACAGAGCAATCGCTCTAGGTGGGGTCCATGTCCCAGGATTAAAAAAAAATATTTTATTCTCTTTACGATATATTATTTGTGCACGTGTGGCTAGAATGTCCTTATCACAAGCAAATTATATTTACTAGAGGCAAGTAAGGAGATGCCATAATTGGATCGAATTCCATCCCAAAACTTGCCTCAGGCCGGTATTGTGAAAACATTTCATTCGATTTATCATTGATTTTTTTTTCAATGTAATGTAAAATATAGCGTTCTCTGTTTCCATAAATATTTTTTACGAGTTATAAATATTCTTTTGTGAAATCATGATCCCCTATTCCTGTATTCGTTAGACAAAAATCTTTCCATTTGTACGAAATATGGAACTCGACGTCAGTAGTCTGTAGGAAATAAAAGGTTACCCTCCATCTGGCATCCGGCGGCAAATGGAACTATTTTTCACGACGATGTATAGGTAGTCGATTGACCCGACGCTTTCCTATCTTTGTGTACAATGAATAGTTTTTCGTTACGCTTTATCATCAAATTTAGCAAATATCTTAACCTTATTAAGCATATCAAAAATGATTACAAACAAATATAATGCAGTTGGGTTGTAAATGATATTACTACTGTCAATAATCTCGACGAATTATATAACAGTAAAAGTTTATTTTGAAGTGTTTAAAAACTACGACACCGTTATTTAATTATAACAGGTTTATTTATAATATTTTGAAATAACATAATCTATATACAAAGAAAATACAGTTCCTCTGAGGTTCAATCACGTTAAAACTACTGAACGTATTGGCATAACATTATGACCATACGATGTGGATTTTCTCATAGATAATTCTCGATTACTTATTTGGATTCTATTTGTCATTTGCCTTTTTTTAAATTAAAAGTTTATACAATGCGCAGTAAGGCGGGCTGGTAATCTGGTAGCTAGTAATCTTATATATAAATAAAATTATAGAGGTCTGTTACAACGCGCATCACGCAAAAACTACTGGATAGATTTCTCATTTTTTTTTGTTTTCACTCTTGGACACTTGGTCCTTATCTAAAAATATATCACAATCTGTAAGTGGGGGTAAGCGATACGCTTCGAATGGGTACGAGAGAAGTAAACTGGTAGCATACTGTAACATTTTATCAGAAATTTTATAAGTAAGTTATCTTTTTCCTTTCAATATTTTTTATTTTATTTTATTTTTCAAACTGACTACACTGCTAGCCTGACAAGGCCTCTACAGTTCCACCGGACTACTAAGGGGAGCGCTTAAGGCACTCACCCGATTTGTTTAGGCGAACAGCGAAAGGGCACTCGGTGCGCCTCGGCTTGAACTGTCGCTGAATTTTCCGATCTGACTAAGCTAAGCCAAGCTATCTATCCATTTCATACACATATGAGTTCTTAAAAAGTGCATGTGTGACCATGCACGTTTCACGAACGTATATGTGTATTTTGCATCTGACTACTATGTTCTGTGACCTATTTCTGTCCGAAAAGGGCAAAAAAACAGCCCACCACTATGTGTACCTAGGTGTGCACGTGAGTGGGGTGATCTGGGTAAATGAAAAACAAGCGTGAGTCACTGTATTCGCGCGAGTAACATGCTCGAGGGCTCTACACCGAGGGACAAACCTAGGCTCGAGTTGTTACAAGAAAAAACGCGACGAGTGTGCGGGATCGTATCTTCACCCCCCGCTCACGGCGGCGTGAGCTGAGAGAGTCGCGGGCGTGGGCGCAAACACGCATCTTTTAAGAGGACATCAAGCGAAAAATAAAGAAGAATGGCGCAGTGCCAACTTAACTATACATCTACGTACGAGTTCCTAATGTATCGATCTAATGTATATGAACACGCGGGTTCGAACTGATATTTTGATTATCGTGAATTTATTTATGCGCGGCGCGGGTTAGACGTTGTAACGTAGTCGCAACGGTCGGGAAAACTGAGATCGCGTTTAAGAGCCCGAGCTTAGACGTACTATTGACGAGCGCGTTGAACGCGAGTATTTCTTGTACATCGTGTACTAAAAGGAGTTGAGCTATCCAGTCGATACCGGTGGTCGATACTGAAGACGCGGTAGGTGGCGCAGGAATGGACTGAGCCTTCTGAGGCTGGGGCTTGGCTTTAGGAGCCGTGGGAGCTGGCGGGGAATGTCTTACGCGCCAAGAGAGCGCGCTCGGCGCGGGTGCTGTCGGTGTACTGGAGGAGTCCGGCAGATCAGGCAAAGCCTTCTGGCTTTGTATGGGCGGAGGCAGAGGCGGCTGCGTCCGAGACGGCGGGGCGTGCTCCCTGGACCGGGTCGCACTTCCGCCGCGGCGGGGACGGGTCGTGCGAAGCGCGCGGGGACATCCGCGATAGTTCGCGGTATGACCCGGTTGCTCGCAGAACCCGGTTGCTCGCAGAGATATTTTTTATGTTTTTCCTCTGTACATAAACTGTATGTTAAGATAATAAACGACGTAGGCGAAGTCGCGGATATCAGCTACTATATGATATAAAAATAGATTACTTAATATATTAACATTAATGAGATTTTATTAATGTTCTGAGGTTATACTCTGTAAATTTGCATTATTATTATGTACACATATGTAATGGTTTGTATACACAAAATGAAATAATGATTAATATAAAAATCCAAAAAGGAAAATAAAAATCTACTAATTATAGAACTCTTCTATGAACTAATATTTACCAATGGCAAACAAATTGCCTTGTGTGTTGTGTCGTTTTTAATTTACAACCCATTAATTGTGAAGGCTCGAAGAATTATATTATGTTTAGTTTTTATTTTTCTTTTAACTCATTACTTCACCTTTTACGTTCACCTTTACTTTAATAACAAAAAGTATCAGAGGAATCCGCACCTCTTTATTTATTTCTTTGAGGCAAACCACCGATACATACTAATAGCAATCATTAATTGTTGTCCAGCATTCTATGCTTTTATCGTTTATACCCAGAGAGAACTAGTTCTCGAGTCCAACTACTCGAACATAGCTCAAGGTGCTTAGCGACATATTTTTTAAGGGAGTATCTTCAGTATATATGCCAATGTTATAAGCTTCGGCGAAAGCTCAGACTAATTTTAAAATTTGAACGTATTATGTTCTACTATTCATCTGAGTATGTTACACTCACGAGAAGTAGATCCTTCTAGGCTTTGGGTGTCATTATTTTCGTACAGTGTCGGAAAGCACATGAGCTTGTGGTGATACGCTATAAAAAATATTACCAAAAATACACACAAACGAAAGTATATTTATAGAATTAATGTGAATAATTGTAATTTACACAAATCAAGTATACCCATTTCCATCTTAAAATGATAATAACTATTGACAAGGAAAAATTCATTTTTCATAATTCGTGGTTTCTATGTATATCGGGCAGAGTATAAAGAGTGAACAAGTAGTACACGTTGGGTCTAAATATTGCAAAATTGTATCTTCCGAGTCATATAAAATTGTTTGTCTGTAAAGTCGATTACCGGACGACAATTTTACGTGATAGCGTCATAAAAATACATTAATAAAAAATTAAGTGTCACTAGTCGAACGGTTAAGTCGATCGCGCCTGTCTATCGCTTGTTCTGCGCTCTCGCTTCCACGCTCAGCTCAGGCGGAACGTGACAATGAGTCATGCTTTTTCGTACGTGCAGCTGGCGTTCATCGATTTATCACTGTTTTATTATTAACCGTCAAAATTTATTACATTGACTAATCCACAAATGTTATTTTATTTTTGTTATGAGATAAGAATGTTAAGTTGGATGTATGGTATAACTAGAATCGACAAGATTAAGAATGAGTAGGTATATAAAACGAAGTTTGAAAGAGAACCACCAGTGACAGAGAAGTTCAAGAATAATAGGTTAGTATTGTATGGGCATGTTATGAGAAGAAATGAAGGCCATATATAACTATAATAGTTTTAGGTATGAATATGGACGGACATAGGAGTAGAGGAAGACCGAAGAAGGTATGTATAGATTGTGTGAAAAATGATATGTGTATAAAAGGTGTAAATATTGAAATGATATCTGACAGGGGAGAGTAGAAAAGGAAAACATGTTGTGCCGACCCTACTTAGGTGGGATAAAGATAATGATGAATTCAAACGTACGTTTGATCTCATTTAAGCCCGTGAAAGTATTCTTCGAAAACGTATCTCTATATTAGATACAAAAGAATAAAGATTTGATGCCATTAGTATTGACAACCGAAACGCAAATAAATATAACACGATATATAAACCTAATAAATACCAATAACATATTTATTGAAGACACACAGAATTCCAATCAACGATTTACCGGGGGCCCTACACTCGCTCCGCTAGCGTAAAGTTATTCATACCATGTAAATTGCGATACAGGTCTAACCTGTGAATATTATATTCAATTGTTAACACCCAGCATAACTTTAACAATTCAACCTTTGATGTATTTGAGTTATTGCGTCCAGGGCTTTGTGTCGAAGTTTCATGAGTTATTCGCGGAGTTAAATCTGAACGTACCTAATTATTCAAAATACGTCATCAAGTCTGAAACTTACCATAGTCTGAAAACAATAAACACATACATAAAATATTTTCAACTAAGTGAAAATATTTACAGTTGATCCATGTTTTGATCTGAATAGTACTCTTTCATATATTTCTCTACTTTATACATATATATATATATATATATATATATATATATATATATATATATATATATATATATATATATTATATTGCTTGGACTTTACAAATACAAATCTTGCAAATACTATTCTTACAAAGATTGCTTTTTTGATCTTAATAATTGTGATGACTACAATGCTTATTACAACTACGCAATAGACTTACACGAATTTAATATAGTGTAATAACACTCAGCTTATTTGACTCTAAATTCAGAACAACTGCGTGAACTCAGTTGCGCGAATTAGCTTGCTGACTGAATTTCGCATGGTATTTATTACACCAATTAATAACCAATTAATATATAATATTTTGTACTTTATAGCTTTTTGACTAAAGTTCTTTTTTTGCTTTTAATAATTACAACAAAAGAATTCAAATTATAAATTATTTTACCCAAATGATAAAATGATTTAATTAAAGGGATACATTATAAGTAAATAGTTAAAGATAACCAAATTAATTAGCAGTGATCATCGAAATAAATAATATATGATATTTGCTTTACTCCTGCAAAATGTACTGCCCACAAACTTACTTCTTTATTAATATTACAAAGCTTATAAAGTTTTTTTTTAATTTTAACTTTTTATTAACAAAGGATAGAGTCTATCTGACTCTATTTTAAGACCATAGGAACAAAGCAATTATCATACAAACGGTAGGACAGAAAGTCTACTTCACGAGAAGAAATTGGTAGTGTGCGAGACACGCATGGTGCTACACGGGGTATCAGCGACCAAAGCTGGAAAAATGAAACCGCGGGGCACAGGTACCATTAAAATAGAATGAAAAAGTAACTGTGTAGTAAAATCATGTATCATTACAGGGTATTAGGTACTAAGATAATTTCCCTGAATACTTTTAATAATATTTATATAACAGTTTTTTTACAACAGAAAAAAAGTAACATTTTTACTCAGCGAATTTTGCTGGAACAATGACTACATAATTATCGATAGTAGTATTGATTGTCTGATGATATTTTTTTACTTGCATAATATGAAACGAATTGCTGAATTTCCAAAAGACATATATATTAACCATTCCTATTAAATATAACAATATATAAAGATTAAAAATGAATTTCCAAAATAGATATTTTCAAGTATAGGTTATATTTTTCTCTTACTGGAATTGCTATTAACGTAAATCTTTATAGTAAATATTTTCCAAATGATGTTAAAAAAGTAAACTTTAATAAAGACTCGTGTATTTTTCATAACTAATAACACATTCATTTATACCTGAATGATTATTTTCAAGAAACTAAATAGAACACTATCTTAAGTACGTATTAATACTCATCGTCCGGCGTAATGCATCGTCGAGTTGTACTGTATAAGAGCTATTAACGTACGCTCACTTGATTCAATGCGCACTTATTCATTCAGTCGTCAGATGTTGACTGAAAAGATGTACTGCATAGTCATTTTCTAAATTGCAGAATGTTTTTAACTTTTTATCTTTTCCAAAATGAAAAGTAGCAACAAGTCAATATTGTACTATTATAATAATAATAATAAAGCTACTCATTTCATATTTCGATACACAGTTTTTAAAATTTGTTAATGTTGTAAGTGAATTGGCTTAAAATTATTGTTAGTATATTATATTAAACTTTTTTTGATAAAATATGGACTACTGTTTCGGTAAAAGCCTCCTCCATCTTCTTCCAAAGATGCTTGGCCTTGACTAATTTCATTCAATCGTTTCCTGTCACACGTGGAATGTCATCAGTCCACCGTCTCATTGGTCTACCAATTTTTCTCTTTCCATTTTACAGTTACTATGGTCCGTCTTTTATCGTTGTGCCGTGCGATGTGTACAGTAAGCACCACTGGTTTATGCTATGCGTTCCTATGTAAGATAATAATTATACATTCTTATTAATTTCAACTCAAAATGATTGATTGGTTAACGCAATGTACTATTTTGTGTTTTAATATTAAAAAATACGATAATTCGCTATATATGTTAATTTCATAGGGTTTTAACTATTTGTGCGAGATAAAGATTCCAGATAAAGTGTGTTTATGAACAGACGAACCACGATATGTTTCCGTTTTCTGATGGAATAAATCCAAACAGTTATTTTGATAGGTTAATATTTTTTTTTAAACAAAAAATATTTATTATACGTCTATATCCTATAAAATATTACAATAAGCTTCATTGTTAACTTATAACATTAAAAAAAACTTGTACTTCAATTTATAAGCAAAAAAAAACAATGTGCTCATTATTGTACGTATATCAAAAATTTTCAAAGCCGATGTAAACAACAACGCCTTTAGGGTATATGAAGTAACAAGAGAAACCCTTAATAAGCATTGTATTAATGTTTCTAGCAGAGATCATTACGAAGGTTTTTATTAAAACATTTTTAAGCTACAAAAACTCGTCCGAAATATTTTTAAGTAAGCCACTGAAACCTTTGCTATAATTAAATATTTAAAACAGCTAATAAATAAAGTTCTGTTATTATCAGACCTTTCGCTTTAACTTTCGTTTATTTAAATTTACAGTTACATGTGTTTCTTTACTAGAAATTCAAATCGAGCCTGTGTTAATTCTATTAGATTATTATTAGGTGAGAATACATTACATATGGACTCATTTCCTCTTTGTACGAAGGCACAGACTTACGCGGTGTAGGGTGATAAATCTTACGTAACGTTATAGAATTACTAAATGGATACGGTGTAGATAAAGCACTACCACATGTATATAGCATGATGTTTTACCTACAACACTTATTTTCCTCGTATAAGATAAAATGTTATCCTTTATAAATAAACGTAAAATTAGCCGACAAGAGATAGCAATATTGGTACATTTTTGGGCAAATTAATAACTATTTTGTTTCAACAAACTTCAGAAATTGCTAGAAAATGGCTTTATATGGTTTCACAGTTCATATGATTCGCAGTTATGGGCGAGTAGCTTGACTTAACAAAAAAAAATCTTACGACTAACTTACAATGCTTTTACAAATATCCAATAACCATTAGACTAGTTCATACAGGTGAGCTAACATAGCAAACGTAGCGTCCGACTTTTCTGTAATATAGACATTTGTTTGGTATTTTCCGTAGAGGTTGGATTTATGACTAGCTTTATTTTGTTATTATTAATTATTTTGTCTCCCCCTTTGTACATTTTTAAGACGTAAGACAAATAATTCTAATTAACAGGTTTTGTAGTAGATTACAAAATTACATATAAAAATGAATAGAACCGTGGACCTAAGTACCTATTACCTATTCATAAACTCTTTGTTCCAACCGCAAAACATTAAACATGTTGAACTGTTAAAATACGAAATTTATGATAAAGTTTAAATTGATGTTTTCCTACGCCACATGAAATAAGTGACCAGTTTTCATTAAGCTTTGTTATAAAGCCAATTTAACTAAAATTAGGTGACCGCCATAAATTTTACTCATAGAACAAAGTTATTACTCGTCTCTAATGCTATTAAGATTTCTTTTTTGTGTTATAAAGTTGTTTTTTTTTTATTTAACGTATTGCAAACCGAAAATCTGTACTTTGTCCGGAGTACCTCCTACCTTTATTGTACTAACAATAAGTTTATTTCAGAACTTACACATAACTTAAAACAACATAATTCCTATCAACAATGATAATATTATTATAGTTGTTTTTATTTTACAATTTATACAATAAATGTCCTCTACTTTCATTTTTATTTAGTTCACATTGTATTGCAGATACCAGGTACGAGTATTTAGTTTAGGTCGGTGGCTTGTTACGTTGTTATAATTTTAATCATAATACTAATTAATATTTCCGAATGTGTTTGTTTGTTACCGTTTGACGCCTTAAATACTTAACCAATCATCATGAAATTATGTATAGACGTCGTCAAGGATACAGAAAAGGGTATAGAATACGTTACCTCTAGAAACAAGTACAGTTCCCGAGAGGACGCGAGCTACATTAAAGCGAGCAAGAGCTACGTATATTATAAAATTAGTTCCAAATAGTCTCATTATTTAACAAAGATCACTTAATAAGCACGGAATTACATTAGTTACACCTCATGCTGTAAGATTTTGCAGTTTTGTACTAGTAAATAGATATAGCTTTATGTTTTGATACTAAGCACTAATTGTTCAAGAAATTTAATATCTGAACTGTATACTACTGCATATCCTTCACCATGAGACACCAGTACTGTTTTTAATATAAATTAGTAAATGTACACGAACTCCATAAATTCCTTATAATTTGGTTTGGTTAATCCGCCACAGATTGTATGCTAAGTAAAAGTGGAAATTTCTTACAAACAGTTATTTTTATTAACAAATCATGTTTTACGGAGAAACCGCGTTTCATAATTTTACAGTATAATCTGTAATACAGTAGATTACAGCTTCTCAGTTACACGGTTTTACGGTCAAATTGTATGTTTATGATCGAAGCAAATAGCGATCGCGTAAGTCTCAGAAACCGTAGATTTAATGGGCTGTAAATGAAAAACGACCCAATTATATATGCACACACACGCATATATATATATAACAATAAAGATATATTGTACATTTTATAAACAAAAAAAAAACAATTTTCTAGTATACCATATAGTATAAGAGTAACATAAATTACTATGGAGAGGGTAATAGTTGGCGTTTTTTTACAAGTCGTGCAGGTGTTTCTCGGGAACGCTTAATGAGTGCCGGAACAAACTTATATTTGAAAGAGAGACCTCACTTGAGCATGTCTCAGTTTGGGGAAGACAACATCTAGTCCAATTTAATCCCACGAAAACACAAGTCTATGCCTTCATCGCAAAAAAACCTTCCTTGAAGTAACCCCTAATTTTGGGGGAGTTCCCCTAATCACCAAGTCTAAGGTCAATATCCTTGGTGTCGACATATCAAGCGAAGTTCAGTCTCGTGGTCATTTGGAAGACAGAGCAAAACTGGCCTCAAAAAAGTTAGGTGTCCTTTAACAGAGCAAGACGGTATTTTAGAAAAGAAAAGAAATCGTTTATTCGTAATGCATTACACAATATAATTATACAAATGTGGATAAAAACTGCACACCTCGGCATTATGAAAGGGTGGTCAGCTCAGCATATGCTAAAGTGTAAAAAAAACACTCAGCGCTGATTTTCAGCTGGAACTCAGTGCAAGTCACGGTACGTAACCAACAAAACATCTATAAAAACTGTTAAGTAACTATATATAGGAAAAATTGGGAATGTAAAAATAGCAGAGTATATAATATATATGGGTATAATGATAGGGAAAATAAACAAGGTAATAATAGAAGAGTACATAAAACATTATTTCAATATATAAAAACTAGCAATTGTTAGGTGTCATGATTGATTCGAACTTATCATTTAGATCACACTTCGACTATATTACAAGCAAAGCTAATAGAATGCTCGGATTTGTTACACGTACTGCCAAGCCATTTAAGTCTGCCAACTCATGGATTATTCTGTATATTTCTTTGGTTCGTAGTATTCTAGAATACTGTTCATCAGTATGGTCCCCGTTCTATAAAACTCATATAGACATGATTGAGTCCGTCCAACGTCGTTTTCTACGGATACTGTGTGGTAAACTTGGTCTCAGAAATAAAATTACAGAATACAAAGATAGACTTTACAAATTCAGTCTTAAAAGTCTCGAAGAGCGTAGATCCATAAGTGATTTATGTATACTTCACAAAATCGTTAACGGAACCTTCAGTAGCGATCTGCTTGAGCAAATTTATTTTAAAATACCTACTCGTTCAGTAAGAGTACACCAGTTATTTAGTTTACCAGCAGTTAATAATAACGTTTCAAAAAACAATCCGCTGTTTCGAATGTGCAGCTACTATAATCAATTTTGTGTTCACCAAGACATATTTCACTATAGTCTAAGAAATTTTAAGAGGTTTGTATCTGAATCATAAATATGTGTGATAATATTCCATTATATACCATTAATAGATTCATTTTAGGCTCATTTTAGACTTATTTTAGTTAATAGACTCATTTTAGGCTAACTGTGTTTATTGTTAAAACTAAATATGTTGTGTACAATTTGTAATTGGATTTCAGATTTGTAATGATATAATAGTTTTGCTATGAATGTAATTGTCAATCTGTAATCTGTAATTGTACCTTATTGTAAAAAATAAAAATAAAATAAAATAATAAAAATGTATGGAGTATAAATTACATCTCTAATTGGTGGGCATGCACAACCATTGCGACATTAATAAAAACTTATATTTAATTATTTTATACCGAATCACCACTTTCTAGTATATAGGGCGTAAGTCCGTCTACACATGAAATACTATAGTGTTCTCATGTCTGAGCCGTAGCCGTAGCCGTCATGTCTACTTCCTTCGACAGCCAGGTGCTTTCCTTAAATCTCGATCTTTTGGCGCTTCATAAGGGCGTTGCCTTACTTTCCGTCTTTTATAAAATCTACCAAAGAGAGTATCCCGAAGAGCTGTTCGGATTGATACCTGTGGCAGAATTCCATTACCGAACGACTTCTCACAAATTGAAATTCCAAACCTGTCATCTAGATGATTGGTAGCCGTTTACAGAACGGTTTGCGCGTGCGTTTTTCCACTCTCTCTTTTTTCTATGATACCCGTCGTACCACAGGTATCTATGGGCAGTAGTGAAAACACTTGCCATCAAGTGACGCGAATGTTCATTGCCTCTAATCGCATAAAAAATGTTACTATACATTTCAATGTCTTAAATTCTTACACTGCTGTGTCTCGGTATGAAGGTTGAAATTGGCAATATAGACTTGTACACACAGTGTTCCTTTTTTTTTTTATGTGGGAAGAAATCCTTCATTGGACACCCACAGCCCTGGGGAGCTGTGGGGTGTCAGACTCTTACTGACTAAAAAAACCCACAAGATACTGTCTGCCACGCTATGGAGTGGCACGGGATCGAACAAGCAAGCACCTTGCCACCCTGGCGACAAGGCCCAGCGCGAACGCCCTGACCGCGACGACAGCCCGGTCAAGCTGCCTACCCGTCTACCGAACCAATGTGCAATGGAAAGTCAGGTCCCCAGCCCCTTCCCTCCTTGTCCGGCCTGGCAGTCAAGAGGTCACCCCCTCCAACCATCACCACCTGTAACTTTTTTATGTGGTTTTCTACCACGGTGACTTTTTAACGAGGTTTTCTCCCTCTCCCTCCGCCCGAAGGCCACCCCTCTGTCACTTTTTAATGTGGTTTCCTCCCACAGGAACTTTTTAATGAGGTTTTTCTCCCTCTTCCTCCGCCCGAAGGCCTCCCCTCTGTCACTTTTTAACGTGGTTTCCTCCCACGGTAACTTTTTCTAGAGGTTTTCTCCCTCTCCCTCCGCCCAAAGGCCGTCCCTCTGTCACTTTTTAACGTGGTTTCCTCCCAGGGTAACTTTTTAACGAGGTTTTCTACCTCCCTCTGCCCGAAGGCCTCCCGTCTGTTTTTTAACGAGGTTGTCTCCTCAACACCCGTAACTTTTTAACCTGGTTTTCTCCCACGGTGACTTTTTACCGAGGTTTCCTCCCTCCCGCCGCCCGAAGGCACTGCCCTCCGTAACTTTTTTACGTGGTTTTCTCCCATGGTAACTTTTTAAGGAGGTTTTCTCCCTCCACCCTCTGACGGGCGAACCGAAGCAGGCCCGTCCTTACCCCATCCCCTGTCCCCTCTGATAAGCAGAGGGGTACTGCGAGGGGCGCCGTCTGCCGGGGTATACGCCCCGACCCGGTTCTGGAACCGAGCCCCAGGAGTGTTTATCGGCTCTCTAGCCTAGATCCGTAGTGTTCTGCTAGACAGGGTCACCTCGTGTAGGATGTGGCTCTTCACCACGCACTGACGGTCTTGGGAGGCAGGCTAAGGCTCCACGAGGGAACTGTATTCGCCTGTGGGTCCACCCCCTGCGGTTCCGAGGTACATGTATCTCATCCCCACTTGACCCCACACACAGTGTTCCTGCTCAATCTTAAGTAACTGTACATGACTGGTCCCAAAAGGACGCCTATTGGAAATCGGTATATATAATATTATAGTTTAGTTACTATGGGCTATATATGAGTATATAACTACATGCAAATTTCCTACTTCTCATTAATGTAAGCTTATATTAATTATCAAAACCACAGTAGACTATTTATTGAAATAACTTTTAATTCTGAACGCGAATACATCTGAAATAGAGACGACGATATTCAAGTTTTTGCTCCGTCACTAAATTCCCTTGTTATAATTTAAATTACTTTATTTATGGTATTGCCTATCACACTCAAACTTCCAGACAATAATTATTATAATCTGAAGAGAAGTTCCAAGTCAAAGAACGGATTTGTTTGTTAGTATCCCTCCGAAATGCCTTTTGATTAAATGTTTTATTAAAGCCAATTTAGATAGGTACGGGGTAAATTGCGTAACTCGAACTTAAATCATCAATTCAGGAATTTTATAATATACAATTATTTTTAATAAAAGTTTACTACACTCCATTATATTGCTTAGCACTCTCGAGTTTTTGTTCTCATTAAATATTGTTTACTTTCAATTGATTTCAATGGCATATTAATAAACACAGCGAGTATGTATCATTCCGGAACTGATCAATTATAAAATTTGTAAAGAAAACTGTCACAAATTATTAAAGTAAATATTTAAAATGCATATTGAATACGGATGACATTTCAATGCACATCGTATTTTTAACCGACTTCGAATGATCGAATTTTCTAACAATTTTTTTGATGTATGTTAGTCGATATCTTCGTCAATTGTGAACCAATTTTAATTATTCTTTTTTTATTTGAATTGACTGTATTTAGGGGTGGTCCCATATAAATTTGAAGAAAATATTCAACCGCTAAAGGCGTGAAATACTATTAATTGATTTTCATTCGCTTCTCGTCTACATATTTTCGTCGACGATAACCCAATTTCGATGATTTGATGATTGTTTTACGTCATCATATGCATTAGTTTTCATTCAAAATAAAATGCCTTTTATTTCTTTTGCGACGCAGTGAAACTTTTTTAATAAATATTGAACAATTTGCACTATTCTTGAGTATACAACAGCCACAACAGATCATCAGGATCAGATTACATAATTATTAATGCTATACCAAATACCGATACCAAAGATTTGTTTGAAAAATATTACATGGGACGACAACACAAAGGGCGTGACGAACGCATCTTCTTCAAAAAACTCCAGCCAGCTGAAAGCTACTACTCTTTCATAGACCGTGAAGCTTTAGCTATTTTATTTGGTATTAAAAAATTGATCAAAACTTAAGAGAATAACCGATCAACTCTAAAGAGTTACGATATATTCTGAGCTTAATCAATTTTTACGAACGCTTTATTCATATCTTCATGGAATGTTTGTGGATGTCCATTAACTACTAATGTAACAAACATACATGGGACTAAAATGATGTAGAAAACGAGTGCACCCAACCCGAATGCATTGCATAAACGTAGAAAGTTTATGTTCACTCTCGTGTCGAGTATATATTTTTTCCTACCTACTACAAATTTGCGTTGGCGCCGACTTCAGATATATTATTAGGTAGCGCATATGCTAATATTTTTTATTTAATTTGATTAATGTAATAGTTTAGTTATTTTTTGCTTTTTAGTGCCTTCTTGTTTCCTTAGTGTTTCTTGATATTGAAGTCGGTTTATTTTTTTTGTAAAAATTTTATTATCATAATTATATTAAACCAAATATAACTTATTATAAGTAAACATTTAAAGAAACATCACACGTAAAATACAATTCGTTAACAAAATAACTTCCAAAAGGAAAATCGCAAGTGAAAATTTAGCTTTAATAAGCACGACACAAGGAAGCTCCGGGCTATATACTATATAGACTCATGTGAACTCCGCTCACGTGCCTCGGAGCAGACATGAAAAGGCGGTAGAGTACAAGCTTGAAAGCAAAATCTACCAAAAGCACCCTAATTAATACGACTTTTCAGAAGCAACAGGAAACGCACGATTAAAAGTTAACTAAATCATATTGTGTTTCAACGCATTGGAGCGACTTAAATGTGTTGTGACTGCCCTTTATCGTACTAATTTACATTATTTTTTAACTTAATATGCTTTTTACAGGTTTTTGATTGATGAAGAAGTTACTTTGTGGAAATCCATCATTAAAAATTAGGGTGAACATTACTTCCCACTTCCATTCAGATTTTAGGTTCAATCATCCGCCATCGATTGATATTGGTACATGTCAATTTGCCACTTATTTTTTATTAAACATATTCTTTTTTATTTTATTTACATATTTAATTTTTTTATCATTTTAGATGGCAGTTTTTTTTGTTTTAAAGATATCAATAGTGTTAATCGACTACAGGTTCAACCATAGAATTATGAAACGGCTTACACTTCAACGCTCGCAGCTTTGTTACTCTATGGGTTCAACCATCCGCCAACGTCGAGTTCAACCGCCGACCAACGTCGCCTTTTAATGACTCTTAGCTGTTTCACAACCGTTTTCTGTTGCAGTAAAACGTGACAGCGGCCAAACAATTATTCTAAGCGGAAACACTTTACAGTACAGTACAACAGTTTATTTAAAAATATTTCATAACTAATTAATAAATTACTCGCCAATTTTCGTATGTATTGGATATAATGTATCATCTACGAATGAACAAATTTTTGGTCTTCTATTATTAATCCTAACTATCGGTAGGACCTATTTATTGTTTGTTTTTTTTTTTCTTGTTAAAATAATTTCTAAATAAGTATGTATCCTACATTAAAGATTCATGAGATGTAACTATTTGGACTATTTTGCTTTCTTTATTTTTGTATGAACCATAACTTTTATGATGTTATTGAAGCGCTCTGAATACCTAATTTATTACTTTTCGATGACTCACACCGTTGACCTATTTGTCGATACCTAATCACCGATCAGATTATGTTTTACCCGGTTTTATTCGGATGGATAATGCTTAGTGTTCAACACGAATATTGAAGGCCATGACGAACATATACCAAATTGATCTCTTTTATTTATGCCATTGTTCTTTGAAAAGGGTTCTACTAAGTAAAACTTGTTTAACCATCAAACACTTAAAGAGCCTCAAATAGTACAGTAATCAATGTAAATTTTGTAACAAAAAAAAATTATTTAATGCACTTTACTCCACGATTTCTAAATTGTTATGAATTATGTAAATGCCCATTAATAGTATCTGTGTTCCTGTTTATTTCGTTTTAGTTGCAAAAATTAAACAAAGGCTTTCAAAAACGCGACTGACCTCGTAGCGCAGTGGTAATAAAACTTACTATTAGATAGATAAGAGAGAATATCTATATATGTATGTATGTATGCCACTCATTCAATTACCATAATACAAATTATGCGTATATTGACATTAAATGGACATACGTATATAAAATTATGTCCCTATATAAAGAAACAATATAACCTTTAACTGTTACTTATCTAAATATATGTTTTAGATTTCACGAAAAATAGCTTTCTAAAAATTTTAAAGTATTTTTTTTTTAATAATTTTGTAGAGAAATATAATATGGTAGCTAATGTATCAAGTGTTTAGATATCCGTGTATACCTCGTACTGCTGGACACTTCAGACGGCATAATAAAATGGATACAACCAAGCGTCAAGTGTCCGAACAATATACCAGGGTAAAGTTAACTTGTTACAAAATATATTGTGGTGTATAGACGTACCTCAAATGAGCTGTTTGTAGTCGTAACATCTCCGTAACTTACGTATGTTCTATTTTTTACTATACTATAGCAATAGTTATACAACATTAAAATAAATTATATTAATTAGTTAAAATTGTTAAAAAATAAATGAATGAAATCATCTAGCAATTAAGAATAAACTTGAATATAAAATTTCAATATAAATTAAAAGAATTTATACGTAAACCTTATTGTCTTTTAGGAATTTCACAGCATACAAACATATCAATGGCTTGGATTTGGATTTAACAATTTTGTCGTTTTCGGATAACGAAATTAAAACATAAGAGTAGGTAATTGAATGTATTAGAAAAAAATTGTTCCCAGTTTTTTTATTGATAACATTAACACTCGATAATTGCTTCTAAACAACAAAAAAAATCGGTTGAGAAACAGAGAAGCAAGATTGTACTTAACAGTGTTTTGTCCCTACCTGTTTATATATAGGTAATCTCTTTAAATTATTTGACATTGAAATAATGTTTTGTCTTTTTATATCCGTTCTTTATTCTCGTTTGTTATCCGCATAAATGAAATTAAGATCTATCAAAGTTTAGGTTAATTTTCTGTTCGGTTTGTGGTAACGTTTACCAATTTTACGTGTTACTGCCAACAAGCAAATCCATAGACCACAAGTTATTAAATATCAAACTTGCTAGTATAATAGGTATTTTATTTAAATATTTTTAATTGTTTGAAATGATTTATTTTTAACTAAGGAAGCTAACTACAATGAAGCAAAGCCTAATACTATAAAGCAAATACTAATACGAATTGAGTTTAATATTTATTTGAAACTTAATTCGAATTGTAATAACAATGTTCATGGGATGCGTTAGAACCCTATTAGATATACAAACGGAATAGAAGTACTATGTAAAACAATCTTGACATATTCTTTCATTTAACATGCACGTTTCGAATTAATTATTACTTTGAAAATTGCCCTTTATGTATCATATAAATACAAATATTTATATTTACTAACCTTAACAATCTCAGGAACATAAATTGTTTTTTTTTTATCTTACTTTTTTAAGTAATTCCACATGACTTCGTATACGTTTATTAAATAGTTAAAAATAGATCCGTGAAAGATTTTTCAGAATTGGACAAAGAATTTCGGATACTATCACTATCAATATCTATATTCATAAACTTATTTCTTTATAATATTAGTATAGATATATTCCAAAAAATACAATGTGCTAAGATTTATTTGCTTTTAATTAAGCCAAATATAACAAAAACTGAAACTTTTATTCCTTAATGGCCTGACCGAAACTCCTGGATGAGTTAATTACCATTTAAAAATTTGAACTAAATATTGAGATCAAACTAGAAAGGTTAATTAGAAATGTTAGAAAGCTCTTCTTTTGAATTTGATTACTATGTAGGAAACAAAATGGTAGAGGTCTGCCGTTGCTGCTGGAAAGATGGAAAGATTTAATTTTTTTTTAGTATTACTTCTTAGATACATGGTCTTTATCTAAAATTAATATTTTACACTAAATCTTTCATTAATATAAAGTTATTAAAGTTTTAACATACCACGATTTTTGAAAGCACTACAAAAGGTTCAAGAAATTTTGTAAGGAAAGTATATTTTTGCGTCTTATATTTTTTTCCTCTATGCATAGATAATAATAAACAGAAAACAATAAACAGCGTTGACAAGGTAAAAAATATTTAATTATTAAAATTATTTTCGTGGTTCGCAATTATATTGTTTGAACAATTATAATAAATCTTATTTATTAGGAAAGATAAATAATACTAATTTATGAATTTTAAACTAAGTTATGCCCTCTCAAGTATTAGGCCTTCACAAATTGTCTTCGTTCGTGTCAGTTCTTCGCTAACTCTATCCAATCTCGGCTGCTACTTTATGCATATAGTCAATCCAGCGGTCTAGTGGTCCGCCTTTAGATGTTTTATCTTGTAGGCCTTTGCATTTTGTGACATGTTTTCCCCACCTTTACCGGACATACGAGCTTGTATGTGTATGGTTGTATATGTATATGGTTTTCCGATCTTCACTTTAGTTCTCAGGTTAATATCCTTACCCTTATCCGGGAGATTGATATCAAGAATGTTCCTTTTCACAGCATGCTGACATGAAAATATTTTATTTATCTTGTGAAATATCCAGATTTGAGCGTCATATGTTAGGTATGGTAACAGGCAAGGATGAATCACTTTCCTATCGCTATCATTGCTTAGATCTTTCAAGAATTATTCTATCTATTGGAAAGTTGTTGAAATCAGAATTATGTCATTATCAAATCTCAGATTGCTACCCTTATCGTCTATGTCTATTCCTTTTTTGTTGACAATCTAAATTTTTCATGATATTCTCTAGAACACATATATAGCTATACTATAAAGTTTTGGCAATAATTGATGAATATCAATAACATGAAGTTGATTCCTGTTAGTTCAGAAATTAGTAATCGCGCTAAGCAAATTCTAGACAAGAATTAAATCGACCGCTACCACCCACCCTCTTACTTTCTTATCGTTAATATAAATAATTACTTACCATTAATGACATCATTATCGGGAACTTAAAACTACACTGGCCACCCTCTTCAAAACTCATATCAATTATTGTTACTAAAATACCTAGTAGCATTTACTTATCACTAGCATTTGCTCGGGGGATTCAATCGTGCTAGTATGTACGAGTATTTAAAATAATTGCCAGGATCAGCATTTTTTGGCTTGTTAAAATGTACCATATATCCCTTTCTGTGTTCTTAATAATATATATTCATCGATTTATGACTCATTGTTTTTAATCGAATTCATAGGACAACAAAAAGAAATAATATTGACATTTACAATTATTACGTTCTTGATACTTGGCATAAGAAACTGAAGAGCTTCGCGAGCGCCGGCGAACTGCCGACCTAACGTAATAAAAGACTTTAATATTGCTATTTTGCAAGCAATTTAAACTTCAATTTCAGTACGGCACTTGTGTAAATAGGTTCTCAAAGTGTGTGCTCTATTGATAAATATAACATAATGTTATAAAAAGTCAGTTCTGATTCATTTTAACCCGCGAGAAAGATCGAAGTCATGGGTTTATAAAGAAATACGTGAACTAAATTTATGGTTGTACCATTATAGATATAAGTTATAACACTGTTTTCTAGAACATTCAACCGTGAATATTACGCGCACGTTGGTGGCACCGAGGGCGTCGGCCCACACCGGGGCCCCGTAAACGGCCATCGCCAGCACGACTCCTATGTAGAGTCGTCGGCACCTGGCACTTGGCCCCCCCACATTGGAGAGCAACCGGCCAAGTGCCCCTGCCACCTCAGCTATGCGCGGTCCGAGCCCCGCAAAATGGGGCTCGAACCGCCAGCGCCCATCCAGGGTGAGGCCCAGATACTTCATCTGGGTCCCCACCCCGATACGGGCGCCGTCCACCAATAAGTGGGTCCCTGGAGGTGGCCCTCACCGAGGCCCATGGAAAAATATGGCCTCGGTCTTATCGAGGACCACCCTGAGGCCCAACGTCCGGATGCACCCGACCACAACGGTTGTGGCCACCGTGACCAGGCGCACCAAATTCTCCCACTCTCCCACCCCCCGGGCTACGACTAGGGTGTCATCCGCGTAGCATATAATGCCCGCTCCGATTGGGAGCGCGCCGCGGAGCATCCAGTCGTAGCCCAGGTTCCACAGGAGTGGGCCCAAGGCCGACCCCTGTGGAACCCCACACCCTGTCTCTCGCTGGACCTTTCTTCCGTCGCTGTCCACATAGGCAACCTCCCTGTCCTCGAGGTACGCCTCCAACAGCCGCCGCAAATAAGGGGGCACCTCGAAATATCGGAGTGATGTCCAGGGATACCGCCAGAACCCTCTCCCCCTGGGAGGTCGCCCCTTTTTTTTTTTTTTTTTTACGTGGGGAAAATCCCAATCGTTAAGCGCCCTGCCCGGAAGCCGTACTGCGCGTCCGCCAAGTTCGGCCCCGCTCCCTCCAGGTGCTGGACGACGCGGGAGGCAATAACCCTCTCAAGCACCTTCCCGGTGTCGTCCAGCAGCACGCACTGTTACTTCACGTCGGCTTTCTGTGAGAGGGTGGTACTACCCCAGGCGAGCCGACCCATTCATTCTAAAACAAGTTATAGTTTCAGCGTAGCTCTACCACCTAACAAAATGAATGATACTAATGACAGTACTTCAGTAAAATGAGGTACAAAGATGCGGCGTAGAATCAGTGAAAGATTACTTACGTGACCTTACCATTCATGTGTTATGCTTAATAATTGTGCTAAATAAAAATAAATATTGTTTGTAAAATTTTTGCTGCGTTTAATGGTTAATAATAAAAACGAAAATTTTATCTATTCAACATTACATTAGCTAATTCGAAATCTGTTTTTTTTATATATATTTTTTTTTTTTGTCGAACTGACCTACACTGTTAGCCTGGCAAGGCCGCTACAGTTCCACCGGACTACTAAGGGGAACGCTTAAGGCACTCACCCGATTTGTTTAAGCGATCAGCGCAAGTGTACTCGGTACGCATCGGCTTGAACTGTCGCCGAATTTCCCAATCTGACTAAGCTAAGCTAAGCTATCTATCCATTTCATACACATATGAATTCGTGAAAAATGCATGAGTGACCATGCATGTTTCACGAATGTATATGTGTATTTTGCATCTAACTACTATGTTGTGTGACCTATTTCAGTCCGAAAAGGGCAAAAAAACAGCCCACCACTATGTGTACCTAGGTGTGCACGTGTGTGGGGTGATCTGTGTAAATGAAAAACAAGCGTGAGTCACTGTATTCGCGCGAGTAACATACTCGAGGGCTCCACACCGAGGGACAAACCTAGGCTCGAGTTGTTACAAGAAAAAACGCGACGAGTGTGCGGGATCGTATCTTCACACCCCGCTCACGGCGGCGTGAGCAGAGAGAGTCGCGGGCGTGGGCGCAAACACGCATCTTTTAAGAGGACATCGAGCGAAAAATAAAGAAAAATGGGCGCGGTGCCAATTTCACTATACAATTACGTACGAGTTCCTAATGTATCGATCTAATGTATATGAACACGCGGGTTGGAACTGATATTATGATTATCGCGAAATTTATTTATGCGCGGCGCGGGTTTAGACGTTTTAGCGTAGTCGCAACGGCCGGGAAAACTGAGATCGCGTTTAAGAGCCCGAGCTCAGACGTACTATTGACGAGCGCGTCGAACGCGAGTATTTCTTGAACATCGTGAACTAACAAGAGTTGAGCTATCCAGTCTTTTTTTTTATGCCAAAGGGCAGCAAACAGGCAGGCGGCCCATCTGATGTGAAATGGTTACCGTCGCCTATGAACAACTGCAACACCAGGGGCATCGCTGTTGTGTTGCCGACCTTGAAAACCTACACCGGTGGTCGAAACGGAAGACACGGTAGGTGACGCAGGAGTGGACTGAGCCTTCTGAGGCTGGGCCTTGGCTTTAGGAGCCGAGGGAGCTGGCGAGGAAGGCCTTACGCACCAAGAGAGCCCGCTCGGCACGGGTGCGGGTGCTGCCGGTGCCCTGGAGGTGCCCGGCAGGTCAGGGAAAGCCTTCTGGCTTTGTATGGGCGTTTTTCATATATATTTCTTCTTTGGTTCTTTATTATGAATTCACACATTATAGTAGTCATCTAAGACATTATGATACACATTATGATTAGCCAATAGCACCTCGATGCTTAGTTAGTTTAGTAAAAGCATTATTTGGGATATCATTTCACTACAGATAAGTAACAACAAATGAATACTGGTAAAGCTTGATAAAGAACTTCATTATTATTGAACTAGTATTTTGATCCACGTTTGTACTGGATTCGAAGAAATGCTATTATTAAGCTAACAATACCATTTCTTCCGATATATTGCGAGAATCTCGTTGATGGCATTACTCCACGAAGAAATTAATTTATATTCATTTGGCTATACTGCTAAAGTTCTATATAAAATGGACAGCTTTTATTCCTTAAATTAATGACGTAAATAATGTAATTTACGTTATGGGAAATAATAACCAATTTCATACGGTGTTAATAATTTCCAGTAATAAGCAATAATCATTTCTTTTCTTAATAGTTTGTGATTTCCAGAAGCTTATTAGATACTAGCTGTGCCCGCGACTTCGTCCGCGTGAAACGGAATACAAAACACAGTGATTAATGAAACAATCTGAATTTATATCTGTATATCTTGTATATATGTAATGTAATGTGTCAGGCTAAAAACTAATAATGGTCGTACCCCTTTGTCACTTCAATAATAACTCAAAATTAGGGCTTCCAAGTTCCTTTGATGTGTTGAAAAACCGTGGGCCTAGCTATCGTGCTGCATCTATCGTCATACAGTCAGTTGGTTCGTAGCACACGATGGCAATGTGTGCCCACTTCTAAATTTATTGCGAACATGGACCAAACTTCGTGACGATATACGTAGGTATAGGAATAACATAACACTAATATTCTAATTTAACAACTGTAAAAATAAAATTAACCCCTAGACTGTCCAAAACCATAAAGATTTAACTTCTATACAAACGAATGTGGACCTCATGAGGCATAGATCATTAGACTGTTATCAGCATACGCTTAAAAAATACCTAATTTATAACAAAACTTTGAAAAATAACAAATGATGAATTGTCACGTAAAATGTATTTTTAAATTATTTTTTCATTTATACGAACTTGTTTTACTAAACCATGAAATTTACAGTGTACGATATAGTGAAATTAAAAAATAAGCCTGGGCTTATAATATTCATTCATATATACTTCACATCATTCTTATTATTATTTGTATGTTATCCTTTCTTTTATTTGCACTGCCTGCAGTCTTTTTTCTCCACGGTACCGCTGCATAAACCGTATCCCTAATGCATAAACCAAAAGGTATTCATTAATTCAAAGCGTAATTAAGACATAAGAATCAAGGTAAATTTATGAAAATTATAATTCGAAATAAACCTAACAAACACAGAAATAATCTCATTGTTAACTGTACTTTTCCTTGCAATAATATTCTTACGACAGTAAACTAATAAAATAATAAGTTTAGCGTCATCTGTTGTCGTCATCGATGTAGTCTGTTATTGCTTCTAAAGACGATCTTTTCTTACATTTATGTTCAATGAACAATTTTAGTCTCTTTTTATTTTTTTATTACAATAAAAAACTGTCCTAAAATGTGATAAGGTTCAATAACTTGTAATATTTACAACATAAAATTAATTAGAAATTTACAAATTTGATCATAATCTTTATGCGATCGAAAAATAAAAATCATATTTTACTTATACAAAGTGCAAAGTAAGTTATTCAATTTATAGAAATATGTAATATTTGTAAATGGCCAATTTTTAGATTGTATATTATAGTAGTAATAGATTTAGAAAATGGCGGTTGAACGCCATCTATTAGCAATAATGCATATTAATTAATTACTGAATATCTTAGGGTATTAATATTTGTTTACGTGAAAATAAAGTATTAACCATTTTCTTTCGTTCTATGTATTAGACTATGGTAATGATTAATTAGGTTACAAAATACCCTGGTTTTTGGATTAGGCTAAAGTTCATTTACTTATCAATTTTTCTCTCGTACTTAACTCCCGTCGTCATTAAAATTACAATAACTTTTGATAGAGTGAACCGATTTTAATGAAACAAAAAACATATGTTGCTGCGGAATATACTTGATTATTTTCTTGCTGGAGCTTTATTAGAGACCTAGTAAGTACTTTATCAGTAATGCCTGTTCAAACAAACAGACAGACATTTCTAAAAATGATCGAAATGGATTCTATTACTTATTCCTAAACACCTGCAACAATTTTTTTTCTCAAATATTAAAAAAGTACAGATACGTTGGTTTTACATTCTTATTATATGTATAGATGTTTAGTTTTATAATTATACATTTTAAGATAATTATAATATAGTACCATGCTACAATTTTGATATATGAAATTATTAAAAAAAGTACCATATTATTAATAAAATTGTATATATACTAAATTATAAAATATTTTTTTATACTTTATATGTTAGCGTTTGACCACAACTCATCTGATGTTAAATGATGATGTGGTCTAAGATGGTAGTCGCGCTATACCTAGAGAGGGAAACTGGCTAAGTGCAGTACTGGAATACACAAACAGATGATAAGCGACAGATTTTCAACTTGAGGGTGGTACTAGCTAGGCCGACTTTGAAAAAGCCCTACCACCATGCTATGGTTACATCATGATGTTTTCCTTTATCGAAAGCTCCTAGGATTCGAACCTACATCCTTCGACGTTGTATCCGAACACGCTATCAACAAAGCCGTTATCGCTTCAAAATAACTTAAAAATAAATATACAGTAACAACCAATAAACGAAATATTACATTAATTAATTATGTGGTCTATTGTTAAAAACCAATGAATTGCGAAAATAAATTGTATTCTGCAATATTTATTTCGTAATTACAATCACTCAATGGAATGTACATCTAACACACGCAAACTATATGCTTTATAAAATGTTGTGCTACAATACTTTCGACACTTTGTTCCCTCAACTATGCTGAGTATTGCAATTTCTCGTAATCTACGAAACGTACCGTGTTTTGTTTCCTCTGTTGCAAAATGAAGTGATTTCATATAATTTCGTTTGTTAACAAACATTCGCGTGAAAGTTTATAATTAAGAACTCTAAAGTTTTATGAATTTAACACGTTAGAATAGTGTAAATAATTATGTTTTTTAAAACCATCTCTTAAATTATTGTTGTTCAAATTCTTTAATTATTTTTATTAAAAAATTCACCTAATACATATATTATAATGAAATGCTGCATTCTCAAATTTGTTATTTATTGTTGATTACGACAAACTAAACTTTAAAGCCAAATAATAATGTTTATCATATACCTTAAAATAAATGTACTAAATTAATTGTGGAATATAAAAGCAATTAATTATTCATAAATTACAAAACTTGATTTTTCTCGTATTTCACATATTTTGTTAAACCAGTATATCTCGCTACACCTTTCCAAGGTGATTGCTCTTTGTTGTTTCCGAATATTGCATACTAGAAACATAATGGCGCTTTGTCTAGCATGAACGCGTCGATTGCATTCCACGTGTGTATTGTTAAAGTTACAAATTAAGCTTTTGTTACATTTAATAAAACAATTTTTGTATGTAAAACTTCAACAAATACAACTGAATTCTAATTACATATATACACATAAATAAAATTGAAGTATCTGTTAATAATATGGAAATAACAGATTTTACTAAATGGATATGAAAATATATATGGACTTGGAACAAAAAATCATAATAATATCATATAATCATTATCATAATAGAAAGGTAATCACAGAAACGATTAACCGATTTTGACAAAATTTTAACTGGCAAATAGCTGAAATTATTAGGAGAGACATAGGCTGTTTTATTTTAGATTATCTGCTACCCGCGACTTCGTCCGCTGGATTATCCAAAACATACACAATAGGCTACTATTTTAGAAAAAAAATAAGGTTTAGCGTTAATATAATACACTTAAAAAGCAGTGTCCAGAAAAGCCAACGCTCCACGCGTACGATTTACACTTAACAATTTTTATTTTAAAATTCCACACTATAGAAATTGCTGGTAAATGCTAATTTACAATATTTGCTATTTAACCTCACGGAACAAATATATGAAACGTGAAACAAAAAATTTAAAATCCCATTTTCCGACAACTTAACGAAGTTTGCTGTATTTTTATAGGACGTATCACTACAGCTTTTACGGAGTCAATACGGAAATTGGAAAAATAATTGATGAACCTGACGCTGAGTGCTCTACATTCAAAACGCGTAGAATTTTATACCGAAAATACGAAGTACATGTAGATTTTTATGCTCATAAAAATGGTTGTAGATATAACATTCACGATATAACGTAACATTACAAACGCTATGGAGTTTTATTTTAATTAACATATCCGGCTGCATTTGACGGGAGCAAATTGCGATTCATTGAGGCAACCGTTCTACGGTTAATTTCTGTAATGAAATTACATTATTGTAACCAATTGACACATTTGTTTATTTTGTTACATCACTTATTATATTCTTACGGATTATATAACGTATTTGATTGATTCTAAATTTACGAAACATTACTGTGTTTCTAATAAAGTTATTATTACTTAGAATCTACTTAGTCGAGAAATAGTTTTATATGTTCCACTAATTTATACATGTATAAGTTGAATAGGTTACTCGAGAAGTAATATACTATGTATCATCAAAGGTTCTTCTGAACATATTGTATGAACCGTAATTTAAGATTAATGGAAACTGTAATTACACAAGTTTATGTTTATTTGGATAAGTGGTACATTTGTATTATATTTTCACGTAAAATTAAGAGATAAAGATTTGAAGCGATGGTGGCTAAACTGATAGCATTTTCGAATACAGTGTCGATCTATCTAGATTCAAATACATGCGAATGAGTCGGAGTTGTCGGTGACAAAAGACATCGTGGTGAAACCATTTGTCTGCAACCCGCTGCCCGCTAACTACCACCCTCAGATTGAAAATCGGTCGCCAATCACGTTCCACCTGCTACACTTAAGAGTCAGCGATTGTGGGCAAACGCTAAAACCTATAAAGTGCCAAAAGCAAAACCGAATATTTTCCCAAATATAATTTAATAATGTCCATTTTAGTATCTAATCGCTACATATTAATTATAAAACAAAGTCGTCCACCGCGTATGTCTGTCTGTTTGGATGTTCGCGATAAACTCAAAAGTACTGAACGGATTGTAATGCGGTCTTCACCAATAAATAGAGTAATTCACGGGAAGGTTTAGGTATTTGTTAAGGTTTTTTTGTAAATTGGTTGAAATATAATGATAATTGTTGAAAGAACTGAAAAAGTCAAGCCACCTGGAATCTTTCGTCGAAAACGCTGCCTAATGCCTGCTTTGAGATATAACAAAACAATGCAGACTGAGATAATCCCCTTTTATAGATCTACAAAAATGTCAACGAGCCATCGTATACCTTTCTGTTTAGGATAGTTTACTATACCCATCTATCTTCTAAAAATGGTTACATATAATGAGGTAATTGGAAGGCTATTTAGACGGATACAGTATTAATCCTTATCAAATAAAATACATTAGTTACCTTAAGCATTTCATGCATATAAGTATATATTTTTAAAATCAGGGCAGGATAACGTCCGCCGGCTCTGCTAGTTAAATATAAATGATTTCTACAAACACTACATTATATTTCACAGATTTGTTAATATATGAACAAAACTACAGATATTATACGAACTAATATGAATTATGTACAATGAATGTGCCATCAAGTAGTTAACTGTCTACCCAAAGTACATAACATCTATTTGGGAAGACTGTGGTGTTGCTTGAACTACTTTCATATATTAAAAGATTTTACGAGTTGTGTACGCTTCGCTAGCCAAGTTTCGGTCGAAACAGCTACAACACCTGTTTAACTTCTTCGCTGAAATATGCCTACACCCTCTCGGCGCGTGGGAATCTTTCAACTTGTGTAAGTTAATGGCAAAGTTCTAAAGACGCTTTTACCGCTTTGGCATTTTTATTGCTATTTATTTATATATACCCTAACCTTGGAATCTTAAGGTTACAACAGTGAATACTTTCTGCACTTCGACACAATATATTACAAAATAAAATATAGAAAGTATATTTCGACATTTTCTTTATCGAATTCATTAAAAAAATACGAGAAAACGGTGCTTACTTACTTAATTGTAAGTAAAACCTATATACATACATAAAATTAAAGTACCTGTCTGAGTATCATAATAACAGCTTTTTACTAAATCAATATGAAAGCGTATATGGCAATATTAAAAACAAAAACTGTCCGTTTGTTCAGGCTAATCACCGAAGCGAGTGACCGATTTTGACGTGATTTTCACTTTTAGTTTAGAATATTAGGGTTCCGCGCAAATATAATAAGCTAAATAAACGAAACGACGTCCAAAACCGCGCGCTCCCTCAGCTCACCATTACACTAAACAAATAGTTTGCTAAAGTCGAGACTGAGTTCGTGATTGACAGTTAGTAATCAATATTTTATTTGCAATTATTTTATAATAATATAAAGGAACGAAGTAAACGAAAATACTAGAAACAACTCCAATTACACATAAGAAAATAATAATACTACCTAAAGAAAATATCAAACAATAACACTAATAACTGCATTTGTGTCTCATACATTCGTAGATCAGACACACTTGGCGAGATACCCATATTGTCATCACTACATTGTATTTCGGAATTAATTTTACCTATATTTAAATTCATATCGAGTCGCGACTTTTCTCCAACAGCAATTCACGACAGGTAAATCAATTTGAAATGAAAATGTAAGAAAACTCGTTCGTATATTACGTAACGGTAAAAGACGAGATGGCTGTCATTTCATTCGTATATCGCTTAATACAAGTCTGCCATAAAGCCCCCGCATTATGTAAATACCGTAGATAAAGACAACAATTCAATTAAGGAAGATTTCACGCATCGTTCACATCCGCACATGTTGAGTATGTCAAGATTTTCATTAATTAACTCAATTGTGGATTCGTGTAACAAATTTATACTAACTTATACTGACGTGCAGGTGAATACGTAGATTTAATGAATTACTTGAGTTAAACAGTAAATAGAAATTATCATTATAATTCTTTATAACCACGATATTTATATAGAAATAGGCGAAAATAAAACAGATCCTTACCCTTTTTCTCCACTGTTTTTAACAAATTTTGTTTTTATAATTTTTTGCTTAATAGCTATTAACAAGTTTTAAAATTATCATTAAAACAATTGAAAACCCATTACAAAATCAAAATACTTTATTCAATTTATGCCTTAAGAAAGCGCTTATGAACGTTCCCACAAAAACAACCGATTCGGAAAACAACCCAGTCATCGAGAAGAACCGGCAAGAAACTTGTTCAGGTTTATCTTTTTAACATACACTTATATATTTACAATATATTATACGTTACAATCGAATTAAGTGGTTACACAAAGAGGAGTCAATTCCAGACATCACCATCGGTTTACAAATTGACCCATTCTATAATAGGCCCTTTGGCACGAAACCCGCTTGACATGGCACTTAAACTTATAGTTCGTCAAATCGATAATATCCTTTGGGACTTTATTATAAATTGTAACACTATTTACCTAAACAACTGTTACTCTTTTTACTGAGTCTAAAATATGGGACGACCAGTTTATCACAGTTTCTAGTGTTTAGATTATACCAATGTTTTACAAAATACAACCTTTCAAAGTTTTTCCTATTATACATTAAATAGTAAAGAATATATTGGGAATGTAGAGTTAAGATATGGCATTCTTGAAACTTTGTCTTTATTGATTCGCGAGGTCCCATATTGTATATTGCTCGAACTACCCGTTTTTATAATAAAAATATAGTTTCTATCTCAGGTGCTATTCCCCGTAGCAAATAACCATAGGACAGTAAGCTATGAAATCTTACGTACTGCGAATGTAACAGAACTTAATCTGCCAGCCAATTTTTTTATATGAGGAGCCCATTGTAAACTGTAATCAAGTGTGATACTCAAGAATACAGTATTGTTAAGTAACCCTACCAAATCCCCTCCGATCTTGATTGTACTATTAATCCGTGGAACATTAGGCAAAATAAATCTCATACATTTCGTTTATTTGTATTTAGCAACAGATTAATTAACGCAAGCCAATGACTTTCATTTAATTCATTTAAGTGAATTTCATTTAACTTATTATTCAGATACCCAACCTCTGAATCTATCCTTCTCACTTTAAATATAAGTGAAGTATCGTCTGCAAAAAGCACCATGTTTGCACAATTATTAACCATTAGCGGAATATCATTTATATTTATCAAGCACAAAAACGGCCCTAAAATTCTATTTTAGCTCTAGCCCTGCGGAACGCCAATTCACGCAAACGATCCCGTGGAGGTTACCCTATGTATGCTATCTTTTTGGCAGCGATCTTTAAAATAAGACACTAGAAGGTCGAGAGAAGATCCACAAACACCATAGTGTTTTAATTTAAGAATAAGCTTACTATGGTCAACGAAATCAAAGGGCTTAGACAGATCGCAGAACACACAAATTGCATCCCGCGAATTTTCACAGGCCCTCAATATATGATTTATGAGCATTGCACCAGCATCAGTAGTAGATTTCAATTTTGTGAAACCAAACTGCCGACCATCCAGAAACTTTGCACGTTGAAATATTGTAGTAATTGTGAAAGCATAATCTTTTAAAAAAAAATTACTTAACGACGGACGTACAGAAATAGGTCTATAATTTCCAAGCTTACTTCTGCGGCCTGATTTATACAAAGGAACCATTTTGCTTAGTTTTGTGAAATTAGGGAAATTGCGTTCTTCTTTCCTTACGATCGATGAGCCGAAAGTCTTTATTTGTATTATGATACAGTAATATATTTTCATCTACTAATCTGCGAATATTTGTACCCTCATTGTCTAAAAAAACTACGGAAATTTAAAAATTAATGAATAATTAGGGTCGAATTTCGGTCACTGGATGATCACTAGTATTCAGAATAATTTAAAGAATAGGCTTCCTTATCTTTAATAATATTATGAACGAGAAAGTGTTTTTTTTTCGCTTTCATACCTTAACTTCTCAACCGATCAACGTGAAACTTTACATACACATTATTAGGGATTGATTCTTAAAAAAAGAACTGTGTCCAAGGGATAAGTCTAAATTAGATTAGCACGTAGGAAGCAGCGAGCACAAGTTAGTTTCTAAAATGAAGAGGTGTCAAGGTTTTTTTATATAATAGCCCAATAAAGTTCCTGCACTGTACCTGATGTAACAATCCGTCACCAGTTCTCTTTATTATCCCGGCTCACAAGCCTGGAGACGATTGGTAATATACCTATTGATCCCGAAAATTACCACGCTTAAGCATGTCACTATAGCGGCGTTACGCTTGTTGTATGGTATTCGTAAACCAGTCGGGAATAATCGTCGTGTCCTACAATCACCCAGTAATTAAATTTATGGTATTTACAGTAAACATATTTAAGCATCTCAAATATTAAAATGATTTTTCTTTCCAGTTAACCACCGGTATTGGGGATAAAAATAACATTTATTTTTGGTATCATAAACAGGTAAGTATATGAAGTAAAAATAGAAATTATAATAATAAAGATGAGCTTAACATTGAACTATAGCTACAACATAAGTATATAAATAGTGTATGTACCTACTGCTTACATAAAATGAATACATATCCTTACTACTATATAAATGCAAAAGTGAGTTCATTTATTTCTTTGTAGTCCGGTGAAGCTGTAGATGCCTGTCAGACAAACAGACTAGTCAGTACGAAAAAAAAGTCTATTTCTTTGTTACACTTTCACGCCTTACCTACTTAACTGGGCATCACGATATTTTTCATACACGCTGCTACATGTATAGAAAAGGACTTAAAAGTACCTTTTATCAAGAATAAAAGTACTGTTTACGATGGTTAAATCAAATATAAATTATCACGTCAATTTAATAGGCGCAAGCAAAACGTAGTACACAATATAAATCTTCTTTCATTTAATTTCTCCAGTTTTATATTGACTAATATCCATAATAATCGCTAATAAAAGCAAAATACCTACAGCATTAACTTCGATATGAATGATTAATCAAAGCAAGCAAAACCTTCATAGCTTAATTCTGCTCATTGAACTATGCCAGGCTTGTTAACTAAACTCGGAACGTGCAAAACAAGTTCTTAATTGCAGATTCAAGTCGGGTGGATTAAGTTCAATCAATAGAAATAATTAATACCTCTATTATTATAAACATAAATGATGAACAAATATATTTATTATTTACCTAAGCCTCTATTTGCGTAGTAAACTAAATACGAACTAAGACTAAATACATAGTGAAGCAATTGAGACCAAAAACAGAACGACACGTGGTCGTTGATGAAATAAAATGAACTGAGCAACTGAACGTCAGTCTGTCAATTCTGTCAATATTTTTGGAGATCTTCCTACTGTCTTCTGTCTCAGTCACTAATTTTTCTATATTTAACCCAAATTGTTAATTTTTACTACGATTTTTCAATAATTTTTTTTCGTATATACCTTGTCCTGGTAATTAAATTACATAGATTTATAAAACATACTGCATTCTAAAGCCTTGAGCCAATGTGAAATTTATTCCTGACGTACCTAGTTATCTTAGTTAACTCGGCATGTGCGATAGTGACTATGATTACATAGCTCTAAAGTCAACAAATATGGCAGCCGTCAACGGTCATCAAGACTACTGGTGGAGATTATTCTGGCTAATTTATAGCAGAGAAAACTTTTACTGGTGGCCAATGATGAAGCACCACCATTTTTCTAATAATGTGTAAAATATAAATATGGTAACTGTGGGTTATTCTTAAGATACTGACGAATACCATCAGGTGTTTGTAGGATAATGACTATGACTACATATACCTTAGTTCCATGAATGTGGCAGCTGTCAACGGCTATCAAGACCACTAATGAAGATTATTCTGGTTAATTTAGTACCAAAAAAGCACCGCTATTTATCTAATAAGGTTTACAATATAAATATGGTAAATGTGAGTTATACTTAAAAGACCAACGGAGGCTTCAGTGGCTTTTTTATAAACCTCTTTAGGCTATACAATTCTGTATTACATTATTTTATGTATCGTGTGTGTGAAAGGTTTAGACAACGTAAGTGAGGTAATAATCGTCAACAATGATTGCAATACATCGAATTTTTATCAATTTAATAAGCCTCTATTATACATATAACTTTAGTGAAAACCGTAGAAAAATCTATTTTGTAATTTAAATTTTTTTGTTATGTACGATTTATTGATTGATGATTATAAAAAAAACCTGAATATGTTTATAAATATATTAGGTTAGAAACGATTAATAAAAAATTCTTGACATCATTTGACTGACAGAAACATTTTTTTGTAAAGTTAACCCTTTATACTAATGTTATTATAGACTATTCAAAAGTTTTATATAACAATTAACAAGTATGAAATTATGATGGATTTGTCGTACACGCAAAACCACAATTTACATTAATTAGTTGTAAACATTTATAAAGATTCCAATGTTGACTCAAAGCCTCTTACCGAAGGAAGATACTGGGTTAATCAATCACTTATAGTAAATTGTAGCAAAAGAACAATTCTCATTATGGTATAGCTTACGTACTCTCCTGAACCGCACTGCACCTCACCTCTATGAAATAGTGATCAACATTATCTTCTTAACCTTATCCCACCACCAAGCTATGATCGGTCGAACATGTCCATCTTCCAGTATTCTCTATCATATGTCAACTCAATATTAATTTATTTTATAAACAAACACATAATCCTTCACACAATACCTCCATAAGGCTTAGTTGATAGCGTGGTCGGACACAGCGTCGAAGGACGTAGGTACGAATCCTAACAACTGAGTCGGAGTTTTCGGTGAAGGGAAATATCGTGATCAAGCCATAGCATGATAATAGGGCTTTTTCAAAATTCGCCTGGCTAGCTACCACCCTCAAGTTGAAAATCTGTCGCCAATCACCTGTTGGTGTGTTCCGGCAGCTGCACTTGAGAGGCAGTCTCCTTTTAGGTTTAACGTGACTTTTTTTTTTTTTTTTTTTTTTTTTTTTTAATGTGGGAAGAAATCCTTCATTGGACACCCACAGCCCTGGGGAGCTGTGAGGTGTCAGACTCTTACTGACTAAAAAAACCCACAAGATACCGTCTGCCGCGCTATGGAGTGGCACGAGATCGAACAAGCAAGCACCATGCCACCCCGGCGACAAGGCCCAGCGCGAACGCCCTGACCGCGACGACAGCCCGGTCAAGCTGCCTACCCGTCTACCGAACCAATGTGCAATGGAAAGTCAGGTCCCCAGCCCCTTCCCTCCTTGGTCCGGTTTGGCAGTCAAGGGGTCACCCCCTCCAACCACCACCACCTGTAACTTTTTTACGTGGTTTTCTACCACGGTGACTTTTTAACGAGGTTTTCTCCCTCTCCCTCCGCCCGAAGGCCACCCCTCTGTCACTTTTTAATGTGGTTTCCTCCCACAGGAACTTTTTAATGAGGTTTTTCTCCCTCTACCTCCGCCCGAAGGCCTCCCCTCTGTCACTTTTTAACGTGGTTTCCTCCCACGGTAACTTTTTCTTGAGGTTTTCTCCCTCTCCCTCCGCCCAAAGGCCGTCCCTCTGTCACTTTTTAACGTGGTTTCCTCCCACGGTAACTTTTTAACGAGGTTTTCTACCTCCCTCCGCCCGAAGGCCTCCCGTCTGTTTTTTAACGAGGTTGTCTCCTCAACACCCGTAACTTTTTAACGTGGTTTTCTCCCACGGTGACTTTTTACCGAGGTTTCCTCCCTCCCACCGCCCGAAGGCACACCCGTCTGTAACTTTTTAACGTGGTTTTCTCCCACGGTGACTTTTTACCGAGGTTTTCTCCCTCTCCCTCCGCCCGAAGGCCACCCCTCTGTCACTTTTTAATGTGGTTTCCTCCCACGGTGACTTTTTACCGAGGTTTTCTCCCTCTCCCTCCGCCCGAAGGCCACCCCTCTGTCACTTTTTAATGTGGTTTCCTCCCACGGTAACTTTTTCTTGAGGTTTTCTCCCTCTCCCTCCGCCCAAAGGCCGTCCCTCTGTCACTTTTTAACGTGGTTTCCTCCCACGGTAACTTTTTCTTGAGGTTTTCTCCCTCTCCCTCCGCCCAAAGGCCGTCCCTCTGTCACTTTTTAACGTGGTTTCCTCCCACGGTAACTTTTTAACGAGGTTTTCTACCTCCCTCCGCCCAAAGGCCTCCCGTCTGTTTTTTAACGAGGTTGTCTCCTCAACACCCGTAACTTTTTAACGTGGTTTTCTCCCACGGTGACTTTTTACCGAGGTTTCCTCCCTCCCGCCGCCCGAAGGCACTACCCTCCGTAACTTTTTTACGTGGTTTTCTCCCACGGTAACTTTTTAAGGAGGTTTTCTCCCTCCACCCTCTGACGGGCGAACCGAAGCAGGCCCGTCCTTACCCCATCCCCTGTCCCCTCTGATAAGCAGAGGGGTACTGCGAGGGGCGCCGTCTGCCGGGGTATATGCCCCGACCCGGTTCTGGAACCGAGCCCCAGGAGTGTTTATCGGCTCTCTAGCCTAGATCCGTAGTGTTCTGCTAGACAGGGTCACCTCGTGTAGGAAGGTTTAACGTGACTACCTTCTCACAGTACATCATCATTTAACATTAGATGAGATTGTAGTCAAACGCTAACCTATAAAGTATAAAAAAAAACTTCTTCGGTCTTCCTCTACTGCTTTACCCGTCCAACTCCATACATAGATCCCCTCTAGTTATATGGGTTTCATTCCTACTAATGTCATGTCCATTTCACGCTAACTTATCACTCTTCAACGTCTCAGTTTTAATCTTTTTTTTTCTTATATTATACATACGAACAGGTGGGTGACCCGATGGTAAGTAATCACCGCCGTCCATAGACACTAGCAACATCAGGTGTATCGCAAGTACGTTGTCGGCCTTTTAAAGAACTTTACGCTCGTTTCTTAAAGGTTAAGTAATCTTATCCATCCTAATTACAACACAGAGCCATCTTATACATTCGCACCTCTACTATTCCTCTTTCATCCGTTTCTTTGGTAGCCCAAAACTTATATGATGATAATTCATATAATTAATTTATACACAAAATGATCAAAGATAACCTAATAAGTTTACCTTATGAGAAAAATCTTATTCATAACTCATTATACGCAAACAAACTCCAGATACGAGAGCGTAATCAAATCCGTGATCGCGATACGAAACCTGGACCTTCGTAGAGCCCTCTCCGTATCTCACGTAAGTAAAAGTCATGCTTTGTTATTGCTCGCTCCGTATTAATTATGTTGAGAGCTCATATCGGCTGCTTTTGTGTTATTACTAATGACTAAAAGATGAGATACCGTTGCGTGTAATAAGAGATGATGTAGATATTAGGTTATTTATAAGATAATAATGCTTATCTATAGACAAAAGACAACTAATTTTTGTAGGCTATTTAATAATAATATTACAGGTTATTGGAAGCCTAAAGTTTTTACAATAAAATAATTAACTGTATTCGCTACATTAGTAGTATTATGTTGCGGTCAATAGCGCCAATGTTCCTATACTTGACGAGTTTTGAACTAGAACAGAAGATTTCCATATTTTTTCATTTATATATTGTAACTGTGCATACATAATAATCATTGTCCGTATTTTTTTTAATATTTCCAAAACTATTATTTCTAATAATCACTTTATATATTGTAACCCATAGTATTATATAACCGGGAAAATATACAGTGTAAACTCTATATAACGACACTCGATTTAACGATAAACTCTTTAAAACGTCGAAATTGCTTGACTTTGGTCGGTTTACCATATTGTACATACACAAATGCAATTATTCTACTGGAGCAGCAAAAAACGCCAGACGAAAATAATTTACTGTACACAAGAAGCGTTGCTTTTTTATGTTTTATAGGCACGCGCTTGGTCTCGATTTTACCTCATGGTAATTGAAGGTGAGACCGACGATGGATCGCGCTTACAAGCTGTTATTAAATATTTTTACGTATATAAAATTTGCACTATATTAGGAAATAAATATTACAATAGTAAAATACTATCAATTTTGATTTCATTCCAATTAACGACCATTCTATACAACGCCAAAAAAGGCACAGTCCCTTAAATGTTATTATATAGAGTTTACACTGTAATTGATTTGATACTTATAATAAGACAAGAAATGTTACAATAATTCAAAATATGACACAATTTATTTAAAAATATATATGTACCTATATAGTTCATAACACTGAAATATATTATTCATAATTATTCACCAAATAGATCACTAAATTTGTGTTTAAATTTAATGGTAATAATAATGTAATAAAAAAGTCATTGTGCTACAGAATAAAAATTTTGCTATTATTATTTCCAAGTGTCAGAACGTAAAGAAGCAATCTCATTTTCTTTTGCATATTTTTCTTGAGAACCATTAATAAACAAAGCTATACGGAGCAACAGAAAAATGACGCAATAAAGTTAGGTCATCATATTAGAGTCATATTTTCAGACTTCCATGCTCGGGGCGACGAGTCACCACGTTGCCATAGCAACGCTTCCGCAAAGGAAATTGCCACTCCTCCGCGTTTCATAAATCAACTCTCAGGTAAAATTTAATATCATTTCGGAGATCGGTCTGCTCTTGTTAGTTGACAACTTGTTTTAAAAATAGCAGTGGTTTAATTTCCCGGAACATTTCATGAATTTAATTTTATTTTTCATAACCATTTAACTTATAGCCTGAACCTAAAATGTTAAAGAAACGCATTCAATGAGATGAACTGCGTTTTTTTTTGATAAATGTTTTAATCATTCATATTATAATACTATCGACCCGCCTCGGTTTCGCACGGGTGCAATGTACTACTAATGTAATGTACCAATGTGGCCAATTTTCCATTTTTGGCGATATACAGTTTATCAAAATGATAGAAGTTGCGTAAGAATCTTCACATGAACAACTTGAAGCGAGGATGGCTTAATTGATAAAACATCAGATTTTTTTTTAATTCTGTCTGCCTGCTTAATGTACAGGTTTATTCTACGAAAGGGTTGACACGATTTTGACAGGGCTTTTATTGGCAGGCAGAGAGTTAATCAGGGAGCTATTTAAGCAACGAATAAAGACTCGACGATCTGGCATTGTATTAAGTAAAACGTAATGTTTAACCAGAGAATAATACTTATGTAGCCCACGTTAATCTGTTACTTCTATATATAAATAAACGGAGACGGAACAGTTAAAAACTTCGGCATCTATTGTTTTTCAACCCTATGCTTTTTTGTTTTAGCATATTATGATGAGCTTTTCTGTTGTCAGGAAAATATAAGGAAAATATGGAAATAGTCCTTTTTTCTTTAGTATTGAATCTTGAGAGTTTATTAAATTATGGTCTAAAATCGACCACGTGCCGACCACTACTTCGTACAAATTACCACAACTTACGTTTGCGACTTCAGCTTAATAGTTTATCCTTTACCAATATCGGTGTTAACTATATCCAACGTAACTATCGACTCGTGACTGTCTCTGAGTCACTGAAGTGTTGGAAGGATGTCTTTTTAGATTCTACAATTTAAAAAGCATAATATAATTGTCGTGGTTATGTCGCATAATTTTTCACATTCTCATTATTTATTTGACGCGAAGCCGGAAAAGCCTTTTATGTTATTTCTTGATATAGTACCCCAGGGTAATGAGCTCTGATGTTATTAAATGTCTGCCTTAATATTTGTGAAATATGAGTTTATTGTCCCGAGAGTAAACGAACATAACTGGAAATGAACAAAACATTTATATTATTATTTTCTTATAAATAAATCACATAATAAACATGGATACATATGTATCCGTAATTATATTATGTTTCTTTCATCGTGACATTAATGTAGCATAGATGGCACACTTTACCAACGACATATATGGACAAAACAGTGCATGCATGCATACGATGAAAAAAAATTGTGTGGTTTTACGAAACTACGATGCAAGTTAAACTTTTTTTCAGATCGTAGGAATTAAACTGAAAATTTTCAGAAAATACATTTAAAAAACTGAGCACAACATTTATTTACATCATTGAATCGTTTTCAATTGAGTCATGGGCGTCGCCATATTGGCCTTGGGTGGTCTGCTGACCGCCTTTCACTTTACATCTACTCCGCGGCCGGCTGTAATGGGACATGCAATAGATGGACGATAAAAATTGAGGCGATGTAAAAAGTTTCAGTTCAAATAATAGAAGCTCACTGATAATTGTACCTATATGATTAGTTACACTTACACATACAAGATATGAAGTAACTATGACCCCACCAACTAGCCAATTTTAATAACAAAGCAGTCACAGAACAAGATATAAACCTGTATGTCTCAGACTTTTCTAAATAAATATCTTTGTATAACGACACTATGTAGTGCTATTAGAAGAAAAAAACAAATTTGAGGATAACTTTCCCTTTTTCATAAATATTATAATCGTACTTCTCAAATGCCTACGAATAATTGAAGTATGTCTTAAATTATTTTTAAGGTAACGAAATTGTAATATTATGTCCTTGTTTTTGAAGTAAACACACATTTATCAACGTATATTTCGAATTAGTCGTACACTCTGAAAGTACGGTATGGTTTTATTATAAATTTGCCAATAAATCTTAAAATATTAGTAGCAGAGTTGTTAATTGTATACATAATCTATAATAAATAATAATAATAATAAAACTAAAATACATTTGTAACAGCAACACACACTAAAAGAGTAGAGTATTTTTAAGCATGCAAATTTTCTTTAACAGTAATAAAAAGTCCAACAATTAATTATTATTGAATAATTTAGACTAACTTTTTAATAAAAATACAGATTTAACTAAAATAATTATTTTTCATAAAAAGCGTGGAATAATTTTTACTATATATTTATAATAATTCTTCTGTTTTAAATAGCTAGCGATGAATAAAAGTTAATGAAGCCTGTTATTATATTTAAGTGTCTGTTAATTAACCGGACTAAACTCTGAAAGAACTGCACCAATTTTGACTCTGTATTTAAAAGCCGATAGAGAACGTTGAAACTTGTATACAGATTATTATATCATTACGCTTTTTTCCATAGGAATTAAGAAGGATAGAGAGATAAAATTTAAACTTAAAATTACGATAAAAAAGGCAGCCCACATTTAATCCAGAAAAAAGATGTAATTCCCATAAAAAAATAAAACAACTTTCATTAGAACGTTGTCGCGTGTTTTTTTTTGTATAATATTTTTTTTTTCATAATAATATGTTTGTTTTTTGAAGAACCCAAAAAGCGTATTTTAAATTTGTCATAACTCACTTTTACCTTGTGGGAAAATAAATGGAAAAGATTTAGAAAACATAAAACTGTCGCTAAGTATTTCACTCAGAGTAAGATTCCGAGCTGAACAACTCAACCAACGTACGGCGGCGACGACGCGAAAGTGCTTCACTTGATGCGGTCTTATCTGTAGTACGCTTGATGCTACACACAGGCATATAGTTTGAATAATAATCTAGGACAGTAAAAAATATTATCATTATTCAAATAGGCGATAGTGAAATAGTTCAGTAGCATTTTCTTCTCTGTTTTTATTTAGTGCGTAATCAATAAAAAGTAAATGAAATATTGTTTATTCCATACCATTGACGTCTCAAGACCATTATTTATAAATCTCTTTGTCGAACTTCACGATCTTTAGTTTACTAATATACAATATTTGTATAGTTTAAAAAAAAATAGTAATAATATTAAAGCTTAAAAAGTGAATGAATCAGTCGACTACCGCTCGACCGTAACTTATAATGTAAATTAGTGGAAAGTGAATAATAGAATAGAGCAACCAAACTGTGATGCTTAGGTTAAGTGGGCGTTTGAAACATAATGTGTATTGAATGGAAAAAAAAAACGACATCTAGATTAAACATTAGATAAAATTATTGGGTTGCCCTTATGAATAAATATAATGACTGCGTTCCAGATAATGAGATGTGTTTCTGGCCTGCATCTGATTGATCGAGTATGTGCATGCACCGTGCACACTGTTTGCAGTGCGTCGAGTCGCCGTGCTACGCGTCGTGCCTCGTGCTGCGCTTCGAGAGTCGTGCAGCGCGTCGTGTGCCGTGCAGAGCGTCGTTCTTCGCGCCGCGCCGTGTGCAGTTTTGAAGAGAAGATTCGCGTTCGCGTCGCGTCGCGTTTTCCCTTTGGCCCGGACACGGATTGTCCGTTAGATTTGAATTAGGCGCACCCCCCTGCCCCTCAGGCAGGGAGGTTAGTCATGTCGACCCCCGCGACCTCGCGTGCCCATCCGGCCCTTCTGGCCGTTGATGATACCGTCCACCTCGAAGAACTGTTACGCTTCCACATGTTCGTCGAAAAGGAAGACCCGCAACTCGTCTCGGAATACAACAGACTCCGGAAAGTCTACGCACGCAATCCTCCCGGTAAGATACCGCGTTGTTTCTCCGCGAACCCTTTCGCGAATCTCCCGGACGACCCGTTCACGAGGCTCTCGGACGTCGATTCCGATGACGACTCTGATATGGACTACGATACTGTCCCCGCGACCGCGCTCGCGACGGTAACCACGGCCGCGACCGTGCCTGCGCCCGCGACCACGCCCGCCGATGACGACGGTTTCACAACCGTCACGCGCCGCGGTAAACGCCCACGCGCCGCGAATCAGACCGATAGCGACTCTGCTGTGGGACGTCCAACCCCAAAGCAGCCCAATATAGGTGGCGCTCGGGTGCCCCGAGCCTCTCCCACGCCCTCTGCCGCGAATTCGGCTAAAGCCTCGGCTGCGGAACCCGCGGTCGCGGCTAAGAAGCCACGCCTACCGCCTCCCGTCACCTTCCGTGACAAAGCCCGTTGGGTAGAGATTTCTGAAGACCTTAAGTCGAAGGAAATCGTCTACAAGTCCGCCGTCAACACTGTTGCCGGCATTTCTATTCGTGTGTCGACCCCCGATGAGCATCGCAAGCTCACGAGATATTTCAGGGAGCGTCAGCTCCCTTTCTTCACTCACGCGCTCGAGGAAGAGCGCCGCCTCCGTATCGTCATTCGGGGAGTTCCCTCTGAGCTCACCGAATACGACATCTGCGATTGCCTGAACGGTCAGGACTTCCCAGTCCGGAGCGTGCAGCGCATGCACCACCCCCGTACGAAGGCCCCCTTCAACTTGGTGTTGGTCACTCTGGACCGCACCTTGGAAGGCAAGGCCATTTTCAGCCTCAACTCAGTTTGCGGCCTGTCCCCTGTCTTCGTCGAGCTTCCTCGCAAGTCCCAGGTACCCTCGCAGTGTCACAACTGCCAGGTGTACGGTCATTCCGCCCGACACTGCCACCTGCGTCCCAGGTGTGTCAAGTGTCTCGGGGATCATTCCACTAAGGAGTGCCCCCGCACTCCCGAATCCGTCGAGCCTCCGAGCTGCGTCCTCTGCGAGCAAACGGGTCATACCGCGAATTATCGCGGGTGTCCCCGTGCGCCTCGCTCGACCTATCACCGCCGCGGCGGTCGTGCGACCAGGTCCAGGGCGCACGGCCCGCCGACTCGGACGAGTCGGCCTCCGCCTCCGCCCATACAAAGCCAGAAGGCTTTCCCCGATCTGCCGGGCACCTCCAGTCGCCGGCAGCATCCGCTCCTGCGCCGAGCGCGCTCTCTTGGCGCGTAAGGCCTTCCCCGCCAGCTCCCTCGGCTCTTAAAGCCAAGCCCCAGCCCCCAAAGGCTCTGTCCACTCCTGCGCCACCTATCGCGGCTTCAGCATCGACCTCCGGTATAGACTGGATAGCTCGCTTACTTTTGGTACACGATGTACAAGAGATAATAGCATTTAACGCGTTAGTTAATAGTACGTCTGAGCTCGGGCTCTTAAACGCTATCTCCGCTTTCCCGGCCGTCGCGACCACGGTACAGCAACTAACCCGCGCCGCGCATAAATAAATTCGCGTAAATCAAAATATCAGATCGAACCCGCGTGTTCATACACAATAGACCGATACATTAGGATTTGTTACGTAATTATTTAGTTAAATCGGCACCGTGCCGTTGTACTTTATTTTTTAGCTCGATTCCCTCTCAAAAGATGCGTGTTTGCGCCCACGCCCGCGACTCTCTCTGCTCACGCCTCCGTGAGCGGGGGGTGAAGATTCGATCCCGCACACTCGTCGCGATTTTTCTTGTAACAGCTCGAGCCTAGGTAGTCCCTCGGTGTGGAGCCCTCGAGTATGTTACTCGCGCGAATACAGTGATTTACACATGTTCTACACTTACACGATCACCCCACACTCTTGCACACCTAGGCACTCAGTGGTGGGCTGTTTTTTTGCCCTTTTCGGACTGAAATAGGTCACGTAACACAGTAGTCAGATACCAAATACACATATACATTCGTGAAACATGCATGGTCACACATGCATTTTTCACGAATTCATATATGAGTATTGTATGGATAGATAGCTTAGCTAGCTTAGTTAGTTCGGGAATCCGGCGACAGCTCAAGCCGAGGTGCACCGAGTGCCCTTGAGATGTTTCGCCTAAAAAACAATCGGGTGAGTGCCCTAAGCGCTCCCCTTAGTAGTCCGGTGGAACTGTGAAGGCCTAATAAGCCGGCAGTGTAGGTCAGTTCGGAAAAAAAAAAACGCAAAGATTTATCGGAGAGAATTACACTCCAAACAACGCAACATTACTATATGTACTACGCATTGAACATTGCAAACCAAATTATCGGATTAATCGCCGCTAACAATGAGGATACTGAGAAGCCGCTGCTCCGTACGAGGTGCTGAGTTTGCAGGTCAGTTCACGCCTTTTCATTTGGGGTTTTTGTTATTATATATATTTATAGGCGAGACCACCTATCGCCCCTCGCTCTCTATTCCTTCCACGCATTTTTTATACATTTTTATTTTCACCGCATTCATTCTGGTGAACCTATTTACACGGTTCCATCAGCCCCTTCAATTATTTTTATTATTTGTTTAGCGACTTCGCACTCGTTGTTTCGTAGCAACCACGTGTATTATCGGAAATAATAGTGAGTTTTATTTCACTACTTAACAAATATAACCCTTTTATCAATCTTAAATTACTTTTACAAAATTGTTTAATCATGGAAAGCTTAATTATATGTAAATACAATGATAATCTTTATATAATATAAAATCACATTTCATAAATACAGAGTATCCTCAGATTAGTTCAGCCCTTCCGAAGATAAGCCCAGATAAACAACAAACACTTAAACCTTATTTATATTTAGCGATTAGAAGCTAATTTAAGGTATTTTATCTTTTTTATAGACGCTCGTTTTAATTCTATATAGGTTTTAGCGTTTGACTATAATCTCAAGTTCTAGCATTTAACCACAATCTCACCTGATGTTAAATGAAGATGTGATGCAAGATGGTAAACACGCTAAACTTGAAAGGATTGTCTCTCAAGTGCAGCTGCCGGAACACATCCTTAGGTGTTTAGTGACAAATTTTTAACTTGAGGATGGTAGCCAGAGAGGTAGGGTATTATAAAAAGGCTTACCACAATGCTATTAATGTCCTCTTATAAATATAGGACAAGATATGTGAGGAATACATTTTTCATTATAAGTCTGCAACCATATATTTCGTAGGAATATTAAGTCAATGTCTTTAGCAGATCGACATGATCTAAATACTAGAAACTATGACAAACTGATCGTCCCATGTTTCCGACTCACTAAAATCAGGAACAGTTCTATAGGTAATAATAGTGTTAGCTTTTATAACAAAGTCCCAACCATTTTACCGATTTGCCGGACTATAAGTTTAAGCGCCATGTCAAGCGATTTTTGCTATCCGAGGGCTACTATAGAGTGGATCAATATGTAAATGATGGTGATATCTGGAATTGACTCCTCTTGTGCATCTACTAATATCGATTGTAACGTGTAATATACTGTAAATATACATCTACATATGTTAAAACCATAAATTCGATCAAGTTACTTGCCGGTTCTTCACAATGACTGGGTTGTTTTCCGAGCCGATGGTAATTTTGACATTCATAAGCGCCTTCTTAGGACCTAAATGGAATAAAGTATTTTTTGTTTATGATTTTGAGATACGCCCATAGTAAATTTAAAGTTCCGGAGAACTGTCACCAATCCTACAAAATGAAATGATAAATGTGAAGTTACTTAACCTTATTGATTCCTTATAACATGACAGTTGCTTTCAAGACTATTCTGTACAGCGGTATTAGAATACACAAACAGTTGTTACATTGTAATGTGAGAAAATTTCATACACAAATCTACAGAACGAATTAATAATATACACTAACCCATCTGTGTATACGATAGCCTAATGTGATACATAAATTCATACTATTAAGTTTTTGTGGTAGAGAAAATAAAAGAAAATAAAAACTGTAAATTACTTATAAGCTAATTATATGAATTTAAAATTGAATACCGCCAAGGATTATAAAACAGAAGCACCCTCAAATAATATTAATAAAACATTACGTTGCTTACAGAAAATGGTAATTGATAAAAAATGTAACCGAAACGGCTAACGTAAGCGGTTCCGTAATGGATCCAGAACCGGGACTTACTAAGCACTTTTAAACTTGACATGTTGGTTGCAAACATCCCTTAGTGAAATATGGCTTCGGCCTAGATTCCACCCTCTAATTATGGGAATTTATTATCATAGGGTTGAAGTTTGAATATTGTAACTTTAAAATTAACATAATTTTGTGAAATAAATTCGTTTTTGTTACTAAAATGTTTTATATCTAAATTGTTAGTTTTTTAATTCTGTTCATTTTCTTCAATCGTATCCATTTCAAGCGGCCCTATAGTTGAAAAATAAAAATAATAATGTTACGTAGAAGCAGACGCTTCATTACTTAATTACAGCACGCGGTAACGTGAAACAAACTTTATAATAGTAAGCAAATTAAGTAGATTATCAAGAAATCTAAGATTTAAGTATAGCATAGGACCGTAAATTCTGTCGACTCAATGATAACCACAATTACAAAAAAAAAAAAATTTTACCACCTCTAGGATAAATTGTCGCCATAAATAATGAAACATAACCACAAATCACCCTTTACCTCGTAAAGCACACAATCTTTATACGAAACGGCTCATAAAGCGACGAGAACGGGCCATGGAACCACACACCGTGGCTTTATTTAGGCGATTCTGCAAATGACATTGATTAATGAAGCTCTATCAATCAAGCTAATAGTCTAGTGAGCTCTTAACAGGTGGATTATGTTGAACGGTAAAGCTCAAACAAATTTCGTTGTATTTCAAATATGAAAATTATTATTAATAATAACAGACGAGACCTTTATTCGAACAGAAACAATACAGCATTTTTGTTATAGGAAAAAATATATGTGAATCCGTATTAAAAACACACTCCATATTATTTCATAGTGATATTATTTAAAACAATAGTCTATTTATGTTAATCTGTACGGAAGTATGTCTGCTCCCATATCAGTATTCACAACTTATATACATATATTACGCTTCACATTCTTCGCTCTTCCTGTATCCCTATATCATTTCACCTTCATTGTGAACGCTCTTATAGTTGTACAAATAACAGTCCTTCTCGTGACATTCCTACACCACGCGAAACTCTTAATTTTTTTGTTATTCCTGCTATGTTTACATTTCCTCTGATATACACTCAACCTTAATTTTATCATTTATCATACAATATACAACACAGCAGGTGCTATAAATGTTTTAAACACTTTCTCCTTTTTTGCTATGAAATAAATCTATTCCTGTGAAATTATTAAAAATGATTTTAAAATACAGTAGTATATTTTATAACAATGCAGTAAAACAAAAACTTGAGAGAAGAAATAAATACTTTATACTAAGATCTTTCTCGATAATGTTTCTTACAAATTATTAAACAGAAAAACTGTACACACTTACATAGCATAACTCGACTAGAGAGGTCAATAATATTTTATATGCGTTAAAAAAAATTTCTTCAAGTCGTGGTGGTCGAGTGGTTTGACAGGTAGAATATCAATTCGATGTTCACAGGCTTCGAAACTATATACCAACGAAGATTCAACGATATTTTGGAATTCGCGTATATTTACTAATTTAAATTGGTAACGCTATCGGGTGTCGGTGAAAGAAAGCATCGTGAGGAAACCTGAACCTCAGAAATGTTTTGGTGTTACCACCGTATATCGAAAAATATAGAACTGTGGATTTCTTGGAGTTAGAAACCTTCAATGTTTCGTGGGATGGCGTGGCGAACATACACATACCTTCCTTCGAGAAGAGTCCTATGGCCCTGAGGTAGGTGTCTTAGAGTCACCAAAATGTTATGAAAATTTATTATGTCAAAAGGCAGCAAAGTGGCTGACAACTAATCTGACGGTAAGTGATTATCGCGGCCTGTAGACAACACTGTAGTACAAAATGTGTTTCTGTTTTCTATATAAACAGTTTTCATTGCCTTATTAAGATACTTTGTCAACTTTCGTAAATTTTAGCCTATGAAAAATGAAATTAAGTAATAACAGTTATGAAAATCCGTAGTCATTGTAGAGAACAAACTTACTGTCCCAATTTCTTATAATTTATAGATACATTTTATTTTTATAGTTAACACCTTTTTATCAATTTGTTGTGGTTCTGACATATTTATATCATAACATTTTACCTACTAATACAAACTACAAAACTACATTTACAAAAGTATTTTTTATCTTCATCATAATCTTAACTGAATAAAATTTTCGGAGAACAAGAAGTGGCAAATCTAACAACTTTAATCGTGGAACTCTGAGCTAATTACAAACAGTTAAGTTTGTCTCCGTTTCAGCGTTAAAATTAGAAATTAGATCCATCTTTCAACTAATTTCATTTCGAACGGCGAACTCTTCAGGACAAGGCTGACGTAATAAAATTTATGTCGATCGAAGACAAACTTCTTAATTAGCGTTGGTCCATTCCATAACCGAAAGGGTCGGCGGCTACGTAACGCCCTATTAATCTAACCGATAGGCACTTACAATTCGTTTCTTATTGTCATTCGATTACATCAAAGATATTATGCAAACAATAATTAATTAACTATTTTAATAATCACTATATTGAAACACTTTTAAACTTAACGCTCGCAAGAAATAAGCTTGAGTATGGTACATTGCTTGAGTACACTATCTGGTGGTCTCACTACCAGTTATGTATAAATCGTAGCAGTTTGAGACAGTAAGAAATTCGCTCCGTAAGTTGACGAATTGTTTTTTTTTTCGAACTGGCTACACTGTCTCCGGACTACTAAGGGGAGCGCTTAAGGCACTCACCCAGTTTTGAAATATATAGGCAACCAGCCCAAAGGCGCACGCCGCGCCTCGGTTTGGACTTTCACCGAATATCCCGAGTCGAAGTTAAGCTAAACTAATCTAACTATTATTTCATACATATATGAATTCGTGAAACACACGTGTCCCAAGCATATATGTTTCACGAACTTATACATGTATCTTGAATGTAATTTAAACTAACTTCATTCGAAAAAGGGATTACAAAACAAGCCCAACCTATATGTGTGTAGTGCACGTGTGTGGGGTGATCGGTGTTGTGTTGTAAAAACTAGTGTTTGAAAGTGTATTCAGTGTCACAGTATTCGGATAACAACTTGCTCGAGAGCTTCATTACGGAGGAGCGGACCTCGTTAACGAATCGGATATCAGAGGGATTATACGTAACATGTTTCATTTTTTTTTCATAAACTAGTTGACTATTATAACAACTTAGTATTAATGTATCGTTCGAGTTACGTAGATATCCAGTCCCTTTACTTGGGCAGCCTTGACACGGGGAGAATCCGATGTAATTACAATAATTTAGTGCTTAGTACTCATCATGTATACATTTGTCTAGCTCATTAATCAATAGAATATTAATATTCTCTAAACAAATAAATGAAATTAAAGTCTCTGTCTGTAATGACAAAATAGTAGCTTTTTACGAATTGAATATGAAAGTATACGCATAGTATGTCGTTTTGTTTGTTTGTTCCAGATAATCTCCGAAACGGTTAGACTGACTTTAGCGGGACTGTCACTGGCAGATAGCTAATGTTATGAAAAGCAACATTAAGTACTTTAAATTAAAATAAAAGAGTGTGGTGTCCAGAAACGCGCGCGATTCACGCACCTATAAAAGAAACAAGATTTGTTTTGCTAAGTTCTAAGCTGTCGAATCAGCAGGTTACAATATTTGGCTGTTATGTTTACGGGATAAATGTACAAATCGTCAAACAAAGATTATAAATACCCTTTTCCGATAATCCAATGAAGCTTGCCGCATTTATGTAGGACGTATCACTGCAGCTTTTACGGATTCAAAACGGAAATTGAAAAAATAGTTGATGATACCTAACATTCGAATGGCATACATTCAAAACATATCGAATTTTAAATCGAAATACTCATAAAAATGGTTGTAAACTAATAGCATAACTAGTGGTCCGCCCTGGCGTCGCCCGGGTACAGTATGTAAGTATAGTTACTTTATTACACTATTTTATTTATTATAGGTATTATTTATTTTAATCTATTTTGAAAACGTAGGCTACTATAATTTTACATAAAAATTTGGTTGTGTGCAAATAATATATTTGAATTAAATTATTATTTATAAAGAAACTAACTCAGACGAAGTCGCGGACGCCTTCTAGTAAATTATAAATTTAGAAACTGACCCCTTAAAAAAGAGTACTTTAAAAACGTACTAAATTGCGACGAAATTGCACATACTTATTGGAACTTACAAACAAGTAACAGATTTGTAATCGAATGACCGGCATGTCCCGGTTCCCGCTCGAGTAAATTACAGCTGTTACATCCGAAATAGGTGTCCAACGCAGATCGGCCATTTACTCCATTTGTCGCATTTCGATTTTCCCGAACCGAACGAATCGTGTAAAAATAAACGTACCTTTTCATTTTAAATCGGAATTCTGCCTGAAAAAACAAACCACGAGTGAATTTTTGTTTCCTCTTTGTCGATTAAATGAATGGATTGGTACTTCTGTTTACCTCAGCCATTGAACGAATTCAATCAGTGTTTCAAATGATAGTTAAAGTCTGGAGCTTGAAGATTTCATTAGTGAAAATGTAATCATCAAGGAGATTTATTCTATTCATATTATTGGAATGAGAGGCTTATAATATAAAATTTCAAAAACGGCTGAGATACTAAAATATAATAGAAGATAACTTTATGTATTAGAATTTAGTCATTTTAGGCCGTGGTCTATCTGCTTACTTAATATATTTGTTTGAAAATAATATTTACTATTTTTTGCTGGCGTTGATGTAGAATTAGGTCTCTCCTTGGGGAACAATACATTTTTTCTGAACGAAATGTGTACTCTATGTTATTTTTTGTACTCATGGGAATATGTAGACCAAAATTTCGTCACGATCGGTTGAGTAGTTAAGGTATAAAAGCGTAACAAAGAAACAAACTCACATTTGTATTAATAATATTAGTAAGGATTTATTAGCAACCTATTAAATATCGAATTTTAAGATGCACTAAATTTATACTACATGAAGGAAGAAGATTTGATTTTCTATTTGTGATAAAAAAAATTATACATATAAGAAGCTACACTATCATTGAGTAACATGGACTGTATTTTATTTTCAAAATCTGCTTTAACAAAAGTGGAACCCCGAGCAAAAGATGGTTATTTTATTTAGTTAGTAAGGTATATAATTATTTCTAAGTACACACATTTTTTATAAGAAATGCCAAATATTTTTGGCAGTACAATTTAAGTCCTGTGTCACCTGTACAATTAATGAGCACTTTTAAACTCAGACTCAGAACAACTATTACTGAACTGTGTGGCTGTACCGGCAATCGATTAAACAACTGCACTATCAAAATAGTCTATTATGTTATATTATGTTATATATGGCTCAGTTGCTATAGGTGTTCGGGTACCGTAAGTTCAAATTCTTACGACTGAGCCGGAACTCTCGGTGAAGGAAAACATCGTGATGAAACCATGACATGATGATAGTCAATTTTCTAAGCCCGGCTGGCTAGTTACCACCCTTAAGTTGAAAATCTGTCGACAAGCACCTGATGGTGTGTTCCAGCAGCTGCACTTGAGACCCAGTTCCCTCTCTAGGTTTAGCGTGTTACTATCTTAGGATAGATCGTCATTTAACATTAAATGAGATTGTGATCTAACGCTAAAACCTTTAAGTCTAAAAAATCTGTAACAATTTTCTATACTGGCTTGGCAATACGAGTGCGCAGTAACTGATGCAAACCACGGTACAGTCCAAAACCAACGGTGACTGTCGATGAAAATTCCAGGATAGGATGTTCTAGCTATCATAGAAGGGAAGGATTCCACAACTTTATAGCAAACATGAGGTTTATCAAACTTTTTTGTTTGTTGCTACTGTTTATATGTGCCTACGAATTTCCGCCAGTTTAGGTTCGAGGTGAAAAGTAAAAAAATGGGATAAATAACCGACTCTCCAGAACACTCACCGTGATACAATAGATAGAGCACTCTAGCTGAAGAACATACCCTGGTTTAATTACTGAGCAACAAGTATAGCTTACTTATGAAATTCTAAACGTTATTAAAGTAGCGAATAATTTATACGACAGTCTTTTGTACTCGGGCAAAAGCAAAAGAAGAGGTTTTTTATTCGTAATATTAAAAAAGTTTGAGGTATCCTCTCACTATTATTGTTAAGAGCGAGCAAAGTTTCTTATGTTACTTATTCATTTTAAAATATTCCATTTTTACAATTCTTTGTTATAACTCACAGCCATATAAAAATATATTTAACCCTTCGTTGCGGAAATTATCCAGATGGGTAACGAAAAACCAAAAATATTTTTATTTACCTTTATTAACGAAAAAAGAGAGAGAAAAAAATTTGGAGTAATAAAATTAAATTATATACCGAAGCTCCTCCTCCACTACAGATAAAAAGCAAAGAAATATATACTCGTATAAGTAAGTATAAGAAACTATTAAAACTACAAATGCTCGAGGAACAAAAATTAGGGCTGAATAAGAAATTTTATTCTCATTAAAGTTGACGCTAAATCTACATGATTTATAACCTAACATGACATACTATTTTTGTATTTTTCTCTTTTTGAATGGATTTTGTTCGGGCAGAAAAATTTAAGATTTTACATACATAGATATATAGATATATAGATTGTAGGTATTTTTGAAGTTTATTTCTTTAATACGTATGATTTAGCGTAAAATGAGAGATGGACACTTGCATTTTTGGCGGGAAAATTTGAGGCCTGGCTGAAAACCAGCGCCGTTTCTACAGGCGGCAATGCGTTGACGCCATGTCTCTTATCATAGATTTTAATTTATAGTTTAAGGATTTTTTTATTTGTATACTTTTTTATTTTCGCTATGATAATAAATACTTTCTTTATTATATGGCTGACCTCGTACGCATTCCATTAAAAATTATGTGACAACATATATAGGCTTCATATGCATTTTGTGGAAATCTGTAAATCATCCAAAATAAAATTCTATATCAAATGTTGCTTCCAGTATTCTTATAAAGTTATATCAGACTGAAGTAAAAAAAATGTTAGTAAGTACATATAACATTTAAGTATTGGATAAATTTTAGTATGCTAATATCAGTCCCTCTAATACAATAACTATTTTATTAAATTCCATAACGTTATGTATTAAAGTTATACTCAAATTCATTATTATTTAATATAAACACAAACAGACTACTTTATTGGAATTTTCAAAACTTTGTATATCTTAATTTTAGAAATCTGTATTCTAATTTGAGATATGAGCACTTTATAATTAATCCTTTTAAATCATCTATCCGTTTTTCTCATCGTCCAATCATAGCAGCGAAACAACAAATTTTGGTATACTTATTTCTGATATCTGAGTTTGATACTTATTATTGTTATATACTAGCTTTTGCTCGCGGCTTCACTCGTGATAATGTGTATTTCATTTATCTTCTGGACAACGATACATATTTTTTCTGGATGAAAGGAACTTGGATGGATAAATAAAGGAAAGATACTTGTATTATACACAATTCTTCAGTAATATGGTTAATAACACAAAGTATATGCATGAATATAGATACATTTTTATACTATTACGACTTTTATTACATCCTATAACAACTCTAAAAATAAATCTTAAATGAAGCATATTACTTTGTAATAACTTATAGTACACACTCTACCTAAATACCGCATTCTAATTACTCTTTATTCGTATCGTATAATTTGCTATTTACAAAGTCGTTGGTACAGCTTTTAGATACCTCGATATCCTGTGTAACGACGGTCATGAAACAAAATCCCAATCAAGAAATCATGCCCTCAGGAATTTAGATCGTATTACCAAAGCCTATTATTACTATTACCAGTCCCTTTTCATTAAAATCCCAATTAAGCCCATCGTCAACAACCTCGTTTGTATTTAACGTTTTATTTTGTAAGATATTAATTGAAATTAAACATGCTGTTAGATTGTGTTTGTTTATACGTTAACATTTTTCAAATATTACTTTTATTTCTAAAAAAATTGTTACAAGAAATTAGCCTTAACTAAGGACCCAAACTAGGCAGTGCTTGGAACATGAAAACCTAAAATATTATTATAGTTTGATTTCTTAGCGACAGTGGCGTATATCGACTTAAAAAAAAAGTAAAATTAATAATGATGAAATAATTGAAGAACAATTGAAGAATTAAATAATTGAAATTTAATAACATAATTACAATTCAATAATATTATATTATATAATATTAAAATAAACAATTAATAATATACACAATTAAAAATCAATTGCCGAATGCATGTACGCACATCACTTCAGAACGGCTGCATCTATTTAGCTAATTCTTTTTTTGTTGTGTTAGTAATTGTCAGGACAAGGTTTCCATGAAAATAAATGTTTCAAAAATCGTACGGAAATGTTATAGGAAGTAAATAAAAATCAATTACCGAATGCATGTACGCACATCACTTCAGAATGACTGCATCTAATAAGCTAATTCTTTTTTTGTTGTGTTAGTAATTGTCAGGACAAGGTTTCTATGAAATAAAATGTTTCAAAAATCGTACGGAAATGTCAAAAATTTGAGATCAAAAATCTTCGTTTAAAAATGTGAGAGAGATGTAAGACTGTAGAGGTAAACGGACAGGTTAACGCTCAGTTACCATTTTATTTCATTGCTTGGTCGTACCGGAAAGAGAAGATTTGATCTCATCGTCGCAGTACACCCTTTCGAAGTATATGATGTATCTATTGATATACAATTCTTGGGATGGTTTAGAGTACATTGAGTAGATCTTGTCTGCTCATTTGAAAATATAGAAATATTAATTCCTATTAGGTTAAAAATCGAAATCATAAATTAGGCAGTATGTCAAAATTATCAAAGCAAGTCATTATTTATGACGATGGTCACATTTCCTTTGATGACATTTCTTATCTACCTTTAGTTCTATGTGGTACTAAACAAAAGTTTGCTATATACTACACAACATAATTTGCTCTCGGCTCCCAAGAACAAAATAGCTTGTATTAAAGGTAAGATGTGCTCGAGGTGTCATCACAAAAAGTATTCCAATATATATATATATATCCAATATATATGAAAACATCTGAAAAAGATCTACGCGTCAAGTGACACGGCGACCACTAAAACGAGTAACCTGATGTGTTAAATTTATGTAAAAAAAATGTACCTACTAAGTATCACCAATAAAGGCTATAATAGTAATATAGCATATGGTATATTCAACAGTCAGAAATGTACATAATAATATCATGTAAAAAAGTAGTAATAATGTACTGAATTGGTAAATGAAAACCTTAAAGCTCTAGTAGTCTGGTGAAACTGTAGAGGACTTGGCACGTCAACAGTATCGACAGTTCGAAAAAAAAAACCTTAAAGCTACATACACTACTTGCGTTATTAAAATGTTAATGAAAGATGGAAAATTATACTAGAATAAATAAACAATGACAAAAAAAATTTAAATAAAAGCGTCCGTTTATTATATATGTTTATGCGTGTGTCTCTTTCAATATTTTTTAAGCAATAGACACAGTATTTTTTATTGTTACTAGGACTTTATAAAAAACTATAGTGGTAATAGAACTAGGTGAGAATTCTATAGAAGGGTATTAAAAAAAATGAATGGTATAATAAAACCACTTTTAGTCACCGAGAGAAACAGATGCAGTCGTAAAAAAAATGTTAATCCTATTTCCAATATCCAATTCTGTTGGAGTCGTCGGATTGAGCTCAGTTCGAATGTAGTTTGTGAATTTCTCTCGCCAAGTAAGTAATACACTTTGCAAGGGTTTAATGCAATACCAGTTATGCACAATGTATATTTATCTTTCTATTTGGACTCTTACTATACCGATAATGAAAGTAACTACTGGACGTATATACATATATGTGGGTGCGTGTGCGTGAGTATGTGTGTGTTTGTGTGTGTGTAAGGCTCCATCACGCCGAAACTACTGAAGATATCGGCATAGGATTATGACTATTTGATGCGGATTTTTTTATTCGACATTGGTCCATAGCCATTTTTAATGCCCAACGACGCGGGCGGTTATCAGCTAGTCGACACATATTAACGAAATTGAAGTATTTGTTATTCATCTAAGCTAATATCCGAAACGATTTCTACGGAGTTTTGACTGTCAGATTCATATTTTAAAACGTATTATCTGCACTACATAATATTACGCCTCTCTATAGAGGCTAAGCTATATTCGTAAAATTTTATTAAAACTTAAATACAGTTTGTAAGTAATGAAATAAATACAATAATTAAAGGATAAACTTACAATTAAACCTGACAAAACACGTAGTTCTCACGAAGTAAAAAAAAACATTTAAGAACGAAATCGCGGGCAACAGCTAGCTTATTATAATTGTAAAAATTATGAGGTAGGCAAAGTTGTAAAGACAAAGTTGTAAAGCAAATTTTAAAATTAGTTTAAAATGAAGTCATAGTCATTTATATCCGCAAATCTTAAACTATTATTTTATAGAAAAAATTACTAGTCTAGTGTTGTAAGTCTGACTTGTATATTTACCCTGAGCTGACATTTTTACGTGATTACAAACTTTTGATTGAACTCGCTTCTTCAAGAATATCGGAAAAACTTACTTCGAAAAAGTTACCGTCGAGGCCTCTGGCTATATTTAAAAGTTCGTATGAAATTCCTAAAAGTCGCCTTTTGTTTATTTATACTTTAGGTTCGTTCATTTTTATAATACTTACTAAAATAACAACAATATATGGCATTAATACCGTCACAATTACATATCCAATAATATGTGATTTATAAAGGTGTTACCTTGCGGAAATCCGTCATTAAATAGAGTGGACGTTACTTTGCACTTACGCTTGGAATTAATTAGCCGCTGCCACGTCTCACTGAAATAAAAAACCTTTAATTTTATTGCACTGAGACGAGGCAATGGCCGATCAATGTTGGGTGGAAGTGCAAAAGAATGTCCACTCTAAGATTTAGTATCAAACAACATCAAAATGAACTATCAGTGACGGAAATTAAGCTATGATATGAAGGCATATTCTAGTATTTGCACCAAGCTTAAATTACAAACTTTGTGCTGTAACCGTTTTCAAGTAGGTACATTCGGCGATCATCTTTTAAATCATCATGCCAGCCTGTCACTGCTGGGCAAGGGCCTCCTCACGACAGAAGGTACGAAATTAATTATTACGCTAACCCAAGACGCATTTACTTTTTCAAACGCCGTTAAATCCACAGTACTATATTTTCCTCACATGCAGGGACATTAACAGGAAGATTCTAAAGTTCAATTTTGCTATTAAGTCTATTTATTTTTCCCTGTTATATTTCCTTCACCTTCACCAATTGAAATTAGGGAATACACTTGAGTATGAAAAAATAATTGGTACACGTCGAAATACGCACCCCCCCCGGCGCCGGACAATCGAATTAACATTTCGCTGGTCAAACAATGACTTTAGATCAAGTATTATACGATTTTTGTCGGCATCGTAGTAATGTACAAGGTAATGAAATTGTCGGCAAAAGCTAATTAATAATGTATTAAAAATTAATCATTCAGATAATAAAATAATTTGATATGGTACTTTTATTGATTACCAAAACAACCTTTATCAAAAGGTTATAAAGAATAATTTCCATTTTAGATCTACAGATTTTATCTGCTTAGCCGATTACGTTCTCCGAAAGTTTAGAAAATTTAAAAGAAAGCCCGTTAATTTCCTCAAAGATTACGAGAGACGGCACTTCGGTAAGTCCCCGGTCGTTAAAACTCTTAACTCCAACAAGGAGGTCTCCATATTCATGGGGTCGGTTACCGTCTTCTCCTTAGTCACCCTTAACTATGATAAAACATAAACAATTCTAAGACAAGGAATATGTGTTGAATTTAATTAATTTGTTTAGCAAATTTTAGACATATAATTGTAAGAAATATTTATAGACCCATTCTTATGAAATTATATCAGTATCAATAGTTTAATTAAGAAATAATGATAATGCGACAACAATAGAAAACGTTTTTTGAACAAAATGCATGACACAAATTTTAGAGATATAATTGTAAGAAATATTTATAGACCCATTCTTATGAATTTATATCAGTATCAATAGTTTAATTAAGAAATAATGATAATGCGACAACAATAGAAAACGTTTTTTGAACAAAATGCTCAGTACAAACGTACAGTAGTTGTTTTAGGCAATAGTCATTCGTTTTATGAGATCACTGAACTTATGAATGTACGCATATGTATCTCACTATAGTCAAATGTATGGTTAGCTTAGCTCGCAGGTTTGTTCAGTTTTATTCGCGTTGTTATATTCAAAGCAACAGCGCAAGTCGAGATTCGGCCATTCTGGAATTCTTGAGCTTGTTACCATTCGACTGAGAGTCCTAAACGCTCGCCTAAAATGCCCGGTGAAGCTGTGGTGACCCATTAGACCAACAGCGAGAAGTCAATTAAAAAAAAGCGCAGTTCAATCGAGTGGTCGGCTCCCTAGGCAACAGTCGCCTTCGTTCGTTAACACTGAGCCAACTGTTTTAAACTAATATGTGAGTGACACTCCTTGCAGTCATTTATAAAATATAATGCAGTTTCACAAACCTGCATTTATCGACACGAGATTTTATCTATGGTCGTAATATGAGCTACCATAACTTTTCCCGAGCTATATACTGAAATAAAACCGTTGAATTCCATTAAAGTCAAAACTTGATGTCTGTCTTAAGATGATCAATTTTCAGTGCTCTTCAATTGCAAATAAGGCAATTTAGGAAGACTAAGGACATTTTTCTTGTTTTTTATGTCAAAATATATGCAGTCAACCTGGTACTAAATGGGCTTTGCTATATTAGATATGATTAACCAGCCTCCATAAGACCGCAGTACTCAGGTCAGACATAATAAATAACTACTACTGAGTCGGCGGCTAACTTCTAGTTGTTATTGGATTCGTTCATAAAACAACATTTATTAAATTAATAGAAAAAAAAAACATCAATGATTTCATATAATTCGTTTCATAAACACCTAAACCCAAAGCTAAACAATATGTATATTCTACTGTAATATGAATTATATAGATGTTTACGAAATGAGCAAGTCGAAATGTGGAGAAGGAAGTACACGTTATCATGCCCGCCTTTTATATTATAAACATAGCCTAATTATGGAAGTTAAATTTCTGGCTATTTAATTGAATAGAGAATAAGTTGCTCAAATGCACGTTATTTTTAATGAGAGTTTACACTCAACGGTAACGTCACAGGAATCAGAATTATTTTAAAAGCTATATTATGTAAGTAATTACAAACCGTATTAAAGATTGAAGCTTCTGGAATTGATTAATTTGTGTCTGGTTTCTTTGGTTACGTTACACAAACTAACTAGACTTAAGCTCCAACTTGCTAATGGGACCGAGTTGAAATAAATGTGGAGTATTCGCCACGGGAAACTTTAACTAATGTGTCAAACAGTCTAACAATCTTAATGTTTCGTGCATCTTATTGCAATTTTGAAGAAGGTCATATGAATATTATTTGAACTATATAATTTTATTATTTTTTAATTCATCACAGTAATGATCCGTCGACATCTTTCTCAATTTTTTTGTTCTTGTTCAAAATTTGCTAAATAGAATGTACATTTAGATTATTAATAGAAATAAAGAAGAAACGTAAAAATATTTTTTATTGTTGGGGCGTAAATGGTATACAAATAGATACCTAAATAAATATATAGAGATGGAAACGTGTAACAACTGGAATTTTCAAAGGGAGCCCAAAACGACACACGGACGTCCAATCGGTCAAGATTTATATAATAAAAATGAAAAAATAATTAGATAAATTTCAAACAAATAATAAAAAAAAACACTTAAAAAACCCAATTTGGTTAGAAATAAAATTGAGGCGAAATATAAATGCCTGACAAGAACCTTAGTCAAATTAAAACGTAAACAGATAAAAGCATTTTTAAGACTGGCAGTTCCGTACGGCTTAACATACGATATGAACGTAATAATTTTCCGACAAGTACTCTATCTGCTAATAAAAGTTTTGTCAAAATCGGTTGAGTCCATTTCAAAGGTTAGCGCAAATAAACAACAGACCAGAATTTTATTTATTAGTAGAGATTAATCATAAAAACATTAATCAAAAACTTATTAGAAGATAAAACTTCACGAGGAAATTAATTTATATTAAACGCTTACGCACTTGGAATGTACATGATACTTATTAAACTTTCGTTAAATTTATAACACAGCGACGAGCAGGAATATTTCAAGATGTAAGATTGATTCAAAGAGATTTCGAGAGATGTCGTAATTGATATCAATTAGGGCTACGCTGACGTTGGTTACCCGCAGGCTCGATCACAATAGACTATCTCAACCAAGAAATAGCTTCGGGAAACTCGCGTCTTTTATTCCCTGAGATCGAGATCCGGATAAATTGTTTTTCGGAGGATTCCGTTAATTTCATACGGGTCTGCTTTTGTATACACCGTTTTCTTTTTCTATTTCTATAATGAATTTATGATTTAACACAGTATTATTCAAAACCTCCATAATTTTTGTTTTTATCAGTTATTATTATAGATTACTACAATCCAACATGTTATAAGCGAAAACATGATCAACGATATTGTCACAATATCGTTTTTATTTATTATATCTGACCTATCTCTCAGGAATAGTACTTCTTTCTTGATACAGCCTGTATGCAAATTTTTAAATAATCAGTTGAGTAGTTTAGCCATGAAAATTTAACAAACAAACTCACATTTGTATTTATAATATATTATTAGTAACAATGTTACGAATTAGCAAACAGGCATGTACTTCATCTGATATTGATACTGCAAATTTAGGTATATTCAGACCTCAAAAGAATCGGAGTCTTGAGGCCAACTGGTGATGGTCGCTGCTCTTAAGGAGTGAAATTTAAACGCCTAATATATTAGTCATGTTAGCAACCACGCCCTACGGACCTAAAATTACTAGTACGGATATTGCTATCTAGCACTGCTGCAAATAATCGGGACGGCGGTGCTCCCATAGTTAAATCTTGCACTAGTCCTACCTCTTTTAAATATTCAATAGAGAGAAACTTATTCTCAAATGCAGATAACACATCATTTTTTATTCATTATCAGCAAAATTGCTTATTATCAATATAATAAAATAATTCGTAATTTATTTTATTAAACAAGAAAAAAGAGTATAACGTATTCAGTAATATAAATCCCACTGTTGCTTAATCCAAACTAATATTATAAATGCGAATGTGTATGTTTTTGTTACACTTTCACGCCTTAACTATAGAACTGACCATCATGAAAATTTACATAAATGTTGTCAGGGGTACACAAAATGAAAAATCTTTCTTCCAAAACAATGTACAATTCCCGAGGATCGGTCAGATCTAAATTAACGAAAGCGAAGTCGCGTGCGATAGCTTCTATATTATATTCCGAATTCTGATTTTCTGTAGGTGTTTTTTTTTTCTTTTGTAAGCTCGCTCACTCTGATTCCAATATAGCCAAAAAGGTGAACAACAGTCTACGTTATTATTAAAAAAACGAAAATATAGAAATTCCAGTACTTAGTGCTTTAAATAAAATAATGTCCAATATAATCACATAAATCTACAAAAAGAAAAGTAAACAGAGCGACACACGTGTCGAACGTTAATAACGGTTTGTGGTGAAAACAATACACTTTCAGAATATTGATGTCAGGGTAAACATAAAACTATGGTGGATTGTATTTGGGACATATATTAAAAATATTTTACTACTTTCGGGAATCGAATAGAAGTATCTATAGCTCCATGCTAATAAAGTGTTTTATTCTCTTTGCAATATATCGTACAGTGTAATGACTATTGCTCTCACTGATAAAATCAATATTGCACCCACTGATTAATAATTACGTAACATTTCATATATTATATCAAATCATTGTCGATTTCGATTTTCAGTTAAAATAAGAAAAACGAAGAAGGGAAAAATACCATACAAGCTAGAGTTGCTTCCGATCTTACAATAGCTAACACATTTTTCCAAAAAAGAGGTTAGCACCTTATCACGCATAATAATGGTAATGACACCAGGCAAATTGATTATTGTCTACTACGAAGAAATAATATTAAAGTAGTCAAGGATTGCAAGGTTTTACCAGGAGAGCAAAGCTATTCAACATCATTTATTTCTGTTAGATTTAAAAATAAAATTGCCACTGGCATGATATCAGTCGAGAAACCGAGCCAAAATTAAATGGTATTTGTTGGATAAAAATGAATATGCGAATGAATTTAAGACAAAAGATGTTAATAAACTGATAGAAATGAAAGATATGGAAGCGAATACAGTAAATGAATGTTGAAATGATATGGGAACATGTATAAGAAACATGGCAAAGGATGTCTTTGGTGAAACGAAAGGAAGACGAAAAATAGATAAGGACACTTGGTGGTGGAATGAAGAGGTACAAAAAGGCTTTGAAACAAAAAAAAAAACAGTTTTTAAGGAGTGGAAAATTATTAATGATTCGGATAACACGATTAAAGGAACTTTCAGCATTAAGACCTTATTTATTCCTTCTTGCTATTGATGCACTAACATCAGACATACAGGAGGAGGCATCTTGGTGTATGCTGTTTGCCGTTGATATTATTCTTGTTGGAGAAAATGCTACTGTAGACTACAGTAGACTGAAGAAATAGCTAGAGAATTGGAGAATGTTGGTTTAAAGATTACACTAAAAACTGAACATTTGTTATGCAATTTCGAAGGTTCTGTCCAGTTTTTGTCATATAACCTTAAATGGTGTATCCTTGCCAACCTGCTCCGCTTTTCGGTTCCTCGATTCATTAATCTAAAACGACGCTAGCATAGACGAGGAAGTGAGGAATAGGATAAATGCAGGGTGGATGAAATGGCGAAAGATGTCTGGGGTGAATAGAGACCTACGAATGCCGATGAAACTCAAAAGGATGGTGTATAGAACTATAATAAGACCAATCGTGTTATATAGATCCTAGTGGTGGGCCACGAAAGAGACGGATGAGAAAAGATTACACATGACTGAGATAAGAAGGTTAAGATGGATGTGTAGTGTAACCAAAATAGATAAGATTAAGAATGAGTATATCAGAGGAAGTTGGAAAATAGCACCAGTAACAAAGAAATTGAGGAGTAATAGGTTAGCATGGTACGGGCAAATAATGAGAAGAGATTAATATGATGTAGGAATAGGAAAAGACCGAAAAAGGTATGGATAGATTATGTGAAAAATGATATATATGATATAAAGGTACGAATACTAAAATGCCATTTGACAGGTCAGAGTGGAAAAGAAAAACCTGCCGAGTCTACTTAGGTGTGATAGGGGTAAGAAGACGATGACATGTATGTAGTGTAATTGTGTGATAGTAAGTCAGTTGCCTTTATAGCTGTTCGAAATACAAAATAAATTTCTTAGGCCGCAAATAGCAATTCATTCAAGCTATGCGTGTAACAATATACGACAGTTATATATAAACTTTTTTGTAATATTTGTTAAGTAAAATTTTAGTTTTAATTGTTTTTATTGTGTATACTTTTCCAACATACGCGCCATGTTTGTTTCAGTATCTTATTTTTTTTTCTAATTTATTATTAAATTCAGGTTCAGTCGACTAGATGAAATACACGTATATATAAAATAACATATTTGCAGATTTTACATGTGTTTTACATCGCCTTTTTTCCAAACTGTGACTTAGAACATGTCCCATTTAAAATATACATTTTTAAATATAAAAACACAAATAAGTTTTCAACAGAAAATACAAGGAGATTTTTAACATTCTCCGGCCCAAACAAAGTGGCCACAACAATTGCAACAGAAAGAAATAAAAACTACAACCTAATGTTAACAATACAAATTAAAAACAGAAATTAATAAACATAAGCATAAGAGAAGTTTTACCTAAAACTATACAAAATAAATCACCTATAAATATAATTGAGGACTCTCAGAACCCTCCCCCACCAAGGTCTACAAGGAACATTAAGAATCTCCATTTTACCTCCCGCACTATAATCTCCGTATACCAATCATCAAACACTTTAACATATTTCTCCATCAAATCTGTCAAATCTAGCTTTTTTGTAAGAGAAATGGACTGCTTGTACGCCAAATGTTTACTATTACAAGTAAGTTGTTCGAGGTATCCTTCCATAGCAGGCGCTCTTCATAACCACCCTCATTATTCTCATTATTATTTGAAACAGACAACTGATTGGACAGCAAATCAATGTTATTACACAAAAAATGACCCGTATATCCTTCAGTCAAAGGAAAGCGTACTTTATCATTTTTTTCAATATCCTTTTCCAGATCGTCTTTGAAAAACTTAACGGTTTCATTTTGACTTCGTTCAATATCTGTAAAGTCAGTCGAATCCCTAACACCGGATGTTTCTAAGTCTCCACATTTTCCGTTGTAAGTTGAGAAACTAGGTAATGAACCCTGCAACGCTTCAACAGATTTGGTTTCAATAGTTACTAAACAGGATGCAGTGGGTTCCTTGTACCAGTTACTCTGGCCTTGATCAAAATCCTCTTTCGCTGACATAATTTGCTGTTCACTCTGAACCATAGCTCCGTTATGTGCCCCCGCCTTATATAATTTCGGTAAAGATCGCGAGACATTTTCATAATCGGTGTTTAAACCGATCCATCGACGTTAGTATTCCTCTGCGGTTTCTAGATCAGAAAAAATAACATCTTCTGATTCTTCTGACTGAAACCATAATTCTTGAATTCGGTCGTCGATTTTGAATAAACTTTCAGCTTTGTCAGAACAGTACTTAAACAAAGCGTGAATATTAGGAGTTTGATCTTGTAAAGCTTTCTGCAAATCTTTTTCGGCACAAATAAAAAAACGTCTAGCAACTGACCGTTGTTTCTTCAAATTCTCCATATCGGTCGTCAGTTATAGACTTACAATAAATTACAAATTACAATAATAGATTTGCAGATGCATAAATGCGTTTTATATCGCCTTTTTTTCCAAATTGTGACGTAGACATGTCCCATTTAAAATGTATATTTTTAAATATAAAAACACAAATAAGTTTTCAACAGAAAATACAAGGAGATTTTTAACATGTACAACACAAATAGGCTGTGTTTACGTCAAGAAAGATTGAATTTGAAGTATAATAAAGAATAAATAGTATCACATTGTAAAAATTAATTCAGTTTCGTAAACCAAATAAAAAAAAACTACATGTCTTTCTTATGTACCTAACTTATGACAATAATATTAATCACTCCCTTGAATACTTTTACATTATTATACAGTAGTCGAAAGTAAACACAACTAGGTATGTAAAAAAGGTTTCCTCATTTCAGCTAAAAATGTAAATGAAGTAAAACGACCAGCGTTTTTATTTTCCTCTTTATAATAAATTAAATTACGCACACTACACGAGTGGAGGGAGCGCTTCACACTTATTGGCCTTCTACCGGAATTTTCTTGATATTACCTTAGCACTCGAGGTTTTTATTAGTCTCTCATTCGCATTCTCTTGTTAACTTTATGAATTATTATCCAATTTCGTGAGCATTTATTTCACTACAATTTATTAGTAAATGCGCTCACATACTCGTATAAGTAAATCTTAAAGGTATATAACGATGTCATAGATAGTAAAAAAACTAGATAGATGATCTGGTAATAATTTATCTCAGCCAATATTTTACCAAAAAAAATACAAAAATAAGGAAGGTATAATCTTTTTTTTAACAAACAAAAATGTATTTTCATCGACGACAAATTGCAATGTCCTAAACAAAAACTTATACCTTATTTATATATTACCGAATAAAAAAAAACTAGTTTTTTTATGTACACATCAGCGAAAGGGAAGGCGTATTCCCTATTAGATTGTATTGTAAAATTAACAGTCTTCATTTGCATGCAAATCGAGGTTATATATAGCGACAGCAATCTCTTTAGCTGAATAGCCTAATTATATTCAGACTAATATTGGCATTTGTTTGTACACTGATTTCTAATTAAATCATAATTATTTTCCTACATACTTATAACTTGAAATTTATCTGAGTCTATTAGTTAAGTGTAAGTAATATTATGTATGACGAATGGCCCTTTATATACCATTAAAGGTATTTATATTTAAATTAAATTGATAGTCGATGTGAAGCAAGCAAAATTTTGTTAAATAGACCCATGTCAAGTAATCGTGAAAGACACTATTGAACAAAAACACTTATTGGCCTGTATTCATTTATTAAAATTTTGATAAACCACTGTGCATAGCACATTCTCAGTATGTGAATAAAGGATTCTTATTCTTATTCTATGCCCGCGTAGCCTAGCTACCGCCCTCAAGTTAGTAGAGTGTCACCGTGTGTTACGGCACTACACTACAACACTATGGGTGTGCTACGGCAGTCACACTTAAGAGCCAGTCTCTCTAAATTTATTTATTTATTTTATATCTTATTTAAGAAAAATATGTATATAAAAGTTTATATAAATATATCGCCAACATAGTCCTAACATTTCCAAGGCAAAAATAAAAAATTATATTCTCGAAAATAAGTATGAAAGTAAAGTACTTCGTTTAATTAAACTATAAGCTAAAAATACAGAGGGCATGTATTATTACTTATATATAATATTTTTCCAAAATAATCTAAAAACCAAATCTAAGTACAATATTCTAAAAACGTAGAAAGAATGATAAAGCTTTTTGTTACGTCAATATTTTCTATTTGTCGAAAACTTTATGGCAGAGTGACTGAGGACAGTTCTTTTGGTATAACTGCTGAGTCAACTGAGGTAGAATAAATAATAGCAACTTTCTATTCAGATCATGTTTTTACTCGGAGCTTCGGCAAAGTACATTGGGAAAACTGTGGATACACTTATAACATAATTTAATTCTCGTACGTAAATATATATTTATACTTTATAGTTTAACGTTTGACCACAATCTCATCTGTTAAATGATGATGCGGTCTACGATGGTAGTCACGCTAAACCTAGAAGGAGACTGGCTCTTAAGAGCAGCTGCCGGAACACACTAACAGGTGCTTGGCAACAGATTTTCAACTTGAGAGTAGTAGCTAGCTAGACGGACTTAGAAAAAGCCCTACCACCATGCTATGGTTTCGTCTCGATTTATCTTCTCTGTATCGATACAAGTATCATTTTTTAATAAAAATAGCACATGCCATGGTGAAAAGATTGGCCAGCCATGAAGTTGTAACCGAGACTGACTGCCAGAGTTGTTCCTTGACATAGTGAGATATCGTCACTCATAGAAACCGTTTTATATATGAATATGCATATTTCATATGCATAATCTTTAGAGTATAGTTATATACAAAATTCTGACACAACACGCGTTTTTTTTTAAACTTAGGTATAGGTAGCCATTTTATTTGACAACTAACTGATACCCCGCAGGTTTGTCAATGTTTTTTGTTATCTTAACAATATATTTTATGTACAGAAGAAAAAGCATAAATAACAATTAAAAGTGAAAATATTCTTTGCCTACAACATTTCTTAAGTCTTTTGTAATGTTTGCAAAAATCATAGTTTTTTAAAACTTGATAACTTTAAATTAACTAAAAATATCCTAGTTCCTGAAAATATGCTCTCCTGCTCATACGCATCGCACCGCTTGCCTCACTTTTTCACTACAAGAAAATACATAGCTAAATATAAAAATTATAATTTCTTAAATCTCTTTCATAGTTACTTTAATAACTTTATATTAAATGAAAATATCGTGATATTATTTTATATATGGACCAAGTGTCTAAAAACTAAAAAAAAATTGATCGAATCCTAACCTGTAATTTTTGCGTGAAGCGCGCTTAACGATAGACCTATATTATTTTATCTATAGATAACAAGATATATAGATAACATTTGACTTGGTAGAGCTACGCTGAAACTATTACTGGTTTCAGAATGAATGGGTTGGCTCGCCCGGGGTATTACCACCCTCTCACAGAAAGCCGACGTGAAGTAACAGTGCTTGCACTGTTGCGTTTCGTTCGGTCAGCGAGAGCGCCGGAGGATATTAAAAGACCGGCAACGCACTTGCGACTCCCCTGGTGTTGATAGTGTCTATGGACGGCGATGATCACTTACCATCAGGTGACCCACCTGTTCGTTTGCCCCCTACAATATTAAAAAAAAAAACTTTTTAAATATATACCTATATATATTACTATATTAATCTTGGCAATCAAGTAAGTTACTACATCTTTAACATATTCATTCGTTTGATTCAGTCAACAGTAGCCCTTTTGCTTTCTCGAAGTCAATGAAAAAGGTTTCAATTTAATTGGTATTTGCGTGTAAACTCTATTATTGCCACTGGCGTCGTCGCCTTTAATAAAGAACTTTTGTACAAGTGCTCTCTAAGAACAAATAGATTTTATAGACATCAAGTTAACAACATCACCTTTGACTAGATATTGTATGCGAAAAAATATAAATATATAAATTTAGGTCTGATATTTTATCATCTTACGTATACCTACTTGCAGTCAAATCAAAACATGCTTTATTCAATTTAGGCCCTAAGAAGGCGCTTATGAATGTCAAAATTACCACCGATTCATCATTAGCCATCTCGTCGAACAGCACTATGAGCCGGTAGGCGGACGGACTGTCCACCGGGCGTCTCTCCTTCTTCAGCAGGATCAAACGACCGGTTTTCCAAATAAGCGGAAACCGACCATGCTGAAGAGACGCATTGAAGATGTGCAGTAGTCGGGGCTCGAGGGCCTCGTAAGCCAAGACCCACACACGGCCAGGTATGCCGTCGGGTCCTGGGGCGGTATTATTAGCCTGTAGGCGTTTTACCGCCACCCTCGACTCTTCCCTTGTCAACTAACCCTACTAAATTCTCTTCGATATTCATCAACCCTTGGCACATTAGGCAAAGTAAATCTCATACATTTCGTTTTATGTGTATTTAGCAACAGGTTATTTAACGCAAACCGATGAGAATTTTCATGTAACCTATTATTCAGATGCGCAAACTCCCCTTTTTTTCGAACTGACTACACTGTTGGCTCCTTAGGGCCGCTACAGTTTCACCAGACTACGGATGAGCAACCTCTGAATCTATCCTTTTCACTTTAAATATAAATGAAGTATCGTCTGGAATAAGAACCATGTCAGCACAGTTATTAACCATTAGTGGCAGATCATTTATATATATTAAGAACAAAAACGGTCCCTAAAATAAAGCCCTGCGGAACGCCAATTCGCGCAAACGATTCCGCAGAGGTTATCCCATGTATGCTAACTTTTTGACAGTGATGTTTTAAATAAGAAACTAGAAAGTCGAGAAAAGATCCATATACACCATAGTGATTTAATTTAAGAATAACCATACTATGGTCAACGCAATCAAAGGCCTTAGACAGATCACAAAACACACCAATTGCATCCCTCGAATCTTTCCAGACCCCAATTTATGAGTTATGAGCATTGCACCAGCGTTAGTAATCGATTTCGATTTCGTGAAACCAAATTGTCGACCATACAGAAACTCATGCATTGTGAAATATTCCACTAATTGTTTTCGCCTAATCTTATCAAAATTTTTACTTAACGACGGAAGTACGGAGGATAGGTCTATAATTTCCAAGATTACTTTTGCAGCCTAATTTAAACAAAGGAACCACTTTGCTTACTTTAATTAAATTAGGGAAAGTTCTTTTTGCTATGCATTGATTAAATATATTATTACCCAATGCGGCTTATATTGCCTAAATGCATAAAAATACATTATACTCGTATGTATAGATATTTTAGTGGCTAAATATTGGTGTTTAAATATATGTTTAAAAATAAAAAACAACCTGAATTTATTTGTTATCGTCTATATAATATATAAACATAATTATTATATCTCTAGTAATGGTGTCATAATACTTTATATACTACTAGCGGCCCGCTCCGGATTCGCACGGGTATAAAATATATAGCCTATGTCGTTCACTGAAAAAATCATTAAAATCGATCCAGTAGTTTTGATTTATTCATTACTGCCCGTGGCCCGCACACATTACGATTAAGATGGAGCCCAGGAACATAATTAAGCATAGAACTTAAAAAAAAGTAATAAATGTTAGAGGCCTCGCACTTGACCAAAAAATTAAACATGCTTTCTTTATAATGTTTTTTTTTTTAAATACTTCGACAACCAATTTTTCTACAAACCGCATCTAACAAAAAGTAAAAAAAATATGCATGACTCCCAAATTAGTATACTTACTTGTTCTCTCTAGATTTGCTCACTTCATTCCATACAAACACTACCATTCATATTTGCTACAAGTAACAGTTCAAAGTACTTTTTCGCGTCTGTGTTACTTTATTTCTTCTAAAGTATACAACAGATTGTTATAGGGTTTACATAATCATTTGGAGGACTTGTACCGAAAGGTTTAATTGTGTATAGTACATACATATTATACTTATATGAAGTAGAACAGAGTCCATATAATACGTATAGTAACTAAATGCAAGAAAATATTTTTAAGGTGTCTGCATTGCTAATACTGGCTAAACCTAATAACATAATGAGACACAATAATGTATTATGGAATTATACATTTAAAAAACTTTAATGTTATTTAGTCTATGTTCTTAGAATAACGCCCAGTAAGCATTTTTATAACATACTACTAATAATAATGGATTATTTACAAAGTTATTTTGAGTAATATAGAATTAATCCATTACTAACTAAATATTTTAGTAGTAACAATAAGCATTTGTCGACCAGAATTACCCAGTACTACATATCATGGTCATGAATATAGATATCAGGAAATTCCATTTACGCGCAATACAAGTTTTTTTTGTGACAAGACTTTAGAAGTTCCTTTAGACGACGATGAACTGTATATGTCGAAATTCGAAAAATGCGAATCGGATATAGGTACCAAATTCGTTTGGACATTTAAGGCTACATTAGTAAAATGCATCCCTGCGAAGCCGAAATAGATCACTAGTAGGACATAATGTATTGTTCAAATATGTAATAGCATACAAATTTATGAATTACAAAATGTAAGTTCAAACGACAACAATTCGACGCTTATAACCATACCAATTTCGAATAATTTTCAAAACTTTGTCAGTGGCTTTGATAACCTTAAAAGGGCCCAGTATCATGTCTTGGAAGAATTCTTCTAAGAATCACTGGAACTTAGACAAACTGTCGTTTTGTTTTTTAATTTTCATTAATAATTAATCGAGAATCCCTTATTAATTAGAATTCTAGGTTGCAATATTTTAGAAGTTTTACTTAAACACGTCGGAGCTTGGTGCCTCCATATTATTAATACGCCGGTAACTACGTCCATGATTTTCATATTTTTGTGGAAAACTTTCTAGTTTATTAGGCCAGAGATAAAGCCTTTCCATCATTTGTTATTTGTTTATTTCTTCTAATAACATTATTTTAAGATAATGAAACTTAAATGCGCCACAGTGGTATATACTTTAATTAAAAGGAGGAAGTAACCTGACAGTCCAGAATAATTGTCCATTTCCTTTTTTCCAAAGAATGACATACAACTAATATCATAAAAATAAATGTGTTAGATTGCTTACTTTCAAAAGAAATTACAAAGTTTGTCTTTCTTAGTGCATAATTGCTATATTTGTGTATAAAATGGAAACAAATGAAAGAGTACATAAATACTTAAATCTAAAGAATAAACATAGTAATATTATATAATAGGTTCCTATATATAATTAAACAAAATTAAAAGCATTTGAATAATATGGCAAGGTTAGTGACTGAATTTATAAAAGAGTGTATTAGAAAACTCCAATTTAATAGACAAGACGTTAAAATGTAGAAAATTAATGTGCAGACATAAATTAATTTTATTTCGTGTTGTCAACACTTTCTAACTATATTTTAGCAAACACAGATATCACTCACTTAATCTTTATATGAAAACAATAGTATTAACAATAATAATGGTTAATTTGGAATATTTAATTAATTTACCGGTACGCTCCCGCCAAAAATGAATCCAATTAAGACTAAAACAAAATATACATAAAAATATAAAATCACATGAATAAGTAAGTCATATTAACATGATTCTCTATTTATTATGCGTAATGTTCTACTCATAGATCGCGTATAAATGACTAGTAGTACCAACCTATTTGACATATTTCGTAAACGTTATCTGATTTAATTTGAACATGAGTCAGAGAAATCGTTAAATTATATTGACATAAAATGTCGATACATTATCTCAAACTAGGTTAAAGAATCGTTAACTAACTTGATGAGGTTATGAAATATATGCAAGAGAATGTTATAAGAAGTAGATTATGTTAAAAAAGCTTATAATGGTTCACAGGAATCCAACAATTTAGAATAGGAGATTACAATTCAAAATGTACAAATAATAAAGAAGGCACATCACTTCGATTCATTTTATTTTACATCATCATTACTACCACAAATATTAAATGAAAAAAAAATGGGTATTAAAATTGTCTTAGTAACTGAGGTTAATTCTGTGTACCTTTTTTGAGAATATTTAACTCTCACAACTGATACCGAATATATAACAAGGAATTTTTTTTTATTAACATACTTACAATTATTATAACAAGTTGGTGCAGTCTTTCAACAATTTCATATAAGCGTAAATTTAATGAATTGCTTTTCAATATTGAGTAATGACACTTGTCATACATAGCCTCAATTATTTTGAGAAACTTTATATCTATCAGTTCCCTTTACTTACTCTTACACAGAAATGCATATATGGCCTTACTCTTATACTATTATTATTATTAGTCATAATAATTATATATATTAATATGTAAAAGTAGTATTTATATACAATCTACTTTCATAAAAATACTTTCAGTCTAATAAAATATTACAATGAATGAATACAACATTATTTTCTGAAAATTAATTTAAGGCCCATACCTACACATTCTTAGCTTTTGTTACATACTATACAATATTAACATCTTACTTAAATTTCACCAAATTTACCATATCATATTCAATTAAAGCTTACATATTGAGGCAATGTATATTGCTTATTGTTTTTGTGCAATTTTACAAACTTTGTTTGTTTTTGCTTCCTTCTAGTATTGTTTCCATTACTGTGTCCTGAAAATATTAAACAGACATATGTCACAAAGAAGTGTGCATACTAGTACATAATAAGTATTGTTAAAAATAACTGTTATACTTACAACATTTTGTGTAATGAAGTAATTATTATTTTATGATCACATTTCAAGGTATGATAACTTTTATGGTTCTTTCAATATTGCTTCTGCACATTGGGCAATCCTGAATTTCTTTTTCAGCACATTGCTGACAACAGCACATATGACCACAGGGTATAAATACTACTTCACATCTTCCATCCATACATATAACACATTCAGATTCCAAAACTGCAGCATCTGAATCATTTGTATTCACAACTCCAGTATAGTTTTCTTCTTCAGCATCCATAGGAGCACTAGGTGCAATGGATGCAGAAACTTCATTACGATTCTGACTTTTAGCTACTACATAATTATTTATTGCTGTTATGATACCTTCTCTATCTGACCTTAATGACACACCACTTTGTTTCAATTTGTCCAATGTTATATTAATTAATAGTTCATCAGAGAAAAGGAATTTGACCAAAAATGGTAAACAATGAATTACACCTTCCTGAAGTAAATAATTAGCCAATACTGGATCCAAACTCTTTCCCACATCTAATAATGTTCTTGGAGCCGAATTAATGAGTTTCTGATAATTTTCCAACCAGAAATCTGAGGATTTATCAGGACACTCTCCATTTCTTTCACAGTATCAATAAGTTGTTTTCGTCTTTTATTTTGTTGTTCAAACAAGTCATCTAATAAGTTAACAAGTTGAAATCTTTGTTGTAGAAGCTCATTATAATTATAAGAAATTTGAAGCTTTTTCTTTTCTTGCTCGATTACACTAAGTCTTGCCAAATGTGATGAAATTAATGAAATCTCCTGATTCAAACTCCAGCTTCTAGCATCAACTCTCTCTAGCAAAGAACAAACTACTGCTTTCTGAATATTTTGATCCTCAACAAGCTGTTGTACTAATACTGTTCTTGATTCATCTTTTACTTTCAATAATTCTGATACTTTATCAGCACCTGCTAAATCCTGCATCAGGAAATTCTCTTTAATATGATTAAGGAATTTTCATAATGTTTTTTTGAATGTTGAATTGCACTATCTTCTTCAATCAGCAACTCCATAGACTTCAATACATCTGCCTTTTTAACATTATCATAATTTTGCCTTGTGATTTCAAGAAGGCGATCAAGTTCAGCTTGTTCATGTGCCAACTGTTGTTGTATAACCTCAGGCTTTAAGTAATCTGACTGAATAAAATTGTTAACTATACATTCAATTTCTTTTTCATCTTCTTGTATCGCTGTAATCAATCTTTGTCTTTCTATTTCTCTAGCTTCATGAACTTTTGCTATTTCTGAATCTAATTCCTGTTGTTCTTGTAGAACTTTAGATAAGAAATTTTCTCTCTGTTCCTTAGCAGCTTTATGTATCCTGTTTTCTTGTTCTATATTGGCAGCCTCTTGATCTTCCCATGTGATAGTGTGTTGTCTGATAAAAGGATTCTGAATGGAGCTTGGCGAATGAACAGTGATGACATTAAAATCCAATGGTACAGGTGGATTATATTCAATATTCATGTTAATACACAAAAACTTCATAATTTCAGTTGTACCTTGAATAGCAATATTAACTGGTGGAAAACTGAATTGTTCACCATCCAACTCAATATGTTGTATATTATTTGCTAAGCATAACTCAGGGCAGAGTTTAGTTAAATCTTCATTACCAGTTAAAAACAATTTGCTAAGTCTTTTTAGGTTACCTAATGACGGAGTAAGAGTTCTTAACTTATTATTGGACACATTCAAAATCTGCAAACACTGCATAAAACTAATATCATCTGGAATGTTTCTGATTTGGTTATTTTGAATGTATAACTCGGTTAAATTAACCAAATATTTTATCTCATTAGGCAAATGTGAAAAGCTGTTGAAACTTATATTGAGCACTTTAATTAAATATAAATCTGACAACTGTCCACCATCATCCAAATTTTGTAAAATATTATTTTGTAGATATAAGAATTCTTTTCTATAAACTTTACATATCGAAAAGGTGCCCGGCGGTACATGCTTTAGCTGACAATCAGAAAGGTCAAAATCGGGTTCTGGTGACTCCTTGGCAATATATAGTTTTCTCTCTAAAATTGCTCGGATATCATTATCATTATTATTAGAGTTTTTGCCAAACAACAACATAGTTGCTTGACGTACACACGATGTAGCACAACCCATTAACTAAATGAATAAATAAACAAGCAAAATAATCTACTTATCCGTTGTTATCGCCTTTTGGTTATCATTGCAAATGATATGTCTCCTGTATCGCAATAATTTTTTTTATCACAAATACCGTACCGTATATCATTATCAATATACGATGAAAATAAATAATTTCACAATTTCTACAAAATAAAAACAGCAAAATAGATAAAAATTAATGACTTTGACATTAACCAGTGTTGCCACAATGAGGAAACTAAATTACGATATAAATTATAATACTATGTTGAAAGTTACTTTCATACGGTTATGTGACAATTTCGATAAATAATGTATTTTACTTTGAAACAATATGATATGTATGAAGTATAATATTGTTGTTTTTCTCGCAGGGAAAAAAACACATGTCAAGTCTTCTACTTTCACTGACATATATGGACTGTTTTATTACAAAATAACATCAAACGAAGAGAATTATCGATTTTATCAATTATATTTAAGAATAATTATTTTTATAACATTAATTTTATGCGAATTTCATAGAGTAAATCATAGAAAAATTATTGATAGCTTTCTGGTTTTTTGCTAGCTATACGTGTATCACAATTATCATCTCCTTTCCTTATCTCACTTAAGTAAGGTCGGCACAATATGTTTGTCATGTTGTGATGTATAATTTAGCTTAATTTTTACGTTCAGTCGTGTGACTAAAATCAACACTCCTTGGGATTAGTTTGTAGTATCACTATAACTTCAACTTCCTAACTTCGTATGGATCCCAAACGCGGATATTCGACTCTTCGCTAACAGGTTATGTAGTGTACTGATGTAAAATTATATTATTATTTTTAAATACTAGTCTATGATTGATGAATGGAAATTTTCTAGAAGTCGGCTATCAACAGGCTGGTCACATATATTTGTTAGCTTAAATGATTTTCATAGTTTGCTGTATTGAAGAATATTATATTATTTTATATGTTGTACCAAAGGCTGATACACACCAGGTGGTAAGGATTCAAATGACGTGCTTGTGTACATTGTATCGTAGCCATGAGGATTTCTGCCTGCAAATCTGATTCAGGAGGTTCACTGGGATTTTTTTTCGTCTTGTCCTTTTTCGCCATTACTATTATTAAATATATTATTATAGAGCTATATATGAGTTTTTTCTTAAATTAATTGTATAAAATAATTTTGTATTGTCATTGTAACCTCATTGATGTATGTTACAATTATCATTATATTTATTTTGAGCTAGCAGTCCCGCCATCACACGAATGCAATAAATTTATTATTGAGGTGTCGTAAAATCCAAGCTATGTAAAAACAGTACTATCGGAGAATCTCTTGGTTATTTGATATTTACAATTCATCAAAATTAGAAAAAGTTCAAAAGTTCCCTCACACAAACATCTTTTGAAATTCTGATCGTAAAACTTGGTGATGAAAAGTGGTGGGGGAAACACTGTTGGTTACAGTGTTGCAACGTTCGGGCCCAGTCAGTACTTGGACACAGCTTCCATCATTAGATATAGATTATGACGTTATTTTTGTATAGGGCAATTTCGTTGTAAATTAAATAATCAACGCAACTAAAGTAATATGTTGTATAAATATGAATAATTTTGTTAAGGCTATCAACAATGTATACTATAAAATAATAAAATAAAATGTATAATTTAAAACATTTTCGGAAAAAAAAATATACGTTCATTATTAAAATGGTTACTGTGAGTCATCTTTTGAAGACCGACTATAGCGGATTTCTCTGTAAGTCTATAAAATGATATCATTCTTTCTTTTTATGGAATAAAAATTTATGTCATTAATAAAATTTGGTTAATGACTAGAATTTTTTTGAGAAGTGATTATAATGCATAAATTTTTCTATACTTTCCATAAATATAATATTCGTGTATTATACATATAAAGAAACCCCTTTTAGAAAACGTCCCTCAAATTATAGTGAAATCCGCACCAAAATCAGTTAAAGAACGCACAGAGAATCTGTTCGACTGTATAAGCTCGTCTGCTGACGATGCACAAAACCAGTTCCCTACTACAGAATTATTAGTCTTGAGAGACTTTAACAAAAATATCACAAATTGATCTTCGATTGTTCCAAGATACAGGACAAGCTGCCCTTTGATTCGTGTTAGTGCACGACCTCACTCAGTTGACATTCTAGGCCCTGTACATGTATAAGTTCGTGAAACATACATGTTTGGTATACGCGTATGTTTCACGAATTCATATATGTATGAAATAATAGCGTAGTTTGGTTTTAGTTAGGCTCAGGGAAAAATAAAGGCTCGGGATATTCGGTGACAGTCCAAGCAGAGGCGCGCCGTGCGCCCTTGTGCTGGTTGCCTATATAAAATCGGGTGAGTGCTTTAAGCGCTCCCCTTAGTAGTCCAGGTGAAACTATGGAGGGTAGAGGTAAGGAGAAACATCTCAGTATATTAAAAAGTGTCCACTAAAAGGCAGCAAATTAAGATGGCGCCACAACAGCAAGTGCAAAGTATTTAAAAATATCACCATAAATAATTAGAGTAGGATACTAGATTAAAGAAAGAAAGAAAGACTTCCTGACTCTTCATAATAATTTAATTACATAAAATTAATAAATATAGTTCATTAATAATGAAATTAAAAAATAATAGTTGATAAAAATAAAGTTCATTAATAATGAAATGAAATAATAATAGTTGATAAATTTTTCTACCCAGTACACTTCACTTCGTTTATAACTGCTACATTCATATAATTTCCTTTTCCTACACTAGCGCTATTTTGACGAGTTTTCGAACCATAATTTGCTGTTTAAAGGTGGACACTTTTTCAACTGATTCCCCATACTAGATAGTTCACCTTACCTCTACCCTCCATAGGTGAAACTGTAGAGGCCTTGCGAGGTCAACAATGTCAGTCAGTTCGAAAAAACAAAAAAAAACAATGCAGCCTACCCGGATCTCTTATGACATCGATCACGCTTCCATACTGCTGGACCTGTACTGTACTGTTAAGTCATCCAACAGTAAATACAATTTCTATATTTCGCAGACAATTTTACGTATAAATACATGCATATTATGCTTCGGTGGAACCATAAACAAAAGAAAACAATAAGTGTGAAGACATATACATATAATAAAATCATAAATAATACATTACTATTGTATAACATTATATAAACAGTATTTTTTTCGTGATTGCATACATTATTATATAACATACTGTCGTCTAATTCTTGAAAGACCATGCAAAATCCCGCATAGCTGTTACTTTTTTTGTTTCACTTTGTAACAGAAACGCCCTTCGCATTAGAGTGTATTCTTTAAAATTTAAATCCTGTTGAACCCGAAAGAATGTAATAATACGTAAACTGAACTTAGGTTCTTAATATAATTATATTTCTAAACATCTGTTAATAGATATTTCGTACGTATCCTTCTTCGGCCATAAAAAGAAAGGTAATGTAACCGGTTTTAGACTTTGCTCATAATACGAAAAAGATGTAACTAACTCAAGTACTATATCAAAAGTATAAATAAAACAAAAATGTAATGAGGTATTCTGTAAAGTTATAATTTTACTAGTCTATATACAAAACATATATTTAGGTTTGTCTATTATCAATAATATCTAAAAATCTGCTTTGCACCAAACTCCCGTCCTATTATAAACGACAAATATTTATAACTGCTCTTCTAAAATGCTGCAACTTGCTGCTATAACACCCATATACACTCGGGCTCGAACGACTCGAAACTATAATAAAAGTTGTCCAAAACATTTTTACCTATGGAAGGAAAAATCAATGACGAGTACGCCAATATCGGAAATGTCAATTAACGTAAAGAACTTTGTAAAAGTAATGCGTTATAAACTTTTAGATTTTTGAGATCTATCACTACAAGTATTTAAATTTTATATATCTTAAAATGTCCCACGCATTTTTTATGAGTTCAAAAACAACTCGTTACGTTACAAAAATTACTGCAAGCTCCTGTTATTAAATATATTTGGTGTTAGGTGACACTCAATCCCTGGATAGTTTAAGATTTTTTTATTGAATAATATTAAATGGCACTTCGTCATCGCCTCTAGTTTTCGTATATACAGAGAATAATGTAGCGGACAATTTTATTTATTTCTTCGACATAAACTACGTAGTTACCTATTATTTCTGAAACCGCAATTTTAACGCTATTGTTTTTTTATTTAGTCGATGAAAAGACACGAGATATCTAAGAATCTTTACTATGGGTGACATGTAAATAGATATATCATAAAAAGTTATAGAGGTATTTTTAAATAAAAATTCCCTACATTAATTGATACTTTCAATATTGATACGTGTAATTTATAAATAATTATTTTATACTTTTTCTAAAGAAATACAACTGTACTTAAAAATTACTACGTTTCATACTATCTTCACACCTGATATTAATGACGACTTGGCCTAAAATGATAAAACACTTAATCTAGAGAGATTGGTTCTCCAATCCAACTGTTTGAATAAATATATACATATATGCTTGGTAACAGATTTTAAACTTTCAGGTGGCAGCTAATCAAGTGGGTTACGTTACGATTTGCTTTTAGCAAAAACTCAAGGTCATCGTCAAATTCGATTACACGCGGCGCCGCGACGTTCGCCGCGTTTTTCAAACACTCCACTTCTGACCCATCATCGTTTCTATGATAAAATATACACTTATGTGTATAGTTATGTTTAGTCTATACTATTATTGAAAAGAGTTTGGTTGTAGAAGGTAATCTTCGGAATTACTGTTTCGATTCTAAAAGTTCTTTCATTAAATGATAGCTGATTTATTCCTGAGAGACAACGATAAAGTTTGATACTATCGAAATTAACATTTAATAAACTCTCATTCGACGGTACTAAAGGACAATGAACTTTACTTATTTCTACCATCTATCGTAAATCGTTCGTCTTCTTAACGAATACTGACTTTTTTAAAAATTCTTTAGAAACACAGTAACTAATAGTAGCAAAGACTGTAGCTTCACTAATAGGTACGTTATCACCGATAACGAAGGTATGCGGCTTACTTTAGACGACAATTTTTAGGTCCAATTTTATTTAAATTACTGTACTCGTCTGTAATTTCTTCGATACCGTCCTGTGAAATCTCTTCACGCTGTTTATCACCTTCTAATTAATCATTTCTCCTTTCAGGTTGATAAGTTTTAATTCAAACGGTTCATTTCCTCTAACAATTTTTCAATAATAATAATAATCATCAATGTTATTTTTTATTCTATGTGGACTGTTCATTCCACGTGCACGACCAGAGTTTTGTCTTGTTTCATATGGATTTTCAATGAAATTTTTTCCAGGTTTGAAGTTTGAATTATTTATCTCTTTCGATGTATATAAAGTAGGAGTATGAATATCTATTTCTTTTTGTCTAAGTTTTGAAGGTATATAAAATTCACTATAGTCTTTATTTAATCCAATTAACTTTATATTAGAGCTTTGAGATGGATATACATTATGTTTTACTACGTTAGCAAGCTTGTCGTATGTTTCATTCAAATCATACATCGGGTGACTTGAAAGTTCAGCATCAACTAAAGATTCATATCTTTGTCTTGTTTCATCGTCATTGTTGTATTTTGGTAAGTACTCACTTTCGTTATTATCCTGTCTATTATCTTGTGTACTCTGTTGTGTTTCTGCATTTATGTATTTATTGTAATCCTGTAAGATACTGCTTATTGGTGGTGAATAATTTTTGAATTCGTAAGATGGATCTACATCTGTTATTCCTGTTCCAATTCTAAGTCCTTCGATTTGCTGTGACGGCAGGATTTGCGGCGCTTTACTAAAATAATCGAATACATGAGATGTTGGCATATCTGGTAACTTATATGTTTCACGAGCCGGTAACAGTTTGATTACCACGGTTTTACCTTGATGATATCCTAATCCGTGACCATCAAACGGTTTATTTTTAGGACTTTTATTTTTTCCAGGTTTTCGCGTAGGACCATCATCAGTTGTCATGGTATCGAAACTGGCATCACAATACATTTTATTAAGTTTTTGCGTATCCTTATCAGAGAGTCCTATTCTTTGACCAATTGTCACACCATTCTGTAAAATTATAATTTAGAAAAAAACTGTACTCAAATAATTTATACGTCTTTTAAATATATTATTAAAGTCGAGATACCTGTTTTGGTACCAGAGTGTCCCGACCGTTGACGGAGAAAGCTCGTCGGCTATAATGCAGGACACTGTCGTAATCGTATCCAACACCAAAGTCCGTCACAGCGAACGAGTTGTATTTGCGAAAGTTATGTCTCGCGTCTGTGAATAAACGACGAAATCAATTTATAGACTAACGGGACAACCTATAAACATAACATTTAAATTTCACTCAGATTCAAGCATATTCACGTTATCGTAAACATTACATTTTTCTACTTTCTTATAGAATATTGTCAGAATGTATGCCTTTATTTTGATACTTTATTATCAAAGTACCCAAGTAACACGCTTAATTTATATTCAGATTGTGTAGTATCCGTGTTAGTGAGAGGTATAGTAACAGGTTTCTTCTTCGGTAACTATTAAACAATTATTTGCAAAACAAAAACTTGTTAGCGTAACTAACTAACACTAAAACTAAATACTATTTACACGAAAACGTAATCGTGAACACCAGCTAATTATTAAAATTAGTGATCATCAAGTGGTCGAAATTCGATCAAATTTTGATAAAAAAACGAATTCTCTCCAAATTCTTTTATTACTTGATAACTTTAAAGCTCATCTATAACCACTACACAGAAAATAAAGGAAATCGATTGAAAAGTTGGTTCTGTCTCAGCCCTTTTTTATACCAATAAATTACAATTTATTGTTAGATAATAAAGCACATGTATGCATATATTATAGTTTAAGGTAATGGGCGTGTGTTTTTTTTTTCGAACTGACCTACACTGTTAGCTTGGCAGGGCCACTACAGTTCCACCGGAATACTAATGGGCGTGTGTATTGCGTGCAATACAGTAGATTAAAAACCTAAAATGTTAATAAGAGATATGTATATAAGGATAGGTTTATTGAAATTACATTCGGGACCAGGTGTGAGGAGATGAACAGTAATTATTTACTTTATATTGTCTTTTTATTATAAATATTTTAGAATTCAGTTTATTCCGCAAAGATTTTCAGTGAAATTATTTATAATTACTGTAACGGAATATTCAATACCATAAAATAAAATGAACGTAATTAAATAAAATGTGGTGCTAAACGAAGTAAAGGAAATTGTAAGGTCACTTAATAATGTTAACCTTATACAAGTAAATATTTAGTTCACTATACTCACTTTTAATAATATTATCCCATAGCACGTCGATATAGTCATCTCTATCGGGACTGCTTTGCATATGAAAGAAACCTAAAGTATGTAATAACTCATGAATTATAGTTCCGTGACGAAAGCATCCCCTACCGACTGGATGACGTCCCGACAGATTCACAACTTGAAAACCTCCTTGATAGCCCACTTGCGAAAAACAGCCTCTTCTACTCCCCTGTAATTAAAAACGTTTACATCTGTTAAGCTTAAAAACGTCGATATTGTTTCAGTATCATATAAAATAAGTGAAAAATTTATATATACATATAAATAGGCAGACACAGAACAGTTAAGTACATGTTCCTTCTCTATTCTGTTTCTCTGTCGTTTTTTTTTTTAATAAATATTGAAGAGCTTTAGTATTATTAATAAATATTTTTGAAAAGAGTTCCTTTTTTTCTTAATATCGCAACTTGAAAAATTAATAATTTATAGTTAAATTTCGGTCACAAGACGATTACTAATTAATATAAATACCAACTGCAAAATCTAAACCCAAAAATTAAAAAAATCAATAAATATTGTTTATCTTCGACTATTTAATTACTCACAGTTGCAATAACATTAGCCATTAATAAGTAGTTACATATTTCAAAGTAAGCGACTATTTGTAATAAAAATATTATCTCTGTGATCAAACAACGGCAATATTATGTAGATTTTTTATATATTATAGGAGGCAAACAAACAGGTGGGTCACCTGATGGTAAGTGATCACCGCCGTTCATAGACACTAGCAACACCAGGGGAGTCGCAAGTGCGTTGCCAGCCTTTTAATATATGTGGGCCTCCGGCGCTCTCACTGACCGAACGAAACGCAACAGTGCAAGCACTGTTACTTCACGTCGGTTTTCTGTGAGAGGGTGGTATTACCCCGGGCGAGCCGACCCATTCATGCTGAAACCAGTAATAGCTTCAGCGTAGCTCTACCACCTACACGATCTACAGAATCTGTAGAAGCCTCTAGAATCACCATGCTTTTCCCTTACAAAATTAATTTTCAATAATTGTTAATACCCACGGTTGTAAGCAATGCTTTGTCGGGTAAACAATTCAAAATATTTTAATATGTATATTTTCAATTAATACCTGAATAACGACCGCATCACGATCACCTTTTCTATAAGGACGGAATTTAACACATGAAGCACGTTCAAGACCATCTATACCGTCTTCGATAGCTTGAGCCTGGTCCTTTGCTGAAAGAAAAATATTTATAACTATCCAAATGATACAAATTAAACAAAACCATTAGAAAAACTAACTTACTAAAGTGCTCTCTTTGGATGAAATATATAACTTCGTTATTTGGCCATCTTTTCGTTCCATCGTTTAGACCGTTTCTGGACAGACCCTCGGCCACATTCTCGATGATGAACCTTCTTTGGCGGTCATTAAGGATAAGATCGCCCTCAAATTTGCCACTTTCTTCCCACGCGTGATCAGACACTGATTCGTCTTCTTGATCATCAGGATCTACACCTTCTGGAAAATTATAATTTTCGTGTTTTGCTTAAAATTACTATGAACCCAACGAAAACAATAATAAACATGTATGTTAATTATAGAAAACAACGACCTTTTTTAAATAAATAGCAATCGCAAACGTCATATAATGCTTGAATTTTTTAATCATTTATTCGATAAATATATTAGTAATCTTTGAATGTATTGTTAGAAATATATTACAAAATAAATATATAGGTACTCACTTTTTAAATGTTGATCTAACCGCGACGTTATTGTAACGTAATTTTTAAAATCTTCTATTTCGTCGATAGACATAGCCAAGCACTCGAATACACTAATAACAATTACCATCACTAATAAAAATATTCGCTCCATATTAGCACACAAACATACAGCTCTTACAAGATAATTATATATACCTAATATTATATATTAGTATATCCCCACTTTTCTTAAAGAATTAATGCGCTCGTTTACGATACACGTGGATCATATTAACGGTTTTGTGGTTGATATTTTATTAGTAAAATTGCTACAAAAACTAACGAGCCGTCGCGTCGTCGGTGTTCAGTTCACAGTACCATGTGATTTTTTGTATAGGACAAAACCCACCGGGGTGGGGCGAACATTAATATAGCTTCGGAAACGACCATTTCACAAGGTGTAAGAGGGAAACTGCGCGGCAGTCGGTGTTGGAGCCGCTGTCATGTCGCTTGCGTTGCGACAGCTTACACTACTGGTGTCGTGGCCCAGCCGGTTACTATTCGTATACCTCTAAACACTATCACAACTCGTGCAAAACAGAAATTGCTACACTCAGAGAACTATGTTACTATTACAGTTACTTTATTTTCATTTTATGAATTAATGTCTAAACAAGAATACGTAAGTAGGTCGAATTTGTTGCAATTACTTGTGCTTAACCTGTTTTATCAAAAATATTAAGTTTTACCCTATTGTTTATCACTTAAAATATTAATAAGTTTATTTTGTAATAAATTCATATTGATACATTTCTCTTCAACTATTTTGAAGCCAACTGCTGGTGTTGTAATAAATACTTGATATTTATATTTGCATATATATCCTAGACGCGTAGTTCCGTACATAATAGTGGTCCAGAAATTGTCTAAACTAGAAGAAGCCATTAGCCTTTAAGCAATAACAAAAGTTCTCTATTTGCCTACACTAAGTTATACGTTCATATATATAGTATATATTAAAGAATAACTGACTGGCTGATTGACTGTTATATCAATGCACAGCCAAACTACTGGTGCTAGAGCTGTGAAAATTTAAATGTGGATTCCTTTTATACTGTAGGTTAGTACTAAAGAAGGATTTTTGAAAACTAAACCCCTAAGGTGATGAAAAGGAGGATGAAAGTATATGATTGTCTGTAATCTTTCTGTTTATATAAAACTAGCAGGCCTGGCGGACGTTGTCCTGCCCTGATATAAAATAGATATACTTATGTGCGTGAATGCTTAAGGTAACTAATGTATTCAATTTTTTTTTTCTTTTTATTTTAACGAGGCTTCACTACATCCTTGATGACTATGCCAGCCTCGTAAGGTAACTCCGTTGGATTCATGTATCATTAAAGTTGATTCTCACATTTAGAAATTAAGGAAACAAACTTATAAATTATCCGAGCCGCATTAGACACTGGGTCTCCTAATATAATATTTACTTCTCCAACTCCCCTCCAGGACTCTAAGAGCATTTTTTGACGCAATTCCTTGGTCCAGCCCCATTCCCACAACATATGATGAAAATCATCCGATAAGGATTAATACTGTATCCATCTAAATAGCTTTCCAACTACCACATTGTATGTGACCATGTTTTTAGAAAATAGGTGGGTATAGTAAGCTATCTTTAAAGGATAGGTATATACCATCACAGACTTTTTTGTCGATCTATAAAGAGGAATATCTCACTATGCATTGTTTTGCTATATCTCAAAAGAATTAGGCAGCGTTTTGGATGAAAGCTCCTAAGCGGCTTGACTTTTTCCAACACTTCCAACAATTATCGTTATATTTCAACAAATTTACTCAAAACCTTGACAAATTATATACCTAAACCTTTCTCGTGTATTGCTCTATCTATTGGTGAAGACCGTACAATAGTTTAATTAGCAATCCGTTCAATAGTTTTCGAGTTTATCGCGAACATACAGACAGACAAACAGACGCGGCGGACGAATTTGTTTTATAATATGTAGTGAATAAAAGAAAGTTGAAAATAATTATTATATAGAAAACGCGTGATAGGCCGCGGGAAATTACTACTGTACATATTATGAAGTTCAAGAGATTTTTTTATGTTCTTTTGCTTCAACGCGCTATTCTTTGGTAGTATCGTTCATGTTTAGTTATTTAGCCAATTTTTTAAAGAAAGTTGTAGCCCATATAATAAAGCTATCATGGAGAAATTTTCATATAATTTGTAGATCAGAAACTACACTAATCGAGACTGAAACAACAGACCACATTGGGACATTGGGAGTGTGGCGGAACGCGTGGCCGTTGTCAGGGATCGAGGGCAGGTTCACCGTCCGACGAGAACCGAGCATTACCCCAAAGAGCTAATTTATGAATACCTATATAAGTGAAGTACTATGGTACGAAGCTCAGTCAGACCAATAGTATATAACAAGTTTTAATAAAACTAAAATCGCGTGGCTCAGTCACATTGTCGTCTCTCTACACAACACTCCTACTTTATATGAGATTTATCTAAGCTGCACCTAACTGCGTCAACAGTAATTTAAAATTAAACGCGGATGACACCAAAATACACTGCTATTGTTATAATAATAGCAATGTGACAATCAATACCACTAATTGTGTTCAACGTGCTATAAACATGAATGTAATAAATACACGTTGTTTAGATTAATTAAAAATTTAATATAGATAATACATAATTGTGTATTATACTGTGTAATAAGAATGTTATTATTAATAAAATCATGAAATTTCATAGAGACATCTTAGTGATATTCTATTTCGCAAACTCTGTAATAGAAATATAATAGTGCGAGCAGTGTCGCAAAAATAGCTATTGTCCTACTAGCCATGTTTATCCATGACGCTTTGTATATAATAATATTAAATTGGGCACGGTTTTTGCACCGTAACATTATTCAATATAAATTTCATAGAAATGATTTCTACATAAGTCTATTATAATAATATCGTAGTATTGAAATACTTAAATATTAAAAAAAAGTCTTATATAAACAAGCAAGCGTGCAATTTATTTAGTGTACTACTAAATTGTACCACTGAACTATTCCGCAACGTATTGGCATTGTAACAGTAAAGTTGCATGATGAAAATTTCATCCAGTTTACACAAAGAAAAAAGTTGTTGATAGATAGTGTCCTTGATTAGATTGTAAGGTGTTGAAAATAAACAAATGACCGTAGATCGGAATTACTGCTGCGAACAATTTGTACCAAAATATATATATAGAAAGAATGAATGTTGTTATTATTTGCGACCGATAAACTCGGACGTGAAATGACCGATCACAATAAATGTTTGAATATTTTCCATAGAGTAGGTTTTTATGCTATTCATATTTTTATAACTCGCTACTAGGTAGCGCTAGGCTATATTTTACGGTTAATCAATTTTATACTGTAATTTAACTCAGACAAAGTCACAGGCATTTGCTAGTAAAGTTAAAAATGTTATTCAGAATCTGCTCGTAAAATTCCTTTGCCTATATCCATTTGTTCCAATACAAATCCGTTAGATAACTAATGAATTAGATTCGCTTTCACTAGGCATAGATAAAGTGGTGCAACATAAATAGTCTATTGTTAAAGAATTTCTAATTCAGGTGTCTTAGTAATATTTTATTTAGCAATTCCAGTGACCTACACAAACAATAAAATCGTTGCAGCTTAATTTCGGCCTCCCAGTATTTGATTTGAATTTCATTTTATTCAACAAGGTTTTCTTTGTTTTCTTCCCGTTCTTCACAATACATTTTATTCAGTTTTATAATATCGCTCTTCGATAAACCGTTCCTTTGGCCTATAGTAACATTTTCCTGCAATAAAAACCGACATCTTTATTAAAGGTTGTAGAGTCTATGTTCTTATAATAAACATTTGTGGATGTTTTGGAAGGCATTAATGATAAATCATATGAAAAATTACATTTATTATAATATCCTTTTAGTCAGAATAACTCATTGTATATATTTCTTTTCACTTTTAAAACATGTAAATAGTATTTGGTATAATTTACGTTAATTATACTCTTTTGTTTTTTCGCGAAAACGAATTAAGGGGTTTGTCCGATGAAGCTATGAAGGCCCCTCAAACGAAAAGCGTATATTCAGTTCGAAAAAAAATTAAGGGCTTTTTAAATCTCGTAAAAAAGTAAGTCATTCATATTAAAGTCAACCAACCTGCAGAGGAATAATAGTTTTATTTCCATTCGTAGAAAATGCTCTCTCCGGATAATGCATAACGCTTTCGTAATCATAAGTCACACCAAAATCTGTTACAGTATCGTTATTATACTTCGCAAAGTTGTGTTCAGTACCTTTAAATAAGGCAATTAAAAATATAATTTTAAATAAATACTTTAATACTAGCTGATCCGCGCAAGTTCGTCTGCGCCAAATCAGTTATTACCGGTTCAATTACATTTCCAAACTGCGAAAAATCTAAAAAAAACTAAGAAGCCGGAAGCGACACCTACCGAGTTCAATTGTGAATCCAAACTATCCAGGGACCTACTCAAACACATACCTATATTATAGAATTTTTACCGATATTAAACACATTTAATGCGATTAATATTTGAAAATATATATTTACCAAAATAAATAGTCTATAGCCCTCAGGGATAATATTACCTTTCTAACAGTTAAAGAATTTTCAAAATCGGATTAGTAGTACCAGAGATTACCCCGAACATCCAAACTCACAAACTTTACCTCTTTATAATATTAGTATATATATATATATGATCCTATTTATGGTTTGTTATTGGAACAACAATAAAACTTCGTTACTTCTGCTATCTAATATCACGTATATGATATAAAAAAAAACAATATTTTTCAGCAAAGCTCAATTCAGTTCAAAAATACTTTTGAAATAGCAAAATTTATGAAGGTACAGTCATGCCTAATATTTATAACTCGATGCTTTCCACTTATTACGACTGTTACTACCATAGGTTGCTACAATTGCATGATTCTAGATAGAATCTTTTACTTAAACGCAACTTAATCAATTTAATAGTCTTTTATTATTATTATTGCACCTGTTTACCTACTACAATGAATCATTAGAGCTTTAAAGCCAAATCAATTAGCGTAATTTGTGATGTATTTGATACCACATCCATTGAGCGTCTCGGATTGAATTATTCTTATAATTTACAGAGTTTCTATCCAATGTACTATATATATTTGTAATATTAGAATTTAACATTACTAAAAATGACTAGGACGAGTATAATATTCCGTATTAAGATTTAAAGTTGTTACATCATGTATCATTCCATTCATTCTATTTGATGGTCCTGCAACCAGATTTGTGTCTAGGTGTGAGTGTATTAAAAATATGTATGTTGTGAATTATGTTATTGCACTAAAGGACCATCCTTTCATAACCATCTTTTACCAATTATATTACGAAAAAATATATATATTGCTATCTATACAGTAGGTTTGCACGCTGGTTGGACTGTTGCTAAGCTCGCCTGGCTAGATATTTCCAAGTTGAAAATCTGTCACCAATAAAAGCAATCATAAGTGTGTTCCTGCATCTACTATCTCAATTTAACGTGTTTACCATTACAGACTACAACGTCATTTAAGAGTAGTTGATTTTGTGGGTAAATGTTAAAACTTACAAATTAAAAATAATACGATGGAATTGTAAATTTAATAAAAACGAAGAGTAAATGATTTAAATTACTTACTTGATACGTTCATAAGTAGAAATTGAGCTATTTACAGTTTATGAAAAAGCAATATTTGTAACAAATTCAATAACATGAAAAATTAAAATCTAGTAAACGATATTATCAAAAGCATTTTCTATTATTATTTATACATGAAAAAGAAATTAGTTTAAGTTGTACCCTATTTACTTTGTAATAACTGTAAAATAAATTATATTTATCATTACTAATAACGCCAAGAAATGCACATGAATTATTAATACAATTATTCATATTATTATTATAATTACTGGGTATTTACCGGTTTTTATATTCTCCCATATTATTTTTACATATTCATCTCTGTCATATGTACTTTGCATATGATAAAATCCAATGGTATGAAGCATTTCGTGTACGACTGTTCCGTGCTTGAAACAGCCCTTAGCCAAGTTTAACACTTGTTGAATTTCTCCATCGTCATCGGGTGAGCTGAAGCCAACATTCGAGAAACATCCATTTGCGGTACCCTGACGAATGATTTAATTTGAACACAAAATAATATTGAAACGTTAAATGTATACTTGTAATACAAGAAGATAAAGATGAAATCTGTACATTAAAGATATTTGTGAGAAAAGAGTCTGATGTGCTTTAAAATTGATGACATTTCGATGATTTTTGTAATTTTTGTCTGCCTTTCTATACGCAAATCACGCGTAGGTTATTACTAGTCTGTTGATTTTAATTAAATTTATGTATGTATATGTATGAACACAAATACATAAAAATGTATAGTCGTATAATAATGTCTCATAAATATTTAAATGACCTGAAATAAGATAAGGTACAAATTTAATCCAAATTAATTTATGTTCATATACTCAATGTAAATAAAAATCAATTGCCATATTAATATATATATATATATATGAATTGCGCATAACTTCATTTTGTTAACTCCTTTTTTTTGTAGTGTTTATAATTTTCAGGATAAGGTTTTAATGGACGAAAAAGTTTGAAAAATCGTACGGGGAAGTGAAAAAATTGAGTTAAAAATCACCATATAAAAATTACTATATGAATGAGGCAGAATACATGAGGGAGTTCTTCAAAAATATTGACAGAATTACGTTCACTCGTTGAATGGATGAAAGTTTTCACGAATTCCGACTGAGTTTTATTTCCTGCTGTCTCAAATAGTAAAACATATGTATAGCTAACTTTAGGTAGTGGACTTATTCATTATATACATATATATTTTTTTTTTTGTCGCATAATTTAGAATATCCCTTTTATATATTAGTTACAAGCAGGATGATCTATTTCATTCTAAAATTGTACAACAGATATTACTGTTTACTTGCTTTCAAGATATTTACGGAAATTTATTAAAGTGAACATTATTAAGTCTACCGTAATATTATACACTTAATTATTATTATACACTGGATCCTACGTAGCTGGAAACAGTAAATAAATAAAAAATTGTTACTTACCCAAACTTGTTTACCTTTAAAATATTTTCATTATACTGCGCTACGAATCAGATTAAACTTAAATTGAATTACAGAGTTATGTATTTTAGATAATATCGCTTAACAACTAAAATTAGATTACTTGGCTGTTCTCAAAGGACTTTCGATTAATTGCGTTACAAACCATATTGAACTCGAATTTTACGATTAACTTTTGAACTATTGACTTTCAGTTTGTACGACACCGTAATTTCATTGTGAATTCAACATGCCCAAGTACTTTTCAACCTTCCTTCGTTGGAAAAAAGACGAAAGTTCTTCGTTCGTATGAAATTAAAGAAAACCCTCTGGTGAGATGCTTTAATTTGAATATTGATAAAGAACTACGTATTCGGTTAAATTAATAGCATTTACGTATATCTTAATATCGTTTGAAAGAAAATAGTGTGGTGTGGTCGAACTTGTTACTGTGTCGCAAATGGTAGGCCTGAGTGCTAATCGTAATTACCATGCTACGTATTGGAGATCAGATCAGGTTGAAGATCAGATTCACAAACGGTGAGAAATGGTTAGACTGACCGTGGTTAAATTAAATATAAATACATGTGTATGTATAATTTATAATCATTATTTTTAGACACGATCTTCACTCTGATGCAGTCACGGGAATAACCAGTAATAATAAGAAGAGAAAAAGAGATGATATAATACAATAGTAGTAGATGCTTCGTGAGAATGAGTTTTGTTCATTTATAGAAGCTACGTGCTTTATCTGAATTAAATATGGGCTGTTTTTACTATTGTCATCACTGCTTAATCTCTATGAAAAACGTAATAATGTCTAGCCTATTTGGTATATTGAAAAATCCTCTATCTGCACGTAAATATCGTCAAAATCGGTTCGACTACCTATTTTCAGAGATTAGCCCGGACAAACAAGAGACACTAAAATTTTGTTTATACATATGTAATACAATGACATTGAAAAGAGCGTAATAAGTACAGACAGAGATAATCTAGATATACTTTATGAAGGAAAGAGCACACTTTGTTATATCGTTATTCTAAAGACTGTTATACACACTTTACATGAGTTCCGTAGAAGACAACTGTATAAAAGCGATAAAAATAATGCATATTTTTCTATTGGGTGAGAGCCTTAAGCGCTCCCCTTACTAGTCCGATAAAACTGTAGAGGCCTTGCCAGGCTAACAGTGTAGTCAGTTCGAAAAAAAAATCATATTTTTCTCAATATTTAAAGAATATACTGAACTTTTAGCAAAAAGTTTTTAGTTCTAAATTTAACTTACTTGAATAACGACTGCGTGTTCTTCATCATTTTTTCTTTTTTGGAAATGGATACACGAATTATTCGCTATATCATCCATTCCGCCTTCTATAATTTTTATTTGATCTTCGTCTATATTATAGCAAAAATTACTTTCATTATATAATTAATTGCAGATCGAAGTTATTGCAATAAGCTTTCAAACATTATTTACGTAAGTTAATATACGAACCAAAATTGTCCCTCTTCGATATGATAAATTACTGTGCGATTCGGCCACCTCTTGGCGCCACCCTTTAGTCCATTTCGTGCCACCATAGCAGCTGTAATGGCTTGCTTTTGTTTAGGAGTCAAAATCATATCTCCTTCGAAATACTCTCCAAATTCTCCTAAAAGACATAATATAATTATAATTGTTTTCGTACTACAAAGCGAAGAGTATAGACTCTACTATAATTACTGTTGGATTATTAAATTTGTATCTGGTTATGTTTTATTAGAGCATTTCTTCCTCTTCATTATTTTACTTATGAACTTAAAAAAAGTCTCCGATCGCATAGAAAATAAATAAACGGCGTTGAAACACTTACATAGAATTTTAATGAACTTCCAAGAACATTACTGTGGACAGGAAACTAGTAATGCATTCGAAAGTTCCCTCCCATCTATAATGTTTCAAACACAGACAAACACTAAATAACTTTGATTTAACTAAAAAGACTATTTGTATAAACCTCAAGTATAATTCTACATACATACACAAAGACTACCTAATTAAAAATAAATTTATATAAGTATCTCTATCCTTTATACCCACGCTACTCCACGACGAATACGGCACGGCGATAACGAATCCTAGGCGTTTTTCACAATATAAAAACACCTAGGGTTCTTATCTGATTAAATATATTTATATCAAAATAACGATTTTCTTTTCTAACATAATATGAATTATATTCGATAATATACTCACCTATAATCCCATTCAAATTTTCAATAACATTTTTATCCTCTGAAATTGGTAGACCTGTAACTACAATTACTATTATTCCCAATATTACAATACGAAGCATTTTTTAAATATACAATGTTCGTTATGCACTTCTAAGTAAACGTGTGAGGAAAACTGTTAGGCTAATGCAATACTGCGTCGACTGGCTCCTTTGCGCCTTTTAAATAACTACAAGCCATAGGTACTTACCTACTTACCTGATCAGTAGGATATAATAGATCACCTAATTAGATTGTTTTATCAACGTCTGTTTACGAAATGAATTAGTTTCTGTTTCGCCACTTGAATTATCTACGAAGGACCCTGCAGTGCTCTCATCAGGACACCAACAGGTATGTCTGATAAGTACGATAAACTACAACGATGATAATTAAAGGCAATGACATTTACTGTTTGCCCTCGAAAAGCTTATCACTATATAAGAAACAGTGGTGTGATTAGAATTTTTAATGAATTATTTGGAATACGTTTACGGTAGCCATGGGAACTATAACTTGTCTAATTTGGTTAAGAACTGGGTTATTCTTTTTTATTAATTTAACAAGAATATTAGACGTTTTACAGATATGTAAATTATACTTTTAGGTGAATGACGTAATTTTCTCTAGTTTATTATTATAGATATTTAGGTGAGAGGTAAATATGAAGCAAACCTCCGCTAAAAATACACCAGATAAAGAATATACGTATTAATTATTTTACTAATAATCCAAAATTAGTAAGCATTATTAAACTTACAAATAATTTTATTAACAATTTATTACAGCGTATAAAACTTGATATGAGAAGTGAAGAAAGAATGTAACAAGCATCGTTAGACGTTAGAGATTGTGTTCTATGTTCTATATTTGTAGAACAATATCATTTAACAATAAAATACGTTGTTGTATATTTACGATTTTTCATCCGTCTTTCTCTTCTTACTTCTCGTGTAATGATAGTAAAGAATAATACCATGAAACTGTATTACATTTTAGTAAACCGTAATATATTGGGCCCCTATAACATGAAATTAGCGTTTTTTATGGAAAAAGTAAAACGAATAAAGATTATATATTTTTCAATTAAAGAAGTATGTACCATTATTATCTATGCACTTTCGTTATGTTACAGGTACTTCATGGTTTCCATTGGTGAAATAAATATGAGAGCGAGAATGAATAAAATCTTTGAAGGCGGCTTGGAATACCCCATCGGAATTGAACTTTTTTTGCTTTGGAAGAAATTGTCTGAATTCCGAAAAAAGTGGTAATCTCTTCGAGCAAGATTCGAGAAATACCTTTGGTGTCGGATACATTCCAACCACATTTCCTGTAATTTAACGCTCGTCTATCCTAAAGTATGGGGTCTAGAGATGTCCTGAAGCAGAAGTGGGACATAGAAATTGACTAGTCACGGTTGTCTAACGGCTAGCTTTTTCATCAAGGTTTCCAATTAATGACAATATACACCTACCGTCTTCGTCTGGCCAGATCTTTGGAATCTGTGAAAACAACACTGATCCAGCAAACATTTACCAGTATCGTTTCCTTAGGCAATTTTCACTTGGATGAAGATTTGGTCGGAATTCTCAACCACTTTAATGAGCACTGCTGATTATCCGTAAAAGACCGATTTTTGGTCACAAGTAACGATACAATTAAAAATTATTTCGTTATTCTGACGGTTGAGTAATGTAACGCTGTACTCAATGCGTGTTTGTTAGTGTGCTTTAGTCAATTCATGCGGGACACATATCTCGAGCTTTTTCACTTTTCTAAAATGTTTCAAGTGAATTAAAATTGTTTTATCGCTCATACCGAAGTCTGATGCTAACTCTGACGTAGTTTGCGATGGATCCGTTACCAGGATCACCTTTTATATTTTCATTGTCAACTAAGGTATGCGGCCGTCCACAAGGTTTGTTGTATAGGTCAAAATATCCAGAACGAAAATATTCACACCAAAAACGAACAGTGCATTCTTTTATAGTAGCTTCTCCATATATATCATTAATCTAATGTAACTCATATTCAAATATAACGCGACATTTTAAATTTTTCATTTTACGAAAAAAGCGCTATTAAAGAAAAATCAAATGACACAAAAACAAATGAATCAGTGAATTGGAAACACAAATACACAAGTCTAAATTTGAATTTGGAATTTCTAGTCAAACGCCAGATATTTTGAGATCAAAGTGGCCAGTTCGACAAAACGCCAAGTTCACATGTAAAGACCTATTTCTAAATAGTGTAAATAATTCATTTCAGTTTGTCGTAAAAAATTGAAGTCAGAAGCCTTCACTTTCTACTTTATACTGTTAGTTTATCCAATTGCGTCCAAAATAGAAATCGGAATAATGAAAAAAAATACCTAATTGATTTTCTCCGATAAAAAGTATACTACATGCAAATGGCGGGTAATAAAACAACATACTGTAAATAACGTGCTATATTTATTTTACAAAATAATTACATAAAAACTTGACACACAAAATATTAGGCTGTACACGCATGCAATTCTGGTTATAGGATTTATGTAACTTAAAAATCGTAATGTACAACTAAAATGTAGATAATTGATAATTATAATATAAAAAAAAACTTTACTTAAAGTAAAATAATTAACACACAATATTCTCAGTGTACAACTGATAAAATAAATTTAATTTTATGTCATACAGTATGGCATTCCTTCAACATATAATACTGAACTTACTAATACAACAAAATATGTACGCTGTGTTTATATAATCATGTTTTAAATGTGACTAAACCATTAAGATTTAAGATCGTTGAATAACAGGTTAAAAGTAGTTTATCGTATTCAATAAATTAGTTTCACAAGAAACACAGTATATACATTTTGGATGCGACTTCCAAAATCAAGCAAAGCGACTTTAGTATTTTTTATATTAAAAAATTCAAGAAATATTTCTTACTAATGAATTTTCACATCGAATTGCTTGATAGTTTTATTCAGTATTACTGATAACATAATCAATTTTATATTTTACCGTTTTCTTGTCCACATTAAATTTTATCGATTAATATGATTTGAGTGTATGAAGTACTCGATTTCAATAATACTTACATTTCATTGTTACTTAAGAAAGTCCGCTTTTGCTTATTTTATTTCATAGTTAAAGTTAAGTTAATAAATCCCAGATTTCGTTTTAACTCAAATAAAGGAGTATTCGTATAGTTGACAATTGTCACCTAGACGTAGATTATGCATTGCTCTTCTATGTATATTGAATATGTAGGTGTACAACGTACACATTAAATTCACTGATTTATTTGAATAAAAACAAATAAAAGCAAAGCGGACGACTTTATTAACTCGAATAAAATGGTTTTTTTTGTAGATATTTTTGTGACTATTTCAAGAAATAAACCATTAAATTTGTGAAAAGAATCGAGTGAAATCTCCACCACACCTATATATGTTGTATCTAGAATTATTACATAATATCAAAACGATATTCCACTAACATGTCAATGTATACTGAATATAATATAATATATAAAATGTAGGCAGTCTTTAAAATATTTTGTTAATAATTCTATAAAATCGTTACACAATTTCATAATGACTAAATAAATTATAATACGAGAAAAATTAATGGTAACACACACTACAACTTACTCGCGATAACAAACTGTGTTTTTTACATACAAAATACAATATCAGCACAATATTAAATCATTGTAAAATATTCTAAATATTGGTCTAGTTATTTATTGCGTCGGGCATAATGACCTTGTAACACACAAAACCGCCCTTCGACATCAATGTTAATATATTGTTAAGCCCGCATTATATTAAAGTGTATTGCTTGCATACTAATGAGTTTTCTATTGATTACGAACAGTTCGATTAATAATAACTGAACTTGACTTATAAATTGCCTAGTTACGCGGCCCTCCTATGACGTCACAGACATACCATGTGTCATATCTATACATAAATTCGCGAAGATAAAACAGTTCAATACCTTTTTCTCCTCTGTCTGTCAAACGATTAGGTATCTTTATTTATTTCTTTTTGTTTAGTAGCTATTGACCAGCTCTAGTGTTATCAAATTCTGAATTGTTTATTCTGAAATAGTTATTTTTATCCGTACAATCGATGTAGTCTCCTCTATTCGTCATAATACACGCTTTTCACGACAACAATATGCAATATTTGTACAATAATATCCTTTTTAGAATTCAGCATTAAAACTGAAGATAAATACAAATAATAATATACATATGAAGTATGAACATAAGAAATAAAACTTTGGACGTGTTATTATAGTCGGATTTCGACTACTGGACAATCACAAATTTATATAAGATAGGGGTCCTCAAATGGTCGAAATTCGACTATAATTCATAGTTTGAATATTACTGAGTTTTTTGTACCAAAGAGTATACAAATATTCATTTGTCTTCTACAATGAAGAATTAAGACATTAATAATAGATTCGACCCGTCCACGACGGCATAGTTTTATTTACTGACTCTAGAGTTCTTCAATAACTAATTAACAAAAAAAATGACATCGGTTGACAACAAAGGAGAAAAAGGTACTTAATTTTTTTAACTTTGCACATTTCAATAATTTACCTCTATTTGTGAAAACTTGTAAATGGTCCTCAATTTAGACTACACTTTGTTTTATGGTATTAATTTAGCTGTAAGTATTCCTAACAATTGTAAAATATAAAATAAATCAATAAAATTTATATAAAGATATGACACGTGCTTTATGTGAGGTGTCAAATCAAAATCACATATTTACTGGATATAATATAGTGACGTATGCGTGTATATCATTATAGTAGCTTGCGTTAACTACCACTAAATCTTGTGTTATATATTTATACAGGCTTTAGCAAGATATTACGGGGTTTTATTACATTTAACGCTAACATTATTCGCCTATAATAATTACCTAAGCGTAAAATACGTCAATAAGACTGAGTAGAGTAAGCGACACACTACACAAGTAGTATCAAAAACCGTGAAGCGAATTCTAATAACAATTAATAAATTTATTGCTATTATTACTTGGAGACTACTTCGTCTTAAGGCAAATAAATGCTGATTATACAATGCAATTTCTCGTAATTGTTATTTATCGTAAATTGAACGTGATTCTATAAAATCGAGTGAATATATCATTGTTTTTTATTCAAAAATCCGTAATCGTAAAAGTATCGAGAGCTTGCGCTTAATCTTAATTTAAGTTAATTCTAGAATTATCGGAACGATGCAAAATATCATAGACGAGAGAGATCTCTAAAGTAGATACAGTATAAGTTATAATCTCTAACTTCCTTGTAGGTAGCAAAGTACAACAAAATATAGTTTTTGAATATCAAAAATAAAATTATGTTATAGATTTCCATCTACTTAAGTATTATATTGTAAAGACGTGCATTCCATTCAATTATGAATTTAGTACAATGCCTTTCTATGTATTCTATTAAAGAAACACATTGTTTTCGAATGCTACTCCCACATATCTGCGTGACGAAGCTTTCGACTACTTATCGCGTTAAAATTAACGTCAAAAATCATTCCGATAAAGGCGCAGATTACACCTTACCCACACCTATGTCTTTCCAATAACTTCAAATTAGCGTCCGATAAAGTCCTTTGATGTGTGTAAAAAGCGCCACCCCAATTATGGTGCTGCGTGTATCGTCATGCAATCCGATAGTTCGTAACGCATAACGATGTCTTCCCACATTTGCATTTTGTGTGACCATAGACAAAACTTCGTGCCGATACACGCAGGTACGGGAGTAGCATAAGGGTATACGAAAATATATTTGTTTACCTTAAATCGAATAATAGCGTTCCATTAGCTGTAACGTCAACATTCTTAAAGGACAGAGAACTCCTATTATCGTGTATCTTTACTTTTCTCGAATAATAACCTATTAGGTGTCGTTCATAAAACACGTTCACGTTTGTGGGGACGGAGGGGAATAAGAAAACGTGGAATTCGCAACTCATCAAACTAATTTGCAAAATTTTCCAACCATTTTATTAAATTGTTTCATATTTGTGTATATGTAAATATTTTTATATTTAATTTGTAGAAAATGTAACAGTGTGATACGAAGGGTGGAAGAGACCTAAAAAAGTAAAATTTTGCGTGACGTATTTTATGAACGACCAGTTAGTCTTTATAATTATAAGTTATCGTTCGAAATGAATGAAAATATTTCGACGCATATCTTCAAAGCCCCGTTTATACCTGAGATGCAGTTATTTTAAATTATCCATCATTATTAAGTAAAATAACAATGGCAAATACACTTTGAAATATTCAGCAAGAGTATACTCCTATGTTTATAACATAAAGCGACTAAATACTACAACTAGTTATTGTATATAAGGGGGAGATCACATCGACAGTTGTGTCTAGAAAATTCTTACTATCTTTAAGTAGTTTCAACATCAAAAAAAAATAAGTATAGTACAAATATTGTCAAAACACGGATTTTAAACAATTTATCGAAATATTATCGATACATATGTATATCGAGAAACTACGTGTGTTCCCTCCCTTAATCGCTTTATCGCATAACACGTGGACGCAAATATCGCATCACAAATTAGAGGCTATCAAAGTTATTACTAACTATAGGTACCATAAAGATTATAAATGAATGCCACTCGACTAATGTGAATCCGAAATTAACAATTCCACTCTCTCTTGTTACTTTGTATAGTGAAAATATTCGCCATTATTCATTCAATATGTGTATGCAAAATGGGACTTTTTTTGTCAAATATTTGGCACAAAACACGTTATCATGATATGTATGGTGATCCCGTAGAACTTACTGAAATAGTATAAAAATATTGCTTACTTCTTACTTTCAATAGAAAATTTAACCGTATTCCTTCGAGAATTTTCTTTTACTATGGAAGCTCCACGAGACATTATTTGAGGCCAGTATAACTCTAAAATATACGGAAACATTGGTTCTTACTAGAGGTGTGCGAATATTCGAAATAACGAATTATTTGATACCAAATAGAACTAAATAATTCAATTCAAAATATTCGGATTATTCAAATAATTTCAATTTTGCCAATAATTCAAACTATTTTATTGATTTTTCAGTTATTAGATATTTATCAAATACAAAATATTTTTATTTATTGAATTATTCAAACAGTGAAAAATGTTATATTTTTTCCAACTATCAGTTTAATAATTCTTCCATAATTTAATGAATGAATTCGAATAGTGACAATTATTCTAATCGCATTATTCGCACTCCCTTATTTCTTACGGAAAACTGTCCCACTTTCTACAACACACACATGTATTACACTCGAACTTACGAAACGCTTAACAATCGACTAAGTGACTAAATCGAACAATAGTGTTTACTATTAATAATACGATTCAAAAGTTTTTCCTAATTCGATGTATCGAAATGTTAACTTTGTAAGCTGATTTACATATTATATTTAAAAGTTAACGCTGATAAATATTACCGACAGTGGCATAGCATGAGTTTTAGCCTAATACGTCACTCAGTTATTTTAAGTATTTTATTTAAAACGATACAGAAACTCCAAATAAATTTTCAGTAAACATTTATTACTGTCTATTTTATATTAGACACAAGTAAAGAACTCGCATAATATGTTTCATAAAATAATAAAATACTATTATTATTATTTAGTGTGAAATTTCCTTAGACATCCTCCTCAAAGTATAGGTCACCCCCTGTACTATGCCACTGGCTACAAGAATCAAAGGCATTATTCTAAACATACAAGGCGACGCGGTTTTATTTAGAACTCTCTATGGCTACACAAGTCACAAATGCTGATATGTAAAATACGACAATAACTGGATTTCAATACTGATAGAGAATATTTGGCTTGTAAATGTGTATGTTTTCCAGATGCGAAAAACGATGAATTGGTTAGCAAAAGTCTCTGTGCCGTCGAAACGCTGTATTAATTTATCCACACTAGGGCGATCGTTAACAGTAAAATTGTTTATTATTTACGCCTATTAAAAAGTTAATTTTATCATATAAACAGAAATTCTTTAAAAAACAAACAATGAACATAACACATGCCGCAAGATGATCAATGTTTTTTTTGTTAAATCTCTTTATTGCAAAATTTGATGAACAAAACAAATGTTTAAAATTAATCTACAGTTTTTTTTTAATAATGTATTTAAAGATATCAATAAAACAGTGACATTATAAGGAACATAAAATACCAGCATTATTTTATTATGTATAGTCACATATTAATGTATATTTTTTATGATCATTCATCATGATTGAACTGGAGAGGGAATTGTTTTTGAACAAAAACTGATATTTAAATAGGTAACAATAATAATTACGTTCATTATCAGCAATTGACTATTATTACTAACAACATGACAAAAGAAAATGATATCCAGGGACATGTGAAATCTGCCAGATGATTCACATCCGTATATCATCGAAATAATTAATACAGGAATGCACATAAAGGCATAAAATAACGCAATTAAAATATATAACAGTACAGTTTTAAATTAATAAAACTGCTTCGTAGATAATAAACATTAATTTACTATCTATACGTCAAGTTACTTAAGTTAATTTGTATCACAACCGAATGAAACACTAAAAAGTGCATGAACACAAAGATTGAGAAGGTAGCTGTATTAAATAACATAGATGTAGATTCAAAACAATCTTACTGATATCAAACATTTACTTGTCAGCTAATAATATAGTGCGACAAATGATCTGATAGATGGCGCTTAAAGCAAATTTGACAGTGATAATATTATAATGCACACACGATATTAGATGTTTCACATAAAAAAATATTTTACTCCCTAGATGTAAATTTCTTATAAAACTGTCTATTCAACAAATAATAAATGTAAAGAACACATTGCAGTATGGGTTATTTTCTCTTTTTTATCATAGGAATGTTCTGTTTTTACAATAAAAAGAAAACTTTTTACGTAGCGACAGAATTTTATTAACGATCACCCCTATTCACACACATTACGTTCATTCTTTGAACGATCACAATTGAAATCAGACGAATACGAATAAATATACTAATATTAATTAGGCCATTTTAGGACAGATAATCACAATTTAGCTAACTAACAAATCCTCGATGTACTTCACGTCCCAATCAGATTCGTTTACCTCTCTATTCTTTGGATTGAAATTTATATCTGAAAATAAGACAAATCCATTTTGTTATATAGAAGTTCCAAATGACACATCAACACACAGGCAAAACTTAAGAAAGATACATAATATCAGAACAATACCTATCTTGTATACCAATTAATCATAAGATCAAAATGCCATTGATTTTAAAGTTGTGTGTGTAAAAGACGACGAACTCTTAAACGTAAGCTCTAAAGTTTTTAAGAAATATTTGATATTAGTATTCTCGGCCTTAATTGTACTTCAGGTTGAAAAAAAAATTCAATTTGTTGTACATCAACCCTTAAAAAGCAATAATTGAAGATGTACTTAAATGTAAAGTTACACACAACCAAAGAAACTAACATTAATTAGTATAGTGAAGACATTAAAAAATAAACCGCGTGAAAACCGGTGATGGCGTAATCCAAAGTCACTTTTTTATTTATCTATAGAAAACAATTATCTATATAGAACAATACAAGTTATAAGTAAATTACACATACGTATTTTTATTTGATAAAGCGCGTATGAGAATTAGGCGGCCGTCTGCGCGGGCGTAGGTGCGGGTGTTGGCGGCGGCTGCGTCGTAGCTTTACTGCGTCCTCCTCGGGGCTTGATAGTCTCCGAAACTTGCCACATCGCCTCTTCACTCAGTACATCATCGAAATCGTTGAACATCGCCTGGATTCGCTCGTTCTTCTTAAACTTGTACTGTCTGCTATCAAATTCAAAAGAAAAATCGGGAAAACACATTAAATAACAAATAATAAAAACTGTAATAGAGGACAACTTCCAAAACGAGTCCACTTTCATTTTAATTCATAGACATACCATGGTAACTAGAAATGCGTAACTATCCGGGTTAAGTCAAACGAGGTGGAACAAAACCTAGTTAATATAAATTCAATTCCATTCATCCATTCATTAATTCATCTAGTGAAACCACCGGTATATGGAATAAATTGGCGTTAACTTTAGCGCACTCCACGAGTTTTAACTTGAGTTATTACTCATCTCTAGCGGTAACCTTATCTGATGTTAAGTGACAAAGTAACCTAATACAGAAAGACCTTAAAATTAAAGGGACCAGTTCTTTACTAGAGTTGTATAGCTTTGCAACAGATTTACAACATGAGGGTGGAAGGTAGATAGGAGATTATTATAAAATATCTTTACCTCCATTCCAATCCCATATTTATGTAGAAAATTATATTTCTAAACGAAAGCACTGTTCCACGATTATTCACTGATGGCAACACTCATTCTTGTTTCTGTCTGAGTTGACGACCCAGAGGTATAAGACGATCTACGACGTACGATTAATTTTAGGTATTTTTATAACATGTTTAAAGAAGAGCACAGTTTATTTTTATAAAAGTTTTACGTTATTGAAACGTCCTACATTTACATATAAATAATATTCACTAATGTAATGAAATTATACAAATTATAACCTACATTAACACATAAATTGATAAAAGCGAACAAACGTTAACTGCAGAAGCAGTATACAATGTACAGAAAACAGAATAAAGGTTCTAAATCATAGTATTAGTATAAAAAATGTTACTCACTCTTTATGGAATCTCTTCATGTTCTCCATAATATGATATTGCTGCCACCTCTTTGTAAAATTAATGCTCCCATCAGGCAGCAAGTCCTGGTTACCGATGTGAACAAACGTCAGATCTTGCAGAACTAGGCCTCTGTGAAAAGCAAAAATAAGTGTAATATTATTAATACCAATAAAAAATATTCTAACTTTATAAGAAGGTATAACAACTTTTATTTTTATAACCCATTTTAACATAACTAACTTATCAATTAAAAATGATCTAACATGTATTATAAAACAAAATGCAGGCTAGGCATTAATATCTTTTTCTCAAAACTGCTAAATAAAACTAACACTCCTCAAGTAACATTATCCATCTGTCACATGAGACTGTTATATGATTATCTTATTTTTGAAACCTACATACCCGATTATTAATGTAGTTCAAAAATTAATACATTAATTTTCAATAATCATATGATATTCTATGTGATCACTTTAATTAAACAACCTGATGAATAATAAGTGTGTAATTTAAAAATAATTATGTTCGTGTTTTATTTGTCAATTATATGAATCAATTTAGAAAGAGTAAGATAAAGTAAAAAATAACTTTTGTTGTACCCCCTACTGTCTACAGTCTTCTGTCAACGTGTCTTACGTAAAAGATTTGGATTTCACCAAATCGCAAAACTCAAACCCAAATCTTACATTGATTAATAAGAACTAAAAAGAATATGAAGCTCTTTTAAAATTTTAGGTTTTGCTGATATACAATTGTACTTAATGTGTTCCAACGTCTATGATACAATGTACGGTCGACAATGCTTTCTCATGGAATAGAAAGTTCAGATTTCGTCACGATCTTTTCTTTCACCGTCAGCAGATAGTGTTACCAACTTGAATGAATTTGTTGTTACCTGTCTGGGTCAATTATGTTTTATAAGAAACAATAAGAGTGCAAATGAATTGACCATATTATACTTTAATGAACTCACATATAAGGTATACAAGGTGGGTGTGTCTCGGCGAGCGCTTGCCGGTAAGCTCTGAAGGAGGAGGAGGAGTCGATGATGGTGCAGTAGTCGTGCAACGTGTCGACTATGGAGCGCGACCAGCCGAGGCGGCGCACCGGAGGCGAGTCCAGTGCCGACACGAGCGCCAAGTACGAGTTGAAATTGTTCAACTTACGTAAACATTTCATCACTTTCAGGAATTTCGTTGCATATTTCTCTCGTTCACGGGCTTCCTCCTGTTCCAAATCAATACATTATTTAAACTATGGTTTATAAAAACGAAAGATATCAAACATAATTCAAGGAAATGTGATCTAAGCGGTAGTAGCTTATGGAATAACTAAATATTAAAAAAAAAAAACAGATTAAAGGTAACCACTTAAAATTGAGTTCTTTTTAAGTTTTTAATTACTGCTAAATCCTGAATGTTTTCTTACTTTGCGTTAGAGAAGTGAGGAGATATCATAAATATTATATAACACAAGAAAACTTTAAAATAATATTATCAATGTATTTTTCATTTTCTGAAATTTTCGGAGAATCATTTGGAGATTTATGAGATCAAAACCGTGAATATCAACTAATAGCTAAAGCACATCTAAGTTACCCACTAATTACTTTTATACTTTTCGTGCTTAAAAAAATAATTTCTCTTCAGTTACATTTATCTAATACTAGCAGGCCCGGTGGACATTGTCCTGCCCTGATAATAAAAAAATATTATGATAATGGTAATTAAAATAATTACCTACTTGCATGTGAGCATTTTTTAGTAGATGGGTAGCTATCCTTAAAAATAGTTATATACCATTGCAGATTTTTTTGTAGATCTATAAAAGAGGAATATCTTACGATGCATTGTTTTGTTATATCTCAAAGGAATTAGGTAGCGTTTTCGATTAAATCTTCCAGGTGGCTTGACTTTTTCCAACACTTCCAACAATTATCATTAAATTTCAACCAATTTACACAAAACCTTGACAAATTATATACCTAAACCTTCCTCATGTGTTACTCTATTTATTGGTGAAGACTACAATAAAATCCGTTCAATAGTTTTTGAGTTTATCGCGAACAGACAGACAGACGCGGCGGACAACTTTATAATATGCAGTGATTTATACAGTACAATCCACATTAATCTTTTTGGCCGCTATAAATATAGCTATAAGTTCGGGCTTGCGCATAACACAGTCAAGAGTTTATTACAAAACAAACTTAAAATATTATTAAAGAATCCAAATTTAGCATTTATTTATCTTTAACTTGTTTCGATGTTATAGATATAATACAATACGTATATACTTAAATCTAAATTGGTATTCTGCACATTTGTTCAAAAAAGTTTGACGAGGATTGTATGTAATGGTTTTTAGGTTGCTATGGGGTTTACGGGGCAAGGTAGATTTATTTAAATTCACACCTGTTCTAGAATTCTCGATCGCGCCCAATAGCTCATCTTGTTGAAATGTTCTGTGAATCGTGTAAGATTAGGCGAACTCTCCTCAGACTGGAACCGGGGCCAGGACAACACCTCCGCAGTGGTGATGCGAATGAACAGCGCAGCATCCAGAAGTGTCATCTGCTCAGCCAGCTCATTGGCTTTGAAGTCTAATAGTGTATCTCGTCGTAGAGATACCGGCCCGTAGCAAGGAGTGTCGTATTCGTATCTATTCGTCTGTAATTTTATATAGGGTCTTTCATTTGAAACGATTTTTTTTCCACCGTGAAATATCTTTCTAGATGCTGAGAAAAATAATCCACTCAGAAATTGATCTCTCAGTTTTAAAACTTTTCATTTTGATATTGAATTTTCCCCATTTAAAAAGCATGTATTTAAATTCACTTGTTTTACTTCAATAACATTATTATTTGTAGAATATTTAACAATCTTCAAAAGATCCTCTAACGATTTTACTCTAACTCGACTCGTGTTAATTGTATCAGGTGTAAAAAAAGAAATTTCAACTTTTTTCACATATTTTTGAAAATATTAATAAGAGAATAAGGCATTTTACCACACAAAAAGTGTAAAGAGTAAAGTTATAGGAAATTTAATTACCTACTACAATATTCTTCATCGTTATATCGCTAAAACGTATAGTTTTGAAGAAATAAGCAGTTGAATATTGAATACCTTATATGATTGACCTTAATATTGAGTACCTTTTTCTCCTCTCTTTGTCAGCCGATTTTTTTTCTTAGTAAAGCTTTAGAGTTATCAGTAAAAAAAATGGAAAAGGTCACTTTTTTCATGTCATAGACTATCTAACTAATATTATAAATGCGAAAGTTTTAAATTGTATGTTACACTTTCATGAAATTTTGTATACTTGTTGTCAAGGGTATAGAAAAAATCATAGGGAAGATTTCATACAGAATAAAAGTACTATCGCTGAAGAATAGATTAAATCTACCTTAACCCCTGGACTGTACAAAATCACTAAGGTTTAAGTTCCATGTAAACGTATATAGACCTCATGAGGCACAGGTCAACAGACTGTTGGCAGCATAAGCTTAAAAAAATAACTGATTTGTTACACAACTTTGAAAAATAACAAATGATGTATAGTAAAATTCTAAATTTTTATATAAAATATATTTTTATATTATTTTTTCATTTGTGCGAACTTACTTTTATTAAACTATAAAATGTGCAATGTACGCTGTCGAGAGATTAAAAATAAATAAAAACATAATCCACCATTTTCAGATATGGGTCTTAAAAATACAGCCGAGGGGTTAACGTGATTAAGTAAAAATAAATTGAAAAATCATACGAAAAAATTAAAGATTTGGATTAATAAAATCGACATATAAAAAGTGAGCGAGAAGATTGATAGAATTCACAGATTGAAGTTTAGTTGCCATTTTATTTCATTACATGGTCGTACTGTAAAGAGAAGATTTGATCTCGTTTTCTTCTTTATAACACCGTGCGAAGGCGCGTCGAGCATTTTGTGTGAAATAATAAAAGCGACTTAAACTCATATTAAGTACTGTGATCATTATAATTGTATTAAAATTAGCTTCACAAAACAATATACATAACCTGTTAAAAAAAATCTTATCTCACCTGTTGAAAATGTAATTGTTTTTGTTTGTCAACTAGTATCTGTCTGAGTGCTTTAGCTATGGCCAGCTCTTCAGCATCAACCAGCCAATATATGAATTCCATTATTTCTTGCATGAGTGGACAATCCAAATCGGACATCCTGAAAATAGAAAACCATCAAATGTATAATATTACTCAATTCCTTAACAAAAAAGTTACATTTTTTTATTAACTTAAGAAAAACACTGGGCAAACAAAATCAAATAAATATTGTTTGACGTGAAACTTTTTTTATATCGCCTCAAAATTTTTCCTCCATCTAACGCATGTCACATTGTAATTGAAGGCTTAGTTAGTCTTTGTCCATCTATCGTATATTGCATTACAGCCCGGAAGCGGAATATGGGTAAAGTGATAGGATTTCGGTAAAGCAGTCAACGCCAATATGGCGGCGCCCAAAGCTCAATTCAAAAATCTTACTTGCATCGTGGTGTCTCATAAAACCAATTATTTTTTGCGTATCTGACTTTATACCATGATCAACGTGAAGTATTCTCACTTTCACACGTATTGGTGGTTGCATAATGCTTGCTTGCACGCACATCACGACAACACCGGCCAACCATTATCATTGTCACTAATAATAAAGTACAACGAATAATCAACAACATCATAGTAACACATTCAATATATATTTTTTTATTCTTTATAGGTTGTAGCACTTGGCCACAATCTCACTTGATATTAAATGACGATGTGGTTTGGCTGGTCTGGTAAAACCTAGTGGGATCGGCTCTCAAGTGCAATTGCCAGAACTAAGCCAAAAGTGCTTGGCGACAAATTTTCAACTTGAGAGTGCTAATTAACCAAACGAGCTTAGACCGATTATTGTAATAATAACCATCCCTAGTAATGCAATAAGTGTGCCGGTTATAATGTACGAACGTGAGATCAGCGACGACGCGCGTGAGTAACGAGAGTGTGGAGCGCAGATGGTGCGGACGCGGACGCAAGTGGTGCGCGCGCCGCACGAGTCGCGCGACCAGCCCGCTCGGCGACACCCACGTGCGGTACGTCGCTAGGAACGCCTCCTGGTACGCAAAGTCTGCGGAAAAAACTCCCACCACTCACTAAACATTCCTTTCAATATTAACATCATTTTGACTTTACACATTCCAAACTTGCTTTTTAACTAACCAAAATCCAAAAAATACTTTATTCAATATAGACCCTAAGAAGGCCGCTCATGAACGTCAAAATTACCACCGGTTCGGAAAACAACCAGTGATCGATAAGAACCGGCAAGAAACTCGATCGAGTTTATCTTTTTAACATATATAAATGTATAACTAAAGTACATTATACGTTCTAATCGTTTTTAGTGGATGCACAGGTAGGAATCAATTTCAGACATCACTATCGTGCACATATTGATCCACTCTATAATAGCCCTTTGACACCAAAACCCGCTTGACATGGCGCTTAAACGTATAGTTCGTCAAATTGGTAATATACTTTGGGGCAATAATATTTTATGAATCAATATAAAACAATATACTACAATGCTCGCCAAACACTGAATATTGGTGCGCAGAACACAAGTTTAGGTATAAATATGTAGATTATTTTAATAATATGATTGATGTATTGAATTATATGTATAACATCGAAACAACTTAAGGGTAAATAAATGCCAATTATAGATTATTATAATAATAAATATTTTAACTTTGTTTTGTATCAAATTCATGACTGTAATATCATGCGCAAACCGATATCTATGGCTATATTTAGAGAGACCCAAAAAATATTGTCGACGATAAGTATTCATAAAAAAAAATGTACAGTCCTCTCTGAACATAACTTTACGTTCGAGCTTGTGCATCATACAGTCAATATTATTGGAATCTTAAATTGACATTAATTATCCTTGACTCGATGTTATACATATAATACGTAATATTTAAATTTGTTTTCTGCGCATCTATATTCAGAGCGGTCTAAAAGTTTGACGAGGACTGCAAATAGGTACATTTATAAATAGTCCCTAAATAATAATATTTTATTATAGCAATTTAATCTGCTGTTACTCTACATTATTCATGCAAATTTCACCATTGTAATTCATTTAAAAACAAACAAGACAATACGTCACATTTTTTCTTGTGTCAAAATATAGTCAACAAATTAAATTACTAAAACAAATTTAAAACTTTTAGACTTAGATCAGTAAAGTCAAAATGAATAGATAAATTCTATTCTAAATGTGAAAATCAAGCTGGTAACATATTTTTGAAGACTATTTTGAAATTCATATCTTATATATCGATTCGTCTTCAAAACTATGTTATAGATCATGCTATGCCAAAGCTTAGTACGTTTAATGTTAATAGTTGCTACAAAGCATTTATTACATTTCTGTATATTGTATTTTAGAGATAAAATTGTGCTATAATTCGTGCATTGCTTAAGCACTTTATGTGATCAAAATCCTTTTAGTGTATAAATTAAAGATACATACGAGAGTATTTTACTAAACTCGTGTTATTATAGAAACTACATTGGCAAAGCTTAAATGATTAGTAAATATAACCAGCGAGTCTGTTTCAGCCCCAGATCACATAGTATGAATCAACCACTTACACTCGTCCGTCTCTGTAAAGTGAAAGCATGATAGTTGAGAGGTTAGAAGCAAACATTAAAAGTCTGATTTCATAGATGAAACATATGTTTGATCCAAAACCAAAAGAGTGAAAGCAACAATACAGGATTTTTTAATGATATATCTTAAATTTATTATCACATCTCAAAGTCAAGACCACATTGGGCGATTTCGTTTGTATATGCAATTATCTTACATTTATAAACAATATTATAAGTAAATATATAAAGAGACAGAAGAACAAGAATTTCCCAAATGCATTCATGCTCGTACCGACTTAATATAAATTTATGATTCATGAGATAATTAAAGTATCATTTAAAATAATGCAATGTATATATAGTATGAGACCTTATCCATAGTAATCGTTGAAAGTTAGTAGTACATACCTTTGGTAGCTTTCGTGGCGAGAACAATGAGAGCGTCGGGATGTCCCCCGCGTACTTCGGGACCATCTTTGCTAGGTCCCTTTAATACGAGCCAAGAACTAATGTCAGTCTGCAGAATAATATCTTCGGGGTCAGCAGGAGCTGGTTCCGTTGGTTCTTCTGTAGCGGTCGGTGGTGGTTCAATACTGCCTTCACTTACCTGAACAATACCAATATACGTCAGTTACATAATAAAACTATGCTAATAATTGTAATTAACCAAATATGATATAAATAATTTAATTAGCCTCTTAAAGGTGTTTTTAATTTTAACAATATTTAGCAACGTATGTAAAAAGATTAACACAAATAATCATGTTTATCAAATGTTATAGGATTTAAATAACGTAACGGAAATTAGAAAGTAGATTATTTGTAGGTTTGTATGTATTATACTGAACTTAAATTTAGTCAAATACAATTACTAATTAATAGGGCGTTTTTGTTGCGTTATAAATTACTTGTTTATATTTAATTCCTTTTCGACAAAATTACTGAACAAATAATGCAAACTCCATCCTAAACCGAAATCAATATTTTGAACAGTTTTTCAGTTTAAATGTTGACCCAATATGTTATTACCTTAAGAAATACAAGAATCCGTTAAGTAAAAAAAAAGAAAGAAATCTTAAAAAATCAGTCCAAATTATGTCTGGTCACCATTTAGAACCCTGCACAAATTGATAAAAAACAGATACTATTTGGTAAAATTACATAATCTAACGGAACTGTCAGTACATGAATTAGACTCAATCTTGGATTTTTATTTATATAGCACATTACCGTCCGCTTCGTTGGACATTAAGAAAAATGTTATGGATTAATCGATACCAAGAAATAAACCTAGTATACAAAAAATAGCCTAGAAACATTTACAAAAAATTCCGCATCGAATAATAAATAGTCCTATGCAGATAAATTATCAGAAGTTCTTATATAATTTGTTCCCAAGGGAACTTTATTTACATTAGAATTTCCATTACGAAGTTCCAAAGGATTTTCTCAACACGTAATATGTAACAAATGTTAATTATATCAATAAACCGTACAGGTATTGAAGAGAATAAAATGTAATATTTACTTGCGACGGAACAGGTGATGGTGTAGGTTCTTGCACCAACATTTCTAATTCATCCTCCAATGGGAATTTTCCAGGAGAAGACGTACTTACAAATGTATCCTCAGAATTCTATAACAATTATAATGTTATAACATTTGTAAATGACACTTTTAGAACAATCTATACATCATTGATCCTCTATATAGCGTACTAGTTTTTTGTTTGCGGCTTTGCTCATGTCAATGTAGTTTTAACCTTTCCCACGGAAACAGTTGTTTTTTGTCTGTATGAAAGAGACCCCCTATGTCCTTTTTTCTAGCCTTTATTTGTATGCAATATTTCATAACGATCAATTGAGTAGTTAAGGCGTGAAAATGTAACAGACAAATGAACTCACATTACCATTTACCATAATAGTTAGGATAGTGCTTAGCACATTCTCTGCCACGTTTTGGCCTGTGGCCTGAATATCAAGTATAACGTGTACCACAGGTGATACACATGGTACTGAACGTGTTAAACAAACTTTAATCAACAAATTCCCGTCATGCTTTCTTAAAAAAAATCAAATATAATAAATATCCATATTATTTTCAATATTTTGAATAATTTCTGAAGATATCTTATACTTACAATGTTATTCAAAATTGATTCATCAGCCGAACTATTATGAGATGAAGGTCGTGGCGACGGAGGAGGCAAAAGTTCATTGCTCGAATTTATTTGGAACTGCAAAAAATTAACAAATTTTTTATACCTAGCACATTCTCATTCCTATGCAAATTATATACTATTTTACTACGTCATCATTGTTATCAGTTTTCACGTAACACTAATGATAACAAAAAAAGTTAAAGTTATACATATACATGTATGTTATTAATGTAGTCGTGTATCGATGTAGTAATATGAAAATATTCATTCCAATTTAACAATAATTAAGTTAGCTCTTCACGAAAAAACAATAGTATAGTTCACGCGGGGTAGAATAGAAACCTTCTAAAACTGATAAATATTCATACAAATAAAACGCGTAAACAAAAAACCATGGCTTAGGCATAGCATAGATTATAAAGCCCTTTTCCAAAACTTTGTAATACACAGGCGCACACAACACGCATTAACACACACGTAGTGCAATATACAATGAGGACACCACGAATATAAGAATCACTGTATATTGTACTCTATCTCACTCCCTCGCACGTTAAATCCCATACATTTATATATTTGTTGCTTTTTTATATCACTTTTTCGTCTCATCAAGTTTTAAATTACGACGAGGCTAAAAAAGTTTTCACTTCAAAATAGCGCGTGCAACTTGGTATATGTAACAAAAATGAAGCTTTTTTTTTTTCAATCTTCTATGTTTTTATATGTGTTAACCGATCCAAAAATTAAATCACAACATGTACCCATATCCCAATGATGTATTTCGTTTTATATCATATTTCTTTCCTTTCCTCTCTCTAGCCAAGTACCCATTTTTGTTCTATTTACGTGAGTCGGGTTTCGTAAAAGAAATTGCACTATCACTTGAAAGAAAAGGAAATAATGATAAATAATAATAAAATAAATAATAAAAATAACTTATTAAAACGGTCACTAAATTACCTGCTTCGTTTTATTCATTTTCGGTGGCAACGCCGGTGGCTCCGGTGGTAACGGACTCGTACCGCTTGAAGTTGTAATACTGACGCTGTCATCTGAACCACTGAAAAGTTTATGAAACAATACTGTAAAGAATATATTTCGACATAAAATGTTCTCTTCGAAGGAAAACCTGATAATGAAATAAAATGATAATAAACAAATACTCTCTTAATTGAAGGAATAATTTACCTTAGTGGTGGGTTCCCAAAGTGTTGCACAGTGAAAGACTGAGCTATAGACCGCTGAACTTGTTGATGTCGTTGCACGCTAATCACCCCAGAGCTTGTCTGTTGGGTGCTACAAAATAAAAGAATATGATGGAAAACCACGATTTTAATAGTTACTCTCATTACGACCAAAGGAGTTTTATCTGAACAAAAATGTAAAAAAAAATAGGAGACTCACCTCGCCAGATTGTAAGTGTGTATCGAATGTCGGAATAGATCGGGTGGAGCGGCCGCGTTGTTGGGCGGGTGACTGCAGTTGCCGAACATTTCCATATACGCCATTACTGAACAATAACCACCAGATTATACCTCCACTATAAAACATTTTGTACCCATTAAAAACCCCATAAAACGCTGTAACGAGAGCAACGACTATCCAAATTCTGCTCTACATTATAAAACGTTAAATATATATTATCGCGCATTTAATAATAGGCCCCATTTATACAAATAAATAAATAAGCTACATTTAAAATATTTTTATAAACAATTCTGTTGATTAAACTCACAGTAAATAAAGGAAATGTTATTGAAGCGAAATATGCGTGTGCCTCTTCCGAGTAACGAAATGCCAAACAAACATGAACCAGAGCAAGGACGCAGTTCATTATGAAGTGCTAAGTGTATTAATTATCCGACGTGATAATTGACCGAACTATGGATACGGTTTCGATGAATTATTTATACAAGCAGAAAGCGACCTAAAGTCAAAAAATAATTATACATTACATACGTAACAAATCCCACTTTTAACATGGATTTAAAAGGTAGGTTACCAGTTTCCATAATATATTCATACGTATACGATAATATCAGAAACTGTGCTATCGAATTTTATATTTGTTTTACTGTAATACTCTATATATATTCTTACATACAGGGTTACAAATAAATAATTGTGTTAATTGGATTCGTTTTGAAATTATGCTTCACTCGATGAAAGAAGAAATGGTTAAGTGCGAAGGTAACGCTTCACGAAACTGGAAGCTACGCGCGCCCATGAAACACACCATGAAATTAGCTGATAAACAGTTTTTTTCAATATGTTATACCAATAATTGCTTTCAAATACAAATATCATTTTATATAATTTGTGTACATTAGTCATTCAAAATTGATACATAGCATTAAATTTCATCATTAGAACTATTGAAGAAGGTTAAAATGTATAAAAAGATTCTTTATATTTATCCCAAAGAGTATAAGTTCTCACGTGCATACAAGCACACGCACAATTGTTTTTGACTTTTTAGAGAAATATGTTGTTATAGTATCTTAATCGCTAATACTGAATACCGTATCGTATCGTAAAGAAAAGATAATGTTCTACCAGCATAATAATGAAAGTAATATAATTATAACCTTTCTTTTGTAACTTTAAAACGGCAACAAAATTTTACCGCCTTAATATACTTACTTGTAGCTAAGATAGATACGAGCGTGTCTTCTAATCAAATTATATCAAATATGAAAACAGAACGATATGAATGCATTGGTGACAGTAAGCTGCGTTTATGGCTGGCTATAAGCATAACACGAATCTCCAACACGTCAAGTTTTTGGAGTGGACCTTTGATGTTTATTAAAATTACAAAACATTGATGTTTGCAGCGTTAATTAATATGTCAACCAGTAACGAACCAACATTTATAACTAACCTAACTTACATAAACTAATTATAGCTCATTATGAATTTACAAAAAACTAAAGTTAATGTCGGTAATTTACTTTCTTCTGTCCTTAAAAAGAAAAAGAAAATTCAAGGAAATATAAATATAACTTTAGTGATTTTATACTGTACAAGTGTCGATCTGGGACCAAATCGAGAGCAAAAAATCTTTCAATAAGTATTTTAAGTTCATTAAAAATAGCTTACATTTCTGAACTTATAATTCTGATTAAACGTTATATGAACACTTTAACAAATATTTATCCTGCATTTTATACAAAATGTTGATACGTTATGAGCTAACAAGATTAACGTTTGGTGGCGGTGCTGGTGTACCGTAGGCGAATAGCGCATAAGAACATGCATAGATCCACTCACCGCTGTACGCGACGCTTTGAAACACTGCCGCGCCGCACCGTCATAACAGACAAACATGCCATTATTGTCTCACATTTAAGACGTACATTCGTACATTTCCACATAACAATGAACATTACATCCCCAAAACACCCAATGACAAATATACTCTATATGATTTACATAAATAAATGATAAAAGTGACATGAATAATGCTAGCTTCCTCATCGTACGATACGAGACATACGTCACTCGCCACATGCACAGTAAGTATGTAACAAATATATTTACTTAAGTTGTGATTATAAAAAGGTTGACTACCACAGATATATATTCATAATAATGTGATATTTTATTATTTATTTTAAACCATCAGGAATTCAATGACTCATTATTTTAGTAATTAATCAGTATATTAAAGTATCCATGATTAAAAGTTTTATTGGTTATTAATAATAATCTGAACACGATTCGAACAACGTTCTAGAAAAGCATGCGTTTTTATACACCCGTGGACCAGGAAATTACTCCAGTGACGTGATGATGATTATCGTGAAACTTTATTAGACCACGTTTCACCGATACTATTATACAATGATATGGTGGCACTGTTTAAAGCAGATACATAAACCGGCGTGAAATTAGTAATTATTTGGATATATGTATACTGACTGTGTTTTTTCTTTAGTGGTAACGGAGGCGGCCGCGGCGGGTGGTGATCCGCGAGTGTGTGCGGTCGCGCTTCACCGTGTAACGAGCACATCGGAGATGTTCTGGAAATGTCAAAGATCATTAAGCCCTCGGCTGATTTATTAGGACCCAGATCTCAAAATGGCGGATTATGTTTTTGGATTGTACTATACTTTCAACTAGTTATAATGTCGTTACTTCGTAATATTAAAATAAAATATTTTGTTTAAACAAAAAATATTATCGCCTTCATAAATTGCACCATAACGTACTTGAAACCTACCAAAATCTCAATCAATATACTCGTATATATTCCTATTCGATTTTGACGAATTCCCTGGTACATCTTCGAATTTTAAGGTTCAATGCTAATTAAGTGAAAATAAATAAAGCAGGACTTGAAAATATTCCTTTTAAAATAAATAAAAGAATTTTACAAATCAATTTATTGGTGACCAAAGTCTGAGGAAATAAACATAGAAAAAGACTGATTTGATAATCTCCTCCTTTTTGAAGTCGCTTTAGTAAAATGTAGAGACCGTTTTAGAGCAATTATACAATTCACAAAATCAAATTAATAATTGAATATTGAGCAAAAACAATAATATGATACCGTATTAGCAGTTATATAGCAAACCTTATTTCAACGTTTGGAAAGTGTTGCTGGACGTTGGCACGGATGTTGCGCCTCGTCTTCACAGGTAGTTCGGGCGGAGTCTCGCTCTCATCCGATGTTATACTTGCCAACCTGAGTCAACATTACAAATCGTAATTAGAACATTTTTATCGACACCTACTAATTAAACTTCGCTTCGATGAAAAATTTTCCTCCAAACGTCTACCTAGCGAAAAGTACAGAATAAATAAATGTTACACTTGAAGCCAAATTAAAAGAAAGCACAATCCTTCTGCCAAGTACCAATAATAAATTTAAAACAAAGTGTGAGGTCAAGGGACTTAGTTCAGCAACGAAGTCCCTTGTGCTCTTTGTTCAACTTCGAATGTAATTCGATATGGAGATTGAGATTGTTTATATTTCTATATTTTCGTCACGTAATGAAAAAAACGTTATGCCCTCTCCATGCGAGTCTCCTTCTCTCGCTGTGTCTATCTACTCTTTATATTTTTATTTTCTATAATTTTTTCAATACAAATAACATAAAACAAGGAATCAAAAACTTTTATCTAATATTTTAGAGAAAAATATTAATTTATTGAAAAGTAGCTGATACCCACAACTTCACAATTATTTAATGTACATTGGAAAAAACATAAAAATTGGAAAGCAAAACATACTTTGCTTACAAAATTACATTGTAAACAATGTTATTCGTGTACTCTACCTTACCTGCGCACCACATCCACACTTCCCAATGGCAAAGAAACACATCGCTAAACGCATAGTGCTTATAAAACCATAGATTCTTTAAACTGTAATTACCTTAATGACGGCATTGTGATAGATTTTTAAGTAAGTGTATAAGAAGTACAACTAAAAACTATTTACGTGATGCGCGCATAAAGGTAGCCTTCTATGATGTTATTTATATGTACATAGGTTAGATATAAAACAGTGAATTATAAATTATATAAAGAAGTGCAAAATATAAAATGTATAAAATGTTATCCTCATATTGTATTATTGTAACTATAATATATATAAATTTCACGTTCTGAATCTTCATTAAAAATTGCTATAGTTAGATAATACAATTCATGTATGCGTTTAAACAAAAAAGTCATAATTAAATTTCCACCCATAGAGGTTATAAAAACTAACCAGTAATGTTATGTGCAAAGGTTACTCATAATATCACCTTTTTAATATCAATGACCGGAAGCGCACGATGCTCGCTGTAAGAATATCTATATTCGCACTCACCCACACTAGTATATAATAGAGAAAAACGACAACAGAGAATAAGGGAGAGAGAAAAAGTAACGTTTTTTCCTTACGTGACGATTTCTACTAGTAAACTCCTACAGCAAACCACATTAAGGAATTTCGTTTCCATACCTTTTTTCGTTTAAAATCAATTCTTAATTCTGAATAATGGTTTTACAAATTTATACATATGCTTAGTGACGATCACCATTCATGTTAATCGTACAAGAAAGGCAAAATTAGGTCTAAACAAAGAACTTAAAAAGTATATAATTTGTTTGTCGATAATTATTAATTATAGCGATTATTAGACCTAATTGTGCCGTAACAAGTTAGATTTATGTGTGATGTATGTACAATGATAGTACAGCGGACACTCACTTTGTGGAATGGTGCGTAGTGATACAATTGACATTGGTTACATTCATGCGGCTCTCAAAACTTTGAACTGTGCACCTCATTTCGCTCAAACAGTCTGTACTGTTAAAAGTACTGCAAAAACAATAACAACAAGCTTCAAAACAGGGATGCCTAATGTATTCTACATCTTTTCTCCGGGTAACTATTATCTTAATATTAACGGAAACATGTGAAACGGGGCGTGAATTAGGTTAACTAAAATTCCTTTACAAGTTAAAAAAATATTTTAACTAACCATATTTATCGATATTATTCTGTGATACATATAAGGAATTCATTTATTTATATAAGCATCAAATGTTTACAAATAAAGAATACTAACATTTAAAATGTTTTTTTTTTCTGTTATATACGAAAACTAATGAGAAAATTAAATATACCAAAATGAATTCCCTATTTTATGGCAAATATGTACAACATGCTATTTTTTTAATGTATCGATTGTAAATTAATTTGTTAATTAAACATTCATTGAACATCCCTGGTATGAGATCACATAAGACAACACAAAATGAGTCGAGGTAAAAATAAAAGTTGTAAAACAAATTATTGACAACACGAGTAGAAAGAATAGTGAATTGTGCAAATAATCAATGGATTAGAAAATGAGTACAGTTTATCAAATACTAATAAAAAAATTAATACCTGTCAGTGTGACTCGAGTAATGGTGAGTTGAGAACGAAGACACGAAGCTGTGTTCTGTGTCGGCGTGACCCACAGACACGAAGCCAGACTCGTTCGAGAAGCTAAAGTGGTCATGAACAACATTAAAAAAATGTATATTTGTACTTATACATGCATATAATTAATATATCTGTATACAGAATCAAGTAAGATACCAAAAAGAAGTATAATAAACGATTTATCAAATAATAATAATTCACAATCTGAACAAATAAATAAATTATCGTTCACCACTATATTTAATTGAAAATCACACACAAATACACGTATGTAAATATTATTTTTTTATCTCCAATGATATAAAACACGTGTTGTAAATTTATATATATTTGAATAACTAACTTGAATATAGTTATCAGTTCTCATAAAAATTTGGCAGACAATACCAACCAACTTGGTGTCGTTTTTAGCTATCGGTGTGTGCGTGCATGGTAAAAATTCACTCTCATAATTTTTTCCAAACACGCCAGTGAAAGTATAACTTCAAAATATATTTTGGTTATAAGTATACAACACTACAAGTTATTGGTTTCTCAGAAATTGCTCAAACAATTTGAATAATAATTTTTAATAATGAGCGTACATTTCCTAATTTCAATTGGTAATACTATCTGCTGACGGTGAAGGAAAACATCGTAAGGAAACTTGAACTTGGGAAATGTTCTTGTAGTACCACCGTATATGGGTAAATATAGAAATGTGTATTGATCGGAGTTAGAGATCGTCAATATGGCGTGGGCTGGCGTGGCGATTATGCCCATGCCTACCTTTTGAATGAGGCCTATGACCATGTAGTGTGTCTCATACATTTGTATAATGTAGAGAAGAGTCAATTTCTACTGAAGTAAGGAGTTTTAGGGTGTTTACACTTACACTAGTTAACCTATCGAGATACATAAAATAATATAATACACAATTGTACATCTGAGAAAAGTACACAGAAAATCCGGGATGGTATATGCCTATCATCTAAAAAACTGGATTTAAATCCATCAGAAATTCATAACGTTACTTTTGTACATTGCACCCACGCCAAGACTAGGCGGGTCGCTAGTTTTGATTTATTAAATAAATGAGCTGTTCTTTCAGTTACTTACAAGAAAACCTTTGTATTTCTCCTCTTTTATTTGATTGAGAAACGTCATACTTAAAATATACAAACGATTAAGATAAATTTAAAAACGGCTCATATGTTAAAACTCATAAGACTTTAAAGCTAAATAGTCCATTGAAATGTTACATGAGCTTTACATTTTTTAGAGGACGCATTTTTATTTTTGGGACATATGTGGGGGGTCAATAGAAGCTTAACCCCAAGTTGTTGGGGTTGCCGCTCTTATCTCCCGGCCGCCATCTTGGAAAAAGAGGTGCAAACATCTTTTTCGCGATATTTCGGAAACTATGCGTCCTACAAAAAAATCGTATGACATAATTTGTACCAAATCGCTTTGTCTACAAATGTGTTCATACTACTTTTTGCCCTAAATTTAAAATTAAAGAAGTTATAACACATGTCCCAAAAATAAAAATGCGTCCTAAAAAATGCAATATTAGGTACTTAAATTGTAACATTTCAATGGACTAAAAGCATAAGCGGCTACGTACTGGAGTAAAAAGAAAAAGAAAATAAATCAAGCAAAAAAAAAAAATAACACAATGTACATACTGGTGGACATACCGATTGTGGTTCGAGTGCGTGTGAAGGTGACTCGAGTTCAATTGAGAATCTTGAGACTCCACCGACGTACGGATCTCATTTCCATTGTTGCAACTGCACATACCTTTAATTTCATAAGTATGAACATAATCAATAGGTACATGTGAACATTATTCAAAGATTTTATTATGTTTATTATTAATACTAACTCTTTCACTAAAAGTGTCAAAGTAAATCACAAAAATATTATAACAGCAGCAATATATGATGGCCGTTTTGACACGTTACAACAGTAACGTGAAATGTCGATTTATTTAATATATATATATATATATATATATTATCAAATACTGCTTTCTTTTGCGTTAAGCATTGCCAAGAGTTTGCTGGAGGAGGTAGTCGTGCTGGTCAGCGAAACTATATATGTACTTATATATAGAATATAAATTTCGAATCTTGAAAAATATAAATGCCGAATTATATTATAAATAAGTACAGTACATACACTAATAATTATAATCATTAAGGATTCTGTCAAACGACATTGTTTCTTTTTGTTAACAAAAACGTGAAAAGATTTGTTCGCGAGACCACATTGTATAGTTAATTATATTAGTTGTTAGATAGACATATAAAAGTTATACATAAATATATAATTTGCCAATCTGTACTAAACTAATTCTGTATCTTAAAATTGTACACTTGATAAATTTTAGAACTAACTGCACGTTTACTATTCACCATAAAGAGCAGCAAATTTGATATTTTAAACGCAGTTGTTAATTTATACAAAACTTCATGAGTGAACAAATGTCAAATCGGCCATCACAGCGTGCTGCTATTATAGTTTTCAATAAATAGAGTCATAAAAGTAAACTTTAAGCGGCGATGGCTCAGTCGTTAGCGTATTCGGACAGTGTCGATCGATCCTCACAAATAAGTATGTGATTTCTAAACTCGCCTGGATAACTAGCACTTTGAAGTTTAAGATCTGTCACCAAGCACCTGTTGGTATGTATAGAAAGTTGCACTTGAGAGCCAGTTTCCTCCAGATTTAGCGTGTTTCCCGTCTTAGAGAATATCGTCATTTAACATCAGATGAAATAAAGGTGTAACGGTTACACCCATAATATATTTAATAAAAAATGTATATATATATATATTAAAATAAAAAACTAACCCAATAAATCAGTACTAGGCTGTGTGATGAACACGTGATCGTGAATCCCGGAATCGTGGGCGTTACGTTCCTCGTCATTCGATACGTTCAACATAGAGTCCAAGGATCCACTACTATGCGATTGGAGCGACAATCTGCAGAAAAAAAAATGCTATTTTTCTCATCACCTTTAATATAAAACTAGCTACCCCCTACGGCTTCGCACGTGTTTACTATTGAAGATAACGAGACCATATCTTCTCTTTCGAGTATGACCATGTAATGTAATAAAATGTCAACGGAACGTCAATTTCTCAATATTTTTGAAAATCTTCCTATTATCTTCTGTCTCACTCACTCACTTTTTTATACTGAGGTACTTTAACACAAATTTTTCAAATTTTGTACGAATTTTCAAGTATTGTCTTCCATACAAACGTTGTCCTGACAATTAAAAACACAACAAAAAAAAGAGTTAGCCAAATAGGTGCAGCCGCCCTGAAGCGAAATGCTTCAGTTTACTAATAGGTAATGTCTTACAGGACACGCATTCGGATGTCGAATCAAACTCCATAGATTCTCAAACCCTTACTATTAACTAAAGCATTCGGTGAAGGAAAACATTGTGATGAAAGCATAGCATTGTGGTGGGACATTTTCTCAGCCTGCCTGGATAAGTACCACCCTTAAATTGAAAATGTGTACTGCCCATGACACCTGCACTTGAAAACCACTCCCCTCTAGGTTTAGCGTATTTATTAAACGTTTTGATTGTGTATTAGTCTTTAGTAAACAAATTGGAAATTCCATATTTTAGACCCACTAAGACCGGTAACTGTCTTTTAGGTAATAGTGTTAGATTTTATAACAAAATTCCAAAGCACATTACCGATTTGCTGGATACTAAGTTTAAGCACCAAGTCAAGCCGATTTTAATGTCTAAGGGCTATTTATACGGTGGATTAATATATGAACGATGGTGAAGTATGTAAATTACGCCCCTCTCTGTGTATCCACCAAAAACGAATTGAATTATCTATGTCTATAACTATAATGTTCTTAAAAATATGTTATATTATGATTGATGAACAGATAAACCAGATCGAGTTTCTTGCCGGTTCTTTTCGATTACGTGGTTGTATTCCGAACCGGTGGTAACTTTGACGTTCATAAGCGCCTACTCAAGGCCTAAACTGATTAAAGTATGTTTATTTTTATTATTATTTTGATATCATCTTAGGCTGCATTGTCATTTAACATCAGGTAAGATTGTGGTCAAACGTTAAAACCTATGAAGTAAGAAAAAGCACCTACTGTATGGACTGAAGCAACTGGACTTAAGAACTACTTTCTCTGCCATCTTGGACCACATAATCGTTTTAACATCAGATGAAATTTTATTCAAACGGTAAAAATAAACATCAACATTACATTATACAAAAAAAAACATATTTAAAATTAACCTGTCAATGGACAAGCCCAATAGGGAATTGTCGTTGTTGGACTTGCGCTTCGGAGGCAAAGGTGGGGCTAACTCGATTTTCCTGTAACATAAGTTTTACGACGCTCTCACTAATACTTTCCTTTGGTAGAAAGTCGATGCGAAATTAAAAAAACTCAAACAATTTACCATTTATATAATCGATGGGTACCCTTTGCGGAACACTTTCTTAGCGTATTAACTTTAAAGATTTTTTAACTTGTTATAAAATATACTTAGGGTCATAATGTAAAATAGTCCAGGATCCCCGGTCCATTTTTTCCATTGATTACTATCATGCTAATTTGTAGGACAATGTGGCTGTTAAATTATATAAATATGAACTAAGCAACAGAAAAAAATCAGCTGGTTAGTAGTCATTGTTGATAATAACGTTATCGATAAATGTTTGACGAAGCGGACTGTTTGATCAAACCATACATTTTATAGCACAAATATTTTTTCGAATAATTCAGATAATTATCTTGAGATTTAACAAAGAAACCCCCAATTAATAATACATTTTTGAGAATCATCAAATAGACATATTTTATCGCCGCTACCGCTACCGTCGCTATCGTCAACTACCACAATTGAAAATGTTTGTAATAGAAAAAGTTGAGTGTCTCATCAAAATTGAAACTATTCACGGAAAATTTGCTAGATAGTAGATCACTAGGAAAAATGAACCGTGAATACCAGACTATAACTGTTCTACTTAGAAAATAACACAAAGTGAAATTCAATATTTATAAATATATTCTTTACCATACGACCCAATCAAGAAGAAAAACATTGTTGTTTTAATGTACGTCTTGTAATATATTCAACTTTTTATACATACAAAAATATAAACAGAGATGTAATATTTTTTTATGGTATTTTTTTTTTCATATATAATATTTAGGCTTTTTGTTTTTATTATTTAACTAGCTGATTTCCTCGACTTTGTCCGCGTTGTTTATTATCATAACAATATATTTTATGTTCAGAGGAAAAATAAATCTATGCAAAAATATACTTTTCTTATAAATTTTCTTTATTCTTTTGTTGTATGCTTTCTTAAATATTTAAAAATTTTGTATTAAATGAACATATCCTGATACTTTTTTAGATAAAGACCAAGTGCCTAAGAAGTAAAACTAAAAAAAAATATCGAAATATATCCAGTACTTTTTACGTGTTGCGGGCACAACCGCAGATATCTCCCATCCATTTTATTTATATAAAGAAGATATTAGATGTTTGTATCGTACATTAAACAAATTAATTCCGAAGAGAATATGTGTAATCTGAGACCTCACCTATTAGGCCTAGCAGGCTTTGGTGGTGGAGAATCAGGGGCATCGAGCACCGATTCCGAAGAATGTGAAGCGCGTACGCCACTCGCTTCATTACCCGGCTCACCAGTTAATAAGGAACGTTCCTTAGGCGTCAGTGGTATATCTGTAAACAACATTCGTTTTTTGTTTAATAATAAATAATGAAGAATTATTTATGCATTATAGGTTTTATCTCCCTAAAATCTCACTTGATGTTAAATGACAATATGCTCCAACATGATAAACACATTTGGCCTATAATGAGTCTGGCTCTCAAGACCAGCTGCCAGAACACAAGGCTTAGTAAACCCTACCACTATGCTATGGTTTCATCACGATGTTTTCCTTTACCGAAAACTTCAACTCATTTGCAAAGATTCAACGATCAACGCCGGATCCGTACACGCTAAACACTGAGCCATCTGCGCTTAACGTCAACGTGATCGCACAATACGTTGGTCGACATGACTTTGAATCAACGGGCCTGAGCTCATGGTGAAGGAAAGAACACCATGATGACACCATAGCACGGTGTATTCTTTTTTCGAACTGACAAACGCTATTGGCCTGACGGGCCTTGACAGATTCAACGGACTACACCATGGACTGGTTTTAGGTATTTTTTGTGTGCTAGTTTGGTTTGCTACCACCCTCAAAATAAAAAGCAGTCTTCAAACACTTATAAGTGTATTCCGACAGCTGCTATTGAGAGCCTGTTTTTCCAGGCTTGTTATGTCACCATTTTCAACGCCATTGTCACTTAATATCAGGTCAGGCGTGGTCTAATACTAAACCCTATAATGCATATATAATCGAGCCTCTTTTAAAAGGGTATTCATTATTCGTTATTTTTAAATTAAACTTTTAATTTAATTACCGTATTAATTAGCCACAGATTTAAAATATGCTTTATTTAAATGCTGTAACTAAATAATTTTATATGTGTAATATTAAATGTAGACAGGTCAAATCTTACGAACAGGATATTTGTTTATTTCCTTTAGTAGAATTAATAAAACCTACAGAAAATTCACCAATAACTGAAACTTCCATAGGCAATTAATAAAAAACTAATTTTCATTCAAAGTATTCTGCACTTCGTTGTCCGGTGAATCTGTAGAGGCCCCAGGATCAACAGGGTTAGTCAGTTCGAAAAAAAAAAGTATTCCGCACTTTGATCCGTATAAATCATCAAATAAAAATCATCGTTCTACAGTGAACATTACAACTTTATTAAATCAATTACTAATAAAAATCAATTATAGCGATTTGAACGTTATAAGAAATAAAAATTACTGTGATAATTGATCGTTAATTGAAGTTATGTTTAATAATATTTAATGAGAGCTACGGACTTGGTTAAAACTTTTAACCTCGTTTCTATGACACACATTTTGTGAAAACGCGAAAACGATAAAATATAAACCTCGATCTGTAAAATATTCACACTAAAATCACAATCCGTATGTAACAATAATCGGTGAATTAAATTTGGTTTTCTACATCGGATATCGTTCGACCCACATCGCAGATTTCAAAAGTAGCGTGAACAATGTATTTCAATATCAGAGAAGTGATTACAACTGTCCAAAAGCAATCATATCGAATTCAATACCGTGCCGTTGCATAGAAACGACCACATATTTCGTGATACGTATTTGTGCTATGCAGAGATGCTTACGAAATGGTGTCAAATATCGCAGGACTAATCGTTATTCTAGATCAACTATAACAATTATAACAAAAAGAATCGATGAATCAGAAAGTTATTATTTACTTTTAGGTAATATCGTTTATTGTAGATATATTGTATTCATCATCTTATTACCCTTATTCAACCCAAGTAGGGTCTGCACAACATGTATTGCTCTCCTTTACCTGTCAGATGTCGCATCTCAATATTCACATCTTTAATACACATATCATTTTTCACACAATCCACGCATACCTTTTTCGATCTTCCTCTACTCCTATATCCGTCCACCTTCATACTCAAAACTTTTCTAGTTACATGACTTGCATCTCTATAATATACTTTTTTATTTTATTTTATCCTATCTAATATATGTTGTATTTCTATGCCAATCTCTTCTATCAACTGTCATCTCAGTATTCATACCTATTACACAAATATTCTCCATACAATCCATGCATACCTTTTTCGGTCTTCCTCTCCTTGTAAATCCGTCCACCTTTATACTTTTTCACACTGTTGGCCTGACGGGCCTTTATAGTTTCATAGCGCTTTTTGGGTGAGCACTTAAGGCGTTCAGCTGTATAACAACCAGCTCAAGGGATCTAAAGTTATCGAGCCTCGGTTTGGAGGTCCGCCTTAATCTCTTCTGGTTATACGGCTTTCATTCTTCCCCACAACATGTCCACAAATTACTAACCTATCATTCCATAAATAAGAATAAGTAACTTATAGTTTTGAGTTGGAAACATATTTTACACAAATTTTGTATATTCGTAGAGTTTTTTCTAAGCCCGTCTAGCCATTAGAGACCACTCCAATGTTGAAAATCTGTCGACAAGTACCTTTGGGTGTGTCCAGGCGCCTGCACTTGCAAGTCAGTCTCTCTAGATTTAGCGTGTTTACCATCTTACACCACATGGTCATTTCACATCAGGTGAGATTGTGGTCATACACTAAAATCTATAATGTATTTAAGAAAAAACAATACACATATTGTAATCGAATATGAATCCAAAATATCTAAACAAGAAAAGTATGAGTAGATATTTTAAGTTTTTTAACGCCAACTTGAATTCTTTAAGTAATTTTATTTTCCTACATCACTATACTATTTATTATAAAGAGAATAGATTACATTATTTTGTTTGTAATGTATAAACTCAAAAATTCTTAACTGATTTTAATAATTCATTCGATTATACAAAGCTACATTATCAGCGAGTTCACATGGCCTATATTTACAAAATCCGCATGAACGCGAGAGAAGCCGCGAGTAAAAACTAGTAACTTATGAATATACGCATTTCACGTCATGTATACATTGGTTACTAATTTATTATGCACAAGTAAAATAATTTTTAGGTAACGAGACACAGTATTGGACGCGAATTTTAAGAGTCGCCTTATAAGTTACCTATCTCAGAACGTAACTCATAATCACGGTCTTTTCACTTTTTCGATATCTATTTTGATTATTTATTACGATTTTTTTTTTGTTATGGCATATATCACTAGATGGCGCTGTTGTGTAATTTTGGATACTTCGTTATTTTATCGACTAGCATTTTGGCGACTATACGTAAAAAGTGTACTCTAGTATTATTTCATTAAAATTAGTATTTATTTTATTCCAAAGGTTAAACAGTATGTTTGTATACTCTTTTTAAATAAATGGTCATTTATTTCTATAAATAATAAACATAGTTAATTTTAGAACTAGATGAACATATTTCATCAATGATTACAAGCTTATACACAGCCTATATAGTACCGTTCAATATATACCTACAAGCATAGATATACACATATAGGTCATAGGTATTAGTCCTAACTCGTATCGCTAGAGGTTCTGATTCAAAAAATGAGTGATACCTCTATTATATAATGTAGTATATGCTCGTAACCAACTACGTTGGATATATGTACTTGCATAATGGCTATATTACACAATGGATAAAGTGCTACTATTAGAGTATCCAAAATCGTCTCGAATCGGACAAAATGTGGTCATGTTTGATTTATGATTCTGCCGCACAATTTAAAGAATCAAATATTGAGATACTAATTGAGATAATTATGGCTATAGTACCGTATTCGTCCATCTTTTTGGTCGCTCGAATATAGCGTAAGTTCAGGTTTGCGCGTAATATAACCAAGAGTTTAATACAAAACAAGGATAAAATATTATGATACAAATCCAAATTTGGCATTTATTTATCCTAAGTTGCCCCGATATTATCTATATATAAATTGATAGAGACAAAACAGTTAAGTAGATGTTCTTACTCTGTTTCCCAACCGATTGTTCTTTTGTTCAGTAGATATTGATGAGCTTTAGTGTTTTCAAGAAAAACATTTGAAAAAGATTAGTTTTTTCTATAATACTTGAAAAAATAATGAATTGTGGTCGTGGTGGGTCGAGTGGTTTGACCTGTGGAATATCAATCTGACGTCTACACATTCGAACCCCGGCATCTACTAACGAATTTTCCTAATTTTTTCCTAATTTACATTCATTACAATTGGTAACACTATCGGCTATGGGTTAAGGAAAACATAGTGAGGAAACTGGAAGCTGAGAAATGTTCTGGTAAATAGTACCACCGTATGTGGACAAATACAGAACTGTGGAGTTTGAAACCGCCAATACGCCGTGGGCTGACATGGTGATTGTGAACATACTTTCCTTCGTGAAAAGGCTTATAGCCCTGTAGTGAATGCATATCGACGACTAGACGATCACTAGTACAAATAATATAATGCGTATTTATACCTAAATTTGTGTTCCACGTATCTATATTCAGAACAATCAAAAATATTGACCTGGACAACATAAATAAAATTCCTTACCAGGTAATGAGTTTCTCTGAGTTGAGGACCTGGGCGACACGAGCGCCGGCCGCGGAGACAGCGCCGGACGCGTCATGTGCTGTTGCGCTAGAGTCGCGACTTCCTCCACCGCCGCCGTAACCCCCTTTACCACTGAACTCACGTGGTCAGGCGACAACGCACTCGCAGATGTATCGAGTTCCTCATTACCCGCATCGGCACGTAAACTTATTGCCGTAATCTCGTCACATAATCGAATCAACATAGCCAACGCTGTACATAAGCGTTTCACAGCGCTCATAAGCGTCGGCGACCGGCTGCAGTATGGTTTTATAGCTGTAAATCGAATGCAGTTAAAATTATTATTCATATGAATTAAATGCTGGCTGGAATTCATTCATGCGGTAATGACCGTTTTAATTAATCATGGTAGCTTATTCGTCGTTTTCCCGAACAATGCAATGGTGTTTGTTATATTATCCGGGACAAAGCAATTGTGGTTCACTAGATACACACCACCATACACGAGATGTAACACCTGGCAAGCTCAGACGTGTTGTATTCCGAGATTAGCCGATGTATATATAGTAATTAATCGTAGTAGTTGTATCAGTATACTATTAAAACGTTATCACCATGCACATCGTATTTCAGCCAGTGTCTATGTTTCAAACAGACCCAGCAACCGAGAGGTTTACAGGCCAACATAACAGCGAACACTGGTGACTGAATTTGGATATCTCGGTGGTCCAAATTGTTGTTGGATTGCACGTGTCACAAAAAAACATGTCACACACAGTGGAAATGATACCTTACAAAATATGATAAAATGTTCATAGAAACTATACACGTAAACAATACACCACGCTGATTATGTCTTCTTGTACGGTACGTAATACGCAGGCGCACGTACAAATATAATAAGAAACACTATATAATATATACATTCTCTCGCATGTTACAACCTATAGATGTATATGTTTGTATCTCTTAATGTTTTTTTCGTTTTATAGACTTTCCAATTACAACGGGGCTATAGAAGTTTCATTTTAAAGATCTATACACCGACGATTGATCCTTAACCACATTATACTGACGATTAGAAAAGTCCGGTCATTTTGTAGACAGAATAAAAAAGGAATTACGAATAAGCTTTCACCCAAGAAACTCATTATCTAGTTAAAGATTTACCTTACGAGTTGTTGCATAAGTTTGTTATACAATATTAGTTTAACCACATGTATTATAATGCTAATTTGTAATAATAACCACTGACGATTTGTTTTTGTAGCTATATCAAAGTGGTAGCATAAACTACAGATAATATTTAATATTGAATTAAATTTAATATACAAATAATATTTATTAACATTATGTACCCTATAGTGAACATAACAAGTATTGGGAATCCCGACTGTGTTTATATTTCATATAATAATGTCTTCATTACATTTACCTTTATGTATGTTTGCAATAGATTCAAATACAATAGTTCCGTTGTCGGGAAGCATTTCGAGTTTTCTTTTCGTGATGACATCTGAGAAGTGTTTTAGACCGAATGTTACCTGAAAGTTGTAAAAGTATTATCACATCGACACTAAGTTGTTTCCTCGATTAAATGGACCCGTAGACTACTTTTTTAAATTACCTCTTTGACAAGCCGTTCCAGTTCTTTAGCAGGCGTTACTTCGCCCTCCTCACTCGTACTGGATTTCGTCCCCATGTTCCGTAGTTTCGGACTAAGTGGGGAATGTGATCTGTATTCGAGAATAATCTATATTTTATCTATATTTTAAGTAACGGTAAAATTACGGAAATTAATACGAATAGGACATTCCAAATACACGGGATTAAGAAGTAATGTATTTACATAGAACTCTTTTTTTATCGTGGGTAAATCCATCATTGACACGCCACCCTCCCGAGAGGGAGGGCAGTGCGAGACTCCTACTTACTAAAACCTCACAGTGTACATCCGCCGCTTTGTTGGGGCGGCACGAGATCTCTACAGCATTCATCTTGCCGATAGACCTCCTTCGTCAAAGTAGATGATGTAAGAGTGAGTTCAATGTTTTTAAACCAGACTCTACATACTATACGGGCTGAATTACGAAATTAACATTTGGACATGCCAATAAATGGCACAATTACAAATTCAATTCAAAACAATCAAAACCGGATGAATTCAGTTGCTATAAAGTGATAAAGGATCCCTCAAAAATGTCATTGCACAGAATGTATTGTAAAAGGAGCTGCTATTTAGTATGCGACACGACAACGCGTCGCAAATACAAAGTTACGCTATATTTGATATTCAATTAGGAAGCCCCGGTTCACTCGACTGTGTGACAGAGCAGGTTCAAACATAACATGACTAAAATAATAGAAAATATACAATTCATTTACTGTTTCCAGTACCATAAACAAATGCAAATAAACCGCACATGAGAAGGTGAATGTTATTATATAATAAAAATCTATTCTTTTTAACATAAATTACAAAACGGAGACCATTCACTATGCAATCAAAACCTTAGATAGGTTTTCTGAGTTGAATTATCTAATGGATTGCAACAGACATAAGTACGATAAAAACAATTTATAAAAATACTTATAAAGATCTGATCTTAGACCGATGAAGAAAGCGATAAGAATTATTACTTCTTAAACGGAAAACATGAAACCGTACGTACCGTTTTCCATTACGAACAAATCTCCGTTGAAGCTTAGTCGTACGTTTGTTAAACCAGCCACTAACGGGCAGCCGCACCGCGTTCGACATTTAGCAGTAGCACTTCTTATGTACGATTCGACCATAAAGAACACTCGATATCCCGCTTGTTTATGAACATTATACACCGTCAACGACTTTCGAACAACCTCACCGGCTATAATAAATACAAAAACCAGTGTCCACCGTTTGTACAATAAAGAAAAAAAGCAACAACAACACAAGTCACGCTGACAATGATCGCGCCGACATTAAAATGTAATCACTTAACATTGCACGCACTAAATTAATGAGATTTCAGTGGACAATGTACTAATCAGTACAGTACGACACTAGCGGGTCGGGCTTCTGACTCATAATTACATCCACATTTAACGGAACGCCTTTATTAATAAAGACACTAACAGACTGGCCAACTCATATTATCACATTTAAACGCGAATATTATAAACACGTTTCCGATTATTCTTACAACATTTATTAGCTATGTATTTTGTAATCAAAATATATGAACACGATTGCACTACTGTTTCACACGCACGGTGACAGAGATGAAACTGTTAATATAAACGATACTTTCTTATGCTCTTGTCAGTCTAGATAGCAGAGTTATGTATGTAAATTTATCAATATAGATAAGAAACAATATACTGTATTAAGATTTCACGGCGCTGTACACAACTTGATAGATAACGTGAAGTAGATGTCAGTAAAGATGATAATAAATATTGTAAGCAGGAAAAATATAAATAAACGTCTATATTTTTTTAATACTAGATCGTAAGTAATATGAAACCTCGTTATTGTTGACACAAAATGTGCTGTTTTGATTTTTATATCAACAATGACAATTCATATTTACTTATCTACCTACTTCATTCAATATTAAGTATAGTCCTCATCAGTCTTTTTGGCCGCTTCGTATATACCTATTCGTATTGCCCTAAATACCGAAACGAAGAAAAAGTAAAAAGTTCTATTGCAAATAACATTTCTTACTTTTACAGTGTGTTAGTTTAATACATAAATATAAAACAATTTCAAATATAAAAAACTTATTCGAAGTGGTCTCCATTGGCTGCAATACAGTCCTTTAAACGTTGAGGCCAGTTATCAATAGAAGGACGCACGCTTTCCATGGGAAAATTCTTCACTGCCAATCGTACGGATTGTTTTAGGGACTCCCAAATTATCATGGCGTTTAGAGCAAGCCGTACTCTCTAAAACTGACCATAATCATAATCCAGTGGATTAAGATCGAGACTAGACGACGGCCAGTATTCAGCTCTGATGAAGTCCGAAACGTTCGTTTCCAAGCAAGACTGCGTAGACCGAGCTTTATAACCCGGCGCCGAGTCTTGCTGGAAGGGAAAATTCTTGATTATTGAACATGGTGTTGTTAAGGGCTTCAATACCTTCTCAAGAATGGTATCTTGATACACTTTTGCCGATGTTTTGATACCTTTTTCACAAAAGTATGAGTCAGTCACTCCTTCATAGCTAATACCCCACCAAACCATCACTGAAGTCGGATAGTGCCTACGTTGCACTCTGTCGACTAATTGGAAAGTTTTCTTAGAGCTTTTAAATACGGTCATTTTGTTTGTTAAAATGTTGCTCAATTGTAAAAAAATTCTCATCCGTAAACAAAATTTTTCTGTGACCTCCCTTTACGTACCACTTCAGTAGTTGTTTCGATTTTACCACCCTATTATTTTTTAAATTGTCAGTTAAGAAATGACCAATACGTCTCTTATAGGCTGCAAGTTCCTAAGTCATCTTTTAAAATACGCGACATGGTTCTAGGTGCTATCTTCATTTCCAGGAGCTAAAATCTTTTGCTTTCGGACAGGATTTCTTCGAATTCTTTCCCATACTGCTTTGACCACCTTTTTCGTACGAACACTACGTGGACGGCCAAATCTTTTTCTGTCACAAACAGAGGAGGTCTCATTGTACCTATTAATAGCCCGGTACACAAACATTTTACTAATACCAAGAGTTTTAAAAATTGTATTTGCCTCCATACCTACTTCGTGTAATGCAATCATAGCGATTCGGTTCTCTTTATCACCCCACTCCATTTTAATATCGCAAAATATTGTATTATTGGCGCCCAATGAGAAAACTCAATGAACAATCATATAAAAATGACAGATTCCAAATACAAATGTAATATTTTGTTAATTTTTATTTGTAAGAATATTTACTGGCCAGACTAATGTAATAAGTAATCTTAGTTCGGACTTGCGAATAATAATGTCAAGACTTATACAAAACAAAATTAAACAAAATATTATTATAGAAATCTAACATTGGCATTTATTTATCAAGTTATATCGATGTTATACATATGATATAGTAAGTATTTATACCTTCGTTTATGTTCTGGGCATCTATGTTCAGAGCGGTCAAAAAGATTGGGAAGGACTGTACACATTGCCTGTTTGAATCGTCCATTGTAAATCTATATATGTAAAAAAATAAGTCTATTGTTTGCCCAGGCAAATTTTCGAAACGTCTGAACTAATTTGGGCAGGTATTTTACTGGCAGATACGGAACTTCTCAATATGTGATCTAAACTACATAAAATAAATTACATAATTAATAGGGCCAAAGCAATAATGATAATATTTAACTTGAGTAACTTCGGTAAAACGGTTGTACGGGTAAATGGTAATGACAAAATTACTTTAAAAAAGTAAATAGGGTAAATAATATTTAATACCAATAAAACACGTAGTTTCCTTTAAACAACAGAATTAATTTCACGAGAACGTATTCGCGCACACAAACTAGTTCACTATAAAAAGAAAATAAAAAATAAGACTACACTCACCATATATTATTGTTCTATATTAATTATGCATCAATTTAATAAAAAGCTTTTGGTTATGAGCGTAAATGAGTCGCTATTTTCCAATATGAAACAAGTCCAATTTTAGTAGTTCATAAAATCTTTTTTAATTCGTTCTTATGATTTTCAAATTGTATATAACACACCCTGAACGAAGCCCATATTTTACCCGTACACAAGATCAAAAAAAGTGTTTTTTAAATTTTGCGTATAAATATTTGAAGATCGTAAAAAACTATAAATTTTATGAACTGCTAAAATTGCACTTGGTTCTTGTTTAAATATCACAACTCAAATCTTTACATATATAATTCTTCGATACGTGTATGTGACTAAAATTTTCCTAATCGGTTACATAGATTTTCATGACTTTTTTTGTGTATTATCAGGTAGATTCAAAAATGTTTTAGGGTCACAATTGAAGCCGGTAGGTGGCGCTGCGGTCTTATTCTACAATTTATTTTATTATCAAAACTTAAAATTAAAATTATCAAACGTCCTTCAGGCTCGCGCACATAAGTATAAAAAGTTACCTTATGCAAATTAATTCTAAAATATAAAAGAGAAGCAGATAACCATAAAACTCCGCAGTGTATGTTATAAAATAGTTATGGAGTTCTAGTAATTTACTTTTAATATTTGACGAGAAATGAAACTACTAATATATTTGTTGATATTATAGTAGTCACAGCTATGGTAGGTAGCTAGATAACTAACTTTGCATCATATGCTGAATGTCCTAAATTCTCGTAAATAGTATACATTTGAAAATTACATCTACAAACGCTAGCTTGCGTCATCGAGAACATATTTCATAATAACAAAACTCCATATTTACTTTTCTTTTTATAATTATAATTTTATTGCCAATAAATTTGATACACAATTTTGCATCACTGATCAACCATACATAGACATGAGTAATGAGTATCATGTAATTTGTATACGAACGTAACATATTTACTTACACCACAAAGAAAATATGCAAGTATTTATAATTTAAAAACGCAATAAGGTTACATTTATTTTATCACTTCATAGCAATTCAACAAATTAAAATTTCGACACACTTTTGTTGACAACATAAAACTAACTTGTGGGTTTGTAGAGTAGTGAACTTTATGGTCACTTTACACGCAAATAAACATTTTAACTATACATATATACTAAGGTCATCTCGGGTAGTTGAATAGTATTTCACATAATAAATAGATTTTAGGTATTCATTTGTTCTATAAAATGACTCAATAAAAATACGAATGACAATGAATAAGGGAATACCTTATTTGAAAGTAACTTATGTGACAATAACTATTGTTCATTTCTGACTCAGAAAAGATAAATAGTACACACAACTTCAATTACGTACGTAAAATATTAAAATTAACCACAACGAAGTTTCCAGAAATATATAATTAATTAATTAATTTTTAGCACACAAAATACAAACTTCTCATAGACAACTTTTTATTGCATTGTTACTTTAATGAGTTAACAGTAATTAATATGGAATAATTATTTCGCATATATAAAATTGTTTCCTTTACGACTACGATAAACAACTACCGCCTTGTCCAATTATGTCAGAAATATGTTGGTATAAAAAAAATGTATAGGATATAAAGTAGTTTTAACCTGAGAGCAGACGATAGATGTGGCGGGTGGTGTTGTTGTGCCGGTGAGCGCATATTTGAGATACGCTCAAGCAGATCGTCCTTGAAGGAACGCGCACGCCTTGCCAGCTTGTTGGCACCGCGCAGCGAACCACGGTGCCCTGACCCCGCTTCGGTGGTTTCGCTTTCTATAACAAGCGGATTATTACATCAATATTAATACTATCTAGCAATAGTCATAGATTAATAAATATATAAACAACAACAAAAGGATATAGAATCAAAAACACATTAGTAATCTAAGACAATATGGACTAACTGAAAAAACTGTCTAATTATTTATAAGCATGTATACTATTAACTTGGTACGTATAGATTTCTCTTTTCAGTCAAAGACCTTCAAAGACCTAAAAGTTTAGTATCAAACTATATTATAGGGTACAAATTTTCCGTAGGCGATATAATAGCAGAGTAAAGTTGAGGAGAAAATTCCGGAAGGCTGATTCCATAATCATGCGGGACATAGAATCAGGAAGATATGGACATGGATTATTATTATAAAGCCTCCAGTATATTATGAATTACTGAAGTATTGCGTGTTACATGTCACTTGATCACCTCTAAAATTGTCTCCAACGAATCTTGTTTAGGTCACTACAGATATTAAGGATTTAACCTCGCGTTTAATTCACACACCAATATTTAAGAAGCTTACTCATATACTAAATACAACGATAATGTGTTTGCCTCATTTAGTCGAGTTTTAATGCAGCGTAAACAAGTAAATATTATACCACTAATTTCCTTATTAAAGTTTGTTACACCGAAACAATGAACAAATGAATAGTAGTAATATTAAAAACTAGAAAATTTAAATAACCCTGTTCAAATAACATTTTAAAACTTAATTCAAAATCAAAACCTACTTACGATTATTAGTTTTATAAAACAAACCTTGAAATAATAAATAAAACCTTTTTACCCTTGTCCTCAAAATGGTAAATGTGTTATTTTCTCTAAAACAGACAATTGTTTTATTGAAATTATTAAAGTTTACGCCTTAAAGTAAAACAAACCAATTAAAAATTCACTTCTAATGGTAATGACACTTTAAACTTATGATTAACTAATCCATACCATTTGCGTAAAAGGAAAACCAAACGATATATGTACTCTGAGGAACATTTTTAAACCGATGCGGCGGCATATGCTTTATGCGTTATATGTCACAATTACTTAAACTTGTTTATCAAATAGGGCATTATACCAACATAAACTTATATACCTGATATATGATAAAATTTACAGCTTAATGTAAGGCTTAAAAAGAGTACAACTGATAAAGTAACAAATTATTGTAATATTAACTTGCCAACCAAATGACGTACTTAGTCGAAGCACAACTTCGTCACACACACACAGTGTGTTTACACTTTTAGACTTTCTATATCAAACACTACATACAAACATATATTTATAATGTTATAATGAATAAACTAGTAGTAATCACAACTTAGGGCAAACATTAAGAAGTTTATCTGGTGTTTGTGACGCGCGAGTATATAAATAAACGCAAAGGCGACAAGAGGACGCGCCCAAAGTCGCAGCGACGACTGAACCGGTGATCCTCCATGCACCGTAACGCGACAGACGGACGCCTCGGGTCATCATAGCTTCCCAAGACCGAGTGCGTCATACATAACACATTATACTCGTCAACTCAACAAACAATATAAACTGCCTACTTAGCATGCAACTTCAATATTACGCTTCTCCTTTCATGGCCTGTTCCTATGAATCGCATAACCAAATCAAAATTAAATGTTTTGTAAACAGTTTTATAAATATATTCTCTTAATGCATCTCTTTATTAAGACTTAAAACTGTTATGCTACTTAATATCCTTTTACTTCAAACTGTTACATATTTTGTAACGATTACAATACGGGAATTAGAGCGTATTACTATCATTAAGATAAGTAATGTGCTAAGATAATATCTTTTGCGGTGGCAACTCTAAAAAGGCCGTATACACACTGCATTATCTTGTTTGATTGGAAAAAGCATTTCAAGATACGAAAGTAGATTTGATTAACATGGATATCATATATCTGCAACAAACCTAACGACGACATGTTTAAAAAATTAAAGTTGTTTGAACTGTATTAATAAATTATTTTGAATAAAATCTGTGTTAAACACCGAGAACGAGACGAACACGCCAAGGAGGCTCATACATACATAAAATAGAGAGAATTTTCAGTGAGAGTGAAATTATCAATAAATATGTATATTAATCAACTATTTTCATGCAAATATTATTTCAATGAAACGACTGTCAAAAATGAACTTTAGGAAGTAAATTATAGTCATGGCATGAATATAATGATAATACAAACAAACACGATCTTCACATAGAAACAAGTAAACGTCTAATGCTTCTGTTACACCGAAACCATCCAGTAAATTAACCGAAATATACGGAAACGTTCCGTTCGGCATAACACAAGTACACCTTCAAGTTATTCAATAACGAAATGTTATAATTTTATATATAAATGGTGTTTTAATACAACTCAGTAATATCGCAAAGTTTTTATATACTCAGTTATGCGGTTTATAAAAACAAAATACGTAATAACTATAACTAAAGTTTATTATTAGATTGAATTGAATTGAATTCAGTAATCAGTCAACACAGTTATTCAGTACGTCGTTCCTATAGGTTCTACGTTATTGTGTTTTTACTTAGCTTTTGTCTGCAGCTCCACTCGCGTTAATGTAAACATGATCTAACCCTCGAGAACTGTACCTTATATTTTTTCCTGTACCTTGACGATGTGTCTACATAGTTATATTGTAATCGGATGAACAAAACTACAGCGCATAGAAAACAAACAAACCTTGATTTTTATATATTAAAATATAAAGAAACCCCAACATACTTTGAAGTCATAATAAGAACAATTTAATAACCTTGAGGATTTTTACTATTCGTCTGCAAGGATAGCGCAATGGTTTAAGCGGTCGCCTCACCGTTGTTGTGGGTTGGAATCCGACACAAGATGATTAATTCTAAATACTTGAGAATAATTTGTTTCCGTTAATTCTATGGATTTAAAGTCCCTCTCGACAAGGAGATTAATTCGTAGAGCTGCTTTAAAAAATAAATAATAATGAAAAGTAAGAAATTGAATAGAAAAATATTGTTACTAAGCTTGCTCTCGGCGTTGTTTTCAAACGTAGTGTACGTTACAAATTCTAAAAGTTTTCATTACTTATGATACGGTAATAAAATCTGCAGTTTACGATTTTTTTAAATATCCACTATCGAGTTAAATGTTTCCTACAAATAATATAGTCTTTATTAACTGATTATGATTAGGCATAAAATAAAATAGGTAAAATTAATTTCCTGTTTTTGAAACATAACCCCAAATTAGAGAAAAAGCAAAATGATGATGGCATTTATGTGCCAATATTTTTGGATTTTCACACATATCCTACATATTGACGGTGAAAAGGCTAATAGACAAACGTGCAAAGTCGGACAATAGCTCGTTACATATTAGCCACCCATTGGCGATAATCATTATAGACCATCATTCGAGACCTAATTATAATGTTTAGAGCTCTTCATAAGTACATATGAATTATCTAAAATAAATGAATTGATTATGTATGTTAAGTGATTATTAAGTGAATCAAACCAACACTATTAAATTTAATGTACTGACTATCATACCAGGTCCATGGTTCGCAACGGCTCCATCATTGTTGACTTGCCGGTACACACCAACATCTGGCGCAAGAGTTACTCCGAGAAAGTAGTCGTCTTTGCACTGGACGATAGTCGGTCATCCGAAATAAAGTATGAGTTCTTGTGATCATCTCTACGTATTCTGGTTAACGGTTCTCCCAAAGGCGATGCATAGTGTTTCAATTTTTCATCATCTACTAGATTTTGCAGACTGCATCCATTTTTTATTTTATCTTTTGAAGTTGCCTTTTTCTTCGATTGTCTCGAAGTCAAGTTATCTAAACTTTTGCACGGCTGATAACGGGGATACATTATTATTCCTTATGTCATAATATTTATTAGGATCAAACACGCTTATTTTTGGATAATGGTCGATAATATAATCTGACGATTTATAGTTCGATGGCATAAAAGATTGCGAGACATAATGTAATTCTGGTTTATATCTACATCCACGATGCTTTATATTTCTTATATTACGTTTAATTACGGGTGTATTTCTCTCTTCGATTGTATGAATTGCATATGTATTTTCAATCACATTAAAAGGACTCAGACCATTTTTATATACACGGTAACTTCTTTTATTTCTTCTCTGATTTAGATTATCGTCATGAATAAAGCTTTCATCGTAATGAGGCATCTTGCTGTTAATACATATGCAAGAGTAAACTCATTGTTAAACAGTTTATTTACGTTTACAGTTTAATAGAAACCATTAGAATACACAATTTTTATTAAAATTCTCAGTAATACTAGTTGAGGTCACCAAAGCACATAATATATATATTATCCACAGCGACCGGTGTTGGCTATACGCGGATACTTGCCTCGCGTCGTAAAGAAAATGAGAACCCTATAGAAAACTTTGAAAGTAGGCACTACTAGTCTCAATTTCACCACTGTCTTCCACAAATGATAGAATGTTACTAAAACTCGTTGCCGTCAATAAAACATTTATCGGACATAGTCAGACCCAGAAATAGAGTGTACAGTAAATATATACAATTAGATCATTATTTATTTACAGACAACGTCCGCGACGGGAGGCCGTCTGGACCAGAGTTATATGAACATCACGCGACTTCCACTTGCACCGACTGATTACTACCCAGCTGGTTACCTTGACACTACGAATTCGAGCGCAACTATTTATTTACACATATCAACTAGTATAATGCAGGAAAGAAAATCTGTTATCCAATTACGTAACAATCCAATACAAAGAAAAAAAAAAACAAAGTCACTATATTTTCACAGCCAAGACACGCGTAATTATCAACTCGTTTTTAATCACGAACGAAGAAAGTTACATAAATATCACCATAAACAACAACATAAAACGAAAATTTACCGCGCCTTTTACAGCTTTCTCTATGCATATGTCCAAGTGCAAATATTTAATTAATGAGTTCAACGCCAGCACACGCTTTAAACATACGTAATGTCTTTTTTAAACGTTCTGGGTATACTTTGTCGGCAGAGTCTTATTTTAAAAAAAAAACCAGTCACTCGGTCATGCACCGACACAATTACGTGAAAAACGACCAAAATTAATCGGCTTCTAATTATAAACGCGTCCTTATAACAACGAGATTCATTACTCGGCAACTGGACGACTACGCAACTCGTGCGCAATGGTGCATGTTATTGAAATATCACGGATTTTCTGTACGAGCGAGGTTTGTGCGGAACCGGCGGCAGCTAGTAACGTCGCGACACCACTGACTGTCCGCGGCGGCTGCTGTCCTACCGAAGATAGTGAAAGTGCTGGGCTCATCTGTCTCTTAGTACGCCTAGACCCACCTGTGTTAGCAGTACAATTTTACGATGCGTGGTTCCATTGCATAATATTGATAAATAACTTCCCACACATGCAATATTTCTGTGTGTTAGGAAGTTAATTTCGATTGACAATACGGACATTAATTACCTGATTTTTATAACATTAAAAGTGTTATAAAAGCCAATAGATAGTAAACTGCCTTCCGCACAATTCCAAACAAGAAGGGTTTTGTTTATAATACTCGTTCCGTGACTTGGTTTCGAACCTAAGTAAGTACAACTTTTCAAATAATCGACAATTAAGGAATCACCATAAAATCATTATTACTATATCATTCGCTTACCTCGAAATGTATAGGTATAGAAGGTACAAAAAAGAAAAATGTAATTATCTATGAGGTAGATTTTTTATTTTGATGTAACCATATATATATATATATATATATATATAATATTTCCTTCGTATTTTTATCTTTTATAGCTATCATCTGTACTATAATATAACTACAATATTTTTCATTTTATTTTTTGATATCTGAGTTTTAGACGAACGTGTTTATTTTCTAGCAAAAATATATATATTTCAGTCTACGTCGTTTGTTACATATAATATTATTATTTTAAATATATAACATAGAATTCACCTGTTTTAGTGGTAAATATATAAAACACAGCACAAATCGATAAGTACCAGCATAGTCCTACGTCACCCATATCTTTACATGTATGCCATGTATACACTGTTCATCAAATATAAAATTCGTTTGAAACAGTATTCATTCGTAAATAACAGACATATATAATTTATTACATTGTATAAATAACAGTAGTTGATATAATATACATTTTTTCTTTTAATGTCGATGTCCTCATGTCGATCTAAGGCAGAATTATCTGTATTTTATATTACATTTTGCATAGAAATCGTACCTATTAGGATTGTTACGTTTAATTAACATTATATCAAAATTAAAGTGATCTTTTACATACTGTAATACTACCAATTGCTTGAAGTGTAAAGGAAACCACATTTCTATAGCGATTTTTATTTATTAAAAAAAAACTGTATTAGTGACGTAACAATCGTATAGTTCCTAATAACATTGATATAAATGGAAATACAAACTACATTACGCAAGCTTAAAAAACATATTACTTTATGAGCTCATTTCTTTAATATATGTTTGAGTAAATTATACTATCAGTAGTTAAATAACGATCCGGATTTTCTTCCGCTAAAACATTGAAGTAGTTCGCACACCGAGCTACCGACCACGTCCCATGCAACTTTCCAATAAACTAGCCGCAATCGTGATACCGCACCTAACGGGATCATTTACTTCTAGGTGTATTGGCCGATCATCACTCTTAGGAGAATGAGACATAAAAAAATGTTGAATATCTACGTAACATATAAAATTAAATAATTGAAATGTCCTTGCATTTAATACAATAATATATTGTAAGTAATTTGATGAACTGAAATATTTCCGCAATTACGCAGCAAATACAAGCGTATCCGTACATCATCTTTATGAACGCCTTTACATTTTTTTACCATTAAAATATTACGAAAGGTAGCCCAACCACGTTCGTTTCGCATCGTGATGCTGAGTTTATTCAATATTGCGGTGACAGAGCATCACATCACGACCGCGACTCTATAGTGTAATAGGAAGCTCTAACGATTTAGTAAATTACATTGTATTTTGAAGCGGTATTAAGCTAGGTACGATCGTAAAAAGAATACCACGTCATTCATGTCTGTTTTCCTGTAAATCGAGTCTCCAAATAGCTTCATTATTTTTTATTATTGCTATTTTTTGTTAAGTGAAATTTGATCTTTTGCAAGTTTCTTTACTATTTATTTTATTCCAAGAACTTACTTTTCGTGGGTGATATCAAACGTGACTGGAAATTAAAAGACTATAATTCTACTTTTAAAAACATTATTGTCATTCAAAGCGGGACTTTTTCAATATTCATCCAAATTATGTTTAACCAGTCACACGCCCCGGCTTCACACGGATACAATGTACTAATATGGCGTTATAAGTGTCCAAGCGATTATGTATACACGTAATACCTCTTTTTCGTGGTACTTAGACGGTTACGGTTCATCAAATTCAAAGAAATTTCGTTAAGTTTCGCCACACAAAAACTTTTTCTTGGTTACGCGTAACTTTAAATTAGTGATATCTTCTACGATTTTTACTAAAATTATACATATGCTGTAAGCCAATCTATGTCTACATTACATCCCTAAAATAACTAATATATTTAATTGAATAAGGATTAAAACTATATCACTCAAAATAGAATCGCAAATAACTCCAATATATTTTAATCCTATCTTGTGTTGCCTTAATTCTTTTAAGATATGGAACGGATTTTGATCGTTTCCACTATCGCTTAGAGAATTTCTTCCGAAAGGTTTTATATGTATATTATATTCATAAACAATAGAAAAAAGTCGATGTATTCTAATGACTATTCGGGCGTTTATATCAATAAAGCTGACAAAACCTTATGAAATACATAAAAAAAATGTACTATAGAATTGTATATAATAAAAATAACTACAAAAAAATCCGCGATGATATAATCTATCTATTAAGGGTAGCCTGCAGTAATAATTTATATCTATTACACATTACTCAAAAATAAGGAGATATTTGCGACGCTATTTCGATGACCATTATATTAATACTTGTCCAATTAATATATTAATAATATTAAATTAAGAACAAATTGATTGAATATAATAAGATAAATAAAGAATAAATAATAACAATATGTAATAATAATGGGGAAAAATATTAAAATATTAAAAAAGAATAGATAAATTGTAATGTAAAATGAGGCTGTAGCTTTTGATGTAATTAGAGAAAAAAGGAAATATTTGAATTGAATTGTAAACAAAGTCTCGGATCATGTCTGAGGGAAAAGGGGGACTACATTAATAAAAAAAAAACATGTTTTATTAAGTACTTCAGGTACGTTGAACATCTAAAGTAGGTCAAAATTGTCATATACACCATATCATTTCAATGAATATCGAACAAGATATCACAGATTTAAAATCACACGCAACATAAAATAAGACGTGTGAAAATCCTTACATAGCTTTTGTGACTACCATGAACTGTAATAAACATCGAAGTTTCAAAAAATTTATCTAAATCGTTGATTACATTGCACTCACGTGAAATTGAGAAGGGTCGATAATACTAAGTAAAAGAAAAAAAAACTTACTGTGGATCGTCCTTAAGAGATAAGACCTATACCAGCCAGGATTTTGTTTGGATTTTTTTGAGATAATTTCGTAATACATTATTTTGATGTTTCACATAAGATTTAACCAGCGTTAACAATATTTAGCGCTGAAAAAATATTCTAAACAATTTAATTAAAATACATCCGTTTTTCTCTAGTTTTTACAAATGTAATGTGCATTTTTATACATATAAAGCTTTCAGAAGACAATTTCCAAATAATAGTGAAAAGTGCATCAAAATCCATTACATAGTTTAAAAGAACTAAGAAAACACAAACGTGAAAAACGGCTTACTTTTATAATGTTTATTAATAATTATTTTTTTATCTACATTTGGGGTTAGATGATAATCAACGTGACGTAGATTATTATATCTTCTTTTAAATTACCAATAACAAATATACATAATGTTACATCTTTATAACTCTGGACTTAAATGCCAATATGGCAGGAAATTGTAAAACACTACACCTGGAAAGCCTGGCTCTTTAGCACACAACCTGGTATACAGATATAGCACATAAAGTTACACGGGCTTTAGAAAAGGCCCCACAACCATGTCATGGTTTCATCATAATAATAATTTCCTTGTCGAAAAATCTCAGGCTCATTGTAGAAATCGAACACATACTCGTATATTTAGGCCAAGAACCGACCCGGGTAAGATAGCTATCACTATATTATAACGTTGCTTGACCAATATGAGTTTTGGCATAGATATTAAAGAAGATAAAAACGTTATATTAATTGTGTTCACCAAGGAAATAAAACATTGACATGGGAAATGCTGCTGCGATACTAATCGCAGAAATAAAAAAAACAGATCAAAATAAATCTCAGAATATAAAACTCAAATTACCCAATAACTTACTAAATTTTATTTATACTGCCTACTGCTGTATATCTGCAATATGTATTTCGCAGAGATCCTTAGTAATATTATAAATTCTAATGTCAGTTTGTTACATTTTCACGATTTAACTGTTGAACCCGATCATTGTGAAATTTTGCATACACGTTGTCAAGGGTACAGAAATGGTTATAGAGTACATATAGTCTAGAAAAAGTACTACTGGCGAAGAATAGGCCCAATACATATTAAAACGAGCGAAGCCACAAGCAAAAAAAATTGAGGGCTTCGTGGCAGAGTTTACAATTCTGTAAACTAAATGATCTAATAAAAATATATAATTTAAGATTTTCTAACGACAAATAGTGAATACGAGATGAAAGCACCAACATTAAGATGGGTTGCAAAAAAAAACAGAAATATGTTCAAATAGCTTGCGAGAAACCATTTTAAACAATTTTCGTAGAAGGTCGAAAACCTTTTAATGGCAATTTGTCAGTTCGTAAAATTGACTATTTTCGTCATACACGGTAGTTCACACGCAAATGTTCTCACGTATGAATATTCGGCATGATGATCCATTATTGCTTCGATGATCATGCTGATAAATATCAAAACGTAATGATGCATCTCCTTCAAACGACTACAAACGAAATACGTATTTAGTAAATAATTGAATAAATGATTTACTTTTCTTTTATGGTGTGCTTAGTTTAATGTGTATATTTGTGAAAAGGTATATAGGATACATTCTATTAAAAACTTAATACATTGAGTACGTAAGTATAATCCATACATTGTTTAGAAAATAATACACTGTATTAATCAAGTTATATTTATTATTATATACAATGACGTGTTATATTATTTAAAATTGTTCAATACGGAAGAGTTACAAAAATGTCGACCTTCTTTCAACTAAAGGCCATATTCACTATACATAACTAATTTACGAACATGCAAGGACTAGTCATTTTACTTTTTTTTTTCTTTCACGGTCATCTAAATACCGATAGATCATCTCAAGGCAGTCAGCTATTGCATAGTTCTTGTAACCGCCTACAACGTCGATCAATATTGCCCAGGGAATATCGCATTGGCGCAGTCAAATAAACATTTGCATAAATATTATTACTGCATAAGATGCTTTATAATGATTAATAAAGGCAAGATGTGGTAAATTATTACGTTATCTATGCCAGGGATTACTATATGCAGGAAACCATTAACAAATATTCTAAGTAACTGTGTGGGGGTTTACACTGAGGGATCTCTTAACTTAATTTTCAAGTTCTAATTTAGATTTCAACGTTTTCCTAGAAAAAGTACAATTTCGATAGATAATGGATCCTCAACCCGATGAGGCTTAAGGCATTTGTCAGTTCGAAACAACTAATGATGGCTATAGTCGTAGTTATGTGGATAAATGTAACTTTGAGGCGTACCATGTACAATGAGTCCGAGATTTCGGTGAAGGAAAAAAAACGTACGATAAAACGTGGTGGTAAGACTTTTTCTAATATGCACATAGCAAACTAAAACCCTCAAGTTTAAAAGTGGTGACTAAACATTTATAAGTGTGTTACAGTAGCAGCAGCTGGAAGAAAACCACCTTCAAGCTTTATATCATAACTTGTTACATCGTCACTTATTAACATCAAACGAGATTGTGGTAAAGCGCTAAACCTATAAACTACAAAAAAGTATATGACGTCATTGTTTTCAGTGACTATAGCTAAAAGGCTTAAAACGTTGATGAGTTTGGCACTATTTGAAAAGATATATTCCGTTGAAATGTAATTGAAATGCACATTAATCCGTTTACCTATTTCACCACATTAGAGTTTAATTTTTCTAAAACATTATTTTATATATATTTTCTATCATACCAATTTTAACCTTTTTCCCGCAATCGCAGAGTGATTTTTTTAACCAGCCCCACAGAAATAAAAACCATATATATTGCAAATTAGTTAAGACTTACATATCTGGTGGGTATCGTAATTATTGGTATTAGGAATACATACAGAGTCAACAACAAATCGATTGTGAGATATAGACCAGAGTTGAATCCCTAAAAACGACAAGATGCGCTTAGTGAAAAGTCAATATCTTCATGATATGCCTGCCCTTTTAATACAGTTAATCAAAAACGTATAATTTTACTTGCCGTCTTTTATTTATTTTTTATATTTGCAATGGACACAAATAATATTGATATTGCATAAAGAAATTACATATGTATTCAATTTTAGCACGTACGCGCAATTTGGCCACTCATCTGGTGAAAAAAATGTAGTCACATGAAATCGACAATTGCAATGAAAAACTTTGTGTAACTAATATATGTACACTAAAATACTAAGAGTAAAAAAAATGTATATAAGGAATTACGATACTGCTATTCAGGTAGAAAAATAGCAGTAGACTTTAAGACACAAAACTATTATTACTGGAGTATTTCTTGTTGCCCATCACATTTTACCATCGAAAACACAAAAAATATACATTATTAATTTTTAGATACCTCGTAATATTAGTTATATAGTGGATTAGAAAAGAAATAAAGTATATGGAAGAAAAAAAAAGATTTTTTTTAATTGGTTTATTATTCCCTTAAAAATATATTATTGTGTTCTTTTACCACATGCTAATTATTTTTTGTTGTCTTTGAAAGTTTCAAGCTAGTTTTACGATCAAGATTGAAATCGAGCTTCAAATTTCGTAAGCTAACACATGAAGTTTTAATAACATACTGCCATTTGCTTACAGTATTCTTCTTCGAAAATACTTTACCAATACTAATAGTTTTTTTGTAACTCTTTAGTCTTATTATCTCAGAAAATAAATCATCCATATCAATATTTCATATGTTTTGTAATTTGACCTTTGTAATTACTATTTCAAAATGTTTAACTTAATTTTTTAATTCATAACCAAAGCACTTATCAGTTATTCTCGGATTTAATTCTTTTCTTACGCTATAATTAATATTATAGAGTTGTAGTCTAGTTACAGCAAAAAAGATCAATAATATATAGTCCAGTAACAACCCATATGAGTCTTACACTTTACTCATTACAGTATATATTGGAGAGAAAGTATTTCCTATACTTTATTTTTATGCAAAAGTATAGAGTACATTTATCAAAAAGAAAGTAAGATACGTCTTTATAAACTATGGTTGGCAACCCTAGTAATAAGTAGTCTTAATTATTTTGAATACATTCATTACTATTCTTTATGCCGGACTTTTTTATTATAAAAAAAAAACTTTGTTGTTATATTGTTGTTATTATTCTTGTATATATAATTATTATTATAAATTCATAATTATATGTGCATGTAAAATTGCATTAACTCATTTATTTCATGTTATTAATTTTAATTATACTTAACAGTTTATCTTATATAACTGCCATTATAATATACGGCGACAGCTCAAGCCGAGGTGCACCGAGTGCCCTTGAGGTGATCAGCCTAAAACAAATCGGGTGAGTGCTCTAAGCGCTCCCCTTAGTAGTCCGGTGGAACTGTGAAGGCCTTATTGGCTGGCAGAGTAGGTCAGTTCGAAAAAAAGAAAAAAAAGGACCATTATAATGTAAATTCTAATTCTAAGATTGTAACTAAACTTATCAACTGTAACATTACACACATTAATAAAGTAACACAAGCAACAACTTATTGAAAATACACTGGGTATAGAAAGGATACTTGTAATAACAAAGACTCAATCATGTCTGAGGATCAAAGGAACACATATACAAAAAAAAACCCTAGTAATAATATACCTTCTGTATTTTAGTATGAATTTAAATAATGTTCATTTTTGTCTATGAATTAATAACCCATATATAGAATGCCTTTTTCCCTGATGCTGAATATATATAAAACTCAATATTGAAAAAACAACAGATGTCCATAGTTTCTTTCATAGGATTGTCATAGTGTAGTCTATATTCTGTAATTAGATAATTACAGGTATTAATCTGTAATCTGTACCTCTACACTTTGTTATTTGTTCTGTAATTAGATCAATACAGAATATAGAGTACATTAAGACAACCCAAATAAAGATATCTGCCGATTTTTCAATATTGAGTTTTATATATATTCAAAAGCAGGAAAATAGGCACAATGAATTGTAATTATTTATTTGCCTATCAACTTAAATTATACTTCAATTTAAAAACATATTAATCTTATTTCCTTAAAGCTACAAGGTACAGATTTTCGACTTTGTCTGTTTTGTGTTTTAGTCCGCGCCCTTTTCCTTATAGTGGTAGAATAATATTAGTCTAAGGAAGGAATGCCTTATATTACCAATCTAGTTTTGCACAAAGACAATAGTAAATACCTATTTAATTCCTATAATAAATTAATAACACAGATTATAATCAATTCAATATTTGCCCTACTGTCCATAAAATATAATCTACATATGGATATATACATATATATAACTTAAAACAATTTCCTACATTTTCTCTTTTGTTTTCCAGTAGATTTTCATTTTTTTTGTACCAATGAGGAACTTAAGTGTTACTGATAAAAACAATTGGGAAACATCATTTTTTGCAATACCAGCAATAAGTCTTAGTCTTTATTTATAAATCTTAGATTCATCAAAGTTCAGATCCCTATGTCTACCCACATTTGTTAAAAAAAACAAAACATCGTTATTAATATTAAACTTAAACAAATTGTGAATTATGGTCAATCACAAGTATAAATAATTGTAATAAAAATATAACTTTTTAGACACAACAATTGTGTCCGACTGGATTATACCAATATAAAGTGGGTGTAAAACCTCCTACAGAGACATGCTTGGGATGTCACATTCCGAGTTCATCTGGAATATATCGAGTATCAAGCTGAGTGATAGGAATTTGTAACCAACTGGGTAGATTATCACACATATAGCGATAACCCAGCTTAGTACCGTAAAGTAAAGTAAAGTACCGTGATTCTTTTATGGTCTTATTATGTTTTGGGATCAGGTATATCTACAGCTGACTAGAAGATACTAGATCAACATTACAAGCAACTGGTCATGGATTGAGAATCTCTTCTGTCAACAATTGTTTAGCACTGCAGTGTACTTACACGTACAAAGCTATTGCTGTGTTATATTCTGATAAATAGTCTATATAAATAATAACAATACAATTCCTTTAAAACGTTATCTACAACGACTATGAGCCTGTGATACAGAATTTTGCATAAATTGCACTAGGCTACTCATTTTTTGGATTCCATTGAACTTTTGTCTTTTTTTTAAACGTTTATTTTATGCACACAGTAGCAGGCAGGTATATGCTAATATACATATAAGGTTCCATCTCTCTGTTATAAATATAGAAATAGGTAAATTACTATACTTAACTAATTGTATTCAAATTGGTAATTTGTAGACCTATATACAATGGATGTATTCAACCATAAAGATGTAAAGATGTAACTTAAATAAAAATGGGAAGGCATAAGTTTCATCCTTGGTATTAAGAATCATTCATAATTATTAAAATTAATAAAAATCCACAAACTAAATCAAATTGATTTATATATTGACATAAATTAGAAGTTATATAAAATAACTTTACCATAAACAAAGAATGAACAACATTTTAATTGAAGCCGAAAAGCACATATAAAATTTTTATTTGAATTTTAAAAGAAACAAAGATTATAAAGTTTACATTTTTTAATTACACACGAACACGTATATATTTATGATATATCATAGATCATAAACAGATGGGGAAACCAAGCAAAATTTATTTCACTTTCAAAATATAAATACATACATGGAAAATAGCAAATTTAATTATTGAAGTATATACACATACTTTATAACAAGTGTATCAAGAAACAAGATGTAATGGTATATAGATTTAATAATTACTTCGAACGAATCATATGCGTTACTATTAATATTTATTTAGTATCAATTTCAAAATTATAAAATAAGACTATAATAAGAATAAAATGCATTATCAAATCAAAATACCGAAAGGTGTAGTAGAATGTATTAAAACGTAACTTACCCTGTCCACATTTCTCAGATTTTGGAGTTGAAGTCATAGTTATTTCACTAAATTCTTCACGGCATATTATCACTGACAATAAATTAGAAAACAGTTATTTGTATTTTTGTTTCAAGAACAAATATCACAAAAACACTTAGCAGAAACCGGCCGCCATATTTAGGAAACATTAATAATTCGATACAACTAACGCCATCTTGCAGATGAAACTCAAATTTCACAAAAAAAAAATTGGTAGGTAACCATATATCTCACAGCCAGAAAAAAGGCCTCTATATATATAGGTTATATGTAGTCTAACCTGTAGTGTGTACACATGCATCACACACCTCTATGGTGTTTTTTTATTTGTTAATATTCTGTTGCATTTGTCAACCACAGAAACTAATTATAAAGAGAAAAATAAAAAGCAATAATTACTTGTGCCTATCTTTAATTCTTAGTGTACTTTGTAAGTGGATAACAAGAAATCCAGTAATTTTGCAGGATACGATTTTTCAAGATATGTCAATAATGTAAAGTTTAGATTACATTAACTTTTACTTTGTAAAAAAGTCGTTACTTTTAATTGAAACGTTTTAGTTGCTAACAGCTTTAACATTTAATAGCAAAAATGTTAATTTCTCATATATTATATGACTTTAGTTTAATATATTGCGTAAGAAATTTTGATGTCATTTTAAATAGAATGATATATATTTATGTAATTTGAAAATACATGTTGCTTTATCATATTTATTTGCATTCTTATTGAAATGTAATATCCAATATTACATAGTTGTTATAGTTATTATTTTACTCACTTTTCGTGTTTTTACAAATATATTAGAATATTTTATATTAGGCTCTCGTACATACTGACGTTATTGATACCGTTATAGTACTCATTTATATTACTTTAACAAATTGATTTATGTATTTAAGTATGTCTTTCTTAATTATTTTTAAATCAATGACTAGTATACTATTTAAAGCTTCAACAACCTAAAAGTAAATATTATTCGTAAAATCATAATGGTGTGGTGTATTCAGCATTGAATGAAGATTGAAATGAGAAGATATGCATTATTTTATAAATTGCACATATCGCGTAACTTTATAAAAAAACTGGCAACAAAACTTAACTTCTTGCTCAATGTTACCAACTTAGTGGATTTGCCACTAAAACTGATAATTTTGACCACTCTGCTCTGGAAATATATTACTTTTAGTTTGTGGCATTTCTTTTGGTTCAGTCAATTTTAGTTTCAATTAGTAAAAGGACTAAGTTACTTATATGTCTCCAAATATATTAAAATAAGTATTTACTTTCACTGTATAAATTGTACTAAGCTTGAATTAGTACCGAAATTTGCATATATTGTAATTTTTGAATAATGAAGCAAGAACTTGCATAAAAATATGTTATACTGAGTCAAAATTGACTAAATTTAATGAATTACTAAAAAAAATTGATCTACAAAGAATTCCCGTGAATAGTACAGTATGCGGCTTGAGTTTCATCGAGTCATCTTCGACGAATTCCGTTAGACAAATTAGAAGACGATTTAATATAAAATAGCAACTAATTAAATAACATAGGTCAACAAAAATCAGTACAGTTCTAGGATGATGCCTCATTTGTATATAAAATTACACCTAATGAAAACTATTATAAAATATCTTGGTCAACATTCTAAACTTGTACAATATTTTATGGAAATTTCCAAGACATTATCCAATACAAAATATACAGTGGGTATTTTATCGCATCAAAAATAAATGTAATATTGGTAAATGTACAATTTATCTATTTACTGAATGATTATTAGTGAAAGTACTTTTTAATGCAATAGTTTTTTGAATACTTAGATAAAACGGAGCCGCGAATCAAGCACGTATCCAAACTTTTGATTTGGGAAAGACAAACATTGAAACAACCATGTGAACGTTGTAAAAAATTGCTATTACCACTATGCTACAATTTTTAAAACTTAAATTACCGTACTATAGTCACACAAAATATATAATAATTTCTAAATTTTATATAATTATCTAAAGCCGTTTAGTTGTTTTGTTTGACCGACCTATACCTACTTCGTATTTTACAGTAGTTATGATCCCGTTTATTTTATGTAACGTCAGTTTTCGCGGGGAATAAACCCCAACTATCTCCCCCTCTGTATACGAGCCTGCCAGAAATTATAAACCTTTTGAAGCTTTAAATAATTAGGCCACAGAATGTCCTTAAAATATGTATAGTATAATATACTAGCAGAGAAGTTAAACTCTATTGGGTCAAGGCACATATGGGGATAGACCGAGGCCATCTTGTTCCATGGGCCTCGGCGAGGGCCACCACCTGGGGCCCATATAATTGTGGAGGGCGCCCGCATCAGGGTGGGGACCCAGATGAAGTATTTGGGCCTCACCCTGGACGGGCGTTGGCGGTTCGAGCCCCACTTCAAGGGGCTCGGACCGCGGATTTCTGGGGCGGCAGGGGCGCTCGGCCGATTGCTGCCTAATATAGGGGGGCCGAGCGCCGGCTGCCGCAGACTCTACATGGGGGTCGTGAGGGCGATGGCCGTCTACGGGGCACCAGTGTGGGCCGACGCCCTCGGTGCCACCAACGTGCGCGCGCTGCGTGCCGCGCAGCGCATCATGGCACTGAGGGTGATACGAGGATACCGCACTGTGTCCTCGTCGGCGGCCTTCGCGCTTGCCGGCTCCCTGCCCTGGGAGCTGGAGGTGAGGGTGCTTGCCGCCGTGTATGATTTCACGGCGGCAAGGAAATGTGTGGGGGAGCCTCCGGCTCCCAGGGAGATAGAAAGTAGGCGGAGACAGTGGAGGGAGGTCGCTATAGAGCGGTGGCGGCAGGACCTGGCGGACGCGCGGTATGGACGATATACGGTGGACACCGTCCGCCCGGTCCTGCCGCAGTGGTTAGAGAGGGAGTGGGGCTCCCTGACGTTCCGACTGGTGCAGGTGCTAACCGGCCATGGCTGTTTTGGCTGGTACCTGCACCAGATCGCTCGCAGGGAGCCAACCGCCGCATGTCATGAGTGCGGCGCTGAGGAGGACACCGCGCAGCACACTCTGTCTGAGTGTGCTGCGTGGGAGGTGCAGCGCCGCACTCTGGCTGCGGCGGTGGGAGGAGATCTTTCGCTGCCAAGCGTGGTTGCGGCCATGCTCGGCAGCGAGAACGCGTGGACGGTGATGGCCTCCTTCTGCGAGGAGGTCATCTCGCAGAAGGAGGCGGCGGAGAGGGCCCGAGAGGCGGACCCTCGCCCCTCGCCCGGGGTAGTGCCACCCTCTCACAGAAAGCCGACGTGAAGTAACAGTGCTTGCACTGTTGCGTTTCGTTCGGTCAGTGAGAGCGCCGGAGGCCCACATATTTAAAAGGCCGGCAACGCACTTGCGACTCCCCTGGTGTTGCTAGTGTCTATGGACGGCGGTGATCACTTACCATCAGGTGACCCACCTGTTCGTTTGCCCCCTATAATATAAAAAAAAAAAAAAAAAAATGCTCATATATCCGTTGGATGTATCGATCCAATGGTTATATGGGTACTTCTACGAAAGAGGAAGGAGAACTATCCTATGAATATGTGACTGATTTGAAATGTCTTTATCATAAGCAGTATAATGAGAACATTATTAGAAATTTTATATTGTATTTGAACGTGGTGTGTACCAGCCTATGGGAAAACATTTAAAATAACATAATATAGATAAATGCAGCAAACTTTTTTAAAATAGTTCAAACTAACGAATACATGTGACGAGACTGTTGATAGCCGACTTCCAGAAGATCTCCAATCATAGACCAATATTTAAAAATAATAATATACTTTTTTCATGAGTACATCAGTACACTACTATACGAGAAATCTTTCACACAAAAAGGAAAATGAACATTATTTATTTTTAAATGTTGTTAATTAACTCTTTTATATATATGCTTTCTAATTCATTATACATATTTTGAATATTAGTGACTTAAATGTGAATCGAAGTTAAGAAAAAAACATATTTTCTCAACATAGAAATATCATTTTAGTGTCTATAAAACGAAAATTTAGTCACTAGAACTATTATTACTTACTTCCACAAATTTAAAAGTTTATATAGATCCAAATGTTGTGTTGTTATGTTCAATGAGTATTGTTGTTGATTTATTTCATAAAGTGAAAACCTTAACCCCTGTTATGATTTGAAACTCGATGAAATGATAAGCGACATACCCATACCCATAAGATTTAGCGTTTTAGGGAATGAAATAAAATACATTTTATAGTGTACATTCATAAGCTAGCTAGCTACTTAATCTAGTCCTGAGCATTTTACATGTGTGTGATCTGTGTATTATGAAGTCTTGAAAAAGGCGTCATAACCAGTGCATCGGGGTGCACGTGTATAGTTTATATGCATATTTATTTAAGGTTTCTTGTACTTTTTCACATTCAGTTCTGCCGTATGTAGACTGCTCACGATTTTAATATACGAAAATATTTTATTACAAAATATGCATCTTCTGTTAAATGTTTGAGAAATACACTCATTTTTTTTTTAGTAAACACAAAATTTGTTTAGTGGAAATCTTCGAGATTTTGAGAGTAGCACTGTTTTTTGTTAGTAGTTTGCTGGTGGTTTTGGAAGTTTAGTCTGGTGGAGTACTAATTTAATCGTTGGCAACATAGTTTGTGCTATTTTCTAATTCTTACTCGCAACATTAGGTCGTGAGGCGCGCGTTGTGTGGATTTTGTTATTTGACGATAAAAATGCTATCGACAAAGTTTACGAACTTTCTTTCTTTATTGTTGTGACAAATATATATTCATGCAATTACGTGATATATTGCAGTGTAACATTCTACACAAACGAGAACGCCAGTAGTTTGAAGTAGACATGGCGGATCCGCTCAGCTTACTTCGTCAATACAACGTAAATAAAAAAGAAATTATAGAACGAGACAATCAGATAATATTTGGTGAATTTTCTTGGCCCTAAAAATGTTAAAACAAACTATCTTATCTGGGGGTGAGTTTAAATTTATATTGCAAAAAAATGTTATACGTAATTTTAAAAGTTCTCTTTTGCAATTAATATAAAACATCGTTAAATTTTTTTTTAGATCTGGGAAGGAAGGCAGTGTTAAAGAGTATTACACTCTGGAGTGTCTTTTATTTATACTCAAAAACATTCACTTGACACATCCCGTGTATGTAAGACAAGCAGCTGTAAGTAAAAGTGTTTCATAATAAGTACATTTATTTAAAAAAGATAGGTAGTGATTTTACGTTACTTTGATTTAGGCTGCTAATATTCCTCCTGTGCGTCGTCCGGATCGTAAAGAGCTGTTGGCATACTTGAATGGTGAAACTGCAACTTGTGCTTCAATAGACAAAAGTGCACCTTTGGAAATACCAACACAGGTTAGTGTTCACATGATTATCGTATTATAACAGATCAAATTCTCTACATGGACCTGTGAACAATGAATATACAGGAAAGGTAAAATTTACAGTAAAACATTGACACACTCCTCTTTATATAACCTGAATATTTTTGATTACAAAATTAACTCATTTGCATAAAAAGTACTCGTAGAATTTATGAATCACAAAAATAATTTGAACTCAGGTTAAACGCACACATGACCATGATGGTGGAGAATCTGCTGCTAAGAAACCTCGCATTGAGGAGACACATGTACAAAAAGTACGTGAACAGCTTGCGGCTCGCCTTGATGCTCCTAAAGAAGCATCTGTCACAGTTGACAATATTAAGTAAGTAATTATGTTGTTAATTCATTGTTTTGTTTGTAAATAATGCAGGCTTGTGGTTATAAAGCATATTATCCTTAAAGTATAAAGAATTTTAAAATGCTATAAGATTTTATCAGACATTCTAGGCTGTGAGCAAGGAGTTGGAAGTAAAGATTTTAATTTTTACAACTACTAAAGTATGATTTCCAGATATAATTTTTTGTTTTAGGTCTTTATCTGAAGCTATGTCAGTAGAGAAGATTGCTGCTATCAAAGCCAAACGCTTAGCTAAAAAAAGGACTACAATCAAAAGTAATGACTATTCAGACACATTAGGTGTAGTTGGTTCAGACTTGAGAGCAATCTTGGACTATGATGTTGATTTGACCAAAGACATTATCAGTCGAGAAAGGCAGTGGAGGACAAGAACAACAGTATTACAAAGTAATGGAAAAGTGAGTTAATCTGAAATATTTAGTAAAACTAATTTTTGTACAATTTTTTGTGTGGTCTGCTAAAAGATGAATCGAGTATTCTCGGTATAAAGGTTTTGTGGTGATGGCATTCCTGTGATATCTTGTGACAGTTTTAGTTTAGCATGTAGGTTTTAGTAAATAGTTAAAGTGAACTTTTAGTATCTCATTGAAAATGTAATTTAAAATAGGAGCATTTAATTTATATAACTATGGGTATTAATTAATTAAACAAATATTTGTAGATTTTTGCCAAAAGTATTTTGGCACTGTTGGGCAGTATTAGAGCAAGAGAAGAGGGAAGATCAGGAGTTCCAAGGCCACAACCTATTGTTATGCCACAGCCAACTGTGCTTCCTGCACAGCAAACACAGTACAACAGATATGATCAGGAAAGGTTTAATAGACAAAAGGAAGGTATGTATTTTGGCTAGTATGAAAAGAATTTTCATGAAAAAAAAATTCTATCTTCATTAGTTTGTCATTATATCAATATTAATTTCACATGAAAATGCCAACAATATATATACACAGTGTAAATTCTATATAATGACACTTAAGGGACTGCATTGGACCATTTATCTAATGAAGAGGCGTTACAGAGTGTTGTTATTAATTGGAGTGATAACAAAATTGATATTATTTTGCTATTCCTAATATTTATTTATTAATATAGTGCAAATTATACAAATATAAAAATGACTTAATAGAATTGGGTTTGTTGCATATAGTCTGGTATCTTTCTCTGGTGTTTTTTGCTGTTACAGTAATTTAATTGCCTTTTTTACATATTTTATTCATATTGTGGGATACTCTGGTATCAATTTGATTATACAAAAAGTATTTTTCTAATAACTTGAAGATTGTCAATTTCATCTTCTTCATCCACTTGTAGTTCCTCACTGAACCCAAATTTCATCATCAATATGTGATACTGTAAATCCAGGTTATCGTCAACTTCTATGGAGGTTTGTAGACTTTCAGTGAAATTTGCTAGCATGTCAAACAAACTGTTTAACCCATGTAGTTAATAAAAGGTCATCTTCACTTTCATACTGTTGTTGTTGTTCTGCTCCATCACTTTAGAGTCTAGCGTGATGAAAGGAGTGCTGAATAGTTGTTGCTGTCACTTCTTTTCAGACTTTTGATAAAAAATTTACTGCATGCATAATATTAACAGAAGTTTTAGGTTTGATTTTAGATTTTTACGAGAATTTCAGTCATCAGTAATACTTGTATCAACACTTCGAGCTTCACTATTAATTTTATTATAGTTGATAAGGTGCCATTGCTTAAACTTTGCGTAAGTTTAAGCCATCCTTCTGATGGTTTGAAAACGGGTTAAGCCTTATATAGAGCTTACACTGTTTATATGTATATGTACATATAGGACTTCCTATAAATGCTACATTTTTTTTTTAATTGGATAATTTTTGTATGTGATTTTTACAGAATTAAAAACATTTAAAAAGAATTGATAATCATTTTTATGTTTTCCTTTCCGTTCATTGGTTCTAATATCGCTACCATATAATTTTATTAAATATATTTTTGAGCTACAGTTTTGCTAATAATCAAATTATTTCATTCTCTATCACAGGAATGTTGAAGATGTTTAATATTTACTCAATAGGTTATCTACTGTTTGCATGAAATTGGAGTTATAATTGCATTACAGAACAAGATTTCAAACTCGACTGTAAATCTACAATGTACACAGGTTATCAATGTACTACTTTTATGATTGTTACAATTTATTTTTATCATTATTACAGAAACCGAAGGCTTCAAAATCGACACTATGGGTACATATCACGGTATGACTCTGAAGTCAGTGACAGAAGGGCCAAGTGTTCCGCTCGCGGCGCGCGCACCACAGACACCTAACCATTCCCGTCAAATGCCACGTAAGTGTTTTTCATAACTTAAAAATATTAGAAAATTAATTTGATATCTATGAAAATATGTTACACTTCTGGATATCCATATTGTGTATCGCTTAGGTATAGTTCTTAAATTCTATGAATTTGCAAATAAAACTAATTTTTATACAGGCCCAGAATCTTCATAGAAATTTAATTTTTATAAATGATTCTAAATATCTGGTATATAATTTATATAGTTTCATAAATACAGAAAGGATGCATTTTCAATTATTATAAATTTTCTAGTTCAATTATTCGCGATTGATATTATAAAATTAACAAAAAATTAGAGTACTTGGAAATAATAATAATCAGTCTTATTTAATTAAACCCCATCAAGCCTATAATAATTTAAAAATATTGTGAAAAAATTTTCATTGACTGATTATATTTTTTATTCAATTGCTACGTCAATATCTGGTTCCCAGTCTTTTGTTAGTTGAATTGGGGCTGTACTTAACTGCATCAATGTCTACTTAAGACGCTAACTATGACTTAATATATGTGAGATAAATCTTATTGCTATATAGCAAATGGTCCAGCATCTATGGGTACACCGGGTCGTCGAGAGCTACTTCCAGTAGCGGCAGCTCGAGCTCCGGTCGGTGGTGGCAAACGTCCCTCACGTACACCCATCATCATCATACCTGCAGCGGCCACATCACTTATATCTATGTACAATGTCAAAGATATGCTTCAGGATCTAAAGTAAGTGCTGTGTTAAATTAAGTCATTATATTTCAAAATGAAACTAATGTAATTGTAATGTTATATATAAGATCTTAAATTTTTTTAAGATTTTCTGTTCAGATACTTTTTGAGAATCTAAATAAAATTTGATTAGGTTCACAGTGTATAAAATTTAATGTAATTAAAAATAAAAACTATAAATCTTTATAAATGGTTAAAACTGCACTTGGTTTACTATGAAATATAACAAGTATGATGTAATATCTTTATAAATGGCTAAAATTGGACTTGGTTCACTATGAAATATAACAAGTATGATGTAATCAATATCTAATGGTTGCACAAGATGATGGCGGTGGTGATTTATTTACTTAATTTACTAATATCACCATTACTTACTTTGTATGTTGCCTAAGGTAATAAATTATAAAAAACCTAACTATAGCAATAGCTGTAATCCATATATAAATTGGTGATGATAAAAAGTTTAGTAACATTTTCTCTTCTGTTTGTCAACCAATTTTTCTTTTTTGTTTAATAACTCTCACCACTGATGAGCCAAAGCTTTTATTTATGTTTCTATTTGTACTTCACAATCCTTGCACCTATATTAATTTACACTTTTCATACACTCTTTGGCAAAAAGCCCTCAATAATGTTGAAACTAGAAAAAAACTAATGCATTATGGTGGAATATTGGCCAGTAGTTTAAATAGTATGTAAATTAGTTAAATGGTTATTGAGTTATTAGCATACAATAGAACAAACGGACAAAGACATCTAGCCTTTTAATACATACAATGATATAAGTTTGTAAACTAATCTTCTTATTACCTTTTGACTATTTTGATAGGTTTGTCACAGTAGAACAAAAGAAAGCGGAAGGTTGTGCTCGGGAAAATGAAGTATTGCTGCAAAGAAGAAAAGGAAACCCGGGGGATCACTTACCAACTAACGCAAGCACAATAACGGTTTGTTTTGTTATTCAGTTTTTGTGAAAAAGAAAACCAGCATCTTGGAAATGTTGAACTGTGACACTAATATTGTCTTAATAGGCCTCTTGTTATATACGGAAACAATTAGTTTTTATATTTTGGATAATCGTTTGTGACTTAATGTTTCTATTGATCTTTATACTTAGTCTCTGTGAGTTGCTGAAGTTGTGTATGTGTATTATGTATAAACTTTAATATGTATAGGTACCATATCGCGTAGTAGACAATCCGAGCAGATTGTCCGCTGCTGAGTGGGAACGTGTTGTGGCTGTGTTTGTTCAAGGTCCTGCTTGGCAATTCAAAGGATGGCCGTGGGACGGCAATCCAGTACAAATATTTGCTAACAGTAAGTACAAGATTAATTGAATTGAATTTCTTGACACATTTTTTTTCTTTTTAATTTTAGTCTATGGCCTCTGTAGAAAATTCCACATTTCTATCAGTTGCCTCTGTTTATATAAACTCAAAAACTGTTTCAGAAACACTGTTTGTGTTAGCATGTTTAAGTATTTTTTTATGGAAAAGGTTTTATTTCTTATTTTTACACATGCATTTACATTTATGTCAAAATGAAACAATAGAGGAAATATTAATAAAATTCTGAGAGAAAAACCGACGAATTTCATTCAACAGATCAACTTTCATATAAGTACATGAGAATGATAACTAAATATTTATATACTACATTAGTCTTTTTGTGTGTTTGCTCTGATAAAAATAAAAACGAGTAATGTTGTTTTTTCAGAAAATCTATAAATTCTCTCATAACTTTATTTTTGTTTATTAAATGTTGTTATTATATAGAGATGTTAGAAAGGTTGGTTTATCAGTATCGATATCGATAGATTTTCCGTGTCAGTAAATTGACCTTTGCCCTATAATAGATTCCACATTGCAGATAATAGTAGAATATTCATAGGTTCCTATAATAATGGTGTATTCGTTTTAATTTTACAGTTTGTGCCTTCCATTTAAAGTTTGATGAGATAAAATTAGATGGTAACGTGGCAAGGTGGGCGGTCACAATTCTCAACTTAAGTCGTACTAAACGACATTTGGACCGTGCCGTACTACTAGGTTTCTGGGAAACACTAGACAAGTATGTATACTTTTAACATATACTAAAATTCGACCATAATTCATTATTTTTTTAAGATCCAATATTATGGATCCAAAAAAAATAAGGAAATTTTTCTGAGAAACGGAGGAGAGGAAAATATTGGACTGATTTCTTTTATCCAATTTATATATAGATTAAAAAAGTAATATTACATTATGTTTACAAGGCATATTAACTTGTTATATTCCTTGATACAGTGGAAGTGAAATATTCCATTATACCATGTTTTACACACTTAAAGTGACGAACAATAACATTTCATACCAATTAAATGTTTAATACTTGTACGTTAATATCTTTATTACGTGTACCGTAGTCATATTAAAAGGGATGTTACGAAGGAAAGAAGAAGACTTTTCCACACGAAAGAAGTGAAAACTTCTTATAGTAGTACAAAACCATCCAAGTACTGATCACGCTTGACATTGCTTAACTTCGCTGATCGGTCGAAAAGCGGTGATTTCAACTCTACCCGACACAGTGTTTACTCCCATCACTTTTCGTCACATATTAAGGTTGCGGATGGGAATTTCAAAGTCTTCCCATAAGAAGTTTCAATTCGATTAATAATGATATAAGAAATAATAAATTTTGAAGATATGATGGGTTATTATAGGACATGAAAATGACAACCTACATCTGAATGAAGGTGATATGTCATACATTTGTAACTTTACAGAAATGCTCTCCAAAGTTTGGTTATATCTTTTATTAACCTTATTGATATTATAAATGCGAAAATGAATTTGTTTATTTGTTTGTCGTTGACGCCTTAACTACTCAACCAATCACCATGAAATTTTGTATATACATTGTCACTGGTATATAAAAGTACATGGGGTACCTTTCATATAGAAAAAAAACTACTGTTGCTGAAGGATAGATCTAATCTACATTAATGCGAACGAAACCGAGAGCAAAAGCTAGTCATAATATGCACATATATTATTTGGCTACTTTGATTACTTTAATTCTTAAGCCTATTTTCGATAATCTTGCGATTAAAGCGATAATGGCTCAGTTGGTAGTGTGTTCGGAAACAGCGTCGAAAGACATGGGTTCGAATCCTAGCAACTGAGCGGAGCGGAGCTTTCGGTGAAGGAAAATATCGTGATGAAACCATAGCGGCTAGCGCCATAGCGGCATAGGTAGGGCTTTTTCTAAGTCTGTCTGGCTAGCTAACACCCTCAAGTTGAAAATCTGTCGCCAAGCACCTGTTTGTGTGTTCCGGCAGCTGCACTTGAGAGCCAATCTCCCTCTAGGTTTAACGTGACTACCATCTTAGACGACATCATGATTTAATATCAGATGATATTGTGGTCAAAGGGTAACCTATAAAGTATAAAAAAAGAATCTTGTAAGAAAAAAATATGTATATGGACATAACTATTTCATTTCAGTCATAAAATAAAATTTTTAAAACATGTTGATATATCACTTTCATTCACTCATGTCTTCAGTTGTATGTGACTAGTTCACGTCAATCACACAACCAAGTAAAAGTTCGATAATAGTGAAACGTTTAGGCGCCTCATGCTCTGGTATCATCCGGCGTATACCCAGTTGCCAAGAGGCTTGCAGTCTGGCATGACAACAGCGAATGCCTATGAATTGTCGATCTCTCGGTAGTCGAATTTCTTTTGTAGATCGTAGTATTTACCATTGCATACAGTGCGCTCCCATTATAGTGTTTCGGCAAAAAATCCGTCAATAACTCGGGACATTTCATGGAACTTTTCTCCTTCTATAGACCACCCTCAAGTCGATAATAAAATAAAATTTCATGGTATCAAATTTCTAACTTGTCAGTGTTTTTTATAACATTCACTTTTATTGTTTCAGACACATGATGAAAAATAAGCCACATCTTAGGTTTTAAGTTTGTTATATAGCTATGTATAATTTTATCATATATAGTATATTTTACTGTGTGAATATAAAACAACCTTTATAAGCAAAGCGAATCTAAGTCATTCTCTACCGTTTAAAATATCTCTGGTTCTTTTTATTCATTATTCACTATTAAATTACTGATACACATTTATGTGTACAATATTTTGTAATTTTACAAATGGTTTAAAGAACTACATAAAACAATTTGATAAAATTATGTGCAATATGTTTTTAATCTTTGACTTATAAATAAGTATTTATATTGATATTTGAAGTCTGTGACGAATTTGACTTTCCATTGATTAATATGACAGCCTTAACTTTAATTTTATGCTGAGACTATATGAACTAACAAATATGTTTATATGTCGGCTTATTTCATAATATTTTTACAATTATGGAAAATATCAAATACAATCCTAATAAATATTTTTTTATTTAGGTAGTTGAGTGGTTTTCTCGGTCAAGTGTTTAATCCTGTTGGAATATTGTATATATATATATATATATGTTGGACTTTTAAAGTGAACTACATTTTCAGTTAATTTTTCCGTAATGTAATTTAGAATTAAAATTACTTTATATCATATGAGGGTACAATATTTTGTTTTCAGTCATGGAATATGTTAAAAATTAAATAATGCAGATATGTACTGTTTATTTTTTTATCTGTGTAGTTCGTTTTATTTTTTTATCTATTCATTGCTTCTCTTTAACTACGTAACTGCCAATTGAGTGCAGTATAAAATTCATAAATATGTTACTTTATAGATAAACTAACTTTGGAAATATATTTTTAAAATTATACTTTACATAAAATCATATTGTACTTTTATAACAATAAGGCCTAGTTCACATTGCTGTTAATCGGTATGACTTACATGGTAATAGTTTGGTCATGGGGAAAAGATGTGCAAGTCTGAGGTATTTATTGTCACTTACTACCAAGGTTACCAGTAGAATCAACTTATTTTATACTAACTACAAAGACCCTAAAATTAAGAATAATAGCCATCATAACGCTTTCGGTTACAGTGACTACGTTATTCAGAGTAACGGTGATCCAATTTCTGTGTTTTTTTAAGTTATTCGTATATTTTACCTTCTCGTTGTAAAAATAAAGGATATTATGCTATTAATTTTCGCTTTACAATTTAAAAAAATATTTTTATTACTTTTGATTGAAAAACTCGTGAATTTTGCGTGGGTTTTGTAATTATGGGTTAGTTTGTGCCCATGTGGTTTTCGATTACGGATTTTTGCTTTAATCTTTAATTCTAAGATTCCAGGAAACTTTACCTTCTTTTGTTTTGGAGTTATGGAATACAAAGCTCGAGACACACAGAAAAAGTAATTCTAAAATTGTTGGATTCTCGAAGAATAAAGGTGGTTTTTGTTAGCCACCTTCGCCTGGCTGCGTCATTCTGTTTCTTTTAGACGCCTTGCCATTTTCTGTAATAATTAAACCATTTATTTATTGTTTATCTTTGAGGATAACCAACCTGAGCTTTGTAAGTGATTACACATGTTCACAATTCATCCCAAGACGATGTCCTTTAAACTGTGGCCACTTGCCCTATTATAACGGTCGGTCTTCCTTATTCATATGTGAAATATTGTTCATGGCTCCTTAGATGTTCCCATGCTGCGTACTATTTTGATTGGTATGGATTGTTGCAACATTTTTTTTTGAACTGACTACACTGTTGGCCTAATTGGCCTTCACAGCTTCACTGAACTAAGAATGCTGCAACAGCTATAAGCCTGGTATAATATGAGCCGAGATTTGATGGCTCATTGTGTTTGTCCATAAATGTTATTGCGCACACGTGTTGCTCCATCCACGTCGACTTTATTTCTCGTTATGCGTTCTATGTATAACAGTTACAGCGGTCCTGTGCATCTTATTTTTTTGCGCTATTACCGCCTCAATGTGCACGTTGACCCATCGTTTAGAAAAGCGTAAGCACGGCAGTTGCCCTTCACTCTAGTTAGGTTTACCAGAGGTTTACAAGTAAAAGTTTTAGGAACACGTGACTGTTTATTGCGTTTGTCCACCGTAATAAAATTGGAGATGGTCGTGGTATTTTCTAACTTTGTAGTCCGAGTTATTTATTTAGTTTGTATTTTCGGTATTTGGATGTTAAACTATTTTTAAATACACTTAATTCATTAAAAATTAAATTGGTACTTTATGGAACATTGTAATAAAGGTGGTCTTCTTATTTATATAAGTCGCTTTTCTATTAGCTCGTATTACAAGCACTTCACAACTTCACCTTAACTTTTACAATTTACGATATCGCGCTTGGAAGGCTACTTCCTTGTACTTAGTTTACTTAATGGAAGTTTTCACCAACGTTTTTGTAGTTCGAAAGTGTGTAGAAATTCGGCGTTAATATCTACTGGGAAAATATCTATGTAGAATGTAATCTTTTTCTCTTCTCTCTCTTTTCTAAATATGACCTTTGTCGCTTTACCTAAGACATGACAAGTTTTTCTACAAATACACTGCTTCCTGATACTACAAGTGTCTGGAGGTTTTGCTTCTGTTTTACACCTAAATCATAGTCTCATATATAAATATAAATATATATAAGTGTGAAGCTCTTAAATCGTTCTTCCACAGGCTCGAATTTAATGTTGACATAGTTCTTGATTTTCTTCAAAATGTTGACCGAAAACTGGATGTATATCAAATTCTTTGATACCAGCAGTGATCGCAATTGTTGAAGTTTAGGCTCTCTGAGTAGCCAGTTCGACCATTTTTTTACTTCGTTTTATAAATTATCTGTGGTGGAACAAATTCTCCATTCGCATTACGAAAATACCTTACTGCGAAACATGATTTGATGGATTTTCTGATTATTTCAGAGTTTGGGTATTAAGGGTATAAGCATGAAATTTAGTTTCGTGAAAGTTGTAGTTGTTTCCTGGTGAAACGCCTTCAATTCAAATTCAAATGATGGAGGATAACATTTTTGCTAACATTTTTAAATTTACAAAACCATGGTTTTTGTGGGATTATCAATTTGCATAGAGCTTACCCTTTAATTTCCGCGTCAAATTCTAACTCTTTTGCTATGCATTAAACAACCCCGGTTTAGACAATAAGCATAAATCCCTCGCGTAAATCCTATAGTGGTCCAAGGACCCAGCCTGAATAGCACATTTTGCGCAGGAGTCCACAGACTCATTGCCCCAGATACCACAGTGCCCCGGGATCCAGGCAAGAACCGTACTAAAACCTGAATATGTGACACTCATTCTGAGCTTTCCCAGTAATCATTGCAGTACAAGGAGGACATCTATAACTTAATATAATTCTATGCTTCGGCATCCAAACCGCAGCACCAACATGTGCAGAGCTGAGTAGCCTAGAGTCATGAGAAGAAATTGCGACCCAACGCTCCTACTCTTTAGCTAGTTTTTCTGTTAGCTTCGACAGTGTTCTTATGAATATCAAATTCCAACGTAATGGTTGGTTGGAACGCTAGCAAATATACAAATTAAGAAATCTTGTCATCAACGATTAAGGTTGATATTTGACATCTACCTTTTTATCATTAACGAGATTACTTACAATATTAATAAATACATTTATAATAATATTATATTTTTTAAATATTATTAGAATATAAAAAAATAATTCACAACTATATTATAGTTTACTGAAGTTTAATTTTCTCAAAAATTTAATTCTTATTTTTAACTTATTTAGAGCAATCAATTTTAGAAGCTGGATAAAATTGACTAAGTTATACATAATTTTATATCTAATTATGCAAGCTGGCAATTCTCTTTACTGCGTCCTTGTCCATGCGTTTGATTTTTCGTGCTCAGATAATCGCAATGTGTAACCGGTCTAATATATTAATAGCTACAGTGCCTTTCCAATTGCATACTCTTATTATTTAGAGTATGTTATTACAGTTAAATATAAAGATATTTTAAACGGTACGAAATTGTTCAAAGATCAAGTGGTCTTTGTTATTTGACTGCAATAAATTGTTGAACATAATATTTTGTATTTTTATTCAACGTATACCTATTAAGATCATTGAAACCCTATACAAATATAACAACGTTAAGTTTAACGGAAACGGAAGTTAACGGAAAACTGAACAAGTACGTAGCTACCAAAGTTAGTCGGAGTCATGTATTACTATGGATGTTTCAAAATTGTTCATACTCAGGGAAAATAACCGATTTTGCCTCAGTTCCTCAGTTTAGACATTTTGTTGATCGATGTAGTACATTCGATTCATACAATCGACCAGAGTTTTAAAAATATATGATGAAGCCAGGGGAGGTGGCAAAGCTTAGTTTATCAAAGGTTACCTGAAGCATAACCGTCGTCAAGCTCCTATATGTGGCTTATGGCAGCCCCTCCAGATTAAGCATGTTACCATCTTTGGCCACATTGTCATTTAAGGTTAGACGAGATTGTTTATCAAGTTCTATATTGTAATAAATAACTTCCGCTTAAAGTAAAACATCGTTATAAAATCAACACAGTGGTAATGTATTCCTGAATACTATCTATTATTAATTTTATGAAGTAGCAAACGTGGATCACTTTCTAAGTGATCACCATAGCCTATAAATATGTATAAACTACCTTAATACGTTGCTACTCGTTGAAGCAGTTGGTAAGCGTCGTGTGCACAATACTTTGCGTTACAAACTACGGCCCTTCAGCAGCAATCACATGAAGAGTTGAGCGTGGCAGTGATATACCTATAGGCAAGAAGCCTCAGGAAACGACAGTCTATCTAGTCCAACTACAAAATATTACAGAGTTCTGACTATTGGGACATGTGTATGAATCAAGGGCGGTATTTGTTACGATAGAAACCTTGCTGATTAGTCCTGCTTCAGAAAGAGGCGCATTTAACGAACTCACTTCACCGTCGCCATTTCGTTTACCTATGCTGCAGAAGAAAGTGAATAAACTCTTTAAAATAATCTTGTCAAACCTCTTTCTATGTCATATAATGCATATGGCAGCAATATCATGGCAAACAGTTTTATACTTGTAGAGGGTGCACTGGATGCGTCACACCTTTTATCAATAATTTGAACTAATTTATGCAGGTAGTTCGTATCCGTGAATATATAAACATAAACATTCATTACATAACTAATATGCAGCATTATAGTTTGACAGGGATTTTAAAACAAGTCACGTAGATGTCAGGGACATTTGAAATTAAAAAATATATAATAAAACAATTATTCGTTTTTTAAGTTTTTATTTAAAATTTCTTTCGAGTGGTAGTGTATAACAATAAATATTTATGTTCTCTTTTAGAGATAAGTACACAAAAGTTGTATGTATTTATATGTGTACAATATTTTTTGATAATTTATCTTTACATAAAATAAACCCATTGATTTTATCCATAACAATATCACATCGTTAGGTGTGTACTTCATGTGTGCCCGTGTTTACATATTACACTATCTACATTATAAGGATGTTATTATAACAAAAAAAATCACACGACATGATAACTGTTTTTACGAATAGATACGGGCAAATAAAATTTCAAGCGTTCATATTTATAACAAATTCTCATAATATACCTAAAATATAAAATATGTAAACTATATGTAATTTAAATTGTAATAATCAAAGAAAATCGACGAGAACGATATGCCCCGGTAAGGAATGATAGGACCAAATTTTACCGGTCGCAGTCTATCATCGACGCACTTCGAATATTTGTTAAAACACACAACAGACTTTCATGAGAAATTATTACGATATAGGTACACATCGCTGTTCATCGTATATTCAATTAATTACTGTCTATATTCCTGTCGAATTTCATACTTGGAATTCTTACTCTAATAATTGATAAATAACATGATACAACATTTTTTTTTATTTACTCCAAACTAATATCGCAGACTATATTTTGTGCCAAATCTAAATATCGTACTGTTTTATTATCTCGAATAAATTGTATGTTCTTGTATCCCATGTAAACGACTGTTATAATCTAATACACACGAAATTATAAAAATAAAACACACTAAACTATAATGTACTTATTACTAAGATTAGCTAGCGATGATAATGAGCTAAACTATGAGTTTAGCACAGTCACTCATAGTTACGTAAAAAGAGCTTTATGTATAGATATGCAAGGTAGTAAAACACCATTTAGAAGTTTATATTTTGTTTAAATTCATTATACAGACTCCGACGTAGATTTTTTGAATTTGGTCATAACACTAGGAAGTATATAACAAATTATATACCTATAATGGAAAATATTCCTAGGCCCGTATCTTTGTTTTACCAACGTAGATTTTTTTTTGGTTTTCGTTTGTCCTTATTAAGGAAAAGGCAAAGGTATCTATGCTATGTAACCAAGCCTGACGTCACTACTATAGATATTAAAATGAAAAAATGTTGTCATAGACATTGACAATTCAGTGCGACGTTTTCGGTTGAATACTTTCAGTGCTCCCCCATGCCTGGTGTAGTTAAGAAAAAGTGCGACGTCACATGCAAAATTCAGAACGAATATCTTTTCACGGCTACAATGAGTAAAGGGCTGGTGTATATCTAGTTAAGGCTGGTAATAATCATTTAATTTAATTTACGATCTGATGACACTACCCTGCAAAACATAACTCCATAGGAATGATTCGTGCAATCTAATGAAATGTCCCATGAAATTATTTTAAAATATTACAATACGTCAAATATAAGTATAAATTCCCAATAAACAATGAATAAAATTACTATTTTTTTCGACGATATTGCAGATACTGTCTTTTAAGTTCGAAATACATATTTGTAAATCTTTACAGCCAACGTACAGTATCAATTTTAATAAGAGGAACATAATTTCAGTCAAAACTTCTAACAACCAATTTACTAACAAACGACCCTCATCATTTGTTTATCGGAGATTTCTTTTCTCTTCGACATATTTAAATTACAAAATTATTGAGATTTCGCTCATTTAAAAACTAAACAATTTTTAATGAAACAAAAAAAAATCTAACAGATAAATCAACAATGTTAAATTTCAAAACGAATGCGGTACAGATAATTAATGTGTACATTTGCCACAGGTTAATGCCTTTTTAAAGTCTTGCACAGACTATTCTTTCCATTTTCAGTATTCAAAGGTGGTTGTCGTCGGTACCACTTCTAGCACCATTTGTAGAAAGACTGTTATTTTATCTGAAACCAAGACCGTATACTTAAGTTTAAAAAACATGTACAATTGACAAGGGGTAGCAGAGAAATCTTCATTTTGAAGGTCATTTTTATCTTATTTATGATACAATACTGTTATAAAGAAAATGAGTTATATCTTATTCTCTCCCGTGCGAGAGCCGTATGTTTTTTTTTTTGTTTCATCGAGTTTCAAATCTATAACTGGACTAAAGAAGTTTTCCCTTCAAAAATAGATAGCGCTCATGAACATTGAGAAATGTTCTTTTAATACTCGATAGGTTTTAACGTTTGACCACAATCTCATGTTATGTTAAATGACGATGTGGTCCAAGATGGTAAACACGCTAAACCTAAAGGGACTGACTGTCAAGTGCTGCTGTTGGAAAACATCTATAGGTGTTTGGCGACAGATTTTCAACGTGCCCTTAGCTAGTCAGGCGGTGATAATAAAAAACCCTACCACCAAGTATGGTAAGCACCGAAAGATCCGCTGTATTCGGGAGGTTTCAAACCTACATAGAAAAACACGACCTCCAAACACGCTAACTATTAAGCCATCATCGTTTCGATCAAGTGATTCGAACCAGTATGTACTGATGGACTATTAAATTTTATTACTTGCTCGGTTTTTCTCGAGGCTTCGCTCGCGTTAATATACATTTTAAAAATAAAATCAGACCATGTTTCTTGCTGATAATGTAGCTTTCTAGGGTTCTCAGAATTTTTTAAAATCAATAAAGTATTGTTAAGATTTATCCATTACAGATAAAAATAAAATCTTTTCTCGTCAAAGAAAATTGTCATGGTTTGTTGTGACAAATCTTAGCTACATAAATGAACTTGCGATTCAGCTGGCTCCAAAATGAAACATTAATGTTTCGTAGTTTTAGTCAATCCTAGTTAAGTAGCAAAATTTAAAATCCAATCGGAAGCGAACAAAGGACAAATAAGAAATATATATATTGGAATGTCATCTAATACCTGGTTGATTGAAGCGTTTATGTCCACAAAACACTTACTCAGCGAACCACGCGCTGTCGCCAGACTGATATCAGTGTTATTTATGAAAGATGACAAATAATTCCATTCGTATATTTACGTAAGAAATTTTTGTAATGTTTCGAAAGCATTTTCCTATTTCCATCATTTTATATATAATCGAGTTCGGGGAATAGTAATGTACAATTGCATAGCAAAAGGTGTAGATATTGTGATTAATCATAACTAACTGATATCCGCGTATTCGTCTGCATTGTTTATTATCTTCAAATTTTAACAACTTTAATGAAGATATAGCCATTTTTTTTTAATTGGAACTGTTTTTACATCGCTTCAAATTTTTTCGTCCATCTATCGCATGTCTCATTAGACCCAGTCGCGGGGTAGAGGTAAAGTGAAAGACGCTCGACAGAGCAGCCCAGGGCAATATGGCGGCACCCATAGTTCAATTCAAAATAATTCAGTGATTTAAATAAATATTGTGCTCAGTTTTTAAAATGCATCTATCTTCAGAATTATTATATTTATTATGCATTCCGTACCCTAAACGCAGATTGAAATTAAAATGTATACCTAGTTGGATATCTTGTCTACTATTGATTTCCCATTATTATTCCCATTTTTCAATTATTCAGTTAAAATTAAAAACGCGATTTTTATTTCCTAAATCAAACAATTTTCTAAAAATGTTTAGTTAAATGCCTACGATTCGAACAAAAAAAGTTTCACTTCCATCGTGGTCTCATAAAAGGACACAATTTTTAAATTCCTAGAAGTAAAACTAAACATTTTTTATGGAAATATATCTAGTAGAAGATGCATGCAACAATTAGGTACAGGTTATTAATGCTTTACTTATATACATGAAAAATAAGGATATTATCACACACTTTAGAACAGAAGACCTGAGTAAAACGGATAATTATAAAAATTTGAATAATTCAAATAATTAATATTCATACTGAGACACTGCTACTTTTGCTTTTATACAACTCAAATTTTGTCTTATCGGACGTCGTTATTCATACTGAATCTTTCAATAAAGCAGAATCGCACTTTAATTTAAATAAAGTTAGACTTATTCGATTTTATTAATTTAAGTAAAGTTCAACCACTGAATATACGTAGTAGCTCTATCACTCTAGAATGTCATCCTAACGCAGACTGGCTGAAACCTATTATAAATTTACTATAAATCGAATGTGACATTCGAACAATCTTGTAAACTGTAAATACCATATAGGGAGTCAGAATGAATACAGTATATTTTATACACTCTGAGTTTCACTACTTCTCTCTTCGAAATAGTCTAGACGACTCATATATATTTATGTACCGGTATTATTTGTATAAATTGAATGAACTGATTAAACTTACCCATGAATGGAAGCGAATAACCCCACTTGACGAATGGTAAATACACGAGCAAACCGCCCAAGATAAAAGCCGCTGCATACATGTATTCCCACTGGGGATTGTCCACTATCGGACCAACAACTAAATACGACGAGACCAATAGCACGACGTATGGAATAATAATGGGCACCTAAAAACAAATAAATCCCGATATAAATCACATAATTAAAGTTAATAAAATCATCTACAGTCTGTCTATACACTACATTATAAAACATAGAAATGTTGAAAAACAAAGAGATTAAGTACATATATATAAAAAAGTATTTGCAAAAAAATTACAGATTTCGTATGTGTAATAAGACTGAAAAATAATCCTGTCAACTTACTTGTATATTAGTTTTAATATAATTTTCGACGATAACGTAGACCCCTTAAAATATATAACGAATCTTCTGGGGTCCTCGGATCCCAGGGTTATGAAACAATGGTCTATGTTATACGATTTAGCATATTCTCTTACAATATACTAAATTTTGATCGTGATAGTTACCTTGTAAGGTCTTGGTGCGTGTGGTTTAGTGTATCTCATAACGATCAGCGCTAACATGGCACCGCCATAGAATATCCACGCGGTGAATGAAAAGAAGTCGATCAGCGAATCAATTGTTCCGTACAACACCATCGCAACCGCGATCAGGGACTATAACAATAATTATATTATTTATTTAAATGTATAAATTGCAGAAAAAATATTAAATTAGGAAAAAAGTTGATCAGCGAATCAATTGTTCCGTACAACAGCATCGCATCGGCTATCAGTGACTATAACAACAATTATATTATTTATTTAAATGTATAAATTGTAGAAAAAATATTAAATTAGGAAAGAAGTTGATGAGCGAATCAATTGTTCCGTACAACAGCATCGCATCGTCTATCAGGGATTATAACAACAATTATATTATTTATTTAAATGTATAAAATGAACAAAATATATTAAATTATGGAAATATATTTAATGATGCACGTGACTTCATCTGTGTTGTTTATTATGTTAACAATATATGTATTTCGTGCACAGAGGAAAAAATATAAAACAATTTTTTTTCTGTTTTTCTTCTACAGCTAAAACTATAATTTGCTGACAACATTTCTTTGTTAACAATGTTATTCATTTGCATCCCCACTCCTGCTCATGTACACGACACCGTTTGCCCCACTACACGGCAAGAAAGAAGAATTTTTTTCTAGTTTTAGAAGTTATACAGTCGCTAATGTCATGATTTTCACGTGATAAATACACTTACGTGGAATATAAGCCCTGGGGATGGAGTGAAGCGACGAACGTGGACATAAGATAAAATGTCTAAGAGATGACCTTCTCGTGATGCTGCAAAGCAGAGCCTACAAGCGTAAAATAATTATAATAAAGATATTAAAATGGAATTATAATAATAATAGTATTTTATAAAGTTAATTGCAAAGTATGTAATATTAGCGTCTCCCCCCAATTTCGTATGAGGCCATTCATTAATTACGTAAGGATGATTTTGGCAATATTTGAACCTTTATTTTTTTATTTTACAAATAATTAAAATAAAATTAATATGCGGGAAGAATGTGCCATAATTATTATTTATAACATTTAAAATGGAATAAAATGAAATTATTTAATTTTCTTATAAATAATAACAATTTGTAAAATAAGGTATAAATAAAATAAGAGATGATCACTACATATTATAAAACAAAGTCATCCGCCGCGTCTGTCTGTGTCTGTGTTCGCGATTAACTCAAAACCTACTGAAAGTATAGTAATAGTGGTCTTCACCGTTACATAGAGTAATATATGAGGAAGGTTTAGGTATATAATTTGTATAAATTGGTTGAAATATAACGATAATTGTTGGAAGTGTTGGAAAACGTCAAGACGCTTGGGAGTTTTCATCGAAAACGCTGCCTAATTCTTTTGAGATATAACAAAACATTGCATAGTGAAATATTCCTCTTTTATAGATCTACAAAAAAGTCTGCGATAGCATATGCCTATTTTTTAACGATAGCTTACTATACCCATCTATCTTCTAAAAACATGGTCACATACAATGAGGTAATTGGAAATTGAATACATTAGTTACCTTAAGCACTTCATGCCCATAAGTATATATTTTTTATTATCAGAGCAGGACAACGTCCGTCGGGCCTGCTAGTAAGATATATATCGAAGTGTATTATTGAATGAAGAAAACCGTACGGCACTCAAAATGGAAATACATTTCTAATATTAAATTTCAACTCACAAAGTATTACGTAAGAATGGGTTTTACCACTTCCACCCCAAGATAAGGGCACGTAAAGGTTTTTTAAGCTCCTCCTCCCTCTCGCGACCCATACGTAACGAATGAATGAATGGCCACTAATTTCACTCTCACCAAACCATTTTTTTTTGTTGCAAGCGATTTTAAATTTGTTATAAATTTTAATACATTCATTGGAATGATATGCTGTAAACGGCAGTTTTAATCTACAATAAATGTCCAATATAACTAAAGTATTTAATTTGATATGAATTAATACTATATTTGTTGGAATAGTGTCGCAAATAATCAATTATTTTTTAATAACATGTATTTAAAAGATAAAAATGATTGCTGTGCGCTATTATTAGGAGATAGACATATATCATACAAGACTTTTCTGTAGAAATTTGTCAGATGTACAATTCTGTGGTACACATTTAAGTATGAATCTTATAAGGTTTTGCAAGGGTTAGTAATGTATCACCCGATAAATCCTTCTTACGACTTTATTGAAATACGTTGAGTTTTATATATATATAAACTTTCAGAAAAAAATCTATAAATGACAGCAAAAATTGTATCAAAATTCGTTACGTAGTTTAAAAGAACTAATGTAACACACAGACAGGCACAAAAGCGAACTTGTTTTATAATATTACTAGATATCATATTACCTATAACTGTATATCAACTATAAATGTTCTTTTTTATTGTCGTTTTTTTAATGTATAAGTGACAGTATTAGTTCTATACTTTTTTTTGTAACTGGGTATTTTATTTATTAAATTTGATTTTAGTTTTAATAATTTTTATTGTATATTTTCTCACATGCGCGCCATTTTTGTTATTGTATGTTTAATTTTTGCATGTACAACAAAGTAAGCTGTGTTTACAACTAGATGGGTTTAATTTTAAGTATAGTTATAGAAAATATAGTATGGAATTGCCAGATTGAACCACATTTCGTAGACATAACAAAAGAACAATAATGAAAATATACATTTATTAGTTACCTTCCAGCTACGAACAGAGTTCCATTAGCTGATCCAAATGTGGATATAGTAACAGCCAACGGCATAAGCCATGCCATAGGTCCGAGCAAACGATTACCAAACGTTACTGCTACTGCCCCGCTATCTGCCATTTCACTAGCTGACATCACAGCCAAATAAGACACGTTCACAAGAGCGTAGCACAATGTGACCAGTGGGATACCGATTATAATGCTGAGTGGTAGATTCCTAGAAACATTTCTAATATTAATATATACGTCACTATCTGCCTCGAGACAGGGTTGTATTGTCTCATGATTTAATACAAATGTACTTATGCGAACCTTTTAAATATGATTTTGTTTTTGCCTTCATTCCGGACTAGTTGTTACCCATGACTTCGTCTGCCTTGTTTATTATCTTAAAAATATATCTTATATACTGAGGATAAAACATAAAGTTTACTTCCTCTCTTTTGCGGATTTGCACCGCATCGCTTTCTTCACTTTTTTGCAGTAAGAAAATAATGATCGAAATCTATTGAGTACTTTTTGCGTGTTGCGCATACAAAAAGCAGACCTCTGTTATTATATTTATATATATAGACGATATTAAGTAGGTACATTTTTTTGTTAAGTGGTATGCTGACAACTAATTAACAAGGCAAACCTGATGAATTAAAATATAAATGACTAATCGTATCTTAAATATTGAAAAAGCGGGTGAAAATTTTTAAAAACTTATTTTGGTTATTGAAAACGGTTTTTCCTATATACGTTTGTACTATTTAAATGTGAATCGAAATTATATCAGAGCATTAGCAGTAGTTTTACTAAATCACATTTATACGAAAACCACAATCACTAACGTATAATAGGAACGTCTAATGCACTTTACAATAACTAGGAATATAGGGGAAATACAGACAAAATGACATATACTTAAACACAGGTGACTTCTTTCAAGCGCACAACTGACAACAGCATCAAGCGATCCGATCCGTTTTCAAAGTTTCAATGATAAGTTATTTACATATTCGTTTACCATTTATTTTGTCCCTCAAGAATACATTGATGTATCCAAATAACTTATTCACAAAAAAGAAGCCCGTTTATAATTACTTATGAAATTTATGTTTATCTTATGAAACCGCTATATGGATACATCGGAATGCTATGTTTTGATCGTAAGAGCTCATTGAACAAAAAAAAAAAAAAATATGCAGCTCATTTTTTATAAACAACAGGTAGCATAGTAACATGCGATTTATTAACCATCAACTTATCGCCAATGCAGAATCAATTAACAAACCTTGCACGTTGGAAGCCCCCGTTTCCACCTGATATGGAAAAGCAACGAGTTTCTTCAATCACCTATATTTAACGATTAAATTTTCCCAGTACGTAATGTTCTATGCATTTCTGCAATTCTTTTTTCACGATCTTAATTTAAAGAGGTGTGGCTGAGTTAGTTCAATTTTTTGGATTAATTCAGCCACACATATGGACTCGCGCTGTCTGCACTAAAAATGATATTTTTAGAAAAAACAATTGTTACATTCGTAGTAGTTTTATATGTATATAATTTTGTCATAACCTATTATATAGGAATTATTATAAGGTGAAAGTAAGAAATAATTTGATTCGTTATAATTTTATAAACGATAAATCTACTGCTATAATTATAAGAATACCGATTTTAGATAAAAATGGAAGTAAATGTTGTACTATGGTTGGTCGAATATAATCACGTGATAATTTCGTATTTCGAAAACGTATTTCGTTGGCTGGACACTTGGATTTTATAACTCGATTTGTAGATTTCATTGATAATTGCGAAATGCTATTTTTGCTATAGTAATGAATGCTCGTTATATTTTGTAGATTACTCGTTTAACGGGAAAATAAATCGCATTTATACAGTACAATGCGTTTCTTAAGTCATTATAATTATAGCAGTTTTTTCGGGCGTGAAATAAAATTATCATTTTGTATTTAGCTAAATAAAAATCGCAATAATTTTCGTCTTTAATATTGCCAAATCGGAAAGTATCTGACCTAAGTTAAATTAAGAAAACCTTAATTTTTGTTGTTTTGTGCTACACATTTCGATAAATAAAGTACTAAAAATAATTGGTGAAGGATATCTAAATCTTCTGTGCATTCCCATTAAAGACGTATAACACAAAAAAAACTGTATGTCATTTTGTACGTATATCCCCCATTATAAAATAGAAATGATTAAAAAATATTCGATACCAAAGTAATTTGAATCAATAATGAAGAATCTAATCATTAAGTACTGTTAATGTTGTACGAATGTACAAAAGCAAATATAAGAAATAAAACTTCACTGACTTAGATGGGTTCTTAATTTCTTCAGTGACATAGTTCAGGTTATTCCAACCATCGTAAGCCCACAGTCCAGTGTAGAAGGCGGTGGCAATGTTGCCCAGAGTCGCCTTACTACTGGCGAAGTTGGGCTCCTGTAAATGTCGCGTATTACCTGCACCATACGGACACAACCACCCGTCAGTTTTTATCGAAATATAAACATCCCAATAATAAAATATTAATGGGAAGTGATAAATAAAAGTTCTATGAGACACGTTGACACAAAACTAATGATTTTAGAATAATAATATAAACTATAATCTAGCTTTATTAATTACATGTATATACATTAAACATATACTAGTACTAATGGTCGAAATTTGACCCTAATTCATTAATATTTCAAGTGTCGATATTAAGGGAAAAAATATTTTTAATATGTAAATTTCAATTTTTTCCCCTTGATAACAATAAAACTCGTCAATATCAACCTACCTCGTCTACAAAAAAAAATCAACTTTACGAGTATCAATATATACACGTGGAGGAAGTGAAACTTCTTTGGCTTATATGTATTAAATTCTATAACAAAGTTTTGGTTACAATTAATCTTGTATATAAGTAACACATTTATTATTATTATAAACTGTACTTAATTGGTCTCTTTCAGTCATGTTTATGTGTGTTTCGGTACATACTTTTGTTAGAAAAGGCATGTGATAACTTAAATAAGAAATGTAAGTTTGAACCCAATACTAAAAATGTTTAAAACGCTGCATCAATCGTTGTGTTTGATTTTGTCGTTGGTATTATCCTGTTATTTTTTAAAGATAAGTTCAAATTGTCTTTTAAAAATTTAATCAATTGTAGAGAGTTGTCTAAAGCAAACATTAAAATCATAGATATTTTGTCCTAATTTTAATCATATAATTTATCAACCATAATAGATGAACAAATTAAGAAAACCTATAATTAAACATTTCAGTATAATTCCTTGCCTGCCTTCTTTTCAGTATAAATCGTTTTTTATTGTCTATTAACTAATTCACTTTCACTTTCAATGTTTATAGTTTACACATATACATCGAATATGACAAAATATTTTTAAAATACAAACTTATCATGTTACCATGGCAACGGTTAACATATTAATGGTTATTATAGACGCAAGCGTAATGCGTAACCTATATTTTTCCCTACCGTGCCATAAGAAGTTTCACTTCAAGAAAATAAAATCGGCTGAGTAACACAGGAGGAAGATGTACTCAACTGTTTTATCTCTGCCTATTTTCATATGTATATACATATATATGTATATCGATATAAATTGGTATTAATAATGACCTAAATGAATACTCATTCACATATTTTTTACAGAAAACATTACCTAATATTTAATCTAAGGACAAACATGTTTAAAAGTCTTTAACACTAAAAATGTTATAATAAGCTGTAAATATTCAATAAGTTTTTGTTTACCATGACTTGACGCGTTGGTGTTAGATAATTCTGTGTAAGACGAAATGTATGACGTGAAGTATCGAATCGTGGTTATGCATTACCTAATATCAGTTTGTAAGCTCCGCCACAGACGATAATTGCAACCGCCACTAATTTAGCAGCCGTGAAGATATTCTGTACATTTGTCGCTAAGTTGACGCTATAGCAGTTTACCGCTAAAATCATCACTGTGAAAGAAAATAATTGTATCGTATTAATCTCTAACCGCCCATGTGCAATAAACTCCGTTCACAAGACATCTTTGATATTTGATATACGAACAGTAACACGATAAGATGAGCATTTGCTCCCTTAATAGCGATTAATCTTTGTTTATCAAATTAAAATAATCATAAAGATATCTTGCTTTTGTCCCTAAAAAAGTAAATGTTTAAAAAAACAGAAGGTATTTTATTTCTCCTTGTTTTATTAAGTATATATTATGCATATTATAACCTTATTTTTCATTTAATTACTAAAGGAAACGCCGCTGCGTTTTTGTCATTATTCATTGTAATGGTGACTGCCTTTTTTCCTCAAATTACAATATACCACGTATTTCATTATATATAAGAGAACGATTACAATACATAATAGCTACGGTAAATGGAACAAACGTAATTCCAAAGTCGGGGGCAAATACTATACGGTAACATTGTATCTGCACGATGTCTTATTAACCCCACGCGACATTTTAAGCATACCAATTGAGGTTGCTCTATAAAATCGACAGATTCTTAATTAGGTGGTATACGACAGTTGAAATATTTGACTACCAACGATATATCCATTTAATTTTCTTACCAATACAAATAACCGCAACTAATTTGACGAGCGAGACTGGCGGCTCACATTCTGACACGAACGGCTCCACTGCATATTTAGCGAAACTCAAGCATATTATTGCCATTTGTGACGGTTTCAAAACCAATGTTGACACCTGAGAGTTTAAATTATTTTTTATGATAAATGGTATATAGACTAATCCTAATTTCGTTAAATATCGAAAATATAATATACAAGTGCATATAATAGAAAATACTTGCAATAGTCACCTTTAAATAATAAAATATTAAGTAGTATAATTTACCCATGAAAACAAGAATGCCGGTGGTCCACCGAAGGCATCCATGAAATAGGCGTATTCAGCGCCCGATGATGTGTTCATAGTTCCCAATTCCGCATACGCGAGTGCACCTAATTGGGAAATAAAAATACTACTATTTATTGAAACCATATTCGGGTTAACTACAAAAATGCACACCCGTATGCAAAATGCAAATTTATAAAATCCAATATAGATGGCGTAATAACGAATTCCTAACATGTGTCTTGCTGTATATGAATGAAATACCACTGAAACTATTCAGTTTTCCAGTTGCTCGATTTACTTTACCTCACATGGCAGTTTATGTCATTGTAAGTATGATAAAATACAATTATTAGATACATTTTCCATGTAGTAGTACCGTGTATGACTCAATATATTTTAAGGAAAGTCTCGTAATCCATATGGTAAATGAAGATTGAAATCATCATTTGTCCTTCACACGGCCATGTATCATATTTCAAAAGAACTTGGCACCAAGCCACAATAATGGTCTAACTACGCTAACTTTTAAACTCTTTATTGTCCATAGATATCGTACGTGGTCTATATTTATCATACACTGTTATAAAAATAGATCTGTTCATTGTCACCACATATTGATTTTATTAAGGAGTTGATTGGTTGGACTGTCGGAAAACAAAACGTTAAAAGTTGCAAATATAATGTGAATGCAAAATATCCGTAAAGATAGGACTCATGAAGGTAACATACTTATATGTTTTAAAGTTTAACCAAAGTGTTTTAACTTAAATTCAAGAGACATAAATTGAACGTATGTGGCCCCCGCAGGCATATTGACCCCCTTCAATATTTATAAATTTGAAACACGCCACTTCCAATATTATTGATGTAAATCACACGTCGTCTGATACATTTTAATTACCGAATAAGTAAAACCTACGAACAAAAAAAGTACCATGAGTTGTACTTCTCTATATAGCCGATGTACATTCTCTTTACTATAAATTTAAGTCTTATATTATACTACTATATAGTTTCTGAACTTGTTACAGAGAATGAAAGGAATACAAATTTTAGTTTACAAATTAAGTAACAGAAGATAAAAGAGTACTAATATGGAATTGAATACTCACCAAGCAACGAGAGTAGGCCACATGCCATCCAAATGATGAAGCTTATACCCACTGAACCCGTGCGAGATATCAGCCCAGAGGGCGAGACGAATATTCCTGATCCTAAAACAGGACACTTGAATTAATGCACGTGATGCTGATGACTTACTTCAGTCGTACGCATTATTAAAGTAAGTAGTAAACGACTTACTGAAAAGTATACACTGATAATACGAATAGTCTGATCATTCATACAAAATTTCCGCGTACGAAATTTCATATTTTCTCAAATATTTTTGACATTTCAAAATACAACCATAAAGACCGCTCCAGCCGTATTTTAGTTAAATCCAGTTAAACAGATAGACTAGCTAGACAACAAAAATTGTAACATCATATTCGTGATAATAGTTATCACGTTTAATTACCAATCGTAAAGATTACACTTCACATTTATTAATTCTTCTTCTTCTAAGGGTGAGAAACCTTATCCTACCTAAGTAGGTTCGGCACAACATGTTTTCCTTTTCCTCTCTCCTCTGTCAGACGTCATCTCAGTATTTACACCTTCTATACACATATTCACACAATCCATCCATACCTTCTTCGGCCTTCCTCTACTCTTATATCCCATCCACAATATCAATATAATCTATATGGATTATAAATAGTAGACATAGCATCAAACGCAAAATTAAAATTGTTTATCTTACACAAGGAAGCGTATTTTAATAGAATAATCTCAGGAGTATTTGCTGAGTAAAATTAATCATTCAACCATGTGACTGAAAATTAAATAATGTGTCATATTCTGCAGGATGATTGTATGTTTAAGATTACAGTATCTATTGTTTTAGATCGTGTGTGACATTGTACTACCATGTGATGTTTGTTCAATAAATATTTGAATATCATATTTATTTTATTATTAAGCATTCGAGAAAATTAAATATATTAAAGTAAAGAATCAACATCACGCGCTGAAGAAAGTAAATATTGAATATTAAACCATTTGTTTCTACCATATTATTTTCTCTCAAGTGTTTTGTGTATAACTATTTAACTACATCACAGAAAAAATAATACACTCTTTATTGACTAACGAGTTTAGTATTTCCTAAAGTTTAATGGCAGTAAATATCGTAAATAAAGCGTATTCTGGATACCAATAGATCTAACACTTAATACACCATGTATTAAGAATTTCATCTTACCGATCATAGTACCGACGATTAGAGCCACCCCACTGAAGAGTCCCACCCGTCTCTTGAGGTGAACAGGGTCGTCCGGAGCTGTGTCCGACCCCTCCAACTGTTCAACAATTTCGAATTACATATTTCAGCTTCCCAAGAAACCGGTATGGTACACAAATACACCAGTTACAAGCCTCGTAAACAAATACACCAGCCACTTAGTTTCCTAATAATTTTAAAAGATAGTTGCCGAGTGTATGTGAGCGCAATACTTTAGAACTCCTGCATCTATTTGGTTTTTTTTTTGTTGTGTTTGTAATTGTCACACTAACCTTAGTGTGAACGGAAATGTTTGAAAAACCGTACGGAAAAATGTAACGTTTGGATTTAAAAAAAAATCAAATGTAAGTGAGTAACTGAGAAAGATGAGATAGACAGTAGGATTATCTTCAAATATATTGTTACAGAATTGACAGATTATAATAACGTTCTCTTGTTCAGTTCACATTTTATTTTAATACATGGTGGTACTGTAAATGAAAGATTTGTGGCCTGTTTATTAAACGTTATAAGTCTACAAGCTCACAAGTTACAAGTTCAAGAACTTTTCTACAAGTTCTTGTAAATGACGTTTATTAAGAGTACGAGTCTACAAACTCACTAGCTAGTTACTTTACAAACTCTTGTAAACCACGTTTATCAAAATACAAGACTACAAATTCACTAGCTAGTTACAAGTCTACGAGCTCATACGTTACATGTTACAAGAACTTTTATACAAGTTCCTGTCTATTACGTTTATCAAAAACACGAGTCTACAAACTCACTAGCTACAGGATACGGGAACATTATATAGAAGTTGATGTGAATTACATTTATCAAATAATTTACATAAGACAAGACTTATAGATTATATAAACTTGTAATTTTAATTTACCTGAATTAATTTATTAAAATGGTTTTTATATTGTATTATATATCGTTAGGATAGAAATTACGATAAAATAACTAGTCAAGTGAATGTTAAAAATAAAACTAATTTTTTTAATAATTTTATTTTGTGTATAAATGACCTATTTAGAAGTCAACGGAAGCTCTAACTTTTTTGTAATATTTAACAACCTACAAGCTACAAAAGCATTTACGATTTAAAAAAAAAAAGCACAAATATATACGTGAAAAAGCGCTGTCATTACAAGTGATGTCATTTATAGCTTATAATTTACACATGTAGTTTCGATAAACGCATTTTTGTAAAAATGCACTAATTAACAAGAGGAAATGCTTGTAACGCTTGCAACGTTTAAAATACACGGCAATCGTTTCATTTTCTTCATTAATACACCCGAAGCCTAATTTAAACAAGACACGTAAATAAATACGTGTATCTTTATATGTACTTGTTTATAAACGAAACTCTAGCTGACTGAAGGCCGTGTTGCTAATCAAATTTCTCAAAAAACATAGCCCACGTCACAATGATTGCGTGGGATATCCTCACGTGATGTTTTGTAACACAGTTACTTTACAGCTGAAATTGTAATACACAGGCATACTGACTTTGATTAGAGTAGGTACGCATAAAACATTTTCCTGCTAGCATTTCAGTGGGTGAATTTCAAGAGCACACTGTGTGAAAGCACAAATAACACATTAGGACTTTCAAATTAAAATTACGTATAATGAAACTAGGTGTAGTATTTACGTTTGCGAGTCTTGTTATTTTACTTTATACCAGATGAGACCCGCGACTTCTCCGTGTCGTTTATTAAATTAACAATATATTTTATATACAGAAAAAAAAACATAAGTACCACACCGCTTATACAATTCTCCGTGGCAAGAAAACATCACTGAAAGCGTAGTGCTTATAAAATTGTCTCTTAAAATTGTAATAACTTTATATTTTAAATTAAGCTATCGTATTGTTTTTTAAATAAGGATCAACTCGCTAGGAACTAAAATAAGAAAAGACAGATGATCGAAAACTATTCAGAACTTTTTGAGTGACATGTGCACAACGGCAGATGTCTATTATGTTATTTATATACTATCGGTATTAAAATATCACTTGTACAATTGTACGCCAATTGTACAATTTTTATAAGTTACATTTAAATATATCGATAGGAGAAATGCCATATGTTAAAATAGTGAACAACATAAAATATACATAACAAGTATACAACCTCAAATTTAATAAGTTTCGAACTCACAAATATAATATTATATTTTCCGGTTAAATTACCTCGAAATGTCTAACAATAGGTTCGCTTTGCAATTGTTCTTCGCGAAACAAAGTAAGCAAAATTCAATATAATTTATCAAAATCATTTGTTTAGATGTAGGAACTGTTACCGTATCAGTTTGGTGAGTCACGAAAAAGTGCTTCCGCGAAGCTGCCTTAAGTATCTTTCGATACATTCATTAAATACGTATTAGATAATAGAATACTAATGAAATAGCTTAGAATTAGAATAAAACTAAAAAAGCGTGTTTAACCATTGAACTTGAAATTCAAGGTCACAGAAACGATAATATATCTTATTGTCATAGAACTGTTTTACTTACTTCTATTATCGACGTCACATTTTATTTTCTTTGTACATTTCCGTGCATTTGCCTTACAATCTTTTGTAGTGTATAAATTAATATATTAGATAATAGAACACTCGTGCCTACAATTAGAATAAAACTAAATGTGTTTTTACAATTCAAGTATTTACACATTTATATTAATTCTACAGAATAATTGCGAAATTCGAGGTCACAGAAGCGATAGTTAATCTTACTGTCGTAGAACTGAAACCTACTTCTATTCTCGATCCTATATATTATTTTCTTTGTACATTTAAAGTTAAAAACTCTTTGTTTACAGTCCACAGTCAAAAAATAAAAAACAAAAGAAAACCATAACCTCTTGTATATGTTTCAGTATAATAAGTTGTCGTGGTCGTGTGGTTTGACTAGTAGACTGTAAATTCCATGTTCGCAGATTCGAACCCCGACACGTACCAACGATTTTTTCGGAATTCGCGTACATTTACTAATTGAAATTGGAAACACTATCGTCTGCCCATGGAGGAAATCATTGTTAGAAAAGCTCAACTTGAGAAATGTTGTTAGATTTCAAGCTGTTACAAATAGCCACTACGTCGTGGGCTGGCATGGTGTTTATCCACATAAAGAGGATTATGACTCTGTAATGGGTTTCTTATAAACCGATCTGAAGTATAAAAGCATTTCATTTGAATAGCTTTATAATTTCCCACCATTTAATTTCATGTTAATTATTGTTACATACACACCGTTGCACTGTTTACACTTATAAAGCAATATAGTAATTTAAGCTTAGAGATGATTTCAATGAAATACCTTGTCTCCTGGGTTGAGGTTGCCGTCGGCGAGCGCTCCCGCCGTGCCATCTTCTGCGTCACAGCCTGTGGAACACCCGCGCCACACCAATCCGCCTTCGCGTGCACTCCCTGTTGAATAATACCGTCAATTGTGTGTTATTGAGAACTACATTATATTTCCATAATCTTACAAGAACAAGGCATGATGTTAAGTGTAGATAAACTGCATATTTACCATAATTATAAATACAATTGCATAAACCCTGCCTATGAGAAATGCGGCAAATATAAAACTGTACAGTATGTATATGATGTAGGCGCAGACTGAGGTATTTATTTTGTTATGTATGTTTAAGTTGGAAAAAAGGGGAATGTATGATTATTTGTATGAGAGTTCCCTGTAATTGGAAATGAGTGACGGAAGAATATTTATTTAACCCCTTCCGTGATTTTTTAAGACCTAGATATCAAAATGGCGAAGTTATGTTTTTTTTTTAATTTCACGTCGGCCTACATTGGTAATTTCAGAGTTTAGTAAAAAACTTGAATAATATAGCAAATTATATAATGTAAAATTATAATTTAATTATTAAATTATTTTTTAATTTCTAAAGATTATTTATACTGAAGCCGTGAAATTTACAATTTATGTATATATAATAATTTGTCTGTAATGTTTACTTTTTATTTAATTTTTGAAAAACACGCTCCACCATTTTGACATGTGGATCTTAAAAAGTTACTCGAAAATTTAAAAAAGCGAATGCCATTTTGATATATGGGTCTTAAAAAGTCTACCGGGAAATTAACGGCTTACGTTATAATTAACCACTCGGCTGATTTTTTAAGACCCAGATCTCAAAATAGCGAATTATGTTTTTATATTTCACAATATCGTATGTTGTAAATTTCATGGTTTAGTAAAAAAAACTTCGTACAAACGAAAATATGATTTAAAAATACATTTATATCGTAATTTTAATAACACATTCTAAACAAAAACAAGCCACGCCTACTGCACGTCACGGCACATCGTCGAGTCCCAGCTTTTAGATAATTTGGTAATATTGAAATAGAGCAAACAGATTTGCAAACACCTCTGGTGCTGAAATCTAAAATAGTTACTTTAATATCCAATTTACGTCACAATAGTGGTATAAATTAAATGTAAATGGGCGTTCTTAGTGAACTTTATCACAGAAATACCAGCTCACTTGCCAAAATTTCAGTGAATTTGTAATAATGATGCTATTAAATATCTAATATTTAGATGAAAGTGTTGAAATGTTACGATAACACGATTTGTAAAAATAAAGTCTCAAGTGTTTTTCCACTTACATATGTTTTTTTTACGTAATTTTGTTTATATTACCGATTTTCATACAGAAAAAATGTACTGTTTCCGAGGGATAAACTGAATTTACATTAACGCGAGCCAGGTTGCAAGCAAAAACTAGTTGTTTATAAGCATAACTTACCATCAAAATCAGTATTATTGTAAACGTCTTTTATACGACACTCCAGAAAAAATAAATTATGTTTAGAAGTTATAAGATAATAGAGAATACCAACACATTCGCCAATAAAATTACATTTTTTCAATTATATCATGTGGTTTCTGATTCAAGGAGTATATACTGAACCAGACCAGTTTTGTTAATCTTGCGTAGTTATGTATTGTACACGTGAAAATATTTTTTTCAAATATGAGCACATAATTAGTTTCAAAAAGATTACTGCGATCATGTAAATAATAATTACATCAGACACAGAAACCTACATAAAATGTTAGGTACCTATTCAACAACAAAAAAAAAATGTAACTTAAACGAAGGTCGTAATCATTACTTATCCCCTTACTTATTATTATTACTGTTAATATTAATATACGTAAAAATAGAACAAGAAATAATACAAACCTTTACCAAAAGATAAAACAAACTTCAAAAAATACACTAAAAAGTTTTTATGCTGTTTGTCATTAAGGAGTTCCGTTATGGCTTCGCAATCCAAGTCAGCCCTCAACATTCTTGACTATAATTACGCACCTACCGAGACTGAGACTGTCATAAGCCTAACAATATCTCCCTAGTGTATCTTCGAAATTCAAGGTCCAGTTCTAATAAAATTAAAACAAAACCTCTTATACCTTAACCTACAATACAAAGATAGTTTATAAAAATCTGTTTATAAATGGCAAAGATTTGATGTAATGAACATATACAAAAACATAACCGAATCAACTCCTTTTGAAGTCGGTAAAATGTGACTTTGCTGCCTTTATCAGAAAGAATATATTAATTTAATAATTAAACAATATCTTGAATATTTTTTGGGCCTTACATTACCTGTAGCAATATTCATATTCTGTGAGATCTAAACGTCACTCATAAATTTCAAATATTTTTGTTTTTGTAAGGAATATAGTATGGACGACCATTTAGTTTAGCTTGTAGGTAGCATTTGTAAATTTTCAAGCACCTGAACAGGCTTTATATGCTCGCAATGCTACGCTGAGTTGTAAGAATTATACAATTATAAGGCTACAATGTACGTATTTTTGTGCGCACTAATCTGAGAAACTACCACTCCGATTTGAAAAAATATTTTTGTGCGATTAATATAAAAATTTATAAAAATAAAAATTTTACTATAACAATTTTACCTTAGGATCTAAAGAAGCAGAAATTTAACCCAGGTGTAACGCATACAGAAACACATTTACAAATATTGCCTATTATAGGTTAAACCAAAGAAGAAAGAACTTTCCTCCATGGGTTAAACCAATTCACCGCCTAGTCGAAACCAAAACCTTTCTTTTTTTGGAAGTTTTTACTACAGAAATCAAATGTTCTGTGACATATACCACAATTTTTATTCTGTAAAAAAAATCGAAATTTTTCCGCCTACGAATAGTCTCGTCAAGCCATGATCGCATAATATCAATGTGTTGTATGACCTAGTACTACCATCTAATCAACGACTCTCCTTGCTTGATCATAAAGAAAATAGGCTTATGTATTGGATTGAATAAAAGTTCCTAGAATATTCTTATATAATTAATAAAATAGAGATCTGTCGCTGTGCATTCACCGCAAATTACTGGATAGATTTCAATCATTGTTTTTTAGTTTTACTTCTTAGACAACTGGTCCGTATTTAAAAAAAATTATCACGTTGTATTCAGCCTTACCAATATTATAAATGCTAAAGTGAGTTTGTTTCTTTGTTGCACTTTCACGCCTTCATTACTTGTCTTTTTTTTTTTTATGTGGGAAGAAATCCTTCATTGGACACCCACAGCCCTGGGGAGCTGTGGGGTGTCAGACTCTTACTGACTAAAAAAACCCACAAAATACCGTCTGCCGCGCTATGGAGTGGCACGGGATCGAACAAGCAAGCACCATGCCACCCCGGCGACAAGGCCCAGCGCGAACGCCCTGACCGCGACGACAGCCCGGTCAAGCTGCCTACCCGTCTACCGAACCAATGTGCAATGGAAAGTCAGGTCCCCAGCCCCTTCCCTCCTTGGTCCGGCTTGGCAGTCAAGGGGTCACCCCCTCCAACCACCACCACCTGTAACTTTTTTACGTGGTTTTCTACCACGGTGACTTTTTAACGAGGTTTTCTACCTCTCCCTCCGCCCGAAGGCCTCCCCTCTGTCACTTTTTAATGTGGTTTCCTCCCACAGGAACTTTTTAATGAGGTTTTTCTCCCTCTTCCTCCGCCCGAAGGCTTCCCCTCTGTCACTTTTTAACGTGGTTTCCTCCCACGGTAACTTTTTCTTGAGGTTTTCTCCCTCTCCCTCCGCCCAAAGGCCGTCCCTCTGTCACTTTTTAACGTGGTTTCCTCCCACGGTAACTTTTTAACGAGGTTTTCTACCTCCCTCCGCCCGAAGGCCTCCCGTCTGTTTTTAACGAGGTTGTCTCCTCAACACCCGTAACTTTTTAACGTGGTTTTCTCCCACGGTGACTTTTTACCGAGGTTTCCTCCCTCCCACCGCCCGAAGGCACACCCGTCCGTAACTTTTTAACGTGGTTTTCTCCCACGGTGACTTTTTATCGAGGTTTCCTCCCTCCCGCCGCCCGAAAGCACTGCCCGCTGTAACTTTTTTACGTGGTTTTCTCCCACGGTAACTTTTTAAAGAGGTTTTCTCCCTCCACTTCATTACTTGTCTGACTCTACTTGAATCGATCGTGATTGTGTATATACGATGCCAGGAGTACAAAAAAAAAAAAGGACATCAATACCTGTCATCCAGAAAAATAGGTACTGTTTCCGAGGGATATATCAAATCTACGTTAAAATGAGCGATGTACGGGAAAAACTAATTTAATATTAAGTTGTTAGTCTTGAGATACTATGATTTTTGTAAGCACTACGCATTCCCTGATGTATGTTTTCTTGCTGTAGATAAGTGAGGCGCTGTGGTGATTATAAATTCTCATCTGTACATATGTTGTTGAGATAATAAACAACCGAGACGAAGCCGCGGGTATCAGTTAGTAACAAATAAATCAATATAGTTATTTAGAATACGTGTTAATCTAAATTTAAGCGAACTGTTACCTGTCGCCATAACAGTAAATTCACCGAAATTGTAGATGATACTTTGATCAGCTAACTGACTAGGATTTTGATACAATGAGGTTAAAGCCTATAAAAATATTTCTTTCACCTTGCCCTCAGTAACTGGAATCGATAAGCGTACGAATTAACTTCGTATTTATTACCAGTATATTAACCATTATCGCAGTGTTATAAATATGCAATGACAATACACAATGTTCTTATCACTTCCAGTTTTCGTTTTATGTTATTTATACCAAGTCTAGGAAGTACCAATGGTGGACACAAACTGAAACATTATCTTATCAATATAATTAATTTTACGTTTCGACCTAGATAGGTGAAAAATCGAGGACTAGGACGTTTAGACAAATTTATATATAAGCAGACTTTTTATTAGGGGCCGTTCATAAAATATTCGCACTTATGGTAGGGTCGTAATGTGACAAGGGGAATTGGAGGTCTTAGGAGACGTGATGTTCGCACCCCTTAATGGGAATAAAGGAATATCTAAATCATGGATTTTTTTTAATAATATGTTTGTTACCTTTCGTTTCCTATTTATAAACATATTAATACGAGTATTTTTAGATGTATATTTATTCATGTACAGGAGGGGGCGAAGTATTATATTCGTGATGCAATATTGATAGGTTATTGATATGTGACGCCATATATCACGGAAATGTAACATAGCGTGACGAAGCGGATCAAAATACTTAATTTTTTTTGTGACGTAATTTATGAATAGCCTTTATTTATCATAATTTATGATATACAATTTTGCTACTTATTCAACGCGTAACATATATTTAGACATAGTGTAAATTACCTAGTATCTACCAACAATTCTCCTGAATTGTTTATCATATACACTTTTACACGTATTGTAATTGTATTACAAATTTGACGATAGAATTAGTTTATATTTCTGCTACATTAAATTCATATATTGTCTACACTGTACAGTTATTGGACTTTGCATCATCATTCATGCACCGGTCTCATTGGATTTAACCTACACATGTGCACTTTAGCACGTACACCGGCGCGGCGCGAGGCGATTCGACGTGCTGCCTTTTTCCCAATAATTCCATTAATGTATTTTTCTTCTATATAGGATGACGAATTTTCCATAAGGTCGAATCGAGTGACGACTTCATCATTACCGTATATTACTTTCTGAATTATATTTGTAACTTTACAAAATTGATAGTTGTTGATCACGTCATTAGTTTCTGTGATACTTTATTTACGTTTTTCAGACTGTCTCATAATCCATCAGAGCCGTAGGTAGCTTGGTAATTTTTGGGCAATAGATAAACAAGTAGTTTATTTTTTCCAGCTCGTAATTGTAAAATTTGTATTGTTGTCAACACGATGGCCATTGTTACATGATTTTTATTTTTTTTTCTTTATAGACATTTGACCATAATCTCGTGTGATATTAAATTACGTGATCAAAGATGATAAACATGCTAACCTAGAGGGGGGAAGACTGGCTCTTAAGTGCAACTGCCGAAGCACACCAAAAATGTGCTTGGCGACAGATTTTCAACTTGAGAATGTTAGATAACCAGGGGGGTTTCGAAAAAGCCCTATCACCATGTAATTATATTATAGATTGTTTCTTACATCCAAACTTTTAATGCAATATTTATTCTAAAAATATATATAAAAAAAATTACAATATTATTATATTCACATGTGAAATTTGTAACTATTTTACGTAAAACATGCTTTATGTCATTCTGAATTGATTTCGGTATAAGTAAAACAATCATTGGTGCAAATAAGTGAAAGCGTAAAAATTGAACAGCAGTGTGTCGGTATGACGCACTTCGTCAATCAGACATGCGAGTATGTACGATTTATCACAAACTTCTCAAATAAAAATCGACTACCTACGCGACCAATCTTCTCAAGATTCTTTCGTAAAAAAAATGTATTCCGAAGAATACACCTCTATAGATAAAATATATTGTTTTTAATAGTTTATAGATTTTTATTCAGCGTCTGATGTTATATGAAGGTGTGGCGTAAGATATTAAAACTTTAAGACTAAAGAGAACTCAAATGCAGCTATCGGAATACAACTACAAATGCTTGATAATGATATTCCTTTTTACTTATAATATCATTGGTGCTTGGAAATAGATTTTCAACCTGAACGCAGTACCAGTCAGGCATTGGATAATGTCCCTAACACTAGATTACGGTTTCATCACGATGTTTTCCATTACGGAAAGTTCAGGCTACGTCGATCGACGCGGTGTTCTAACAGGCTTACAATTCATGTTGTCTCTATCATGTTTAATACGAGTGTACTTATTATATTTCGTATTTCAGTAAGGACATACTTTCGCTACTTTGTCACATGCGAATTCTGTTGTCATATTTAACATACCTTTAGAGCCAAGAAACTAATTAACACTTTAACGAATTGATATACAACTCTTGTGTTGAAAATTTAAATATTACATTAAATCAGGTCGGTCGAAACGTTAACAATTAAAAAGTACGTTGGTTTGTTGGTTTTTGTAAGTTTTAAGGAATACATTTGCTATAATCGATCGTCAGGGCACTAAAATCACTCATATTCTTATTAATATTATAATTGAGAATATGAGTTTCGTTTATTTTTTTACGCTTTCACGCCTCAAATAATCAACCGATCATGAAGAAATTTTGCATGTAAATTATCAGAAGTACAGAAAAGTACTTAGTGTACGTAGTTCATCCAGAAAGAGTACTGTTCCCGAAGGACAGGTGAAATCTAAATTAACGCGAACGAAACTGCAAACATTAGCTAGTATTTCTATAAAATTAGCTTATTTATAAACCCATTCCACGATAAATTACGATTTATCATTTTGAAACTTCTTTTATATCGCCTCAAATTTTTTCGTTCATTTATCGCATGTCGCATTACAGCCGGCCGCCGAGTAGGGGTAAAGTGAAAGGCACTCGGCAGAGAAGCTAAGGCCAATATAGTGGTGCCCATGACTCAATTCAAAATGATTCAATAATTTAAATAAATTTGTGCACAGTTTTTAAAATGTGTTTCTCCGAAAATATTCTGTTTAATGCCTACAATCCGAAAAAACGTTTCACTTGCATCGTGGCTTCATAAAACCACACAATGTTTTTTGTTGTTATTCACTGGTAAGAGAAGTACCTTATACCAGGATCGCAGAATTGTTGTAATATTTGCAATATTTGTAGCGGCAAAGAATAGAAATTTATTAAAAAGCAACATAAAAATCACAAAGTTATAAATTATGCTACAAGCTATATAAAAATAATTTAATATTCATTCATTATGACTTATGATATGAATGTTAATAATGTTATCATATTTAAAATGACTAACATAATTTGAATACTGTAATTTCATTTTTAGTTGACAATAAGATTGACTAAACTATGTTGAAAAACAATGATTTACCCATAGCCGATGACAATAAAAAGCGAACGAATAATATTTACAAAGCTTCGATTAATACTGTATTTGAAATAATATGTTCAAAAAGTTCAACTACAGTGTTAGGTGAATGTAATTTTTTAGACACCCAATATATCATTTAGTTAACATAAATTTATCTATCTAATTTGATTTGGCAATGAAAGAAATGAATTAAAATCATTTTTTTATAAATTTATTGCATATTACTTTGTAAAATGTATTCAGTTTTACTGACAATGTAACATAGATACTTATATATAACATGCAGATGAAACAAAACGAGGAAAGATTATAGGTAAAGTATTCTAGGTTAGCTTGAAATTTACGAATATACTAAAAAGTATAAAATAAATTATAATTTGTCAGGCGTTATAGGCGTAAATTGTAATGATTAAATTAAAAGGCATTGAGCCAAAGACGTTTGTATGAGGAAAAGATGCATAGCAATTTGAATCGGATTGGCATATTGATAGCTGCTGTCGGAATTAAAAAAATATATATTAACGTGATATATAACAACTGAGACAAAATAAATAAATGATATTTAAAAGTACAATTCAATTATTTGTCTATATTAATCTTATGAAGAGTTAACTAATCCAATTCTAGAAAAAAACACTTCACAAATAAAAACCTGTATTATCTCCATAATTATTTAGTCTGATTCTTCATTAATTTTATATTGTACGTAGTGCAGATGAAATCTAGGACATTGCTAAGAATTACTTAGTGGATTACTTATGTAGTATAATATTTAGTCAATTGACCAATACAATCGTTTCTACCCAATCAAATTAAAAGGCATTACGGTACCATACAAGTGAGACAATTAATATGTAGTCTTGGTACATTTATAGTAACTTACACCTACACATAGCGACAAACTGATTAATCCCTGTAAAATTTTCCATAACGATTGGTTTTTGCATTAAGCATATGTGAAAATGTATTACCTTCATCGGGAAAGACGAGTACTGGAGCAAGTGATCCATTCTGAAGTTTATTGGTATCGTGCACGTGTGCTGGGGATTGCACCGAGCTACGCAAAAGTGCGGTGATTTTCTCACGCATCGCATCGCACATGCGCCCGGCGCTTCAATATCTCTCGTCACCGGCGCCGACGGTCCCTCAACGCGAGTGCGCTGGCGCACAACGTCTCAGCCAACAGAGCCAAATCAAACGTAGTCTAAATTCAAAATAGCGTGTCTACAACACCTAACCACCTAAAGACGATCCCTGTAAGTCCAATGCCACACCGTCTAAACACTTTCCGACGTACTGCCGCGATACCTCTGCATATAAATCTGCATACACACACTAAATACGTGACGGTTTTCCTATTACGATATTGCTTGCGTTTTCACAACACGAGTTACAAATCACATATGCGATGCATTAAAATATATTACTTATAGATAAGTATTATTATTTGTATAACTAGACAATTTTATTAGGCACTATAATTAAAACTTTATATTTATTATATTGACAGTTTACGAAGCGTGCAACGTGTGAGCTAAGCGCAGTTGTGCGAAGCGGACTGTCTATTCCGGGCCTGAGCTACACGTGGGCGCGCCGCCCGCCCCGCTGCTGCCGCCCGCCCACCGATCAATGGCAACCAAATCTGATATCTCCTCGTTCTCAACGTTACATGCCATACTTATCACAATATCAATCATTGACCTTTGCCTCTGAAGCGGCGCATTCATAATAAAGTGGCATTATGTATGTACACACATTAAGTTGATTAAAAAATGTAATAAATATTTGCTTATTCCATGCGTAATCCAAAGTTAACCGTGATTTTATACTTTACAATATACAATACAATAACAATATGTATTACGTACAATATTCATCACAAATGTCACACATAGAATTCATGGTAGTGGGCCTGTTATTATCGTTATTTAACGATTTAGTTACGAGTTTGTCTTTGGTAAGTATTGTATTAGGGTTTTATTTAAATAAAGACATTTTGAGTTTAGTTATTTATATTACTCTCGATGAATACTGCGACGTGGCATGTATCCATTCATTTTTCCAAATATTCGTAGGTTTTATTATCTTATAATTATTTAGGAGTTTGCTATTGAATAATAATATTGTTTGAATAATGATGAATGCTTATAAAACTAGAACGTTCTATAATTGTGTTGTAGCACCTATATCAAATAAGAAAATAAATAACTACACACTTCTCATAGTTTGATATGGCCATGGTCAGTCTATTCAAAGAGTTCAGTTCTGCGCTCTGTAACCGTAAGTCTTTTTATAAAGTATCTGGTTTCTTATAAAAAACAAGATATTATTATGCTAGCTATATATGAGAAGTCATTTGATTATATGCGTTAACAAAATATTAAAATCAATTATTATATACCTGTTATCATCGTCCATCACCGGCTTCCAGATATTTTCTTACGTTATTAATTTATAGATTAAACAAGCGCATGTGATCAGTATTGTAAATCTTCATTCTTGAGTTATGATTTTCCTGTTTTGATTTTCATAAAAACAAACTAGTGTTTTTAAAACGAATAACTCGATTCTATTCATAATATATCTTATCATTAGTTATTTTATAAACACCGTCATAAACGCTCGGCGTGATTATTCTCTGCTTTCTCTACAACAGATGCAGTATGCTTAAAAAAACAATTGGCATTTAAAAATTTATAAGTACTAATGATCGACATTCGACAGTAATTAATTATTTTTTGTTTCACCATTATTCAGTTTTTTTTTTTAATTGTAGACATTACAAGCGTGAAGTATAACGAAAAAAAGCGTCAACTCGTCGATGGTGTGGAGAAAACGAATTATTTTTTTTTGTTATTTATTTTTAAAGTTCGTCTATAGTTACTAAAAAACAGAAAATTTGTTGAGAAACAGAGGAGAAAAATGTACTGAACTGTTACTCTAACGTTTGATACGAGTACAAAGAAATGGAACTGAAGGGTCTCGTTGGTCTAAGCTAATTTACGAAACGATCTACTTTTACTGTCAGATAGAGGATTATCCAGAGTATTATCTAGACTGTATATTATTATGATTTTCCATAAAGGAAAGAAGGGTTGATGGTAGGCAGACGGCCGATCGTAATAGTTAAGCCAAATCTACAACACGACATAACAACCATGTTGTGCCGACCCTACTTAGGCGGGATAAAGGTAAGACTAAAGGTAATAAAGACTAAGCAGTAATTATAAAATTCAACAAAAGTAGCTTAAACATCGATAAAAAGGTTGTAGGGTTATGGACAAATTACAAACAACAAAATAAAAAACAACACAAATAATCATGATGGATCACCTAGTTGTCATAAAATAAAATACATATTCTTGAACGCGGGCAATAAACACTTTACAAATACGAATATTTTGTCTTGATAGTCATTTATTTAGCGTTTAGTTTAAATTCATTTTTTGAGTCCGAATGTTGAGGTTTAGTAAATTTTTGTGTTTGAATTGTATTGTTCTAGAAACAAATCTGTTTACCGTGGGAGAAAACCACGTAAAAAAGTTACAGGTGATGGTGGTTGGAGGGGGTGACCCCTTGACTGCCAAACCGGACCAAGGAGGGAAGGGGCTGGGGACCTGACTTTCCATTGCACATTGGTTCGGTAGACGGGTAGGCAGCTTGACCGGGCTGTCGTCGCGGTCAGGGCGTTCGCGCCGGGCCTTGTCGCCGGGGTGGCATGGTGCTTGCTTGTTCGATCCCGTGCCACTCCATAGCGCGGCAGACGGTATCTTGTGGGTTTTTTTAGTCAGTAAGAGTCTGACACCCCACAGCTCCCCAGGGCTGTGGGTGTCCAATGAAGGATTTCTTCCCACATTAAAAAAAAAAAAAAAAAAAGAAACAAATCTGTTTAACGGAAATAGCGTTTAAATAAATTGATTAAAATCGCGTACATAACGGAATGAAAGAATAATATTTTTTCGGTACACACCTACCCAATTCTAATAACCGAGTGCATGTTAATGACGTCATGGATGAAAAACTCCGCAATAAAATTTCAAGAATGATTACAACCATCTATAAATGTTGGATACAGACCGTGATGAATATTTCCCAATGAAAATGTTTATTTTACTGTTCCTAACCATTTCCACGCGGATATTATACATTGATTACATATTCAAGAACAGAATGATATACAAATTTACTTATCTATAAAGTCGTTTTTCATGTCTGTCTGTGTGTTCCCTTTGTTATTCTAAACTATACAACGAATTTTGATATGGTTTTCATTATTGTTTGGAAAATTTAATATTAATGATTTGTTTATTGTCAAATATTTCCCTGCTAAATACACGAATTTTCATGGTAATTGATTTGAACGGTATACATCTCTAAGTTGATGAAATGCAACGCTATCTAGTGCCCAGTTATAATAAAATAGACAGCATAAAGATTTTCTTCATAAAAAAAACATACGTACAGTGATCGGTCAAACCATATTGTAGGGTATCAATCTGAGATATATATAAGAACACCAATTTACGTACATACATATATTCTTTACATTTATAGCGATAGAGATGTGACTTTTAAAAAATATTTTAACTATCAATGTTTATCCAATGCACTTCGTATTTATTAAAGTAAACAGCAGAATACAAGCACAATGATATTTTCCTTAATAATTATTATTGCTTATTAAAACTATCGAAAAATATAGATAGTTGTTTTCTAACAACGATCAAGGACTATTACACAGGGTAGCTATAATAGCTCATGCGTAACGCGTTGGGATACCACGTAGATCAATTTTGTCTTGAATCCTACAAAGAGATAGAGATCTTGATGAAGGAAGACATCGTGATGGAACCATAGCTTAGGGTTATGAAAATTTCTAAATCCTACATTTATAACTAGCACTTTCAAGTTAAACACTTACGTTGTATCACATCCCCTCTTGGTCTCATTTTCATTTAACATTAGTTAACAATGTGGTGAAATGCTGAACTACCAAAAAATCTGTTTGTTTCGCCATTTAAGTAATTTTATGAATAGTAAGCAAAACAATTTATCCTACACTAATTTCTCGTGCAGCGCCCTGTTTATCAAACGTTACATGTCTTCTATTACAAGCGTTTTCTCCTGTAAATTAGTGCATTTTTACAAACATGCGTTTATCAAAACTACAAGTGTATTCTACAAGTTACACGTGAATATTATAATACAAGTATTTTTTCACATTATATTTGTAATTTTGTTTAACATAAATATCTTTGTAACTTGTTACAAAAAAGTTAGACACTATAGATGTAACGTTGGAGTTGTACAATTTTTAAATTACATTTCGACGTTATTTGTGACATAATTAGAAAAATAACAAACTCAATGAATGGTGGAAATGGTTTCCTACTTGGTTATTTTTCTCCTAGAACGTTTTCAAAGTAGTACATGTATCGTCAATTGAATATCTATTCCTTTTTTTTTAATTCGGACACAAATTATGATTAAATTTCTAACCATAATTCATGAAGCTAATAAAATTGGTTTTACAACAAATTATTGAGACACAAAGTCAATATTTTTAAGTTTTATTTTTAATATCAACTTGACTAGTTGTTTTTTTACCAATTAAAGAAATATATAATACGCTAGAAAAAGATATTTTGCAATTTAGCAACAATAAAGTCTTATAAATAATAAAAACAAGTTTATACAATCTACAAGTCTTGTGAAATTATTTGATAAACGTAATTTACAAGAACTTGTAAAATAGTTTGTAACTTGTGAGCTTGTAGACTTGTAACATTTGATAAACAGAACACTGAAATTAAATGGTAACTTAACCCCTGGGCTGATTTTGTAAGACCCAGATCTCAAAATGGCAGATTATGTTTATATTTTACAACATCGTACATTGTAAATCTCATGGCTTAGTAAAAAAAAGTAATTATGAAAAAAAAAATAGAAATACATTTTACATAAAAAAAAAATTTTACAATATATAATATGTTATATTTCAATGTTTTGTAATATTTCAGGTATTTTTTTTAAGATTATGCTGTTGACCTGTGTCTTATGAGGTCTACATTCGTTTATAGGAACTTAAACATTTATGATTTTGGACAGTCGAGGGTAACAACCGAAAGTTAATCTGGCAATATCTTTGAAGATCTTCCAACTATCTTCTGTCTCATTTACTCTCTTTTTATATAGAGATATTTAAATTCAAAATTAACTTGCACACAAACCTTGTCCTGACAATTACAAACACAACAAAAAAGAATTCACACTCGGCAAGTGATTTCTATCAATATAGATAGATATATTTGAAAATACTCGGAAATGTTACCTCGATGATATCTTCATTGGCACGAGTTTCAATTTCTCAAATGTTCACCGACAACTATATCCATAGCCTATTATAGAAGTGCCAAATTATCATGTCTATGATTTATGTTTTTGTTAAGCAAAATTAAAATCTATAATTAAGAAAATAAAGCATCACTACATGCCCATTTAAATGCAATAAAAAGTTTGTTTATAATATATATAACAACTAAATAGCCAACGCTCAATCACATTCGACACATGTCTTTGAAAGTGGACTTAATATGGTGAACTTGGACCGGTTCATAGATGAATATAATGATTGAAATACTATAAAATAACGCAATACATTAATGTAAAAGGTTTTGTTCATAACAAAATCGAGCAAACAAAGAAACTTTCTTTGAAAAAAAAAATACGGTGGTTTTTGAAGTTACACTTGTTTTGGTGCGTAATGAAAATTTGTTGCAAGTGTAGCGGATATTAGTGGAATCCATGTAACTCGCCATGAAGTTAGTTCATATACAGTATCTTTTGGAGTATTAGACCAACAATTTCTTTTAAGTATAATGTTATTTAATTTGTCTATTACCTTATTTATTGAAACTTTTATTTATAGTCTGTTGATGTAGATTTGATATCTCTTTGTACAATAATTTTTTTCTGGATTGAAAGCACTATATATCCTTTTCAAGAACCCTGACAAAGTTTATAAAAAAATTAACAATGATCGGTTAATTAGTTAATGCGCGAAAGCATAACCAACAAACTCACATTCATATTATTATAAACTTATAATAGTAATATCTATATGAAGGATTATAAATTACGTCATTCGAACTTTTGACTCGGTTTAAAACGATTAGAAAATGTAAAAATATTGTTGTTATATCCATCCCAAAGGAGTGCAACGTTTCACTTGTGTACGTAAGTACATACACCGGCTTTCTTTTTAATTCGGTAAAAGATAGTAGGTATGCAATATGTGATACCACCCCACAGAGAATATGGTCCTTTGACTTTCAGTACGACATAATTATAAACGCCTGGACTGTCCAAAACCATAAAGAATTTAAGTTCCATACAAATTAATGTAGACCTCATAAGTCACAAATCAACAGACTGTTGGTAGCATAAGCTTTAAATAAATGCCAAATTTATTACAAAAATTTGAAAATAACATATTGTGTTTTAATATTATAAAATTTAGGTAAAATGTATTTTAACATTATTTTTTCATTTGCACTAACTTTTTTTACTAAACCATGAAATCTACAATATACGATGTCGTGATGTTTAAAAAAAAATTAAAGCCATTTTGAGATTTAGGTCTTAAAAAATCAGCCGAGGGGTTAAATAGTTCAGGTAATTTTTATTTAGGCGAGCGATGACTTCTTATATTTCTTATCAATATTCTTTCAGTTTGATATTATACAGCATTGAACTGACTGATTCAAATAAAACAACACACGTCAATTAACACGAACACAATCGTTTTATTAGTTTTATTATAAGTGGTACTACGGGGAAAACGCAATGTAATATAATTAGCAGCATGAATCGTTTTCAACGGTAAATAGGTGATTTGGCAACGAACCAATCATTGGCATAAACGAATCATTTTAATGCACAAATTACTCCCGATATATGTTTAGTCGTGTTAATTTGTTTGAGAGGTATATTTAAATATTCACTTATATTCAAATTGTCCTCGAGTATCTAGGTAATTTAATTCGAAATGTTAAAACTCGGTTATTTATAAAGATGCGTTGCCGAGTGCTTACGTGACGTCCTGCAGCTACACGCGTAAGAGAAAACGTAATATTTAAATTTAATTATGAAATCAGTGTAAATCGTTTGTATTAAACTAAAACAAATAAACATAAGATATTATTATACATTCAGCATAATTGATATTCAAAATATACGCTCAACATTACTGAAACTTTCTATATCTACATACACATATAACAATATAAGTATATATCATGTTATTATTTACTAGCTATTTATCGCGGCTTCCCATGTATGTTTTCTATGTAGTAAATATTTTCAACTCCTTATTTTATATCTATATTAGTATATAAAAGGATAACTAAGGAGAAAATGACGGATATTCATCTTTTTTTACCACATTGAATTTACCTTGTTGAAGTTACCTTTACAAATGCAAATATTCACCGTTTTAACTACAGTGGTCTTTTATATATTATATAGATCATTTTATTTATTTATCTATATACTTCACATATTGGTTTACATGTTTATTTATCAGTAGGCGTCACTTATAGAGGTTATATATATAAAAAAAACATCAATAGTACCATAGACAATATTCAAATATTTAATCGTAAAAAAACTACTATAATGCAAATTTTCCACTAGTTACAAGTGATATGTATAAAATTTTATATACTTCGAATCTACATACATAATAAGTAAGAATTTCACATGAAAGATGTATGCAAATAGTAAGTAGAAACAATATGGTATCAAGTATTGAGATGCAATTGACAAGAAAAAAATGTAAAACGAAGAACTTGTGAACCGAGGCACGTGTAAGAACTACATTATTACCTATATATCGATTTCATGTCTACGCTGCGCTAAGACATTATTCTATCGATGACGCAAAATAAAGCGCAGTTTATGTTAATACGAAGAAAGAACAGGTAAATAAAATATTTCTTTACTTACTGACCTACTTATAATACTTACGTCGAAATTTATTTGCTTCAATTTCGTAACAAACAATTACATAGTAATAAGATAGATACACGTATGCATTTGTTGGGTTAACAACCCGGTATTTTACTGAAACAGACTTAGTGACGCCTACAGAGTATGAATACACTTCCAATTACCTTCTCTACAACCCGATAGTATCCAGAAAAATAGTAGCAAGACTTATAACTATATCAATCCCGAAAAATGTGATTTATAAGAAAAACGTAATAAAGCTGTATATATTTCTCACTAGGCTTATTCCTTTGGCTTTCTACGGGTGTATTAATAAGGATAAATAAAAAACAACGGCGACTGAACAAGTAAACGTTAATTTGCAATATGGTCTTCTGTCTCACTTACGTTTTGTATGACGATTTTTCAAACATTTTCTTCATACAAATCTTGTGTGCTAGAAACACAACAAAAAAGAATTAACCAAATAGGTGCAGCAGCAATTGATTTTTGTTTTGTGATCGCGGATTTGTAAGAAGCGATGGAAACGAGGTAAAAGATGAAGAATCTATATATGCGAAACGAAATAACATAGGTGAGAACAATTTACGGCTGATAAACATTCTGTTCTGTCGAGTTATAAACTCGCGATTGACCATAAAGATGTAAAACGATATTAAGAATGATACAGATGGCGATATAAATATAATAGAAATATCGATAAATGTACTTGTGAACGGATTTATGAAGAAATTATTAAACTTCAAAAATTCCACCCACGACAGCTTTTCAGCTTCAGGCAGGCTAGCTAGCCAAGCAGGCTTAAAATATACCTTATATATCATACACCATATATATACTCCATATGTTAACTAGTATCCGAGATATTGATAACTAGGTTTTGCCCACGATTTCGCTCGCTTTAATATAGATGTGGCCTTTCCCTGGGAACAGCATTCTTTTCAAATATAAGATATATACAATATTTCACGATATTTGTGTAGTTAAGACGTGAACACATAACAAACGAATTCACATCCGCTTTTATGAGGATTGTCATTCAGTATTTTACTGATATGCAAACTAATTGCTTAGGTAATATATTTGTCAAAGTAGACAAACTTGTTTCAGATGTTATCTTTATTTTTTAATTAACTAGCTCAATTTAGCAGTTTTATCAAGGTGACAACTTATTGTTTGCAGTTAAAAAAAAAAGAAACAGGGTGTGTCGTCGGGACACAGAATATAAGTGAATTTTATATTACACGGAAACATTTTAATTAAAAAAAATACAACATAAAACCAACGTCACGCGGTGTGCTCGGACAGTCACTCCGACAAATACTGACCGGCGCCCGACGTTGCTAAATTTCGGTGATCGGACAAGAACCGGTGTTTTCCGTACCCAACACAGTGTTTAACTCTACCAGTTTTCGTCACACAAAAAGGTTGCCGATGAGAATTTTAAAACCCTTCCATAAAAAGTTTCACTTAACAAAATAGAGAGAAATATAATATACCAAATTTTATCAACTCATTATATATTATTGAGATTAAGTAACATATATTTTAAATCGTGTAAATTTTTTATCAGCATCATAACGCAGTGAAATATCGACGATGACCAACCATATAATTCAGCGAAAAGCTGTGACCGAATTTTACCTAACTTTTTTATTTAATATTGATTTAAAAGAACAGTGAGATCTCGTATTATAATTAGACGCGACGGTCAGTTATTCTTAGATAGCGCCCAAAGTCATGTGACCTGGACTGCGTAGACTGGTGCGGAACATTTGATGTTTTCAACACGCTGCTAAATACAATGCTGCTTAATCAAATACATTTCCTGAATAAATGAGAGATTCGGTTTTACTATTAACATGATAAAACAGTAGACTTCGTTCACTAGACGCAATTAACTTAAGGACGCCATTAGCATTCGCATCGAACACGCTTCATTGATCCGGCGGCGCTGTCCCATCACAAGTTGTCAAGGCCAGAAAACGTGAACGTTTGAAAGGTTCTTCTGTTATCTAAAATCTCTATACAAATAAAAATATACGTCCGAGAGCGTTATGAGTGCGAAATCAACTTCTAGTGAATCAATAGAAGTCACGCATGCGTCACAATGAAATTTAAACACTTAGTCAAATTATGTATATTTTTTTAATACTAAATAACGTACCTTCTACTGAATATTTCATATACTAGGGGATTGTTTTAGGGATAAACAAGATAACATTTAAATGTGGTTTCTTCACGTCATAGCCCTAACCAAATAAATTGATATGCCCTTCACGCAAGGACGTTTCAACTTGTGTTAGTTCATGGGATGATTTCCTAAGTGTTATGATCATTAAAAGTAAAATATATAGATTTCGGATATTTTCTTAAAATTGTGACATGAAAAGATTATCAGATTTAGATATGATGACGTTATCAATTTTATCATAATCTGAAATGTCACGAAAAATATTTAGCCAGAATAATTCGTTTTCAAACGAAACATTCATATTGGAGTAGCTATGTACATATCATTAAATGAAGTGAACAAAATAGATACTTTTTTCTTGGTAACTGAATCGTGTCATTAAGTGGTTAAAATTATTTGTAAGATTCCTATGGGCTTATAGTTATATGCGTTAAATAAATAAAAATTATAAGAAGGCTCCCTTAAAATTTTGTGGAACTGTCTTTTTTTATAATTATTTAAAATAAAAGATATAATTCTTTATTAATAATTAAATAACATTTTTTTATAATAAAACAAAGTGACGTCACCGTACTTTGTAGTAAGCAAAGTGTAATACAATGTTATGTTATGTTGAACTAAATCAAAAAGCTACAAGCCTTCATTCAGAACATATTTCCGCACTTTATCTCCAACAAGTACCTAATTATTGTTATCATCAAACCCAACCGCATTTATTATGACTAACAGATATCTACTTGACAAGGGTTATATAGACTATATCTTATCTAATATTAAGTATACAGGTAATAAATAGCGTGTCCCGAAAAATTATGCTGAACTGATTGTACTAAATGAATCATTACAATTTTCTAATTAATCAGCACTTATTATGATCACGATTATACCTTAAATAGAAGTATTGCACAAAAATCAAGCAAACTATCAATTACAATTTGTGTTATACAATAATAACTGTATCATTGTAAAAAAAAATACAAAGGTTGCCAGAATTAAATAAAATATTCAGTGTAAATAATTTAATAAAGTAATCGGATATGCTTAAAATAATAAAACGTTTACTTCTGATTTAAAAGAAACATGTAAAACATACTACAATATAGGACTCGGTCTTTGATACTTTGAAAATTGAGATATTATTGCAATTGATAAGTGCTAATGAGTGAAGTCCTACAGAGAACATTTTTATCAGTTCAATATAAATCGTATTACGAGACGTATATGTGGGTAGAGAAAATTAACCGTGCGTTAATAAAAACAAAAATAGTTTATTCAGTTTATGCCCTGAGAAGGCGCTTATGAACGTCAAAGTTACCACCGGTTCGGAAAACAACCCAGTCATCGAAAAGAACCGGCAAGAAACTCGATCTGGTTTATCTTTTCATTATATATATATTATAACTCATATTTGTGAAACATAGTTATAAACATAGATACAAATAATTACATTCGGTTTTAGTGGATGCACAGAGAGGGCGTCATTTCCAGACGTCACCATCGTTCACATATTAATCCATCCTGTAATAGCCTTTAGACATTAAAACCTGCTTGACATGATGCTTGAACTTAGTATCCGGCAAATCGCTAATGTGTTTTGGAATTTTGTTATAAAACCTAACACTATTACATAAAAAACTGTTACCGGTCCTAGTGAGCATAAAACAAGGAATGACCAATTTGTTATTATTTCTTGTATTTAGATTATGTCGGTCCTTTACGAAACCTAGCTTATCTAAGTTTTTGCGGACGTACATTAGATTTTCAAGTATGTATTGGGAGGGCAGAGTCAGGATACCGATCTCCTTAAAACAGCAGGTTTACTCTCGGAAGAAGTTTGCTACAAAATAAAGATGGCATCTTTAGCTAATTATTGAAACTTAAAATTGTAGAAATCGTAATTAGAACGTATTGAACTATATACGTATATATACTTTGTCCTTTAATTTATTGATTAAATTTTAATTCAAGAACTGAACTTATCTATTAATTTCATAACACTTTGTCGTTCGGCTTCAGATAACGTTTGATTTAAAAGTTCTGTGAAAACCCCTCACATTATATTATTGGACATTACAATTATATTACGCATCTATTTAAACGTATTTTACCTTCTCTGATAAATCAAACTGTATTTCTGTAATTCTGGTTAATGTCTGAATCATATAATAAATATTATTTAAATGACAAGAATGTAAAATATCGTTCTTTAAATGCTGTATTTTTTTCTTCGTTGTCATCATCAATAAATACCTAAGGTTCAGGAATTATATGAATGATTTTCAATTAAGACCGTTGAATTGTGTAACCGTCAATTTATATGGCCTTGGTTAGGGTAGTTGTTTAGAGGCCTCGGCCTCGGGGAGAGTACCCCGGGTATTAACGACTGGTACAAAATTTGATGATGCTTCAGCATTTATCATTATTCATAACTGACATTTAAAACAAATGATCCTCTATATATCTAAAAATAAATATTATTATATAATATTGGCGATACAATATCACCACTCGCTTTGCTGTTCATATTTAAAAAAATTGCAGAGTCAATGAAATGCAAAAAATAAGTAACACATAGAAATGCGCATAGAATGGTCATAATCCTACGCCAATACGTTCAGCAGTAGTGTGATAAATCAGCCTCAAAATAAAAAAATAAATCGAATCGACTATTCTACTGGCCTAACAGGCAGGCTAGGCTCTACAGATTCAAAGAAATGTATTTTACTTTTTATAGGCATATCTGAAACTGATAAACTTCAACATCCTCTGCCCGATCCATTTTATATCATTTAAGAAGTCGTGGTCGTCGAGCGGTTTGACCGATGGGATATCAATTTGATGACCGCAGGTTCAAATCCAGCAAGTATAAACGATTTTTCAGAATTCGCGTACATTTACTAATTTAAATTGGTAACACTATCGGCTAAAAAGGAAAACATCGTGATTAAGCCTGAACTATACCCACCACTAGATGGCGCTACAAACAAAAATTATTGAAATCCGTTTTAAATCGACGAAAACATCGATGAACATACGTAGAACAGAAGTGGGTGAAAATCAAATAAGCGGTATTTTCACCCCTTAGAACATAGAACCTCCCCTTTTTTTAAGTCGGTACAAGTTAAGTGTAGATATTTAAACATAAAGAATATTTAAAAAGTATTCATTTTGTTATAACTTAACTGTTTATTACAACAAATAATAACAAATGAATCTAGTAACAATATGAATTCAAGAGTAACTCTATCGATCAGTTTATTTACTTTTCACGACTAAGCCGAACGCAATAAAATTTGCATAAAAGTAGCATGTCAATCGAAAGAATGAAGAAATATAGACTATTTTGCATCTTGAAAATACCAAAAACATATAGACGAAGTCCCGGAAAGAATTTAGTGCAGAATAAAATTGACAGTCTCATTTGATCGTTCGCTTTATTCGAAGGTCACATATAGACTTCCATTTTCACGATTTCGAACAAAGAACTATTTGAAATGATCGTCGTCTCGGAAACAATGAGCTTGTTCAAACTAACTGACTGCATTAAGTTTGTATAATAGTCATAGGAAACGAGTCTATTTATTATAATTGTACTACGTATTATTTTTTAACATGTGACAGAAACCGCAAAACCGTTAGAATATGTACGTATGAAACGCCTGATCATATGTTATGTATAGAGTTATCTTTAAAATATGATATGTTTAATAAGTTAAATTATGCATTATATAGATTTTTTTATTAGAATGAAACAGAAAACTCAACGAGCGAAAGAATCTCTATGGGAAAGAAGGTTACCATAACATTGTTTTTTTTTTTAATGTAAACACCTACTATTTCTGTAATTTTTACCTTGTCATATTCTTCAATTATAATGTAACATAATAGTAACTGAAGACAATTATTTTTATTACGCTTGAAAATGGACCCGTACTACTGCAATATTAAGTTTGATATTAGCCAGTTTAACGCGAAATGACGCCATGACGTAAGTATTGTGACGACAGACTATAAATTTGTTAAGGCATTTAAAATTTAAGGTGGAATAAAAAATTACCACTGGAATATTACACTCTTTTTCAGGGCAGTCATATGAAAATAATTGAAATTTAGTTATTGCCATTAGAGTACTCGATTTTCTTTATTTACTATTATTTTAAAATATAAGGAAAAGTAAAAGGTACATATAACTTATATACATTTTGTAACTTAATAAGCGAATTCACTTTTTATTAGGGCTCTTCAATACTTTAAATAATTCATTCGAGACAATAAGTTTTTTTTAAGAAAATAAGAAGGCATAATATACCTAATCTCTGGAGCAGCCTTTGAGTCGGCATATTGAGATTTCAAATAGTGAAAACATAGATATATTTCCTATACCGTTGAAATAATTGAATTAAATGTAGTTAGGTAACAAGAATGTAAAAAAAACTGACAATGCATGCCGTGACGCGAAACTGCACATCTCATATTTCGATATCATGAATCATCTAGTGTTGCAAGTCTCAATTTTCTATAGAGAAACGTAAGTTTTGAAAAGTAAGATTCACAAAATAAAATATTCCACCTATCACGCTTAGTATTTAGTACCTATTACTTACACGGGAATAATACCAGAAAATATACGTAACTATAATGTAATATTAGTAAATTTTTAGTTTACTTAGGATTTACCAAAATGAGTCGATGTATGTAGAATACTGGAAAATCTAAAACAAAACTAGGTTTTACCAATGGCTTCGCTCGTGAGTACTTTTTTAAGACAAAAATTATGTTCTTATCAATTCTCCTGGCAATTTGTATGCATAGGTACATGACGATCGGTTGAGTAGTAAGGCGTTAGCGTAACAAACAAATTCACATTCATGTTTATAATATCAGGATAGATTCTGGGAATAATATGACTTGTTTGTAAATTCATCTATGTTCATAATATTAGCAATCACTAAACTAACTAATGAACTGTACAAATTCATGATAATAAATTATTTCATTAAATAATAACTACTTATTCAACATTGGCACTCGGATTACCGAAGTAACGATTTAAGTGTGGTGAAATAATGGCATCATCATCTTCTTATTCTTATCCCATCTTAGGAGAGTCGGCACAAGATTCTCTGCTATTCCACTCTCCCCTGTCAAATGTCATCTCAGTATTTATACCTGTTATACACATGCCAGTTTTCACACAACATATCCATACATTCTTTAGGTCTACCTCTACTCCTATATCCGTCCACCTTTATATTTAAAACTTTTCTAGTTACATGGCTCTCATATCTCATCATGATATGGCCGTACCATGTCTAATTCTCTGTCACTGGTGCTATTTTCAAACTTTGTCTTTTATACAAATTCTTAATCTCATCGATTCTAGTTATACCACACATTCATCTTAACATTCGCATCTTTGCTACGTGTACTTTTTTCTCACTGGTCTTATAATAGATTTATACACCTTCACCTTGAGTTTCAAGGTTATTTGTGGTTCACAAGCTACCCCAGATACCTTTGACCATTTCATACACTCCGCATTTATAATATGTCAAGTTCGAAATATTAAACTTTTTAGTAGAACTCCGGTAATAACGGCAACGCTGGAATCGACATTTCACTGTTCTAATTAATTGTAACCACAATTCTAATCATTCGACCATCACAATTGCTCACGTGATACATCGTATGTATTTTCCTACTTTATGCCTGTTATTCGGCAGAATATAACTTAAACAAAACGTATATTTATTATTCTTAGCTCACACACATGACGGAATAAATTCTAGCTAGCGAATACATGTATCCTTATCAACATTGCAAGCAATCAATAAATTGTTATTGAAATAAAAACGCTGTACCGCTTTATTCCAAAACCCACCATAGTTCGTTGTGCAATCAATGGCTGTGGACATATCGATGGTTAAAGACGAAAGGATCCTTTTTCATTCAAAGTCCGATACTTCAACGAGTAAAAAAGCAAATGAACAAGTTATCTGGTTATGGTGGAATATATGGGAACAAAAAAAATCCGAATCCGTAGACCAGACAACAAAACAGAAAAAAATCGATTATTTTTCATTATTTATTCATTAGCGTTGAGCGATACACGTTGTTTTGAAATTTTGTTTTCATCACAAAATCTAAAAACTTCAATCTTCGAATTGTTTTACTTCTCACTCCGGTACGATATTTTAACAAAGACATATAAAGTCACTCGAAAAATCGCTATATATTTTTTATTACTTATTTTTCGCACTAATGTATAATACAAAATATTCAAGTGTTAAATAATTTCGGTTACATATATATATATATGTGTCAATATATATATATATATATATATGTCATGAACAAGATGACCGCAATAGTATACATCTTGACCTTGGAAAATGAGTAGGACGTTGTTAGTATTTAGTAAGTACAATCCAAATAGGTAATAGAAATGTTGAATTTTGTGTATTTCATATTTATTAGACAGTTTAGAAGTTTTTGTTTACTATCGTCCTAATAAAGATTAATAAACTATATTTTTCTTAATAATGATAAATTAATTTAGTAAATAAAAATTATTTCATTATAAAAACGCAAATTATTTGCAGTAACCATTTACTACCACTCCAGAATAATAGCATGTACTTAATAGATATTTTTTTATTTTTAATAACAAAATAAATTATGTTACATAGGTAAAACTCAAGTAAAATAGTATTTTGTAGTAAAATACAATTACTTTAAAACAAATAATAGAGAATAAATCAATTAATGATGTAATAGTTTATGATTCGTTTCATCACTCATGATCAGGTTGAGGGAAGTGCCCATTGTTCTGTTTATACACGTGAATACCAAATACAAAACATATCGTAATATGTAAAATACGATACATTATTATCCTAGTAACCAGAGTTCCTTTGCCTAAGTGTATCAAACTCCAATCTTAAACAATTAAAACGAAATGTATATAAGGTTTCTAAGAAGAATTATTGATATATCACTTTGCAACGTGTACAAATTATCGGTAATATACTTGCAAGAAACGTACCAATGCGAGACAAGCTTTTATTTAAGCACATAAGATATGTTTGATAATTCACACTATCAAATAGGTACTAAGAAATTATGCAACCCTAGTACAAATAATTGCACTTTGTTCTATAAGAAATTTAAAAATAAAATGTATTATAGTATAATTATCAATATATCGACTTACCGTTACATGCATTCCCTTGCGGCTGTTCATGATGATGCATTGCTCGAAGCACCGTGATAAGTATGAAGGATCGCGCCCTTTCATGTCACAAGTAAGACTGAATTCGAACCGTGCGAATGATGCCGGCTGAAACTCCGAACACACCCCCCACTACGCATTCCCCGCATGCGCAGCCTGTCTGCTGAAGCTATAAGCCATTATTCTTCTGAACATAAACCTCAGTGATGAATGACTTATACACACTGAAATGCCGCGATGACGTATGATGCACGTAATATAACGAAATATGCCATATAGACAGCGCCTACTGTTTATGTTATCTTACACACTGTATAGTGAATACACCATACGCTCATAAGTCCTATAGCACAATTTTAGTCATAACAACAACGATTTAAAATAAAAATTATTTCATTTTCGTTATTAGTAATTTATATATATATTCGATCTAATAAGTTAGAGTATGAACTCGTCCTAATTTATTAACTTGAGCGTAGTCCGGTGAAACTGTAGAGGCCTAGCCAGGTCAAAAGTGTAAACAATTCGAAAAAATATTAACTTGAGTCAGTAACAACCAAAATAAATATTTTTTATTTCTAATTTTATTATCTAATCTATATTATGATGCCTATAATAGATACGAAATAGGACAACTTCAATTTATGTCGATGTATTGATACCTAACTTGTGTCAATGATGTATGACCCAAAGAGAGCTCAATAAAACTCGAAGGTACTGCAAGAGGTCTAAAACCGAAGGAAAAACAAAATGGCCACTTAAAACTACATACCATACCATAATATTACTTGATGTATATACTTCCTTAAATATGTTACAATTATATTAAGCAAGAATAAATGTAAAGGATACTAAATGCGCATTGTATTGCAAACTACATATGGCACTGTAGAACTTCAACTACTAAAGGCTGCACAAAGTTATCAGGTAGCTGTCAGAAGTCATTTTGATTTAGTACCATCAGCCTGCAAGTCAAATATATATAAAACCAAGCGATGTACTTATATATTGTCCTAATCTTGTGCCTATGCGGTGAAAATGTCGTATTTTTCGAATGTTTTCGAATTCCTATACACTCTGTACGTCATTCGCAATCAGCTTTTGACAAAAAAAAAATCAACATACATACACGGATAATTCTACAATTGTATTATAGTATATAGAAAGAAAGATTATGTTTAGTTTTTTACTTCATACAGTTTGTTTTAAATAACTAAAGGATATTAATTAAAAGTATTTGTAGAAAAATAAAAGTAGTCACTTAAAACGACAGGGTAGAAGTGAAAGCTTATAAAGAAATACATACACATTAAAGCTTATACAGATTTATCAATGCTTATATGTAAATAAATAGTATTTATATTTAAACACGCAATATATATATGCTGAAATACCACATTGATTGTATACAAAACATACATAATATTATATCATTATAATAAGTAATAATAAAAACGGAATTATAGCTACGATACCTTCTGGTTAAAAGTTGTTGATGACGACAGGGGCCGAGTATCGAATTCGTCACCACAACCATCAGTGCATCACCGACCCGACTGTGACGGTTCACTTTCTTTCAATGTTCAATGCGCCTAAAGAAATTTTGACAGCAATAAAAAAATCGAAGCTCCTTTAACAGTCGAATGCGTTAATTATTCACGCTACGGAGGCTGGTTCACTATACGAAATTAAAAGTTTTATATATAACGCTTCACTTTTTGTTAACACTCTATGTAATTTGTGTGTGTACTGCAAGTTATATATAAAAACCGATCTTTAAGATTTATGAAATTATAGATTTTGTGTATATGTAATATCGGAAGTAATACGACCTGCTGTACAACCTAAAATTCTAAAACGACCATATTTGACGTGTGACCCAAGGACACCATGCAGTCTACGGAGCCTTCGGAAATTGTCCAGACATATGCTCAACCTAACATTTGTGGGTAGAATATCACTAACCCAAGGGATGACTTAAAGAAGTGACCTGTTTCAAAGTATAATCACTTTTGTAGGCCTAAGACCACTAATGATTATGACACATAGGTATACGACGCAATCTTTTTTGGATAGCTCAACTTTTTTTAGTACACGATGTACAAGAAATACTGAAGATATGATCCCGCACACTCGTCGCGATTTTTCTTGTAACAACTCGAGCCTAGGTTTGTCCCTCGGTGTGGAGCCCTCGAGTATGTTACTCGCGCAAATACAGTGACTCACGCTTGTTTTTCATTTACACGATCACCCCACACACATGCACACCTAGGCACACAGTGGTGGGCTGTTTTTTTTTGCCCTTTTCGGACTGAAATAGGTTACACAACATAGTAGTCAGATGTAAAATACACATATACATTCGTGAAACATGCATGGTCACACATGCATTTTTCACGAATTCATATATGTGTATGAAATGGATAGATAGCTTAGCTAGCTTAGTCAGATCGGGAAAATCGGCGACAGCTCAAGCCGAGGTGCACCGAGTGCCCTTGAGGTGATCGCCTAAAACAAATCGGGTGAGTGCCCTAAGCGCTCCCCTTAGTAGTCCGGTGGAACTGTAAAGGCCTTATTGGCTAGCAGTGTAGGTAAGTTCGAAAAAAAAAAAAAATAGACGCAATCTTTTTTCATACATAAATATCTACTTGAGTAATTTTATGTAGTATACTATTCTAATCTATTATTTTGTTTATTTAGCGTGCAACCGATGTGAAACACCTGTTATAGATACGTTTTGGCGCGAGAAAAAAGGCCGAGTATAGATAATACAAACTCCCAAGGGGCCTAGATTATCAATAAAAATTGTGAAAAAAACCAATATGCATCTATTAAGATATAAATATGATATGTCTATGTAGAACTAGAAATGCGTTATTTTGTTTTTATCACCTTGGTTAGTTAATTATTCTGAACTTTCAAGACGTCAACATAAAAAATGTTGTAAGAGTCATTCCACATTAATACAGTTTATGCTTCATCATTATTTACAATACATGTGACCCATATTTTTAATTTTTATTGATTTTGATGCAGTTGAACTTCAGGTATATGCCTATGTAGAACTAAGATTATGTAAAACTACAAATACCTAATTATTTTAATCACCTTGGTCACTAAATTAGTTTTGAACATTCAAGACATCAACATGAAAAATGTTGAAAGTGTCATCCTCATTAATAGAATTTATACTTCATAATTATTTACAATGCATATGACCCATATTTTAAATTTTTATTGATGTTGATGCAGTTGAAGTTCATGCATGTAATATATGGACAAGAACAACTGACAAGAACTTATATTTCGGTTTATTATACTTATTTAAATGTAAGGTAAAATCAAACAAAATAATTAAATGATTTATATTTATTAATATAAAATTAAAAGCAACCATTACTACAGCGCAGTTTTGTTACCTTTAATTATAACTAGGTCTTCTATACGCTGTATGTGTGTAGTTCTATCTAATATTATAATAACACACTTGCAACATATTGTGAGAATCCAAATAATGAAAATTTCCATAATGTATGTAAATATCCACAAACTAATACTTAATTAATAAACAATGACGATTCCTAAGAAAGCTACTTACATCATGGTATTTAGATTTTCTCTTATGTTGGTAGAACAAATTTAATACTCCAAGGCATAGTAGGCAGGTAGGCATTAGGCATTTTTGAAATATACTAGGTAAGATTATTACATTACAGGTTTTTCAAAATTTCATGTACTTACCAAGGTACAAAGCAACTGAAAATCTATCTGGACATTGTAAAAACCCTAGTTACATTTTGTTAGGGATTTTTTTAAATTATATTTAGAGGTACAGCTAATATGGAGCCTTACCCTGATTATGTTCAATATTAAATGATTATTTGTAAATAGCATACATACATTAATAATATTAATAAAGAAGTATCATTAAGAATGTCATGACATAAAAGCATTATCATTTGTAATTTGTTGTTGCCATTAACTACTTAAACTAATATTTAAAACATCCAAGTATATACATATAGAATATTGTAAGTATTAAATATGCATGCAAATATAAAGTAGTAACCACACCCTAAAATCTTGTGGAGCACTGGCAAGTGATAAATAAAGCCAGACAATATAATTCTAAAATATCTTACCTATATATCGTAGTGCAATGATTTACATTTTAATCGTGGATATGAAGATAAAGTATATGAACATAGAATAATAGAATAACATTTCAATTATGTGTATGTATTATCTGACAAAATTCTCAATTTGTAGACAACAAATTGGATGTTCAGTTTCTATTAATGATGAGTATTTCATAGCCCCAATGATTTTACCTAATGAAATATAGATAAAATGATTAATTGTTTAACCACTGTTGCCACTTTGCATACCAGGTATAGAACTACATTGTACTAAAATAGAGTGTGAAATTGTAGTAATGCAATACTTTGTAGAAGACTTGAAGGATCTATACTATATATTCAACTAAATTACAACATTCATTAGAATTTTACACATGTTTATTCATATAATTCATAGTGAAATATAAGATATTTAATTTCAATAAATTTGCAGGAAGTTTATATTTTTCTATCAAATTTTACTATGCAATTAAAAAGTAATGTATATTTTTCGTTATTCCCAAATTTGTAAGAAAAATAAGCTAAAGTAATAACAATGGTTTTTATTATTGTTCATAATACAATGGTATATAAATTAATACTACACATTTGTGATATCATTGTAGTATATATCAACCACCATATACATACAATACATATATTATTTGTTTTCTAGAGATAAGCAAGATAATTTCCTTATTATGTGAAGTTTAAAATATATTCTTTGTTTACAGTTGAACTCTACCTTTTGTTTAACCAGTTGTAATATTATTAAGCAAAAATTATAAGAACATTTCTCATAACTCAAAACTTACTATAAAGTTAACGTTTTCCATTAAAAGGATGCATACTGACTCATCTATAAACAAAATTCATTTTCTTATTCTTCATTTTCTTGTACTTCAAAAATAAAACACATAATAATAACAATATTGGTATTTGTTTACTTTATAATTTGCCAATAATCAATATTCAAACCAATAAGGTATCTAATGTTTCTATACATTTTTTACATGATAAAATATAAAAAGAAATGTTACTTACATAATAATATTTATACTATACCATATTATTTACTTTATATAAAAACTCAGAAACTAGAATTTGCCAGCATATAATTAATATAAGGCTTAGCAAGCGCAGTTGTCACCATCCCTGTTGCGATTATTGTCATTTGTATTAAGCTTAATTTGGTCAGGGAACTCATTGTATAGTTCTGCTTCAGTCTCCTGTGCTAAAGCATTGCGAGCTATGGTCTGAAACGCTAACTCTACGTTAACTGCTTCTTTGGCACTGGTTTCGAAGTATGGAATATCATTTTTGCTTTGACACCACTGTTGTGCACGTTTAGCAGATACGGCACGGTTTTCCAAATCAACTTTGTTGCCTAGTATGACAAATGGGAAATTATCAGGGTCACGGGGTGAAGCTTGTATCAGAAACTCATCTCTCCAGCTCTCCAAGGACTTGAACGTGTTGGGGGCAGTTACGTCAAACACTAATACGCAACAATCCGCCCCGCGGTAAAACGCAACTCCGAGCGACTGAAAACGTTCCTGGCCAGCTGTGTCCCAAATCTGCATTGTGACGATTCTATCATCCACGATTACCTCCTTCGTGAGAAAATCTGCGCCTATTGTTGCCTTGTACTGGTTGGAAAATTTCTTGTTGACAAACTGGTTCATGAGCGAAGTTTTGCCTACGCCACTATCCCCAAGGATGATTACCTTCAAGAGAACCTTTTTTCTGGATGACATTATGTACTAAATATTTGTTAAAAATTGTAAAAATACAAAATAATCACACTCTTTGTCTCTACTTTTGACATATGAGAAATTGATGATAAATGCGTCACCTGTTTCCAGTGTTACTAGAAAAATGTCATGACTATAAAATTTTCTGTGACAAAACATAATAAACACATCTGCCATTACTAATATTTTGATCCGGTATTCTTTTCAATAGTTCAATTTTTATATAGGTATTAATATTTTTGTTGCCATATGATGTTCTGCTATCGCGCGAAGCTACGTTTATGTAAATGTATATTTGAACTAATCCTCGAGTACAGTACTCTTTTTCTGGATTAAGCTCTATTTATTTTTCTATACCTCCGAAAACCTGGACGCAAAATTTCAAAATGGTCTGTTTAGTAGTTTAGGCATAACAAACAAACTCATATTCGCATTTATATATAAATTAGGATGAAAAAACCTGAATACCTAATTCGCTATAATCTAGTAAAGCCTGAAATAAATCTAGTGCCATTTAAAGTGGCTAGTAACTGTTTTACTATGTTTAAGTAACATAACGTGTATAAATAAATTTCTTAAAATTTTTATGCAAATAATTTTAACTTTTTTTTTAATAATAGTGGCATTTATTATTAATATTGTTATGTATGAACTACTGGGCCCACTATTATATCACACCCCACGTTTAAAGTATAGGCAAGATTTAACAGGATCCTCTGAATTTTAGCTTTTGGTGGGTTTATTTAAAGATTTTTTCGATAGATTTACTTAAAGTTTAATTCTAATTTGGGAATACTTTTTACAATTTTAAGAATTCAAGGCTTGATAAAAACATTCTCAATCTTTTCGGTTATTCCTTGGATTTATAGGTTTCTCTATTTCTTCTATTAAAAACTCATGAATTGTTGTACTAACTTATAAATTTATTAATCAGAATATCTATACATAATAAACAACGTGGTAAAGACACATGACAGAAATGAAACTTTTGTACTACATGAAAACATTATAATAAAAAAGGTACAAAGAAAAGGCAAATTGGGAACCGTTTTGTAACCGTTTGTACAGACAGGAAACGCTTCGAATTATAATTAATCGAATTATAATATATATCGCAAATTGAAAGAAAATAACGACATTTCCAGATGCAAATAACTTGACAGTAAAGCCCTCTCATAAGATTTTTTTTTTCGAACTGAACTCGCTATTGGCCTGACAAGCTTCTACAGCTTCACCTAACTACGGCTCCCATAAGAAATTTCACTTAAAAACAAATGGTGAAATAATAAATAATAGTATTATCAATGAAGTAAATGACAGTGTATTATAATGGCTTTTCTATCACTTAATATTTAAATCCTACCTATTCGAATCGATACCGATTTTCTCGTACAGAATAGAAGGAATGATTCTTAGCAATACTAATAATGATATGGGAGCGATAAATACATAATCTTTTCTACCTGACTTTTTTTAAGGTCAGATATTCAGAAATAAAACTCATACTTATCTGTTCATATTAATCTCTGTTCATATACACTTTCTGTCAAGTTCACTATTTGACTGTCACAACGGAAACATGCTGACTGTGTTTTAATTTGTAGGTGTGTAAATAATCTAATTGTCTAGCACATGATTGGTCATAAATATACACAGATTATGTATATCCAATGGAAAATCAGAACTGATATTTTACGTTAGCCTTACTTATAAAAACGTATTTGATTCTGGTTCATTTTTGGTTCATTTCATGGTCGTTTGGTCTGCGTGCGTTGATTTTTGTGAATTGTGATTCATGAAATATAATATAATATTATAATATCTCCCATTTAACGCTAAATTTTATAGGGCAGAATGGGATACATTTTAATGCAATGACTGACTATTATTTAAATATAATAATATCATAAGTTCGTTGAACCAAAAAGAAAAGGTGAGGGTTAATTCGTGTTAAGTGATCCGTTATGCCATATCGTAACTTTACATAAAGTTTATTTATTTTTTAGATGGAGAATAACTTGAGTCGCAGTGGCAGCCATTCGAGCTCACCCTGTGAGCTTGAGAAGGATTGTAATGACTTAGAAATAATGAAAACTAGAACGAGCCGACGTAGTAACGTATTGCTACGAACTCAACCAGCGCGAAAAGCAAAACGAGTGCGATTCTTCCGAAATGGTGATAAGTTTTATTCAGGTGTCATAATTCCAGTCTTGCCAGAGAGATATAGGTACGTAATTTCACTAATGTTTAAAAAAACGCGCTAAAAGAACTAATTATTACTTTCACTTTCATATTGTAATAGAAAATCTTGTCAAGAAAAAAAGAAATACACCAGATGGTTTAGTTTTTTTATTGATAATATCTGTATTTTATACAAATAACATGGTGGTTAATCTCCAAATTTTCATTAAAGCAGTATTTTTTAGATTATTACTTAATACATGTTCAACATTCATAAATATTTGCATTACATTAAAACATGATAAATAATGAAAAGTTTGTAATGAATAGATTACATTATAAGAATGTGATTACCTAATTGTAATCAACTTTATTTATCTCATTGAACCCATACCTGTATTAGATTAGGTAATATTGTTATCTACCTGTAAAAATGAAATGATTTTTTATTATACATTTTGCTCCAATAATTAAAAAAGTAATATAGTATTACAGTTGAGAAACAGGAAAGGAAAATGTATTTAATCATTTTGTCTCTACTTATTTATATATAGATAGTATAGTTTGTACTTATTAACAGCTATTGTGCAGAAGAGACCAATATTTGACAGAAAAAAAAGTGGTCTTAATAATCCATTTCACCAAAGATGCCATGATTTAAAAACTAGGTGACTAGAATTTCCAAATCATACTCTGATTATCTAGTGTAGGTTATACATAGATTATGATAGTGGAAATTAAAATAACAAAAAGTGTCTTATTTTTGTTATTTTTTGATAATATTATTTTAAGATCCAATCCAAAGTGATAAATGGGTGTTCATCATATTTATTACTGGGGCAGTGTAACTAAATTTGTTTTGCTGTGTTGTGATCTGGAAGGTATAATTGGTTACATGTACTGCCATGTGAGGCACTCTTATTTATATATAGATAGTATAGTTTGTACTTATTAACAGCTATTGTGCAGAAGAGACCAATATTTGACAGAAAAAAAAGTGGTCTTAATAATCCATTTCACCAAAGATGCCATGATTTCAAAACTAGGTGACTAGAATTTCCAAATCATACTCTGCTTATCTAGTGTAGGTTATACATAGATTATGATAGTGGAAATTAAAATAACAAAAAGTGTCTTATTTTTGTTATTTTTTGATAATATTATTTTAAGATCCAAAGTGATAAATGGGTGTTCATCATATTTATTACTGGGGCAGTGTAACTAAATTTGTTTTGCTGTGTTGTAATCTGGAAGGTATAATTGGTTACATGTACTGCCATGTGAGGCACTTCGATACAATCCTCAGGGTTAGCAAACTGCAGGATTGAGTTCAATTAGAAATACAGGTATGATTGAAGTTGGTTGTGACCATAAAACATCAGGTGGACTGTGTGCTTATTTGCTACTTTGTGTCAGACCTTGGTAACTTTGACATACTTGTTTTTAATGTATTGTTAGACAGTTAGTTAACAGAACAAACAAGAAATTTAGAAACAATTATATTACATTCATCTCTTTAAAAACATTAACAAAGATAAGATTTTGTGATTTTTGTAATATTATTATTATTACAGGTCTTTTGATAGTTTAACAGAAGATTTAACAAGAGCTCTAATTGATAATGTAACTTTACCTAGTGGTGTTAGGACAATATACTCACTTGATGGAAGAAAAGTAAGTACCATAGTACTATATACTTGTAATTTTTGCAAACATACATTTTTAAATTAGTTAGATAAGGATGTCTCAAGCTAAATTAAGTAATACAGAAAAAAAACTGAAATATATCCACAACAGTGTGACTGATCTGTTCCCCATGATTAGTACAGTGTAATATCTACAATTCATCTACACTCGCCACTGTCATGCGGGGCTGCAAACCTCACAGCACCTAGCTATAAACTAGCTGATTTTGAAACATGACAAAACAAACAAATGTCACTTTTACTATGTGCATGATGGTAGGGACCTAGTCACAGACAGATGTCTACCACTCTGAACACAGAATGCCAAGCGGCTAAAGGCACTATGACGATCATTACACCTAGTAGATAATGAATGTAAAAAAAAATCGAAAGTCGAATTCAAGAAAGCCCCAGGTTGAATGCAAAGAAATAAGGATATTTAATACTTTGTAGAAACTTCCTATATGCCCCTTCGAACTTCTGGACTTGATAGAGAAGGAGTCTGCTATCAAATCATTTGATGATTTGGTAAAGCATGTGGTCATTAATCTCAATGCATTTAACAGACTTTGACTATCTTTCTTGCATTTAAGTAATGACATGACTACCTTTGTGACCTTATAACAGTATCAAATTGCAGTCACCTCTTACTCCCAATATATTGTTGATTCTGAATATATATAAGTGGAAAAAAGCGTGTGTGCTTGTGACCCCACATGAAAGAAGTAAAAAAAAAAACAATAAGCTAAAGTGCGGCGTGTTCCCAAGCGGTCACCCATTCAAGTACTGATGGCACCCGAATTTCAACAGTCTTCCTGAAAGCTTTACACCCATCATTTTTCGCCCCACAAAACACTTGCCAATCAGAATTTCAAAGCCCTCCCATAGGAAGATTCACTTCGAAATTACGTTAAAAGAAAAGCATATAGTAATCATATCATTCACCACCCAGCCAATATATATTTATAATTGAAATGTTGTATTTCTATCTTAAAAAAGTTGTAAGTTTTATGGTAACTAATATTTTAATACCTTTTATAGGTAGGAAAAGTTGATGATCTTGAAGATGGACAGTCCTATGTGTGTAGTGGATTTGGTGAACCATTCAAACGCTTAGACTACGAAGCGAGTGCTGTAACACCGCAATCATTCAGATTAAGTGGACCTGAGTCACTGAATGATAATGCAAGTCCTTCACCAGCGCGCGCAATTATCAGATGCTCCCGGTATATGCAGGTATTATAACTATGTATACATATATTTTTTTAATGTTAATGTATATTTATAAAAAGTAATATCCAGACTCATTCATCATTGCTTAGCATTACTGATTTCAAGTATGGGGTATGGTTCGAGATGTTGACTTTATTCTGTGGATATCCTTTAAGAAGCAAATTTTTGGGCTTAAATCATTGAAAGTGTGAAAGCAGTGGCAAAATTTGTATGGGAGGTATTGTTTGTCAGGTCAGATTTATTACTCTGTGGGTTGTTCTAAAGCCAAATTAAATAGAAGCTATAAACAAATAAGTATGCTTTACTGAGTTATAACTTTCTATTGGTTAATTTAACTAACTATAACTATGATTAAAATCAAGATAATTTTATACACTATGCGAGGGAAGCTGCTCATGGAAAACTGGTATTGTTTAAGATTTTTATTGACTACATAAATTAAAAGATTTATTCACTAATTTTATTATTATTTCATTTAATTCTACCTCTTGAAACTAGCATCAGAGGCCTGGTGGCGTTGCTGTAATAAACCCTAGTATTGAGCCCAGAGATATGTGGTTTGAATCTCGGACTCTTTATAAGTGATATGCATAATCATTTTCGTTTCTGTGGTAGTATATGGTCTATATTCAATATCTGTACCATGTATTGCCCATACCACTTAGTTAGGTACTGTAATACAAGCTATTATTTGTATCAGTAGTCTGGTGAAAATATAGACGCCTGGTGAGACTACCAGTGTAGTCAGTTCGAAAAAAAAAGCTGTTATTTATTTTTAATTAAAAGGCTTTATGCGAAATTGCACTCTTATATTTAAGGGGAAAAATATTTAAAAAGAACGCATAATTAAGGTCATTGTTAAATATTGATTTATATTCACAAAAACCCAATTATGTTTTTTCTTTCACAGACAAATGGTAGTAGCACTACCGGCAACGGGACACCTCGTATTAGCCCCGCTGGTGAGAATGTAGTAAGACCACGATTAGTTTCAGTTATACGTAATGGTGTGAAACCACGAAAAGTAAGTAACTTTTACAATTTTATATCTGGCAATCATTTTTGTCATTTCCTTCCGATTTCATATCCCAATTATATATACCTCATTTTAATACTGTCTGATACCCGTGAATTCGTCTTTGTTGTAAGTTATCTTAAGATTATATTTTATGTACAAGAGGAAAAAAATAAAAGCAAAAATATGCTTTATTCACAACATTTCTAAACAATTTTATTTGTCTATTTCCCCCTTTCCTGCTCATGCGCACCACACTGTTGTCCCACATCATAGTAATGGCGGCTTACATTTCAACTACACGCTCCCATGCAAGCACCCGCACCTGGCTGCACTTTGCAACAGGCTATATAACTAAACACACAGTGCTCATAAAAATCTTAAAAATTTAATAAGTTTATATTATATGGAATTATAAATAAATTCTATTAAAAGGAACCCGCATGTACGTTTTCACGGCCCTAGCTTCAGTAGTTGGGGCTGTGCTTTGATATCTCAGTCTGTCGGTCAGTTATTCTTTCATATATACCAGTGGTAAAAACTAAGCGATGAGAAAAAAAAATGTAGTGATTTTTCAAAATGTTTTTTTTTTTCATTTTGTCCAAGTTTATGAGCATTTGACTACAAACGTGAACCTTTAATGTTTTCAAATATTCAATCAAATGAAACAAAAATACGGCTGGATGGATTCAACCGAAACTTTGTGTGGTTTTAGTGGGGTATATTGAATTATAAAGGCACAATTCAAATAAATGGTTTACTCAATATTTATACTTTAGCCCTTGATTTTCCAAAAAGCCGTCAAAACAATTTTTTCTTGATTTTCTCAATTTACGTAAAAATGTTTTTTTTACCAATGTTATGTAAATTTTTTATGTGAATTTTATTCAAGTTTCCAAAATCCACCATCAATTCGTTGTGCTATTGTTGGTTGCCGAGATATCGATGGTCAGAGAGAAAATTATTCTTTTTCATTGAAAGTCCGATATCTCAGCGACAAATATATATGTTAAGGATTAAAAAGAAGCAATTTAAAGCTAAATGAACAAGTTATCTGATCCACAAAACAGAAAAAAAATGGAATTGTTTTTTACACGGTTTTATTTTTTCTTTCTAAATTTTTTCATCACAGAATCTTAAAACTAGAAACTTCAAGCCTCAAATTGCTTTTTTCACTCTGATACGACCATTTTTAACGAAGATACAACCATTCGAAAAATCGCTAAAAATGTAGAATTTTTTTTTGATCCCTTAAGTTTTTCCACTACTATATATAGATAAAAATGGATAAATCCGGTTATGATTCTTGTCGGCTCTTATTTTCCGTATCGGTGTCAGTTTTGACGTTCATTAAAGTAATCTCAGGGCCTAAATTCAATAAAATAATTTTAAATCTTTTTAACAGTATAGATTTAAGTATACGTTTTCTTTATAGGTTTGTCGTCTTTTACTAAATAAAAGGAATAGTCCGACTCTGGAACACGCATTGGCAGCCATAACTGATTGTATTAAATTGGACACGGGATGTGTCCGAAAGGTGTTCACTTTGTCTGGAGCTCCGGTCACGGCATTACATCAGTTCTTTGGTGATGAAGATGTTTTCTTCGCTTATGGCAATGAAAGGTGTTTTATAGAAAATTGTATAGAAATGCACATAGAAATTCTAACCAGAAAAAGTACTGTTCCCAGGGGATAGGTCACAATGTATACTAACGCGCGACGTCGCGGGTAAAAGCTTCTAAAGGAATACATTGTATTTCAAAGTGTTTAAATGCAGAGTAGTATTGCGTACATTTATTTAGTAGCGTCCTTATAATTTTAAATATTTCTGTCGCTCCAAGTCACAAGGGTTTTCAAAGGTACATCAATCATTAAGTTGTTTTTCTAATAATACCAAAATTATATTACAACTAGTTGTGCCTGCAGACCTTCACGTGTTTTTTATTCAGTAATTATTTTTGAATCGTTACATTTCAGATTCTTGGTTTTCTGAAAATCGTATTGCTTTTTTTAATATTCTATATTTAAAAAAAATATGACGGTAAACAAAATTTCAATAAAATCTCATAGTTTTTTTTCTAATTTCTAAATGTATTATTGACCTTAGTTCTTGTACGTTTATAGGGTATATAGAGAAATGAAATAAGCTTCTTATGTTTAAAATGCCATAAAAGTATATTAAGGTGTTTTGAATAAATCCTTACAGATAGGTGAGAAATGTTAAGGCATTGTAATCATGACAATCATTTATAATAGATTGTCTATCACAAAATTTTGAAATAAAAATCATCTGTACAGTCAGAATTATAGGTTTATTAACTATTATTTACATTAGATATTATGTTCTAACAGAGTTAACCAGGAGGACTTTGAATTGGAATTTGAAGAAAACAAAGCCGTGTCACAGTGTAAGAAAACTCCTACCAAAAATTCAAGGTAAGCTTAAATCATAAATATAAATTCATAATCAAACAATATTATATGGGAGATAATTTTGTAGAATCGAAGTTGGTAACTTTAAATAAATCACTGAATATTCAAATAATTACACATTCTCTATTATATTATTGTTAGTTACGCAAATAAAGCAACGTAACGCACTTTGGAATGCGAAATTTCACTTTCACTTACCTCGTTGTATATAACTTAACGTATTTCTTATGTATTTGGAACTCGCTCATTTCCATTTATCTTATTGAAATTGTTGTCGAATTAAATGTATTAACAAAGAATAATTACATTTTGTATTAAAAAAATGAAAACAGATAATTTTTAATTATAAACAGAAAAAATAACTAAATATAGTTAATGTTACAATGAATATTTTACAATATAAAGATTTTCATAGTCTAATAAGTAAAATTTTTATATAGTTATTATAGAAGTTATTAATTTAAAATAATAATTTAGTTGTAGAGGTAGTAGTAGCAAACATTGATTTTGCTGAAATATAGGGAAATACTGATTATTTCAACTTGTGGAGGGCTCAAATTTCAAAGTGAATGTAGAATAAGGATTTCCTTCAAATTGTATTCTACAACCCGTAAGAGATTTTCGACGTAATGATATTTATTCTACTGTGTGTTTACTTAAGTAAATTAGATGATTTAGTAAAAGTATTAGTAGTAGATTTAGTTGTAGTATAAGATTTAATGGCTTCGAGGACTATGTCAAACCGATTTTGATGTTGAAACGTTAATATATGGTGGATCATTATGTGAACGATAGAGATGTCTAGAAGTTATCCTTCTCTGTACATCCGCTAAAAAAACAATTGAAACTGTTTGTGAAGTAAAACACAAATAATTTATACGATAAAACAATAAACTAGATTGTTTTGTTTTTCTTTTTTTTTATTGTTGCACGGTAAAGTGACTGGATTATGCCTAATGGTAAGCACAATGCAATCATAAACATGGCGACTACGGAGAGACAACGTATCCATCGCTAGTCGCACTTGTTATACTGGTCCCCGTAATGTCTTTCCATGTTACGCTTGAAGGACCCTGTGGCATGGCGTATAGGGTCTACGATACACAGCTTCACGATAAGGCAAAGATAAAACATTGCGAATTTTGTCAGTTCGTGCCTACATATAATTTACCGTAAAACTGTGGATCGGATACCTAACGCGTGTCGTTCGGTTATGGAATGAAGAAAAAGGAGTCACATTAAATGCCGGTCTTTGTAACCTGTCCAGGACATCCAGAAAGTACGTTCTGGAATTGTCTCAGAGGTCCGAACACTATTCGCGCAACGTCGAACTTATGATTTGTATAAGTGATATGGCTGATCGGGCGTATAAAACCGTCTCACCCTATTCAGGATTTGGAGTCTTCAAAATGTAGTGAAGATGACCCTCCCAATATAAACCCTGGGATTGAGGTAGCTGTAAATATATATACCTAAGAATTTGTGAAAAGTAGGTAAGGGAGTAAATAGGGATCTTTTGCACGTAAACGCATAAACCTGTTTTGTTGGCATTAAACTCAACTAAACTATTTGTTCCCCATGGTTGAGATGCGACGCGATGAATGGTCGAGCTCAATGATAAGTTCCTCCCACATCTTTACGGTAACTGGGTTATTTTTCGAATCTTTGGAAATTTTTGACGTTCATAAGCGCCTTCTTAGAGCCTAAATTAAATATTTTGAAAACGGGTGTCGTCAGGTCTGGCCCCAAGCCCCGTATGCCGGTGAAGTGCGGTCGTGAGGTGAGAGCGGGAAGTACCCCGGGGAACGGAGAGGGCGCGGGTCCCGGGGGTGACACAAGCGTCGACAGCGACGCGCTTGCACCGACCCTCCCGCACACATTGCGGCTCAAATACACCGTAGGAAAGATCATCGGTAAGTATGGGGTTGAAAGTTCTTATTAAATACAACGAAAAAATCGAAAATAAAAAAGAATTAGGTGTACCCACTTTCACAATGGATCATTCTAATGATACGGGAGTCCAAATCTATGTAATAAAAAAAAACAGAAATTGTTAACAATCTAATCTTACTTGGAATGAATTTCGTTCCTAAATACAAAACATTTTACAGGTGATGGTAATTTTGCTGTTGTGCGAACATGTAGAGAAAAAAATACTGGCAAGGAATATGCTCTCAAAATTATAGACAAAGCTAAATGCAAAGGCAAGGAGCATTATGTTGAAGCAGAGGTAATTTCTTTCTCTTTTTTAATTTTATTTTCTAATCAATCTAAAATAAATTATTTATGTATACAGTAAAAGGAAGTAAAAAGCAATTATAGATACATTAACCATAGGTTAAAAAAAGCTAACATCTCAGTACCTGTCATTTTATTAGAAAAAATATATGTCTGCATTAAAATGTAAAGTCTGAATAATGTATGTATTGGGCTATGGTGATCAATCAAACTCTAATTTTCTAAAACTTCCAAATTGTATTTCTCAGTGTAATCACCACATACAAGGTTAGAATTGACAATCTATCTTATCCCATATTTTGGCACAATATACCTTACAATATCTTTACAACTAGTACACTTTCAACATGTTCATATATCAAATTATCCTATACATTTCTTACATAACAAGAAATAAAATAGAAATGAAATAGACACAGTGTTAGACGGAGACAGATAGATGTACCGGACTCAACATATGGTTTATTATTTTGATGATTATTTTATAAATCTTAAATTGTTTTCAGGTTCGAGTAATGAGGAAGTTATGCCATCCACGTATTGTATCTCTAATAGAAGAAGAAGACAGCCCGGAATGGCTTTTTCTCATCATGGAACTCGTTAGTGGTTCGTGTCCATGTTTATATAAAAAATATGTTTAAAATCAATATCACATCATCAAAACTAATAACCGGTGAACTTATTCGGACATTTGCTTGACACATTCCTCTTCAATGTATCTTGTATTTTTAGGTGGAGACTTGTTTGATAGTATTGCGGCTGCTTCGAAATTTTCTGAACCCCAGGCGCGTTTGCTAATCGGCCACTTAACATCAGCTATTGCATACCTACACTCGCTTTATATTGTACATCGTGACATCAAACCCGAAAACTTATTGGTAAGCAATCCACTAACACTTCATATTAAAATATATCATAATTTTTCATATTTTGCTTTACATCATATGTACTGTATGTTTCAAATGAGAAAATAATCGCGTCCTCGTAAACTTCACTCAATAGATATAAAAATTGTACTGCCAGGAAGTGATATATAAAAAGTACTTTAATGATACTGTACATATAAAATTAATAATTACAATATCTGTAGTAGAAAGATGAACGTTATATTTACATATGTACAAAGTAATAAAAAGGAATTTAATTGATGACGGAATCTACTCTATGTCGCAGTGTTATTAAAAAGCGGCAGTTATTCTGTGTCGTTTATATTTTAATATGTGCTGCTTCTGAGGAATAAGAATATAAAACCATAGCATATTTCCACATGTTATTTTGTTATTCCGATGGTACTTTTTTACTAAAGGTGCATGCACAGTAAAATGGCTGTGTGAAAGTTATATTCTTATTTGAAACACATAGTATATATACTCATGAGTTCAATTGATTTCAAAACTAATTTTCTTATATCATCTGATTATTGTAATTATGCATCTTACTTTTCATAGGAGAACTTTCTTGTATCTAATATCGTCTTCAAATGTAACATACTGCAACACATTTTATTAATAACATAACATTATTATTTAAGTAATTGGTTTACCGTTTTTATAACACATTTTATTATATTGGTTTAAATGGTATAACAGTAATGTATGAACTACATATTTAATTGGTTCAATCAAGTTACTAGATTATTTGGCACATTAGGACATAAGTATACTTTTATCGCTCATTAAAGCAGGTCGCTAATAGCTATATATATGATATTAAATGGATTATAATTAAAAACGTCTTTTAGTACTCGCTTACTTTCTTTTCTGACTTCATTTAATTAACGGTAAATTCATATCAAATCTATAAATGACTCCCCAGAAATATATTATACTTAAACTGAAGCCATATACTTGAAGGATAATACAAAGTACACAAGGTCATTTAACTTCAAATACTAAATTGGCAATTATGCTGAATGTATAACTATTGATCATGTATGGTGAAATCTAACCCTTATTTGGGCACAATATCTTATATCCGAGTTAATGTAACATTCCTAATGACAAAGGTCTGCCGTTGTGCGTGCATCACTCAATAACAGCTGGATACATATCAATCAATTTTTATTTAGTTTTACCTCATATACTTTTGGTTCTATAAGAAAAATTATCATGATATCTTCATTTAGTGTAGTTATTATTAAACTTTTAAGGAACTACAATTTTTATAATCAGTGCACGTTCAATATTGTTTTGTTGCCATAGAGAATAGGGTTAGACTTAGTGTGGTGCATATTCGCAGGAAAGGGGAAGTAAACGGATCAAATTATTTGCAAAAAGATATATATTGTATGCAAAGTATGTTGTTCTCTTGTTTTTTTTTTTCGATGTTTCTTTGTCTGTGCATATAAATATATTATTAAGATAATACACAATGGGGACAAAGTCGCGGCTATCAATTAATATTAATTATAATGTTTGATTTCATATGTTATGCATAAGGAATAAAATGTATTAATGGTTAATAGGTGGAGGTAGGAGCCGACGGGAGTATACGCGGCCTGAAGCTGGCTGATTTCGGGCTCGCCGTGGAAGTGAGTCGACCGCTCAACGCCGTCTGTGGGACGCCCACTTACGTCGCTCCCGAAATACTACTCGAGACTGGATATGGTTTGAAGGTAGGTACATTTGTTTTTTTATTAACTGACTTAAAATAAAACAAAAGAAAAAAAATGTTATTCTTACATTTCCATTTCTTGATCCACTGAACTTTTGATGCGAAACATCTAATTAGCACACATTGGCAGTAAAATTGATTAGTATGACATCACGGTAAACGACATGACGCTCGCTTATGCCATCATGCCCCTTCTAAGACACCTCTCTCTTCTTCTTTACGTGTGTGTGTGTGCAATTATACTATATAGTCCTCATAAATTTTTTGGCTGCTCTGAATATAACTATTCCTTGAAATATTTAGTACAAAAAGTTTAAATATTGCTCTATAGGATCTAAAATTAGCATTTATGTATCCTTATGTTGACTCGATGTTATACATATAATATAATAAGTATTTATGGCTAAAGTGTGCTGCGCTTTTATATTCAGAGTGGTCAAAAAGTTTGGCAAGAACTGAACTGTTGTTGGTTCTGTGTGTGAACTGCGTACTATTTCAATCCATATAGTTTAGTAAGTACACTTGACAGGTTTTTAGTTATAAATTGTAATATTAACTTAAATGTTTCACATCTGACCAATTTTTTTAAAACTATGCTGTTGTTACAGATTGACGTATGGGCGGCAGGAGTAATTTTATATATCCTACTGTGTGGATTCCCTCCATTCTCGTCGCCTGACGGTGACCAGGAGAAGCTGTTTGACGCGATCCTGTCCGCGCGGCTGGAGTTCCCGGCCCCGCACTGGGAGCGTGTCTCAGCGGGTGCTATAGATTTAGTCGCCAACATGTTGCGTCCACAACCGGAGTTACGTTTCGCTGCTGAGGATGTATTGGATCACGCTTGGATGGCGGTTAGCTACATTTTTAATAACTAAAAACTAATGTAATGTAATGAGGCTACATTCTGATTTGAATTTCGTCGTAGTCCGGTGAAACTGTAGAGGCCTTGCCAGGTCAACAGCGTTGTCAGTTCGAAAAAAAAATTTGAGTTTCGATTAAACGAAAAAGTGACACGGAAACAAACATATATACATACATATATAGGATTTAACATGCGAGAGAGTGAAATAGAATACATTATACAGTGTTTCATATTATGTTTGTACATGTGTTTGCGTATTATGAAGTCTTGAGAAAAGGCGTCATAACCAACGAGTTAGGTGTATTATTACCGTTTATATGAATGTTTTAAAATTTTTTGAAGGTTTCACTTCTACCATGTGTGAACTTTACACATGTTTTTACTGTCAAAACACAGTAAAGCATAGTGCAAACTAAAAGGTCATCGATCATTCAACTAAAAAAACCAATCGAAGAAAATCAAAAGTTCTTCTATTACGTGTGCCTTTAGCAAAGTATGTCTAATTCGTTTTTGTGTCATTTGTGAACAGCTCATGGATGAACAGAAAAATACTATTAGATACTTCATTTGAAGTGAAAACTTCTTTAGCCTCGTTGCGATTTCAAACTCGATGAAATAAAAGTGTGAGAAAATAAGATAAAATGCATTATAGAGTATTTCTTATATTCGCGATCGTTGTATATTGCACTACCAAAAACTTGCTCTGGTTCGGATTATACATGTATGTGTGTGTATTACGAAGTTTTAGGATAACTTATCATTTTTTGAAGTTTTCACTTCTACCGCGAGTACACATTTTTTTCGGTCATTGCGCTATGCGATAGAGATAGTTTTATAAATTCAGACGTCCGATCTTATTCAGACGTCTCCCTCTACTACCCGACATGCAAAATCAAATGCTGGATAGTGTAGATCACTTGTCTCATAATGTATTATTATTACAGGACGATTACGATGAGAGCTGTGATTTCCGCATGTGGTATGACGACGACTCATCATAGCTGTTGGAGTTTCGCTGCAAATCTGCGCCAGCAAGCTCCTGACACACGTAGTGTATCTGGCGGCCGCGCGTTACCTTGCTAATTGCCCGCAAGTGGCCTGCAAGTTGTCCACAAATCGCCTGCACGTTGCCCGCAAATCGCCTGCACGTTGCCCGCAAATCGCCTGCACGTTGCCCGCAAGTTGCTTGCACGTTGCCCTCAAGTCGTCTGCATGCTGCCCGAAAACAAACTATGTGCGACTTGCTCTCGTTCATGCCACAGCTTAACGCTTAGCGGTATTTTAAGGCTAACATTGATCATATTACAATATAAAATCCATAGTGATCTCCATTTAAGAATATATAAAATGGATCGTCCAAGTCTGTCGCTTCTCTCTAATGTCGGCCTTAACTGTATGTAGCTGTGTATGTATGTATGCCTTTCGATATGTTAACATCAATACCAAAGTTACTCTTTATTATATACAATTATAACATTACTGCATGCGTGAATAGTTTATTTACATATCTATATTTAGTTTGGTGCAACAATTAGGTGCGTCTGCAGTATTACTGTTTTAGTTCTAAATTTAAAGCATCAAGTCTTGTGTAACTTGCGAACATGCTTTAGATTTTAAAAATACATTGTTGTTTGTACTAAAAGTTCTACAACTCTGTTTGTGTTTATGATGGACAATATATTTCTTTTATTACCAGTGCAAAGTGGTCTTAAAGTGGGTGCAAACCTTACAAATTAAAAGTATGAATTTAATTTATATGAATTGATAATTGTCTTTATTATACAGCACTTAATTTATTTATTCAAACATTATTATATCAAATGTATTCTCAGACGGTCGTGTATAGAATAAAATATATAAAATCTTTATATTCATTCATTTTTTTTATACTCCATAGATAATACGATTAATATATCTTATTTAATTATTTCAATGAACTCCTACTTATAATTTAGAATAAAACTTATTATAAGTTTTTGTAATATAATATAACGCTTAAAACGTTTGCTTCTGAATCATATTTCTATTATTTCATTTATCATAACATTCCTGTTCAGTAAATAAATAATATTAAACAATAATATATTTAAAACCTCACACCATCGCCCACAAAGCTTGTTACTTTAGAAATTTAAATATGTTAAATGTTATAGAAATACTGATCTGCAGTGGTAATTCGTAAATGGATTCCGAGTTGTTTTACTGTATGTTCGCTACATTAACAGTGGTAAACTTAGGTTTAGATTTGTGAGGTATAAATAACCTGAATGTATAAATAAATGTCAGTAAATTATGTATTTCAAATAATTATTAAAATGTTAAACAATAATCAATAATTCCTATCTTAATATAAGGAAGTAAAGGACATGTTGTCGAAATGTCAAAGGCTGCTTAGACCCCCAATCTAAACTGAATTTGTCATTGCAGTAGATTTAAAAAAGCTATAAATATTTTGTGCCAAATTAATTTCATTAGCACTCATCTCTGTTCTTTCATTCCATCGACTCTTTGCTTTGTATATCAAAAAACAATGTTCCTCTCGAATAATGTATTTAAAATGTAACTTTAAACTTAGTTTTATGTTTTATTCTTTGACTTGTTGTACTTTCGTTTCATAATGTTGATCACTTGTCAATCAATTATAACAAACTACACTTATGTTTGTTAATGATGTGCTCATTAATTCATGAAATATATATTAGACTGAAATACATTCCTTCGCAGTATATTATTGTAATTTTATGGAATTGTCCGAATGTGTATTTCACTTAGACGTGGATTCAAAACTTGTCTATCCTTTTGACATTAAAATTGTCTCTTGCAAAATTGTATTGCTATATTACCATTATATAATAATACAGCTTGTTTTCAAATCTAATTATTTGAAACCACAGCTAAATGTAAAAGATTACCCAAAGGACTATCTCTTATGTTTAATGTCTCCTGATTATTTACAAACACATATTGTTATTCGGAAAAATAATACAAATTTTATTGGTCAACATGATTCCTAATTACAAATAATAGAATTAAAAAAAAATACGATTTCATATTATTACAATTGGGAACCATAAATTATTAATATATTAATATAATCCAATCACATTGAACTTTAATATTGTAATGCATTTAAATAGACGTATGTTCGTTTGGAAATGGAGAGAAATAAATTTTTATAAAATAAGTTTTTTTTTGTAAAAGATATCCCCAAACAGTAATGATTACAATTATACTCATTAATGTGCCGTAAAAATCGAAAGTCACATGAAGAAGATTAATATTTTCATAATAATATATTTGGTTGTACAAATTTATGTTACAAATCATTACATTGTTGTTCTAACAGAAGAAATGTGAGATTGAGAAGCTCGGTTATTATAAAACACACAATGGAATGTGCAACCCAACTATATGTTGAGAATAACTTCAGAGTGTACAAAAGATTCAGTATATACTATATTACGGTAAAATTGTGAGTACACATGAAATGATAACTCAATCAAGGGAAAAACAAAGTACACATCATAACTGTGTTTATAAATTTGGATATAAATGATAATTTACATATTATTATTATATGTAAATATGACAAAGGAAGTAATTAAGAGATGAAAATGTAAAAATATTTTTATTCTACATGAAATTGTATTACTTAACACTTCACTGCTATTTCAGTATATATCCAGAAAGCATAAAGCCGCTGTTACCATTCATCATAACCTCTGGATGTGTTCTGTCTGGTAAAACCTGAAAAATTGGAATAAATTCATATTGAAATTAGAACATTAGAAACATTTTTTACACTAACATAGTGTTATGTGGTATGTAGTTAAAAGAGCACTACTATAAATAACATAATAGTACTGTTTCACTACAATATTCATTTTCCTTTTTTTAATGTTCAGCTTCCATGTACATAACTTCTATATCCATATATTTGCTATGGGGGACAGCAGCTGAGGTAGACACCATATTTTTACTACAAAAACGGGCAGTTCGAGCAATTTATGATATGGGGCCTCGCGAATCATTAAAAGATAAGTTCCAGGAGTTCAGTATCCTAACTCTGCCCTCCCAATACGTACTTGAAAATCTAATGTATGTCCACAAAAACTTAGATAAGCTAGATTTCGTAAAGAACCGACACAATCTAAATACAAGAAATAATAACAAATTGGTCATTCCATGTTTTAGGCTCACTAGGACCGGTAACAGTTTTTTAGGTAATAGTGTTAGGTTTTATAATAAAATTCCAAAACACGTTACCGATCTGCCGGATATTAATTTCAAGCACCATGTCAAGCAGGTTTTAATATCTAAAGGCTATTACAGGGTGGATCAATATGTGAACGACGGTGACGTCTGGAAATGACGCCCTCTCTGTGCATCCACCAAAATCTAATGTAATTATTTATAACTATGTTTTAAAAATGTGAGTTATAATATGTTAATGAAAAGATAAACCGTGGATAAGGCTAAGTGGCTTCTTAGCCGAGACTGTGGAATCCGCAGCCGGAGTTGGGACAGAGGGCGCGGGTGAGACTCGAGGTACCCGAGAGCTACCTATGTTCCACTGTTTCGGGACGGAAAGTCCCGCTGCGGAGTCGCTATCGAACGGGTTCGCGGTCACGGCGCGTGACGGTTTGAATAGCCGTCGTTTTCAGTGGGAGCAGACGCGACTGCGGGTGCGGGAACAGAATCGAGGTACATATCGGACCCATTGGAGGTGGGAATTGATAATTACTACATGTTATAGACTAGTACTTTATAAAAACTAAATTCTCAAATTATTATATACTACAATAGTAGCTATACAGTACATAGATAATAGAAAATTAAACCAACCTGATAGTTTCTCATCCAATTACATGTAAGCTTCAAAGCTCCTACATTACTTTGTGACTTGAGAGTCATATATAAGTTTTGTAATGGTTCTGCCACAACGTTATAAACAACAAATGGCCTGCTTGGTTTAACAAATTTAACTAACTCATTAAATATATTTTCTGGGTCTTCTTTACACGCTATCACTAATGCATCCATTTTATTCTGTAATAACTGCGAAGCTATTATATTGTCATAATGCCATTTAGGTTTCTTATCTACTCTTTCAGACTCTTTAATTTCATAATTCTCAGTATCATTACATTCATCTTCTTTCTGTGGTGTTTCACTATTTTCATATTTTGTTATTTTACTTTCATGTTCCGTATCATTTTCATTTTTTCTTTTAAGAGGATTTGTCTCAGTCGTTGTAACCTTATCATTAATAATACCCTGTGTATTTGTATCACAGCCTTGATATAACAATCGCAATACTGAATATACATTCACAGATATGCACCTGTTCATTTGAGTATCAGCAAAATTCATCGCCAGCAGTGCTTGTTTCTGAGACATGTTTCCTGGATGCATATGAACTAGTTTTCCAATTGTATCTTGACCAATAGCGCTTAATAAAGCAGCAGCGACCAAACCATTTGAGCCAGAATCATATAGCAAGTAGTTACCGTCGCTATATATGTTACTTAAAGTCATTATTTGTGACAAGGTATCCAGACGTAGATTCTGAATTTTATGAGCCTCCAATTTGTACATTATATCGGCAACTATTCTCAATGTAGGCTTTATAATTTGTATGTATTCAAAATATTTCTTTTCTTTCTTTTTTAAATATTTCTCTTGTGAATATTCAGTTTTACTGTGAAATGTGCTCGAATTGGAAATTAATATTTCCACAATATCCGCAGCTTTGGTAGCATCACTTCTTAATTCCTGGATATCAGCAGCAGATAACTTCTGTGATAAACCATCATCGAAAATGTTTCTATTATCAGTTCCTGAAATTTTGACATCTATTTCATCTTTCAATTTAACTGCTTCGTCACTTAATTGTAACGTAAACTCTTTTTGTTTTTTATTATTATTTCCATTACCTATAAGTCTAAATATTGAAAAATATTGACAACCTTCAATACCGTTTAAATTTACACTATCTCTGCCCACGTTAACTGTTGAGTTTGGTTTATTGAACTTGTGTAACTTTCTATAATTTTGTTTTTGTATTATTATATAATCACCAATTCTAATAATATCACTTTTCATCTTAATATGCTGTCGTCCAATTATTATATATGTTTTGAATAATAGTAAACAAAGGGACTTGATACATACAAAGCAAGCGATCATATGTCCCGTAAGAGGTTATGTTGACGTCGATAAGGTTATGTTATGACTTCACAATTGACAACTGACAACCATCATTGCCAATATCAATTGTCCAAATTTATGAAAAATCCGGGTTAAAATCCTGTCTTTAATAAAACTCAATAATATTAATAGAAGTTAAATATGTATAGGTGTGACCAATGCGTATCTTAAACGTATTGGGTTACGTTTAACATTACATATTTTCCGATTTGATCTACAAATTTGTAAACACGAGTTCTTGTATCTAACCTCATTCTAATCTGATGTCACTTGGCAATGGGACCTGAGATGATTACCCTGAACTGTACACTGTAAACTAGGTTTTAAGAGGAACTGGATCTCGGGTGTAGCCACCAAAATACACCATATGTGCTTGGTAATGTCAAATTTTCAATTTGAATGTGCTCCATTTTGAGAAAACATTATAAAGTACATAATATTATGAATGAGCTTATGGATTGCTCACTGCTTTATAATGAAGTTTTTACTTCTTTCGTATGGTCATAAATACACATACATTTTTTAAATATATTTACCAACATGTCAGAATGAAATGAAAAAAGGATTACACAAGGTGGATTTAAAACGCGCTGACTTTATTAATGACATGTAAGTTTTTAAAGGTAGAGCAGCCGCCATCTACTTAAACACACATATGCAACGATATATAACCCCAGTAACTGTAGGCATCAATGGAGGTGTCATTGATATCTTGTTGAAAAATATTCTATAAACATATCTCCACCAACCCTTATTTATAATAAATTTTTCAACGTGTTATTAACTAAAAAAAATCATAAACAGTAATAAGTATTATTATCCAATCTGTGTATGAAACTGTTGGTCTTATATATTGAGGTTTTGCTGAATTATTATTTTACGTAACGTTATTCCGAATAAAAACTATGAAAAATATTAAATAATTATAAAAACTGTAAAATATATGAATGCCTATATTTGTCATATGAATTTTCAAAAAGTTTCGAATGCAGTAATTCCAGGTGAGATTTTAAATTATAAATTAATAGAGCAAAGAAACGCTATATCACAGAAAATTTACTAAGCCGTTTTTTATCTTTTTGTCGATATATAAGCTCGCAATAATAAATACTTTTATAGGTGTCTGAGCTCTGTATATAGATTTTATTACAATCTGTATTTTCAATAGATTATTTATTAGGTGTTATCAGTTATTTATGAAAATTAAATAATTTTTCTTGGATTTTACAGCGACAATGCCAATTCATATCCTGAAAAACTTAAATTATCTTCAGTACAAGAACCTGAGGAAATATAACTTGTTATATTTTCATTTATATTCTTTGCATAATCATACTATTAATAAAATATACGCTGGAAGTTAATGATAATTAAAAGTATTTAGTATGCGTAGTACTAAGTATATTAATAACTTAATAAATACACGAAGAACTTCAAGTTATATAAGTATATAAACATTTATTGTTCTGTATGTTAATTATTCACAGTGCATACTAAGTTCTTAATATTTGTGAGCTTGTAGCATGGGGTGTGCCCTGACATAAGTATTGCTTAAGGCGATTAATTCTATTGAAATCAATAAGGTGTAAATAATTTGTGAACTTTTAAAATTTTGTTTTAAGATATGATTAAAATGTGTGTTCGTAATTCTTTCCCTTCTAAACAGCTCTACGGATTTAGATTTTTTTTTGTATGCTTATGTAGTCACCTAAATGGTTTTTAGTTGTACTTGAAATCAGTAGGTAACAATTTCATCAAGATCTACAAATTGAGCTTATTTAGAAAAAAGCCTAGAGAACTGGCTCTTAAATCACTCTTTCAAAATTTAGACACCAGTTCGGTGTGTATACTTACAAAAATAATATACAATATTTTGATTACATATATTTATGTAATTAAATATGCAATGTATGTATAGTAAATCCAATAAAAAGTAAATAGAGTAGCTAGATTTAAGGGGGGCATGTCATCAAATTTTTTTTGAATTGAGGGGATTACTATCTATAGAATCACTAAAACCTAGAAATATTATAATTATTTCCGTTGTCAATTCATTGTGACAATTTGAGATTGTGAGTAATATTTAACGAATTTTCACACACATTTGGGTTACTGTACCTCGAAAGCCCCATATCATTGATACGGCTCCACGCGTATGCAATCTGGAATAATAGTGTATTTACATGAAGCATCATGAAAGTTGGCACACCTAACTGTTCTTTTATGGAGGTTTTTATGTCATTCGTTGTACTGATACAAGCTACTGTAAATGTATTTTATTGTCGAATGATGAAGTCGCCCGTTTTATTGTCGAATGACTAAGTCGGAGGCAGTTGCTAGTATATGAGAAAGTTGATTATTTAAGTGTTCAGAATTGATTCCGATATTCCGTAATATAATATATCTATGAATAAAGTAATATATGCAGTTTATATTTCTATTAAATTATGATATTTTCTCTATGAAGTTAACAGGTTCTCAAATTTTCATTAAATACTACTCTTTAATTGGGTCATTGAAAGTGTTTAACCTGGAACGCAAGTTATTTCAAAAGTTATATGTTTCTACACACACAGAAGAATTTGAGATACACCATTTTCATTAAAATATACGCCAGCAAAGGTGGTGCTGTGTATCACTTTACTATTAAGCCTCATCATAATTATTTGTGTGATTACTTTCGTGTTCCACAACAATGTAATTAAATACTTTCTAAAGGTGTAGTTAATAAATGAAAAAAAAACAACAATAAGGAGATTAGGTGACACTGACTATAATATAATAGGTGACTTTGGATTGACACCAACATATTAATATTGTGTAATGATAGAAACAGGATGCCATATCATACCAGGTATTTTTCAGTTTAATAAGATAATGACTTAAGTCTACCATTATAACTATAAAGATATTTTCATTTTCATACTCAAGTTTGGAAGAATATGGATTATAATCCTAGTAAGAAATTGTTTTTTTTCCCTTTCTTAGAAAAAAAGGCATATATAATCATTTAAACAGATTGGTGATGGAGGTCCGATCCTCCAGAATGGAGCCCTCGAGCACATTGCTTGCGCGACTACAATGACACTGAATTAATTTTCAAACACTAGTTTTTACAACACAACACTGATCACCCCACATACGTGCACATACACACATGTAGGTACACATATTGGTTGGGTTTGTTTTTTTTAATCCCTTTTTCGAACGGAGTTAGCTTAGATTACCGTTACCGTGGGAAAAAACCAGGAAAAAAAGTTACGCAGGGAGGCCTTCGGGCGGAGGGAGGTAGAAACCTCGTTAAAAAGTTCCTGTGGGAGGAAACCACATTAAAAAGTGACAGAGGGGTGGCCTTCGGGCGGAGGGAGAGGGAGAAAACCTCGTTAAAAAGTCACCGTGGTAGAAAACCACATAAAAAAGTTACAGGTGGTGGTGGTTGGAGAGGGTGACCCCTTGATTGCCAAACCGGACCAAGGAGGGATGGGGCTGGGGACCTGACTTTCCATTGCACATTGGTTCGGTAGTCGGGTAGGCAGCTTGACCAGGCTGTCGTCGCGGTCAGGCCGTTCGCGCTGGGCCTTGTCGCCGAGGTGGCATGGTGCTTGCTTGTTCGATCCTGTGCCACTCTATAGCGCGGCAGACGGTATTTCGTGGGTTTTTTTAGTCAGTAAGAGTCTGACACCCCACAGCTCCCCAGGGCTGTGGGTGTCCAATGAAGGATTTCTTCCCATATTAAAAAAAAAAAAGTAGTCAGATTCCAGATACATGTATGAGTTCGTGAAACATACATGCCTGGTACATGTGTATGTTTCACGAATTTATATATGTATTAAATAATAGTTAGATTAGACTAGGGATATATAGTGACAGTCCAAGCCGAGGCCTATATAAAATCGGGTAAGTGCTTTAAGCGCTCCCCTTAGTAGTCCGGTGAAACTGTAGAGGCCTTGCCAGGTCAATAGTGTAGTAAGTTCGAAAAAAAAATAGAGTGGTGCTGACTATGTATGATCTGGTCTATCTCTTTATAGTTGTTGTTTCAGATTGAGGTGTGTCAATTCATGCGATTGTTAGCAAACCAAAATATAGCACTAACAGTTCACACTTAAGGCAGGTCAAATTTACAATATAATGCAATCAAAGACTGTTGAAAAACCCATTGACATTTTTTAGTAACTGTAAGATTTAATTGCCAGTTGTTGCCAGTTGATATTTCATTCCTCTAGCTTTTAGAATGTGATGGTTGTTAATTATACATACATAGCTATGGCATTTTATAAAATTGTAGAATAGGATTCTATTTATATCTATCAAATGAATTGCAATGGATGTTACTCTTTTATCAATAACAATTTTACTACTAAATATAGATAGATACTAAATAAAAAAAAATTATAATTTTCCCTTTTTTATTAAGAAGCATTCTTACAATATTTTTAACGGTTGGACTTAGCAACACGTTCCAGCTCATCTTTCTTCTTGATGGCATAAGAGTTAGATGAACCCTTAGCAGCATTGATGAGCTCATCAGCGACGCATTCGGCTATTGTTTTGATGTTCCTGAATGCGGCCTCACGAGCTCCCGTGCACAATAACCAGATAGCTTGATTAACACGGCGTAAAGGTGATACATCGACAGCCTGACGACGAACTGTACCAGCACGACCGATTCTAGTTGAGTCTTCTCTTGGACCAGAATTAATTATAGCCGTCACTAGGACTTGCAGAGGATTCTCACCCGTCAACAGGTGAATAATTTCAAAAGCATGTTTAACAATACGTACAGCCATTAACTTCTTGCCGTTATTGCGGCCGTGCATCATCAGGGAGTTGGTCAAACGTTCCACAATAGGGCATTGAGCTTTACGGAACCGTTTGTGAGCGTACCTGCCAGCGGAGTGTGGTAAATATTTTGCATATTTTTCCTTCACAGAAATATAATCCTGCAACGACATATCCGATACTTGAACGTCATAACAACTCCATCTACCGAAAAGTTTGATTTCAGGGATATCGGCCGGTTGTGGTAATGGCATGGTGTCCACAACCATGCCGCCCGCGTCGGTGACTTCTTCGGTCCAGTTTTCTTCAGCCATGTTTCACGCCTAAAATAAAACAACACCAGATAATTAACCCACTAATCACTAAATAACTCGGTTAGAAGTAGCTTTAGTTACATAAAACACACTTTTTATTCGCGATCCACGAATTATAACCTCGTGTTGTCAAAAGAACACGAGAAAAAGGAAGTTAGCCAGCGACGTAGTTGGTTTGGACATGTTGGTACTAAGTAATTGCGGGCTTAGAATACGAGTCTTTCAAGCATGTGTTGTTGTGTAGCTTAACCTTACCAGACACATAAAAATAATGTACTACGGAATTTTCAGTCTTAATAATGCGTACATATAAGGCCTTGGTGATCTTTTAAGATATGTAAGAACTTCTAAGATTAACTCACATTAAACGATTGTCTCTTACATATTAATCAAAAATAAAGAAATTTGTGTAACGCTATTTTGACCAATATAGTGTTAACCTTTAGTCAATTTAATATTTTAGTTCTGTCGGACATGTAATGTATATGAAACTTGCCCTCAACATCGGATCACTGTAATAAATGATTGTATGACAATATCGATTTAAAATTACGCGTATCTAAAAAATGTTGCTTATGCGGAGACAAGAAGGCTCTTTGGTTTTGATGAACTGTAAATATTACAGCCCCAAAAATGACTAAATCGTTTAGACAATCAATGGATCCATGTGAAATCGGAGCGAGTACCAATTGTTTCCTATATTTTAGTAGAATTATTTATTAAGTTTTGGCCACACTATAAGTAACTCTGGGATTTTAGTAATATGATCACTTTTACGGGTTTCAGCGAAGTCTTACCTTTTTATGGCAGGTGTAGCCAATACATGAACATTATATGTCATAGATATCTAACCAATTAAAATTATCATACCGGTTTTTTATCAAACAAAAGAAACGTATTTGCATATATTTTACTTTTATTTCAAAAACTAAAATCTTGTAAATTAAGGAAAGTATTATATTGCTTGGTTTTAATCACTCATTTTAATGTTATTGCTCGATTTTGAGATAAACATATCATTAGTTCAATCTGAATAATCCGCTAAAAACTGACCCATTTGAAAAACGAGACAATTTGTGTGACCCATTCAAACGACTGGTTAATCCGCACAAGATTGACACCTTTCTATTGGACGAAGACGTCAACAAACCACTCTAGATTAAATCTATTTGTTTCTTAAAATAACATAAACAATTTTAACAAAAAAAAAAAAAAAACAGTCGTAATACCTAGTTTACTGGCATTTCTTTGAACTACAATATTAGTGATGAATCCCTAACGGATGTTATCTAGTGTCAATCGAAGTAAAAAGGAGTCTGTTTTCAAAATTGGTTCTGTCCGATCGAAGTCCGAATTCCGAAGAAAGTTTATAGGTAATTCAGTAAGTAAACCGGATTACACACGGAACAATTTTAATAAACAAATTAGCCATGGCAGCTCTAAAGAAATGTAGCAATTTAAAAGTTCTAACTTTGTTAATACCTAAATACTATCCTAGAATTAATGCAAGAAGAAACCTTAATCTTCAAGAATACCATAGCAAAGATTTATTACGGAAATATCAAGTTTCTATACAAGATTTTCGAGTCCTTGATTCAAGTTTGGAGACAAAACCATTATCAGATTTTAAAGCTAATGAGTATGTGGTGAAAGCGCAAATATTAGCAGGTGGACGCGGTAAAGGCCACTTCGACAATGGTTTCAAAGGAGGTGTACACTTAACCAAAAATCGTGAAGAAGTTTTTAAATTGGCAAAGAATATGATAGGTTATAAGTTAATTACGAAACAAACTCCAAAAGAAGGAATTTTAGTTGACAAAGTAATGGTTGCAGAAAGTGTAAATATTCAAAGAGAAACATACTTTAGTATTGTAATGGAACGGCTATATAATGGTGCTGCTATAGTTGCATCTCCAGCTGGTGGTATGGATATAGAAACTGTAGCTGAGAAAACACCTCATTTGTTAAAGACAGTGCCCATTGACATATATGAGGGTATAACAGACAAACTGGCAAATGAAGTTGCTGAGTTTTTAGAATTCAAAGGCCCATTAAAGAAAAAATGTGCTGAAGAAATTAAAAAGTTATGGCAGTTGTTTTTGAAGGTAAAAGGTTAATTGTATTTAAATAATTTTTGAATGATATTTTATATCATTATAATGTTTTTACCCCAGTAAATATGTAATTAATTTAATATTTTTTATGGGGTGTTATTACAGGTGGATGCAACACAATTAGAAATTAACCCTCTGGTGGAAACTGATGATGGAAGAGTTATAGCAGTAGATGCAAAGATAAACTTTGATGACAATGCCAAATTCAGACAACAAGAGATATTTGCATTAGATGATGTGTCAGAGACAGACCCCCGTGAAGTGAGTAATATTTGTATTTATCATAAATAACTCTATATGTTATACCAAGTGTTATCATGATATATGGATTAAAAACCATAAATTTACTATACAAATTATTTTTTAAACTATGTACTCATGTTTAAAATATTTTTAAGTTCTTTAAATTTTTCAATCCCAACTAATCTAGTATGTGTAATTTTATTTGAATGTCATAAAATTGTAAGAAAAGTCATAATAAAGTTAAGATTTAATACATAAAAAAGTATGTTTTGAAAGATCAAAAGTAATTCAATTACATCATAATACATATTATTTATATTTGATATTTCTTTAAGTCTTATAACTTCTGTCAAGAAACTCTTTATCAGTAAAATAAGTACTTGATATAAACATATATGAAGTCAATACAGTTCTTATCTATACAAAGTGTACAAGGGTATGTGTTATCATAAAATTTTATCTGAAATTTGTAACTTTGTTTATAAATTGCACTAAAAAAACTATGTTTATGCAATACTTATATTTAACAGGTATTGCATTTTCTTATCATGACTATTATGACATGATATGCTTATAATATGATTATTATATTGAGGATAGAAGGTCTAATTGACTAATGTGCATGTGGTAACCTTTGCATGTTAGTTGATTAGCTATTCTTTTGACTATATAATTCTTACAGGATTTGGATAAAAAGTAAAGGTTTCTCCCTAGTATTTTTATTTATACATTAAAAATAAGTAAAGAAAGTTAAACTATAAAATGAATCATGGATTGTAACTATATGTACTAGATTACTACTAGTATTATCTATAAATATACTACAATGCATTTAAAGTAATATGTAATCCTACATAGGTCATAATAAAGTGATTATTATTTTTTAGAGAGAAGCAAATTCCCTCAATTTAGTATATATAGAAATGGATGGCAGTATAGGATGCATGGTGAATGGTGCTGGTTTGGCAATGGCTACTATGGATATCATAACTTTAAATGGAGGCAGACCTGCAAATTTCTTGGACTTGGGTGGAGGAGTCGGGCAGTCGCAGGTCTCAGCTGCATTGAAAATTTTAGAAACAGATCCTAAAGTAAAAACAGTTTTCGTTAATGTGTTTGGTGGTAAGTCATAAAAAATAACCTGTTAATATAATTAGAGTAATTTTCTAAATATTTTATATTAAATTGTTGACTTCATGAAACTATATTGTTTAATTTAAAGTATTTCTTGAAGTAATGATGTCTCAGTTGATAGTATTTTCAGATACCATGTTGATGGACATAGGTTTAAATCTTTGTAACTGCTGGAGTTTTCCGTGAAGGAAAACATTGTCATGAAACATAGCATGGTTTTCTCTAAGTCATCCTGGCTAGCTACCACCATTATACTGAAAATCTGTCGCCATGAACCTGTTAGTGTGTTTGGCTACTGCAATTGAAGGCCAGTTACCTCTATGTTTAGTATTTTTACCATCTTAGACCGCATTGTCATTTAACATCAAATGAAATTGTGCTCAACTAATAAAGTATTTAAAAAAAGTATTTTATGCTGTATATAACATTAAATAATTGCTTAATTAAAGTAAAAACTGCTAGTAGCATAAAATCTGTTACAGGTATTGTGAATTGTGCTACAATTGCAAACGGAATCATTGCAGCATGCAAGGAAAATCCACCAAAGCATCCTCTTGTCATTAGATTAGAAGGTACCAATTCAACAGAAGCGAGGACAATATTAGAGAAGTCAGGTTTACCTGTACAGATTATAAATGATGCAGATGAAGCAGCTAAGGCAGCAGTGAAAATGGCACAATAAATGTTACTTAAAATTACTAGATTATATTGTAAGTAATGGCATTATTTTATAAAATATATGTATATACAATATAGAGGTGACAGTGCACGCCTTGCAGTTAAAAAAAACACCTAATTTCCCTATTGGAAGTTATATGTGTAATTGTATATTTCATATAAAGCAGTTAATAGTGTTGGATGCTAAATACATATTATCAGTTTTGATTGAATTAAGTGAAATTACAGTAGTATATATTATGTTTTTTATATATGATATTATAATGCTTAGTATGTTAGATTTTGGAAAATGTCATGTATTATGAGAAAATGCATGTTTCTTAGGGGACATCTGGGTTAAGATAAGTTTTATATCATCATTTATTAGATTTATATACCATCTTAAACTTATTATTATTATCATTATCATATAGGAAAAATAAATAAAGAGAAATTATTTCTGCACAATTTTCTTAAAGTGTTATAACTATACCTTTTTTAAGTATCAAGTAGTTACACTTCACAGCCCATTGTCAATTATCAAAATAGAAGAAATCCATGGGAGACAATTTATTTTTTGTGGAGTGCTGATATATTTCTGCCGTATTATAAAAATCTCCGATAATATAGCAAGTAACTTTTTAGTGTAAAAAATATGCAGAAGTAAAGTACGATTTGTTTAAAACTATGGCTATACTTGAGGTTCGACCACAAAGTAGCTTGATTCATGAAAGTGGATTAAAATTTAAGAAACATACATATAACTGATACTTCATCAATATGTGTTCAATTGAAATAATACCAAAAAAAAATATTTAACTATTTCGTGAATATTAAAAATATCACTTAAGGTGTGTTTCATGTAAGATAGTATATTATATACTCCCCGGTCTTGCCAGTCTGTACTGTATAAGTTTGTAACATACAAAAGATTTTTATATTGAAATAAATATTATTTCAACATCTCTCGTATTTTATGTTAATTTGAAAAAATAAAATATTTCACATACAATCAATAAAAACAACAAAAATATTTACAGAAATGCTTTTTAATTTTTTTAACGAATTTACTACGAGTGAATCCAAAATTAATTAATCAGAACATTATTTACTAACGAATGTGCAATGAATGTAATTATAAATTATGCGCGAAATAGATTAAGCCGTCGTCCTTGAGGAGAGGTATCACTTTTCGACAGCGACATGTTTGACTGAATTTCTTCGAAGGTAGGCAAGTGAGTAAGCTTCCCTCGTGCAGCAACTGAAGGCCTGTTACTCAGCATTCGTCGCGCAACACGAACTATGTCGTCGGCAGTAATTTTTTCTACAAGTACGAAATCCAATTTAAACATTGATGCGATGATGGTTTACTTGGTAGCGCGTTCGGACACAGCGTTGATCGACGTAGGTTGGAATCCCATCACTTTCGGTGAACGAAAATTTCGTGATGACCGCCTGGCTATCTTCAACACTCAAAGCGTCTGTTAATGTGTTCCGGCAGCTGTACCTGAGAGCCTTGTCACCCTTCTGGGTTTAGCGTGTTTACCATCTTAGGCTACATCTTCATTTAACATTAGACGAGATTGTTATCCAAAACGCTAAACCTAATTAGTATAATAAAGAGCATCCTTTAATGTTATAAAACCTCTAATATAATCTGTAATAACCATCTTTTTGATAAACATACTCTTAAATTAAGTAAACCAATCTGCTGTCCTTTTACGATAGGGCCTAATGTGAATATTTGAATATTATAAGTTATCAAATATGATAACGCCCTCTTTCTTTTTAATATGTTTTTATTTAGCTTTCTTATTTATCTCGTTGTTTGATACAAATTATGCAATCAATTTTAAACTAACTTGTCATATGTATCTTTCATAAAATCATCAAGGCTGTAAAAATAACGATTGCATAATTTTACATAAAAATAAGGAAGCAGAAACTGATTATTTAAATAAAAATTGGTTAAATAATAATAAAATAAAAGAATTTGAATGTATCCAACAAATAATTCATATTATTTGCAATGGAATAAACTTGTACTGATTGAAAATCCGTGCAAAAACGCATTTATGCATGTTTATGTATTGTATGCGTCTTTTCCCTTAAATAATATTTAAATTATTTAGTCAGTTTTAAAAACGTGGTATCTTTATAGTATTCTCATTCTAATAATATCTTTATTCTAATATTTTTTTCTAAAAGCACTCCTAGTGGAAATGCAGAAAAATTAAAGCCATATAAAAAAACAATCAAATACACTTCAAACTAATATTACAATTTGTTGATTTTCGAGTAAACATTCCCACTTTAAATTTAAAAAGAGTATAAGAAGCCAATCTGTATTATTCCATTTATAGTGACTTTTGCGGAAATATTTGCAATATTAATCCCGTTTTTATTGCAAATGTTAGCGTCTTTATACTAATTTACCCAATAAAACTTACCTATTTCATTGATAAAGAACGAAGGTGGCTTTCTTTTTCCCGTAGCGAGCACCTGGCGACCTACATCTTCAAACACCACCGGCCTCGCTTCCAAGTTCATTAGTAACATGGATTGTAGTTGAGTTTTAGCTCTCTGAGAATAAACAATAAAAATCGTGATATATAAGAAACGAACAGAAAAGGACATAATCAAAATTCCCACTTTTAAGGCCAAAAATAATTTTGAAACAAATTTCAACTAAATTGTCAAAATGTGTCACTAGCATCAACAATATTTCAAATGTTTTCATTGCTTTGTTCACACTTTGGCTGTGACATCTTTTGTTCTTATGTAATACAGGAGCACTATATCTGTGGACACCGTTCACAACAATCGAATATGACAAGGTGAATTTATTTTATCACAAACTAGCTGACGTACGCGGCAGCAGGCGCATTATTTAAATTGTATTAAATAAATGTAAAATTTGCGAAGATGTGTAATTATGGAAATGCTCTTTCAAAAACGCATTCTTAAGTAACCAAAACGCAAATATTTTGATTTCCTGCAATTTCTTCATACAACTATTTTATTATATATTCTTAAAAGAAGTTTTTGCAAATATGTCAGAAAATATGAGTCATCTATTGGGATTTAAAATATAAAATTACGAAAACTTATCCTTTAGTAATTCGCTATAAAAAATAACCTAGAACTCAACTATATATTAGAGTACATTATTAATTTCAACTCACCCGTAACTCAATATCTCCAACTTTCCCAGCCATATTTGCTAGTTCTCGAGCTATCACAATTGTGGTGTCATATATACGATTGGGAGGAGATGCTGAATGCACGCAGAATAAGCCTGTGTCGCCGTAAGCATGATTATATGCAGTTGCATTAAACATCCAGTGATACCTGAATAATAAATAGTTTCACATCATTTAAGATTAGAAATATAATTATTTAAGACTGGACTTGATATCTCCAAAATATAATTCTGAACAATACTATGTAAAATTGAAGTATCTGTCTGTTATGTTAAAATGACTGCTTTTTACTAAACGTATATGAAAGTATATACGATACTTATAAAGAAAAACAATACTTTGTCTGTCTGTTTGTTTGTTCCGGGTAATCTCTGAAACAGTTGGATCAATTTTGACTGGACTTTCAGAGACTAGATAACTGATGTGTACAAGGAGTAATTTTGGTTGCTTTTATTTTAGAACAAAATTTAAAGTTCCGCGCAAATATTATCCTTTATAAAGTTACAAACGCAGACGAAGTCGCGGGCAGCTACAAGTATTTTATTAACGAGAAAGTTTGTGAGGATGATGGATGTTGTAATCTTTCACGCGAATAGTATTGAATGGATTTTGATGAAAATTTACAATGACATAGCTTAAACATCGATATATAAGTTCATTTACAATGATATTGTTTGAATTGACAGAAATGTATAATAAATAAGTGTAAAGTAAGCTGTAAAATATCCTGACATTTCAGAATATTTCGACGTGTGCCTGTATAAACTGTTAATAAGTTACATGAAGATAAAGTATTATTCGTATTTGTAATATTAGTAAGAATTATAGTTAGAAATATTAAAAATATTATGTCCAAAGAAACATTTTATTTAATATATGGTATGTAGAGTGTGAAACATTAATAATGGAATAAATAAAAAGAGAAAACAATTTCTTACAATAAAACTGTGATGAGCTATATTTTCAACTATATAAAAAATGAGTATTTTGAGAATATATGTTATATGAGAAAAGACATCTATTACCTGTTTAATACATTAGTGTAGAGTCGTGTGTACATGCCTTTCCCGGGTCCGCCCGCGGAGAACGACCCGCCGCCACCCATCATCATGTTCAGCACACACGTCGCTACGAAGTCCGGATCTCCGTGAGAACAACCTGTAACAACATCATAATTCATCATCATCAGCCTGTAAGAGACCCCCTGCAGGGTCATAGGCCTCTTCCCGAAGGAAGGTATACGGCATAATTAGCACGACAGCCCAAGACGTATTGGCGATTTCGAACTGTGAGAAATCCATAGTTCCATATTTTTCCCATATACGGTGAACATAACAAGAACATTTCTCAGATTCAGGCTTCCTCGCGATGTTTTCCTTCACCGTCAGCCGTTACAATAGTTATAGTGTTAACAATTTCAATTAGTAAATATGCGTGAATTCCGAAAAATTCGTTGGTACATGTCAGGGTTGAACTTGCGGACATCGGATTGATATTTCACCGATATAATTTGAATTGAGAATAATTACTTCATTATATTTAATTAATTTCTTACACTTATTTATGAGTTAACCCCATTTGTTTGATTAGTGCAAATATTGCAATCGATTTCAAATTATCTTATTATGTTATATTATACTAGGTGCTGCCCGCATCTTCGTTTGCGTTGTTTATTATATTAACAATACAAAGCGATTTCTGAGGAGAGGATTTTCTGTACACAGGACTAAATAAAAAATTAAAATAGAAAACAATAATATTCTTTGTTTTATAAAATTTATTTGTAAACAAGATAGTATTACTTCCCCTCTCCTGTGCATGCGCATCATACCCCTTGCTTCACTTCACACACAACTGAATGCATAATCCTTACTAAAATTGTAGTTTCCTAAAACTCGACCTTTATATAAATGTAGCTAGTTTGATATTTTTAAATATAGACTATATAAGGACAAAGTGTCTTAGAAGTAAAAGTGGAAAAACAAAATCATAACCTATTGAGTAGTTTACAACAACAAACCTCTAAGATTTGAATTACATCGATTAGATAATATTATAACCAGAACCCAAATTCATTATATATTACAGTGGAATTATGAAAGCTACTAGTATTTATTAAATCATAAATGTGTTTCTCTTATACTTACTTTCTAATCCAATAACAATATGCGATAATTCGGGTAAATCAGATCCTGGGTATAAAGGTATTTCACATTCGTTCTGAAAATGAATCAAAAATTATAGTACCATCATAAACTAAAAGCTAGTTCTCTGGTAAAACTTCTTCATTCTTGTGTATTCGAATATTGTTCTTAATTTAAAAATAATACTGCATTTGCATAAAAAATGAAAATCAATGATAACCAAATAAAACATAAGAAATGGATTTAAACACTGTGGTTTGGCGAATCATTATAATAAAAGGTAGTAAACTCCTTTAGCTCTCAAATTTAACATAAGTATTATTTCAAGATCAATAGGAAAAATTAACATTATTATTTCTTAATGTGAGTTTGTGTGTTTGTTCCGCTTTCACGTTTTAACTACTTAATGGATCACTAAATTATTGAGAAATATAAATATACTTTAATGCAAGCGAAGCCGCGAGGAAAAACCATTTAGTTTTATATGTAACAAAATTTACCTGCTCAATTCCTCCTGTATATTGTGCAATCGACTTGTCTACATTAGGTGTAAATTTATCATCACCATCTGAATGCCAAGTTGGTTTCATATCAACAAAATACTTTTGAACATACTCTACAAAAGGCTGATGATCAACCTGAAAATAAAAATATAGACATAAAAAAAAATCACTAAATTCAGTCACTTGTATTTTATTCCTGGCTGTATAACCAGCACAGAGATCCACATAATTAGCTTTTATTCTAATAGCATCCCTATCTATAACTTGTTATATGACAGTCCACTCCGTAAATTACTTCAGATCCTTGGCCACCACACAAATGATACTTTAGTCCACCTTTGTATCAGTTTAGAGATTTATACCCCGTAAATTGGTGATCTAATTATCACCATCTTCAGTTGCGAGTCTGTCATTAAACAAATATAAAACTAGCAATTGTTTGTTAGCGTTAATTATAATTTTAAATTATACAACATTATAATTCAACTTATTGCCACCTATTAGCGAGTTATACAAATCTTCTTCAACTTTTAAGTCCCAATTTTCAGAATGATCACTCAAATATACTTCTTTTCTAAATCATATATAAATTACATAATTCACAAGAGTTATATATAGTACTAGTTATGCCCGCGACTTCATCTGCGTGGAACGGAATATAAAACACAGTGATTAATGAAACAATCTGAATTTATATCTGTATATCTTGTATATTTGTAAACTGTCAGGCTAAAAACTAATAATGGTCACACCCCTTTGTCAATTCAATAGTAACTCAAAATTAGGGCTTCCAAGTTACTTTGATGTGTGTAAAATCCGTGGGCCATGCTATCCTGCTGCATCTATCGTCATACAGTCAGATCGTTCGTAGTTCGTAACACACGATGGTAATGTTAACGTTATTGCAAACATGGACAAAACTTCGTGACGATACACGCAGGTATAGGAGTAACATAACACTAACATTCTAATTGAACAAATGTAAAAACAATATTAACCCACGGACTGTCCAAAATCATAAATATTTTAATTCTACACAGACGAATATAATAGATCAATAGACTGTTGGCAGCATACACTTAAAAAATACCTGATTTATTACAAAGCTTTGAAAAATAACAAATGATGAATTGTAAAATAATAATTTTTATGTAAAAGGTATCATTAAATTATTTTTTTATTTGTACGAACTTTTTTTTACTAAACCATGAAATTTACAATGTACGATGTAGTGAAATTAAAAAATAATTGAAAACATAATCTGCCATTTTGATATCTAAGTCTTAAAAAATCAGCCGAGGGCATGTAATATTCATATATACTTCACATAGCTCATTCTTATTATGTTATCCTTTCTTTTATTTGCACTGCCTGCAGTCTTTTTTCTCCACGGTACCGCTGGAAGGAAATGCAAGCTCCCTAATGCATAAACCAAAAAGTATTCATTAATTCAAATCGTAATTAAGAAATTAGAATCAAGGTAAATTTACCTACGAAATAAACCTAAAAATACAGAAATAATCTTATTATTATCTGTACAATTCCTTGTAATAATATTCTTACGACAGTAAACCAATAAAATTATAAGTTTAGCGCCATCTGTAGTTTGTCATTGCTTCAATGATGACTTTTTCTTACATTTATGTTTAATGAACTTTTTTAGTCTTTTTATTTTTTTATTATAATAAAAAATCGCCTTAAAATGTGATAAGGTTCAATAACTTGTAATATTTACAACAGAAAACTAATTAGAAACTTACAAATTTATTCATAAACCTTATGCGATCGAAAAATAAAAATCATATTTTACTTATACAAAGTACAAAGTAAGTTATTCAATTTATAGAAATATGTAATATATGTAATTGGTCAATTTTTAAATGTATGTTATAGTAGTAATAAATTTAGAAAATGTTAGTTGAACGCCATCTATTTGCAATAATGCATATTAATTAATTAATGAACTTCTTAGGTTATTATTGATAAACAATATGTGAAAATAAAATATTAACCATTTTTCTTTAGTTCTAAGCCTTAGTAATGTAATACTGTGGTAATGTTTATTTATGTTATACAATATCCCTGGTTTTTGGATGAGGATAAAATCCATTTACTTGTCTATTTTTCTCTCGTACTTAACTCCCGTCGTCATTAAAATTACAATAACTTTTGATAGAGTGAACCGATTTTAATGAAACAAAAAATTATGTTGCTCCGGAATATACTTGATTATTTTCTTGCTGGTGTTTTATCAGAAACCTAGTACTTTGCCATTGATGCCTGTTCAAACAGACAGAAAGACAGACAGACATTTTTAAAAATGATCGAAATGGATTCTATTACTTATTCCTAGACATCTGCAACAACTTTTTCTCAAAAATCAAAAAAGTACAGACACATTGGATTTACATCCTTATTATATGTATAGATTAGCACTCTCCATGACTTATGTACATATAGCCTATACGTGATTCCATGTTTCGTAATTTCTTATAAGAAATACAGAACATTGATCGAAACATTTAGTTTTGAGCCTATTCTATTAACATTTTTCTTTACACTTTCTTTATCTCTAAATCTGATTCAAAGCTTTAACAATGTTTAATATACGAAGTGAACTTTTTATTAACTCCTTAATATTCTAGAATAAACACAGATCTGATTGTCTGAAATTAATAACATGGTTAAGACATATTATTTTTCAGTCAGAGAGGAATAAAAAACCTAGTTTATGAAAATACTGTCTTTAACATACCCCCACAGCGGCGACGACCATGCGATCAGGTGTGTAATGATTTTTTAAGTAGTTCATTATAATACCTCGGTCTATTTTATTTACATTCTCTTGTGGGCAGATCTTTGCGAGTCCAAGTGTGTTACCTCTAAATGCAGCCTGGGAATTATCAAAATCCTGTATGACATCGCCAACTAATTTTTTTACAATAAAATCCAAGTAAAAATTATTTTAAAAATTTTAAATTAATGTATTTCATCTGTAATTATCTTTTCGGTCATTCGCAAAAATATACATTTTTAACGTGCGTTTTTATACATACTGAATGTATCATATCCATAAGTATAGTTTCTTGTTCTGGTCTCATAGATAATGTTTCCAACTCAAATGCCACTGCCTGTCTCGCTGCTTCTATTTCCTCTACAGACAACTGTGGTCTTAAAGTTACTTCTGCCAAAACCTACATAAAAATATGTATACAGATAACTTTTGATTTTAAAGAAATAATACACATAGACAATCTTACTAAAAAAAGGTTTTGTTATAATCATAAACATAGTATAATAATATTAAGTATGGTAGTACAATTGTCTGCAGTAAATTTTAATTAATTAATTAATTAAAAATTTACAGATCCTCCCGACAAAATAACGGCAGCTAACTTCCAGTACCCTTCCGTCCCTCGAAACAGAGCGTGTGCGCGCCCACGTCCGCGTAATCACAGATCACGCCGCCGCGGCTTGACTGTGAATTTTGCTCCAGTACACTCATCTAGGCCCCCCTCGGCAGCGGCTCAAGCCGAGGTCCGATCCTCCGGAATGGAGCCCTCGAGCACGTTGCTTGCGCGACAACAGTGACACTGAATTAATTTTCAAACACTAGTTTTTGACACACAACACCGATCACCCCACACACGTGCACATACACACATGTAGGTACACATAGTGGTTGGGTTGTTTTTTTATATTTTTGAACCCTTTTCTCGAACAGAGTTAGCTTATACTAACTTAGTAGTTAGATTCAAGATAGATGTATGAGTTCCTGAAACATACATGCTTGGTACACGTGTATGTTTCACGAATTTATATATGTATGAAATAATAGTTAGCCTAAGCTTAGTTAGACTCGGGTTATTCGGTAACAGTCCAAGCCGAGGCGCGCCGTGCGCCCTTGTGCTGGTTGCCTACATAAAATCGGGTGAGTGCCTTAAGCGCTCCCCTTGGTGGTCCGGTGAAACTGTGGATGCCTTGCCGGGTTGACAGTGTAGAAAGTTCGAAAAAAAAAAAAAAAAAAAAGCAGTAAATTTTTGGAAAAATTTAGAAGAATGTTTCAAAATTGTACCTGTGTTACTGCTTCTAATCCTCTGGAATCAGCACTAGTCGCATAGACTGTAGTATCTCTAGAGCCTTGACAATCACATATACCACCGTGACGTTCAAGCTCGCTCAACATAACATCACGGGTTGCAAATTTATGAGTTGCCTGTAATTACATATTAAGAATCTGAATCACAAAATATGTATAGTAATGTTTATCAATAATTACAATATGAGGTAACTATCACGGTTGCTATCATTTCCAACATATTACATATTATTGAAGGACAATAACAGTTTTGTTTTCTCAAGTAACTGTAGTATAATATGTTTTTATTCATAATAGGGTTAGGTAGGTCAATCTCTTGTTTTTATATAAAGACCTAACTGTTTATATATAATATATGAAGGTGTAATTTTAATAGATTGTTGGGTCAACATCATAAATGATCACACAGTTATTATTAAATTAACACAAATGTATAATTATCACATAAAATAGTCGTTTCCAATCTATAAGACAAGGCTTACGAGAAGAGGTGCTAAGATGTGATCTTCAGTATACTTTTATAATATAGTTAAAATAGGGATGTGTAGAAAATATACTAGCATGAAGATTAGAAGTTATCGGATAAAATTTGTGTTAGGTACACTTGTTAAAATAATATATATATCATAGTTGTTAATTTTATATTTAAAAGTGTAAAATAAAGTTATACCTACTCCAAAGCTTAATTTTTCAAGGAAATGACATATGCCATTTGGATAGGCCACTTCATATCTAGGACCAGAATCGATGACCACTAAAAAAAAAAACTTATTAGTTTACACCCTACAACAACACAGTCTGTGGTTTGAGCCAAAAATGAACCTACCTTAATATGAGAAATATTAAGGAAACCTAATTCTTGTGGTATAAAAACAAAGAGGAACAGTATTGATTCAGGAAATGATACTATTATCAACTTATAATTATTGAAGTATCTGATTTATATTATAAATGTTTCTGTTAATCCTTTTCATCCATATTCACAGCAAATCATAGAATTTATTACAACTGAGAAGAATAAAATAATAGAATTATCTTACCACCAGCAGTACAAAATTGACCAAATTTCTTCTCTGAAGCAACTTTGAGGCCATTGCTTAGAGTAGTAACTTCTGTGATACTGTCTTCAGATTTTGAACTAGTGTACATTACTGGAGGAAGGTTTGGCATTGGCTCAGATAGTGGTGGGAGTGGTGTTACACTGCCTTTAACTGGTTGAACCGATTTGTCAACATCTTGACTAAATTTTCTTATGCCCAATCTTGATGCATTAAACCTACAACATTGTTCATATAATTATTTCACAAAATATTGTTCTCAAATAATTAATATTACATAGTAATTTTTTTTTACATTAAAATTAGGTCAATAAGTTATTAAGCCCGTGTTTATTTGTTGATGTTGTATAGAGTTTCCATTTCTTTAAAAGCCGCAGTAATTTGTAATTGCATTGTTTTTTCTTCATAAACAGCATATTTTATGAAAAGAAAATTCCCTATTCACTATCCAGTAATTTTAGCAGCAAACTTTCGATTAAAATAATAGCATTTAGTATAATCCATTTCATAATACAGTTTAAAAGTTTTTGTGTTACTGTGAATAGTCTTTTTTCAACAAATAATGGTACAAATTTATATATGTCTCATATACAAATAAAAAATGGTTTTCGTTACTAACATTAGTTGTAACGAGGTATAAATTTTATTCTTGGTTTATTCATACATAAACTAATTAGGTTCTGATGAAGAAAACCATCCATTTACTGAAGATGACGAAAGAAAATTGCGATACATGAAATTTCACTAAAACGCACATATTCATCAGTAGGACTTTTCTTACAAAATGGTGTGTTTTATTTTTGAGAACATTAATTATTTACTATAATACTCCTCTTAATATTCTTACCCGTTTTTCATAGAAAATAACCTAGTAAATAGGAATTTTATGTCGGTCACATGAGACATGTTTTTCTTTGGAATTAATATTTGCTATAATGTTAATAGTTCGAATTTAATGTTGAATAAGCCAAACACTCGTTTTCTTTCTTGTTCTAATTATTTTGGCAAAAAGTAACAATAATCGGTTTGTGACAGCACTAGATACATTTTACCACAGAATAATAATCTTCTAGAGGAGTACTATACACTAACATTGCAGTTTAGTAGATATAGTGTATAACCTATGATTGCAGTATTGTCTGTTTTAAAAATGTATCCGAATAATACAATGATGCTAAAAAAAATGTTATTTGGCATTAACATAAAAAAACTAATTTGATGAATCTGTACCATGGCCATTAAGACCTTCTATGCACACTGGAACTTGAAAAAAGGAACGCCATATTCATTGTCATGTGGCGTTCGGCCTTTTTAATGTACTCTCTGGTCGACCGCGTACTGATACAAGAAAAAAGAATAACGATATATAAAAATTAGACAGCATTTATGTTATTACACAGGACGACTAAATAAATTATGTTCGACAGTTATTCTTCGTATATTTCTTAGTCGAATACCGTATATTTGAATTTCTTCAGTATATTGTACTGAAATGGTAAAGGACCAATAACAAATGTGCTTATAACGACATGAACCTTCGAGGCTACAAATCGCGAAAGCTGTAATAAAATCGATGTTGCGAAATTAATTTTTATTTTTAACATTTACTATGCTGAACTTACTACCTAATCTGGTGACGTCAACGCCTGTGATCGACACTTCAACATTATGGAGCAATCACAGTATTTGCAACAAAACATCAAATGCCGAGATAAAGGTGATTTCCGTATTGCAATGATACGTTTCACCACAACAACGGCCAACAACACAGAGAACAGGACCTCAACATGGTAACGTCGCGATTCACCATACCAAAGCATTTAAATAAGCACCTAGTGTCTAGTAAACATCCAACGAGATGACACCTGGACAGTCAAAAATTTGTAGTGTGGACTCAACTGCAGCGGAAATAGCTTCGCTTACGAAATTCTTATTAATAATTAATATTCATGAACAAAGTGATGGTGCAGAGACATAGTCATGAAGTGACATGACCCGAAAATCAACAGCATCGCGTATCCCGTAACCTTTATTTCAACAAATAGGAAATGAAGCCAGACCCCTGCGCTCAGAAAAAATCCGTATTGGTATCGTAGTAAATTTCGTAAGAAGGCGAACAAATGTTCATTAGACCATAATAACCACAGTTTATTTGTAACTGATAGGATTACGAAGTACGGGTTCCTTGTCGATACGGGGTTTGATTTATGTTGCTTTCTTTAAAAGACAGAAATACCAATTATATCTTGGCTTTATTCAGCAAGAATGTAGGATAGTTGTATTTTACAAATCATGCCAATGAAAGACAGCTCTTGTCAATGACAATTGACCATAGTGCATAACATTCTCCCCTGGGTATTCTTTATTTTTATCTTACTGCAAAAGATAACCTTGTAGACAGCTTGGCATTTTTCTTTCCCGTATTGAGCGGCGAATTGGTAGCTCAGGCTCGGTTTGATCTGTTCTAAACTCAACCTCTTGATTAAATTGTAGCTCTGAGTCAGGTTTGGAATCCGGAAGTATAGAGAAATAATCATTTTCTAGATCATTTTCACCAGGACAGGGTACCAATTGTCCGTTACATAGGATCGTCTCTCGTCCATCTGGCAGACAAATTTAGGAAGATCTAGAATTACCATGTAGTAATTGCACTTTATCTACGAAAGGATCATATTTAGATGTCGTCACGTTTCTTTTCAAGTCCAGGAGTTAGTAACCAACTTTGGGTAAAACTTTCAGTAGGTGAACGTCGAGTGTGTCGAAACAGTACGTTCGCGATGTGTTTCATTAGTTGCGGTGTATAATAGAGATAGTATAGAGTGCAGTGCCATAAGTATTACCTGTTCCCAGTTCGTTGTATCCATTTTATTGGAGTTTAGGCGAATTTGAACTGTTCTCCATAATGTTCCATTTAGACGTGCGATTTGACCTGTTTCCTCCTAGATTATAGGGCGCTTTCCTACTGGTCGAAACTTCATAATTGTCTAGGAATAGCTTTAGTTTTGACATAAATGCAGTCCCTCAATTAGTATGAATATAAGCAGGAGCACCAAACGTGAAGAATAGGTATTTGTGACTTTATAACAGTTTGTGCAAAAAGATCTTTACATGCATGTGCAAAATGAAATCGAGAATATTCGTCAATTATTGTTAACATATATTTATTTGACGTTTTAGAGGGTATTGACCCTCTAAAATCTATGTTTTAATCGTTGAAATTGTTTTGTAGCTTTAATTAATTTGCCTTAAATCTTGGCATACCTTGGTTTAATTTGTGAACAAACTGGACAAGATGCAGTCATTTGATATTTTCAAGAGAATATGGAAGAATTTAAATCTCGCAATCTGTTAGGGTTAAGACAAGAAGATATTCTTGATAATGTATCAGCAGCAGCGTTTTCCTTACCTGGTGGATCCATAATATATATCATACGTATAGCAGGAGAGATCTATCCGCCACCTCCCAATATTCTCGTTCTTTAATTTGCCTTTGATTAAACATAAATGAAACCGACTGTTGTTCCGTGTCGCCCAAGTAAGTAGTCATGGCATTTTCGCAAAAAATCTACTATGGCGCAGGTTTCCTTCTCAAATGCAGAATGTAAGGAATATTTTTGATTGATTCAATGACCTTGAAAATAAAGCCACGCGCGACCATTTTATGAAAGGGTTGCGGCGATTAAAACGTTCAGATGCATCTGTTTCGACAGTAAAAATTTCATCATGATTTATAGCAAATAAAGCTGATTTGGCTATCTCTGATCTTATTTTATTAAAACATTCAATCGAATTGTGATCTAGTGGTATTCGAGACTGAATGAGAGGATGTATCATTTCTCGGTGCTACGTGGTTCATTCATGCTGGATCCTGTCTGCAGAAACAAGTGAATGGTCAGTGGTATCATTCTGCCTTTTTCAGTAAAAAAAAAAACTTTAAAACAATCACAGTGGTTTGCCTATTACCTAGAACTATTAGATTGTAGTAAATGTACAACATTTTCGCCATATTTTAAAAGTTAGTAATGCAACAATTTTCCCAGACCCAAGCCTTTATTTTATTTATTTGTACAAAAAGGAGGGAACCTATCTCCTGCACAGCTGTACTTACTGCCTTTTATCAGTCAATCTACAACTGATATCCAGTACATAAAAGATTCTGACAACCTTATTGTTGATGCCATGTCACGAATGGATTTTTTTTAATACTCTGTAGGCTAGTGTTTCACTACAATTTCATGTGATCCTAAATGATGATGTGGTCTAAAATGTAGTTACGCTAAACCTAGATAGAAATTGATTCTCAAGTGCAGCTGCCGGAACACATCAACAGGTACTTGGCGTAATAATTTCATCTTGAGGGTGGCAGCTAGCCAGGCAGACTTAGATTTTAAGCTCTACCACCAATGCAATGACATTAAAACAAGAATATAAAGTCTTGGCACGTACTCAAGGAAACACTCTAGACTCCAACACCCTTTGGTCGATCATCACGGAAACTGGCAGCCTAAATGCTATTATGGAGAATATTGTTATGTTATTTATTCTATCATAACCCGCTATTAAGTATTTTATATTGAAGTTTTTGCCCTTGATATTATATTAATTTTTTATATGGACAGACAATATAGTTTGAATGATGATAGATGGAAGTAAATTTTGCAATGTTTGCAAAGCAATGTTTGTGATTCCGTATATAAGCACACTTTCAGCATTGTAATTCCTTACATTATTTGATTGTATTTATTCACAATCGATGTATAATTAAATACGGCTTAATCATAGGAATTAAACAGAAAACAAGTAAAAAATATATGTTCTAAAAATCCTGAACTAAAACTTTTTATGTGCCAAGCTATGCGAATTTTATATTGCAGATAAAATGAATGATTAAAAATATTTTCATGATCTGGTATAAATAATTTTAATGTTGTTTGTAACATAAAAACATATTGGAAGTAATATAATAACTTTTAGTAAAGTAATAACATATTCGTTTAAGAGTAAAGAGGATGATGATTCAGAAACTTACGAATTCGGGACAACAGCACCGTTACTTCGTATAAGAGGATTGATTTTTTTTTTGCAATCATATAATAGGTATCGCTAAATAAACATTCAATAGATATCTAAAATTAACATCATATTATATTAATAATATATATTGTTTACTCCATTTTAGCGACAATCCGTGACTTATAACTTCTCTCTATTATAGTGACATTATACAATATAACACTGTACCTATTTGACAATGTCAAGCACAGAGTACATTACTAAAAATGTCAAGTCGCAGATTTTCAAAACAGAAACATTGCTTACATTTTTATTTCCTTTTATAAATGAATTTTTCAGTAGGAACATTATATCATAATTACGAAATAATATCTTGATCATTTTAAATAATCTATCAAATACATTAGATCTGTAAGATACAGTTTATTAGTTTTTCGATAGCTAAAATTATTTCAATACATGTATGGAGATTTTATGTATTTTAATTTTAAATTAGGTGTTAACTCGAAGGAACCTTCTAAAAATATTTAGTTATACGATTTGTATTTGCGTTGTGAGTTGTTTTTAATATGTCTTGTAAAATAATAAAATCAATGACCCGAATGTATTCGGGAAATAGAAAAGTTCCTCAGATATGCATAGTTGGAGCTGGACCAGCAGGTTTCTATGCGGCTATGCATCTTACTAAGCATATAGACTGCAATGTGGATATTTTAGAGAAGTTACCTGTACCATTCGGATTAATAAGGTATAAACACAAGGCTGAATGTATAATCATTTTGTATGAGTTGGCAGTTAATGTTGATAGAAGTTTAGTTACTTATTATAATGTTATTACACATTTAGAGATAATTCGTCTATTATGAGAAAATGTAATAAATACAATTTAAAAACCTCACTTTAAAAATGTTTTCAGTAGTAGATTAAAAAATATATGTTTTATATCTGTATAGAAGAAAATAAAATACAAAAACTTATGTGAGCTGATCTGAATCTTTATACAATTGTAGCTTTACTTAACAAAATAGTAATTTTATAAAAATTATTATATTATTTCTATGTTACTCCACTCGTATTGTTTATTGGCGTCCTATACATTTTACTGGCTTATTATATTTTGCATTTATGTTATTATTGAAATAAATTTACACCAAAATTACACTAATATAACTGATTCTTAGATAAAGCTTACTAATTAAAGAGCAAATAGGCATCTAAGAGTGACTGCCAAGGGGAGCAATGAGTTTATTATGGTTCTTGTAAGAAATAAGCACAACTTTGCGAGTGACCAATTTTATCAGTAATTATCGCTATAGGTTCAACTTCAAATTTTACTGTGAACCCCTATAAATCTGGTCAGAGGATTATCCTGACCATTAGTTGAGCTATTTACCTTTTAGTCATGTAATAAAATAAGATGTATCTTATTTAAACTTAATAGATAAGCTAATGCCTAATTTAGATTACAGGATAAATTTGTTGTGACCAGAATATCTATGACTAATAATTTCATTTATTTATATAAATGAAGATATTTATAATTATAATACTAGAGTAAGTGTCACAGGAATCTCTTTAACATTGATCCCTAAAAGTATTAATATATTTACAGATATGGAGTAGCTCCAGACCACCCTGAAGTGAAGAATGTAATTAATCAATTCACAAAGGTGGCACAACAGCCAAATGTGAATTTCTATGGAAATGTTTCTTTAGGAAAGGATATTCACTTGCAACATTTGAGACAGAATTATGATGCTGTTCTTTTGGTAATGACTCCTCTTATTGTTTCAGCAAGAGAAATTTAGATTTCTAGTATTAAATGAGATAGATATATACAATGAACCAATGAACATGATACAATGAACCATTTTTATTTATGATTAGAAGTGGTATAGCTAATAGGGTGGCTGGGCTGATAAAATGCCAAGGGACACCAGACTTTCAGGGCCCCCAGAACTTTCTATTTAAGAAAATCTATGAGAAAAAACACAACATCTAACTTAGCTATTCTGTCTTTTGATAGATTTATGGCCCAATCTTTAAACTTTGATGATGTTATTGATACTTTTGAAGAATAAAATGCTTAGAGCAAAGAATTTTACTAATAAATATTCTCGTTAAGATTAAATTATTATTTTATTCTAGATACGTAATACCTGTGTTTATGAATATTTAATTTATTATGTATTTAATAAAATTTACATAGTAATACTGTTGGGAAACTACTTCAGTGATTTACTAAAATTAAATTACAGTGTGACAATTTTTCTGGGGCCTCATCCAATGAATGGGCCTCAGATGGTTTATTTACACTACTGATTATTAGTAAAACTATGTATAGTAATAAGTAAAACTGATGATAGAAAAGGTCAATTATTTCTGGGAGTTCATGTCTCAATTCACTGATAACATTTCTTATGGTATTCAACTACAGACTTTGAAAACATTTGTTTTCAACACTTTTTACATTTTATTTAGGTATTAAATATGCTTTAGGAAACCATAGTAAATCATATAATTCAAGAATGGTGATTGCTGCTCCAGTATCAGTACACATCTTATTAACACCTAAGCGCTGGTATGTACAGTTGCCTAACAGCAGTAGTGATTGCTGGAGAATTGAGTGTTGGTATAGAAGTGATGCAGAAAAACAAGCCTTTATAATTGGATCTCCAAAATAGCATGTGTTTCTTGCCACATAAAGATAAATTTTTATTAACAAATTTATTTTCTAGAATGCTCCTTTTTCCAGACTTACGGAGCTGAAGAAGACAAAACACTTGGAATTGAAAATGAAAGTTTGTGTAATATTATAGCTGCCAGAAACTTTGTTGGTTGGTATAATGGACATCCTAATGATGTAGATTTAAAAGTAAGTTACATTTTTCAAAGTTATTTCCATAGTTGTTTGACTATAAGTTAAAATTATATATTGTAACTGTAATATTTATTTATATCTTTAATTTTCACAACTTTCTATAAAGAACGACAGCCCACCCGATAGTCATTTGTCTCTCCATAGCCCTCGAGATTATGAATAAATATTTGTTTCTAACCAGTACACTACATCTCTCCTCACTTAAATTAACAGAACAATTTGTGATTTTAACTACTTACAATTAGTATAATTAATTATTTTTTTTTACTCTTTATAATTTAGGTTCTTTAGTCTACATTTTCTGATAGGTCGACCCGTACTACATGATAGGGGTTGAGTTACAGGAACATTAATTGGCGAGTTACTCTGTTGTGGTTCACGGAATTCTGGTGCATTCATTGTTTCCCGAATTTCACCCGAACATTGACCTAGAACTGATAGTGGATCTATACGTTCCTCTGTTGGCTTTTGACACGTTTTCTCCCCTCGCTCCTGTTCCCATTCGCTGTCTACACGTTGCCCTATTTTTATATCTGGACTAACTAAAGTATTTGCGGTTCTTCGCCTTAACTGATTAATATGACGGTGTATTTGGTTACCATGTTCATCTGTTATCTTATAATTACAAGGTCCAATAGGAACTTCCACTTTTCCAGGAAGCCATTTATCTCCTTTAAGATATTGTCGGTACCACACGTCTTCCCCGGGGTTCATTATTCTCTCTACGCCCCCTATACTACGTACTTGTCGTTCCTGCGCATTTTTTACTCGTAATTCTTGATTAGGTTTAATGATATCTAAACGCGTTCTTAGCCGTCGACCCAGCATTAACATTGCTGGACATTCACCAGTAGATGTATGTTCCGTATTCCGATAGTATAACATGAAAGTATTTAATGCATGTGTAATATTTTCCTTTTCAAAATTTGCTTTTTTAATAACCCTTTTAATTGTTCTAACAGCATTTTCTGCAGCACCGTTCGATGATGGATGATACGGTGCTGTAAATATATGTTCTATTCCACGACTTTGTATGAAAATTTCAAATTCTTTACTGGTAAAAGGTGGACCGTTATCGCTTACTATTTGTCTAGGTAATCCCCACCTACTAAAAAGCTCATTTAGTTTTTCTATCGTACTTCCTGCCGCAGTACTGGGAACATTAAATACTTCAATCCATTTTGACATTGCATCTATCACTATAAGGTAAAGTTTTCCAAAAATTGGGCCCAAAAAGTCTAAATGTATTCGCGACCAAGGCTTCTTTGGCCAAGACCAGGGCTGTGGCGTTTGTCGCGGTGGTGCATCTGCCTGTGCCGCACAAGTTACACAACCGCGGCACATCTCTTCGATAGCTTCGTCTAATCCTGCCCACCATACGTAACTACGAGCTAGTGATTTTGATTTTACGATACCCATGTGAGGCTCGTGTAATAAAGTTAACACCTTTTTCCTGCAATTTTCCGGAATCACTACTCTATGACCCCACATTACACAACCTAACTCCTCATACAATTCATTTCTCCTATTAAAGTATGGCTGCATTCCCATAATCTCGCACTTTTCAGGCCAACCATTTCTTATATAATACAATACCCTACTACAAACAATATCTTTAATTGTACCTTTCTTTATGTCATTATAATCTAATAAAAATATGTCTTGAGCAAAATGCAAATAAGTTTGTTCAGGTGGTTTTTCAGAATCTGGTTTGTCATGGTGTTCTGGCACTGGCAAACGAGACAAACCATCAGCGCTGTTTTGTCCGGTGCGAACGTATTCAATATCATAATTATATGCAGATAATATTATAGCCCACCTCTGCATACGGCTAGCTGTCATTACAGGAATACTCGCATTTGCTCCAAAAATAGAAACTAAGGGTTTATGATCTGTTCTTAAAATAAAATTTCTACCATAAATATACTGATGAAATTTTTTTACACTGTAAATTATTGCTAATGCTTCTCTGTGAATCTGTGAATAATTTTTCTCAGCACTTGTGAGTGTACGAGATACAAAAGCTACAGGACGTTCTGCACCATCTGCGGTTGGCTGTGATAACACACCTCCTAGCCCAGAAGCACTCGCATCACAGGTTACTATTAAGCGTTTACTTGGATCATAATGCGCTAATACTTGTGAGCTCGTTAAACTTCTTTTGATTTCATCAAAAGACTCTTTGCACTCTGGAGACCAATGCCACGAAACCCCCTTCCTTAGTAAATTATACAGCGGTATCAATTTTTGGCTAAAATTTTGAAGAAATTTCGCAAAGAAATTAGCAAGACCCAAGAACGAACGCAGTTCCGATATATTTTGTGGTCGGGGTATTTTACTGACGGCTTCTATTTTCTTTGGGTCTGCTTTTACACCATCCTTCGAAATAATATGTCCCAGATAAGATACTTCTTGTACTAAGAAAACACATTTATTTTTTTTTAGTCGTAGACCATTTTCAAGCAAACGTCGAAATACTAATTCAAGTGCATTTAAGTGTTCTATTATCGAACGGCCTCCTATTATGACGTCATCAATAAACACTGCTACATTCGGGATTCCCATAAGTAAGTTAGTCATAATGCGTTGAAAAATTCCTGGACTCGAAGACAAACCGAAAACTAAACGATTATACCGGAATAGACCACGATGCGTATTGATAACCGTAAATTGCTTGGATTCATCTAATTCGATCTGATTATATGATTGTGACAAATCCAACTTGCTAAAATATTGAGCTCCATTCAATGCTACAAGTATATCATCCAATCGAGGTAAGGGATAACGGTCAACCAGTAAAGCGGGATTTAAAGTAGACTTATAATCAACGCAAACCCTAAGTGAGCCGTCCGGCTTATTAACAGGAACGAGAGGTGAAGCCCAGTTAGAACAGTCAACAGGTTCAATGACCCCGGTACGTAACATTGCGTCGAGCTCCGAATCTATCCGTTCTCGTAATGCAAATGGTAGCGGCCGTGCGCGACAGAACACTGGTACCGCGTCGTCGCGAACCCGTAACGTCGCCTTGCCTCCCGTGAACCTCCCCAGACTGCCATCGAATAACTGCTTAAATCTGTCAATTAATTTACATACATCATTTTCGATCTGATCCTTATTATACTTAAACTCACTGTCGTTCAATTTACCATTAAAACAATTAAAAGTAGGAATAGTTATTTTCAACTCAGTTAGCCATTGCCTCCCGAGTAATGAGGTTGTACCTCCATCAATAATGTACAACTCTAAGTTTTTTGATTTATCTAAATACATAACCAACGGCTTAATATACCCTAACGGACGAATACATGAACCATCGTAAAACTTTAAACATAAGTTATTTGGTTGTATGTAATTATGACTAAAGTACTTGTCATATGTATCTTTATTAATACATGAAATAGGCGTACCGGTATCTATTTCCATGTGAATAATTGTTCCGTCAATAGATACCGGTAAACTCAAAGCTTTGTACTTCTTTAGCCCGAAATTATATAAATAAACGGAATCTACCTCGACTTCTTCATCTGATAACAATTTCGAGGCATTCGCCTCGCCAAAATGTAACGCCCGGTTACTAGTCAAATCTTTCGGCCTTGTTGCATTCACTCTTTTGGTCGGACCTGCTCCGCCGGTTGCTCTCGCTCCACCAGCTGCCTCCGCACCACCGACCGCATTCGCTACGCTGACCGAACATACGCGGCGTAGGTGACCTACGCATTTACAACGGCTACACACGTAATTCCGAAAACGACACAATTTATAATTATGCCCCGTCGCTCCGCAACTCCTGCAACCATTTCTTACCGATGCCAGCTCATAGCCTGACGCTGGCCAATTCTGTAAGTGTTTACTTCCTGCCAGTGTACCACGCTGTACACTAACATTGTTCAGTTTCTCAAGCTTGGCACAACTATCAACCGCCGCTGCGTCCCTTTCTGCCGCCTCCAGTGCCGTAGCAATCCTCACGGCATCGGTGAATTTTAAATTTTCATCTTCTGCGAAAAGTCTTTGACGAATGACATCACCCTTAACGCCACAAACAAATTGATCTCGTAAGTTCCCACTTAATTCTTCATTAAAGTTGCAATTCAATGATAGCTTCTTCAATTCTGCTACATATTCGCTTAAACTTTCGTCCATTTGTTGTCTTCTTTGCCGGAATCGAAACCTTTCTGCGAGCACCGATGGCTTTGGTTGTAAGTGTTGTTGTAATAATATCTTAGCTTCATCGTATTTTAGTTCCGCAGGCTTCTTCGGACTCGCTAAATTCACTAATAACTCATAGGCGTCATCACCTATAACAGCAATCATAGTCGGCAAACGAAGTTCTTCAGACACATTATTTACTTTCATATACATATCCATACGATCCGCATACAATGTCCATGAACCATTTTTTAAATTAAATTCGTTTATTTTTCCAATAGACATCCTCGTCGCCACTGTAATATTTATTTATATCTTTAATTTTCACAACTTTCTATAAAGAACGACAGCCCACCCGATAGTCATTTGTCTCTCCATAGCCCTCGAGATTATGAATAAATATTTGTTTCTAACCAGTACACTACAGTAACTTTTTACGTAATTGTGGTAAATTCAGTAAAGCTCCGACTTATATACTTGATTTTAATTATAAAATTTTTTTTAATACGATTTATTGAGCTTAGTTAACATGATAATAATAGATAATTTGTGCTCATTTGAATGAGCACAAAATTGAGCAGCGTTTTTTGGATAAACTATTAGTTATTGTACGTCATTCATTCTGGAGTAAAAATTTCTCTTTTACAGCTTGATTTGTCATGTAACACCGCTGCTATTCTTGGCCAAGGAAATGTAGCTTTAGATGTGGCAAGGATACTTTTGAAACCAATAGATGAATTAAGCAAGACTGATATTACAGAACACGCACTTAATGCTTTAGCTGAATCTAAAATCAAAGATTTATATTTAATAGGTAGACGAGGACCACTGCAGGTTGCTTTTACGATTAAAGAATTGCGTGAACAGCTGAAATTGAATAATTGTACGACTGTTTGGAGAGAAAGTGATTTTTTAAATATTAGTGACATAGTTTCAGAATTGCCTCGCCCTAGAAAAAGATTGACTGAATTAATGTTAAAATCTTTGAAAGAAATGAACAACACCGGTGGTATTGACAACAAGAAATGTTTCAAACCGATATTTTTTAGAAGTCCACAAAAGTTTTTAGTAGACGATAACAAAAAATTGAATGGCATAGACTTAATTTGCAATAAGCTAGTTGGTCATAAATGGGAAGAACAAAAATGTATACCTACAAATAATAAAGAAACGATTGATTGCGGTTTAGCATTTAGAAGTATAGGCTACAAAAGTATTAAAGTAGACAATGATTTAGAGTTTAACAATGGTATAGTGGTTAATGATAAAGGTTTCGTTATAGATAAGTTTTCTAAAGGTGTCGGTAAGTTATATGTAGCAGGATGGCTCGGCACTGGACCAGTTGGTGTTATATTACACACAATGGGCAATGCATTTCAAGTAGCAAAATTAATTTGTGAAGATTTAAATAAGAAAGAAAACTATCACAAAGCCGGTTTTCTAGCAATAAAGGGCCTAATAGAAAATAACACATTAGTAGTTAATTGGGATGGGTGGCAAAAAATAGACAAATATGAAATTGAACAAGGAAAACTGCGAGGTAAACCGAGAGAAAAAATTTGTTCTGTTAAGAAAATGATAGAAATTGCTACTTTGTAGCATTAATCATTAATGTAAGAGTAATCAATATATTATTGTAATTGTTTTTACATAATCAGTTTGTAATATATTTATAACTATAGAAAAGTGTTTTTAATTAATTTTAAATAAATGTGAAGGCTAGATAGGAAAAAACTATAAAACATTATTTACGGTGATCTGTGTATAATTTGGTGAAGTTTGTTTTGTTTAATTTTGTATACATTGTAATTATAATAATGTATAACTTATGTAACTTCAATAATCAATTGTTCTGTATCTATCGTATGCTGATAACTGTTAACTATAATAAAAATCATCACTCGGAAATTATGGTTTAAAAATGATATAGAAAAAAAAAATGTATAATACAATATTTATATAAATATTTAATAAAAAAATTAATAAATTGTTCATTACAGTTTTACTTAATATAGTTAAAAAATATCGTTGGCTATATAAGCGTATATAAATAATAGTGCATACAAACATATTTTCTAATAAATAAATAAATGCAAGTTCAAAGGTTATACCCATAGGTTAACTAAATTTACTCATGAAGAGTAAAGAGTCGTTATTAAGATTATTCTTCTACCGGACCACGATGCGTCGCAAGGAAATAAGGAGTTCCCTCGATGAGAATTGCTACCAGGAAAGGTTTGTCTGCTGTGAATCTTGGTAATGGCTCCGCATCGAGGATAGCAGAGCAAAACGCGATGCCCATGGCTGTAATAAAAAAAATGATCCGGTCTCTTTTTGAAATAGAAAAGTATCACCAAATCTCACAATATTGATAGAAAAGAGTATTTATCAGTTCTGATGTTAAAAGTTTTGCCATAGTGAAGAGAGTTTGTACAATATTCGCATCCTGATATTTAAATAAAAGTTACAATTTGAAATCTGTTGTGTCCTTATCTAAAGCTGGTATGACGATGACAACACTAATGAGAGCCGGTTAACAACATAAAAACCAAGCGATATAAACTGAAGATAAAATGAATTTACGATTCCGATATATAATTACAATAAAAATAACAAACGCTTAAACAGTTGCACATTTTATTAATAAAAAAATATACATTTGAATAGCCATATTTAATAGTAAGCATTTTTCATTATTAACATAGAGTATATAAAGTTTCCATAATGTACCTATATATTTTGTAAATATCCGCCGTGTCATTACAAAAAAGTTAAATACCCGTCGAACACTTGTTTCAAAATAGTTTGATCACAAAAGAGTGTCTTACCTCTGTTAAGAAATAGATACTATTTAAATTTAAACATTGTATAACACTTGTGTAAGTTCACAGTTCTCATTTTATTGTTGTGATTTACTTTATTTCTATTTGCCGGCAAAAGAGTATTCGTAGTAAATTATGGATTTCGTGTGTATAATTAATTTAGAAGATGTAGATAAATTACACAATTTTGAAAATTCACAAGAAAATGACAATTATTACAATAGAACATTATTGACATTTCACAATGTATTTATTCTGAGATTATACTGTTGTTCCACTTTACGCAATTTGGGGTATTATTTTAAACTTATATATTGCTTATTTTAATAATGACATAATTCTCTTTAAACCAAATGTCACAATAAATATAACCAATTTTACTTAAAATAAATAAATATTGTTAATGAAGATCTAAACAAAAATATTATTCGTAAATTGGAACGTTTTTGAATGAAAAAATTGAATTGAATGAATGCTATTCAGAGTTGCTTGCATAAAAAGCAAAGACCAGAGCTAGCTAAAGACCGCTTAGACACTCTTTTGTAATAAAGTATTTTAAACATGTGTTTGTAATTTTAGACACTGTTCAGTAAAACTCGTGTTAAACGCGTGTTTATTTTTGTTTTTGTAATAAGACCGCCGAAGTCTAACTATTCAGCACTCAGATGCAACTATTGCACGGTTACATATTATGTGCACGACATATTAAAAGTAGTTCTACATACCTAACATTTTTAACAAAAGTTATACATTTCAAATATTTAATAAGCATATATTCCTAGGGGCTAATGCATTTAATTTTAGCCAGTCGATTAATTTGGTATTAGTCATTTATTCAATACTGATTAGATAATGTGTACATATTTAGAATAGATAATGTGTACATATTTAGAACATGATTAGGTTGCTTATTACTGTTATACAAATTTAATTTATTATGGATACATTTGTGCAAAGAAAATAATGTTTAATTTGAACTACTAAAAATACACTTCTTTTGAAAATATCTTAAACATATTTTATTTACTTTTAATAAATGGATAGTTGCATTAATAATATGGACGGTAATATCGGTTATGATAATATTTAAAAACGTAAACAATGATTGATTTGTAGGGACGTGTGTGCTTGCACGTTATGCTTTGTCGCGGAAGACACCGACAAAGAGCGTAGCGCGGTCGGCTCCGACGAGCATGTAGAGGAAGGGTCGATCGGCTCGGAAGCGTGGTGGCGGCGGCCGAGCACACCGTAGCATCATCACCATGCCTGCGTGCAACAAGTACACGTACGACTATAGGTCGGAGCGGGGCACACGTGTAGCTCGTGGTCTGTATACCGCGAGTACCGTCGGTTGTCTCGCCACGGTGACACACCAGAGCGCGGGTCTGTCTGCGCGAAACTCACGGGCCACTGATATAGCGCGTCGCTTACGCACCGCTATAACTGTCAAGACCATACCCCAACCCACGGACAAGTTTAAACGATCACGACATTTACATCAACAACCCACAACCAATAAAATGATAAAGAAAGTCGCATAGAGGGTGTATAACGCATTTTCCTTACCTGACGAAAATATACTAACCTAAACAATCTATAATCGAATTATTTTAAGAAACTTCGTTCCTCACGGAGTTCCCTGACTACACCGTTTTTATTTATATGTCGTTGAAATTGAAAGCACGTTTATATGAAATTGACAATGTCTACAAGCGGGTATTCATTTAATGAAAGAAAGAGTGTTAATATCATCAAAATATATCTATTGTACTAAAATAATAATTCCGATCAAAAATAATGCACAAATGTATGTGTATTTTTTTTCTTTGTAAACAATGTTATCCATTTGTTACCCTCCCTTCACCTATGTGTGTCGGGTATGCCCTTAATGCGTTGCGCTCATGTCACAAGGATCATCACTATTATCATAACTAGTGACATATGTTTAATGACTCATGCAGATTCAACAATACATTCAACTGTATGATAATATTAGGCTGAGGATAGTCTTTTAATACATTATATTCCATGGCTTATATACATACTAAAAATATTAATAAGAATGTGAAACTCAATATACATAAGAAAAAATGTGTTTACCTGATGCTGCAGCAGCTTCGGCTCCTTCTTCGTTCACTTCAATGAAAGCTTTTTGTACCTGCAGTTGACACATACAAATACTCTTCGTTATCCAGAATCTTTGTCAAACCAGAATTGACACGATCGAAGATTGCTTTAATCCCAAGCTAATAAATACATAAATAAAAACTTTAAATTGTATTAGAATAAGTCTTATTATTCAAAAATAAACAATTTTAAAAGAATCAAACACTTAAAATATGTCTTCCCTTTAAACAAAGTTAAAATAAACATAAAATATAATCAATTAACATCTCAAATACAAATATTATGTATTCAAATTAAAGCCTAAGTTAAAATAAGAGAGACTGTCACCAAATTGAAAAATCACTTTAGTCAGCAAAACTAGCAACAAATATATGGTGGATATTCCATTAACAATAGATTTTATACAATGTCATCATATGTAGAGAAAATACCACCCCTATCTATAGTCTACTATTATGGTACGAAAAAGGTAGGTTCTGGAATTTGTTAATCAACCAGTACAATTGTGATATTTTTCTTTTACAAGTAAATTAATTAGATTTAGTTCATTTAATTTTTTCATGTGTATTACGAGTTAAGACAACATTATTATATAGACTTAAAACCTTAACTAACATTTGTTTGCAATGACACATTTACTTGAATTACTGAAATTACTTGAAAGTTATTAAAAGCATTGAAGTACTCAATAATTATGGTTATAAACTTAAGCATTTTAATCTCAAATTACCTTGGGCAAAACATCCATAAGATCAATTTCAGTTTCTATCTTAAACTTCGGGATGGTTACTTGCACTTTCGTAGAGAATGTCTTGTCCAATTCGGACATAAGATCATAGCCATCGGCCAACTTTTGCAAAACTCCATTCAGGCCTTCAATTTCATGTGGCAGCACAATGATCATGCTGGCTTGCTCACCTTCATAAGCCATTTCCAAAATCTACAAAATTAGTATAATAATATAATTTATATGTATGATACAATGCCAATATGATTTCGACAGTCCAAACCGAGGCGTGCCGTGCGCCTTTGTGGTGGTTGCCTATATAAAATCGGGTGAGTGCCTTAAGCGCTCCCCTTAATAGTCCGGTGAAAGTGTAGAGGCCTTTTGCCAGGTTGCCAGTGTAGTCATTTCGAAAAAAAAAAAACAATGACTTTCATTTGTCGTATGTGATGGTACCATTTATCTGTTCAAAATAATGTTTCATAATATAATATTGTATTACAACGGTAAGGAAATTGACAATATTTACATAATTATTACAATATATTGCATATGGTATCATCCATGTTGACATGTCCTTCATTTGTGATACATTTACTTGTTTAAATTGTAAGAGCAGAGGGGATGTTGGATACATTTAATTGCAATTATAATAACATCATCATCAATGCAGAGTTTTTTTTATTTGTCGCATGTGATGAGATCGTTTACCCGTTTTTTAATCATTTCTTTATATAATAAAATTATATTACAGTAGAGGAATTTAGTATTGGGCAAGTTTGTTTTATTAGTAACGATATTACACATTTTCCAGAAAACTAAAAATATTGTTTGATTGCAATAACATTACAGAGTATTTTGTTTATACATCCACATCTTTACATAAATATTGAGGTTATATAAACCACTTCCAAGAAATTTCAAGGCGATCTTTCTTACACATTTCGAGAACATATGGTTAAGTATGAGTAATACAGATATTTTATTTTTATACCTGAGCTTGGAGATCGGGGCTATCTCCGTATTTGTATGTATCCTCTTTGTACATCATTGGTACATCTACCGTAGTTTGTGTGTCTATATGGAAGGGCTGATCCATGGTGTTCATGGGGTTAAACTGACTTTTCCACGTACCCTAGACATATGAAATACGTAATAATCCAGGTTGTCAAATATAATGAAGTTAAAAGGGCTGGATTAATATTATTTAGCTTAAAATTAATACATATTTTAATAACATTACTTTGTAAATTTCTGTAGTGTAGAGAATCCCAAATAGTAATTAGATGCTATATATAAACAGGCAGACTTCAACTGATTTCCTTTACTTTTTGTGTAGTATTGACGAGCAATTTTTTTTCTTTCATATCTCCATTTCTATACCATAATACTTCATGATATACAATATTTGTACAATACAGATAATAAGATCTATATAATATCACGCGAAAAAAAAATTGTATCCCTTCATCATCTTGGTAACTTTGTTGAGACCCATTGCAGGACCATAGGTCTTTTCCTGGAGGGTATGGACATAACGATGTACTGGCTATTTAAAAATCCGAGAAATCCACATTTCTATATGATCCCACCTACTGTGGTACTACAAGAACAATTTTTATGTTCAAGTTCCTTCATGATGTTTTTCTTCATCGTCAGCCAATAAATAGTCGTCTTACCAATGTAATTAGTAAATGTACGCGAATTCCGAAAAGTTTGTTAGTGTATGCCGGGGTTCGAGCCCGCGGACATCAGATAGACATTTCACTGGTGAAACCACTGGACCACAATATAGGCCCTTATAGTAGTCGAATTCCTACCATTGGACGACAATGAGTTGTGATAAAACTATAAAAATGAAATAGATTAGTGAATCACTTATCACCAACAAAGTCAGTTATTTTTATTGAAAACATTTGACTGGTGACAAATGCCAGATGGTCATAATTAATATGACAGCTTCCAGCTAATGCTATGTGATTCACATGTATTATGAGAACTTATGATATTTATTTTGATACATATTGTAATATTTATTGTGCATGATATAATGCTGAATGAGTTGTTCTGTGTTTCAATTCTCATCTCTTCCTTAATTACACAAATAACCTGAATCTATTATTTAATTCACTCAATGATTCTTATTACACTTATTATTAATACCACATTGAAAACATAAAACACATTACCTTGAAATACAAAGCGTTGACTAAAATTACCCTCGTGTCAGAATTAATGCTGTCTGATGACAACAAATCTTTAATTCGATTATTTGTTTTGTTCTCCACCTGTATCAGGATGTATTGAATTACTGATAATGTATTTTAATATAAATGTATTGAATAATCATACTTTATTGTATGCCACAGAAATTACCCATTTATTGATGGTATCAGCAGAGCCAGCTCCATCATTAAAATCTAATTTCTCAAAGGATGCATCAAACACTTTAAGAGCATCTTCCTTTAATTCGGGAACAAGTTCATAGGGTCCCTCTTTCAAGTACACTTTGTTCGCTATATTCAGTGTAATTCCCTGTATCGATTTCAACTTGGATGTAATAGTTGTGAATGATGCACGAATCTAAAATAAGTAGTAATAGTATTAATAATTGTATATTAACAAAATTATAATTTAGGGTTTATTTATAAGTCCAAGCTGATTACTCTGATACAACAGGCATTAAGTGTAGGGGAATATTTTTATTAAGATAAAAACAGTAATAGAAAATGGTAGTAGTAGCATAAATTGGGTGATAATTTTACTTTCATCACTAATGAAATAGCACTACCCATTTATACTGTCGTAACATTGAATTGATAGCACTTCTGTTTATGTTGAAAGCAGTGGTAATATCCAAGACAACATCATTGTATAGATATTGTAACAGCTTGTGTGGGTGTGTATGTAAGAAATCAAAATATTTGGCCAAAACATATTGCTATGAATAAAATGACAATATACCCTGAATTGAAAAGGACAGTCCCTTTTTTTAGTATTTTGTCACAATTTCACCAAGTAGAGATATTGGAACATAAAATTGCAGTCCTTAGAGAAAGCTATGTAAACATTCAGATATCACTTTAAAAAAAATGTTTTGACAAGTAAAAAATTTTTTGTGGACTTATTTTGCTAAACAAAACTTTTAAAAGTACATATTTTTATTGTATCAACTTATGTTAACTATAGCAAAGGACACTCCATTTTGAATAAAAAACATCATATTAAACCTAACAAAAAAAAAAAAAAAGGTATGAGTATGGCTGCTTTATAACTGAGTAAAGATATGGCAGTAATACTACCTCAGTCTAACTCTCTACAATTTTTATCCCTGTATCACTACTGTACTGTACTACTATGTATCACTTTACATGTATTGAATGTATCTAAATTAACTGCATGTTATTAAAAAAAATACTCACAAAATCATCATCAGGAATATCAAGTGACTTTAACAGTTCTGTGTGAGCAGGCTCAGTAGTTCCCAAAGTCAACAGCGCCAGTAGATATTCAGCTGACAGTGGTGAAGACACCACATTCTTGCTCTTGTCAAGTTCCTGCAATTTTTTTTCAGTAAAATAAATCCTACCATTGGAACTTGGTTAGAGTTAGTGTACAATTTATCAGAATTTATTTCATTTCTCAGTTTACCTCAACTTTATCAGATTATAATTAGTATATAACATTATCACTTAAGCCTTTATCATTACATGTCTCGTATTTCCAAGAACTTAATTTTTTTTAATCATTATCAGTTAAAGTATTATAAAATTAAAATAAATGTAACTTTAATTACTACCAAAATTGTAGCATACGGATAAGATTTGTAAATTAATTTCATATTTTAATATAAATTTCAAATTAACATATTTTAGATAATAATAACAAGACATAAACTCGAATCATTAAACAATAAAGCAGGTAACAAAATTAAAATAAAATATTAGAGTCTAAATTTAAGTACTTAAATTGAAGATTACTAATGGTAAAGGACTATTTGTATATTTCTAAACTTATCGATTGCAAATGATCACCAATAAAAATAGCTGCCCACTTACATTGCAGAACTTAGCAGAAAATCTGGCGACTGCTGATGAGATTGCTTTAGCGTCCATGATCACTTCAGAATGGTTCACTTGTAGAGTTAAAAAGATTAAAACTGAAACAATAAACACCAAATATCTTATCCGGGGATATACCGTGTTGCAACTACATAAATGTTTGTTAGCGAGCCACTGAATTGCTTTTTATAACCGTTGATGACATCATTACACAGAATAATAACTATCTACTAGATAACTAACTAGCTTGCCTAGCACTATTAACTGATACGTAGTATCCTTTTAGTAGTTTGTGATTAAACGCGACACCGGCAGACGGTAGCCCGCTACAATTTTTTAATATCTATACATATTCACTGTCTATAGGACAAAATATTTGTGATCCTAAGGTCTACGTAATTTGCAACCTAGCTGTTTATTTAAGAGTGAAATCGTGAATAGTTTGAACTAGGAAAATAATAATATATTTTTATTTTTTCATACTCAAATCACTCACTTAGCAAACACCTTGTCCTCATTGAAACAGATAATAATTGCACTAGAAATTCGATTTAAAGTTCTTCATAATTTAGATAGGTGAAATATTGACCAATCCTGTACATTTAAAATATCTTATCAATGGAGAAATACGCAGGAAAATTATTCACATTTGTCGCTTACTCGTATACACATGCGTATTATTTTTATTCTTAAAGATAAAATATATGAGGCATATGACAGTATTATAGATTAAAAAAAATAAAAGTTTTGTTACATATATATGTCATTAATACAACAATATTTTTTATTTCGAACGTACATGTAATGTACTGTACTGATTACACAGATATCACAGCCGGACGAGGGGATCAGACAAAACTACGTAGTATCATCCTCTTAGTAGTTTGTGGATAAAACTTCTCAGTAGATAACACTAAACAGTAGATATAATGTACTCTGAAATTCGATACCAGAGACAAATAAAAAATTGTATACAATGTAAACAAAGAAAAAAATCTACGGTATACCAGGACAGGTATACATTACCGACTTATATATAAAAAATTGTATATATCTTTCTAGCAAAATTACAATAAACCGGGTATTATAGCTTTCAGTAGGGATGTACGTTTTTTGCGTTGAACCGATTGTTAGGGGCTTTAGTGGATGATATCATGCATTTCAATCGATTATCACATTAGAACAATATAAATAAATGAACACAGAGTAGCTAATAAAATAGAAATTATAATGCGGTTGTTACTCTGTAATAATGTATGACAATATGCCGATTGAATTAATATTTTTCTTACATATAATAATTGCAACATGTAGACCTCCAACAACCAAAGACGTTGTTTCAAGGAATTGTGCTCGTCATCAGTTTAAAAACAGAAATGTCACTCACACTCGCCTCGGATGTGAATTTCTTCTCACGCTTTTACTTGGAGTGGTAGTAACGACTGTTAGGTTAGGTCTTGGCTGTGTTCATTCGGTCTTACCTCAATAATTGCTTATATCAAATAGGTTTAGTTTTAATTGTACTATTAATTCACAATGAATCTATAGCTACAATCCATAGTTTAATTTGTATCAAGAATACATGAATAAAAAAAAACTATGTTAAAGTGTATTTCTATAGGTATCTAGCAGGTGCGCCACACTTGAGTGTGAAATGAACATAAAAGCAACAAGAACAAATAAACAATACACCGTGTACTGTGAAAGATTTGTCAGTAGGTAGCTATTTAATGTGTTTTCTTTGACGTGAATATTTTCCATGGCACACTATATATATTTTTAGACTTTTTCTTATTAAACTATTTTTGGAAGTTTAGTGTTTGACTATTATGTCTCCTGGTGTTAAGTGATTATGTAACCTAAAATCTTAAAATGATGAACTTTGAGTATTTGGCACTGGAGAGGATTAGCTGGAAAACACTTTGGAGATTGCAAAATCCTCTACCATCAGGCTTGATAACGATACATTTCTGCACCGAAAGCTTTGCCCTAAAACAATTACCACTCTATCATTATTTACACTAAGTTTATTTATATACATTTTGGAAACATAACCAAATAGCAATAAAAGCAATATGCAGCGTTGTTTCAATTTGAAAATATATTCTGTTGTATACACGCTTTTAATAGCCTTTGTCATCGTGGTCTCCATCAAGATTACACAAGAGAAATCCAGCAGGCACGTGTTTACCACTGATAATTATTTGTCTCTATATTTTATAATCTCGGTGGCATCTTATCTTACATTTATTCTATGTATATATCATTTTTAACGCTAAGCGTCGGGCACTGTAGTTCATATCATTCATATTAAATTTATTTTTGTCTTAGCAAAAGCTTTAAATATTTTTATTATTTGTATTATTTAGCAAACGAGACTGATGATTGATGACATGATAACTGAGATGGCATGAAGTCCTATCGTGTAAAGAAAAGTTATTTTATTGTTATTACAATAATTTATTAAAGATAACTTCTCTGGTGAGAGTGGGCAAAAGTCTGTTGAACATAACCTCATAGGAAAATGTTACGTAAGAAATAATAGTCATGAAATTTGTGAATTGTTTAATGCAAATATTTTTGTAACTGTCGTACACGAGGAAATAATACGTTGTAATGATGTCTTACCCAAAATTGTGAAAAAATGTTTGTTAACAATTATTAATCATTTCTATCTTTAAAAGCTTAGACTGGGTCACGAACTGTCGCTAAAAAGTATGGTGTCCGGTCGACCAGTATTATAGCTAGGAAAGGTCGGTTCGCTACGAACGTTTGAACGGTCTCCCTTGGAGCAGCACATCCGAAGCCACCGAATAAAACTGTAAAAATAAAATGTAATTTAAACGAAAAGGGGTAGAAGTTAATTAAAAAAGCTACCTATCTAATAAAAGTTCAGAACAAAATACAATTCACCAGTAGCTGCAGCTGCTTCTGAACCCTCTTCATTCACTTCAATAAAAGCTTTCTGTATTGCCCTTGATATAAATAACGGCTCATCATTATCTAGAATTCTTGGTAAGACCAGAATTATTATAACGGAAGATTGCATTGATTCCAAGCTGAAATTATTAAAACAAAATTATGTCATATGTTGATGAAGAATCTGTAGGATCTTAACAATGGCATTCCACTGAGGATTAGTGGATAGATTTCATTTTAAGAGTTACTGAAAACAAATTACTGGAATAGTCATTTTTATTAAGCCTAAAGCGATTCTAATTAGAAATATCAAAAAATGTTATATATTTAACTGTAATATCGCGTATTCAATTGCAATGCTATAAATAAAGGCATAGATAGATAAATTTATTTATATGCATTTACCGAATGTCTAATATTTACAAAAGCTAACAATAGCCGGTTTTGTGTAATGTAAATAAAATGATTACTGGCCAAAAAATATACTAATAGAAAATTACACACATATTACATGCTGTTGGTAAATTTGTAATATATATTAGTCAAATAAGGCAGTAAAAGTACTAGCCCGTATATTTTCAACTTGAGCATGGTAGCTAGCTAGATGAGCTTAGAAAAGGCCCTACCATCATCCCATAGTTTCATCACGGTTTGGGAACCTACGTCAATGGACGGTGATGTCCGAGCATATTATCAACTATGACAATTATATCAAATAGGACATTCATCTGATATCTTATAGTTATTTGTCAAATGTGTAAACACGAATATTATATCTGTTTGTAATGTCTTTAAATTACTTGTTTACTGGTGAACACCACTAATGTTTATTTATTTTATGACAGTTATCGTAGAGGATTTGTTTATTATTACTACTCTATGCAGCTATTTTGGAACCATATTGTAACAGAAACAAAATCGAGGCAGTCAAAAAGGATTACCGATAGAAGTGAAAACTCAAAACAATGGAAAACTGTATTCCTTTTTAAATCTTAAAATCAATTATAGTCTGAAATAGTTAAACTTCATAATTTGTAAAGTGAATTTATAAAGATTTTTCATTATATAGAGTATTCATACCTATTGTATATACATGTACTATATACATATTTCATACATATGTTGAATACAAAATAGCATTATTACATGTATACAGGTCGATATACTACGCATCGTTAGTATGATGCAAGCGCAATACGACACGAGCATGCCGATGGCACTTCTTCACTAGCATGTCAATGACATGAGTCCGTAAGTTTTTCTCCTACCAAAAATATAAAGAAGTTTTCACTTCAAAAAAATAAGTACGATATTTGTTCTATTTACCTTTGATAAAATGTTATTCATGCCAATTGTCGTTTCAATCTTAAACTTGGGAACAGTAACCTTTACTTTAGTTAGATACATAACGGACATTTCCGTCAGTAAATCGCAGCTATCAGCTAACTTTTCCAAAACTGCGTCAAGACCCTCAATTTCGTTTGGTAACACAATAACCATACTTGTTTCACCTCCCATGTAGTTCATTTCTAATAACTGCAACGTAGAATAGACATATTGTATTATTTTCTTCTATCTATACATATAATAAGAATATAAATACAACGTGTCTGTACTTTTTTGATTTTTGAGAAAAAAATTGTTGCAGGTGTCTAGAATAAGTAATAGAATCCATTTCGATCATTTTTAGGAATGTCTGTCTGTCTGTTTGTTTGAACAGGCATCACTGGTAAACTACTACGTTTCTGATAAAACACCAGCAAGAAAATAATCAAGCATATTCCGGAGGAACATAAATTTTATGTTTTATTAAAATCGGTTAACTCTGTCAAAAGTTATTATAATTTTAATGACGACGGGAGTTAAGTACGAAAGAAAAATAGATACCTAAGTAAATAGACTTTAGCCTCATCTAAAAATCAGGGCGTTTTATAACATAAATAAACATTGCCACAGTATTAAATTACTAAGACACACAACGAAAGAAAAATGGCTAATATTTTTTTTTCACATAAATAAATGTTAACACCTTAAGATGTTCAGTAATTAATTAATATGCATTATTGCTAATAGATGACGTTCAACCGCCATTTCCTAAATCTATTACTACTATAATATACAATCGAAAAATTAGCCAATTACAAATATTACATATTTCTATAAATTGAATAACTTACTTTATGCTTTGCATAAGTATAATATGATTTTTATTTTTTGATCGCATAAGGTTTATGATTAAATGTGTAAATTTCTAATTAATATTGTGTTGTAAATATTACAAATTATTAAATCCAATCACTTTTTAGGACAACTTTTTATTATACTAAAAAAATAAAGAGATTAAAATTGTTCATTGAACATAAATGTAAGAAAAAATCGTCTTTAGAAGCAATAACAGACTACGTTTTTGACGACAACAGATGGCGCTAAACTTATAATTTTATTAGTTTACTGTCGTAAGAATATTATTGCAAGGAAGAGTACTAGTAGTAGTAAACTTATAATTTTATTAGTTTACTGTCGTAAGAATATTATTGCAAGGAAGAGTACAGATAACAATGAGATTATTTCTGTGTTTGTTAGGTTTATTTCAAATTACAGTTTTCATAAATTTACCTTGATCCTAATGTCTTAATTACGCTTTGAATTAATGAATACTTTTTGGTTTATGCATTAGGGAGCTTGTATTTTCTTCCAACGGTACCGTGGAAAAAAAAAGACTACAGGCAGGGCAAATAAAAGAAAGGATAACATAAAAATAATAATAAGAATGAGCTGTGTGAAGTATATATGAATGAATATTATAAGCCCTCGGTTGTTTTTTTAAGACTCAGATCTCAAAATGGCAGATTATATTTCAATTATTTTTTAATTTCACTACATCGTACATTGTAAATTTCATGGTTTAGTAAAAAAGATCGTACAAATGAAAAAATAATTTACAAATACATTTTACATGAAAATTATTATTTGACAATTCATCATTTGTTATTTTTCAAAGCTTTGTAATAAATCAGGTATTTTTTAAGCGTATGCTGCCAACAGTCTATTGACCTATGCCTCATGAGGTCTACATTCGTTAGTATATAACTTAAATATTTATGGTTTTGGACAGTCCAGGGGTTAATATTGTTTTTACTTGCTTTAATTTTAATTGTTTGCCATGGGAATGTCTATGGTAATTTGTCCAGAAAAAATACTATTCTTGAGGGACAGATCAAATGTACGTTACTGGAAGCGTAGCTGCCAGCAAAAGCTAGTTGTTTATAAAGCATCGAATATAAATTGAATGCAATATATGAACCAACTGTTTTATTTACCCACATTGATAACCCCGACGTGATTGGTTCGGCATATGCATTATCAAATTCTGTGCACGGCGATACGAGGCTTCATTATAACTATGATGCTTATATGGTATTGCTAAGGCCCACCACAATAGTAACCAATAAAGCTTGACTACAAACGTGTACTCTAATCTTGTTAAGCTGCAAGATCAATTGGAGTATAATAAGATGCTTCATGTGAAAACACTGTTGGTGGACTGGTAACAGAACGTTTATCGAGGTTGTATTATTAAAATTTACTCGTTTTTTTTCACACCTTAGTTACTCAACAGATCATCATGATATTTATTTTGCATACACGTTGTCAGGGATGTAGAAAAGGACACAGAGTATCTTTCACCCAGAAAGAAGTGCTGTTCCAGAGGAATAGGTCAAATATATATGAACGCAATCGAAGCCGGTGGCAAAAGATAGTATTGAATAAATGTTCTACTTAAACCTTTATTATTTTTCTTTCTGTTCGCCCCACATTACTAAAACTCGTTGCCTTGCCCTATAGGATTTATATACTGCACGATTATTTTACTCTAGAGCACCTTAATGTCTTCCAGCAGCAATACGTACATACTCAGAATCGGGTTGCGTATAGATTTCAATGGCTCACATTCACACAAGAGGTGGTTTTGAGTCTCATCCATCTGTCTTAAAAGCTACACTCTCTTGTACCCTGTACAACCATGTTGTACAAATTAATTCATTGTGTAACGGGAAGCAATCGGAAAACCAGCAGAACAGGCAGTAGAGTCCATATAATATTAAAAAAATCGAAAACAATTGCTATGCTGTAACGCTGTGTATGTTTGAAATATGGTTTTACTTCAGTAATAAAATCAAATTTCAATGCCATACTTATTAGTTATATAAGTCGGTAATTACTAATATTGTATAGATATTATGTTCAAACACCTCAAACATTAAGTGGATTATGACACAGCAACTAAATAAATAAAAGATAATATAAAGATACTAAGAGAGAGAATATAAGGATCGAATATGATTTAGAACTCCACAAATATGGTAATTTGCTGTGTCCCATGGTTTCGAATTTAAGTTACTCCTCTTAAATTTCATTATTTCAGCTTAGCTCTTCTAAGAAAGCGCAATGGTATGAAATGAAACTGAAATGAAAATATGAAATGATATGATATGAAACCACGATGCAAGTGATACTTTTTTTGGCTCGTAATCATAGACGAAAAATTTGAGACGATGTAAAATAACGTTTCACTTCAAAATTCTATCTGTTAGAAAAATTCCGTTTGAAACCATCAAGAATTTTTGGAGATTAGCTTGTAAAAATAATAGTTACTATAATCTTGTTTATAGCAGTATATATAGCTCATATGTATCAGTTTTCAGTTAGCGCTAGCTGAAAATTCGTCTGCGTCGTTTACAATATATTTTATGTACAGAGGAAAAATCACAAACACTACATCGCTTGCGCCACTTCTCCACGACACGAAAACATACGTCGCGGTACGCGTAGTGCTTATAAAAATCGTAATTTCTTCAAAATTAAATATCTTACTTTTAAATGGAGATGTCGTTACAATATTTTTTTAAATAAACAGTAAAACAATAAAAACAAATGATCAAAATCAATCCAAACTTAGTGAGAGATGCGCGCCCAACGGCCGACCTTTGTCATTTTATTTATCTATACATATAATAAAAATGAAGTGTCTATGTAATATCAAAATAACAACTTTCTACTGATTGGATATGAACGTATATACGATACTGATAACAAAATTACAATTTTTAAAATTTTTATGTCATTCTGTATGTCCTGTATGTCCGGGTAATCTCCGAAACGGCTGGACCGATTTTGACAAAAATTTCACTAACGGATAGTTAAAATTACAGCATCCATGGCTTCGTTTCGATTGGACCTATTTTCACGGGACTTTCGCTGACAGATAGCTAACGTTATAAAAAGTAATTAAAGCTTTTTTATTTTGGATTAGCTTTTACCCATGGCTTTGTTTGCAGTACTATATCCAAAACTTTTGAACCATTTTTCACGGAACTTTCACTAACAGATAGCTGATCTTATAAAAAGTAATTCACAATTATAAAAAAAAAACGCATGCGGAGCTGCGGGTAACAGCTAGTACTAAGTATATCTAAAGTTGTATGTATATTTAAGGTTAGTATAAATAATTTGGTAAGTGAAGGTTACTTATGTTTATTTACTTGTGCTTGAAGTTTGCTACTGTATGCGTATTTGTAGTTACCCTCGTTGTGCATCATGGGAACGGATACTCTGGACAGATTATTAAGGAGAAATTTTTTTTTTAAAGTGTCTTGTGGATTGAATCGATATTTCCATGTACCCTGTAAGAGATGTTAGAATAGTTCATAAATTATCTGATTATTAATACTAAATTTTACTGTGTTTAACTTGTGTACAAAAATAGGTGGTAAAATAACCTTAAAATAGAGTCTTATAAAATTTATTGATATTCTCTCTTCCTCCGTCATTGCTTATGCATGTATTATTAAGGAATTTATGGGAAAAGTATTTACCTTAAAATAGATAGCGTTCACAAGAACTATACGCGTGTCTGCATCAAAGCTGTCTGGTGATACAATATTCTGAATACGTCCATTAGTTTTATTCCCCACCTGTGTACAAGCAGACTAATATATTTACTGGGTAATGTGTTTTATATTTATATTCAAGAGAAGTCAAATGTGCAACCTCATTATACCATGGATTTCGAGCATTCCCGTAGACATCTTAGTTATCTATATAAATAAAAATAAATTGCCGAATAAGCGCATCACTTCAGGATGGCTGCACCGTTTTGACTAATTCTTTTTTGTTGTGTTTGCAGAACATAAACAATTTCTCTTAAACATTATTTTGGTTCATAAGATCCAACCACTGTCTCAGGCTATTTTTGTACAACGCAATGACCCCGACACTTCTACGGTGAATGTGGAGAAAGATAAAGACGCTGTAGTCCTTGTTTTGAATTATCGTTAATAATTGGAAACTTACACTACGTATGAGATATAGAGAGAATAAAAATAGCACCGAAGATCGTTAAGTGCGAGCGTTTTGACATATTTTATTATAGTTTTTTTTTATTTAGTGATAACGTGTACTTATAAATAATTCTGTCGATATCACAAGGATAGAATATTTTTTTAATCTTCAAAGTTTTAACAAAATTTAAAAAAGCGATGGCTTCCTTAATAGAACTACTAAGCAGGGAGTTTTTGTAGTAATTCGAAATGTATGCTTCCAGTTATTATTTTAAAATAAACAATTTATGTACTTTAAAATTCTAACATTAAGTATTATGTTATATATTATTTTTATATGATTAAATTAACGTTTTTTATGAATTCTAGTAAAAGTCATCACATAAAAAATTAACATCAATCTTCTAAAAATTCGTATTTTAGTCTTTTTAATCTACGCTATAAAAAGGTAATAAAATATCGTCGGTTATTTTCTGTCAGATATTATTCGTAATATTGAACTGATATGGTGAATAAAGATTCTTCAAAATATTCATCGTGTACATAGTAGTTACAAATTTTTTACAATCGTTATCATTGGTATGTGGAATAGTTTATTCTACAGTTCAATTTCAAAAATAATTAATTTCTTGATATTAGCATATTTGAAAGTCATGTAACAAGAAAAGTTTTGAGTTTGAAAATGGACGGATATAGGAGTAGAGGTAGGCCGAAAAAGGTGTGGATGGATTGTGTGACAAATGAGATGTGTATAAAATGTGTGAATATTGGGATGACACCTGACAGGAGAGAGTGGAAAAGAAACTCATGTTGTGCCGACCCTGCTTAGGCAGGATAAGGGTAAGATGATTATGATGATGATATTTGCATAGAGAACATATCTACAACATTTTATAGTACATAACTCAATAGATCCTTCTTTCAAATACGTATCGTATAAAAATATTTATTTATAATATTCATTGTATGCATTTCCAATTACCTACCTTGATTTTATTTAAGTGCTTAGGCTTTTTAATAGGTGCCATATTTGATTAAGCATGTATCAAGGACGTTAGGAATTATTACAGTTTTATTAAATAGTTCATTTCTACCACAAACCACATAAACACCGAAAAACATCTTATAAATGAAAAACGTAATATTTACCCATGAATTTATTTGCGAGGCAGCAGTGTTACCTTTAGTAAAGTCAACTTTCTCAAAATCTGCGTCAAACACATTAATCGCGTCATCTTTAATTGCGGGTAAAATCTCATATGGACCTTTTTTTACGTATAATTTATTTGCTACATTAAATGTAACACCTCTTACAGATTTCACTTTGGTTGACAATGCCGTGAATGCTGTACGTATCTGAGGAAACGAAAAATAAGCTACATGTATAAAAAAGACGATAAAATAGGTAGAATTTCATTACGTTCTAGGGTTACATCAAAATGATTGACATTTTAGCCATTGATTGTAGTAAATCCTATGAAAAAACATCATAGTCAGATAAAGCTTGTTGTATCTGGGTTGTCAGGAGGAGTTTCGGCCGTCGTAGATACGTTCTGCAGAGTGACGAACTTGGGCACTTTTTTTTTTCCAACTGACTACACTGTTGGCTTGACAGACCTCTACAGTTTCACCGGACTACTAAGGGAAGCACTTAAGGCACTCAACCAACTTGGGCACGCTTTTTTTCGGAATGACTATCGGCTATTAGCCTGTTCATTATTTAAATATTGTAAATATTGTCTAAACCACCTTATTTTGTGAATACTTACAAAGTCGTTATCTCCTAATTCAAGCACGCTTAATAACTCAGTGTGTGCAGGGTCAGAACTGCCCAAGGTCAATATTGCCAGCAAGTACTCCAATGATAGTGGGGAAGACACCGTGTTTTTACTCTTATCAAGTTCCTGCAATACAACGTTATACTCACAGAGCACATTACTAAAAGGTATGCTTTCGAGTGTAGAGTGAGACAAGGATATATGAATGAGAGAGATGGGTGAAGGAGCGAAAGAAGATGATCGTAGCGAGCTTTGGCGTGTCTGTAAGGAGAGATGGTAAAAATAACATTGTTGAAATATAAGTATTTATGATTTATTATTTAATAAATAATCTAACGAAAATCCGACGGTGCACAAATCAACTTTTGTATCTTTAACCGATCATTATGAAGATCGGTACGTATAGATATTTGACGATAATAGGCTTTGTAATAAATAATAACAAAAATGTACGGAGCCGCTAGCACAAATAGTTAATTACAAATTTACTAACCTTACAAAATTTTAATGAAAATCTAGTAATTGCTGTTGGAAGTTCCTTATAATCCATAGTTTTGTTTTGGTTAATTCTTGAAGTTTTAAATAAATGTTTACTAATAGGACATACGTGTGTAGAGGTAATTTGCTGATATCAGCATCAATCAGTTCATTTACATAATAGTATAGTGTGATCACACGGAAATAAAGTAATAAAATGTGTTGTATCAAATTATAAAAAAAAAAACTTTTTCACTAATGGCGTTGACTATTGTTTGCTAGCAATCGAAGAAACGGTGCGAAGTTAGCACGTGTATAGTAGATGTTCTGTACAGCAGCTTGACGTCACATAATACCGGTTTAATATAAGTTGAGCGAATAAACAAATATATAATGTACTCTCTGATGAGTGACTAGCACACTAAAAACATTTTCCTTATTATTCTACAGGTACGAGTAATAGTATAAACATGCCACGCGCAGATTATGTTAGTGTGACTGTCTTTTGTTTATGTACAATAGTGGTACTACTTAAAACTACTACTTAATATGTTTTGAAAACAGATCAATTCAAGCTGTACTAACTAATGGTTTTCATAATATCTGTAAACAAATTTACATATGTTATATAATGTATTTATGTATGTATATAAACAATTATTTGTATGCGATAATGAAAATAATAAATTTACTTAATTCCCTGAAGAATTATAAGATGGTCACATTTTATAGTTTGTATTAGATAATGCAATAATAAAACAGTTTGGTAAACATGCAACAGATGGCACACTTTATTGCATTTTGTATATTCATTTTATTTTGGTTCAAATTTCTATATACAAATTTGCACATGTTATGTATATATCTTTACGAATACATATTATTGTGTCAAAGTTTGTATACAATTTTCAATTATTTGTGTACGATAATTAGAATTATAAGCTTACTTGTAATTCGTTGAAGAGCTAACAGGTGGCCACATTTCATACTTTGTATTAGGTAATTTAAGTATAAAACAGTCCGTTAAATATTCAACAGATGATACAATTTATTGTAATTTTTAATTTCTGTACACAAATTTATACATGTTAGGCATATGTTTACAAATATATGTTATTGTGTCAACTTTCTTATATAGTTGACTGTACGATAAGTAGAATTATGAATTTACTTTTAGTTCGTTGAAGAGTTAACAGATGGCCGCATTTCCTAGTTTGTAGTAGATAATTAAAAAATAAAACAGTTGAAAATTCGACAGATGGCATATTGCACACTGATTGCATTTGAAAAAATGTTGTTATTCAAAATTTCTAATAAAAGTAAATGTTGACATTGAAATATTTAATATAATATAATATATTAATCTTAAACCTAAAGTTAATTGCTTAGTTAGTTTTTTATGATAGCTTCAAAAATCGCTTATTCGTATTTATAAGGATTTCACCAAGCGAAACCAAATACATACGAATGTTAGACTAGCTACGGGTCAAGGGATCGATGTAGAGTAAACACAATTGTGTTGGTTTCGTCGATGGACATCACCTTCATTATTGTGTTATATAGTTCACACATACTGGAACATGAGTGAAGATTAGCGACGCTTGGCAGACTGCAGCGAACGCTATGTCGTGTTACTAAATAGTCGACCTTTGTTCCCCGCCTTTAATTTTACTCGAAGAAATATTATCATTAACACCCACCTACTACGGACCACGTATAGGTATATATTTTCCAATCACTTAAGTTATGAACGATAACCGAACTAAAATGCCATCAATATTACAAAATATAGGGTAAAATAACACAAGATTATAAATAAAATATAAAATTCACTACATGACAAATCTCGCCAAAACTTCGTTTTTTGGCGTTAAACAAAATAGCTTTCAAATATAGCGATTTCAAATTGAAGCGATGATGGCTCAATTAGTAGTGTGTTTGGACACTGCGTCGAAGGACGTAGGTTCAAATTCTAGCAATGGAGTCGGAGCTTTCGGTTAAGGATAATTCGTGATGAAACCATAGAATGATGGTAGGGCTTTTTCTAAGTTCGTCCGGCTAGCTACCACCCTCAAGTTGAAAATCTGTCGTCAAGCACCTGTTGATGTGTTCGAGCAGCTGCATTTGAGAGCCAATCCCCCTCTAAGTTTAGCGTGACTACCATGTTAGATCACATCATTATTTATCATGAGATGAGATTGTAGTCAAACGCTAACCCATAAAGTATAAAAAAATATAACCACAAATCATTGCTATAGCAGAAATAGCATTTCAATACAATTGAAGTTTACGAATCGAGGCATAAAAATCAAATGTTTGACCAATGATGTACACTTCGATATAAACAGTTTGTTTTCGTTTACGAAGTTAAAACATGAGTATACTCGACCAATCACAATACCTAGCTCATTGGTTTCAATATTTACCTAAAACCGATATTATTGGTATTTCGTTTTAATACGTTATAATTATATCGTTTATAAAATAATAACGAATAAAAATTACTTTTTAATTTTCACGTTATTATAATTGTTACATAATATGGCAACCACTACTACATGTGAGAACATCTACATTTACCTTGTAAACCACTAACTGTTAACAAGAATGAAGAGGTTTGTTTTTGTTTCACATTATGTATGTATCCAGAATAAATAAATGATAATATACTTTATTAATATTCGTAAGTATATTTTAATGGAATTATGTGTTTAAGATAATTCGAGAATGCAATGAATTAAATAAAATAATGTATGTAATTTTTAAACTTATTTTAGCTGATGTTTGTTTACTTCTTAAAAGATATTCCTAGAACCAAAAATTAATTCGAAGTGAAGTTTTTTTACGCTCATGTAAAATTGTTTTTCTTTCCTGGTACGGCTTTATTCCAACCAAATAATAATGAAATATGCTTAATTATTACTCCCTAATAATAAACAATATTAAAACGGCGAATGAGCCGCAGTTTAATAAATATTGTACAGAAGTATTCTTCTTATTCGCGGAATAGCTTACACCATTACGGCGCGAATGCGATATTGTATGTTGTACAGAAATATAGGGGACACGCTCCAAGGTTAGAAAATAAAAAAATATGTATATCAAAATAAGACCAATCTATTGAGAAAAATTGTATGTGCGTTATAATGAATGTGATTTCTTATTTTGGTGAGAATTATACTCGACTTGATTTGTATAGTTGCGACACTTTATTCCAAACGTCTACGAAATGTTAAATTAGTTTGAATCATTTTGATTTAACAACAATTTTAATATAGTCCTGGAGTTCCTTTTGTTCATCAAACAAACAGCGTCATCAAGATTTCATGTAAAGTACAGATACTAAATTAATACTTTTTAAGTTTCGTATTATGGCTTTAATATAATACATGATTTTACAACATAAATAATATGTGTCGTTGAGGCTGTTGTTTGGACACATTAGGCTACGCCGCGGTAGGCACCTATAAGAAGCGAAGCACGGTTGGCACCGGTGAGCACGAAGAGGAAGGGGCGATCGGCGTAAAAGCGTTGTGGGTTCGTGGAACTGGCACTATACATCATCACTCCAACACCTGCGTACAAACATACGTATATTAAATGAATATAATATCATAGTATAAATATGGGCTCGTAGTTTGTCAATATTATCATCTGTATCATCGTCCCAGTAATACCCAAGAGAGTAGATCAATACGCATGAAAATCACATCCCCCTTATATAGTGGGTTGGTTACGCATAGTCTCTATTCTTAAACACCATGCTTTAATATTTCAAGATTACGATATTTTAATCACCAATGAGGACCATAAAATAAATATTTAATTTGGTGTCGTTCTTCTCAGAATGAAAACAATCGAAGCGACAGGTTGTAGAAATTTCTGACTCGAGTTGATGTTCGTAAGAACACTACAATATCCCTCCAAACTGTAATGTATGATCACAAGGTAGATGTAATTATTTTATTTTTGGTTCGCACCCTATCAACTCTAATAAATTAGTCTCGCAATAACCGCCATTGTTTCATTACGTTGGACATTCCACTGGCGACGAGGATGGGATTTTTTAGTCGAAAATAATAAACATGCCTATCGGAAAGACACATGGAGTTGAACTACACGGCAGAAGAAATGGGTACGCTACTACACGATTTGTGGAACACTTTATTTTCCTAATTAATATCAGTTGTGATATACGGGTGGCCATTTTGGTTACTTATATTTGTTCGATTAAGTACGACCTAATGTGTAACTTTTGTGCGTCTGAGCATCCCGAGAAGAAGTCGTTTGAGCAACTGGTCACCTTGGTGTACAATCATCTCGAAGCGAGGAGATTTCAAATGACTGAAAGACATGTTTTTCGACAACAGCGGCAAGCTAAAACGGAGACCACTTATACTTTTTTTTTTCAAAGTTTAAAGCATCTCGCCACATATTGTATGTTGGAAGGAAATGTTCCAGGAGCAATATTTCTTGGCTTTACGAAAAGAGAAGAGGTGGTCTGGCTTGTTGGCGGAACCCATATTGTATTATAGCAAGGCGGTGGAGCCGGCGCTTGCATTAGAGGCAGCTAAATGGTACGTCGTGAAGGCGGCCAGCAGCGCAATTGGCAGGGCGCTGAGCTCAGCGGGACTCAGGCAGGGCACGTCCGGCCTGCATTCGATGGCCAAATATGACATCGAAATGCGGCGGTCTGCTTGCGGGAGGTGTGGGAAACGTAGCCACACACCAAATATAAGTGTCGTTTAAAATTGTATTCATGCAAAAAGTGCAATGAAAAAGTGCATCGATCTCAAGTGTGTTTTAAAAGTTTTATAGGTGTCAGTGCTAATAAAATGTAAATATTAAAGTTACATGGTAAATCATGAGTCAAATAGTAACAACGATGTAAGTGCCGGATTGTATAATATAATGGTAAAGAGAAACGGCGGTGAAGACGATCCGTATTACTACTAGCACAAGGTAGATAAGATTAATATTACATTTGAAACCGATACATGCAGTAGAATATCGATGATTTTTAAAGCTTTTATGACAAAAAATGTCATATTTAATCTTTAACAGAGTAAATAAAACTATTCATTCTTACATGGGCAATATAATTGTTACGTTAGGATGTATAACTATGAGGGTCATGAGAGAATGCGAAATGAATATGTATTTAAATAAATATATGAAATGTGTAATTAATGATATGTACACGGGGCTGAAAGTAAAACATGGTATGTATATGTGTTATTCATCAGTAATAAATACTACTCGTACATATGCTATACTATAGATAATAAATACAATACAAATACTTAAAAAAAAATATATATATATTTTGTGAATTTATAGAGAGAGAGTAGTAATGTATAATTAATTGTGCAACTGATTAATTGATTTAAATTTTAAGAATAATCATCCGCAATTATTTAAATATGGTTTAGGAACTCGTAACACTAAAATTAATTATATTTAAAAGAGAATGAGCAACATATATTTTACAAAGATTGTGTATTACTGCTGTTATGAATTTCAATCGAATGTTAATTATAACTGTTGTAGCCTGAAGGATAATATAAAGTGGAGATATACGATTATAGTACTCCTATTATACCGATCAATGAGCAGTCAATAGATTATAGTTATAATTCACCGCGCATGGATCGATGATTTGCGCGTCTATTGGAGGTGATGAATATTTTGCGAAAATAGACAACTTATTTTAGCGCAACCTCTCACGGCGATCACTACTCACGTGAGAACAGATGTATGTCACAGGGTATCATTTGGCATAAAATGTTTGCCTGAAAACTTTCAAAGGATTGTAGGAGAAATATTAACGGTACCTATTGTTTGCCTTATCAATGACATTTGTATGAAGTACAGACAATAAAAAAAAATAGACTTGAACATGTTTAAAATTTAATAAAAAAATGGTTTTATGTACAATACAGAAAGTGGGCTTACAATGTAAATATATAAAACGAGATTTCTTAAAAAATGAGGTTATTTAGGTTGTAGAATAAAGTGTCTGAATTACACACTAATCAACATAAAATAACAGTGATCATATATTTGTTTAACTCACAATTGTGAGACAACTAAGAGTGGCACTAGGATTAATTAATTATTAAGCTCGATTCTTATGTAATTTATGTACGATTTTACATCCATTGTATAAATTGTTTTTTTTTTAAGTACGCTTTGGCAGGGGTCATATAATAGTAAAAATGTTTTTAAAATTATTAAAAATAAGTTTCTGGGGGGACCGGCATTAGTACACTGTGACCGGGATCTTCTTCTGGAAGACGTACTGTTGTTGAGCATATACTTATAACGATAATTTTTGAGAGTACTATTTATTGTGCTTCACACACGTTGACAAAAGTTGAAGGAATATAGAGGATATTAAAATGTAGATATATAAAAATTCTGGTGATTAGTTATTGCATCAGTAAACTTTTATGCGGTTGATTATTTACTTTAGTTTTTTTGTTTATATTCTCTACTAGATATTGACTAAATTATAAATTATTTAAATAATATCGTGTTTGTAATTATTGGTAAAAATGATAATATGGAGTTTTTATTTCGAGTCCCATTAATACAACCGATTAAGAACCAAGAGTATGTGGAAGCTTCTTACATACATTATATGCAGGTTAATATTCCTCTGACCCAAGCAGATGTTTTGAAAGAAACCACTAAAGATCTATATTATGTCAAATATATTTCATATATTAGGAATAACAACGATATGCGAGAACGAAAAACAGTGTATTTGTTGCTTAATAATAAGTAAATGTAATTTATTGACTTTTCTAGAGCATAGAGATATTGTGTAGGGCTACCGTGTGGTTACACCAGCTAGTTTATGTAAACAAATCTTAGAAAAATTAACGCTGGCCACATAGGCATAGTCCAAATGAAATAAGTGTGTGTGGTGTGATGGCCATGTAGCGATTTTGATATCAAATAGTGTGTTCGGTCAGGTATCGCCTATTGTAGAAGACGCATTTTGTCGGCACCATATTTTTGGCAGACCATCCGTGGGTAAGGCTAAATCTAGATTTTGTTATTTCCTTGACATTCGCATACACATCACTGGAAGTGGATCGAGGTTTTCCCTTACAAAAATAAAACGTCGACGGCGTTAATAGATATGAAACTCCTAGAATTATTTTCGAGGTTTGATGTTCCTAAATATATATCAATCTGTGAGTCTAAGTGAAATAGGATTGAAATGGGATGAACCATAATGCAAAAGGTATACATTTAATGTTCTGTACATTCACCAATGTAGCTATACATTGTAACATGCGTTATATATTCATAGAACACACGTAGGTGATTTAGGTATATAATATATCGACAATTTTTTTTTTTGTTATAGTTAAATTGTAACAGGTAACATGTTATTTTTATGGAGTGCTAAGTAAACCAAGATAGCTATTAATAGTTGGTAGAATTTTTTTTTTTATTTAAGTTATTCAGAATTAAATAAAAAATTTCAAAATTGTTTTACTAAAATTAGTGATATTGTTACTAAATTATTAATGCTGTGCAAAGGTATGAATATTTGTAATCATTGTATCATACATTTTGTTTTTTTTTTGTTGTTCATTTATTACGATAGCTTTTTTTTGTGTTAATTGCATTTCTTCTCTTTTTTCCTCTCTAGTAAGTTTTCAAGGAGAGGAATGTAATGTATGATCACAAGGTAGATGTAATTATTTTATTTTTGGTTCGCACCCTATCAACTCTAATAAATTAGTCTCGCAATAACCGCCATTGTTTCATTACGTTGGACATTCCACAAACAAACACCAGAAGGGACAAACTAAGCAAGCTACTAATATTCAGAAACCTTTTTTCTTGCAGCTCAAATTAAAACTCTTTTTTTTATGAAAGTTTATGTTTGTTTAAGGATATAATTGTTAAGTTCATTATAAATGTACAAAAAAAATCAATTAAATAAGCCTAAGCGTCGAAGTAAATACATATATAATATTGAAATAAATGTTAAATGAAAAGAATAGGTTTTGTTTTATGCTCTAAGCTGTGATGTTAAATGTATAAATAGGTTTAATTTTTTATATGTACTCTACACGTTGCTAGTTGTCTCAGTCGTCCTGAGAGAGCCGGGACATTCCATCTCCAGGCACTTTGGCAAAGGTTTGTAGCCCTTATGGTACTTAAAAATGTGTGCAAAAGACGCCACTTGTCTTGTTCTATGAAATGGCTAAATCTTTGGGTACAATTAGAAAAGAACACACTGCAGATTGGGACTTGAGAGAATATCGCGTGTCTTACGTATTTCGGTACCGAAATTAAGTTCAAAGTTAAAACCAAATTAATGATTTCAATTTTAGCTTTAAATACAAATTATATAAAAAAAATAGTGTTTTCAAAATCTATAATTATAGTCATCTCGGCTGACACATAAAAATTGATTTATACATTTATTTTTCAACTTTTCATTTACTCTTCTTTAAATGCAAGCTAATAAAAAAATATTTCTTTATATTCGTAAAATAAGGAATAATGTAATCAATTTTATAAAGTGTTAATTATAAAGTTATAAAAGTTATATAAGTACTAAAAGACGCTATCAACAATTATTATTATTTTATTAGCCTACTTTATTTATCAAAAATCTTAAATGATTGAATTAATAAGATCACCAATCATTCGATAAATATCATGTCTCGGAAAATCAACTCCTTTATTTAGAGAATTTAATATAAATATTAAGTTTGACATGCACAAACAAAGTCGGAATGCGACAAGTAATGATAACTGAAGAAGATATTAGATTTAAATGTTTTTTTTTGTCTTAAGTAATATCCTATATTTTACTAAATGTACTGTAAATAAGAATGTTAAATATAATAAACCTAAAACCATAGGATTTATTAGAAAAGTAGTATTTTACCTGAGCCACTGCTAGCCTCAGCTCCTTCTTCTTTTACTTCAATTAAGACTTTTTGTACTGCATTTGTGACATTCACATGCTCATCGTTATCCAGTAATTTCTTCAAACCAGAGTCGGTCGTTTCGAAAATTTTATGGATCCCAAGCTGAATAATAATTAAATAAGCATTAAGTTAATATTTGAATGCATCACGATTATTGTTATTATTAATGAATTGTTTAAATAAGTAACGAGGTTAAGACGATAGCATAGTGAAATATGTCTTCTATAGTCGAATATTGATATTTATTATCTCTAAAAAGAAGAAGCCTCATATGTGAGACTATCACAACTTGGGAAAGAAGCTATAGGACTGTAGGGTTTTTCAACGTTTACCTCTAAAAGCAACATATAATGAGATTACTTGTATGTAGGAGATCTGTCTGTCAATGTTTGCAATTTGTGTTGTTAAAGTTGGTGGTTTGCAACAGATAAAATTATTTTCCTTTTTTTATTAAATTGACAATAAATTCTTTGGTGTTATATTATTATAAGTTACGGAGAAATTACTTTCCGCCGATTCTACCTTAAATATATTCTATTATTTTAAAATTTATTTTACTTTATACATAAAATAAACTTCAAATGTAAATCGTTATATAGATATCGATATTTAAATTTCTGAAAATCAAATAATCAACTATTGTATCATAAACTAAGCAATAATATATTATATTACCTTTGGTAAAATTTCCATAAGATTAATTTCTGTTTCGATTTTAAACTTTGGAATAGCTACTTTTACTTTAGTAGAGATCATCTTGTCTATTTCGGTCATGAGATCATAACCTTCCGCTAACTTTTGCAAGACTTCATTTAAACCATCAATTTTATTTGGCAGCACAAAAATCATGCTTGCTTGTGTATCCTTGTAATATATTTCCAAAATCTAAAAAACAATGCAATTAAAATTATATATGACACTTGAATCATAAATATAGAAATTTCCTTCATTTGTTACAATTAATTATACATTAAAATGTCCAAAACTTTGCTTTGTACTAAAAAAGAAAATGGCTGCAGGCAGGGAATTATTTTATGTATTTTGCTTATAGCAAAAGTTCCAATTCTATATTTCAAAGGAATATTCTGTATATTCATGTGAAGCTTTCTATATCGTTTGATTTCAATAACACTACAATTTGTTTTGTTTTAAAACCACAAGTATACGTTAAACTCAAAGTCATTTAAATCTCTTCTAATAAATTGAAATGTAACCTTACTTTATTGATCATGTTCATGTATAATTATAAAGAAATGTAATTTTATACCTGAGCTTCGAGATTGTTACTAACACCAAATCTGAACGTATCCTCTTTGTACATCATTGGCAACTCTACCATTTCTTGTTTGTTTTTATAGAAAGGCCGTTTTTTAGTGATGTCGGGGTTAAATCCACTTTTCCACAAACCCTGCAAAAGCGTTTTATTTTCTGTATGATATAGCTATAACTCGTTTTTTAATACTTGACTAGTTTGTTATAATCGATATTATAATTTATATACTGATTCTATTGTCCATTCTCTTACTACATCACACGAATGTAAAATACTAAATATTCTTTCCCTATGTGACTTCCTATTCTTTTTCATGTAATATATATATACTATTATAGAACTGTAGGACTGTCGTGTCCGTTATGTATTAAAAATGTTACCCTAAAATGAATTCCGGGCGATTTAGAAGGTGTAACTGCATACAACAAAGATAATTTTTGAAATTTTTGGAAATAAACTTTGTGATAGATATCTATTTTAAAAGTAATTGATCACGAATAGGACGTGACATTGTTTTGGGCTATTTATCCCCACATATCTATCTGTATGACTGTCAGCTTGTCTATTTGTATGTCCGTTTTTAGCGGTTTTAAACGGTTTTAGCGATTTTCATGAAATTTTCTACCCAGAAAGCTTCTGTTATTTCTCAATTGATAGTGTAAACATATTATCAATGACACTTTTAGAATTCATTACTACTTGTTAAAGAAATTAACAGATAACTAAAAAATTAACAAATAAACGTCGTAACCAAAACTCTGTTCAAATTTTTCTTTTTTCACATTACACAATACTCACATACATGGCCAGTAGGAAACAAGAAATATTTTCTATTATTCTACCTTTTTCTTGCATTCCTCTAAATATGTCCATGAGTACATTTAGGTATAGATTTATTAAGGTTCAAATATAACGCGAACGAAGTCGTGGGTGACTGCTAGTTATAACATAATTTGTATAATAATTAGTGTTATTTCTTTATAATATCGTACCTCGAAGTACATAGCACTGATCAAAACAATCCTGCTACTACTTTTGATGCTGTCCGATGGCAATAGTTCTTTAATTCGATCATTTGTTTCGCTCGCCACCTGTATCAATGTATCAAAGTGTTTAAACATATCATCACAACGAAGTTTCAAATCAAACTCATGTATAAATAAATGTTATATAGGGTAAATGTGGCATAGTTGTCCTATGACGATAGAAATTTGTATATTGGAACGTATAAACATAATATACTCGTAGATAACTCGATTGTCTTTAGAAAATTATTAATTAACTTTAAAATGTAGGGCAAATATTTTTATTTTATTTTACAACTTTTCGGAAAACTTACAGCTAAATAAACATTATAAAACAAAGAGTAGGATACATGAAGGCCATTTACAAGTTTTCATAAATAGTCCGCACATCCCACATTTACCCTATAATTTGTATATGTATTGGTTTATAAATTCAACTAATTACACTTTAATAACACATACAGTATGTAATAATCATTACCCATTCATTGATTTCACGAGTCGAGGCAGGTCCGTTATCGAAGTTTAATTTCTCAAAGGTTATATCAAACACTTTAACTGCATCTTTTCTCAGTTCGGGCGTCAGTTCATACGGCCCCTCGTTCAAATACACTCTATTTGCTAAGTCCAGTGTAACACTCTTTATTGATTTTAATTCGGTTGTAAGACTTGTGAATGATGAACGAATCTGAAATTAACAATATATCAATTAATAATATTTTTAAATTACCTAGAAAGAACTGATTATTATATACTAATTTGATAACTATTTTATATGTATTTATATTTTTCAATTATATTATTGAGTATTATAAACCATTTCTCTTAAGAGAATATACCTTATTAATAGGGTAAGAACGTCTTTCAAAAAAGGAAAGTGTATGGAGATAGTAACATAAATCAGGCGATAATCTGTAGGAGTCCAAAATATTCTGTATATCAAAGGGAAAATTTCATCAATACTAAAGGTCTTTGCAAGAGTACCGTACTTAAACATAAATAAAAGTTTATGATATTATTATTATTTTAATAAGTCAGCGTTTAAATTTCTGTATTCTCTTTGAAGTGTGCGGGAAAATGTAAAGTATTATTGCATATTTCTAAGTACTATTATACACCAGAAATTAATAAAATAAGAAACTACAGGTTTGTATTACAATGAGATGTGGCAGTGGTGTTATCACATTTTAAACAAGTTCTATCACCATTTTATTAAAAGAAGCATAACTTATTTAGACAGTTACACTGTGGATAAAATATTATAAATACATACACTGTCATCATCTGGAAAACCAAGAGATGTAAGTAGTTCTTTGTGAGCAGGGTCAGTAGAACCCAAAGTCAATAGTGCCAGTAGATATTCTGCTGACAGTGGCGAACACACTACATCTTTGCTTTTGTTAAGTTCCTGTAAAAAAATATAACTTTAGTATCTACAACAGTAATGAAGTGCTTTTCAGTTAATAAATCATTTTATCAGAATTTATTTCAATCTTTAGGCTACTTTAGCACATCTGTCTTTGTACCCTGTCAATTGACATAAATTTGTCATCCAAAAAATTGCATAAAAATAAGTCAAACTGATTTTGAGTAAAATTTGGACATACAAACAAAGAGACAAAAACTATTTGAACGCCAAATTCATGATGAAATGAGCTTTAAAATAACGATCTATCAAAAAAATTCGGAAAAAATGTAATTTTACAGACAGAACTACAAATTAATTAATACAAGTAATATTAACTTACATTACAGAACTTAGTAGAAAACTTTGAGATGGCTGATGTAAATGCTTTGGCGTCCATGATCAATTCAGAACTGTTCACTTGTAGAGTTGAACAATAGAACAGAGCAATGGAACTCTACCAATAAGGAAAACATATTCATGATTGGGAAATGCTAATTTGTAATTAAACATTAATTAATACTATCTTGTATATGTTTGTTATAAATGTTTGTGACATAATTTTCCGCAACACCGGCAAGTTGTTATCACCTACACAAAACATTTGTTAATTTATATTAACAAATTTGTTGTTCTATCTATAGGCTGATATTATTAAGGCTATTGACCACAAAGCTGAAGACGCTTATTTTTATTGTCTGTTTCTTGTATGTTCGAATTTTATTAAACAAAAATATGACTGACTGATTGTTATAAAATACATGAGAAGCCTTATGATTCCTCGGTTGATAGGGTATTTTTCGAAATCTTACAGAAACGTGGCCTATCCGATGTAGGCCAGTAACACACACAATCATACGATAAATTTGGGTTACGTGGCTTGTCAACCAGACCTTCAGGTACTGTATTAGTAGTGTAAGAATTCCAGTTTTTCTCGAACTGAACAAAATTTTATATATAGTGTTTTTTAAGAGATTGCAGAGCAAGATGAAGGATATTGTTTGACACACAAACATAATTAGTGTTTCTCGAATAGGTAATATTATTGATAAAATACTATAATATGAGCAGCCAACACCTCTACTAGGTACTGATTAAATTGTGGGATGGGACGTTTTGAACCTAGAATGGAAGGAACTAATCTTGTAACTAAACAGTTTTAATGTCTTATGGACGTTTGCCGTCCATAAGATCATTTACCCGGATACCACGGTGCTCCTCTAAGACTTTCAGTTAGTATTTTGAGAACTTTTTTGCTTATCTGTAAGATCTACATCATTGTACTAGGGTTTAAAATATAATAAGAAAAGTGAGTTTATGGTTTAACTGATTGGAAAAAGATTATTAAAGCATGATTCACTTATCAAACTTTATGGTATGCTACTATAATGGGTATAGAAATATTTTGGTTATATTTTCATAACCGACTTCAAAAACTATATTATAATGAAAGGAGGGTGGGTGCTTGAATGTATTGCCTGAAAGTTACGTGTACAGAGCCTAGATTAGGAGGAATTTTATAAAAAGGAAACATTTATAAAAAGGAGTTGCGACTCCCATATCGTTTTGACCACTCTAAGTGATACTTGTCTAGGAACTGTACTCTTAGCGATATCCGAAGTGATACTAAGATAGCGGTACGACTTTCCATTGACGTCCGTCGAAGTGACGGTGGGGAAGGTGTTGGGAGGGAAGGGGAGGATCAGTACTAACACCCCTTAAAAGGAAAAGTTGCGGAGCCCCCACCTTTTCGAGTTTTTGTATTTTATATTCTGAGGAAAATTTCCGGATGTCAGTATCTATTTTAACTCTACATCGTCTCCGGCGCTGTGGGAAGAGTAGCCTCTACGCCCTTGCGTAACAAATCCTAGGGCATCTATCCTCACCTCTGCAGCCTCAGCTTGATGTTCGTCTTCGGCGGCCAGCCTCGGCTGCTCTGGCTCGTCCAATGCCTACGATTTGTTGCAGCGGGTGGAGGCTGCTCTACCTACGCGCCTCAGGCTCTTTAAAAACACTCTAGGGGTAGGATAAACTCGTCCCAAGTGGAATCGGGGTCAATCAAACAGGTTCTTTGACATAAGTCAAACCTAACCTATTTTATTTGTTATCTCAATAACAACAAATCAGTCTGTGTGCTCCCGGTAATCTCCAAAATGGCTGGACCGACTTTGACGGAAATTTAACTATCAGAAAGCTGAAATTGCCGGTTATGTTATTTTAGACTATCCGATATTCGCAACTTTGTCTGCAGTGAAATATCCGTAATAGCAAAACCGATTTTTACAGGACAATCGCTGGCAGATAGCTGACTTCACAAGCAGTAACGTAAGTTATTTTATTTTAGACTTCGACCACAGTGAAATATGCGAAACGATTGGACCGATTTTCACGCGACTTTTACAGGCACGTAGCTGATCTTATAAAGACTAACTCAGGCTATTTTGGTTTGGACTAGCTGTTACCCGCGACTTTTTCCTGTCCAATATGAAATCTTCAAAACGGTTCGACTAATTTTAACCAGACTTTCACCGACATAACTGAAGTAATAAGAACTAACTTGAGCTATTTTATTTTCAACTAGCTGTTACTCGCGATTTCATTCCGTGTGGAATATTAGAAAAGATTGGACTGATTTTCACATGAATTTAACTGGCAGATAACTGAAGCTATAAGAACTAACATAGGTTATTTTATTTTAGACTAGCTGTCACCTACAACTTCTTCCGCGTGAAATTTAGCAAAAGTATGTTGTTCACTCTAAGCATGGGCGTGAGGCATGCACTGTACTTGACTTCAAAAATTAATATAATTATTGTAATTAATATTTCTTTATGTAATTTGCTTAATTAGTCTTTTGGTCAATATGGTGGCCATTTTGCTTAATTTTTCGCGTTCGCGTCTAGATAACTCATTAACCATAGCTCCGGAAAAATAGCTCTCTATGTTACGTGTAACAATTTAAAATTTCGTAGAGTGTTTGCTCATCGTTATCCCATTGTTGCCCATCTTTTAATTTTTTTACATACCTCTATAAAAAAATTATGAAGATTTATATTGCGTGGGCCAACGGCTGAAAAAACTTTCAAAAATTGAAAATGTCATAGTGGATTCTTGAAGTATGACGTTTACCCACTTTTGCCCATCTTTTGCTTTTTTGAAAAGTCAATTTCTAAAGGGTAAAAATTCTTTTTCGATTGCCCATCCTTAGTTACAGATATATTATAAGAAGAATATGCCGTTCTATACTCTAGCAATAATCCAATATGTTTTGCCTACCGCACGATTAAATGTGGAAAACTGGGACACACAACATTCTTAAACAGAAGGAGATTCTTGAGAAGGAGTAGATTCAAATGCATCATTCCCAAATTCTCGACCCCTCAATTTTTCTTTCCCTCCCCCCCACTTTTTACCCTTTAGAAAATGACTTATCAAAAAAGTGAAAGATGGGCAAACGTGGACAAATAAAGTAGATTCAAATGCATCATTTCAAAACTCTCGACCCCTCACTTTTTCGTACCCCCCTATTTCACAATTTAGAAATCAAGTTTACAAAAAAGTAAAACATGGTCAAACGTAGGCAAAAAATATAGATTCAAATACGTCTTTTTGAAATTTTCGATACCTCAATTTATTAAATTGACTTATCAAAAAAGCAAAAGAGGAGCAAACAACATACCTCAAGAATCCACATTGCATTTTTAGTTTTTTTTCTGACGCTGGCCCACTCAATTTATATCTTTTATAACTTTTTTATAAAGGTGGACAATAAAATTAAAAGGTGGCCAAAAATGGGTAATCGATGGGTAAAACCTCTACGAATTTTCAAATCGTTACGCGAAAAATGGGTGGTCAACTTCCCGGTGCTATTAACCATAGCAACGTATTAGTATATTGCGTCGAGTTCAATGAACACTTTTATAGTTCGGAAATATTAAAAACTGCTTACAGATAGATATAAAGTTTTATATCTTGATTTACATTAATACAAAATTTTGAGACTTAAATTTTTTCTGTGTTTTTAATTAGAAAAATAATCATCAACTCATTGTTTATAATTCAACATTATAATTAATAGGTATTTTGAAAATAGAACACGTTTTTTCAATACCAAGACCAGACCCGTATTACCTTTAACAGTTACATTATAGAATTTCTTGCGGAGTAGACAAGTGATTACTTTTTGTATCGTAAAAACTAAATTATGTTAATAATATCTCTATAACAACATCTTTAAGAGAAATTGTATTTCTTCAAATTTTTATTACTTTCTTATACTGTGTAGGTGAGCACTGAGGGCATTACATAGCAAGTTAAAGTTCCAAATATGTTGTTGTTACTAAATCCCATCCACCACACTGTTAGTATTTACATATTTAATATACACGTTACATATCACAGTAGATGGGATGCGTGCCATAGCTACAAATGTTTTAAAAGAGTATTTCTGTAATTCTACCACTTCTCACTATATCACTTTAATACAATTTAAAAAAACGGTCGCGAAGCCGCGGGTATCAGCTAATGTTCATTATATTTCTAGTTCTTTGTGTTACGATTATGATCTTTGGCAATTGTATACGTTCGGTATTCTGTTATAGTTTCACTTTACTAGCGTCGTTCTCAAGACACCCAGGTTATAACTTAGCATATATAGAGTAAAAATAATAAGAAATTAATTTAAGTTCGTTTAGAAATGACAGGTTTATGAAATAGACGTTTAATAAAGCAATCTAAAATCGGTTAAGTTAATTTTTATAAAAGCGGATCGAAGTACTCTCGTAGTTAATTAAATTTTTCGTTATAACTGTAGTTAGATATGGGTGTTTTAGTTAATTTTTATAATCGATTCACATTGACAATCGCAACGATATCGGCGTATACGGTATAGAGGACTTCATATTGTTGTTTTAGTTAATAAGTCATATTTAAGATTTTGTTGGTATGTATTAAAACGATAACGTTCTGTTATAGTTATCATTGACTTATTATGATCTACACAAAATTTCAATTTAACGTTAACTCATTGTATTCGATACTATCCGAGCTGCCATATTATCGCACTGATACTGGTATATCTTAATTAATTTTAACTTTTATAGTTTACAGGGACACACCAGCAGTGTCAACCAACTACAGACACAACCGTCCATCAACGACGCGGTTAATTGTTTTTAATTATTTTAATTATATTTCCATCTTTCTACTACTACTTTCAAATTGAACTTTTTCATGTACACGTCGTGCAAATATTTTTTTTGTTGCAGTAATACGTGGCAGCAATCCATACATTCCAGGCGGAAGTACAAAGTAACGTTCACTCGAATATTTAATCATGTATTTCCGCCAAGTAATCCCTCCATTAATCAAATAATCAAGAAATCTGACGATTTTTCTTTTAAAATATTAAGTTTCGTTGTAATTTCTTTGCTAAGATATAATAGATATTCTCAGAGCTTTTCATAACGTTTTCCCGTAATATTTCTTCAGTCTTTGTAACTTATATTTCCTTTAAAAATAGTTATATATGTATCAAACAGTTTACAATAAATAATAGTAAATAAATAAATTAGTTGATTTGGAGTAAGTCAGCCAGTATCTTAAAATGGTTTCGTAGGTCTAATATCTATTACAAGTATATTTTACAAGTATTTCAAAAATATCTTTTCGAACTACGCGCAGAATATAAATTATTTTTTATCTGTACTGGTCCGCGTTTTTTAAATCACTACATAGTATAAAACAAAGTCGCTTTCTCTGTCCCTATATCCCTATGTATGCTTAAATCTATAAAACTACGCAACGGATTTTGATGCAGTTTTTTTTAATAGATAGACTGATTAAAGAGGAAGGTTTATATGTATAATAACATCCATTAAATAGTGGAGAAATACTGTTATTTTTGAGGTTTCTAATGTGATGTCGTATATAATTACATTTTTTCCGCTTACATAGCAACAAACGCAGGCTGAACCCTACCTACAAAACCCTACGAGATTTATCAAAATAATGTAATAAGTATTGTACACATTGAAAAGGTCTACAAAAAATTCCACGATGGTATATGTCTATCTCTTATGAATATCTCACAATAACACTTATGTGTCATTTACTTTTTACGACAAATAATGGCTAATTTTCGAAGCGATTGTAATATATTAATTGTTGTACAAATAAAATAAATAGGTAAAAATTTAAAAATTAAAAATGTAGTGTATGAATTTAGATATTCGAAAGATAGTAGGAAATCTTCATGGTATAGGGAAAGGGGAATTGTTTTACTCCAAACTTAACGTGTGCGGGCCACGGGCAGTAATGAATAAATCAAAACTACTGGATCGATTTTAATCATTTTTTCAGTGAATGACATAGGCTATATATTTTATAGCCGTGCAAAGCCGGAGCGGGCCGCTAGTATATTATATGTTTGTCGGATGACACTTGTGATTTAACCAGATACCACTAATGACATTTTTTTAAGGACGTTCGACGATGAAAATAGTAGCCGTATAGAGTTTTATTCTCAGGATTATTATTTTTTTCTTTGCTCAAAAATATAAACTTTAAAAACAATCATAGATAGATTAAATTTGTAAATGTTATTAAAACAAAAGTATTGTACTTTTATAAATGACATAACGGAGGAACATTAATATTATTAAGACTATGTATACAAAGTTACTTGATATTTAACTGTAATTAAAAACTTTTATGAATTTCGGTCCATTTTTTATTCTCTCATGTTTTCTGTTAGCGCTGTTTGTTGTGATTTTTCTACGCATTTTTTTATACAGGAAACGCCAAGGGGATTATAGAGTAATGTTTTTGACAGGTCAATTATGCTATTATATGTAACAAATAAGGAAATTCCGCAGTAATGATACAACAACAATAAGTTATTCTAATTGCAATTAGTACCAATTTCCTCCTCACGATTGTATAATTTTGCAATATAAAGTAAAATTTAAAACAGGTAAATAAACAACTCTGAGGAAAATCGTTTGTTTTGTATTCTGTACATCACAGATTTTTTTTTATTTGAATTGTTATTTTATTGCAAATAAATACACTATGTTTATAATTACATATGTGTATGTATAAATTAAATAAAACTTGCAATGGTGCACATATCTCGCTAAAACTACTAGGATAGATTTAGTTAAAATCTGTTTTTGCTTTTGCTTCATACATACATAGGCCTTATCTAAAAAAAAATCATGATAACTTCGTTTAATATATAGAGTTACAAAAGTTTTAATAAATGACTAGTTTTATAAAAACCACGCGGATTCATTAGATGCAACTTATATTACTTACCTAGTAAAAGTTAAAACACTATAGAATTACTAATATTAATTAATTATTATATATTTAAAGTTATTTATTTGTAAAATATATAAAATAGTTAGGTTTTTGTGGCCGATAACAAGTTGTCGGTGCTGCGGAAAATTATGTCGTAAACAATTATAACAAGCAAATAAATGCGTGATAGTGTTAATTAAAATTATTTACTAATGAATGTGACATGATATTTTCGACTACATATACCATATATAAACGAAAATAATTTCGAAGAGAACAGTTCCGAATTGACCATGGACGCTAAAGCATTTTCTTCAGTAGTCTCAAAATTCGCTACCAAGTTCTGCAATGTAAGTGAATAATATTTATTATATTTTGGAAACCATTACTAACTTACAAGTTTACAGATAGGTACATTTATTGTAATATTTACTATAATTATAAAAAAAAATATTGGGCTTGGCATAAAAACTGAAACTTAATATGTGAAAATAATGTGTGAAGCAAGATTGTTAATAATAATAGTCCCATACCACTTACAGTTTTAATTTAAAAAAGGTACTTTAGCCTAGATAAATCTATTATTTTAATAATTCTAATTTATTGTCATAAATCAATTGTACACTGTTGTGTGTTTTGAATATTAGTCAAGTAGCCGTGGTCGCGGATCCGCACATATTTTATATAATAATTGTTTTGAATTCGTTATTTTATTTTATAAGTGTGTAAGTATTATTATATAATTGAATTGATAAAATGGTTATTGATATTTTATATGATTTATTTTACTGAAATTTCAACATAAGATCAGCCAGGTACAGTTTTGTTTAAAGTCATACTCGTGACCTGTAGATAGAATAGATACTATCTATTACAAAATTTAAATGTATAAAGTATGAGTATAGAGTAGAGAGAGTATAATCTTAGAAGTCATTAGGATATTATTTCGTTTTTTTTTTTTGTATAATTTATATCCGATTTTCATGTTATTTTGTACATGGGAAGCTTGTTATCCCTCAATTAATAAAGTATTAAAATTTCCAAAAAGTACTTGTATAAATTGCAAAAAAAATAATTCCAACCCTTTTTGATAAAATGTTGTACACGCTCAATATCGTACAATTAAAAAAAAATGTAACTTGTTTTTATATAAACTGCAACAGTCGCTTTTACGTGAGATCTTTCTCTCTATACCTCTTGGTTGGCATTCTTAACACTAAGATCATTACAATTATAATTTTATTTATTCCTAATAAATGTTTGTAATATAGGAGTTTAAGGGTAAACCAACCAAGTTGAACTAATTTCTAAGTTAACTAACAAATTCGATGTTAGATAAGTGGGACAGTGTCGATTTTAAGAAAGAATGAATTTAGGAATGAATATTAAAATCATTTTTTATTTTGGTGTTATTTTATTACTTAAGGTAAAAAGTAAAGCGATACCATAAAACAAAAACATTAAAAAAAAACAATTTAATAAATAGCGAACATCCCAGGTAGTTATGTCACTATGGTAAATTCTGTAGTCATCAGATGAAATTTTTTTTAAGGAACTTGACAAGAGCAGCGATGTGGTGTGTTCACCGTTGTCAGTGGAATATATTCTGGGTGTGTTGACTTTGGGTTCTACTGGCCATGCTCACACGGAACTGCTTGAGTCTCTTTATTTCCCAAGTGACGAAAGTGTGAGTAATTTTTTTAAATCTTGTATTTGGTTTAGATGTATTTTTTGGATTTTTAATGAAACGGTGATAGGACTCGTTTAAAATTATGCTTTGTCAACGCATTCATACTATTGTATTATGATGTAAAGTATTACTTAGTATGGTTGTGTAGCACATACAAGTACTATAATACATAAACGCTTTAGCTTTACAGGTGTTTCTACGTCTTCCCATACTCTTCAATCAGGAATTGAGAATTGTAAAATTTGCTATTTTAGTAAAGGAAAAATATATACAGGATTTTATTTACAATTAAACAGAGTACTTTTATAACCAAAAACTTCGTATACAGAAATGCAGAATACTTTTGGAGTCCCTCCGCACTATCACCTCATTCATATAACTACCTTCAATGATTACATTTTCTTATTCCTTTACAGAAAATGTATGCTGTCTCGAGAGTAACATAGTTCATAAATATAAATCGACATTAGATAATTAATAACTTTTTTTAGTAATATTAAAAGTTAATTAATATATTGTTGATTTTAGATTCGTTCATCATTCGGGACTCATACGACCAAAATCAAATCAATAAAGGGTGTTACACTGGACGTAGCAAATAGAATATACTTGAACGAGGGCCCGTATGTATTGAATTCCAAACTGAGGCAAGATGCGGTTAATGTGTTTGATGTATCTTTCGAGAACTTGAACTTCGATGATGGACCTGGCTCTGTTCGCTGAAATCAATAAATGGGTAATATATTACATACAATAAAATGTTGTTATTAAAAAATATTGACACACATATGTAACATACATGTTGATATGTTTAAGCAATTCGATATATTACAATACAGGTGGCGACCGAAACAAAGGATAAATTAAAAAACTACTGTCATCGGACAGCATCAGCTCCAATAGCAGGCTGGTTTTAATCAGCGCTGTGTACTTAAAGGTAAATATTATTCAAAAACTATTATTATAATATACGGAAAAAGAAATAACGACCCAATTCATTATTCAACACATAATATTTTTGTGATAACGAACGAAATCGGACAATATAAGCAGTCTGAAACGGTTAGGTTCTAGTGAACAAGAATTATACATATATCACATAGGCCTTAATATCTTTTATTTGCAGGGTCTATGGAGTGTTCAATTTAACCCAAAGTTGACAAAAGAACAGCCTTTCCATATTGACAAACAAGCAACGATAAATGTACCAATGATGTACAAAGAGGATACATACAAATATGGAGTTAGCAACAATCTTGAAGCTCAGGTATAAATATATATTCATTTGTACCTACTTTACCTTTACGAGATCATTTAGCTAGAATAGCTTTTATGTAAACTTGCTATTATCAAATAAAATAATTTCTTATGTTGATGTAATTGAACCGTTTTTTTGTTTATTTTGGAATGTAGAATTAAAACGTTTTTACTAGTTTTATTTGAGCAATATTTGTTCCCTGCTTGCATCTATATTATTTTAAAATACATAGTAATATTCAGAACAGGTAAATAATATGTGAATGGAGAAAAAATCAATGTAAAGGACGCAGACACGATATATCTAATTCAAATTGTATTGTTTTCTTAGATTTTAGAAATTGATTACAAAGATGGACAAGCCAACATGGTATTTGTGCTACCAAATAAAACTGAAGGTCTGAATGGAATCTTGCAAAAGTTAGCTGAGGGTTATGATCTCATACCCGAATTAGACAAAATAATATCTACTAAAGTTCAAGTAACCATTCCAAAGTTTAATATCGAAACTGAAGTTGATCTTACGAAAATTTTGCCAAAGGTAATAATTATAAGTTTGGATTGTTTTACTACATAATAGTTAAATGGTGATAAAAATTTGATTTACAATATGTTTTATTTATGTACGCGTTAAAAAAAAATAACATTGCTAATGAAACTCCTATAACAGACGATTTGTTTAGTGTTTTTCAGCAATTTGAATATTTAACTGATAATAAATTTTTGTAAAGTTTGTGTTAGGGCTTCAACATAAGATTACTTTATAACTAAAAGGAAAACATCTTAATATCTCATTGACTGTAAGCTTAGCACGACTAGTAGTGATTGACTATTCTAATTAAAAGCATTAAAGTAACACAATATACATGCATTCTCTTTATTCAGTTGTCAATATTAATTATTCTTCACTCAAAGTACCAATTCTCATAGCATGGAGAATCGGTTTTATAAAAATAATTCAGTTGCTGTTAGCTTTTGTCTCACAGGTGAAAAAATCACATTTAAGGGTTATGTTATTAACGTGTAATAACACAATTAAAAATATTAAATTTAGTTAAGTTAAAAGCATTGGAAAGTAATGTTTCTGCAAATTCGATATCGGATCTTGGGATTTCTTGCCAGTATTTAGAAATTCTTAATACTTATTGGGTTCTACAACAAGGAACTAAATTGTTGCTTCAAATCAATGTTTATAAACTGTTGAAACATTGACAGTCCACCTTAAGTGATAAACGTTTAGAAACCCTATTGTACTGGAGCGATATTCTGCAGTCACACTTATGAGTAATATTTTATGTCAGATCACTAGAGTACTTGTTTTAAGATAAGAATTTTCACAATACATATGCATATGAACCGTTTAATAACACTTTCTAATTATTTATTAGCTTGGGATCAATGTAATTTTCGATGCGAACAACTCTGGTTTGACAAAGATACTAGATAACGACGAGCTTCTGTATGTGTCAAGTGCATTACAAAAAGTCGTTATTCAAGTATCAGAAGACGGAGTCGAGGCTGCCTCTGGCACAGGTAACAATATAATTTTATTAAAAAATGCTATTAATTTAGGTTTATGGGGAATGGCATTCTCAGTTATAACTACTATAGTACTTTCAGTTAGAGTACGGAATATTATGTATCACAGAAAGATATTACCTTCATCGTTATATTTCCATACAGATATTCATCATTAAATATCAGTCGTTTCGTAATTCAACTTTTATTTCTTAATGTCAGATGTCAAATATTCATGTGGTCGTAATCATTTTATGACAGATAGTTTTCTGATAGAGACAACGAATAAAAGAAAGCTTAACCTTATGATGCAACAAGACAATTTGCGTCTCATGCATACACCTATTGCTGGACGCGTTCATGTTGTCATCGTTTATACATGTCTGTGGATTAAGATATGGTACTGACAGCAGAAACGATGCGTTAATTACACGTTGTATAATAGGCGCGTGCACTTTGCGCATATCAGCCCGTTCTCTGGTGTATCATTGCAGCGATTGAAACGAATTAATTCACTGATAATCATTGGGCTCAGAGTTTATATTTTTTCATGATACGATCTATATACGTGTGTGTTTCCATGCAGACGCTGGGGTTATGATGTATAATGCTGATACGGTAACGGCAAAACGCTTCCGCGCGGATCGTCCCTTCCTTTTCATGCTGACCGGCGCCGACCGTGCCACGCTCCTTATCGGAGTCTACCGCGGCGTCACAGATTAAATTCTACTCACACTTTAACGACTTGTGTTCTTTGTTTGCATTGTGTATTAAAAAAAGATATAAAAATGCAATATTCTATTGGTTTAAATTGATTTTATTTTGGAGTACAATGTAAACATTGATTGCTTTTCATATAATGTGTATCTTTTGTCCGCAAACTCTAAGCATCGTTAATCGTTTTTGTCTAATATTCAATGTTTAATAAATTACCACTCGTTTGCCGATGTCTAAAACGTACATGTAAATGCCGATGTACACGATTTAAAAAATGAATATCATATGTTAAAAAAATATGTACCTACTACGACGTACATATAATTTCGAATCTTGGACAACTATGGTTTGGTTTATTACATAAATAATGTGTATTAATTGTGTAACCTGCATCACATTTGTATGGTCAAAGGTTAGGATTTGAATGTATTTATAATAATTTTAACGTTACAAAACAACTACATATTTATATATTGTTTAATCTAAAGTTTCTATATAATCATTAAACATAAAGTTTTATTTTTTAAATTCTGTGTATCAAAAATGTATCTTTTTATATACGCTCATATGCTAAATTTACGTCTTTATGAACATTGTAAACGAGTTTTTGCTTTTTTAAATAGTAAATGATAATAAAACAAATATGTTTGTTTATTTTTATACGAGTAAAACTTCCTGTAACAAATTTACCACCTGTATACAGTTACTACCATATAACAAAACATGTCTCACCATGAGAGTAATATCCAAATTAAGTTGGCGTTATTTTAATATACACACACAAAAGTGATATCTGTTAATCACTTACAATACTGTCTTTAATAAACTATCATTTAGAATATGTTTTTTTTTTTCAATTTCAATATGCTAACGCTACTGGTTAATAAATCGTAAGACGTCATTGTCTTTTCAGAATATCGATTGGTAACAATATTAAGAACAATGAATATTTTGTTAGTATTCTTAAATTTAAAAATAAATGTTGTGTTATTAAATCAACTACATTCTTTATTAGATCTTCACGCGCAATAATTATCTTTTAACAGTTTTCTTGCGTTTCAATTGTAAACTAACCATTTTCCAAAAAAATTACGAACTGTTTTCAAAAAACGTGACTCAAAAGTGTAAAATAATATTTGAATTACTTCATTTTACATAATACTTTGCCTTAGTTTAGAATCAAGTTTTTCTTAGAAAAACGCGTGCGGAGCCGCTGGCAACAGTTAGTGTGCAATGTTATCCTACGAAGGAAAACAACAAATTAATACGGCCAAATTATATAGAATTTTACCATAAATGTTAAAAAAGTATGTACTATACATAATTGTTTACTTCTTAAAATCACACAGTCGTGATGTTATATTAAGGAATGATGAAAAAAAATACATAGATATACGATTAAAGCAATCGCCGGTAATTTGCTGACAAAAAGAGCATTCAATAGCGAAAATTCCATCCAAATCGGACCAGTAGATAAAATCGCTGCTATATAATACATATATACATATGGGTCAAATATAGAACCTCCTTTTTTGACGTTGGTTAAAAAAGAGTAAATATAACAAAAGTAACACCTACACTAAACAAGTGATAAATAAGCTTAATAGACGCAATTGGTTATATAAAAAAATTACAGATCATCTATTTTGCTGACAAAGCGTTTTTTAACAGATGATTAAATATTTTAATAAAGACTAAACAATAATTCTTCTTCGCATGTTAATATCACGCGATCGCTTAGTTCTCCTATTTTACGAGAAAGTGTCAGAACTTGTTAGGACTGTGGTGGAATTAATTTGTTCCGACAGAAAATGTTTTCGCTTGTATAATATCGCATAAAAATTGAAATAAAGTCGTATATAAAAAAATCAAGTTAACATGAGCGTGAAGAAACTGTTCTACAAATGTGTTTTAAGTTCTAGAAATATCTTGTAAGCAGTAAACATAAGATAAAAGAAGCAGCAAATTACATATATTATTTTACTTTTATTTACTTTATCGTTCTTTTAGATTTCAACAATTATTACGTTATGCTATTTTTGCTATAGCAATGTTGCTTATATGTTATACGTATTTAATTTAATGGAAAAATATGTTAAATTACATGTATTCGGTGCAGTGCATTTCTTAGATTGTGCAAACTTAATCGCGCCCGTAATAGCATTAGCATTTATTTGGCATTTAATTAGCGTGTAAAGATCGCAATGATTCTCATCTTTAATCGCCAGTTAAAGTCATCCTGTAGTCCAAAGCTATAACACTTATTTCTTTTGATCTTCATGATTTTTTAACACTATCTCCAGGCCATTACCTGATCTGATTCAGTATTCACTATTCTCACTTCTACTAAACTAACTAAAGTTAATACTTTAACACTAAGTTAGTATATACTACGTAGTAGAGAAGTCGCCTCAACTACAATATATGTTACATACTAACTCTAAATCACTTGCAATTTCCAGGAAATTGTCGCAACTTGACATTTTACACAGCTAAATCATATTTCATAAATGTACGTTCATGGGCAATAAGATGCTTTTAAGACAAACCCTAAGGCACTGTCTAAACGACTCTAGATACATAACTAAAATTAAAAAAGTGGCTTTTCATCACAATTTCTATAAATTAACTTTAAATTACTCCTGATCTAATTGTATTTTATAGTTTGTGATTCCTAGCAATGTGTGAACGCGGTGGTGGCCGTGTTTCGCTCAAAACAAAGTTTCTATGCGCTGATGACGTGATACTATCGATGTGTAGATTACACATTTTCAATACTGGAGATGGACTCGTCTTTTAAAGTCAGACATTTTATTGCTTCACACGAATTCTTCTGCGGATTTATTATAGAGAGGTGTGGGGTGTATGTATGAAGTTTACCTTAAAAGCAAATGCAAACGAATGTACTGAACTTCAGGAAGAAGAGGCATGGCACATGGCAATTACTAGGCTCAGACGCTCACTGTTTTTTGGGATAACGGCGTAAGTACGTATAACAGCAAACTTAACGCTTACACGTTGGAGATAATTTTACGTCACACACAAACGACGTAATAGCACAAAGTAGAATATGTAAATACAGTAGTGGCTATTAATAAGTGCATTCGATAACAACAGTCGAGTCACTGTCGCGAATGACATTGCACGGACCTCGCGCTATTGCGGTCTGCATGTTGATGCGGATATTAGGCACGGAAAATGAGGGAATTGTCTTCGTGGGTAATAAGAAGTAAATGTAAAATAACTATTAAGTACTAATATGATAAAAGTAAGTACGAAGTGGAAAAGTTGTGCTGTCAACAAATGAAATTATTTTTAGAAGATCTTGACTAGTCAGTAAAATTGTGTTTTCATTAGTGCTAACAAAATATCTTCTACGTCTGATGACTTTCAGTACTATTGACCCTTTTTACATCTCCTGGTATTCCTGATGATTGTATGAATATGTTTTTTAGATCCTTTAATTGGTTGAGTTGCTTTCAAGGTAAAATATTATTTATATTTATTTAATTATATTTAATATATATTTTTAGTATATGCTTTTTTATTATATATGTATTTTTATTACGATAATATATGTAAGAAGAAATAGTGAGCCAATTAACTATTTGCTACAGGATGTTTATGTGATCTCTTTCTTTAAGGACATCGGATAATGGAAACAGTTAAATTAACTCAGTGAAAGACTTGAGACTAGATGCACCAATAACGTATAAAGAAGATATATTAGGTATAAAACTAAAATTATACCCCATCGCTCTATGTTATATGCTAAGTTAATCAATAAAGTTAGATTGACTTTATTATTTTTCGAATAAATTTAAATTACTTCGACTTTTATATAAAAACTAGATAATCCCGTGAACTTTGTATCAATATGTGTAATATTTGTGTAAAATGTAGTCAAAACTTAATACAATATTGTTATTTACATTTGAAATGCAACACAGTTATGCACTTAATCAATTTAAAGCTTTCTTATGTACTATATTTTTGTCTTTTTTTGCGGTGTGTATATATATAAAGATTTCTGAACGCACCTATAAATATTTGACAACCGAGTGACAATTGACAAAAGACATCAAATGTTTCGTAGCTAGGAACAGTTTGTATTCGATAATTAAAATGACTTTTTTTTTACTTTGCTTTACTTATTACTGATGTTTTTCACCGTTTAAACCTTCTCTGAACTTCCACAAATATTTCAAGATCAAAATAAGCCAAATCAGTGCAATAATTCTAGAGTTTTAGCGAGACAAACGAACAGCAATTAATTCATATATATATATATATATATAAGAAGATAAGATGTACATTATTAAACTAATCACATTCCTATGTTATTGATACAGCATTTTCTTATGATCACTCTGAAAAGGCTATATATTTTGAGATGAACTGTACACTCGTCATTGTAGGTTATCGTTAAAAATGTTATATATAATTCGTAAAGTAGGCATTAACTTTAGAACGACATAAACTCCTCGTGTATTCAATTTCATCAAAATTTCTTGGAAATAAGCAATATTGTAAGTTTTTTTAATTATGCCTTTTCAGTATTTTTGTATCATATTCATTCGATTTAGGAACAAAGTTTACTTGTAGTGTAGAGACGGTACGCGCGCTGATTGCAAAATTACCGGAGGCGGTGAGCGCAGATATTGCCGGTTTGATTCAAATATTTTGAATGGATAGTGTATTTGATCATATCAATTTTCTCAACAAAGTTTCACTATTTTCCTAAAAATAATCAACATTGATTAGTAATTAATAGATATATTTTTTTATATTTTTACTTTTTACGTCTGAGACGAAGTGATTATCAAAATTAAATATGTAATTTTCAAATGTCTAAATTATTATGTATCAAATTTTGTTAACCTAAACATGCCTTTTTCTTGGTTAATATCGCATATATCTTTAATTGAAATATAACTGTTTAAAATACATAAAACTTTTTAAAATTAATACTTATCTATATACTATCTATCTAGTATCTTATGTGTAGTATGTAGTATTCACTCAAGCACTATCAGCTGTTTTAATAAAAAAACACATAATAATGTATTCAATTTTTTTTATAGTTTTACTTTTTACGTTATTGCTCCTTATTTAAAAAATAAAACAAAACGTTTAAAAATCTGTAACGCGATTACGACAAAAAAACACTAAAAGGTAAGAAACAATGTAGGTGCTGAGTGATATAATCGTCTTATTTAGTAAAATAAGTCATTTGATATTTTAGATATTTCTATTTATTTAGTTCTATTGAAATTCTCTGTCACTTTCGCATTAATAACATTATAATTCAATTCAAATGCCGTAGGCATACGTTGCCAACTAGAGATAAAAACTGTAACCCGACTAAGGAAAGAACAACATAAGGTAAAAAACAAGTTAGGTGTATTCAATACGATTATAGTCTTACATAATTTTATTGTGCTAAATTGTGATAGATACAAGATGACTTGGTTATTTTAAGCAGAATCAAAACTTCTCTAACTTTCCAACCCCATCAAAGACGCTGAATCATGAGGTTTGCATAAAAGTTTCCGAGGGTCCAGATCGCTAATAAATAAAATAAAACTGAACAGAAAGTGGATAGAAACAAATCACAATCAATTACTAATTAATTCATTAATTATTGATTAATAGTTACAAATGGTCTACTGTTAATAGGCTTTAATGTGGTTTTACAAAACAATAAAAAAGGTGTATTAAATTACTTCGTGAGTATTTTTTTTTATTTTTTTTTTTTTAATGTGGGAAGAAATCCTTCATAGGACACCCACAGCCCTGGGGAGCTGTGGGGTGTCAGACTCTTACTGACTAAAAAAACCCACAAGATACCGTCTGCCGCGCTATGGAGTGGCACGGGATCGAACAAGCAAGCACCATGCCACCCCGGCGACAAGGCCCAGCGCGAACGCCCTGACCGCGACGACAGCCCGGTCAAGCTGCCTACCCGTCTACCGAACCAATGTGCAATGGAAAGTCAAGTCCCCAGCCCCTTCCCTCCTTGGTCCGGTTTGGCAGTCAAGGGGTCACCCCCTCCAACCACCACCACCTGTAACTTTTTTACGTGGTTTTCTACCACGGTGACTTTTTAACGAGGTTTTCTCCCTCTCCCTCCGCCCGAAGGCCTCCCCTCTGTCACTTTTTAATGTGGTTTCCTCCCACAGGAACTTTTTAATGAGGTTTTTCTCCCTCTTCCTCCGCCCGAAGGCCTCCCCTCTGTCACTTTTTAACGTGGTTTCCTCCCACGGTAACTTTTTCTTGAGGTTTTCTCCCTCTCCCTCCGCCCAAAGGCCGTCCCTCTGTCACTTTTTAACGTGGTTTCCTCCCACGGTAACTTTTTTACGAGGTTTTCTACCTCCCTCCGCCCGAAGGCCCCCCGTCTGTTTTTTAACGAGGTTGTCTCCTCAACACCCGTAACTTTTTAACGTGGTTTTCTCCCACGGTGACTTTTTAACGAGGTTTTCTCCCTCTCCCTCCGCCCGAAGGCCACCCCTCTGTCACTTTTTAATGTGGTTTCCTCCCACAGGAACTTTTTAATGAGGTTTTTCTCCCTCTTCCTCCGCCCGAAGGCCTCCCCTCTGTCACTTTTTAACGTGGTTTCCTCCCACGGTAACTTTTTAATGAGGTTTTTCTCCCTCTTCCTCCGCCCGAAGGCCTCCCCTCTGTCACTTTTTAACGTGGTTTCCTCCCACGGTAACTTTTTCTTGAGGTTTTCTCCCTCCCTCCGCCCGAAGGCCTCCCGTCTGTTTTTTAACGAGGTTGTCTCCTCAACACCCGTAACTTTTTAACGTGGTTTTCTCCCACGGTACTTCGTGAGTATACTTTAGCTTAACACAATCTATGTTATCTATAGTCGGCGTCAAACTTTTTGACCGCTTTGAAGTAGATGCACAGAACACAAATTTAGGTATCAGAGGTACGTGTAAAAGAGGTGAATTCGGAGCATGCTCGCCCGCGCGCGTTCTTCATTCCGTATTGTACCCAATCTGACTCGTGTTTTAGTGTACGTGCTAATTGCAGTACAGTCGCATTAAGAATAGTTTCGTTATTTTTAATTATATGTACTGTATTTTCTTTCTTTCCTATTTCTTGTTGATATTTATTATTATTAGTAGTTACTATTACAGCGCTTATCCACTTCTAAAAATGTTATTTCTATGGAAACCGTTACGCCATTTTAATTAAATATTTATTACGAATTACTTAATTACTACGAAAGTATTCCATCTACGATAATACTATTGTAGCGACATACCGTACGTAATAGTAGCACATTGCATACTACTACATTTAAGCTACAGACTGTAACCAAATACTGTAAAAAGTAGATAATTCAATTAAAGTACGCGATCACCCAAATCTCAACGACCAGGTGGAGTCTCGTTCGAGCAGCGGCCGGGTGCGCACGTGCCCGCTCGCAGCTCTGACGGTCCGTTCATTCGGCAACTCGCGCGCAGTTGTCGGATATTTTCGTGTGTGTCCGGAAGTTTAGTGTGTTCGAGCGGCTACTGTCGATCGTACGCTCTTTTCAGAGCGACGGTGTACCTCCATTAGTGCACCATTTAAACCGCACTTTTCGGTGCGAAGCCGTGCACACTGTTTGCAGTGCGTCGAGTCGCCGTGCTACGCGTTGTGCCTCGTGCTGCGCTTCGAGAGTCGTGCAGCGCGTCGTGTGCCGTGCAGAGCGTCGTTCTTCGCGCCGCGCCGTGTGCAGTTTTGAAGAGAAGATTCGCGTTCGCGTCGCGTCGCGTTTTCCCTTTGGCCCGGACACGGATTGTCCGTTAGATTTGAATTAGGCGCACCCCCCTGCCCCTCAGGCAGGGAGGTTAGTCATGTCTACCCTCGCGACCCCGCGTGCCCATCCGACCCTTCCGGCCGTTGATGATACCGTCCACCTCGAAGAACTGTTACGCTTCCACATGTTCGTCGAAAAGGAAGACCCGCAACTCGTCACGGAATACAACAGACTCCGGAAAGTCTACGCGCGCAACCCTCCCGGTAAGATACCGCGTTGTTTCTCCGCGAACCCTTTCGCGAATCTTCCGGACGACCCGTTCACGAGGCTCTCGGAATTCGATTCCGATGACGACTCGGATATGGACTACGATACTGTCCCCGCGACCGCGCCCGCGACGGAAACCACGGCCGCGACCGTGCCTGCGCCCGCGACCTCGCCCGCCGATGACGACGGTTTCACAACCGTCACGCGCCGCGGTAAACGCCCACGCGCCGCGATTCAGACCGATAGCGACTCTGCTGCGGGACGTCCAATCCCAAAGCAGTCCAATATAGGTGGCGCTCGGGTGCCCCGAGCCTCTCCCACGCCCTCTGCCGCGAATTCGGCTAAAGCCTCGGCTGCGGAACCCGCGGTCGCGGCTAAGAAGCCACGCCTACCGCCTCCCGTCACCTTCCGTGACAAAGCTCGTTGGGTAGAGATTTCTGAAGACCTTAAGTCGAAGGAAATCGTCTACAAGTCCGCCGTCAACACTGTTGCCGGCATTTCTATTCGTGTTTCGACCCCCGATGAGCATCGCAAGCTCACCAAATACTTCAGGGAGCGTCAGCTCCCTTTCTTCACTCACGCGCTCGAGGAAGAGCGCCGCCTCCGTGTCGTCATTCGGGGAGTTCCCTCTGAGCTCACCGAATACGACATCTGCGACTGCCTGAACGGTCAGGACTTCCCAGTCCGGAGCGTGCAGCGCATGCGCCACCCCCGTACGAAGGCCCCCTTCAACTTGGTGTTGGTCACTCTGGACCGCACCTTGGAAGGCAAGGCCATTTTCAGCCTCAACTCAGTTTGCGGCCTGTCCCCTGTCTTCGTCGAGCTTCCTCGCAAGTCCCAGGTACCCTCGCAGTGTCACAACTGCCAGGTGTACGGTCATTCCGCCCGACACTGCCACCTGCGTCCCAGGTGTGTCAAGTGTCTCGGGGATCATTCCACTGAGGAGTGCCCCCGCACTCCCGAATCCGTCGAGCCTCCGAGCTGCGTCCTCTGCGAGCAAACGGGTCATACCGCGAATTATCGCGGGTGTCCCCGTGCGCCTCGTTAGACCTATCACCGCCGCGGCGGTCGTGCGACCCGGTCCAGGGCGAATCGGCCTCCGCCTCCGCCCATACAAAGCCAGAAGGCTTTCCCCGATCTGCCGGGCACCTCCAGTGCGCCGGCAGCATCCGCTCCTGCGCCGAGCGCGCTCTCCTGGCGTGTAAGGCCTTCCCCGCCAGCTCCCTCGGCTCCTAAAGCCAAGCCCCAGCCCCCAAAGGCTCTGTCCACTCCTACGCCACCTATCGCGGTTTCAGCATCGACCTCCGGTATAGACTGGATAGCTCGCTTACTTTTGGTACACGATGTACAAGAGATAATCGCATTTAACGCGTTAGTTAATAGTACGTCTGAGCTCGGGCTCTTAAACGCTATCTCCGCTTTCCCGGCCGTCGCGACCACGGTACAGCAATTAACCCGCGCCGCGCATAAATAAATTCGCGTAAATCAAAATATCAGATCGAACCCGCGTGTTCATACATAATAGACCGATACATTAGGATTTGTTACGTAATTATTTAGTTAAATCGGCACCGTGCCGTTGTACTTTATTTTTTAGCTCGATTCCCTCTCAAAAGATGCGTGTTTGCGCCCACGCCCGCGACTCTCTCTGCTCACGCCTCCGTGAGCGGGGGGTGAAGATTCGAACCCGCACACTCGTCGCGATTTTTCTTGTAACTGCTCGAGCCTAGGTAGTCCCTCGGTGTGGAGCCCTCGAGTATGTTACTCGCGCGAATACAGTGATTTACACATGTTCTACACTTACACGATCACCCCACACTCTTGCACATCTAGGCACTCAGTGGTGGGCTGTTTTTTTGCCCTTTTCGGACTGAAATAGGTCACATAACACAGTAGTCAGATACCAAATACACATATACATTCGTGAAACATGCATGGTCACACATGCATTTTTCACGAATTCATATATGAGTATTGTATGGATAGATAGCTTAGCTAGCTTAGTTAGTTCGGGAATCCGGCGACAGCTCAAGCCGAGGTGCACCGAGTGCCCTTGAGATGTTTCGCCTAAAAACAATCGGGTGAGTGCCCTAAGCGCTCCCCTTAGTAGTCCGGTGGAACTGTGAAGGCCTAATAAGCCGGCAGTGTAGGTCAGTTCGAAAAAAAAAAAAAAAAAACAACGACCAGGTGGGGATCAAATGTTAGCTCGAGCTAATAATTATAACTGACAAATACATAATGTGGCGAATTATTATTACTCTAGCTTTGTTTATTATTTTATTGTACAGCTACTAGTGTACATTTCTATTTCTACTTTTATTTCATTACGCCAGTAATAATTTCTTTCAGTTCTCCAGTAATCCTTTGCAAATATGTTATATATATGTATATCTTGTATGTATGTACAGCTGTGAGCTTTAGTGTTATCAATACAAAGGTATACAATTTACAATATTTGTACAATGCTCAGTAGCGTTTCTATGATTTATAAAAAAGAAAATCACGAGAATATGCAAATAATAATATCGTTAACATGTGAAGAACATCTTTGTACCACTTATTATGGTCGAATTGCGATCATTTTTCAGAAACGCACATTTCTATCTGAACATGGTTTTAGTTTAAGAATTAGATACGAAAAATAATTAAAGAACTTTTTATGATATATGAGTATTTATTACTTATGACATTTTGTTAGCAACTGCTTTTTTTCGCTTCGAATGTTATTTCCCATTATGTGAAATAACAAGATTTGTTAATAAATGATAGCAAAGTATAATATACTGCCTTTATATAATTCTAGTGGTTTAAAAAATGTAGTGTAATGAAGAGCGTTACAATTTCTTATTCTTTTTAGTCCTATTATGTTATTTAATGTGAACATATAGCACGTATGATTAAATATTTGATACAATATATTTTGTGTGAAAGTCGTTGGGGCTGGTGCTTGTGCACATTAGGCTACGCCGCGGTAAGCACCTACAAGTAGCGTTGCGCGGTTGGCACCGGTGAGCACGAAGAGGAAGGGGCGATCAGCATGGAAGCGTGGTACAGGCATCGGATCGACACTATACGTCATCACTCCTACGCCTGCGTACAAACCCGTGTAAATAGATTAAATAACGGTATAACATACATACAATGTAGTAATACACCAGTAAATATAAATAAATTATTAATATTAGTAAATATTTTTACTGTGGTTGAAATTAAAACCCAGTTTGTATAAAACAGTGTGTTTAGCAGCTCAGTGCTGAAAACTTAGTAAATAAAGGCGTTATTAATATTTAAATAAATAATCTTTATTGAGGTAACAATTCATGTGGAAAACATTCTGCGGTGTTTAAATTACAGAACTACAATTTTTGTTATGTATTCAGAATGTATAATGTTGAATATATAAACGGGTTCTATTATATATTTTATAATACGCACACCATCCTATAAAGTCATACACGTAAGGACGGACGTCAATCGTCCCAAAGGAGAAGGGACGTTCTGCCTTTAACACTTCGAAGATGCATTCTGCGATAGATTAGTACGAGGAACGCCAGCTGTGTCATCGGATGATATGGCTATACTTTCGAGTAGAATTTGAAAAGAAAGCAAGTGACTTGAAAGAACATCGCAAATCTAGTGTATTTCCCAAACGAAATTAAGACTAACGTTAAAAATCTTTATGTTGATTCTTTCGACTGCAAATTTAAGTACAGAGTTTATTCACTTTTTGATCATACCTGAATTAATTTAGAAATATGATTACGTTGCATCATATTAATCTGGAATTACAGGTCAAATTATTTAAGTTAAAGAAAACCGAACACATAAATTAAAATTACCATAGCGATCACAACTGACACAAAAAAATGATTAATAATTATGATTTTTTTTTATTACTTTTTGTTTAAGCTAATATAAAACATCTATTTATGTTTGTAAAAGTAAGAAAAAACGTTCAATAAATTTATATCGGGTTAATTATAAATAGAAATGATATAAAACGTTATTAACAACTATGATTACTCTAATCTAATTTATCAAAATCTTATAGTTAATAAGGTTTAAAACATAGTATTTTACATAGTTACAAAATTATACACATTTTACTTATATACTATAAATAAGTATGCCAATTTCTGTAAAGCTACAACCATTATTTTTTTATTTTATAAAATCAGTATTTTACCTGTGCCAGTGCTAACCTCGGCTCCATCTTCTTTAACTTCAATGAAGACTTTTTGTACCTGCATTTGTGACATTCAAAGGCTCACCGTTATCCAGTATGTTTTTCAAACCAGAGTCGGTCTTGTTGAAAATCGTATTAATCCCAAGCTAAACAATAATTAAAAATCACTATTATCTGCATATTTATTGCATCATGATTATTTTTACTGTTAATGATTAGTTTCAATAAATAACGTATTAAGGCTATCACAAAGTGAAACATGTTTTATACTGCAAGTCTTTAACATAATATTTTTAATTGGTATCTTAAAAGCGAATTGATCTTTACATAAGACACTTATATGTGAGATTATCACGACTTCAGAAAGTAGCTCTATTGTTGTTGGGTTTCTCAACAATTTTCTATAAAAAAACCTCTAATGATATCATTTGTATGTAAGAAATCATTTGTCAATCTTTACACTTGATTAATTAACATTGGTGATTTGCAACAGATAAAATTACTGTCCCTTTTTGCAGAACCCGATAGTCAATAATACCGGCAATAAATTCTTAGAACTAATACTATAATTTGTAGAGACTGCGAATCTCATACCTTATATATTTTCGATTATTTTGTATTATAAATGCCAGTGGAAAGGTCCGTTCTAGCGTCAAAAATTATTTGTACTGACATAGGTATTGCGCTTTATCGTCTAATACGAAGTAAGCCTATAAAAAGCGTAACAACAAAGAAGCGACCCCGAGAGGCTGCCCAGTTCGATACTCGCAAAGGCGAGGCAGAATAAGACCACAATTAAAAGAGCTCATCCAACATCAGAATTAGAGCCTGTAACAGCCAAGAGGAGCGCTCCTGTAAAATAGGAGCCCACCTCACACCAGAGATCCGACCGTAGAAGCGGCCAGAGAAGACGCCACTGCCAGAGGGCTATCCCTGACGCGGTTTCCCCGCATGCACCTCGGTGTTGCGAGAAGACATTTCGACGAGCGTGGATCGTTACTAGTCCAGTGAAGCTGTAAAGGTCCATTACGTCCATAGCGCAGTCAGTGCGAAAAAAAGGAGCGGGGATCACTCTCCCGTTCATCATCGGACCGTTTATATCCCTACATATATCTATATATTTTCATAACTGTATGTCATATTGGATTGCTGTATCTACTGCAAAGATGTTTTCAATATAGGATAACGTCATATTTTAATAGTTAACAATTGTATCATTTACTAAGCATTCGAATAATATTTTACCTTTGGGAAAATTTCCATAAGGTTGACTTCTGTTTCGATCTTAAACTTTGGAATGGTTACTTGTACTTTAGTAGAGATCATCTTGTCTATATCGGACGTGAGATCATAACCATTAGCTAACTTTTGCAAGACTGGATTTAGACCTTCAATTCTACTTGGCAACACAAAGATCATGCTTGCTTGATCGTCTTTGTAATTCATTTCCAAAATCTAAAAAACAATGTAATCACGGGTATGATGCGTTCAAATGTCTAAAATTTTGCATTATAGTACAAAATAAAATGACTGTAGAGAGGAAATGGTTTCATGCAATTCATTTACCTATGTGAAAAAAATAGATTATTTATTTCAAAGGATTTTTTTTGTATATTCATGTGTTTTTCATTAATTTCAATAATACTTTAATTGGTTTTGTGTCACAAGTCTACAATAAATTGAAAATAATTTAAATCTCTTCTAAGAAATCTTGCATTATTGTATAAGGTAATGAAAATGTAAGGAGTTATAAACAAATGTAAATCTATACCTGAGCTTCGAGATTGTTGCTAACCACATATTTGAATGTATCCTCTTTGTTCATCATTGGTACATTTACCGTTGCTTGTTTGTGTATATAGAAGAGCCGATCCTTTATTATCTGTGAGTTAAATCCACTTTTCCATAAACCCTGCAAAATGTTTCAATTTCTCGATAATGTGATTATAAGTTTTGTTTTATATTTGTATATAGTGCATCTACTTTTCAACCTCTTTCTTTTATCACACATATGTACTAAATATTCCCTCACTATTTATTTTTCTATACATAGTCTATAATCATAGAATAATAATAGAACTGTAGATATAATCGCCATGTCTATATCTTAAATTAAATTGTCTAAAATGAATTCTGGGCGGTTTAGTTAGTGTCACAGAATACTATAAGATTTTATTTTAATGTTGCCTATTATCTTTTAAGATCAACTTTATTTTTATTTAATTTTTTTTCGAACTGACCTACTCTGTTGACCCTGGGGCCTCTACTGGTTCACCGGACTACAACTTTTATCTTTAAAACTATTACTATATGCATTAACCTGGATATTATGTATGTAACTTAAGCGTAGCTTTGAGTTAACATATACGCTTTATTTCATCAAAACTAGTTAACAGAAAAATATGAAATTAAAACTTTCGTTTACTCGGCTTAGTAGGCCTTGTAAACAAGTAAAAGGATACCGTTTCTTTGTTTATTTTTAAAAGACGTTTAAAGAAATTTCAAATGATATTTTTGTGATATATTATCAAGGCATAGTATACTGAAGGTTAGACAAATTGTGCTATTGTTTTTTTCACTTAAGTGACAAAAATGTGTTCTAAATTTGATGTCAACCACAATATAATATTTACGAATACAAATAGCAACTAACGTTGAGTTCACTTGTTTACGATATAAGCTTTGCGTTAGATTTATGTAGTAGATCAGGAATATGATGTTAACATTTTATTAGTCTATCTGAATATCCATCTGGATGCATGTAAACCTTTTGTCCGATTGTAAATGCGGATTAAAAAAAAAAAACACTTTAGCCGATTTTTATATAAGACTAGCTGACCCGGCGAACTTCGTACTGCCTTACAGTCGATTTTTTAAATATTTTTTTTAATAGTTATTCTGCTATTCGGGACCATCGTATAAATATTGACATTAATATCTATACGATACTAACGCCACTCAATTGTTTTGCCTTCCCGGAACCTCTCCATTAACACTTAAACTTTATATTATGGTATTAAAGTTCAAATTGAGTTTTAAGTATTATTACGAATCGTTTGTATGGGAGTATAGAAAAGTGTTGTTTTTAGACTTTTTCGGGCAATTTTTTTTATATTTCTCTCCGTAAGATCCATCCTCGTACTTCAAGGAATATTCTAAGAAAAGAATTAGCGATATCGGTTCAGCTGTTCTCAAGATTTGCGCTTAGCAACACATTTAGCCATTCATTTTTATATTATAGATTGTGTTCACAGAAAAATTCTCCATCGATAGGATACAATAATGTTAAAAACTTTTTAAATTTCGTAAGAAAAAATTGTATATCATTCTACATTTATAACGTATACAAATTGCAGAAATAGTTTTTATGTTACTCGTTTTTCTATAATTCGTCACTAGAGAATAATTGATTATTAGAGTATATTTTGTAATTTAACATGGACGAAGTTGTGGGTGATTTCTAGTCATAGAATAAATTTATAATAATATTATTTTTATAGTATCGTACCTCGAAATACATTGCGCTGATTAAAGCGATCCTGCTACTAGAGTTGATGTACTGTAATGATAAGAAGTTTTGAATTCGATTCTTTGTTTCGTTCGCCACCTGGATTTTGAACAACATATTATGAATTAAAACTTTTGTAAAAACAAATGTAATATGTATAAATATCCTTTATTGTATGTGATAGAAATTACCCATTTATTGATTTCACGAGCAGATGTAGGTCCGTCATCAAAGTTCAATTTTTCGAAAGCTATGTCAAATACTTTAACAGCCTCTTTGCCCAGCTTCGAATTACATGCGTATGGTCCCTCGTTCAAGTACACTCTATTTGCTAAGTGCAGTGTAACACCCTTTATTGATTTTAACTTGGACGTAAGAGTCGTGAATGATGAACGAATCTAAAATCAACAGATTATTTTATTTGAATAAATTATTGCAATAAAATAATGATTTATTAGTTATAAATACATATGACTAAAAGCGACAGTAACGTCTTTAAGAAAAAAAAAGCAAATGTATGTAAATTAGGTGATAATCTGAGAGGTTCCAAAAGCATTCTGTATATTCATATGAAGGTTTTATTTATATTAAATATATATATATATATATAACTGTGTTTCAATATATATTATATTATATTTATTACGTCTATTATTATTTTTTTAATGAAGTCGTAGTGTTTACATTTAGTCTAGTTTGTAGCATATACATAGGTATTACAGTCCGTGTCAAATTTTCTGACCGCTCTGAAGTAGTTGCACAGAACACAAAATTAGGTATCAGAGGATGCGGAAGAGGGGAAGGCGGACAGGTTCGCCCGTGAACAATCCTCGTCGCTATTGTACCAACGCTGACACGTGTTTTAGCGTGCTAGTTGCAGTACATTCGCATTCAAAATAGTTTCGTTGTTGTCAAGGGCCTTTAATGTTTCATTATTTTCTTTTTCTTGTTAATATTTGTATTTTCATTATACTTTCTCCTTATTGTTGCTTGTTGATATTTGTTATAATTAGAAGGCCCATTCATTTCGAAAAATGATGTTTCTATGGAAGGCCTTATTTATTTACTACGAATATATTTTATCCACAATAACACTATTGTAAAGACATATATAGTACCTACACAGTATATACCTACAAGATATACTATACAGACAGAGACAAATTCTGTTTAAGACGGATCATTCAATTAAAGTATGCGATCACCCAAAATTCACTGACCAGGTGGTGATCAAATGTTACCTGAAACTAATTACAACTGACAAATACATCATGTGGCGAATTATTATTATTCTAGTTTTGTCTATTGCTATTTTGTTTATTTCTAATTTTTTACTATTATTTTATTACGCCAATAATTATTTCCTTCAGTCCTCCAGCAATCCAAATATGCTGTATGTATGTATATTTCGTATGTATTTATATGTATTCTCAATTCAAATGGAGAGGTTTTCGTAAATTAGCTATCAAAGCGATTACAAGACTACACAATCGGAGTCATACCTTAATTTACCATACAAAACCTTATGAAAGTTGCAACATGCTGGCTATACTATTACATCCCTACTACTTAATATAATAGGCAAATATGTATTTGAGTCATACTGAATTAAAAACTTATTATATTGTACGTATAATATCGAAACAATTTTAAGTTGAATAAATGCCAATTTTAAATTCCTATAGTAATATTTTAACTTTGTTTTGCATTAACCTCTTGACTGTACTATGCCTAAGACAGAATTTAATGCTATATTGTGAGAGGCCAAATAGTTTGTCTTGGGCTTGTAAATATTGCTAAGTACCCCTACAGACCAGAACACAATAGTACAATAAGATGTGGCTGTGGTGTTAACACATTTAAACGAATGCTAACACTATTTTAAAAATAAATAACATATTCTTTAATGAAGTTAGCTCAGATAATTACAAGATCTTATAAAATATATTTACACTATCATCATTTGGAAAACCGAGAGTTGTAAGCAGTTCTTTGTGAGCAGAGTCAGTGGCACCCAAAGTCAACAGTGCCAGAAGATATTCTGCCGACAGTGGTGAGCATACCATATCTTGGCTTTGGTCAAGTTCCTGTAAAAGTAATGTTTTAACGTCACTAAATACAATAGCAATATTACATTCCACATTTATAGAGTGTATTTTAAAAACATTTAGAAATTGTAATAATAATTCAAATAATTATGATTTTATTTATTTCTAACAGAGTTTCGTGATATTTTGTGTGCAGGAAGTAGGTGTTATTTTAAAGTTGATAGGCTATAGAAATGTTTTTAATAGTATTCAAATACAACGCTTATGTTTTAATAATATAAAACAGAGAGGCAAAAATAATTATGGATGAGTAACTCTAGCAAAGCCACGGCCACAACTATTTATTAATACAGATAACAAAACACATCGATAAAAGAAGTATTTAATCAATCAAAGAAAATAAAGTAAAGTGGGTAATTAAGAAATAAATTTATTTAAACTAAATATAACTAATAAATATTGCTAGCGATACGGGATTTTATCAGCAAAAAATATTATAATTTGGAACAATTTTCTTTCACATATCATTGACATATAAATTTCCAGTGCTTTCCAGTTCCAGTACTGCCAAGACCATGCTTTATAATTGAATAAGTATTATAAATGGATTTATCAGTAATAAAAAATTATAATTATAATAAACTAGCAACTGCGTATGCATTTTTTAGCAGTAATTATTTTCGACAAGTTATTTTATTTTCTGATAACATGAGCATATTTTATCATTTCTAAAATAGTAATGCTATTAATTTGAATAGGCTATCAGTCGTGGAATGACCAGTGATCCTCGTATGCAAAATTCAATCAAATTGGTCGAGATTAAACACAATTTAAAATTTATATGATAACTTTTTTACGATATGTAAAAATGATATGGACAGTTCTTATACTATAACAATTTAGTATTTATGTGTACCCTTAGAGTACAAAATTTCATTAAAATCCAGCTTTGCCAGCGACACATCCTTTTTTGTAGTTTAATTATTAATGAATTATAATTTTACTAAAATTTGAGAATATAGTTGTCTTATGATTTTTAAAGCAATTACTTGGTATTTTTACAATTAATAAGAATATTATTGACGATTCTTATACTCCATTAATTTCGTAAAGTCATATTTTTTTCGGATATAAAATCTTACTAAAAACGAGTGGTATGATATATATTTTCCGGAAGCAAATTTTTATTAGTTTTTTGAGAATTACAAAAAATCTTTTGAAGATTTTACGATTTCTATAAATTTTTTATTTGGGTTTTGAAGAATAGTATCAGTTTCCTGTATAAAAAATTGCATGATAATTAATCAAGTCGTTTGTGAGTAAAATCAGGCCAAAAAGAGATAAAAAAGAAACGTGTTCGTTATGAGTGAGATTTATAATAGCTATCTATTAAAATATTTCTGAAAAAAATAAATTTACCGACTGAGTTATATATTTATTAATATAAATAATGTTCACTTACACTGTAGAACTTAGTGGAAAATTTTAAGATTGCTGACGTAAATGCTTTAGCGTCCATGATCAATTCAGAACTAGTACCTAGTAAGTTTGAAAACAATGAAATTGTAACAATAAGGAAATAATACACTAGATTGGGGAATACTAATTTGCTATTAAATAACATCTGTAACAAACACCATTGATGATATGAATTAATTATTGTCAAGTATGTTCGTCCTAATTGTGGTGCCATAATTTTCCACAACACCGGTTAATCATGACTATAGAGAAACGTAATATTTATTGTCAAAGAAAATTTTAATAGTGTAATTTATGTTAACAAGATTGCAGTTTTCAATGCACATTAATTTTTTAGATATTCTGTAGCAGGCTAATACCCTGTCACCACCTACTACTCTGTCTGCCTAATTATTTTATACATTACAGGTGTCGTAGGTCTAGCTACCACCAATATAACATATACGAGTATAATATAATATAAGTATATATGTACACACACATATTCACATAGTATGTAAGTATAGCGCAATAATTAAAGTGCAATTTTATTGATATTTACATAGAAGAGTAATAAAATAAGTGAATGTGATTATCTCTACCGCATTGTAATTTGATTTTGAGTGAAAAGTATGTATATAAATGAATGGTCATTTATCGGTATGCAGATTTAAGAAAGGTGAGAGTCGGTCATTTATTGATAATACATGAAACGGTTAAGAGATACTCGCTGCTAAACAGAGATGTCAGAATAATTTACCAGCCTGTAAAATTCGGTAGCAAACAATTCATTCATTAAGTTAAATGGACAGTGTAGATAAGGTGCATATCGATCGAGTAATAATAGAGAGGTGCCTGAGGCACAGTTAAATGTTGTATGGAATACCATGCCGCATCACGAGAGTCAAATATATACATTCACTAAGTGTGAAGCATACTTGGATTATAGCCGTAGATGCCGCTGTGTTTCAGGAAATAGAGTCGTTCAGAAAGCGTGAGTATTAAGCTTTAATACACCATGTACTTCTAACGTTTGTAATCAATTATTTTTCTTACATTTAAATTCCCCGCGGACGTAGTCACGGTCACTACTAGTATTATAAAATAGACCAATATTTAGAATAGGTAAACAATATCATTACATGTAACAAATAAGGAAAACTACATCCTAATTGTGCGAAAACAACATGTCATTGTTATATAATTGCAATTAAATTTACACAATTAGTAAAATATCCTTCTTGTTATAGTACAGTTCTTATACCTGTATATATTATACGTATATATATATGTACTTGAAATTCACCATAGTTACTCCTTTTGCGACGTAGATACTTAAAACCCAAAATACATTTTTCAGCTATGAATCACATATTCTCCCACACACCGATAGCCACTTACATTAAGCAACCGTTTCTATATTAACTATTAATATTATACCTGGGGGAGTGCGAATAATGCTCGAATCGAATCGAATAATGATGTACAATTCTAGTTTCGAATTGAATATTTGAACCATTCGAATATTTTTTTAAATAAGGTAAAGTTATTATACTAATAGTTATAGGAAAATATAAATTTTTTTCACTATTTTAATAATTCAAATTAAAAAAGAAATTGTTATTGCCCATTCTACAGTCACTGAAGTAAATAAAATAATAAATAAATTAAATTCGAATAGTAGTGTTGGTATAGATGGCATATTAACTAAAAGTATTAAATGTATAAAAACATTAATAATAGAAGATCTGGTCAAATGCATAAATAAATCCTTTTCAACTGGTATCTTTCCTGACTCTCTTAAATTAGCGAAACTTAGTCCAATTTATAAATCTGGTTTAAAAACCGATCCTAATAATTATCGTCCTCTATCGGTACTACCTGTACTTTCTAAGATATATGAAAGATTAATTTACACAAGATTAGAAAATCACTTAAATAAAAATAACTTACTTTACGAACGTCACTTTGGCTTTCGACAAAAATCTAATATATTAGCTGCTACTATTGATCTTGTTCCGAATATAAAAAATAGTATCGATAGAAAACAAATTGTTTTAGGAATATTTATTTATCTAAAAAAAGCTTTGTAAGTCATAAACTATTACTTTTGAAATTAAAAAATATTGGGATTACTAATAATGCATATGATATACTGTCTTCATATCTAAAAAACCGCCAACAAGTAGTAAAAATAGGCGATAATATTAGTAGTTCCCAAATAATTGAATTTGGTGTTTCACAAGGCTCTATTTTAGGACCTCTACTATTTTTAATTTATCTTAACGGTATTGGTGAATTGGGATTATCAGGGCAAATAACACTTTACGCCGATGATACAAGTTTATTTTATGTTGGAACCTCAATACACACTATTATTCAAGAACCACAGAGCGATTTAGACAAGCTTTATAAATGGTTCAATTATAATTGTTTAACAATTAATATATCTAAAACTTCGTATGTTATATTCTCTGCCAAAAATAAAAAAAATTCTTAACCACGCTCAATTAAAGATACATGGAGAAGTTATTAAAAAAAGTGAATGTGAAAAGTACCTTGGACTGAAACTAGACAGTAAATTAACTTGCCAGAATCACATTGAACAGTTATAAAATAAATTGAGCTCTCTTTCTTATTGTCTACGTGGATATAGCAAACATGTCCCTATGCAAATTCGCCAATCAATTTACAACGCTATTATCAAATCACGTCTAGATTACGTAATTGAAGTGTAGGGATGTGCTGCTAAATATACAGTAAAAGAACTACAAATCGCACAAAATGAAGTCATAAAAATACTCTTTAATTATAATAATTTAACTTTCACAGAAAAAAATTACAGAGAAACAAAAATTATTTATTTATTTATTTCATAAAGGTCCTTCAGAGCTGACAATGTATAATAAACAAAGAAAAAAGAAGTACAATGTATGCAATACGCCAATTACGAAGTACACGATTATAACAAATAAGGCACTACTTATTCTGGAACAGAGATTGTAGTAAATCGTTTCTATAAGAATAGCGAGAAGTACTAAACAGATCTACTTCGGAGAATTTGCTGTTATATATGTCTATCTAGTTTTGACTTGGGGAACTGAAAATAATGGAGTGTGCCTAGTGCGCTTGAGGGATACATTAAAGTTTATCTTTGCTAACAGATCTGGGCAATCGAATTTGTTATTAACTACATCAAACAAGAATAACATATCCGTTAGTTGGCGTCTATCTTCCATAGTATTTATTTTATGGTATTCACAAGATTCTTCATATGATTGGTTAAATATTTTAGTTTTATAATTGAGGTGTTTAATAAATTTGCGTTGAATTCTTTCAATATTATCAATATAAATTTAAAAAAAAGGTCTCTAAATTATATTAGCAAATTCTAATACGCTTCTAACATAGCTAAAATAAAGCATCTTAAGGCATTGTTGATCCTTGAATGGTTTGCTGTAACGTATCGCAAATCCAAGAGACTTATAAGCTTTGATAAAATAATGAGAACTAACTAGCTAGTTATTTTATTTTCAACTAGCTGTTACTCGCAATTTCATTCATGTGGAATAGCCGAAAGGTTTGGACCGATTTTCACGTGACGTTCATTAGCATATAACTGAAGTTATAAGATCTAACTTACACTATTTGATATTAGACTAGCTGTCACCCACAACTTCTTCCGCGTGTATATTAGCTAAAATATGTTATTTACTGTAAACATGTGCGTGAGGCATGCGCTGTACTGGACTCCAAGAATTAATATAATTGTAATTCATATATTAGTATATATATATGTAATTTGGTTAATTTGTCTTTTTAGTCAATTTTGCGGTTAGTTTGATTTATTTCCCGCGTTCGCGTTTACATAATTCATTAACAATAGCAACTTATAAGCTGTAGCATACGCACCGCCGAAATAGCCTTTGGTGGCTTTATGCTACTCTGGGTAGACCCAAAAGGTCTTACGAGAACTATTAATAGTTTCCATTCAGATCCAGCTAACAACAGTAAGGATACAATGCACGTACCTCAAGATCTTGTCTGTGTAAGACTGGCCGCTGAACTTCCTGTACTGGTGGTGATGGATACTGGATTTTTGAGCTGCTGCGTGATGGGTGATGATGTGCAGAAGTGATATTTCGCCGAATAATTGATGTTTCGGTGAAAAAAACGATGTCGGCATGCGTCACGATAGTTTGATACCTCTCTTCCCTTGTTACGTTTTCTTTTTAATTATTGACGTTCACGTGCATGACAACCAAAAAGTTGGCGTCTCGATATTGTTGATTAACTGAGATTTGAACGTCAATAGTGTATTCGTAAAAAGGTTTTAAATATATTTTGATTATGATACATACCGCCCACCAAAATACTCATGGTATTTTCCAAAGAAAATAAAAGAATATGAGAAAATATATTAAAATGGACTATTAATTAAGTAAACTAAAACTAATGTTACGACTAAATATGGATAAAAGATACGAGTTAGTTAAGATTCTACGAGAAAGAGACATATCTTGATAAGAGGTCGTTTAATTAGACTATTATATGTAATATATATATAAATATATATTTTTCCAGTATGATAATACTTACGATAAATGGACTCGATAAGTATGAACGTGAACTGATGATTACTAGGTAAAAGAGCGAGATGGCGTTGTTTGATATCTAAACCAGCACGTGATATTCGACCGCCCACCCTGAGAACACCTAGTTCGTCCAAGAACGGAATTAGCCCGCGAAATGGTTTTGCTAAAGGTTGATTAGATTTAAGTCGTTGAATTTCTTTAGCGAAAGATGAACCTTGGACGAACTTTACGATTAGTAGTAGCGAGTTAGTATTCTTAAACTCTGTTAGAATTGAACATTCTTGGTGTGCGCGTGGATTTCTAATGTTGTTAATGACACGTTTAATGTATGATACGATTCGAGTAATTTTGTCATGTCAGGAGAACTGGTTTATTTGATGGTCGATAAATGAATTGTGTCTATTCCCATCACGAGTAGGTAATGCAATCGATTTAGACTCTTCAATGGGTATCATATTGTTTTCGTCAATCTTTGGTGATTGAAATTCTCTCGATATTGGCCAGCGCTCAGGTTTTACGATGCAATGATGTGGTATGAAATGTTTGTCTTGATTTAGTTCCTTGGGATCCATAAAAGACATATGACTGGAATTCTCATAATCGTTCATTAATTTAAGGTGTTGGTTACGTAAATAAGGATCACGTGAAGGACGACGTTCGATAGCGTGGAATTGTCTCAAAGCAATGGCACGAGGTTTTTTGAAGACAGGTTCCACATTAGTCTTAAATGGTAAGCGAACCATGTGTCTACTAGAAGAATTGCGAGAATGATTAACTACAGATTTTTGTTCACACAAAGCTGCATCAGGACTCAGAAGAGATGCCACTGGGACAGAGTCAAGTTCCCTGAAACGCTGAACTAATGAATGCAATTCATTATCAATATCTAATGACGCGTGTACCAGCGTACTAGAAGCTAATTGAGTTTTTCCAAAAAGAAGCCACCCGAAGACCGATTTAAAGGCAGTAGGTTGATTGATATTCCCCTTAATATATTCATTTAGAAGCGCATTAGCGAAGACATCTGCGGCGAACAAAATATCGATGGATCCTGGAATATCGAATCCAGGGTCGGCTAAATGTAACGAATTTATGTGTGACCAATCCGATGTATTTAATTTTGCTATTGGTTGATCACCACATATTTTTGAAATAACGTGCAAGTTTAAATTAAAGAGAGCATTGTTGTTTGTACCAACGGCACAAGTAACATCACCTATGATCGGAGACAATGTATCTCCGATTCCGCGGACATTCATGCCAGTTGGAACCGAATTTAAATTCAAACGCTTAATCGCAGATTCCGTAATAAAATTACTTTGACTTCCGGTGTCAAACAAAGCACGGAACGATTGCATCGTACCTGAAGCATCTCGTACTTGCACGATTGCAGTTGGCAGCAAAACAGTCGTGTGCGATGGTGAACTTGTCAGCAAGGATGTCACGGTTTGATTCGTTTCACTACATTTGTCACGATGGAGTAAGGTATGGTGCTTTCGCTTGCACGTGCGGCATGAAAAAATGGACTTGCAGTTCTTTAATTGGTGAGAAGGTTTCAAACAATTAAAGCACCAGTTTTGGTTTGTGGCAATTCTCATCCGTTCATCCAACGATTTTCGTAAAAATTCGGAGCATGCCGAGATTGAATGAAAATCTTTACAGAAAGAACATTTGCTAGTATACGGAACAGTGGTTGAATTCATTTCGGTTTTGTTTTCATTATTTGCGGGAGTCGCGGCAACAAGTGCATGGAACGTACTACGACTTTTAGGTTGCAATTGCTCAGTCGCAATTTTTTGTTGAGGCTTAGTTGTTTTAATTGCTGCGATAAAATGCGTGTCACGCAGTAAAGCTTCACACTTAGATTGTAAGAAAGATTTTAATTGTTGATATGTGGGTAGTTCAACGTCTGCATATTTTTCCTCAAAGTCACGACGATACTTCGGGTCAAGTCTCGATAGAATGTGATATACTAAAATGAAATCCCATTGGTCAATTGGCATATTAACTGTTTTTAAGATGCTCAAATTTTCGTCGAATAGATCGAGTGATTTTCGAAAATTATGAGCGTCATTGTTGTTGAATTCAATACTCAAAATGTCCCGCCAACATGAGAACGCTAAGTCGCGTTTATTTTTATAACGTGCAATGAGGGCATTATATGCGTCGCGATAATGTTCATGAGTCATTGGGAAAGGCTTGACTACGGTCAATGCGTCACCGCTTAGAGATGATATGAGGTAGTGGAACCTCTCAGTATCGGTAAAAGAAGAGGAGTTGTGAATTAATGCATTGAATGTATCAAAGTAAGCTGGCCATTTTTTTATATCACCATCAAAGGTCGGTAGTACGATTTTTGGGAACCGGATGTTAACTGCAGTTGTACTCCCGTGAGAATGATTCGAATCATCCTTAGACATGTTACGACCGATCGCCATCACTTTATAGTACATCTCATCGAAACGTTCCTGAATCTCGTTATCCTCATATTCCGGATCATTAAGAATTTCTTGAATTGTGAAATGAGCATCCTCAAAATTTTTGTTTCACGTCATCATGATATGATAAAAATAAATCACGCTGATTAGGATCATCTTTCGCTAAAATACCTACTTCTAATGCTTTAGTTAAACGTTTAAAAGCAATAGTCCGTTTTCTACGCAAAGACGGTAAATCCTTTTCAGTAAACTCGCTTGGTGAATATTTATTTGATAAAGACATCGCGAAAATTAATTTGTTAAATAATAATATATTTAAAGGTTTTAAGTGCACCTCTATGCACACTAAAACTCGAAATGTTAACGCCTTAAATTAAAAACGAATAAATTATTGTGGAACGGGTACTATGAAAAAAGTATTGTGATAGGGCCGAAAAGTCAATTGACTATTTTGTACGACACAATGTCACGTAGGCACTGTACAAACTATCACACAAGTTGAATGGATATTGTATGAAACAACGATGTTTTTGATACCTGCGTGGTAGCCTGTATATGTTTAACAGACAATATATTAAAAATTGTACGCTTGGATGTAAAAGGCGATGTTTCAAGCTACAACTATAGACCAAAATTATTCGAAATAATGATATCTAAAATGATTAAGTTAAAGGATGATATTTATGATGATATAGATCAAGAAGGAATAATAAAATTACTATGAACCGAAATAAAATTATGCACCGATAATAAAGATTGAAAATGATTGCATAATTTGATTTCACAATAATTTTAGAATGGAAATACAGAAGAAATAGATACTTAGATATATAGAATATAGATAAACAGTTTTGAAATATCTTAAGCTGTTTCTCGGATAATAAATACCACGCGTAAATTGACGTTATAGAAAATGTTAATGGAAGTTCCCGGGTTTCGGCACCAAAAAGATGTAGCATACGCACCGCCGAAATAGCCTTTGGTGGCTTTATGCTACTCTGGGTAGACCCAAAAGGTCTTACGAGAACTATTAATAGTTTCCGTTCAGATCCAGCTAACAACAGTAAGGATACAATGCACGTACCTCAAGATCTTGTCTGTGTAAGACTGGCCGCTGAACTTCCTGTACTGGTGTGGTGATGGATACTGGATTTTTGAGCTGCTGCGTGATGGGTGATGATGTGCAGAAGTGATATTTCGCCGAATAATTGATGTTTCGGTGAAAAAAACGATGTCGGCATGCGTCACGATAGTTTGATACCTCTCTTCCCTTGTTACGTTTTCTTTTGAATTATTGACGTTCACGTGCATGACAACCAAAAAGTTGGCGTCTCGATATTGTTGATTAACTGAGATCTGAACGTCAATAGTGTATTCGTAAAAAGGTTTTAAATATATTTTGATTATGATACATAAGCATATTACGTCGAGTTCAATGAGCACTATTTTAATTCGTAAATATTAAAATCTGATTACAGATCGATATGGAATTTTGTGTCTTGATTTATATCAATGCAAAATTTTAAAACTTAGAGTTCGTCTTTTCTTTGACATTCAAAACTTGAAAAATTTATGAATTATAGAGAAATTTACTGAATGATAACTACTTTAATTAAATTTGGACAAACAAGAAATTGACAGTTACAATAAATTATCAACGTCAATATTGATGATAGCTATTAGGCTTAGTATAGCTTTGTAGGGTAGTGTAGTATTAACCTTCTATAAAATACTTGAAAAAAATCAATGTACAGATAGAGTTAGGGGCTTATTATAATTAATTTCCATGGCTAATTAACATTATATATACTTTATACTTTATAAATTAGCGTTTGTCCACAATCTCATCTGATACTAAATGATGATGTGGTCTAAAATGGTAGTCACGCTAAATTTACGAGGGAGACTGGCTTTCAAGTGCAGCTGCCGGAACACATCAACAGGTGTGAAAACAGGAGATTTTCAACTCGAGAGTGGCGGCGGCCAGGCGGACTTAGAAAAAGCCCTACCTCCATGTTATGGTTTCATTACGATGTTTTCCTTCACCGAAAGCTCCGACTCAGTTGCCAGGATTCGAACCTACGTCCTTCGACGCTGTGTTCGAACATACTACCAACTGAGCCATCATCGCTTACAGCCGATAACAGCTTACCGGTGTTGTGAATAATAAATAATTAACATTATCAAATATGCTTATTATAACTGTTGTTTAATTGCAAAATAGTATTTTCCAGTGGAGTATATGTTTTTCCTTAATGTTACAGTTTAATTGTTTATAACCTTACAAGTGAACAGTTCTGAATTGATCATGGACGCTAAAGCATTTTCATCAGCAATCTCAAAATTTTCTAATAAGTTCTGTAATGTAAGTAAACTTTATCTGTAGCGACATCTATGATTATTTTCTGAAATATTTTGAAGGTTAGCTATTATAAATGATCAACATTTAATTTGTAATGTTATATGATATGTATAATATGATAAAGTATAGCTGAGGTAGACCGAGAGTCTCACAATATACATTTTGGTAATTTAAATTATTAAATTATCGTACTTCCATTTGTATTATATATAATGCAGTTAACACATTCTATTTTTACAGGAACTAGACAAAACGAAAGATGTGGTGTGCTCACCACTGTCGGCAGAATATCTACTGGCACTGTTGACTTTGGGCGCTACTGACCCTGCTCACAAAGAACTACTTACATCTCTCGGCTTACCAGATGATGACACTGTAAGTATGTTTTCTAAGATCTTGTAATTAGCTGATCTGTCTGCATTAAAGAATAAATTATATATTTTAAATAAAATAGTGACAGAATTTGTTTAAAATGTGATGGTGACACCATTGCCAAATGTTATTGTGTCACAAAGTAGTAGAGACTTATACTGTTGTGTCTTATTCTTAAGGGCGTTCTTGTTCTCTTTAATGAAAAAATCTTTAGGAAAGTATTTGATGTATCGAACATAATATTGTTGAGAATTATAAATAAATATCGAATATTCGTAAAAGTTCTAGATAATTAAGCATTTTTTTTTATTTGAGTAATTCATTAATAATCTTTTGATTTTAGATTCGTTCCTCATTCACGGCTCTTACGTCCAAATTAAAAGTAATAAAGGGTGTAACACTGCACTTAGCAAATAGAGTGTACTTGAACGAGGGACCATATGCATTGACTCCCAAACTAAGGGAAGATGCTGTTAAAGTATTTGACATAACTTTCGAGAAGTTAAACTTTGATGATGGACCTAAATCTGCTCGTGAAATCAATAAATGGGTAATTTTTATTACAAATAATAATGAACTAATATTAATAATATGTAGAACATATGTTTATATAAGAGTTTTACGTATACAATTTTTTGCATATACGTTTTTTTTTCATATAATATATGTAATATTTCTTTATATAAAAGTTCTATTTCAAAATAGGTTGTTTAAGCACTTCTACATATTACTACTACACAGGTGGCGAGCAAAACGGAGAATCAAATTAAAGATTTATTGGCATTGAACAGTATCAATAGTAGCAGCAGGATCGTTCTAATCAGCGCTATGTATTTCGAGGTACGATATTATGATATTATACAAAATAATATTATTATAAATTGGTGTCAAGTTTAGCAACCGCCCGCGGTAACACATACTTACTACTTACAACATATACTTTGACAATAATAAAATACAATCTGTCATCCAGTTATGGTAAAATGTATGGCATGAAACGTCATTAACGTGTTGGAGTCTAGGCCAGTTCGGAGAGCGTGATAGAGGAACTCGAGAGTGTGTAAAATTGAATGATATTATTTTATTTGTTTGAATGGCATATTCGATTTATAGTAAATTTCAACGTTTCAGCCAGTCAGCGTTAAGATGACTTTCTAGTCAAAGAGCTACAAGCGTCTTATAAAACTGAAAGGCATCTTTTTAATTTTTTCCAAAACCTATGTAGGCGACCAGACTTAATCTTTTTTGTGAACTAAGGCTACTGAAATTAGTAATAAGTTGCCTCAAGTAACACTAAAATTTGCATATGTAATGCTAATAAAAAATCCTCAAATCATTTCATAGATTAGCCTTTTTAGAGAAACAAACAGACAGACAACATTTAAAAAATATATCTTATTGTTACAGTGCTTAAACTGCCCGGAATTAATTTTGGGAAAGTATTTTCAGTGTATTGAGATGATGGTTCTACAATTTTATAATAGGTTTATATGTATATGTAATAGGTATATGAAATAGTGAGGCACATAGTGAGGTAATATTTAGCAAATCATATGTGTGATGAAAAAAGAGATCGGAAAATAGAAGCGGTGTGATGAAAAAAGAGATCGGAAAATAGAAGCGGTATATAAAGTATAATATTAATTAAAATAAATCGGCTAAGTTTTAAAACAAGAATGATTACTACATAATAGAGTGAGTATTTTTTTTTTGCAGGGTTTGTGGAAAAGCGGATTTAACTCAAAGTTAAAAAAGAATCGGCCGTTCTACATACATCAACAAGCAACGGTAGATGTATCAATGATGTTCAAAGAGGATACATTTAAATATCTAGTTAGCAACGATCTCGAAGCTCAGGTATAAATATAAATTTGTTTACTTACCTTACCAATAAAGCGAGATCCCTTTTTTATGTCTTAGAATAAATTTCAATTACTTACTCAGAGTTTAATTTAGACTTGCGATTTTTAAACAAAAGTTGTAAGATGTTATTGAATTTAAATAATATGGAATCCTTCACATGACTATGCAGAATATTCCTTTCTAATCGAAAATTAAAACTTTTCCAATAAACACAATCTATTTAATTATTTTCTGCCTTCAGTCACTTAAGTTATAGTATTTGTACTGTAAATGCTTTGGCAATTTGTATACATTTCAATACATCCTTAGTTGTGACAAATGCAGAAAAGTTATTGATGCAAATACAATAGGTGTATAATTTTAATAGCATTTTTTTTAGATTTTGGAAATGAATTATAAAGATGAACAAGCAAGCATGATCTTTGTGCTTCCAAATAGAATTGAAGGTCTAAATGCAGTCTTGCAAAAGTTAGCGGAAGGCTATGATCTTATGTCCGATATAGAAAAGATGATATCTACTAAAGTACAAGTAACTATTCCAGAGTTTAAGATTGAAACAGAAATCAATCTTATGGAAATTTTGCCAAAGGTAATTTGTAAGAATAGTCGATTGGTTAATTTGTAATATAACTATTAACTATTTACTCTTATCTATAACTAGCAGGCCCTGCGGATGTTGTCCTGCCCTTATAATAAAAAAATATATACTTATGTGCATGAAACGCTTAAGGCGGCTTGACTTTTTCCGATTATTTCAACAATTATCATTATATTTCAACCAATTTACAAAAAGAACCTTAACATATTATATATGTAGTGATATTACATATCGAGCTACCTCTAACAAAATATCACGATATGCTGATTCTAGTAACTGACAATTTGCTTAAATTTTTTATACGGTAGTTAAAAGTTTGTTCTCAGTCAAGTTTATGAGGATATATGTAGTTTTAACTTATAGTATAACAGAAAAATCAACTTTATAGTTAAAACCATTTTACTGACTTACTTCTTTCAAACAAAAACTTCCTATATCTTCATTAGCATATGTCGTATTAAAATGCCAACAGAAAAACATCAGCAACTGACTATTCAGTACGACAACTAGTAGTCGACTATTTTAATAATCAATAAAGTAATACATTTTTTCTACTCTATTTATTCAATTATAATGTTACTTTTTATAGCGATGATAGCTCAGTTAATAGCGTGTTTGAACACTGCGGCGATCGACCTAGGTTCGAATCCTTGCTACTGAGTCGAAACTTCCAGCTATCGTTATAAAACCTTAGCTTTTTCTAAGTCCGCCTAGCTAGCTAGCGTCCTCAAGTTGTATATCTGTCGCCAAGCACCTGTTAGTGTGTTCTAGTAGCTGCACTGGAGAACTAGTCCTTTCTAGGTTTAGCGTATTTGCCATATTAGATCACATTTTTATTTAACATCAGATAAGCTTGTGGTCAAATACTATATCATCATCATCATCATCTTATCCTTATTCCACCTAAGTAGGGTCGGCACAACATGTTTTCCTTTTCCACTCTCCTCTGTCAGACGTTATCTCAGTATTTACACCTTTTATAGACATATCATTTTCCACACAATCTATCCTTACCTTCTTCGGCCTTATTCTACTCTTATATACATCCACCTTCATACTTAAAACTTTTCTAGTTACATGGATTTCACCTCTCCTCATGACATGCCCATACCATGTTAACCTTGGTACTACTATCTATGATATTTTGTATTAAACTGTATAATAAGGCTTTTTAACTATTATTCAGCTCGGGATCAATGTAATTTTCGACAAGACCGACTCCGGTTTGAAAAAGGTAGTGGATAACGATGAACCTTTGCATGTCACAAATGCAGTACAAAAAGTCTTAATTAAAATAAAAGACGATGGAGTCGACGCTAGCACTAGTTCAGGTAAAATACTGCTTTTATGTTTATAGAAATAGTTATTCCTATCTATAATACTTTTCGTAAAATATAGAATGTTATCTAACATTGAAAATGATTAAATTATACATTAGATAAATCGTTAACAAAAATATCATTACATTCTTTGTTCATATTAAAAATCGGATATCATATAAATATTTAAATGTTATTATCTAAATAGAAAGGTTAATTTACCGAAACATACATATTTATTGAATAATAAATGATTTTATTAATTTACTCGTTAAAGATTTTTGAGAAATCAGGTAAACTAATAAAATAATAGTAACTATTAGGTAATAGCTTAGCGTAGCGAGTACTTTCAGGTATTATGGTCTAGGCTCTAGGGTATTATATTATAAAAAAATAAAAACCCATTTATATTTTCAACAACATACATCAGAGCAAAGAACAAACATTTTTATTCTGTACTTAGAACATCGTATAAAGTTTTTTTATCTGTATTCCTATGTTAGTACAGAATATTTATGATGATGTTAAGACCGGGTTTATTTATTAAACATGTCTGTTCATGAAGCTAACAATCATATTCAGCTTCAACACATATACATTTTTATACAAACTGGGTTTTAATTTCAACTACAGTAAAAAGATTTAGCACTGTTAGTAATTTATTTATATTCTCAGGTGTATTAATGTGGCGATATAGCCAATGGTGTTGACAATATGTGGGTCCGATGTTTATATTGTGCCGTAATTAGATCTATTTATATGTGTTTGTACGCAGGCGTAGGAGTGATGATGTTTAGTGCCGATTCGGCGCCTGTACCACGCTTCCATGCTGATCGCCCCTTCCTCTTCGTGCTCACTGGTGCCGACCGCGCTACGCTATTTACAGGTGTCTACCGCGGCGTAGCCTAATGTGTACACGCACCAGCCCTAACTATTTATGTTGTGTAATAATGTACTATATTAACCTCTCGGCTGACTTTTAAGACCTAGATCGCAAAATGGCGGATTACATTTTTAATTTTTTTTATTTCACGATATCGTACATTGTAAATTTCATGGCTTAGTAAAAAAAGTTCGTACAAATGAAAAAAGAGTTTAAAAATACATTTTACGTCAAAATAATAGTTTTACAATACATAAATAGTTGTTTTTCAAATTGTTGTAATCAATCAAGTATTTTTCTTAGCTTACACTGCCAATAGTCTATTGACCTAAGCCTCGTGAGGTGTATGTACATTCGTTTGTATGAAATTTAACCCTTTATGGTTTTGGACAGTCGAGGGGTTAGCCATTTTGTCCATGTGTGGTGTATGTTTGCATTATAAGATAATACTAATAGTAAAGAAAACAAGAACAGATAACGCACGCAGTAGTACACTGTACATTGTATAACCTTCTAGAACTTACTAAAGGCAATACTACACCTTGTCAGAATTTATTAAAAATTCTTATCATATTACGATAAATCTAGAGCGGAAAATAACAATTGCGAATGCGGATAAAAATACATAAAAAAATTAATCGATACAAATTAAATGATAGATAGCATCGTGCAAAGACTGTTGTATAGATTTTTGGTTTTACGTCTTAAACACTTTTGTACTTACCTAAAAATAAATAGTTATACATTATGATGTAAGTTTTTTTTATTTTACATACCTAATTCCAAAACTTAAATTGTTTTCAAATAGCGTTGGATCGACCTTATAAATAAATATAATGACTGCGCTCCAGATAATGAGATATGTTTCTGGCCTGCATCTCATTGATCGAGTCCGGAGTATGCAAACGCATTGCTAGAAATATATATCACTGTCATTTCGACAAAAAAGAATAAAAATTTGGGATATATGTCGGAATTATTATAAAAATATTGTCATCGCTAATATATATTTTTCGCTTTGAACAACGCACATATTTAACCTGTAAAGAGTCGAAAACCAGAGTGGCTTAACGGAGAAAATTACACTCCAAAGAAACGCAACAATACTATATATTACGCATTGGCCGTCGAAACGCTTCCTCTACAAAACCGCTATAATATACATACATACATACATATTAATTTCTGTAACGTTTGTATTGATATCACTCTTATTGGGAGTGAGATTGCTAAGACGCCGCTGCTCCGTATAAGGTGCTGAGTTTGCAGGTTAGTTCACGCCTTTTTATTTGGGGTCTTTGTTATTATATTTATTTATAGGCAAGACCACCTACCGCTCCACGTCTCTCTTTCTTTTACGCATTTTTTTCAAACATTTTTATTTTCACCGCACCCATCTGGTGGGACCTATTTACACGGGCCCATCAGCCCCTTCAAGCGTTATGTGCTCTTAAATAACTACTGGTTGTCTAGTTGTCGAAATCCAAGTATAAAGCAGTGGCACAAAACTTTTTTTATGAACATTTGTGTTTAATCGTTGGAAGATTTCATTATAAAGCAAGTAATAAATTGCCCTACATGATTAAAAAAAATCCATCTCGCTTAACCATCTTCGAAATGGTTGGACCATTTTTGACGGGACATTTTCGCTGGTAGACATCTGATATGACAATTATTATTGAAAAACTATTTTTATTTTATTTTTGTCGGTTTCGGCCAATCTTCGAAGTGGTTGGACCATTTTTGACGGGACATTTTTGCTGGCTGACAGCTGACAGCTTTTATTTTAGAACAAATTAGGGTTTCGTACAAATATAATTAATAAGAGAAGCGGTGTTCAGAACTGGCTGCACTTTTTTTCCGAACTGACTACACTGTTGACCTGACAAGGCCTCTACAGGACTAAAACTGGCTGCACCCTTGTGTCGGTTTAAACTGAAGAAGAAATTGCGCGGTAAATAAATATTTAGTTACAATATGCTTGTTAATTTCAGGTTCTTAATGTAGTCAGTCGACTAGAAAAATACACCTATAAAATAAAATAATAGACTTGCAGATTTTATGCGTTTACTATCATCGTCTTTTTTCGAACCGTTGATATAGAAATGTATTCGTTTTAAATATCGATTTTTAAATAGAAGAATACAAAGAGGTTTTAAACATAAAATACAAGGAAATATGTAACAATGTTATTACTTAGTCGCCCATATTTTTCCTACGTCTTGCAGTTTGCATTGGTTGAACTCTACCAGTGCATAATGCTGAATTGAACATGGACGCTAAAGCATTTTTATTAGCAATTCCAAGAATATCTGTTAAGTTTTGCAGTGTAAGTGAACATTATTTATTAAATTATAGCATCTTCTAGATTTAAAGAGTATGGGTGTAACCGTGGGTACTAATACTTAATATGTGACAATAATGTCTGAAACAAGATTGTTCTAAAATATGACACTTTCGCAGACGTAGTAGTCCTATATAACTTATTATAATTTTAATACAATAAATTGCTGTAGTTTACATACGTCGTTTTTTTTTAAATTACTGTATGTTTTTTTATTTCTTTCAATCATTAAATAGTTTTGTATATTTTGATATTATACTTATAAATTACCTGCTTCTTAAGCAATAATTATTTTATGCTATAAAAACGTATAAGATAATTTAACAGGTATTGTATTATATGATCTTTAAAACTATTGGGGATATTTTTGTATATTTTATTGTCTACCATTTCAAAAATTATTAATAACTGTTCTCATACTCTCTCAATTTCAAACTGGTTTATAAAATTCTAACCAAAATCCGTTGTTATTGAATAACATTTTTATGTGTTGAGAACAACTGTTTACGCCTTTCAAAATTTGTGTTAATACTTTTTACAGCTTTAGCTTTAGCCTAAAATTTAGAAATCCATTAAAACGTTGAATTAAAAAAAAAATTTTATTGAAAAAGTAGCTATTTTTTATGTTCAGTATAAAGTGTAGAATTTAATAAAGTAAACAAGATTTACCCAATTATCATCTGCGTTCAGTTAATTAGTTTTACAACACAAATAACATTTACGGCAGGTAAATAATGGTTAACTTGTGACAATTAAATGAAAAGTCTGTACTAATTATATAATCACATGTTATTCTTATTATAATAAAATTTGTTCAATCATCACCAATTTCATATCCTAGTTACAATATAGGCTACACTTAAAATAAGACAAATACGCGACGAAATCTATAACTGGAAGATATTTAGAAACAAAATAACTTCAGCATTGATAAACAAATAGATTTCGAGGCCTTAGAATTATCTTAAAAAAAAAACATATTATAATTACTTTTGACAAAAAATATAATTACAATACAAAGATAATGCTGGATCTTCTCCATAATTGAGTTTTTTTCTGACCCGGTGAAGGTTTTGACATTAAGAAGGCCTGAATTTAATACAGTAATTTTGATTTTGAAGGTTTTTGGAATATTTGTTTATCTGTTTCTTCGTTTAGTATGCCTGCCTATCACGCAGAAAATCTTCAAGGCATTTTGATGTTTAATTTTGTTTATAATCATAGTTTTTTTATAAAATGGTAGTTTAGTTGTTTATAATAATATAGTAGTAATAGGTAGTATATAGTACTAGTAGCATAATTGTAGTATAATAGTTTTGAGTTTAATATTAAATGGGTGAATATTTTTCAGTATACCAATTTTAAAAAGGTTGAGATTCGTTCATTTATTTGGAAATGGAACACGTTTGTTTAAGGGAGACTCGCTGCCAACTAAAGTTACTTATAATAATTTGCCAGCCTTAAAATTGGAGAGTAAACAACTTTTACAGTGTAGACGAGCATGTTGATGAACATTTTAATCGGATAAAGATGAATGCTTGAAGTAAGGCTAAATGTTTTTTGGAGTATCACGCGGCGTCATGAGAGTGAGATAGTACATTCTAGGAGTATGAAGCACGTGTGGTTGCTAGTCGTAGTATCACACTGTGTTTCAGGAAACAGAGCGGTTCACAAAGTTTGAGAGGCCCAGTTATATTGCCGATATTGAAATTCAATACCTATGATTTTTCTAATCACTGTTTTTTGTAGACGAAATTCCAAGCATTTTTCGGACGTCGCTAGTTTTATAATAAAGAGGTTACTCTAAAAAAGATTTTATTAGATATTTGTCTAGGATAGGTTAATTATGTCATAACATGTAACAAATAAGGAAGATTCGGTATTGATGATGAAAATACAAAATATCATTATAAATGTAATTAAACTTGCCCAATTAGTACCAATTTCCTCCTCAATGTAGTATAAATTTATATCAAGAAACAAACAACATTTAGAACAGGAAAATGTACAAGCTTAAGTAAACATTTTGTTTCACGATCTATGCATTACGCATAGTTTTTGATTTGACTTTCTATTTGAATGCAGAATATGTATTTCTATATTAGTAACATATTTTTTGTTAACTCTTGAGTATCGAGTGATATTAATTTCTTTTGAAATATCTTAAGTCAAGTTTAATTAAAACTTATCTAGCATTAGTTATTTATTGGCATTACAGTGTTGCTACTAAGGTCGACTCGAATCAGAGTTGTTTAGCCCTTACTATGTGTCCACTGCTGGTCTTTTCAATGTATGAAAGCCACCATCCAATGAAATTGGGTTTTATGGTTGGTTGTAATTGATTAACTTGCCGTGATCGTTTGAATACCTTCATGGGGATTGGGGCATAGCTTTGGCAACCGGACTGAAGTGTAAGGCGTTCTACAAAAGGTACGTACGGGTAACAAGTTTAAAACGTAATTCCGCGAATCTGTAAGTAGCTACAGCATAATTACAAAGTACTCCTGAATATAATTATTTTAAATAATTGTCTTTGTAGATATTTCATTCCTTTGCTCAGAGTTCCAAAGAAAGTGTCATCTTTGATAAGTTTATGTATTATGGAAAGCAATATCAGTAACAAAGTTAGATTATTTATGGGAGATAGGATCACATGAAGATACTGTTGTAGTTTTTATGATAACTTGATAATGTATTGGTTCAATAAAGATTTAAAATATTTGGTCACATTGAGAATGTAAGGGATACTAAGCGTATGTTTTTTTTATTATCGGGTCAGAAGGATATGGATGGTAACAGGCACTGATACGCGAGGCATTCTTAGCCCGGCGGCCACCTTCCGCCGGGCGGACCGTTGGGGCGGCTATTCAAGGTGATTAGCGAGCACGATCCCTTGCCGCCCCAACAACACGGTCTGTCGGTACACCGTGGGGTTTTAGTCCGTGCGAGTCGGACATAACCCATCCTCTCCCCCGGGAGGGTGGGTATCCATAATGGATTTCCCCACGTAAAAAAAAAAAAAAAAAAAAAAAAAAAAAAAAAGGCATTCCATCTTAGTCTTCAGGAGTATCAACCCATTGCTACTGCCTCAGGACTCCAATCTTATTGTGGTTAGTTATACATAGCCCTAGACTGAAGTAACCATTTCATATCTGGTTGCCAACAGCATGTTTTATATTACGTACCAAAAAAACATTTAAAAAATTATATTTTAAGTACCATTTATCATGGATTTAAACAATGTGATTTTAATGGGAATCTAGGAGGCACTACGTTCTTGTTTGTTATTGCTCTAATTATTAAATTAATTTCGACTGTAAACCTTTTAATAATTCATTTATTTTTTATTCAGGGTAACATTCCAACTACTCGTGTTTCTATTCATTAAAGTAGTAAAACTTAAGTTGTTGTAAAAGTATTAATTATAAAAGTAATATCATTTATAGCAACACTTATTACTTTTTGTAATGGAAAAAAAATCTTTAATATTTTTGATACTTTGTCATATTGAATGAACAAAGTTATTGTAATATTCATTTCAATTTCGAGTATCAACAAAGACTATCTTATTCTTTTCGCCATAGCTCGCTGCAATATTGCGTACATGAATACAAAATACAAAACAAAAACTACATACAAATTGTAAAGTAATTTTTAATATATTTATTGATGTTATTATTCGACAAATAAATCGGCATAAAATATTATATTTTAATTTCATTAGATTTTTGAAATATTTAAGTAGCACTGTGCCAGTAATTCCGTTAGTGGCTGACGAGACCGATCCGGGAGAGGATCTTTAGGCCGCACTTACATGTACAAGTGTACATACCCTCAGGTGGATGGGGCTTGGTGGCCTGCTCGTGACGCCTCATGCGTTTTCCCTTTAATAGTCGAAACCAGGCGACGTCGAGCTTTGACTGACAGTCAAAGCATCGTCTATATAGAATAATTAAAAAGTTATAATATCTGTTCACAATAAACTTTAAAAAAAAGTATTGCGGCCGCTAATAGATGGCCGGTGCTGCAGAAAATCGTGCCCTCAACAATTATAACTATTACGCAGTTTTATGATGATATTAATTAATATTTCATTGTAACATGATATTTTCAAATCGAAAATATTTTTCCTTATTGTTACAGTGTCATTGTTTTTACAAATTGACAGTTCTGAATAGATCATGGACGTTAAAGTATTTTCATCAGCCGTCTCAAAATTCTCCGCTAAATTCTGCAATGTAAGTGAACATTATTTATTATGATTTGAAATCATTAGTAATATTTAATTTTTGTGAAAAATTACAGGCAAATTTATTATAATACCTACTAGATTTAAAACGCATGACCCTAGCAGTGACTGCCAAAACTTAATAGGTGACAATAATGTGTGGAACACGATTGTTCTAAAATTTTATATTTTCTGTGATATTATAGCCCCATATCACTTATAATGTGAAAGAAAATTAATAACATCATAAATTTTCTTATAATTAGCTAATGTATTTTCTTTTCTTTAATTAATTAGATTTTTTTAGAGTTTTGTTGTTGTATTAATAAGGTAGTTGCAGTTTTATGCATATGGTATTTTCGACTTTTTATTTTATAAAAACTTAGGTATCATATATATTTTATAATTTTTAAAATTATTATCTACTGATATTTTTGTAGGCTATCAGTTTGAAAATGACGTATATATTGTGTATTGCATGTGTCATGAAAATGCGTTGGATATTTTGAAAATTGGGTTTATTTTTTTGGATTAGTAACAATTCTTATATTCTTTCAATTACAGATCGGCATATATTTTCTAAGTAAAAATTCAAGCAAAATGCGTGTTAATATTCAATAAAATGTAAAACTTCTGTAAACAATTTTTTACGGCTGTCAAATATTTATTTTTTTAAGATATCAAATTCAGGACTACATATATTTCCTATTTAAAATCATTGTGTCAGTTGGTAACTAAATTATATATTTTTTGTCAACTCGAAAACTTTTGTTGATAATTCTTGTACCATATTAATTGAGAATTGACTTAAGCTCTCGTATTTAAATACTACATAATTATGTGAAACTATTGCATTCAATCCCGACATACATACAGAAAAAGTTTTATTTAACGTCGTACTCGTGATCATTAGATTCTGTATACATGTCTCTCACAAAATTCGTTAAAATATTGAAAGATACAGTCAATTACCGTAGACTTATTTATTTCAAAGATATGTGTAAAAAATTTTCAAATTTTATCGTTTTGCTCGTAAACTTTTTTTCAATTTTGCGATGGTTAGGCATACTACGATCAGGTATCTGACGCTAAAAAACTGTGTAAAATTAACCTTCAAAACTTAATCTTAACTTAATTAAATTTTGTGCACTTTTTTTGTTTCCATAGTTTCAAAATTTACAGCGTACATAAGTGATCAATAATACTTTAGAGATCATAAAAAATTTGGTCGCAACCCATAATGAAAAAGGATTATTTTTAATGAAAAAGTATAATATCACCTCAGCGACCAGGTTTTGAAACACAGAAGTTGTAAATATGTTATATTAAGAAATTAAAGAATACCTTATTTTTGTAGTGTATGTGGAACGCCCAATTTAATCAAAATACCACAAAGGAACGACCCTTTGATACAGACGCGGACGCGGTAGATGTACCGGCGCCTTACGCCGATAAAGCTCAGGTACAAATATAAAATATTTTATCTATATTGCCTTACCTTTTTGCATTACTGCCCAAAATAGGGGTGTAATGTTTTCAGTGTTCATTTATGTCTTCAAAACTTTTAATTTGTTGAATTAATTAGAATGCTAAAATTATCCTGATTGACACTGACTTTAAATGTTTTTACTTAAAAGACGGCAGCATGATCCCATTTTCAAATTTGAATATATATTTTTTCTTTAATTATTAAAATATAGGTTTTAAATTAAATAAACAGTGTTCCACAGAATAATTTGTAAAATAAAATAAATAAAAATAAAATAATATGTAAATGAGTGATCATATAATTTTTTTTTGGGTTTGAAATCCTAAGAATCAAGGAAAAGTCGTCATTAATTAATTTCGAATTTTACTATACGAAAAGAAAAATATAATCTAAAAGTTATTTATTTGAATACCTCGAAAACCGTTTCGACACCAAATCGATTCTCCAAGTATATGTCACAAAACGCCGGGGGGGCAGATTTCCCATATTAACCCGGTTATATCCTTTCCTGTAAAATTATCTTTATCATAATACCCGGTATTTACACGGGTGAGAGAAAAAAAACGTAGAAAGATCCCATGATCTTTGATTGGGAAATTTATCTAGTTTTAGAACAAGTATATTTAATACCCATAAATAATCAAATAATGAAAATAACAATACTTTAACTGCTATGGTATATTCTGTAGTCATTAAATGAATTATTCTTCTATAGGAACTTAAAAAGGGTACCAATGTCGTGTGTTCACCACTATCAGCAGAATATCTTTTAGGCCTGATGACTTTGGGTTCTACTGGACATGCTCACACAGAACTGCTTGAATCTCTTTATTTCCCAAGTGATGATACTGTGAGTATACCTTTAAGATCTTGATTTTTTTATAGTTTATAGGGCCTAGCGTTTGACTTAAATATCACGTGAACGTCTTATATGATGATGGTGTTTAAGTTGGCAAACCCGCTAAGCTCAGAGATACTGGGTCTTAACATCGGTTTCCAGAATCCACCCATAAGTTATTGGTGATAGATCTTCAGCTTGAAGTTGGTAACTAGCAAAACAAACTTAGAAAGAGCCCTACCACCTTTCATTTAGATGTTATTATTGTTTAATTGATAACACACACAATTAAACAAATTAAACAGAACTTGTTAAAGACTGTGATAATACAACTCCCATATTTTTTGAGGTACAAAATAGAAATATGATACTAAGGAGTATTTAGCAACATGGACTGTCACAACAAGTATTCCAAGGCCTTAAATATTACAACCACTTTATTAAAAAATGTAGAGTTTCCACTTGTATTGAAACCCAGTAAGTACGCTTGTAGTGAACGACATTTATGTTACCTTTACATGAAAATACAGAATACGTTTAGGGCCCTTTCATATTATCAGCTTCATTTACTGTTTTTTAATACTAAAAGTTATTCCTTTTATGAAAATGTTTGTTTTATTGAAGAGACAGTTGAAAAATATAAATGAACGTTAAATTTGTAGATAATTAATCAGGTTTTTCCCCAGCTAGCTTCTTTACTATTAGAAAAAAAGATAGCTGGATGCTTATTTCTTATTACACGGTATAAGAGAAACGACAATAATTTACAATAGAAATCAAACAACGCACACTTGACGAAGCTCGATGAGTGAAATTATAATGAAGAAATTAAAGAAGATAAATTATTCTTTCCTTTCTTAAATTTAGTTGATGGAAAGCAAGTGTCAGTGCTACAATGTTTGGCATTACGCGGACTTTCTTGACTTGCTGTAGATTTTAATTATAAGTAATTTAAAAATGCTAATTAATATACTCTTCATTTTAGATTCGTTCATCATTCACGACTCTTACATCAAAATTAAAATCAATAGATGGTGTTACACTTCACGTAGCAAATAGAGTGTACTTGAACGAGGGATCATGTATATTGAATTCCAATTTGAGGGAAGATGCGGTTAATGTGTTTGATGTAGCTTTTGAGAACTTAAATTTTGATGATGGACCTAACTCTGCTCGTGAAATCAATAAATGGGTAATTTCTATTGCATACAGTAAACTGTTAGTATTTATAAACATATGAAAACGTACGTACTATATATAAGATTTATTTATAGAAGAGTTTCATTTCAAATTATTTTTAATGATATGTTTAAGCAGTTTAATATTAGTATATTATATCAACATATATTAATATATAATCAATACAGGTGGGGAGCGAAACAAATGGTCGTATTAAAAAAATGTTATCATTGGACAGCATCGACTCTAATAGCAGGCTAGTTTTAATCAGCGCTATGTATTTCAAGGTAATATATTATAAAAACAAATATTATTATTACACATTAATGTTACGATAATGCATGTATATGCAAGAAGAAATTGTGAGCCAATTTAATTTGAATACAATGCTTTGTGACCAAGAAAGAGGTGCAGTAGTTTTTTTTTTTTCGAACTGACTACACCGTTGACCTGGCAAGGCCTCTACAATTTCACCGGACTACTTAGAGGTACAGTAGAATATGTCACAGTTTATACATTACAATATCGACTATAATAAACCGGTCAGGTTTTGATAAATAAGAATTATAAATATAGCACATAGACATATAACACTTTTATTTGCAGGGTATGTGGAATAGTCAATTTAACCGAAAGTTAACAAAAATACAGCCCTTCCATGTTGACAAACAAGCTACGATAGATATACCAATGATGTACAAAGAGGATACTTTTAAATATAGAGTTAGCAACAACCTGGAAGCTCAGGTATAAATATATATTTATTATTATCTACTTACTTACATTATCGTAGCTAATAAAGCAAAACTTTTATGTCTTTCTATGTCTGCAACGTGATTTTAATTACTTCGAGTTTTAATAAAACTTACGATTTTAAAAGAAAACAATTGTGACGTTTTTGAAATAAATAACTTTTTTAATATTTCTATGTAATGCAGAATTCGAATTTAATCAATCGTTCGCTGCCTTCAATTATTTTATTTTATAATACGAACTAGTATTTGAAAAAAATCTGGAAAAAATGGAAAAATTCTGTGTTAATGATGCAAAAACAACATATAATTTAAATGCACTGCTTTTTTTAGATTTTAGAAATGAATTACAAAGGTGGACAAGCAAACATGGTCATTGTGCTACCAAATAAAGCTGAAGGTCTAAATGCAGTCTTGCAAAAGTTGGCTGATGGTTATGATCTTATGTCCGAATTGGATAAACTAATTTCTACTAAAGTGCAAGTGGCCATTCCAAAATTTGAGATTGAAACTGAAATTAATCTTATGGAAATTTTGCCCAAGGTAATTAAAATATGAATACTTAGTTTATAGTATAACAGTCAAAAATGTATTTAGCGATTTGATAGTAATTCTAATGTTTCGTACCGATTTATCTCTAAAAAAAAGATATCACTGTTCATTTAACTCCAATAATATCTGTCATCTAATTTGCTTAAATATACGATGCACTGATTGATTAAATTAGTGTTTTACTGCAATTCTAATATATGGGCTTTTTAAACAACATCACCTGATGTTAAGTGATCTAATGGAAGAAGATAAACACATTAAAACTATAGCGGAGGGACTGGTTCTCAAGTGTAGCATTCGGAACACACCTATAAGTGTTTGGCGACAGATCTTCGACTTAAAGGCGGTAGTTAGCCAGGTGATCTTAGAAAAAGCCCTACCCACAGGCACATCAAATATTAGTAAAGTTTATGATAATGTAATCTTAAATCATGGTATGACATAAAATACTTTATACCCTAAAAGAAAAAAATGTGTGCAGTTCACACATGGTTGAAGTGAAACCGTCAAATAGGAAACTATGTATGTAAAGTCTCCCTTTAACTGTCGCTTTTTTATTTCATCGAATGCATGAAACACTGTATAATGTATTCCAATCCCATTTTCTCACTATTTATTTTTATTTATCTGTCGGTTTTTGGGTTTACCGAGTTTCACATCACAATGGGGCTGAAGAAGTTTTTATTTCAAAACATCAAAATGTCTGGCTGACCATAGAAATTCAAAGTAACTTATAATTCAGTATGACTAGTAGTCTGATCATTCTAATTAAAATCAGTAAAGTAACCGACTGACTATGTATAATTCTCTTTATTCGATTATTAACATTTTTCACGACAGAAGAACATAGCACAGCGCAAAGAAATGCCGTGTGCTTTTACAAAAATAACTCCGTTATCGTGAACTATGATATTCGATGGATATTTTTATGAGTTAGAATCCTAACTGGAATTATAAATGTGACAGTGGGATTCTATGTTTGATTGTTTCGCTTTCACAAGTTAAGGACTTAACCGATTATCAGTTAATTTTTCCATACACGATGTCAGAGGTACAGAAAATGACATAGAGAACCTTTCATCCTAGAAAAAGTAGTATTCCCGAAAGTTATATCAAATCTACATTAACGCGAGCGAAGCTGCGAGTATAAGCCCGTGGTGTACATATTTCCGTTAAAGGCATTGGAAAGTAATTTCTCTGCAAATTCTGTCATCACTCCCATGAATTTCTTGCCTATATTATTAGTAACTATCGGGTTCTTCAGCAAGGAATAAAATTGTTCTGTTTCAACTGAAATTGGACTGAGCTGAAGTTTAATATAACACTTTCTATTAATTTTTTAGCTTGGAATCAATGCAATTTTGAAAAAGACCGCCTCTGGTTTGACAAAGATACTAGATAAAGATGAGCTCTTGCATGTGACAAATGCAGTACAAAAAGTCTTCATTCAAATATCAGAAGAAGGGTCGGAGACTGACACCGGTTCAGGTAAAAATCGGTTTTTCCTAAAAATCATAATATAAAATATTATATAACGCAGACAACCATTATCTTTATCGTTACATTTTTATACGCATCGTTTGATACCACAATCATTTGTTGCGTTGTGTAACTGTATGCCGTTATACAATTTTTATATACTTGTTTGTTTAAACGCAGGTATTGGAGTAATGATGTATAGTGCCACTTCGACGACCCCACAACGCTTCCGCGCTGATCGCCCCTTCCTCTTCGTGCTCACTGGTGCCGACCTCACTACGTTCCTTGTAGGGGTCTATTGCGGCGTAGACTAATGCCTATACGCACGTGTACCCAAGACACACATTAATAATTTTCTTGATAAGCGCTTTATATTTCTATTGTGAAATAAAACAAAACTAAGTAAACAATTATAAATATATAAATATGTATTTTTCTTTTCATTTATTATGTTTTGTTGTTCTTACACATTATACGTATGTGCTAAATGAAATAAAAATAAAAAGCCTTTTATTTCATGCACAACATAGTTTGCATATTAGGTGTGTTCTTTAGCTGGTTAATATTTCATAAATAAATTAAAATTTAGGTACTTATTTTAAAATAATTTAAGAATAATTGGGCATACTAAAATTAAACCAAGAACCCCTCATGCGAAGTTAAATGCCTCCTCCAAACTACTCCAACGGTTTCTATATTTCGCTCCCCATAGCCATTTCTTTTCGGCAACAAATGTTATGTCGTCTTTCCATCGTATTTAGGGTCGTCCTGTCTTTTTAGTACGCCTCGGACCCGCCCATGTTATTGCTTGTTACATCTATCGATCATCACTCAGTCTCGAATGCTTCTGGAATAATTCTGGATTCTGGAAAGATTCTGAATTTGTATCTGTCAATTTTGTTTAAGACTAACTAACCAAAAAAGAACTCTTACAAAATGTATGTACCATATGTGCATGTGTTTGGAGTATAATGTTGTGAGTGTAATAAACTAGTGAATGCTGTATAACAATACTGTATAACATTAGGTGATCGAACCTGGGCTTGAGACGCTGCTAATAAATTTATTGTACCTATGTAGATATAATGATTGTAATGTTCATTTATTATTTACAAATATATTATTTCCAATATGTTAGGCAAAAAAATGTATTAACATAAGGGGCATTTCACGTGAAGCGGGCTAACGAAAAAAGGTGAGGTTCTGAAATTCGTTCATATTCAGCCTAATATGACTTCTAGTAGGTATGAATGTGAATACATAATAATTTTTATTCTATCATATTTATTTATCAAGTTGTGGTCTTCTAGAGAACAATCATACTTTAAATTCGGATTTTTTGGAAGTAGTTTTTCGAATAGAATAAAATTTAAGTAAAATATTAAGCGCAGCGATTTATGTAGAAAATTACCTGCTCTTTTTAAAAATAAAATGTAAACTTGAAAAATACGTTTTTTTATGTACAAAACCAGAAGTACAATTTTCAAAACAAGATTTGATTAACCTGGCCGATGGTTTTTCTAATTATCTATTACATCAAATTATAGCTTAAAATACAGATATAATATACTAAAACTTTTAAGAAGGGGTTTGCGTTAGTTTAGGAGATAGATCGATCAATGTACACACATGTCGCTTTGCGCCGACGTCTGGCGCTTGCCTAAGTAGGTTTAGTGCCAGATATGGCATTAAAGTGCCTCGATATCAATACGTATCATTATGCTGAAGCGTTTGCAAGCTATAACAATTATTGAAGATCACCTTATAAAACATAGTTGTCTGTCTGTCTGTATGTTCTCAATAAGCTCGGAAACTACTGAACGGATAGTAATGTGGTCTTCATCAATAGATAGAGTAATACATGAGGAAGGTTTAGGTATATAATTGGTCAAGGTTTTTTGTAAATTGGTAGAAATATAACGATAATTGTTGGAAGTGTTGGAAAAAGTCAAGCCGCTTGGGAGGTTTCTTCGAAAACGCTGCCTATTTCTTTTGAGTTATAACAAAACAATGCATAGTGAGATAATCCTTTTTTATAGATCTACAAAAAAGTCTGCGATGGCATATACCTATCTCTAAAGATAGTTTACTATACCGTCTATCTTCTAAAAACATGGTCACATACAATGAGGTAATTGGAAGGCTATTAAGACGGATACATAATTAAATCTTATCAAATCAAATACAATGTTACCTTAAGCATTTCATGCACATAAATATATATTTGTCATTATCAGGGCAGGGCAATGTCTGCCGTGCCTGCTAGTCTGAATATAAATATTAGTAGAAAGTAGTAATAAACAATAATTTTGCGACAAAGATAAGCAACTACTAGCACCAATATTTAGTTGCGTGAAGAATTACTTCTGTATTCAATTAAATTAGAGTCATATATTAGAAAAAGGTAGACGTATAGCGCTAAGCCTTTTTTTGTATTCTTAATTTGCAACATGGGGCGCAAATATGTTGCTGGCCTGTATTGGTAAGCTACGTTTTATTATTTTTGTTAATAGTTCTAATACCCTATCAGCTGAAGAATGTTTTAAGTTTTATGTGTACAAAATGTCACAAAAGTCGTTCTTACCGTTATTTCAATCCGGACATATAGATAAAACAATTTTTAACGTCATATTCATGGTCTTTACAATATCCGCCCGACACAAAATATTGTTGAAAAAAAATCAGTGTACAGATAGAATACAGATTTATTTAACATAGACTACACTAGTAATCTATGGATAATACATATAAAATGACTTCGTATAGCCGATAGTAAAGTACCGCTGTTGCGGAAACTTATGTCATAAACAAATATAACAAGCATATTGAATATTATTTAATATTAATTAACGTTCCATTACAAAATTGTATTTTCCAATTAATTATATGTTTTCCTTATTGTTACATATTCATTGTTTACACGTTAGTAGTGAATTGTTTGAATTGATCATGGACGCTAAAGCATTTTCATCAGCAATCTCAAAATTTTCTACTAAGTTCTGCAATGTAAGTAACATTTTCTATATTAATATATCTGTGGTTCTATCTGTAAATTGATTTTATTTTCTAATTCTTTTCATAGTTATTATAAAGCTTACTTATTACGAATATGGCGTTAAATGTTTTGGTTTTTTTTTTGTTAGTATGTACAGATTTTGCTTAAATATGCCTTTGACTGATTTTTATGAAATTTTGTATGTAAGGTTATGCCAGTTCTTCAATCGATACAATACAAGAACGAGTAAAATTATATTTAGAAAATCGTAAAAAATTCAGAATACTCAATAATCAGAAATTTTGTACAAGAGAAATACATATTATATAACAATAAATAGGTCATAAAAACTGTCAACAAAGCTATTAGATTTTGTAAAAAAAATCATAAAACTTAAAACGTTACTTCTTTCTCAAGCGGTTTTGTTATAACCGATTTTAATCAAATTTTGTAACCGAGAAGTATTATGTCATTCTAAAATCTGTACTTATAACCGATTGCAATATTTTAATTTCGTTATACTTATTTGATTGCTCATAATGATGTTATTTCTATTAGAACTATATTAATTTAATTGTTATTTCAATCTATTTTATCTCATTTCAGTGTAGGCTTAATGTTAAAAATTTACTGTATTCTTTAAAATTATGATTATCTTCTTAACAACAGTTATTAACATTTTTTACTGTGGTACAAGAGGCGGCAACAAAACATTTACTGATCTCTTCGATGAAATAACTGTAGTTAACGAGTTGTACATTCGGTACGAAAAGCATTATTGGCATTAGGACCGTCCACATCTACGCGAAATTGGAAACCGAGCTAGTTAATATAGATGATTAATATCTCGTCGCCCATTATGAGTTCACATATCATATGTCCGTATAAAAGGATATCGTTCTTGGTGATACCGACACCAATGACCTTACACTTTACATTGTATACACGAACATAATGGCATTAGTTCGAAAAATCACAAAAATTATGCTAAGCTCAGTTCAGCAGTCCACTCATCTGAATTCTATACACTTTCTTCGAGAAATAGGATGGACAATATAAACGAGATTTAGAATAAATATTTTTGAAGTTATACTTCATTTGGCGCGTTAGAGAAATATGTTGAGAGTAAATTTTTACGATGCGCGCGCACACTGTCACAAAAACCGACACCCTCAAGTTAACCATAATCAAAAAAAGTATGTATGTATTTTATTTTAAAAAAGTATGTATGTATTAAATACCTTTTTTTATTATTAGTGTCGGTTTTTCTACAAACGTAGAATAAGGCGAAAGATAAATTTTTGAAAAGATTTTTATCTTGTTACGCCAATATAGTATAACTTCTAACGCGTGTACATAAGTACACGTTACTTTTGTTTAAACAGTAAAAGTACTGTATTATTTATTAAAAAAAAACTAGGTAGCAAGTGAAGTCTATAGTAGTATATAGTCTATACAAAGTGTTATACATTTAAAACTTAAAACAAATTTTATTTGTCTTCCACCTAATGAGAATTTTCTAATAGTTAGAGTACATACTTCGTTTAGTTTCATTCTCAAATTGATAATAATGACTAATATCAAAAGTTTTTAGGGAAAAGCTAACATTACCTATGCTTAACGAAAATTGATCACGTATATAAAGTAAGACTGATTGAGGACTAAAATAAATACTAAAAAAGTGAATTATTAACTGAAGCGTACTTTCATTGCCATTGTATATACAGCAGTCAACATATTTTTCTTTTACAGGAACTTAACAAAAGCAAAGATGTGGTGTGCTCACCACTGTCAGCAGAATATCTGCTGGCACTATTGACTTTGGGTGCTACTGACCCTGCTCACAAAGAACTGCTTACATCTCTCGGTTTTCCAAACGATGACAGTGTAAGTAATTTTTTTAAGATCTTATAATTAGTTAAACTGTCTTCATTAAAGAATAAGTTATACACTTTTAATAAAATATTGATAGAACTTGTTTAAAGTGTGATAACACCACTGGTACATCTTATTGTGCCACAAAGCTGCAGTGTATCAGACTATTGTGTTCTGGTTTACAGTTGTATTTAGAAATATTAATACCTTGCGTCTTCCCATACGGTTCAAGCTACAGTACAGAAATTTCTACTACAAGACTACGACTTTTTTAAAGCAAAAGTAGCAGAGACTTTTATTTGCATAGAAACTCTTGCAATGATTTTCAATATTGATCAAACCTACACATAAATATATTATAATAATTTTGGGCCCCCTTCGATTATTGCCTAATTTATGTTACTAATTTTTACTGCAGGACGTTCTCGTACCTCTTAATAAATAATATTTTCTTAGGGAGATTGTTGCAATATTAAGCTCCCACAGACTTCAAACTAAAATACATAAATATAAACACTATGATTTTATTAAAGACAAAATAGTATTTTCACCATTATCAGTAGAATACCTACTAGCTCCGTTGAATTTTATTTGCATTAAAACAGTACTCTTGTAACAACTTTCAGTATTCATGAAATCTTCACATTAATATACAGAATATCTTTGGACTCCTTCAGATTGCCACCTAATTTTTGGCCACTAACTTCATTTAATATATTTCTTTAGGTCGTTCTGGTCCAGTTTAATAAAAAATATTTCTTTAAAGGTAATCTTAATTTATCGATAATAAAGTAATTTTAATTAATAATATAATAAATAAACTAACATTAAATAATTTAACATTATGTATTCTTTGAATTTCTTGCTATTTTTCTTAGTAAAATAATTGATACTTGATAAATTATATACTGTTGGTTTTAGATTCGTTCATCATTCACGAGTCTTACGTCCAAATTAAAATCAATAGAGGATGTTACTCTGCACTTAGGAAATAGAGTGTATTTGAACCAAGGAAAATATGAACTGAACTCCGAACTGAAGGAAGATGCGATTAACGTGTTTGATATATCTATCGAGAAATTAAACTTTGATGACGGACCTACCTCTGCTCGTGAAATAAATAAATGGGTAATTTATATTATATAAAAATACAATAAAACATACTTATATAAATACTTTATTATTTATTTATACAAGAGTTTCATTTTAATATATATTGCGATGGTATATTTATATAATTAAATGTATTATAATTCAGGTGGCGAGTGAAACAAGGGATCGAATTACAAAAATATTAGCATTAGACAGCATCAATTCTAATAGCAGGCTAGTTTTAATCAGCGCTATGTATTTCGAGGTAATGTATTATAAAATAAATAAATATTCTATAACTAGGCAATCGCTTACGAATTCATTCGTTAAATTAAAACATAAAATTAAAATACAATTTAGCACCACCCAGTGGCGAGTTATAGTAAAAAGTAATGCATAAAAACTATTAACGATTATGAAAGATATTGTGGATAATTTTAATAGCCTCTAAGTTTCGATGAAGAAAGAGGTCGGATAACAGAAACCGTATATAAATTATAATATTGATTAAAAACGCCGATCAGGTTTTAGGAAACAAGAATTATGGTAACGTCATATAAAAATTAAAAAATTTGGCAGGGTTTGTGGAAAGATGGATTTAACCCGAACATGATAAAGGAACGGCCATTTCTATATACACAACCAAGCAACGGTAGATGTACCAATGATGCACAGAGAGGATAGATTCAAATATAGAGTTAGCAATAATCTCAAAGCGCAGGTAAATCTATAATTGTTTATTGCTATTTAGTTTTACATTACCGCAATTAATCAAATTAGGACCAAATTCAACTTTTTATAGATTTAAATTACTTCGTGCTTTATGTAAACTTGCAGTTTTTAAGCAAAACAAATTACGCTGTTATTGGAATTGAACAATATACATATCTTAACATAAATATAAATAATATTCCTTTGAAGTATAGAAATATTCATAAAAACAATATTTATGGAATTATTTCCTGCTTGCAGTAATTTTATTTTATAATACAAAGCAAAATTCTGGATACGTGGAATGTATCATTTATTACCTGTGACAAATGAAGGAAAGTCGTATATGAATGATGCAAATACGATATATGATTATAATAGCATTTGTTTTTTATAGATTTTGGAAATGTATTACAAAGACCAACAGACAAGCATGATCTTTGTGCTACCAGATAGTATTGAAGGCCTAAATGAAGTCTTAGAAAAGCTAGCTGGTGGTTATAATATTATGTCTGACTTAGACAAGATGATTTCTACTAAAGTACAAGTAACCATTCCAAAGTTTAAGATCGAAACAGAAACGAATCTTATGGAAATTTTGCCCAAGGTGATATAAGATTTCAATTGTTCATTTATGATACAATAGTTTACTATTCGATTTTCAGTAATTTAAATGTGTCTTATTGATTCTCATTCTAATTTATTAATGAAGTGTAATTAAAATAGGTCTTATTTAAGATACAAGGGACGAGAAGTAACCACTTTCCAAGTTAAGATACCACTCTCTTGTATTTTATTGTAGTAATATAGATTATCCATTTTATCAAGTAGTAACTGTAATTTTATCTGTTGCAAACCACCACTTTTTTTAAACCACGATGGCGGCAAAGTAGCGTTTACGTGACGTTTGTAGCCCCGGAGATATCACATGTGCTTTTACCCTTTAAAAACTTTTACTCCTTTACTACCCTTTTTTAAAAACCCCATGATGCTGAAAGATCCTGGAAAAAATTCCAATGATATCGTGTATCGTTTTGTTAAGTGGTATTTTTGGTGTTTGACGCATTCGCACCGCAGGTTAATTGGCAGTACGGTACTTTTATCGACGTTCATGATCCAGTTGAAAGTAAAAACATTACCTAAAAGATCAGGATTATCTTTAAAGCTAGGGGTCAAGTTCCCATCTGCATTTTGCAATGGTGGCAAGGATAACTTGTAAAAGTTCCCCTCGGCAGCTTTGGCAAGTGACCAAAAGGTACGTCTCTCAGATGGGTCGGGTGCCAATTCTGTCGATGAAATTGAATCTAGCTCTGAATATTTGTATTTTATTAAGTTTCGAATTAGAATTTATCTTTCGTTTCATACCACATACATTTGAGCCCTTATTAGTTCTGACTGTGGTTCAAGCCTTGAACGCAATTTGATTCAGCTTTGCGGCTTACTTGCAAGGTCGCGTAAATCACGGTCATTTTTTACTCCAGCAGACACTAGTGAGTTGGGAATGTAGTTTTTGATACCCACCAAGATTGTCTCAGCAGCTACATAAGAATCAGGAGACCTCCCTGAGGGGTTGGTGGATCGAGAGCTAAGTTATTTTATATAATGAGTGTCAAAGTTTCCTAATATCGCCCAATCGTACACATGGGTATTTCTGGAGTACACCCGTCGATTGCAGGTGCTTAGAGAATCGTAATGTGTCTATATCGCTGTTGTGAGTGCTGTATAGGCACGAAATTTGGCAACTGGCAAATTTGGAAATTGGCACCAAAATCCACGCACGACCACAATAGTAACATGTTCCTATCTTCCAAGCAATAAATGTGGTAATAATAGATATCCTTTCGGGCATACGTGCATACACCGGCACGTTTTAGGAATTTGAGTTAAGAAATAAAATGGTCGGCTTCGTATCCTGATGTTACAAAAATCCACTGTTGTAAATGTATGCAAAAACATCTATTTCTTTTCTTTCCTCTTGCCATATTGTTTTTGGGTATTTAAGAGATTGACGAGGATGATGAAAGAGAAGAAAAGTTTGGTAATGGGTAAAAACCGTAATAACTTGCGGGTAACCAGCGTTAAACTGTTTCACTGGGCCTGCCTGACCATCGCGTCACCACTTTACGCCCATACATCTCTCGCCCATCGCCCAAATATTCTCTATAGTATCGTAGATACCTCGTTGTGAAGTACAACACACCCTCGAGATATCTGGTGACCTTGATCAGTATAAAAACACAAGGATACAAAGAATAGCGTTATTTGGCTGTGATCTTCTGTAAGGTGGAGGTGCTCATCCAGTAGGGTTGCCGCAAGTTTTAAGCGAGATGAATCACACTGTATTGTACCTCATTTATATACTAGCTGTAATACAAACTGAGAACGCTTTAGTTCGATCTCTTAAATAAAATATAACACAGACTGCGTTTAGAGACAAACGATGAGAAAACCTACAATCCTAAAGCGATTTTTCAAAGTCGTGAATCTTTCACTTATGGGTGTCCTATGAGGGGTTTGATTGATTTTTTAAGACTTACATCATTCAAATATAGAAGACATATTTCGCTCTATGATTATCACGGTTAAATCTATCAATAATAATATTCAATAATATTTTAAAATTTAATTTAGCTTGGGATCAATATAATTTTCAACAAGACCGATTCTGGTTTGAAAAACATACTTGATAACGATGAGCCTTTGCATGTCACAAATGCAGTACAAAAAGTCTTCATTGAAGTAAAAGAAGATGGAGCCAAAGCTAGCACTGGATCAGGTAAAATACAGCTTTTATTAGAAAATCCAATGATTTTATGTTTTGTATTCCTTTTTATAGTACATTTAGTAAAATGTAGAATATTATTTAACGCTGAAAAATGCTATTCCGAATCTTATATCCTGCATATGGATTACACTTTTTATTTACTAACTCCTCAGAACCAGGTTCTATTTCGTTTCATTCTTTTTTTTGTACATTTATAATGAACTCAACAATTATATGCCAACTAAAACTAGACGCCTAAAATAAAAATAAATTATTAGTATTACTTATTTATTTATATTATAGTGTAATGTTCAGAATGTTCTCTGCCCTGTTACTTCGAGTCTTTTAGTTTCACACTAAGAACACCATTACCGCATAAACTATTTGTTTTATGGGCGCTGATTGTTGATCAAAATATCTTGGTCCTATGACTGTCTTCTTAGATTACACATGATCTTAATATTAAGAACATTGTGGAAGCGACCCGCTATACAAGAGGTGCGTCAATTTCGCTGTAGCTATCGGCTCACTTCCTGGTATATTACTGTAGATATATTGCTGATGGCATGGATAATTTAAGGGCGCTATATACGTGTGTTTGTATGCAGGGATTGACGTAATGATGTACAATGCCGGTCCCATGCCCGTGCCACGTTTCTACGCTGACCGACCTTTTCTCTTCATGCTGAATGGTGCCGACCGCGCTACGCTCCTTCTGGGTGCCTACCGCGGCGTAGCCTAGTGTCTACACGCAACTGCCATGAACTACAAAATTATATTTATGTTGTATAGTAATGTATATTAACTATTTATTCATACTTGCTATGTTTTTGTATTGTAAAATAAAATAAAATAAACAAGAGAAATGTAATTAAAACAAGATACAAATACCTATAAGATAGGGGTTCAAAAAATTTGTATCACACTTACAGACATTTATTAAATAAAACAAATAACGCACGTAGTATACTGTCCATTTTATAACTAGCTGAAATGTCGAAAATATCGATGGTTCGATATCATCGTCTTAACAAATTAACTTTCTGTGCACATTATAATCAAATTTAAGAAATTTATAAAATCTAAAATAAATATTTGAGACTTGATAACTTGGAGTTTTTTTTATAAAATATCAAATAAATTATAAACAGAAAATTATAAAAATCTTGTTTGTGATTAATAATAAATGTAAACAAATTTTACTAAATCAATAATTTTCGTTAAATTAAAAATTATTAGGAGTTCTTATACTAATAACCTTTATTGAGTGAAACCAAACAATAACCTTAAACTATCAATTTAGATGTTCTGACGACCACACTGAAGCCAATTAAATATTTCCACATGTTCACAACTCTAACCAAGAGATATTTATTCATCCTTTGTATTTAACCAACCTTTTCTTTCTATGTGATTTTCATTACACCCTCTTTTAATTTTTATATTTTGTATCATATAAAAGATTATCCTCTTATGTCCCCTGACAAGCCAATTTTAAAACTTTGATTCCTTTTATCAAAATTATAGATAAAACTTCCGTTTCATTAATAAAGTTTAAACTAAAAATAATTTAATCTTCTTACAGAAATGAGATCTTACAGACAATTACAACATAATATATTTAGTGGCTGAACATAATTTTTATTTAAGTGTGTCAGTGTAAGCAAGGTTCTTAATATTTAACAAAATTAAACAAACTAACTATATTTGAGGTTTATTGTTTAAAGTTTGAACCAATAAAATTGAAATTATAAGTAACTAGCTGTCAGTCCCGGATTCGCATGGCTGAACTAATAATACAAGGTAGGTGCACAGGTTCTGTAAGCTACGTTTTTTTTTTTGGTTATTTAACCTTAGCCAACATTGTGTGCGTTCGTGCGGCACATATGATTTACTCTACTTTATACATGTATGTATGGCTAGTTTAGTTCATTTGATTAATTCAATAGCCCAAGTTCAGATCGGCCATTTTGGTTCCGTTGAGCTTGTTGCATGGTTATGCGTGATGGTCGAATGTTTTTACCAGTCGCATGTGAAATTCGATGTTACGATGTTCGATGCCCGGCATGTACCAACGAATTTTTTGGAACTTAAGTACATTTACTTCTTTAAATTGGTAACGTTATCCACTTATGGAAAAGAAAAACATTGCTTAGGAAGCTTGAACCTGACAAATGTTGTTGTAGTACCACAATATGTGGAACAATACAGAATTGGACTTCTCGGGAGTTAAAAAATCGTTAATACATTTTAGTCTGCCGGAGATGGTTATAGCCATACTTTTCTTCGAGAAGAGGCCTATTGCCACAGTGGGTCTCTTACAGGTTGATGTGTGTCTGAATGTTAGCAAAAATACTAATAAATAGTCAATTATTCCTGGCTTACATAAATTTCGATTACATTCTAACAAACTTATTTAATTGATTTTCAGGTCTTATAAAGAAGTCGTTCAATTAAATCACATACCGTGTCAATATACTATAATACTGAAGTTAGTAAATCAATATATAATAATGAAAATTACATGCATATTTACTTTTAAATCTCTAAGCCGACCTTTTGTTTATATAAAGCCGGCTGTAAACTGTTTGTGAACAGTGAGCATAAATGAGTATGATTTTTTTATCGATCGCTAATATAGAAAACACGATTGGCATAACCGTGTGGACTTGACTACTATCTTACCACTTTCTATCTCCGTTAACGTTAAGGGTTTAGGAGACATATATGAGAAGAAGAGATATAAAATATTTTAGATAGACATTTTTTTACCTTTTTTGATATATAATGTCATTGTCTGCTGGTTATATAACCTCATTACTGAACGCGTAGAAACTATATTATAATTTATTTGTTATAGTTCGAAATCTCACGTGAGGTCTATTTTCTCGTTATTGCAATTTTGCGATGAAGATTTGAGAAATGAAAATTGTGGCAAGTATGCCAGTTTTATCGAGATACTTAAACAAAATTGAATATCAATAATAGCCTCTAGAAGTAATTAATTATCAAAATTGAATAGCGGACACTGTTAGTTTTATTAATCGACTTCAAAAAGGAAGATGTTAACAATTCGGTAACATTTTTTTGATAGTTTGTTTCCTCAGAATATAGTCATTAAAATACGAATTTGTAAAAAAAATATATTATTGGAAAGGGGATGTTTTTCCCGCTTCCATTATAATTAGCATCGGCCCTTAAATGGAGCACCCCAAATTGGAATAGGAAATGTGTAGTGTATAAAATATTGGTAGGTTTCTGACAATCCCTGCCCAGACCTACTAAACCTACCTAAGTGTGGTCAAAGGCAATGTGGTGCATTTTTTGCGAGTAGGTTCTTAATGTAGATCAATATCTAAAACAAGTAAATGATGTCATCACATGTAACAAATAAGGAAAACTTCGCATCACTGATACAGAGGCAAAATGTTATTATAATTAAAATTAAATATGCTTAATTAGCGTTAATATCCTTGTAACAAATAAGGAAAATTTCTTAAAAATAATTACAAATAATAACAATTATAATTGCAGTTAAATTAGCCCAATTAGTACAGATTTCTTCATCGCTATCGTATAGTTTATAAATAAAATTAACAACAGTTAAGGGGTCCCCGCAGTCTCCTGAATGAAATACCCAGCAGTGTTGCTTTGCTTGGAAGCTGCTTGGTCAGAAACGCACCACATCATCCACAAATGATTCCCCTAAAAGTCTCTCTATAACAATATAATGAAAAGGTCCAAATATAAGAGAAACGTTAAATAGCGGCAACACTTCCTCACTCTACAATTACACCTCACCAACATCCGAGGTCTGCACTCTAACCTTAATGCAGTTCACCACCATCTTGAAACTGTCAGACCGCACTTACTCTTCCTTACGGAGACGCAGATACGTTGCCCAGACGATGACTATCTCAACTATCCTGGGTACACCTTAGAGCACCATTTCACCCAACATACTGGTGTCTGTACATACATTCGTGATGACATCTGTTATCGTCGTCTCCAGAAACTTGAAGACCGTTACTTCTCGATTCTATTTATTTTGGCTGATTCAGGTATAGAAAATACCATTTACGTTGCAGTTTATAGGTCGCATAGCGATGACCAGCAGACAGCCACATTTTTTGAATATTTTATGGAGACAGCCGACATTGCACAGCAACGGTATCCATCCGCAGAACTGGTATTTCTGGGAGATATCAATGCCCATCACCAGGACTGGCTATTCCCATCCTAGAAAACCGACCACGCTGGAAAAGGAAGCACGCAAATTGGCACTCTCTCTTGACCTCTCCCAGTTGGTCAATCAGGCGACGCGGATACCTGATATTGACGCCCATAATGCCAATTGTTTAGATCTTCTACTGACTTCTGACCCGGACCGATACTCTATTTCAGTTTCAGCACCATTGGGTAGTTCAGATCACAATCTGGTAAGATCTGTATCATCATATCCCCCTACTGACAAAAGTCTCAAGGGTACTAGAAGAATTTGGTGGTTTGTACTAGAAGAATTGGGATGAGTTGCGGCACTTTTTTGCATTTTATCCTTGGCGGCAATCATGTTTTACCTCAAACGATCCGTCGAGCTGTACAATAGCTGTCACGGAAGTGATACGTTTGGGTATGGAATATTATATTCCGTTTCTAGACGTGTCTCTTAATGGTGATACTCGCCCATGGTTCAACTCTCAATGCACCATAGCAGAAAGATCAAAAGAGTTGGCCTAACAAGCATGGGTTGTAGCATGAAACCATAAGTCTCCGGACCTGAGCAAGATGAAAAAAGCGTTCAATAAAGCTGCTAAGACCTGCAAGAAAGTTCTTCGGAAGGCCCGTTTCGACTACGTTGGTCGTATTAGATCAAAGCTTGCTAAGTATCCATCAGGTAGCAAAGCTTTCTGGTCCCTTGCCAAGTCGGTCTAGGCTAACTTTCGAAGGTCTTCACTGCCTCCTATGTTAAAACCTGACGGAACACTAGCTCATTCAGCTATCGAAAAAGCTGATACCCTTGCAAGGTTCTTCGCAGAAAATACCAATCTAGATGTTGGTAATAAAAATCCACCTACAATTCCCATTTGCGATTCTGGAATGCCGAAAATTGTTATACGCAATAAGAACGTACGTAGAATTCTGCGCAATCTAGATGTGAGCAAAGCTAGTGGTCCTGACGGTATATCTGCTATGGTTCTGTGAAAATGTGCAGCTGAAATATCTCCTGTCATATGATTAGGGACATTTTCGAAATGGTTGATCCGGGGACACGTATTGACGGAAACTTCAAGTCCTTAAGGAGATCGATCGTCCTGACGTGCCATGAGACATCGACCATCTTCCTTAATAAGCGATCTTGTAAAATCTGCATCTTACGAAAGCAAAATTCTGATATATGGGCGAAGAAGGGATAACTGTATGTCAGAATGGGGCGGACGCACGTCTTATAAAGCGTGAGCTCATGTCTGACGGGCTTTGTTTTGCAGTCTATCGACGTATAGTATGAACTTGAGTTCCCTATCGTGCATAACACACAGGTACTTAATCTGGAAAATCCATGTAATAGGAACTCCGTATAGATTGAGGGGTTTAAGTTTATAATGATTTTTAAAGGGATAAAAAAGTATCGCAGAATATTTACCAGGGTTGATTTCAAACCGTCACGTACGATACCATTCGCCGAGACCATGAACGGTACGTTGGATATGCGATCTGCGGTGATCTCTATGCCTGCCCGAAGTAAAGATAACTGTGTCATCAGCGCAACAGCCTAACTCGACTCTTGGGTATCGCGGTAGTTCGCTGATGTATAAGTCAAATAGGGAGGATGTAAGAATAGATCCTTAGGGGCAACTTGAACATATAGGATGAGATGGTGACAGTTCATCTTCCAGTAGGATAATCGCGGACTATATGCAATAATCTATCAAATATGCGATACTGGAGGAGTTCGTATACGAGTCCGGCGTGGCTTATCAAATGCTTTGGCGACGTGGAAGAAGACTGCTAGAACGCGTTTCGGTTTAAGTTTCTTAGGATTTAATTAGGGACTGTGGTTTTTATTAAAATTATATAATATATACCTAATCCGTAAGGCGTGTTGTTAATTTATTGTCGTCGTTATAGCTCTCATTGGTGTGAACTGTAAGTGAAGGTTTAGACAGCTATTACCATTGCATTCTAAGCATTTCGTATTGATTTTTAAAGCATATTATTGTATTACATCCAAATTTATGGGTAAATACAATATTATTCTCATAATAGTTAAATAATCTCCATTTTGATGGTTTGTCGTTATGAATATGGTTAATGGTCAAAATAATTTATAATTCTGTGAGTGAAAATCGATATTTCGAATCACAGTTTTCGATCAGTTCATTATTGAATATTCGCACACCCTTATTTATTTTGTGTTTATTGAATTAATATTTTTTTATTCCCAACTGTCATTTTAGATCAGTATTATTTCGAATATTTGATTTGTAATATCAATAACATATAATAAAGATGAAGTGTTTATATGTAATATTAAAATAAGCAAATTTTAATAACTGGATATAAAAATCAAACTTTTATCATTTTCTATCTTAACTTCCACTAGTAGATAACTGAACCTATAACAACTAACTTGGGCTATTTTATTTTAGAATAGCTGTCACCCTCGACTTCTTCCACGATACAAAATATGATGCTTACTGTAAACATGTGTTTAATACATGCGCTGTACTGAACTGATATAATTGTAATTCATATATACGATATTTCGTATATTTCTTTGTTTAATTTGCCTTTTTGGTATAATATTAAAAACTGTTAATAGACAGATATAGAGTTTGAAGTCTGTATTTATATTAATGCAAAATTTTAAGATGTCAATTAATTTTGTATTTTTAATTAGAAAAATAATTATCGACATATTGTTTACAATTCAACATTACAATTAATTGGTACTTCTGAAGATAGAAGAGGTTTTCTTATTAGATTAGACACGTATTATCTTAAAAGTTCCATAATATATTATCTTTTGGAATAGAGTAGCGATTGCTTTTTGTATGATCGCAAAAACTTAATTATATTGATAATATTTATATTATAAAAATTTTCAGAAATATTGTATAACTTAAAATTTTCATTACTTTCTTATACAGTGTACGTAAGCACTGAGGGGGTTATATATTTGGTTTATAGTTCCAAATATGTTGTTGATGCTAAATCCGATCTAGTACACTGTTAGTATCTACATATATAATGTACACGTTACATATCACAGTAAGTTATTGAAAGTGCCTTTCTGTAATTCTACCTCTTCTCACTTTATTATATTATTTTATTAGAATTAAAAAAAAACGCGTGCGAAGCCGCAGGTATTAGATAATCTATCTATAAATGACCATTGTCATGGTAACGTGGTAAGTTTCTTTTATTGAATTGGTAAGTTTTTATTCAAAACTTTTATTTTACATCATCATTTTTCTTTCCCATTTTTGATATACAATTTTTAAAACATATGGTTTGCACAAATTAACTTTAGTTATATCTTATATATAAATATTGTTTTCGTTTAGGCAGATACCATATTGACTTTTAATATTCTTCTTTCAGAAATATTTTTTCATAATGGATATTGAATATATCTTCATCATCTATGTTACTCCTCTATACATCATCTATACTTACTCCTCTTAAAATAATTAAAATTCTTGGTGTCTGAGCATGTTTATTTTCTTCTTTGTCGTTTCTGGTGTATGTTGACCTATTAAAACCAATGAAATAAGAAATGAAATTGTTTCTCATGTCGCTAAACACTGGAATGTTTTCAAAACCTACACTCAAATGAAATCTGGAGCCCTATATGAGACTGTAGATTTATTCTTTACGGGACATTATAATAGCGGACATTTCGATGTTTATATTCAAGTGCGTGAAAACGTCAACCAAAATGAAAAAAGATTGTCAGTTTCAGTGACATAGGCTAAAGAAAATGTGTTAATGGTAGCTTCATAACCTCCATCTATTTCAAACATTGATTTATTGAGTATGAATTCAAAGAGTGACGAGAATGTGAAGGAAAATAAAAAACTTGTGTAGTATTCAGTCTCTGAAGCTCGAAAAAATGTATCGGTATTCAAATGATAGAATTGTTGATATCGGGGTTCGATTACCCTGTTCTTCGTGTCGTGCTTTATAATGAAATAATGAATCTCTAGGAATGTGCTACAGTAGTGGTCAAGTTCAGCTTTCTAATATTAAGCAGTACCCTGAACCTTTAAATAGTCTTCTTACCGATAAAAATCAGCATTCAGAACATTTTCTATCTATCATTCTTAAGTATAATGGGTGTTTTCAGGTGACATCATTTGGAGCGAAAGAAGTGAAGGACGGTAAATTTATGCCAACATTTAAAATCCAGGGGCAAATATAACACATGATAGGTAGCCTTATGGTGGAGGCTCATCAACAGCCATCATTTCTGCAATTATACTTTCTTGGTAATGACGAACGTGAACGAGATATTCGTTGTGGAGTTTTTCCTGGTGTTAAGCCAGAATTAGTCAACCAACTACAAAAGGCGTTATATAAACATATTATAGATTTCAAAGCCGCTGTAAATTCGGTTCCTAAAGACCAAAAGGACTTTAAAGTTGTTACGAATGCTGATGAAAAACCTCCTGGAGAGCACGAACGTCGGTACAATGCCACCCAAACTAAAGAAGTTGCTGTCCGCATTATTGGTCAAGGTTTTGAGAAAAGAGATATCATTATCTACAGTAGAGACAATAAATTGGTACGAATTAGTGAACTACTCAACACGCTTACGACGCTCTTCAATACCCTTTAATTACCCTTTTCACGGAGAAGATGATTATTGAATAAATATGCCAAAACATAATTAATGCTGATACAAGGGCTCACATCAATAAGATCTTGTCTGCTTCAGAATTCTATAGCTTTAGGTTAATGGAGCGTAATGGTGAAATAAATTACCTGGTGCTCTTTTGTAGTCTTTTCAATCAGTTTTTGGTCGACATGTATGCAAAAATTTAAATTAAACGACTCGATTGGATTTGTAACAAAAAGAAAAACTTCGGAGTGATAAATATATCCGCCTAAAAGACGCTATGGCAAAAATAGATAGACACTTTTCAGAACTCGGTAAAATGGTTGTGTTGCCGTATTCATTTACTGGAGGCCCGCGCTGTATGCATGAACGAACTCAAAACCCTATGACGTACGTAAGGCATTTTGGACATCCAAATTTATTTATTACATTCACTTTGAATTCCAAATGGTCAGAAATTAAAGGTTGTATCTTTGACAATACTAAGTGTAACATGTATACTGCGGAATGGCAAAAGCGCTGTCTTCCCCTATGTTCATATTCTTCTTTGGTTTGAAGAAAAAATAAGACCTCGCTGTATTGACGACATTATAAGGGCTGAATAGCCCCTATCAGGATCTAACTCTGTACGAAATTGTTAAATCAAGGACGATTCATGGGCCGTGTGGAATCTTTAACTCCAATTCACCATGCATCCTGAATGGTGCTTGCACTAAAAGATACCCATGGTATTTCTTGAAAGAGACACAAACAGATGAAGATGGTGGAATAGCAAAATTAACGAAAATTATATTGATAATCGATGGGTGGTACCACTTAACCCCGTTTTGTCACGTACTTTTGAAGCTCACATAAATGTTGAATAATGCAAGTCAGTTGACACAATTAAATATATCTGCAAGTACGTAAATAAGGGTTCGAATCAGGCAGCGTTTTCCATTGAAAATTTAGATGAGGTTTCTAGGTATGAGGCAGGCCGATACATTAGTAGTTCTGAAGCAGCCAGGCGTATTTTTTGTGTCCATATTCACGAGAGATATCCTTCTGCTATTCTTGAAAATGGTTCCAGGGGTTATTTTACAGAGGAGAACGTTGTTAATAAAATAATAAATCGCATCAATACAACACTTACGGTTTTTTGACCCTTGCAACCTAAATGATTTTGCTCAAACTCTTTTATATTGTGAAGTTCCAGGTTATTACGTTTGGAGAAAAAATGAGTTTATTAGAACGAAAAAAGGAAAGGTCGTGACAGGTTTTCCAGAAATCAGAAAAGAACATGTGTTGGGAAGAGTGTATACTATCCATCCCGGTAATGCTGAACGTTGCTGTACGCCTTCTCTTACATGAGATTCGTGGTCTTAAATCATTTATTTCATTAATAACAATCGAAGGAGTAGATCATCCAACTTTTCAGGCAGCTTGTAGAGCACTTGGATTATTAGAAGTTGAGTTTCTACACACGCTTAATCTGCCAGGCATACCACCTCATATTCTTTATATGAAAATTAGAACACAAATAATGCTGTTGCGTAATTTAAATCTCCAAAATTATGTAATGGCTACAAGTAAAAAATGTGCGGAGAAACATGGAAGAATCAATTTTTACAGGAAAGTATGAAGGTGAAAATGTATTTATTCCGATAATACCATTGATACCATCGGATTATCATTTTAAACTTAAGCGTTTGCAGTTTCCTCTTAGAGTTTGCTTTGCGATGACTATCGGTAAAGCACAAGGACAGAGTTTAAAATTATCTGGCGTAGATTTAAAAAGTGACTTTTTCCCATAATAATTCTGGGGCAGGTTTTGGCCATGTCATTTGAGGAACAATAAATTGATTAACTAGCATTTTACCTGTCATAGTCGCTGTTCGGGCAATTACGTGTTTGAATGGAATGCTGCTGTTTAACTGCCAGAATAATGTCTGTAGCTGTGCTACGCACTACTTTTCACATATTTTATAGCTATTATTTCAAGAGAAAAAATATCGCTAGAACTGACACACGATTTGATGAATCCAGAGAACTGTCAAAATTATTGCTTTTGTTTTGTCGCATGCCAACTTATACTTGTCGTGCTGTAGTTTAACTGGGAGGACGCAATATATAATAGGCTATATTACTAAGCTACTCCCATATCTGCGCGACGAAGCTTCGGTCACTTATGCCGCTAAAAAGTTACCTCAAAAATAATTCCGATAAAGGCGTAGAATAATGTTTGCACACCATTGTCATTTCAATAGTAACTCGAAATTAGCGTCGCCAAGTTCCTTTGATGTGTGTAGAAACCGCAGCCCCAGTTATCGTGCTGCGTGTATCGTCACGCGATCCGACAGTTCGTAACGCATAACGATAATATCTTCCCACATCTGCATTTAGTCTGACCATAGACAAAACTTCGTGCCGACACACGCAGGTATGTGAGTAGCATTAGAATATGAGTTCAGATTAGAGGTTATATTGTAAAGTTTTATGTAATCAGATTAGAAAGTTTTTATAACATTCGAAAATACTACAGATCAAAATATTTCAGACATAATTCTGGCCTTTATAATTTAGTAATTACTAAAGATAACTTAAATAACGTGGACATAAATTATGGAATAATTTCTTACTTGGCTGTATGGTCTAGATATCTTTGTCTTTTCGTTAATAAAGAAAATATAAATAAAAGTCTATGATCTATGGCACATAGGGATACATATTACATATCATCATCGTATATATCGTATCATATCATAAATATATCGATTTTACAACATCAATATTAAGAACATTGTATATTATAAAAGATGTATTGTTGTTTTAGCTAATATTTATTTTGCGAAATTGACATCAAAAACAATAATTTTGTCAACTTTGTGCCAAACAAACAGGTCTATTCCAGAGTATGTAATTCTAATGTAGGGTCATTATAGAGTAGACCACTATGTGCACGATAGTAATGTCTGAAATTTACTCTTCTCTATGCAACCAATAAAATCGATTGTAACATGTAATGTAATTAAAAAAAATTAATTGTATGTTAAAAGAATAAACCCGATCGAGTTTCTTTTCGGTTCTTTTTGTTGACTGGTTTATTTTCTGAACTGGTGGTAGTTTTGACGTTCGTAAACGCCTTCTTAGGGCCTAAATTGAATAAGGTATTTTTGATTTTTAGTAATCGTAGCCTCAGCCTCTAAAATCACGCGCTTTCTAAGTTCCATCGTGTTTACGATACGCAATTATATTATCGCCAATTTATGAAGCCCAGGAAATAAACTGTTGACGTTATCCCACATTTTTAAAGCATCTGCAATGTAGGAGTTACAAGAGACATCATAGGCATGTAAAATTGTGATACTGCTTTTGTTTTTACCCTTCACTGACTTCATTATGTGTCGTAGTGCATGCCAATATAATTAACAATGATCATCGATGAATGTTGAGCAATTGTTAGTGAGAGCAAGATACTAGCTAAAAGATTGTGCATGTGTGACTAGGAAACCGAGCAGGCATATAATATAATAGATGACGCTACACATGATGAAACTCTTATAAATATTGATTTATCGTCGATGTTATTTATTTCAAATTTGATGTTAAGAATAACTATTATGTTAGATAATCGATATATTAATACAATCGATATGTCGTTATATCCCTAATTCCACAGAGATTCTATCATAGGTTAGTTAGTAATATACGCTGTGTTCTAAGTTGACATCAGGTTTATAACTTTGTACAATAGAAAATACCTAGTGTTTAGTTATATGAATTAAGGATGATACATAGTTTATTTATCATCAACCCCTCAGGGTAATTGGGATATTTTCATTTCCATAGAAAAATTATAAGTTTAACAAAATCCGTATCTCTGTACTACTTTTTTATAGTAGAACAATTAGAAAATGTATCAATTCATAGACCTATCAACTTTCTACTTTCAGGGATGTATTCTTAGAAAAACATTGGCGAAGTGTGATACCAAGATCGGTTTGCGACTATTATTTGGAAGCTCAACGGGCGTCACCAAATGTTAGTAGTTTTTTTTTATTGTTTAAAGTATGTGTGTACTGAATCAAAATTAAAAATGCACTTGTTATTTATTTTAGGATAGAAATATAAATATTACTCATTGTTCCACATCCATAGTGTGGATAGACGTTCTTTAATGTAATAATAATTGTAAACAAATCATATGAGAAATAAAAAACGATTTATTTCCAGGATGTTCCACCAGTCTTGGCGGCACCACACCATTATCTTATTTCTATTCATAGAAGCGGAGTGGCACTTGTAGCTGTGTGTAAAGAAGAAGTGGCACCTTTATTTGTTATTGAATTTCTCCACAGAGTTGTTGATACTTTCCAGGTATGTAAATAATTTATGTAGTGTTAATTTTGATTATTTGTTTGGATAGTTGAGTTTTGATTGTGTGACAATTTGTTACTACTTATGATTTCTTGTACAAACTCTCTTATAATATTTTTTTCTTTCCCAGGATTACTTTTCAGATTGTACGGAGACTATAATAAAAGAAAATTATGTAGTTGTTTATGAGGTAAGTAAGATTTTATTCTTTAAACTATGAAGTATTTTGTTTTTAGGGGATTTTGTTGCAAAGAACATAGCATCCTCATTGTTCCCTATCATTTCTAGGATCATATTATAGAGTTACTGATGAGATATCAGTACTAGGTCATTCAACATTATGGTGTCAACAGAACTTGTTCTATTTCATATATATCTTGATTCTGCTAAAATGCTGTGATGAATACCTGTGATTTGACAATTAACACTTGTACTACTCTTCAATGATTTTTTGGTGCTGTTCTTAGCCCACTACGTCAGCAAGTGATGCACCACATCATTAATAATTCCACACACATTTCAGTTGGTAGATTCCCCTTTTCCCATTAGATATGCAAAATGCATTCCTGATGGATGATATCCCAAGCAAAGCCTTAATACCATCTTGACATAGGGTTGATTTAAATTATGTACATTAAATCAAGGCATAAATGACATGTTTAATATTTAATTTCAGCTTTTGGATGAGATGCTGGATAATGGTTTTCCCTTGGCCACAGAGAGCAACATTCTAAAGGAGTTGATTAAGCCTCCAAATATTCTAAGAACTATTGCCAACACTGTAACAGGGAAATCAAAGTATTTATTTAAACAAATGCTAAATATTATTAACTATTGTATATATCTTTCATTATGAAATTATCCATATTTTGTATATAAGTAGCTCACAATCTATATAAATAAAAATCTAATGTATGTAAGCCCATCACTTCAGAATGGCTGCACCTATTTGGGTTATTCTTTTTTGTTATGTTTGTAATATTGTTCAGGACAAGATTGATCTAAAACAAAATGTATGTAAATCATTTAGAACATTTTTTTCGTTAAAAATCTTCAATAGTAAAAGTGAGTAGATGAAGATAGTAGAGAAAATTTTGAAAACATTGATAGATTGATATTTAGTTATTCAATTGCCATTTTATTTGACTATATTGATGTACTTACTATAAAGTGAAGGTTTGATTTTATTTTCTTCATTATTATACACATCTGTGAAGCCAGAGTGGGCATAACTAGTAAAAAATAGTAAAACATAGTATATCACTATTAGTTATCTATAAATAAAGGAATTGCAGTATTTGTACCAGGGGTAGTATACTAATTTTAGTGTAGTTGAGTTGATTCTCCTCAAAATAAAAGTATATGATTTTTAGTGTATCTTCAACATTGCCATCTGGTCAGCTATCAAATGTGCCATGGCGTAGATCTGGTGTAAAATATGCAAACAATGAAGCCTATTTTGATGTTGTGGAAGAAGTAGATGCCATTATTGACAAGAGTGGCGCTACAGTATCAGCAGAAATACAAGGATATGTTTGTATTTTACTATTACTTATTTTTTAACTACTTAAAAGCATGAGTTTGTAGAAATTCCTAATGATGGTTTATTTGTTAAACCAAGAAATATAGACACTAGATTCAAATTTATTTCAAAATTAATTTAAAATAATAACTGTTGCTAATTTAGAATTTCTATCATCCTTAAGGTCGTGTTTTCCAGTATGAAATTAATTAGGAAAAGGTTTGACTTACAGTAATTTGAACAGACAGAATTATTATGTGTGCTTGTATTATCTTTTTAACGGCACTTGTGTTAATATACACTTGTTACAACTTCAAAACGAATCTGAAGTGTGGCCTGTATTATAAAAGATAAATAATACATAATCCTAAAATTACATATTACTTGTATATGTATCACATTTATTAATGTTTTATTAAGATACAAATTATATAGTGAATGAATGAATTCCTTATTGCACTTTCAATTTGTACACTGGTGAGCTTAATGCCACAGAGCATTTTCTTCCAATTAACCAGCGGTAATGTTATGAAACATAAAAGTTTTGTAGGTAGTGCAAATATAGAAGAAGCAAAAGAAAATATGTAGAATAAAATTTATATACATCATATAATCTTGATAGTGTTTATATATATATATATATATTTATTTACCTTTTGAATTTTTAAAGCCCAAGTACTATTTTTAATATTGTCTGTTATTTTGTAAAAAAAAAATGTTATTTTTATTGAATTTCGGGTAACTAATTATTCAATATTCTCTATCTCCCAATTTTTATATGGTTCTATAAAGTTATAGAACAGTTTTCATCCACTGATGTCCTATTCTGTCAGTACCTATAAATATTTATTAGTGCTATTAGTATCTCTTTAAGTGTAAAGTGTCTCATTGATAATATTGAGGACTGAATAAATTTATTTTGAAGAGTATTCCGAATTTTGTATAATATACAGGATTATTTTTCAAATTTCAGATAGATTGTTGCATTAAGTTGAGCGGTATGCCAGATCTCACTCTTACCTTTGTTAATCCAAGGTTATTCGATGATGTGTCTTTCCACCCTTGTGTGAGATTCAAACGATGGGAGGTATGTACATTGTAATTAGTGTATGGCATCTGAAAGTTTCTCACATAAATTATGATAAATATTGTTATAGTCTGAACGAATTTTATCCTTCATACCACCTGACGGAAACTTTCGCTTGATGTCCTATCATATTGGATCACAGAGTGTTGTCGCTATACCAATTTATGTGCGGCATAATCTTACTTTACGTTCAAATGGGGAACAGGGCCGGTTGGATCTCACTGTTGGACCCAAACAAACTATGGGAAGAACTTTAGAAAGTGAGTATTACAAAGAGATATATTTGACATGTTTTTTTCTTCATTTTGACATGGCATGATTAACACATTTGCCAGTGCCTTGTTGTATAAGTGTGCAGTAAGTACTATTTTTAATGTTTCCACATGTCACTGAATGTGTGTTCGACATAATGTACAGTATGTTCCAAAATACTTAAAACGGTTATGAACTTGTAAACAACTGATATAATTTAAATATTACAAATAATTATAAAATAAGAATTCCATATTTTAATTCAATTAAGACATATATATTTTTTGTGTTAGGTTACAATGCACTTTTTGACCATATTATCGACTTACTCAAACATGTTTTATTATGAAATAGTTATTAGAATGTGGATCATTATTTGAAGTAAAGGATGGTTGAAAGTGACACTCTCAGTGTACAGCCAGTGAAAGTCAACGTATGTAATGTATGATCATGCACAACACTTATGGAGTTTAAAAAAGTAGTAAATAAAAAAAACGAAATTGTCCATATACATTTTTTTTTTGGAAACCAATTTTCTAGGTTATTACGGCCATTCTCGAGTAGGTAATAGTATTACAAGTGTCTTGTGATAATTTCAATGTACTTACAAGATGGTGACCCCCTTGTTAGAATTTTCCCGGGAGTTATTGTGACATCTCAGAATTCATGCTCCATGGTATTATTTTCTAACCACTTATGCGCAGTAACCGAAATACATTACGTAAAATGCCACCAATATTAAAAAAATTTAGAGTCAACTAACACAAGATTATGAATAAAATATAAAAGCCAAAAATCAAATAAAAACTTCTTTATTCAATTTAGGCCCTAAGAAGGCGCTTATGAACGTCAAAATTACCACTACACTATGATCCCGCCAAAAACTTCTGGTCAAATTTCTTACCACCGCTTCTTGATGAATGGAATGTTGTCTGAATTTATTAAACATCCGATTTTATTATTTAAAAACATGATACTATTGAGGATTTTTCTTTTGGGAATATCATATAATTGGTTTCTCTTACACTAGTCTTAAGGACTGTTGCATGAAATTTTATATTTAGATATTATTTTTTCTTTCCAAGACTAACTAAAAAATTTCACCTTCATAATAATAATTTTGTTTTATAGAGATGCCACGCCGATCATCATCTCTCTCAAGGAATTTAGGAATTTCATGTAGGAAACTATTAAAATACGTTATTTTTCATTATTTTGATTTTCTTCTTTATTTACAGATGTAGCTTTAGAAATATGTATGCCAAAGTGTGTACTCAATTGCAGTTTGACAGCAAACCAAGGGAAGTATTCATATGATCCTGTTAGTAAAGTGCTGTTGTGGGATATTGGTCGCATTGAGTTGCCTAAATTACCGAATATTAGAGGAAGCGTAAGTAAATACTGTTATTTAATCCTTAACTTACAAAAAAGGCAACAAATAGTTTATAAGTTTGTATCTTCTCTTACTTTGCATATAACTCGGGAACCATTGAATTGATTTACACAATTGTTTTCTAAATTATAGGTGTTTTTTTTAAGTAGGTTTATGGATATATTTTATTATATTAGGATGGCAAACATATGGAACAAATTATAAGGGTAATTAAGTCGACGAAAAATAACTACTGGCATGTTGTATTTAAATTTTGCACTATATCAGTAGTTCCATAGAGATATATTTGGGTAATCCCAAAAAATAAGTGCTTTCTTTGAATAAATATAAATTTCTAAGATATATGTGTTCGTAATTCTTCTTAAGATACAGCTTGACCAAGTTTATGACATTTTTTTTGTACTAATGAGGTCATTGGATAAATAAAATAACCTACATTCAACCTGGAATATGAGGGGGATTTCTCATTTTTTTTTATCTTCATGACTTAATAAGGTCTGTGGTAGGAGATCTGCTTACAGTGTCAGCTAGTAATAAACAATATGAATATTATCAGGAAGAATTATCAGCTCATATGGCTGGAATTTTATCGGCGACAAGTGACATCAACGAGTAGTTGCTGCAAAAAGTTACTTATTTGGCGTAGTCATAATTAAATTGCTATTTAATATAGTAGTTTAAATATTTCATAATCTATATCTATCATATTAATAATCTGCAAACATTTACAAATATTATTGTGTTGATAACGTTTAAGATAATTGAAGCAAGACTTGGAAGTTTGACTGTATTGTCATGCCCATTCTGTATGCATTGACATATAACATACACATATTATGGCGTTGAAAAGTGCATGATTTATAATCTACTGTTTTCCTTTATTTCATTTCAAGAACTATGGGGTTAGTAGGGACGTTTTACCAGATGGGCCGCGATCACCACACACACACATGTGAATAAAGCAGTTATAGTCAAGAATGGAAAAAAGTAAATACATAAGACAGGTTGTCGATCTCTCGCTGATCGTCGTTGTTTTTAACCGGCTTTCTCAGGAGCTTCTCAATTCGGTTGCATTTTTTTAATAAAATATTTGTTACCTTAGAGGTTCGTCACCTATATACCGATTTCGAAAAAAAATTTTTTATTATAAAGGAAATGTTCCTAAGGAGGTACAAGTTTAATTTTATCATCATTGGACCATGGATTTTGAAGGTACAACAGAGACCTCTTTAAAATCATATAGTAATACATCGTAAATTTATGGCAATCTAAGACTAGGTATAGATTATCTATGGTTAAGGATATTACGTATTGGTAATTTTTTGGAAAAGATTTATAGTCGGTTTTATATTTTATTAAATTTTTTGTATTGTTTACCATTATGGACAGTGACGTCACTACGTTAGGCCACAGTAAATAAATTTATTTCAAATATTCTCAGGTATCAGTAGCGAGTGGGGCGGACACGTCTGGCTCTAACCCAAGTATAAATGTGCACTTCACGATACCCCAGCTGGCTGTAAGTGGGTTGCGTGTGAGTAGGCTCGATATGTACGGTGCAAAGTACAAGCCTTTCAAAGGCGTCAAGTATATCACGAAAGCGGGCAAGTTCCATGTGCGAATGTGATGGGAGGAGAACGCGGGTGTGCCGTGGATCTAAGTTGGCACCACTTGGGGATGCATGTTATGTGAGAACAGAGTAACAGTCAGAATTAAAAAAAAACTCAGTTGTATTATAGAATAGGTTGGCAATGGATCGTTGATCACTCGGTTGTCGCCGTAGTTTTCGATTTGCTGTGGTTGGATTAAAAAAAAACATTAAATATATCGCTTGTTGAATGCAAAACAGGAGAATCACAGCAGTTAGTGGTATGTGCCAAAATGGCGTATATATTTTTTAAATTTTGCGCTTCGATAAATATCTGCAATGCGTTCAATAAAAAATGCAAATTCAAATTGTACGCCATTTTTGTATTCGGAACGCGATATATAAAAAAAAACTACCCGGAAAAACTTTTGAAGTACTTAAGAAGTTATCCTTCTATAACATTTTATTGTTGTAGTTTAATCTGTTCTTATCATAATGCTATATAATTATTCTTTAAAATGTGGTTAATTCCAGTGCATACTTTTATGGATAAGATTATACTAGATAATTTAATCCAGTTTAGCATTTTTTCCCACGTAATTTAAGTGCTGGGGCATTATGACAGCGACATGAAACGTTTCTCGTAGATCACTATTATATCTAATCTGTAATTGTTATTAACTATACTTATTATTATATTAGAGCAATTATTTTCCTGAATTTGTGTGGAAACAAAAAATGGACAATTTCAAGTCATTGCGAAAATAACATATTTATTATTGTAATACATATCGCGTGGTTATCCGTTAATCTTTATACATTACTTCACTTTAAATACATGGGTTTTAGTAATAAGTTGGCCCTATAAAAGTTTCTCGTTTGTACGTCACGAGATGGAGCTGCTCATAAAACTAGATAAATCTGAGCCGCGGTACTGAGAGATTAGCAACAAAATGATTCAATTAAGTTTCAGGAACTGTTATGGCTGTGTTCGGGTGAGTGCCTTAAGCGCTCCCGTTAATAGTCCGGTGTGTGTGTAGTCAGTTAGAAAAAAAAAGTTATGGCTGTGTAGTTCGCTGAAGATGTCAAAAGCATAGGTTAGTTAGAAAATAAAAGCTATGGCTGTGCAGATGTTTACTTTTCTGCATATAATTCAGTCCTGCTGCAGTTGGACAATAGATAACAGTTCCCGGGACCCAATTAAATCAATTGAAATTAAGACGTAGTTATACTAATTATACAAGACGAAGCATTATTAGCCTTTGTACGATGCTTCGCTCCCGTTAATGTAGATTTTGTCAATCAATTCTGGTTATTCGTGTCAGTAGGTCGAGTTTAACTATAGCTTCATGATTGTGTAAAATATATTTTGATCTCTCGGAAACAGTACTTTTCTTGATGAATGATACCCTCTACACTTGTCTGTACCCCTGAGAGCGTGTATGCAAAGTTTTATGATCGCGTGAATAGTTAAAGCGTTAAAGCGTAACAAACAAACAAAGGAAATTAGTTGGATGAGGATAGTCGAAGACCGGTAGTTATTTTTTGACATTCCATCGCTTTTTGTTTTATAATTTATTACGAAACTTTGTTGCTTAAATCAGACAAGGATATGATTAATGTTGATTATTGTAATAAGTAAATTGTATTGAAAGATCTGCGAAAAATGACAACTTTTATTAAAAGCATCATGCTAGCATTCGTTAATATGTATCTTCTTATATTAAACTACTAATTTCCTGCAGTTTCGCACTCGTTTTCTATACCGTAATTAGTTTCGACTTTTTATTTTGTAAATATATATATAAAAGAAAAACTGTCTGGCGGAAAATGGATGGATAATTTTCATACAAACTTTCATCACGTTTTTCAGCATCTTAGGGGTTGAATTTCTAAAAAACCTCCTACTCCCAGTGTAAAAGGAACTCGCATGCCAATTTTTACGGCCCTAGCCCCAGTAGTTTGAACTGTGTGTTGATCTGTTTGTCAGTCAGTTATTATTTTATATATATAGAAGATAAAAATGTACATCGATTTAAATTTAAAAATATCAACAATTTAATTGTATATGAAGAAAAAAAAATGAAAACGTGTTATAGTTAGTATTATTATAAGGATTTATTGTTTATAAGCATATATTTTTAAATATACTTCCATGTGAGTTACAGTTTTTGTATATTGTAAATAATTCATATATAATATTTACTCTCAAATATTCTATAAAGTAATAAATATATTGCTATATTAAAATTGGTTTTATTTACAAAGCTATAAAGTACATGTTTTGGTTTATTTTGTGGATATTATATTATACTAACTATAGCCCGCGACGTAGCACGCGTTATTGTTGATTCAATCTATCCCTGGGGAATAATACTTTTTTAAAAGTACTCTATGTCCTTTTCTGTACTCTTGACAATGTGTATGTTCATGAGGATCGATTGAGTGTTTAAGGCAGAAAGCATAACAAAGAAATTCATATTCAAATTAGATATTTTTGTCAACGACTTATTGTAAATTGATTAGATAAAAAAAATCTTTTTTAAAGCCTATACATTTATTCTTCATCACCACGAACATGGTTACATAGTATTTTTCTTGTTTAGACTACTTCATACGTATCGCAGCAAACTCGGTATTTCTTTTTACTTTCAGAAACTTTATTACTAAGATAACGTTGGATTATAGCAGACATGAGTACATCGTATTCTTCTTCACCATTTACTTCTTTATCCTAGAATAAAATGTTTTTTTTAACGCTATACAACACATTTTAAATTGAGTGTATTTTTTGTATAGTTAACCATCGAAGTTTGCAAAACACCCCTTATTTAGTACACCAGGTTTCAAAGTACAATTTAAAATATGCGTTTACAACATTCGTGTATCAAACTAATACATATCAAATATTATTTGTGTCATTTTATCTTATGTTTATTTTTTATGTATGATATTTCACGTGAACTCCATGTCTTATCAGCATTAAGAAATGGGTGTTTTTGTTATTATTATTTTATATTACTGCTTAATCCTTATGTAAAAAACGAAATGGTATCAACGCTGGATTATTCTTTGAAAATTCTTTACTGCCTAATGAAAACTTCTTTAAAGTCAGATCAGCCGTAATGGAGATAAACCCGGACAAACAAACAGCGATATTTAAAAAAGGTTTTACTAGGGGTTTGGTAACTTGTAAATAAACATATGAACTTAGTACAAGCATTTATTTTGGAACAACAGAGTATTTTCAATGTCATATAGATATATTTATACAAACCCGGTTAAAAATCGTTGCTGAAATCCAATCCATAAAATTAGCAATGCCTGAAGCAGTTGGAATCATATTGAAAGGCGATGGCAAAGTTGTTTGGCACATGTAGTCAATATAAACCTATAAAATAAACCAATGCAACATTGAAATTAAATCAGGTAAATTAACTTCTAAGTGTTGATTTGATTGCTTGTGCCTACTTCAGTTCGTCCGAACGTCCATTCGATATCGACGTTATCAGTCACCCTTTGGAAAGTATTGGACATCGTTGCTATAAGCATGTTCAGTACAATTATTACTGAAATTACTTCAAAACCTGCAAAAACAAAAAAATAGTAGTATATTCTGAATAACATAGAAAACTAATTAAATTAATTAACAGGGACGCTTACGTTTTTTTTATGTAAATGTATAAAAGAATTTAAGAATGGTGCCTTAAAAGAGTTATAAAATTTGGCGGCATATTTTCTGAAATCTTTCTTTTTTTAATTTGTAAATTTACTAACATCCGAAACAGAAATATCCGATGCGTTCCGTATAATCGTGTCGATTGTCATGGTTATTTACAATGGTTCGTGTATCCCGTGTATTCTCCAATATGACGTTGGCACTCTCAAGTGGTGCCATACAGAACAGAGCCCAGAACAATGTTTTCAGTGTATTAGTCAGGCTGGTGAAGGAAGACACCTGTGGGAAACCATAATCGGAATAAAATTGACGCCCCTAATGGTGCATACTCTTCGATGTTCTACAGCTGTTTTTTTCTGATAGCATCTGTACCGTTTTTTTATATACTTTTTATAGGTTAGCGTTTTACCGCAATGTCATCTGATGTTAAATGATGATGTGGTCTAAGATGATAGTCACGCTAAGCCTACAGGGAGAGTGGCTCTCAAGTGTAGTTGCCGGAACAGACCAACAGGTGCTTGGCAACAGATTTTCAAGTTGAGGGGAATAGCTATCCAGGCAGACTTAGAAAAAGATCTACCACCATGTTATGGTTTCATCACGATGTTTTCCTTAACCGACATAAACATATGTTGAATATAAATCTTCAAGGAGGTAAATATTTATTTATTTATATAAGGTCCACATAACTAAGTTCGATGATCAAAAATTTACATGAATTCTGCTAAATGTAAACACAACATGCACAAAATAAGACAATAAGAAGCTGTTTCACAGTATTAAAACTAAGAAAAAGGAAAATTAAAATAAATTAAACGTATAAATAAATTCTTTTTTAGTTGAGGCCAAAGAGGCACCAAAGAAAATATCGAATTTAAAACGTAAGCTATTACAAAAAGAAAGCATGCGGTATAAAGAGCAATGTTGGCCATGTTAGTTATTGCCAGTGGTAAATTAAAAGTTTGTCGATTAATTAAGCGCCTACCTATGCGTGGGACACTAAAAGGTATTTTTTGAAGAAAATGTGGAGAATCTATATAACCGTGTAAAAATTTGAACAAATATAATATATCTTCAAAGAAAAAATTTGTGAAACAGGTGAACTCGATCGAAGGAGGTTACATTGTCTATGGACATGTATTTATAACGAGAATTCCATATGGTGCCTAATTCAAAATAGGTAGTAAGTTATTTTCCTAATCTATATGTTAAGAGACAAATATTGGAAATTATACAACAATGCAGAGTTAATTAAAGAAGAGTAATTAACTTTACCTTTATCACTGAGAAAGGTAAAATAAATAAATATAAGAGAATGGATATGAATGTTATTTTTTAATTACTTATGTGCGAAAAAAAACATAGTTGTATGTTGCCGTTAAGACCGACAAAATGACTAAGCTTACAAGAAAAAATTTTGGCCGTATAAAGCATTTTAAAGTTACGACCGTGTGAGCTGAGGTCCCTTTGCCTTTACTGCACGAAATAATATAAAAATAAAAACACTGCGTATTTTATGAATAAATCGCTTAAACGATAGTAGAGACACATATATAATTTGTTGTTTATAGCAACTGCATTAAAAAAACGAATAAAAGCAAAGAAAACTTAACGTTAAAAGAAGTTTCTCACATTAAAAACACGCATTTTATTGTAACACGGGCAATTTAATAGCTTCTTCTTCAAAATGGTAAGCAAAGTTTAAGATTTTATGAGAGTGCGTGTAATAAAACTGTTGAAAAAAACTTATCATAGACTTTATTTGGTAATTCCTTTATAATTTTGTTACTTGTCATAGAGTCGGTCATTCTAGTTTCATGGCAAGAATATATGCACTTTTTAAGTTAAAATATGCTTATGATTGAAAATGTAGTCAATAAGGTACACATAATTACCACAGAAAACTAAATAAATGTTTAGATATATTAATGACATTTCATTAATATTAATGACATTTCGTTAATGTATTATGACCTATGCACTTTGACACCTTTTTAGATACTTATAACGGAGCAAATGAGTCATAAAAAATCACATCGTTATTTATATTTCATATTTTGTAAGAGTAACTTTTGATTATCAGCTTGATAGTAACGAACAAAGTAAGTCGTCGAATGTAAAACACGCTTCAGATTATTTTGTTGTATTTTCCGTTACATTTTATAACCAAAGTCATAAATTACATATGTACATGTACATGTATAAAGGAGTGTATGTAACTTATTTGTTCAAAGATGATGGTTAATAACCTATATCATAAATAGATTAGGATCGACATGATATTACACACAATGACGATGTTTATACAGAACGCTAGAAATAAAAATATCTCAATATAACCTCAACTTCGATTCTGTACTCCATTCTTTTATTATATTATACTAGTTTTAGCTCGCATTAATGTGGATTACGAAAATAATATTCACCTCACGTTACTCGCTGATAATGTGGGTTACAATAGGTGAAATAATTTTTATAATCGGTTAACATAAAGTATACACTATTTAAAAATACATGTAATAGAAAATGACATAGGAAATACTTTATTACTTAATTTACCTGAACAGTTTTCATTCCAAATTCATCCTCGTTTACCATACCGTCATAGTATTGATAAAACCGTGCGAGACCCGCCGCAAATGCGCTAATTATTATAGCGAACACAATGATGTATTTGCAAATATCTATTGCCATTTTTCCTAGACTTACCTGTTTATAACATATACTTTTTGTATGCATAAAAGTTAGTATAAGCTAATTAAAAACTACGTAAGGATGTTAAGCATCAAAAGGTTGAGAAAATCCTAGTTCAATTATCTAGACTAGTGTTGCTCAAAAACAGTCTTGGTCTTAACCTTGCAATAACCAAGACCGTCAAACTGTAGCAAAATCAAGAGCAAGACTGACCTCTAGGAAGATGTGAACAAGACAAAATTGAGCTTGCGAGACCCTTGCGGTCTTTTAGTTAAGTCGGACTGGGATTTGGGTATTATTGAGTATTTTGTTTTAACACCGGTATTGATAAAGGTTCTGTAGGAACGATATCGAAGTCATGACTCCTTGCATCAAACAACTATTCATACCTTGTGGTACTGTAGTAATGGTATTAGCGAATGAAATATCGAATTTCAGAGATATTTTTTTTGGAAATTTGACTATGTGCCGCTCCATATGAAGTAACTATGCACCAATGCAATTTATCACTGTTTATTATTGGATATTGAAGTGACGAGTTAATAATGGATTCATCAATAATTCATGAGACACGTTTTAAAAGTTCTGGGTATCAAGATCGGCCATCAAATACAGGGTTCTGCATATGCAGATACAAATGTTCCTTTAAATGATCAAATTAAATTATAAATTATTTTGATTAATTTGTTTGGACTCTATACTATATTTTTGTCAATATAACCTCAAAGTGTAACCGTGAGTAACTCTGTTTCGTTGTTCTAAGATCTAAACTAATATGTTAAATAAATAGCAAAATGCTAATAGGTAATTGCAAGACTTGCAAGACTCTTGCCGCAAGATCGAGGCCAAGACCAATACTGAGAGTGCAATGCCAAGACCAAGATCAGTTGTATTGATGTAAGACTAAAGTAAGTCTTGTTTTGGTCTTACATTTGGGCAACACTAATCCTATACTACACCAGTATTGTAGATAATTATACGACCGGCATTCTACGTCCGCTCGTGAAAATGATCATATTATTATGTATTATTTACCAGTGTAAAACTAATAGTTAAAGCATCCTTTTGGTTTATTAAGTCTTTTCCCACACCGGTTCCAAAAGTTGGAAGCAATATCATCTAGTTCGCGCTTGAAAACTGACTCATAATGAAATAAATGTTGGAATAAGGATGAAAGTACGTATAAAGTTAGTTGATAAATAAATGAAGACATTAATCACTAAGTAAGCTGTTCTTGCAAAAATTAGCAAATAAATATAACCAACTTTTCAAGAAAAAAAAAAACAAATCATCTATTTCAATTATATTGCACTAGTATTAAGGTAGCATTCACTTAAATTGATTATTTTGACTATGCTTTGACTTTTGTATCGAAATATTCACTTGACATATTTAGTCAAAAAATATTTATCGGATTTATTATATATTGGATCGGCGTAGCAACGTACTCTTTGAGCTTATAAAACGAATTTATTTGATATAAGTATTTGCTTAGGTACAAAAAAGTAACAAGCAATCGTGACTACAAACACGTATCTCTTTGATCAGTAATGTGCAACATGCGAGCTTAATGAAAGGGAAAATAATATTTACTTGGCAAACGTACTACATCATCGATTCTATTTTCACTTTCCATCATTATTACTACTAGAAGCCAATTATATGGCGTAAACACAGTATTGAGTATTTTTCTTTTCTGTACTACATTTGTATGCTCTTGCTTTTCAAATATATATATATATATATATCTGCAAGTGATATGAAACTAATTTTCACACCTGAAGAGGTCCAAGATGATAATTCAACTGACATAAGAACATGATTCGGAAGAAAGCGAATATGGTTGCCAAACAAAATGAGCCCTCTGCGAGTAATGTTGAGTCATATTGATTCCAATATTTGCGATCTGTGGAAATGAGTTTTAATTACAAGGTATAGCGATTTTACTCCCAGTTTCATTGTTGAGTATTTTATATATTCCATATGACATCTTCTTTTATTTAATACTTTCGTGACTTCGTACGCGTTAGTTATAATATAACAATAATACAATAACTATAACCATCAAGTCTTAATGTGCTTTCTATTAATTTTCATATTCATTATAAACTTTATTTCTTGAGCATATATTTAATTTATTGACGTAATAACTGTTATCACATATCAATATCTTACCCAATTCTCCTTTTTCATTACCGGCAACATCGATAGCGGCCACGATCCAAAGGCTAAAAGTTAATCCAAACAGTAGAAGCATATCATTTCAGCCCAGTTCCACATTAGCTTGAAGTATCTTGTAGGTTTTTGTATGAAACACATGCGAATAGCTGACCATGTGTATCCACAAACGTACAGAATAACCGGACCTTCAGCGCCTGGTCGAGAGAAAACCGGATTAGGTATGTATTTTGATTATGTGGACTTTAATTATTCACTTCTTCTCTGAGATATGCTTAATAATGTGACTGAAATGCTAATAGTTGATTATACATAGATATTTTGTTATTGAATATGCATCTTTTGGCCAATATTATATGTTATACATTGTTAAATCGGAATAATATAACAAGGTATAAATCTCTTCGATTATATTTCAATAATGTTACTTTGACCACTTTGTCTTATGAACACCCGAAAAGTCAATTAAAGTAAATCCTATTCTTGTCCAATCTTGCTCTTCACCTCGTCTCTCCCTTTTACATCGCATCGTCCCACTCTCAATACCATCACCTCGAACTATTCATCATTGGTGATTAAACTAATTCTGTTATAATATGCAAGTATTTTACAATGTATTAAAAAAGTAATAATATCAAATGTACCTATGTGTAAAGATATTATTACATTTTAAATGGGAATTAACATGGGGTATATAAATTTCTCACCTGTGTTAGGCGGACCTCGTTTCTGTCCCGTTTTATCTTGATTAGAGATATAAAAGACAAGAGCTAAGAAAACGAAATACGCAGACGCATGTGTAATAAGTTTATTCAACGGTATCTGCCAGTACCTGACTAGACGGTGTTGTGGCGCTACCTGCAAATTGTTAAATTATAATAAATCAGCAATTGAAAATGGAAATTATAGATGTACACTATTGTTTGTAATACAATACTATTATCTCAAAAGATTTACAGATATAACAAAAAAAAACGTATGTGTGTACTCATGTACGCACGTAAGAAACTTTACTTCTTTAGCTTAAATAAATTAAAGTTAATAAAATTAAAAAAAAACACGCTATTAGAGATAATCAAACAGTGAAAAGTCATTTTTAACATAAGAATAAAATTACTGATGATTAAATTAATGACACTATCTATATATTCATAAATATATTTTTATTATCTCCATTGATATAAAACACTGTGTTGTAGATTCATATAATTAGATTTATTTTACTACCTTGAATATAGTTATCAGTCCTCACGACAATATGATAGACCAAATTAGCAAGGAAATTCGAGGTGTCGCTATTAAAAAAATTCATTCTAATCATTTTTCCCAAACGCACCAAAAAAGTATAACTAGAAAAACTATTGATGTCTTATATCCTTAGTCTTAATTATAGTATCTAATGAATACAGAACAGCGTAGTTTGATATCCCAAAGTTTTTCATTAAATATAGATTATGCTGTAAAATACAATTACTTTGCGGTACTTCTTTTGCTGCACACATAAAAAAAGAACCTATTATAGTTTATAATCGTCACTGGTGTCTTGCTCTATAAAAGCAAGATTTTTCGAATGTCATCATTAAAACAAACTAGGTGAAATGAACAAACTATATACCTAAGCACCCAGCACACCTTGTACAGTGGATGACACAAACTAAGAGAATAATTGATGCCCTCGATACAAATGTAGTATTGATTTAGTAAATGAAGTCTATGTTAATAATAATGAATACGTTACCGTTTGTAATATATACGTTCCATATGACGTAAAACTAGCGAATATTTTTTTAATTGTCAATTCAGTTGTAGACATTTTTGTGCTTAAAATACAGAATAAAAATTTCAAAGCCAATTTTTTTACACCTATTTAGCATAAAACTGTGTTTTAGACACAGTTTGCTGTGTGATTTTTGTATTTGGTAAACGATATGTTATTGGTAAAAATATTTTCTTTAATATACGTACCATACACATAAATAATATGATCGGAGTTAAGAAGACACGACTAAAATGACAATTGCTTTGTTCAGAAACGATTTTTTTCTCCAACTATACCAATCGCCTAACCAGTAGGACTCAAGGACCTGAATAAATGGTATTTAAATTATTTGTTTTATATTACTTTTATTACTGAATTATTTATGTTCAAAACTAACGACTCTTTAATAGTTTCATTCAAATCCACTACATAGTTGGAAATGTTAAATGTTTTGTCCATCGATGGCACAATAATTATGTTTGATTAGAACGTGTTTTTACCATTCACCCGCCATAGTTCATAGTTGGGCTTATAAAAACATATAGTTTATGCAATTTATGCTTTGAGAAAGCAATTATGAACGTCAAAACTACCATCGATATGGAAATCAATCTAGTCATACAAAAAAGACCGAAAAGAAGCTCGATCTAGTTTATCATTTTATTGTACACTAGTAGCCAGCTGATACCCATGACTTCGTCTACCTTTATTATCTTAACAATATATTTCATGTTCAGAGGAAGAAAACAGAAATATACTAAAATCTTAGTTCCTTAAAACTTTATATTATATAAGTGTGTTACAAGTAAAAACTGATCGCAATCTAACCAGTAGTTTCTGTCTGATGCGCGTGCAATCGCAAACCTCTACCATTTAATTAATATAGATACGTTGATATCACGGCGATGTATTCACAGCTGTTTTTAGCTGATGTATAGAGACAATAATTTCAATCTAGATATCACTAACATTAACATAATAATCCACAAATAAAAGATAATTGCCACTTGTGCTTGAACTTACCCTATGGCAAATGATAATATGTTTTGTATTCTTACTTTAGAATATAAAAATTGCTACTGGTCTTACTGAGCCTTAGGCTTGAGGTATACTAGAATCAGCTAGAGTATGTTCAATATACAAGCTGGGTAGTAGGGAACTGCATCCGACTGGGTCACAATCATTATGCATGTTGTGATTGTCTAACACAAGAGACTCTTTTATTTTGACGTGAGTCAGGTTCAACCAGCGTGTATGCAAAAGGTATTAGTAAGCCGGCATAGTGTTGATAACAGGCGATACATTGCCTTTCTCTGGCTTGTGCTTTTAAATTGTGCTTACCATCACGCCTAGTGTCGTCAGTGTGCCTTGATGTAATAAAAAAAATGGAGATTACGAACAAATTGATGTACTTCATCGCATATTCAATCGAGATTGTGTGAAAGAATGTGAAACAATTTTCTACATCTCTGTCCTGATTCTGATTACGGCCCATAATACATACCTCTTGAGTGTTAGGATGTGCTACAAATTCTTTCTGCTTATAATCGACAGCCATAAAAAGCCGAGGTAAAGCAAAAAGTCGCTGCTTGCGATATCCTGACGTTTGCTTTAATATTAATTCTACTTCTTCCGAAGTACGACAAGAACCTGTAAATAACTTCGTACATATTTAATTGTGAACCTTTTTAAGAAGTCTGAAGAAAGAAGGCCTGGAATAGGCTAACAGGACTACACTTGCATCTTCAAAATAAATTAAAGTTAATTACTGTAGTTTGTAATTGTTTAGGGGCTTTCATACCATTCACTCGTGCCATTTCCAGCGCAGTCTAATTCAAATACATACAAAATTAATGTCGAGCTATTTAATAATAAGAAGCGTTTGATTTGAACAAACTAGCCGTTTACAGCAGTGAACGTATTTGATAATATCCTATTAAAGATATCAACGTCTAGTCTGTTCAAACCAAAGCCAGCTATTAAGTCTTGTTTGATTACTTGAACCGGACACACTTCATCGGAACACGATACACGTCATCGATTGTCTGACGTACGTTATAAAGATACGATTGTCATAATTTTTGCATCTCTATCAAGATCTGCAACGTCTACTTTCGTTAAAAATATGTGGAACGTGTATTGATACTGCATTAAAAATATATGACTTAGAAATAAGAAACAAACATACACAATGTTAGTGTCACACACAATTCCTACATAAAACCCTGATATTCATTGGGATGAGTATAATTTAAATAATGAAAAATTAGATATGTTTGTTTTTGATTCCATATGACTTATATATTTAAACTTGTTTGATGGAATATCTCCGGATCAAACAAACTTCGTATTTAACCTTGTTATTTGCAAGATATATACAAAATGTAATAACATTAATGAAAAAGAAATTATTATGAGTGAAAGTGTCTTTTTATTTGTTCCAATTTTACTGCAGTTTTTTAGACAAACAGTCTTCTATTTTGAATACATTTGTATAAAAATATGTATGATTAGCCGATACGCGTGACTTTGTTTGCGTTCTTTATTATCTTAGCAACATATTTTATGTACAAGAGAGAAAACATAAGCACCACACAGCTAAACACCACAGCGAGTCTCACTACTCGAAGGTAAGAAAAGAAATCGTTAAATGCGTAGTGAGTATAAAAATCATATCTTCTTAAAAGCTTTGATAACTTGGTATTAAATAAAGCTACCGTAATTCTGAGAAATTAAACAAAAAAAACATCGAAATCTATCCAGTAGTTTATGCATCTATAATTTTATTTATATATATATGTGTATTTTTTATATTATAGGGGGCAAACGAACAGGCAGGTCACCTGATGGTAAGTGATCACTGCCGTCCATAGACACTAGCAACACCAGGGGAGTCGCAAGTGCGTTGCCGGCATTTTAAATATGTGGGCCTCCGGCGCTCTCACTGGCCGAACAGAACGCAACAGTGCGAGCACTGTTACTTCACGTTGGTTTTCTGTGAGAGGGTGGTACTACCCCGGGCGAACCGACCCATTCATGCTGAAACCAGTAATAGCTTCAGCGTAGCTCTACCACCTACAGATACACCTACACCTATATAAGATGTATAAATTAAGTGATGATAGCTCAGTTGGTAGTGTGTTCAGACAAAGCGTCGAAGGACGTAGGTTCGAATCCTAGCAACTTAGTCGGAGCTTTCGGTGAAGGAAAACATCGTGATGAAACCATAGCATGCTAGTAGGGCTTTTTCTAAGTCCGTCTATCTAGCTACCACCCTCAAGTTGAAAATCTGTCCCCAAGTACCTGTTGGTGTGTTCCGGCAGCTGCACTTGAGAGCCAGTCTCCCTCTAGGTTAAGCGTGACCATCTTAGACCACATCATCATTTAATATCAGATGAGATTGTGGTCAAAACGTTTACCTATAAAGTATTAAAAAAAAAATATACATGTGTATTTCTACCTATAAGATCAACAACGAAAGAACTGACATCATCGCGTATCCTTAAATATGCTGTGGCTAGATGCTCGTATGTTACAGCGTTAGCTGTTAGTTCTGCTGCAAGACGGAATGCGCCCAGTATAGGATCTGCAGATACATGGACCATGTACACAGGTGAGCATATAGCCCGGTAGAGTGAAAGACGTGCGTTGCTTTTGTATAAAGAATCTTCCTTTAAATGCGAACTGCTAAAAAGAAACCTTGTTTTTATAAATCGAATGTCGGCAGAGCTTATAATTTATGCTATCATTAAATTGTAGTTAAAATGATTAGTTACTAGTTTTTCTCATGGCGTCCTTCACGTTATTGATCTATCGCTAGGGAACAGTATATTCTTTCTGGACGAACGGTTCTCTGTATCGTTTTCTTTGCTTCTGACAGTATATTACAAAATTTCATGATGTTCGGTTAAATACTGAATGTGTGAAAGCGTTACATACAAATTCAATTTTTTTAGTTACTTATAATATGACCTTGTGTCTCAAAAATAGTTTGAACTACTCAATGAAACTTATTATGAACTATACAGATTAATTATTGTATAGGGCAGTAGGAACGATTGACCTCAACCGTTGTAACTACATGAAAACTTAGAAGACGTTCTTTTTTGAGACATTTAGATCCGAATTTACAGATATTGAAAATTGTTAGACAGAAAATTAGCAATTTAAATAAAAACTTTTTTGATACCAATCTATAGTATCACATAAAAAATTAATATCTATGAAACAAATACAAGTTTTAAAAATAAAAAAATATATACGAGTATATTTCCGATACATTTCGAACTTTTAAGACATCGTGGTTTCAATAACCATGTACAATATAAATAGTAAAATAAATAAAACGAAACCATATAAGGTATGGATATTGAAAAAAAAACATGCAATTCACTATTCCCGTATATATATGTATTTAATTGATACCAATTTGATGCGTTTTTAGTTTTGTAAAAAACACTTATCATTTGTAAAATTGTATTATTACACATTTTCCATAAATATGCCAGTACAAGCAAACACGTAATTTTTTGATGATTCTCAATATCAGTGGTGAACTATGAACATATATTATTAACGAATTAAATAGTTTACATAAAATAGAATATAAATATTATTGCCAATGATTTTAAGATGAATTTGCAGTGACAAGAATAAGATAATGATTTCATAGTATCAAGAATAGTATATTATTCCACCTATCCTATGTTAGGGTACTAATTCGATTACCTTACAAGTTAAAGTGATACTTGAGTAAATATACTAACTTGCACTTAATACAAGAACAGCGGGTGTTATGAGGAGGAATCAAAGTATGGCCTCGTTTCATTAAAAGACTGACGATTTCAAACTGTTCCAAATGACATGCTAGATGCAAAGGTGTTACGTATGTAGGATAGACTCTAGAATTCGGTGCTCCCGAAAATTCTAGACCTGGTGACACATTCTTTAAAGCTTCCAATAGTATAACTGCAAATAATAAATGTGATTATTAAATTATCGTACTATTGACTAAGTGCTTGTACTATTATAAACTTGTTTTCTTGCTAACGTTGGCCTGTTCTAAATTAAATTTTACTGTTGATTGGATCTCTATTTATGTCTTTTGATGTAACACCCCATGACTGGCTATTAACTATTAAGAAATATCAATATGTTTTGAGTGAAGGTAATGTTCCAAAGCCGCCAGTGTATGGAATATACAAACCCAGTTAGATATTTTCTTTTATCCACTTTTAATTTAATTAAATTTTAGAGTGTAGTATAAATATGAAATCAAAGTACTTATTTGTTAAATACAACCCAAAATTGTTAAAAGTCGTGTACGCGTTATTAATCTAGTGAAAGTTGTTTTAAATTGAACCTTCGTATTTTTTTTTTCAATTTCATAATTATTATTTAATATTAGTAGATAAATAAAAACTTACTTGTATGTTAATGCTTGAAATTTAAAATAACATACATTTTTTTATCTTTGCCGCGATTGTAATTTATTAATGGTCCTTCTAATATTATTGCTTAGGTCGTACATAAAAGCGTTATAATAGAAATCCCACAGAAAACTCTTAAAAGTAATTTATCTGGCAACAAAATTCCCTTGGAAACTGATTCAGATGTTTCGGAAATTATCAAATATTAATAATTCGTTTAAGTAATAATAAGGTACGAATAACCATATGGCCTCAAAAAAGATTAAATTCCGAAATTACAGACACTCCACTTCAATCTTATTTATATTAAAAAAGTGAAAGCAATTGGAATTATTTACCCAATATTTTTATACTCTTATATCTTATGGCATGTAGGGCGGTGTCACCGATGTCTATAGTCGGACAATTTATAAGAAATTCCACCATCTCCTCAGATCTGTTTTGTACGGCTATATGTAGTGCTGACTTACCCTAAATGCGGTAAAAGTAGGTTATCTCATATTAATTATAAGTAATAAATTTTTGAGATTAACACAAGTCGGTCACCTGGAAATTTACGCAGTTAATATCCAACGTGGGGTGTTCATTAAAATATTTTTGGACAAAATCGACGCTATTTTCAGAAACAAGTGTTAAGAATTCAGCTTCTTCTGGCTGCAGTTCTGGTAAAATCACTCCGTAACTAAGTCTTCTATTTTCAGTATTGGACTTCGCATATAAACAGATAAATGATATGTCTTAGTAAAAATATTTGTAGCGTAAATAAAGTAAGAAAAACTGTAATATAAAATCTAAAATATGACAGTTCTAAGCAAACAAATATTAAGAAAATTGAATATTGTAATTGAATCATAAAAAACAATTGAATACCGTAACATTGCTAATGCTACCTTAATCTGCAAGAGATTATTAGATTATACCTATAAAAAAATAATACACCATGAAATTGTGTATCTTAAAAAGGCCTACAAAAAATGAAATGACTCTCTCTCCAAAGGATAACACACAGTAACCATTTTTATTTATTACATATTATTATAAAACTTATGGGTTTTTCCAAGTTACTTTGATTATATAGTAGTAATTCTTATCAATGAAATATGTTATGTACCGTATGAGTTTAATGCACATTCATAAATTATACTCTTCGAAGATATGATAGATATAAAATTACGTGTTATAAAAAAGTTGTTTGACTTTGATGAAATCTGTAAATGTCAAGTACCAAAAAAGATATTACGTGTCTAAATTGCTTGGACACTTATGACGTCATGATAATACATTGCAGTCCGTTTAAAAACAGAGCGCATCGCTAGTAGAATATAAATATTGTTAATGTGTAATTTACAAACTGAAAGTTTAATGAAAGGTATAAATATGCTATAAACATTAATTAATTTCCGAATGCATGTCAGCGTATTACTTCAGAACGGTTGTATGTATTTGGACAAAGTTTGTATGAAAGAAAATATTGATGTCCAATTATTCAGTTGCCAATTTATTCCATGACATGATTGTACTGTAAATGTAATTCTTCTTTAGTGTCGTATAGTTTACTATAAAAATTGATACCATATTTTATATCTCATATTACATTGCGTTGTAAATATAGTGATCCATAGTAACTTTAAAAATTTATTAACTTCATGATTGTACGAAACGGGAACAGTGTTTTAGTGACCTACTGTATCTGAATTATTTGAACCGTATTTATTTATTCCCATATTTATAACCTTGCCCCTTCTTTATATCCAACTAGCTGATACCCGCTGATAGTCGCAAACTATTTACTAAGAAAAAGATACAGTTCGTGACAGATTTTTGACCGTTTCATATTTTTTTATACAAATATGTAATATTATATGTATAACATCGTTACAACGTAAGGATAAATAAATATTAATTTGAGGTGCACATAATAAAATTTTAATTTTCTTTTGTATTGAATTCTTGGCTATATTAAAAAGATTGACAAGAACTGAACTACAGATTGACAAATTAAGATTATGGTTAACAATACAAGCCTTTGGGTTTTGACAAATTAATTTCAAAAGGTTAGTTCTATATATACTAGTTTTGTTACGATATATGCGACTTAGAAATTTTTTACGTATAATACGAACTGACAGCAATAGAAGCTAGAATACTTGTAATATTTTCATACATGAAAATTATTGATGGTAAGGTACGATGTCCGACTGTCATACGTAACTCAATTTTTGGTACGACTTTCCATTAGCGTCCGTCGAATTGACGGTGGGGAGGGGTATGGGAGGGAAGGGGATGATCAGTACTAACACCCCTTAAAAGGAAAAGTTGCGGAGCCCCCAACTTTTCGAGTTTTTAAACTTTTAATTCCGAGGAAAAATTCCGAATTTCTGTACCTATTTTGACTCTGCAACGTCTCCGGCGCTGCGGGAAGAGCAGCCTCGACGCCCTTGCGTAACATATCCCAGGCATCGATCCTCGCCTCAGCAGCCTCGGCTTGTTGGTCGCCTTCGGCGACCAGCCTCGGCCGCTCCGGCTCGTCCAATGCCTACGATTTGTTACAGCGGGCGGAGGCTGCTCTCCCTACGCGCCTCCGGCTTTTTAAAAACACTCTAGGGGTAGGACAAACTCGTCCCAGGTGGAGTCGGGGTCATTCAAACAGGTTCTTTAACATAAGTCGAACCTAACCTATTTTATTTGTTATCTCAATAACAACAAAAATGGCGTCAGTTTTACGTTTCGTTTCACAAGCCGGTTAAACGTCTTTACGAGTCATAAACTCTACACATTTTAATTGTAATAGTTCGTAATGAAAATAATGCTGTAATTTAATATACATAAACTGTAAAATATATGTGTGTATGTAAACTATTGAAACAAGTATAAAAAATAAATATTTATGAAAATTTATAAAAAATTAAATTTCACGTAACTTATGACAACATAACCGTAAGTAAAACGAAACGTTCAATGGCGATATTTCGCTATAATCTGTGGTGAAAATTACGTAAACATTGCAAAAATAATTGATTTTCAATATTTTTTTTCTCAAAAACTACGCGTCTCCGCATGGTGAAACTTTGTGTGTGTTCTTATATTAATGTAATCTATCTATAAAAAAAATATCAACTGCCAACTCGACGGACGCTAATGGAAAACTGAGCCCAATTTTTTTACAATAACATATAATAGGTGTTAAAATAACTTAAAGTATTTAAACAATCTTGTTCAATATATATATGTAAATGAGGAATACTTTTAGTCTATTTAATTACAAGTTACATGTAATTATCTATTTGGTTTATTAAATTAGGTACCTGCCTAGGCGTAAGATCCATAATAAACCCAGTATTTCAATAGCTGATCTTTTAATACTAAATAACTTTAAGAGTCATTTACTTTTTCTATTATTACAAATAGAATATAATATTGTACGTCAAAGAGACGACAACTATATTTTTTATAGGTACGTTTCATGCATTTTTACACAAGAAGTTTTCAATACCGGTTTTATTTGGAGACAAGCGAAATTTAGCAAAAAGTAAAAATAAGGTTAGAGAAATCTATTGCGTTTATAAAAAAGTTAAGATAAGACATATATTTCTGATTTGTATATTATCTACTCAAATATTTCAATATTTAGGTAGCCTATTGCACATTATATGGGTTAAAATGTTCTCATTTTACGCTTAATATAAAAAATACCAAATAATAAGTAGTACCTAGTACCTGGGCGACTAATCATAGCTCGTCATTTTTTTACTATAATCAGAAACGACATCCATTTAGATGAATATGATAAATATATATTATCTAAATTCAAAATGTAATCAAAGTCGTTAGGACCGTCGTTTCCGAGAAACCAGATACATATGTAATATAAAAAAATGCTCACATAAGAGTATCAGTTATTATAATTAAAATGCTATTCATATTTAAATTATATTTGATTTCTTAGAACGTAAAATTAAGATGATATATTTAAGAGTTCGTGTTTTCAAACTGATTAAAGCTGTTGGCCTTACGGGCCTCTAAAGCTTTACCGCAATTGAAGTATAACATAAGTACCCGTATGTATTATTTAAAATTATGAATTTTGTGGCATCCATATGGAGTGTAAGTTTCACTTTTGTTATGTGCATCACTTTATTTCTACGTAAAATAAATCATATTATAATAATAACGAATGCACTAAATACAGGTGTAATAATTATTTGATATAACTGATTAAGTTTCACTATACATTGTGTACAAAAGAGTAAAATATGAATAAGACCGTGTCAGTATCTGAAAAAAAAGAACATTGTTACTGTGTTGTTTCTTTTAGACTAAAAGCAAATTTCATACTACTTTCACTAGAGCAGAAGGCGTTGTAAAGGACTAATCCTGTCGTAATATTCTTTAAAGGTAAACGTACAAAGGCGTTTCTTTCCAAAGATTACGTTAATAATTACTAGCTTAACGTGCATGCAAAATCTTATGATGATTTGTTGAGTAATTAAGCCATGAGACAATAAAACGAACGGACGAATAAACAAACAAGAAAGCAGACACACATTCGCATTCTCATTTATAATATTAGGAAAAAGTTGAGATTTTATTTGGTTAATTGTACTAAAGATAAGGAAGTGTTTTATAAGCATAACAATATTTATACATTCAAATTTAATACTTACAGCTGTATATGTAATTAGAGAAATATTTGTAAAATTCATTGCCGTGAACGCAATAGGTTTCTGAGCTCTGCAAATAAAATATTTGCCGATTTAGTAACCTTATTGTGGATTAAAAAAGCGTGCAATTTATTTTTGTTAGCAGTCATAACTATTTTAACGGACAACAAAATTATATTATAACCTCAATGACATAGTTTTTGTTACATGAATTAAATTGGTATATGTTCAAAGAAAATGTTTATAACATAATTGCTTTGAGCAAATTTATTTGAAATAAACCTTAAAAACGAATATTTACAAAAAACATCGCCTACTGCCTACCTTCGTATTAAGAAAAGCAATGCTCGGCGGCATTTAGGACTAGTGGAATACCAGCCACTGCTGTAAGCTGCCACGGCTACGTCTGCGTTCTGAATATAATTTAAAATAACTTAATACCAAGTGGAATTATTATTAATAAAGAAGAACAAAAACCTCAACTGTAAAAGTACTACATTTTTAAATTTTTATTAATGTAACTATTCCGTACTGATATAAAAAAATCATATTATCTCCTTTTTTGCCATTAAATGAAGCCATACTTATATAGTATACTAGCTTTTGCCCTCGGCTTCGTTTGAGTTAACACCTGTATTGTCCATAAACCATAGAGGTTTAGGTTCCATACAAACGAATGTAGACTTCATGAAGCACAGGTCAACAGACTGTTGGCAGCATTAGTTTAAAAAAATCCTGATTCATTATAAACTTTGCAAAATAAAAAACGATGTATTGTAAAATTATATTTTTATGTAAATATATTTTTATATTATGTTTTCATTTGTACGAACTTTTTTTTACTAAACCATGAAATTTAAATGCATGGTATTGTGAAATAAAAAAAAAAAAACTAAAAACGTAATCCACTATTATGAGACCTGGGTCTTAAAAAATCAGCCAAGGGGTTAATGTAGCTTTGACCTGTCCCTGGGGAACAGTACTTTTTTTAGGGTAAATGTACTCTATTATCTTGTAACCCTGACAATGTTTATGCAAAATATTATGATGATCGATTGAATAGTTAAGGTGTGAAAGTTTGACAAACAAACTCACAATTGGTATTTATAATATTAGTTACGACAGTATATGTCACTTCCATGTTCCAGTGACCCGTCATTTGTTTTTTCTTCATTTTCGTAAGGATTGGATGACGTATTTGCCAGTGTCTTGTTGCCCTATATGTTAAAATCTATTAAGCCGTTTAGACTCAAAACGTTTCAATGTAGTACATACGTACTATCGAAAACATTAGCCTCACTATACGCAGACAAAACCTGAATTCTTAAAACCACGAATATATATAAAATATCAAGTAATGCTTGTCTATATGTGTATAAATTTGTATTGGTATACACCTGAGGTCCGTATACTCCAACAGCGTATGACCATGCAACCGTGCCATCTTTTTTTTCTAAATTTTCACACCTGGTTGTTGTTATGCGGAAGGTTTTTACTCCATGCATTTTACTCTAAATCACCATTAAGTGGCGATATACTGTATTTAATGTTATTAAATTTCATACTTATATTTTAACTAGAATGAAATTCGTGACCATCATCATCATCTTACCCTTATCCCACCTAAGTAGGGTCGGCACAACATGTTTTCCTTTTCCACTCTCCCCTGTTAAAAGTCATCTCAGTATTCACACCTTTTATATACATATCATTTTCCACACAATCCACCCACACCTTTTTCGGTCTTCCTCTACCTCTATATCCGTCCACTTTCAAACTCAAAACTTTTCTTGTTATATGACTTTCATCTCTTCTCATAATATGCCCGTACCATGCTAACCTATTACTCCTCAACTTCTCTGTCACTGGTGCTATTTTCAAACTTCCTCTGATATACTCATTCTTAATCTTATCCATTCTTGTTACACCACACATCCATCTTAACATTCGCATTTCTGCCATATGTAATCGTTTCTCATCCGTCTCTTTCGTAGCCCAGCACTCGGATCTATATAACACGACTGGTCTGATTATAGACTTATACACCTTCTCCTTAAGTTTCAACGGCATTCGTGGGTCACAAATTACCCCAGACACCTTTCGCCAATTCGTCCACCCTGCATTTATCCTATTCTTCACGTCCCTGTCTATGCCACCGTCGTTTTGGATCAATGAACCGAGGTACCGAAATTTGATAATCAATTTGATAATCAATTTGATTATCATTTTTTTAGAATGAAATTCGTGACCATATTTTTGAAAATTCCGTGTGTAATTAAATGTATTACCAGTAATCGTTTATATAAGTGTCGAATATACAAACCCCTCTAGCGATCATTAGAATTCATTTCAAAAATGCAGCATCATGTAAAATCGCAATGTCTTTAATCTATGATAATAAGAAGATTCAAGAAGTAAAATATAAAAAAATGATGGAAATCTATTCGATACTTTTTGAATGATACGCGCGTAATGGATTTCAATAGATTATTATATTATATTTTCAAGATTTCCATGACGTATATTTCAAAATGAGATAACACACAAAACGTATAATATGTAGAGAAATTAATTCTAACCTATTTGAAAACAATGACATACAAACCGCGTGAAAAATGTCGTCTGCATACCAACACAACATTCCGATTTGAATAAGAGCTGACCCTAAAAACAGTTTGTTGCTCACTGCCATTAACGGTTCTAACAACTGAAAATCAAATATTATTTAATTAGAAGCTTATAAATAAATGCATTCTAAATAATAGTCACATGTTGTTACCAAGCCTACGATTTTATTTCAGTACACGGCTTGTTAAATAACCACACATCACATAGCTTAAACTGGCACAAAGACACACAAAGACTCACAAAGACTCACAAAGCTTAAAGCGTGAAATTTTGTTTAGGGGTTTCTTGTAGAACGTAAGTGACTACTGGGAGAGGGTCTTTGGAAAGTCAGTCCCTTCAGGTGCCTTCACATTTGTCGAAATTACAAAACTAGTCAACAATAGGATCGTTGTAATGCGGTATATATATTTGCTAAATTACGATTGTCTCAACAGCTTGAAAATTCAGAACTTTTTATATAAAAGGAGCCTCCGAAAACATTCCGAAATTCATGCATCATCTACGTGGTCCATCGCTCTAAAGGTTAAAAAAATGTTGGCTTATGACCACACGATAGTAGTGAAAACTTATAAATAATTACATGCACATTACATTTCATACGAATCTATTAATGTTTATATATAATAATAAATAATAATGTTATTTAAGTACGCATAACAGTACTACACTTGAAGTATGTGCGAAACATATTACGCATAGAATTCTAATGTTATTTTATTATTATACATTAAACTATTGGAACGATCCACTTTTAGCCAGGCAGTAAATGATAACTATTGGATCCAAGTATACATGTCACCGATCCGAGTATGACGGTTCACTTTCGTTCAATGTTCAGCACTCTTAAAGAAGTTTTTACTTCAATAATAGCATTCATAAAAGCCGATGGTCAACCGATTCGTTGTCTGGTCGAATTTGATACCTTGTGGTGTCATCATGATCGTTTATTGGTAAGCAATACTCGCACCAGCTCCTTATTATTTAGTGGCGGTCACTTTTGTGGGAAAGTACATTACTAGCCATCACGAAAAGTTGACTCTTCAATAATGCAGTATTACGAATAACCACAACATCTAAGACTTACGACTGATCAATTTCAAAATTATCTCAATGTTGGGTCAAAACTATTGACACCTGTGTCAGATATAACTACATTTATAAAAGAAATATGTGTCATTTTATAATAAGGAGCAAGAAAATAATACAGACCACTATAACAAACGCGACGCAGCAAATATTTAACGAGCTGAGAACGATATTTACAAGATTCGAAAGCGAAAATGCATCCTCTAGATCATTGCAATATCTGAAAATCAAAATAGGCATGTTTAAAATTAGAGGATTATAATGAGAGAAGGCTTATGTAAAACGATAACGGCAAAGAATATATTATACACAATATATTAATTTCAGTCGTTTTAAGAGTAAAAAATAGGTTTTATATTTTAATCCGTTTTAAAATTACGAGTTATTTTCAATTACAAAATTCTGCAAAAACATACTCTCTAACGTTAGTACACAATACATATTGATAAGTTTTGTTGTGCTCTTTTTTGCAATTAAAAAATATATGTAAAAGAGAAATATTTAGTAACTTATAATTGACGTCAAAATCTGATACTGGTATAAAATAAACTTACTTTATAAGTCTTTGATGCAGTTTGATGTTATCTACAAGGTTTTTGTAGTATTCCTCATCAGATTTTAAGGTTGAACCGAAAGATTCCAGCCTCCTTTGTAGTAAACGCAAAAGCATGGAAATGTGACAGGCCATTCCAGAAAATAATAGATCTGTGCAGACCATTATCCAAACACAAGTTTGGCCTTAAAATGAAATTACTTCTTATGATTAATTCGATGGCATGTTTTAAAGATTTTGTATACATTTAATCAATTGCAATCTTTTTTTAACTGTCTACACTGTTGACCTGGCAATGTCTGTACAGTTTCACTGGACTAATAAATTGCAATCTAATACACACTTAATAAACATCAACTAACAGTAGTTTGTCTAACTAATTATAAACATGCTAATTATGGGTTAATCAAGATAAATCATCTAAATAAAGTGGTGAAACATTTTACTTCTTAATAAATGTAGCACCATCTTAATAAATTTCTAGAATCATCGATATTCTAGAAGCATCGGTTTCACGCGGTTTGCGTGTTTAGTTCATTTTACTTGTTTACATGTATACTAATTTGATAAAAATAGTCGCTTGTAAATATAATTCTTATCAGTAACTTATGATCTAAATAGACTTCCTATTGAAATGTTTTAACAAAACTGGTACTTTCAAATGATGCGCGCGACTCGGTTCTTGTGGAAATGGTTTTGTTCTTTTATGGGAACTACGTGCATATCTGGATTACTTATGGTTTTATTTACTCAATTGTCTTTACTTAGGAGTAAAGAAGAATCCTTTTACTATTTTTTAAAAGTATTATTACTTAAAACTCTTTTTTTCGAACTGACTATACGCTCTTGGCTTGAAGGGCCTTCACAGCTTCACCAGACTAATAGGGCGAGCGCTTATAGTGTTTACCCGCCTGGCAACAAGCTTAAGGTTGTCATATTGGCCGAATCTCGGCTTGGGCTGTTGCCTCGCATGCAACAACGCTAACTAAGCTAATCTAGCTAAGCTAATCAAACATATGGGAAAGCGTAACAATATGTAATCTTAAAATTAATAGTTAAAAATTAATAGCATAAAAATTTGTTCATTAACCAATCGTTTCAAAAAATATTGCAGACAAACTACAGACACGTCAATTTCATTTATATGTATTGATTACCATCAACATTTGAAATTGTATATTCAGTTAAAGAATAATAGCACTGCTTCATATTATTTAAGTATTTATTTAACAAAAAAAGATGTACAAAAAGGAGTATTGAAAGTGGAATTAAAAGTGTTATTTGTTTATTTTCAATCATGCGATCGCAATTAGACGCATTCGTGATACTGTTTTTCGGAGCTTATAAACCATATAATCAAATGTTTGAAGGAGATTAATTGCTATTTCACTTCATTGCGTAGTGTTGATCTCAATGTGATAATGGAGTATTTCGTGATGAGTGTATTATTAAGACTTTCTCACACTCATGTCAAATGTAAATACGCTTTCGATCTTTTAAATTAGTAGGTGCTTTGGCCCGTTTAATGTATCATTTATTTATTTGTTATAGTGTTAACATTTAAGCACACACATCAACCTTCTCAATAGGACACTTTAAAGATGTTATACGTTTTGTAATACTCAACATTTGTAATTTATTTGAAGACATGGGTGGATGAAGGTTATATACTCGTATGTCACAAGTTTATAATTTTACAAAAATGCGCTCTGAAGTTTGGTTATATTTTTAATTATACTATACAAGCAGGCCCAGCGGACGTTGTCCTGCCCTGATACTAAAAAATATATACTTGTTTGCAACAAATGCTTAAGGTAACTTGGTAAGGATTTATACTGTATCCGTCTAAACAGCCTTACAATTACCTCATTTCATGTGGCCATTTTTTAGAATATGGGTATAAAAAGTTATCCTTAAAAGATATGTATGTGCCAGTATAGACTTTTTTGTGGATCTATAAAAGAGAAATATTAAACTATGCTTTGTTTTGTTATAACTCAAAAGAATTAGGCAGCGTTTTCGATGAAAATTCAAAGGCAGCTTGACTTTTTCCAACACTTCCATCAATTATCGTTATATTTCAACCAATTTACATAAAACCTTGACAAATTATATACCTAAACGTTCCTCATGTATTGGTGAAGACCACATTACAATCCGTTTAGTAATTTTTGAGTTTATTGCGAATATACAGACAGACAGACAGACGCGGTTGTTTTATAATATGTAGTGATATATTTATATAGTTTAGCCACTTTGTTTATTATCATTTCTAAGCTTATTTGCGATAGTCTTCGAAGAATACAATATGTATATGGATATAAATCCATTTCAGTAAAATAATAAAAAATGAAAAAATGTTGCACATCACATTCAACCACTCGTTTTTTCAATTGAATAATTTTATCCACACTTTATTTTAATTTTTTATTGCTGCATATAGTCAATTGATGTATACTATGTTTAGATATAGGTATGGTTCTTTTATACCATAGGATAGTAAATGGTAAACCTTATAGAAAATGGTTACCATCATATATTGATACCTATAACACTAAACGTAGGTACGACTGTTAAATACCGACGTTAAAACGTCTACTTCAATCTCTTTTTATGAGCTTCAAGTTATACATTCTTGCCGAAAACCGTACGGGGTAGCCTAGTCCACGGAGCTCGTCTATGCAACAGGAATGTATTGGACAATTCTAGTGTTTGTATGGATTTTGATAGGTTTTAGGGACTAGGGACGAACAACTAAGTAGCGAGGATGAAGGCATCATATTAAAAAATTACCCAAAATACTCTCCTTTACAAATGAGGCGGAATGACCACTCACCAGCAAACATCTCAAATATATAGACGGCAACATGTGCCACCTGTTTGTGTTTGTCAAAAGGATACCAAGAGGCCCATACGTATCCGAATTCAATGTTCTCTGCTTGCCAGCGGCGATACATGTATACCGCGATCGGTGTTATATTGTAGAACCAAACTCCAGCGATATTAACAATGAAGTACCCTGAAGAACACGTTCAATTCGCCATAAATATAGTAATGAATAAGAATAGCTCGTGACTAGCATACATCGGGTGTATATCTAGTAATCATGTAGGTGATAGGTAGTTTATATACAACTACTTCGCTGCTAAGCATAGCATAGTCATGGTGATAAATCTGTTACGGTGACTCTTACTTAGTTGTAATTCGGGATTACCCAGTGGCTAGCGGTGTAAGCAAGAGACTTATAAAGTAGCATGACAGGAGTAATTGTCGTTGAATTGTGATCTCTCAGTGGTTATTGTTATTTTTATATTACAATTTGCTTACCATAAAAAAGTACCGTCATTTTGTCATGCTTCGAAAAATAAAGAACATTGCGGTGAAAAAACCCCCACAAGAAATGAAGTTCTTTACACTTTTTCTTTAATTCCGAATGTAATTCGATTTGGAGATTTAGATTGTTTATATTTGTAGGCTTAAGATACGTAAGGAAGAAGCGTTACGTGCCCTTCATGCAACTCTCTCTTTCTTTTGTTTTCAGTGCAAATGAAAAAGTTGTCTTTTATTATTTTGGAAAAGTATTCATTTAATAAAAAAAAATTAAAGTAGTGAATTATAAATTACATCAAAAATGTTAAATAAAAAGGTACAGCTAAGTTTTAATGAATTTCCACACGTCTTCCATGCAGTATGGAAGTTACAGAACTGTTTACAGAATAACCGGATAGATGGCGCTGTCTCATTTCCTATAACTTTCAGTATGTATATCTATTTATTTTATTGATCACATAGTGCGTCAAAATATGGCGTCGTTTAATGTATGAACTTGATATGTAGGTCTACATAGATACATAGGCCCACCTCTAACTTTTAATTGATTGAATGCTACATTGTTCCCGTGAACATAAATGATGACGCACGATATTCGTTGTTAGAATCTCGAATATAGAGAGAAAGCGACACAGAGAAATTAGCATGGAGGATAAGAGACATAACAGCAGAATGCTTTTTCTCTACGTGACGATTTCTACCATTCAACTTCTATCGCAAGCTGCGTTAAGCAACTTTGTTCCGAAAAGCGAAATAGTATCCGACGTGTATACTATATTATTATTTCTGTGTATTTTGTTTTCAGAGCGATCACCGATTACTTTGTATGTACTAACATTTATGTGTGATGCTTAAAGCGTGCAAGCTATTACGCTTTATGATTTGGGCTTCATAATCAAGAGGTGATAACGGCCAAATTTCCACCAACTCGTTCAGCAGTTGATTAAACACGTCTTTCTTGTACCAGAGTACGAATACTTTAGCGATACCTGTTAAAATAATAATACAAATTAAAATCACCTTTGTAATTACTTAAACATTATGTAACTTTCTTTCATCTACACTCTTCTATACTCGCGTTAATGAGCATTTGATTCCTCCTTCGGGAACAGTCAATTTTTCATGAATGAAAGGTACCCTATGCCATTTTCCATACATATATACCAAATTTCTTGATGATTTGTTCAGCAGTTAAGGCGGGAACCCGTAACAAACAAATAGACTGACTTTCGCACATATTATCATCATCAGCTAGTCACTGCAGGGCCATAGGCCTCTTCCCGAAGAAAAATATGGGCATGATCATCACACCAGCCTACGATGCATTAGCCATTTTAAACTCTGAGACACCCACAGTTCTATATTTTTACCCATACGGTAGTACTACAAGAAAAATTCTCAGGTTCAGGTTTCCTCACAATGTTCACAGTCAGCCGATAGTGTTACCAATTTAAATCAGTAAACGTACAGGAATTTTGAACAATTCTTTGGTATTCGAACCTGCAGACATCAGATCGATATTTCAGCGGTCAAACCATTAGACCCATGAAATGATTGTTGAGAGAACATATCCACTTGATCTGACGATACAATATGTACTTTTTGATATATAATATTACATTTTTATATAACAAGTTAATAAATGTGGTTAATGTTAAATCAGGGGTTATTAGAGATTTCGGCGAAGGAAGATATTGGTATGAAATCATGGTATAATGGTGGTCAGGCTTTTTGTAAAGCTTGTCTGCTTAGTTAACAATTGAAATTTTCTTGTCAAATTATAGATGTGTTCCGGCTGTTGGACTTAAGAGTTAGTCCCCATAAACATTTAACGCGTATCTTAGGCGACTTTGTCATTTAACGTAAAATGATATTCTTGTCACGTGTTAAAAAACCTATGAAGTATAACAAATTATACACAAAATATATTAAAAAAAACTTACACACATTTCTGTATGATGGTTAGTTTAATGGTAAGGTATTACAAACCTACATATTTTGCATACTCACTGAGAGCGCCGTAGCCAAAAGTATGAAAAAGTGGAACAACATCCTCGACTCGTGGCGAATTAGACAACGTGAGACCTATGTACACGATTTCACTGAATACGTGGTAGCAAATACCACAGACCGATAATATGAATATTAGTTTTTGACGTACATATGCTGATGTATTTTTTGGACTTTCAAATGACAATCCTATACGGCGCATACAGAATACGCTTAGAATCAGAGACTCATCAATTTCTCTTTTGGCCTGTTCCATTGTTGATTCAGACGGAATTAATGGACCTTTGTGTCTGAGAAACAAAATACAATTGGGTCAGAATCTAAACGCACGGAAAATAAGTGGACTGTGAAGCATTTAAATAATTTATTGTTTTATTAATACCAAAAGTAACTGGCGGGGTAGTATTAAAGTTTCTAAGTGTCAAATAAGTTAAAACTAAGAAGTTTGATGGATTTAACACGCCTTCAACGCTTGAAGGTCTACAATAAAATATTTCTGAGAAACTTTTAATGATTTCTTGGAAAATAAATAACAATGTATATATATACTATAAATTGTACATTGATTTTTTTATATACATTAGTGATAGTTAAACAGTGATGGATTTGTGGTGTGGCGCTTAAATGGCATATCTAAAGATATAGGTTCGAATACTTCATAAGGCTACATTCGATGAAGAAAATATTTTGGTATAAATAACATATATATATATAAATAATATTACATTAAATGGAAAGGTATTTTTATTTATTTAGGTATTTAGTGCTAGTTTGAGGTTGGTTATTGCACTAAAAAATCCAAGTATATATTGAATATCTTTCCTGGGCCGATTCTATATAGTTAGATTGGCTTTTATAGCTCATGAAGTAGAAACATTACTGTTAGTAAATAGTAATATGTATATTCCATATTTAAATTAACTGAAACTTTGCTCATTGTTGTAGTCTGACACATGTAACCACACTGCAAATGTATGCGGACGGTCGAATACCGTAACAGAACAAAATTCATAAGTATACCATGGGAAATTGTTAATATTAATTACGGTATAATTAGCGTGTGCTTAACGTTGTTAATATGTTTGTACTTATAATATGTATAAATACTTATGCAGGTAAACAATATTATTAGAAATCAAATTACACACACACGTTTACACTGAACAACATTTTTTTTTGTTAAATTTCACGTGGATGTAGTCGCGGGTAACAGCTAGTGTCAAAATGAAAGTATTATATTAAACTACATATAACTAATTGTTAAAGGATATTTTCCAGCAATTTTCCATTTTCATTTCTAATTATTTTATTAGTGCTGGTAAATTGTAAATTATCAATAATGTATCAGCAGAATATATAAAAACTAAGTAATTTTTGAGTAAAGCGGAATCTTAATGGTATTGAAATTGTAATACCTTCACCGCAACATTGCGGAGTCAGATAATTTTCAATGTGTCTACCATAAAAAAAATTAAGATAACTTTTATAAACATGAAGCTATTAAATTTAAAGAATACTAGCAGCATCCCGAGCCATGGTCCGGTTTAAATTATCATATAAAACTTAATAAAAATAGGCAAAATATTAATTATGGCCATCTAATGAAGAATTATATTGTGTGACAAATGTCATGATGATCGGTCAAACGGTCTTTCAACAATATCCATTTTCATATATACATAAATTGATAGATAAAGTGCTCTCAAATATTTCTTCACGTATGAACCAGAAACGTTAGAAGCGATGATATCTCAAAGATAAGCCTATTACTAACATCGAGTCGATCGATGTGGGTTTGAACCGTAGCGAATGGACCGGAGCTTTCGGTGAAGGAAATCACTAGACATGATGGTAGGGCTTTTCCTAAATCCGTCTGGCTACTTACAACCCTCAAGTTGAAAATCTCTTGTTGAATATCTATATATGTATTCTGGCAACTGGAGTTAAGAGCTAATCCTCCTTTAGGTTTAGCGTATGTACCACCTGATGCTACATCGTTATTAACATCAGTGGAGATTGTGGTCAAACGTCAAAACATATAAAGTATATAATAAATTGTCATCATTTCATTACATTTTGTGTTTTGCTAATAGTATCTAAACACTTTACTCTGGTTGGAAAAAAGCTTTCCAAGAATTTCTTATTATCGTTATTTTATAAAGGGGTTTTAGATATTGCAAGTCTTTTTAGTATCATTTTACACGTATGGCACACATTATTCAATCATTAGTCACGTTTAGAATTTTTAGATATTTAAAATAAACCATTTATAAAACGTTTTTACTTTTTGTGTTAGTTCTGAAATTAAAATAAATACCTATATAATAAAATAAAACACCCAAAATTTGCACCTACCCACATCGTACGATATATATAAAAGGATGCTTGACCCAGACGAACGATTAGCTGTTGAGAGTAGAGCTTACAATTGATACACTACGGTACTTCTATCATTTACTTCAATAGGATCGTGCTATTAAATCTCTTTTTCAAAATAAGATAGATACGATCACAATCAGTATTGACACAAATTTAGTGTGATTTAAGATTTTCCCGCTAGAAATCGCGGTGTTTCGGCAAATTTAGCACGCGGCCCGCAACCCGTGCCGGCTTTACAGTTCGCTACCGTTACGCGATTACAGCGTGCACGCGTTCGCGCTGGCTCGGCTCTGAGCGGCACACTGCGCTTCTACCGCTTACGTACTCATCAATACACTCGTAAACAAACGCAATAAGATTATTAAACTTATAAATATGGATGCAGTTGAACCGATGATGACTCTATGGATTTTTTTTATTCTAGTGACACGATGCTTGAGAGTAAACAGAGAATAATCCAAAAATAATAGTAAGCAATGAGAGATCGACAATTCGATTCTAGCTATCCATATTGGACTGCCATGCGAGCTTATTTTTTCAATTGTCTACCGCTGTTGGCCAGACGCTCCTTCACCGAGCTAGTGGGACAAGCGCTTAAACTCAGTTGCATACCAAAAGCTCAAGGGTGCCAAAGTGACCGGACCTAAATTTGAACTTTTGTCTTAAATGCAAGAGGTTATGAGCCTGTAAGTGTCTGATTACATACTGGCTAATCTCGAAACGTGATAAATTATAAAAGAGACATTGCGACAATTTTCATCATGCGCATGATTGTAGGACATTTTAATTCTATTTGGTATATAGTAAAAATACTTTTTCGACATTTTAATTCAGTCAGGCAAATGCTCTGTGAAGTTAATATTGATATAAAAAAAGGCGAGGCAGTCATAACTGCCGACAATAGCAAAAACTCAAAACAATGGCATACCAGTGCTCTTTTTTGAAATCTTAAATCATTTATAGTCCGACTTATTTTAATTTCATAATGTGTAAATTGCAATTATCAACATTAGTCTGGTTTTCATATCTATTGGTGGTCCGAGGAATAATTATATACATTTTTTTATTTATTGTATTATTTTATATACATTTTTAGGGCTCCACAACTACAAAATACCAATATTAAATGTACGCAAGCTACTATACTACACGTCACTAGTCTAATGCAAGCGCAATACGTCACAAGCATGGCGAGGTCATCGGTGACACGAACCCATAAGTTTTTCCACTATCAAGAAATCGCTCAAAGCGGCTAAAGAAGTTTTCACTTAAAAAAAACAATAGAGAAGGAATTAGTAAGATTTTTCACAAGAAATTAATTTTGTATTACTTAATTAAGAATGTAATAATTACTAAAACGTGCGAAATACGCTTTCAATCGTTTTAGTCAAATAAAACTTCAAATAAAAAAAAACGGGTCTTTTATTACAATTTTTAAAATAGTTTGTTATTGTAATCCGTTAAATGATGCACGTAGATAAGTTTACATATTTTAAGTGGGTATAATATTATTTTATATACAAATAAATGTTAATTTTTCTTATTTCCAATAAAATGATCTTGGTATTTTTTAAAGAATTAACCCAACGGTACCTCTAATATACATAAATTATAGTGGCAGTTATCTTCGGTATGTAACTAAGACATTGTCTCATTATGCGACTATTTCATTGGATATATCTTTTTTTATCTTAATTGTATTTAGAGACTTTTATAGTTACAGATTTTTGAATATTGAACAGACTAATAACTTGGTATTTAATACATGCTTACTAGTGCCCTTGGCGTCGTTGGCGGTAATTGCAACATAAAATATATAAAGCATAGAATAAGGCGTATAGGCGACAAAGCTTTTTATGACTGAAATAATTTTCAAAATCCATTCACTAATTCCAGACAGTACGACCTGTAGACATAAATCTTCACAGGTAGGTACACATACGTTGCAATGGTTTTATTTATTTTCTCTTATTTTCGAACTGAGTTACTCTAGATTAGCCTACTTCTCAGATACAAAATACATATTTCAATTCGTGGTAGGCACACATGCCCTTATACATATGTGTCTCACGAACTCTCATATGTATGTAGCTAGCTTAATTTAGCTTACACAGATCCGCGGTGTTGCATCCAAGGCAACAGTCCAAGCCGAGGTTCGGTCACTTTGGCACCCTTGAGCTTGTTGACAAGCGGCGAAGTGCCTTCAGCGCTCGCTTTAGTAGCCCTGTGAAGCTGTGAAGGCCCGTCAGACCAATAGTGTAATAAGATCGAAAAAAAAAACATAAATCTTGCATAATAATATATGATAATGATGCATAAATCATATATATTTGTAGTTTCTCTTTTTCCTTATTGTATTACTATATACTAATAAAAAGTTATAATACATTGAGATATTTTTATGTAAACAGACAGACAGCCTCACTGGGGGTAAATGGTTGTCACTGACTATAGATACCTGTAACGTCATGTTGTGTTACTGGGCCCCATTGCATAGCCCCGAGACAACATCGTATTGGGTAACCCATTCCACAACGCTAGCGTATGCGTATTATATAGTTAGAAAATTTTGGAAAACCAGAAATGTGACAAGAAACAATAATTACGATGGATTTTACTACATAAATTGTGTGCTTAATCGGCACTGAATATTAGGGTTTAAATGAGGACAGCATGGGAAACAAATAACATTTAACATGAAGCGATCGTTCACATAGATATAGTGAGAAATGCTTACAATCCGTGAAATCGTTCGAGTCGAATTACATATGCATGTTACTCATATTCACTCAAAAAAATAACTGTTCAATTGTCGGAAATCCCGACTGAAACTAATGGATATTTCGTACAATTCCGTAATTGTGACTCATAAATACGTGAATATATATATTTTAAAATTTTCTAACGTAGTGCATGATTGACGATGCCTTAATATTGTGTATTTATATGTTTTCATAAAATGTAAAAACACCTTTTTGAGGGTCAGTCACATCAAAACTACTGAACGAATCCGCATAGGACTATGACGATTCTAGGAGGTTCTAGGATATTTATTTTTTAGAATCAATTGACCCCTTACCATTCTTCTATACATTTCTTATTGCTAAAAAAAACAAAATACGTGCAAAGCGAATCGGGAGGGTATCAGCCAGTATTTATATAAAGCAAGGTGAGAAGTACCCATGAGACATAAAACCTATCTGGTGTTAATTTGTCACTGTAGCTTAAGACTATATAGAGCCAAGCTGAAAAATATCGCAGCTCAATAGTAATGGTTCCCAAAGTTCCCAAATATATGCTACGGATCATAAAATACCAGCAAGAGCATTACTGCTTGGCGACAGAAATGGCGGTGTTAATAATATATAATAATTTTAAAAGCGATAACTCCTCAGCAGTTAGCGTTTTCGAATACCGCGTATATTTACGTAGGTTTGAATCCTTCTGAATGAATTGGAGCTTTTTATGAACAAAAACATCGTGATGAAACCATACCATGATGATAGTATTTTTGCTAAGCCCGCCTGGTTTGCTGCCAACCTTCAGTTGAAAATCTATCGTCAAGCACCTATGTGTCCGTTTCGGCACCTGGACTTGTAAGGTAATCCGTCTAGGTTTAGTGTATTTACTATCTTGGACCATATCGTCATTTAATATCAGGTAAGATTGTGGTTAAATGCTAAAATTTATAAATTATAGAGATATACTCCTGCTATCAGACTTTCCGCATGTTCTACTGCTAACAGTTTCACACACAACTACAATAAATACAATAAAAGAACAAAGATTAATCTATAATCATAAAATTTCCTGTTTAAATTTTGAAGAGAAAAATCCCACAGAAATTTTCTATTCGTTGTAGATCAAGGTCGGCTCGCTGCAAAAATATTTACACTTCGTATTTAACCATGTAAGTATTTGAATAAACCTATAATGTCAGATAATATTTTATTCATTTATTGAGTAATCAATAGCTGGTGCATTCTATTTTGACAATTACACAACAATTTTTTTTTTCTCTCCATCCCGTTAAAGCTATGTATAAGTTATAAATTATAAATAACTTTCCAATCCCTTAAAAAGGTAATAAAGTGGACTAAATCTTATGTTTCTCTAAATGTTATTTAGTGTTTTATACAATGACACCGTTACAGACTCGTATAGAAAGACGGTTGATATAAAGTTTATATACAAATTATTACACGGTGTCATAGAATCTCCAGATTTTCTTCAAAAGATACGCGTAGGTATTCGCTTAATTATTCGGCGAACTTTTAAATTATCACTAGCAACAACTAACATAGGCCAATATTGCCCTTTATATCGCATGCTTTCTTTTTGTAATAGTTTTTGTTAACAAATTCTATATATTTTATTGTGTTTCTTAGGCTTCAAATAAAAAAAAAAACAATGTTCAATTTATTTTAATATTACTTTTTTTGTGTTATATAGTGAAACACATTCTCTTATCTTGTGTGTGTTGTGTTTACATTTAGCAGGGTTCACGTCAATCTGATTATCGAACTCAGTTTTGTGGACTTCAAATAAATAAATAAAATGTCGACAAATACTCTAATACTGTATATTGCCTGGAACATGATATTTTAATTACTCGTGTTTAAACGAAATAAATTTATAAATAAATCTTACACGACGCCCCTTAGAATTGCGTGTTACACTACCGACTAATGTAAAATAATTGTGGAACATTCTACGAAGTAAAAGTGCTGCCTGCGTATTATCAAAGTTTGAACGGGCGACCCAGTTCTTATTGATGAGGCTGATCGCCAGCAAAAACGTCTATCTCTCGAACTCTGAATAAAAGGTGCGAAAACCGAAATGAAATAGATATAAAGTGTGATTACTTCGGAACATCACATCAAGATAGAAGTGACACAGAGAAACTTATTTCGTTTCGTTTGTTTTTTATTTCACACTCGGTACGGCTATCTGTAATTTATTAAATGAAATATTTAAGAAATTCCAACAGTGCTTAAGTGGTACGGTTTTATAAAATTGCGTTAACAAGATTAATTTTGGGTAGTAAATAGAAAAATGAATTAACTACTTATATAATGTCAATATTTAACATGTATTTATTAAGTATACCCTTTAAAATATCGCTTAAAGTAACATTTAAAACCAGTAATCTGAAGTTAAAAATCATTATGGGATACTATATATATAATAAGTATGGATGCAATAATGCATCCAACAATTAAGCGATATTAATCTTGAAATACTACGTTTTAAATTTCTCTTTCAATAAAAGATTCATTTGTAAATATATCAGCAATCAAAGTCTTTCTATACCTACTACCTTATAATCGAGAAACGAAGTTAAATTCTTGTGCAGGGAAGGTTTTTATAAATATAGTGTCGACCAACATAAGATAGAGTAATTTTCTATGCCAGGTTTATAGAAACAGTGACTGGATGTAGAAGACGAATAATCTGGCTCAATAGCAAGCTTTGTGGTTAGAGCTGACCTATACACATACGATGACTAAGATTTTTTACATTCAAATAGACTTTTACTATGCGTGAAGCAAATTTTGTTTAGTATAACATATGGTAATGTGGAACACAATTTAATTATGGTAATGCACGAAAATATGGCGCTTTAAAATCTTTATGTATAAATAAGTGATAGTTTCAGCGCTTTCTTATGATTGGAGTATTACTGAAATTTGAAAATTAAATGTAGTAAAACATAAAATTTAGCAATTTATATAAATGTTACAGGTCACTGTGCCTTTTGAATTATGTATATGGTCATATTTTCATTGTATTACTTACTTGTGTTAGTTGCAGCACGATTTACAACCTCACTTTGCGCCCACTCACTCTCGTTCATTGACACCTGATTCCTGGTTTCCGACTGGGTCTTTAAAATTGCATGAACTATTTGTCATCGTAGTGAAAACAATGCTTATTTTGGAAAAATAGCGTGAGATTGTCCTACTGATATAGATATTTCACATTATTATAGCGATAAAGCCGCAAATAATTTTCTGTCGACGTTCTTTGCGACGTGATCATATAGTAATGTATTAAGTTTTAATAGCACTAACACAATAACCTACATATTGTTTGAGAATATGTCGTGAATTAAAAAATTGATATCGTACCTAATGCAGCTTTGTCTGATGTTCTTGCTGTGGTTTTTTCTGTCTACTTAAAAGTCTGTCTGAGGTTTCGAAAAGAGATTGTAGAAAAGAAAAAAAAGACACAAATCCACTACTAAAGCAATTAGCTCTAATAATCGTCTATAAATTTGTTTTTATTGTTTTATCGTTAATTGAGCTTAATCTCATTACCACATGAAAATAATTAAAAAAATTGATGGTTGTAAACTGTTTGCTGTTCTATTTTGTTTTTTAATAAATACGATTTTCTAAAACCTCGATTAAACTGTCGGTCTTTATTTAGCCAACTGTAAGAGAAATCATAGATTCATACTTTCGCTTAGTGAGGAATAATCATTGCAAAGATGACCATCTAATCCATCTCTGTTCTACAATGGATAAATAGACTTCCATTTAAAATTGTATTAAGTTGATTACCTCGCTCCGTCGCGTCTCGTCGCGGAGTAGTAATTGTTTTCTTTGCAATGGGTGCTAGCATTCATTACACTGCAGCAAAGACAAGTTGTTATTTTCTTAGCTGGAGCCTTCGGCATCGTACATCATTAGGAGTCGAGTAATTGAATCTTACGCAAATAAAAATAGATTAAAACTTCCCGTGTGCAGTGTAATTTAAGATTTTCATCGCACAGTTAATGAGTGAGCCAATACGAATCAACATTAACTTTCACTGGTGTATCGGCGCTTCAATGTTGGCCTTAAATTCCTCTTTGGGAAACCGCAGGAAGTTAAATTAAAAAGACCGTTTAGCAACTTTTATTTTTATTGTTCTGTAGACACGACAAGCGCTGAGTAATATAATGTATCTATCATTAGCTTTTACAATTCAAGATCAGTATTTAGGTACGTATATAATTTTATCTTCAATTACAATGTTTTTTTTTCTCTTTAAAAGCCTTCGTAGTTATTTATAACTAGCATCACACGCTAATTTCTTTATTTTCCTTTAGATTAATAAATCCCTTAATATAAACGCGTCGATTCTGATTTTACTAAAGTCAGTATTTATTTTGTTCAACTGCACAGGGTTTAGACTTCCCTGGTTTCTTTTTCCACACAACGTCGTATTATGTGTCTGTTTTATCATTATTTAATTAATACACCTTAAATATTTCCTTTATTTTAAATATGCCTTAACATTTTCAGACTAGCGGAGTATAAGCATAACATGGTAATAGGAGCAGTAGAACCTGTCCACGAGACTTGGGGAGCTTCACCTCCACAGCTACCTGCATTGCTAAGTAACAATTTCGGAAATGCTTTGTTCCTTTTTTATACTAACTAACCCTATTGACCTGATGGACTTTCAGAGTTTCGCCAGACTAATGGAGGGAGCACTTAAGGCGTCCAGCTGTAGTATGGCAACAAGTTCAAGTGCTGATTTGTTGCCGAATCTCGGTTTGATGTTTTGTTCCAAGCCAAAGCTGCTTTAATAAAACCCTTCGGACAGTTGACTCATCGGTGACTTGCCATACTTATGACGTAGGTTTTTCTAAGGTTGGTTATAAATAGCTATATAAGTTGCAGTGAGATCAAGTGGATTGCATTTCTGGTTGCTAATTCATTCTGTGATAGAAATAATATATTTTCTTGACTTAGTTACTTTCCAATGATTATGAAATTTTGCTTACGCGTTGCCAGAAGTACAGAAAAGGACATAGTGTGCCATTAATCCAGAACAAGTATACTGTTCCCAAGGGTTAGATCAAATCCAAATTAAACCCCAGTGTAGCCGCAAACAAAAGCTAGTTTCAAATATAGATAAACTTGTGTTATTGTACAGCTGACATAAATAGATATAAAAGACTCCAATATAGAATTAGCAGTAATGGTCAACACAGAAAAATCTACATGTACGGGGTTCGAAGCCGCGACCTTTCTGCTTAATAACAAGGTTAAGTGAAACTGCGCTACGAGGTCGATTAATGTGTGATAGTGATGTGTTAGTGAAATAAATCTACTTATATGTTGGTTTATATCAGGTATAAATCGCTCTCGCAATAGTGACACGCTTAAGTTAATGTGTTATGGAATTGACTAGCTTATTGTATATATTGTTTACGTATTTGGATGGTGGTAAGACATTTCCTAATGTTGACTAACTACCACCTTCAAGATGAAATTCAGTCGCAAAGCAGCTGTAGCTGTCTTCTGGAAGTTGCACTTGACACACAGTTGCCCTCTTTGAAGATGTTTATCATCTTACGTTAGTCATTTAACATCAGGAAAAATGTCAAATGCTAAAATCTATAAAGTATTAAAAAATATATCATGTTGTCAAGCCGGCATGACAGTTATGCTTGCCGATGGTTTGTAGCTCTCGGTTTTGATTTATCATCAAGTACGGTGCGTCACTTTGTCGTGCTCGGATAAAAAAAATCTGTTTAATAAATTGAGCAATAACTTCGCATCTATGTATAATTCGCACATATTTACAAGCGTTATTATGTGTTAATGGCATTTAAGGTGATTGTTACACGACTTGGGAGTTGAACTGTTCTGTCACGCACGTTGTATACACGAAGCGAGCGTACACATCGTTAAATATGATATACGTTTTAAAATCTTCCAATGTTTTATTTTATTTCAGTTCAGAGTCTGTAACGTTTTATTGCTAGGTATAAATATGAGTTTCTATCATCTAAGATTGACTTGAGGGTATATAAAAAGACATTCTTTGAGGACCGCTTGATCAGCCATAGGTGAATATCATACAATATAAAATTCCTTTTATTGGAGGCTTAATGACTGTAATAATTGATTTTTCTCTTGGGCGATGTACAGTAGTGTTCTTAATATCGAACTAGCTACGCTACTATGCTACGAGTGTCAACTGTCATGGTGATAGGTGAAAACGGTGTTGCATTTTATCAATATCATATATCGATTTACTTGCATATAGATATTTTATTTTTATGCATTTAGATAGGAACTAAACATAATACTTTATAATAAAAATAATAACGATCTGTATGACAGAAAGGCATAGTTTTATTTTCAGAAAATTGTTGAATACTTGCCTATAAATCAAATGGTACCGTGGTTGTTGTATTCATTTTTGCCTTTGCGGGCTTCTAAATACAAGAATGTTTTCGAAGCTTTTTTACTGTGTTCATTTAAACATAAATTTAAACATGGGAGAACGTATACTATATATGTCATAATAGAACATAATGCCATTATATCGGGTGAAAAAAAAATGTATGTAATAACGAACTATAACATTTCATTAGATAAAGTTGTTTCAATATTCAGATATTATTATGTCGCTGATACAAAGAATGGAATTAAAGTCCAGAAACATTATCAGGAAAATTATTGAACACGACAAGGAATGAATTTCTTAATAAAAATAAATACACAGGTAAGTAAAATTTTTGAATTTCGAAGGAAAAGTTTAAGGTTTTCCTCTAAACTAAGAAACCTATAAACGTGTTTCAGCATGTGCAATTAATATCCGCAGGTTTTCTTCTAGGTTTACCGTATTACCTGTCATCGTAAAGTACAACCCTCACTCAATATCAGGTGAGATTTTGGTCAAATGCTAACTGTATAAAATAAAAAAATACAAACTTCTCGTCGTCAGGCACATTGGTGTCATTTCAAATTCCGAGCAGTTATGTACAGCCCGAGTGTAGGGTTAGCAAGCGTTACATTTGCAAATTGTTTCGAACAACTCCAGGTATTTTATTGAAAATTCGTTCTTCTGTTTGTTGAGAAGGGCATTGGATAGGCTGTGATTTTATGCCTTGTGTATGCGCTGTAAGAATGACAGTTCCATGGCATGTCTGTGCGCAGGAGTCCGTTATACGGCGTCAGGTTACCGCCACGTCTATATAAGACCGTGGCGTCTTCTTCATCATTTCATTTCGTTTAAGACACTCGGTCGGTTGCGTGCCTCTTGTCACGCCCACAGTGTCAGATTCGAGTGTACGCGTCGTCCACCAAGAAATCCATTTGGTCAGTGTTCGCGATTTTGTTCCCGGGACATAGTTTAGTTTCTTGTGAACATTGTACGTAAAAGTATTGAAGATCGCGAAAACTCTTAAGGCTCAGGTATATTTTATTACATTATGTTTACTATTGTTAAAATATTTAAAACAAATTTTATGTGTATTTTCGTTCGTAAGATTTTCACCAAACCTGTAATAAATTGTATACCTTAGATAATTATATAATATTATGCTATCGAATTTGATAAGAATTAGAGTAAATATTACTAAAGATTTTATCGCAATACCAAAAGAAGAAAATAAACTCTTTTTAGCATTGGCCTCTATACAATATTTGATACTTATATATATCATTATACCGTTGCTAAATCGACATTAAGTATGCAAAAAAACTCATTTTGATGTCGTCCGATGGAAAAAGGCTTTAAAATAATTCATTCGCTATTCGTGCACTAGCTCGTTCATACGAAAATTATTTAGGAACTATTTTTAATCTATGTGTTCTATTTGATTCTTCAATTGAAATTTTTACATGGTGGTAGAGATTTTTCTGAGTCCGCCTGACTAGATACCACCCTAAAAATCTGTAGTCAAGCACTTATTGTGTGTTCCAGCAGCTGCATTTGAGAGTCATTCTCTCTCTCGGTTTAGCGTGACTATTATCTTAGACCACATCATCATTTAACATCAGATGAGATTGTGGTCAAACGTTAACCTATAAAGTATAAAAAAATATTGCCATGAATAATATCACATATAATAATTTTATTTATTTAATTTTACTCCGTTAAATCTATAAAATTCTGTGAAAATTTCTATATGTAACAATAAATGTCATCAAAATCGGTTCAGCCGTTTCGGAGATTAGCCCGCACAATAAAAAATATTCCAGTTATAGTTATATTTGTATATATTAGAATAATTAATAAATGAAAGTAATCGCATTGTTTAAAAAACAACAGGTTTGAATGGGAAGGCGACATTCGTATATATTTGATATGTTTATGGTATCGTATATACGTCGAATGAATAAGTTTTTACTTTATCAATAATGGTATTCATAATAATAACAGATTATTTAAATTCGTATATTATTAATTTATTAGTACAATATTAGTCATCGATTTAGATTAAGTTAGTTACATGTAAGAAGAAATTTTAATTTTTTATTAATATCCTATGTCACTAAATTTTGAATCAATCAATAATTTATCAAGGTAACCAGTGATATTGTCAGACGTTGCTTCCATGATCCAATTTAATTCAAGGTTAGTTATTTTGGATATTCTTTATTATAAAATACTGACTACCGCCCGCGTCTTTTTCTGTGAAAAATTACCATATACCATATACATACCATAATAACAATAAAATGTAGCCTAGCGCCACCTCCGGTTGGTTATTCGGTTGGTATATAAGAAGGCAAGCTTAAAAACCATATTGATCGGATAATTGGAGTTTATCCATCTTAGATAAGCCAATAATTTTTTTTATATATGTGTAGGTAGGGTAAAATCAAAATCAAAAGTTGATATATATAATGAACAAACTTATCAAATATATTGTTTTATATTATAGCTGATCATAGTTCTCTAAATTTAACACTATCATTACTTGGGTATAAGCAGATTTCTCAAAGATTATGTCTAAATATAAATATTAAATTGGAGCTATAGAATATTTTTAAATCAACATAGTACTAAACAGAATCTAAGAATATTGATCACTTATATATTAAATTCACTTGTATCTAACACGGGTAAACTCCTTTTTTACATTTTATAGGTTTGCGTTTGACCACAATCTCACCAAATTTTAAACGACGATGTGGTCTCTAATCATAAATACGCTAAACCTAGAAGGGAACTAGCTCTTAAGTACAACAGTCGGAATACATATATATGTGCTTGTCGATGGACTTTCAACTCGAGGTTGGTAGCTAGAAAAAGTCGTAGCACAATGCTATGGTTTCATCACGATGTTTTCCTTCACCGAAAGCTCCGGGTCATTTGTAAGGATTCGTAATTAAGTCGATCGAATGAAGGACAACCAATATTTTACTCAGTGATGACGTAGTTCGAGAAAGAACCTTATCTTTTCTATAATATCACTAACGGTACGCGTTAAATATAATTAAAAGATAAAAATAAGAAAATATCATACATATATTTGTTTTAAAGCGGACCACTAGTCTCATAAGTTACTATAAACAAACAAGAAAACCTCATTATAATATTATAGAGGTATCTAATAATAAAACTGACAACACTGCTCGAAATGGAAATTCACACTGTGGTATATACAGATAGCGTAAAAGATTTAAGGCGTATTAACATCGTGATTAATAGACTTATGTCCAGATGTCACATTATTCATGTCTTGGAATATCTGACAGATGCAGATAATGCACAATTCTGAACGCATTGCACAGACTCTTTAAGTCGTCCTTAACATGATTCATATCATAAAGAAATAACTATAATTGACAGAAAGATAAGTATACTTTTGCAGAAAAAAAAAGTTAAAAACAACTTCTATGGTTAGTATTAATTAGTTACAATGTACTATATATACAGTTTACGTATACATTTCCAAAGTGACATATTGATTTTGTCAAGCTGATATTATTAATAATTACATTTTGCAATGTCAAAGAATTAGACAATTATTTAAATAAAAATTATAAGAATTTTGTGTAACTATACATCAAGCACGGCTTATATAGTTTGTACATCTAATAAATATTTCTGAAATATTAGCGAACTCTGTAGGCAGACAATGTACTACCACATATCTTAAAAAGTTATGAATTTAAAGAAATTATCACTGGCTGAAAATTGGGGTTTACATAGCTTTTCTGAATAAAATAAAAAGAAAAAAATATGGTGTAAAAATAAAATTCTAGGCGTCAAAAATAATTAATTATTTTCCAGTTAAGCCCATTGAAACAAAGAAAACTAACACTAAACTAAACAAATAAAAACAAAGTCGGCCAAGAATTTAGAAGATGAATAATTAGGAACATACTCGTACACACCGCGATTTTTATATAAATTATAGTATGGTAATATATATGTTATCTTATTTATTTTTACTATTTTATCAAATTTTTAGCGGTATTATTTTAACTTAATTTTGGAGTATTATTTTATTCTACCTAAAGTCGTGGATCATCTTGATTATTTTAACGTAATTATATTTTATATCTGATACATTTTATCATATTATACCAATCTTAATTCTATAGTTCTCTAATAATATTCGAAATGAGAAAATTTTGTGAGCAGGGGCGGATACTTGATACTCTTTCAAGCAAAGACTAATGAACGGATTTTAATGAAATTTTAAAATAGTACAGGTTATATATTAGAATAATACATAGACTATAGTATAGTATAGTATAGTATTTAAATGGCCCTAAATATAATGATAAGATTTAAGTAAGTTTGGAAAAGACCTGTTGTATAATATATGCGTAAAAAACACTGTGTAATGTATTCTATCTCATTCTCTCACATGTTAAACCTTATAGGTGTATGTGTTTGTTTCTTTTTAATGTCGCTTTTTTCATTTCAATAACTTTCAACTCACAACGGGGCTAAAGAAATGTTTACCTTTAAAAGATAAGATCAACGAAGATGGCAGTTCCATCAATAATCGTTTTTACTAGTGATTATCTTTACTAATATTATAAATGCGAATGCTAGTTTGATCGTTTGTTTGTTACGCTTTGATAATTTAGTTAATTTACCGATTATTATGAAGTTTTTCATACAAGTTATCAGAGTTCCAAAAAAGGACATCGTTTACCTCCCTTTTAGTAGGATTTGCGAGGTATAAGTCAAAAAAACATTAACGCTAGTTAGTCATTAATAATGATGCGTTCGAAGTCATGGACGGCTGCTAGCACTGAATAAAATTATTAGGTACGTGTCAGGTATCCTAACGTCAATTTTTCTTGAACATTGTTTCACACATGCAAGTACATTTAAACCCTAACACTACAACGAAGGTAAACGTACATAGGTACGAGGATGATAAAATGATTACTGTCATTACTAAGATATCATTACACGTGGATAGAGTCGGCTCTGCTGCATTACATGCACTTGCGTGAGATACCAATCACTAGCTCCGGTTCGGTATCTATTGTTAGTGTTCTTTTTGCAACAAATTGAGTAGAAATTGCTATTTGAATTTGCTAATTATTTGTTATTTAACTATACAGCGTTCAATTATTCTTGCACAATATATTCTATGTTGCATAAAAAAATTGTGGACGTTAATTACAATACGTAGTTAAATTTTGAAATTCAATGCATTTAGTTGGTTTGGATTCATTATTTTCGTTTGTTTGAAAGCGTAGCAAAAAAACAAACTCATATTTGCTATTATAATAGCAATAAAGATTTCAATAAAAATCAAATATAATATTAATATGAAAGCTCTGGAAACACAATCTATATTTTTATATTTAATATTCTAGTGTGCGTCTAATATTTTTATTGTTTTTTTTTATTATTATTATTTTATTCTAGGGTATATCTAGCCATATTTTTTTTACTCTGAAATGACTTGGTCAATTTTCATGAACTTCTATGGTACTTCTAGGGTCACTTGGATTATTATTGATAGCTGGACGTGGTACTATAGTCGAGGCCTAGATTTTTTTTTAATTTTTCGATCAATCTTTTTCGTATATTTTTTTGTATCCTTCATATAAAATAAATACCGTCCTAAATTTGTATTTTCCAGCATCAGTTAACATTTTTTGTTTTCATAACTTATTTGTGACAAGAGGGATATCAACTAGTTCCACTGGTAATAAATTAAAATGATTAAATATAACATATTAAACTATGCATAATCAACAGATCTTCATGAAATTTAGTATGAGTTGGTATTTGAAGAAGATGTAATATAGAAAAGATATATCTATACATAATATTATATAGAGGAAAAGATAATTCTTCGTTGCATAGAATAAACTCAAAAGTATTTGGTCGATTTTACAAAATATTTCTCCTATAGAAAGCTATACTATCAAAATCTACATTAATACGAGCAAATCCGGTGACGAAAGTCAGTTTATACTATAATAAAATATCAATTTTGCTATAAGCTAATTATATATTACGAGAAATAAATAATACCAAAGAATAAATACACGCGTGCGGAGTCACGGTTTTATATATATTTAAACTGTATATAATAATTGATACACAGTTTTAAAATAGTTTTAAACGTTGTTAAAATTTGACAATACAGCAAAAATGTCTTTAAACATTGTTAATTTTAAGTTTGTTAACAGATACTTTGTCTTTTAGTTTATTACATATAAATATCGGCTGCTATGCACCGCAGAGTACTAATTAAAGAATTTGCGTAGTGCATGTGTGCTGTATATATGAATATATGTTACATGTGTACGTGTATCTTAGATCAAAAACTTGTTCAAAAACAGGTTTAGTAGATGCTTCGTTGTACAAGATCCTTATTATTAAAGTTTTAATGGTCCTCTCTGTGACTACGACGGTCTGTTTTATAAAAAAAGCAGTATAAATAATATAAAATAGTTTATTACAGAGAATATTAGCTACATAAAAACAAGAAGTATTCATATAATAATCATTATAGTCATTTTTCATTTAATGGTTGCATAATAGTTGACATTATTCATAATTACATTATCTAAAGTGGGTTGTTTTGACGATTATTGATGGAACTGTCCTCTTCATTAATCTTAATTTTTGAAGCTAAAAATTTCTTTAGCCCTGATTTGAAAGATATAGAAATGAAAAAGCGACATTAAAGAGAAACAAACGCATATATATATATAGGATTTAATATGTTAAAGAATGAGATAGAATACATTATACAGTGTTTCTTATTATATCTTACGTGTATTTGTCCGTGTGCCTGCGTATTTCGAAACCTTGAGAAAAGGCATCATAACCAGCATGGTGGTGTGGTAGTTGTTCAGGTGTATCATTTATGTTAATACTTGAAGGTTTCACATGTAACGTGTTATTGTTTATAGTCATAAACACGCAGACACATATTTTTTTAGTAGCTGTGCATAGCGACGGTATTGTGCTAGATAAGCATAGTATAATATAAAAGCAATGCCAACCAACATGACAATCCATCGCTAGTCGTCGATATTATCCATACTTGCAATACTCTCGACTGCTGGACATACATATGTGATGCTCGTAATCTAACGCGACAAAATTGTTGCTTTCTACCACCTTATATGTAGAAGTTCTGTGCTATAACTATACAAACATACTATTTTTAATAATAATGTTACCGACCAATACTGCAAATAATTTGAAATAACAAGAAGAAATATTGTTATGTCTATTAACATGTTAATGATACTTGGATATGTTTAATAAATAAAAATATTAAAACTTATCGATCAACGACCAGGTCGATCACTTCAGCTCTATGTTATTATCGCAAAAAATATAGCCACTGTATACGCGTGGGCATAACCAGTCGGTCGATTTTTTGCGATCAAGTGCAAGCGGCCTTGACCGTGTGTCGGCCCGCCCAATTCATCGCCCGTCCCACTTATGAATTGCTACATATATATACACTATGTATTGTTCTCTATCTCAAATTGTATTACTGAAGGTTAGATTACTACTTACGTGTACCTTTTACGATTTTTCCCGATTATGCAGGGGTGCATATATTTATGTATGTGTTTGTTTTAAGACACTATATAGCTTAAACCGTTTGATGGATCTTTACATAATAATTTGATTCTATAAGATGTTTGGAGAGATATAAGCTATATTAATTTAAAATACAATATTTGTAATAAAAAACAACGAATAAAAATAAGTTTTTTCTTACCAATTTTCAACTCAATAACTCATTAATAAGTACAACCAAAAAAATTTCAATGTTCCGCATTTTATAGTTATTTACGTTTTATATTATAGTTGATAGGAACGAAGCCACAGTAGGTTGTTATTTAATAAATAATTATACTTCTTACATGTAAACAAGAGTACAGCAATTATAATATTTTGATTTTATGGTAGGTTTATTTGAAAGTATAATTTGTTGAATGCAGTTTTAAATTTTGGATGTTAGAATGATAATACAACCTAAGTATAATGTAGGTACTGTATATTCTGTGTATGTAAGACCAAGCACACATACGGGACCACTACTTTCCCCCGACCCAGTGCCCTCGACGCCGACTCATTCGACCCACAATCTTACCATTCCATAATGTCTCGCATTTTATTTGAAATTCGTCGGGGCTCATTACACGTTTACTTTACTGTTATATCTAATAAAATTTATCAACTGTTGTTTACGATGACACGGCTGTATGACAGTAAGTCACGGTCAGCTTTGTTGGCCATAATTTTGTTGCTAGAGAAAAAATTGTCCGAATGAAGGTTCATTTATCATGTGTACATGAAAAATATATTATTTTATTTGTTGAATGGTAAATTAAAAAATGATCTCCAAAAACATATGACTTTAAGACAATATGGAACAGAGAGTATATTAAGAAATAACGGTAATGAAAAGAAAAAACTTGTCATATTATTTTATGGGAGAAAAAGTTATAATAACTTATCTGTGCACAAGGCTCCACATGGATTTTTTTACTTGTTACAGTTTTTTTTATAGTTTAAAGGATTTAGCGGACGAACACAATTTCATCTGATGTTAAATGACGGTGTTGTCCACGATGGTAAACACGCTTAACCTGGAGACACTAGCTTGTGAGTGCAGCTGTTGGAATACACCTGCAGGTCCTTGGTGCCATTTTTTAAATTGGATGGTGGTAGCTACCCAAGTAGGCTTAGAAAACTTAATTTGTACTTTAATAAATAGTTCAGTTGACCAGAGTAGATATTGTCTTATATTCGATACAATATATTGTTCTCAATTATAGTGAAATGGAAAACATAAAAACCTTCTCCATTAAAAACTCTTTATATATAAATTATATATATATATATATATATAGATAGTATAATCAAATTTTTCAAGATGCGACCGCAACTATGGATTTCTACCACGGAATGATAATCTTTTAAGTAGCGAAGTTCAATTACAATTCGACACGTCTTCCTATTGCAGATTGTAGGAAGATGAATGATTACATGTTTCAAATTATATTATTTTCGGATTCATTATTACATTCGTAGCGAAATAGTTATAAATCAATGCGGACGGACGTGATACCGCACGAGCTGCAAACACGTCATCTCACGTGCGCTCTGCATCACCAACGAATGTGCTCTAATGTCCGTGTAATTCAATCGTATGAAAAATAAAATTATTTCTTCTGCGGCAAATAAAACGTCTAGACGGCAATGATTGCGTTCAGAGATAACACGGCATCTAGAATTAGCGTAATGCAGAAAATTGTTTTTTTGTGTTAACTTCTCTTTATTATGCATCAAATTTAAAATTGTTGCTGTTTTAGTTATTCGTACTCATTTTTAAAATGTAAGATCAAATAATATTAATTAATTTGTGAATATTTCATTTATTTCAATATTTCAGATATTATGGTCATTTGGTAGTAAAGAAAAATATTGTGGGAATACCCTTATGCATCGAAAAATGTTCTTCTTTAGTATTTAGCGAAAAATCTTACAAAATTCTATATAAGTCGTTAATTATTTATTTAGGTTCATGTTCTTTTTAGAATCAGGTTTTAATCTATCAGTGAGAGCTTTTGGAAGGTTAATAGTAGTATTTATTTTTAAATTAATTTTATTTTAATTTGCCATTGTCTATTTATTTTTTCAATAAGTATATAGAAGCATATGGAGACCGCGATTAAATTATTATTTCACAGAATTGTAACACCGGAGCAAATGTTATTAACAGCATTTGATTGGAAAGATAAAGATGAGTAGGTACGTTGGGGTCACTCGGTGTCGAACACGTCCACATTTGCCGTTTTAGTAGCATGCTTCATTTTTTGTAAATAACACCAACACGAATTCATTTGTGTATGAATAACATCAATTTCTCTTTTAGTAGTTCATCTTATTAACTTGCATATGAGAAAATATTAATTTGTTCTAGTATTCATGTCTAATGATAAATGTTTCCATAAATGCATGGGAAACTTGATTATGAAAACTTGAAATGTGAGATTAGTTTATAATAATGAGCTATAAATATGAAATGTAATTTATTCAGAGAGCTTATTTTTGTAGCTTCGACATATTCACTTAGCTTAGCGGGAATTATCGCTTACATCTCATTCGAGACACCGTGTTGCGACCGAGAGAAATTTTCAGACATTAATACTATTACTTATAATACTTCGCCATTTTCGACAAACATTTGTGGTGTCATACGTTACAAGCATATATAGTTGTGTTTTTGAAGTTATACTTCTTTTGGCTCGTTAGGGAAAAATGATGAGAGTAAGGTTTTACGATGCGCGCGCACACCGTCATGAAAAACCGACACCCTGAAGTTAGCTATAGTCAACATTTTATTCAAAAAACAAATTATGTAATAAATACTTTTTTTATTGTCAGTATCGTTTTTTCTACAAACGTAGAATAAGGCGAAAGATAAAATTTTTGAAAAGATTTTTAGCTTATTACGCCAAAGAAGTATAACTTCTAACGCGTGTACACATACACTTTTTTAATACATGTATATTTTTCAAATGTTTAAAAGTTATTTACTGTCTTTTGTTTACTATCGACCGTAGTTTTCGAATGCGAGTCATATTATAACATTGTAATAGAATAAAGCAGTTGGTTTTTCTTGCATTGTTTAATATATCTTCAATAATTGATTTTATTGTTCTTGTCTTATTTGTATTTTGAAGCAATGTTGATTCCGCGATAGTTTATTTTGATACCACATCGATCAACGTAGTTTCTAGTCTTACAAACAGAGTGAATTTGTATTATGAGTCATTTATGTCCTTTGGAATCCCTTGCCTTTTTAAAATATATCTTACATTAGAGAATCATCGTATTTTCGTATGTGCTATTAAACTTTTTCTCATACATTTTTTACATCTCATCCTGCCATAATCCTTCTTGTAACCAGACCGAGCTTTCGGTCAATGGAAATGTCGTGATGAAACTATGCCAAAATGATAAGACTTTATCTTACACCCGCTTAGCTAACTATCATCCTCAGGCTGAAAATTTGTCGCCAAGCCTCTACATGTGTGTTCGAGCAGCTGTACTTTAGAGAAATTCCTTGCTTCGTTTAGTTTATTACCCATTTAAGGGCACACCGTCGTTTGATATCATATGTGATTAAATGCCAAAATAGTAAAAGATCCTGCATTATATACCTTAGTAAAAACGGAATATACTATCTAGTATCACGTTAGCCACAAAAATATCATAATTTCTCGAGACAATATAATTATTTCAACATACATTCATATATTAATAGCCTTTATTTTTTCAATAAATGTTTTCTAGTTATTAAATATTTTTCAGAATACAAAGTCTTGAAAATATGTATTTCTTAACGTATACAGTCTTTATTCTTTTTTATCGTTGTAGGTGTATAAACGTGGCAAATACAGTGAAGTCGATGTACACGATATATATATAAGGTGTGCGTACGCGATTGTCACACAATGTCGTCAGCCTGTGCGACCCACAAACGTGATAAACGAGCGAGAAAGTGCATGAGTACTGTGTACGTCTAAATGCCGGAATCGGATTTAGCAAAAGTTGAAAGAGAAATGGGTGAAACTTGTTAAACTTCCGAAAGAAATGAATACCATTAAAGTGTTATTATTAATTACACAAATGCAACTATGTATTTATAATTAGCATTTCGTCGAGGAAATATCATATATTAATCCTCACTAATATTATAGAAGCGAATATGAGTTTTTTTGTTTGTTACAGGAAAGAATGTAGGGTATCTTTCATGAATAAAAATATTACTGTTCCTAAGGGTTGGGTAAATTTACAATAGCTCCAGAGAAGTCACGAGCAAATTTATTAATTAATAAATTTGAATAGTAGTAGCAATGGCTATAGAAACTTATAATTGAAATATATAATGTGGGTTATACGATGACGTGTAAATTAGAATAAGTAGCTAGTTTTCAAAATATTAGCTAAGTAATATTTATTGATGTCATCCGGTTTTATGCAGTGTTTTTATTTATCAATTTGTTGAAATATCACTGACGTTTCTCTTAAAGTGGAATAGTATAACATTCACACGAGTGTTAGTAATGCGAGGCATCGGCGCGTGGCCCATGAGAATCATGTTGTACTTGAGCTTGCCTTTCTGTGTAATTCCAGCAAGCGAACCTGCAATATAGTTATGAATTAGCAACACATTTATGTAAATGAAGATATAAAATATTGGTACGATCGTGGAGACATTGATAATCCTATGCCAGTTTTCAGTCATACCGGCCTGCTTAATGTCTCTACAATTTTCATTGGATTAATTAGATTCACGTTGTTGTGCTTAAGGCAAGAGTCCAAGCTGAGGTTCGGACACTTTGGTACACTTAATCTCGTTGCCATTTAGCTGAGCGTCTTAAGCGCTCGCCTTAAAAGCTCGGTGACGCTGTGAAGGCCTGTCAGATCAACAGCAGGTTGTCAGTTCGAATAAAATGTTTCGCTTAAAGAAAATAGACTGGCCTAGAAAGGATTCAATAATTTCACGATATAGCAAACTGCAAACTTGCGTACTCGCAAGCAAGTACGGCAGGGCAGCAAGCTGACATCGAGGTTACTACAAGATATGATTTCATTGCGCAGCGTGTTTGGTCCTGTTATGAACATGTGAATAGGAGGAATTAGATTGAATAGCTCTTCAGAACACTCACTAACTCTGGCAGATGTACAACAAGAAGAATTATGTGTAGAATTAAGAGTCAGAATAAGGCTTAGTTAAAGTTTTATATCCATCAACTTTCCTATAACATATGCATATGTTATTATTATGCATACATTATATTGTTGCTCTAAAGATTGTTAAATATAAATAAATAAATAGGAATAGTTGCAACACACTGAATAATGAGGTTTAAAGCCTTTAGCGTCGATAGGAGATTTCTGAAAATATTAATATAGAATATTAGTAAATAATAGGTGTTCCTTTGTATACAAGTAAATAATAATGAAAAATTTTTTAATTTATACGTTAAAAGGATTAAATTGAAATTTACATTATTTGCATGTTTAATTATTACCTTGTCCTTTAAGCGAAGAGCACATATATGTATTTTTTTCCTAGAGATAAGCTTATGTAATTATAATTGGTTTTATTGCAGCTTAATGCAATATTCCCACGCAAAACGGGTTTTACTGGCGCGGCACCGAGCGAGGACAGATGTGTTTGATGATTTATATTTTACTTTCATAGTCACATCCTTCCATAAAACATTTTTTTTAATTGTAGAGAATTTATATTTACAATTGTGACATATTTAGTACAAATTTAAAAACTAGTAGTTTCTATGAAATTTCAATAGCACGGTTTAAAAATATTTGTTTCATTTCTACGTTATCTCTCATTACATTTGATGTACTTAATACCCGATGGAAAGAGTTAAGGAATCAAAAATCAAAATTATAACGATTTTTCAGATGACTGTATTTTTGTTAAAATGGTCTTATCGGAGTCAAAAATAAATAGTTTGAAGCTTGAAGTTTTTATCAACATCTTAGTCATTATACATTTACCGTTGGATTTAGAGGAGTTCACTGGTCATCATCATCATCAGCAGCCTGTAAGACACCCGCCACAGGGCCATAGGGCTTTTCCTGAAGGAAGATATGGGCACAATCACCATGCGAGCCCATGGCGTATTGGCGATTTCTAACTCCAAAAAATCCACAGTTTTATATTTTTCCTACAAACGGTGGTACTATAAGATATTTCTCAGGTTCAGGTTTTCTCACGAGGTTTTTTTTCTTCCCTGTTAGGTGACAGTATTACCAACCTAAATTAGTAAGTGTATGCGAATTCCGAAAAATTCCTTGATTCTAACTGGAGTTCGATCCTGCGGACATTGGATTGATATTCCTCCGGTCAAACCACTAGACCACCACAAACAGTTCCCATTTCACTGGTGTATCTTCGAATTTCAAGTTCCAATGCTAATTAAATTGAAACGAAACGATTTCTATCAATATCTTATCATTTTATATCTTAGATACTTGGTACTTATCGAAAAATATATCAAGATATCATCATTTAATATTATTTAATATACAATAACATGTGCAGACAAGGAAACGCACGAGGGTAAACGGATAACATTAACATAAAAAAACATAACATATATTGTTGAGGCAATTAAATAGTTTTTAATATTTTGACAACGTCACTCTTAGGCTGAGTTGCACCAGTCAATGTTAAAGTTAAAAATTGGGTTAAAGTTATTGTTAGGCAAAAAATAGGTTGCACCAAATGACAATGGTTAAAATGACGTCACGATTTAACGTTAACTATTACTGCTCCATGTTGGCCGGTTAACGTTATTGTTAATGTCAATGTTTGAATCGGTTGTCAAGTTCACTAGTTCACTTCATTTTAGCTGAAGATAATGCTTCTTTCTGTAAATAACAAACACAGAATTAGAAAATGCCCACAGGACGTTTTGTCGTTACAGGATCGAATGCTTGTATAACACTGTTATTATATAGTGCATACAAAAACATTTTATATAAAATTTTCAAATATTATTGTAGATTTTAATAAATTGAATACCTCTTACTTTATACTGTTCTCGAATGCGGTAACCAATGTGGTATTAATTTTCTCGGAATTAGCCATTGATAATAATATATTGATAAAAAAAATCCCATATATAACTTTACAGAGAAAGACAAAGTAAATAACAGAGCAAAATAATTGTAACAAGTTGACATTTCCGTGTTGGTGACAGTCACAGAATAACAATAGTGACAGTTATAACTAGGTCCTGCCAATTAAAAATTGTTAACCTTTTCGTTTTTAGGGACTAATTGGTTTATTGAAGTGGCAACTCTAATAACTTTAACAATTACAAAATGTTTGATGGTGCAACTCGTTTTGACAAATGTAACTGTTAGCAACTCTTGTCACTGTTAAAGTTAACTTTAACAATTACAATAACCACGATTTTGGTGCAACTCAGCCTTAATATACAATTCAAATAGTGATCCGAAGGCTGTCAGTAACACAATAATCAGATAGCCGGTGAATAATGACATAAGATATCATAACCGTGTTTATTTTTCTTTGAGATGCAAATGAAGGGGAACGATCATCGACTATAAAAACCTTTGCACGTTAAATTATCTCGTTTAGTTAATAGTTAACTTTATCAGAAATATAACTTTTATGGAAATAAAGCTATTAAGTTTTAGATTGATTTAAATATTTTTTTCGGTTCTATATAATTGTTTCCATTAACCTCGAGGTTAATTTTGACAGACTTGTATATTCACAAGCCGATAAACTAATGATAGGCACCAAATTTGTTTATTGCACTTAACAAATATATTCATAAGAATTCAAATTTTTAACACTATTAGCTTTTTCTCACTGCTTCGTTCGCTTTAATGTAGACTTGATCTATCCCTCGGGAAGAGTACATTTTTGCTGGATGATAGGTACCATATATCTTTTTCTATATCCGTGACAACGAGTAGATAAAAAAAACAAACAGATGATAGACATAATTACCTTATTATTAAAATATATGTATAGCCTCTGAACGTAAAGGGCTAAAATGTTTTTAATATACATCTTCTTCATTTTATTAGAATATTTGCTTAAATAGCATTTGCCTCTCTCTTAAGTTATCGAATTTTAACTTTTCGTACTAGATTGAAACAGTGGCTAACCTATCACATACGTCATAATTTAATTTTGGCCGTTGAGTCATCGCGGGAAGTGACTAAGTGAAGAAAGAACCGGAATTTTAAAATATTTAACAATTTGTGTGCATATATTTTATTTACTTCATCTGGAATAAATATAACTATTCGGATTAACTCCACGGAAATATTTTTGGTTGTTTCTTGTTAATGTGTATTCTAATTCGATGTTATACTTCTAAGTAGTTTACATTTGTGTGTAAGTCGTGCTTTGCGGTCGTTGAACTCTGCGACGCTACCCTACCGCTGGCCGGGATCGTTCCGCCATTCCCACTTCCCACAAGACAATGTTATAAATTATACACGCTGTCAATGATCGATGCTGCTGTTCCGATAAGTCACGTCGCCAGTCTGATTGTTTGACAAGTTTTTACGGACATTACCCTCAGTAGGCGCTAAGGTAGCCAGCTCTCTCTATGCCTCAGCAAATATTGTTATTAATGTTCAGTGTTATAAGCTTAAGAAACGTATTTACAATATAGCCGTGAAATTTACATTAAAATTTTATTCCGCTTTATTATAAATTAGTGCTAGCTATCTGCTGTTTAAATAATGGTATTTAAATATGTGAAAACAGGTTCTCTTCTTTAATTCAGGACCACTCTTTAATTATCCAGTGTACAAAATGTTGGGGCAGTCTTATTATAGTAACATTAAATGAAATGTTTCAAGTATAATAAATTATATTTTGCATATTATAAATACTTGCGGGTATACTGAGACTAGTCGCAAAAAGCGATATATTCTACAAGAAAATACATAACTGTTCCGAATATAATATAACAGTATAAAAGACATCAACGCGCTGAGGAGTTTCGAGAAATACTAATGATTACATAGATTCTCATTACACGTAATTTTAGAAGTACATATTATAAAGGCACATTATCAATTATTATAAAATGTTGTAAATATATTGAAGCTCAATATATGTTGAGTAGAAGTAACGTTATCAATACCAATTTCATTCATTTAGGATATCTAGATATAAATGATAGTATTCATAACCCTTTGAATCGTATCTAAGAGAGTTTCATATGTTTATAATCTTATATCCAAAGAGCATATTTTGTTTAATATGAAGATAAATCTATTTTCGATAGTGGAATACTCAAACTAAGAAAACTATGAACGCATAGAAATATATATTGCTTTAAATGTAATTGCAAATTCAACAGGAACTGAGAGTCATTTAAAAAAATCGCATTCCCTCAAACCATTCTATATCGTTGTCATGCAAAGCGGTGAAATAAATAAAAGGAAAATATTTCTCTTAACATAGAGCGAAACACATTTCTGGTGCCTGTTAGTTTCTAATTCGTAATTATAAGCGTAAAATTCGATGAAATAGCGTGGAGAGTCGTGTCGATAGTCAGTTGTTCGCGAAAAGAATGCTAACGGGTCAACGGAACTTCCATGTTAGTTGCTGCTTGGTCACAAGATGTACCTATCTCTGTGAGATATAACATAGTAGGAAGAATGACCGATCGAAGCGATTATGTTCCTGTTTACAGTGCGTGGTCAAGTTATTTTAAGTTATTTGTTGCTAAGCCGTGCGCAACAGCGTCGAGCGTCCCCATGTAACTATTTAAAAGTATTTTTATGTTTAACAACTCGTGTTATTGTTAAAGAATTTTATGGGTAAAATGGCGTTTACTTCTTCCGTGTATATAGTGTTAAATAATTGTCTAAAAACGTTTTTACACTATACTGAAGTACCGCTAGTTTTAGTATATTTATGTAATTGTTATTACTGTAACTAAAATCATAGAAAATTGATTTTGTAAATAAGTATAAACAGTTATAATAATGGATTCGAGTTATATCTTGTCACAAATTGATACTACATATTGTTACAACTAATAAAGAAATATCTACGAAAGCTTTCTCTGTGAAATGTAATCGATACTTTCATTTTTATTTACTTTTTATGTGGTAATATTAAAGTAGTAGTTGTATGTTGAAATATTATAAAAGGCATTGGATACGAAATTTTCTCCAATAGTTTTATTAAAATTTTTAAACTATAAAACTTTTTAAAATATTTCAAGAATTATCAACTTACAACTGGAGTTTAAAATACGCGTAGCTTCTACTATGACATATACATTCAAATACAAAATTTACATCCTGTATAGGAATCAGATGTCAAATGGTTATCGTAAACTGTGTATATAATACATCATAGTATAATTATCATGAAAGTATTAGATACATATTTATAGGATTACATATACGGTTAACTATTAAAATAGCAAAAGAAAATGTAATTTCATCATTTCTTTATGGGGTTAGATAATGATAATATAAATACACGTATGTTTTTAGCAAAATGTTAAATATTAATATTAACTATTCTTCTGCGTTATAACTGTTCTTTAATGTCATATAAATGTGGTTTATATAAATACTTTATCATAACGACCATAAGCCAGTTGGTCGGTCATGTTGTAAACCCACGTCATTTGTTTATCTCTATTCGACATATAAACTTTGGGGCATAAATAAAATGACAACTTCGATAAACGAACCACCCACACGGCAATTAACTTATTAATAAAATTAATTCTTTAATCTTTATTTGATTTTCTAAATATGTAATAATTACTAAAACCGGTCGAATATATGGTTATACAGCTAGTGTTATCTACGATTATTTTCCATTGGTGGTCCTAAGACGTCTATAATCTTCATTGTTCTATATTTGCGTAACCTGTAAAATCAATAAGCTTTTTCAAAAATATATCTGGCTAGCTTTAACACTATTTTACGGTATAAAAGGTAACATATGTCCTTTTCTGCATCTCTAACAATATATATGCAAATTGTCATGACAATCAGTCGAATCGACAAGGCTTGAAAAGGTAACAAACAAGCATATTCACTTATGCACGTTTAATATTAGTATAGATATTGATATCACATTTACAATATATTTTGATAAACACTAAAATATAACTGAAAAACATAAAACAGAGTACAAGAGTTAAAGAATTTTTTTATAGTACAGCGGTTTATAGTTACGCCACTATGTTTGATAATAATCACAGAAAAAAGAAAAAAATCCAAGAACAACGACGAGTATGGAGTGATCTAGATTCTCTGTAGGTGGTAGAGCTACGCTGAAACTATTACTGGTTTCAGAATGAATGGGTCGGCTTCGCCCGGGGTAGTACCACCCTCTCACAGAAAGTCGACGTGAAGTAACAGTGCTTGCACTGTTGCGTTTCGTTCGGTCAGTGTGAGCGCCGGAGGCCCACATATATTAAAAGGCCGGCAACGCACTTGCGACTCCCCTGGTGTTGCTAGTGTCTATGGATGGTGGTGTTCACTTACCCACCCACCTGTGTGACCCACCTGTTCGTTTGCCCCCTATAATAATATTAAAAAAAAGATTCCATCTGCAGCAACTACTGTGATGCCGGTCTTCAAACTTTCAGCAACAGCAACACGCTGGCCGCTTCTGAAACGCGACATAGAAAAAATTGCTATATGCATGGAATTCTAGTTGGGTAAAGCGATATTACAACTAGGTTTGAATATTATAGATGTATATATATACATATATATATAAACGATTTAGCGCGTCAAATGAAGCATTTCAATGCAATTCAATGCAAAGTTTTATTATAAAGGAATCCGTTTATTTATCTTCAGAATTAAGTATAAATTAACCTCACTGATACACTTATTAAGCGCTAGAAGCAAAGATGTTCGTATAATATAGAATAGCTTTTCGAAATAGGTTCTCAACAATGCAGAGCAGGAGAGGGCGCAAAGGAGAGGGTCATTACCTATATGCTTTTATATTAACGATTACGATAGACTTTAAGGTTATAATTATTACGATCACAATTATTTATAATTGTATGTTAATGATTTTTTTGGCATACTAATTAGAGTTCTGTTTAGTTTTAAAAGTGAGTTTCCCAGCGACGTAACATTACCTATACAAACCCGAGGTACACCGTCTTCGTTCGCGGGAATAACTTGATACAGTTATCAGACACAAACATAAATTACGGTCTTAATTACCGACAGAAGAAATTGCCTTAACTTAATTAAAGAACGGTATATTTGTTACTTTTTAAGAATATGAAGTTTAAGTTAATCGATGCTTTCCATAATAACAACATATTATTTAGGATGTATTTAAATATCTCATATATTTAGTGCACTTAGTAATATTATTCTATGTTACACCTAATTTACAAAACCTATATATACCTCATTATAGTTACATTATTACGAAATGTACTGTTAAATTTACTACATACTAGCTGTGCTCACGGCTCCACATTTTGCAACGCAGGTTCGAACCCCCTATATGACTGATATCTTTATGATCAGCATTATTGTGAGTTGTTTGGTTATTTATTAAATATATATACACCAACTATTTACCTACCATAATACAAACTATACTCTGTTTGGAATTAATTATCCGTGAATAAAATCGTGTTCATATGCTTAATAATTTTTGTGAAAATAGCTACATTCCACAGCATCGCTCGCATTAATGTAAACTTCAACTATGCCTCGGAAACAGTACTATTACTGTATGGAAAGGTGCCTTTGGTCCTTTTCTGTCTCATTGATAAATCTGTATGCAAAATTTCATGGTAATCGATTAGTATATAAGGCATGAACCTATGCCTAACAAACTCACAGTAATATTAGCTACATTAGGACAGGATTACGGAGGGCGGAATATATTTTCGCGTAATGAAAGCACGTACTGTAATCTGTAGGAATCAGAAATAACTATCGCATATCAGTACGACGAACGGTCAGAAAAGTCACTAAGTTACATTACATTAAACAAATTAACATAATGTAAATAATAATTGCATCATAATTTATGCAAGCTGTGTCTGGTTGTTGTTCACACCGAATGAGGTGCCTGCGTTCATACTCATCAAGCTAATAAATACACGTCTAGCAATTATGAGGGACGCGTAATTGACGTAAGAAGACCGGTCCGTCGAACCGCATTTATTTTTAGCTCAAGTTCATCATAAAAATAAACGTTTCATTATTTCTTATAATGAAAGTCAATTTTCGCTCTATGATGGTTTTATGTTACATAATAAGTAGAATAGTTTAGAACATTCTCAATTCCGATAGATTCTAAATTCGTTAGTAATGCATTAATGATATTAGAATTTGATGTATTCGATACGAAGTTTTATCAGTCATTTTTCGCATATTTTGGAGAATACTTCGTAATGCCCATAAATTTTTAAAGACACTCAAGCTGCGTGTTTTGTTAAGAAATGTCTAAGATAGTGGAATTCAATTATTGTGAAAATAAAGCACTATTCAGTTATAGATTAAATAGTATCAAAATATTAATATATGAATACGAAATTAAAGTCTGTCTGTTATTTGTCCGACCTAAATTGCAGAACTGATTTCGACAATACTTTTACCGTTAGGTAGAGGATTTTTCAGAGCATTATCTAGGCCTATTGACTACGCTCACCCATGGGGAATAAACTGTAATGGTAATACTTAAGAGAGGTAATTTAACACCGATAAAAGTATTATAGAAATTAAGCAGTAAAAAACAAATATAAGACCGCACTTTATCCTGGTAATTTACTTCTCATAAAATAATAAAACCATTATCATAAGAATAAACTCGCTGGCACCACATAGAGTTGGGCATTAATAAAAGTGCTATGACTGTAAATTATATTTAAATAATTCTTGTCTGTGCTGTAATAAATTCAGTGGCATGTACCATAACACATTGAACATAAAACTCGGTAATATTCTATTTTATTCATATAGCTCTTATATTATAAGGTCACAAGCTTACATATAGGTTATATATTATTATCATATAAAGCATATATAAAATTACTGCTACGTCAACAATGACAAACATTTCTGTAGGGTAGACTTCATTTAAACGCTGTATTTAAGATAGAAGTGTTGGTAAAAAATGGACAATTTAGAAAATGCGTTGATTACTTCCCGTCGCGTCTCCGCTTGAGTGGATAAATAATAATTTTTCTCTTGGGAATGTGGTGTAAAATTTTAATTATTTATGTAAGGGAAATGACTTAGGCAATTTACTCTTTTATGAGACGGAAATATCCTTTTGTGCATTTTAACCAGAGAAAAACTATGCACAGGTTGTTATTCTAACATCTTTATTATTTTGTAAAAATAACATTCAAACATACACGTTTGCGTTTTTGTATGCCACGAATAAATTTAAACATTAAAACTTCGTTGAAGCTGCTTCATGGATATAATAATTTTATAAACATTTTTTTACTTATGGTGTTTAGCATTCATTCTAGTTAATTCGTTATTGTGACGTGATTAACGTGACTGTGATTTTATATTGCACTAGGAATTTTCTACGCGTTTTCTATGTAGTAATAATTTCGACTTTTTATCTTATATTCATATACATAAAAGAATAACTAAGTGACAAAAAAATGACGGATTTTTATACACATTTTTAATACCCCTTTTTCACCACCTTAAGAGTTGAATTTTCAAAAACACATATTTAACGGTGTAAAATGAATACACGTATACAAATTTCGATGGGCTTATTTCCAGAAGTTTTGGGCTGTGCATTGGTATTTCGGTCATTCAGTTATTACTTTATATGTATGTAGGTAGAACACTTTCTTATTTAGATTTGTATGTAATGTAAGGTAAAATTAGGCCCTGTCATAAAGATTTCCAATAAAGGCGAATACGTAGGCAAAGAGTCGAAAGGAATGAACTCATTATGTTGTGTTTATGTTACGCTCTGCGGTCATTTCGTCCGGTAGCGTGGGTTTTGTACTGATTTGGATTCGCTGCGAACGGTTTTTGTAACGTTGGCTCGTGGTTTTCCGATTATTTGTTGCAGAATCCGTTATATTTCGAGTAGGTGCCGATTCACCGTGAGTTCTTGTCGTCATTCTCTAATTCTAAAAACGATTTCGTAGTACCATCGTAATAATTTTTGCTAGAAATTATATTATACGCTTACAACCATGCTTAGAATATTTTGAGAAACTTGCTTTGTAGTAAATACTGTAGATTCCATAAAACAAATGTAAAAAGAAAAAAATATATTTATTCAATTATAATTGCGTAAACGATATTTGGGAATTTGAATTTAGTCCGTTACTAAACTAGTGATTACCTGCGTTTTATCTGCGTTTATATCTTTATAAATTTCGACATCGGCAGATCATCTTCATGTAACTCTTAAAAGTTACATACAAAGCAGCTTCTTTTTTATTTCTTCCAACTTGTTTTAAACTCGCTGTCATATTTTAGCCAATTTAAACACTAACTAATAAATTTGCCTACTGTGTTGCTTTGATACTCGTATAAGCTACTTTACAGTAAAGCTTCATCAAAATCTGTTAAGTAATATTGTATGAAAGTTAACAAACACTCAACAACAACTAACATCCTCACAAACTACTTTTGTTATTAGTAGTCAAAATTTAAGATGTAACTTAACATTCAAACTTAGAACACGTTACCGTAATTGCGAATAACAATCGACTATATTTTAGTTCATTTTTAAACATCATCAGGAGAAACAAACATTTCTCCATAATTAAAATTAATAACTTCATTCGGTCTCAATTGCACTGTGTAAGATACTTGTCTCTATTCCCGTACCGGATAGTTTAATAGACAATATTGAAGTCGGGAGAGGCTGTAGGGCCGCGGGAGCCTTCGAACGAGCGAGCGGAATGCGCCAGCAAGGTCATTGCGCCCTGTGCGGTCATGCGCTTACGTCCCTGCCCCTTTGGAATCACTTCGCCCCGTTCCCTCCGTGTTCGTCGGCACCCACATTGTCTAGTCCGATCAGCTGCGAATAAAGGGGAACCGACTGGACCTAACCGATAAGAACAATGAATCGTTAACTTTTTTCCATTTACCCGCAATGCATGATCACCGCCGGCTATGTTGTAGCTAACTCTATTACCACTTTCTAAGATGCCTACAAAGAAATAGCCATTCTTATGATCTCGTGATTTATTTACGATGCCTGTAGGTACTTCGAGCCACATCTTATATCTTAAGGCTGTTTAGACAACATTAGTTCAACTAGTAATTCGAAAATTATAATATGAAACAAAGTTTATTTTGTTTGATTTATATGCTTAAAATATTATATCATAAAAAGATAAATATGATCTATAAAATGATGTAATAATGATAGTAAAATTATTTGGCGATCGTCTGTCAATGTGCGCGCATCACAGCAAAACCTACATTATAGTTATCGTTAAAAAATTTAGACATTTGCTCCGGATGTATAAAAAAGACTATCACGGTACCTTAATTTAATATAAATTAAAGACAAGTAAACTTTTAAGAAACTACAACTTTTATACGCACAACGCGTTCTGTGTATATTCTAACCGTAGATAAGTGGGATAAGCGGTGTGGTTTGCACATGCAGTATAACGTAGACAAAGTGACAGTAGCAGCTAGTTTAATTTAAAAATGAATACGTATCTGAAACTGCTAAACTCTAACATCGTTTAAATGATGGCTATCACTTGGCACAACTGTTTTTTTTTCTTGGAGTAGATTTTTAACGCGAATTATTTCACTTAACTCACTTTTAAGTGGGGCTGTAGGACATCAACTATGTAGCGTTCAATAAATCGTCATGAAAGTAAATTGGCATAACTCGCCATTAGATTACGTACCAACGCATCAGATTCCATACTATTCAACCGATCCCTATGAAAATTAGGCAGTTATGTTAATACGTAGATAATTTACACAATATTAATTTTATTATAACTAAACTATTGTATTAATTATATCGTAATAGCGAAGGTAAATCTGTAAAGGTAAAAACTAGTAAAGTATAATTTAAATATTCCATCCATATTTTAAATAGACTCAATTTGAAATACCGCATAAGCTTAAAAACAAAAAACGTCATTTCAATGAAACTGAAATTACTTAGTTGAAAATAATATCTGACACATTCACTAGACAAGAATAATAGAAAAAAAAGCGAATGAAGCGATTTCACTTATGCGTAATTAATGAAGTGTGAAAATTGGCATGTTTTTGCTAATCGCGCTTACAAATTTGAAAGTTTAAATATTCATTTAACTCACACTAATAGCAGGCGTCAATTTAACGGCTCACGTACTATTTAGCTACTGATACCTTTCGTTGATTCCACGGCTACTTGCGTTTCATATCATGAATATTAAAAAGGCAAAAACGGTCGCTTACGGACGATTTGTTAATTTCATTACTACACGGTCATTTCTCTGCGACAGCTTAATTGAGAACGTCTAGTGTCAAGCTGACATATGAAGGTTCTTTATACACCAGTGAAATTAATTATACGTTGAACATTCTTTTATTTATAGATGCTTCTGAATTAGTATAACGATAAAAAATATTACAAAAAGTAAATTGAATTTATTGACACACTTTAGAAATACATTATTGATATGTTAACATAATGTGTTTATATCATAAACATTGCCTGAGTATAGTAATTATTTATTCTTTTAATAATATTATATTAGGTCTGTAATTTTAAATAGTTATTGCATGTTATTATATTTCTGTATTCATTTATACTGAATTTTATATTTTAATTGTTTTGTACATATTTTGTACTATATTCTTATGTCATATTAAATTAGAATTATTCTTGTTGCAGGATTCAGTCTTCTGAGACAAAGGAAGCTAATAACTATTTCTTGAAACAGGTAAGAAAAATTCAAATATAATGAAATTATTTATATAGAAAAACACTCGAGCCTTGCGTTCCTGTGATAGCTTTGCGATACTTTTTGCTCCGTGTTCTATAGCTTTAGAGACAATATTATAGATGGAGTGGCCACAAATATTTTAATTTTTAGTTGCATTAATAAACTCATCAGCAGTGACTAGAACTCATACAATAATTAAAGTGTTTCATACGAAAAAACATTTCTAAAGTGAACAATTATGTATATAATTTTATTTTATAGTATAGTGGTAATCTTAAACGTTATACATACTTTTGTCGTTTATTATTTATTTACTTAGATTTCTTAAATGTTTTATTTGTTGTAGCGTGAAAGATTTTTGCATAAATCAACAAAGTTCGTGAACTTGATTCTCAAGAGAACCGACATTGTACTTGGTTCATAAGAAAGTAACTTGCATCTTCGGAAAATGACATACTTATTAACTTATCAATATATGGAGAGGTAGCGGTTGGTAGATATTTTTAAATTCATCTATTTTAGCGTTTGATCACAATCTAACAAGATGTTTTTTTTCGAAATGACTAATGCTATTGGCCTAATGTATGGTATACACGCTAAGCTTACAAAGATTTGGTTCCCATGTGTAGATATTGAAACAAACTTACAAGTATTTGGCGATAGATCTTCAACTTGAGTGTGGTAGCTAACCTGGGGGCTTAATATTAAAAAAGAACCTACAAACGTGCTGTATTCTCATTATGATGTTTTCCTCCACCGAAAGTTTAGGCTTATTATAATAATTCAAACATATAGATGCGAGCAAGCGTGCTTCTATAGAGTCGCCATTACTTCAATATAATATTATGTTATGTATAACTACTCAGTTTGGAAAAATTGCCAATGCTTGTGAGAGAGAGGTAAAAGATGAAAAGAAAATATTACCTTTAAGCAAAGTTATTCACTACATATCAAAATATGATTATTATCTAATAATATACATATATATATATATATATGTTAACAAAATAGCAGGTGATTTGAAAAGGGAAAAATTATTCACAAAAAAGAAAAATATTGTAGCTTTAACCATGGCAAACGATTTTGCATACGCCGTTTATAAGAATTGCAATTCGATTGTGAGAGATGGAACGCGTAGTTCATTGATGTATGATTTATAGTTATTGAATTCACACGGACTATTCTTTTATTATGGACCATAGAAAAGGAAATACATACACAAATGTCGATAGTAGACAAACTTAGAAAGTTTCAAGTGAAAGTAGTATCGATTGCGAATGTGAAAAATAGATGTTAGTTAATTCGCGGAAAGTTATTTTAAAGAGTGTGTAAATACATCTTTAATCGTTAAGATTATTGTAAAATACCAATTAATATTTTACAACTATCGATCAAGGTTATACGAAAAATACAATTGTTAGTTCAAGTAAATTTTTTCATTATTGAGGTGGTATAGATATGACGATTTAGTTGGACGTCATTAGGACAAGTGTAATATGTACCATATTGTGACCCTTAAATGATTCGCGGTAGCAATTATCTTTATCTTACTGCTAACCTATTACAGTGTCCCTTTTAATTTGAAGTGTTTCGGTATGAGCCAGTGTGTATTCATTCAGCTGCCGAGTGAAGATTAGCGATCCTTACTAATATTTTAAATATGAATGTGAGTTTGTTTGCTACGATTTCACGATTTAACTACTCAATGTGCGTGAAGCTGTGGACTAAAACTAGTAGACTAAAAAAAAGACAAGCAAGTATTTTATGTACTCAGATGTTTATTAAGGGAAACAATATATAATAGATGAATGTTATGTTGTTAAGGCCGTTGTCACGATTTCGTCCAAAATCGGTATAATTTCTAAGAAACTAATTCAGGTGTAGATTGAAAACGAAAATGCCGGTTTTGAGTCATATGTACCTTAATAAGTGGTTATTGAGTCATTTAACTTTCTTTGTGTTTGAGTGACAGATCGCCTTGCGTTTTATGTCAGCCCGAAGCTAGTAAAAGATTTCATCGATTTTGTGTTGTTAGGTTCAAGCAACTTTGTAATAACTGACTACATACAATATGTTAATATGTGATTTAAAGCAATTTTACGTAAAGAAGTATATTCTCATAATTTAGGTTAGATACGATAGGATATTTTTTTTGTACGTTATCAGTGTATTGTGTCAAGCTGAAAGCTACGCTGTCTAGCGTGGGAGTAATTTTAGTTAAACAAATAACAAGTATCGGAAAAAAGGTTATATAACTGATATTAATATATTGCATAAATACTTTAAAAACAAATATTTAAATAAAACAAAAACTAGCCTAGAAAACGTTATGGTTTGTTTCATTCGATTCGAATACATTTTTTTTACTTATAAATATTCTTATAAATCCTATTGCCGGTTAAAACCCAAATTGATTTGGAGTCATTCAACTTGTAAGATATTACACTAAAACACTATACTATAAAAAATTTCGTGTCAAACATAGTTTTGGACTTTTTTTCTAATTACATATCTGTGTAGGCACGTTATGGAGGTATATGTATATTATGTATAAATGAACTTACAGCCTCATCCATGCATACTATTTGTTTAAAGTTTTCTTTGTCATTGCATCACATTAGCTTAGATACACGGGTGGATTTATATGTTTTTATCTTAGATAGTTCGCAACTAGTTAATACTATAAATAAATATTCTTTTTATTATTTCTATAAGATACGTTCCTACGTTAATACAATAAGCTCGAGGTATTGGTGAACCACAATTTCGTGATAAATTAGTAGCATATGGATAGGAAATTTTTTTTCAATATTTACCTAGTCTACCTTCAAGTAGAAAATCTGTCATCAGAGGCCTATAAATGTGTTCTATCTGTTACATTTCAGAGCCAATATCACTAGTTTTGGGTGGCCACTGCAACAACTGTTATATCGTCACTTGAAATGAGAAACACCACAAGAATAGTGCAGTATCTTTACCTCAGTCATGTACTTTGTTCTTTCGTATTTCTTACTAGACAACATTCAAATCCATATAATGACATAAATCCTAGTGGTCTTTTGTAGACTGGTCACTTGACTTTAAGTAGCACGCAATAATGGCAGAGGAAACTGGTTAGCAATGTTCATTTTAATGTTGTGACAGGTACCTTATTGTAGAGTTCTTTTTGTGCAGTGTTGCGATAAATTTTAGATATCTAACTTATTCATCTTTATTTAATGGTACTTTTCCTATTCAAAGATAAGAAATACCACTTGTATTCTTTCGTGAGAAATGTAAATACATGTTATTAAGTTTTTTGTATAGTATTTACCCTATCGTAATAAGGTTTTGTTCTTTGGTCAGTTAGTATTCTATCATCATTAGCCTGTAAGAGGTTTATAGGTTCACTGCAGGTTCATAGGTTTTTTCCCGTAGGAAGGTATGGGCATAATCACCACACCAGCCAAAGACGTATTAGCGATTTCAAACTCCGAGAAAGCCACAGTTCTATATTTTTCAGGACATCTACTACAATAAATAACGTTTCACAGGTTCCGATTTCTTCACAACGTTTTCCTTTACCCTCAGGCGATATTGTTATTAATTTAATTTCAATTAAATGGTATCAATAACTAATAAAAATAAGTAATCTTTAAAAAAAACAATTTATCTTAAATGTATGCGAATTCCGAAAAAATTGTTAGTACATGCCGGAGTTCGAATCTTGCCGGGGTTAGTCAAACTACTAGGATCTTGCCGGGGCCAGGCAAACTACTAGGCTATAATACATACAATGTATATCAAAACATACCCAATACATACAATGTCGAATAGGAATCAGATTACTGTTTGTTTATTTTAATACAGTCCCCTTTATTATTACGGGACTCCAGATCTTGTATACCTATATTTAATTATCATTATTGTGAAACTAGTTTTTGTTATTCAAATATTATATTATTTTTCTTTTATCTCGGGGCAATATCGTAACTGTAATACCTTATGGACAGTAATTGCGACTTAGTTATCTTTTTGCCCGTAACTATATAAATGATTGTATTTCAATTTAAGTTCAATAATTTTATCCAGTTTTTTCAAAGCTATTTCATTGTTATGGACAACGGATTACTAGGAATCTATAATATTGTAAATTTCCCTGATCAAATATCTATACCCTAGGGTACACGTGACCGAACGGTTTGCGGTTAGCGTGGCTTGCATCCTTTACATTCCTTTAAAGATTTATTGTATAGAGTTTCAACGAACTGTTTAGAATTTCGAAGCCATATTATGTTATGATTGTGTTGCATGTTGTTTCAATACTTAGTGCACTAAGGTAAGTATAGTAAGGGACAAGTTTGACAATGTCTCATAAATATAAGGTACTAATGCCGTCACATGATACCCGGTAGCAGGGAGATAGTCTTCTCGTACTAGGTTGACATTTGACCTTCCTATATAATAGAAAATACTGATTCGTGTCAAATTTCCATTAGGCTTCGATTGACGAGTCTATTTACCTCGCGAATGTAGTGTATCGGATGTGTAGTACTATTACTGAATTAGTACAAAATACAATTAATACATACATTGAAATAAATATGACATCTTCTTACCCTTACCCCATATAAGTAGGGTCGACGCAATATGTCTGGTCACGTTGTGATATATGATTTGGCTTAATTTTTACGAGCAGCCCCATTCTAGACATCAACCCTCCTTGAGATTATTTTGTAGTACAATTATAAAGTAGGAAAAATATATAACTGTTGATTCCTTTTTATTGGCTACAATGACGTGAGCTGAACAGATGATTATGTTAGTTGACTCCTCCAGGCAGAAAGTTTTGCCCAACAGTGATGCATATATAGGCTGACATTATGTAATATTTATATATAAAGTTATGAAGTTATTTCATGTAATATAAATGGGTAAGGCCGCGAAAATCGAAATAAATGTAACTATAACAAAATTTCGGTATAGGATACGATTTCAACTTCCCTTCATTTTCATACGAGATCATTTAAAAATACTTTAAAACAGTTTGAAGTTTTTTTTTTTAAAGAATAAATGTTTAAAAATTATTCATAAATTTTACGAAGTATGCATATTAATTTTTGATGCAACGTAAAGTGACATTCTCGATTGATGACTAATCTTTTCACAGCGTTGATTGACCCCGGGGTCACCAACACTGTCGTAAAAGTAGAAGAAGTGGTTTTATATTTGCAACTAGTTTATATAAATATAAATAATAATTTAATGTTTATTTATAACTCTGCTGCCACTCTCGTAAAACTTATTTTGCTGTATCATGGTAATTACGTGTTTTGTTTAGATTAATTTTGACCTCTTGATTAAGTAGTAGTGGTCAAGTGGTTTGACCGGTGGAATATCAATTCTGTCTGCAGGCTCTAATACCCGCACGTACCAACGAAGTTTTTGGAATTCGCATACATTTATTAATTTAAATTGGTAACATTTTTGGTTGACTGTGAAGGATAGCATTGGAAGGTGGATACCTGAACCTGAGAAATGTTCTTGTAGTACCACCGTGTGTGGAAGAATGTAGAATTGAGGATTTCTAGGAGTTTGCTATCGCTAAGACGACGCAGGCTAGCGTGATGATTGTATAAGCCCCTATTCTTCTTCAGGAAGAGGTCTATGTTCCTGCAGAGGGACTCTTACAGACTGATGTGATGATGATGAAACTTGAGCTTATTTTTAATCTGTAATTTCTTTATTATTATATATTACCACCTATATCCATTTTACCGGTTATACGTTATCTTTGTTAAAATTTTGTATTACTGCTTAGCCTCTATGAAAAAGCGTTATGATTAGCTTAGATAATACACTGAAAGGTCATATATATGCCAGTAATTGAGTCTAAATCGATTCAGTCCTATCAAAGATAGACCGGGACAAATAATGGATACTTCAATTTTATTTATATGTATGGTTTATCGGAGTACATAATGACATGATAATGGACGTATTAAACTTTATTTCAATTGGAGAAAGTAATTATTGGTGTATCTATAACAAAATTTCTTTGCCGGCTGTGTTACACTACAGTCGAATTATTATCTAATTTATTTATGAATCATGTTTCTCAGACGTTGATAAGTTTTACATGATAATACTCGTAGCGTCTAAATACCTACAGATAGTTTGTAATAATTCTACTGGAATTGTATAAAAACAAAGACCGTGAAACGCGTCATTCATAACGGCACCGCCTCATTTTATAACTATGTAAGAGCTCAACTTACCACAGATTCAAATTATTTGTAATTTTGTCATTTCTCTTTGACAGAGTTCAAATAAAAAGCAGGTCTCCATTTTTATCTTTTTTTTAATACTTTATAGGTTAGCGTTTGACCACGATCTCATCTGATGTTAAATGATGATGTGGTCTAAGATGATGTCATGCTAAGCCTAGAGAAAGACTGGCGCTCAAGGGCAGCACCATCGGAACACACCAATAGGTACTTGGCGACAGATTTTCAACTTGAGGGTGGTAGCAAGCCAGGCGTACTTAGAAAAACCCTACCACCATGCTATGGTTTCATTGCGATGTGTTCCTTCACCGAAAGCTCCGAGTCAGTTGCTAGGATTCGAACCTACGTCCTTCGACGCTGTGTCCGATCACACTACCAACTGAGCCATCATCGCTATCTGTCACATTTGTACCTTTATGCTCGATTTTCTCAGAAACTACACGTTTGATTTTTAAATTTACGGAAAGGTTTCACAATACAAAATATTTTGTACTTTTATTACTATTTTTATGCATGAACTTATATATATATATATATAGCAGATATGGTCAATGTTGTTTGTTCGTTCTTTAACGAATTTTTAGACTCTGTATTTTCCTGCCGGTAATTATTTTATCGTGATTATTTAATACATAGTAGGAGATTTAGAACAGAAACAATCGGCACGATACATTATTCTAATACGGATATACTGTGTTCTGTAGCACGTTTATTCCAATAAGGATACTACTAAATATTCAAGTGACACGCTTTCTTATTCACTTTCTTGATCTTAAGTAGTGCATTTTACACGAATTCAATACTATTCGTCGGTCAGTCGGTACGTTTCGGTCGGATGTTTTTTTTTAAATGACAACATGTTTATTTATAAAGTATAAATTCAAATATTTGTAGTCTTTGCAACAAAAAAAAAAGTATTATAATGAACATTAACGACTGTGTTTTTGTAAGTTATACGATTTTTATATATTCAAATATTGACACGGTTTCAAAAATGCAACAATTTTGAAGTTAAACAAATCATTCTTACCAAAGTCTATAGAAACTTGGTCAATATATTTTATTTTTACGTTTATTTTAAGTATTTGGTTACAAATATAATCCACAATTTCTTGAGATAATATTTTGTATGGATACCTCAGAACTGTGATCTTTATTTAAACTTGGTTACTTATATCTATATATTGCAGTCCACATATAACTTAGGTTCAAAAGATATTTATACTGAGGTTTATATCAAATAAAGTAATTAGTTTTGTACTTATTTATATGATATACTAACATTCAGGTATTTTAGTTTTATGATAAATTAAACACAACTAGTGCCCTCTTTAAGTATCCGTTTTATGAAGCAGTATTATTTTACACGATCTTGCATAGTGTTGACCGGCTTTCCACAAGTTATGAGTTTTCTCCAGGTTGGTTATAGGGGCGAGGCTATACTTGTTCTCGGACTAGCCCGGCCAGTTCATGGAGCCCCTTAACTACACCGAGAATTTATATTACCATCGTAAGTTATAAGCGATCGACATCCATACCAATCATAAGAAAGTACCTATTTAAAATAATATTTGTATAATTTTCTTGTATTATTTTGTCTTATAATAGACAAAACAGTTTAGTAAACGTTTTTTTTCTTTTCTTATGCCAAAAAGCAGCAAACCGGCTGATGACGGCTCACCTAATAGTAAACGGTTACCATCACCTTTGGACAACCGCACTACCAACGACATCATTGTTATGTTACCAACCTTGAAGGCCGCGTTTCAGTCCCTTTTTTCAAGAGCCTCATGACGTAGCTCTGAATTAAAACCGTGCCGAATAACCCATTATACGACGCTAGCGTTACTCTGTTAATTAAACAATATGCTTTATTTTCTTTTGTTAAGAAGCTATTGACGAGCTTTAATGTTATCAAAACAATACAACAAAACATTTTGAAAATAGTTCGCTTTTTTCCTACCTTCGAACATGTACATATTTTAAGTTCGTTATCCAAAAACGACAATTTTTTTACATTTGAAGATCTTCTTACGATTGTCTGTTGTAAAATTCCGAACTGGTAACATGTTTTACGTATAAATTGCTTTAAACTGCATTCTAATTTCTAATTCCAATTTATTTTTTAATTGCTTATTCATTTCATTTCTTTAATTTGGGGCAATTTTCTATAACGATTATGGTCGTTTATCGACCACTGGGATAACCGATGCTGTTATTGAGATAATGTTTATAAACAGATAAATATATAATTGATATCTATATTTATTTCTTGCATATATTAAACTCGGCGTACGTACAGCTAAGTACAAAAGTGTAATAGCATGAAAAATATCTTTATAAAGAATTAAAAATAATTCCATGGTAACTTTGTAAATCATAATAGTTATTTGTTTTTATAATGTCACTTTTTGGTTCCTTACTGAAGTAGACGATATTATAATTTACAACATTACATCGGACTTGAAGCTTCAAGAGATTACAGCTTTTTCGATGATACGGGCGTGACTCCAAAGCACAAATTGCATGAATGTGATTCACTGATATATAAACGCGACTAATTTTGCGCAACCAAATGCTACTTCCGTAGGAGAGACAGTCGCTCTCTGACAAAAATGTTCTGCAGAACATAAAATCTACAGGGAAAGGCAAGTGAGTTTTAGCATTGTGAAGTCATCACAATAGCCTCAATTGGTCGCAGCGATATAAGACCGATTAGGTGCTTTTAGAAAAATAATATTAAGGACAAGCTGTTGCCCGCGAACTTATACGTCTGCAAATCAGCAAAAAAAAAATTCTGATGTTCGGACACTCGGTACAGGATACTGCCCTTTAGCTTATTTTATTTGCGAGAAACCCTATTTTATTCTAAAAAGTACCGAGTATACTTTTTCATCCATTTAGTAAAAAGCTGTTATTATAACATAACTAGCAGATAATTCCATTTTATTTGTTTATATAAATTAGTCTAAAACTGAAGTATTTTATATGACCAATATAGAAATGATTAAAAAAAATAAAGTTCATATATTATAACATAAGCCTATCAATTGGAATGCGGTCATCATTTTGTTGATACTTGATACCAATGTTGTTGATATCAACATAATTTACACATAACGTGTAACTGCTAATATCTATGATAACGTTATGGTTATGTTAATGGTCTTTTGACATTTATTTTGATTTGAAATTATAGACAGATTTATGGTTTGTTTTCATAAAGTTTTATATTATTTTTGTCGTTTATAATTTGTACTATTGAATTATGAGAAACGTTCAAACCCTTAGCAAAGACAACAACATGGTACAGCTTCTACGGTCGACCAAAGTTGAGATAATGCGACCTCTGGTGACAGCGGCTTACTTTAGCCGTAAGTGGATTTCTAATTTATATTTAACCAAAATAATGAAAAGTAAAGTAAAGGGAATAAAGCTAAAATAAGCATTTACTTATATTGACATAAATATATCTAATTTCAAATATGTTATTAATTTAATTTTAGTGGGTAAATATAACTCTTATTTGTAGAACAGTATATCGAGTAATGTTTGGTATCGAAAATAACCTTTGTCACATATTTTGTTTACATTAGAGTACGCTCTAGAGAAGTATTAGTGACGTCAGTCAATCAGACGTCAGTAAACGGAAAGTAAAAGACTTCGTTAGTTTTCTTTTACAAAGTAACAAAATATTAGTATTAACATATTTGTAGTAATGATTATAAGTTTTATATTAATAAAAAGCAAGAAAATCACTTGCTGCAATACTCTCTAATTACATTTTGTTCTTATCTTATAACTCATTGGCCGAGTGTAGTAGGTACTCGTGTGATATTTTAAATTAATGTTATTTTATTTCAATTACGCTACTAAAATTTTCCTGTTTAAGTACTGGAAGCTCAGAGTCTCATAAAACGATAAATATTTACTGTAATTATAATACATTTTTAAGAAAGATAACCAAACCTACTTTAAAAGAGGAAACAACTGGATTGTCGAAAATAAACATTACATTTTTATTACGGAGCCGCTATACAGAATCTGTGTGAAAGCAAATGTGAAAATTCACACGCATTCGAAAACAAATGACCCAGTTTATGGAAGATAATTGGGTCAGCCAAGCAACCTGCCGGTGCGGAGCGGCGCGGCGCACTCACACGCATTGTCTCGAGTGTCGGCGCACCGCACAGCACCGCGCGTACCGTTAGCGCTCGGTCAAGTTTGGACCATTGTGACGAGCCAGCTACCTGTGACATACGCATATACAACCTAAATGACCGGTGCGACTTGTCTTAATCGATAAATGTCTTAACCGCTACCTGCTTCTCTGCTCTAAATGTAATAAAAATGGTTTTTGTAGGTAGTTGTGTTTATAATTCTTGTAGGCTTAATATCGGTATCGTTGTATATAAACCCCCAGAAATTAATATCTAGAAATCAGCAAATAAATATTGTTGAATACTCTACTTTGTTTAAAAGCTTTTAAACTAATAATAAATGCTATCTTAAATACAAAATCCCAATGTAGCAATGTAAATTTTATTGCAATTTTTACTGTATGAAGTGTAGTTAGTTTAAGTGCACAAGGAATGTTCTTTCCGCTAACCAGCACCATTATATAGATAAAAAATTGTTGGCACTGCAAATATTAATATAGCATGAAATAGATAAAATAAATAGACAATCATTACAAATGTAATATACTTCTACGATGTGATATGGTTTGTATGTCGATGTATGTACCATTTATCCCGGTTATTCTAAGATTACAACGGTTTAAAAAATTGATCACTAGACCCAGACGATTACATAATTTGTCCCAATTAGACTTACAAAGACGCGCAGAGACAGGTGCGTACCCTGATTTACTTTAAATTTGTTATTTATGATAACTTTATCTCACGATTACCCTAATTTTAGACCCTTTACCGATTAAGGTAAAGTATATTTTATCTGTAGGTATATATAAAACCAAATTGTCATTTATTTGATGATGTTGAAAATTACGATGTCATAAAAGGTAATATAGTTGCTATACTTGGCTATTATTTTATGGTGCGTGTTCCGAAATAGACTTTTATATAAAAAAATAATACATTTGATGTTGTACTATGGATATGATCAAATTCTTAAGATTTATAAGAATGCTACGGGTCAAAGATATAAAAATTCCAAGGAACCACAATTGTATAAGTTGAGCTAAATTTTTTATAGCAAGAGATTGCAAGATAGTAATATATTATTTACGTGAGCATAACTGATTATAAAAGTAGGCGGCGAAGCACGTGCGTATAACTCTGACCCAGGCCGGCATATCTAAAGATCAGTAACTGCGACCAAAGCGATATATTTGTTCACAATAGATGAATCTCCTATTTTATGAGTGGTTCTATATTAACAATAGAAATACGTAAGAATGTTGGTTTATCAACAACTTCTATTAGTGTTCATTCTCATTTTAAAGCATCTACAAATATATCTGAATTTAATAACAGATGAATCCTAAGAAAATCTATTACTGGATGTATGTAAGGGCATCGCTTCAGAACGGTTACGATGCCTATTTGGGTCATTTTTTTTGTTACGTCTATAATTGTTAGGACAACGTTTGTATGCAAGTAAATGGTTGGAAAAGTCGCATAAACAAACAATTTTGTTTTAATCTTCAAATCAAAAGTGAATGAATTGACAAATTAATGTTCAGTTGCCATTTTATTTCAATACCTAGTCGTACTTTAAAGAGAACATTTGGTCAAAATTTCAATTTTCAACATTTCTTTTCTGAATCTGTAGACACGTGCGAGTACGGGGTGACCATCCAGTTTAAATTATATTTGAATATAACACGTGTCTTTAAATATGTATCACATGTTAATCTGAGTTTATTGTTTTAGTAACTTGAATTACATTTTTTTTCTATTATTCAATTTATCAAAAAAACAATTTCCGCCTCACTTACACTACTTTTTAATTTCTCATAAATCAGGTAAAAAATAATATACGTACAAACAAAAGGCAGTTAAATCTAGTTCAAATTAATTAAGTCCATATGCTTGATCTAAATGCTGTTGTAGACCGCGGTCATGACTTATAACTGATTCTCGCTTCGGTCTACATTCGTCGTGACCAAGAAATATATGTGTTGAAAATAATAAGTTATTATTGTTCTGCAAAATCACAGTTCAACATATTCTCTGAGCATGTTCATTAGGGGAATGATTTGAGAAATTCATTAGGTCAGCTACTACTTTCTATTTAATTAATTATATGAACATTTCTAAAGCAATAGATCTGATTGAAGCTGTAATGGGTTAAACAGTATTTCGTTATTTTGAAACAGAGTGTAACATAAATTTTGTTGTTAGGCGTCAAAGTACTTATATGCTAATATATCGTGACTACTATGGACGAATGACTCAATTCTGGATACTACTGGGTATTCAAATACTTGGAGATTCTTTGGCTTGCCGTACGCAAGGTGGATTATTTTTGTATTGAATATTTAGTGTACTTTTGTTTAATTAGTAATACAAAAATTACTACGAAAATATTTTTTAAGACACAATATCATCACTAATATTACGTATATCATCAAAGTGTATTTCAGCATACCGTGTGCAGTCACCAGTTATAAATACAACAAATACACTGTGGGAACATTTTCCGTACTCACATTTTCACATACAGGGCGTAAAGATAACAGGAAATATAAACCGTAACGTAATTATAGAAAAACCGTAAATGTATAATTGAAATGGAATAGTTGTAACATCGTGACTTTAACAATATTTGTTGATTTATTTAACTTCAACGAATATATCTTGGGACGACGTATTTTATAATTTATTACGTTATCATTACAAATACATACGTATATTTTAAATGTGAGAGTAGCTCTGCCTTTGTCACATTCAACTCATAATCCTCTGAACTGATCGTAATGAAATTTTGTTATAGAGGTCACCGAGATCTAGAGAAAGACATAGGTTATTTACATGACAAATATTTATGGTATAATGTTATACTTTTTATTACCGAATAGACTAGACTAGTCATGTAATTAACACGAAAAACATGCAGACAACGTCGCAGGAAAATTTAGTCTGATATATTAAATTGTTGAAACGCCGTTATATAAAAAGTCTGACTATAATTAGAATGCAAAATTTGAATAAAAGGACATAATTCCATGTGCGGTCATCGTATTCGAGAATAAGTAACCGTTTATGGCAACTAAATAGCTGATTTAAATAGAAATATAGAGAATTGACTCTTGTCAATGAAGAAAGTGATGTAAATACATGCTTATGCTTATAATGCCACCTATAGTCTTAGGGAGTACTGAAGTAACAGTTTTTCTTGCTTTACATTACTATAAATCTTACATGCATTACTACACATATATTAATACTAATATTTTATCAGTTTCTAAAAGAAACATCGAATGTATTTACAACACTTTTTCTGACATTTAAAGTGTAAAAAAAACTAAAGCTAAACGAAAAATAATTGTTTAAGCTTATCAGAGGTAAAGGATAATCGGACACTTGGACTCACCTCACTCACTTCGACACTTGGAATCGTTCCCTGTCTTGTCTCACGTTCTAGAGGTTTATATTACAGTTTATTTTCACTTTTGCTTGATTTTAAGGGAGCACTCGCGCGGCGATGCGAACGTTATTTTTGCTTTTTCGTATCTGTCTCAAAGCTTCGTTACACAGGTGTCGCTAGTGCCGCGTGAATCGTGAGGTCGTGCGTTTTGTTTTACGCAGGGAAAGGATAGAAAGGATTAAGCTTGTCCATATCCCCCCACATGAAATCGAACCCGATTTCACAAGATGATCGACTTGGTAACCCTGCTTAGTTGCAAAACTTACTATGCGGATTCATAGATCATGAATACAAGATAAGAAACTGTGAGTTAATATATAAAAGAAAGATAATTATATAATAGATAATATTGAGGTTAAGATAATATAAAATAGTATAAAAGATAATAATTACATATTTTGATATTATACTTACAAGTTTGCTTACAATTATGGAGATTAATTATGTTCCTCCATTGGAAGAGGACAGATTTTTACGACTGGCCTCACCAACAGACCTTTGGAGGTACGAACTGTTACAACGCGAACTATACCGTCGTTACCAGGATGCAACTTAACCACCCGGCCTAAACGCCATTCATTCGCTGGTAAGTTAGGTTCGAAGATAGTAACGAGATCGTTGAGTTTCGGCTGTCGGTTTCCCTGTTTAAACCATTTTGTTCGCTGTTGCAACGTGTGTAGGTAATCTCTTTGCCAAATTCGCCAAAAGCTTTGGCTCAATCTCTGAACAAGCCGCCAACGAGTTCTCAGAGTCCCCTTTTCTTCTCTTACCGGTTCTGGTAAGGATACCAACGGACGGCCTATTAGAAAATGACCAGCGGTGAGAGCATCAACTTCACCGGGATCGGATGAAAGTTCCACCAAGGGTCTAGAGTTTAACATAGCTTCGATTTTTGTTAATACGGTATACAATTCCTCGTACGTAAGGATCTGAGACCCGACTATTCTCTTAAGATGGTACTTCGTAGATTTAATACCACTTTCAAAAATGCCTCCGAAGTGAGGCCCCGAGGCAGGATTCATCTTCCAGGTTATGCCACGAGATGCGAGTTTATTAGAAATATTACTTCTATCCCTATTTAGCATTTCAACTACGTCCGAAAGATAACGCTTAGCCCCAACAAAGTTCGTACCAGAGTCAGTGATTATAGCCTGGCAAAGACCTCTTCTGGACGCAAAACGGTCTAAAGCTGCTATGAATGCCTCAGTTGTTAACTCAGTAACGAGTTCAAGGTGTACAGCTTTGATTGAATGACAAACTATCAAAAATAGATACGCTTTATAAATCCGTGCATTACGACGCTTACTTTCCTTTACCATGAAAGGACCACCGAAATCGATTCCAACCGTTTGGAAAGGTTGACCTGGTTCCAAACGAGATAATGGGAGATCTCCCATCACAGGTTGTACAGAGACGGGCTTAACCTTGAAACAAGTCACGCATTTGGATAATCGTGACCTAATAAGATTTCGAATTCCGAGTATCCAAAATTGGCGCTGGATAAGAGACTGTAATAGACGAGATCCACAATGAAGATAAGTTTTATGAAAGTGATCGATTAGGAGGATACATAGCCGAGAGGATTTTGGTAAGAGATAAGGATGTTTAGTATTTAAAGGTAAATGTGCTTGTTTAAGGCGTCCCCCCACACGAAGAACTCCACGAGAGTCAAAAAACGGCGAGAGTTTTGATATATGTTTAGGTAATATTTTGTTAGATTGAATACGAAATAAAATATCTTGAAAATGTAAACGCTGAACATGTTTTACTAGCAGGCTCATGGATTGATCGAGTTCACTGGAGATCAAAAAAGGTGATAAATTTCTATTAGATCGGTTCAGTTTCGCATTCCTTATGAAGCGATAAACCCAAGCTATTACTCTTTGTGCGTGTGAAATGTTAGATGTAGATTCCAATTGGAAATCGATTATGGTAGTTTCAGTGCTGACATGGCTTAGGTGTGACAATGACTTTAGTTCTGGAATGTACTCCTGTTTTTCGATTGCTGATACGGGCCAATCGGTTTGCTTATGAATCAGCCAAGGTGGGCCAGACCACCAACTTTCACAATTAACAAGTTGAAAACAAGACATCCCACGACTACAGAGGTCAGCTGGATTGTCGCGGGTGGATACATGTCGCCACACAAACGGTAGGGTAATATTGGTAATTCGCATCACACGATGAGCTACAAAGGTTTTTAATTTATGCGGTTCTGTATTTATCCATGACAAAACTGTCGAACTATCCGTGAATAAAATAGTTTGAGCTATATGAATATTTTTACTAAGTGCCGTGTGTATAGAGTTGACTACTTTTGCTAGGAGAACGGCACCACACAGTTCTAAACGATTGACTGTCAAGACTTTTAATGGAGCTACCTTGGATTTCGCGATCAAAAGATGTGCCTGAACCCTATCAGAGGTAATAGAACGCAAATAAACAGAACATCCATAAGCTTTCGTTGAGCCATCGCAGAATCCTACAAGTTGAAACTCTATGGCATTGGAGGTGACAGCATGACGGGGTATTTGGATATATGGTAAGTGGTTTAGATCGCGAATGAATTCTCGCCAATTGTCGGAGATATCTCTTGGCACAGATTCATCCCAAGAAAGATTTAATCGCCACAAATCTTGAAGGAGTAGTTTTGCCTTAAGTATTACCGGCGTTATCCACCCTAAAGGATCGAATATACGAGCAACATTGGATAGGATAGAACGTTTGGTGTGCTCTTTATCGACGATCGGCCGGTATGAGTAAGTAAAGTTATCACCCATAGGATCATATTGGACTCCTAAGATTTTAAGTGTGGATATATAGTGTGCATCAGAAAATGGTTTTGGGGATTGACAATGGTCAGCCGATAGGGTTTGTGGAAAAAGTTCGGAATTACTGCTCCATTTCCTAAGTTCTAATTGAGCCAAACCCAATAGTTTTATAAGTTGATCTTTTAGTTCGATTGCTTCTTGCACAGAGGGCGCTCCAGTTGTAATGTCGTCCATGAAAGTTGCATGGCGAAGTGCCTCAGCAGCGCGCGGATATTCATTACTGTAATCGGAAGCCAGTTGATGCAGAGTACGTATGGCGAGGTAAGGTGAACTACTAACTCCATATGTGACAGTCGATAGTTCGTATTCTCGGACAGGATCACTAGGAGATTCCCGCCATAATATGTGCTGGTAAGGTCGATCCTCAGGCCTGATTAAGAGTTGCCTATACATTTTCGCTATATCACACGTAAATACCACTGCATGTAATCGGAAACTAGTAATGATATCTATGATGTCAACTTGAAGTTTAGGTCCGGTAAACACGATGTCATTTAAAGATAGACCATTGGTCGTCTTGCAACTTCCATCAAAAACCACGCGCAGCTTAGTTGTTGTGCTCTCAGGGTTGATGACGCAATGATGCGGGATAAGATAACGATTGTCTCGTTGTGGCGTAGATTGAGATACAGGATACATATGATTTAAATTTTCATACTCTCGCATAAAATGTATATAATCAACCTTTACTGAATTTTGTTTGGTTAATTTTTTCTCCATGTTAATTAGCCTTGACAAACAACGTGTATATGATTCTCCTAGGTTAGAGTTTCCAGGCTTTAAAAGAATCGGAACCACGTAACGTCCATCAGGATTACGATAGGTAAATTCGGTGTATAATTGCTCACAAAGCTCGTCCTCAGGAACGCGGATAGGTACGCACGGAGGTTCTTCGATCTCCCAGAATTGCTTCACTTGATCCTCGAGTGTACAAGTCTCAGCTAGGAATGACGCCGTAATGGGAGGTCGTTGAGACGTGTCTGTTTCGAGTACTCCGGTAAGTACCCAACCGAATACGCTATGTAGGGCGGCCGGAAGGCCAGGTCCAAGCTGAATACGTTGTCCATCATAAACCTCATGAAAGACTTCTGCCCCAATCAATAAGTCGATCTCACCCGGGCAATCAAAATAGCTGTCTGCTAGGGTTAAATGCTTATAACGTTCTCGCACTATAGAAGGTAATTTTGTAGACGGCAAGCGACTCGTGATATTATCTAATACAATAGGTTTAATAGTAAATTGCGGATGATCGCTATTGAGAGGTCGCAGCACACAGTTCGTTTCACCCTTGACTTGAAACAAGGTATTTTGTCCTATTCCGGCTACCGTAAGATTGCAGCGGCGGAGCTGTAAGCCAATTTTCCGTGCGCAGGCAGTAGTAATAAAACAATCCTGTGCGCCACTATCCAACAATGCGCGCACCGTATGTTCGGTGCCGGCTATGGTGTTACACACGCGCACTTGACACGTACCTAACAAAATTAGGGCTCGACTTCTTCCAACGTGAGCACTGGTGCTAGCTTGAGAGACAGTACCTGTGTTTTTTTGTGCTTGTTCCGTGTGCAATAAGGTGTGATGATGCGCTCCGCATTGTAGACAATTTACTTGTGACTTGCATTGATTTGTCACGTGGTTGCTGCGTAAACAGTTTTTACAAAGCTTTTTATTGTCGATTAATGATTGTCTGGCATTAGAGTTCAAAGATTGAAAGGTTGGACATTTATAAATTGAGTGTGCATCGCCACAACACACACATTTTAAGAATGTTTGTGGGCTGGATTTTGTAAGATAAGATGAGCGTTTAGATCCGCTGCTGGATGGCTGGTTAATTGTCGTAGGTTTTTTCCCGTCAAAGGTCCGGGCAGGATTAAGATTTGCCGACGACAATTGGCTGGTTTCTAAAACCTTTACATAGTCTTGAAGAAACTTTAACAATGCCGTGAAAGTGGGTATTTGTAAAACATTCTGAGATTCAAAACGATTACGTGTATCTGCGTCGAGTGCTCGCGATGCTAAATAGAATAAAATAAATTCGCCTAAGTTTTCAATATTCAATGTTTTAAGTGCTTGATTAGATTCATAAAAAATGTTTGCTAATGCTTGTAAATTTTTAAAGTTGCTCGTTTTCACTACAGGGTAATTTAAGATTTTATCTAAGTAGGTTATAGCTAAAATACGTTTATTTTGATATCGTTCAATCAACGCGTTAAAAACTATTTCGTAATTATCCGAAGTCACCGGTACGCCTTTTACAAGATATAAGGCAGGTCCGGATAAACAACTAATAAGATAATGAAACTTTTCTATTGGAGAGATAGAATTATTTTCGTGAATGAGCGTTTTAAAAGTATCATAAAATGTCTGCCAATTTTCTATGTTACTATCGAACCTAGGTAACTCAAGCTTAGGTAATCGTGCGTTCACGAACCATCCGGAATCCGTTCGCGAAACAGAATCCGTTACGATAACGCCTCCGCTCCCGCACCGCTCTGGTTTCTGCGAGAACTCGCTGGCAGTGCTTATAACCGTATAATACAACTCATCAAACGCACTAATAGCTAATTGATCTACGTTCTGTTCAGGATTAATTTTTAGCTGCAGTGTTTGTATTTCTTCGTTGATTTTGATAAACTCATCACGAATAATATGTATGCGGGTATATCTTGCTTTAAACGCAGAAACCTTTGATCGATCCGTAACTATCTCCTTAGATAAATCGAAAAGGATTTGCATGCCCCGAAAGATATATTCCCGCTGTGATGTTAAAATCTTAAGTTTACTCTCCATAGTTGTAATTTAAAACCAATTTAAAAATAATACACAAGTAGGGTAAGTTGAAATAAACTTACGAAGAAAAAAATATATATTGGATATAGTTTCAATTTAAATATACGTAGGATAATAAGTAAAGTATATATATGTATATAGCTATATATGTAATTGTATATATCTCATATATAACAAGAAAAAAAAGATAAATAGAAAAGATAATTAGATATTCGAGCAAAGTGAAAATAATTACGATAATTAAGATAAGATGACCTATTAATCGGCACAATTAGATACGATTACAACGATTTTTAATTGTTAGGGTTATACTTAATAATTCCATAGGAATTCGCGCTCGAAATGGACCACAATTTTATGTTTAAGCTTATCAGAGGTAAAGGATAATCGGACACTTGGACTCACCTCACTCACTTCGACACTTGGAATCGTTCCCTGTCTTGTCTCACGTTCTAGAGGTTTATATTACAGTTTATTTTCACTTTTGCTTGATTTTAAGGGAGCACTCGCGCGGCGATGCGAACGTTATTTTTGCTTTTTCGTATCTGTCTCAAAGCTTCGTTACACAGGTGTCGCTAGTGCCGCGTGAATCGTGAGGTCGTGCGTTTTGTTTTACGCAGGGAAAGGATAGAAAGGATTAAGCTTGTCCAATAATAAAGAAAATCGGTAAACAAATATAGAAGAAAGAGGTATTGTACTGTTATTAATTCGCCTATTTTTATATAACTATAGTCAAATTAGTCATTCAGTGTAAAAATATAGATAGTTGTTTATTAATATATATAGTTCGTAAATATTGTTGTATTGCTAATTTTAAAATATAAAATTGGACTGTTCCTTATAGTATCTAAACTTATGGTGCATATAAATAATCTTTAAACTTTCAAGTATACTTTAGATTTATCGAACTTTCTAGATAGCAGCCGTAAAACATTATGTTATATGTGCATTATACATATCGTCTTAAACGTTTCGATGTAGGTATGTGGGTTTACGATAATTAACATCAATTTGTGAAATTCATTCGTTTTCAAACTGTACGGAGCAATTTATTTTCTCGTTAAATTATTCAAAGCTCGCATAACTAGCGCAGACGAATGTTCCTAACGTTTTTCTACACGCTTCGGCTTCGCGTGTTCGACGGCTATGACAGAAACGTCGGGATCCACGGGTACACCGTTAAATTGGACAATTTGTGAGCGCACGCGGTGGCTCCGGCTTATGCGCATCGTGATGTAACTGTTAACATCATTATGCTATACATATAGGACACGTGATCGCGTTACTGTCAATATAATTGAACCCATAATCGTCCGCATAGATATACCACACTCTACTTTTATAGTCGTCCTGTTCATAAAATTTAAAACGTCATCATTGCACATACCAAAATAAGTGAAAATTAAAATATCATAATTGTATTTGTGTTAATGGAGTTTTGATTTATCTCTCAGGAGTAGCACATTTTCTTGGTTGAGAAGTACATCGTAGACGTCCTTCTCTGTACCTCTGATAACGTCTATATAAAACAAAGTCTATGCAAAGAAATGTGCACTCCTTCTCCAAAGGTCGGCAACGTATCTGTGATGTTCCTCGTATCACACAAATCCTTACCATCAGGTACCCTGACTGTTCTTTTGCTTCCAATAGTGAAGAGACATTTACGCAGGTCGGCATGACAGCGGCAACTGGCTATGGACTATTTGTCTCTCGGTGGTCACCGTTGTTTTTGGATTGTACTGTGCTTAATATCAGGCTTAGTGCAGTCACTTTGCCGTACTACGATAAAAAAAATTGATAAAAAATCATAATGATTGGTTGAGTAGTTAAGGAGTAAAAAACAAACTCACATTCGCATTTATATACCAAGTATTACTATTATATGATAAAACTACCAGGCCCGGGGAACGTTATCCTGCCCTGATAATAAAAATAAAAAACTTATGTGCATAAAATGCTTAAAGTAAATAATGTATTTAATTTGATAAAGATTGATACTGTATCCGTCTAAATAGCCTTCCGATTACCTCATTATATGTGACCATTCTTTAGAAGATAGATGGGTATATTAAGCTATTCTTAAAATATAGGTAAATGTCATCACAGACTTTTTGTAGATCTATAAAAGAGGAATATCTCACTATGCATTGTTTTGTTACAACTTAAAAGAATTAGGCAAGGTTTTCGATGAAAGCTCCCAGGCGGCTTAATTTTTACCAACACTTTCGACAAATATCGTTATATTTCGACTAATTTACACAAAACCTTGACAAATTATATACCTAAACCTTCCTCATTTATTATTCTATCTATTGGTGAATACCGTATTACAATCCGGTCAGTTATTGTTTATCTCGAACAGACAGACAGACGTGGCGGACGACTTTGTTTTATAATATGTATTGGTGATAGTGATAATGTAACGTTGTCATATAGTAAAAATGGTTTAAACGTCTCTCATATTTGATTTTATTGCAATCCTTACTAATACTATAAATGCGAACAATTATTTGTTGCATTTTCACATTTTAACCACACAACAGATCGTCATAAAATTTAGCATACACGTTCTCAAGGGTACAGAAAAGGTCATGGGGTACCCTTCATCAAGAAAAAAATTTTTCCCCAAGGTAGGTAAAATCTACAACTAACGCGAGCGAAACAACAAAAGTCGTCTATAAAGGCGAAACGCAAGTTTACACCTGCATTACAAATGATTATTGTTGTGTAAATTACTGTACTTCCGTCACGTATAGTTGAATCAAGATGTGTTGTGTGTTCCGTTAAGAACTTATGTCGTTTGAGATATCGTGCCGCTATTGCGTTATAGGGTAAGTAACTGTAACCTAGGCATTGTCCGTTGTTTTACCGTATAAAGAGCACACGTGGAAATTCCTTAACGATCAGATCTATGTCTCGATTGAATATCTTTATGCTGCTGACCTTTCTATCTTCTGAACTTGTGAACTTTATAATATTTATTCATCACGTCTTTCAGTAATAGAGTTCGTTGAATATATATGCTTTAGAGAGTGTATGTAACATTACATTAAAACTAGAGACCCGAACCGGCTTCTTATGAGCGCGATGTGATAATTTCGACCATCATAAGTATTTCCATATAAGTGCTTAAAAATCTACATCAATTTTTTGGTTGTTTGATGTTCCTTACTGTCATTGAAGCTACGTACCTAATAATTTTTATACAAAAATAAAAACTTATTATTTGTTGCGCGTAATTTTAAATCTATGATATATTCTGAGATATTCATTGAAATGGCATATTATAAAGAGTAATTTTGATCTACTTTAAACGCTCAATGTAACTTAAGTATTTCATTCAATAAGGATTGTTATATATTGGTATATATTGCTATATATTGGTCGAAATGAAGTCTTAATTTATCAATTCCTTTTAATAATATATAAAAAAGATAAAATTGATTCGATTGGTTATCCTAAGAAGAGAGACATAACTTAAAATTAATCTATGGCTTATAGAGAATAAGTAAAAACATAGCTTGGAGTGCTGTGGTCGATTTTAAAATCTACTGTCACTATTTTAGTTACCTGATTACTATTACTACCTAGTTAATATATTATTTGAATTAAACAATAACTTTAAAGTATACGGAATAATAAAACATCTAAAATAAGTAACGGATGTACGTGACGTATTATGGATTGTCTCTAGTGATATTACCCATAAAACAATTTTATTAATTTGCCATATATTTATTAGAATTAGTTATATATATATTAAGGATACGATTGTGGTTGTAAATAATTATATACTTTGGTATTTGTACTAACGGAAGCAATGTTCGTTGTTGTGAATGCCGTTAGGAGGGAGAAGGGCACTCCACCACGATATACAATGGCGGACAAAATGTCAGTTAGCTTGGAAAATCGGTCGATCGACGACGGCGTAACAAATAGGTTGCCTAGGTTGAACAGATCCTTTGTAAAATACTTGATATTTATTATAGAAGGAAGCAACAAAACATTTACCATAAGAACGAAACTCCGGACACCAACTTGTTAGATCATCATCATCTTCTTACCCTTATCCCACCTAAGGAGGGTCGACACAACAGGTTTGGCATGATATGGTGTATGATTTGACTTAATTTTTACCATCGGCCGCCTGTCTGATATCCATCCCTCCTTAAGATTATTTTGTAGTACCACTATATGTGGGAAACATATTGAACTGTTGATATCTCTTCATTTAGTACAACGTTGTGGACTGAAGAGATGATTATTATGTTAGTTGATTCCTCCAGGCAGACAGTATCTATTACAGTAAGGCAACTATCTATTAGATAATGAGAAAAATATTGCTTAACAGATTGTAATAGAATTAATTTTTAAAAAAGGCTGTAATTTAATTGGTCATAACGAATATGCTAATGAAATTATTTACCACCTTTTGCAAATATTATCCACGGACCACGGTCTGTTTATTTCTTCATTAATAACCTTCGAGTTCAAATCTTATCACAGATGAATGATCATGAACGAAGGTCAAGATCAATGATTGAACGAATTCACGAAAGCTAATAGGAAAGTCAGTGACACGAATTTTCATTTACTTTTTGCATTGTAATATCGCTTTCACTAGTCTTTTATCAAACGGAATGAATGATCATTTGTAAACGTGAAAGTTCAACAATTATTGTTATATATAAAATACACTCTACGGCGGATGAAACGAATTCTTGATGTCATTAAAATTTCATTAAGTTGAATACAATAAATGTATATTGAACACGAACGAGACAATCAAATTCGAAATTATAATGCTCTGTAGTATAAGAATCATACATTTTTTGTAACTCGAATAAAATTTGGAATTTAGGTTACTCTTTTGTTACTCTAAGTGAAGATAAATTTAATTTTGAAAACCCAATTCACTTCTTTATTTATAAATGCAAACGGTTACGAAATTTTATTCGCTCATAGCGTTCGCCTTACGGTTTACATTTAAATTGGAAATCTTTAAGAGTTAAATAACGACATCTATTGGGTAACGTGGTAGGTACATCGTCAGCGTCGTGTCTTTATTCACCTGAAATCGGTAATGAGGTTGAAATTAAGTAAGTATGTACTGCACTGTACTTATCGTCAATAGTGACGTCACGATTTATGGGTTAGATCAGAGGATTTTTTTTTCCTATGTATCTTAACCAATCTCCCCGTTTCTTTTAAGTAACAATTAATACATTTCAGTGTTTTCAATAAAAAAAAAGTTTATTTTTTCTATACTATCGACGAGTTGAAGACTTTTATTTCTGTCTCTATTCGTCGTACTTTACGCTTCTAAAGTATAAAATTTACAATCTCGTACAATAGTCAATACAATTTTTATGATTTAGAAGCATATGAAGAAAAAATATTGTACCCTTCATCAGGGCCGAATTTCGGTCACTGGACGACTATTAGTAAGATTAATTTATCTAAAACTAGCTGAGCACCGCGAATTTGTCTGCGTCGGTTATTATCTTGAGAATATATTCTAGCACACTTCTTTACGGGAAGTAAACACTCGTGGCTAAACGATCAGTGTATATCAAAATGGTATTTTTATAAAACTTTATTAACTGAAGCTATCGTGATAATTTTCCTCTAGATAATGACAAGTGTGTATGAAGTTATGGCGAGACAGGCGCGAAGCGCTGGTTTGTCATTTTCGGACGCATTATACCTAATATAGCGCGCAGGCTTACAGAGCCTAGCCCGTCATGTGTTACTTTATGTACCTCATGTAAGGGAAACATTGTATCACCTTAAATGTATTACAGTGCTTACTATAGACTTTTGGATATTTTATTTGACATAAATAACGCCACGCATACCTTCTATAAAGTAAACAAAATAAAATGGTCGAACCTGTACCGAGTAATAGTTATTTGTTAAGCATTTTTAAAGTGCATATAGTTCTAGATGTGCATAAGGTTTTATTTCAACTCCTTTTATAGCTTTTATAGCGTACTGTTATTACTCATATAACTAATTAAATACGTCTGAGTAAATACCGTTTATGCGACTATGTTCACGAGCGTAAATTATTACGCGTAGTGATTCTCAAAATTTGCCAGAAGGTGACTTTCATAACTAACGAACCACAAAAAGTTCAACGATGTTACGGTAATGATGATGTTTTATCATTTTATCTCTAATTTGATGACATAAAGCATTTTGAGCGTGATATTAAAATCTGTAAATATTTTATTTTACATTATCTGTGAATTATTAACCTAGTTTACGGTTTGTGTTGGTCAACATAATCGACTGGACGGATTAAAAAAAAAATGTAAACCATATGGATGTAAATAAATGCAATTTAGTTACATATAAATAATGTAAAATGATATCATCGCGATATGTTTTGCGTCTATTAATTTATTTCACGTCATTCTATTTTAGATTAACGGTATGTAAAAATTCATCAAAAGAATCTGAGAAGAATTAAATTCTTTAACTACGAGTGTGGAATAGTTGGTAATTTTTTACCAAATAATGTGTTCCCCAGGTGTACACAGTTTCCTAGACCCAAGAGAAATGTATACACCAAAATTCAGGTTTATGCTGTTGTTTGAATTTAATATATTCAAGTAATCTTATGGATATGGCATAGATGCTTGACACAGTTTAGTACAGCGACATCTATCTAAAACATAATTAAGCTGTTAATAATTAGAGACTGCATAATTATGTATCTAATTAGTAACAGAGAGTCATAAGGACTCTTTTAATCTCGATAAAAGTAGATTTAATTTATAAAGACTAACGTATATATAGAAAATAATTATTAATCCCAACTGAACCTTTACAAATAATATTTACTACTTCAGTACATACTTTCACTATTCTAATAAAAAAAGCTTACAACGTAAGTTGCTGTTAAAACATGTTCTGAGAGTTTATTTATGACTAGTTTTATTTTAAAAAATAACCAATGTATCACGCATTAACACTTCTGTTGTATTGCTCAAATTATATGCACTTGTCTACTACATTCTAAATTACACTCGATTAAGTTATTAAACCATAATATCGGAGCTAGTAATTCATTGTTCGTGCCTCATTACCTTTCTTCTATGTATTGTACCAAATTAGAAAATTATAAAGTTATAGTAATGATAATATTAAACCTGAAAATTAAACTTGGCATTTCTGATCGGCTTTCGATTTTACTCATTATAACAATATAATCTCGTAACTTGAAAATTGGGTCGGTACGTTTTTTTAATACTGCCGGTACTTAGTACACTGCCCGTGCTTTTTGTTAGACTTTCTAAATAATGTTTATGTAGTTTTTTTTTATTCTACAAAAAGAGCACGAGGCAAACCCCGTAGTCAAAGAATTATCGTGATCTGATTTAGTCTAAGTTTTAATCATTTATTTTTTTGCGTTAACTCCGATTTTTCATTATGTTTTTGTTATAATTTTTGCAGTACCAGTACTTTCATAGATACACAAATGTACTCCAGATTTGTAAGAAATACGAGACAGCTGGAATATATTAGCTTTTAACAATTACAATGTGTGATTTTTATTCAAGAGTATTTAGTATTTCTTAAAGAAATCTTAAAGTACGTATATCCTTAGAATCCTATGTTTTATGCTGCCTTGATAGTCCAGCTTGATGGAATAATTACAGTAAGGTTACTTATAGCGTTAATGCTCAAAGTTTAACCATCTATAAAGCACCAAACACCTCATACCTTATTCTAAGTTATATTTGTTACAGATGATTGTTTACGGGCACATAAAATTTTATTTTTGTTATAGGAATTGTATCTATTATCTATATGTCATTTCTATAATGTTATCTTCTCTTCAACAGGTCCTACTTGGTCCGTCAGTATGAGGGATCAGGCGCTGCGTTTAGCGCCACTTGCGCTTTTATTCCTACATGCTTCATCTGTAGTCAGTGAGTACCAGATTTTACTTTAAATAAAAAAGTGTGTGTGTGTGCGTGTGCTTATAACTACATGAAAGAATTGAAGACTTCTTTACAAAAAGTACAACAAAACAAAAAGCCAACGTCACGCTGGTGTTTTCTGTCTGTCACCCATCCAAGTACTGCCTAAACCTGACGTTGCTTAACTTCGGAATTGTACGAGAACCTATGTTTTTGACATTCGACCCGACACGGTGTTGTCCCACAAAAAGGTTGCGGATCAGAGTTTGAAAGCCCTTTCATAAGAAATTTAATTTCAAAAAAGTAAAAATTCTTTAACCACTTTGCTTATTTATTCATATATTGTAATATATTAATTCTTATATCATCCTACCAGTAATACAGGTAGTGTTTCGTCACACATCTCCATTAGTCCTCTCCATATCCTTCTATTTTTAACCACACTTTTTCATTTAGCTACAAACTAATTTTGTTTAAATTAGTTTAGATATTTATATTATTATTTATATTAGTATGACTACATAGTATAAAACAAAGTCACTTTCTCTGTCCCTATATCCCTATGTATGCTTAAATCTTTAAAACTGCGCAGCGGATTTTGATTCAGTTTTTTTAATAGATAAGGTGATTGAAGAGGGATGGTTTATATGTATAATAACATAAATTAAATAGTGGAGAAATACTGTTATTTTTGAGATTACTCCAAATTTAACGCGTGCGGGCCACGGGCAGTAATGAATAAATCAAAACTATTGGATCGATTTTAATCATTTTTTTCAGTGAATGTCATAGGCTATTATATATTTTATACCCGTGCGAAGCCGGATCGGGCCGCTAGTTTATTATATATTTTAGTTATTTAACAACATTATAGAACATCCTCATTCCTTATAATTTTTTTATTTAGAATCACACCAACTGTTTTGTATTTACTGCATTGAACTTCAAAATATTCTGTATTTACACAAAAAGACTGGCCATCGATCTGTACATCAGCTATATACTACAAAGACCTTGTAAATGCAGATGTAATGCACGTTTGTCTGCTAATTCATAAGATAACAAAAGCTAAGTTTAAGTTCAAGAGGAATATACTGAGAAAGACTATGTGTTTGCACAGGTCGAACCGCTTTCGAGAAGTTGACTGATATAGACTTCATGGGCACGGCTTACTACACAGTAAAGAATCTTTCAGCTGTACGAGTGTCAAGGCTGGTGTCGAGAGGAACCAGATTGTCAAGCAGCGTCTTTCAGGTATAATATATTTTTTTAGTTAATTAAAATTTTATCTAGACGGTGGAGTTATGAAGCTTGTATCAAGAACAATTATTTTAATTGAGGGATAAAATAATTAATTTTAAGATTTTACTCTTTTGTTATTTTAATAACATGATATCTGATCAGCTCATATGTGTCCGCTACCGAGCAGAAGTAGAAAAGATTGTCTAGTCACTTATTTGACTCCATCTAAGTGATCAGAGTGTTAGTGGTTTATTAATCTTACACTTTCAAGCGTTCTTATTATCCTGCCCATCATTTTGAGTTGATGTTACGATTATAAAAGATTTAGGTAATTTTCAATATCTCCATTTAATATCTACTAATCCTCTAGTGTACTGATATATATGTTAATGTTATTCTATGTGATGACGATGCTTCGCTGCGTTCCCTCTGCAGGTCCATAGAGCTCTTTTTTTATATTTTCGAACTGACCTACACTGTTGGCTTCGTCAGGCCTCTACAGTTCCACCGGACTACGGCACGGGGCTCGTAAAAGATATATTCATATATTTCAGTGACATGCGGCGTCTTCTAGCTTCTTCTAATTGAGACAAACTGAAGCTACTTATATTTTAAAATAGTTGTTTCGAGTGATTTGAGGATGATCATGCCTCTTTTTACCAATAGATAACTTGTTTGGACAAGTGATTATCATTACATATATTATTATATGTCGATTTATAAACATTTATATATAAACATACTCGTATATATTACAAGTTATATGATATTTCAATAACAATTAGTTCAGTTTAGACATTTACTTCAATTACATTTATTGCTTTCTATCTCTCATAAATATGTATTGGTCGTAAAATTTACCTGGTATTTAGCTATCTTTTAAATGAGTCCGTCCATTATAATATAATGATAAGTGAACACAGATAATGACTGTAATAAAAGATTGATTATATTTTGCAAACACAATCAATATACAATATATAGCTATGCAATTTCGCATTGAGCTCAATTGAATTCTAAAAATACCGCATCAAATGCATGACTTGTCATTCTCTTTGCGATCACGAAACAAATAAACGCCAACTTATCCAATCTATCTTAGATCTTGATGCTCCTGACCCAAATGTCACAGATAAGACATCGATTGACAGTGAAGATTCACTAATTCACGTGCGGAATCAATCTCATTATCTGTTGTTATCATCTGAGAACTATATCAGCTCCATTAATCTATATTAAAAATGTAATAATTCCTTTCGAATGTCATGTCATGAAGTACGAATTTGAAATGTTCATTAATCGATGTAGATGAATTTCATACAACCGATACACGTTTATTGATAGTCCTTGTGCCTCATAGTAAGCCTTAATATAGAGGTCGCGGATTCGAACCCCATTTTTGTGAGATGAGCCTGTTCATTATTTTTTATTATGTTCCCATATTTATATTAGGCAAAAAGTTTTTTATCCTAAGCTTTATATTTTATAAGACTTAATTCGAAAACAAGGCCGAATAACATCAACGACCGTCCATTCATAGTTTTTTTTATGCAGTCTAAAGATAGGTGAACAGGGTATATAGCTAATTATATTAGTTTTATCAGCTCACACATGTGTGCTGTGTTGTGTGAAGTGTGATTGTCACATTTTTCAATTCTTATTTTATCGCCGCTGAATCACACCAGTACCTAATTACTATTTTTAGCTTGTTGTACCATTTGACTACAATGTCACATAATATTAAATAATCACCTGAAAAGTTAACATGCCTAATCAAGGAGGATTGCCTCTTAAGTGTCACTGACGGGGCACCCTTATAAGTGCTTTGTGACATATTTTCCATTTGAGAGTAGGGCCAGCGGGTATTAGAAAAAACCATGCTATGATTTCATCATAATATTTCCTTCACCGAAAGCTACTGCGCATTAAGAGGTTAGAATCTTCGTTGATTGCCTCAGTATAAGCTCTTAAGTAATTTACGTTAAAAATCTATTGTCAAGCATTTACAGGTATATTCCGGCAGCTGCATTTGAGAACCATCTTCATTCAAGGTTTTAGCATCTATGTCATCTTACACTACATCGTCATTTAACATAAGATGAGATTGTGCTCAAAAAAATATACATCGTGCTGTTACAGCGTCGTCACCTCTTAATATTGGTTGTTAAAATGTTGATTTCCCGATAAAGGAGTTCATCATAGATCATTTAAGGTCGTGCGAAGGTATGTGTGTCAGTCTGTCATACGTTGTCAGTTGAGGTACTCCAATGACACGGTCTTGGTCAATTGCAATATGTCTAGTCTCAGAGCAGTCAGAGCGCAGCCACAGACCGTGTAAAAGCGGAAACAGACCCGGTCGCGCTCCAAATTGGATAACAGTAAAAGTGATCGCATACGTCTTCAATAGATTACTATTGGCGGCGCAACGATTCCCATAGTTTTGATGGATATTAGCGGTTTTGTAGATATATTGTTATTTTATTTTGATAGAGCCAAATCTCGTTGTCTGTGTCAATTATGAGTGCTTTTTATACAGTTCTAAACTTATGACTTTTATATGAAAAACTGTTGCAAACTATATAAAAATAGAAACCATTCACGACTTCGTCCATGTTAAATTACATTTTTTGTATACTTAATAAAAATAAAATATAACCTAGCGGCACATAGTGGTAATTATAGCAACAAGATAAAAACCTTCCCTATGAAAAAATACTTAGGTTCGTTCGATCGTACTCAGAAATGTTATGTATAGATATTTGACCACGGAGAAAATTAACACAATATCGATTTTACTATAAAACGCTACTAGATGGCGTTGCAGTAATTATTAAAAATAAAGAAATCTAACCGGAGCGCCGGGCACTATAAATCTTCATAAGTTTTAGTAATATTTCATTATAATATCGACATAGGTTTTAATAAAGTCGTTATAACAATAACCTAAGAGTACTTTGTACTGCGTAACTTTACAGGAAAACATAACAACATACTATTCAAGTGTCGACAACCATTAACGGAGCTGTTATTTACAAAAAGTCAATAAAAAAAATATACAACTAATTGTATTAGTCTCGAATGAACCGTGCAACAGTATTAGATGCTCGTTATATTTAGAATCAATTTAAACGGGATCGATCGAAAATCAATTCGACATTCAATTAAACGAATGATACTTTCCCGAGTCCTATCATTGTACTAATACGTTTGGTATCTAGAATCAATCTGTCCAAATAAATATCTATCTGTACAAAGAATGGGGCGGATGTGATCTTAACAATCGGTAACTGTACGTCTCTGATGCCACTGACTCCAATTTTTTACGGTATTCGGGAGCAAACTGACCGTCTCATTCGGTCTCCGTGATTCTAAATTGAACATCTTCTATGTTCAATTAGGATCACGACCTCGCGTATCAGATTTTGCTATGAATTAGATAATATCTTCACTACACGCCGCGCCGCCCTCTAACTGTTACAAAATATTTTAAATTGTTTTAAAACAATTGTTCTATACCGTTACTACAATATCACGTTACTTTTTTTAATGGGATACATGACATTTAAGGCGACAACAACGTAATATCATTGAGGTTTATTTGTTCTTCTTTTTGTTTCTTTAACCCTCACAAATCTCTTGTTATTTCGTGGGTACTACATTCTTTACCTGGATTCATTTTAGGTGCTTTAATTTTTTTTCTTAACTGTAATACCAAATTTCTAAAATTATACTATCAATTTTAATTGGAGGTAAGTTTTAAATTTTATCATTATTACTTAGTCTTCTGTCTGCCAGCAAGCCTCGATAAAATAGCTTTATAAATTTTACAAATTATCCTAAACAAACATCAGATATTTCAATTTTATTTATATGTACTGATCGTAACAGCTTTTAGAAATTCGGCTCTTTTAAAAATATTCACCTTATTTATTTTTGTCATCATTGTCATCTTTTTGGGGAAAAAAATATAGGTACATACTTCTTTATTCATAATCAAAAGCACGAAATACACAATTGTAAATAGCAATTTTAAAACTCCTGCCTTCGGAAGTGTACTGAATTGTCATACAAATTTAAATTCTGTTTTTCACATCTCTATGCAAGGTAATCAAAAAATTCTTCTATATGATACGGTTACGTGACAAAAGAAAGAAATCTTTCGAGAGTTCATTTACAGTTTTAGTAGTTTCGATATTGCATTTACGTTTCATCATTCAGAAGTTGTTGTTTTATATTATACCGACTGTGTCGGTTGCTTCCCTTTCGTTATGGTTATGGTGTTTTTTTTTTAATAAGGCCTTTTAAAAGTTACGGCGTATATCCAACTATTTATTGCAGGGCCTTTTTATGTATTACACTTATTATCTAAACAACGGCCCTATATTGAGTGTCTTAAAGGACTAATATATTTATTTGTTATCAACATAAACACTGGTAGTTTTTATAGCTAGAATTTACTAATACCTTCGTAATATGTTCCAAACTATATAAATCACGTAAAAATCATATAAATTATGATTATTCTATTTAATGACATGATAATGCATTTGACTTAATTTTGTGAGTGTTTTAGAATAAAATGACGCGATAATGCGCGAATGAATTTGAATAGACTGCCGACATATGCATAGAAAATCGCAAACGTTTTGTTTAAGCATAACGTAGGACACGGTCATGAGCCAATAGGAGCATAAATATTTTCAGGAGGCATTCATTCATCGACCCAGGTCAGCTGGGGATGGAATTGTGATCATACTTACTGAACGTTTATTTACTTAATATCAACTTATTGAAACACACGTTTAATTGACCATCAAGTTAGATCAGTGTAGGACATATCTGTATAGTCAATGATTGGAGTACAGCGAGTTAACGAGCCGTACTTTGATTCAAATTGTTTCTGAACGCAAGTTTTCCTCAAATGTCAACAATGTCACTGTCATTAATTGTCACAATTTCTTGTTTGTTTCGTGCGGAGCTGTTTAAATGCAATAACAATAATATTTAAAGTTTTATAGATTTACGCTTAATAATAATAAAGACTATAAAAAAAATGTAGTTTATTGTAATACTATGTATTTTTTTCCTACCTATAATAACATATGTACTTTATCTGCAAAAAAATGGTGGCAATCCTATATATAATAGACCGGGTATATTTTCTCTTTTAACAAGTGGTTACTAATATTAAATACTGTCCTTTTTTTCTGTTCTCACTAAGAAAATTAAAATCATTTTTCACACACACAATCTTTCAAAAGCATGTCTCTTATATCCGTCAATGTTTCTCACTTCCATATAATTTACATATATTAAATATTATACGTAATTTTATTTTAAAATAACTACACCCGAAGAATGATAATCACTTTCAATCCATCCGAATATAATATATGTTTCCCTTTAGAAATGTGCACGTTTAAAAGTCGTAATAAATAAATATGGTATCAACAAAATTTACGCCCGGAAGAGCACAAAGTGTGCAATCGAGTTGAACTTCCTCCGTTGACGTTTAAATAGCGCATTAATCATGCGGAACAACCTATCATTAATTCAACTATCAAAACATTATTTAAAAACCATTTGTAGAGATCGGGAACAATGATAAGCGCGTGCGCTACTTAAAAAAAAAAAGAAGATTAATGATGTATTAAAATTTCGGTTTCTGCAGGCATAAATTAACTGCTTCAAAACTGTATGCTTCAGGCTTTTCAATAGAATCGTCACCGGAAATAATCTCCAGAGACCAAATGAATATAAAAATGTCCGCTTAATTGGAACGAATATAAGATTTATAGATTTATACTATCCATTAGTTATTAATTAAAAAGCCATGCAACAATAATTAACACGATAACTATATAACACATTGAAGCGTTTTATTTCCACACTACAGTTATTTCTGTAATTACTTTTTGTTATTTCTTATACATAATTTCTAGTTATTATTTTATGTGACTCTTACTAAGTTAATTTTGAGAATGTTATTAGATAAAAAACAGGACATGTTACGAGCAATACATTTGGGTTTCATGACCTATTTATTAGTGGGTTAGCAATCCAACTATTGATTTGCTTTTTAATAGTAGGTACTTTAAAAAAAGTTCTTGTAGTACATTCTCTCTTGAAGGTGGTACAAAACATTTTCATGGTAATCATAAATTTTACTGTAACGATCTAATTACACAGCGATCTAGTGTTTTCCAACTAGTTGAGGTAACTTATTAAACAGAATTTATACGCTTTATATTATCGCATATAACAATGCAATATCATTACGGTACATCATTTGAAATTGTTGATTAAGAGTTCGGCAAAAATCAGTCAGTCGCACGCGTTTTTACTGTATTTCGATTTAATTAGTAAATAACTAGTTATGCTAATTATAGTTATTTAATATAATTGTGTAGCAGTGATTTTTTTATGACCGCTATTTCACAGGTTATAATTATAAATTCATGTGATCAATCATGTTTCAATTCACGTGAAAAATGGCAGTGAGCTATAAAATTTTAAAAAATGCTAAATGTAACAATGAATCACCGTTTAGAACCGTAATATATAAACTTTACAGGCGAAGCATCAATATGCATATATTAGATATATGTATGTATATTTAATACGATGCAGATATTTGACGCCTACATTTTATTATAGTATATTTACATTAAAATGTGGTCATTCATTAACGTAAACATCCAAGTTTTAAAACGTCGTCGGATGTCAGTGTGAGGTTAATGACCTCACAACGTCGATAAGCGGTGCCACCTATCACGTTCGACTAGAAAATGTGGCACAGAGTAGAACTTAGTTAATTGCAGTCTCTACTTCAATGCAACATTTCTAATCTTAGTAGGGTAATAAAAACAGGCATTTATGAAAATTACTCATTAATTTTATCAATATAGGCACACCTTTCTAATGTTGTAGTAAAAACTTGTTTATTTTACATCATATAGTTAGCATAGTCTTCCTTTCGGATTAAAATGAATGCAGACCATATTACGTTATAATACTCGTACTTTAGCGAATAATTTGTATCTGATTTTAATGGTTATAAAAATCTGTTAAGAGTCTTAAATACGTTGCATTTATTGGTGTTTGTATATTTTATTTTATATCAACAAGAAAAATGATTATTATAATCAAAATCAATTCAATCAATCAATATTACATTACTTTAACGAATTTCACATGTTAACAATATTACTTAAGATAAGTTCACACCATACCATTGAAGGTTACTATAAATATCTTCAACTACAACTTTTTAATAATGGCGTCTCGTAAGTACAAATTCTGCCAGTGTCAAGTAGTCAGTGATAGGAGAGTCATCTATAAGCATCTGTCTTATTCGACAATCTATATTTTATACATAGTTAGGCAAACAATTGTCTTTATTTTTTTTTTTGTTTAGTAACAGTTGACAAGCTTTAGTGTTATTACGAAAAAAAATTATAAAATATATTCTTTATACTATGAACGAGTCTTTATTTATAAAGCACTATTAGTCATTCTTCAACAGTCTACAATATCTGTATTAATTTCTATACGGAAACACATCATGATGTAAAAAGTTTGTATGTACTTTTTATTATGATCGAGTTTCGACCACTGGATGACCACTAATTAAGTATTAAATTGCAGTTAATTCATAGTGTCTATAATCATAACTTAATCATGATCTAAGCTACCGCCATGAATCGTATCTCACGGGTTACTTGTTGTAAATGTCGACGGCGCGGCGGCGCGGCGCCTCGAGCGTTAAAACCAGCTTTACATACAACCTATGGTATAATATTAAATAATAACTTCATGATATTGTGACGTGATAGACACTGATCTACATCACTGTGCAAGGTGTGTGTAATATACGAGTTAGTTTCTATCATATTGCTTCCGAAAACCGGTTATAGATTCTTAAGTATCACATGTGGTGCATTATGACATTAATCAATTCTATTACAAAAACAATGTATACATACCTATATATTCAAATGTATAAAGCTTAGTGTATTAGAAAATAAATTTTTTCAACTATATGTGGGTTCAATTAGACTACAATATCAATTAAAGTTTTTTTATATGTCACGATGTTGGCAACTAAACACGCGGGCCGCGTGATGGTAAGAGGTCACCGCAACCTATAGAAGTTTGCAACACTGGAGATATCACATGCGTGTTGTCGGTCCTTACAAAGGCTGTATATTAAGCCTAGGCAAAGAGCTGATGCGCATATTTAGCTATAGGAAGTTGTTATTTGATCAATAGGTTTTGAACTTATAAACGATAACACGACCAATATGATTTCACTGTTTTCCATCAGGTTGTCATTCCTCAGGCTCACTGTAGTATTCGATCCCACGTTCACCGACAGAGTGACTCAGTTATTAATGTTTCACACAACATTTCTGGTGAACAATTGAACCGATTTCTTTTTCTTTATTCTTTTTTTCCTTCTTACACTAATGCACTGTTAATTGCAAAGGTGGGTATTCAACTTCTTTATGACATACCTAGGCTACGACTTCACCGTCGCTTGTTACCTTAATATAATACATTTTATCTACAGACAAAAAATATAAGCATCACACCGCTTGCCCCACTTCTCTACATCAAGAAAACACACACCGCTGAACACGTAGTCCTTATAAATAGATTCTGAAAGAAGACTGATATTTAAGGAGTATTATAATATAGGCGTTTGTAACGAAATATTGCCACGCCCAGCATCAGAAGAAGCCATATTAATTTATAATTTGGTGGACGTCGGTATAAAGGCGAGGTAGTGATTGCAAGAATCTTGCTTTTTAGTTTTTTTTTCTATTCTTTTCTTTTGTAAAATGTTTGTTTGATTGTTGTTTGTTGTATGGATATGGGTTGCATGTTCTTTTTGTATAAACCGTCGACAAAAAAAAAGAAAAAAAAGAAATATATGACATGAAAAACTTTATATTAGATGAAGCTATCGCGATAATTGTCGGAAGGCGGGCAACGTATCTGTGATGTCCCTCGTGTCGCAGGTGTCCATTGGCGGCAGTGATTACTTACCATCAGGTAACCTGTCCGTTCGTTTGCCTCCAATCGCATAAAAATATGTTTTTCTATGTAAGGTCCAACTATTTAAGAAGTGAAATTAAAAAAAGAAATCGATGGAAATCTATACAGTACTTTTTGAGTGATGCGCGTATAATATCCATCCACACGTCTATCATTTTATTTATATAGATAAAGCACATGAACTCCGTTAGTCTTAAGAGAAAATATTTGGCCTATAAAATTATAATAACCTCTCTCTCTTTAAATATTGCTGAACAAAAATTCTAAACATTTACAACTAAATAATTGCTTCTTAATTCACAAACAAATCAATCAAACTCAACGAACAAATGACTCTTGCGTTTTATCTAAACACAACTGACAAATCACCAAGCTTCATTACAAATGGTTGTACAGGTAGCTGTAAACACGAGAGAAAGATAAGAAACAAATGATTAATCTCACCACTCGGCCCTTAGTTTAATGACAACGCCTATTTCGTTTTTGTAACTGCTGTTATTAATTTTAAAACTCGCACAGACTCGTTAAGTTTAATGAAACGAAAGATATGCCTGCTCCATGCAAATTAAATATACATTTTTCATCGAAAATAACATGGTTTGGGTAAGAATTACAACACATATTATGGAAATTAGTTATACCTGACCGGTGAACATATAAATTATTATTTTCTTGTTCAATATTTAGGTTGTGTAAATATCAAGCAGTGTACAGATGCGTACATAAACATGTTGACTTAATAAATTAATCAATATCTAAGATACCGACTGATAAATTAATAAAAATGCTTGGAAAATATTACAAATCTAGAAACTTCTTTTCTTCTGTAAAATATTGTTTAAGCTAAGTCTACATTGTTTACTCTATTGCCTTCTATCCTTATTGCCTCTGTTTGCTTTAGCTCAGCCATCAAGCCATTATCATGTTCATGTAAATAGTTTTCATATGTACGTATCTTTAGAAAAATGTTCTAATTGCACAGTGTGCATAGTTCACAGGCGTAAATTCAGTTCAATTCGCAGTCCAGTAAAGCGCGGTATTACGCATGCACAGGAAAATACAGACGCAGACGCGAATATAAATTATTATTATAATTATACTCAACAACTCAGCAAATGATTTATTACAAGCTTTAATTAACGCTTTAAATATATAACAAAGATGATTTCAAACGCTGTAATATCGATAGGTTTATATTTTGTTTCTTTCCATAATATGTTTTACTTGTCTTCTCAAACTTCGTGCTTCAGCTTCAAATAAACTTCAGTTTTGTGTAAATTTAATAATATACAAATGTGGAAATTATCTTTTGCTACATTCAAATATATTTACATTACATTACATTTTCATGCTCTGAGGTTTTTGTGGAAGAATAAAAAGGATCTATATATGATGGCAATATGATTAATGGCAATTCTATTAAAATTAAACTTAGCATATTATGAGCATAACGAACATAAAAATAAATATACACTAATGTGTATATATACCATAAATAGCCTACTTACAATCTTATCAAAATGAATACGAATACTTTGTTGTTATCGGTTACGCCTTTAGATGGAATCTCGATGTTAATAATTCTTGTGATAGTGACATTGAAACAGCGCGTTACACTTACTCGAATGCGAATAACGGATCTAGTTACCGTTCGACGCAATATTTCGTCTTTTGGTATAATCTCACAATTAATATGAGTTGGAGTCGTAATCCGATTTTTTATATTTGAATTTGTTTAAATTTCGCACTACGGTGTTGCGGTTTGTACTGTAATAATTACTACTATGTTCTAAGATGATTTAATTTTCACTTTTTAATATTACATAGTACATAAGCATAAGTAATATAATCAAACTCGTCGTTAGGGCGATCAATGTGGCTTCGAATCCTTCTTCCGTGATGAAATTATAGCGTTGTGGTAGGACTTTTCCTAAGCCCGCCTAGATACTAACTCCCATAAGTTGGAGCTGTCACGCCAAAATCTATAGCTGTACACTTGAGAGCTAGTCCCCCTCTAGGTTTATCATAATAGATGACATAATTATTTAACGTCAGATGTGATTCTGATCAAACTAAAGCTAAAAACCTATAAGATTTTAAAGAAATGTACCTATAAACATAGTTCTGCTATTTGATAAGCTAATCTCTCTCCACATGGAGATGAGTATTTATAACATCTAAGAAACACTTATCTGAGGGAATTATACGTTGTAAATGTTCATTGCACTTAATGTGTAATAAGAATACTAACTTTGCACCAGGCCTACACAAAGTATTACTCCGATATAGACGCGACGAGACGTAGCCACGTTATTATGTATGTTAGTTGGGTACTGTGTGACGCCTCTTCAATTATATAACACTAACATAATCATAGCAGAGGCTTTTTTTATGGCATCAAAGTATGCCTAGTAACAAACCTGTTCCAATAGAATTACATAAATAATATATTGAAGCGTTGATGGCTCAATTGATAGCGTGTTCGGATATTGTGCCCACCGACGTAGGTTCGAATTCTTGCGACTGAGACGGAGCTTTCCAAGACGGAAAACTTCGTGATGAAACCATAGCATGAAGGTAGGACTTTTTCAAAGCTAATCTGGCTAGATATCGCACTCGAGTTGAAAATCTGTCGCCAAGCACATGTTGATGTGTTCCGGCAGCTGCACTTGAGAGCTAGTAACTCAAGACTTAAAGTGTTTCCTTTCTTGGACCAAATCATCATTTGACTTCAAATGAGATTGTGCTCAAATGCTAAAACTTATAAAGTTTAAAAAAATGCACATTAAATTGCATTCTTTTCTATGGAAGCCTGGTTGGTGTATTCTATCAATATTTTTAATGTATTTGGAAGTACATGATGTTCTTTTGTTTTATTACCTGTTGTTAAGTACAATATAGTTCTAAATCAATAGTGGCCACTAAGAAATCTTGGGCCAAGAAGAAAGGTTGAAAGCCTTCCAATCTCGAATCTGCCAAATTAAAATAAAGTTACTATGACTGGGATATTACCATATGCGTGATGGTATCGATCTAGTTGGGTATATACACCTCTTAATTACGGAAATATATACTCGTATACATTTTTGTTATAGCTTTTTGCCGTACTAACTTTATCAGGAGTCAGCAAATAAATACACAGCTGTAATATTTATATGGTTCTAGGTCAATTGTTAAACTATGTTAGCAAAACCACATATTCCTCTATATCTATTTCTTCTGAACTTTAATGTCTTTATATAATATTCAGAGCACGTTTTCAGCTAGTAATGCTTGTGGAAAAATTGTAATTTAACGCACACTCCTATTATTATAAGTGTAATGCACTCAGGCTAAAACGAGTTTTTCTATTTATACTTTCCCACAGTTTTTAATGTTACCTGTCATTTTACAACGGGATAAAATGTTATGTCTATAAATAAAAAAATAACCTTTTATCTCATTATAATAGAAGAGTTCTTTTTTAATAATAACTCCTAAGAAGTCATGGTTAATACTTAATTTTCGTGACATTTAAACTGGTATTTCAAAATCACCAATACAAAATTTTACTTTTCTTGCTTTTCTTATTGTCATTCTGCGTTTATAATCTTGTTACTATGCGGTACCGTTCTGCTCCTAAATCATTTGTTGCCGCTTCCCGGTGCGGTGCATTGGTCCGAGTTACCTATTCTAAAAAACGAACTATGCAATATTTTCTCCTTGCTTTTTATATCTTAATACGAATCGTTTAACTTTATTCACATTTTAAAAATACCTAATTTTTTTTTCATTGTGTATATTTTATTAAAGGAAAGGAAGTAGGTAGCGTGTTCGAACACAACATCATTCGACGTAGGTTCTAATCTTTGCGAATGAGATGGAGCTTTCCATGGAAGAAAACGTAGTGATGAAACAGGGTGGTAGGGCTTTTATTAAACAAGTCTGGCAAGCTACCACCCTCAAGTTGAAAATTTGTTACTAAGCACCTATAGGTGTGTTCCGGCATCTGTACTTAAGTTCTTCTAGGTTTAGCGTGCTTATGAATTCGGGTCACGTCGTCATTTTGACATCGGGGCAGACTATGGTCATACGCTAAAACCTATAAAGCATAAAAAAATTGGAAAGAAGTTTGCATGGGACATATTTTTTAAGAGTGATATAACCTTTTCAAAGTCGTCCAGCGGAAGTAGGTGATATCAAAACTTATTTCCGTCGTACAGCAGTATTATTCGCCGTACTATGTTTCGGTCCGAAGGGTGTAATTAACAACATTCACTAAGATACTCGGCATTCCAACTCAGATCTCTGAAATAACAACTTATTATGATTGACCTCCAGATTGCCATCCTTCTGAAGTCGATTGTTCAAAGCCAGAGGGTCCAGACGTCTCTTAATATCTGGTGAACAGTGTGCCTCATGGCTGCTTCATAACATAAAAATAAAATTTTATCATTTTTTTTTATTTTCCTTAATTATATAAATTAAAAGATAAAAATAGTAATGTATGATCTATCAACGTTGCAATATTTTATTACAACAAATTATTTGATTCCTGAGAATATTAGAAATACTTTTAAGATTAATACCTTTTGTTAAAGAGTTCCGATAAAACAGGGATAAATGTACAACGTCCACTTATTATTAAAAAATTATAGAACTGTAATTAGAGCTTTAAAGGTTTTTTTTTGCAAAACATCGATGACCGCGTTTCGCAGTTGTATACGAATAGATATTGATACTGATTTTAAAATTACCGTTATGATATTGTTTTGTTTTACTTTAAAATAAAACTAGACTTATTCGTTGAGTGTCGCTGTAAAAGACCGATAGTATCAATAGTTAGACAAGTTTGAATTAAAAATGGTTTTGTTACTCTCTTTGGAATGCAATACAATAAAACAAATCTTTTTCAAGAATAATTTTTAAGAAGAAGGCTTTTGGTTTCATTTTTATTATTGTGTTTGTATTATTATTAAATTGATTCAATTACTATTAATTAAAGGTAACGGTCTGCGGTCAATTGCGATATAAACATTAATAACTATAAAACATAGCTTAGCGCCATCTAGTGACGAAATGATAATATGGATGGTAAAAAAGTTTCTCATGAACAATCACTTAGGTGTGTCTACTGTCATGGTGAAACATAATATATTTGACACATGTATAAAAACATGAGTGTATAGTTTCAATGATGCATCACTATGAACTATGAATATTGTAGTTCCGTAGTCAACATTGTCTTTAGATCGCACTGTGTTTATTATCAGACGTCGTACAATCATTCTACTGAGGTAGGAGTTAAAAAAATAATATAGAACTATATTGAATTATGAAGATATGTAAAGTTTTCACCGCCGTATTTTATTGATATATGCGATGTTAAATATTTATCATTTGATTGTACATTTCATTTGTTTCAGTTTCGTGTTGAACCCGCTAACACCAGTGCAAGAGACACGTTGTTTACTACAAAACGATACCCAAGCAAACAACCCTATGGCAACTCCACAGGTAACATTTTTACTACATTGCAATATTTTTTTCTTTTAAGAAATAAGTGAAACAAGGAAAACTCCATCAAAATTCTTAGAAACGCACCAACTAATCGACTAATTACATATTTCGTACGAGCAACGTCCTAGTAGAAATAATTATATATCGCTTTTAAAATGTTAAATTCAGATTATGTACCAGTTATAACCAAGTCTTAACGAAGCAACGACAACGCTGTCTATGTGTACGTATCTGATATCAAGATAAATCTTTAGATAAAATTGCGTATTTTATAATCAGAATTCATCATTTTTAAACCAATATTTAGTGATGTCTTATGGATTTTTGCGTTTAACCACAGTGATGATATGATCTAAGATGGTAACACGTTTAACTTAGAAGAGAACTGGCTTTCAAGTGCAGCTGTCGGAATACGTATATAACTGTATAATTATTTTACAAGTACGTATATAAGTGTTTGGTGACAGATTTTCAATTTGAAGATGTTAGCTAACCCGGTGGACTTAAGAAAAAACGTTACCACTTTGCTGTGATTTCATCAAGACGTTTGTTTCCCCTTATCGAAAAATTAGATATTTTGTATTTCGAATTTACGTCAATCGTCACAGTGTCTGGACACGCTAGCACTAAGTAATCATCGCTTCGAAACACGTAATTAAGTGGTTGTTCAAGTATTACGTAAGCAGATTTTTTGTAATTTCTAACCGCCCCTTCCTCCTGGCCAGCAAAAGTAAGCAATGCTCTTACGCCCCTCCCATGCTTACAAAAACATTTATATAAGTATTTTTTTATCTGTTCTGGTTTCCATATTGATTCATGGGCCGCAGTTAACAAGTCTAGAAATAAGGGATTTATAGTCTATAAAGGAATTAATTTGTAGCGATTCGCTACTAGAGTGACGGTAGCCTTGTGGATAAGACTGCGCTCCTCACGAAACAGACCGACACATCCAGATCCCCTCATCCCTTATGTCATCAAAAATAAGCAAATCAAAGACCCTGCCCCCTTTGAGTGCTTACGTAATACCTGAATGGCCCCTAAGATAAATATTTTGAAGTGTGTCAAATTAATATTATTATTTTATTATGACTAGAATACCTTTTAAAGTGCAAGAGATAAAAGAATTTCATTAAACGAAATTTGATGTCATCAACGTTCTATTTATTACAGGCAGAAGATGTATGTAGGATTTACAGAGAGTAAGAACTCTTTATACATATAGTTAAAGTTTCCTTTGAATTAATAGCCAAATAAATTTACCGATAGTTGCTAAGTTTCTTCCGCAACGTCTTCAATTAGCTAAGCGATGTATAAGATTTTACAATTCTGATTAGATAGATCGTACACCGTTGAACGGAAAGCCTTTAATAAACATGCTAGGCGTTCGAGTTTTGCCTTAGACATCTTTAGAGTAGTTAAATCGCTTTCAAAGCCAATGAATCGTCGAATAAACCAATAAACAAACATAAACGATGTGGCTGACTACAGTGTTTAACCGGTCCTTATTTTTAATGAATAAATCCGAAGAGCAAATCTAAATAAAGCTTGTTTCTACTGGTTTGGTTTTGTTCTACTATTAAGGTTTTGTTTGTGTTTACAGTATTTATCTCTGTTTCATGGAAGTAAAATAATAAAGCTCATTCAATATCGTTTAGATTTTTTATTCTAATGAAGTTTTGAGGAGGTTCATCACTTTAAAAGTTTAAAGGCACATTTTTACAATAACACTACGGTCATGTTATAGCGAATGCTTTTATTACATGAATAGTAGAATTCAGTATAAATCACAAATTTTTGTAATCTTGAAAATTAACATTTGACGTTAAAGAGAAATGATTAAAATATTTGATCGGTGTTATTAAATTATGTTTACGTTCTATTAAATCAGCGTTCGGTGAATACTTACTATATGGTGAAGCTACAAGTAAGGACTGAGAGCGTTTGTCTGCGCCCGTGGGCTTTCGAGAGGGTACCTGGTAAAGCGCTTCGAGGGCTTGACAACACTATCATTTATACTTCAACAAAGGAAGCCTGCCTAGCCGCTTGTCTCAATGAGGTAAAGTTTTTTATTTTTTATCTTGATGCTATAAAATGAATGCCAATTTTATGTTATGGATTTTGTAAACTTTGTAGTGATATAAGCAGTTGTTAAAATATATAGTGGTAAGGAACATTAAAACTATAACAACGTTGTATTAGATCTCTTTAAGAACCAAACAAAATATTAAAATTAACTAGTTGTGCCGGCGGCTCAACTCGCGTTTATTATACTATAATTTATTTTCGTCTCCAAGTTTTATTTTTAATTATATATTGTGAATTGTAAAACTGATTAAAAATTGACAATTATTAGTTTTAGATTTAAATATACTGCCTGTATGGATATTTATTTATGGCTATGGAAAGCATTTTAAATAAATTTTATTGTCTGTTACGGAATGTACTTCACATGGATAAAATTTTATCCAAGTTTATTTAGAATCATATTTTTAAACCTATTACTATAAATTCTCATAACTTATCAATACAGAAAATTACATATACTTCCCGTGTACAAAATGCCATCAAAAATCACTCCGACCGTATTTTGACTATGCAAACAGACAGATGGACAAACAAAATATTTTAGTCTCATATTCATGATTTGTGTACTTTCTAATAGACATTATTAGTCACAACATTTTTACAAGAAATACATGTTTAGACAAAACTACGGATTTATTTTTATAAACTCGTAAGTAATAAATGCTACAAATCGATAAGCCTTTTTTTCAAAAAGAGTAAATTGATCTAAAATTTAAGAAATATAATTTATTAATACATATCGTTTTCCATAATATCATTACGAGTAATTATCTACAGTAAACAGTTTAACGTCAGTGTAATTTCGTTCATTTGTCCTATGGAAAATGTTGTAAATTCATATCTGAACATCACGTCCCTAAAAATATCCAATAGTCCTAGATGACAGGCAAATTATAGTGAGCAGTTATTTTCATGTCCATCGACTTAGTTCTCGAGGGCGTTTCGAAATTTATCCATACCATGAGCATCAAGCAAAATCGCCTTTGCAAGGCAATTTACCGTTTATCTATCTATTCAATTTATATTTTACGGTTTCGCCCTAGTTGTAGGTGCGTTGTAATCAAGAAAAGATATAGGTGAAATTATAGGGGCGTGTTTATTGTGAGACATTGTGTTGAACTTGATACTTTGTATTGTTTATAAATTACAATTTTATCTGTAAAGTATATACTTTTATGAATCTATGTGTTGTAAAAATTTAAACTTTGAACAATAATACTTATTTAGGTACTTATGATTAGATTTTTGATCAATGTATGAGTGATTTAAATGACTTTTGATGACCACAATATTTATCTATACCGTTATTTGTTTCCTGATAAATGATGCATTTAAAGGAATCGTTAATTCTCTTTTGTTATAATAATCTTAGGTACATACATAGCACTCTGGTTTTGTTACTCCTTAGTTTTTGTAAGTGTAAATGAACCTAGTTCTCATTAAAGATACGTTATAATATAAAAGGTTTTGAAACATGCCTTGCTATAAATAAAGCCCACCTCTAGGTTGACAGCGAAATATTCAAATTATACCTTATATACAATGTTTAAAGCTCTCGTCTACAAATAGCAAGCTATAAAATTATGAATAACACCAAGATTTGACATACCATATTTACGCTGTTAACTTAGTTTGTACGTTTATTATCTATAATAGTGTTCGTTAGAAATTCTCTACCTTTGTAATTAATATTAAGTATAAATAAAAGAGAAGATATAGGTACATTTTTGGAATAAGTAAAGCTTTTGCGTTTTGTAAATGTGTTGATTATATGCATTATATTTAAGGAGTATAACTAATTGTATGCTTAGGTTACAGTTTATTAGCAATTTCGATATATCTCGATGATATATTGTATAAATGCTAAAGTAGTTGAATAATTTTGTATTAATACATTATATTTTAAAGACTGTATTAGGTATGATATATTTCAGTGAAATTGTACTAGATGTAGTGAATTTCCTAAACGTTGGTGAACTATTCATAGGGATGAACTAGATATTATTCTTATACGTTTGGTTACAGAAAAAGTTTCCGTGTCGTTCTGCGGAATACGAATATGGTAGCATGAGATGCGCGCTCAGTGACTCGGACAGGCGAACGGCACAGCACTTTGTGCAGCTTGTCGACACCCCTGGCACGGATTATTTTGAGGTAACATTAACTATATTCTGTATAGTAGTACACCGTACGTTGGAAGATGTATGACTGTGGATTTCTCGGAGTTCGAAATCGCCAATGCGTCGTGAACTGGTGAGGTGATTATACACATACCTTCCTTTAGGATGAAGTCTTTGACTCTAAAGTGGGTCTATTACAGGGTGATGACGTGATGATGTGTAGGTGTAATTCTTTGAACAAATGAATATTTTTATATTATTGTGTTTATTGAAAAGTTAGTTGTGTGTCGTGAATGCCTTGCAATAGAATTGTGAAACATTCTTAAAATTAAATGTAGTACTGTTTTCTAAATTACACGATTGGCTTCTAGGTAGTCGTTATCTTGCATACTGCTCCGTTTATTCGAGAAACGTGCTTGTTATTTACCTAAGTCCCACTCCACTCCACATAAATTACAAACTAGTAAAGTAGCGTTTCTAAATAGAGCATGTCAGGAATGCAGTCACTGCGGTACCTTTGAACACTCGTGTAAACATTTATTTATCTCGATGCAATAATGGCTCAAAGGTATACATACGGAGACCGCTTCGATCGACGTAAGTTCGAATCTTGCAAGGAAGCATCATGATAAAACTATAGCTAGGTGAAAGAATTTTTCTAAGGCCCACCTAACTAGGCTATTAGCCTTTAGTTGAAAATCTGCTGCCAAGCTCTTGTTAGTGTGTTTGAGAGGTGCTTATTTCTAATAAATTCTAATTTAACAACAGGTAAGACTGTACTCAAGTAATAAAAAGGTAAAATTAATATTGTTTTATTGTCGTCTACGTGCAGAATCTGTGCCTGAAGGCGGGCCAGGCCTGCAAGGGGCAGAGAGTGTTCACAGCGCCACGTGTGGGTGTCGCCGAGGACAAGGTAGCTCAATATGCTGGACTTCACTACTATACTGACAAGGAGTTACAGGTAAAATGATTAATATGCAATCAAGCAAATTTAATTCTTATATATTGAGAATTAAAGTAAAATATAATTTAAGCAATACCTCAGTAATGACGTCATTAGAATGTGTAAAAAATTATAACGGTAAAATATCGCAGCGATGTGTGAAATGTTTTTATGCAAAATGTGTAGTGTTTTGTTTACTCGTTACGATTGAACTTGTTTTTGTATGGAGGGAGACAAATATTACTTCTTTTTTATTAAAGCACATTATAGTGACGTAACTGTAGTTAATGGTAAGGTCGGTGATCCCGAAACGCTACAATCTAAAAGAGTCACTGTGACGGATTTATAACCATTTACATAGTAGTAACGACTCGGTTGAGTAGGACACACTCCTCGGACTACTACCCTCTTTAATTATTAGTTATATTCCGCCTAATCTTGAAACTCGACATGCCTAAGCGTATATTCAGTATACGGTGATATGATCCCTGCGGACAACTTTTTTTTTGTATACTGTTAGTGTTGGACCACAATGTCATTTGATGTTAAATAACAATGTGTTCTAAGATGGTAAAAATACTAAATCTAGAAGGTGATCGGCTCTCAAATACGACTGATAGAACACACCAACAGGTGCTTGGCGAAAAATGATTTTCATCTTGACTGTGATAGCTAGCCAGGTAACTTTAGAAAAAGCCCTACCACCTTGCTATGGTTTCATCACGATGTTTTTCTTCACTGAAAGCTCCGACCCCATTGTAAAAGTTCAAACGTATGTCGATCGACGCGGTGTTCGAATAGACTATTAACAAAGCCATTATCACTTCGCCATGTCCATACGTAATAATAATAAGTATATTTATACATATTACTTTATATTCTATTAATAAAGGTGACATCCGAAGCCGCCTGCCGTCTGGCATGCGAAATCGAATCCGAGTTCCTGTGCCGATCTTTCCTTTACATGGGGGCACCGCACTCTGCCGCATACAACTGTAGACTTTACCATCTCGATCACCACACTCTACCTGATGGCCCCTCAGCTTATCTGAATGCCGAAAGGCCTCTCATTGATGACGGCGAGCCCATCGGGAAATATTTTGAAAACTTCTGCGAAAGTGAGTATCACGTTTATTACCCATAAATGCAAAAGTTTTTTTTTTTTCGAACTGACCTACACTGTTAGCCTGGCAAGGCCGCTACAGTTCCACCGGACTAGGAAATACAAAAGTTGCATAACGGTCTTCATACTTTGTTTAAGTAAAAATAGAAGTTGGTAGTGTTTTGTTACAAATTTTAATTCCCATTTGAATTGGGTCTTAATATTGTAAATAAAATGTATGACCTTCTTTTTCACAATATGATTTTATAATACTACCATAGGTATAGCTGTAACCAATACTATGTTATACATATTTCCAAAAGATATAAAATACTAATTTATGTTTAAATAAACTAGTAGTAGTCCAGTGGTGGATATTCAACAATAATTCATTAATATTAGAAGTTTCAATATCATTAATTATTTTACGAAAGAGTGCACAAATATTAAATTAGGAGACGTAAGTTGTATGAAGTGTAACAAATAAAGACATATAAAGGTTTCTACTTGTCGATTTTAAGGGAAAAAATATATCTATTTTTTTTATACCACTAAAACCCGTCCAAATACTGAATAAGTACAAGAACAGAGGTATAAGGCACTGAGCTGTTTTATCTTCGCCTATTTACATTATTACACGTACAAAAAACATGATGTTAAAATTATGTTCATGAAAGACATTGTAATTGCTATTTTATTTACTCGCTATGATTTAACAGAAACGCGAAACTTACTAGAATAGTAATTATGATACTAATAATTTTCTTTCTGAAGTGGACACATTCATCAAGGTAATTTTTGTTAAATTAAATTATAAAGACGTAATTTAAAACTGCGTCTTGCAGGAAAGTAGGACATTTTTTAATCCTCATCCGATTAATATTATCCTGTTTCTATGTAGAGTTAGAATATAAATTATGACTTTATGCAAACATATAGAAAGAAAAACCAAACTTTTAACCGACTTCAAAAATGATTATCCAGAAATTATACGACCAATTTTTAAGATTATGTTACTGTATAGTTTTGGGAAGCTTTTAATATACATATTAATATGTATAGACTATTATATACAATAATCTTATTTATCAATTAAATTAAGTGAAAGTGGTATTTTAAGACAACTAATTTTGTAAAGGCTAATGTGAGTTTGCTTATTACACTTTCACGTTTCGAACCGAATGAACGTCATGAAATTGTATGTACGAGTACACGTTGTCACTGGAACAGAAAAGTACATAGGACTTTTTTATCCAAAAATTATGTACGGTTCCCATTGCAAAGGTCAAATCTACATCTACATTAATAGGAGCGAAGCCATAGCCAAAAGCTAGTAAACTAATAATTGCAATAAGGCCATCTCGGTTATACAAAGTTACAAGCGTCAAGAAAACAGTTGTTTCAGAGAACTAACTCCCATTGTTACTCGACTTGTATAAACAAAGGATAAGCGTGTATTGAATACAAAACATATTTTAATGTCTAATTAAATTTCGCAAAAAGAACATTGTTAGTATTTGATATGCGCTGTATTCATCACCCAACGCTTAGGAATTACCAACAAATACATAATACCAATTTGTACGTCACGATTTTCCGAGAACGCACTTAGCTAGACACCAAAGTGATTCTATACGGTTATTGTACTAATGCACTTTGTAGGAACAGATGTGAGTGTTTTGCGGTGTTGTGGTGGGAACCGGAGATAATTATAGCTTGGGTGATAAGTATTAACGCTTACTCATTCGAAGTCATTAGTCTAATTGCAATCATAGGTACAATATAAGTAATGCTCAATTTTTATTGCTCCGTGTTAACCTACGAGTGTAGATTATTACTTTAAGTACTGCAGTATATTGAGATGGGAAATTTAGCTGAGTTATTGGTGGATGGAATATTATGGTTTAGGGCAGCGAGTAGCTCCATCTACGTATATCATATCTATAACTTTTATTGTACTAGGCAATTTTCTAATCCCTCCTGGCTTGTACCACCCTCAAATCTGTTGCCCAACATGTATGGGTATGTTCCCGCAGCTGCACTGGATAGCCAGTCCCCGTTTAGGATTCTTGTATACCAACTTATACCACATCGTTAATTAACATAAGATGAGCTTGTGGTGAACCGCTAAAACCTATAAAATATAAAAAAAAAAACAACGCAAAGACATTTTCTCATTGAGTGTGATCTTTTATTTTATCATGTTGAGTGTTCTGAAGAATTCACCAGTTTTACGGTGACCTCCATTTGGGTATGAACCAAAAAGTTCGCGATTGCCGATCTGTGAAGCTGCAGTATCCTCCTACCCAGTGTGTTTCTCTTTCTTATGGCACCGGGTTTTTTAAGAATAACGTGAAGATATATTTACGCAGTCTAGCATGCGAAACGTAGACTAGCGATTGATAGTCGATTTTGGTGGCTGCCGGTGTTATAATGTGCTTACGACAGTGAGATATATATAGTGTCGTCGCCTTGCTATACTGTTATACAAAAAAACTTCAAGAATGTCGCATTTCAGACCTTTGATATCCAAAAAATTTTTGTAGTTATACTTCTTTTGGCGTGTTAGGGAAAAAAGATGAGAGTAAATTTTTAGGATGCGCGCGTACACCGTCACGAAAAACCGACACCCTGAAGTTAGCTATAGTCAACATTATATTAAAAAAATGTATGTATGTATTAAATACCTTTTTTATATTGTTAGTGTCGCTTTTTTTTACAAACGTAGAATAAGGCGAGAGATAAAAAATTTGAAAATATTTTTATCTTGCTACGCCAAAGAAGTATAACTTCTAATGCGTGTGCACTAAGGTACACACTACTTTTCTTATTATAATAATACAATAATTAAAGTCAACTTCACTATTAAAGTAAAGTTTATAGAAAATACCATCTTGTATTCGTTCTGAATGTATAATGGGATCCATATAAAATCACAATGCTTTAACTTTTTTACTGAAAACACAATCAGCTCAATCCGTAGTACAGTTATACTCAAATTCTGTATTTATACACCTCCTATAACGTTTCTCGGTTTGTATTATAGAATAGTCGAATTTTTTGTCGTTTTTAAAAACTGCGTCTTCAATAAAAATCCAAGAAACTATTTTATGACTTCTTTGATAGAATAAGTTTTTTGTGAGCGGATGAAAGTATATTAATAGAAAAATTTATATTTAAATATGTTCACTGCTCAATTGCGAAATACTATTAAGTACCTATATATATGTATTGTAATATGTACGACAGATATAATAATAAATAAATTCTAGAAGCTTCTTTCCGTAAGAAATTATATACACAATCACCATGTCAGTCAGCCCACTACGTTTTGGCGATTTCAGAGATTGAAAAATCTATAGTTTTATATTTTTCCAACATACAGTAGTAGAGCATTTCTCAGATTCAGATTCCGTCATGATATTTTTCTCTCCAACTAGTTGATAGTGTTACCAATTTAAATTAATAAATGAAAGCGAATTCCAAAAAAGTCGTGATTACACACAGATATGTATCTGCGAACATCGAATGATAGTCCAGATGTCTAAAATAGAATACCAGAATTTCAGAATTTCAGAAAAAATATAAATCTATAATAACTCTATCTAATATTATAAGTGAGAATGTGAATTTGTTACGCGTTCACGTCTTAGTTAATTTATCGATTATCGTGAAATTTGCATACACGTCGTCAGGAGTATTTAAAAGACAATTTAGAAAAAAAATGTGTGGTTTTATGAAATCACGATGCAAGTGAACCTTTTTTCGGACCGTAGCATTTTAAAAACTGAGCACTATATTTATTGAAATCATGTTGAATTGAGCCACGGGTGCCGCCATATTGGCCTTGGCTGCTCTGCCGAGCGCCTTTTACTTTGCCCCTACTCTGCTTCGGCTCTAATGCGACATACGATAGATGGACGAAAAAATGTAAGGCGACGTAAAAAAAGTTTCACTTTAAAATTATAATTCTCAAGGGATATGTCAAATATAGATTAACGCGATCAAAACAACGGCCAAAAACTAGTATAAAATAATAGCATTACTGAAAAATCGGTGACTTAAACGTGATATATTGTAAAATGGGGTCTTTAAATGCGATGTTTATCTCACAACATATCGAGTATCATAATATCGGAATCATCAACATGGCGCTATCATTAATAACAAATGCGGCGAATAGAATACAGTAAATCACGACCGACGGATAATTAATTATATAAAGCATCCGAACAGCAATGGGGAATGCAGTGATCATTGCACAATCGATTAATCGACGCAGTGGTTACCGCTTGACTGATTGTACTACTGTCTGTGAATGCAGTCAGGACTTAAACTTTGGAAATTAAACTATTAATTGATGACAATAAAATATATGAACGATAAATTTGAAGACATTATTTCGTTTGGAGAAATTCTTACAACAATTAATATTTACCTCAATGTAAAATATGTATGTTCGTAAATGGAATGGAATACCGTAGTCCGGTGAAACAGAGAAGGCCTTGCCAGGCTAAAAGTGTAAGTCAGTAAGAAAAAAAAAAAAAAAGGAATGGAATACATATATTAGGACAGCTATCTGCTATATAAAAGCTACGGATAGCTCTTAAAGTAACCCGGAGGTAACTTAGATTCTTATTTATTCCGCGTAACTTTTATAGACACTTCTTATGTAATAGCAATTACATACAATAGCATTAGCGTTAAAATTAATAAACCATTACTTTGGATTAGACCTAGAGTGGAGTGTAAAAAAATAAATCAATTAATGTGGATACTGTTTCTATGGACATAAAACTGAAGCTTTTATTAAATATAGTGTATATAGTTTGCTTGCGGCTTCTTTTTTATGTTTACTATTTTCAAGATATTCCTATAACTTCAAATTTAAGATGGCGCTTTTCACATAGGTCTTTATACCAATAAGGATGCGATATAATCTATACCCGAATGCGCTTCCAAATTATCTTTATTAACTGTCTAAATTAACTTGATGTACATCTTTTAAAACGAAATATAATAATATTTGTAAATAATATATACGTAAAAAAAATTATTATAATCTAAATGTTATTACAGGGTGAATCAATATGTGAACGATGGTGACGTCTGGAAATGACGCGCCTCTCTGTCCATCTACTAAAAATGAATGTAACATAAATAGTTTGTAAAAATATGTTCGATGATAAGATAAACCTGATCACCTTTCTTGTCGGTTCTTCTCGATGACGGGGTTGTTTTCCGACCTTTTTTTATTTTTGACGTTCATGACTACCATCTCAGGACCTAAATTGAATAAAGTATTTTTGGATATTTATATTAAATAGTACCTACCTCTACAAGGATTTTTTTAATTATTAAAACAAAAAATGATTACGTTTTACTTAGATATTCATTGTTAATAATAAAAGAAACTGAATTGGACAATGAAATTTGAATAAATATGTTAAAATTTTTAAACAATAAAGCGATAAACATTCCGATATATTCATCATAATTACCGCCATTACAGTACTGTAATCAACAGAAGTTAATTGTACGAGAATCGTCTAGTGCGATCGTGAATATATTTTTACTGCAGTAATCGTGAGAAATGCTCGTGCGTTAACAATAAGGTTTAGTTTTTTTTTTGCGTTATTATCACATTATACATTGAAACAGAACGATTTAAGAGAACATACTCTACTGTGAAGCCTATGTTTAACACGTATCGGAGCCACCAACCGTGAAACACTTTTACATTAAAATTAAATAAAAAAGTGCATTTGTGTTGAGATTAATCGTTTAAATGTATGGAACAAAAGAATTTGCAGCAGTTCAAATTAAATTTATTTTGCATCAGTTATAAAGTCTTCGTGTTTTATTAAAGAGGGAAATCAATAAAATATTCCACATATTGTTTTATCTACCGTTACTAATTAAAAAGAGAAAAGACTTGATTTTTTTATTCTAATAGATAAACTCAAAAAAGTATTAAATCAATTTAAAAATTTATTTCAACTATAGAAAGCTACATTATTGCGAGTAGTATGAGCTGTATTTTAATTTCATAATCAACACAAAGTTAATCGACGCCGCGAGCAAAAATTAGTACATTATATATACGAGTGTAAACCTCACATGAAAGTTACATATTTATAGTTTATTATTAGATAGTTTCTAAGTTGTAACGGTAATATTAAATACATAATTTGATGGATGATATATATATACGTTTATATGTATAAAAGCATGTTGGTATATATATATCTGAAAATTATAAAATCCATCAATCACCATGATTTGGTACAACTGTTATTATTTTCATGGTTTCGAAGTTTTTATGTAATCCGTTTAACTGTAACTCGTCAAGAATAATATAAAATTGAAATAGCAATACTCGTATTTGTATCTCGTAGTTGCAAGAGGTCAAGGGTAAAAACATCCGATGTACTTTAATCGGAATGAATCGCTCGATACAATCGATTTGCAAGATAACGCTGGCAGTTAGATTGAGAATAATACTGGACAGTAACAGCGTGCCAGATCGTGACGTGCTCGTACAAATGGTAAATTGTAGTTCAGGAGTATACCCGCATTTTGATGTCGGAACATTTCACAAAGAGAATTCGCTGTCAGGTCCCTAAAATAACTTTCAAATAATTCTCTATATAATTTTTTGTCTTTTTATCTTACATCAAATTGGTACGGCAGGATAACCAGCTGTTTTGTTTTTAAACTCTTCCGACAGAATTGTTTAATGAATTTACTGCACAATCATCTTCTAGACAAACCGAAAAAAAACCTTATTCGCATTTACAATATTAGTAAGAATCATATGTAACAAATTTTTCAAATATTCCCATATAAAAAAGAATTTTTCTTATGAATACATTAAAAAAAAATAGTATACCTTGTATAGAAACTAAAAATCTATTACAAGTTATAACACATTTGTATTTCATAAGATTTTTTAAATTAAAATAAACAATTCCATACTATGTCATGCATATTCCCACCAAATAGCTTGTTAGTTGCCCGGAGAACGGTTCTGTTATAGACTTGATAGCTTGCTACTCCATTACGTGAACCTGTACTTATGGCTTTTAGATTATTATCAACTACCTGCCGGCTTGTTCATTGTATGAGCAAAACGTACACAGAATATAATGAACTATTCAGAAATTTCTCGTCTCGACGATACCGTAGCGTTTGAATGCAATCCCTTGCATTTCCTATTTCTATTAAATCATGGTTGTATAAAATAATTATTATTCTATTTTTTTTTTGTACTCATAAGGAATGTATTCAGCCAAAACTTGTGTATTCAAATAAACGTGACGTCGAACATCTCCATCGTATTTTTTACACCTATAACCATTTTAACGTAATATTTACTGAATATTCTTGTAGACGGTTTATTAACCAATCGCACGCTCTACTGAACGTAGCAACTGTATACAAACGATAGCTATACATTACAGGTTGATCGAGCGGAACCTTGTACGATGGCACCTATTTAGTATTATAATTGATGTATTCATGTTTGAATAGACGATAGCTATTGATGATACATCGATATAATTTCATTAGCTATATTTACAATGATAGAATGTGCCGCGTCACGTTTATCTTCGTTGCAGTTGCAAAAAGTCACAGAGTGTCGGCTATTGTGCCCGTACCGACTCTCGACGATGGCGTCGTTCGTGCGTAATTCTATAACGGTGTGGTCATACACAAATTGAATAGTTTTTGTGGTGCCTCTGAGGTCATTTCGCCGACTTTTAATATAATAATAATTGAATCACGACGTACAATTGCAGAGTGCTAGACTAGACAATCAACTCGCCGTCCGTGAAGCAATGAACCGACGCGATGCGCCGTACCCGTCAGTCCCTTTGACAGTAATCGTACTTGAGTGAATTCAATCGTAACACTTTACTGGAATCGTTTCCTTTGCTTACACGTTTAAGCCTGTACTTGTCTGTTCGGGTATATTTTAGAGAAGTATAATGTAGCGTACATTATTTTAAAAGTGAATAAATGAATACAGAGTAAAACAAATTAAAATTTCAAAGATCAACATATTTGCCATACTCAGTGTTAAACATAGAAGCAATGAGTTTATAAAATATTCATTATTGCTTAAAAATAACTGCGCGGATAGTAGGTGTAACGGCCTTGGTCGGCCTTGCCACTGGACGCATGGAACGGGTCAGTGGCCGCAAAACTCGTATATTGCTAATAGCTATTGAATTTACGTAACAAGTAATAACCACATATAAAATTAACTTCTGATATCTTCATTACAAGTTTAATTTTTCAAATTATTTACATCTCGAATCTGACATCAAAGTATGATTGATATATACTCTAGTTATACGGTAGTAACTATTATATACTTTTCGTTATTGAAATTTAAATGTAGAAGAATTAATTATCATAAAATATTAATTATAAAACTGTCTCCAAGCAATTTAGGTTGTCTTATACTGTGGATCTTTAATATATTGAAAACCATTTCCTACGAGTAAATAGGTAAACAACTTTATTAATATAACGTTCCAACTTCAGGTCTTAGATAACGGTTGTTACATGGGATCTGAGTAATAAGATTGCATACGGAATAGCCTAGAAATCTATAAGACCGTTATACCCTTCTACCAGGTACTTCCGACGACATAGCTTCTTAACGTTTACTGGTTCCGCGTAATAAATCAAACTTGTTCAGTACCCTATCTTTATGCATTGCAAAAAATTATGTATAGTTTTTTTTAAACAGAAAATTAGAAAGCATAATTTAATACGAATAAACAAATAATAAAATTACGATATTTTGAATTACTTTTACAATCTAGACGACGATAAATCATTGATTATTCTGTTGTAAAACGAAATGATTTAGTAATCAGACGCAGTAACGAAGAGTAAAAGATAAATATGACCACCAAAGACGAGCTAGTTCAAATTAAATATATTTAGTTCTAAGCTATTGATCTGAAAGAAATTTCGCTCTGTTCAATACGTGCGTATAATCTGCCAGATGTATAATTTGGTACTAAAAATATTGTCACAGAGTATACAAACGATTGCCTTATTTTAAAATGTCATTACCACGTTTGCAGGTAAGAAAGTTTGTGTTATTTTATGCCATTCTATACTATCAATACTATATATTATACTCATCAATACGCTAAAGTACAACAATCAGTTATTCGGCAGATTATCTTGGTAATGTGTAGATTAAAAAGGGTGGTCCATTAAAGTGTCGAAAATTGGTACTTCTTTTTTAATTTTATTTTGCTCGCTTAAGCATATTCTGGATTGACATTATGTCGGGATAGAGAAGTGACCACAATTTAAGACGAGTAGCTTCCGTTCAACGCATTGCATATGCATGTTACTATAATTAATGATTAAATTGGTACATTTCTCATTTCAATAGTGTGGACATATGTACGCTGATAAGTATTAAATCCTAATATTTGTATGGTTGTCTATTAGTAACAGGTTAGGTTATGTTAGGTTGGTCTTCTGTTAGTAATTGTCGCGTTTCGGGATTAGTTATATTTCTGGAGGGGATATCATACTATGTATAACGGCACCCTGGTCTTCTGTTAGAAGTACGAGCAAATACGGAGAACTTTTCATTCTGCACGTTAATGAAACCAATCTGTAAATATTCAGATAAGCTAGGGGTAACCTGAACATTAGCGACTATTAATATTTGATGGTAACATATACAATTGTTTCAAATATTAGGTTACATTGAAATATATATCTTCCTGTATAATAAATAAATTCACCTATACTTTATTCTTCTTCTTCTTCTTTATTTTTTGGCTCCGTCACGGTTTGTGCACTAGCCAGCGTCAAGTAACAAGATTTTGCCAAGTAAGTGTCTTGTGATAATTATAATGTTCTAACAAGATGGTGGTTTCTTTGTTAGAACTTTCCATGGAGTTTTGGTGCCATCTCAGAATGCATGCTCCGTGGTATTATTTCCCATCCACTTCACTTGTGCATAATAACCGAACCATATTAGGTAAAACACCACCAATATTACAAAATATAGAGTCTAATAACACAAGATTATGAATAAAATATAAAAATCACTACATGACAGACTAAGATCCCGCCAAAAACTCTTTATTCTTATCCTTAACTTGAGCGTGGGAAACTTTGATATATTTTTTTTGTAAATCATGGAAGCGTTGCAAATATGATGGGCGGAGATACAGCAGTGTCAACGACTCTACTAACTTGAAAATTCGAACTATGAAATAACACTTTTAATAACAGCGAGCAAGCTATATAATATTTTTAGTCACGCCGGTTTTAATGCTTGATATTTCGAAAAACGTGAAAATGTTGATTTACAAAATAATACCTAAACATTACGACATGGTGAAACTAATTTGCGTTCCGTGCTGCCGACTCGACGACAGCAAAATAAACAAGTTCAAGTGCATTCCCCGCTATAAGCTGTAAATCATGTTTATGCAGCTAAAATAAATAGTATGCCTAGAACTTTTATGGTTAGAGGGTGTTATTACGATAATAATTTAAAGGACGATGAAATAAATTATGATCGACGGTTCGATAGCATAATGTAGGTTTTTGCAAAATACTAGTGTAACTTAATAGGCTATTCACGCGGGCCGTTGGGTTTGTATCTTACATTACGAGTAGAATACATTATGATATAAATAGAAAGTGGCTGAAAAGACTCCTTTTTATATATCGTAAAAATAGTACAACACCACCAGTAAAGACTACAGATAATAGTAATGTATTATTCCTACGCAATAGATACCAACTTATTGGAGGCATTATAATTATCATGTTGATTGTCTATCCATTATGCGTTGTTATTATTGACTACTAAAATACTTAGTATTATCGCAACGTGCGAGCAAGCAAGCATTCTATAACAAGTGTGAAAGAGAGCGCACTTTAAGTTGCTCACGCACAAAGACGCGACATGAAAAACAAATATTAATTTCATTACTGTGTTATTATTATACATATAGCAGTACGATACAAAGCAGAAAATTATCGAACAACAGAATAATTAATAACAGTTTAAAACAACGATTAAGCAAAATAGCAGAACAGCGTAATAAAGACTATACAAAATATTCTTCGCATATTATGTTTATAATAAATATGTACTAACTTTTTATATTCCATTATATATTATACCTGTTAGATAAATAAAGTTTTAGGAATTATTTTTGTTTGATTTTGAAATATCAACACACACAGTACCTACACAACATATACAGTACATTATGTTACAGCTACATGATACAGATTATTTATGTAACGTTCTTAACAAAAAAAATGTCTTTTAATTTGATATATTACTAGTTGTTAGATGATAGCAGGTAGATCGGCTTTAATTTCAACCAGTTTTTGTTGGCCCGCTGAGTTGAGATACAATTTCTAAGCTAGTTAGCTATGAGGAAAGTAATTATAAGAAGCTGCATCACGTCTTTGTATAGATACATTAAGAATGTGTGTGCTTCTGTTACGGTTGGACCACACGTGGCTATAATAATTCTGAATAAATCGATACATACCATAATTTATATTAAAAAATGTCTGGCTAAAGCAAAGGTAGGTAACGCTACTGGCGCTATATGTATTTGAATTATCGAATTATTTTGTGACATAGCGACGTATCGGGGATTTTTCATATGCATGTTAGTAGTAAGGGTGACAAGACAAAAATATCCTGCACCTTATATAACTAAAGACAGTGACCGTCCTGCTCTGATAAGGACATCTAACTTTTTTGAAGCCAGTGTTGCTCTGTCTTCCTCATGACCACCGAACTGAACGTCGCTTCATATGTCGACACCAATGAAGCTAACAGTAGGCTTGGCGTCTAAGGAAACTTTCTCAAAATTAGAGATTGCGTCAAAGGAGGTAATATAGGTATAGAGTATCGAAATAACGTATAATATTTAATTATGAAATACGGATGGCAACCCTAATTACGATTTAAAACTTTTATGTAAAATCAATGTTTAAAAGAGACCCACGTCATATTTATTCGTGGCATAAATAGTCACTGCTACAAACTAACTAAATATTAAATCATGATTAATTAAAAATAAATGATTAGTGTTTACATATTAGAACACTCTTTTGTCAATGTTTTGTGGTCAATGGTCAAAATCACCAGTTTACGTCATCTTGTTATTGACGGCACAACGGTCGCGAATATATCGAGTTCCAGAAATTGGTTACTATATTAAGGAATCGATTAGGGACGGGCGAAGAAACAGACACATGCCCATCGATGTGCCTTGCGAAAATTATTATATACAAACTGCCCGCCCCGGCTTCTGCTTCACACGAGTGTAGTTGCTTAGAAAATGAGATTAGACTTCCGTTTACAGTACGACCATCACCATGTAATGAAGTGAAATGGCGACTGAACGTCAAATCTATCCATTTTGGCAATATGTTGCGCTTATATACATTCGACAATGAACTATTTACTTATATCGAAGATTGATAATTTTTTCAAATATTTTTAATTTTTTTTTTGTTTTCTTTAATTTTTTCAAACACTTTTTAGTTTTATCTATATTATAGTCACTTATATATCACATCTATTTTGTAGTATTGAACTCCAATTTTGTTTACCTGTAAATAGATAAATATTTAAGAAGACATTTAATAATCAAATTATTGTTTACAATTTAGATACGAAATACGTAACTTATATTTTACTTTTACTTCGATGAAACAATGATAAACTGAATTTTTAAAAAGACGTATATAACAATATTGATTGACGTTACAGAACCACCGAGCAACGCAAACCCAGCTGGCGAATTACCAGTTACGATTGAACACCAACAAGATACAAGCATGTCCAGTAACTTGACCAGAAATGACGCTAATTGCGACAAGACAGGAACATGCTATGACGGTAAACACTACTACTACATTATTATTAGTCAACAGTTGCAACCAGCAGTTATTTTAATATAACGTAATGATTGTATTCCATTTCAGTATCGGTCCTATGTAAAGATACAAGAATAGCGGTACAAGTACGCACAAATAAACCGTTTAATGGTCGTATCTACGCGCTCGGACGTTCAGAGACCTGCAATATTGATGTTGTTAACAGTGATCTTTTCCGATTGGACCTGACCATGGCTGGTCAAGATTGTAATACTCAAAGTGTTGTAAGTTACATTTTTATTAATTACTATTTTTTTAATGATAGTATTTCATTATGTTACAGTTGCTCCAGTGTGTAATTATGGACGTATACTGATAAATATCATAAATGCAATTTTGAGTTTCTTTGTTTATTTGTTTGTTACGTTATCACGCCTTAACTCCTGTACTGTCCAAAACCATAAAGGTTTAAGGTCCATGCAAACGAATGTATACCTCATGAGGCACAGGGTAACAGACTGTTGGCAGCATAAGCTTAAAAATATACCTGATTTATTACAAAACTTTGTTAAATAACAAATTGTGTATTGTAAAATGTATTTTAAAATTAGGTTTTAATTTGTACGAACTGTTTTTTATTAAACTATGAAATTTACAATGTATGATGTCGTGAAATTAAAAAATAAAGATAACTTGCCATTTTGAGATCTGGGTCTTCAAAAGTCAGCCGAGGGGTCAACTACTTAACACGTTCCGTGACACATGTATCATCGGTGGTACACGTTAAGCTTGATCTCTAGATCACGTGGCACGGAACGTGTTAACCGATCATCATGAAATCTACAATTTCTCAAGAGTACTGAAAGAGGCATAGAATAATTCTCATCAAGAATAAATATTATCCCCGAAGGTATAGGTTATATCTATATTAATACAAGAGAAAACCGCGGTCTCAACCTGGTCAGGTAAAATTACGGTTTAAAATGGAGTTTTTCAATCTTTGAATATACTTATTCACATTTCGTAATCTATATATGGTCCACGAAGAGAATATAAGTTTACGGCGCGCCGACTTTTTGGTATAAATACGATTAGTATTAATTTAATATAACATTTATTTTAAAATATCCTTTTTTTCAGACCGGCGTGTACTCGAATACTGTGGTATTACAACACCACAGTGTGGTAATGACAAAAGCGGACAAAATATATAAAGTCAAATGCACATATGATATGAGTTCGAAGAACATCACATTCGGAATGGTACCTATCAGGTTAGTAGGCTACGTACCGGCATTCATTCATTTATAGAGACCGCGAAATGTAAAGTCACATAATTTACCATGTAATTTATTCTTGTGAGACGAGAAGTTACGTGATATGGTAGTGTAAAATGAAAAACGGAGCCAATTTTACATGCCTACATGTAAAGACTATTTCAAATTCCATCGACCTAATATCGATACAGCATTGTAAACACGAAACAATTAGATCCACATTACAGAAGAACGGCACTTGTACGTGATAAGCAATACGATGAAGTTTGCAATGAAGGTCGATTTTGAATGTCTAGTTTTAAACTTTTCGCACAGTGAATACTTTCAAATACATAATTGATCAAGGTGATAACTTGATAAAAAAAATCTATATATAAACGTATTAAAGTTTACATGCAAAATTAAAACCTCTATAGATACGACTATCGCGTTAAATATTACGACCAAGAGGCAAACATAACCTATTTACAATATCTTAAACTCAATCCGTGTCATGTGCCAAGGAACGTGTTAAAACATGATTTTACTTTCAGAGACCCGGAAATGATTTCTATTACTGCTTCCCCGGAGGCACCTCCTCCACGTATTCGCATTCTGGATGCTCGTCAAAGGGAGGTCGAAACAGTCCGTATTGGAGACAGGCTTACATTCCGTATCGAAATTCCTGAAGACAGTAAGAATAAAATCATTCTTGTTTTTCTAATATTAAGTTTGTAGTCAATTTTCATTTATTAATATCGATTTATCCTTTTAGCTCCGTATGGCATCTTCGCTCGCAGTTGTGTTGCTATGGCCAAGGACTCTAAAAGCACATTCCAAATCATCGACGATGAAGGGTATGTATTTTTCAATATTTAATTACCTATATGACTCAAAGTCGCTTTCAAAGGAGCACGTAGTCAGGTGAAACTATAGATATATGAAACCAGATCAACAGTGTAGTCAGTTCAAAAAAAGAAAAAAAACCAAAAACTCAAAGGAGCTTATTGTGCTAGATCTAGATTCCTTAAAGGTAGGTTAGATATGATTTTTGGATGCGTCTTTGCTTTTCAACATAAATAAGGGTCATCGCGATAGGATTTTTTTTATCAAGGAGTTTTTTTTAAGTTTTAATACATCTTATTTGACTATGCCAGCCTAATTACGACAATTCAAATTACTTTTTTTTTTATTTTAAATTGACCTTTATATTTACAACTCGAATAGATAAATTTAGAAATTTAATATCCCACATTAGATACCTAAAAGTTCTCCTAAAATAGCACTAATATTTGCTAAATTCTCCCATAATTACGAGAGCATATTTTGGCGCGGTCAATTCTGTTTGGGGTATATTCCCACAACGAATGATGAATATCATCTATAGCCTTAACTGATTTCACGAAGCAGATGTTTTTTCCCTATAATAAAAATATATTTGTTATGGGGTATATAAGGTGATGTTTACAATTGTAGGGAAATATTAATGATGTCACATAACAAAAATCTAATACGTAGGTATAAAAAATATTTATTGTACAGCGTGTTGGAAACGACAATCATTGCGCGGCCATCTTAGCACAAAATTGAAGCGTGAAGTGGATATAATAGTTATGACGAATGTGCCAACTATTTACCCCGAAATGTGCATGCAATGACAAAATTGTAATACTATCATGAACTTTTAAATCGTGTCCCCAGATGTCCCGTGGATCCATCAATTTTCCCAGCCTTCACACCAGACGGCAACGCACTGCAGTCTGTGTACGAAGCGTTTAGGTTCACAGAGTCTTATGGGGTCATATTCCAATGTAATGTCAAGTATTGTCTCGGACCTTGTGAACCGGTGAGTAAACACTTTTGACTTAAGAAACCGTTAGATCTCAAGTATAGCAAATATTCTTGTATTTAAGTTATAAAATGTACATTGCCCAAATTTGAAAATTTTGATGACATTTTTGGGCGTCATCTGGGTGGTTCTTAGGTATAGCTAAAGCCGGTTGGTGACGCTGTTTTCGAGATCTAGAATTTATATTTTTCGATCAATTTTTTTTTATTCATCTCAAGAAACAATACCAAACTAGAAATGTCTAAGTACCATAAAATATTTTTAAACTGAATATTTAGGTATGTGGCAATACAACTTTTTTTAAGCGATGATGGTTTAGTTGATAGTGTGTTTGGGCATTGTGTTGTTCAACGTAAGTTCGAATCCTTCGAATCGATTCTTTAAATCGGAGCTTTCGTTGAAGGAAAACATCGTGATGAAACCATAGCAAGGTGGTAGTAGCTTCTTTTTTAAGTCTGCCTGGTTAGCTACCATCCACAAGGTGAAAATCTGTAGTCAAGCCAAAACTACTTCTAGGTTTAGCGTGTTGCCCATCTTTGATCACATTGAGATTTAACATCAGATGAGATTGTGGACAAACACTAAAACCTAAAAAGTTATAAAAAAATCACTTCTACCTATCAGGTCCCTTAGTTATATATTGCTGTAAAATGTTCCATACATGTAGCTGAAGTATTGAAATTTCTTTATTAAATTATATTAATTACGTTGGTAATTCTGCTATCTAGTGGGAAAATATAGAAATCATGGCCAATACGCCATAGGCTGACATGAAGATTAAACCCGTGCACTTCATATAAGATACCCTTATATCCGAATACTGGAACATTTACAGGCTAATAATATATTTTACAATTATATAAATTACGGTTATTACGGCACATTATTTTATTTCGACTATTATTTAAAAGAAATACATACAGAAAACACCTACGCATGGAATATGCAATTACTGTAATTGTTGTGTATGCGCAGGCGGTGTGCGAATGGGGCAGAGATTCACTCGAATCCTGGGGCAGGAAAAAGCGTTCCTTGCCACAAAACGAAACTGGAGAGGCGCCTGCACAGGAAGAAGATATGAATATTTCACAGGAAATCCTCGTGTTAGATTTCGGCGACGAGCGACAGAGCACAGATTTCCTTCGTTCAGAAAAACCCGGAGGCATAGCTTCCGAGGCCAACTATGGTGGTGCGTAAATTCGATTGTTCCATATAATTATACTTTTACTATTAGTATAAAGAGACGTGTAGATTAGAATTACTGTGTGAATTACTAATCCTATACTAATAATTCTTCCACTGATACAAAACTACATTTTTCCCTAGTAACATAAATCATTCTTTATTAACATGATCTATACCATGTGTACCACCGGTGGTACACGTTAAACTTGACCTTCAGGTCACAGGACAAGATAGGTAGCACGGAACTTGTTAAGTTTTAAAGTCACGGGCGGTAGAAATAAACATAACTGATTCAAATATAAATTAGTGTAGAACTGAACTTATACTGAACCGATACAGTTACCAGAAGTTTTAATTTAAAGGGTGGAGAAATGAGCTATGATTATTTTCATGCAAGATTGATTGATTTTAATATGAAAAAAGGCTGAATTAATAACAATTTCAGATAAAATATCTATATATAACTTAGCCAAGTATTATAGCAATATTTCATTTTTAATTTCACTCCATGTAATTAATCTAAACAGTTTGATGAATTTTAACACACGTAATATCGTTAGATTGACTTTTATTCAGTTATATATGATATACAATATTAAAATATGACATTTATAAATAAAAAGAGGGGGGCTTAAAATAAGTGTTTTTATAGCAATTCTTAACTGTGCAACTTGTATAAGTCAACAGTTTCAGTGTGGTTGCAAGGGGGTTTTTATTTTCTTTGTAACTACTAGCTAATACCCACTGACGTAGTCTGCGCCATTTATTACCTTAACAATATATTTTATGTACAGTGGGGAAAAAAATAAGCACCAAACCGCTCACCTCGTTTCCTCACGGCAAGAAAACACACTGAACGCTATAAGAATTGCTAGCGCTATGTAGTACTTATAACATTATCGTTTCTTAAAATCTTAATTACCTTTATATTCTACAAGCAGGCCGGGCGGACGTTGTCCTGCCCTGATAATAAAAAAATATATACTTATATGCGTGAAATGCTTAAGGCTGCTTGACTTTTTCCGATTGTTTCAACAATTATCATTATATTTCAACCAATTTACAAAAAAACTTGACAAATTATATACCTAAACCTTCCCCGTGAATCACTCTATTTATTGGAGAAGACCGCATTACAGTTCGTTCATTAGTTTTTGAGTTTATCGCGAACATCCAGTCAGACAGACAGACGCGGCGGACGACTTTGTATTATAATATGTATTGATGAAGCTATCGTGATAATCTCTTTTTATATAAGTAACGAGTGCCTATGAAACATTATAAACAAAATCTAACTAGTAGTTTTGGATTTGTATTTGTAATATAAGTGCATATTACAAACAGCGGAATGTAGGGGGGTCACGAAATAATATTACATTCTAAGGGGGTCGGTCATAAAAAAGGTTGAAAAACACTGCTTTAAGTAATACTATTTTCCTTTTAATTTCAGAAAAAACTGTGACTATCGTCGAGCCATGTCCCAGCAAGGCGTCAGTACTTCTTTTGGGAGCAGCGTGTGCGCTCTTAGTACCATTATATATAGCGACAATACTTTGCTATTACATGCGCAAGCGGTTGACACCACCAAAACATATGTCATAAATTTGTCAGCTTATAAAAAAAATGCCACAAAATAATAGATTTTAAATGTTTAAATGCTTGGCTTGTATTGAGCAATTTGTGATACAAAGGACTGATAAAGAACAAATCCTTATATAAAAAAGCCGGTCAAATTCCGTCCATGTGACTTAAGTACATACAGTCATGAATAATCAGTTTTAATTGATAAATAAATTAAAACCATAGTGATATGATTTGAGATATTTTATATTTGGCATGATTGATTTAACCACCGCGTGATTTGGAATAGTATTAGGAGTAATTTATTGCATTTAGTAGCATTTATTAAATTTAAGTAACTAGGTTAATGACATTTTAAAGTTAACATTATTTTGATACTTGACGTACCTTTGGATTATTCAGATTAACAATTGTACAAGGCATGAAAAAGGTACCTATTATTATATATACTTTAAGACGCATTTATTAATTTCTATTAATTAGAATATTATTTATAATACTTAAATAGGTATATTAATAAAAATTAACTTTGGAATAATCCCTCAAAAACCAATAGAAATTTATTTGTTTCAGGGGAGTATTCTGAAACCCTTTGTATTCGTTTATTTGTAAGTTAATTCCATTTAATAATAACAGTAGTCGCACAATAACCCCCCATTACATTTTATTCAATATTATGTACAAGGACATTGACATTTTTGTTTAACATATCTTTTTGCATTTTCATTATGAAATGAATAATTGTAAATATATTTCTTTTTTTTTCTTTGCTAAATAAGAAAATTGTCGTAAGAACTTTCAGTTGGGTTCTGTAGGAATGAAAGTAGTGTACCTACTGGATAACTTTATCTGTCATATATAAATTCATTTTTCTTAACCCAACTTGAGATTTCATCTTATTTATTTAGATTAAATTTTATTTATTATAATTTTTCATTTATAATAAACAAAATAAATTTGTACAAATTCATATTTGTTTTATTCAACCTTTAAATACACTTTCAACTTGTAACATTTATATAAATTACAAAAAAAATATTAAACATTTAAATTATGTAAATTTTCACACATGAGGATAGGGGAGTCATTCACAACAGTATGTACGCACTTGGGGAGGGAGCGGATGTCGGTTACTGTGACAAGATGACGATGTTCCAAATATGACAATCGATTTATTTTAATATTATTTTTTTGTTACGATAGAAAATCATTCATTTCACATTTGTAAATATATACATATTTTACGTACATACATGTATATATATATATAAGGAGGATATATAATTTGCGATGATCGTTCGCAGGAAATGTGAAATAGTGTGACAAAGGGGGACAAAGGGAGGGGAGGGTTTTAATAGGTACAATTTAGCGTCACGTATTTTATGAATGGCCCCTAATATAAACATAATATTTATATAAAAGTACATGTGTATTTCCTCAGATTTGTCTCCAACAATGATTTTATTTTTACATTTATTTTAAAAATTCACATTTACCAATTCAAAAAAGTAAATACTAAATTCATTGAGCCACAGTTTGTGTAAGCAAATTATTATAAATAGAATTTAATATTTCTTCTTGAGCCTTAACATTCAGATCTTCAGTTTTGCAACCAAATACATTATTAAAGTTCTTTAAAAATATTGGTGTCATTTTTTCTATTGAACAGTCCTCACCAGTTTCTTTGCTCAAAGATGTTACTCCTTTGTCACTTATACCGCAAGGCTCGATATGATCGAACCATGATAAATCATTGTCACAATTGAGACTTATACCATGAGTTGTCACATACCTTGATGCGTGTATACCAATAGCAGCTATTTTATTATCATCGACCCATACTCCAGTGTAAGGGGATCTATTTGCCTTAACTCCTGTAAGACAAAAACATATATAATTTTTTTTGGGACATTTTCACAATACTACTTAAATTATTTTACTACAAAAATGTAGGCAAAAAAGTAGGGTATGTAGGGATCCAATACTATACAATTATTTTTATTATAGGTAATGACTCAGTAATAATGGCACAGAGGTAAGTGTTTGGACACCACCTTGGTTGATATAGGTATGAATCCTTGCAAATGAGCTGGAGCTTTTTGTGAAAGAAACTATTGTAATAAACCCATAGTAAGGTGATGTTGCTTTTTTCTTGCATGGTTAGCTACCCCACTTCTTTTAGTTGTGTATTCTTGCAGCTGAATTTGAGAGCCAGTCCCCCTCTGGGCTTAGTGTGTTTACCGTCTTACATAACTAATAATGTATTAAAAACATATATACATATGTAATAATTTTTACTATTCCTCAGATTTAATTTTAATAGCAATCCAGATAATTGCTGTAGTAGTTTCTTACTTACTACTTCCTACTGTCTACTTTAAAAAGTTTATTTATAAAAAAGTGCCGCTAGTTTATGTGGTGTAATTTTATTATATTAAATTCCAGCTTTATAAGGTGAATAGTTCATGACCACTAAGAATTAGAAGTACATAAGACCAGGGCATTATAAGAAACTTTGAATATGTGTAACATTAAAAATATTTCATTTACAAAATATTTTGAGTAAAAGAATACTAATCTGGTATGGCATAATTACAAAGTGTCTGGAAGTATTTTTTCATATCTACTTTAAAAAGGACACACAGTGACTGTCATCTAACCTCTAATAGTTAACAAGGTATTAAAACCCACACTTACCTAATTCTTCACACATTTTTATAATCATTTCCTCTAAAGCATTGACATACCATTTTACACTGGTTTTGTAATGTTTTAAATTAATAATAGGGTATGCAACCAGCTGTCCTGGTCCATGAAAGGTGATAAGTCCACCACGGTTTGTTGTCCTAAACTCTGCTCCGAGACCACGTAATTTGAGTATCTCCTCTTTTGATGTGTCATCCCTTATACCTAAAATTATTAGAAAAGTAATATTGTTATGTTAATAATATTGTGCCTCTTAATCTTTCAGGATATAGTAGTATGACTGAGATAATGTTCAACACCAACAGTTTACAATTTGATTATGGCTGGACATAACATGATTGTATAGAAATCATAATGTAGATATAATAGTTATTATGAAGTAACAAACAAGCAAAGCTTTATCTATGTGGAAGCAACCTCAAAACAGACTACAGAATTGAGGACAATTTTTCACAGACTTTCACTTCCGCTTTATGATAGAAATATATGTGGCATTGGTGTTCCGACAGGTAACCCTTGCACAGGCTCTACAACACTTAATAATGGGTATACCTTACGCCACTTCCTAGGAAAGTAATAAAATAAATGAGTTATAGACAAAATATTTGTTTTGTGGCCTTTGATTCTGACAAAAGTTTGAAATCCATTGAAAATCATTGTTAGGTTTATATGATGAGTCTTTGATGAAAATATATTCTTTTATTTTCATTACAAATAAAAATTAAATGTTTTACTAATATTTATTAGTAATGCAGAAACTAGTGATGAAAGATTTGGCAAATAAAACTGGGATCTATTTTACAGCAACCATTCCTTTTGATTTACACTAAAACCTAATGATTATAAGAAACAGAACAGCAAGGATATGTCTAATGTTGAGTAATATACATGTATATAAAGCTCTTTATTACATAACAGTAATATTAGTAGATTGAGTGTCAATAACAAGCGAATAGAATTAATTGAATTCTAACCTACTGTGTACACAGGTTTGTGTTCTACAAGTAAAAGCGTATCGTAATTAGCATCTATTCCTTTGGCCATAGCATCCAAATGCTTTCTAGCTACTGCAAGTTGAATCTTCAATGCTGTGTCGTAACTCATCAAGCCCAATTTCCATACTTTAACCATTTCACTTTTTGTAGTTAAACTGAATAAATAATATACCAATACTGGATTACAGACGTATACTGTAATAAATTTTTACTCTGGGTTTATATCTAGATATACGCAATTACTGTTTTTTATTTTTATAACAAATTTATCTTTTCTTATATTTCAAAAACAAACAAATGATATATATTTGACACTGACAAATGACAAGTGAGTGTCAAATTGAAAATCGGTTATTACTTTTGGTAACCAATCTTCTAGATTATTACTGCCAATGTCGAGTATGTAATAACACTAGCTGACACCCGTGTCTTCGCACCCGTTTTTTTAAATTGCATTAAAGTGACATAATGGTGAGAAGTGGTAGAATTACAGAAATGCTCTTTTAAAACATTTGTAGGTATGACATGACACGCATGCCAGCTACTGTTATATATAATGTGTACAGTAAATAAGAGTGTGCTGGATGGGATTTAGCAACAATAACATATTTGGAGCTTTAATTTGAACTTTAATACCTTCAGTACTCATTTACACAGTATAAGAAAGTAATGAAAATTTCAAGATATACAATTTCTCTTAAAAATGTTGTTATATAGATATTATTAACATAATTAAGTTTTTGCGATCATACAAAAAAGTAAACACTTCTCTATTCCGCAAGAAATTCTATAATGGAACTGTTAAGGTAATACGTTTCCGATCTAATATTGAAAAAAAAACGTCTTCTATTTTCAAAACACCTATTAATTATATAAAATTAAAAAAATTACAAAATGGGCAAACGTGGGCAAATGAAATACTTCAAGAATCCACCTTGACATTTTTAATTTTTGAAAGTTTTTCGGACGCTGGCTCACGCAATTTAAATTATATTTATGAAACTTTTTTTGTAGAGGTGGGCAAAACAAATTAAATTGTGAGCAAAAAGGGGAAATCGATGGGCAAACCCTCTAAGCATTTTCAAATCGTTACGCGAAAAATTTGGGGCTAACTTCCCGAAGCTATGGTTAATGAGTTATGTAGACGCGATCACGGTAAATAAAAACAAAATGGCTGCCAATTTGACCAAAATACAAATAAAGCAAATTACATACATTAATATATTCATTACAATTATATTAATTCTTGGAGTCCAATACAGTGCACACCTCACGCACATGCTTACAGTGAACAACATACTCTTGCTAAATTTCACGCGGAAGAAGTCGTGGGTGACAGCTAGTCTAAAATAAAATAACCTAAGTTAGTTCTTATAACTTCAGTTATCTGCTAGTGAAAGTCATGTGAAAATTGGTCCAATCGTTTCAAATATTCCACACTGATGAAATCGCGAGTAACAGCTAGTAAATAATAAAATAGCTCAAGTTATTTCGCATTACTTTAGTCACATGCCAGTGAAAGTCTCGTTAAAATTTGGTGTATCTTTTGGAAATTCCTTATTGGACAGGAAAAAGTCGCGAGTAACAGCTAGTCTAAGATAAAATTGCCTAAGATCAGCTACGTGCCTGTAAAATTCATGTGGACCTTATTAGTTCTATCTGTTTTGAAGAATACACTGTGGGCAAAGCTACAGATAACAGCTAGTTTAAAATAAGTTAACCTAAGTCAGTACTTATAAAGTCAGTTATATGCCAGTGAAAGTCCCGTGAAGATCAATCAAACCGTTTTGGAGATGTCACTGCGGACGAAGGCGCAGGTAACAGGTACTTTAAAAAAATAGCTTAAATTACTTCTTATGGGGTCAGCTATCTACCAGTGAAAGTCCCGTAAAATCGGTTTTGCCGTTTCGGATATTCCGCTACGGGCAAAGTTGCGAATGACAGCTAGTCCTAAATAATATAGCCTGTAAATTCAGCTCTCTGCCAGTAAAATTTCTGTCAAAGTCGATCCAGCCATTTCGAAGATTACCCGGAACATACAGACTGACAGACAAAAATGTTAAAATTTGATTTTTATTATAAGTAAGTAGCTTATACGCTTTCATATCCAGTCAGTAAAAAGTAGGTATTTTGATAATATACATAGATACTTCATTTTTATTATATCTATAGATTGCAAGTCAAAAATTCGAAATAATACTGACCTAAAATGACATTTTTGAATGAAAACTTACTAATTCAATGAACATAAAATAATTAGTGGCGTGCGACTCTTCGAATTAATTGATAACGAATCGATTAGAAATGCGAATTGAACATACGAATAATTTGAACTATTCGGATTTAATTTATGCGTCAAATAAGCATTCACTATAAAATGCTACGAACTAACCAGTAATGCCATCATAGTCGACACCAGCCATTAAGAGCATTGAAAAATACTGTATTTCTATTTTTAGCCAAAAAGTGGCGGGAAGAAGAGAATATTACAAATTTAAAAAATTAAATGTCATTCATTCTTATTTGAATATTTTTTTTTTTTCAACGGCACTGACAATTTTCTTTATGAACTGTAATCGAATTCTTTATTTATAAATAACCATACAAAATATTCCAATATAGTAAAAGCTATACGTTTGTACCTTATTAGTTGTTAACGAATTTTATACAAAAATATTGAAATTTCTTTGAAAGAAAATAATTCAGCTATTTCTGTTAAAAAATTGTCAACATTGAAATGCTTTAAAATTATTTAGATTTCATTGAGAAAGTGTATTTTTAATAAATATTTTCACTAATATGAATTTATTATTGTACAATTGGATTACATAGTATATTTTTTTTGAAAGGCATTTCAGTCTTGATGTTTAGGTAACTTTTTTTTTGACATTAATGTTTTTTTTTAATTTGAATTATTAAAATAGTGAAAAATATTGTAACTTTCCCAATAACTATTAGTTTAATAATTCTACCTTATTCAAAAAAAAATAGGAAAAGTTTGAATTTTCTATTCAAAATTCGAATAGAATAACATACGATTCGTTTCGGTTCAAGGATTATTCGCACATCCCTAAAAATAAACGTGTTACCATGGCAACGGTTATAATATTATTGGTTACTATAACAACGGTTGTCTAATGTCAGGGACTATCGATGTCTGTAGGAGAATATTTAATTTTAACTGAAAAATGTATTTCGGATAGGTTTTAAGCAAAATCCGTTCTTAGTGAGCGTCTACGTTGCAAAAGGAATAACTATGGTGAATTTTAAGTCAATCGGACATACATTTTCAGAGAAATCGTGATGAGTCAGTCAGTGGTATTTCGCTTATATATATATATATAAGAAGATTACAAGTATCTTCTGATAACTTCGATGTTCTGGATGGAGGCTCTCTTGTTTGAACTTTCCATGGAATTTTTGTGTTATCTTACAATTCATGCTCTGTGGTATTATTGGGAATACAATAATTGCATCATTGGTTATATTATATATTCATCTAATAACTTCACAAACAACAGACAGAATAAGTAAAGTATAGTTTTTCATTCGCCCTCTCTCTGATTTGCCTAAAAGTGTGCACTTAATTTCATGATGTCATCTCAGTCCGTCCGATAGCGACTCCGGAGCGGGACTTTCCGTCCCGAAGTAGTCGAACGTAGGTGGCGCTTGAATGCCTCAAGTCTCGCCCGCGCCCTCTGTCCCATCCTCGACTGAAGCTCCGACTGCGGGTTCCGCAGTCTCGGCTAAGAAGCCACGCCTCCCTCACGATTCGTGACAAGGCCCGCTGGGTGCAGATCTCAGTGGACTTACAGTCTCGCAAGATCCACTACACGTCTGCTGTCAATACCATTGCCGGTATTTCCGTTAAGCTCTCCACATCCGATGAGACATACCCGCCGCGGTAGACGTGCGACCCCGTCCAAGGAGTATGTCCCGCCGTACCGGACGCAACCGCTTCCGCCCATACAAAGCCAGAAGACTTTCCCTGACCTGCCGGATACCTCCAGTGCACCGGCAGCACTCGCACCCGCGTCGAGCGCCCTCTCCTGGCGCTCAAGGCCACCCCAGCCAGCTCCCTCAGCTCCTAAAGCCAAGTCCCTGCCTCAGAAGGCTCCGTTCACTCCGGCCACCTACCGCGTCTTCCGTATGGACCACCGGTATAGACTGGATAGCTCAACTCTTGTTAGCACACGATGTTCAAGAAATACTCGCGTTCAACGCGCTCGTTAATGCTACGTCTGAGCTTAGGCTCTTAAACACGATCTCAGCTTTCCCGGTTGCTGCGACTACGTTACAACGTCTAACCCGCGCCGCGCATAAATAAATTCGCTGATAATCATAATCAGTTCGAACCAGCGTGTTCATTTACATTAGACCGAATCATTAGGAACTCGTACGTAATCGTATAGATAAGTTGGTACCGCGTCCCATAGTTCTTTATTTTTTTGCTCGATGTCCTCTTACAAATATACGTGTTTGCGCCCACGCCCGTCACTCTCTCTGCTCACGCCGCCGTGTGCGGGAGGCAATGATACGATCCCGCACATATGTCGCGTTGTCTCTGGTAGCAGCTCGAGACTAGGTCTGTCCCTCGGTGTGGAGCCCTCGAGTATGTTACTCGTGCGAATATAGTGACTCATACTAGTTTCACATATACACAGATCACCCCACACACGTGCACACATAGGTACACATAGTGGTGGGCTGTTTTTTTGCCCTTTTCGGACTGAAATAGGTCACACAATTTAATAGTCAGATGCAAAATACACGTATGCATTCGTAAAACATGCATGGTCATACATGCATTTTTCACGAATTCATGTGTATGAAATGGATAGATAGCTTAGATTAGCTTAGTTAGATCGGGAAACCCGGCGACAGTTCAAGCCGAGGCGCACCGTGTGCTCTTGCGTTGATCGCCTAAACAAATCGGGTGAGTGCCTTAAGCGCTCCCCTTAGTAGTTCGGTGAAACTGTAGCGACCTTAACAAGCCAACAGTGTAGTCAGTTCGAAAAATAAAATAAAAAGTCATCTCAGTATTAACAGCTTTTATACACATATCATTTTTCACACAATCTATCCGTATCTTTTTCGGTCTTCCTCTACTCTAACATCCATACACCTTCGTACTGAAAAGTTTTCTAGTTACATGACTTTCATCTATTTAATAACATACTAGAAGCATGATAACCTATTACTACTCAGTTTGTATGTCACTGATATTAATTTCAAACTTCCTGTGATATCAGATGTCACATGTAATTTTTTTCATCCATCTCTTTCATAGCACACCACTCGAATCCATATAACATAACTGGTCTTATTATAGTTTCATACACTTCCCTCTTGAGTTTCAACGGCATTCATGGGCCACAAACTACCCTAGATGCTTTTCGCCATCTCATCCACCCAGCATTTATCCTATCCGTCGCGTCCTCGTCTATCCCACCGTCGTTTCGAATCAAGGAACCGAGGCACTGGAAATTGAAGTAGGCTGGTAAGGAAAAACCATTTCAGGTTATATGACAAAAACTGGATTGACCTTTGAAGTCGGAGAACAAATGTTGAGTTTCTAGCCCACTTACAATTATTGAACGAAAGCTACAAGAATGTACATATATAAATTCAATAATTTTATTCAAAAGTCTGTAGCATGGAAATCGAGAATTATGTTAAGTTAAATATTGTAGTGGACGTTATTTTACTCTTTTGTATGAAATTGATTGGGCGCTGCCACGTGTCACAGCAATAAACCGCGTTATTTTATTCTTAATTTTTATAAATTATTGATAGTTAATAAAGAATGCATAATTACTGTGCTAAAGTTAGATAACTTACATACATACATACATACTTGTACTAGTCAACAGAAGTTTACATCACTGCCATCTATTGATTACACGTCTAACGATTACATAAAAGTAGAAGTGTGACAAATATGATGTAATCTGAGTTAATTTGTCTACTCAATACGAGATGGCAGTACAAAAGTGTTGCTATAGTTTTTCATTGAATTGTGTAGAAACTTATATTTTATACCTTTCAGTTCAGTTTTCGGTGTTCTTTAGTTATAGGGCGGCACAAGGGTTTGTGCGTTACGTAAATCCAGCTGCGTATATAAACATTGGACACCACTTATGTTTTCCTAAGAACGTAGTAGCTGTTGGACGTTCCTTTATATTTTAAATCGAATGACATTATTTCTATTCGAAGTTGTTTTGTGGTTTGTGAATTTCAAAACCTTTGCTGCAATATAACTCTTAATGACATCTGTGTCACTGTGTTTATATGTCGTGTTTAGACAAGGTGTTAGCGAAGACGCAGATGTGGTGTTCTCTCAAACGATGACAACAGGAGTAAGAAGTGTCTTTTAATTTAAATATTTTTAATTGATATTGTGTATTATCAAACCTTACTAAAAACATCATATTAAATGATAACCATGCAAAACCAATTTAAATATTGTGTAAAACTTGATTTAGAAGTATACGGAGAGACATGATTTATAAAACAGTGGTGTATATATTTTTTATCTTTGAATTTTCGACTTGATTTAGATTTTAGATGAACCCTAATTGTTTTCACAGCTTTTATTTTAAATAACTAGCAACCAAGTTTTATACCGAATACGGTGAGGACTATGCCTAATTTCTTTAATAGCGGTCCTAAATTATCGTAATAAACTGTTTATTAAAATATTATTCATTAGGTTTTGTCGATTCAGCTATGGTCATTATTCTAACTTACCCAATATAACATTTCTATATGATCATGATTACTAATTGTTACATTATTTTGACCTTTATTTCGCTTAACTTAAGTTTCTTTTTATGTTATTTGATAGAGTACAGGTATGCAACCATTAATATTAAGGTTGCTCCACCACTCTGTACAATAATAATTGCGAACATATTTGAAAATACTGGCAAAAAAAAGAAACAAAACTATATTATCTACACATATAATTAATTTAATTAACTATACGTACATATAATAAATTAATGATACAAAAATTTGAAACGGAAGAGTTCTTTACAGATCAAAATGAAAGAAATCTAATATTACGATTAATAATTCTTTACTTGCGAATGTGGTCTTACTTACTTATGGAATCAATTCTATTAATTTTTCTTTAATCACACTGTCCTTCCTATGTAACTTATCACATAGGAATGTTATTACTGTTTATGCAAACAAACTTATTCTTCTTACTTTTTATTCACTTCGACTGTTGTTTACATATGTTCTCAGTACGTAGGTAAGAATTTGTTCTCTGTATTCTATTCAACAGTTTTAATCGAGCCATTAATTACTTCTGTTTATATTAACCGTTATTATTAACATGATATAGGACATCCAAAAATCCACACTAAAATATGGACAGTGATGGATAATTATCAGTCTCTGAAAATACTCCTTCATAAGATCATATTATTTAATCATACAGACTGAACAAATATCTGCAATATATTTATTACTTTCAAATAAGCTGTGGTTTTTGACGTGACAACGTCTTATAAATAGAAGAACGCTGGCTGCACGCACGAAAAGCATGACTCAGTGTCACGTTCTGCCTGATCCGAGTGTGTAAGTGTGAGCGCAGAACAGGCGATAGAGAGGCGCGATAGGCCTAAGTGGTTGGCTTGTCATGCATCTATCTCTCTTCCACTCCATCGGTAATTTAGTGATAATAATTCAATTCAATTCATAAAAATATGCCGTTTTTCATCAATGTTTTCTTATAACGTTATCACGTCAAATTATCGTCCGTAAGCCGATTTTACAGATAATTATTAAAGAAACATCAAACTCAAGTACCTGCTGATTGAAAATAAATAAACTACAGCGTCTGATGAACTATAACAAAAGTGTTGTGCAGCACTGCTTGAATCCATGAGGTCGTTGCCTCATGAGAGGAGTAGGGTTAAAAACCGCTAGTAACGTAAACAAATATCCATGTAATAGGTGATACAGGAACACGCTTCCTGGAAGTTATTTATAGTTCATTTGTTTAAGGGTGACTTTCTAGGGGTGCGCAAACGCACTGTACTTTTACTCAATAGCTACAGTAGAGCGACGTGACAATTTTGACGGCCTAGCAATTTAAATATAAATAAAAAAATTGTAACTGTTAGCCACTTTGTCTCTATTTCTAATTACTAAATCCTGAACAGGTCTACTGCAGTTGAAACTATTTCGGATTTCAGATTTCAAAATAAAAAAATACTTTAATCAATTTGGGACCTAAGAAGACGCTTATGAACGTCAAAATACCACCTATTTGGAAAACAACCCAATCATCGAGAAGAATCAGCAAGAAACTCGATCGGGTTTATCTTTTTAACATATATAGATGTATATTTAATGATGATGATGATGTATATTTTAAAATACATTTCATGTTATAATAATTTATAGTGAATGCACAGATAGCAGTCAATTCCAGACATCACCATCATTTTGATCCACTCTATAATAGACCTTTACATATTTATATACTTTATTCAGTATTTAATACTGGTATTACTTAGCCTCTTATGCGTATAAGGCATCGATTTGAAGGTTCCTAGTTCGAGGCTGTAAAATTAGAACAAATGTCGTAGAATTTACAGGCATTAGATAATTTTAAATATATTAGTAACAGTTATGAACTAAGTCGAAAATTATATGAAAAACTGAACATTTAAAAACATGCTCATAATTCCAAAGTTTACGGAAAAATTACAGAAATTGTTTGGCTTTCAATATTGCTGGTAGGTTCGTATTGGGCGGGAGCGTGTGGTAAATAAACCTACCCCGTAATTATCGCAAGAGTAAATCTATTATATAAATGACTAAATATCGTCTATAATTTAGGCTAAAATACGTACTCATCTCTTTAGACTTATTTGTAAAAAAACATTTTGATATTACGTATACAGAGATAAGATTCTGTTGCTTTGCTAAGGTTAGTTACGATGCAGACACAAAACTTGCGATTTATTTATGATATCCATTCCTATCATCATTTTACTTTTGTGAAACAAGGGAGTTTAGGTCCAGGTTCCAGGTCCAATACCTGGGACACTAGTTGACAGAAATTATTACCCATGCATTATAAATATATTGGTGTGTAAAATCAGGGTTTGTACGTTATTTCGTTACCGGGTAATATATAGGTATATATTAGAATATGAAATCAGAATAAAATGTATTAAGGTTGATCCTTCTGTCAAATCGTGTACCTTAATTGAAACATAATTAGATACTCGTGTCGATTAAACTAAAAGATAAGATACGTCTATTCTCGTTTTTAGATGGTGATATAATAAAAGCGTGTGCAATGTGTGCGTGTGCGTGTGTAAAACGAGTTTTATATGTAACACAGGAGCAGTACTTTTTACTATTAGGCAGATAATTATGCTGAACATAAATTTGTGTATTATTTTTTATTAACATAATTGTTAATGGTTAAGATCTCTTATTTAACAGTTAACTTTAGAATTATTTAAACTCAAGGTTTAGTATGACATATTTCAAAACATTTCGTATTCTGTAAAAAGTTTCTATATTCAATGTTAAAGTTAATACAATTTGATATCATTTCAACAACAGATACACAAAAACATGAAGCTATTAAAACATTAGTTTGACCGTACTTTGTGGTTATGGTCGAGCTGAGCGCGTTGTCATAGCGACGGCGCTATAGGCCCGTGCTTGCAGATCCGTGACACGAATTTCAAGTTACCAGATCGATTGCACGCCTCTCAACTTTTAAAAGCATCTTAACTCTCTTTACCATGTCAGAAAAAATTACATTTTTTTGTGAATTTGTATAACATTCTTAGATCATATTCGACTGTAAAAATTTGATCTGTCTTACTAAGCTCAGTAAAATAACAGATATACGTAGGTAAGATAAGTAAATATATTATGTCGCACGGAACAGGGCCATGATTTTTAATTGCTGAGTCTCTAAATACATCAAGTATCTATACTGGATTTAGTCTTTTTTTTAATTGTTATGTACTCAACTATTGTAATGTTGGTCATGAGATATACATAGAGATTGTTATGCTCTTTGGACATGGAACCAAATCAAAAACACCTTTCCAAGTTAGAACACTGTATTGGTTTTAGTCACTACAATACAGCAGCACGTGTTTAATTATAAACAAATATTATAAAAAGCGCGGATGCAATATACAACCTTCTTTAAACCTATTTATAATTAAAATATCCTGAGTAAAATAAATTTTTCTGAGCCTCAACTGTCGGACCAGATATTGCCAATCAAGTTAATGCTTTTCCTTGAACATTCTGACTCTTCTATATTAAACCAGAAAGCGACAAGTGGAACGCTGTTAAGCACTTTTCTAAATCACCATTGATATTTTAGAGTTTTTATTATAGTAACTTTTCCTTCTATATTATGGTCGTAACCCAGTAGTATTTAGGCGTCTTATTGGGTCATTGTAACCATTTCTTAATTGCTATTCAGTGGGGTGTTTACACAGGTTGACTTGTCGGAGCGAAATGATTCCTGGCTTTAAATGATACTTTGAATATCTCTTACATCCTACAATATTCGTTTTAGAGTAAATCGTATATTTAAATAATTTAGACTCCATTGAACTGTACAAATATGCTAAAATATTTTATGAACTCTTCGATGCTTTCAATAGGTTCTGTATTTATACATTTGCAGGAAATAAAAAGAATTTAATCATACTTGTACCGAACATGTAATAATTTAAAACTTTTACTGCAGTCGCTTGTGGAATTAATTTTGTTTCGGGTAATAATAAAACATACGCGCTTTCTCGTGCTCGAGCTCGTTTCCACAGGTCTTCGCTCCGAGATATTACTAATTAAGTCATAAAAAGCGTTGTATCCACGAAATAAGTGTTATTTTGTGACATTGTTGCCGAAGAAGTGGTGTATTTTATAAAGCACAGAAATACCCGAGGATCTGTTTTTTCCTGTACCAGCGATTCTTTCCCTTATGACTCTAAAATCGTATAAACTTTTTTTTGATTTCGTCGTGATTGAACGAATTTTATATCGTACAAATACATCTAATTTAGATAACAATATGTTTTACTAACAACACGTCTTGGACTTTGAAGTAAAATTGTACGTTATTCTTTGGGTTTATGTTGTTATTTAGAAAAACTAAACTTTTTGCTTAATCGGTAAAGTTAATAAAAGGTTAACAATTTTCCATATAAGAACCAGAGTGAGTGAGTGAGACAGAGTACACAAAGTATGGGCATAATCACCTACGCCAGTCCACGGCGTATTGGCGATTTCAAGCCCCGAGAATTCTCATAGTTTTATATATTTCCTACATACGGTGCTACTACAAGAACATTACTCATGTATGTCCATTATTCAAAGTCGTAACTTGTATGTATGCTTCAGTGACCTAATATTGTTACATTATTCTGTTTCCTTCTTTACAGTCTTATTCTGTTTTATAGCCAAGTGAGTTATCACCCGGACTATTCCTGCTTTTAATTATTCATGAACAGTATCCCGGGTAACTTTCACCAACTCCCGACCAACATCTGTCCTCTATCTATTAAATAATTTGCGCTTACTTCTTTAGGCTTGTCGTTGTGTGGTCTTGAATTATAACAGTTTATAGTAATGAGTTTTTTCTTAGGCTAATAACAAAAAATATTTTAATGATAGTCCTAGTAGTATGTATATACTGTAAGCGTGACCATGTCTGATAACATGCTCTTCTGTTAATTTTTTTTTTATTGAGATGAGTATGTAATTAAATATAACTTACGTTTCTTTTATTTATAATAAACTAAATTTCGATTGGAACTTGACCAGAGGTTTTTGGAGTACTTTTCTATGAAACGTTTATTAGTAGGGACCCTCCCTTGGGGATTAATGAAGGAACTAAAAATGCAATTGTAGAAATCGAAACGATTGATCGTATTTGATAAAAATACCCTTGAGGTCCGTTAAGTGACAAGATGGAGAAAAATAATAACGCAGTACGACTAAAAATGGCTTTACGCCTTAATACGCGAGAAGATCTCTGAATACACATATTCAAGTCAAGAATGGTATTTGACTAGATATGGAGCTTAATATTAGATAATGGCAAATCATAATAAAAAAAATATATATATTCAATTTACGCTGTAGGAGGGCACTTACCAGTTATAACCGGTTCGGAAAACAAGGAAGCCTACTATATACACGGCTAGGTTATTTTTTTATTGTAAATATTACTTTACGATTACTTTTAACCAATGTACACTATGCTATGGTTTTATTTACATTTTTACCGAATCGCAGGCTCATTTGCGGACTACAACTCACATTCTTACGATTTTTCACCAGTCTATCACCGAACTAAAAATTCAAATGATATGAGAAGTTTGCTACAAAAAAGTTTAAACAGTGTAGTCTATATTACGAATGTTATAAATATTTAAATGTATCGGGCGGTGTTGAAAAATGAAAACAGTTATACATTTAAAATCATTAGCGAATGGTTTATATATACATAACTTAATAGGTAATTATAATAGTATAATTATTTAAATATTTCTGTTGAAATAAATAATCTGTGTACAGACGCGGTCCGCGCTCCAAGAGTCGCGCCGGTGAGATGAACGAAGCGGCGACCAGCCGCAATTATTCCTACGATGAAACTATACAAGTAAGTCAATTTATTTATTATTTATTTTGCAAATATACTTCTAATATAATGTCTTATTCATAATACAGGACACAGTGTAAATTATATTTTTCCTTTAAAATTAGCTGCATCAAATTCGAAACATATTCAATCATTTAAGATATGAGTAGGTATTAGTGTTGAAAATGTTTGTGTGAAAATAATTCGGATGTAGTGTAATTCCCATCAATGATCTAATATTCAATTATCTTTTATATAGAATATTTGCTTAATATTATTTTTGGCACTGTATACCTTAAATGTAAATTGTTTTTTTTTTTACTTTTTATTTTATAAATTATTGTAAAGGTAAATAATTATTATAGTGTAATTTATTATATTAGTACATTCAAATTGTAATTATTTAAATAATATACTACTGTATTCTCATTACTTATATACAAAACCAATAAATGTCTCGGATTTAAAATTATTGCCCATTCGTTTGTTAATATTCCGCACTTTCGCAGAATCTGCGTGTTTTCAGCGTAGACTAATGTACAAGTACTTATTTCAAGGATCGAATTTATTTTATACAGAAGAAAAACAGACTCTACTGAAAAAACATAAAGTTTATTTTCATATACTGATATTAGCATGTTAAATTTGCGGCTACGCCATTGTAACGCTGAAACGGGATAAAATCCGTGATGCAGTTTCACTTTGAACTTTGTTACAATAACGATAAAGAATGATATCCAGCTAAAGGTTTTCTTTAGGGGTATGAAAGAAGTTTTTCAGGACGGGCCATAACGACACATTAGCTGACACGAGCGCACTTACCTTTATTAATGCTGTACAAGGCTCAGCGCTTACACTCGGCCGGTTCATCCCATTGTATTTTGTTTAGGTCAATGGTCGGACTATTAACACTTAAGTAACTATTAGTGTCCTCCCGACCCTTACAGTGTCTTAGGTGTCGGTCAATAGGTGCAAAGTCATTCACCATATCTTTGAAACCGTTGTTTCTTTGATCTAGTGATTTGCCTTACAGAACTTTGGAAACTATTTCAAATGAATTTAACACAAAAACTAATAACGCATGGAAACGAAAAAGAGTCGATTTATCCATTGATTTATATATTAGTGGGAAAATATCTGTAGTAACAGTTAAATTATAATTTACAATTTCAAGTGTTGGTATTTATTTCGCGAATCGTTTTCTTATCTCGCGTCGTGGAAGTTTCATATCGTAGCCGTTTCCAGGGGCTCTCCGATATTTATCAGCGAAAGATCGACAATGCGAAGACATCCTGCCGAGGCACCGCCTTTCTTCTATAAGATTAAATAAGATCTAATTGACACTCGAACTTGATTGGTATCTTATTGCATTATTAAGACTTAACATATTTTTTTATTGTACTTCTTATGAGAATATAGAAAAAGAGTTTTTGTAGTTTTTTGGAAATAATTTAAGGTTTGTTTCAATTGTATATAAAATTTTAATAATAACCTACCACTTCCAGCCATGAACTTCCATATTGGACTTCATTTCATTGGAGGACTTGGAAATTATATAAAGAATTTATGCCATCATATATTTCCTGTTATGATAGAGTTCAAGCTTACACTATACCTACAAGTAGTTTCCTATAGTGTAAACACATTGCAATTTTTGCAAGTGATTCTAATAATACAGCCAAGAATAATTTAAATTCATATCATATCGACCGTTAGTTATTATACGCTAATTAAATACATGTTTCGTTTATTTCGCGAATAAATATTGAATGTTGAAGTGTAATTTTTTTTTGGTTCGTTTTCTATCCAATTTTCTATCTCTGCCGCAGCTTTTGCTTAGTGGCCATTGCGAAATTGGAAACCGTTATTGCTTTCCCTTTTCCGATAGTTTTATCAGACCTCGAAGCAATATATCGTCATTTTGCTATCTGTATTGCTCGAGATTGGGTTAGTGAATTTGATTAACGGACTGTTTCCGTCGCGGAAAGGGTTCGGCTTAATGTGGACCACATCGCATTATGGAAGCGCGGGCCAGAAAATCGAATTTTCCGCCCTTATGCCGCCCGAGTACCTTTATGTTTTTAGAGCGTGTCGTGTACAAAGAGATTCACGTATCATATGATAATCGTATTGTACGAAATTTTTTATTATGTTATTTTATTATCGTTTAATGTTTTGTTTCAACTATGTTTGCAAATAAATGTTTTACTGAAACTCCAGTTAAGAATTTATTATTAAAATATGGTAAATAAAAACCCATTAAGTTTTGCTTATGGATGAAAAATATTTTTCAGACTACTTTATTTCTTTGTTTTCTTTTATTAAGCTTCTATTTATTCTTCAATTTTATATAGCGAAAACTATAAATATAAATTTCGATTTCTTATAATTTGAACACAATGTTTTAAATACTGGTATTAACATTACTACACCTCAATATTCGATGTTCTCTATTATTCATATAATATTTTATCAAATAACCTTTACAATAAATTGGTTTGAATTTTGTGTATCAAGATGCAACAATAAATACGTAAATTCGATAAAATGAAACAGCCATTGTATTTTAGTAAACTGTTGGAATAACGGCCGTTTATGTAGATACCCGGGGAAGCGTCTTTTAATCTGAATTCAAATTTTCCGAAAGATAAAGCATAGTACCTTTACGGATTGTAAAAGTGAAGTGTCTACCTAAAAATATAAATATGTACAAATATTATGTTACTACTCTGTTCGAACCCAAACGATTGATTCCAGTTTATAGGTTAATTAACGAGTAATTTCAAGGAAATAAAACTTTAAAAGATAAGGTTTTGTATAGATAAGAGGCCTGCAATTCCAGTTATGGAAGGTGTTGACGCGGCGTCGATAATTGTATCGCCGAGCGCGTCAATGGCGGTTAGGATATGAATGTACTGACCTTGTTCTGTCTTCTTATACTTTGGTCCCCGGGATACACTACGATCACCAGGTGTACACGAATAAATATGCGGCCTTCGATAGCTTATGCGGCTGTTGCGGTTGCACACGAATAAATATGCGGCCTTCGATAGCTTATGCGGCTGTTGCGGTTGCACACGAATAAATGCACTTGCGTCCTTGCGTCGTCCGTGGCGCGCGTAGACTGCCCGTAATGACGTGCAGATTCCACGACAACCACAGATAAGAGCGACAGGGTCGTAGTAAACATAAAAATGGCCAAATGTATAGATTTATAGAGAAGCGCTATTATGTGGCGCGATCATTGCCCCCGGCCTAAAAACCATTGGTTTTTAAAGAAAAGCGAGAAACTTAAAAGAAATGCGGTTAAGTCTTTGAAGAGCGGTTATTTGCGGATAGACCGAGGGGCTATTAATAAATTTATTGCGAAGGTAATACACATAAACGGACGGCAGGTCTTTTAAAGACTCCTGTCGCCGTTTTTACGGAGGCTACTCTGCAGATGCCATCGTCACCGGTATGAGTGGCTACAACGACACCGAGAGGCCAGGATAGCGGGGGAATGTTATCAGTGATAATAAGAACAACCGTTCCTATTGTAATTGGATTTGAAGGTGTATTCCATTTTCCTCTTGATTGAAGTAGGTGGAGATACTCTAACTTCCATCGTTTCGAAAACGATTGAATCATTTGATCTAATAAAGCAAAGCGCTTTAATAAATTCGAAGGTTCATCAGTTACTGAGCAAGAGGGTAGGTGATTAAGCGGAGCAGTCATCAAAAAATGTGCTGGCGTCAGTGCAATAGGTTCAGAAGGATCCTCACTCAATAAAGTCAGCGGGCGTGAGTTTATTACACTTTCAATTTGCGTAACTACCGTTAACATTTCTTCATAGGTGAGTAGTTGTGAACCAATAGATTTAAAAAGATGTCCCTTAAATGCCTTTACAAAAATCTCGAAGTTACCTCCGAAGTGAGGGCTACGCGGTGGATTAAATTTCCAAGTTATTCGATTCGCTGATAATTCATCTGAGAGAGACTTATTATATTCATCTGAGGTTATAAGCGTGTAAATATCCGATAATGCATTTTTGGCACCTATAAAGGTTTTTGCGTTGTCAGAATACATCATTGAAACCGAACCCCGGCGCGCGAGGAATCGTTTAAAAGCGGATAAGAAGGAACTTGTACATAGATCTGTCGTAAGTTCAACATGTACAGCACGAATTACCATACAAACAAATATGCAAAGATAAGCCTTAATGGAACGAACTCCACGTTTTCTAAATGGTATTATAGATATAGGACCGGCATAGTCCACAGCGGTGTGGGTAAAAGCCTTTGTTTCATTTACACGACAAGCGGGTAAGTTTCCCATTAGTGGGAAATTAGGTTTAGGCTTAGCCTTAAAACAAAAATTACATTTATGTATTACTGAGCGCACAATATTACGACAAGATAGGATCCAGTATTTTTGTCTGAGAATAGACATTAGTGTAAGCGGTCCGGTATGACAGTTTCGACGATGATAATATGATATTATCAATTCAATTATACGGTCTTTACGAGGTAATAAAATCGGGTGTTGATGATTATAGGATAGATTCGCATTTCGAAGTCGTCCTCCAACGCGTATGAGTCCGTCAGTGTCTAAAAATGGCACGAGCCGCTGTATTGCACGTGGACAAGTGTCATTAGACTTTAAAGCTTTGATAATATGAGGGAAATGTAATTCTTGTAGGGCCTTCAGCACTTGAAATTCTGCAAAGTTAATGTCATGAGCGGTAAAACAATTTGAGCGCGGTAGTTTTTTAATAAAACGATAAATTAGAACAATTATATGGAGCAATAAAATCCACGAAGAAACGCGGGTGGAGAGATTTAACAACGGGTTTAATATCTCCATGTTCGTATGAGTAGTAGGGAGAGAGATGATTTTCTTCAATTCAGGTAGATCCATATCAGTTTTAGCGGGATTTATAATAGTAATTGGCCATTCACTAGGATCCTGTGAAAGCCATTTCGGACCATTGAACCACAACGGATGATTCACCAATTGAGCTGGTGACAATCCACGAGATAAGCAGTCGCTGGGATTGTGAGAACCAGACACATGATAGAAATTATTAGCGGGAATCGCGGAAATAATTTTAGTAATACGTGTAGCGATAAATGTTTTAAATCTATGCGGAGAAGCATAAATCCAGTGTAAGGCTACCATGGAGTCAGTAAAACAATAAATTTGGTCAATAGAATGGCGTTTTTCATAAGTATCGCTTACACGTCTTACTAGTTTTGCCATAAGCAAACACGCACAAAGCTCTAACTTAGCAATTGAAATAGTTTTAAGCGGAGATACCTTTGACTTAGCGCAAATTAATCTTGTGACTGGGAATGCTTCTTTATTTGTTTGACTTCGAATATAAACTACCGAACCATAACCACTTTCACTAGCGTCCGCAAAGGATATTATGGAAATATTTGAATTAACTTCAACACCCAAATGACGTTGAAAGCGTAATTGTTGAACACAAGGTAGTTCACGTTTATAGTTAAGCCAGGTACGCGAGATATCTGCTGGCGGTTGCTCATCCCAATCAAGCTTTAATATGTGAAGTTTCTGTAAGATTAATTTAGCGTATAATATTACAGGAGCTATGAGGCCAAGAACATCATACTGACGAGCGATTAATGATAATATATTGCGTTTAGTAACAGGGCGGTCGTCGATATTCACAGTGAACATAAACATATCAGAACTGGGTGACCACTGTAAACCTAATACTTTTAAATTACTGTCCAGGTCATCGAAATTTATGTTTGTTGTATGGCGATCATATACCGGCAGGGAATCAATAAGCTCTGGAACATTGCTAGCCCACTTAACGAGCTCAAAGCCCCCGGCCTTGAGCAGTTCGCGAAGACCATCTCTGAGTTTTAGACAGTCCGGTAATAATGGCATTGAATAGCACACATCGTCCATGTATGTATTATTTTCTATAGTTGTTGCCGCTAGTGGAAATCGCGTGCGTTCGTCAGCACACAGCTGCCGTAGGACTCTTATAGCAAGAAAGGGGCTGCTACGCAAACCAAAACAGACGCGGTTAAATTGATAAGTTTTTAAAGGTAACGCGGGATCAAAACGATACAAAAACCTTTGAAATTTGCGGTCTTCCTTATTAACTAAAACTTGTAAGTACATCTGTTTAATGTCGGATGTAAATGCAATTGCGTAAAGACGAAAATCTAAAAGAATTGTGAATAGGTCATTTTGTAAGTTATTACCGACGTATAAAATATCATTTAATGATAGGTTTGAATGTACTTGGTTTTTAGATACACAATCATTGTTGATAGTTTTGGAACTTGCATCCATTACCATACGCCATTTTGTCGACGTTTTATCCAACCTAGCTACAGCATGATGTGGTATGTAATATCCTGTTAAAGACGCATCATCATCTACTACAGAAACATATCCCTTCTGAATATATTCCCGTATTATAGCATCATACTCCACGCGTAGGGCAGGCGAAGCAATTAATTTACGTTCGAGGTACATAAAGCGTTTTTTTGCGGTAGTGTAAGAATTGCCGAGAGCTGTTTCGGGATTGCGTGAGAAAGGTAATGCTACAGAATAGCGTCCCGTCAAATCGCGGGAGTAATTGTTCTTGAAAATGTGCTCATTTTGTAAAGCGGCTGGATCATACGTTGGGGTGGATTGCACCTCCTCGATTTTCCAGAATTTTTGAATGATATTATCTAATCGCGTTTCTTCGGTAAAAGTACAGAGAGAGATATAAGAGTGGGAATTGTTTATAAGCGTGCTGTCGTCATTAAAAGATGTGTCACTGTAAATATGAGCGGGAGTATTTGATGCGGAAGCTGTTCGAGCGGTAGTAGTTAACGCAGAAGTTATTGTAGCACCAATAGTTGGGGCCATACCAATTACAATAAAACCGAAGATAGTTTCAAAAGCGGTAGGCGTACCAGGTGGACCAAGGGCGCGACCTGATAGCAATATATCAGCAAATAGCGGAGCGCCAATCAGTATGTCAATCTCAGACGGCGTTGCGAAATTGTCATCTGCCAGAGGCAGACAAGTTAAATATGACAAACTAGATACGTCAACTTCCACTGAGGGTAAGTTGTCCGTGATGCGGTCTATAATGTAAGCATCAGTCGAAATGAAGTTGTCATTTAAACGTGAGGATAATGTTATTGTAACCGCCCCTTTAATGGGGTTAGACGCGGAACCTATACCTTTAACAACAGTATTAGAAAGTTTATTTAAAATTAAATTTAATTTTGAACAACATTTTGAAGTTAAGAAATTACTTTGAGAGGCCGAATCAATTAAAGCGCGTAATAAATGTCGGTTACCATTTTTATCCGTTGCATAAAGTTGAACGGTACCCAATAAGCAAGTAGTGTCTGCCGGATTCATAACGGGACGTACATTACAAAGTGACACGTTTTGTTGCGGTGACTGACAAGTAGTTGGTAGGTTGAATGGCGGCGCAGCAGCGATTTCCGAGCGTAAAGCAGATGGTGGTGATGTACTTGGCGGCTTATAGGATTGCGGGTGAGTAGCAACGTTGTTACCTACCTCGTGCGGTTGCGTGGGAGATCGGGAATTCATTTTGCGGCATAGCATAGAATGATGTTTGCACCCACAATGCCGACAAGTGAATTTAGACTTGCAAGCGGAATTTACGTGCGTTGTACTTAAACAATTAGTACAACCGTTATTCTGTTTTATAAATGAAAATCTTCTGTCAATAGAAAGTTTATTAAACGCGAGGCATCTATATAAATGTGAATGATCGGTTTGCTTACATAGCGGACAGTTATTTACACATGATGCAACAAACGACTGAGTAGATCTTGCATTGACCTGCCTGCCATCGTTCCCGCGACTTTGAGAAGCGGACACAGTACGCTCTAATATTTTACTTTGTTCGCGAACAAATTTAATTAAGTCATTATAAGTAGGCATAGAATGGCCTCGCATATGCATTTCAAATGAGCGTGCGGTACTCGAATCTAATTTCTTCAAAGATATTTGTAATAGAATGAAATCTGATAAACTATCTAAGTTCAAAGACTTCAAACTGGATACAGCGGTACAAAATTTGTCTAAAAACAATTCTAAATTCTTACATGTTGCGGTATTAAAAGATTTAAATTCGAGCATTTGGTCTAAATATGCGGACGCTAAGTTACGCTTATCCTCATATTTGTCGATAAGCGTTTGCCATATAAGAGGGTAATTGTCACCGTTCGGAACTATTCCGCTGCATGCAGCAAGTGCCCGGCCTGACAATTTATTTATTAAATATTGAACGCGATCGTGATCGGTTAAATCAGGATTTTCGTGAATTATCCGTTTAAATGACTCGTAGAATATCCTCCAACTCATCGGATCGCCATTATAAATCATGAGGTCTAATTCGGGTAGTTTTATACGTTTATGTTGTGGTAAAACTAAAGAAATATCGGATTCTGACTTCAAACCGGGAGGATTAATTTTTGCATATACAAACTTACAGCGACAGTACATGTCTTCGAAAGCATTTAGGGACTGGTAATTTACCATATACGAAGGATTTATTGTCAACTCAATTACATTTAATTTATGGACAATATCGTTAAATTCTGTATGTAACCGTTCTAATGATATCATTCCACACAGAAATAAGTCTTTCTCAGTGTTATCAGCAAAGTCATTTGAAGCTCGATTGTAAATTTCTTGTACTCTGGAAAATATCAAGTCTCGTTTCCCGATTAGTAGTAAGCGTTCAATTTGCAAGGCATCTATGGCTTTGCTGTCCTCGTGACCATCTTTGCCCTTTGTACGAGTAGACATTATAAATTAGACGGTTTACTAAAAGTCTGAATTACTGACTGCTACAATAAGCGACGACGTAGTTATGAGTTAAGATTAAGTTTATTCAGAGTACCTTCACTTTTTCAATCCAGAAATTAAATTAAAATTTGCCTGTTTAGGAAAATGGAATACAGAAAATAAGTAAATTACGGCGTTATAGGTACCACAATGATACGAAATAAATGATGATAGCGGACGGGAATACAGTTATTATATGAAATTTGAAGGTTCAAAGGTCAGTACTATAACTATGTTTTGAAGTTTGCGGGAAATAAACAAAATATTTTTAAGAAAATGTGAATATGGCCAAGAAACCAGGATCCGGCTCGAGTGGACCAAGGAAATTTGTTGACGCGGCGTCGATAATTGTATCGCCGAGCGCGTCAATGGCGGTTAGGATATGAATGTACTGACCTTGTTCTGTCTTCTTATACTTTGGTCCCCGGGATACACTACGATCACCAGGTGTACACGAATAAATATGCGGCCTTCGATAGCTTATGCGGCTGTTGCGGTTGCACACGAATAAATATGCGGCCTTCGATAGCTTATGCGGCTGTTGCGGTTGCACACGAATAAATGCACTTGCGTCCTTGCGTCGTCCGTGGCGCGCGTAGACTGCCCGTAATGACGTGCAGATTCCACGACAACCACAGATAAGAGCGACAGGGTCGTAGTAAACATAAAAATGGCCAAATGTATAGATTTATAGAGAAGCGCTATTATGTGGCGCGAACAGAAGGTAATATCTGGTGACCTAATATATACAAATAATGGTTATTTTTATCACAGTACAGACTAATGCGGGAATGTTATAGTATTAACTAAGTGTATCCCTTTCATATTGTCTTGTTTGTTACATATATTAAGTCATGCAATTTAGCTTTAGATATAGACCCACTTTTGATTGTCCTTCTACTATACTTTCCATTATACTACCAGGAGAGAAGTCCTAATTAACTTTTCCGTGCAACTATGTTTCGACTCTCTAGACAAAGTTAAGCGTAGTTGTACGTAACAAGCTGTTGTAAGGTTGAATAAGAGTTAACTATGTTGTGGAGAGGAATAACAATTACTGTTGTCCTTCTATCGTTATAAAAATTCAATTCCAAAATTTTGGTTTATTTCAATGGATATTCAGCCATACCGGGAAGCGTACTTTTGTACTAGTCATTGATTGATTTGTAAGCACACAAACAACTTACATTTCACAAATAAGTTTGTCGTATTCATAATCTATACATATAAATAAAATTAAAGATTTCCTTGTTTGACCGGATTAGTATACGAAATAGCTAAATTGATTTTAATAAAACCAGCAGGTAGAGAATTTTTCATAGTATTATTTAGAATACTTATCATTACGCATTTTCATAGGCATCAAGTAGTAATTGTGAAATTTCACAGAGCGAACTTAAATTCAATTGACTTGTAATAAGAACTTTTTTTAATACAGCTCCAATAAAATAAAAAACTATTTTCACAGGAATGAAGTCGCAGGCATTAGCTATTTACAACATAAAACTTGATAACACTAAAATGTAGCCTATAACCATCAGTGTGAACGTAGCTTTGCATTAGATATTTCTTTAGAATCCGATCACAAGTTACAAGGATTACAGACATATTTACATACATTACATTTTTATACCTAATTGTAAATATTCATAGTATAAATATGTATTTTTCTATAAAAAATGTGAACAAAATCCACGTTTTGACCATTTCACAATATTATCAGTTTAAAACTATTGCGTAATGAAAATAAGCATATTTTATGTTTTCGTTGATTTTAAATCGTTTTTATTTTGAGCATATTATATTAAAATGAGATCAAAGCCATAAATAAAAATATATGTTCAAATTTAATTAAATCGTATCGTTTCATTCGCAAGGAAACTTTATCTGGATTCCAAATTTTCCGAAAGATTAAACTACGGACAGGAGGTTTACGATCCCTGAGAGCCTTGCGAAGCCTTACACAAGTATATAAAATGAATGTCTCTCTCTCTACCCGATAGTCAGATTGCTGTGAAACCTGCACGCTTTGTAATGCCAGTTAAATGTTAGGCTTTTGTGTAATACAGAACGCTGTCGTGGTTATTAAATGGTAAGATTTGTAGGTACTTATTGACTTATTAGTATCATTATTTTATTTACACAGTTATAAATTTGACCTAATACGACATTCAGATCTTTTATTTTTTATCTTCTTTTCTTACAATCATTATAGGTCTGCAGTTGTGCACGCATGATTCCAAAAGTACCGGATATATTCTGTCCCAATTATTTTTATTTTACTTGTTAAACACATAGTCCTAATATAAAAAAAATATCACGATGTCTTCATCTAATATAATGTTATTAAAGTTTTACAAAACTATGTTTTTTTTATAAGTACTACGCGTTCTGAGATGTGTGTTTTCTTTCCATTAAGAAGTGGGGCAGTGGTGTGATGCGTATGCGTAGGAGAGAGAAAGTAAACGGGTAACGGTGTTTATAGAGTATATTTTCCTTTCAACTTTTGATGCTTTTTTTTGGATGTATATAAAATTATTGTTAAGAAGACAATAAACAACACATACGAAGTCATGGGTAATGGCTAATCCTGAAATATGAAAGTAAATGTATTCTTAATATACTAATTTATTACAAAAAACTTTATGTAATACATTATTTGTGCATTAACTAACTGATGTCAGTGACATCGGTTTTGTGAAAAATGTTTTGTTATATCGTAATCACTATGTAATTTATCTGGAATAATTCAGGTCTGTCTTTTTTCAGTGTAATTTTATTTTATATTTAACCACTAAATCCTTTTAATTGCCTTAAGTTAGTTGCTTTTATCAATACCACTAGACACCTATAGAAAATTGTAAATATATGTATCGTAAATAACAATCTGAAAAGTACTACGAGTATATTTGCCGGTAAAAGACTCGTCAACATCAATTCAGTCATTTCGGGGATTAGCCGGGATAAATAACAAACTTCAAGGTTTTTTTTATAGGTAATATAAATTAAAATAAATAGTATACTAGTATAACATCGAAGTTATAGTTTTGATGTTAAAGGAGATAATGAACACTGGTCCAATTCTAAAGATTCTTTCACCGATAAAAAGTTAGTTTCGATGAGCGATCCAGACAATTTTTTATCATTAACTTTATACTGTTTTAATTAACAATAAATTAATACATTTTATAGTATGGAAAACTGCGCCCTCTGCTTTTCTTTATTCGCACCAGATACCTTTCTTTTTATAGTTTTTTGATGTTCTTTATTATAACCACCCGATACTAGATGGCAGTTAAAATGTAACTTTTAACAACACATTAAAATTTTTGTATGGTCACGCCTGTTTTCGTTATAAGCATAGTTGTACCTGTTGCAATCAAAGTTAATGCAAATCTAATATATTATCATAATATTAAACAAATATTTTAATTCATAACATAGTAGCTTATGTAATACGACGGTATATTTATTAATTTCGTGAATTTATGTATATCGATGACTTGTTTTATACTTATTGTTTTATACTTGATTTATACTCACCATAGTTCTGAGTGTCTATTACATTATACAACGAATTATTGAATTATTTCGTCCATCATAGAGCATCACTGTTATATATAGGTATTATTTTGGAATACTGCAATTCCTAAACTACAAATACTTATCTATAATAATATTTTGTGCTATTATAATAATACTGAACAAATATTTTATTACAGCTACTAGATTGTATTATAGACGGTATATTTATAAATTTCATGTATTTATGTACATCAATGATTTGTCTTAAGTCATCATAGCTCAGTGTGCTTGTTACATTTGGCAATGAATTGTCGAATTATTTTGTCTGTTAAAGAGCAACACTGTTATATATATAAGTACTATTTTGAAATACCGTTATACTTAATTATCTATAATAATGTTTTGTACGAGCCAATACCCACAACTTCGTCTGCTTTGTTTATTGTATTAACATTACATTTTATGTACAGAAGAAAAACCATAAGCACTACACCGTTGGCCACACTTCTCCACGGCAAGAAACCACACGTCGCTGAACACGTAGTGCTTATATAAAATTTTGTTCCGTAAAACTTGAATAACTTTATACTAAATGAAGCTATCGTGATACTTCTTTACTTAGATAAAGACTAAGTGGTGAAGAAATACTATTCTGAAAAAAAAAATGATTAAAATGTATCTAGTAGTTAAATAGATATGTTATTACAGATTTATGCACCTATGTTGTAGTTACTACATACCGTACGTAGTTTAATATCAGGTTCTCCTGTAGTTCCATCATGAACTTATTGTGAATATTTTTATCTCTGTGACATAAATAGAGTACTTTATGATTTTGTATCAACAGTCTATTAGTATATACGCTGATTGCGCCGATAAAACGGTTTGGAAACGGTCCCGCGGCCATTATTCGCTGTTCGGTGACCGTTTGTCGTAATTAACAGGCAGTGGTTAATCGGCTATGACTGTCGCGAGCCTCGTGCGTCGCGCCGTCCTAAATCACCCACATAATATAGTACAAAGAAACCACGATATTGTCGTATTATTTAGTTAATAATCAAAGCATCTAATGTTGAAAAGTTATTTATTTATTATTAACAATTTACCGAGGGTTCACACGCGTTTTCTATGCAATAATTGTTTTAGACATTTTATACTCGTATATGTTTATAGTAATAACAGATTGTCTGGTTGACCTAAAAATGACGGTTTTCATTCTTTATTTCATCACTTTATGGGTTGTATGTCCAAAAATTTTTCGTTAGTGCTCACTTACTTGAAAAGGAAAAAGCATGTAAATTTTCACGGCACTTGTCTTAGTAGTTTTAGCTGTGCGTTGATACATTAGTCAGTCAGTTACCAATATAGAAGATTAGTAAATCTAATATCATAAGTATTATTGTATTCTTTTTATTTCATTGTCTTAATATTTCCTTATGCGTTTTATAGGTTGAGTTATATTTAAAGATACATGATACATAATCTGTAATACGAATCTATTCAGATTTAAATAGGTTATTTGTCGTGAAAGCATAATAATACTTTAGATAAAATAAACGTTAAAGGTGAATCCAGCTTTCAGTTCAGAAAGTACGTAATTAGGTCTGGAAACTTAGACAACAAATGAACACATGTGTGGACTGAATAGTAAGATATGTATGTACCGATAGCTTGATAATTTACTGTCTTGTTGAAAGTTCGTATATAGGCTTAAAGTGTACGGGAAACTCAGTAAATTACAGAAATCCATTATTATATACGTAATCAATATTTCAATGAAACTAGTAATATTAAGAATTTACTCGAACTAAGATATGTTGAGTCGGACACCTTTGACTGAGGGTGAATTCCTGTATTGATGACGTCATCTCTTGCCCTCTAGTTTCCAATTCTTTTTCGAAATCCGAATATCGTTCGATACGATTATCCACACCACATGCCAGTGATGCTCAAACTTTTTTCGAATTCTTCAGAAAGTTTATTTTTAATTTCGATAGTTCGGGTTGAATCAGATCTTTTAGTATATTATTAGTGGATGTGTAATGATCTAAGAATTATTTTTAATTATTATTATTCTTAGCGGTTTTAAATCCATTTAAGTATTGCGAAAATTTGAAAGAAGTATTATTTTAATCTAGGAAAAGATTGTGTTTAATAGTTACTTACAGTAAAAATATATTTAAGCGTAATTAAAACATGTAAGTACTTATATTAAAATATGTAACTATACATAAGTTATCTGAAACAATACACCCACCCATCTAATTAAAAATGTTGTAATTAAACGTTATTCATCATAATAATAACATTAATGAATATTACGCATTTTTTACAAAAGGTTTACCAAAATTACTATATATAAAAGTTTTGGAATCGAGTACAAAAAGGAAATAAATGATCCCCTTCTTACAACACTAATCTCGAAAAGTAGATGGCAATGCGGTGAAATTTATATATAGAGTGTTCCGATTTTGTTTAAATACGTCTTAAAATTTATTTATATGTTTTGCCCATTCTATCATCCTGTCTACATTTGTAAAATTGTTTACTGAAAAGCGATCATATGGATTTCTTGCGGGCTTCTCTTAATATATAATTTTTTATTTGTAATTTTGTAAATACTAGTTCAACCTTCTATATTGCTGTTCAAAAAAGGAAGAATGCTTCTGACATTTTTTGTGACATTGAGTTCTATGTATAATCGAAATTAGAAAAAGGCACATTTTTATTTTTCAAATACTATTTTCTTGTTTGTCTATAAGTCTTTGTTCTTGAATTATACTTAATCAAAATTAGTATCACTTGACTAAAGCTTCAAGCTACAGATCTTTCCAATTTTTTTTGTTTTATTGCGGCGGTATACCCTTTTTACCGATTTTAAATTATATATTAACGACACTTATTTGTTGACCCCTACATATAAACGTAAAGATATGTGCCATCTATTTGTCCCGAAAAAGTCTACTCAAAAATGGTTCAGTAACTTTCCTTGTAATTTATTAAATTCAATAAGAATGTTCTAAAAAGATGTTTTATAATCAATTTAGTAAATTAACTATATATTTTTGATATAATAGATTAATAAAAAATTTACAGAATGTAATTTATAAGTGTGTTACTTTTGACACGACCTGTAGTATTTTTTCGTTGCACCGGTGCACTGTGCAGAGGGTGCTCGGGTCGCCTGCTGCATCGCGCCGCCTTAATCAAACCCAAGCAATTTATGATTGCTCCATGCGTCGCACAATGGGACACTCTGCAATTTTATTTTTAATGTTTCTCATGAATAAAAGAAAACTTGAGGATGTTTGAGAAACTTAATAATGAAATCGTTATATTTCCTTAACTCATTACCCTACTTTTGTTCTTTCACTGGTTTTTATTGTTGTATTAAAATTTGTATTGTTCACAAAATAAGAGCTTACAACCTATTTTTAAATCTTTCAACGGACCTATACAGTTGCACATCCTAATATGATGATAATACCATTTCTTTTTATGAAATTTATTAAAGAAGATAATCGAAATGCTATTTATATAACGAATAAAATACTTTACATTCAAATCAACAGTCGTCCATGCTAGCTAATATTATAAAATTCAAGAGATTGTTTGTTTTTTGAACGAGCTAATTTCTGGAACTACCAGTCACATACGAAAAATATTTTATGCAGTTTGTAAACTATTTATTGAGACTTAAACTACTTATTCTAGGTTATTAACATCCTGCTAAGGCCTGCCGGTAGATCTGAACTATGAATGCCTATGTCAGCGAGATAGTTTGATTCGTGGCTCAGAAACGTAATCTTCTCTTTATACAACAATCAATACGGAATTTGTTGCATCGTTTGATTGACTGATTATCAATTTTTTTTAAGGTGAAACTTTTTTATATCGCCTCAAATTTTTTCGTTCATCTATCGCATGTCGCATTATAGCCCACCGCGGAGTAGGTGTAAAAGGCGCTCGGCAGAGCAGCCAAGGCATCCATGGCTCCATTCAAAATGATTTAAATAAATATAGTGCTCAGTTTTTAAAAAGGTTAAAAACGCGATTTGAATACCTTAATTTTCTGATTTTTTTTGTTAAATGCTGATGATACGAAAAAAAGTTTCACTTGCATCGTGGTTTCATAAAACCACACAATTTATATCGTGCACTCTATTAACCTCATTTGATTATTTGTAAAAGTATGCTTTTGCAGAATGACCACCAGAATGGTAATATTGTGCCTTAAGTTGTAGAACTATTGGGGCGGCGCGGCGAGCCCTATTGAAAAGGTTTACATTAGAAGTCATATTGGCTATCCCAACTGATATCCTGCACCTATTGAACATGCCAATAAACGTTACCTTAAACGGTACATGGTCTTAATATTGTTAAAATAAATTACAACACAATAGCAATTCTATATTCAGTTAATATGTGACAGTTTTACTATAATTTAAATTAATCTTTTAAATTGTATGAGTACATACTTATAGCAAATCATAAATTTAACTGGCTTTTAAAGTAGCAGTAAATTAATAATGGTGTTTTTTCTCAAGTAAATCAGTCATTTGAACGAATTTTAACTGTATTTTTTAAAGAGACTTTTGGTACTTTAATTCGATCATATTCTATATGGCTCCAACAAACAGTATAAACAATTAATGTAGGTTGTTATGTATAACCAAAACAAAATTAAATTTATATATGAATAAAATAAGCATCGTATCGTTTATAAATCTTGTTATAAGCGGGTTATGTGTTTTTCTATCATTAAAATACGATTAAACAACCAAGTGAAGGTTTTGCGAATGGAATAAACCCATTAAAATGTGCATCTGAAGTGCAAGTCATCTAGGGTGAGTTACTTGTTTGGGGCGAAGGACTTGCATTCCTCTAATTTACGTGAGCGTCGAAGCGTAAAAGTGGATGAGCTTGTCGCAACTGAATTAATTAAACTTACTTTAAGTTCACTGTTTAAAAAAAATTTATCATGTACATAAATGGTTATGCCTACATAGATAAACAAATAATCTAGACACTAACATACAATATATGCCAATTTTCATGAGTTGGTCAAACGATCGTGTTGTTTATATATCTCAAATATAGCAACATCTGTCTATCAGTACTAATAAATATTTTGCCCTATAAGTATATACATTTATTTTTTTGAAGTTTATTGATACACATCTGTTATAAACTGATCATAATTGTCATTATGTGGGATGTAGATTATTTTAAAGTGAAATAGGTTCTGTTTAGTTTTTTAAATTTAAATGTATAGATATTTTACATCAATATTGACAAATTCTTTTTTATAAGTAGTAGTAGTGTTTAAAAATAGAATATGGATTAAGATTGGTAATTCAGAGAAACGACGTGGTTTTGCGCTGATATTATAAAGGTAAAAGATTTAAACTGTAAAGGTATATTTGATTTGTATAACAGGAAAATCTTATTACATACGAGTATATTTGCAGAAACATTGGTATAGTTATCACAATTGAATTAAATAAAAACATTTATCTGTGACCTATTAGCTGGCTCTAAAGTGTCGCATTTGTAATTTAGTCTACCTATAAGTTACCTGCTAATGTTTCAACGGTCCTCCCGATTACCGTCGCATTCAGTGTTGTGGGTTCGAATCTCACAAAGGGCAATTATTTCGCAATCCCCAGATTATTGTTCTGAGCCTCAGTATGTTGTGTATTTGCTAATTCTATCTTTTTAAAGTATGACTGATAAAAGGTTTAATCTTTTTTCTTTTTTCAGAAAAAAAATTGGTATCGTTTTTTCTATAAAGAAATTAAATATTACGACATATCTAGATTAAATTAAAATTCAATAAGTTTATGTTTTAATTCAACTAGACAATGTATATACTGACATTTAATAGTGCGAGACGTACGACGCTTGCGATAAGCCAAGTTTTTCGTAGCGATACTTTTATTTCCGTTCATACTACGTCGAGCAGCCTGTTACGATGGAAGAAAATCTTTTAAGTTAAGATCTTGTTTCGATTACTTTTGATGGTAAATACTATCGTGGATCAACAATCCCACTAGATTTAATATTTTTCCTTTGAAAGGGACAAACACAGAAGTATCAGCATACGAGTTATTCCTATTAGTAGAAAAAAAATTGTTACATTGAACATCGTATGTACTTTACATAGGCTAAAAGTATTGATTTTTATTACAATTATTGTCTTTATCCTCACGATTTCATGATAAGCTTACGTTCAGAAGTTTCGAAAAAGATCAAAAAGCCATTTCCCTACTTTAAGATGTCAGATCGAGTTATCGGTGTATACGTGACCGGACCTTTAGCTTACGTTCAAAGTTGTTCGTTGTTATTGTCTACAGTAGCGAAAATTTAATATTAACTATGGAAATAAAATATATATATATATATACTTTATAATATCTGAACATTTTAGTCAGAATTATAGTAAAATATTATTCATGTATGATTACATTTTACGAGTAACTGGGCTATAGTCAACATATTTATTGTATGTATGTATATGTATTTAGTGTATGTACTCATATATATTAAAACATTCATGTTAATATATTGTGTTAATGTAAATTTTATCTATCTCAGGGGAACCATACACTTTTTGTGAATGGAAAGTCCTTTCTATACTCGTGACAACGTGTACGAAAAATTTCAAAACGATCCGTTGAGTAGTAACGACTTGAAAGCGTTACAAACAAAGAAATCAAGCAATTTGTCGCCAAACATCTGGGTGTGTTCCAACAGCTACATTCGGGAGGCATTTCCTCTAGATTTAGTGTATCTACAGTCATGAATGACATCGCTTTTTAACGTCTGGTGAGATTTTAGTCGAATGCTAAAACCTATAAACCCATAAAAAAGAGAAACAAACTCACTTTCGGATTTATAATATTAGTAAGGGTGCAAATTGAGCACACATATGAATAATGTAATTTAAGCTTTTCAGTATATACCTATAGCGTACTATATGACGTTTTGTTTTTAAACAGAAAATAGTGTGGTATAGTAAGAAAGCCTTTAGTCCCGTTTAAAAAGTAACCCCAGGAAGCTACGGCGTACATGTCTTCCGTGCCGCTACGTACAAACCAGAACGCTTATCGCATTCATATTTAAACACATGTAAATACCTCGTAGATAATATTATATACATTTCCATCAAATGTGTATAAAATATTGTTTCTGTATTTTATTTAAAGTAGTTTTGAAGACATATTATTGCCTCCTGTGTAATTCTTGATTGTACGTGAGCGAAATACATTATGTAAGGCTTTTCTAGAAGGATTTACAAATGTAGATTTCACCTATAATTTCAGAGTTCAGTGTACCCCAAAGCAACAAAAGTAATGTAACTAACAACGCAAATCCACTCACCGTTTTCTGAAACATCTAGCTTCTCATCGGTAGTCTTGTTGAAAGTCGTGCAACCATTTGAAGGTATTCAAATACACTTGCAAGTTATTTTTTCACGGACAGTGCGATTCACCTCTTTTTGCTCCTGGTAATGGAATACTCGGGAACGAAATAAATCTTTAGTGATAACCGTTTTCCTGTTCGACTATTTTAAAAACAGAGATGTGCCTTATCGCGACTTTCTGGTACCTTCCTCAGATCGTTTAGCACCTTTAGTGGCATATTAGTCGCCCATAAACCCTGTAAATACTAAGGGTATTGAGTCTTGAACAATAATTATATGTGAAATACCTATTTCAGTACTGTGACAAACTACAAAACGACAAAGAAATTTATAAATGAAATACGTTCTTGGAAATTCTTGGTTTGTACGCAGCTTAATGCGAAAAGACATTTCATTTCTTTAACTGGTGTTTATGTGGAAAAATATTATAGATTGGGTATTAACGTTTAAAAAAAGGCATTAAATTAAAATAAAAGCCACTTACGTACAAAGCTTTTACTAAATATATGGAATACAAACATAAAGCATAATAAATAAAAACATAAATTATACATATATATTGAATTATTATACATTTATATTGCGGCCAAAACTAACAGCGACCATCGAGAGATCAGAAATTCATCGCCGATAATCTCAGTTTTACAGGTTTGCCTATTTCTCCACTGCTGGGTATAAATTGGCTGATTACGAATAGTGAAAAAGAATCACAGTTTATCCCTATATACACAGTGATCGGTTACAGATTCTTGCCAGTTCCTTTGAATTCTAAATATACTAGCACACTGCCTCTAGCGTAATAGATATTTAATGTTGCAAATGTTATTTGTATTTGGTGATAGTTTTAGTGTCTTAAAAACTTCACAATTGGGTGATTATTACTCTGAATAAATCCGCCAAAGTATAAAAAAATTCTATAGTTAGAAAGTAATTAATATATTTATTATATAAAAATAATGGTATACTTCGATAATTATGTAAGCGTAAAATCAGGGGATAAAACTTTTTCATTTCACAAGAGACTCATTTAATTTTAAGGTGTAATATAAGTGAGCTTTTAATATATACGATATTTTCTCGCACGATAAGTACGAAGTGAAAGAAATGCAAGTGCGCATCGGATGGGCAGCCGTTGCGCCGCGGAATGGCAGGGCGGTAGGGCGGGTGGAGGCTGCATGAAAACATGTTTTCCGCTAGGGCGCCAGTGCGCCACGCGCGCCCTTACTGACTGGCGTTTCGCACGCCTCCCTACCTGAGAAAACGCGAACTTTATTTGTTTATTTATTATCAGTGATACCTGGGAATTAACTTGTGTGCGTGTGTGAAATGTCCTTCAGAGTATAGCCCGTGTAGTGTTGTGACGTCAGGCTGTTATCTTCAAACAGGATGCTTAATGCTGTAAAGTTTTTAAAAGATATCTTTTGGAACACCGTCCGGATGCAATAAAATGTCATATATATTTTTAAAAAGAAATTTACCGCGTTCGTTTTATGGCTATGGGATGAAGGGATCTGAAGGTTTGCAGTTTTGTTTTATGATATTGGATTGGACGGTTTACATAACGAAATTGCCTTAAAGGATTCTGTTAAAGGAATTCAATTATTGGGAATGTCTTTCGTTGCGAAATTTATGTCTTAAAGTTTTTCTTTAACAAACAGATAACGTTCATTTTATTTGCTATTTCGTACGATAATAATTACTTTCCTAAGTCTTGATCATCGAAAAATAAAAGAAAGGTCGATTGTAAGACAAGGCTGGTTGAATATTTATTTATTAGACAGGGTTGAATCTTGCAAGAAAGTATTCAGTCAAAGACATAAACTTATTATTTACAACTACTATGATTATTTACTTTTTGAAATATTTATTATTTTGTTTATATTGGCGATTATTGACATTATTATTTTATGCGAAAATTGTACATACAAAATATAAATTTGTGACATTTAACACTTCGCTAAACCTACAACGGTTATGGCGACATTCACTCGGTCATTGGGGAATTTTCGACCATTAATAGCGGCACCGCATTAAATTACTTGTTGGCGTAGTTGTTTGGGAACCCTGTCCGTTTGCTTCACGGTTCGGATTCGATAATGTACCTCAACAGTAAAATAGGCGAGTGTGACTCTTATTTGAGTTTTGTATTCATTTTTGCTAACAATGTCTCAAAGGTCACAACGAATGTTTTAGTTTAGGAAAAGAGGAGTTTATTTATTACTAGTTAATGCTCGTTATTACTTCGCTCTCATGAAAATAGTTTTCTTATTTCATTAGAACTGCGTGCTTTATCTAAATGACTGTTAATTTTTTTTTCATAACAATTTTTTCTTGACTTCTTAACTATTACGAGTATAACCTCCTTACCAAATATAACTAACATGTGTTAAACGTTATGATTACCGCTTAAACACTATATGAAAGGATAACGATATTAGCTGAGATAAAACTCTGAAAAGTTTTCTTCCATGAAAAATCTTTTATAAATCGATGCAACCGTTCCGGTTATTCGCTTCAACAAACAATAACTATTTTAATTTATTTTTATGTATGAATTTATAATGTATTATATCAAAACAGTACAGAATAATTAATAAATTACTGTGGTAGTAGTTTAAAAATAAATTTACTCGAGCTGCACTTAAGGCAGCTATAGGTTTAGCGTGTTTACATTTACTTAGACATGTGATCTAACGTCACTTAGCATCAGATGAGATGATCACACCTATATACTATAAAAAAAATTAATACTACCAATTGCCTTTGACTTCAAACGCAAAATGAGAATTAATGATAAACATGTATCAGTACATATTATAAAACAAAATCGTCCGCCGCGTCTCTCTGTCTGTCTGTATGTTCGCGATAAATTCGAAAACTACTGAATATATAGAGTAATATATGAGGAAAGTACATAATTTGTCAAGGTTTTATGTAAATTGGTTGAAATATAACGATAACTGTTGGAAGTTTTGGAAAAAATCAAGCTGTTTGAGAGCTTTCATCACAAACGCTGGTTAATAATTCTTTTGATGTATAACAAAACAATACATAGTGAGATATTCCTCTTTTATGACAGATACAGCATTTTTTTTCGAACTGACTACACTGTTGACTTGGCAAGGCCTCTACAGTTTACCGGACTACTCGGATACAGTATTAATCCTTATCAAATTGAATACATTAGTTACCTTAAGCATTTCATGCATATAAGTATATATTTTGTATTATCAGGTTAGGACAACGTCCACCAGGCTTACTAGTTTGTTATATAATATGGTAAATGGTATAATATGGTTCAGTAGTCTTTCTAGATATCAGTTTCTACAAAAATACAAACTTTACTGATTCATAATAATAGTACGGGTTATTAGTAAATTAAACAGTTGGATTACGTTTTTGTCACGTTATGATGACTGGACTCGTTTGTGACTCATCGTAGGGTTAAGTTATGCACACTTTATAGAGTTGATAGAATGAAGGATAAAAAACTTATACTATTTTATATCCTATATTTATACCTAGCTGGTATAGTCTAAATAGGGCAAGATAAAACGGCTCAGTACCTCTTTCTCTGCTATTTGTCAACCGATTTTATTAATATACTAGCAGGCCCGACGGATGTTGTCCTGCCTGATAATAAAAAAATATATACTTATGTGTATGATACGTCTAAAGCGCCTTGACTTTTTCCGATTCTTTCAATAATTATCATTATATTTCAACCAATTTATAAAAACACCTTGACAAGTTATACAACTAAATCGTTCCCCGTGAATTACTCTATCTACTGGTGAAGGCCGCATTACAATCCGTTTGGTAGTTTTTGAGTTTATCGTGAACATCCAGACAGAAAGACAGACGCGGCGGATGACTTTGTTTTATAATATGTACTGATTTTTTTAACAGGTAGATTAACTATTATATAAGTCTCTGTGTATACTTTACGCTCCTTAAGTCTAAAATTTACAAATCGATGTACAATTATCAATACAGTTTTTACAAAGGACAAAAATATACAGATAATAATATCTATCTTCACGTGACGAAGAAACTTTGTATCCCTTGTTATTGCCGAATATCGACCTCTGGACAACCCTTAGTAAAATAAAATGAGTATAGATGTTAGACACGTAGTAACGTTTTAACAATTAAAGGCAACCGTTTTGTTCGATCGTAAGAATAAAATGTTGACAATTATATCTTTTTCTAAGAAATAATTTACTTATACTATTATTATAAAGCAGTTTATACCTGTTTTGTAGGAGGTGGTATATAGAAACACTGGTCGTTTTCTGATTATCTGTTCACTGATAAAAAGCTATGTTCTTCATGAGTAACTTAGGCTATATTTTATTATTAATACATTTTAATATAAAGTCGTAGGCGGTTGCTAGTAAGTAACATTTTTGTTGTACACACGCAAATTTGAAATTTATAATATGGATAAGGGGATAAAAAATTGGCGCGGATTATTTCATATTCTCATGCGAGAATTGTAGCGGGCGTAGGATGAGCCCCGGCGAATTATTGGATGGAGACGTGACCGAGGTGCCGTGGGAAGAATACCAATATAGATGCTGCGACAATATTTGAACGTAACGGGAGACGGCACAATAACTAATATGATATAACATGGCGAAACATGTACACATAACGACATATATATGTGTGTGTATTCTTATAAACTTACCGCCGTGTAACGGACGGCAGCAAACGGGCGTACTGTCGACGTGGTACCAAGTGGTTCCTGTGGCCTGTGTTCTGCTATAATCAATCTATACATGGCTGCTGTGTTATCCGAGGCCACTCGTAAATAACTTTTTAACTGAATTATAAATTATAACATATTGATATTTTAATTTGTAAGTGCAGTGTAACTTCGTCCGTCTGTTTGTATATACAGTAGGTCTAATCAGAAAATCAGCACTGCAACGCTTGTATTCGTAAGTCTGCAGTTTTATACTGAGTTAGACATTTTTGACACCATACAATACTTAGTTATTACATCTCTCTTGAATTATTTTGTTTATATACTTGTCAACATATGTTCTATGTGGCAAACCAATATTTTTTGTTGGGTATAGAGCGAGGACAATGCATCTGTATGGTTGAAAAATGTGGTGCAATAGATATACAGCAATATAACTCTGTTCTTTATTACGATATTAATTACGTCGATTTTTTCGAAGCTAACCTATTGAGTTTCACTTATAGTCTAGAGTAAAAGTAATATTAATTTTTGTATTCATTTAAATTTTCGTTAAGTAAGAACTGGAGATCAGTTGTCTGATGCTAGACGACAAGTAACTAGTTGAAATAAAATAGATTAACTAGGAATCCGGAGTTTCGAAGTCAGGAAATATCCAAGCAAAATAAAATATTACAGAGTGGTATTAAAACAGGAACATTATTTATATGCTGTAAAAATTATATTGGAGCATTATATGCACGATTTTATATTGAATAGTCGCGTCATTGGGCGTATTTTTTATACTGTTGTTAAAAGTATCGGCCAGATCTCCGGCCCTCTCTATACGAAATTTCATATCGATTGGTTCAGATATTATAATAATCATTAAAAGTTACCAAACATAGTTGCTTTGAAACTAATAATACCAGTGTCGATTTAATTAACTTCTATAGTTCCTTCAAAATATTGTAATAAGAGTGTTTTTGTTTAGAGATGTTTGTTAAATTAATATTAAAAATATTTCAAATAAACAGACATGCATGTTCATTAAGAGTGCAGTAAACAGTCTGAACCACGGCAATTAAGGCTGTACGAATTCTCCTTGTGAATGAGAATGGGAAGATTGTACATATGTGGTACACAAGTATTTTCGATGTAGTTGTTTCTGTAATAATATTTCTCCTTTAAACCGTTTCTTCGCGTAACAATTATTTTATTAATTATTTTGTTGTTAATTTTAAGAGAGCAAAATCAGGAGCATTAACTAGTATTACAATAATTTAGAACAAATGGTAACAAATTTTAGACACTCTGTCCCCTGTTGATTTCCTTTATTATTCCATTAAGATTTTTCATCGCTAATATCTCGTAACAAGATAAATCTCACCGGGGAAAAAATGAGATAACAAAAACAAAAGAGTGTCACGTTACGCGAGACGCCATCGCCCCGGGTCCGACCGGGAGGAGCACATTTGTTTTTGATTAAACAAATTGTCCGCACTGTTTATTGTTCCCTTGTGTAGTACGACTGCTCGTAGTTGGGACTTTCTATACATATTACTCAATTGACGCACTGCAGAGTGAGGTCAATCGTGTCTAGACACATACATTTTATATTATGTATATAGTATTCGGTTTTTAACTAACACTATATTCATTTAGAAACACTCTGTAGACATTGTTTGACATAAATAAAATATGTTGGGTCCGCCCAAAAATATTTTACTTGTTAAAGCTTTCACCTTTCTATCCACATACATACATAAGGAATAAAAGCGATATCTGCTTTTTAAATTGTACAATAAATATATAAATTACAAAAACATATGATGCTAAGTAATATTAAGTACACTATTAGGTATATTAACGAAATATGACAATAACTTCACTCTTTCGAAACGCACTTCAAAATTCTTTTTTTTTCGATGAAATAAAATAAATTAATAAATAAAGGGTATCTATCTATAAATTATATCACTAAACATTTTTATTTATCCTTGTTTATAGTATGTCCATATTAACTATTCTTGACATCTGCATTTAAATAAATATTAAAAAGCTTGACGTGCTAAAAGGTAAACTTTGGTAGCATATTGATCATCAAACATAAAATACATTTGTAATATTACACTTAATAGGTTTGTTAGTAGTTGTTAGTTAGAATTATTTTTAAAATCTGCGAGTAAGATTCCTAGAACAATTAAATATTCATCTGCCATTACTATTGTCTTGAATTAATGATGGTTTTTTAAATAGTGTAATGTTAATTTATATTATCTTACCAGTTGTTAACAATGATTTCTTCCGCGTGGAATTTAGCTAAAACGATTTTGTTCAGAGGAAACGTGCGCTTGTGACGCGCGCGATTTTGACCGCTTCTTCTTTAGTTTATTATATTTGCGCGTAACTCTACTATCTTTTCTATTTTTTTTCTAAGGTACTCCTTATATCATCAGATATTTGAAGTAAAATTCCGATCAAAATCGGTTCAATCGTTTCGGAGTTTAACGGGAACAATCAGTCAGACAGACAAAAATTGTAAAAATAGTTTTTTATGTGTAGTAAGTACCGCATAGACTTTCTTATCCATTTAATAAAAAGCTCTTATTTTGAAATTACAAACAGATATTTCAATTTTATTTATGTGTTATAGAATATGAAATAATAATTACAAAATAAATAAAAAACACTATGGGAGTATAAATAATTATTATTAAAGTTTTCATATTGAAACCCATTTCATATTAATTTCTATTATATATTGATCATCGTGGTCACAGTAAGAATCTATATATATATAAGCGAAATACCACTGACTGACTCATCACGATTTCTCCGAAACTGTATGTCCGATTAACTTGAAATTCATCATAGTTATTCCTTTTGCGACATAGACGCTCACTAAGAACGGATTTTAGTTAAAACGTATCCTAAATACATTTTTCAGTTAAAATTAAATATTCTCCTACAAACACCGACCGTCCCTGACATTAGACAACCGTTGTTATAGTAACCAATAATATTGAAACCCTGGCAACATGTTTATTTTTAGGGGTGTGCAAATAACGCTCGAATCGAACCGTATCGAATAATGATGTTAAAATCGAATTTTAAATTGAAAATTCAATCTATTCCTATATTTTTAAAATAAGGTAGTATTATTACTCTAATAGTTATAGGAAAAGTTACAACATTTTTCACTATTTTATTAATTCAAATTAAGCTATCATTTAAGCATCAAAACTGAATTTTTTTGAAAAAGAACTTTAATTTACTATGCAATTCAGTTCTACAATAATAAATTTCTATTCGTGAAAATATTTATTAAAAATATACTTTCTCCCTTAAATCTAAATAATTTAATAGAATTTCAATTTTAACAAAATGTTGATAGAAATAGCCGAATTACTTTATTTAAAAAAAAAACAATATTTTTCTAATTTCATATTTTAAGAAGTTTCTAGAACTTTGTGCTCTTATTTTTTGTCACATGCATAAAAAAATAGTTTTAAACTTTAGCGCCCTAAATTCGTTAACAACTAATAAGGTACAAACGTATTGCTTTTACTATATTGGAATATTTTATATGGTCATTTATAAATTAAGAAATCGATCATAGTTCATAAAGGAAATTGTCAGTGCCGTATAAAAAAAGACATTTTGAAATAAAAATAAATGACATTTAATTTCTTGAATTTGAAATTTTTACTTTTTCCTGCCACTTTTTGGACAGAAATAGAGATACAGCATTTTTTAATGCACTCAATGGCTGGTGTCGACTGTGATGACTGGTTAATTCGTAACAATCTATAGTTAATGCTTATTTGACGCATAAATGAAACTATTTGAATAATCCGAATAGTTCGAATTATTCGTATGTTCAAATTGTAATTCGAACACTATTATTCGGTTTGATTTGTTATCGATTAATGCGCATATTTGCACACCTCTATTTAATTTGTGTTCATTGAATTAGTAAGTTTTCATTAAAAAATGACATTTTAGGTCAGTATTATTTAGAATTTTATATTTGCAATCTATAGATATAATAAAAATGAAGTGTATATATGTAATATTAAAATATCTACTTTTTACTGACTATATATGAAATTGTATAAGCAAGTTACTTATAGTAAAAATCATTTATTTTTTATTTTATTTTAGACGAAAATTTTACTGATAGAGAGCTGAAATTGGAGGCTATGTTATTTTAGACTAGCTGTGACCCGTGATATTTTCCTGTTCAATGTGAAATTTCTAAATAAATTCGACCAGTTTTAACGAGACTTTCACTGACATATAACTAAAGTAATGAGACCTAACGTGAGCTATTTTATTATCAACTAGCTGTTACTCGCGATTTTATCAGTGTGGAATATCTGAAACTATTGGACCGATTTTCACATGACTTTCACTAGCAAGTAACTGAAGTTATAAAAATTAACTTAGGTTATTTTATTTTAAACCAGCTGTCACCCACGATTTCTTTCGCCTGAAATTTAGCACAAGTATGTTGTTAACTGTAAGTATGTGCATGAGGCGCGCACTGTACAGGACTCCAAGAGTTAATATAATTATATTTCATATATTTGTATGTAATTTACTTAATTCGTCTTTTGTCAATTTGGAGGCCATTTTGTTTTATTTACCGCGCTCGCGTCTACATAACTTATTAACCAAAGCTCCGGGATGTTGGCTCCCCATTTTTCGTGCAACGATTTGAAAATTCGTAGACGGTATGCCCATCGATTTCCCATTTTTGTCCACATTGTAATTTTTTTTGTCCACCTCTTTGAAAAAGTTATGAAGATTTAAATTGCGTGGCTCAGCGTCCGAAAAATCTTTATAAAATGGAAAATATTACGGTGGATTCTTGAAGTATGTAATTTGCCCACGTTTGCCCGTCTTTTACTTTTTTGACCAGGACGGAAAGGGGGGAAGAAAAATTGAGGAATCGAGAATATTGGAATGATGTATTTGAATCTATATATTTCGCCGACGTTTGAATATTTTTTACTTATTTTTCAATCTACTTAGTTTGCCCACGTTTGCTCATCTTTTACTTTTTTGAAAAGTCAATTTCTAAGGGGTAAAAATGAATATTCTAAATAATATAATTCTATATATTATAATACATATTGAACGTACACGTTACATATCACACTAGGTGGCGCGCGTGTCATACCTATAAATGTTTTTAAAAGAGCATTTCTGTAATTCTGCATCTTTCACTATTTCATATTATTTTAATAGAATTTAAAAAACGCGTGCGAAGCTGCGGGTATCAGCTAGTTATTAATAAATGCCTAATATAAAATTAACTCTGCTTCTTGATGAGCTAATATAGGTTTTTTTTTATAAAACCCCAATTCACCAGTAAAGTGTCTTTCTTGTATTTTAATAAGCAAAATGAATATTTCCAAGATATTGCCAGTTGTAATTAATTAGTATTACTTATATCTGACTACTTATATGTACTGTCTGTTACTGTATTACTTATATTATTATATCTGATCTAATTTTTTTTATTCTGCTTTCAATTAAAGCAGGATATGGTATATAATATTTCGAAATTATAATAAATTTACATTGAGATACAATTGCATATCTTCCTGTTCTTATTCCTATTCTATTCCTTCTATACACTAGGACTGTATTATTTTTTGTTTGAAATAATTTATTGTTGAAATACGATTCACGTCTTGAATTGAAAAATTCTCGTGTAAATCCAATTACCTGGAGATAAAGTCGGTAGATAGAGGAAGCTCGTTAGTTAGTTCCGAGTGTAATAAAATATTAAGCGTTATGTAACTTCAAAGATGAAACAATAAACGTGACTGGACGGGTTTCATTACCTGGAGTTTTATAGTAGTTTACTGCGTTTGTCGAAATTAATGTTCTTTGAAATATATTAAACATAGTTTAATGGTTTTATATTTAAAGGTGTACAGAGGTTATGTTTATAAACGTCGTCTTGTATGTCGATAAAACGTATTGATAAAACGTTGAATCCGATTGTTTTACCCATTTTGTTTAAACACAATATAATGTTTTTCATTACTTTTAATTATAAAGACAATGAAATATGTACTTAATGATAAGTCTTAATAACAATGCACAACTTAAAACCGTGAGTAGAGAAGTATGAAATATGTTTGAGAATTTATCACCTAAACAGGTTAAAATAGAGATGAGATGATTAATTAATATTTAATTGAATCATGTTATAGATAAACATTAATTTGCTAGCAATTAATTGAAGAAGATTAAAAGATCAGTAGTAGATTCGTTTCAACTTAAATAATAATAAAGGTGTCGACAGACTGGTCTTAATTTTTTTTTTTATACTATTGAATTCGAAATCCTACATAGATTAAATATATTACCTGTGAAATGTTACCGACTATTATAAGTTATATTATATAATTACCTTTTTTAAAGATCTATTCTTGTTATTTAAATTTTAAACGGCTCTTGTACAAGATAAATATCGTTACGCGTTCATCGACCATTTACGTGACCAACAAAAAATTACATTTATTTGTCTATGAAATCTTATTTTATTTTGTTTCTTATTTTAGAAACTTAAAAGTAATGCAATGTAAATACTAAAAGAAATATTGCCGTAACGATAAGCCTAGATATTGGCTGAAGTTTGTATGCAGCCGGCGATGACAATAAAACTTGGACGGAGAACCGCCGGATGCGGTCGACGTCTGTAGTTGTTTCAACGAATATCGATTGTTATTCTATTTTAAATGGCTTTCGGACACCTGTTCTATTTTCAAATGATTTCCTATCAGTAGTGGTATTAGCTATATCATTTTTATTAAAATGGTTTTTTATTTCTCGGAAATCTGAATTAATTATAGCTAATATTGGAAATGCAAATGTTAGTTTGTTTGTTATTCTCTCACGCCTTAACTACTTACGCCATTATCATGAAGTTTTGATACTTGTTGGCTGAAGTACAAAATAATACATGGGGTACAATTCATCCAGAAAAAAACACTGTTCGCAAGAGATACGCCAAATCCAAATTAACGCGAACGATAGTCCGGAGTAGTAGATAGTTTTGAGTTTATTGTAATTTTACCATTAGTACTTAATCCTTTGTAAACCTTTACTTTAAGTATTTTTTGGATAATTTTTTTAAGTGAAACTTTTTTTACATCGCCGGAGTAGGGGTAAAGTGAAAAGCGCTCGGCAGAGCAAACAAGGCCAATATGGTGGCTCCCATGTATCAATATAAAATAATTCAACGATTTAAGTAAATATTGTGCTCAGTTTTATAAATGCATCCATCACATGAATGATTGTATTTATTATGTATTCCGTACTATAAATAATACACAGATTGAAAAACACGATTTTAATACCCTTAATCAAATAATTTTCCAGAAATTTGAGATTAATCCATATGATCCTAATAAAAGTTTCACTTGCATCGTGGTTTAATAAAACCATATATATATTATATAGATTTTAACTTTTACATTATTTCTCTATAATATGAACGTTGTAATTAGAATAAGAATCAATTATTATTGAAAAGCTTTTGTTCGTGGCTTCGCTTATGATACTGTCTACTTGATCTATGCGTCGAAATATTTTTCTAGATGAAAGATAACCTATATCCTTTTTTGTACTCCTGAGAATGTGCATACAACATTTCATGTTTATCGGTTGAGTACACTTATGGCGTGAAAGCGTAACAAACAAACAATACTCACTTTCGTATTCATAATATTAATTAGGAAGTTAGGATTAACATATCTGGATCTCTGATATATTAAGGTCAGGATGACTATACTATTATTATTATAAGGAGGTCATAAAGTTCTTGAATATCTTTGTAAGAGGTAATCTCCGGAACGATTCATGAGAGTACTATTCTGAACTTTATTTCCCAAAAGGAAGGTATGTTATTCCAGAGTGCTATAGGATATTTTTTATTAGTACATATTGTATGTTAATTCGCAAAGCTTTGTTTTTTCTTACTGACTTCACTGTTGACCTGGCAAACGCTATAGTTTCACCGGACTATTAACGCGAAGCGGCCTAGCAGTTTCTAGTACTAAATGCGATTCTGAATACATTTCTTATTCTAAGATAATCACATTTTTATTCAAAAACGTAATAACATTTGCTAGGATCTTAATTCGGATCGTCGTACAAAAAATTCTTACCCATTAATATTTATAATCTATGAAAGTGAGCTATAAACGAGCGACGTGCCCGCGAGGAAGCAGAAAAAGCATATTCAGGAAGGATAGCAATAAAAATAAAGGTTAACCGTTTCTCAAAGAGGCCGACTGTCTGACCCCCGAGTCTGGGTAGGTTATGCCTTCACCCTGATAAAATTGCTATTGCACCTGACAAGCGTACTGAAACGATTTAAGAATCGAATCCTTGGGAATCTATTGACTATTGTTATATTTTCTTAAAGCTTAAAGTTTATCTTTTTTTTTAAATTTATTACAATTTTGGTATTGATGTTTTTTTGATTATTCCTATTTAATAAAGTTATACAAATAAATTACAATATCAATAATAGTATTTATCGTATACTAACAAGTATGTGTGAATTCGTTCAATTTAATCTAATTACTCACGAGAGCTACGTGTCTACCTAGATTAAAAATAGACTTTATTTGTTTTACCTTTTTAAATTATTATTTTATAATTATTGTACAGTTTCTATTTAAAGTCGTAAATAAGTCAGATTACTCTTTGATAATTAATTGACCCGTCAATAAAAGCTACATCAGAATCGTTAAAATTGTTGTGGAGAGAGATTAGGTCGGACAAATGAACAGACAAATATAAAAATAAAAATGCAATGTTTTCACTAAAGTAACTAGTATAAAACCAGCTTAAGAAAAAAAAATATTCGCAATCACATACATTATGTTGGTTTCATTCGTATAAATTGAATTTATAACAGATGGTATATAATAGTAAAGCGTAGACCCGTAATGCTTTGGTTTTGTTATCAAAAGAATTTGAACAGGTATCTACTCAGGGAAAGCGGTTTCTATAAAGGAGAGTCTTAACCACCGATTAATATATGCTATAGGATAATAAAATATTACCAATGACGATGATAAGAATTGTAAAGCTTGGTTGTATTTAAATAAATGAAAAATTCATACCATTAGAGTTCTAAAACGATTATATAAAATTATGCACCGAAATTTAACATTTTAATAGTAAAAAAGTGTTAAATAACATAATTTAATGTTTTAATAATGTTAAAAAAGTTTTGTAACAGTTAAGTATAAAATATTTTGAAATCGTAATATACTTTGCATACATTCAATTTACGACATTTCTTGTATGCCATTACGTCAAGGGCGGGCGAATGCAGACATTAGGGTTTGTGTACACTGTAGATGACCTTATTTTTTATAAAATAGACCAAATTCCCTTACACATTATATTTTAACCTATATTCGAATAATGAACAAAAGTGAATATTACCGTGAAATAAAACCTCCGTTTATAGTTTTACGTCAAAAGTAATATTTATATTATTTTCCAAATTCCTTAATTTTGACTAAAAGTTCAACATTTTACCTAATAATAATTTGTTGACTATAAATACAGTATCCCGCATTTGATTTCGCACGTACGGAAGAACAATGAAACGTCCGTCTAAAATCGGGCTGGTTTCGGTTTTATAAAGCGTTTTCTATATTACAAAGCAATTATTGCGATAGACAAAGATAGCACTATATACGAAACCGAATTCAGCCCACTATCTGTTTTTTCTCCGACGCACCAAATAAAAAGACGGGTATTGCACTTAGGTATTACACATAAATACGTTTTTAGTGAAAAAACAATATATGAATTTTATAAAATGCCCATATTTATATATAGCATATACACAGGCACACACAGTATATTACTATATTTATATATATAGCATATAGGATACATTTATATAATTGAAACTAGTATATAATATGAGTATCAGAGACAAAGCTAGCTAATTAGCGTACGAACGTAAGTACCCATTACCCACACTATGCCTCGAATGATCTGCTGTTTAAATTACCACTAGAGACTTCGTAAATATATTTCAAATTTCCAACAATTTAAAAACTCTTAGCGTACTTTTCCAATATATTCTAGAACTTTTGAAATTTATATTTCTAATAATCCCGGTTTTACCGATTTCACATATTCTCGAATTTGGTGTTCAGTCGTATACAGCAGTGTACGTGGTTTACTGCAGAAACTTGTGTCAAGTAGTCGCGTGAGGGAACAACGTTAGGCCCACAGTGAACCCTTTGGTGTTATTTATTAAGGAGCACCCGGTCGCAGGGTTAGATCTGAGCCCGTTTCCATTTCTATGTGACTTAACAATGTGAGAAAATAATGGTGTCGTTACACACGCAAACTCCTTTCCGTAATATATGACGACGTACGAAAACTAAAACTTTTGATATATGTTGTTATGGAAGAAAAACTTTTGCAATACTCTTTTATCATAACAAAATAAAACATTCATATTTCAGTGGATATCACTTTAAAAAAATATATATTTGTATTAAGCAAAGTTCATGTTAATTGCCAACTGTGAGGTTAGTGGAATAGCTGGAAATATTGCAAAATACCGTAAAGAGCTTTGTATACTCAGGATATATTTTCATTACACCACCCAATAGGAATAAATAGAGTTATAAAAATCATGAAGTATGAAACATGTATTACAATTAGGGTTGGTTTGGCAATTAGATTTGTGTCGGAATCGGAAATAATTATCTCTATCTTTGCCATCTAGTGAGACTTAATATAATATCATTAGTAGTGGCCATATAATTATTATTATCAAGATTGGAAGTGTCTGGGAAATCTCGACTGATAGAATACTTCTTCCTCATCTATAACTCCTGCAAAACAGCAGTACTCGCGGTGCTGTATACCTATTTGAAGGATGTGGTTGGGTAATATACGTCATCACACGAGGAGTTCCAGATTAGGCCTCAGGAATAGGAACCTATTGTAACTAGCGTCAAGACTACAGTCCTATTGAGGTTGGTAAGACGTAGGTTCCAGACAGACTATTTACTACGTTATAACATAAAAGCTGTATTTAAACAGTTTTCAGCATTAAAAAAAGAAAGCGAATAAGAAGTAACATTTTTAATTGATATAAACAACAAAAGCCATAATACTGCGAATATGATATTTGAAATTGATATATGAAAAAAAACTGTATAAATATAAATTGATGTTTTTTGTACTTATAATCTATTCATTTGTTACATCACACAATAGTATGCTATATTCTATCTATATACAATGTAGTACATAAAGCTTTTAGAGTTATAACTTATTATCTCTATTATTCTACAGTAATTGCTAAGCTTCTTGACCGCTCTGAATATAGTAACATAGAACACAAATTGAAATATATACGTATTATATATATGTATAACATCGAGACAACTTAAAACGATAAAGAAATGCCAATTATAGATTCCTATAAAATTATATTAACTTTGTTTTGTATTAAGTACTTGACTATATTATTCGCAAACCAGAACTTACGGCTATATACAGACTGGTCAAAAAGGTTGACGAAGTCTGTATTGAATGTAATCTGCTGTTATCTACTAATATAATAAATATCTTTATTTGCTTTACGCAATCTGTTTATTATATACACATAATATTATTCCGAATATAAAGACTTTGCAAATCGTGTATATGTAATCTTAAATCATCCCAAAACAAATTACACTATAACCAATTATATTTGACTTAAACTTTATACACAAACCTGTCATACTTTATTATAAATTTCATACTTATTAAAATAATCTTATTAGATAGCCTTAGTTTGGATAAGACAGTAAGCAAAGTTAATTAATGCTTCATACAATCTTATCACAAACTTAAGTCATCAACCAAGTTAAACTTATTTCTACGGCGACCCCGCTCTTGAATAATAAACTCGGTGGCTTAATTCACTTATAATCAGAAGTCTTTCCGGCAGTAGTAATAAATGAAAATTTCCGAAAGGACATTTTCGATTCAACGTGGCACTTCAACAGGAACGTATTTGGGAGTTGATAGGGGGATTTAATATTGATATAGTACCAAATACAGCATAATTTATTTTCAGTGTATATCGAAAAATTGTAAAGTCCACTGGTAGTAAAAATTTAAATGTAGTTTTTTTCTAAACCTCTTAACAGATTACTTCAGCAAAGTAGATACAGACTAGAGTCTGTACTGAGTCTTAGACAATTTCATGTTTAGTTTACATTATTCTAGTTCAGTTTCACAATAGTACGTTAGTTCACTGTGGAGTAGTGTCTTTAAATAACTAAATTATCTGCATATGGTATAACAACTGCAATGAAATTTAAATTGTATTAAAATTTTCTTTATAAATACGTTGATCTTTATTTCATACATTATTAATAAATACTCTAGATCTAGTTGACACTGTGCACTGGTTCAATATAAGATATTCAATCTTTATTAAATAATGTTCTTCATACTACCAAAATATTTTTTCTTTAGATGTTCGATGGTTATCAAGTCTTGTCTAGTTTCTATCATATTTGCGTTGAAGATGTTTTTCCTGATCGCTTGTGGTTTGGATTAAATTACATAACAACACCACCATATAATATTACTTGTTAATCAAACTAAAATAATAAATATATTATGATAGAATAATGCAATATAAACGTATAATACTAATTGACAATAACAGCTATGGAATTAAAATTTAGTACATTATTTTATTGAAAACTGTATAACAAAATTAACTCAATATATTGTTTAATACACATTTATATTTTAATTTATAACAGATTTAATTCATCTAGAGAGTTAGTAAACGTTGGGTTTTGATCCCCGCGAATCTAGTTAGATACATATCTGGGCACCGAGCGTGTCTGTACCTGCATTTTGATGACAAATGGACTCACCGATCAAATAATGTAGATATAATCGTAGGGAATTAGGGACTTGGGACGACGCCATTAAAAATTAACTGATCGACTTCTGATGATAAATCGATACTATTCGATTTTGTTCACCACGCTTACGAATTATTATTCGCTATTGTTATTTGCGATCGATACATGTCTAAGCATATATTGGATTAATTATTAATATTCATTTCCATGACCGAATACCGGAGAGAAGAAAAAATTGAATTCGGTTAAATTCCGAACTGCAATCTTTTAGAGTAGTATTTTCATTTGTTTACGTAGAGCTACGGTAAATTAATAGAATTCCATGAGATTTTTCATTTGGTATTGCATTCGTTTTATAACTATTCCATTAAAATGTAATATACGCAATTCACAGTATATTACAGTATTTTTGGAATATGTATTTGTATTTTCCTACAGATATCTGAATCTTGTAGGAAAGTTGTTTGATTATCTCCGTTTGTGTTTGATAAACAATAAATTACGTGTAACGTGATAGTGTTCTTTTAATCAATAGTCTTTCATTTGTTTTTTTTTCGAGACTTTAATAGATTCGGGTAATTACTTTTTAAAATGTCATGCTCAGATAACGTGTCGCTTGACATAGGTTCGAACCTCTGCAAAGATTCAAAGCTTTTGGTGAATCATAAGAAAAAGTAGCACTTTTTCTAAGCGCGCCTGGCCCTAGCTACCACTCTCAAGTTGAAAACCTGTTGCCTAGCATCAATTGGCTTGTTCCCGAAATTGCACTTAAAGGATAGTTCTCCTCTACACATAGCATGTTTACCATTATGGACTTTGTTGTCATATAACAATAGGTGAGGTGGTGGTCAAACGCTAAATCCTATAAAGAATAAAAAATAGGTCGGTGTGTATGGGACGATGGATGGATTATCAGTATTTCTCTAGATGATCGTCGTTGATTTGGAGTGGGAACATTTTTACCATAAAGCATAAAGCTGTCATATTTGTCGTGTTATTATAAAGAAAAGAGCGTTTCCTTGTTGTACTAAAGCATGAGTTGATTCAACGGGGGAATAGCTTTAAATGCATAAATAAATAGTAAATCAAATACAGTTATGTAAATTCAGATGGGTATCGCTATATTTACAAACGGGTAGATGTTTATCGTCTTCGACGCCCTTAATTAGACTTAACAGACACTCATAAATTACACAAACTCGGTCAAATACATCCAAAACTGCGGAAGTTTAGTTACGGGGTGAAAATCAAGGACGGTCGTAAATTATCGCTCTGTTGCAACCCCAGGCGCCATGTTGTCTCAACGATCGTAATATATCCTGTTTTAATTACCAACTTTATATAATTGGTAGAACTCACGCGTACTAACCAATAACGCATTCGATTTTAATAATGTTCACTTGCGTCTAGGTAATTTTTTTTTATTAATGACGAATATTTTTGGAACTAAGTTTCTTAATGCGGCTTGCACTAGGAGTTGATTTTTATATTGAAGCTGGGCAAAGTCACTTCACTGTGCCTAATGGTAAGCACAGTACAATAAAAAAATAACGACGACCACCGAGAAACAAATTATCCATCGCCAGCAAGGCCTGTGCAATTGTTTACGTTAAGCTTGAATGACCCCAAGTGATAGGAAGCAGGGAACACACTGGCCAGGAGATTGTTCCGCAGCTTCATTAAAACTGTGGTTCCGAAGCCCATAGCGCGTGGTTTGGTTATGGAAAGGTGAGGAAAGAATGAAATTAAGTAGCTCTTCAGAATACTCTCTTTGATAAAGACGGTATATATTGTAGTGTAAATTGATAAAAAAATTAAATTGATTAGTAGAAATCGTCACGTAAGGAAAAAGCGTTATGAGTCCTCTTCTCGAATTTCTCTCTATATTTTATTCTATTGTATACGACTGTGGGTAAGCTGGAATATCAATAAAGCTCTTCGATTTGATTCCATGCTTTCAATTAGGAAATTTGTCCCCGAAAGAGGTGACTGCAATTTTTTTTTTGTGGTAAACGGGATAATTATATATCATCACTGTAGTCTATAGCTATCTATAACTGATTTCAAAAGGACCGACAGGCCATTGTAGGTAGCTACTCCTGTTAACTATGTTACAATGTCTCATGTAACAGTGTATCTTGCCAGCTGTAACGCGCTGGTGCTTATATAAAATTACGGTATTTGCGTGTTTTTTTTTGTACATATGAAGTCACCTGGGTGTTAGTTGTAGTTGCTGCCCTGTAGGTGGCGCTATTATCGAGTCCCGTATTTCTTTATTTATTTGTCAACCATTTTTTACATTTACTTTTTGGATTCCTCACATTAAAAAAACAAGTCAAATTATAATTTCAGTCTTCCAGTACGTTGTTGGGCAATATCTGTCTAGCCGAGGTGTTAGTGGTTATCGTAACTAATAATATAAATGCAAAAGTTTTATTGTTCGTGTGTTTGTTACGATTTCACGTCTTAACTACTCAACCGATCTTTACGAAATTTCGCAGGCACGGTATCAGGAGTAAAGAAAAGGATATAGGTATCTTTGATCTAAAAAAATATACTAATCTCGAGAAATATAGTATAATATAATATAGCAATGAATCAAAGTAACTTTAGTACTAAAAGTACAATATTCGATAAAGAATTGGCAAAACAAGAGTTTAAAATTTTCTAACGATAATAATTGCGAACATGTTGCCTTCTTTGTCTGCTCACATTAGAATAACGCTCAAATAACTGTCAGTTAAAACTTTGATAAAGACCTATAAACATATACTTTAAGTTTAACCGCTTCATTTTACAAATGCTTAGGTCACAGATAATGTAAGCACAAAAATGAAGTATTATTCGAGCTGAACTCTATTCAGTAGTCTGTTTATAAAGTTTAGTAGTTCCTTTACAAAATTATATTGCATAATAAAATATTTTTGTATCTGTATTATCCGGTCTTTCATAATCAGTCGTTTCTAAATACCTTACGAAAAACGTACGATAGCTATTTAGTATAATAGCCATAAGCAAATATTATATAAAAAATTTCCTATTCAAATAAAATCCGGTTCAATTTCTCCGTTACATTAATTATACTTTCATGCGTTCGGGTACAAAATTCTTAGTAAAGTTTTCACTTATTCCGTGTACATAGGGCTAATTGGATTGTTTGAATTTGCCTAAAGAATAATTAAAATTGTAACAAAACGAAAGTTATTTAAAAATAGTTTCCTATATAAATGTATTAAAATTACCATATTTTTTCCCCTATATATTATTTTTCTACGAAAAATGTCGTTTATACTATTAAAATATTTGTTTGCGGATTGTTTATGCGCTTTGTATGGGACTTTTTTGCAATATGGAGTTTAATATATTTTGGGAGTTAGGAAAAAAAGATTAATAGTAGTTTTAGTGTAGTATTTGTTGTTTGTTTCCAAATTACATTTCATCAAGCGAGATAGACGTACGTCACTAAATGTAACAGACTTTACGACTTTTCTCCAATTTGTGTTTTAGTTAGTAACGCTCATTTTCCTTATGCCATCAGAATTGTATCCTAAAATGCCCTGTCTCCGTTTGTAATAACTTGTTTTACTTTGTAAAAACATTTAAATACCACTATTTAGTCCAAATATTTTAATCAGTTTAGACTATACTATTTAGGTATATAACGTATAAAGGATTGTACTTTATGTTACTATATGTAAATTACTACTAAAGACGAACATTATTGCAATTTTCACTTAACGCGCTAAGTAATGCTAATTTATTTTCGCGTACGATATATATTGCTATAATTATAACAACTTAAGAAATGCTCTGTACTAAATAAATAAGATTTATCATATTTTGCTGTTAAAGGAAGTATAAAAAACATTCTTTGCTATAGTAAGAATAGCATTTCGCAATAATCGCTGAAAAAGTGCTGTAAAATCCAAGTGTTTAATGAATGAATTAGCCATTTTAATGTAGTTTTGTTTTGTTTACGAAATGTATGAAATATTTTATTCGACCAATCACACTAACTCATTTGTTTCCATTTTTAACTAAAATCGAAATTCTTGGCATTTAGTATTAAATACGTTATAACTATAACAGGTTTATCGTTTCTAAAATTATAACGAATAATATTACTTCTGAAATTCACGTTATAGCAACTGCTATATAAAAAAATAATCATCACTAATTACTATACATAATAGTTACAGTACGATAAATAGGTATAAATCCTTTAATTATGGTATATTTGACATAATTGAACATGTAATGTTTATATGAATTATCAAAAATTTAACGAACATGCGTTGTAGTAATAAGATTTAATTAAGCAAATCATTAGTGCCTGCATGTATATTTCCTTATTTGTGATGATTGAATCCAAACCAACAAACACTTCAATTATTTTAATTCGTGATCAGTATTAAGAATCTAGGTCAAATATGTAGTATTATAATAAGATAGTCACTATGTATTTCAGTTACTCATTTGCTACTACATGACCGAATGCCACCTGTCAAGCTATGGGTATAACGGTTATTTTTTAGCTTCCTAATATTACGAAGATATGTCCGAGTATTTTAGACAATCGGTCTTTATATAACAAATTTTTTTTTTTTTTTTTTTTTTTCGAACTTACCTACACTGCCGGCTTATTAGGCCTTCACAGTTCCACCGGACTACTAAGGGGAGCGCTTAGGGCACTCACCCGATTGTTTTTAGGCGAAACATCTCAAGGGCACTCGGTGCGCCTCGGCTTGAGCTGTCGCCGGATTCCCGAACTAACTAAGCTAGCTAAGCTATCTATCCATACAATACTCATATATGAATTCGTGAAAAATGCATGTGTGACCATGCATGTTTCACGAATGTATATGTGTATTTGGTATCTGACTACTGTGTTATGTGACCTATTTCAGTCCGAAAAGGGCAAAAAAACAGCCCACCACTGAGTGCCTAGATGTGCAAGAGTGTGGGGTGATCGTGTAAGTGTAGAACATGTGTAAATCACTGTATTCGCGCGAGTAACATACTCGAGGGCTCCACACCGAGGGACTACCTAGGCTCGAGCAGTTACAAGAAAAATCGCGACGAGTGTGCGGGATCGAATCTTCACCCCCCGCTCACGGAGGCGTGAGCAGAGAGAGTCGCGGGCGTGGGCGCAAACACGCATCTTTTGAGAGGGAATCGAGCTAAAAAATAAAGTACAACGGCACGGTGCCCATTTAACTAAATAATTACGTAACAAATCCTAATGTATCGGTCTATTATATATGAACACGCGGGTTCGATCTGTTATTTTGATTTACGCGAATTTATTTATGCGCGGCGCGGGTTAATTGCTGTACCGTGGTCGCGACGGCCGGAAAAGCGGAGATAGCGTTTAAGAGCCCGAGCTCAGACGTACTATTAACTAACGCGTTAAATGCGATTATCTCTTGTACATCGTGTACCAAAAGTAAGCGAGCTATCCAGTCTATACCGGAGGTCGATGCTGAAACCGCGATAGGTGGCGCAGGAGTGGACAGAGCCTTTGGGGGCTGGGGCTTGGCTTTAGGAGACGAGGGAGCTGGCGGGGAAGGCCTTACGCGCCAAGAGAGCGCGCTCGGCGCAGGAGCGGATGCTGCCGGCGCACTGGAGGTGCCCGGCAGATCGGGGAAAGCCTTCTGGCTTTGTATGGGCGGAGGCGGAGGCCGATTCGTCCGAGTCGGCGGGCCGTGCGCCCTGGACCGGGTCGCACGACCGCCGCGACGGTGATAGGTCGAGCGAGGCGCACGGGGACACCCGCGATAATTCGCGGTATGACCCGTTTGCCCGCAGAGGACGCAGCTCGGAGGCTCGACGGATTCGGGAGTGCGGGGGCACTCCTTAGTGGAATGATCCCCGAGACACTTGACACACCTGGGACGCAGGTGGCAGTGTCGGGCGGAATGACCGTACACCTGGCAGTTGTGACACTGCGAGGGTACCTGGGACTTGCGAGGAAGCTCGACGAAGACAGGGGACAGGCCGCAAACTGAGTTGAGGCTGAAAATAGCCTTGCCTTCCAAGGTGCGGTCCAGAGTGACCAACACCAGGTTGAAGGGGGCCTCCGTACGGGGGTGGTGCATGCGCTGCACGCTCCGGACTGGGAAGTCCTGACCGTTCAGGCAATCGCAGATGTCGTATTCGGTGAGTTCAGAGGGAACTCCCCGAATGACGACACGGAGGCGGCGCTCTTCCTCGAGCGCGTGGGTGAAGAAAGGGAGCTGACGCTCCCTGAAATATTTGGTGAGCTTGCGATGCTCATCGGGGGTCGAAACACGAATAGAAATGCCGGCAACAGTGTTGACGGCGGACTTGTAGAGGATTTCCTTGGACTTAAGGTCTTCAGAAATCTCTACCCAACGGGCTTTGTCGCGGAAGGTGACGGGAGGCGGTAGGCGTGGCTTCTTAGCCGCGACCGTGGGTTCCGCAGGCGAAGCTTGAGACGAATTCGCGGCAGAGGGCGTGGGAGAGGCTCGGGGCACCCGAGCGCCACCTATATTGGACTGCTTTGGGATTGGACGTCCCGCAGCAGAGTCGCTGTCGGTCTGAATCGCGGCGCGTGGGCGTTTACCGCGGCGCGTGACGGTTGTGAAACCGTCGTCATCGGCGGGCGTGGTCGCGGGCGCAGGCACGGTCGCGGCCGTGGTTTCCGTCGCGGGCGCGGTCGCGGGGACAGTATCGTAGTCCATATCAGAGTCGTCATCGGAATCGAATTCCGAGAGCCTCGTGAACGGGTCGTCCGGGAGATTCGCGAAAGGGTTCGCGGAGAAACAACGCGGTATCTTACCGGGAGGGTTGCGCGCGTAGACTTTCCGGAGTCTGTTGTATTCCGGGACGAGTTGCGGGTCTTCCTTTTCGACGAACATGTGGAAGCGTAACAGTTCTTCGAGGTGGACGGTATCATCAACGGCCGGAAGGGCCGGATGGGCACACGGGGTCGCGAGGGTAGACATGACTAACCTCCCTGCCTGAGGGGCAGGAGGGTGCGCCTAATTCAAATCTAACGGACAATCCGTGTCCGGGCCAAAGGGAAAACGCGACGCGACGCGAACGCGAATCTTCTCTTCAAAACTGCACGCGGCGCGGCGCGAAGAACGACGCTCTGCACGGCACACGACGCACTGCACGACTCTCGAAGCGCAGCACGAGGCACGACGCGTAGCACGGCGACTCGACGCACTGCAAACAGTGTGCACGGCTTCGCACCGAAAAGTGCGGTTTAAATGGTGCACTAATGGAGGTACACCGTCGCTCTGAAAAGAGCGTACGATCGACAGTAGCCGCTCGAACACACTAAACTTCCGGACACACACGAAAATATCCGACAACTGCGCGCGAGTTGCCGAACCAACGGACCGTCAGAGCTGCGAGCGGGCACGTGCGCACCCGGCCGCTGCTCGAACGAGACTCCTTTATATAACAAAATATATCACGAAATCTTTATTTAAGTTTTAAGGAAATATGATTTTTATAAGCACTACGTATTTAGCGACGTATATTTTCATGCTGCGGCAAAATTGGGCAAGCGGTGTGGTGCGTATGTGCAGGAGAGGGAAAGAAAATGGATAATGTTGTTTACAAAGAAAATTTACAAACTACCTTCTGCTTTAAATTTTTTATGTATTTCCTTTCTTCTGCACATAAAATATACTGTGAAGACAATAAAGAACGTAGGCGAAGGCCCGTAAAACAATTACTTATTAAATAAATGTTAATTTAATACTTGAACACAACATTCATTACTATGCAACATAATACTTTTTATTAAATGTTTTATGATACCATTATACTGGAATTCGATAAATATTATGTAACTTACTTTCCGTGTGTAGCAGCCGTGTCGTTTCATTTACCAGTGGACGAATACCTCGTTACGGACAATGAGTAATTTAATCATGAACACGAAAATAGTTTCGACATGTTATGAAAAATGTTTCAAAACAATATGGGATAATTGTGGTACTTAGTATATTAATAAATTATTGTCGACTAATCCAATACCTGATGAAACTTCCCGTTTGTAACATCTCAAGAATAATTGTTTGTACAAGACTTGTTTAATATTTTGTATATTCAATTGGAATATTTTATTTTCTTTAAAAGTATGCTATTAATATAAAATATTCTTTTACTTGTTATTACTAACATTAGATAATAGATATCAATCAATGTTAATGAAAATATCACATTTAAGAATCAAATGTTGTAAAGAATGATACAATCCAAATGCTACTGCTAGATTTTAATATCAAACTCAAATTTATGAAATCCATTATATACAATCCTTAAGACTGACTAATAGAGAACTGACAGGTTAAGCCGAAAACTTTATTTATACCGTAATAAGGTAATAATCAACTTATCAAATTCATCCCTTGCGCTCATTTACGTAGCGATAAATCAGAGTGAATGGAATGTAATGTTAATTCGCATTGACCGGACACCGGTCATTCGGGATCACGGTAATACCTGTTGATTTACAATCGGTCCTACGGATCCCTTTGGCCCTTAGCCCTTTCCCTTTAACTGTATAATGATATTTAGTTACTTAGGCTTATTGAGACTGTATCAATTGTTTATTTGACTGTAACATAAATCAGGCCTTTTAGTGTATGTACAAAATAGTAATATGTTTTTAAATATTCCTTACATAAATTCTACTAAAACCAAATATAAATTTATATTTTCACTATTTTGTTAATGTTTTAAATACACAATACACAAAATTTTAATACTCATATATTGATATTAATGGAATATTATAAATATGAAGGTAAGTTGGTTTGTAAAGCTTTTTGTTTTAACTACTTAATTGATTACCATTAAATTTTGCGTACACTTGTTAGGGGTACAAAAACGAACCTTTAGAGTACCTGTCATTTAAAAAAAAGTATTACCCGAGGGACAGAAAAACTATATTTTACTACATTGACGTGAAGTAAGCCGTGTTTAAAAGCTAGTAAGTTGTAAAATAAGAGCAATTCGCAATTCTTTTTTAATTGTAAAATATACATAATTTATCTAGTTTTTTTATATACTTTACTAGTAGGCTCGGCAGATGTTGTCCTGTCCTGATAATAAAAAAAATATTTTGATAATGGTTATTAAAATAATTAAATGTGATCATTTTCTTAGAAGATAGATGATGGGTATAAGTAAGCTATTCTTAAAAGATTGGTATATCCCATCGCACACTTTTTTGTAGATTTATAAAAGAGCAATATTTCACTATGCAGTTTTTCGTTATATCTTAAAAGAATTAGCCAACGTTTTCGATGAAAGGTCCCAAGCGGCTTGACTTTTTTCAACACTTCCAACAATTATCGTTATATTTCAACCAATTTACACAAAACTCTTGACAAATTATATACCTATATCTTCCTTATTTATTACTCTATCTATTGGTGAACTACAATCCGTTCAGTAGTTTATCGCGAACAGATAGACAGACGCAGCAGACGACTTTGTTTTATAACGTGTAGTGATAGTGATACTCATCTGATGTTAAATGATAATATGGTGTAAGATCGTAGTCACGCTAAACCTAGAGAGACTAGCTCTCAAGTGCTGCTGCAGGAACACACCAACAAGTGCTTGGCGACAGATTTTCCACTTGAGCCATAGCCATAGCTAACCAGGCGGACTTAGAAAAAGCCTAACCACCATGCTATGGTTTCATCACGATGTTTTCCTTCACCGAAAGCTCCGACTCAGTTGCTAGGATTGTCACATCTGATTGTTAAAGTTGATGAAATGTACATCCTATTCCTTAAAACAACATAGGTTACTTATAAACCATTGTGTAAATAGAAGAACACCTCTAATATTGTGACCACGGAAAGTGGAAACAATTTTTCCCGGTTTGCAACACAACGTGCATGTGTCACGCCGTCAGTGTCACTATTTATCTTGCAACGGACGGACCGAACGATTGATGATCGCGCTGAAGTATTTGCATATTGGATGCATGGTGAGGCGTACGGAAATCGCTTTCGAATGTTACTACTTTGTTCAGTAAATCCTATATTATTCGATAGGTATTACTTCATTTTCTGGGATTTTTTATTGTAGTTTTTAAGTCGTCAAAAACATTGAAAAAACACACTGTATTTATGTTTTAACGCTTAACCACACTTTCACTATATTAAACGGCGACGTGGACGAAGATGGTAAGCGCACAAAACCTAGAGGGATTAGATCTAAAGTACACATTTGGCTGCGACGCAGTTTCACTAATGTAGCTGATAACGGTCATTTTTTATATTGTACAAGTTGTTTTTCTGATTCCAATAAAAAAATTAATTTAATTTAATGTAATCACGAGAACGCAGTTATAGGCTATAAACGACAGATTTTCAACTTGAGGGTGATATGCAATGTCTATATATATGTTTATAGGAGGTTACTGGAGCTATTTCGCCGATAATTACATTTATTTCATTTATAGAAACCTAGATTCTCCATCTAATTAATAATTAACGCGAACAAAGTCTATTGGCATATGACAGTTATTGTTTTTTTTTTTTTATAATTTTTTACATTTTTATACAAGTCATGTTCATTATTTTCATCGAGTATTAAAAGTATAAACACGTTTTTTTCTTTGGAAAATATTAAATTGTATTTTTCTTCAAGCCATTTTCTTTTTCACACTCTCCACTGTTTTACTTAATATTATGTTAAGTAATATCCAAGATGTCAATTGTGACTTGTATATTAATACAGTCTTCAGCGCAATTCTTTTCCTCTTTATAGTAATAACCCCTAGCTATATTTTCATTTATTTTCCCTCGACACGTTTCCCCTTCTTAATATAGCTTAATTTAATCACAGTATTGCTTACTGTGGAAGGCAATTTTACCGCAATTTTCCACGCAAGAATTTATAATTACCTTTCCAACAAGTTGAAGTTAAAACAAACGACGTAGATTGATGTTTCAATCATATAATTATTAAATAATAATTTATCATGCGCTGTTTGAAGAGTTCTTGACGGAAGCTGATGTTATCAGAGGTCTAGTGAGTGATCACGGTAACTGACTATTTTAAAAATAGTTAAATTATTTTAGATACAGCAAAATATTATACAACACTTAAATACATGTAAATAAAAGTGTTTCAAGATATAAAAAAACTTATTAAACACTAACAATCGTCAGCGGTTTTGCACACATTTTTATTCGAGTAATTTTTTTTTATATGAATTTATTTGATGATTCTTACATATACTTGTGATATAGTTTATGGACTACCATTTTTGGAATGATATATTCTCTCTGTGTACAAAATTTGATTAAAATTAGTTGAGAACTAACAGAGAAAACATTTTTTTTTACGAAACTTATAATACTTGTGATAATTTTTATGGCAGTATTATTGTAATTTTCATGTTTAAAAATTAAAATCGGTTTAAAATAAAACAAATAATGTTTATGTTATAATTTCGAGAAGTATTTTTCACAATTATTATCTTATCGAATAATCATATAATCTTTACTTGCATAAAAGTTAGTAAAAATCATAATATATGTTTTTGAGCTAAACTGGTCATAAAAATAGACAGGAATAAAAAATGTTGTCATATTCGTAATCGGTGGCTCTTATGTTAGACATATATCACAAAATTTGGGTAAAATTAAATACGCATACAAAGTTGCAGATTTATTAATATAGATTAAATTTTTTCGACAACTTCGTGTTTGTGAAAACTGTTTGATGGTTTCATGGGAACTTAACAAAACCTGATACTTCATTTCAAACGTTGGGGAGAAGAGCGCGACGTCCTGCTAAGTTCCGCTTAATTTAGTCCTATAAAGCGTTCTCTCTATCGCGCAGCGCAATGACTGCGATAAACAAAGATAACGCTATACGAAACCAAACTTAGCCGATTATATAGCTCTTCTTCCCGACGTGCCAAATCAAGAGGGAGTCTCGTTCGAGCAGCGGCCGGGTGCGCACGTGCCCGCTCGCAGCTCTGACGGTCCGTTAGTTCGGCAACTCGCGCGCAGTTGTCGGATATTTTCGTGTGTGTCCGGAAGTTTAGTGTGTTCGAGCGGCTACTGTCGATCGTACGCTCTTTTCAGAGCGACGGTGTACCTCATTAGTGCACCATTTAAACCGCACTTTTCGGTGCGAAGCCGTGCACACTGTTTGCAGTGCGTCGAGTCGCCGTGCTACGCGTCGTGCCTCGTGCTGCGCTTCGAGAGTCGTGCAGCGCGTCGTGTGCCGTGCAGAGTGTCGTTCTTCGCGCCGCGCCGTGTGCAGTTTTGAAGAGAAGATTCGCGTTCGCGTCGCGTCGCGTTTTCCCTTTGGCCCGGACACGGATTGTCCGTTAGATTTGAATTAGGTGCACCCCCCTGCCCCTCAGGCAGGGAGGTTAGTCATGTCTACCCCCGCGACCCCGCGTGCCCATCCGGTCCTTCCGGCCGTTGATGATACCGTCCATCTCGAAGAACTGTTACGCTTCCACATGTTCGTCGAAAAGGAAGACCCGCAACTCGTCTCGGAATACAACAGACTCCGGAAAGTCTACGCGCGCAACCCTCCCGGTAAGATACCGCGTTGTTTCTCCGCGAACCCTTTCGCGAATCTCCCGGACGACCCGTTCACGAGGCTCTCGGAATTCGATTCCGATGACGACTCGGATATGGACTACGATACTGTCCCCGCGACCGCGCCCGCGACGGAAACCACGGCCGCGACCGTGCCTGCGCCCGCGACCACGCCCGCCGATAACGACGGTTTCACAACCGTCACGCGCCGCGGTAAACGCCCACGCGCCGCGATTCAGACCGATAGCGACTCTGCTGTGGGATGTCCAATCCCAAAGCAGTCCAATATAGGTGGCGCTCGGGTGCCCCGAGCCTCTCCCACGCACTCTGCCGCGAATTCGGCTCAAGCCTCGGCTGCGGAACCCGCGGTCGCGGCTAAGAAGCCACGCCTACCGCCTCCCGTCACCTTCCGTGACAAAGCCCGTTGGGTAGAGATTTCTGAAGACCTTAAGTCCAAGGAAATCGTCTACAAGTCCGCCGTCAACACTGTTGCCGGCATTTCTATTCGTGTTTCGACCCCCGATGAGCATCGCAAGCTCACCAAATATTTCAGGGAGCGTCAGCTCCCTTTCTTCACCCACGCGCTCGAGGAAGAGCGCCGCCTCCGTGTCGTCATTCGGGGAGTTCCCTCTGAACTCACCGAATACGACATCTGCGATTGCCTGAACGGTCAGGACTTCCCAGTCCGGAGCGTGCAGCGCATGCACCACCCCCGTACGAAGGCCCCCTTCAACCTGGTGTTGGTCGCTCTGGACCGCACCTTGGAAGGCAAGGCTATTTTCAGCCTCAACTCAGTTTGCGGCCTGTCCCCTGTCTTCGTCGAGCTTCCTCGCAAGTCCCAGGTACCCTCGCAGTGTCACAACTGCCAGGTGTACGGTCATTCCGCCCGACACTGCCACCTGCGTCCCAGGTGTGTCAAGTGTCTCGGGGATCATTCCATTAAGGAGTGCCCCCGCACTCCCGAATCCGTCGAGCCTCCGAGCTGCGTCCTCTGCGAGCAAACGGGTCATACCGCGAATTATCGCGGGTGTCCCCGTGCGCCTCGCTCGACCTATCACCGCCGCGGCGGTCGTGCGACCCGGTCCAGGGCGCACGGCCCGCCGACTCGGACGAATCGGCCTCCGCCTCCGCCCATACAAAGCCAGAAGGCTTTCCCCGACCTGCCGGGCACCTCCAGTGCGCCGGCAGCATCCGCTCCTGCGCCGAGCGCGCTCTCCTGGCGCGTAAGGCCTTCCCCGCCAGCTCCCTCGGCTCCTAAAGCCAAGCCCCAGCCCCCAAAGGCTCTGTCCACTCCTGCGCCACCTATCGCGGTTTCAGCATCGACCTCCGGTATAGACTGGATAGCTCGCTTACTTTTGGTACACGATGTACAAGAGATAATCGCATTTAACGCGTTAGTTAATAGTACGTCTGAGCTCGGGCTCTTAAACGCTATCTCCGCTTTCCCGGCCGTCGCGACCACGGTACAGCAATTAACCCGCGCCGCGCATAAATAAATTCGCGTAAATCAAAATATCAGATCGAACCCGCGTGTTCATACATAATAGACCGATACATTAGGATTTGTTACGTAATTATTTAGTTAAATCGGCACCGTGCCGTTGTACTTCATTTTTTAGCTCGATTCCCTCTCAAAAGATGCGTGTTTGCGCCCACGCCCGCGACTCTCTCTGCTCACGCCTCCGTGAGCGGGGGGTGTAGATTCGATCCCGCACACTCGTCACGATTTTTCTTGTAACAGCTCGAGCCTAGGTAGTCCCTCGGTGTGGAGCCCTCGAGTATGTTACTCGCGCGAATACAGTGATTTACACATGTTCTACACTCACACGATCACCCCACACTCTTGCACATCTAGGCACTCAGTGGTGGGCTGTTTTTTTTGCCCTTTTCGGACTGAAATAGGTCACATAACACAGTAGTCAGATACCAAATACACATATACATTCGTGAAACATGCATGGTCACACATGCATTTTTCACGAATTCATATATGAGTATTGTATGGATAGATAGCTTAGCTAGCTTAGTTAGTTCGGGAATCCGGCGACAGCTCAAGCCGAGGTGCACCGAGTGCCCTTGAGATGTTTCGCCTAAAAACAATCGGGTGAGTGCCCCTTAGTAGTCCGGTGGAACTGTGAAGGCCTAATAAGCTGCAGTGTAGGTCAGTTCGAAAAAAAAAAAAAAAAAAAAAAGTGCCAAATCAAAAGGCAGGTACTGCACATATTTTATCTAAATTCGTAAACCCCTCAATCTTATTACCAATTTTTACATACTTACGTTAATTTTTATCATTACTTCTTGCTCTTTATGGGAAAGTATACAGATATTTAGCCTAAACAATAATCTGAAAAGTCGACTATATGCCATTAAAATCTATGCATATATATTTCTGCAGCAGCGTTGGGGTACTAGTCTTTCTCTAGGCTTAACGTATTTATTATCTTGTGTAATATCCGCGATGGTGACGAAATGCTAAAACTTAAAAAAAATGTTTTTAATTAAATTAAACTTCACTGGAGCCATAAAAATTGCACAACTAAAACCTGAGAGGTATTAACTACGTAGGTAGAACTGTGTCGTACCCATCAGTGCCCACTTCCAGACAAGCAACTGTTTTTGTTTGTAATCAAGTTTTTGTTTTTTAACAATTAACCGATTCCCGCCCGTTTCGTTGGCATTAAAAATGGTAAAGGGTCAATGATCATAATCCTATGCTGATACGTTCAATTATATGTATATATAGACGATTCCTTTTGTTATTTTTATAAGAAGATATTTGATTTTATTACCGCATCGCTCATATTGGTGCAGCATGCTAATTTTTTATGTTAAGGTGCGCACCCCCAGTCACTAACAATATTAATCCGACTGATCCCCCGAACCGTTTTCAATAATGAAACAAGATGTAGTCGCGCATTAATTAATTCCGCAACGTTAAATTTTGATACATTTATTATATTAGACTTTCATTTTAAAATTCATAAAATATGTGGGTTCCCTTTATAGGATTCTACATTTAATTTTAAATCACATTATTATAAGGCTTATTTTGCGCTCTTTTTGCTGTCTGTTATTTTCTCTAACTTCGAGAATATAATTTTTTGTAAAAGGTATACTTTTTATCGGCAGCTTAAAAGATCAAATTAGTAAATTCTAAATAAACCCAATTACACAGTCTTTCAGGTCTATCGGAAGTACAAGAATACGTACTTTGTGATATTTTTTTAATGTGTTAAAAGATCAAATTAGTAAATTCTAAATAAACCCAATTACACAGTCTTTCAGGTCTATCGGAAGTACAAGAATACGTACTTTGTGATATTTTTTAATGTGTGGCGGAACTTTTGGATATCCATAGACCTATAAATCGTGTCTTCTGAGACGGTTCGTATTTAATTGTTTCATTTTAATAGTTTATAACAGATCCTTTATAATATTTGTATTACAGAACCCTAAAAATTCTCCCTAACCGAGTTTCATTTCCATTTATCCGGGTATCATTAAGAGTATGATCCGGTGCTGCGAGCGGATAACTTATGGTCGGTCATGGAATCTGCATATAAATAGGAAAGAGGATTGCGTACGCGCGGGGCTAGTGGTAAGCACTCGAGTAGGTATCTATTTGTCATCCAAGTTTCGAGAGCAATCGGTTATATGTTTTAAGTTAATATCTTAACTTTGAACTACCAATACATCCTTTATAAGAATTGAAGTCTATGTTGTTTGTCCAAAGACTTAGTATTAGGCCATTAATGTAGTTTTGATAATAGCTTTTTGCCAGTTTTTTTTTGTTTTTCGAATCGGCTGGTGCTACTATTTTAAAGTTAATAAGTGCAAAATCAAGGTCTAAATTGAATACTTGTCAACTAAAAATGGCCCCGAACAACTTTAGTACTTCATATTTGTCATATTTGTAAATGCCTTTGAGTATTCCTGGTATTTGTACCTATATGTGTAATATTTCATTATTATTTACATTTTCTTCATAAAACACGTATACAATACTAGCACCTGCGCGCGGCTTTGCTCTCAGTAATGAAGATGTACGGGAAATTTTATAATTATGGGTTGAGTAGGTAAGGCGTGAAAAGGCGTCCTAACAAATAATAATACAAGTCTGAAAGTGAATTTGGCTGTTTGTTTGTTACGTTTTCACGCTTAACAACTGAACCGATATTAATAAATTTATAGGTTGTTAAGGATACAGAAAATTTAGTGTTCTCGAGGAATAGATCAAAATTCAAATATAGTAACAGCGAAGTTGTGGACTAAAGCTATTTTATAATATTAGTGAAGACTAGTAAGCATGTTAAACTCAAGTTTCTATTAAATTTCGGACTTTAATATATGTGTCAATATTGATTGATGTTTGACAATACTTGTATTGCATGTAATTATTCACAACAAATTACATTTAATTAAAAAATACATTTAAAAGAATAAAATGTAACAAGATTTTCATAACTTTATTCACGAATAAGTAAAGCCTTTTTTATTAATGTGAGCGTTACTTTAAATATTTATAAACTTACTAAAACTAGATCACATAATGTTTTCCCAATTGTTTTTTTTTCAAATGTAACAGAATCAACGTAAAAAAGGAAACGCAGTAAAACAAATATGTGCTAAAACATATTATTAGCAACACACATAACAAGGAAAATACGTTTTACGGCCAGCAAAAACATATGAGTATGAAATACAACGAAGATTGTTACGACGTGTGATACTTAACGCTAAGAAATAAGTGCCAGTCTTGAATGCTCGATTGTACATATATGAGGGTTGCAGCCGGCGGAATGTTGATCCCTTGGTAATGGAAGGTATGCCTGGCGGAGCGAGGCGCGAGAAAAATAATTATGTAGCCAGTAACAAATTTGATTTCGGCCGTTCTTTGCTTTGAAATATTATTTGTATTTATAGTTTTTTATATAATTTTGGAAAACTTTGAGAACTCAAAGTAACTAGGACGTTTTTCCTAACTACCAATTCAGAAATTTTATGGTACAATTTTTTGAGGTCTGCAGTGATGAATGAACCGAAGTTTACTGAGTATATGAGTTATACTATTTACAAATACAATTATTTACTTACCTTAGATATTTAAGGATACAAGTAAGTCGTATGTTTTTATAAGCCTTAGTATTTAATAAGGTCTAAATATTTTCATGTATGAAATTATGTTATATACTTCGTAAATTTCATTATATATGCACATTACATATATATAATAATTGGAAATTGATAAACGATAATAAAAGAAATGATTGAAATGATTGAATCCCACTCACCGAGTTTTGAAGTTAGTTATATATATTACTGACATTTATTGTCGTAAAGTGATATACTATATTTATACTGCAACTCCAGTCATCCTGTGTACATGTTGTACACTGGGAATACTGTATTCCTGTTTCATTATTCAAGCAGATTGGCCCGTGTCTAGACTAAGTAACACTCGCAAAACCATGTAAAACTAATTAGTTATAGTATTTTATTACAATGGCACGAATTAACACGAACCAGAAACTTATCTTGAAAAGCATGATATAATAATATTCGTGTAACTAAATACGAGATGTGTCCGCGTTTATAATTTGTTTCCATTATTCTTTGTTATAATTACCACATAAATAGTTGAGAGCAGCAAAAAAAATATCGTGTAAATATTCTCCGTGATCAGATCTTTATACATTAGTTGATTGGTAAAGGTGGATTGAATACAACGTCATCTAGTGATCACTAATAGCAAAATATGTGATATAAAAACCATATTCATAAAAAAAAAACCACTAAGGTGTGTCCACGTGGTATCGGAGGAGTATTAACATTATTGAGGACACTCAACATTGTGTTGATTTAAAAAATAATAATAATTTATTTATTAAACTAGATATGAAAATGATGCTCTACAATACAACTTCGAGCTTTTTTTCTTAATTTAAAAGTAGGGCAAAATTCAGTAGTATTAATAAATTTGTTAAGATTTAAAATAAGTACATTGAAATTTTATTGATATATACTATTCCATGTTCTTATCAAAGGATAAAAAAGTTTACCTTCTTTGGTCAAATTTGAAAGGAAATTACTGACAGCTCATCACTGAAACATATCGGAAACGTGTTTGAAGTAATTTAAGTCGGGTGGCCGGCTCAAAACTGTTATGTTATATTTCTGAAGGTCACCTGATGGGGGTTCATAGGTAAAGAGAACCATTGTCCGTTGGACGTTGTCCCAAAGTACTCCTAAGCCCTCACAAATAGCTTGCCCTAAAGCTGAGACATGAAACGCTCTACGAGAATTAAGGTTATCTTCATGTTGCCTTCCTCTGTTTGTGCCGTTACTAACAGCTGGTGTTCTAACTGGAGAGCTAAGGTAATGTCTCAGTGTGGTGCCAATAATACGGTAACGTGAATATACTCGAGAAATAATCATAAAAATACTGATTATTAATTAAATAATAGCAAATGAATATTAGGGGAAACTACAGTTTTAAAATTTCAATCATAATTCCCTTTTGTTTAATACCTTTTTACTTTCATATAATTTTGAAAATGGAAAAATAGTGGTTTAATTCCATATTTAATTTTTTTTAATCGTTTTTAGTTAATTTATTATGAAATTAAATATACCTAAGCCAGATTGATACATAAATACACTTGTAATTCAAGAGTGGCAAAGTGGTAAGTGGTAAAAGTGGTAAGCAAATGTTTTACTAACGATACTTGCTAATCGATTAAGCCGATTGATCTAAGAACTTTTAAATAAATGTTTTAAAAGGTTCTTACTCTAAAAATCACGAGAATTGTATTATTACATTATCATATCAAAGGATTTAATGCAAATGTTTGTTAGTTTCATCACTACTAAGTAGTCAACCCCAATGCAATTAAGCCGTGATTAATGGATCGCGAAAAATGTAATCTAAATATTTAATGGAAAATCCCCCTGCATTTTGATGCATTAGTGTGCGTGCATTGCTCTTATGAACGTTTATCCATTTCATTGGAAAATGTCGCGATTGTAGCTTCTATTTTATTATGTAACTCTTCAGTTATAATAGTTGTTGATCAATGTCGAAGAAAATTTATTTTTCTTCTTTCTATGTTATCAGTCTGTATGTAGTCCTTTGCTGGGTCAAAAGTCTTTTCCCGAGGGAATGCACGGGCATGATCACCATGCTAGCCCGCGAAGTATTATCAATTTCAAACGCCGAGAAATACACAGCTCGATTTTCCCGTATACGTTAGTATTAGAAGAACATTTCTCTGATTGAAATTTCCTCACAATATTTTCCTTCATCTTCAACTGCCAGTGTTAACATTTTAAATTAGTAAACGTATGCCAATTGCAAAAAAGTATTTGGTACACGTCAGTGTTCGAATCTGTAAACAACCAATCAATTTTTTCTAAACCAATCAACAGCCTCTATTTATTTCTTATTTATATTTATTCCTTTTAAATATACTGCCCGTATGTTTTGAAAAAAAAAAAATCGGGGTAATTATTTTATCGGATTGTAGTAGACTTCTCACTTCTCATATTTAAAGTATTTAGCTGGAGTTTATTAAGTTTTAGTATATCGAATTATAGCAATATGTTTCATTATATAGAAATTCAACGATTTAATATAAAAGTCTACATATATTATTTGTTATTTATCGAAATATTTATAATTATCTTAATCGATTGAATATATAGTTTTTTTTACGAATTTGTAATAGTGTGCATGTATGTATATATGCGTGCACCGGACGGAGACAAGCGTAGGAATGCATTCCCTTATGTCCCGGTGCAGTGTGGGGGATCTACCCCTCAATTACAAATGCAAATAATATTATTTCTTAAAGTCTTGTTACACAGGATATAGCTCGACGTTACAAACTAGTAAAGTAGAAAAAGTTTCTTCTATCGTTATAGAAAGGTAAGGTTTATTTCTTTGAATAAATGTTACTTCACTAATATAGTATATATATAGTGTTTTCCTTTACGAGTTACATATATATTTTTTAATATAATTAATCAGGAAGATATACTGTTTTATTATTTATTTAAATTTAGTTCATGATTATGAACTCACGGCTGCTCTTATATGAAAAATATTCCTCACCAGGCGCATTCGTGTTAATCGTAGCGGATTTAGTGTGTAATTAGCCTTATGGTCCGAAAAAATATTGCAGCGGTAATACGACGTTAAAATGTTTGCTGCTCCGCCCTGTTGTGTGTTTTGCGTATTGGGTTTTATTAGAACGCTTTATTGGCGCTGAAAAGGCAAGGATAGTTTGTTGTGTACTGGATTATATTTACTTTGCAAAACTTCCTAATTGAATCCGAATGATGATTCTGGGAACAAGGTTACTGTGCTGTGGTTATTGACCACATGAATTAGGAATTTATAGTGATGTATATGATTACCAGTAATCGTCTAAATTAAAATCTATATGATTAAAAATATTTAATTGAACATGACATTTATGAAAAAGTAATAGAATTATTGTTTTAGATCTTTCATTATTTATTATTTTTGACACAGTAATGAAGTAAAAGAGGGTTCCTGAACAATTTCCTAATTCGGGTTTTATTACACTTCGGTTTCCCTAATTCCGAATTGTGTTATAAAGTTCACCTTCCTGACCCATTTCGGTGGTTATTGCCGAGGCGTTTGCACGTTACGCATTTAGATTTCGGTACTCTAATCTCCTGTCTTGCTCTAATACCATATTTAAAAGTGAGATAAGGTATAATTTAGTATCAGCAAGGAGTCTAAGTAACCCCGTTCAAGGAGTTTCTCCCCCTTAATGTATGATAAGGGCATGTCCCTTTGTACCGAAGATTCGCGTTAACCTACAGAGAAAAAAAAACGCTGTTTAAATGTATATACGCTGGTTTTGTTATTCGTTTAATTATTGTAACATTGAGTACATCAGTACAAGTGTGTACTGTGCAAATAAAAATATTTACAATAACAATGATTTTTGATAATAGAATTCAATATATATGTTAATAATCTAACTGTCGGACCGATTTTGACGGGACATTCACGGGCAGATGGCTGAATTTAAAAGAAGTAATATAGCCTACGTTAAATTGCAAAAAATAATTAGGATTTCTTGCAAACATAATTAAATACGGAAACTGGGACTAGAACCACGGAGCCCTTAGCGCACCTTTATACTGAACAATTACCTTTTACAAAATTTCACACGGTCGAAATCGCAGGTAACAGCTAGTCTCATATAGAATTAGCCTAATTTACTGTTTATAACATTATATATCTGCCAGTGAAAGTCTTAGTAAAATTGGCAAATCCTTGCGGTCTTTAACTGGAACAAAGAGACAAACAAAAAGAAAAAAATACTATATATATATTTTACAAGTACTTTATCATATCCTTGTCCCTACACATCTGTCGTCTTTTGTATAGAAATTGTAAAAAACTTACGCAATTGTTTTGATAGTAATTTAAAATAAAATAATAAATTGCGATTCTAACTGCGGTTCATAAACTATATACAAAAATATCAATTTTGTTCTACGTAAACACGCTTTAAAGTGAATTTGTTATTTGAAAGTATTGTTTAATATACATTATTGTATATTTAATAAAGTCAAATTAATTAAATCGTCAATTAGATTCGTAATAGTATCGCTTCCGTAACACAGGACACGGGCACGAGCTAAGTTCGCGGAGGCCGCTCTACGCCTGTAAATCACTTAAGGCGGACGGGATCGGGGCCCTTGGCAGTTAGAGTTGCTGTTTTTGCTCACAAGGGAACGGTAGCGACGATAAGAAATATTTCAAACGGTATAACTTAACCTTATTTTATACGTTCCGGAAATTAGAAGTGTTAACTTGTTAGAAATCGCGCAAAAGTCATTATATAGTATCAAGTCGGTACACTCTGTTATCTCTTTCTTAACTCTGTTTGTGTGTTCAAGAACATTTACAGGCCACGCGGTGTAGTGGTACTAAGCCTTAACTGTTGAATTGTGAAGTGATGGGTTCTTGCACTTGAGCCACTTGAGTAGCGTTGCCACAACATGTTTTCTTCTTTCATGCCGTTCACTGAGATTTGAGTTTACGTTCTCTCCAGTAATTTTGTGTAATGTACATTAATTCAGTATGTAGATATTGTGTAGGAAAAGTTGGAAATTAGATATAAAACCGTTGAGAGTTATTTTACGTTAGTCAATTAGCTTTTACAGTGGTAATTTATAATATAGCGATATATCATTCATTTAATTACCACAAAATGCTACTATTTTGTTTAAAATTAAATGGCCTCACGTGATATTGTAACGATTTTTTTTGTTTTCTTGGGCTATACTTTCATAAACAAGACAAATGTGAACAGAATAAATACTACTCGTATTATTAATTTACTGTTAACACAAATTGAAATTGTGCGCTCATTTCAAATAGTCTCGCGTCCATACACAACTTTAAACAATTCTAGTAAGGTTGAATTTGCAAAAACGTATGTGTGTTTTACGGATAATTTTGATATTTATATATAGATTTTATGGTAAATTTTAGTGTTACATCGTTCTTTATCTTTTATATATTATTATATTCATCCACCAAACTAATCATAAATGCACAAATATATAAAGTATATTTATAAAACTATATAAATAAATTAACGGAAAAACCTAACGAGTAAACTGAGTAACGTATAGTAGAAAAGTCATGGTATTGCACAAAGTTAACTTATAAAGTTGCGGAGAAGGACAGGCAGTGGGGTTGCCTGCACGTACGAGACGTTCGAGAGAACAAACTTAGTTTAGTCACGGGCTAAGTTGAAGAATGTTTAGTGCTACAATTTACTATAGTTGTTACTTCATCAGTCTTGATTGCAGTTTAGGTACCAACATTAAAACTCGAATCGCACAGCGTTCTAGGAAGTTGAAATCGGTCGAATTAAACAGTGGGGATCGAAATGGGAAAGTATATAAGTGAAGGTCGCTGACAACGCTAATATTATATATTCGAAGTAGGTTAATCACTATAAATTTTTATCTCTTACATTCTTATGTCTATCATAAAGGTAATGTTTTATCGCTGAAACTATGTTCTTTTTTTTTATTAACGTGGGGAGATCCCTAACGGATACCCATCCTCCTGGGGGAGAGAATGGGTTATGTCCGATTCGCACAGACTAAAACCCCACGGTGTACCGGCCACCGCTTTAAGTTGGAGCGGCATGGGACCGTGCTAGGCTAACACCATGCCGCCCCCAGAGGTCAGCCCGGCGGAAGATGGCCGCCGGGCTCCATCCTTATAGGGAGGTAGCTGTGTATACGTTCAGCTACCTCTCCTCGTCAGCCGAACCTACCTGTGCAAAGAGGAGATGAGCCCGCCGGCCAATCTCTTCAGGTTCGACTACGGAGGTGGAAGGAGACGGGCAAATCGCCGCCTCCTTCCACTGATACTCCTTTGGCGGACACGGCCGCTGAGAGGGTCCGCCTCTCGGGCCCTCTCCGCCGCTTCCTTCTGCGAGATGACCTCCTCGCAGAAGGAGGCCGTCGCCGTCCATGCGTTTTCACTGCCGAGCATGGCCGCAACCACGCTCGGCAGCGTAAGATCTCCTCCTACCGCCACAGCCAGAGTGCGGCGCTGCACCTCCCACGCAGCACACTCGGACAGAGTGTGCTGCGCGGTATCCTCCTCAGTGCCGCACTCGTGACAAGTGGTGGTCGGCTCCCTGCGAGCGATCTGGTGCAAGTACCAGCCAAAACAGCCATGGCCGGTTAGTACCTGCACCAGTCGAAACGTTATATTCCTATATTAATCTGCATTAAGGACTGTTTTTGGCAAGCAGGTTATTATAAAATTAGACTCCGATAAAACTTGAGACCGCACCTTTCCTCTTAAAACATTATAACATGTAGAAATGTATTACATGTTATTTGAATGTTTCTTTGGTGTTTATTCATAAAAAAAATATCTTTTGAGAACAATCTGACATGTTAAATGACAATGTGATCTAAGGGTATAAACACATTAAGTCTACAGAAGAACTGATTCAATTGCAACTGTCGGAAGACATGTATAGATATTTGAAAATAGATTTTCAAGTTATTACCTACCCAGGCGAGCTTAGAAAATGTCCTACTACAACCTACATTAAACTGTAGTATATACTCAGACTTTGTTATTTAAATACTAGCATTTTGCCCTCAGATTTATTATGTAAACTTAGATATGCAGATTTAATCTATCCTTCGGAAATAGTATTTTTAAATGGATGAAAAAGAAACCCTATGATTTTTCTGTACCACTGATAATATGTAAGTAAATTTTCACAATTATCAGTTGCGTATTTAAAGTCTGAACTGAAAGCATAACAAATGACACAAACATTTACATTTATAATATTAGCTATGATTGCAAGAATAAATAAACGCATAGTTATTACTAATTTATTGTACTAATTTCTATGAGTGAAAGGACTATTATTGTACGCATATATAAACATTTCTTATATTAATTAAACTTCCATTATCGAAAATTATAACTTCTGATTTTGTATTGTAACGCATATATTTAATACTAGCTGTGACCGCGACTTCGTCGGCGTGGAACTGAATGCAAAAACACAGTGATTAATAAAACAATCTTAATGTATGTCTCTATATTTTTAATTTTATTTTCGGAATACGGCGTGGTACTCAAAACAACAGTTAGCCGTAATTCAGCAACCTACTTATTTTTATATGATCGATTTTTAAATGTCAATACCTAATAAGAGTTGTTCAATTGCGATTTCTACGTTTCATCCAACACACCAAATTAAACAACCTATTGCGCGTCGTGAGCAGTCATGTTTATTGGTGATAATAACTTGACGCCATTCTCTATAATTTATATTATAATGCATTTTTTTTTAATATTGTGTGAAAATAAAATATTAACCATGCTTATTTCGTTCTATGTCTTACTATTAATACTGTAGTAATGTTTATTTTTGGAAAAAGAAAATGTTTGGTTTTTGGATAAGGCTGAAGTCCATTCGCTTATCTACTTTTCTCTCGTACTTAACTCCCGTCGTCATTAAAATTACAATAACTTTTGATAGAGTCAACTAATTTGAATGAAACAAAGACTAACTGTTGCTCGAGAATATGCTTGATAATTTGCTGATACTGATGTTTTATCAGAAACCTAGTAGTTTACCAGGTGATGCTTGTTCAAACAAACAGACAGACTGGCATTTCTAAAAATGATCGAAATGTATTCTATTCATTATTTCAAGACACTTGCAACAATTTTTTTCTCAAAAATCAAAACAGTACGAACACGTTACATTTACGTTCTTATTATATGTATATACGAGTATATGAAGTATTAAATATGTTGTTGCTACGAGTCGACGCAATGTTGACTGCAGCGACACAACAAATTAGAAAGTTTGCGTCGGATATAAAGGGGATGTGTTGTTCCAATAAATTGTATGGATTACCTCCCAAGCTGGCGATACTGGACGTCGATAAAGTTTCGCTACGACTTTATGGACCTTGTAAGTTTTAGTTATTCGAGCTAGTAATAAAGTTAGTAGCAAGTAGAGTATTTTTATGAATGTCACAAATAATACGAACTATATCGACGTCCTAATTATTTTTACGTTTTTAGATGGCTATTCCTTTTCAATATTATATATTTATTTGACTTATACACATCTATCAAGTATCACCGTATTTGGTGATAGTAAAGTTAATACGTGAAAATGGCGTACTTTATTCTTGCGACCGATTCAACTATGACGTTCTACAAGTAGTACAACAATACATAGAAGATAATCATTTTGAAACCATTTTTATCTTGTAAAGAAAAATAATATGGTACATATTTGGAATCAAATTAAAGAATAATTGTATTATGTGCCCATTATTCTTATTATACTACTTTTAATACTCATAGGGTACTTCGTAAAAATCATATATTTTTATTTTGCCAACAATTACAACATACTACCTATCCAGTCCTGGCTTTGGCATAGGTGTACTGATGAAGAAAATGAGATTAAATCTGTCCTTTACAATACGATTATGTAATAAAATATAATGGCAACTAAACAACTGAACATCATTCAGTCAATTCTCTCGATATATTAAAAGATCTCATTACTGTTTTCTGGTTCACTCACTCATTGACTTTTTATATATGGAGATTTTTTTTAAACAATTTTTTTCACTTTTTCCGTACGATTTTGTAAAAAATTTACTCATATACCTTAATCCTTACTATTACAGATACCAAATAAAAAAGGAATTATACGCATACATTCATTCGGCTATGTATTTAAATCGATGACTGTAAATAGAGCATAATTATTAGTTACAATAGATTTTTAAAATTGATTTTGTGTTCAATATCTTTTAGTTAAAAATAATATTAAATATGAATTTACATTTAATTAGCGAAAGCAAAATTTTCAACTTTAGTAGCGATGATAGACTTAATATACAATGTGGCTATATCAAACTCATCAAGCGAATAACATAATGGAAATAACATGTACGTAAAGTATTTATGACTTTTATTTTAGAATAGTAATCGGCTAAATTAATTCAAATCGTTTAAAATAGATTACAAATTTTAGCACTTATCACGACTCCACACACCGTAAATATACTAGAAAATTTCTAAAAATTCAATTGTTTTTATTATCTTGAATATATATAATATAATTTGTGAAAATAAAGTAGATAATAAATGAGACATTTTAAAAATTAATTTGATTTATAAAATATAATAAAACAACAGGCGAGCAATCAACAAGCTTATTATTCAGAAATTGAAGAGCCATTTATTTGTACACAAGAATAACGAAAAACGACCAGAATACCGCTAATTTGAAAAAAAAAAATAGATAAAATATGAAAAGTTTCATAAGGTTACTCATAAAATATATTGTAAAGGAATTCATTTTTAGTTAATTTCGCTGCGCTTATGTTTATGACATAATATTTAGACTATATTACATTCTATTAAATTAACATCTTGTACGACTCGCGTTTATAATGTTTCTCTTTAAGATTCATATATTAATTTATTTTGTTTGTTAACCCTCGGACTGTCCAAAACCATTAAGATTTTATTGCCATACAAACGAATGTAGACCTCATAATTCACTGGTCAATAAACTGTTGCCAGCATAAGCTTAAAAATAGTGATTTATTACAAAATTAGGAAATATTACAAATTTAGTATTGTAAATTTGTAATTTTTATGTAAAACGTGTTTTTAAATTATTTTATCATTTATACGAACTTTTTTTACTAAACCATGAAGTTTATAATGTACGATATCGTGAAATAAATTGAAAACATAATCCGCCATTTTAAGACTTGAGTTTTAAAAACTCAGCCGAGGGTTAATGCAGTATTGGATTTACTTATGACGTGCAAAATTTCTAAGTTTCAAATTAAGTATGAATTTAACACGTGAGTTAGTTTTTGTATTCTTATAAATGTAAGCGTTATATAACTCTCTCGACTGGTGTTAAATAACGATGTAACCTAAGATGGTAAATACACTAAATCTAAAGAGGGATCTGGCCATCAAGTGAAGTTGCCCTTTTTATTCTTATTAAGTATACAATACAGTAATTAGCATTATTTTGATTGATATTAAAATTAGATCTGAGGAATAGTAAAAATTACAATGTATGTATCTTTATATACTTTATAAGTTTTAATATTCGACCGCAATCTCAACTGATGGTAAATGACGATGTGGCCTAATACACTAAGCCTACAGGGGGACTGGATCTCAAAACCAGCTACCAGTATACACCGGTGACAGCTTTTCAAGTCGAGAGTTACGGCTCTCCAACGAGAGACGCTTGGAAAGTTCTATCACCTAGCTATGGTTTCATCACAATGTTTTCCTTCACCGATAACTTCGGCTTATTCCCAAAGATACCAATCGTCGACCGACGCGGTGTCCGAACACGAACACGAATAAATTCAGACACATTAACTGTTATTATCTATATTGTAGAGGTGGTTATATGCTTGTTGAAATGAGCTATTGTAGTACATTTCATTATCATCATCACGAAGTGTAAACTAACCGTAAATGCTTAAATTAAATGGCAACAATGTAAGATGTCGAACGTAAATCGACAGCGACATTGTTTGCTTTAGAGCATGTTTGTTGGTGTACGAGTATATCCTTCTATATCATAAGAGACAGTGTCTCCGTCTGTCTGTTTATTAAACGTAATTCAAAGAATCGATTTGCATGTTCGTTTCTTAAATCATAGCTGTATTCTGTAGTTAAGTAATAATTTAGTTGGATTAGCTATTATATACAAAAATTTATTACATTAAAAGTAAATTAAGTCGACATAAAATGACGGCACATAATGTAGTACTGTTGTATCTAAACTATTCAATATTAGCCAATATAATAGAATATACAAAAACAATCGGCAACATCATAAACCTAATTTTTACATTGAAATCATAGTGATAGTTTTTAAGCGACAAAGCAAACTAAAAATACCAAAAGATTATTCTTAATAGAATGAATTAATTTCGTTGTCATGAGCTTTTTATTGTCAATGAATATTGTGTACAATAGATTCTGCAATAAATATTAAAGTGTATATATACCATTTCCTATTGAAAAATCTTTATAAAATAACAGTTTAATAAGACTTAATATCATATATATCAGTAATTAATTTATAGGATATAGTTTACTTTGAGTAGAACGTCTAAAGCACCCTTCTTCACCAGGATATATTTATTGGTGTAACTTATCCGGTAATTATGTTAGTGAAACCCGACTAGGGAGTAATTAATCAGTTTCTCACCAGTTGTTAGTTCGTTCAGTTCTTTTTTTTTCATATTATGATTTTACCTTATTCGTAATAAAATACTTTCTATGAGACTGGCGCAGACGATGGGCAGATTTAAAAACTCGGTCAAAAAGTATTATCTGTCAATTTAATATTTCACTTTTGTGTATATATGTATAACTATATTTTGTAATGTTTAATATCTATGTATTATTAAGATTATGTAGTCTATTATATATTGTATATTATTGTATTACATATTTATATATGCATGTTACAGTGTATGTAACATGTGTATGTATGTTTTGTTTATTTGTACACCCTAAATACCCCCTATTCCATTCCATGAAACATATCCATCCAAAGGTTGCCTGGAAGAGATTGCTATTGGCAATAAGGCCGCCCTTTGTACTAATCACATAAGTGTAATATTTTATAGTGATTATTTGAAATGGTGTACAATAAAGATTAAATAAATAAATAAATAAATAAATAAACTCTAAAATTAAAACATGTACGTTTTAACAATACTTTACATTAACTGCCCTGTATGGCCGTTTGTATCCTAGTGATAGGTATATTGTCTGTTACTAAGGAAAGGTAAAAAAACAAACTAATATAAACATTTTTTTTTTTAAACTGACTACACTGTTCATCTGGCAAGGCCTCTACAGTTTCACCGGACTAAAACTAATACACATTGTAAAAAAACATAAATAAGAATTATAACCAATTTAAATTAAATAACGATGTATACAAATTACATTTTTTTGATACTAGCTCGTGGTAAAAAAAAATATTGCCTATTGACACTGCTATGTATGAACACTTTCGTTCGGCGACAGTTCAAGGACGAGGCGTATCGTGCGTCCCTTGTACTGGTTGCCTATACAATCGGGTGAGTGCCTTAAGCGCTTCCCCTAGTAGTCCAGTGGAAGCTGTAAGCGGCGTGGTGGCGAACAGTGTAGTCAGTTCGAAAAAAATTAATAAAAGAACGCTTACGTCGTCATGCGCTTTATTAATCCTAGACTTCAGACTCTTGGTCTGAAAGTAACAAAGAAAGGTAAGCGAAGGTCAAAAACGTCCAGTATTCTCAAGCACCTAAGAAAAAGGAACACGTCCTTTTTTTTTTCTTTTTTTCGAACTGACTACACTGTTGGCTTCGTCTGGCCTCGACATTTCCACCGGACTACGAAAGTACAAAAAAGGAACACGTAATATTACAGTCTGCATAATTTAGGTAGAGTAAGTTCACGTTGAACTTTTTCCCAAGACGACAAGTAACTAGACCGGTCTGTGAGGCCAAGAACAGTAAAAACTACCTTCCGGCCCTTTTCAGGATACGCAAACTACATAAGAATCTTTTATCGACTACGACATTTCATTTAAAGTTACATCTGAATTTACTGTTTATAGCGTACAACATTTTAATAAAACAAACGTTTTCAGATTCGAGATACATGTTTATGTTCGTATATTTTACAAATTCATATATGTATGAGCTTGTTAAATGAGCTTGCTTAAATACGGGAGAATAGGCGACAGTTCAAGCCGAGGTGCATCGTACGCACTGGAGGTTGTTGCCAATATAGAATCGGGTTGATTACCTTAAGCGCTCTCCTTAGTGGTCCGGTGAAACTGTAGAGGCCTGTCAAGTTAACAGTTTAATCATTTCCAAAAAAAGAAAAAAAAATTTAGAAGACATATATTGCATATTAATTTTTATGAAGATGGAAATGTTTAATTTCTCTTTATAAATACGATTGTGAGTTTGTTTGCTTGTTGCGTGCGCTTTCACGTCGTAAATACTTAACCGATCATCATAAAATTGCAACACACGTTATCAGGCGTAGAGATTCTATAGGTAAAATATATATTAACACGAGTGAAGCCACGGACAAGAACTAGTTTATAATATTACTAAAGATTTTATTCGGTCAAAATTGAAAGAGTAATTGAGAAATCTTTATACTGCTTGTAATCCTAAAGATATGTTTACACTACAAAATAAAATGTGTTCATTTTACAAAAAAAAATATTTAATATCCACCACATTTGTGTTTTTATTAAGCAAGGTATGTGTAGATTGGAAATGGGTAATTCCAAATGAATTAGAAATTGTATGTGTATGCATTACATCGTCCGTCGGTCCCATGTGTATAAGCGTCAAGTTGTAATTAGATTACAATCGCGACAAACGTACATACATATTGATTCTACTAACAAATATACACGCATCCCATGCCGTAAAATGTACGCATTTAATTTTTTTAACAAGTTTTAACATCATTTATAGGTATAAAGAAAATTATTAGAATATTTGTATATAAACTTATCATGAAAATGAATGAACTAAAATGATAAATAATTAAAAAATGCATCGAAACCTATACGTAGATATATTACAATTTAAGTAAACTAAACATATCATATGTATCATGTTAAAAATGTTACACGATAATAATGACAAGCCCAAGACGATCTAAAAAGAGTGTGACACAGAGTATAATACAGAATTTAGACTGGGACTCTCCATCTGCAGGCAACTGGAACTGTAAAGCGGAGATCTTCGTGTCCGGAAAACTCTAGTAATCAAAACATTCAGACAAATGAAGTGATTTTTGAAGCACACACACCTTCAGACTCCATATCATCTTGCAGTGGAACATCAAGGAGTACAGATAAAAGTGACAGGTCTGATTCCCTTGTAGAAGTAGAACAAAGAATTTCGTGTATTATCAATGAGAATAGATCGTCTAATTCAGAATCAAGTGACGTAGATATTATAATTGACAGTATTTTAGACAATCCTTTCAATGACCATTTCATTGATGAACAAAAGGAAACAGTGTATGACAAAATCCGAAGTAAAACTTTCATTAAAGAAACTTTAGACTGTGATAGGGTTCAGACTGAAATTACTCACGATAAGAAAAATAAAGACAGAAAACTAAAAACCCCGGCATCATTAAACAATTTAAATAAAACTTATGATACAGTTAAAAATAATACAAAATTTGCTGGACATATAAACAAATTAAATGAAAAATCAAGCGTATTGCCAGTATACAAAAGTACAGTAAAAGGGACTGAGATTAATTTAACCAAAGCCAACCAAAAGAAAAGTGTAGCATCCAGACTGAAGTTCCCATTTTCTCCCGCAAAAACAATGGATAAACCGAAGGCAAATATCTTTCAAAATAAAAACAACGTTCCAGGAACTAAGCCGTCGCCTTTACTATCGTCGCCTGTGCGAAGAACAATATCGAATGAATACGTTCGTTTAAAGTTTAGTAATGACACCGTTGTCAGACGAACTATAGACGGTAAATCTGTACCAAAAATTACTCCGAAAATACAATCAATTATACCTGAAAGTCCGATTGATAACGAAGATCCGTTTCTAAATTTGAGTCCAAATAAAAAGTATACAGTCACAACAAACAACAAAGTAAGATGTGATAAAGATAACTATGTAATATTTGATCCGAACACGGGTTTTAATCAGGTAGAAACCCAAAGACAATTGAGAATACCATCTAAAACATCTGTAGGAGATAAATCAAGAATTCCTCTAAAATCCCCTCCAGGTGAAAATTCAGGTTTTGTGCGTAAATCAGCAAATGCCAGTGATACCGACAGCGGTATATTATCACCCAATTCCCCTGTGGACACAAGTGAAAAAGGTGCTTATTATGTTAATGCTGCGGCCTTCAGTGAAACTGTGAGGAAATGTTCTTCCGAACTTGACATCACTATTTTGGATCCAGAGCTAGCAAAGAAGGCGACAGAACAAGTTCAGGTAAGTGAAGTTAGTCATTTTGAGACGTAAAACTAATCTAAGCAGTAAATAAAATCATCAATTATTGCCATTGGCTACAATGAATAAAAATATTACTTGATGGGGTGACATCTATAAGTTTTTTGTAGTCCGGTGAAACTATAAAGGCATTGTACAGTGTCGTCAGTTCGAAAAAAAAAACAAAAACAATTTCTTTAATTAGTATTTAATATAAGGAATGCCTCAATCACTAAATCTAATTTGATGTAGAAATATTTCATTGTTTTCTTTTTCTCTATTTCGAGAATTTTAAAGTTTCTAAAAGTTGTGTATAAATTCGAAGAGCAATAGGGTTGTGCTTAATACGTTATAGTATTGTTACGCCATCTTGTAGCAAGTAGCAGAACCTCCTTCGAAATCCTTATGCAACTAAATCTAAACAATTAAAAATTGTTAATTTTTTACAAACATTATACACATGAAATTTCATGTGGTTAAATAATCTTATAACTAATTTCTAAAATAAATTATGTTGTAAAATACTTTTACTAAGACAATTCTCTAAGTAGTACAAACAGATATTGACAGAGGACGTTGATTTCAATATTTGTATATCGGATTTATTCAAGGAATATCATCCATTTGTTCAACGCTTCCCTTCCCCGTGATATAAATCGCTCCACAGAAGCGCATTATATGAAAGCAATCGTGCAGTTAATTTTCGAATGGGTCCATTTAGCGAAAATAACGAACGGGGCGGCAGCTTGTGCCCTGGGGCTTACTTTTGTAATAATTGTGGTTTGTAGGTACTCAACGTGTATAGGCATTTATTATGGTGCTAACAATTGTTCACTGTTTAATAGTTACTGTTCGTGTTTGATGGCGCATAGCGATAGATGTTATCAAAGCTACCAATTATAATTTACAATGTTAAACATTTTGTCGAGCGGTATCAGACAATACAAAGTTTATTGGTTGCGATAAATTGCTAGTTGCAATAATTCATGTTTTATATTACAATTTTTTTTATCGAATATAATTTTCATAGTTAAGATTTTCTAATTAATAACTCAAATATTATAACTTTTTTCTATGTCGAATGACTTCCTTATATCTTCTGTTTCTTTTCTATAATATATTAGTTCAGATTTCTATATTATTTACCACGTAACTTACTTTTATTTATTTTTTAAAGCCACAACTGTTTTTTTTTTGTTTCACGTCAACATAACTCGTCCATAGATATTAAAAAAATGAAGTAAATCGGTTGGGAAACAGAGAAGGAAGATCTACTTAATTGTTTTTTGTCTGTTCCATTATATATGGATAGACAATTGATCGTCCAGTAGTCGATATTCGATCATGAGAGGAATTACCTACTAGCAGTTTTCTTCATATTTTAATAGATTAGATATTATTATCAGTAGTGAGTATTGTACAAAATTGTAAAGTGAAGACGTAAGGACCATAAGGTATAACCAAATAAAGGCTTCGACTCGTTGACGGAATGACATTATAGTAACTAGTACTTCCCACTTATTTTTAACTAGCGGCCCGCTCCGGCTTCGCACGGGTATAAAATATATAGCCTATATCATTCACTGAAAAAATGATTAAAATCGATCCAGTAGTTTTGATTTATTCATTATCATGCTTGCACTGTTGCGTTTCGTTCGGTCAGTGAGAGCGCCGGAGGCCCACATAATTAAAAGGCCGGCAATGCACTTGCGACTCCCCTGGTATTGCTAGTGTCTATGGACGGTAGTGATCACTTACCATCAGGTGACCCACCTGTTCGTTTGCCCCCTATAATATTAAAAAAAAAATACTGCCCGTGGCCCGCACACGTTAAATTTGGAGTAACCTCAAAAATAACAGTATTTCTCCGCTATTTAATTTATGTTATAATACATAATAAACCTTCCTCTTCAATCACTCTATCTATTAAAAAAAACCGCACCAAAATCCATTGCGTAGTTTTAAAGATTTAAGCATACATAGGGATATAAGGACAGAAAAGGCGACTTTGTTTTATACTATGCAGTGATTCATAAAACTATAGCTCGTCAATGACCATGAAACAAAAGAAAATCGGTTGATAAGTAGAGGAGGAAAAGTTGAACTGTTTTTCTACGCTTACTTTTATATAAAAATAAGCTTAAGTATATTAATAATTAGCATTTGCTCGCGGCATCGCACACTTTAATGTAATATTGCTCGGTTTTCAAAGTTCCTAAAGTATTTACCGTGAATGTGTTTGTTGCACACATAACCTTGGATAAATACCACTGATTTATCATATATTAATTATTACCACATTATCGTATATTTATTAACATGACCTAGACTCTGTCTACTAGAAACTACTGATTTCATTCTACAAACCTACTTACATACATCATAAAAGTATTTGCACGTAACGACCTAGGTCGCCTATTGACGTTTAGTACGATAACGGTTCAGTACGGCGACAATACATTCATGGCTAATTTGTAATTTAATGCGCCATCGCCAGTCACAACGCATTCGATGCAACCGAACTGTGAGAATTACTCGCTTGATCACCAACGACACGTGCAATGTATACGCGAATGTGTTTTACGACAATTTTGAATATATTCCATTGATAATATTATGCAGGTGTTAATTACGAATGGCAATTTAAACTGAAATACTTTATTTCGGTTGAAGGTTGAGTTTTATTAAATGTTGTTGGAATGTCGATAGCTTTTTGCAATTTTTTTAATCGAATACATAAATATCTATATACAATTACACATTAACTAAAACTGAAGTATCTATTTGTAAAGTCAAAATTAATAGTTACATAAAAGTATATACGAAACATATAAGAAAAAAAAAATGTCTGTTTGTTCAGGCGCTAATTTCCAAAACGGTTAGAACTATTTTGACGGGACTCTCGGTGGCAAATAGCTGATATGATAAGAAATAACTAAGGTTACTTTTGATTTAGAAAAAATGGCTTCCGCGTAAATATAATACACTAAGGAAGCAGTATCCAGAAATACGTACTGTTATAACTGTACCATGCACCTTATACTGCAGACTCATTACCTTTTTCCGCCTTGTCATCATTTCGCTTGGGACAATACCTCACCTATCCATCCATCCTGGCAGTCTTCCTACACACTTGAACTAGAGCGGTTGCCCAAGGATTTATCTCGCATCGTTATATCTAAGTTCGGAGTAATTATGTTAATCTATTATAAAAAGTATGGAATAAAAGTCGCGAGTGTTAATAATAGTTTTTTTTTAAACTCAAATCTAAATTTCGCTATAACAGTACGCCCCAGACGAACCTATACACTGAACAAAATGGTCAAACTCGCGGCTAACACGCATGGCGATGATGGCTCAGTTGGTAGTGTGTTCGGATATAGTGTCGAACAACGTAGGTTGGAATCCTAGCAACTGAGTCGAACCTTGGCATCGTAGGTTGGTAGGGCTTTTTCCAAGTCCGCCTGGCTATACATCACCCGCAAGTTGAAAATATGTCGTCAAACAGCTGTTGGTGTATTCCGGGAGCTACACTTGAGAGCCAGTCTCTCTCTAGGTTTAGCGTGACTGCCATCTTAGACTACATCATCATTGAACATCAGATGAGATTGTTGTCAAACGCTAACCTATAAAGTATACACATGGTTAATATATTCAACTTTTTGGTAATGACTATCCGACATCCGCGACTTTGTTCTTGTGAAATTGATTTTATTGTTTTATGGGGATTTACAAGTTTCATTTGAATTAATTGTGAGCTATCTTATATATTTCAATTGTAATTTTATCATTACTGCTTTTTAATCCTTTTCCCCGTTACATTATAGCGTAATTATATTTATACTGAATAATATTTTGAAAAGTCATCGTCTATCTGCCAGTAGTAGAATGAAGTAACAGAAGAATCAAAATCAATTAAACCGTCTCAGAGATTATATGGAACAAACATCAGATACATGGATCTTATTTATATGTATATATCCAAATTATCAATGTGAATGTGAGTTTGTTTGTTACGCTTTCACATGTTAACTACTCAACCTATTATCATGGAATTTTGAATTTACGTTGATAGAAGAGGAAATAGAGCAACGGTTGTCTACAAAACTTGGTTGTTTGTAAAGTCGGTTTACGGACGATAATTTTACGTGATAACGTCATAAGAAAGCATTGATGAAAAATTGCAGTGTTATGAATTGAATTGAATTATTGTCACTGAATTATCATTATTTTGTATAATACAAAGAAGGAGATGCGTCACAAGCCGAACGCTTAGCCCGATCGCGCCTCTCTATCGCTTGTTTCGCGCTCTCTCTTGCACGTTCTACTCAGGCGGAACGTGACAATGAGTAAAGATTTTTCGTGCGTGCAGCCAGCGTGCATCGATTTATAAGACGTTACCACGTCAAAAATAATGTTCCCAAGATATGGATAAAGCCCACATTAACGCAAGCAAAACCGCTGGTAAAGCATATTTTTTATATATAGACTGACCTCCTAGTAACCAAAATACAGTGCAGCAAATATGTAATTTTTGTATTCGCGTAAAAAAAATACTAGTATAATTTTACTTTTATGTTGTATATTTACTATATTTAACTGTTTTCCTGACGGTACGCTAATGAATGTACCGTAGTACTTACGTGACGGTAAGAAGTACAAACACTCAAGCAAAGAGCGAAGGATCCTGGACTCCTCTCGCAAGTACCCTCCACGTAAACGGGTTTACGCTTTATACACCACCCCTGAATAGCGTTTCACTGTATAATTTAAGACCCTGAGAAATTATGTTTTTGAAATGAGTATACACTTCACTTGACTTTATTATTTTACGTAATTGTTTAGGACGCACGAAAGATGTATAAGTAATATCTTTAGATTGTTGTTTATTCCATAAGGGGATTTATTTCATTGCTACTTCTCAAGATTCCCTTTAAAAGCTCATTTAATCTCTTAATAAATACATTTTTAATGTAATCGCGTAAAAATTTTGGGTTTTTCAAATTGTTTTCTATTCATTAGTGAACTCATTGCAAATATATATGTCTATAAAGATAGAAGCTTTTTTATATTTGCAATGAGTTCACTAATAGTTTGAGTAACTTAAAATATCTACACGATTACAATAAAATATACTATATTGTTGCACTTTTACAACAATATCCCGGACGAAATGTATTCCTCAAATATGTAATACACATTGTAGATATGGAGCTATAAGCGAAACCATTGATTGAATTAGAAATTTATAGAGAAAATGGTAAAATAATGACATCACATTTAATCAAAATTATTGCTCTTTACGAGTACTTTAAAGTATGCATTTTTAATAGTTTGAGATCCAATTTGGTTGTTATAAAGATTAAACTATAATGTATTAACAATTTAAATCACTTTAACACGCGAGTCTTATGATAAACTTCCATGAGATGCTAGAAGAAAACAAATATTAACAACGAGTTGATAAAATTCCAAAATAGAATCATCATTCAGTGTATAAATAATAACTGCTAAAGTATCATTGGATGGATTGAGAAAATTAAACGCTCATATTAATCAGAAAGTAAATAACATATGTGGATATTCACAAGTTTTAACGTTAAACAAGAAGCCAGTAGGTTACGGACAATTTGCAAGACTGGAGTGGTTTGGAGTAAAATCAAAGTGCGCCCGCAAGCGGTTTTACTACGCAGCTCACGCCGCGTGGGGACCGTAACCCAATTACTGTTATTGTAGACTTGCTTTGTTTTAGACACGACTGAAAATATTATATAGCATGTTAATTAAATAATTATAATAGCCCAGAGTCGATATTATAAATGACGATCGGTTGAGGAGCTATGGCTTGAAAGTTTTCAATAGCTAGCTAGCACAACCACCATGCAATCACATAATTTTTTATTTCTATAATTATTACATATATAAATTACTGTTTTATATTTGAAAAAAGAATTATCCTAAAAACGGTCAAGCTGTTATTAATAGTCAACTTATGCAGAAAGTGAAATATCGAATATCTTTGATGTAGAGTACCCAGCATACGATTTGACATGTTGGAAAGAAGAATGATTTAATGATGAATGATTTATTTTTGTTAAATACACCATTGTAAAAATTGACACAAGTAAAGCACTTGTACCTATAACGTAGGTGCATTGTTTATATTGGTATTCACATATAGATTTTATACCTTATATGTTTGAACGTCTGACAATAAGCTCACCAGATATATAAACGATTTTACTTAAGTTGATAACATGCTAAACGTATAAAGAGAAGACCTGGTCCTCAAGTGTAAATGCTGGAAGGCGCTTTGACGACAGATTTTCAACTTAGGTATAGTAGTTAGCCAGGTGAGTATTAGAAAATCACCTAGAATCATACAACCGTGAGAGTTTTATGATACCTGTCTGCCAAATAAAAAGCTTCTTTAAGTAAAAGATTTTTTTAAATATTGTACTAAAAAACTATAGGTATTATTCTGTCTATTCTTATTTCTATGCAACTGTCAGGTCTCCTTCCGGTCGAATCTTGGACCCCAAAAAGCCTATTTCTCGATTGAGTGAGGGTGTATTACTGTATCTACTTTATCTCTCCACGCAGACTGCGTACACGAAGTGGTCGCTTTACAGAATGCTAAAAGTTGATTTAATACAAGCTTATTTCAACGACCATGTTCCGGCGTGCTTGACCGCGTTTTGAGCACGTTTAAGACTTCAATTTGAATTTATGTTTCTGTAAAAACCCGAACTACAGTAAATTCCATGATTTACTGGAAAATCTAACTTAAGATTTATCAACTAGTAATGGTGAATGTCTGTGATCATCGTTCATTTTGAAGTGTTCCGAACATTCACTTTGTATATCTAAGGATTTAGTCTAATTGTCATTTAAAATGATTATAATGTTAATAAAAGGAAATTAAATTATTCTGAAAATTAAATCATAAAGAAGAAAACTGTGCAAGTTCGATTTTTTGCTTATGCCTGACTTTAAAGAATCGGTGAGTATAAATAAAATTGAAGTATTTGTTTGAGCTAATCTTCGAATCGGCTGAACCAATCTTGTCAAAAAATTTACAAGCGGATAGAGGAATTTTTTTATAGCATTTTAATATTGCAGAGCTATGGTACATATCATAAAACCCTTTTTACTAGAACGAAACATGGAGCACGAGCAAATCAATACATATATATAAACTGCAAGTAAGGTGCCACGTTAACAAGAAATAACATTTAAAAATTTGGTCGCCTAATCATTTCCAACCTCTGAATGACATAAAAATGTTGTAAATAGCCACATATGTGTATTTCTGTGTGTCATACAATGTGTATTTCTTTCGAATATGATATAGTATGATTTACAGAAAGCAAGGGGTGTATATATCAGTCGAGTAGATCGTAAATATTGTAAGAGCATCATACCAGATCATACGTTACGTTACCCTCAGGTCGCAGATGTTTTCAAAAATGATATAGCAATAAAGAATAAGAAATTGTTTCTGTTTTGAGGATCAGTTGCAATATGTAGAATTCAGTTCCCTACTACCGTCTGCAAAGAATAGTAACTGTCAGTTGTTAAGGTAACTGCTTTAAGAGTATTCACATGTAACTAATAATAACAACATTATTTATCAAATAATATAGTAGTCTCCAAATATCTACGAATGTGTACATTTTAGTAACACGAAACTTTTGAAATTCGACCGTAGTTCATTAATTTTTCAAGTTTCAACATTAAGGAAAAAACGAACTAATTCCATTTTTTTACTGTTATCACTAAAGCTCATCAATAAATAAATAAAGAAAACCGAAACAGAGGAAATAGACGGACTTAACCATTCTACTTCTGCCTATTTATACAGAAATAGTAATAATAATATTTTATTGTCTTATACGAGTACACTGTTTATTCCGAAATAATGTTATTATAAAATATCACTAAATGTCTATATGCCCTAAAATAAGAATGATTTCTCGAAACATAAATGCATAGTTTTCTGCACTGACTCTACAAATAGACTGACAGGCTTTTAGTCAAATGTTAGTTGTCAGAGTAACATTGAAAAGGCTACTTAATTGTAGATCTAGGAAAATAATACAATTTTTAAAAAGGTTATAAAATAATACGTCTGTGGTTTCATTGTAAAGCTATTCGAGATTAATATGCTTTATAAAACATAATTAACGTTCAGAATACACAGACAGTACTTTAATTTAAATTTCACATGATTTTATATTATTGCATCAATAAAATTAACCAATTTGTCTGTAAATATACTTAAAACGATATCGTTGTTAACTCGTTAATCCGTTTTAACTATTTTCGTTCATTTAAAAAATTTAACAGCTCGTATAAAGGGGCTGTAACGCTCGTATCTTGTTTTGAATTTATTCCCGGGAGGATTAGGAGCCATAAATTATTTTCTTTCGTCTTGAATTACTGCCGGTTTGGCCGACAGACCGTTGTTTTATGCGTTTAAACGAGTGACATATAATTTTACATCCTTTTATACGAACATCTGTATTTTTGGTGTTAACTCGAACTGAGAATGCTATTAGTTTAATGAACCTCCTATACTGCGGTGAATGTTGTATTGTTTGGTTTATACAACTATTTCTTTTAATTAACTTCCGAATGCCAATGTATGATGACAGTTCTCTGAAGCGCGAGATTCTATCAACAAAATGATCAAAAATAGTTAACGGTTTCTAATTATACAGGTCGATTCTTTCTTGTAGAATTATACTCAACTGCACGAATGTGCTAAGTGTTGCTGGTTCGAATTCTTCATAAATGAATTGTTTGTGTGGTCCATAATTTTGAATCTGAATATACGAGTACTTTGTGTTCGATTTGAAGGGTTTAAAGTCCCTACTACACCGATAGACATATTTATCTTAAATACCGTTTTAGATTATGGACGCTCAATATTGCCATTCTGTTAATGTATTAAATAGTGGCACAAGCTTTTTACAGTATTCTAAAGGAAGGTACGGTTATCGTGCATCATCATCATTAAAGTTTCAGGAATTCGGTATCTTAACTCTACCCTCTCAGTACATTCTTGATAGTTAATGTATGCCCAACAAGACTTTGAAAAGCTGTCCGACATGAGTTAAATATTAGAAAATGTAGCAAGGTGGTTTTCAGACTCAGTAAGCGCAGGAACAATTTTCTAGGTAATGTTAGGTTTTATAACACAGTCATAAAGCTCATTACCGATTTGCAGAACTGTAAGTTTAAGCGCCATGTAAAGCAGGTTTTGGTGTCAAAAGACTTTTATAGGGTGATACTCTCCCACTCTTTGTGCATCCACTAAAACGATTATAATTATAACATATTATGTATTATTAAAATATGTACGTTAAAAAGATAAACCTGATTGAATTTCTTGCCGGTTCTTCTCGATGACTGGCTTATTGTTCAATTCGAACTGTTGGTAGTTTTGACATTCATAAGCGCCTGCTTAAGGTCTAAATTGAATAAAATATTTTTTATTTGATTTAATTTGACTAATTGAATTTGTATAAATTACTTTTAAAGTCCAAATAAATTGAAATTTTAACGCTTTCGTCCCAATGCTAGTTGCTAGTACTGAGATTACAATTATAAGGGTCTTGTTTTTTCATCAAAACATCTGTTTAGTATTAGATGGGGTTTGTAAAATTTATTGAATTAAATTTTAACGAGAAGGCAAAGTTTAATGCTAAAATTGTTAGCTAGGTGAAGGTTGGGACGTTAATTATGAGCTTACCGCGTCTAATGCCTCGACAGGCGCCCAGCTTTTGCTAATTAGACGATATAGACAGTCCATTGACGGCGTAATCTCGGCTTAATTATTTTCCTTACATCAAGAGCTCTCATTAAAATATTTAAATTTTGTCTAAGTATTTACCGGTAACATGTCTAAAGGTAAAAATGTGTTTGAACCGTTTTTATAATGTTATCGTTTTTTTTTATTACTTGATAATGATTTTTATTTATACATTACTGTTATTTGCTATACTGAACTACTACTAACAGGTACAAAATAATAATAAATAAAAGAATAAATCAAAATGCAATTATTATGAACTACCTTGAAGATTTCTTTATTACTTTATAGGGCTTAGTGTTTAACCATTATTTTACTTACCGTTAAATGACGATGTAGTCATACATGATAAACACGTTAAAACTATAGGGGCTCTCAAGTTAGCTCAAGCTACCAGAACACAGCCATAGGTGTTTCGCAATAGATTTTTCACTTGAGGATTTTAGCTAGCCAGACGGGTTTAGAAAGAACCATAACATCATGCGATGGATTTATCGATGTTTTAGGGAAAACTGCGATTCATTCGCAAGGATTCGAAATTACGTCAATCGACATGGCGTACGAAAACGTTAATCACTGAGCTATCATATTTTCAATGTATCAATATCATACATACAATAATTAAACAAATAAAATAATAATTTCTTTGATCAATAATTAACAAGTCTTCCGTTAATTTAGATTCTGATGTGTACCAAAGTCAAAATCAAACACTTTCGTAGATCCTCATGTTTGAGTTAATAGGACTGCTCGACACCTAAAATAGAAGGGCAATTAACTTTAAGGAAAGCTAGTACTGAACGTCTTCATAAAATCTATTCAAAAGTTCATTACCGGCAACATCCGTGTGCCGAAGCCGCTTCCATGTAGGCAACGTTTGACTGATTGAGCCATTTTTAGACTCGCAGGAAGAGCGGCCGCCTCATCGCCGCTACGTATACTATGATCATACCAATTATCACCCCTGTCATAAGTTACTGTAGGGTACATTGTCCGAGATAGGCACGAACTTTATTTATAATAATTTGTAAATTTCGTAGGATCGATTCTCGCACATGGCGCACTGTTATGTTGTCACAATTATTTACTATCCTTACTAATATTATAAATAGGTATATGGTTAGGATTGTAGTGCGGTGAATCTGTAGAGGCTAAAAGAGCCAACAGGGTATGCCAGTTCGAAAAAATAAATAAATAAATGGGTATGTGAATTAGTTTTTCTGTTGATTTTTGATGCATCCACACCTAAATTACTTAACAGACCGTCATGAAATTTTGCTTACATGTTCTCAAATGCTACTACTGCTAATCTACTGAGACGCTGCACCAATTTTGAAGATAATTTTACTAGGCGTTTAGGAGTATTATTTAGGCCACGGGTCATCATGCTTTTTTATAGCGATTTAAGCAGTTACGATGAAATTTAATAGTGGTAACTTAAATTTGCTAAATGAGGTTTATTGTGTCGAATCCTGCAAATGTAAAGCATGTGCTTGTCATGAAACAATAAAACCACTTTCATCAGATCGAAATTGCAGGCATCAGATAGTTTAAAACAGAATAACTGAGATAGTCTGACCATTTGTTATAATTAAATTAACATGAATAATTAATTACATAGAGCATAATAGTGACACAATTAACCCTTTAAATCGTAAATGTTAACTATTGTAAGTACACAAAAAGTTAGACAACCGTAAGAATTAATATTAAAATTATAATTGTGAAAATAATCCGGTCTGTCTGTTTTTTACCGTGTTGATTTAATCAGATCACAATTACATTTAGTATGTAGGTAGCCTGGCATCCGAAGATGTACATAGACTTTTTTCAGCCTAAATATAGTGAAATCTATGCACAAGAAAAAAGGAATATTGAAATAAAATCAAATATGGTGGTAACAAAAGTTGCAAAAAACATTTAGCCTAACGCTGTAATTTTGGCGGACATTACGCCTAGTATATGATAGTTGCGATGCTTTTGAATACATATGTAGTCTCCTACCATCCGGCAAACCGTTGTTAAAATTTTAAGCAGTAATATTTAGATGATTCAAAAACTATGTGCGTTATACTAATTGTATTTCGTTTATTCGCCTGTATACTCCGTGTTTTTGAAAATCTATTATGTAAGTGGGGCTTCTTTCTTCGGTTTTATAACAGAAATCCCGGGATTTTACCATCAAAGGGAATGCGTTACAGTGATGTAGGAGTAACAATATCTCAGCTAAGTTAAGCGGAAAGTTCAACTTCAATTGAAACAATCCTTTGAGGATTTATAAAGCGTTCACTCCGGTCTACGAGATTTGAGAATGCTTATTTGTGATGTGGTGACGTATTGTCTACATTAATAGTATTTTTATTATTCATAAAATCACTATCCAGCTAAATTATAATAATTCAATGTTTGTATACAATTTTTTATGAATATACTGTAGACCAGTGACATGTATATACTGTCTATAGTAGTTATGGGAATTAAACATGGCTACTTCAAAGGATATTATTTGCCAATTTACATGTAATAATTTAACAATTAATATAATATCAGGTATTCTTGTAGATTAATGCGACTTTAGCCATATGCTTAACAAAAATATTAGTTAATCTTGTCGTAACGCGCACATATAGACTTTTTTAAATATCTGTTTAATAAAATTGTAAATAATTTTTATGAAAATTTGGTTACGATTGGTTCAGAAGTTTAATTGTGAAAAGATAACAGACAGACAGAGTTACTTTTGTATTTACAGTGGTGGCAAAATTGCAAAATGTGAGTAGGTTTGCTCGCGGCTTTGCTTGCATGAATGTATATTGAACATACCCCTCGGGGACATTACTTTTTTCTATATTAGGATTGTGAATGAATGTACAAAATTTTCTTTCCAAAATGAATATATTTACATTTCCTAAGATAAACTTTAAACAACTTAAACACACTTTGATCGTATAAATGCAAAATTTATTGGCAATATTCTGTGTATTCACCCATCGTTCTTTGAGCGACTCAATCCTTCGTTCAAAGGGACAATCACCTCAAATAGATGGCCCGATGTACTTTATATCCTAGTCCATGAATCTTCTGTTAGTTATTCAATTTGTTTTCCAGAGAATACAAAACATACTAAAAGTGTCAACGTGTCGTTTTCAACGTAAAGTATTGGAAATATTGCAGAATTACCTGTCACCGTTGATTGGTTTATTCGCATTGATGGTTGTAATAAGGAATGCATTTAAATAAAGCTGTATTTGTGTGTATTTACTTGTTAAGTGTTTTAGCTATTTTATAATAAGCAAATTGTGATAAACATAAAAGGGGCGTACCTTGCTTATTTTGCAATGCAAATGTATGTTATAAAAATGTGTATTTTAATTTATATTTCATACAATAAGGAATTTATCGTTTTAAAATACTGAAGATGTAGTAATAGATGTAGCTTGAGTGTTCTTTGAGTTTATGTTTTTTTCTTTTATATACTTTCTAGTATTTAGCGCTTATTAATTTTTTTTTTAATATAAGTTCGGCAAAATGACTGTACAATACCTGATGGTAAGTACGGTACAGTCCAAAAACAACGGCGACTGTCGGTGTTAAAGACAAACGGCAGTCGTCATCATCATGCCGACCTGCAAAAGTGCCTTTTCACGCCTCGTGAAGAATTCACAATCTCATTTGATGTTAATGTCAACAATGTGGTCTAAGATGGTAATAACGCTAAACCTAGTGGAGGACTGGCTCTCAAGTACAACTGTCGAAATACACAAACAGGTGCTTGACGACAGAATTTTATCTTTATTTATCAGTATTGTTTTAATGAAATCGAAATGAAAAGTGTAGTACTGAGATCTCGGATTGGTTATATAATAAGAATGCATGCGGAATCATTTAAATTGTGCATTCTAATATATGAAAAACATATTTTAAATTAAATTGCATCGAATGAACACACGTTTACTTCAATTTGTAATTATATCATCTCTATTATGGTCTGTTAATATAAATAAGAGTTCATATACAATTGTTGATTATACAACGAATCAGAATCTAAATATTTCTATTTACAAATGATCCATTTGCATACGTTTCTTTTAATCAAGTTCGTATGTTCGGAATTAGTTTATTTTGAATGGCGTTTACTTTGATGTCGGATAAACAAGAATTAAAAAGACCATTGATGCCGCATCCAGCGCTGTTGTATCCAGTGCGTGCATCTGCATCCCCGCGGGAGTATGGTTGTGCCGGCGGCATTGCTGGGGCCGACAGGGCGGCATCGATCCGCCCCAGTCTTGTGCCGTGCGCCCCGCAAGCAGGACGAGTACCCGCCCGCCTGCCGCGAAGCCTTCGCGTTTAGGCGGGAATACAGAAACGAACGTATTTCTGAAGTAAATTCGCTTATACAGCAGATTTTTTTATAAAACATCTTTGGAATACAATTAATACTCGATATTTTCAGTATTATAAGGCAATATCGTTGTTTATTTTTCTCCATGCAAGTGGGGTTAGATTTTAATATATCAACAAATACATAAATCGTATTAGATAACATAAGCATAATATTTGCAGGAAATATAGTTCTATACAGTGGTCTTTTGTGAAGTGATAAAAACAGTTTTTCTTTTTTCCGAAAATTTCAACGGGAAGAATACAGGAAATAGTGCTCGTTTATAAAATCTAAAAATATAAACTCAAGGAATTTAATCCTCCGCTATTTACATTTTATCATAATATTTTAACCAGTACTATTTTGTAAGTGATTTCTTGAATAATAAAACAAACATGGTCGAAAGTATTATATAAAATTTAAAGAAATGTATTCAATTGTCGGAATTGTTGTTCCCATAATCGAATATTTGTCGAACCCAAACAAGCGTAAATTTGTGAACTACCATTTATCATAAAGGCATCCCTATGAAAAAATAACAGAAACTCGCGACCTTCCACGTGTTTGTTATAATACCTTTTACTCGCGGCTTCGCCCACGTTAACGAACATCTGACTGATGCCTAGGAAACAATATTTTTTTTATATAGATGACAGGTATCGTATGTCTTTTTTATATCTCTGAGAGTGTTTGTGAAAAAGTTCACGATGTATTCCTTCACCGTCAGCCGATAGTGTTACCAATTTGAATTAGTAGATGTCTACGAAATCCAAAAAATTCGTTGATACATGTCGAGATTCGAACCTCCAGACACCGGATTGATATTCCACCGGTCAAACCACTAGACCGCCACGGCTTTTAAAAGCTTATTTATTACATTTAAAATATTGTAAAGTATTTTTGGAATTTAAAAGTGTTTGAGTTGAGACCGGGAACGCTCTTGTGGGCGTAGTATTCCTTAATCCGATTTATCTAATAATCATGTGTCTATTCAGTATCTCAATGCTCTACGAACTCCGATACTATAAAAATAATTAATAACGATTAACCCTGGCCATGAGACAGAATAATTCTAAATTTAACTGATCCGATGGCTTATATTTATATGCCTCTTTATCATAAATAAATTAGAAAGTCACGACGATTCGATTCTTAACAATATAATAATTGATGTATTCAGTAAGTTCGTATGGCAATAAAATGAAATTTTGTGATATCATATAAAATAAATTTCATTTAAATATAATACTTACAGAAATAATATATATAAAGTTTAATTGTGACTTAGGACTTTGGTATTTATTTCTCAATGCATAATAAAATGTGTGAATAAGTTAATATATGATTTTAAATTGAATTATATTAAACTAGCAGGCCCGGTGGACGTTGTCCTGCCCTGACAATAAAAAATATATACTTTATATTTATTTTTTAAACGTAGATTGTCGAATCTTTACTTACTAATATAAATTTGAAAATGGATTTCTTTGTTTGTTTATGACTCTTTTAAGTCTTAACTATTGATACGATCAATATGAAATTTTGCATGCTCCTTATCAGGGGTACAGAAAGGGGCATAGGGTACTTTTCATTTAAAAGAATAGTTCTGTTCCAGAGAGATAGGTAAACGCGAGCGAAAATGTGGGCAAAAGATAGTTGAATATAATAAACCTTGTCGCACATGTTCACTATTACTTAATATAAGTTTTTTTTATTTACGTAGAAAACCAATGACGTAAATATCTTAATAGCGATATTGAAAGTCTCACTAATGAATCCTTCTACTAGCTTTTATTCGCGGTTTCGCTCGTGTTAAAGTAAATGTGAATTATTATTCGGGAATAGTAATTTTAGTGAATATCCTTACCCTATCTCCTTTCCTGTACTCCTGATGGCCTATATGTAAATCCTCATGATGATCCTTTGAGTAGTTCAAGCGTGAAATGTAAGAAACAAACAAACGTGTGAGTTCTAGTATTTATTATATAAGTTAGGATTAATATCAGAATATAATTACTACTCAATTCTGTAGACCTACTCATTCTTCTTCATGTAGCTATTTACAGTTGTTGGTGATTTTTTGTCAACTTCGTATATTTTGCACATATCATTATGAATACTGATGACTTTAATGTGCACTAAATAATTACTGAAAAAAATTCAATGAACGTATCCCATTTCTTGAAGGTCTTCAATTTTTTGAGCGTTTATTTACTTCAAGAATTATTTCCCTATTTGCCAATGTGTTAGTAGGGTATTTTATTTTTGTGACGTCATTCGTCAGTTTTATCTAGTACGGAGCAACACCGCTAGCTTTTCAACACTGTCGCATCTCCATTCGAGACGTGTAGATAACAAAACTAAGGTATTGGATATTTTAGGAAACAATAGCTCAGTGCTGGCCTGTTTGGACATTACGTAGATTGACGTGGATACAAAGCCTGCAATGAGTACAAATTTTCGGTGAAGAAAAACATTGTGTTGAAATCATGGTATGCTGGTAGGTTATTTTCTAATGCCGACTGACTAGCTATCACTCGTTAAGTTAATAATTTATCTCCAAGCAGCTGTAATTGAGTTCCGACAGTCGTACTTGAGAGCTAGTTCCTTCCTCCAATGCTTAGTTTTTTTTCACCTTCGTTTTACAACACTAGGTGAGAGTTTGGTTAAGTCTTAAGCCTCTAAAGAATAAATTAATAAATATCTGTCAACAATCACTTCTTACTCCGTTATTACCATAGTGTAAAAATACTTGAAGCTTTGCTTTCCATAATAATTAGTACTAAATTATTTATGTTAAATTACATACAGGTATTGTACACGCATTTGCTGTAGATTCAAGAGATTAATGGAAATTGTAATGGGGCGCGTATCGGGAAGGCGATTCTCCATCAGGAACATGTCAGAGGCGATTAGTTACACGGCCCGCGCATACCTCACCTCTCTCCCCCGAGTCCTCGTGAGGTCTGCTATCCTAATCCTTGCACACGCAACCCATGCAGGATAACAAACCGAAATAGAATTTATAAAACTTATTATATTATACAAAGAGGATTTTTCATTTCTATGATAAGCACCATTATGTCACAAATTCATCTTTGATCGTGCCGGTTCCTTTAAACTAAACAAAATAGATAACTTCTATTGTATTTACTTTAATTATCTGAGCTGACATTATCACGGTTTCCATTGTTAAGACTTACAACTACACCAAATTGTACCGATTATTATATAATTCCAATGTAATAAGTAACACGATACGATCAGTTCCGACTTGTTAAGGAAAACACATTATCTTCGCTTTATATTTGTAAATCCTAACTAATGTTATAAATTCGAATGTGCGTATGTTTGTTTGTTACTCATTCACGCATTAATTACTCCAACGGTCAACATACAATTTTGCATACACGTTGTCAGAGGTACAGAAAGGAACATAAACTACCTTTTTATCAAGTAATAAGTACTGTTCCCGAAGGATCGGCCAAATTACATTAACACGCGCGAAATCGCGCGTTAAAACTGGTATATAAATAAAATTAAATTATCTGTTGAATATCAGGACTAATCTTCGAAACGTTTGAATCAATTTTTACCGATAGATAGAAGATTTCTCAGTAAACTAGGCCACATATCACTAGACTTTTTCATAGAGAGTAAGCAGTAATAGTTAAAATGTAACAGTACTAAACTAAAATACGTAACTTGGTATATGGCAATCACGGGGCTTTACACAAAAATATAAGTGTTTTTACGAAATCAAAGACACGAGAATCGACAAAAAATAGAATTAAAAAACCTTTACTACAAATCCGTATTACAAGACAATTATGAAATACGAAATTGATTTCACAAAAGTGTAAGTAACATCAATAGGTATGTATACGAGGTAGGTATTGAAGTATAAACAAAAATAAATACAAACTAAATGCATTATATTACGAAATAATCAATTTTATTCTCATACTTTAAAGTAAATATCCATCATAAGTAACTTCTGAAGGTAGTTATAACAATCTGAAAAATAGTTAATGAGCATTTTCTAAGAAAAACTTATTTTAGTCTGCGACCGGATGCTGAAGCGAGAGACGTCTCGGTTCCGGGCAGATAAAAATAAAAGGGATCAGCTCATTAAGGCATAAACACAACGAAAAATAACATTTATTAAAGTAAACTTATGCTAAACAACTACAACGAATAATAGTATATAGTGTAGAGTAAAGTAAACTTTGTAACTACTGATATAATAGTAAAACGTTGTTGGAGGTGGGGTTAAGAACTGCTAAAATGTTTTGTCAACGAATGGTCTCATAAAAAAGTTCAGTCATGACGAAAGCAACATTTGAAGTTCACGAGTCTGTTTGTTATACGTAATTATATCGTATACAGTTTATATTTATTTAGTTACTATATCAATTGTCGATTTAGGAAAATAATTAACATTAAAATAGTAAAGTGTGGGAGACATTTGGAGCTACGGATAAGATATTAAACATTTTTTTCACTGATCTAAAATAATTAAGTTCAGGATGATGCTTCAAATTTTAAGTTTAATATTATAGCTTAAAATATACGCGACATTATTATTGTATTCAAATGTAGAATTACGTATTTTAAAAATTCAACAATTCACAATAACATTTTTCTAAATTAAAGCTTAGTAATTTTAATTCACTTCTTTAATAATACATTTGCAGTATTCTTTTTTATTTTATAATAAATAAATAATTATCAAATTCTGTAGAGTAAGTTGAATAATTTAATGAATATTTTGAAATTCCTTAAACATTACTGATTGTTTCGTGTCATAAGGATTGAGATACTTTATTTATGCAAATACAGTACCCAACATATAATTTGCACGTCGGGAAGAAGACCGAAATAGTCGGCTAAGTTCGGTTTGGTATAGTTTTGTCTTTGTCTATCGCAGACATAGCTTAGTGCGGTACAGAGAACGCTTGACAAAATCAAAGCAAGATTATAATCGGACGTTTCACTCTCTTTTCTTCGACGTGCCGAATCAAATGCTGGGTACAATAAAACTTTGATTTTATGTCACTGTCTTTATATAATATATTTAAAAACGATAATACAAAACTTATGTTTAAAAAATTGAAATTTTATGTCGTCGAGAAATGACTATCCGAACTTCTGATCGATAAACCTTTCTCACGTAATGGATAACGGTCATACACGTATTATCTTGTCCCTTGACTCTGTGCGCAATAATTACATAATTGGTCAGCGCCCGCCTCGTTCACCCGTTAAGGGCATTTGCATTTTAAGCACGCGTTGATTTGAAATAATGTCACCCTTTGTAAGCATATAAATGACTATATGTTCGTGAAATCACACGCGTGTGTGAAACAGAATCGTAGTATTTTGATATGTAATACATTCAGGTTAAATACAATATGTACAAAAGCAAAAAGTTCTCAATTTTGATTCTTTACAATTGTACCGCTGGGTTAAATATTAGTACACTTATAAATAGCACTAACAGCTAAATATATATCGATAATAAATTACGCTCTTTTATTACTTTATAACAATGTTTGCTTTGTAACAATGTTAACTGTTAAAAAAAGTGGGCATGTGCCCGCCCTTACTATAAATACACATACAGATTTATCGATGTTTATATGTAAATTAATACTATATTTAAATATGCATAATATACATATACACTTAAAATACAACACTGATTACATTCAAAACATTAATAATATCATTGTATTATTATAATAAGTGATAATAAAAACGTAATTATTGGATCGATATACTTCTTGCCAGACAGTAAACGTGGCTGATGTCGAATGGAGCCGAGTAAACCCGATTCAACGTCACCGAGCTGAGCGTGCCATCAGCGCGCGTAAAGAAGTTTTCACTTAAATAATATACCGTCCTTTGGTAATTTACTAATTTGTAGAATGTCGCATTTTAACGGTGATACGATTATGAAACATATGCTCGTTATTCATACATTAACTTCGTAAGCTGCATTAAGTGTTCTCCCATTTACACTTATTGCTTATTGCATAGTGTTTGCTTCTTTGCACGTTGTGATAACATTGAATGGATATTATCATTGTCAATAGTATTATGAGTTCCTACTTTGAGGTACAACCATTCATAAAATCAGCATTTTGAGTACTATATTATGGAGCCTAATTACACTATGACGTTCTTAGTTAATTAAGCTGCTGTCTAACGAAATCTTATTAAGTTCTATGAAACTCGAGGGACGTATTGCGGGGTCGGGATAACTGTCGTAAGTTAATGCGGTAGGTACGGCACGTTATGAGTTATTATTGTGGCTCAGTAGGTGAGTTGGATATGATTTATATACATAGCAAAATTGTTTTTAGAACAACACCATCTTTTGTTATGAAGGTTTCATTAAAATGATAGTAATTATTATATTTCCTCTAAATTAATTAAATATTTATAATGATAATAGTAATTTATAATTTGGTTTTATTGCATATTACGGTTATGGATTTTCTTCACTAATTAACATTACTTTACCTAATCTATACTATTATATATATACGTTATTAATAGATTTTGTTCGCGTATTCGCGCGCTTTAATGAAAATTTAAACTTTCCCTCTGGATCGGACTCTCTTTCGTGGATGAAATCTTATGCCCTTTTCTAAACCAATATAAAATTTCATAATGATCGGTTAAGAAGTTACGTATAAAAGCGTAACAAAAAAAACAAATACACATTATCATTTATAATATTAATAAGAATTATGGAAAGAAAGATTTGATTTTTTCATTTAAAAAAAATCCAATTTATCAGCGAGTGACATCGGTTGTATTTTATATGAAAATCTACATTACAACGAGGGATGCTGCGAGCAAAACCAAGCTACAGAAGTGAACAAGGTTGTTTGTATTAGCTAATAATACCTGGAACTGCTGATAGGATACTGAATATTCTTTCAGTATTAGGTTAATGTTAGTCTTGAATGTTATTCATTTTCTATTATAATTAATACGTATCAATTTGTAAGCAATTGTCATTAGTAAATACATTTAGGCTGAGTTGCACCAATTAATGTTAAATTTAAAAAATCGGTTAAAGTTATTGTTAGGCAAAAAATAGGTTGTACCTAACGACAATGGTTCAAATGACGTCACGATTTAACGTTAACTATTTATTACTGCTCCATGTTGGCCGGTTAACGTTATTGTTAATGTCAATGTTTGAATCGGTTGTCAAGTTCACTAGTTCACTTCATTTTTGCTGAAGATAATGCTTCTTTCTCTAAATAACAAACACAGAATTAGAAAATTCCCACAGGACGGCAGAAGCTAACGTTTTGTCATTACAGGATTGAATGCTTGTATATTAATAACACTTTTATTGTATAGTGCATACAAAAACATTTTATACTAAATTTTCAAATATTATTGTAGATTTGAATAAACTGAATACTACTTACTTTATACTGTTCTCGAATGTGGTATATTTTTTTCGGAATTAGCCATTGATATAAATAATTTGTTGCTAATAATATGTTGATAAAAAAATCCCATATACAACTTCACAGAAAAAGACAATGTAAATAACGGAGCAAAAAAATTGTAACAAGTTGATATTTGCGCACAATGAACATCTGGTGACAGTCACAGAATAACAATAGTGACAGTTATAACTAAGTCCTGCCAAGTAAAAAATGTTAATCTTTTCGATTTTAGGGACTAATTGGTTTATTGAAGTAGCAACCCTAGTAACTTTAACAATTACAAAATGTTTGATGGTGCAACTCGTTTTGGCAAATGTAACTGTTAGCAACTCTTGTCATTGTTAAAGTTAACTTTAACAACTACAATAACCACGATTTTGGTGCAACTCAGCCTTAATATTTTGCTTTCTTCGTTTGGGAATAAATTATAATCATTACTCAATTTTGCAATAGAAACAATCATGTCTTGTAGTTCACAACTTACAGTGTACATTATAGAAGTCAAATTAATTATAATACAAATTAAAGTATTAGTACCTTTATGCGTTAGAACAAATATTCCAAACAGTGTAGCTTAAAATGAGCTAAAGATTTGTGTATATAGTTATTAATATTATCTATTTATATATAAATACGTACATATGTATTTTATCTCTTCAGTACACTATTTATATTACATAATTATAGCATATGCTTATACTTGAGTGTTAGTTAGTTTCATTTTTATTCAAATTCACACACATGACTATATCTTCTAATAAAAATAGTTTTCATGTTTCATGGGTACTACTAGATTCATATGGATTTATTTTTTAACCAATACAATCTTTTACCTTCTTTAATTTACCTTTATTTATTTACTTTCATTTAGCTTTATCACTGCTACTTAGTTCCTATGCAAAAGCGTAATCCTTAGAAAATACTTTGAACATCCTCAATCTGCCAGCAGAAGTTACATCAAAATCGGCTATGCCATTTTAGAGATTATAACCCGTATGTCAATTCTAATACGGCACTTATAAAGAAATCTTATACCACAAAAATGTTGGTTAACTGAAAAAAATGCTATTAACCTTAAAAGTGCGACAAAATATTAATTAATCTATTCCTAAATATTGTAAAAAATAATTAACTTATCACATTATATTACATTTTCAAAGTAACTTTAAATTAAATTATGATTTATTGTATGCATTCCACAACATTCTTGTGGCATTTTGTAGAAATTGATAAGCAGAATTTTGAATGCATCCGAACTAAAGTTGTGGTAACTAATAATAACTGTCCCTGTGAAGCTGCGTAGAGTTTCACGTTTTAATCTTTTTGGGGCCATTACCCAACAAATTTGGACCCTTGTTTTCTTCATTAAGTAGAATGTTATCAAATTACAATGCTGAATCCAAAACTTATAATATAGACATCTCCACAAATAGTAAAAGCAATATACTTAAATAATTAAAAATAAAAATAATTTAATATTTATTTTTAATGTAATGTAATTTATAAACGTGTAGTTATGTTTCTTATTGATACCATGCAATGAATAGTAACTACCTATAATTTAGATTCCACTTATTTAAAACCATTATTTCGACCTACAACTACAAATATTCTTGGATTACAATTTTCCTATCTATAGGAATATAAATAAACTTGTCATAGAGGGTGGAAGTAACAATTATTTCGAACTGTCATTCTGAACTATTTCCGAATACAATAAGATAGCTAACATTAAATAAACATGCGGGTAGATTGTCAAGTTCGCGCTTAGCGCTAGGGGGAGTGTCTATTTTTGATCCTTCGAGCATTTATAGCACACCATTACTTCTATTTATTTTGTTGACATCCACCAAACGTACAATGAGGTCGTTGAACTGGTTGTGAATTGAGTATTGCACTGCAGTAGATAGTTTATCGGTTCTTCTATCACGTTTTGAAGTGTTAGGAAAAAAAGCGATGCAGTGTTTTTTTTTTATAAATGTTGATAAATTCATGTAATAGAAAAACAAACAATCTTTAAAAAATAATATATTACATTCTACGCCAATTTATTAAAACCTAATGAGATTGTCAAAATGCTGTGGTGAAATGAGTAAACAATGATTTTATGAGAGAGAATGTACGAAAGGGTTTTTAATATAAGGTCTAGTAAAATTTGTAATTACTTTTATGACTAAATGTAACTATATAGCAAAGATACTAAAAAGGCCTTTAATATATACCCTTCATAAGTAATTATCGTAAATAGTAATATTTATATAGTGTTACTCAAAGTTAAAGAATTACACTGAGTAATTTAATATATTCAGAACTAAGTTTATATTCGTCTTATAAGACAGGGTTGAAAATTGTTAAAAATTTTTCGTATTCTTTATCATTGTTGAGTTTTAAATCCAATCAAAATTGATTGTTATTTTACAGCCCTATGTTGTCCTAAATTTTGAGGTAATTACTTAGAATTGAAATATCAAATTCCACTGCTGTTATTATATAACTAAAAACATAGATTTTTAAATAAAAATAAAAATGGCTAAATATGTATTCTAAATATTTTTCGTAAGGAGTAGACTAGAAGATGTTATTGTTAGGTCAAGCACGCCCCCTTCATACGTGTCGTCTCGAATTTGGCATGTCATCGAAATGTAATAATTCCCTCACAGACCGAATAGAAAAGCTATTTACAAAGAAACCGGCGACATGTGGGGAGAGTCGAAATTCTCTTTAAGAAAATCGACCGGGGACGCGGTTCTGATCAAATGAATAGCTACGATGTTATCTCGAACTTTATTCAATAGTGGCTATGGTTAATTCATGCATTTATTAACATGAAAATTGTTTATATTATTTGAACAAAATCGAGACAATTTGAACTATCAAAGTAAATGCGACCAAATCTATCCTTTTTAGTAGGACCATATAATGAACGTACGGCAATTGATTCTTATTTATATAGAAAATTAATTTTATATAATATGATCCTTCATTAAATATATTCAGTAAACCCACCTTTTAAAAATAGGAAAATATATGATTCATTAGAAAAAAAATATATGATTTAATTACAGTAAACAATGTTTGATCATTTCCAGCAAAATCAATGCATGTTTTTTTTAATATTAATTAGCAAAAAGCATAAGGATATTACAACCTAACGTACAACCTACCTAAAAGAACTGCCTTATTGAAGTCATTCATAATAGAATACTACTCCTGAGAACTGTGTACCACTCCCTTCGACCTGAAATACAACATCGCAAGCACTGTTATTTTGTACCAGAAATAGTTGGAGCATTGGTGGTTCGCGGTCGGAACTTGCGGAACTTTTAGAATATTTTTTTTTTTTTTTAGTTTTTCTCACTTGATATTAAATGACGAAGTAGCCTATTATAGCACATACGATAAACCTTATGATTTTTAGTTGTAAGTAAATATAGGTTGTACCGGTACCGTCAAATTAAAAGAAAAAAAAACACTAAATCTAGAAAGGACTGGTTCACAAATGCAGCTGCCGGAACACAACTATAGATGCTAACTTTTAAAATATCCTTAACAGAATATCGTCTGTTATCTCATCGCTTAGTAGGAACTACGTTACTACACTTTACCGGGACAATAACAGTCCCGGGGTCGCGTCGGCTTATAGGCGATTGACCGCCGGCCCTAGTATAGATAATCGTAGTCACGATTTATGTTACAATACGGTAACCGAACAAGTAAAGTAGAGTAGTAGCGTACTATACTGGTGTTGTATAAATGAGACGCTAATGAAGTTAAAAACCATTTTTTCTTTTATTATAAAAAGGTGGATCAGAAGTTGAGATAACGTTTTTGGCAGGAAGGTGGTCTTTTTCTTCTATGTTTATTAACTTCTTAGTCTTTGCTAATCATCTGATTTTCTATACTAATTTTTATGTTATAATAAATTAACGTATATCCCAAATAACACTACAAATATAAATATGAGTTTATTTGCTAGTTTGTTTGTTACGCTTTCACGCCTTAACTGTTTAACTGATCATCATCAAATTTTGGATACACGTTGTCAGGAGTACAGAAATGGGCATAGGGTACTTTTCATTATAAAATTACCTTTCCTGACGGATAAATCAAATCTACATTAACGCAAGAGAAGTCGACAGTAAAAGCTAGTAAATAATAAAAAATAAGGACACAATTTCATATATGGGCAATAATTAAAAGCTAAGTAAAGTTTATATTATTGTAATTGAATACCTGATATACAGATATAGGCACAAACACGAAACTAACAGTTATACTCATCAGAAAAAAAAAACAATCTCGTACAGGGAACGAACCCGCGACTTCTCGAAGTCGATAATATGGCTTACTGCCACTGCGTTACGAGGCGTTAATTCACTATCAATTTGAAACTTCAATAAAAATAAATATACATATTTGAACTGGAGCAGAAACTTATAAATATTAATGTATAAAACTAGTTCATATTTACAGTTTATTATTATATTAGTAATATTAAGTAAACATGTTGATAACGAAAAGCACTGTATTACTTTATCAACAAAAAATCACATGACAACAACGAGCCAAGTTGCCCGCACCGCGCTGCGCCATTCATGTCTCCAATGCTGTGAAAAATGTAACATGCCAGACCAAACTGCGTTTACATATTTATTCACTTTCCTTTGTTTCGAAAATTATACGACAGGAAAAAATTACTTTGTTAATCTTTCTAATAAATTAAATTTAAAACAAAATCACTTAGAAACGTTTCCATTATATTGTTTATTTGATTTGAAAATAAATAAATATAATACGCATAATAGAATTTAATTTTTCACCAGTACCAATACAATTTATTTAAAGAATTTTTCTATTTCATAAAATTTTACTATCTCGCAGAGTTAAGTTATTTTTTTTGTTTACAAGGAATAGGTAATAACTATAAATGTGACATTGTTAACCCATTATAAAGATTTGATAGATGTATTGGATATATCTACATATTTTTCTCTTTTTATGGATACTCTGGTCAATTTTACATGTATTAACAAAATTAAACGTTAACACCTCACAATAACTAATAGTAATTATTAGATAAATATTTATTTATTTATGGCCTGATATCTTTTTATGTTTTAGTTGTCTAATCTGGAAGAACTAAATTATATATAAAAAAATTAAATACAACTATAAACTGACTCTCCCGTGACTGACTTGATACTGGCAGAATTCGTATTTACCAGGCGAAATTATTCAAAAGTTGGATACATCGATGTACTCTATTTTGTGCGTTGTTAAACTCTTAATATATTTTCATCCAGGGATAATAATAAAACACTTACAATATTATATGACAATAACATATTCAAGTTAGTGTATCTATATTATAAGTAAAATAATAAAAGTTCTGTCGTTATGAGCGTATCACTCATAAACTACTGCGATAGATTTTTGATCAATTTTATTCCTTAGACCTTTGACACTTATCTAAAAAAGGATAGTCGTGATAGCTTCATTCAATATCTAATAATTAATGATATAAAAGCTACGATTTTTATAAGCACAACGCGTTTCGCAAGTGTATGCGTTTTTTTTGTCACGGAAAATTGGGCCAAACGGTGCGGTGCTTATGATTTTACCTCAGTATGTTAAATATATTATTACAATATAAATGGTACAGACGAAGTCGCGGGTATCAGCTAGTTCAAAATATTATTAACACACATATTGTTTCAGATTCATTCTAAGTTACGTGTCAGCATTTACGTTATCTTATGCAAATGATTCTTGAACAAACCAAAGCATGTACGGAACTTAAAGACCAAATTATTTTACAAAACAGGAAGTTTCAGTATACATTAACGTAAATATAATTGAATTATGAACTCTATGTGTCAATAAATAAGGTTTAAACTTGTTACACTGGTTAAATATTATTAAGGTACGCGTTAAGTTAGGGCGGCAGTGTTTGCACACGCAGAACGATCGATAGCGAATTAGGTAGAAAAGCCTACGCGTGAAAATTGCAACTCGCAGCTTCGTGTGCAAATTCAATAAAACCGTCACTAGAATAGAATACGAAAGGTACAGAATTATAGAAACTATGTTTATGTTATATGTATACTTTAGAAACTCATGAAATGACAGTACATTATGAAAAAAATCATATAAAATACTAGCAATTCCTTCAGTTTCGCTCGCTTAAACCACAAAAAATCATACTAGCTTTCGCCTATGGTTTCGCTAATTTTAAACGTAAGTTTGACTTACCCCTCGGAAACAGTACTTTTTTTTGGGTAAAAGTCATCCTATATTCTTTTTTGTGTCCCTGAGAGTATTTATGCAAAGTTTTATAACTACGTTAGGCATGAAATCGTAACAAACAAGCAAACTCACTTTCATTCGCATATAATATTGGCTAATAATATTCGCAAATAATATTAGTTAGAGTTTAATTGTCAACATATATTAAAAGGCCGGCAACGCACTTGCGACTCCCCTGGTGTTGCTAGTGTCTATGGACGGTGGTGATCACTTACCATCAGGTGACCCACCTGTTCGTTTGCCCCCTATAATAAAAAAAAAACGTAAGGTATTTCGAATGAATGTACTGGTAGTTATCCTTTGTAGACTTCAGTGATTGCTAACGTCATAACTTATTCCACCTGTTATTACAAGTAAAGATCTAAATCGGTTAAGAGCTTTTCGAGATACAAGCGTACTAATGGATCGACAGAATGGTAGACATTGCTTTAATATATAAAAGGAATGATATGAGAAATCATGGACACATGAGCGTCTGTATACACCTTGTCATATGATTATTAAAAAAAGATACGATCTAATTTGTGACTAGAAGTTGCAGTTTAAAAAATGTTAATTCATTTATGTTATATGGTTTTCTCTTACTTTCATTTTAACAGTGTTTTGATTACGTTTACTTAAAATGTACATTCTTCCTCTACGTTTGCAAAATTGTGATATGCCACTTCTAGAATCTAAGCCTTTTTATTATATCTCAACCGTCTAGTTGATGCCTCGGTATAGTTTACAGACTCCGCACATCTTGCAAACTCGAGGGGGCGACGAATCATTCTGTTTCATTTATTTTCATTCCTGCCTACAGTTCCTATTGAATATTTTGCGCAAAATATGTCGAAAAATTCAAGAAATCACTAATGAAATATTAAAATAAATATAACAAGTATTTAGTAATGGTATTATAGATAAAAAATGTTACTCTTAATCATGCTTGGGGAATGATATGGCAAAAAATTACATGGAGCGCCGCTTTTCAAAATCACAACGAACGACAATACCAACAAGTTTCAAAGTGCCAGAACCTTACGAATTTTACAACAAAGCTACGCCATTTGTTCAACGAACATTATTATTCGTCGCCGATGAAAATTCCGGCCCGAAACCGAGTACCAGTGTGCACGACAACGAAATTCAAAATGCGACCGAATGTCCCGCATCGACGTCTAAATCGGCCGACGAACAAGAGAAATCGCCCAAGAAGAATTCATTTTTCTTTTCTCCCGCGAAAAGTTGCAAGATTCATGGCCGTAGTTTTTTTCGGCTTCAGACGAGCCCTAAGAAGCCGAAATCGGAGGCGAATGACGTAGGTGTGGGGAAACCGGCGAGGGGTGGCACAGGGGCTACAGCGGGACTTATCAGCTACGCTCCAGGATGGTCTTTAAAGGGTGAACATCTGATGAAGTGGCAAGAATCCGGAAAGACTACCATTGAGGTACCTATTCACATTTTAAATAAAATTTGCTTGCAATATAGCGTTGTAATTTATATATACTAAATGTATCTCAACTATGTGAACTCGCTGAATTAATTATCACCGTAATTAAAACGCGAATGTTGACAATATAAAAATGTTATACACAAACTATAAGTTTGTTTTTAATTTAAAACAAATCGATTCTTGTATACAAAATTACATTTGTAAGGCTTAAAGTGCTTTTGTGAAGAAAAATAAGAATTGCCTATGCAAATTCTTTCGTCGGCAGTTAACAGGGTTCCGTGGGTAAGAGGGGTGGTTGTTTTCAAGACGAAAATGAAAATTTCAATCTAAACGTACCCTCAGGTGAAGTTGTTTTCTAAGGGTTCCTTGTGTAAATAGGAAAAAAAACTTCTTTAAATGTTATTTATTTAAAAATGTCAATTAAATAGATAGCCTTCTTTGATTCTATATAATTCCCATTTGATGCCGGTTTCTGTTTTTGTCCAGTTATCGATATTAAAATGGTTGTTGAATGTTTGTGTAATCTATTAATATTCATTGAAACATGCTACTACTATAAGGGATTTTATTGAATAAGATGACCGGCAGGCCTGAGGCTGAGTCACTTAGCCCGCAATAGAACGAATAATATCGGGTAAACAGCAAAATGAATTGAAAATAAATACTGTTTATTGATATAAACTGATGTAACACTAATAATATAGGTAACAGAGATTTAAACATAAATCAGTTATATACATAATGTGACAGTACGTTACTAATTTGTATACCGTAGTAACATAAATTGGACTTAAGAACGAAAAACAATTATAAATAATTATCAATATTTTTAAAATTATATCCAAATGGTAATATGTCGTTATATTGATATTTTGATGAAGAAACTGAAATAAATTAATTTAAATTTGAATTACGGGCATATATTTTATAATAAATATCTATTTATCTTATAATACAAATAAGAATACTATGATCCTTTTATATACAGAAATAAAAGTTTCGTTATTTACAAAATATTTTTATTTTCAAGTATCAAAATATATCAAAAAGTTGCAGAAACACTCCTGTCGGTTAATTTATCTCACCAGGCAATAATGCCGAATTCGTTCCGACGTTTTGGCCACAATAATAATATCGCATTATCCCAACTGCCACCTCGCGCTTCGCTTCACACATTTTCTCACTTTTCTCTTAGGGATCGGATTCGGAGAAAAGTCAGACAAAGTTTATCTGAATGTTGTATTCAAATGTTTAGTTATTTAAACATTAACTTATTATAATCATGTACTAATAAATGATTGTGTGTATAATACAGATGTTAAATTGTCTATTAGTGTGAATTCACACTGTCAACATCGACAGAATTGATGTTTATTTTTGATGATATAATCTTAATTTTTTGGTTAAAATGTATAAATATTAACGGTCTTATTACATAAACAAAAATGAACACGCGTTTAACACGAGTTTTACTAAACACTGTCTAAAATTTTAAAAACATGCTTAAAATACTTTATTACAAAAGAGTGTCTAAGCGGTCTCTAGCTAAATATCTGGTTTTTGTTTTTTATGCAAGCAACTCTGAATAGCATTCATTCAATTCAATCTCATCATTCAAAAACGTTCCAATTTACGAATAATATTTTTGTTTAGACCTTCATTAAGAATATTTATTTATTTTAAGTGAAATTGGTTATAATTATTGTGATATTTGGTTAAAAGAAAATGATGTCATTATAAAAATAAGCAATATATAAGTTTAAAATAATACCCCAAATTGCGTAAAGTGGAATAACAGTATAATCGCAGAATAAATACATTGTGAAATGTCAATAATGTCAATCTACATCTTCCATATTAATTATACACACGAAATTCATAATTTACTACGAAACGTCTTTTGTCGGCAAATAAAAATAAAATAAATCAAAACAATAAAATGAGAACTTTGAACTTGGACAAGTGTTATTCAATGTTTAAATTTAAATAGTGTCTATTTCTAGACAAAGGTAGCACGCACAGTCTCTTGTGATCAAACTTTTTTGAAACAAGTGTTGCACGTGTATTTAACTTTTTTGTAATAACACGGTGTATGTTTTAAAGTGTTGGATCCTACAATACTTTTTTTACACAAAAATCTTTGATTCAATTTGAAAAAAGTATATGTACTTAAAATAATTATATGAAATTAATATTTTAATAAAATATTAGTTTATTGGGATTACTTTAATTCGAATTTACTACAATGTAAAACTAATTACGAAGAGACTAATATGCTAAATTGTTTGTGAATGTATTTCAAAGTACTGAAGTACGAAAGCCGCATCTATGAATCCCTTGTTGTCGTCAATAACATCTTTAATGATAAAACGTACGTTAAGGACCATTTAAAATAGTTACAAAAATTATATAACATTCTCTTGGAGTTCGAGCGGCTTATTCGGCGGAATATTGATTCGACGTCCACAGACAGGTTCGAATCCCCACATTCGCCAACGATTTGTTTTGGAATTCGGGTAAATTTGCTTATTTATATTGGTCACACCATATGCCGACGGTGAAGCAAAACATTGTGAGAAAAATTTGAATAATATAGAACTGTGATGACCATGTTTTTCACGGCATTTAAAATCTTGAATGCATCGTGAGTTGGAAAAGAGATTATGCTCGTAATTCCCTTTGACTGAGTAATAAGTATTATATTATATTTAATAGACCTATAGTTAGTCAAATAAAGTCTTCCCGTCAATTATCAATAAAATCCTGATAATAACATATGCAAGCCACGTTAACGAGTCACCTCAATCTAATTTCGAGCACACAAAAGGATTGAAACCTGTGCATTTGACAATAGACACCTCGACAACAGTAAGGTTCATTACACCGCATACGAGAATGTAGTCTCGCGCGACCCTCTGAATATGTATGAGATTCCCGTATCTCTAACGCTTGTCAGAAACTGCTGTAGTTATTATAGGCTTAATGTTAAAAAGTATTTAATAGGTATTTCGAGGCTAAGTAAATTTAGTTAGTTAAAATTACATTTTGATTCCGTTTTCAAATAAATGTATAATCTAGAAGAGTAATTTAGGTATTAAAATATTTTGTTGTAATGTATATTTTAAGCGATTGCGCGCTTGAAACGATGATGGCTTGGTTGATAGCATGTTCGGACACAGCGTTGAAGGACGTAGGTTCGAATTCCTAGCAAATAAGTCGGAGCTTTCGGTGAAGGAAAATATCGTGATAATACCATAGCATGGTGGTAGTGCTTTTTCTAACTCCGTCTGGTTATCTACCACCGTCAAGTTGAAAATCTGTCGCCAAGCACCTGTTGGTGTATTTTGGCAGTCGCACTTGAGAGACAATCTCCCTCTAAGCTTAGCGTAACTACCATCTCAGATCACATCATCATTTAACATCAGATGACATTGTGGTCAAACGATAATCTATAAAGTATACAAAAAGGAATATATAATAACTAACTGATACTTCGTTACCTCGCCTCGGCGGACGTTGTCCTGCCCTGATAATAAAAAATATATTCTTATGAGCATGAAATGCTTAAGGTAAATAATGTATTTAATTTCATAAGGATTAATACTGTACCCGTCTAGATGGCCCTTCAATAAGCTTGTAGCGACACACAGCTGATAGATAACGTTACTGTGTGCACTATAAGAATTAACGTGAAAAGTAAAAAAAAAGCACTCCGAAAACATCAAACGTTCGAGAGATGCAAGATGCGCACGGATTAACCGCATTAAGAACGCACGTATAACGCGGAAACAACAAAAAAAAAACAATTATTGCCCATTCCTGTTCATTACTGACAAATTACAATCCGTTCAGTAGTTTTTTAATTTTTTACGAACAGACAAACACACAGACAGATAGACGTGGCGGACGACTTTGTTTTATAATATGTAGTGGTGGTATATGTAATATATATTATATGCATAGTACACTATACTATATACGATACTTCGTCTGCGTCGTTTATTATCCTAGCAAGATGTTTTACGTAGGTACCCTGTTTGACCCATTTCTCCACGGCAAGAAAACACTCTTAAAACCCATAATATTTATAAAAATCATAGTTTTTTAAAACGTTATTAACGTTATATTAAGTTATCGTAATAAACTTTGAATAAGGAATAAGTGCTTGAAAAAAAAAATTGAACGATATGTATCAAATAATTTTTACGTGATGCGTGCACAACGATAGACCTCTCTTATTTTTAATATACATTTGTAATAAATAGAATATTAAAAACCAAATATTGTGAACATATTTAAAATAATACGAATAATTAGCAAACATTTGACACGCATTTTCTTATAAATATATAAGTGTTAAACTCTTTAACACCGAAGTTCAACCTCACATGTCTTTCTAAGGAATATTAACTGCTGGATATTTTATTTTATTCCCAATGATTCGAATTTACTGACGCTTATTAGTGAAGTTTATTTATTTGATAGAAGTGTAGGAAATAACAATATTATTTATATCATCCCCATCCATGTGGTCATTCTGTTGTTATCGTTTATCCGAATCCATTAGTTATGTACCCTCTGTATACAGTTACCTATTTGTATGTCTCACTAAATGGAATTTGGTGTTCAATGGCCAATATGAAAAGTGCGTTTAAATTGAGGCAAATATAAAATTGTAAACCATTCTGATTTGATAAATGTATATTATACATTCTTTCTCGAACTATATTTGCAGGTTGAGCGTTGAGTTGATATAAACAAGTTATACAGACTAAACTATAGCTTCGTCCGTTTGCATACGCTTTATAGTCTATAGACTTATGCATTACTAAAAAATAGAAACAATATGATATCAAATTCGTTAATATATGTATGAGTGTTATAATACTTCCTCGTTCGCCTTTTACGAACCACATGTACTACGACGTCTTTTGTTTGAGATACCAGATCTAGCTTTATATTATTGTATACACCAAATATTTTGGAATATTTTTAATCAATGCAGTAAGGACATGTGACATATGATGTTACGCGGTATACAGTATCCGAAATAGTTTCGTACCAAATATATAGCACAGTTACTAACGGGCAAATATCCAGGATCATTGTCCTGGAATATTGCCCGATTCGATACGGCCTTGCAACGTGGAGCAATAAAGATATTCTCGAAAGTACAATGACTTATAACTTGCTACAGTTTATTTATTTAGTATTTAATATACTTTATTTTAAGCGCTAATACTGTCTAATTAAACTGGCCTCTCACTTACCTGAGGTACTGGCTCTTAATTCGTACGGTAGATAACCTAGATCGATGGGCACTGAAAAAACACTTCCAGCATGCTAAATTAAATTAAATTACGTTAATTTCCTACACCGGATACTTCGGTTCATTGCAGAAATCGTACCTATGTCGATCGGTGCCATATCCGAATAATATTTCATTTTAAATTTCAAATTGCTTTATACAATTACTAAATAATATGCATATTATACAAACGTATATCATAACATTTAACTTAATAATAAATAAATAAACTACGTGAGAAATAATTGTAACTGACAGTATATAGATATTAATTATTTATATATCTAAGTTTTGTCTACGTTAGTTGATCAAACTTTCTCAAACAAAACAGAAAATCACTCATTAAAAAAATAGAAATAAAATTGAAAAATAGAATTATTTGTCTGGGACCAAACTTTCGAAATAGCGGAAATGATTCTGATCTAAATTTTGACTCGCAGATAGAGCACTATTTACAGTGTATACACGTCTTCATTCTATTACACTTTTTTTCATAGGCATTACGTAATAATGATAACATTTAACAGAGGCAACTTAAATTGGTAAAATATTAACAGACATCCTATGGTTAATACAGATAAAACCCGTAGTTCCCAAGTAATCATAAAACCATTTTCACCGAAACGAAGGAGGCACGTATACGTTTATATATATTTAATTTAATATTTAAAGCTGATAACTTCATAACAATTATTAGAATAATGATATATATATATATATATATATCAAATGCACGTTCCCATGCCCTTAAGGAATTCGCATTGAGAGGGCCCGAAATCACTATTGACAGGTTCATTCGTTCCTTGTGCCCCTCACATCTCTGTGAATATTGCAGAGAGAGACTTATTAGCCAGCTAATTATACAAAGGAAGTAGTTAGGGGGCACCGGATGGAGGGGCTCTTTCCCAAACATTGAGGCTGTGCCGTAAGTTCACGTAGAGAACCAAAGGAATGTATTGTAGAAGAGTTCAAATATTTATTTATTTATGCCTTTTTGTACACTATTATACATCACTGGATATTATAAAACAATGTCGTCCGCCGCATCTGTCTGTCTATGTGTATGTTCGGGATAAACTCAAAAACGACTGAATAAGTTATAATACGGTCTTCACAAATAGATAGAATAATACATGAGGAAGAATTAGGTATATTATCTGTTAAGGGTTTCTGTAAATTGGTTGAAATATAATGATAATTGTTGAAAGGATCCGAAAAACTCAAGCCTCTTTAAGCGTTTCATGCACACAAGTTTTTATTTTAATATCAGGGCAAGACAACATCCGCCGGGTCTGCTAGTATATACTATTAGACATATCAAATTATGTGGTTAGTATAAAGGGCAGCCTTAATGCTAATAGCAATCTCTTCCAGGTAACCATTAAATCCATAGGTTACTGGTTCACATCCGGCTCGAAGGGCCTATGCTTTATCGAATGCTTCTACATATCGCCTTGGTGTAGGGAAAATAAAATAAAATTCTTGGAAAGCATATTGTGTGTAACGTGTAAATGTTGACAATAATAGTTGCGTTTTTAAACACGTTACAATTTCAAATATGCTTGTTCGGAAATAGTTCGCGGTGCAGTGTTGTTAGTTCGCATGAATAAATGGATATGAACTACAACATACATTTAAAACAATATGTATAGAATAAAACGTAATGTTATACCGACAAATAGTACATTTTGATGCGCCCGTCGTTTGCACTCATCTATTGTTTGTAGCCTTAAATATATTAATTGATCAGTTGTAATTTGTTTCAAATGTAGAAAGTTTACGACTACTTCAGCTAAAGCATTACATTGTTTCATACGACATTTAAACGGGTTATAAACATAATGGTAGGTTCAAATCTAAGTAAAGGTACAGATACACTAACCAGCAATTTAGTATTGATGATTCACGTCGGTTATATATAGAGTGTTAGTATTTTTAACGCTAGGTAAACTTAATAAATTTGTAATACGTTAACAACATGTACGAATATTAACAGTAAACAAATAAACCCGTAAGTCAGACGTCAGTGTGAAAATATTTATAGGCAGCTACTTAAGAACGTTAATATGTTTCAATGAAGACTGACTTTACCTTGAATCATGATCACGAAGACAATCTATATAGTTTCAAAGTTCAAATTAATGATTACTACTATTATACGAATAATTATATCTATCTAAATCTAGTATTTTATTTTTTGTCTTTGAATTCCTGTTTCTATTAATTGGTTCTGATCAAAGATGTTTGTAAATACAACCGATTCTAAGTAGTTCTATTGTCTTAATATTTTATTTAGATCATTAAGTTCAATTGTATATAGTATATACTACGGTTAATTATATATTTCTAAAATATAATTTTAAATCTGAAGTTTTGTGAGCTTTATTGGCTCATTCGAATAAAATTAAAGTACGCAAATATTATTCTACAATTGTGGTTTAACCTTCGATATTTATATTCTTTTTATTTTGCGGTTTTCCCTATTTTCCCTTTATAAGCACTTTTTGCTTACAATTATTACAAATATCGTACTTATTGCTTTCCCGTTTTATAAGCTATGGATAATAATTAAGTGTTTCTAAAATAACATTTTAAATTAGAAATTGTATAAGTTTATTGGCTAATTTGAATAAAATAAAAGTACGCAAATATTGATCTACAATTGTGTTTTAACTTCGATATTTACATATATTTTATTTTGCGGCTTTCCCTATTTCTCTTTACAAAATACTTATTGCTTACAATTATTAAAGTTATCGTATTTATTTCTTTCCATGACTTATGTAAAATCATCAAATAATACATTTATATGTTTTGATTATTTAAAGCCTGGAACTTAATGGCGTGATCTGTACTGAACAGATCCCTATGGTACGTCGGAACAAATTATTTACGATCCTAAAGATTGTTGCCAGGTGGGATTTTTGACATTCTCCGGGATACGAAGTCATCCTTTTAAAATTATGTCGGAATGTTTTTGCAATGAGTCAATTTATGTTTATCAATAAATATTTTTAGGTATAGTATCTTTAAAGATATGCATGATTTTATAAAATGTCGGATCATTTTATCATATCTCTGTTTATTTAATTATAAGAATTAGTGATATTGTCATTGGTAACAATTAAGCTAAAAATAATTAATTGCTCATATACTGAAAACTTTCAAATCAAATGATAGAAAATATGATTAGGTTATTCCGCGCCATTAATAAAAATAATTCCGTTATAATTAGCAACTGTTACTCAAATTGAGGACTGTTACGAATAAAACGTAATTAATATTATTTTCTAATATAGTTTTATTTAATCTGATAAAGTTAAAGATTTATACGTATTGAAGGGAAACTGTAACTGTAAGTCCGGTGAAACTAGAGGCTTTGCCAGGTCAACAGTGTAGTCAATTCGAAAAAACGAAATCTGAAAGAAGATATTACATTTTATTAATCATCTATTAAATTTTATAAACACTGTTCTCTAAATTTTTATTACTTTTAATTTTAAATACAGCGGATTAATTCTGTTAAAAGACTTTTATTACAAACATGGTATTTCACTACATATTATAAAACATAGTCGTCCGCCGCGTCTGTCTGTCTGTACGTGTTTGCGATAAGCTCATAAACTACTGAACAGATTGTAATGAGGTATTCACCAATAGATATAGTAATTAAAACTATAGTTTTAAGTTTATAATTTGTCAAAGTTTTGTGTAAATTGATTGAAATATAATGGATAATTATTGAGAGGATCGGAAAAAGTCAAGCCGCCAGGAAGCTTTCGTCGAAAACGCTGCCTAATCCTTTTGAGATATAACAAAACAATGTATAGTGAGATATTCCTATTTTATATATCTACAAAAAAGTCGATACGATGGCATATACCTATCTTTTATGGTCATATACAATGTGGTAATTGGAAGGCTATTTAGACGGATACAGTATTAATACTTATTAAACTAAATACAAATGTTGCCTTAAGCATTTCATACACATAAGTATATATTTTTTTATTATCTGGGCAGGAGAACGTCCGCCTGGCCTGTTTCTATAGAATAATATAATAAAATAGTAATTGAAAACATTATGTTATTGAAAAACAAATTTATTTTACAACCTTCAAGTTTGAAACATGATTCGTAAAATACGCGTGTTCAGTAATAAATTGTATGAATCAACACATGAAACATTGTGTTCAAATGGGGTTTTCCAAGCTTTTCCGCGCTGTCGACCGGACAGCATCCGTTTTAATATCACACAGGCTCGTACTTCACAAAGCTATTAGGGTACAACCGTTATAATGGATATAACATGAAACTTCATCTATTCTATATTTTTATGAAATAATCAACCCTCTGCTTTTATTAAGCGGTAGGATTATATTCACTTCAATTTTAACAAATCATCAACTAGAATACGTTTCTCAAATTGGCGTTACCTACATATTTATATGAAACCACAAACGTTTGTGACCTATGTGTCTCTGTAAATAAAGAAATAAATTTATTATGACGTAGTTAATTTATATCTATGTACAAATTCTTAAATTCGACGTTGATGGTTATATGGAAAAGATTAAAGGAGGACCTATTAGAGTGTTAAAATCGAAAAAAAGATCAAACAAATATTCCTATTATATTACATTCCTTAAAAGTAAATGTAACTACTAAATTCACCAATGTAAATAACTATAAAATTATCGTCATCAATGTCTAATTTTATCTACATAAGAGTCACATAAACAAACGATTTATATTTTTTGCAAGTTCAGGTTTTAATATCATTTGAATGACATAAATTTTAATTCTTATTCTTTCTGATTTCTTCTTACAAATCTGCTTTACTTCAAATCTGTGAATATGACTATATTTAAATTTAATTACAACATGTTTACTACTAATATATTTACCAATGTATTATCATGTTGATGACCGATGATAAATAAATAAATATATAAATACACCCTAAAAATTGTACCCGAAATTCCGATATTTACGCTTTAATATACAGGTATATTTTATATAATCTAAACGTATCACATAACCCGAATAAATTTGGTAAATATGAAACATCCTTAAACTGAGGTGAATCAATTTAATTATTACTAGAAATAAAAAAATCTCTATCTATTGCACATAAAATATAGACACCGGTTTTATAAAGACTTAAAATTAGAAAAGACGGGTCTCTCGCTGCCAAACCTCCCTCCAAATTCCTGATTACGGCCCTGACATCCCGCAACCTAAACGATATGAGTGAGTCACGGTCCCATCCACCCAAATTATTTATTCCAGGACCCGAGTAATTCACGTTGTTCTTGAATCGTAACGAATAAAACAAACAAGTGAAATTGTTATCTGTTTTCCTATTGTGTATCTTATAATGAAACGGATAAAGCTAACTTATGACTTTAAATTTCGACATACTTTTGTTAGCTAGCTTTTGCGCGGGGCTTCACTGGCGTTAACGTAGATTTAATAATTAATTAATTAATTATCATTAATATTAATTAATTAAGGCGTGAAAGTGTAGCAAAAAACTAACATTCACATTTATAATATTATAGCTGGGATATATGCATATTAAATACTGCTGAATCGACAATTTCTAAGCAATAGAATGAAATAGAATTGTTCAGACATGATAATGTAGGTGTAAGTATGAAGAGATATTTTTTTAAATAGATTGGCGATTTTAATAGATTTTTTTATAATCAACAAGTAGTCGCCCATGTCATCATCCGCGTTATATAGTTATATACAGTATAAAATGTAATGACAATAAAATACAATTGAACACCATCTAGTGGCGTGGTACTGTATGAAAAATAGCATATAAACTTTCTCGATAAAAATCACATAGGTGTGCCAATTTTAATTGTGATCAGTTAAACGATTTTGGAGTTTATTAGTCTCGGATAATTATACCAAAATTAAGTGAAAGATGGTTAATATCAACTACTTTCGTAGTATAAACATTGAAATATTCTTCAAAGTGGTAGACATAGTAACAAAGTTGCACAGATAAAAATATTTTGTACGCTTAAGGTCACTCGATAGACTAAACAAATGAATGCAGACTGTCACATTGTAATTAGTAAGCACATGTTAAATATCGTATTACATTGCACGCCACGGTGCACGACCCGAAGTGTCAATTAACAAGTGTCGTTCCTTGTACTACATAGCTTATTTACATTTATTCAGACTGTAAATTCATTTAGAATAAGGATCTAAAATTTCAACTTAAGTATAAATAAATTCATATTTAGAGAATAAATAGATAACAGAGGTTAAATTTCCTGTTGAAATGTTTATTTAAATTGTAAAAATAAAGTATCCACTCATAGTGTAACCATAAATTTATTTTTGTTATAAATTCTATATCTCTAGTATCTTTACTTATGCTCAGCTTAAATTTTGCTCATCGGATACTTCATAGTATTAATGACGATCAATTTTATAATAGGATTTTACCAGTTTCTTGGAAAAAGGTACAATTTTTGTAGTTCTATACTGTGTAAATATTCTAATGCAAAAATACCGAATTTAGGAAAGTCGCGATAACATTATTATTTTTATTTATTGAATATCAGAAGTAAGTAATATAATGAAGTCGATAAGTTATCTATATCTAGTTATAGCATTTAAGAATGATTGCGTATAAACATCATTGTGCCATTTTCTCATTTACATACGTGTAACTACATACTCGTAGTTCACGCACATAACCAAGAAGCCTATAATCAGTACTTATTGAAGAGTGTACGTAGTAGATTACATTAATAGAATAATAATAATAAGCATTTTTAGAATAGAAACTTTATTAAAAATTCAAATATGTAAACATAACCTTCACTCATAACTTCAAATACATCAAAATTCTTAAATCTAGAACAACTATACTGGCTTGATGCCAGTAACAGGCAACTAAATTATTGTTAATCGAAAGGCACTGGATGTTTGTTCGTGTATGTTGATTTATTGGGAACACGCATAGCTTCGGGATTCGACATTGTCCGAGTGGGGGGATTAATCGACTGTTGTCGCAGTTTAGGAGCGAGGATGTTATGTTTTGCAAACTGAAATATACTGAGTACAATACATACATATTAGTAATCATATTAGAAGTGAAAATTCGGTTACTATGTTAGGGAAAATGTATATAATAATGATATTTTAATATAGAAATTATAATGATTATATTTCTGACATACATAGACAGTTTTCTCCGAAGATATACTTATTAGCTAAATTAAAGACGAAGCACTAAAGAAACTTTGTTAATTTCTTATTCATTATCTATATTTATTTATATAAAAATGCATTGCTGTTCGTTTATCTCACTAAAAATCGAGAATGATTGGACCGATTTGGCTAATTTTTATCTTGAAATATTTGTGGAAGTTCAAGGAAAGTTTAAACGGTGAGTAACATAAAAAGTAAGTAAAGGGAAATACTAAAAAAGACAATTTAATTTTCAAATACAAAATGTTCCTATCTATGAAACATTTGATGTCTTTTGTCATTATACAAATAAAAAAATGTCATTCGTTTGTCAAATATTTATAGGTGCGTTCAGAAATTTGTCTGTTTTATTCATAGCTGTAGTATGAGGTCCGATCTCTTTAGTCTGTTTTGTTGGAATACAAAACAGTTCTCTCTCAAAAATAAAAATAATACATGAGAAAGCTTTAAACTGATCAAGTGCATAACTGTGTTGCATTTATAATGTAAATAAAAAATTGTATTAAGTTTTCACCACATTTTATCCAAATATGTGAAAGTAATACGAAGTTCACCGGGTCATCTAGTTTAGATAATAAATTCCCAGTTTGCGACTTTAAATCAACGAAATTTGTTTTACCTTTATTTAACGAATCTTGATCAATAACATTGATTCATTTACCGTATATTCTAATTAAGATTCTTTGGTACAATAAATCGTACATTCAATCACAGATAATATATACAAAAACCACAAAAGAGACATTTGTGTTTTCCTGTACACCGAAATGTCCCAAATACACGTCAATCTTCATCAAGCTGAAACCTCTTGATTAGATCCATTTAAGCCTTGTGATACAAAATGCAAAGAGTACGATTTGATTTTATTCTCGGAAGAATCGTTTAAAACATTTTGTTTGTTTCTTTACTTTGATTTATAATCTGTATATATTTGCACACATACATATATCGTACAGTCTGTACTGTTGAAATATTATTCTCTATCCATATTTATGTAAGCAGAAGAAAAACAGTTGGTATCTTTTTCTCTTCTGTATGTCAACCGATTTTCTTATTTTTTGTTTAGTTTATAAGATGTTTCGGATCTAAATCTTGTAATCGGTTTTTTCAAAGATTGTAGCTGCCTTATCAACAGAGCTGCGCCACCCACGTTTACGTTGCACCAGCTCTTACAACCCTCACACAGAGTATTACATGCAGTTAGATGGCGTTTTAAAATATGTGAAATTTGGAATATGATTCATACGTATATCATAGGGTTAATTAGTTTATAAAACCCAAACAGAGATGGCCGCGGATCCATATAATTTGTTAGTATTCGCAGTGCGTTCATTAACGGTTCATTACGATTTGCGCCGGTTTAATTGGCTTACCGTTCCGTATCGTGCCTTGAATCAAACACGAAATCAATTTTCCTAGCATCAAAGTAGCGACAAAGTAAAAGTAACACATGATTTATCATTAAATTAATCATGTAACGACTGTAACCTAATTAATTTGAAAATACTTGGCGCCAGAAAAGATTATAATTAAATTAGAGGCACAGAATTCGAGGGTATTTTTGTACTATTATACTACTGACACAATTGTGTAATAAAAATTTAAAGAAATGATTTTAAAAACTCTTCCACCATGCTAATGAATTCAAGAGCTTATCATTTTTTATTCGTTTCACATTTTGCAACTGAAGATTAATTTGATTGTTATTATATTAAGACTAAGTTTCAAGAGTTCGGTATCTTAACTCTCCCAATACATTCTAGATAACTTAATGTATGTTCGCAAAAACTTTGATAAGCTGGAGTTCGTAAAACACAGGCATGATTTAAAAACTAGAAACTGTGACAAACTGGTCGTTCCATGTTTTAGACTCAGTAAAACCAGTAACAGTTTTTTAGGTAATAGTGTTAGATTTTATAACAAAGTCCCAAAGCATATTACTGATTTGCCAGACTATAAGTTTAAGTGCCATGTTAAGCGGGTTTTGGTGTCAAAGGGTTATTATAGAGTGGATCAATATGTGAACGATGGTGATGTCTGGAATTGACCCCTCTCTGTGCATCCACTAACATCGATTGTAATGTAAAATGAATTTTAATTATATAAGTATATGTTAAAAAGATAAACCCGATCGAGTTTCTTGCCGGTTCTTCTCGATGACTGGGATGTATTCCGAACCGGTGGTAGTTTTGACGTTCATAAGCGCCTTCTTAGGGCCTAAATTGAATAAAGTATTTTTGATTTTGATTTTGATTTTGATTTTGATTTTGATTTTGATTTTGATTTTGATTTTGATTTTGATTTTGATTTTGATTTTGATTTTGATTTTGATTTTGATTTTGATTTTGATTTTGATTTTGATTTTGATTTTGATTTTGATTTTGATTTTGATTTTGATTTTGATTTTGATTTTGATTTGATTTTGATTTTGATTTTGATTTTGATTTTGATTTTGATTTTGATTTTGATTTTGATTTTGATTTTGATTTTGATTTTGATTTTGATTTTGATTTTGATTTTGATTTTGATTTTGATTTTGATTTTGATTTTGATTTTGATTTTGATTTTGATTTTGATTTTGATTTTGATTTTGATTTTGATTTTGATTCTTAAAACGCTAATCTTATGAAATGTATCTTCTTATATTGATATATACCACCGATTGACTCATCACGATATCTCCGAAACTATATGTCCGATTGGTTTGAAATTCACCAAAAAAACTTATTTTTTGCTTATTGAATAGGTGAGTTTTTATTAAATTTTTTTGTTTTACGTTAGTTCTGTTTCTAATTTTTGACTTGTAGTCTTATACATATAATATAATTGAAGTATCTGTTTGTTATGTCAAAATAACAGCTTTTAACTAGATGGATACGAAAACAAATTATAAAGATATAGAATACATTTTAATTTTTTTTAGTAATACATCGTGAGACACCTGGTCCTTATCTAAAAAAATCGATATCTATATTCAATATAAAGTTGTTATAGTTTTAAGAAATTACAATTTTTGTACGCACTACGCGCTTAATGATGTGTTTCTCGATGTTGAAAAGTGAAAGAAGTCGTGTGGTGCGCATGCGCAGGATAGAACCAGTAAACGAAAATCGTTTACAAAGAAATTCTGTGAGCAAAGTTGATTTTTGCTTTCATATTTTTATGTTTTTTACACATAAATTAAATTTTTTAATTTTACTTAACCACTTGGTCTTTATCTAAAAAAACTCACTATATAATCACTAAAGTAAGTATTTGGAAACATTGTTGCCTTCAAAATTTTTTATGTGTTTTTTATTATAACAAAAAAAAGGTCGTACGAAGTCGCGGCCATAACTAGTACTCCAATAAATATATTAAATTAAATCACACCTATGAGATATTATGTTGTGTATTAACATTATTTCCCTTTTCGCTCACCCGTACTCGCTTAAATGTTTCAAGTGCACGAAATTACTTTGATTTATCACTTTGTGATTGCTGCAATTCGATTATGTTCAGCCTTTATTGAACGGAATAAAAAATACATTAAGTCCAGTTTTAGAGAACGTGATTGTATTGTTTCTTCAGTTTAAGGTAACAGAAGGTGAATGCAGGCTTAATTTGGTTTACAATACGCTTTTTCTCTTTCGATGACGCTGTTTCAGTCGATAAGCGCACAATTCATGTTTTCTAATTTAAAATACAATTTACAAAGCGTAAATCATACATTAAAATCAATATAATTTGAGACTACTTGATGCGAAAATCCATAATATAATAACCATAGCATAAACATAATAAGCATAATTGGTTCGGCCATTTTGAAAAATTAGCTCAGACAAATAACAGACATATTTATATGTATGTGTTTATATAAAGTTTAAAAGTAAAAATATAATCATATAATATAGTATATGAAAAGAAGTATTAATAGCTCTTTTAAAATTGATACATTTTTCAAGTCTAACTTATATTATGAGACGGCTTTGAAATTCGAAATTATGATCCACAACTTTTTTGTGTGACGAAAAGTGATGGGGGTAAACACTGTGTCGGGTAAAGTGTTGAAAACATAGGTTCTCATCTAATCTCCGAAGCAACATCAGGCCTAGTCACTAGTTGGATGGCTGACCGGGTGACCGCCCGAGAACACTACGTGACGTTTTCTTTTTTGTTGTACGTTTTAAAAAGAAAATTGCACTTCATTCGCCTGGTCATGAGCACACACACACGTTTATAAGTTTTGTACCGATCCGTGTTATATTCTGTTAAATTTAAAATCTGCCAGAACACGGTAGCTAATTTGTACAACATGTATATGAATAAAGTTGCCAACAACAACAAACTCTTGCAATAGATACAATTGCGTAACTAATAACCATACAATTATATCGGTTGTTGTACCTATCCGCTGTGTTTAATTCAGTCTCTAGGAGAGGTGTATTCAGTGACTCAGCTGTGAGTCACAACATCTCGTAAGATACACAGCGTCCCGTCTAGCTTGGTACGAAACCGAATCGATATTATATCGGGATGAGAATGAGACGGTTTCGACTTTTAACAAAAAAAAGGAATTGTGACATCGGATTTTTCTTACTTTTAGTCTAGATTCGTCGATACATATATTTTTTGTATAATAGAATATTAATACCAAATAATGGTATTATCATACTTATTATAATACTAGCTAATACTCCGATTTCGTTTGCGTGGTTTATTATCTTAGCAAGGTATTTTACGTACAGAAGATAAGCACGTAAACAAAAATATAGTTAGCTTACATAATTTCTTTGTAAATAATGTTTTCCACTTATTTCCCCTCTTCCGCGTATGTGCACCACAACGCTTCCCTCCAATTTGCACAACACTGAACGCGTAGCGTTTATAAAATTCGTAGTTTCTTTAAACTGAAGTAACTTTATATCAAATGAAGCTATCGTAATAATTATCTATCTATTCAATAAGAAGGAATATTAAAGAAGGAAATCTAAAAAAAAATCCTGTATTTTGAGCGATGGGCGCAAAACGCTAGACGTCTATTCTTTTAACTGTATATAGACATAAGAAAAACTCACTAACTAGGGTTTTCATTTCCAAGGGCACCATAGACATATAGTATATGAATTAATTGTAGGTTGTATTTTATACTGTAAGTTTAGGTATCTTTCCTGCTTAGCTCTTGTGGAAAAGTATAATGATTTATGGTGCAGATAAAACTGTGAACATTTTCAACATTACAAAAACTCATCTCACATTCTACATGCTAGTAAAATTGTCATCAAAATCGGTTAAGTCGATTCGGAACTTAACGTAGATAGGAAATTGAGACATAAGTTTTATTTCTTTACTTTACACTATACTGGCTGTAAATTACACCAGGACCAAATAAAGTGACATATTTTGACATTCAGTTTTACTACCATTGTTTTAAAAAAATCGTAAATCTTTTGACGTATAAATGTTAATACATTAATTTTTTTATTACTTAATAATTAATAAAATATAGTAATAACAATTTTTCATTAATTTATTTGTAAAAACCTATAATAATACAAATTACTACGTACTTCAATTATAGATAAAAAGGTGGGCCTCGTGTAAATCTAGTCATACATTTCATGTCATACATTCGTAAGTTATTCACATTACTTTTAATCAAGCCGATATTAGTCAATTTAAATTTATAATTTAACGATTACAAAATAATATTTATAATCAATTAGTAATATCAAATCGTAAAGTTAGAGTAATGTATCATTTACAATCTCGTGTTTTGAAATAGAGTACCCACGCGTTCAAACGTACCATGAAAAAGCTCATTAAATATCATATACACATAAACCCAAATACATTTGTTGCATCTTGTATCGCTTGCAACAGATACGTACTCAGGTTTATTTTGTATTACATTGTACAATTAACAAAATCTAATCTCGACATCCACTTGAAATCACTATTTATGCTATATTTTTCACCTTCTTTTATCTGTCTTTAATGTTCAGAAAGAGGTGCTAAAAAATACGAAATATTTTTATTTGTAACTAAGGGCGAACCTAATCATACTAATTTGTATGCATCTAACTTAAAAACTGACAAATGTCTCTGATTAATGTTTAATTTATTTTTTATGATCTAAATTTCCTATTGGTAGACTTAGAATTAGTGCTTTTTATTTTTTATTTCACATTCTGTTGTTCAGCATAGTTTTCAAATCATAATTAGAAAATTAGATAGTGAAGTATTCTTAAAATATTCTGTCAATTCTAGATTTTAGGTTAGTGTTTCGATCACTGAAATCTGTGTATTATTATATTCTTAAATGTAATAACAACTGTTGAATATTGTGTACATTATTTTGTTATAAATACTGCTTCTTACTTATTCTAACCTTAAAATAAACATGTTCGTTTATTATGTTATATTGTACGAACTTTCTGTGACTACAGAGGTTTATTATTTCGTACGCGTTATAAAATACATTATTATCTATATATAAAGAGTTAAAGTGTAGAAGTAGTACGTACCTAATAATTAATCCATACAAAAATTATTTTACTAATAGGAAATTAAATTATACTGCAATGTAGTATCTTGTCTTTATTAAGTTTGATATCACAATTAATGCGTACTAAGCTGCCGAAGGTATATTGGTATAATTTTATTATCTAGTTTAGTTGTAAATGACTCAGAATGAGGGGTTAAGCCCCTAGTGTCGGAGAGGATAGTGCATAGCTGAAATGCCGTCGACAACGGCAATAAAATAGAATTTATCATAAAAAGTTGCACATTTAAGTCTGAAACAGTCGTAAATAAGAAAATGAGACCACCTATTTATATTTGTGGCTTTACTTGGTTTGAAATATATTGATACTTGATCAATTAAATCACAGAATACAGTATTACTTAACATTATAGGTAAGCGACTATAAGAATGTAAATATAACATTAATTTATATGCACAGTGTAATAGTAAAATACATAATATACAGATATACAAAAAAATATTTTGTACATTATAGTATATAAGTTTTTTTTTTTTTTTTTTTTTTCGAACTGACCTACACTGTTAGCCTGGCAAGGCTCTACAGTTCCACCGGACTACTAAGGGGAGCGCTTAAGGCACTCACCCGATTTTATATGGACGACTAGCACAAGGGCGCACGGCACGCCTCGGCTTGGGCTGTCGTCGAAAACCCGAATCTAACTAGCTAAGCTAAGCCTATCCGTATCATACCTGTATGGGTTCGTGAAATATACATGGTTACCAAGCATGTATGTTTTACGATCCCGTACATGTATTTTGTATCTGTCTATCTGTGTTCTAAACTATTACAGTTCGAAGGGCAAAAAAACAAACAAAAACAGCCCACCACTATGTGTACCTACGAGTGAGTGTGTGTGCACGTGTGTGGGGTGATCGGTGTTGTGTTGTGGACGAGTGTTTGATCGAATCAGTGGTACTCTGTTCGCGCATGCAAGCTGCTCGAGGGCTCCATTCCGGGGGATCAGACCTCGGCTAGAGCAGTTGCCGAGGGAGGCCTAAGAATGTGTGCTGGGGCAAAATTCACAGCCAAACCGCGGCGGCGTGATCTGTGATTACGCGGGCGTGGGCGCGCACACGCTGTGTTTCGAGGGACGGAAGGGTAGTCTTGATTACCTAGCGAAATTTCTTCGGGAGGGTCGGTGAAAATGTAACGCGGACGTCTTTTGTAACGCGGCGCGCCTGGCACGGTATCGTAAGTCGCGGCGGATACCACTAACGGATTGGGATGATTCATGGCTCTGTCGAAATAACTAGTCGTGAGAGTTTTTACGTACTCCCAGATAGACGGCATCTCCAGGTCCCTATGGAGGTCGACTCTCCGGATGTACCACGGGGCACCGATCGCCTTTCGTAGAAAACGGTTCTGTATTTTTTGTAAAATCTTGAAGTTCGCTTTTGACATATGCGCGAAAACGGGACAGCTATACGTCAAAATCGGACGAATACACATTTTGTAAAGTGTGAGCTTATGTCTGACGGACATTTTGCTCTTAGCACATAATAACGGATGCAGACGACCCAAAACCATAGCGGCTTTGTTTCGTACTCTCACTGCATGCTGCTTAAACGTGAGGCGTCTATCTAACGTGACACCGAGATATTTGACCGTAAGGGCCCAAGGAATCTCGGTGTCATACAATTTAAGGGACTCTATATTTCTCGGACGCGGACGCTGAACCGGATCGAAAAAGATCGCAGCGCTTTTCTCGGGATTAACCTCTATACGCCATCGAAGAAACCATTCGCCGAGTTCCTCGATGGCCCTATTCATACGGATAGCTAAATGCGACGGCCGCCAATCGGAAGCGTAGATTACTGTATCGTCAGCATAACAACCTACCTCGAACCCCGGGGACCGAGGTAGGTCACTGATGAACAGGTTGAAGAGGGAGGGCGCGAGGATGGACCCCTGGGGCACTCCTGAACGTATCGGGTGGGGCTGGGATAACTCACCTTCCACTCTATAGCGGAAGGTCCTATCTGTGAGAGATTCGCGGATGATGTGTACTAAACTATCCGGAATACTAGACTTAAACAGTTTATAGACTAGCCCGTCGTGCCAGACCTTGTCGAAGGCCTTGGCGACGTCAAAGAAGACCGCTATTGTACGTTTCGGTTTAGGCTTGGCCGGACTGACCTGGGGCTGGGGGTCTTCATTAAATTTCGAGAATATGTACTCCGTGAGGCGGTGTACTTGGTTCGTGCACGAGTGTTGTGCACGGAAACCGAACTGCTCAGGCGGCAGCAGATTCAACCTTGTTATCGTGGTCTGTAGGCGGTTCAAAAGGAGCCGCTCGTATAGCTTGCCTAGTGTATCTAGTAAACTAATAGGGCGATAGCTAGCGGGAAGCGTAGCTTTTTTGCCGGGTTTGTGTATGCCTATCACTATGGCCTTTTTCCAGACGGCTGGAAAGTGACCCTGGGACATGGCAGCATTGAAGATGCATACCAGCAGAGCAATGATGAAGTCAGGAAGGAGCTTCAGTACCTCGTTCCTGATTCCATCGGGACCTGGGGACTTCCTAAGCTTCAGACGCTTGATAGCGGCCGTCACTTCGTCAAAAGTAACCGGGGTTAGGGTATCCGCGCGAGGAGACGCGAGAAAGCTATCTACCGCGGATTTTATCGATTCGATATGGACAGGGTCAGTGTTAGCAGTGTTTGGAGAACATTGCTCCTCTAAACTCGCGGCGAGACACTCCGCTTTGTCTATACTTTCGAACGCGGGAGGCAACCCATGACCTCTGTCTAACGGGGGCATCGATGCACTCTGCTCTGATTTGAACTTACGCGTGAACGTCCAAAACGCCACGTGGGACGGCTGGATATCCTCCAGGAGTTTGTCCCACCTGGCGGCTCGGATTTCTGCGATACTAGTTTTGACTAACTTTTGTAATGAACGTAATCGAACGCGATTGTCTTCGGTCGGGTAAGTGTCGTAGGCTCGGGTCGCGGCGTTCTTTTCCGTGATCAACGCCTTAACGTCGTCAGGGAGTATAAAGCGGCGATCGTTCACCGCTTGTACCTCTCTCGAGGTCACCCTGACGGCGGTCTGGAGGTGGTCGACCAGGGAATCGATAGCCAGATCCGCGTCGGCTTTAGACACCAACACGTCCGGAATTCTATTTAGACTCTCCGAGGACGGATTGTCTTTCAAATGACTGCGGAGTTTCGCGTAGTCAGCTGCGCGCACGGACTGACAGTCGATATCGAAATCTGAACCTAGTTGCAAGATAACGGGGCGGTGATCTGAGTCTAGTTCGTGTACGACTTGTATGAGTCGCACAGAAAGCTGGACGTTTTTTAAAAGAGCTACGTCTAACACTGTCGGGCGACAGCGATCCTGATAGTGAGTGGGTTCCGGCGGGGCTATGACGTCAAAAGCGAGATCGCCACTTAGTTTGTCGAGTGTCACCCCGTTGCGGGAAGTACTCGAACTATTCCAAATGACGCTCCCACTGTTGAGGTCCCCTGCTATGATAACACTGTTACTTAACGCGAACAGCGCCTCCAAGTCAGACTTGAGAAGCTCTTTACTCGGTTTAAGATAAGCAGAAACTATCGTTATGTTCGCATGACCGGTCATTCCTAACCTGCACACTGACACTTCCATATTTGTAAGAACGGGTGGCTCTACTGACATACAATATAACGAACGTTTAAAATAAATCAAAGTGCCGCCCCCGCGGGCGACACGGTCGTTTCTGATAATATCATAATTCGCGATACGCGGATTATTCATTTTCGGCTTAAGGAGCGTTTCCTGTACTAACAATATATCTATCTGCCTATCGTGTAAGTAGTCGGCTACTAAGTCGCGTTGCGTACGGAGATTTCTCGCGTTAAAAAACGAAAGACAAAGAGCGCGCGGTTTAATTTTACTCGGCGGTGTGAATACTATTTATTGTTATTTACTGCGGCGCGGGCGAGGCGTTGTATCGTCGCGGCAACGTTTGGGAATGCAGAGACCGCATTCAAAAGACCGATGTCCCTATTACTATTTAAAATTTTATTGAATGCGACTATTTCGCTAATGTCGTGCTCGAGTAAGACTTGAGACAGCCAATCGATGCCCGAGAGAGAGAATGAAAAAGCATGAGAGGGCTGAGCGGGCAACGCTCTTTGGGGCTGCGCCTGAGGCTTGGAAGCCTGAGGTTGAGGCCTAGGAGCCCAGGGGGCGACAGGGGCCCGCCAGGACTGGGGGGCTTGCGGCACAGAAGGTGCCACGCACGGCATCGGGGCCGGAGTTACCGGGGTACGGGAGGAGCCCGGGAGGCCCGGGAAGGTCTCAACGGACATAAGAGGTGGAGGCGGAGGGCGGGCAGAGACAGCAGGAGCCCAACGGGCTTGTCTCGCCTGGCGTGGGCGTTGCGGGCGGGGCGCACGGGGACACCCGCGATAACTCGCAGGGTGGCCCGCGTTACCGCACAGAACGCAGCTGGGAGGCTCGGGAGTGTCGGGAGTGCGAGCGCACTCCTTCGTGGGATGGTCACCGAGGCACTTGACGCACCTGGGACGGAGATGACAGCCTCTGGCTGTGTGGCCATAACTCTGACAGTTATGACACTGAGACGGGGTATGAGTCTTGCGCGGCGGTTCGGCGGTGATACCGGTGAGGCCGCAGACCGTGGTGAGGCCGAAAATGGGCTTGCCTTCTACGGAACGGTCAAGGATGACCAGAGCCATAGGGTAGGGAGCTTTGGTGCGGGGGTGGTACATCCGGTGTACCTCCCGCACTGGGAAATTTTGCTCCTTAAGGGAGTCTGAGATTTCCTCGGTGGACAACTCCACCGGGACGCGCCTGAGTACGGCTCGGAGAAGGCGCTCTTCTTCGAGCGCGTAAGTGAAATAATTAAGCTTCCTCTCTCGGAGGTGAGAGGTCAGCTTGCGGTGGTCGATGGAGGTGGGGACTTTGACCTGAATACCTTGAGCGGTATTCAGGGCTGAGGTGTAACGGATACCCGACCCATTCATATAGGTCGAAATCGCGAGCCAGGAGGCCTTGTCCTGAATGGTAACGGGGGGCGGGGGGCGGGGCTTCTTAGCCTCGGCTACGGGACCCGTAGCGTCGGCTTGGGAGGGGGCGGGGCTAGCGTTGCCCGAGTGAGGCGTTCGATTGGCTGCGATCGCGGCTGATTTCGCGGGCACCCGGGCGCCATCTACTTTTAATGTTTTCTGAGCCGGGCGACCGGAGCCTGACTCAGAATCAGAGGCGCGCGACGCGGCGGCAATGGGCGGCGTGCGGACGCGTTTTCTATTTACGACAGTGAAGCCGTCGTTAGCTGGCGCGGAGTTAATAATATCTAACTCCATGTCGGAGCCGGCCTCCGAGCATGGAGTGGGTGCGACTAGGCTTATACGGTCTAACGGATTTTCCGGCGACCTAGGCGAGTCTAGCGCGGCGAACGAGTTCGCGGTCGCCACGCGGGGCGAGACTACATCTATTTGCTCTACAAGCAAGTGCGGGGCTTCGCGCCTAACCCTTTCTTTTAATAACCTGAGTTCAATAACTTCTGTTTCTCTGGCCATCCCGGGGCCTGCGAGGGGGGCGGGGGAGGACATAATTAAACCTCCCTGCCTGAAGGGCAGGGGGGCACGCCAAAATTAAATTTACGGGACTATCCCGAGTCCGGACCAAAAGAGCTGTGGGCGAAGTGCAATGCCACACAGAGAAGAACCTACAAAGCCTAGGGGGAGGCCCTATCAAGCCCAGGGCAGAGAACGCAGACCGGTAAACCGGGCTACGCCCAAACAGACACCCGGGGATGGAATGAGGGAATAGGAGGGTGGGAGGGCGATACCTGGACCTGACTAGGCGCACTCGCCAAGGCCAGACAACCCAGGCCCAACTGCCTTTACCGTTTGCCTCGGGGCAACCGGCGAGCGGACAGGGCGCTCTACTCACTCGTTGGCACCGTGACACGTATTCCCGTGAGTAGCCACTAAGCGTGGTCTTCGATTGACAGCGCGGGATGTCGCACCGAAAAGTGCGGTTTTATATTTGCACTAAAAGTGCGGCTTCGCAGCAGATGTTTTCTCTCTTCGATTTCTCAGGCTCGAACACAATAGTACCGGACGATGATTCACTCGGCAACAATGCGGGTCGGGCAGCGACGAATTCGTAGAAATGCCAACACCTGGTGCGCAGGTAGCGCAGGTAGGCGAGCGCGGCGAGCCGGAAATGACCGAAGAAAGCCGAGCGCGGCGAACCGAACGGACCGTCAGAGCTGCGAGAGAGCGCACGTGCGTCCCCGACCGCGGCTCGAATCGGACTCATAGTATATAAGTATACAGTAGAACTACAAATTGAGTAGTCTAGTACTCTAGTAGTCCGGTGAAACTGTAGTGGCCCTAAAAAGCAAACAGACAACAGCAACAACAGCAGAAAGACATTAAGTTTCTTAGTTTCGCTCTTATAAAGACACAATGTCTCGATCAATACATGGGTATACGTCATACCTAGTTAACCAAATTTTTTTCCAGGTTATAAATTGATATAGATACATGATATGGTGATGTCAAATTATTATAACTTAGCTACAAAATATATATAGCTTGTTTTACATGTTACAAGGCAAAATTACTTACACTATTTTACATTATTCCAATCCAGAAGAAGTTCGGCAACAAAAAGTAGTTTTAATTTACACCAAGTTTTGTTTTGTTAAGTAGCTGCCAATAAATATATTGATAACTAATAAGTTCTAAAAACTGTATTTAAATGCATTGCTAAATATTAAATAGGTTAAGTCCTAGTATACACAACCATGGGGCGGTGAAACAAGTAGTTGGGCGAATCGCTCATTGATGTGGGGCGTCGGCGGGCGTTCGTGGCTAAACTGAAATGTATGAAAATAGAGTCGAATGCATTTCCGCGACCCACCTGCACGCCGCACCGGTCCGGTCTCTAGCATATAAGTGGCAACTAGGACGAGTATACAAACAAATCTGTTTTAGATTGTTTTGTTACAATACCGTTTTTATTAACTTAAAATATCGTGTAGATTTTCATTGATTATAATTATTTAATATTGTTGAGTATTTAGTAAGCGTCCTTAATACGTCCATATATCACAATTAGATATACATATAATTAGAAAAATGGATAATATATGTGTCATGTTGACGTTACGATGTTAATTAAATATATAAACTAACACTGTTATTCGTCTAAAGACTCATAAAATTATTAATCATTCTAAATGGATATGACGTGAAAAATGAAAAATATGCATAACAAAAATTCATGTCATAGAAAATGATCATAGCAGTACATATATCTATGTATTATTAAAGTCTGCATTCTCTGATTTCTATGATTATTACTATAAACAATAAACTTCTGCGTATCGCTACATGCATTTTGACTCATGAACAAAATTAAAAAGTGTAGGAAGACTGATTTTCCGGCTTGGGTTGTTTTATTCTTTGTGATTTTATAACTTAGAAATAGCTAAATATAAACCCATGACTGTTGTCCTATTATGTACCAATGTATTTTATTTGTGTAGTTTATATGTGTGCGTATATTATGACAGCAACATTTAAAAACCTTTTATATTATTTTTATCTATGTAAATATAAATAAATAAAATGTCACATCAATACAAATTTATGATAACAACAAAATCTTATTCATAAGTTCTTTAATGCCCCAATGGGATAAGTCACGCTTCCTTTTATATATGAACACAAAAGATCTAAATACGTCGGTAGGTCAAGTGTCGGTTTCCCGGACGTGAGGCCTCGTCGGTAACAAAAGACTGAGGGTTTTTTTTTAGACGAATTTAAGCTTAGTGACAGGTCGAGGGTGCGACGTGTCGCGAGATAAGGTGAGTGTGTTGAATAGACAAATGAACCTTACATGATTAAATCGCTTGTCCCCAAATACGTATTGATATTTACGAAAAAATAATATTCTTATTTTTTATTAATATACTAGCTTCCCATATCATGGCGTGATAAAGAAAAAATAAGACCAAAACTTCCTTGTTCAGTACAGCGATAGTATAAATTAATATGGCAACAGAATATTATTTTGTCAATTCTGAATATTTTTGAAGTTCTTTTTGCTGTCTTCTATCTCACTCACCACATTTTTTTTGATATGACGATTTTATAATCTAAAATTTTCTTTTATACAAACCTTGTCCTGGCATTTACATGCACAGTAAAAATCGAAGTATCCAACCGAATGCAACTATTGTGAAGTGATGCGCTTATGTATATACGTTCTGTAATTGATTTATATTTACATCGATGGATTTATTACATACTGGTATCCAGATTGCTATTAGCCTTTTCTATTGCTGAGAGTGACAAATGTTCGTCTTTTCAAACATTAAAAGTCTGAAATTACGAAAACGATCTTCTAAGCTTATACATTTCTATTTCAATAGAATGATAAGTAGTATATGTACGAGAAACTTATTTCCAAAAATCTGTAATAAAAACTTATCAAAATTAATTAACAATACGAATTCATTGTCATTTAAAATTGCTACACCAATACAATAACGCCTCGTGCGAGTCACAAGTCAAGTTTTTAAGCACCCAGTCGTGGATCTCCGTACATTATTCGCAGGAACCGTACTGAACCTGTTTTGTTAGACCACCAACTGAGCGTTAAAGTTATTATTAACCAGTAAAATATTTTCACACAGGTATATGAAATTTCATATTTTTACAAATTTTGTCCATGAAATAGTAACTTAAATATAAATATGGAAACGAATCCTTGTATTAGCGCGTATGATATTAAAAAATAAAACCACAAATTTCTTTACTTCACGAATTTTTCGTAAATAATAAATCGAGAATGTCAAGTAAATTAGCATTGCTGACAGCCATCTACAACTATCTGTCATAACTGATACATGTTTTATTCAGTACTTATTCGATCGTTTTGTACAAATATATGTTGAAATTGATTATTTTAAAATCGTTACCCATGGCACTTTTTATTATTAATATTAGTTTATATTTAAGCTTAACGTTGCCATCATTAACGTTGTTATCAATATCAGCGAACATTGCATTAGTAGGTTATTATAATAGACGAAGGGAAACTACATAAATTGCATCAGAAGAAATATTAGTCATAGAAGCAATAGCTTTTTATGTGTTACCAGACGATAAATTTGGAATAAAACTTTGTTTCAGGTTCGAACGTCATAATGTAGAATAATTGATGGTACGATAATGAGGGAAAAATACTGCTGCACCTATCTCTGCCCCAAAGCAGCAGTGATTATCAGATAAGATCAGAGTACTGACGCCGCTCACTTTTCAATACAGAACATCGATTATAGTTTAATACGATATAAATTGCATAAAAGAGATAAAGATGTAGTTTTGAACTCGGAACGATATTTATATATTATAAGCGATAGTTCGACGGAAATGTTAAACATTTCATCATATAATAACTTTTTGAGATATTATAATTTTGTTGTCACAACTGCTTATTTTGGGTTATCTGGGTTATCCCAATCCATCTCACTCTAACGGGGAGCTTTCGTAGCGCTTTCATCTGAGCTGAGTGGCAGACAGTGGGTTGTATTCAGTTAGTCACTGAAGCGCCCGCGCTGCGTCCACGCGTTTGCGCTATGTCATTGTACACTGTCCGCGCAGTTTCCCGCGTCTAAATCCGTCACGTTTCACGCAGTCTGATACGATTCAATGGTTACAAGTGTTCCTTTTATGTGTGTTAATTCACGTTTCTGAGCAGCGGCCTGCCACCATTATCTCATTCAGTTTTATTCGCTCTCGTCATTTGTTTCTCGTGTAAATCAGCTGAGTCTATAAGAATATAATGTGCAAAAGTTATTATGAAATACATTTCAATCTAATTATTATTATAAATGCGAAAGTGTGTTTCTTTGCTTACTAACTTTTCACGTCTTAACAACTTAACCAATCATTATGAAATTTGCATACATTTCGTAAGGAATACAAAAAAGGACATAAAGCACCTGTCATCCAGAAAAATTGTTCTGTTCTCGAGTGATGCGCTACATTAATAACGCCTCGGTTCATATTTTAAGATCCAGATCTCAAAATGGCGGATAATGTTTTTTTTTATATTTCACGAGATCGTACATTTTAAATTTTATGGCTTAGTAAAAAGAAGTTCGTACAAATGAAAAAATAATTTAAAAATACATTTTACATAAAAATTATAATTTTACTAGACACCATTTGCTATTTTTCCAACTTTTGCAATTAATCAGGTATTTTTTTTGCTTATGCTGCCAAAAGTCTGTTAACCTGTGTCTCATGAGGTCTACATTCGTTTGTATGGAACTTAAACCTTTATAGTTTTGGGCAGTCCAGGGATTAACGCGAGCGAAGCCACGCATAAAAGCTAGTATACGATATATAGTTCCGTTAAGAAATGTACATATATTTTAATTAACCCAGCATTCACGTCGACAAACAAATTGTTTCAAATAACACAGTTATTATTTTGCAACCATTGTTATCACTTGGATTAATTTGCTCTTTGACTTTAGATGATGTAATGTTTATTTCAATATAAACTTCACTGAAATCTGAATCATGAAGTATTTCAAAGTTTACATATGACTAAATCGAACTCGCGCTGATTTCATCAAAAACACCGTTAACGAATTGATTGCTTCAGCTTTTTCATTCGAATGCAAAGCGGAACATTGCCACAAACCGTGCAATGAACCAGCGAAAACAAACATAAAACGAGAAATATAAACAAGTGTATGTTTTAATTTCATTAGGTCGTCAACCTTTGAGTTTAGATAACGTTTTCACGAGGTATTATATATACCTACTGATAACAATAATTTTATACCTAATTATGTTCAGCGCAAAGGTAGAAACTATTTAAACAAACGTTACCGATCGTCATTTCCAATAAATCGCGACTGTAGGTCGTGAGTGCATTCGAAACAATTTACGATAAGATCGTGCTTCTTAGCTTTTTGCCTCGACAAAGCAGATTTCGATACCATCAGGAATAAATGCATGATATACATTTAATGTATTTACATTAGATCAAATTGCATTTATAGTAGTTCGTTGTTTGTAATGAATATTGTAATGAAATTAAGGTTTTCTTACAAACTTTATGAATATAAACTTCAATTTGCAAAAATCACATAAATATAGTGTGTTCTCTATTATTGGTTTGATGTTAAGGAATTCGCTTTTATAATTGTTGTTACGTGAATATCTTGCGACTAGACCGCCGTGTACGTATTTATATTGCAGCATATTGTTGAATGAGGTAACCAATTAATGGACATACTTTATTTCTCTGTTTGTTAGTAAGATAAATATTTTGGTTTGGTTCCAATAATAAACCTATTTATTTCTTTTTATTCAATTTTTGTATAGGTTGTCTTTCAAACTTAGGCAACGTTAAAAATATGCCTTGGACTTTTATACATAAATGTAATAATTATACCATCTGATGCACGCGATTTTGCGATAAATCATAATTTTACCTTCTCTGCTTTTCCCCTATGGAAAAGCATAATGATATATAGCCTAAAAAATGTTCTTAAAAGTTTTCTATCTCTATCATTAAAAAATCTCGTCGAAATCGGTTCAAACATTTCGGGGATTAGATAAACAATAGACACTTGCAATTTTATTGGTAAGTATAGGTTATATAGAAGTACAATGTCCAGTAGTCTGACGTAATTAATTAGTGTTACCGTTGCTTAGTTGCAGATATAGGTTGTAGGCATGTAATCTATTGAACGCCAATTTACTATTGAGAACTCCGTTGTTTATAGGACCTTAATTCCTTATGTTTCCATTGTTTTATCAACCGAATGAGTAATGCCTTTGAACGTTTATTAGGCGAAAAGGTCTTAAATAATTTATCCATTGATAGTTAAACGTTTTTAAAGAGCAATTGTCGAAAATTAATGTATTCAGAAAATTACTTTTATATCCAACTAGCTATCCGTCCTGGCTTCGCACGAGAATAAAGAAAATGAGACCAAAACTTCGATTTACATTACGACCATGGAAAAAAATTCTGCAATGCAATTCTTTCAATATTTCTGAAGATCCCTAACTATCTCACTCACTCATTTTTTTTACTTTTCCATACGATTTTTCAAACACTTCGTGAAAATTTTATCCTGACATTTACAAATACCAAAAAAGAAATAACCAAATAGGAACATACTGTAATAAAACTATTTGTAACACTTAATTCGTTTTAAAAAAAAAATATCATAGAATAAGTAATTAAATGTGTTAAAAGTAATTCATATTATGATATAACCATAAATAATTGAAATTGTGCATTACATTGTACTGATAGTGAATATTTTTGGATTGTCTTATATTAGACACATATTACCATTAAAAGTACATTAGCCGACAGTCGTACTTTTCTACGTAACGTAATGGACTACTATCGTCTATTTAACAATGAGTAACCACACCTTTTAGCTAAGTGCTACTTCATACTAACGTTTTATCACTTAGTGATTTATACGTCGGGTCTGATTATGTTTTCTTTTTTTTTATATTATAGGTCCAAACGAACAGGTGGGTCACCTGATGGTAAGTGATCACCGCCGTCCATAGACACTAGCAACACCAGAGGAGTTGCAAGTGCGTTGCCGGCCTTTTAATATATGTGGGCCTCCGGCGCTCTCACTGACCGAACGAAACGCAACAGTGCAACCACTGTTACTTCACGTCGGTTTTCTGTGAGAGGGTGGTACTACCCCGGGCGAGCCGACCCATTCATGCTGAAACCAGTAATAGCTTCAGCGTAGCTCTACCAGCTATTATTCTTACTTTGTATGTGCCTTCTTCATTAAACTTATTTTCTGTGTACACGAATTGAGCGAAAAGAGTTCAATTATGAGGTCAGATCCAAATGCAAATGCGATAACTTAGAGCAGGCGGTTGCAATATGTCGTCATACACAACTTGCACTAATCTGAAATGCTTTATTCCCGCTACACTTTTTCGCTTTCCTCTGTCCCTATATTCAATGTACTGCTTACCTCATATTCCATAATTCCATCCATAAATCCAATAGGATGTCGGTCATAATGATGATAAATCACTTTAATACTAACCTCCCTGTATTTACTTATTCTGTAGCATACTAATTATTATCGTGGTGGCCTATCAGTGTCTTGTTTACAAATTTCACCATAAAACGTTTATCATATAGTAACTTTTTTTTAAATCTTTATTTCATTTAGGGACTTATACATAGAACATGTCAGTCCCATCATACCCTAACCTTAGCATATTTACAAACAATTCATAGAATTCATCACAAACTTCCATAAAATATTGGCTTCTTCACTTATAGGTGCAGATAAGATTCTATGGAAAATCGATTAAAATTCATTTAAATTGTTGTCTCTTTTGAATAGTGATAGGTTACGAGTTGAAATTTTTACTCAATATGTGGCACTATGCGTATAACAGATATTTTAACAAATATCAAAATAAATTATATGTTAACAACAAGAGCCGTATGAAAAAGGTTTTTTTTTTGTTTTGTTCCATTGATCGTAGAAATAGTAGTATAAAAAAGCGTCACATTTGGTATAGTTATAGGATAAACCTGAAATTAACACAAGAAATGAAAATAATCAACTAAGTATGAGTCGAGATCACGTTAATGTCTCCATACGTAACAAACAAAAACATTTTTTTGGTACACAGATAACACCATTTTATTGTATAGTGGAACGGAATACTCGGTTCACGGATCCAATTCAATCTTTGGCGATTTTTTGTTAAATAATGTACACCTGTAAATAGAAATGTTTAATATAAAAGTCAGCAGCTTTAAATACAGTATCTCAATTTGAGATTCGATATCGTAAATACGTAATGCTATCGGTTTGCTGCCTTCAGCTATATAAGGCGCAAGTCCGTCCACACATGGAATACTGTTCTCATCTCTTGGTCGGAGTGCTTCGATGTTATCCACTTCCTTTTGATCGATTCCAACGTAGAGCGGCTCGAATCGTCGACGACCGGGTGCTTTCCTAAGGGCTCGACACTTTGGAGCTTCATAGGGACGTTACGTCATTTAGCTTCTTTTACAAGATCTATCACGGAGAGTGTTCTGAAGAACTGTTCAGATCGATACCAGAGTTTTATTATCGAACGACTCGCCACAAAATGATATTCCATCCGTGTTATCTCGATAGTTGAAAATCGTCTACTGTGCGGTTTTCCACGTACGTCAGTTCCCTGGAACGAACTCCCAGCGGCAATGTTTCCGGACCAATATAACCTACAAATCTTCAAGAAACGAGCCTACTCCTTCCTCAAAGGCCGGTAATGCATATGTGATGCCCCTTGTGTCGCAGGTGTTATTGGGCGACACTGATTACTTACCACCAGGTAACCAGTCTGGTCGTTTGCGTCTAAGTTCATAAAAAATATATGCTTACTTTTCATTTTAAACCAATTGGCCTATATTGGCAATGGAGAATTCACAGGACGTATAAATAAAAAAAATGCCATTCAAATAAAGTAAACTACCATCGTCAGATTTATTTACCGCATTAATTGCACAGCCATTGAAGCGCTGAATGTTTCCAATTTCTATCTTAAACAGGGGAATATAATTTGTGTGATCCACAAATGATTGTTCGAAGTTACATACGTTTTATGTCAATTAATTTTTGTACATTAAGAAAGAAGATTTACTCTCAACCCCTAACTAAAATTATTACAAAAGAAGCTCACATAGATGCATACTTACTAACTTTTCTTAATAGTAGTTTAACAATAGTCACACACTCCCACGTCGACAATGAAGCGGAATCACCTATTTCCGTTTCATAACGTCTCGTCGTGAAATCATTAGGTAGATGTAATCAGTGAGTTGTAAATTAAACTAATGTAAAATTAATGTTGATGCGCTTCCGATGTGGCAACCGGCGTTGTAGGAATTTTACCTACATTCGAACTATTTATAAAATTCGACGTATTACATCGAGCACAAAATATATCTTCCGAGGAACCGATGACACAAATACTATTTGAATATTTAAAATTAGTACCTATTAATTTTTAAAAGAACAAAGTTCCTCTCTCACAAGCATATAAATGTTAAACATGCTTAGTGTAGTATATTTTGTACAGCAAATTGCATACTTACATAAAACCAGAGATAATTAACCTATTGTTTTTTTGTTAATTGTTATTGTGTGTTTGTTGGTCTTGGACTAAACTGTATTGACAATTACAATCAGTATTAAAAGTTTTTGAGGGATTTTGGTTTGTCATAGCCTTTATATTTTATTTACAATCTTGGGTTATTTGACCCCATATTTTGTAATATTGGTGGAATATATGTACATAATATAGGTCGATTATTGCGCATAAGTGAAGTGGATGGAAAATAATAGCACGGAGCATGAATTCTAGGATGTCACAAAAGCTCCCTAGGAAGTTCTAACTAGGGGGCCGCCATCTTGTTAGAACATTGAAATTATCACAGGACACTTGTGATATTATTCCTTACTCGCCAATGACAGTAAAAATGGTAACCAATAATATAATTAAAAGAATATTAACACTCAATATTAAACAATTATTATTAAAAGAATTTTAATTACGAACTTAAGTACAACACAATAAGTTTAAATTAATTATATAACAAAGCTGGTGGTTGTCCAGAAGTCGAAATTCAACCATAAGGGCTGTAAATTTTTTCTTCGTAATAAGATAGTTATTATTACCTGTGTTATTATTTTTTTGTAACTAATAAGAACTGTATTCAGAATTGTACATATATTGTAAGGAGCATTAAGTATGATGACCAGATACTTATAAATAAAGGCTCCGTTTCAACACATCGATCAAATAGAAAAAAATAACTATTTCCATATTTTTTTTATCGGTTGGCAAACAAAGAAGAAAATCACTGAACTCTTCATCTGTTTTTACATTGAAGATGTTGTATTACAAAATCAAAAATACTGTATTCAACTTATGCCCTGAGAAGGCACTTACAAACGTCATAACTACCACCGTCTCGTAACTGAATCGGTTAGAGTCAGTACACTTGTTCTGTTATTGGACAACAGGTGGCGCTATTAACTTAAAGTTTTACACAAAGTAAAAATAAAAGTCGATTTTACCATGTTCTAATCTGATTAGACGTATTGTTAATTTGGTTAGATTTTGCAAAACTCGAGTCCTTATTTCTATTTTTATTTACTTTGTAGGACTAACGTTGGATGATGAGTGATAATGTTGTCTAAATGGTAACACGCAAGTCTAGAGGGAGACTGACTCCCAAGTGCTGTTTTATTGATCAGATAAATACCCTGGCCCATCGTTAACAAGTAATAGAATATATATTAATTGTAAGTTTGCGGTTAATTTTCTTTTTTATATTTTTAATCAAACATCTAAGTAACAATCTAAATGCACGCGCCCACGTAACAATGGAGTCGGTTCGACCATCTGCGCCCCACATACAGTCAAGGCCAGCGGATACATCCTTTTATCAAACAGTCGGGGATACAATAACGGTATAAACTTGTTTTGGTATCGAAGCCTTTATGATATATCGACCATATTGATAGTGACACTAGAAGAAATTATGATTTTTGTTTTTACTAGTTTGAAAGCTAGAAACAAATTAATAGCTTATAAAAATATTATGTTATAATTACAGGTAAGAATATATTCGATTTGAAATATTTTAACTAAAGAGACAAAAAACATTTCTACGATGCTAATTATAGGATTAAAAATAAATAATTAATTAATTTTATAAAATCACTACCAAACCAAACAAAAGAAATGGCAGACGGAAAATGTAATCTAAAATATAAGGACCCTAGAACCATCTACGAAAATTTACGCATTGAATGGACATGCTGCTACGATAAGTTCAGTAGTTTTTAAGTGATTATTCCTTAATATATTTTCATTATTTTACATACATTTACAGGAATGACTCGTACGGTCGTATTACAAAAACAAAAATGAACACGCGTTTATCACGAGTTTTACTAAGTAGTGTCTAAAATTTAAAATGTTGTTAAACACATGTTTAAAATACTTTATTACAAAAGCGTGTCTATGCGGTTTCTAGCCAAACATCTGGTTTAAGTTTTTTATGCAAGTAACTCTGAATAGCATTCATTCAGTTCAATCTTATCATTCAAAAACGTTCCATTACATACAGATATTTTGCAAACAATTAGAATTTATGAATTACATTTATATACGTATATTCATTAAGCAAATTTATTTATATTATGTAAAATAAGACATTATTAATATGACATTTTGTTTAAAATAAAACGATGTAATTGTAAAAATAAGCAGTGGAACAATAGTATAATCTGACTTTAAATACATTGTCACATATCGATAATGTCATATAGTAGTAGTTGTGATTTACTTGTGAATCTCAAAAATTGCTTAATTTATATACATCTTCCAAATTAATTAAACACATGATATCCATAATTTACTACGAAACGTCTTTTTCCGGCAAATAGAAATACAATATATCAGAACAATAAAATAACATTTGTGAACTTAGACAAGTGTTATACAATGTTCAAATGTAAATAGTGTCTATTTCTAAACAAGAGTAAGACACTCTTTTGTGATCAAACTGTTTTTAAATAGGTGTTCGACGCGTATTTATGTATTTGTAATAACACGGTTACGATTTACGTTGGTCATCTAGATGTTTTCATGTCACATTGTCAACATTGTAAGAGTTAGTGTTTTATGATTATGTCACGAAAGTTCGTTGCTCCGGGGCACACCTTCCGCGGTTATAAATACACACCGTGTGTCGAACTTTTGACAAGCGTGTAAATAAACACCAACGGGTCGGATGCGGCCGCGACGACGCCCGTGTGCTCGCCCGCTTTACGCTAACCCATCCGCAACGATGTACTATCTTTAAACTAACTCTGTCTCTCCAGCTTCGCTTGACTTGGACTTTATAACTATAATATGTGTGGCTCGATGTTGAAAGGGCTTAAGTCCTAGTAATAACAGAACTGATATGATAATAAAGATTATTGATATAAGTCCTATTTAAAATAAGATCTAAATATTATACTTAACTACTAATATTATAAATATGTGTGTGAGTTTATTTATTTGTTACGCTTTCACATCCTTAACTATTCAAACCCAGCTTCATGAATTTTGCATACACTTTGCCAGGGACAAAAAGGGACATCATCCAGGAAAAATGTACAGTTCCGGATCTATATTAACGCGAGCGAAGCCACGGGTAAAAGCTAGTCAAAATTAAATAAAATGAGAAATAATCCCGACAGAGATGTCTTTTTATGTCATATAATTTTTTATGCAATCTTTTAATACAACATACCTTAAGATAACACTAGTAGTAGTTATTATTTCCTTTTATATTCCAATTTAACGGGGACGAAGTCGCAAGTAGATGTTAGTAGTACATAACTATAAATAATATAGCAGTAGAAAATTTGTCAGGTACGAAATACATGTCTGAATTCGTGAGGCACGCATGCCGGTAAACATGTGTGTGTTACGAACTCTTATATGTATGAACAGCTTAGCTTAGGTTAGACAGATCTGCGGTATTGCATCCAAGATGCTAGATACTCCGCCCAAGCGAAGGTTCGGCCACTTTGGCACCTTTGAGTTTGTGGCCAAGCAGCAAAGTGCCTTAAGCACTCGCCTTAGTAGTCCGGTGAAGATGTGTAGGTCAGGCGTCAGGTGTAGTGAGTTCGAAAAAGAGATGGAAAATTTCAAGTTTATATATCATGTTAAGCAAATTATAAGTTTTGTACGCAAACTATCACCTATTTTTTGTAAATAAAATGATGCGAACAAGTTGTCATTCTGCCAACGATGACTAGTTCGTGATATTTCGAAAGACGCAGTTCAAAGGAGTGTTAGAAACTAGTGGCGTCCTCTTTTCCTCTTTTATGTCGTTGTTTTCTTTAAACATTAATTATATTTTGTGGTTAAGTTTAACCGCCACCAAAGATTTTGTTATGGAAAGTTAACCGTTTCTAAGTAATTGTATTTATGTTACAGTTTGATTTATTTAGTTCACAGGGTATTATTATTATAAGAGGTGATTTCATAATGCAAGAAATCACGTAGCGTTCATTTTATATCATAACCATATGTTACCCGTGGCTTTGCTCGCATTAACGTAGATTTGATATACTCGGAAACAGTACTTTTTAAAGACTAAAAGTGCCCTATGTCCTTTTCTGTACACCTGGTAATGGGCTTGCGATTTTTTTTAATGATCAGGTGAGTGCTTATTAAGTGAAAACGTAACGAACAAACAAACTGACACATTAATAATGTTAATTAGGATTTCATTGATAACACTTTTAACATCTTTTTATATGTATATTTCAATTATGGCTTTGTTTCTATTTCACTAAATAGCATTTGTTGATTGATTTTTATATTTCATAGTAAAATATATTCACTATTCATAATTATTATTACGTAGTCGAAATAATACGATATTAAAATTAATATAATGGCTACTGTTATAACGACCCTCCTATTAAAAATTGCAGTTAAAAAAACTAAAAAGCACGCTTTTAGGGTAATCAAATTAAAATAATAAATCTTAGCATAAGAAAAAAAAATAGTGATGAAAAATTAATGTCACTGTTTTTTGTTTATTTTTTTACTATAATTTATTTTTCGCTTTTTAGCTCGATTTGCTTGACATTCATTCAAATCTAATCGCTTAAAGTAGGACAAAATCGAGGCTAAAGAGTCTGTTACAAACATACAAACAAACACAAAAAAAAACGCGTGCTAAAAAGAAATACGGTTGCCACAACGACAGAGTTATAAAATTCATATTTTAAAACTACAAAGACGTTATTTTATTTTTCCTTTTGACATTGTAAAAACTATATATTAAAAATATTATAGAATTGTTGACTTGATTTCTACATTTATTAAAAGTCCGTCCCCTAATACAATTAACAAATACATATAATAATTTCATTGTGATAATGAAATAAAATAGATTTAGAAGAATATATTGCAAATTGGTCTTAAATAATTATATACAAGATCCAATTAAGATTATACAAAGTAGACTAAAGAGATCGTGGATCTCATACTACAGCTATTAATCAAATAAATTTCTGAACGCACCTATAAATATTTGATAAAGGAAGGACAATTTTTTATTTCTAAAATGACAGAAGACATCGACTGTTTCGTAGTTAGGAACATTTCGTATTTGAAAATAAAATTATCTGTTTTAGTATGTTCCACTACTTATTATTTTATGTTTCTCATCTTTAAAACCTTCCCTGAACTATTTCCACAAATATTTCAAGATCAAAATTAGCCAAATCGTTCCAGCTATTCTCGAGTTTTAGCGAGATAAATAAACAGCAATTCATTTTTATATATATAGATTGAAGGAGAAATCATAATAGCTCATTTACAAGATTACTAGAACAAAAATATTTTATATAATTATATATAATACTATAGTAATTTGAACTATTCGAATAACTTAAATTGTTTTTGAATGTATACGAATTTAATAATTAATTTATTATTTTCAAAATTTATACAACATACTGAAATTATTCAACTATTTGAATTATTCGAATAGTTTGAACTATTCAAATGACTCGAGCTGTTCGAAATTCCAATACGCGATTAGATTTTCGAATCGAATATTTCCACTTAATTCATACACCGACAATATGAATATTCGCACGCTCTTAATAAATATTTAGCTACCATTGTTATATAGTCTATTATTTTATCTTTTTTTTTATTAAATTTCTATTTCGTTATATAAACAATTTTTGAACTAATTGTTGCCAGTAAACAAAAACAATAATAGTTTTAAGAAAGATAAAAGTAACTTGTGGTTGCATAACACAGACAAAAGTTATAAATAAATATTAACATACCCTCCCACTAAACGGTTCTCTATCATTGTTTCAAACGTATGCGAGTACATTTCAATGTAATTATTCAGATATCATGGCGCCTACACTTTCATAATGTTATGCAAATTCAGTCATGTTCATTCTCCAAGGCATTTGTATGCGGCGTATTTATGTGCAATGTATAAAATATTTTTAAACACTTATTAATATTTGTGACAAATACTAATACAATACTCTTCGTTGTTCCGAATTTAATGTGGCGTACGTATCTTCAGCACAAAATTAGATTAGAAGTTTAAAAAAAATTACGGTAGTAATATACTATTAAAATGTTTATTCCTTAAAAAACACCATAATAAGTTTTGCCATTAAATAAAAAAGTATTTTTTTTTCAATTTTTTAATGTTTAAAAGCCGAATTATAGAATATTTTGGAAAATATTTCACTGGTAAACAAGTGACCTTGGTTTCAATTAATAAGCTTATCTTTATAACGGTAAATGATAGAAGAATGTAGTTTTTAATTGTTAAAAGAGTTTCAGGTTACAAAATTAGTCACGTCCGAACAAGACGCTTATACATATATTGGAAAATAACACTGTAATAACGTTTACATACAACTATAGCAGATTACTCATGTAAGATTATTCTGTGTACTTTGGCAACAGGAAGGTCTATTCTAGTATTGCTCATTCCCTGACCCAGTGTTCTGCGGTGACGTGGGTGTAGTCGGCGCCGATCGTAGCGTAAATATTCCCAGAACTTTATCGAGTAGACGTTCAGACGCAACCATTCATTCATGAACCGTGACACACCGTCACATAATTTTATATTTGTGAAGGTGTACACGACCCTATAGGTCAATTTAATCTGGTTTATATTAATCATTGTGTCGTCGCATCTCCAAACACGTTGGAGAAAAACATGCGGTGGCTTAGTAGAATACATTAGAAAGAATAATGGACTACCGACTGGTATTTTCAAACGATGTTGGCTCAGTGGAACATGCTCAGACATAGTTTTAATCGATCGGGTTTAAATATCTTTATCGAATTCATATCTGTTTCGGTAAATAAAATACTGAGATGGTACCTTCTCATGTGGTACAGTATTTTCCGTGGAACGCCTTACAAGCTACCAGCTTCAAATATAAAATTTGTTTCCGCAACTGCATTTTCTAGTATGCCTTAGGCTTAGTGTATGTTTATCTTAGGTCATAGCGTTACTAAATGTCTTATGAGATTATGGTTGTACGCTAGAACATACAATAAAAATATTTTTTTATTATAGTCTAAAATAACATAAACTATAAAGACCTAACATGCTTCTAACATCCCTGAAACTATTTGAATAAGATTTCGTAAATATAAAAAACACATAACTATTTTTCTGAGATAAATTTAAACGCATTTCACATATCCTTTAGACTCGTTGCATTTTCGTAAACTTAATAAAAATATCGACATCTTTATTTAATGGCGCCGATGCTCAGAAACATCCCAGTGTTGACATATAAATCGTTTTTTATTTAGAATATGATGGAAAAGAAGACAAGTGTAACCTTATCACGATATTTTTGGTTTTATTTTTCTAAATTACAATGACGTCGTGCCTTCATTCAGTGAGACCGTGACGATATGATTCCGACCTGCATAAGAGCCCCTCGTTCAATACAGGGCTCGACAGACGATGTCACACGACAAACTCGCTCTATTGTACAGGTAATAAAATCACATAAATCTTTTATCTGACAAATTGAAAAATTGAAATGATTGCTTGGCAAATTCGCTATTACGGCTTGCCGTATTGACCTCGTTCTACTCCTTTGTGTCGAAGAGGATGTCGTCTGCTATATAATGGTTTGATGATAGCTCAAGGCAAATGTTTTACTAATGTCTTAATTTTGCTAGTTACTGCATACACATAAGCTGATCACTGTACAGTACAGACCTCGACAAACTTTTTGACCGCTCTGAATATAGATCCCCAAACAACAAATTTAGTTATAAATACGTATTATATTATATATACAACATCGAGAGAACTTAAAGTTATTAAGTGGCAATTTTAGATTCATATATTAATATTTTAACTTTGCTTTGTATTAAATTCTTGACTGTATTATCCACAAGCCCGAATTGACGAATTGATAAATTCAGAGCGGCCAAAAACGAGAACTGTACAAACGAAAACACGCCAGGATGACGAGTATTTTACACCTTGTGTGTTGTGATTGCAAGCCACTTGGATTCCGTTATCATATTTTTTTACCCGTCAAATAGCCTATACATTACAGAAATTATATTTAAGTTATTATGTAAAGCCAAAAACGGGGCCAATCCCCTTCCGCGTCCTATCCGATTAAAGCGTTGTGACCTCATTTAGCTACGGCACTGAATGCTTTTAAACGCACCTACCTATAAAGCCACTGTTTTGATTCAAACTCCAAATAACTTTGGGTGTAGTATTGCTTGTTTGTTGTAGGTTTGTAATACAAACTTATATGTAATTTTAGTGTTCCAGAAATAAATTTATTATTAACACTAACTTGCTGACTTATTACGAAAGCTGTAGCAAAGTTTTATTGTGTTTTTAACATGGAAATTAAAGACAAAATATGCAAATAATATATATCACTACATAGTATAAAACAAAGTCGCTTTCTCTGTCCCTATATCCCTATGTATGCTTAAATCTTTAAAACTACGCAACGGATTTTGATGCGGTTTTTTTTAATAGATAGAGTGATTGAAGAGGAAGGTTTATATGTATAATAACATCAATTAAATAGTGGAGAAATACTGTTATTTTTGAGGCTACTCCAAATTTAACGCGTGCGGGCCAAGGGCAGTAATGAATAAATCAAAACTACTCGATCGATTTTAATCATTTTTCAGTGAATGACATAGGCTATATATTTTATACCCGTGCGAAGCCGGAGCGGGCCGCTAGTATATATATATACAAACATGCAAATGCACCAATTGTCCGTTATTTCACTTAAGCCTCAATTAATTTATATTGGCTCAAATGGAAGATTAATTTTAGTGCTAAATTCCAAACAATTAGGAAGGAATGAATTGATATTTATTATTTGCTAATTACTACAAATAAACTCAAATGCATATTTAATCAGTGCTGTTATTATTTCAAATATTCCAAAATTATGTAGTAGTTATTAGCTGAATGAGTTGCCAATTTTAGGAAATCTTAAAACGATAGCGACTCTGTGGCAACTTTATTGGACCTGCAAGGAGCCGGATCTATCCGTGAAATAAAACATCGTAATCAAATCATAGCATGGTAGTAGTAGGGCTTTTATTATTCTAGCTACCACCCCCTAGTTAGTAATATGTCGCCGATTGTTATAGGCGAGGCGTGTTCCAACAACTTTACTTGAGAGCCGATTCCCCTCTAGGATTTGCTTGTTCCCACCTTAGGTCCCATGAACATTTAACATCGCGTGAAATTGTTGTCAAATGCTAAAAGTAATAGCTTTTGCTCGCGGCATTACTCGCGTTAATATAGATTGTATATATCCCTCGAGAACAGTATTTTTGGATAAAAGGCAGTCTATGTTCTTTTCTGTACCCTTGAAAATCTGTATCAAACATTTCACAATGATCGATTAAGTAGTTGAGGCATGAAAGCGTAACAAATATACAAACTTACTCACACTTCCGTTTATATTATTAGTATGGATTAAACCAGCTACAAATATTACTTTTTACATATTATTTTTTATAATAAATAATGAGGAGTTATACAGGATAGAAACAACACCTTAATGGCGTGTGGAATTAGTCTTATAAACAAAAGAGGTGCACGAATATCATATTTCAAATGTTATTGTTTATTTAATTATTTCTGCAAAGTACGTGTATGTATTTATAAATCTTAAAAATAATGATAGGTAGAAACTGTGATAACACAACTTTATAATTATTGTAAGTTGCAACAGTTGTTTGTATATTTTATGACTGGGTCAGTGGACCACCCTTGTGATCTGATATACTATAAACATAATGTTACATCAGGTCAATATTAAATTCATGTGATCAACATTCAAGGAATTATAAATTAATATCTGCTCATCAAAGAACAAACTTTATCGCCCATAAAGTTAAACGTTGTGCAAAGAAACAAACAAATGTTCACGGAATTCTTGTCTCGAAAATTAATACAGCGTGCATGTTTTATCAAAATAATCAGAAGGAGGGAAAACAAATATCGTACTGATTGTGTACACCATTATTACCTCTTTAAAAAGCAGACTTTGCTGGTGTTACAATTGTCTGTAAAGTCAAAATAAACAAAATCTTTGCAATACCCAAATGACAAACCAACATTGTTGGTTGTCAGTTAAAGACTTTTTTGATACTTTATAGGTTTTTAGCGTTTGACTACACTGATGATTGAATTATGTTGAGTTCTGAGATGGTAAATATGCTAAATCTAGAGGAGGACTTGGCTCTCAAATGCATTTGCCGGAACTCACCTATAGATGTATGGCGACAGATATTCAACTTGAGGGTGGTAGCTAGCGAGGCAGTCTTAGAAAAAGTTTACCTTTATGGTATGGTTTCATTATGTTGCTATCCTTCACAGAAAGCTCCGGTTCATTCGTAAGAATTCGAACGTATGTCGATCGACGCGGTGTCCGAACACGGTAACCACTGAGATGTCAAACAATCGTTACCTTTTTTATAATATTTGAAATTCTATAGTATCTACTGAAATATTAAATCGAATTTATTATAACAACCATGCAATTAATGATCTAACTTCACTAATGTCAAGAAGAATATTAGTTGTTCATATTGTCATTTTTTTATTTATGTTGCAGAGTTGAAATGAACGTCATATAACATAATTAATTGAAAACTTTCCTCATTCTGTTGTAAATAATTGGTTTTTCACATTGTTTATTTACGTTTTAAACAATACAAGCCCAAATACATGCTTCAGGGAAATACTCCATACAGTAAGGTTTGTTTATTTAACCCAACTCGGGTTTTCATTTTAAATAATGTGTACTTGCAATTGTTGCTGTAGATTATATTTGTGGAAAGAAAACATTACATAGAGTATGTATTGGACCATGTGTAATAGAAAACTTTATACTATTACTACTTGTGCTTTGCGGTTTCAATCGCGTTTAATTTTTGTTATCCTGACCTCCATCAATATCCCTCGCCGATCTCTTCATACACTATTACTACATACTTCGTTAGGGTGGTTTTCTGGATAACTCTCCGATTCTTTAAACGGAGCATGCTTGTGGCCATACCCTCGATATCACGAATTACGCCGCCGTGAACGGACGATTAACTTCGCTCGCGCATACCTGCCGCGGAACCTCTCAGCAGTATTCCAAACCTAGGTTCAGTCCCTCGAAGAAGATCTCTTGAGCACGCTGTTAGCGTGATACAGTGGTACTGAATTTACTTCATAACAACACATAATACATTGCATCCCGCCGACATCCAGCTACACATAATGAACATAGGTTATGTAAGGAATCTTTTATCGTTTTTTTTTATTAATTGGCTTTAGCTAATATTGCCAGGTTCGAAATACATTCAGAAGTCGATTAGGCTGAATATTAACGAATTCCAGGACCTGACTTTTTTCGTTGTCTACTTGGTGTGAAATGGCACTATAGTGACTGTTAAAGTATTACGTATGTCATTGTTTTGATAATATCCAGTCTTACAAAAATATTTAAAAAAATCGAACTGTATTCAATAGTCTCATAATTAAGTGCCATAATATTAAATATATATTTGAGATTTAATCAAAATTTGGAGAATGTTAAGCATTCATCAGAATTTGTTAAACGCCGAAAAATACCGTTAATGCTTTCTTACAAAATATCAAATTCAAACTATTAATTTTCATTATGTATTTAGAACAGTAGAAATGTAATCGAAAAACCATTAGGAGCTATTAAAGTCATCTCGCCCGTACAAATAAATCCGGAGGGCCATCACACAAGTATGAACTAGTCTGAGAGTCTCATATCACCGGCGACGGACGGTCGCGGCCACTTGTCCCCATTCTGCTGCAAATTAACTCGAATATGACTTAATCCTTTTAAGAATTCACATCGTACGCATGCGTACACATGCTTAATAAAACTAAATTATCAAACGTACCACTTGTCTGACTTGCCTCATATCAAAGTACGACACAGCTCGCATCGAAAAATTATTCAAGAAGAAATTTCCACAAAGATTACCAATCTTTTTTGGGCGTATGTCAGGTTATATGGTTAATCTTGTAGTAATGAGTCATAACTTAAAAAAGTAAAAAAGGCAGTATAAATTGATATAAGAGAGTATACTTATAATATACAGTTTTTATTTGAAAGTTTATAAAATTAATTGCTGTTGGTAATGTTAATGTAATAAGTAACTACATAAATTATTAGGAACAAACAGCCAGTAACTAAATGTCACTAAAGAAATTGTGGACACCGTGTCTTTAATTTTTTTACATTTGCGAGGAACCCTATTTTTTTTCTAAAATTAAGGTACTCGTAATTACGTCTTATAATCTTAGCTATCTATTAATGAAAGTCCCGTCAAAATCAGTCTGTTTTGTATATTAACTGAAACAAACAGACAGAATATTTTTTTTTTATGTATGCCGTATATACTTTCACATTCATTCATAAAAAAGCTGTTATTTTGACATTATTAATAGACATTTCAATTTCATTCATGTTATAGAATAAAAATTAGCGTTCCTCGCGAATATTATAAAATATAGAAATAATGTCCAGTACCTGCGTGCACCACATGTGTATATTGACACTGAACAAAATTCTTTTATTAAATTTCACTGCAGACGAATTCGTGGGTAACAGCCATAGTCAATAATTTTCATTAATAAATCGGCCACAAAATGCCAAAGTATTTATTTTTTATGTATTTATTCGTGGTTTCATACATAATTACTTACAAACAAGTAGCAATATTAGCATATATTCATTTAATATTACATGAAGAGTTTTAAACATCATTAGAGTATTATAATTTGCGTTATGGTTAATAATATAAGATGTGGAAGTGTATATAATATACGTTTACTTATTAACTTAAAGATGACCTCAGACGTGTATTGGTTTATATACAATGGAACTTTTTACAGTCTGAATAATAAAGCCGTCCCTGAACTACGACATAAAATTTACATGTCTCTTTGTTGTGATTCAGAGTTACGATGAAATAAGAGTATATACAGTATACTGTATTTAGATTAACACAGTAGTATCGTTACATATTTTACGTACATAATTTCAGTATCAAAGTATTTTATAGGCAATTATCTAATTCGTGATTTTGAAAAAAATATTGGCCATTGTTTTTCTTTTTAAGGGCGAAAAGCTTCTAAAGGATGATAAGATGACAATAAAATTATAGGCTAACATTTATTTTCAATATCTTGTGATAAGTAACGATCATTTTCTAGATATTATCCGAAGGTTTTTATTTATCAGTGAAACAGTACACGATCGACCCTTATTTGATTGCAGAAATTTTAATATTTGGCCAAACTCCCTTATTATATTCTAATAACGAGACGAGAAGTTGAGTTTTTACTATTTTATCGCATTTAATCGATTTTATATGAGCATTAATCAGCGGAAGCTATTTGCATATTTTAGTTTGCAAGATTTTTAGATAGACAATATTGATCAACATCTGGAGATCTGGTTTGTGTATAAATGTCATAAACATATATGGTATTAAATTTTTTAAGTCTATATAAAAAGATGATAGAGGTGTGCGATGGTGCGCGCATTACGCAAAAATTGCTGGCTAGATTTCGATATATTTTTTTAATTCTACTTTTTAGACACTTATGTACGATAAAAAAATAGAAGAGATCGAGTTTCTTTGCATTTCTTCCAATGACTGGGTCGTTTTCCGACCCGGTAGTAGTTTTTCACATTTAATTTTCCAATCCAAGCAATTTTCCAGAGGCTACATTTGGTATAATGTTTTTGATTTGATCGTCTAAAAAATTACGATACCTTCATTTATTGTAATGTTTTAAGAAACTATGACTTTTCCAGTATTTATTTTCGTACAAACTTTGTTCTGACGATTAAAAACACTACAGAAAAGAATTAGCTAAAACCGGTGCAGCCATTCTGAAGTTATGCGTTTACATACATTTAGAAATTGATTTATATATATATATATAGATTTCCGTACGATAATTGACACTATTTAATGACGTGCTTTGGTATAATTACTATAATTTCTCACTTTTGTTAAAATTAAACTCACATTCAAGTCATTGTGGGCGGAGTGTGGTGAATCGCCGTTAAATTTTTAGTAGCAATTTCGCATTGGACCATCAAAATCTTATCTACTTCACTTTATTACTTAGTTTGGTACATACCGCTTTTGGTTTGCTAAACAATGTTCGTCCCAGCTTCCATTATGGTGATGAATCACATTCTTTAGTAAACGAAAAATGTGAACTAAATGTTTTAGATGTTTTAAATCTTGTTTATGCCAGCAACATTTTTACCAATTTATACCAAATGTAAAAATAAATAATATGTTAAAGTGTGTTGCAAAAACAAAAGATAGTTCATAACTACAATGATGTATTTTAAATGTTTATAATATTTAAAGTAGTTGTGTCTTTCAAATGTTTTTCTACTGATGTTCCACAGCTTTTTAGTAATTTTGTAAAAGTAAAAATATGCTGTTGTTTTTACATCTTTTCAAACAACATTAAAGAAGTATAGTAATTTGTAAACCAGTAAAAATTCTTCTTGATTTTTGTGTATATTTTAAAATTCCTCTAAAACCTTAATGGTTTTCGTAGAACATTAGTAAAACAAAACAGTTTTGTTAATAGAAAAATAATCAGTTCCAATATATTACAATTGCATTACAAATTAGTATTTCTAAAGTTCGTTGTAACTTTAGCCTTCGCCCACGAAAAATATTTTAAAAAATTGGACGCTTTCGTTTCACTGTAATTTTTTAACAAAAATGGTATTCTTATTCATCCTTATTAATGTTATAAATGTGAATTTGTTTGTTTGTTACGCTTTGACGCTGTAACTACTCAATCCTTCATCATGACATTTTGCATACAAGTTGTCTGGAGTACAACAATAGATATAAGAATACGAGATCGATAAAATCCACATCAACGCGAATGAAGCCTCAAGCAAAAGCTAGTTTTATATCATGGAATTATTATCTCGACAGATCTACACTGACTGGGCGAACCACTATCTCGAGCGTGCCCGGTCGCGCCGACGAGCGGGCACCTCTGGTGGTGGGTTGGCGCGGGACTGCGCAGACGGCCTCCTTCTCGCTGATGTCCTGGAAGGTGTCACCGGTCTGAAAGTGCCTAGAGCGCATCGAAAACCGAGAAATCCTCAACAAATGGTAAGGATATTCAGTACAATTAACCTTGTGTTCAATACCGACGAGAGCTTGACTCATACATTAAGTCCTTAAGAGAAATATGATAATGAAATATTCTATAATGACGATTAGTTAGTAGCCTCATGTCGGAGTACGAATTAATCGGAGAGGATGTTTCCCTTTAAGATGGAATATGTCTAGCAACAGGTCTACAGTATCAGTTATCAATAATAAAAAAAATAGGTTCTATATAGCTGCTTATTATACAATATAATTTTATGTTAATAGTTAATATTTCTCCTTTATTTCAAATTAATAATGGAATGTTTCACGTTTTCTTTCCTTGTAAAACTTTTATAGAGTCGATAATCTAATTTTAAAAATTATAAGTAAATATAAACTACGTTGAGCTACATGTAATTAAGTTTAAGATAATGTATTATATTTCACTTATAAAAAAAGTGAATAACTGTTATTGTTGATGTTAGCACGTATATATTTTTATGTTTACAACCATTATACGTAATTATAGGAACGCAACTACCTAATTCGTATAAGCTAAGCTAACAAGATCGATCTAGGCATCAGAAGCGAGTATATCATCATTAAACGCGCATTAATGCGTGCCTCATTAATATTCCAATAACTAATAAAGTCAATCATCGGAAAGTCATAACAAAACTTTCATTATATCCGGCGCATTTTGTTTATTATTATTCGCGGCCAAAAATGAAAGCGGCACAGGAATATTTGTTTTACCCGAAATAGCTATCGACTCGCGATCACAAATCATACCGGCAGGTACATGACACAGTCGCGGGTGATGGAAGACGCGCTGCAGAAGCCTCACTTCGTTAACTAAAGCTCTTGGTATAATATAAAGAGATAGTTTGTATTTATACAAAGTAAACTGATTTTAAAAATTCATTCAATGATAGTAAGTTACATACAGACTGAGTGTACAGTTATAGGTTATATTATATTTTATATTGATAGTTATCTCTCAGTTACAGTACATCTGTTCTACTTTCACTACTTTCATAATATTATAGTAAGGATAAACTCGTACGACTTCGCGGATGGTTACGTGTAATATGTATTACAAAGACATAAAAAGATGATGTTTGTATGTGGTGATCTTTAAAATTACTGTTTAAAAGTTGTTTTGCTAATTAGAACAATGGAATTCTGGAAAGACAATTCTGGAATTGTTTGTATGTTATTTTCAGGTAATCTTGATTACTTATGTCAATATCTACCCACACCTCATATTAATAATTAATAATTCTGTAACATTGTACTTTAATATTTTGTAAATATACCTACTCTTATTATATGTATTATATTTTTCCTTGGTGTATAAACTCTTTGTCTATTTTATTATATATTTTCCTATTCATCTAAATTAGTTTTTTTTGTTTTAACTACTTAGTGACGTTAGAAATATTACACTAGCGTATGAAGTTATGAAGCTTATGTAAGGAATGTAGTAAGCCTTCTTTACATTTTTCGATCTTGTACCCATGGAGCTCAGAATGACGGTACCGTACCTACATGGTCGGTAAATGTGATAGGCAACATAGAAACCCGAATCCTGTCAGGTAAACAATACAATTTCCGGTTCGCATGTAATGTGTGAAAGTGCGATTAATTATGATAGGAAGCATTGTTCGTGTTAATTAGCAGCTTTAATTTGGATTTCCATGTTTGATTATCTTACTGATTGTGTTTTAAAGAAATACATGCAGTTGTTGGTATGTGTAAATTACTCATATAACATGGTGGCATCGAGGACAATTGACATTACATAATGATAATTTCCATTTTTTTTTAACTTCCTTTTGCCCGCGACTTCTCTCGCGTGCATGTAGTAAAATATATTTGTATGTCCTGCGAGAATAGTACTTTTTTCTTGATGAAAGGCACCCTATGTCCATTTCTGTACAGTTGACAACGTGTATACAAAATTTCACGATAATCGGTTGAATAGTTCCCATTCGCATTCACATATAATTGTTTTGTTAATTTTAATATTTTTCGACACTTATTCCACTATTATCGTATCCCTCAGTTTTATTAATAATGTCTTAAATATTGACTGTTTATTTCAGTTTTATATAAACACCTGGATATTAAAAAAATAAAAGAAGGTATAAACTGTTTTGTAACCAACCAGGAACAATTTTATACCTCAAGTAATCCGATAATGTTGTGGTGAAGAGGCCAACTACAGCAAACCGCGACTCCTCATTGATCCACTGTATACATAATAAAGCTTCAGTGCATACTAAGTTTATACGTGAATTTAATATAATTATTTCATACATTAATGATGAATTTGAATTTTTCAGAAAGCAAGTCCATCCAAAATTGTTTATCTTAAATAATATAAACGCGAAAGTGAGTTTGTTTCGTTTCCATACATTGGCCACTCAACCGATCATCTTGATAATTTCTATACTTGTTGTCAGAAATATATAAAAGTACATAGGGTATCATATCATGCATAAAAAATGTACGGAACAAATTAATACGAGCGAAGCCGCGAGTAAAAGCTAGTTGTATATGTGTGAAAAATCTCTATATAAATATAAAATTTTATAAAGGAAGGGCGGAGCGGAGCTACGAATTGTAATTTGGTAAATACTATATTGAAATTGAAATATTTTGAACAAAACTACATTATCTAACTGACTCATAACACTATACAACACCAAAATATTCCAAAAAATATCAGATATTACCTACTGAATTGAACTACTAAGTGAATTTACAGGTAAGAATCATCCAGATGATACCCTCTGGATAGAGAAAAATCAGTAACATTGATCAAGATAGTCAAGAAGTCAAGAATTACTAGCACACACATACTCCACAATTTTATAAATATAGAAAGGCTTATTCATATAAACCACATCCATTTGAGTTAGATTATGCATTAACCTAGATAAATGAAGATGCAATTTTTTTTAAATATGAACCTAAGCTCATTGGTTATAGACAACCACACTTCGGATATGTTTTCATTATTCTAAATTTACATGTTATTACCTATTATAGAAATGTTAAATAGATGAAATAAAATTCATAAAGGGTCTGAAAGTATATGGAAATATACGAGAAACTTTTTTTTTTTTTTCTTGTTTTTTTTTTTTTCTTTATATTTTAACGAGGCTTCAGTACATCCTTGATGACTATGCCAGCCTCGTAAGGTAACTCTGTTGGATTCATATATCGTTAAAGTTATTTCTCATATTTAGGAATTAAGGAAACAAACTTATAAATTATCCGAGCCGCATTAGACACGGGGTCTCCTAATATAATATTTACTTCTCCAACTCCCCTCCAGGACTCTAAGAGCATTTTTTGACGCAATTCCTTGGTCCGGCCACATTCCCACAACCTATGATGCAAATCATCCGTAGATACACAAACTTCACAAAGTGGAGTTGTTTTTTTCCCTATCATGAAAAGGTACTTATTATGAGGAACTTTAAAGCTTTCTTCAACTACGTTAGGCAAGCAGAACCTTGTTTGGAAGCTAGTTTTGTAATATAAGTGGTTCACAATCGATTTCTTGTCGCTGATGGAATTATCGATTTCGAAATCTTTTCCCATGGAAATGTGCCCTCGAATAATGCCATAACAAAAGTGTAAGAATAAGTCGTAAAGCGTCAAGCAACAGGCTGACAGATTGTTAAATATGAACTTACACAAATCGATAAACCTATAGCAGAATTTCCATGTAATTCAATTCGAATACAAAGTTATACTTTTGCTTTTGTTATTTTTGTACGAGAATTTATGCCTCATAAAATATATTTTTCCTTATTGGATCATACATTTTACTCACACCTCATTATTTGTATATACTAACTGGTGTTCGCGACTTCGTTTATGACTAAATAGTTTTATATTACGAAAAATACAGTGTTACGTCTGAATTCATATTTGAATGTCTTTTGTTTATGTAATTGTAATTTTGTCATTATTGCTAATCCCCTACAGGATAGCGTAATGATATGTAATGTAGACAGTACTCTAAATAGTCTTTATCTACCAGTAAAATATTCGTCAAAATTAGTTTGACTCGTTTCGAAGATTAGCTACAACGAATCAGACACTTCAATTTTATTTATATGCTAGCTGATACCTGTGACTTCGTCTGCATTGTTTCTTATTTTCCAAATATATTTATGCACAGAAAAAAAGCTAAAATATACTTTGCTTCAAAAATTTCTTTGTAATCAGTGGAGCAAGTGTCTAAAAAATATAACTAAAAAAATTGATCGAAACCTATCCAGTAGCTTTTGCTTGATATGCGCGCAACCGCAGACCTACATAATTTTATTTATATTAGATACATAATACATTATGTTGTATCATGATTAAAAATACATCACGTTCGAATATCGAATACCTCTAATTAAAAAAAAAAAACTTTCGTTTGTTTCATAAGTATAGTACACGTAGTTATAGATTTCATTTCCGTGTGTACGGGTACGATATTTATTATTTCAATTTAAATAACTGATGATGTAGGATCAATTCACACTTAAGTTTTTAAAGTAGCCGGTATATCGTTAAGCAGGAAAAGAAAAATAAATTGTATTCTCACCTCTAATTTGTTTATATATTTCTAATCTTAATTTATTGCCGGGCTCCACGTACCTTGGCGATTGTTTGCGTTCATTATATTCGATCTAGAGCATTGTTTGAGCAAGTGTTGAAGGAAATGAACCAGCGTGAAATCTAGCTGGTATACCGCGCCGTAGGGCCTGCGTCGATATTTACTGATTGTTATATGCTATTGACCTCTTCATCGTCCTGAATTAAAAAGAAACGAGTTTTAAGTAATTTGCTTTCTTATGTAGGTACTTATCAGCAACTCGTGATTAACCCGATGGAATTTCCCATTGAAGACATTTTAGCAATCGTTCTATTTTTAACACGCAAAATCCTTTCTTGGTAGTCGTCTTTTTTATACGTTATAGGTTTAGGTAGTGTGGTGGTGGTGTGGTGGGTTTGATCACAATATCATCTGATGTTAAATGATGATGTGGTCTAAGATGGTAGTCACGCTAAACTAACAGGGAGACTGGCATTCAAGTGCAGCTGCCGGAACACACCAACAGATGCTTGGCTATAGATTATCAACTTGAGGATAGTAGCTAGTTAGGCGGACTTGGAAAAAGCCCTACCACCATCCTATGTTATTTGTAGGAACTTCTGTACAAAATTTCATTTTTCTAGAACCGTCTGTTTAAGATATGCATTAATTGTCAGACATTTTTAAATTTCTATTAACTAGATTTGAATCTAAGTAAATTACATTTATTAAATTAAAATCGTTTAATAAAATAACACATGAATTATATAATGAATGCATGTGGTACATAATCATGTATTTTTTTATGATTTAGCTTGTCAGATCAATCAGACTACTAACAAATGCCATAAACAATGTAACAGTTAATAACATAAAAAAAATATAAGGAGAATTATAAGGATGTATTTTTTTTTTGTATAGCATATATTCATTCAAACATAAGTTATTATTAAAAAAAAAAACACATTAAATTTTACAAAAGGATCTTAAAAGGATTTAATTTAACTGTAACACTAAAATTTTAATTCACAAAAAGTTAAACAACTAATCCAATATTCAATTAAATAATAAAAAAATAAATTATAAACATTCCCATAATGCAACCCTTTCTTTAGTTAATTGGAATCTTAAGAACCCACATAGAGAGGCCTTTCAACGCCCACATAATGGAGGAGCAAAAAATTTAACAGTTAAACAAAATTTTTTGAGTGACTTTTTGCGGTGCGCTCTTGATGTGTGGTGAGACGCGGGAATCGAGACTACTGGTGACTGACAAACAAACGAATTGTTTGCTCGTCTAACATGGAGTGATTTATTATGGTTTAACTGGTATTACACAGACTATCATCAAAATCGTATCGTGCACTCGAACGTTACGTAATTAATCATCACAAGAGACAGATACGACATAGGACACTGTCGCAACAATGGCACGTACTTGTTATAACATATTTCGTAAAAGAGCCGAATGATTTCTAAGCATTAAAATATATTATATACATAATATTTTCTAGCAATGAAATAGATCTATACTTTTTTGTTGTTACTAGATTAATAACAGAAAATGGTCACTGTTATTATTGCACTATTGAAGCAGATAAAAATAATAAAAATTAAATGATACATTGAGACTGTTTTTTTTATTATGTATTGAAACATCGACTAATACCGATATTGCCGGATAACCATACAATATCTACCTACGATTTCATTTCTATGACAATGTAAATTATTATTATATAAAAATTCACAAATGTTCGCTATATTGAATCAGTGCCATGTACTCTTTTATGTCGTTGTGACATATAATTTCTTCGTCGTTATTTAACTTATAATTTGACCATATTTTAAATGACTATTTATATTAAAAACATAATAATGAAGATTGAACACAAACGTTACACATGTTTATAGTTATATATGAGAAAAAGCTTACTCAGTCGGATAAAGCTATAACAGAGTTTTTACTAATTAATATTACATTCATAATTCGAGGGAATTTTGAGAAATGTACAAAATCTGTACGTGATATGTCATATTAAATATATTTTCTATCTATAATATAAATAAAATGATAGAGGTCTATTGTTTTAAGTTACAATACTCTAAAACTACTATTACTGGAAACTACTTTTTACTCCTTAGCTACTTGCTCGTTATCGAATAAAAAACCACAGTAACTTTTTTTACATAAAGTTATTAAAGTTTTTAGAAACTATAATTTTTACGAGCGCTACGCGTTCATAGTAAATATATTGTTAAGATAATAAACAACGCAAATGAAGTCGCGGGCATCAGCTAGTAGAAAATAAGAGCCTATCGAGGAATAATGTAATACACAAATGATCGACTGAATTTCAACATTTGTGCACATCATCGAAAACCTGTAGTAAATTAATATTAAGAATTATAAAGTAAGCATGAACAAATAAAAATCAAGAAGCTAATATTCATTAATATGATAATTGTATTTACTCTGAATTAAATTTTATATTTACGGTCGTTTTCGTCGAGTTCTTAAGGTTGTGTAAAGACACGTCGCATTTCCCTTATAAATATATTAAGTTGACAATTATTCAGGAATATAATGTTAACATTTTTATTGTGATTACCAAAGAGATTCGTTTTTAGTACATTTAAAAACGCATACTTTGTTGCTATCGACATGGAATTGACAGTCAACATGACGTATGCAGAAATAATATTGTATAATTTCTTTGAAATAAAATAATGTCCATCTAGTGACTGACATGATAATAAAACCTTTCCTTGAGAAGACACATTTTTGTAGTATAGAGAAAATTATGACCTAGTAATATATTAATATTAACCACCCAGAGTGTTTGAATGCGTAATCAAATCGAATTCATCTCTAGAGACAGTCATCACCATTTCTCTTATTAATTAAATATTTGTCATATCAGAGACGTGGAAACAATATATACGAGTACCTTTATATTTTTATACTCTATGATAGGAACTCGTAAAAAAATGTAGTAGTTATTAATAGTTAAAACCCTCTGTAGTATGGACAAAAACCTTTTCATAAAATTGGTGTAGTTTGCGCTGGCGTGTGTGATATAGTTTCAAGACTAGTACAAGCATTAACGTGGTGCCATCATCGATATTTTATTTTCAGTAAATATTAATCATTTAAACTTTTTTAACGCCTGGCCACAATCTAACTTGATTTTAAATGACGATGTTGTCTAAGATGCTAAACACGCTAAACTTCTCAGAACCACTTGTAGGTACTTAGCGACAGGTTTATATCTTGAGGGTGGTAGTTAGCCAAGGGGACTTAGAAGAAGACCTACCACCATGTTATGGGCTCATCTCGACGTTTTACTTCGCCTAAAAGTCCGGCTCATTCACAAGGATTCGATCAACAAAAGTTCGTTCAATTAATGACATCTTTTTCTTCTTTAATTTTTGGCTCCGGCACGGTTTGTGCACTATCAACAACAAGTAACAAGATTTTGCCAAGTAAATAAGTGTCTTGTGATAATTTTAATGTTATAACAAGATGGTGGCTCCCTTCTTAGAACTTTCCATGGAGTTTTGGTGGCATTCTCAGAATGCATGCTCCGTGGTATTATTACCGATCCACTTCACTTGTGCATAATAACCGAACTATATTACGTAAAACACCACCAATATTACAAAATATAGAGTCTAATAACATAAAATTATGAATAAAATATAAAAACCACTACATGACAGACTAAGATCCCGCCAAAAACTCCTAATTACATCTTATTTCCATAAAGCATAAATTAATACCAGATTTTGTTAAGTGTCGATAAAAAATTATAATCTCAACATCTCTGTTAAAACCATAAAACCATATATGTACAATCATTTACCACTGTGACCCGGACTTTAATTGTTGATAATCTTATCTGATCTTCAAGGTATGATGCTGCACAAGTGTGCCATTGTTTGCGATCTTTTTTGATCGTCATTCCAAAATGTCCCATTAAGATAAGATTATATACGTGTAGTTTTTTTCACGAGTTCATTTCATAGCATTTCATTTTTTAATCCGGTTTGTCAGATCATGGAAGTTGGGAAGTAATACGGCCTATTTTAATCTGATTTCAAGTAACAATTTTTTATTGTCACGTTTAGTTTTTTTTTAGATCAATTATAATAGAATTTTCTTAACATTATGTACCAGATTGGTTTATACATTAGGCTTGCTTCTCGTACTATCATTTCTGCATATATATAAAAAGTTAGTAAGTTAGTACCCGCCAACGGTCGACTACAATACTTTGTACTCGGAGCTCTACCCATTCATTCGCGTGTACGCTGTACTCCGCGGCGGATGCGTCGACACGAAACGATTCGTATGCGTTTACGAAGTGACATATCGATGTTTTATAAATTCGATTAATTTGACACTCGCGATGATTGACAGTAATAGTGTTTGAGTGTTTTTTTATGTGCTATGGTTTTATAAGTGTAGTGATTAAGAATATTCACTATTATTTTTATCTTATCAAAGGTTAGTTTTAGTGTATTTCTTGATTTATTTTTATTAAATTTTTTATTGCGATTAATAGAAGCCGACTACAATAAGTTAGGTTTCCTTTTTTTTGTTAACTTGTTAACTTTAAGACTTGACTAATAAACTGCAATAGTAACAACATTTTTTTAACTATATTAATAAATTTACTGGTTGGTGTACACGATTTCGTACGCGTGAATATCGTTTTGTAACTTAATAGAAACATTATGTTTTATTAGAATTTATTGGAGTTTCGTGTTAACTCTTTCCATCTTATAATACTTTTACATGTTTGATTTATTACATTTTTATCATTACTTCTTGGTCCCTATGGAGAAATACCTAGATAATAATCTAAAAGTTGTGCGCTAGTAAACGTCTCATAAGTTCAGTTGCTTCGGAGGTTAGATTGGATAAACAAAAGACACTTCAATTAATTATTTTTACGTATACTTTATTCTTTGTAGGTTGGCATTTGATATTGACGGACGATGTAGTCAAAGATGATAGCACTCTAAAACTAGCAATACCCCCTGCTCTAAAATGCAGCCGCCAGAACATATTGATGGCTTTTTGGTAAGAGAGTACGAACTTAACTAATCCAGCGAGCATTAGAAGATGCCCTACCAACATACTATAGTTTCATTACGATGTTCCTTAGGCTCGTAGGATTCCAATACATACTATGACCAACACAGTCACTATCTGCAACAAACGTGCTGTAAGTTATCTTCAGTATCGCTCTATTTTATCAGTATTGTATAATTTTTGTATGAACTAATTGTATGTTGCACATGTATATGTAACAACAACGCCGATCTCACTATTAATAAACAAAGAAAAAGCACAGAAAGAAATTAAAAATAGGTGTTTTTTATATCTTTTGTTTATGTAACACGGTCTACTTAAAAAAGAGCAATGAAAACAAATATTGCCATAACTCATCGGTCGTGACCGTAAGTGCAGCTGTAAAAATGATATGAAATTACTTTATGTTGGTTTCAACTAACAGTCCGTGTTCAGGCGCCAGCCATCTCTCCTTGAACTGTCACGAGCGTTAAAGAGTGGCAGATTTAATGTCAGGGAGCTTGCACGTTTCGTTGATATGAAAGATTGGGGACACTTAATCCATTTTTGTGTATTCGCAAGTCTGACGAAATAGTGGTCTTTGTTTAATAATTTTAATAAATAATATATTAGCACCGACAAATAAATTGTTAATAAAATATAAAATTAAAAAGGAACAATATAATATATATATATATATCATAAATGAAAATCAATAATCGATTGTATGTGCTTATATATTACTTAAGAACGAATGCAACTATATGGATAATTCTTTTTTTATTGTGTTTGTCATTATATTTGTAATTGTTAGGACAAAGTTAAATTGACAGATAATTTTTGAAGAATAAAACGTCTGTGTTTAAAAACCATTATATAAAAAAGTGAGTGAGTGAGACAGAAGATACTATGAAGATCTTCAAAAATATTGACAGGTTGAATGTTGAGGTTCATTTATTATCATTGCCGCTTTATTTCATTACATGGTCGTAATATAAAGGGAAGATTTGGTCTCAGTTTCTTACTTCTAGTTTACAATAAACTATTATTTGATCTATGAATTTTTACAAGATCTGAATATTGCCAAATTTAATTAACAAGGAAACGTTACCTAACAGTTATCTTAATAGTACGTCCTTTTTTTCGAATTGGCTACATGTTTTTGACTTAACGGACCTTTAAAGTTTAATCACGCTTGTTGAATAGCGCGGAAGCCATTCTGCTGAAATGGTAACTTAGTACAAGAGTGCCAAAGTGGCCTAACTTCGATTTGGGATGTTACATTAAAATAATAATTAAAAACTATTTGGTATATCTGAAACATATGGAAATAACGAAATGAATTTATAGTAACATTTCTAGTGTGAGACTCCTACTCACTAAAACCCCACGGTGTACATCCACTGCTTTTGTTGGGGCGTGTCGAGATGTCTTGAGTATTCATCGTGTCGCCCCAGCGGTTGGCCCAGCGTCAATCAAGGCCGCCGGGCCCCGTCCTTGTCAGGAGACGACCGTGTACACATCTTCGTTTCCTTCATCCGCCGGACCTGTGCAATGGGAAGATGGGATGTCCAACGAGGTCCCTTCAGTGGCGAGCTTCTTTAGGAGGTTCAGCGCGTCCACCAGCGTGGACCGGTCCGACTGGAAGCCGAACTGCGCGTCTAACAAGTTCCGCCCCACTTCGTCAAGATGCCAGACGACCCGGGAGGCAATGATCCACTCGAGTACCTTCCCGGCGTCGTCCAGCAAAACAAGAGGCCGGTACGAAGACGCGCAGTTCGGGGGGCGACCTGGCTTTGCCATGTGGCAAAGCCGTGCCGTCTTCCAGGGCTTCAGAAACTGCCCGACCGCAAGACAGCGGTCAAACAGCTCCTGAAGCCACTCTCCTAAATGATCCAGCGATAGGGCTAGCACTCGGCCCGGGATTTCGTCAGGGCCGGATGCTCTACATCTGCTGCGGAGGCGCCCGATCGCCCTCCCCATCTCTCCCTCCGTAACCGGGGGAGGAGCGCCGAGCACCTCTACAGTGAATGCCAGAGGAGGAGGCATGGAAGGAGGGGCAAGCTCCGGAGGGTCGGGGCACAATGTTCCCAGGACCCTCTCGACCATCTCCGGCTGGAGAGTCTCCGTTATCGGAGGCGCCTGGCCGCGGAACTTTTTCCACGCTACACGATATGGACGCCCATGGATCCCTCCCAAGCGTTTGGAGCATTTCCTCCCAGGCCTTCTCCGTTGCTCGTCTGATGGCGACCTGCAAGGCTTTCTTGCAGGTTCCTGTAGTCGCCATACAGCCGTGCCTCGTCCTCGATTATGAGGAGAACTAGAGTATTATTAAAATCTGTGTGAGTAAATATTTGGACTTGATTTAATCCAAATTTAAAATACATAAATAATTGAATCACAATCTTAAATCAGTTAAATTTTAAATAATAATTAATTCTCAAATCATTGCATATTATTCTGCTTTGAGTATCGTTCCCGCATCCCCTTTCTAATCAATTGTTATCATTGCTTTTCGTAAACTCGTATCATTTGCTAATTTGGACATATATATACATCTGTTACGTTTCGCTATAAAACTGGAATGTTGATAGAAACTTCCCAATAATTAAACATAAGTAGTTACCTCAAATAATGTGACGTCCATTTTCCCTATATGTCATTTATAATTGCCAAAACCAGATGCAAACTGGGGCGCACTGATTATGGCCAACGTTTTATGGTATTTTTTGTTTGCTAATCTACTTTGCTACAGTGAACCGGTCGAAAACGAGTTGACGTTAATGTAAATATATTAACATGTCTCATTTTGAGATGATATAGATCATACCGTTTCGCGTTTTAATGTTCCGCTTTATTAATTTGGTGTTCACAAAAAATATGTATAATTTCGCAACGTTTGAAATACATCAATAAAAATGTTTGAACGAACATTGAACTATGAAATACTATATTATGTTCCAAGAATTTGTGATCGGACTTAAATAACAAAAATTTTAACATTGGACGGAAACGAAATAATAATTATATAATTTTTGCTGTAAATCAACATTGTTTTCTCTACAGTGTTCTGGTTTGTATTGTGCGGTTCACGTCACGGACTTCAATGTGCGACGATCTCAGTCATCAGGAGTAGTAATCTATTATGTCCAGCACCAGCAATGCAGTCCTTTAGAGATCGACTATACATAGCTGTAGGTTATAGTGACCACTTTTAAGTGGACTGCATACTTGATTACCACTTCATAATTTCGAGAAGGCCTCTTTTTCGAAAAGGCTTTCGTTGAAGGAAAATATTATGGTTGTAAGTCTTATACTGTGAAGATATTTTTAGTAATCATCATCAGGCTAACTATCGTCCCTCAAGTTAAAATCTTTTATCAAGCGTAAATGGGTGTGAGCCAAAGGTACCTCAAAGCCTATCTAAAATGTGGGTTAAGTGTATTTCTATCTTCGACCACATAATATCTGGTGGGAGTGTGCTAAACGCTAGTATCTGTTAATTTAATAAAATCAGTAATGCATACAAGCACAAACAATTTATCTGTAATACTGTCTTGTCGTATATCTTAGCTCCGTGTGAAAGGGTTACCCTGCATAATTTCCCCTAAGATGTATATCGTGTAGCTCTTCAAAAAAATGCTGAAATATATTCTCGAAGGTCAGCAACATAACAGTAATCCACTGGTATTGCAGTTGCGACAAAAATCCTTCACTTTAAAGTGCACCCTTTACTTATCTACACTTTAACATGAAAAGGCGATGTGTTAACACATTTATTGAGTAGTGATTAGCACCTAATAAAACCAATTTTCAAGACTAATTGCCACAGATATGGCCGTCGAAAATTCATTGTTACATGTCTTTTTAGAAATAAATTCGAGAGCGTCAGAACGTGGGCAGAAATCTACTTAAGTTATTAAGAAATAAAGATGTGCCCAATTCTAACGGGATTAGTGTGTACGTTGTCACTGATGAGTCAGTAAACCGTAAAGTCGATCTCAATATTCAAGCATTGCTCGTAACTCATAACAATCATTGCCAGTTTTTGTTCAACGCAATTAGACCTACCAAGAGGACGTTTCTGCGAATCGTAGCACATTTGAAATAACACTGTACCAAATCGAATCATGTTTTAAATTCTAGGAACTATCAGTCAGACGTCGACGCACTATAAATAGATCGATTAATTACTATTTATTAACGCATAACAATAACAATTGTTACGCACTTGTCCATTACCCGGAATTATTCGTCGAATTAAAATTAAACTTTAAGTTTAATTGAACATTTCATTACATAAACCGTTTTCCTCAACGTTACCTATTTATATCTTATTATTCAAAAATAATGAAGGTGAAACACATCCATTGTAGGAATTAAATGATTTTAAAGTATCTTTTTTAATTCTATGTACTGCTCTAAGCATTAATCATAATTCTTAAATAAAACCATCCCGTATTTAATTATTAAAAAAATAAACAGCTGATATTAAGGTCTTTTCCCACATATTTTTATTATTGTTTTTTAAACCAAAGGGAAAATGTAATAATATAAACACAGGCACTTATCAACTTCATACACCTTACGCTATCGTCTAGAAAAACGGTTTTTTTATTTTGTAGAAATCTTTTTTTAAAAACTGTGATGAAATTAGATCAATACAAATTGTTTAGAGTATCTAGTATTTTTTTTTACTATTATGATATAACATAAATATTGAATTATTAAGTGTATAAGCACTATACTAAATACTCACAGTAACTTATAGTCTTCTATGTTGAAGAGTAATATACAGTGATATCCGACGATTGTCACAGATAAACTACTATTGTGGACTAGTTTTGATTATGGTTAGCATGTTGTCAGCTAAGGGTTTGCAGCAAATTAAAATATTACATAATTGTCACAAACGAATCCTGCATATATTGCAGCCGTATATAATATACAAACTATACATATATATTATTTCTGCCGTCAAAAGTTTTAGCCTAACATTCAGTATAGTTTAATAAAAACAATGACGAAGATTAAGAATAACGATGCCTAGAATTATTGACATAAAAACACATTCCTATTGGGGTTAAGGCGAAATATTTCATAAATCTAGTAATATAGCTCAGCAGTGAGAAACTGGTGATGAGATCACAGCGTGTCGGTGTCACGTCGCCGGATCAATTGACACGTCCGCCAAGAAATAGGCACTATTTCAGCCCACACCAATCATAATCTAACATAATGCCGGTTTGTGGAAACTGTCGATTCATTTGTTTCGATCAACGATCATTTATATCTTAGACAAGCAATCCAGCGGCAGTATTATTATATAACATTTTTAGTACTCAATGTCTTTTCGATATCAATTATTGTAAATACGAAAGTGATTTTGTTCGCTTCTTTGTTATTGTTTCGAGCCTTAGCTAATCAAAGTATCATCAAACAATTTTGCTTACAAGTTGTCTGGTGTTCAGAAACGGTAACCACAAAAAGCACCATTACCGATGGATAAGAGGGAGGGATACATTAAGGTGAATGAAATTGCAGGCCATAGCTAGACTTAAATTTTTATTCAAATAAAAATACAAAATAAATTGAAATACATTACGAGAAAAATTTAAGGTGGTAATTACATTTCAGTTTCTATCGCAAATCACTAATTTTTCTTATATATGTACATACATTGAAACAGTGAAATTTGTTGTAGTAAATCATAGAAATAAGGATTCAATGTTTATGGATACACTAAAATATCTTTAGTATTAAAATATTCGTATTTCTGCCTTTTGACTTTTACCCAGTACATAATAAAACAGTCAATAAATACAAAATTTAAAGACTCTTTTCTAATTAGTTAATTTTTTTTTTGTTATATTATGTTACTGGTGGTATAAATTGAACTCTGTTGTTAGGTTATATTGTCAAACTATTAAATAAACATTACCGGATTTCATTAAACATACGAATTGTTACAAATAATTATTCTAGGATTGTTTATATTCTTCATAATTAATTTATAGAATGTTAAACACTACCTCTCTATTGAATTTGGAGCAGAAACTTAACATTTCGAAAGCAGTCACGAGAGTAGTGTTAACCATATCTGTAGTTGAAACACTTCGATTGCAATGATAGATAAAGACCTATATTTTTTTTCTCACTCGTTGTCCATGTACGTACGAGATAATGGACTACTAATAGACAAAGATAGAGGCCATTTGCTTTCTACTTAAGTATAGAAATATAAATTGAATAAATGAAACATTTGTTTAAATTATTATTAATAATAATATTATCTCATTACATATTACGTGCTAAATCGATACCTAAACAACGATTAAAGGATCGGTTTAATTGTATTGTAATTATTGCACTTTTTATTTTTAATGACGGTACTATGACAAATTTTAGACATAGGACAATCGAAAAATAATGGTGTACCATTTCTAGATTAGCGTAAAACTGCATGATTCCGAAATGTCACAAAGTAAATATAAGGTTTATCAATATCAGCAACCTCCTTAACGTGTCCATGGATAACGAACCTTACTACATATTTTCGATTGTGAGCACGAATATGACTGGCGAATCCAAACTTAGGTTTGAAGATCTTCTTGTAGGTTGCACAGTGCGATTATATGCATAGGCGTAGGAAAACTTTGAGCGAGTTTTAATTATAAGAAGTTTCACTTCTAGAACTTGTAATCGCTTTTCTTCAAAATCAGTAACAGCCTAATCAAAAGAGCTGCGCCACCCTCATCAATGTAGAGCAAGCGCTCCCTAACCTTGGTACGGGAAATTACTTGCAGTTAGAGGAATCTCTAAAAAATCCTTGTAACGCAAGAGCTGACCTCCATGTGTGCGCTTCCTTTCCTTCAGCTGTGAGTAAAAACAGCTTTTAGACAGTTTTAAGTCACTGAAAGGCCTACGCGTACCACTACGAAGAGTAATGTACCCACCCGGTGTACAGTGGTCGTAATGCAGTCAAGAACAATTGTCAATTTCGTATGCTTGTCATGCTCTACTAATTATCTTGTCTGATATAAAAATTTACTGCAAGCCAAAGGGAAAATACTTTTAAAATATTTTGCACATATCATTTTAAGCATGTCGCTTATGGGTATTTCAATATCTGTATCTGTCATATTTGCTCTCGATTTCTCCAACAACCACTTAAGATACAATTTGCATCGGACACAATCAACACTGTCCTCATCTAGCAAACATTATTATGTTCCCAATAAAGGAAAACATTAAGACACTGTTATTAACTTACTCGGTGATTGGAAAAGAATATAATTTATTATAAAAATAATAATTATCGTTTTTATTCCTGTTCGCAGCTGTTAAATCAAACAAAGATCGTACGTATAAAGAAATCTAAACAGATGTGTTCGTTTTATAGCGAATTAGTTTGCATGAGAAGGCGGCATGTGTGTCCCTGAACTTGAATATTGAAGGTCGCCATCATTCAATATGTTACAGATATCTCTTTATTCGTTGTGAACACAAAAATTTGTTTCTTGTATTTGTTATTTATGTAATTTTTGGTAAGTCTACATATCTAAGATTGATTTGATTTTCATAGATAATTTTTAATTCTGTTAAATTTAATAAAACTTGACACAAAAGGGGTGTTAGACTATTTTTATTAAAATGTAATTAACATTTATATTTTGGCTAGCTGATACTCGCGACTTTGTCTGCGTTGTTCTGCGCATGCGCATCACACTCTTCTATGGCAAGAAAAATACACATTGCTGAACACGTAGTACTTACAAGAAACATTATTTTATTAACTTTGTGTCAGTTAAGACGCTTACCGTGATATTTTTTTGCAGGTGCCTATAAATTAAAATTAAAGAATAAATTATTGAAATCTATCCGGTACTGTTTGTGCGATGCGGGCATGTTACGTCACACTTCTATCATTTTATTTATATAAGGTAGTATTATTAGAATAATATTTCTTTATTATATAACATTTGTAATTCCAATACGTTAGGTACTATTAGAAAAGTTAGTATGAAGGTCCCTTCAACGTGTTAGTTCAGTCTTACTCAATGAGTTTTTCTTCGAAAACAAGACAAAGTTTCTTTATATCCTATGATAAATATCTCTTACCAACAAACTGACTCACGATACAAGTCCAGATATTTGTTTTTACTGACTTAAGCCATATACTTTTCAGGCATTAAAATGAATGTCTTTGTTCGACTTGTACCTACACGGGACATTGTATCAACGTTATGAGATAAAATATTGGTCTATTTGTTTTTTTTTTTTTATTATATCTTTCTTTCCAAGAAATTGCCACGTTATATTTTTGATAATGTGAAATCGCATAATCTAATTTAAATGGAATTTCTTTATGGTATATAATTAATGATTTGTTAGATGGGCTATATTTTAAATGTTTTATTTATTGTATATTTAGAGTCCCCGTTAATATTTTAGGCCAGTCTGAATATAACCATAAGTTTGGGTTTGCATATCAGTCAAGAATTTAATACAAAAATAAATTAAAAATATTATTACAGGAATTTAAAATTACCTCTTATTTATTTCTAAGTTGTGTTATCGTTATACATATAATATGTATTTATACCTTTTGTGTTCTGTGCATCTATATTGAGAGTGGTCGAAAATTTTGGGGAGTACTGTATATTGTAGTAGCAGACATATGGTTATTTCATTAGGTAAATGGGATATATAGGAAAAATCTCGAGCTTTTAATTCGGTTCCTAATTTTTATGTTTACTTTCATGTTAAGAATTTATATTCTTACCAACGGATAACCATGTGCTTCGTCTGCGTTGGTTATAACGTTAAAAAATATTTTATACACAGAGAAAAAAACATGAGCACCACACAGTTTACCCCACTTTTCTACGACCAGGAAAACACAACGTTGAACGCATAGTACTTATTAAAACCTTAATAACTTTATATTAAATGAAATTATCGTGATTTTTTTCTGTGGACAAGGTCCAAGTATATATAAAATAAAACTATTTTTTTAATTGATATCTATCCAGTAGTTTATGAGTGTTGCACGCACAATGACAAACCTCCATTATTTTATTTTAATAAATATATATAAGAAGATTATTTTTCATGTAGCGGTAAATGCTTTGATCAATGAGTAAAACAAAACAGTCGTGGACAAAATAACATTTTTGAGTAAACTTTACCTAATACTTATAATAATTCGAAGTAATTTTTTTGTCTTTTTTTATATTAATTAATAAAATTTGTAATTAGTTGTTTTATAATATCTAATTTATATGCTAAGTTATATTGCGTAGTTATTAAGATATAACCATAGACACTAATATAGTTTTAAATTATCAAGTTATTTTGAAAATACTGTTTTACTATTCCAAATTGATTTTTTCTTTACTAACCTGGACGTGGTAAGTGTATGTACAAAAATAGAAATCTAAGAGTGTGTTTTGTAAATCTTTCGATTCATTTACTAATAGTCATCGTGCTTCAAAGGAATTTGACCTGTCTACTAGTCCAATTAAGTTAATCACGTTGTTAAAATTTACTCGTTAAATTACAGTTTAGTTTAGCTGCATATAGAGTTATTATAGCTATTTCAGTTACTTCTACTATACTACTAAATAATACAATAAAGATTATTCTATGCATTAAATTACAAATTTGAGAGATAAACCATTTACAGAATATGTGATATTTAGGTTAATGTGTTCGGACACCGCATAGATCAATGTAGGTTCGATTCCTTGCGAATGAGCCGAATTTTTCGGTGAAGGAAAACAGCGCGATTAAACTATAACAGTGTAGTAGAGCTTTTTCCGAGCCTGCCTCGCTAGCTACGACCCTCAAATATAAAATCTTTTTTTTTTTTCTTTCCAACTGACTAGACTGGTAGCCTCTACGTTTTCACCGGACTACTAAGGAGAGCGCTTAAGGGCCTCATCCGATTTATTTAGGCGATCAGAACACGGTGACACGGTCACACGGTGCGGCTCGGCTTGAACTGTCGCCGAGTATCCCGATCTAACTAAGCTAAGCTATCTATCTCATACATATGTGTATGAGTACGTGAAATATACATGTATGTTTCACGAATGCATACGTGTATTCTGTATCTGACTGCTCAGTTGTGTGAAGTAATTCAGCTCGAAAAGGGTAAAAAAACAACCCAACCACTATGTGTACCTATGTGTGCACGTGTGTGGGGTGATCTGTGTATATGTGAAACTAGTGTGAGCCATTGTATTCGCGCGAGTAACATACTCCAGGGCTCCACACCGAGGGACAATCCTAGGCTCAAGCTGTTACCAGAGACAACGCGACGAAAGCTTAATATCTGTCTTTAAGCACCTATATATGTGTTCCGGCTGTTGCACTTGACAACCAGTCCATCTAGGTTTAGTTTTACAATCTTAGATTACATCATCATTTAACGTAGGGTTTAATTGTGGTCAAACGCTAAAATTTATTATATAAGGCATTAAAAAATGAATTGTCATCTAACACCAAATATTTCAGATTACTTTTTACACACAGTTTTATAGAACGCTTAAGCATTAGGATTAATAAATAGATTTCGTAGTATTTAGACGATGTTCACAATTGAGTACTACACTACCCTCAACTGATAGCCAGACCGCAAGAGAAACCATTATTATTGCAATCAGGAACCTACAGGCCGATATGATAGTAAAATTAAATCAAACCAGCTCATTGTTCGGTTTCCGGTGGTTATTAAAATTGTATTGATATGCCACGCTGAAATCATTAATCAGCCTAATGTATGTAAAAGGATTTCCTTCCTTTGTCAATCCTAAGATATAATAGGCGACTTACAAGATCTAATGCCTGGCGCCTATCGCGTTCCGTCGCGTCGTGACCGTTTTCTCAAATTTGGTCTGATTACAATTAATAAGCGTTAAGCCCATCAACTTTGTACGAATTATTTAAAGAAAATTTAAAAAGATGGAATATAATTTAATCTCATCTGATTTTGATGAAATTCTATACGCGGGAAATATTTATCATTCCAAAATTTTTTGCTTTTAAATTTAATCCGTATTTGTCAATATTCATTTTTTTATAACTCGGCACCAGGTGGCGCTAGACTGTATTTTATTGTTAATAAGTTGTGTATTGGGATAACGCGGACGAAGTGCGCGTGATAACCAGTTATTTAATAGAACTATAACTCTAAACTTTGCAAACACATAGTAAAAACATGGTTATAGGAAACTCAACCGTAGAGAAAATGTATTTAAGTTTCATTCAGTATATACATATATTACACTCTTTCTGAAATAAGAAAAAACTGACTATGATGATTGTTTTTATTCCAACTATATAACGATACTTAAAAATACATTGCGCTGCAATTGTCGTAAAAATTACATATAAAACGAAGAAACTATATATACGTAAAAATCAACATAAATATATAAATATGAAGATGTAATATTGAATATTATATGAATCTCGAATATTTAATATTTTTCATAGAATCTTTCATACCATGAAACCAAATATTTTCTAACATAGAAAATGCACTTTTCTCAAGTAGACGTAAATGCATGTTTTGGGGTCCACATTACAAAAGTCCTCTTAGGTAACTTCAGATGTTTTATTCATACAACTCATGTAATCATTATCACAGTAGCTATGGAATTATTAAACATGGATTGGAATGTGAATTAATTCATGACGAAAAATTAAGTATATAAATGTACTTTCAAGAAAGGCAACTGTTTCCATGAGACTATGGAAGTAATATTCTGTTTTAAGGTTTTCCTGATATATAGTTTACGATTTCCTTTGATTTGTCATTGCTGTTAATAAGGTATTCTTATAACTTCAGATTACATAATCTCTGGCGTAGTTTCATAATTTGCTTTATTCGCATACTGCCTTTATTTCTCTAAAGATACGAATTGTGTTCAATGAAAATAGTTTATTAAAACAATGGCAGAAATTATTTTGTAATACAGCATATTTTATATGACTTATTACTCTTACAAAGTCTGTCACCTTGCATAATTTAAGATACGATTAAGAACCATGCAAATCAAATTCATTTTAAAGTTACTTATGAAAAATGTAAGTTCATTTCTCACACTTGAGTTATACTTTAACATTGTTGCGTATACAAAACAAAATATTATGGACCTCGTATTTAGATTTGTTCCGCACCTCGAACTGAAATAAAAGTGGGCTAATACTGTATATTATATACGACAGATTTATGGCCTGGTAAGTCCATAATGTATTGGTATGAAAAGCAGTTAACGAGTGCTTCGATGCTGAAACTATATTGAAGTCTTGCGAAAAGACTAATGTCAATTATGTGGTCAATTTTACTTTCACCATTAGCTAGTGCCGAGGAACAGTTTCTAACAGTAGTACTAACAACCATATAATCGCAATATATGAGTGGTCATTATCTACACCAAAGCAATCTACCGGTCACACTTAATGCTTTGAACACGTTAAATGGCCACTTGAAGTGTTTGGTTTTTTTCGTAGAAATTAATATTTTATATATACTTGTTTTTCATCTGTGGCTTCGATTACGAAGACTATATAATCTTTGAAGATTTAATTAAATTAATTTCCTATACACATTTCCTCCCCCCGCCCCGTTTTACATACATTGAGATGGGAGATGATAAGTTACCTTTTATACATAAGTTAAAGTTTACGAATTGTATATCAATAATAAGAACAACAACAACCTATAAGAGTCGCACTGCTGGTTCAAAAGCCTCGTGCTGAAAGGAGGTATGGGCATAATCACCACGCCAGCTCACGACATATTTTTTTTTAATTTATTTTTTATATACTTTATAGGTTAACGTTTGACTACAATCTCATCTGATTTTAAATGATGATGTGGTTTAAGATGGTAGTCACGCTAAGCCTACAGGGAGACGGGCTCTCAAGTGCAGCTGCTGGAACACACCAACAGGTGCTTGGCGGCAAATTTTCTACTTGAAAGTGGTAGCTAGCAAGGCGGACTTAGAAAAAGCCCTACCACCATCCTATGGTTTCATCACAATGTTTTCCTTCACCGAAAGCTCCGACTCAATTGCTAGGATTTGAACCTACATCCTTCGACGCTCTATCCGAAGACACTACCAACTGAGCCATCGTCGCTTGCGATTTTAAACTCTGAGAAATTCACTGATCTATGCTCACATTTCTCAGGTTCAGGTTTCCTCACATTATTTTTTCTTCAACGTCAACTGATAGTAGTGTTACTAACTTAAATTAATAAATGTACGCTAATCCCAAAAAAATATTGTTACATGCCGTAGTTCAAACTACCACGACTTGATATTCCTCAGTCAATACCATAAATAATTAATAGCTAACAGATAACTATAAAATATGCACAGGAAGTTTCATTTTTATAAGTCATAAAATAATTTAATTATCGTCACGTAGCTATCGAAATAAAATGCGTATAACATTGATGAATGTAGCAAACATTTCCTAATTAATGTGTACGTGAGACAAGATAAGACATTATTTCTATTGTAGTCGATATTCTGTTGAGTGAAAAATTAACTTTCTAATAAAAAAATGTATTAGAGTTTTACTTTAAGTACAACAAAATTATGCTGTGTTAAACTAAAAAAAAAACAACAGAATGTATGTACATAACATAACATGTATTTTATTACATACAAGTTGCCCGCCCCGACTTGAGAAAATGAGACCAAATCCCTCCTTTACAGTACGATACAGACGTGTGATAACATAAAATGGCAATGATGATGAATGAACGCCAATATGTCAATTGTGTGAATATCTTTGAAGATGTCCATGCGTTTTGTCACACTCATTAATTCACTTTTTTATAAGGATATATTTTAACCAAAATGATTCCATTTTCCGAATGATTTTTCAAACATTTTTTTTAAGTTTTGTCCTGATATTTACATGTAAAACAAAAAAGAATTAGCCAAATATGTAGGAGTAGGGAGGCACCGTAACGTGTGTGTCCTGTAAATAGTAATTTCGAGATTCTTCGTGCATTTGTCTATTTTATATAATCACTCTAACAGAAAAGATGAGAGAAAGTTGTGTTGAATCTGATGATTATAGCTTATGTTTTTTGTTAGGTAAACGTGCACAAATCGCGGGCAATTCTTAGAAATATATATTAGTGCCATTATTCAAATTACTTGGTCAGTTCCAGTCGTTGTATCATACGTTTATTGAACTAAATCATGGTAGATTTAACATCTACTACATATTTTCATTAAATCACATTTTCAATTAATCAATAAATGAAATACTTGTTTATGTATAAACTGATCATTTAGTGTAACAAGAATCTAGTAAATCAGTTAAAATCAATTGCCACTTGAAAAATGTTGTAAATAAAAAAAGGTTTTTTGGTATTTTCGTGAGGCATAAAGTAAATTATTTGATTAATTGGCATCTGTTGTATAAAGAGGAGAAAAATCTTTCATAAAAGAAAAAATAACAAAGAAGTAACAAAAGAGAATAATGATAACAATTTCGTGTTGATATACTGCGGGTTTGCGTGACACGACAATGTTCTGCCACTTTGCGATTTATAAAAATCAGTTCAGTTTATTTTTTTTTACTATTACAATTATATTTATGTGTAATTTTAAATTTAAAGCGGATATGTTTATTAATTAGCTTCTTGCATGTAGAAAATTGAAAATTTAAATACCAATGCTTAGCAAAAATTGTAACAAGTGCAAGGCTTTATTAACCTTGTAAAGTGACTATAAAACTATTGTTCATGAATTCTAATAAAAATTACTTAATTTTTAGCACCTTGTGGTTGAATATGAACAATAGTTGTAAGATTCCCTAAAAATATTCATAATATATTTTTCCACTGGGAATAGTAGTAAAATTATTATTTAATATTTTACTTACTCATATTATTATATTATACTTCTGAATATTTAGTCATTTTGAGAGTATTTCATGTGATTAGAATGCTGCTGTCCGATTGGATTAATATCAATTACATAAAAGTAAACAAATAATAAAATTCTCTAACATATTTCTTAAAACTGTTTTATAAAAAAGAAGTAATACGCATTAAAAAAAGCATATGCATTTAAAAACAAGAAAAGTAACACTCAAGAATATTTAATTGTACGATGAACATAATGTATTCCTCAACAATATGTATATGCTCACGAATCATACATTTAATGTTTTTGCACCTTCATTTAATTTAACATCTTTATTGCTTAATCAGCTACATTATTGTATATTTGCTTAAATTTGCAAAACTTTGCCGTATTCCATTTGAAGTACGATTTTTTTTAATACCAACAAAAATAAAGATTATTCATAAATTTGATATTTTCAAATATTATAGAGCTTGGCCACAAACTCACCTGAACTTAAATGTCGATGTGGTCCAAAATGGTAAACACGCTAAAGCTATAAGGACTGGCTCTCAAGTACAGCTGCTACAACACATCCATAGGTGCTTGGTCACAGATTTTCAACTCGAAGGTGGTAGCGAGCTAGGCGAGCTTAGGAAAATGCCTACCACCACGTAACATTACTTCTTGAATTAATTAATTCGTGCCATCTTCTTTCATAGAATAGATTTTCTAGCTCAAATCTTATCAAAACGCCACCATAGATGACAACTTTTTTAATCTACATTATATTCCTAGGCCGTCAAAACGGTCATGTCGCTATATTGTGCCTATAATTGTGAAACATAGCTTTAACGATGCTTCATAACATAACCAGTATTTTATATAATTCAGTAACATCCAGTTTGAAACTGCCATTACAAGACGACAACCCAGTACACATGCTCAGTTAGGTCAGGCTGCATTAGAATACAGCCAAACCTTAAGCGTTGACAACTATATGTTTTTAAATCTATTTAAATTTTCTTCATGGTACATTTAATGTCAGCTATTAAAAGTGGATTCGTACATTTCTGTGTAATAATATTATGTCTTTTTGTTACTGATTGTACATAACTATATTTATCTTCACCTCATAGATTAAAAATGTATGAAATTATATTTTATATAATATGTCAACCCTCATACAGTAATCAAATTAAAGCTAATGAGAGTACATTCCGTAATAAATATTATCTGTGCCCCGCGGCTTTGACCGCGTGGAATATAGCAGAAAAATGTTTGCTTAGTGTAAATGAACGCATAGGGTCCACGCGGTTCTAGATATTGCTTCTTAAATTTATTATATTGGGACGGAACCCTAATTCTTTTTTCTATGCATATAATTTAAATCGAAGTGTTTGTTTGATATGTCAAAACACGAACCTTTTAATAAATAGGTATTAAAGTGTATACGGTATATTTAACAAAAACCCAATGTTTTAAAATGTTTGTCTGTTTGTTCCGGTTAATTACCGTAACTATTTAACTGATTTTGACCGGACTTTTCACTGACAGGTGTTAATATTATAGAAAATAGCTTAGGCTACGTTTATTTTAGAAAAAAAAATAGGGTTTCGCTTAAATATAATAAACAAAAGAAGCAGTGCCCCGAAGCGCAGGCATCCCAAGCACACATTTACACTGAAAAAAAATTTTTGCTACTACCACGTATCCGAAGTTTCAGGTAACAACTATTCTATAATATAATCGATGAACGTCAACCATCACCTAAATTTCACCCGTGTAGATATTTGTAAGTGTTGTATGTAGCAAAGCTATTGTTCGTTCATCGTCGAAACGTCAGTCAGTTTAGAGTTTTCTCCGCCCTTACTACACGAAAACTTATTCGAATCATTTTTATCATTATTTATTTCAACATTCGCTCGTCGTTTTACTCACTGATAATACACGTTTAGTTCTAAATGTTCATTATTAGACACACCTTTATTCGATAAAAAAAAAAATATTACCTCCGTCATAATGAATACTTTCGTGCAGTATCAATATTTGTCACAATATTATGGTTATTACAACACTCAGTAATAAAAACAAATACTCTTTATCCATATCAATAATATTACAAAGACGAATGTGAGTATGTTTGTCACGCTTGCACATCTAACTACTCGATACATCACCCTGAAAATTGCAACACGTTGTCGCGTGCAAGCCACGAACAACAGCTAGTATTATTATAATTCTTAAGTTTCCGAAACTCATTTTGTTGTGAAACTCATATTAAATAATTGAAAAATAATATAATATGATAGCTCAAATTATGTATATAAGTACACACGTAATTTACACTTACTTACCTATTTAGGTAAGAATATAATACGGTACTACCTACGATACTTACCTATTTAGGTAAGTGTAAATTACTTGTGTAGTTACATATATTATTTGAACTATCGTATTATATTATTTTTAAATTACTTACTATGAGTTTCACAACAAAATGACATTCGGAAACTTATAATTATAATAGTAGGTACTTGAGAACGTTATAATTTTATTACTTTTTTAAACATCTTCCATTTGTACATTTTATTTTAACTTTTTATTTATTTATTTAAGAATTCTTAAGAATAATTCATTATGTTGTGCAATAAAATATTACATATCAGTAGAGTAGATATGGTTCGAACCACTCTGGCACTCTGTACATTTTTGCACATAATGCTTAGCCGACACTCGAGACGATTCAGACCAAGAGACCTATAACAGACGGTCACGATCCCCAGAAATATGACTATTTTATAAGCCACACAAAATCTTTGTTTATTTCATACATATTTATGTATATATTTATTTATATCGGCTAAGCATTATGTGCAAAGGACTAAGTATCTGAAAATACTGACTGTCTGTACCCGTTTATCAAACATTATAAATCGTTTTCTCTTGTAAATTAGTGCATTTTTACAAGAACGCATTTATCAAAACTAACTAAGTGAACATCACTTGTAACACGAGTCCTTTTTCACACGTGTAATTGTGATTTCACTTATGTGTGTACTTATGAATGCCTATGTAGCTTGTAACTTCTTACGAAAAAGCTGGAGAGTATCCGTTGACTCTTACATACTATAGATTTAACGTTGAAGTTATAGTTGTATTATTTTAGATAGTTTATTGTTAAATGCGCCAAATAAAATATTTTATTTTGTAACAAATTCATTGAAGAAATTTAAATTTTCAATCGGACTTAAACATTATTTGTGGCGTAATTTGAAAAGTAACGATATCAATGAATGGCGGAAATGTTTTACCGCCATGTTATTTTACTCTTACATATCTTTTAAAGTAGTACATGTGTCGTCAAAAGACCATATATCCTTTTTTAACTTTGGCATAAAATATAATAAAATTCCATGCCATTATTCATGAACCTATAGAATAGGTTTTACATTAGATTATTTAGATACAAACTTAAGTTATTTGAAAAAAGTTTTATTTGTAATATTAACTTGGCTAGTTATTTTATAGTAATTTAGTAATTTCTATATTAAAGACATATAATATAATAGAAAAACACATTATGTAATTCAGCAAAAACAAAGTCTTGTAAATTAAAAATTTAAGTTTATACAATCTACAAGTATTGTGAAATTATTAGATAAAACAATCTACAAGAATTTGTTAAAGAGTTCTTGTAACTCGGGAGCTTATATCTAGATTGGTCTACAAACATATGTTCTGTTCAAAATTGTCGAAACTTCGTTTTATATTTAGCTTGACATATCGTAGAAATTATTATAGAGGACAATGTGTAAAGGGTTCCTACATTCTTAATGATGGCGTAGTTAGTAAGAAGAGAAATCTAAAAAACGAATATATTTTAGTTAAATAAGTATTACAAAATTGTTCTACGAATTTACGATCTTTCGCTCAAATTTGAAACAGAAAATAATTCATTCGGTACGATCAAGTGACTTTTGAGTGACGGATCGTAAATCATTGTTTATCTACTCTGTCTTCTTACAAACTGTCTTTGAAATTGATAGCGTGCCGTAGGTAATTGATATTTGATACGCAGAGATTCACACAATGAAGTATATAATATGTTTCCTTGTGAATCTGTATATTTGTCTAAAGACGTTCCATGGCACATGGACCACCCGTGGTACACGTTAAGCTTGATCTTCAGGCCGCGTGGCACGGAACGTGTTAACTGTCTATAAGATATTAGTTAGGAGATAAGTAATTAGCATCTATATATTGATGATAGCTGTGCTCGTAGCTTCGTATGCTTTAATTTTTAGTATTGTGATCCTAACTAATAGTATGTATGTGGATTTGAGTTCATTTATTTGTTACGCTTGTATGCATTACCTAAGTAACCGATCTTCATGAAATTTTACTTTGACATTCTAAGGAGTATGGAGACATGGATAGGATATCTTTTATCTAGAAAAAAGTTCTATTCCCGAAGGATATCCGACAAATTTACATGTATGCGGGTAAGGCCACGAACAGAAACTAGTACCTAATATTATACATATGAAAATGAGTTTTTTGTTACACTCTTACGCTTTAACTGTAGAACCGTTCATCGTGCATTTTTACATACACTAATTTGTCACGGCTATAAGAAAAGAATTATGGCAAATTTCAGGCAAGAAAATAAAAGTATTGATCCCCGAGTAGGGAAAATATACATTAACGTGAGTGAAGCTACGGGCAAACGCTAATTTATAATAACTAGATGAGTTATAGCAAAATAAATATAGCATAATTAGTCAAATATCTACATATATGTTAATACACATGATTATCGGCTGAACAGTACAGAGGTAAATGTATTACGGCGCTATAAAGTTAAGAGTTATTGTAACAACAAAAAACTTCCCTATGAGAACATTTATAGGTATGCTATTATCATTTCATGATAATCGGTAACGTATCGCTTGAAGCGTTGAGTCCAGAAATATGGAATTATACATAGAAGTCCCTTATGCATTTAGAAATTATTTTTAATTATTCGTCCTTCAAGGAAGTTGCATAGAAAATAAACATTCTGAAATTTGCTAATAAGAAATAGCAACGGATCCATTGTCAGATACATACGAGTATATTTATCACTAAAAAATTAAGAAAAAATAAAATTTACTTAAAAACAGTGTGTCTTGTAATAGACATACGATAGAAGTGAAACTTTTACAGGGAAACGTATTATTGAAAAAAATAAGTCACGTGGTGTTCGCAGGCGGTCACCCCTCCGAGTACTGACCGTGTCCAATGTTGCTTGACTTCGGTGATCGGACGAGAACCGGTGTTTAACCCCACCACTTTTCGTCACGAAAAAGGTTGCCGATTAAAGTTTCAAAGCCCTCCCGTAATAAGTTTCACTTCAAAAAAATGCACCAGAACGTCCTTAATCATAGTTAGGTACCTATCTAGGCTAGTATTGTCTTAAGCCTATGAATATCTCAGTGACTATACATTTTCCATTTGAGTTTAAGAAGTTCTTTCGCGTATCTTCTAAGATCACCTTGTAAATATCCTCTTGACATTTTTTTTTATATCGGTTTATAAATGACAATGTTCTGAGGTAACAAATAAAAAAAAATTACAACCAAATTGAGAACCTCATTTTTGAAGTCGCTTAAATATATTTATATTAGGTATACATGTATATTTTTATTTCATTTATTTCATAATATCTCAACAAAAGCATTGGCAAAAGTTTCACCTTGCCGTGGATATCAAGACCATGCGTGCCGTTACCTCGACACGGCAGATTTCAAAGTATCCTTCTTTATATTGTAACGAAGGATTGGCTTACATTATTCGTGAATTCTTTCCTTATAATTTGGAAATTCTTGTTACTCTACAACAAAAGCATCTTAATATCGTATAGTATTATTATATACTGGTATAAACTAAAATGAATTTATTGTTTTAACAGGTATCTTTCTACCTAAATGTAATACCTAAATTATATCAATGCGAGAATGTGAGTTTCTTACACTATTACACCATATGACATCTTTATCCAGAAAAAAGTACTGTTCCGGGGGATAAATCAAATCTATATTGGCCCGAGCAAAGCCGTGGGCAATAACTAGTGGCTAAACAATTAATGAATTAATATTTTAATGGTATTTTATTCCGTACAGTTTTGAAATTAATCGCATAAGCTATTTTCTTCCACTTGACCAGGTGTGTTGTAAGAGAAAAAATACTATTGTACGTAATACAAATATAGAAATAAAAATGAGTTAACGTATTATTGTAATATTAAATTACTGCATTAAAAATTCTGTCCCAAAAAAGGAGAACTATTCGAATAATAATTATGAAATATTTAATTCACAATTGCTTTTAATTTATGTATATAAAAAAAATTTAATACAGCAAATAACCTTGTAGTTACTGACATTGGAAATGATTAAATTAATAACTTTGAAATACGTTTCACTCGAAATCCGCTAAAATAAATGACTAACGATTAGTTCACGAATATGTAAATCATAGATATTTAATAGCAGGTCTACACGGATTTATGATTGAATTATCAAAATCGTTTAATTCTATTAAATTAGGTACTTACTCGGCTGTGTTTTGTTGTCTTCGTTAGACGTCAAAATGTTTAACCGTATCTTATTTAACATTTGTGATTCTATATATAACCATTCCAAGGTTATACAGCTATGCTGTTACTAGGATTATTTGATTTCCATGTTATAGAGATCTCTACCATTAAATAGGAGCTAAATATATATTTTATTATTACATTATTGAAAAGAATATATGCGATTGCACATTTGCTTGATTACAAAAACATATTACATCTGTTGACGCTTATATATAAGGATAGTTTGTATCCTCACTAAAATAATTCTACAAGGCCCTTGAAATAAGAAGTAGAGAAAATATATATTTTTTCGATATTACAAAATGGTTATTACAAATATTTTGCAAGAAAGAAAGTGATTGCAAGTTTTTATTTTTTAATTTCTATTTTGCTATTCTTTCCTTTCGTAATATTTTTATTTGATTGTTGTGTGTGTGTGTGGGTGGCATGATATTTTTGAACAAACCCTCGACGAAAAAAAAGTTTCTTGGCATTTTAAATACTTTTTTATGTTAGTTATTATAAAATGATATCAGTTTAGTTTTAACAGCATTCGTTTTATAAGTAGGTATAATACACATTTTATTGAAAGGGTTATGTACTACACATGGATACATAAAAGTACTAATTGGAGTCCGCGACTTGTGGAGATTGTTTTGTTATATCATGAACAATACTGATCTCTTCAAGACTTTTAATAGTTACAATTTTATTACAATAAATTTTATCATTAATACTTAGCCCATGTTGGCATAGTCTAGACAATACTCTAAGAAGTTTTCTATCTGCCTGTTAAAGTATTGTCAAAATCGATTCAGACGTTTCAGACATTAGCCCCGACAAACAACAAGCACTTAATTTTTATTAACATGTATTGATTTCATAATTATGTATGCTACTATATTATACTCATATTGTAAAAGGAGAGTCAAATAATCTTGAAAATCAGTTGTTAACTAATTCTTTAAAAATTGAAGCAATATGAAAGATGCACAAAACGATGATCTAATAACTTCATTTGAATATAAATTATCAATACAACCCTTCATTAATCCGAAGATCGAGACAAATCATTAAAGCATTGCTTATCATTGAAGTTACCATCCACTATAGAGAGATAAAGAGTTAACGCAATTATTAATATAAAAGCTTAACCTTTTTTTTTTACATGTATCTAGCTAATTGAAACAATAATAGTGGTCTTACCGTAGCCCAATTGAAGCAATCTCGTTCTATTTCTGTATCGGGCCAATTTTTATTTCTTGTAGTTAGTGGTCATAATTTACTAATTGCGGCAGACGCAGGGAAGTAATTTTAAATTTATTTAGGCGCATATAAATAAAATTGATGTCTCTTTTGTTTATTTGAGCTTACCTCGTAAAAGGCTTAATCAATTTTGGTAAGACTTTTAGTAGCAGATAGAAGACTTTTCAAAGTATTATTTAATTTTCTAGTGATTACGCTTTATCTTACAAGCTCAAATTACCCAAAATCTCGAAAAGGTTTATTAGGCCTATCACTAAGGCTAAAATTCCAATGAAAAAAAATATAGCCCCTAAGTAATCCTGGTGTAACAAATGTTAAAAATATAAGCCGTCAAAAGAAACACTGATTACTTTCTATAAATATTAAAATTACATATCACATAAACCTTGAATAAAAAACATTGATTCTACAATATTAAAACTTAAGCCGCCCAAAGAAACATTTTTTCAACAAATCTTAATATAAGCTGTCAAAAAAAAACATTATACACAGTTGTTAAAATAAGCGGCCAAAAACAAACATTGATTATACAAATATTAAGATTATAAACTGGCAAAACAAATATCGATTTTTTTTAATAATAATAAATACAATTTTTGCATACACTACATCCAACATTCGATTAAATTTTGAAACCATATTTTATATTTTACATTATATTGTTCATTTTAAACTTTAACGTCTTACACGAACATAATAATTATTTTGTTGTGTTTTATAGGTGCAAAGTATTTTACCATTTCTGTACCATTTATTATTAACAAATTTATTAGTCAGACAGATATTTCAACCAATAAACTTAATAGCAATATGTCAAGTTTTTTAAGAATATGTTCTGCTCATTTTATAAAAAAATAATAATTATACCAACCAAATAAGTCCAATTGGAAAGATATAAGTGTATAAAACAATTGCATTGGATAAGAAAAACATTTTATACACGAACGTTAATACCGACTACTAGTTAGTTATCCTTGCGAATTGAATATAACTACAGACATGTCAAGAAAACTATCTTAATTAAGTAAAGTCGTGTAATTGACAATAATTTAACATTGATCACAACACAATGGTCAAAGTATAAAATATTTATGAGTTTATATATATATATATTATAAATTTAAAAAACACTTCGTGTTGTTCGCACTTATTGGCGCGATTGGTTCTTAATATTTAGTACTTTTGTTTTCGATATTTCACTCGAACAAACTTTGACTTTAGTGGGTTGATTGATTATATTTTATGCATAAGTACCTCGGTCGACTTATAGTTTAGAATATCATAGTAATAATAAGAAGAGAAATACAAATTACCTCAATATTAATAGAATCAATAAATGTTACAAGAAGAAATCGTTATCTATGTTCTTTTTTTTTTTTTTTTTTTTTATTATTAACGTGGGGAAATCCCTTATGGATACCCATCCTCCCGGGGGAGAGAATGGGTTATGTCCGACTCGCACGGACTAAAACCCCACGGTGTACCGGCCACCGCTTTAAGTTGGGGCGGCATGGGACCGATGTTATTTTTTTTTTTATGTGCTACCTTAATTCTTCTCAAGTGTCCTTAATTGGTCGCAATATACTATTCACTATCATTTAGGGAATTTCTTCTGGAATGCTCATACGGATAATAGACGCATATTATTATTTTTTTTAAATTCGGCGGCTAACATTACTAACGTTGGCTAAACTATATAAGTTATATTAAATTAATGTATTACAAAGTTGTATATCTTTAAAATACCTATAAAAAATTCGCGATAGTATTTAACACATAATGACCAGCCTAAGGATAATCAACAGTAACCATTTTTATCTGAACCATGTTATTAGAAAAGGATAAATTGTTTGCGAAGATATTTTAGCTAATATAGTATTAATTTCTACCCAATTATATATATTACATACATATATATTGCATTTCAATATAGCTCAAGATTTATCTTTACAATATATCATATCAAGAAATATCTTGGAAGATATCACTGTTTTAAAATAATGCACAACAGAAAAAGTTGTTTGTGTCACAAGACACTCTTGTATACTTATTAGACATACATTTTAGTCATATGAATCCGGGAATGGGTTGCTAGTTCTTATTGATATTAAAAACTGCGAATATGACTTTATTATGCTTTCATGCTTTAAGTACTCGACCGATCATAATTAAAATTTGCGTACACGCTATCAGGGTTACAGAAAAAATCATAGAGTAAGGTACCTTGACATCTAAAAAAAGGACTATTCTCAAAGGATGGGTAAAATATAAATTTACGCGAGCGAAACAGCGGCCGAAAGGTAGTATTTATAAAACAAAATACATAGGTATGTTAAAACCATGACAATTGAACTATTTTTTTTTATCTTATATTTAGTAGCTTTTATTCTATTGAACCTATCAGCCCCATTGTTCCCCATTCTTACAAGCTTCAACACGAGAGTCGCAGATGAGATATCATTACAAAGTGATACATCATCTTTGCTTCATCTGAACAGGGTTCTAGCCAAAATGCAGTGACAAATGCCTATGTTTTAGCAATTAACACTCGTAATACTTAGCAACGACTCTCTTTCGATGCAGTACTTGGCACACTCCATCATCAAAGAATCTACTACATCGTAACTCTCATCTGTTAAAGAAAAAATTAAATTAGTTTGTTCACATTAACTATCTCTTTATTAGATATTAAGTTATCTTTATAACGTTTGTATCACTAAAACAAAGTCGTCCACCGGCCCGTCTGTCTGTCTATTTGGATGTTCGCGAATAAACTCAAAAACTACTTAACGAATTGTAATGCGGTCTTCACCGATGAATAGAGTAATTCACGGGGAAGGTTTAGATATATAATTTGTCAAGGTTTTTTTGTAAATTGGTTGATATATATATAATAATAATTGTTGAAAGAATCCGGAAAAGTCAAGCCGCCTTAAGCGTTTCATGCATATAAGTATATATTTTTTTATTATCAGGGCAGGACAATGTCCACCGAGCCTGCTAGTTGTAAATAAAATAAAAATGATTAAAGAAAGTAAAACCTTCTTGTAATATCTTAGTGCGGTTTAAATGTACCGTTGACTCTGTTATAAGTTTTAAACATCTTGTTAGTAAATAGGTAATCGTGTTTAGCGACACTGTAAACACGTCTAAATTGATTCTACCTACATAAATCGCACATACGAGTTAGTGAGCCATTACTTGAAGCCAAAAAAAACTCGCTTGAAGTAGGTCGCTAGGCCATAATTTATGAAGTAAACAACACAGCACAGTTCATGGAAACTTGACGGAAAAAATGTAAACAGCTCTTACTTTTTGTTTTGAAATTAAGATCACCACTTAACTATCCTTACTAATATTATAAATGCGAAAAGGTTTTTGTGGGTTTATTTGTTACGCTTTCACGCCATATGTCATACTATTCAATGGAACACCGTGAAATTTTGCATAACGTTGTCACGAGTACGTAAAAGAACCCAAGGGTACCTACCTACCTTTCGTCCAGAATAAAAAAAGAACTGACATCAAATCTTCACTGGAGCGCAGCCGCGAGCAAAACTTAGTATCTAATATTTCTGATAAATTTATGTCTCGGACACATAAATACTGTCTAATTGACCAATATAATTATAACCTTCTTACTTTTTTTTTTCATGTAATTTTATCGTATTTTGTATAAATATAACCGTTTAATCTGGGAGACGTTGACGACCGTGACACGGTTTATTAGTACTGACGTCAACATTATTATCCTTTTATAATGAACTAGTAACACAACGCGGTTTCACTTATGTTATCATTTTTTTTATTATTTTGATACCTCACTGACATAGGAATTCACAGTTGAGCCCTTCGTAGTAATGCACTGTTCTTGTTAGGTGATCAATCCGTCTTCAGACCTCGACACCCCACGCCTCTCAAGATGTCCCATCTGCAACTATTACTTCATTTTCACTTTGCTTTCTTTAGCTGTTCAGATGAAAACTTCTTTTGGAGTATTAAACAGTAAACGAAAATAAACCGTCACTCTTGACTCGGTGAAGCTGAATCAGTTTCATTCGCCTCCACTTGACATCAGCCATGTCTAGTGTCTTACAAGAAGTGCATCATTCCAATAATTACATGCTTATAATAATAAAATAATATTATGTATGTTTCGTATATACTTTCATGCAGTATTTAAAATGTATCTGTTGTGTATTTAAAATATTAGTATAATTTATTAAGTAAATAATTGCTAGGTTTATAGAGATTCGTCTGGCAAGCAACGGGTACTCCTAAATGCTCTTTATCGATAGCTGTACGTACACTGTATCCAATGTAGGGTAAACCTTTTTTTTTCATTTGAAAAGCTATTTTATGTTTCTTACCTTCAAATACAGAATTTTAATTTTATTTAACCGCAAATAACAACATTCCCTACAGATAATAATGCCTTTTACGTATAAATAGATGTAAATTACATTGATTTTAACTTTATTTTTAATCGCTTAATCCTTCACTCATTTCTTTTGGTACAATTTTCAATAGTGATTGCGGTGGAATTTCGATCAATAGGTGAACACTGAACATAGTAATTCTCTCGAGGAGGTAATTATATTCTCAAGTTTTTTTTTATCCTTATAAGTAATTCCAGATTGCTACTTAGTATTTTATGGTGTATTAGGATCTTATGCCAATCTAGCGCAGATCCACCACAAACGTAATGGAAACATAGTATAATAACTCTCTGCGGTACTCATTTTTGGATTAGTCGATGTATAATTAATTACTTCAGGCAAGTCGTCAATACAAAATTGTTCCTCAGTGGTTACCTTATATGCAATACGTATATGTATACATAAGAGAAGTGTGTATCTAAATTTTACAAAACCAATAAAATAGGTCTTAACTTTTCTATTTCTACGTTAATTTGTTAACTACTTTCATACGTGCATAGTTAAATTTGACTTATAAGAAAACTGGCAGGGTGAGTGTATTAAGCGATCGGGAACGGTGGTTGTACCGGTGACCTATGAGATCAGAAAACAAGCCTTTTAAGGGACGGCGCCGGCCCCCGGTGTGTCGCAACGATCCAGCACTGGCTTTTATACGCTTTGTACCAGTTTCCATGTGAGCTCATTAACCGGTTACCGAGTTTACGCACTTGTTTGTATTTTTTATCACAATTAGGCTACAGCGTATATCTCGATCACAGCTGATCGTGAGTTACAACTTGCATTACGATTCGACGTATATGATAAAATAATATTAGTAAAAGGCACAACGGGGAATAATTATCCTCAAAGATATAGTTTCGTACAATTTTATATTTTGTAACTGTTTCTATAATAATATTTGTCTTACATGAACTCACTAGTAAAATCAAACAGCAATATAGCCTGTTCGTACCTTTTTCTTCTCTGTTTGACTAACGACTCTCTTTTCTTTTTTTTTGTTTAATAGCTATTAATGATTTTTAATATTATCAATAAATATAATTTTCAAATAAATTGTATTTCGTGACATTGATGATTCTACTAAGCCTTTATTTATAAGTCTCTATTCATTTTACTTTATGCTTCTTACATCTACAATCTACAAAATGTGTACAATAATCAATACAGCTTTTACCATTTAGAAATGAAAAATACGGATAATGACACCCTTATATTAGCAAATCAAGAGAAACATCTGTATCTCTTATTATGGTCGAATGTCGAACACTACTTTCGATAAATGTTTACTCCGAAGTAAAATATACCAACTAAGGTAACTACTAAACTAAGTGTAAACTAAGAAAACCCTCCTTTTTTTACGCATATTTTACATAGACTAACGGTCTGTTTGATTAAAGTTAAACGAAGATACACATCAAAAATTCCATCGCACCTTTAAATGGCGTCAAATAATATCATAAAATAAGTGCACGTCCTAGACCAGCATCGATTCAAATTCAAGGCCTATCAATAAAGCGATAAACTCATTTCGTACTCCTGTCGTGTGACCGGTGTGACTTTGGGGAGCGCGTGCGCATTACAATTGCGAAGAACTTTCAATGTTTCGTCTTATTAAATATTAATAATCGTAACTCGATTTGCACCTAAGTATTCTGTTCTTGCATTGAATTATCATTTGTTTTTGTACCGTCGGGCCGGTATTTTTAATCCATATTATTTAGTACACCTAGGTCGTTTCAATATGAATTCAATATCAGTTTTTCATTGCAAATTATTTGCATATATTTACGAGTGTCAGCTTATGCACAACATACCAAAATGTTCATTTAATAAATATATAAGAATACTTTCATTGAAAACAAAGTTTTATATTTGTATGTTTTGTTGAAAAATGCCATTGGCGTTGCTTAACTACGAAACGTAGTTACATGGACAAATGTCTTCTAGTCCGGTGAATCTGTAAAGGCCAAAAGAGCCAACAGGGTATGTCAGTTGGAAAAAAAAGTCTATTAAGCTGCCTTTTTTAAATTTGAAAATGGTAAAAATTGTACATTTCCTATTTTTTATCAAATTATATAAAACTGATTACTTCATTATCTTATTACTCAATGATTATTCTAAAGAAAACATATTATACGAATTCGTTGGGATCAGATTTTTAAATTGCTGTTCGCCAACAAGACTATAAATATATCGAATCGTTATGATATACAGTATCTTATTCGACATAATATTTGGCATTTCAATGAAAACTAAACGTGAGACTATACCAATGTTATGGCATCGTTTTTAGAATAGTAATCGTTACCAATAACATCATAAATGCGCATTTTTGTATATAGCGACGCCAGTACAAATTCTAGTGTCTATATAATTTTTTTTTTTTTTTGCAGTTGGAAAACGTTCAGTGTTGTTTGGACTTCCTTCATACTCAAAAAGTCCAAGGATTAGAACAAGTAACCGCTGTCGACATCCGAGATGCGAAATTAAAAGCTGTACTTGCACTATTTTTCGCTCTCAGCCGACACAAACAAGCAACAAAACAGAGAATAGCGCCCTCTCTGGGAAATACAGCAAATGTTGGAAAAAGCTCCAGTGAGGACGTCTCATTAAATTCTGTGCAACGTATAACAGGTGGCAGTAGCTGCGATGAGATATTAACCGCTTGCGGCAACAACGTCGACATGACGACGTTGACAGCAAATAGGTAAGTTATTAAATTATAATTTTACTACGCAAGTTATTATTATTTAATTTTAATTTTATATGGCTTAAATGTTATATATGAAATGAGATATTTTGCCCATTTCGTTGAGCTATTGGCCAGTAGATGGTTAACGGATACTAGTTTGTAATATAATCAACAGAGGGCAGGATTTATTGTTCTGTACATAAATAATGTCTATGACAAAACAATAAGGAATAAAAGATCAAGTTTTAGCAACTCACAATGTTCTCTAATTTTATTTTTATTTCCAACCCTTTAACTTAAAAAAAAAAAAACAGTTTTCACAACGATTTATGAAATGAAAGATTATAATATTCACGTAAAAGGTACAAATGGTTAATATTTCTTTATGGAATTATATAAGAATTTTAACTTTAGTTACACTGTAACTTTTGGATGTATGGTATAAAATAAGCGATGAACTCTATTCAGCTTTTTAAGTCAGATATAAGAAGTTTGCAATGAGCTTAGTACAAGAAGTAGTTAGCTTATTGAAATGATTTCTCAATACTTTTATGCAACATTTTTTTTATGTGTCATCTACAACTAATCCTCTAATATAGTGTTAGAGACTTTATGTTCTTAGTCAACGGAGGAGCGACGTGTTAATGTTCATCTTAATATAGGATTTAAAATATATTGCGTCTATGCAACAAATTAATTTATATGGGTATATACGTGTATTAAATAAATGTTATCAAAGTACATACACAAAAATGAGATATACACCTCATGCATATTTACAAAAGAAGACACGTTATATACTTATTGCATAAACTACACATACATTTATAAACAATTTAATATGAACTTAGATTCATTTTGTTTCCAACCTATTATTAAATCGTTAACCTGTTTTGTGTACTTAATTTATTAGTTTTTACTTGGTAGTATCAATTTTACCGATAATTTCCATGTGACGGTAGGTTTGCATCAGGGATCAACTTTAAGTCCTTATTTATTCCTTCTTGCTATGGATGGATAAGATTAAGAATGAGTATATCAGAGGAAGTTTGAAAATAGCACCAGTGACAGAGAAGTTGAGGAGTAGTAGGTTAGCATGGTACGGGCATATTATGAGAAGAGATGAAAGTCATGTAACAAGAAAAGTTTTGAGTTTGAAAGTGGACGGATATAGGAGTAGAGGAAGACCGAAAAAGGTGTGGATGGATTGTGTGAAAAACGATATGTGTATAAAAAGTGTGAATACTGAGATGACATCTGACAGAGGAGAGTGGAAAAGGAAAACATGTTGTGCCGACCCTACTTAGGTGGGATAAGGGTAAGATGATGATGATGCTATGGATGCACTAACATCAGAAATACAGGAGGAGGCACCTTGGTGTATGCTATTTGCTGTTGATATTGTTCTTATGGGAGATAATGCTACCGAGGTCCAGAGTACGGTGGAGAAGTGGCGAGAAAAAGTGGAGGATATTGGTTTAAATATTAGTAGGATAAAAACTGAATACTTGTTCTGGGACTTAGGGTGTCCATCCAGTTATTTTCATATTATCTTAAACGGTGTATCCTTACCAGCCTGCATCAATTTTTGGTACCTCGGTTCATTGACCCAAAACAGTGGTGGCAAAGCAAAGACGTGAAGAATATAATAATCGCAGGGTGGATAAATTGGGGCAAGATGTCCGGGGTAATATATAACTGAAGAATGTCGCGCGTTATATGTACCCGAGTGCTAGGCTACGACAAAGACGGATGAGAAAGATTACATGCGGCAGAGATGCGAATGTTAGGATGGATGTGTGGTGTAACCAGAATGGATAAGATTAAGATTGAGTATATCAGAGCAAGTTTGAAAATAGCACCAGTGATAGAGAAGTTGAGAAGTAATAGGTTAGCGTGGTACGAGCATATTATGAGAAGAGATGAAAGTCATGTAACAAGAAAAGTTTTGAGTTTGAAAATGGACAAATATAGGGGTTGAAGAAGACGGAAAAAGATGTTGATGGATTGTGTGAAAAATGATATGTGTATCGAATATGTGAATACTGAGATTACATCTGACAGGGTAGAGTGGCTATTTAAACATATTGTGCCGACACTACTTACTTCCACTACTAATAAGGACTTTCCTGAAAAACGATACTATACCTATTTTGAAGGCACGGCATCTATATATGGTTTGTGTAATATTTTTGGTCATCAACAAAAAAATTTACACTATGAATCTTTCAGTATATATATATAAAATTCCTATATCTATTTAATAATATCAATCCATAATAGTACCTCCAGTAGACCCTGTTATTGTTCCCTTATAATAAACGTAAATAAAATACTATAATAAATGGTTAGAAAAAATATTAACAAAAAGGTCTCAAAGCCGAAGTCCCAAGTGAAATTTATTTGTGTTGTGGTTAATCCCAAAAGTTTACCAGATCGATAGCCCTGTAGTTACTTACCGTTTATAAATAACTGGGCTATAAGAGTTTATTCCTCCTTTTAGAGTTGCCCTTTTGATTGATATTGTGTGTAATTGTCAATTTTTAAAGGATAATAAGTTTGCGACGACTTATCGCACTGTTTTTCTAATTATCAATTATAATTTAGTATGTACATTCAAATTTATATATTGTATTCGATGTTCAAAGTAGATTTTGACAAAAAACATTAATATATTTCTCGAAATTGACAAAATATCTTTTATTTTTTTTACAAATAATCTCTTTTATGGTAACATAATATATACTTAATAATATATTTTATTATGTGTAATCAAGGCCGTAATGGCAAAGAATTTCACCCTCTTATACGTTTCAGAACCCTTGCACTTCAGAAATTATAAATTATTATTAATTACCGGAAAGACAGCGACTGTCGCATAAACATTTGAACTAGTAAAACACTGGTCCAAGATTTACATACATAGATACGCGTTTGTCAAAAAGTTTTCAAATTAAATACATAGTGTTACGAATTTAATTTTCCTCAGTGAATACTTTTCAAGGATTACGATTTTAAATGTTATAGTTATTTATGATTATTTTGCTATGGTAATTTATTAATGTAAACAATAATAATAATTGATCGAATAACTTGTAGAAATAATGAATGTATCATTAATAATTATTGTCTATATATAAAAATATAAAAAAATAAAAATAAATATGTGTATATAGACGTATTAAGAAGCCATAGTGACCCTTAATAGTAATGATAAAATTAGAAAAAAAAATGGTTGTCTGTAAAATCGGTTTACGGACGATAACATCATAAGAAAACATTGATATAAAAATTGCACACTTTTATGAATTTAATTATTATCACTGAATGAACGATGAGGGGAAGAGAGATAGATGCGTCACAAGCCGAATGCTTAGGCCTATCGTACCTCTTTATCGCTTGTTCCGCGTTATCACTTGCACGCTCAGCTCAGACGGAACGTGACAACGAGTCACGCTTTTACGTACGTGCAGCCGGCGTTCATCGATTTATAAGACGTTATCACGTCAAAATATTGCTTTATTCATACTAAACTCACAGCTCCCATGAAACAACAAAACTTTATGCATTGGAACGAAGTCACTAATAGCAGCTAGCATTACATCATTTCTGTTATTATAACCTATTAAAATAATATATTTCACACGAAATAATATTCATATATAGATTTAGATACACGTAATTAAGACTAGATAATTATAAATCCGTCAAATCGGAAATGCCTACCGCAGAGAGCTATAACTCGCTCAGTGACAAATCTATTTTGGTACATAGCGCCCTCTATTGGCGAGTTGCCGAGGTGACATTTACGTACACGTTACTCATATTCTATGTTAGTAAACAAAGACGCTGCTGTAACGCAAACTTATTATAGCAATAGAAAATATTTTACTGTCATAATGTCTTATTGTTTCGATAGTCGATAGACAAAACATCTTACAAATTGGTTTTCAACTACGTAGAATGACTTTAATCTAACATAATCTGTTATCGATGTTTGTTGTCTTTTCAGTACCTCATATAATATTGTGTTAAAAGTACCAGGCCACTACATTTTTTTAAATAAACGAAATTCAACACAATTACTTGAAAGCTTGTAAACTTTATAGAATAAGGGCATGGGAAAGATGTAGAATCAATTTATTGATGTATTTAAATAATAAATATAACATATATAAGTACAACAAAGTAATTCTGAAATGTCTTATGCAGTTTCTGCCTAAAGTCACTTTTTTTGGAGTAAAGACTTCTTAAGGCGTAGTAAACGAAAGTGAACCGCCACACTTTGTTTCGGTGATAGCTCAGCCGGGCTTACTTAGCTCCACTCGAAATCAAACTCGCTGGAACCGATGACACATTGATTCGTGTATACTCTGATTCAGTCGTCATCAAATACATTTCCTATATAAAAAGAAGTGCATCGTCCCAAGAATTACGTTTCATTATTACATATTATAATCATTAAATAATATTATTTATGTTTATATATAATTAGTGCAGTATTTCAGTTATTATTCAATACTTTAAAAGTGTTCACTTCTATCCTATGGTCATAAGTACACACATACGTTTTTATATTTTCATGTCACTGGTACCTTCACTTTTTATCGTATGATGTAAATAAAAGAAACATGACACATTTTGTTTCAGTATTAGAAGTACTGTTAACGTCGCCCAGATTTTTTCATGTCAGGTCAACGGATTTGGATCACGCAAACAAAACGGGAATATCACGTCATGGCAGTGGTGATCTTGTTGATGTCAAAGGGCTAACTTACTATGTACATTGTCGAATTAATAAACTATCGCTTCTCTAGTTTTTTACTCGACCAAGCGTAGAAAATACATATAACAATTTTATTAAAGCTATCAGTCATTATTGAAGTTATTTGGTGATTTTTAAATTCTTAATTGAATTAGTAGTAGTATAGGCATGCAAATTACCTAACTTTAAGAGGTTCTAGCGACCCACGGCTGTGTACATAAACCCAAACAAGGTTGTAGTCCTGGCTGAATGTAATTGATTGGCTGGTGAGGCAAAGTCTCTCGTCAGTCATACCATTCAGATCGAAGTAAAGGAACTTAAGTACTAGATTCTTTTTAGTTCGAGGTTTCCTCAAGATGTTTTTGTTCACAGTCAGCCTATAGTGTCACCAATTTAAGTTAGTAAATGTATGCGAGTTTCGAAAAATTCGTCACCTGCGTTCGAACCTGTAAACATCGAATTGACATTCAATCGGTGAAACCACTCGACCACCACCACTTGTACTCAACCATTGCGAGCTATAATAATAAATGTGAATAGGTTTAATTTATCAAATGATCTCTCTTTTTTCGTCGAAACAATACATAAAAAGTAAACAGTGGCATTAATGTATTTATATTAATAGTGATAATTTACAATAATGGATCTCTATACTATTAAAAAAATAGCAATTGAAAAATAAATCTACTGTTTCGGTATCCTTTTGCCATAGTGTATGTGATAATGCAATAGTTTACAAGAAAATGACATCTGTTTATACAATAAAACAGTTTTGTTATAAATAAGATATAATAAAACAGTTTTGTTATAAATAAGGTACAAATTGAATTTGGTAACAAAACCAGTTCAAGTTTTAGTTAGAGTACTCGAAGCCTTTTCTTATAGGTGAACAGCCGTCGACGAACGTACAATAGGACCACTTTCCTTACGGAGACACACCTTGTACGGTAGTAAACCATGCACAACCGGTAACAGTCTTTACACAATTTGGTTTGAATAAATAATTCCAATGTTATACATAAATATTTTACAGTAACATGTTTCATAATACATAGACAAATACAAAAAAAAATATTTGACTCTTTACAAAAAATATATATGATTTAAATTGTTTTTTATAGCTCTTTTGAAGAAACTCCGTGAACCATGAATTGGTAGGTTTTGTTTTGTTTATAGTACAATTTTAAGCCACTACATTCTAAAGTGATTTGTTATGGTGAACCATGGTTAGAAACTACAGAATTAAATAATAAACAGGTAATATTTTGTATAGCGTATATCAATTCATAAACGTATTTTTTATTTATATATACTATTTGTCAATAGAAGGAAAAGTTTCTAAACTGAAATAAAATTCGTATAAAAACTGCCATTCCAGTTGTTCAAACGATTGCACCTCAAACAATTTAAGTTTAGTTTTTCTTAAGCTGTTTCAAACTTCGCTATTATTAGAATATAGCTATATTTATAAAATTATTACATTTAGATATTCTGTGTAACGGACCTATTTTACTCACTGTAAAAAAGGGGGGCAACATTTTCAAACGTATATATACACATATTTATTTAACACATTCTAAAATATTCAGAGTCCTTAGGTACGTGTCAATCGTGACACAGACTGTAATATTTCTTCTTCTTCTTCTTTATTTTTTGGCTCCGTCACAGTTTGTGCACTAGCCAGCGTCAAGTAACAAGATTTTTCCAAGTGTCTTGTGATAATTATAATGTTCTAACAAGATGGTGGTTTCCTTGTTAGAACTTTCCATGGAATTTTGGTGGCATCACAGAATGCATGCTCCGTGGTATTATTTCCCATCCACTTCACTTGTGCATAATAACCGAACTATATTACGTAAAACACCACCAATATTACAAAATATAGAGTCTAATAACACAAGATTATGAATAAAATATAAAAACCACTATATGATAGACTAAGATCCCGCCAAAACACCGACTGTAATATTTAAGTAAAACATCGGTGAATAAAAAAAGAAGGTTCAACAAAGGAGTTTTTAACTTAGTAAACAAAACAGTCGTTCATTAATATTACTAGAAAAGTTTTTAGGGTTACTTCAGTTATGTTTTTTTATTATGAATTCGATTTGTTGTTGATGAAAAATGTCCTGTCCTCTGTTTGTCAACTGATTTTCTTGTTTAGTAGTTATTGAAGAGCATTAGTATCTTATCAATAAAAAAAAACAATATTTAACGCTATATACGTCTATAATATTTGTATAATGCTCAATAGAAATAACAATATATATATATATACATTTAATTTCTAAATGGAGAAAAGCGTTTGTACCTGTTATTTTGCTCGAATATTTGCGACGACTGAACGAGGACTAGTAGTCGTAAGTCGGTATGATACTCATAAAAACGGCATTCGTATTTTAAGCTACGGTAAGAATATTTTTTATTCGTATTCAATTTATTATCTGTTGTTATCGCTTAAACGAGAAATTGTGAAGGCAGCTTTTTAGGTGGTCCTTATCATCGTTTGTCTGTAAATAAGGCACTAATCATATTTCAAATATTAATGATAAATGGTTTTTTAATAAATACCACAAAACAAAAACTAAAGATAACATATCATCAGCGTTGACAAGATCATCTTTCAATTTAAACGACAGGGTGTTGGCGTTGTCTTCGAGCGCGACGTGTATTCAATTACAGAGGGTCTCTTTGTTATGATAGTAACTCAAACATATCATGGGATTCTTCTCAGAGCTTGTATTAAAAAAGCGAGTTAATGACTGAAAATTTCACTTTTCGAATATTCATCTAATATATATTTATGTATATATGTGGGATGAGTGATAATAAAATGGAATCTGGAAAAATCATCTTTAATTCGTATTACAACAGTTCACAAAAATTTATCTTAACGTAATCTCTTTTTCACAACCTCACAAAACACAAAACTCATTCCCCTTTTTCTTTTTTAATAAAGCTACTGGATACAAGTCATTTGAGCTATCCTTCACTGTGTGAATCAAAAATAATAATGTATTTTTCAAATGAAATGTTTATGATAAGTTTATCCATTCTATATATATACAAATAAAATAGTAGAGATCTGCCGTTGTGCGCAGATCACGTAAAAACTTCTGAATAGATTTCGATAAAATTTTTGCTAGTTTTACTTCTTAAATACTTGATCCTTATCTAAAAGATGTAAAGGTAAATTTATCATGATAGCTTCATTCAGTATAAATTCATTGAAATTTTAAGAAATTACGATTTTAAGCACTACTCATTCTGCGTTGTGTTGCCTTGTCGTGGAGAAGTGGGGCAAGCGGTGTGGTGCTTATGTTTTTTCCTCTTTAGATACAATATATTGTTAATATAATAAACGATACAAGCATAGTCACGGGTATCAGCTAGTCATAAATGCGAATTCTTATTTGTTTGTTTATTACACTTTCACACTTTAACTACTAAACAGATCAACATTAAATTTAATATACATGTAGTCAGTAATACAGGAAAGGATATATGATACCTTTCATTCAAAAAGTACTGTTCTGGAGAGTCAAATTTACATTATAGTGAGTGAAGCCGCAACAAAAAGCTAGTCTTCTCATAATTACCAAAATATATGCATATAGGTTCATTGACCTATATCTGAAGACATTGTTTTCTTATGATTAATATTAGTATAATATTTAACTGAACTTTATAACAAACTCAAGTAATAAAGTTCTGTATTACATTAAGGTGTCTTGCTTTGTTGTTGTTCCTTTGTGACCTAGGAATTACTTGAACCTAGGTTCAAGTTTCTCAGGTCAGGTTTCTCTAGAGAAGCCATTAATGTTATTATTATTTTTATGTGAGTCCATTATTAATAATAAATTGGGGTTGTTGGTAACATTTTACGAATTTTTGTTTACACACGTTGCGCGTCAGGACCCCTATAACTCGGGGTCCCGTATCATTGATATGGCTGATACGAAATCGCTACGCCCCTGATTACGTGGCATGAAACGAATACAGATAATTTACTTTAAGTTTCCACTTAAAATATATACAAAAGCAACGTATACTTAGACTCTTCCCATAAAACCCTAACCTATTAATCTTTAAATTTTCTCTTATCGGTGCTATTTTCATACATGCGGTGATATATTTATTCATAATCAATAAACAACTATAACCTAACCTAAGATACAGGTTCACACAACATGTATCTTTTTTCAGTACTTCTTCGTCCTTCATGCTTATACTCTTCCCAGAAAACCCTAAGATACAGGTTAGGTTATAGTTGTTTATTGATTATGCGTAAACCTTTTAGCAATTAATAAGGAGTGCATGAGACAGTGTTTATTTAACCTTTCATTTTAGTAGTAATCTTACCTATCATCTGTCTATTATTATTATAGGTATAACATACATAAAAAATCTTGTTACCAAATAAGCATGTATAAGTCTATCACGGCAGCTATATTCGAAAGAAAATATACTTTCCAAACTAAGCGTGTTATCACCGCGGTGACATTTTTGCTTAAAATCAGGTAAAATTGTATTTAAACACTAAAACTTATGAAGTTCAAATTTGCAGTAAAAATGAAACCTGAACCGTTTGTGCATATTAAGCAGTTCTTACACAACATGATTGATCATAGCTTATTTTCTTAGTAGAAAAAGTAATTGAATTAAAAAAAAATATCAGTGTAGAGTCTTAAAAGTGGTTGATATACACAAACGAACGCGGTCAGCAGCCGATACATGTCATGAGATGTTTGTTTACGTTTCACTCGCACTCCTCAAGTCCTCATCACTATCGTCTATCTATTCCGTCAACAAACACAACTCTCAAACTTGGCCTCCCTTTGCGTCTTAATGGTCTACATAAATATGTAAGTGTAGTATAGTTTAAGTTTGTTCGAGGGTTGTCAACGTGAATAGTTTTGCATGTTAACATATTTTTTTATTTTCGGTAAAAAAGTGTTATTAATAGGAAAATAGGCGGGAATTAGCTAATAGATAGCTCTAAGTAAATCACGTCAAAGAGTAAGCATTCAAAGTCGCTTCGAATATAACAAAATACAAAAAGCTGTTAAATTGACGACGCGCACAAAAAGACAAAATTATATTTTAATTATCATCATTACTTTAAGATACATCGTTATGTCACACACGATTTTTCATTTAAAATTCACATTTCATTTTAATAGTTAATAGGCAAACTATAGTAATTTAATATAGCTATTAATTTGTCGTACACTACTGTAATAAGGGAGGAGAGTTTGTATATTTGTTTGTGTATAATAATCTCCGAATGTTACTGATTCTGATATTAAAACTCTTTCACTTTTATACTCAAAGCTAGATTCAGGATTGTAGACTGCTTTATTGATATAAAATGGTACGTTGTAATTAACACATACGGCAGGAGGTTCCTAATATTTGTATATGTACAAAAACAGATTTTTTAATAATACAATGATACTACCAAATTATTACCTCGCTTTTTTTAATATAATAGGGATTATAATATTATTCAGACCGTAATTTCTTAAGAATTTTGATATTAAAGAATATCTTAACAATTTTACGCCTTAACATTTGTTTGACGACGGCCGGGTCTAGCTTTTCACGAGCCCCTGTTCAAATTCCTCTCGTCCAACTGCATTCTTTATATCCTCGTAAATTACGCATTACGAGTCCGATGCTTCGTTTAATTTAACCGATGTTAGAATGAACGGGCATTACGCGGTTATTAAAGATTAGTTTGGAATGGTTCAAATAGAAAGTCTTAATTTATTCAAAATGTCGAGGTTACTTATATCGGTTTAAAGAATTTTATTACTCAAAGGGACATAGTTCACTTAACGAGATTTACATAAATATTCATAGAAATTTATAGAAATGAACATCGTTTGAGGAATATTGATATCAACAATGAAGCTTTGAAAAGCGAATAAATGTAAATAAAGTATATAAATGTATTTAGTTTTAATATCACTTTAAATAGATTCGAGGATTCGGTTTTATATTAATTTTTAATTATTGAATTGTTCAGCTCCCTCAATTAGTATGTTCTTAATGCAATTCAGTATTGTGTTTACTTGTACAATTGAAAATATATAACAAATGTCTTAATCGACTTATGAAACAACGTTGAAATTACAAGATAAGTAAGTAATAATTACTATCAGTAGGCACAATAACAAGACGGAAGTTACACAGGATATTTGTTTTTGCTATCCTCAAATGATGGTGCTGACTCTGGTTATACTTTGTATTTGGAATGCTAATTATTTTGTACGTTGGCAAAACATATCGTGAAGGAAGGGTGTCTTCATTATTGAAATTATACTTCTTTTGGCGCGTTAGGAAAAAATGATGATAGTAAATTTTTACGATGCGCCCGCACACCGTCACGAAAAACCGACACCTGAAGTTAATGTTTAATACATACATACTTTTTTTCTATTGTTAGTGTCGTTTTTTCTACAAACGTAGAATAAGGCGAAAGATAAAATTTTTGAAAATATTTTTATCCTGTTAAGCAAAAGAAGTATAACTTCTAACGCGTGTACATAGGTACATACTACTTTTTTATTTGTACGTTTTTCACTTACTATTATAATTTAAGAATGGGTGTTCTGACGAGACTGTATAAAAAAAGGTTAGAAAAGAAACATTTTTATATATATATAGTATACCTAATGCGTCTACTGCATTTAATTTATGATAGATTTTCCACTTACCGTTTCGTGACAGGGTAATGTCATGCAACACTGACGGATCTCACATGCCATTACATATCCCGCAGCCTATCAATATAACGTATCCAAAAATATAACTCATATTTTCTCACGTTTCAATTATAAATCACTGGATGCTTTTAGAAGCTCCAAGAAACGTTTAATCCTGTTAATACAAGAGAAAAGGTTATAATAGTATGTCAGTTCATAACTTATTTCCGCTTTGTTTGAGAATTAATTAATATTCCCGTTAACCAGTTAGCAGTTAAGTCTAGAAAGCAGATAATTGTTGTAATATGCAATATAGTTTATATAAATTTGCTTGAAGATGGATCATGTAAAATTTAACTTACAGTTAATAAGTATTGTAAATAATGAAAAAAATACAGACTCCCAACTGCGAACATATCAAAACTTTTTCCTATTAGTTATAATAATGAGCGAATTGCTTAGCTAAGTATTAGTAAGTACAAATCTTAATTCTTATGTCTTCTTTCTTTTCGATTTACAGAACTTATGCTTATACTGTTTAATCTACGTCACTCACAATTATAACAAATATAACAACGCGATTCCTTATATGCTAAAATTCAACAAGCTGTTCAGGGCTTCAGGTTACGGAGTGTGACATAGAACAGACATACATAATTGCACACCTTTTGGCACTTGAGTAAAAGACATTATTCCTCTGAAAGCAGATGGATTTCCTAGTATTGTCATTATATCGTCACTCATATCTGTTATTGTTATGTAACAAGACAAAATCTTCAATACTGTGTAACCGTGGGATCTGTACATCGAAAATATTTGGTAAAAAATTATTACCATTAATATCAAGATGTTAAAAAACACATTATTAAAAAAAATGTTTCTCTGTTTGAATATGCTCCTCCAAAGATATAAGGACTATTTTTCATGGTTTTTTTTTACAAATAATTTAAGCATATAGCCTAGGGTTGTTTATGCAATCACGCATTAATTTTACGCATTAATTTATTAAAAGTAACTCCGAGAACAATGTATCTAAATTTAAAGTGTTTAAAGCTATTAGACTTAGTACAGCCAGGCAAGTCATTAGTGGATTTCCATAAGTTTAGTATCAATCGGTTTTTGCATGGCCAGCTTTATATGGTCTTTCCTGTGTTAGTAAAATAATTATCTCTTTGTTAAAATCTGAAGTTAAAATACTAAAAACGTTTTATATACTTAAACGTACGTAGCCGCGGGCATATTTAGTTACTGAGAGTAATTTTAGACGCCTGTTTTCTTTATAAAAAAACATATATATTTAAATGAAACACTTCATATAAAAAACTTTAAACAATGTAGTTTGTTGTTGAAGAAATTAAATTCACAATCTCACAATGCAAATAGATGTACTCAATAGAAAAAATATTTGAAGTTATTCTTTGTATTTGTGTTAACTAGAAAAATAATTAACATTTATGTATCTTTCCATTATGAAGTTCGTTTTTTTACCGTACCGCTTGTTCACGTTTGCAAAGTTTGTTCAGCTTCATCTGCATTGCAGCAGATTCTTGTAAAATGGGGAGAAATATCTATTTGTTTGTAGGAGTATGAAACGTTTAACGTTTTTATGTTTTACGAGCTATCATTTTTTCATTTTTGTTTTAATTGAAAGTCGTCGTGATGTTTTTTATAATATATTCTAAATCTATATTGGGTAGTTGTGTATTTTTCTACATATCAAATTTTAAGGTAGGGACTGGATGATGCTACTTAAGCGATTATTGTTTTTGCTAGAAGCTATATATATATTTATTTATTAGGAGTTGATTTCGCCTGGGTAATATTGGACGCGATGCCTTCCTATGTAGTATTAACATTTTTATCGTCTGTACAAAACACAGTAGTAAGCAAACACTCGTACAGATTAATTTGATTTACTAAATGCATTTATAATATGTTTTAGTTCGGACTACTATACCTACTATTTTAAATCAATAAAAAAATATAAGCACAAAGTGTAAGACGTTGACTTGTGAGTATTGTTACAATTAGATAATAGGCCTTCACATAAACAGTTCATATATTCAGTAATGGATATTGATGTCATTATCGATACGCATAAATTTCTAATACGCAACAACACTAGGGGCTTCGTATCACCCTCTTATTATTATTTTAAAATAGGCGCATCTATTCTATTATGCAAGAGATATCCACGAAAACTCGCTTTATTTAAAATGCATAAAATGCATAAACAAACAGAATTTGGTACAGTTTTAAAAAGGAAATAAGACATGTATTAATTTTTTATAAATATAATGATAGAGGTCGATCTACGCCCATCACTCGAAGACTACTGTACAGAGTTCGCTAAACCTTTTTTAATTGTACTACTTTATAAAACTTCTTCGTTGATACCTAAAATTAAGAAAAAATATATCGCGATAACTTTATTCAATACAAAATTATTAAAGTTGTACTAAGTTACGATTTTTCTAAGTACCAAGCGTTCATCGATGTGTGTTTCTTATCGTGAAAAAGTGGAGCAAGCGGTGTAGGGCTTATGTTTTTTCTTTATACTTAAAACATGTTGTTAAGATCACAAACGACGTCAGAGACGTGATAGCTGCGTATGAGCTAGATATATATATATAAAGTAATAAGTTAAATTCCAAGGATTCTTTCAACGAACAGTCGTCTTGAGCATGTAGAAGGACGGACATTCTAAAAAATACAATGGGCACTAATAAAGGATAAATTTAATAATTGCGAAGAAGGTTTATTCTAGCATTTAGTTGACATACAGTTGGTAATGATGGTCCATGACCATATTTATAAAAATTGTGGCAGCTATTGTATATATATTTGAATCACCTTCATGATCCCACGATTTATAGACTCTAACTTCAACCACGAAGATAAATAGAAGTTTATCATTATGAAGATAAATCCCAATGTAGTTTCCAAAAAACTAATAAGAATTTCATATATAATAGCCGTCACAAAAACATAGAATTTTATCGATTTAATCGATTTACGAAGTAAAATGAATACTATCAAGGTAGATCGAAATATATTCTTGACACTTTTTAAAGTTTAAACCACGCTTCTAAAGATGCAAAGAGGGTTTATGAGGGTAATCGCACTTATCTCAGAAAGGTGTTTACCGTGGGCCTATGTGTAAATTATTTCACCACGCTGGGATCGAGTGATTTAACGAGATAAGCCGCGAACCCTTCTGGGAGTGCATAACGTCATCCCGGTAATGCAAGGACCCTCCCCAGCGCAGATGGCACCCGTGCCGTCAGTTTTCATATTATACTAGGGCTGTCATAAGAATGCTAACTTATTGATAATGGTTGTCGTTTCATTGTATACTTTTTTAACAATAGTAGATTTGTATGTTCACGTTGTTGATTCTCGATTTACAGGAATTAGAATCTTATGAGCGCTCCAATACAATTTACAAGAACTTTCGGTAAAAGAAAAAACCACCTATAAAAAAAATTAAAACATTTTTTAAAACTGGAAATAATTAAAAGGCGGTATTCTTATTTAAATATGACATAATAACAGTAACATCTTCAATATAGAACTAGTGTTATTATTATTTGAACTTCTCTTTTGTATCATATTTGTCTTTATAATTATTTTACATCCACAACTTAAAGTTGTCATTTCTGTTTGATAAATAATGGCAATATGAATTTAAAAAAATTTGCAGTATGCCGTGTGTCACAGTTTTAATATATATTTAATATGCATGCCCAAATGAATTAGTTTTATCGTTACCATCATGCGGGTTCTATATAACTGACAGCCCTGTATTCTGTAGAACTGTATTAGCATTTGCTGCATCCCGCGCGATCACGGATTCGGAAGGGGCGAAGGCCCTTGCGCTTTTGTCGACTAGAGTCAGCGGTACACAGCTATGTCTGTCGTGCGGACGCAATGGTCGCGCGTGCACGTTCCGTCTGCCATCGCCTGCACGCGCTCGTGCCCGTGGCCCGCGGCCCGATCGCGGGAGTGCAACCGTGACAAATCGTGTTAAAGTATTATTGTTTATGGTGTGCAAAGCTCGTTTATTTATAGCCAGTTCTAATCGGAGATGTTTAAGTGGACGCAACGAGAATGGTTTTGATGTTTACGTTTTATGTCAGTATTTTGAGTTTATTCGAGCGGGTAGTCGTTTTGTTTACATGCATGAATCACATATCCAACACTGAGGTGACGCGAGCTTTAAAGGGAATTAAATTTATCTTGAAGTTATCAATTACTCAAGCAATGTCTGAGGTTGTCATGTCTTTATTATGTGATATTATTGACATTAATTAATAAAAACGACTCGACACGTGGAATATAACAGCTGTAGTATAATTAACTGTTTAATTAAATTAGTTGACTTCATTTTGTTTGCTAGATAGTAATAGTTTTTCAATATCAAATAGTTACGTTAGTCAAACTTTCTTTTCGAGGTGTTTTTCGTCATGTTTCTAAAATTTTAAATATATTTTGCTATAGTATGAAACTTTAAAATATCTTATGTAGCCTGTCCATAAGTTAGTCGAATAAAGTAACAATATTTCGGAATACGATTTGCACTTAAGTTATTGCCTTCGGCTGAGGTTGTGCGCGGGCGAGGACCGGCTATCTCGTCCTGTCTCCCGCCCACTCTCCGACAACACCTAGACTGGTCTCACGATAAAAATATACATTCTTCTTGCTATATGCAAATTAAAGTAATAGCATAAATTATTTTGTAAGACTTTATATCAAAGAGATGTTCAGTTACATATTCAATTTTATTATACAATTTCTTAACCATTTTAATTTATATTTGATAATGTATGGAATTAGAAATTAAATTTCAGAGGTACGCAGTGAAAATGGTATACATTTTTTTTTCAATCATAGTATTATACAGTCGAAAGTAATATGAATTATTCTAAAATTCTAAATTAAATTCTCTTCTCTGTATATATATTCTTCAATTTGGTCTATAGCATCATTAAAGATCACCTCCTATGTCCAGGCTTATATTCTCTACCTCTTTATAATGTTATAGTATATATGTATGTCTCACAACGTAAACGTTTAGTTACAAATATGACGATATGAAATAAATTGAGTACGCTAATTTAGTTTCTAGTTATAAAACAGTTTACGTTCAGCTAAACTTGTCTGTGTAGATGTTTCCAGAATAAACAGTTTATTGTAATGATCATTTTCTAGGGTAAACGGACTATTAAATCTAACAGTTTAATAGACAGTCAAGGTAGACCTAGACCCTGTCAACAACATAAATAATGACATGTAATTTCCTAAGCTCGAGTCCTTGAATAAGTATATCCGTAATCTACACTGTTAATATTATAGATTTATTTACATATTATCTGCTGCCTGTGTGTCTATTAACTTTTCTATAACTACTGAAACAAATCACAATGACATTTGAAAAATTAGTAGACGGGAATCTAGACAAGGACATAGGCGTTTCATCTTAAAATGCACGTAGACAGAGTCACTATAAAAATCTGGTAATAATATAGTATTTTTAATTAACGGTTTGAGTGGTAAAACTTGTCAGCGATTTAACTACGGTAACACCCCCGTTTTATCTATTACTGGCATAAAGCAGCAGTTAGTTTTATGCTTAAAGGTGTCATCATCATCAGTCTGTAAGAGACCCAGTGCAGAGCCAAAGGCCTCTTCCCGAAGGAAGGTATGGGCATAATCACTTTTTCAACTTCAACCCACAACGACGACGCGATTTCAAACTCAGAGAAATCCATAGTTCTATATTTCCCACATACAGTGGTACTAGAAGAACATTTCTCAGGTTCAGACTTCTTCATGCTGTTTTGCCTCACCGTCAGCCGATAGTGTTGCCAATATTAATTAGTAAATTTACGCAAATTCCGAAAAATTCGTTGGCACATATCAGAGTTTGAACCTGCTGACATCCGATTGATATTTATAAACCACTAGACCACCACGGCTTTTTGATTGGTAAAAATATATGATTGACGACATAAACGGGTCCACAAGATGTTCTATTAGATTCCTCAGCAGTAATAACCTATTATGGCCGTCATCAGAATTGCGGTCATTTTGAGACTGGTTATACAAAACTACAGGCTACATTTAACTCAAGTGGAGGATTGCGCCTGTTTGTTACTTCACACAGTAAAGAAACAAATATCCCCCGAATATTGACACCACAAATGAAAGGAGTTTGCAAGGACAGAGAACAATATTACTCCATTTTGTCTATTATACCTCATACAATATTATTACAATAATAAATCTTTTCATTTCAGTTTTACTAAGATATTTAATTTTATTAAGTAGTTGAAGACACGTCTTATAAAAAACGTTCTTTATATTAAACTTAGCTACAATTCTCGCCTTTGTCTCGTAAAAATTTATTTTTCATTTCATAGTAACGATGTGTTTATCTGAATTATTTATGGGTTATGGCTTTTTCATTGTAATTTTATCACAGCTATTTATTTTTTTATACCGATTTAAGTTACTTTAATAAACTTTATTGTTACTCTTTGATCCATTGGAAAAGCGTAACAATATGGATAATCTGAAAAGTCCTCTAGCTGCTTGGAAAAATCTCACTAAAATAATTTCAACTGTTTCGAAGTTAAGTCTCGACAATCAACAGACAATTAAACTTTGTCTATTTATAATGTGTATACGATAATCAATATTGAAAGTTTTAATCCTTGTTATATTACTTTTTATTGTGATTTAACTGCAGTAGTAATGTTAGTGATAAACTAGCATACATTATCTATTTCAGTACAAAGTAACTTGTTTTATGTGTCACTGTAAAGTTTTATAACATAAATATTTGCCAGACCAGTTAAGTATACAGTTTTACAAGCTTGTCTTTTAAAACGTTACCCGTAAAGTGGTCCGTGTAAAACTTTACAAGACTAATAAAATACTTAGTGATCTTAAACATTTTGAGTGCGTTTTCGTGTTGCGTGCTTTGTTAAGTAATATATTAATTGTTCAAATCAAAGATATTTGACGGGGATTAAGAATGTAGATTAATCATTTTTATTTGTTACCGTATTCGTCTGCGACTTCGTATTTGTTTTCTAAATGGAATGACTTGCGCGCCATCTATCGTAAAGTGGTAGCACCAATAAAGAAATTGTACGTACGCAAAATCACTCACCAAAGTTTTATTACTATGGTGTTAATGATGTACATAGATTATATTTCTTTTTGGATTCCATTGACCCTTAGCAATTTTATTTTAAAATAAATATTTATTTAATGCACAGCGAAGCGGGTGTTAGCTAGTGTAATTATACTTACAAGACACAGATAGGTACAAAGTATCTAGATTATTTTTTTCGAATGCTAGTATCATGTTAAATATACATGTCCTTCATGTTGCTAGTTCAGCCGGTGTGTATTTAATAACCAAGCAGTGCTATTGAAGTGTTAGTGAACTCATCATATGGGCTTTATTTTAGTTTATTGTATTTTGGAGTCAGCCAGTATAGATAGAGAGGTAGAGCCAGTTACTGAAAGCCTTGCAAGCCATGACAGTGACAGTTGCCGTTGTTTTACAATTGAACTATGCTTACCATTAAGTACAATACCGATAGTTTATCTTGCTACAATAAATAAGTATTTCTGTCTTTGCCTAAATGTGCGTGTCACGCAAAATTTTCTAATTAGTTTTTATTTTAATTTCACTGCTTACACAACTTAGTTATTACCTAAGAAGAGTATTATCATGATAATTTCATTTAATACAACGTTTTTAAAGTTTTCAGTAACAATGATTTTTATAAGCACTCAGGTTCTGCTGTGTGCTTTCGTGTCGCGGTGAAGTGAGGCAAACGGTGTGGTACTTTTGTTTTTTCCTCTGTACATAAAAAAAAAAAAATGGAATAATAAATAACGCAGTCAATGTTGCGGGCATCAACTAGTAATACATAAGGCTATTTCCATCATATTAAAAAGGATTTTTGTAAGGAAAACGTAGATACCCTGTGTTGGTAAGAGGCTGGTGTTTATCAGACGAAACCAGTCTCGGTGTGTGTAGGCGTGTGAACAGCGATACAGTACCATTCAGTGCACATTCGAATAAATCTTTGTATAGAACCTTTCGTACGCTGTAGCTTTATCGAGATAAATTGATTTATTTGTAAAATACTACACTGAGCATAAATTAAATGACTGTATATTGTTTTATAATATTCTTCTAAATTTTATATCATTTGTTGTTTAGTCTTCTAAGTTTAAAAGTATTGATCGTGTAGATACAGATATTAATCAGCGATAGTCCTGTGAAACTGTAGAGACCCTGCCAGGACAACAGTGTCGGTCAGTTCAAAAAAAATAAAAATAAAATAAAGATATTAATCAGCCTTACCGTTTAGTAAAATTTGATTATTATTTTTTCAAAGTATCTCAGGTAAAATATTTTTTACAAATGGATATAATGCTTTCCAAACTGTTTTCAAGGTTTTGTGGATATAAATATGTATACTACGTATATTAGATTTATTCATTACTAGCAGACCCGGCGGACATTGTCTTGCCCTAATAATAAAAAATATATACTTATGTGCATGGAGTGCTTAAGGTAACTAATGTATTTAATGTGATAAGGATTAATAGTGTATCCGTCTAAATAGCCTTCAAATTACCTCATTGTTTGTGACCATGTTTTAGAAGATAGATGGGTATAGTAAGCTATCCTTAAGATAAAGGTATATGCCGTCGCAGATTTTTTTATAGATCTATAAAAGAGGTCCCTAAGCATTTTTTTGTTATATCTCAAAAGAATTAGGCAGCGTTTTCGATGAAAGCTCCCAAGCGGCTTGGCTTTCAAGTACTATTGCCAGAACATACCCATAAGTGCTTGGTGGCAAATTATCAACTTGAGGGTGATATATAGCCAGGCGGACTCAGAAAAAGTCTTATCATCATGCCATGGTTTCATCAAGATGTTTTACTTTACCGAAAGCGCTGGCCCATTCTTAAAGATTGGAAACTATATCTATCAACGCGGTGCCTGTACACGCTCGTTATTGAGTCATCTTCGCTACAAAACTTAGTAGTATATTTGTGCCAAATAATATCTACATATACATAATAATCTACTTCGGTTTCTTATTTAAAACAATTTCCTTAAAACCTATTTGATTTTAACAATCTCTACAACGATAAAAAAGAATTAAACTAAAAACTCGGAAGAACTATATGGTTTCAGCGATTTAATTTAACGACATGAATAACATGCCCTCATTACCTTAAAATCCTATTTTTTTTTTTTTTTTTTTTCGAACTGACCTACACTGCCGGCTTATTAGGCCTTCACAGTTTCACCGGACTACTAAGGGGAGCGCTTAGGGCACTCACCCGATTGTTTTTTAGGCGAAACATCTCAAGGGCACTCGGTGCACCTCGGCTTGAGCTGTCGCCGGATTCCCGAACTAACTAAGCTAGCTAAGCTATCTATCCATACAATACTCATATATGAATTCGTGAAAAATGCATGTGTGACCATGCATGTTTCACGAATGTATATGTGTATTTGGTATCTGAGTACTGTGTTATGTGACCTATTTCAGTCCGAAAAGGGCAAAAAAACAGCCCACCACTGAGTGCCTAGGTGTGCAAGAGTGTGGGGTGATCGTGTAAGTGTAGAACATGTGTAAATCACTGTATTCACGCGAGTAACATACTCGAGGGCTCCACACCGAGGGACTACCTAGGCTCGAGCTGTTACAAGAAAAATCGCGACGAGTGTGCGGGATCGAATCTTCACCCCCCGCTCACGGAGGCGTGAGCAGAGAAGTCGCGGGCGTGGGCGCAAACAGGCATCTTTTGAGAGGGAATCGAGCTAAAAAATAAAGTACAACGGCACGGTGCCGATTTAACTAAATAATTACGTAACAAATCCTAATGTATCGGTCTATTGTGTATGAACACGCGGGTTCGATCTGATATTTTGATTTACGCGAATTTATTTATGCGCGGCGCGGGTTAGTTGCTGTACCGTGGTCGCGACGGCCGGGAAAGCGGAGATAGCGTTTAAGAGCCCGAGCTCAGACGTACTATTAACTAACGCGTTAAATGCGATTATCTCTTGTACATCGTGTACCAAAAGTAAGCGAGCTATCCAGTCTATACCGGAGGTCGATGCTGAAGCCGCGATAGGTGGCGTAGGAGTGGACAGAGCCTTTGGGGGCTGGGTTTGGCTTTAGGAGCCGAGGGAGCTGGCGGCGAAGGCCTTACGCGCCAAGAGAGCGCGCTCGGCGCAGGAGCGGATGCTGCCGGCGCACTGGAGGTGCCCGGCAGATCGGGGAAAGCCTTCTGGCTTTGTATGGGCGGAGACGGAGGCCGATTCGTCCGAGTCGGCGGGCCGTGCGCCCTGGACCGGGTCGCACGACCGCCGCGGCGGTGATAGGTCGACCGAGGCGCACGGGGACACCCGCGATAATTCGCGGTATGACCCGTTTGCCCGCAGAGGACGCAGCTCGGAGGCTCGACGGATTCGGGAGTGCGGGGGCACTCCTTAGTGGAGTGATCCCCGAGACACTTGACACACCTGGGACGCAGGTGGCAGTGTCGGGCGGAATGACCGTACACCTGGCAGTTGTGACACTGCGAGGGTACCTGGGACTTGCGAGGAAGCTCTACGAAGACAGGAGACAGGCCGCAAACTGAGTTGAGGCTGAAAATGGCCTTGCCTTCCAAGGTGCGGTCCAGAGTGACCAACACCAAGTTGAAGGGGGCCTTCGTACGGGGGTGGTGCATGCGCTGCACGCTCCGGACTGGGAAGTCCTGACCGTTCAGGCAATCGCAGATGTCGTATTCGGTGAGCTCAGAGGGAACTCCCCGAATGACGACACGGAGGCGGCGCTCTTCCTCGAGCGCGTGAGTGAAGAAAGGGAGCTGACGCTCCCTGAAATATCTCGTGAGCTTGCGATGCTCATCGGGGGTCGACACACGAATAGAAATGCCGGCAACAGTGTTGACGGCGGACTTGTAGACGATTTCCTTCGACTTAAGGTCTTCAGAAATCTCTACCCAACGGGCTTTGTCACGGAAGGTGACGGGAGGCGGTAGGCGTGGCTTCTTAGCCGCGACCGCGGGTTCCGCAGCCGAGGCTTTAGCCGAATTCGCGGCAGAGAGCGTGGGAGAGGCTCGGGGCACCCGAGCGCCACCTATATTGGACTGCTTTGGGATTGGACGTCCCGCAGCCGAGTCGCTATCGGTCTGATTCGCGGCGCGTGGGCGTTTACCGCGGCGCGTGACGGTTGTGAAACCGTCGTCATCGGCAGGCGTGGTCGCGGGCGCAGGCACGGTCGCGGCCGTGGTTACCGTCGCGGGCGCGGTCGCGAGGACAGTATTGTAGTCCATTTCAGAGTCGTCATCGGAATTGACGTCCGAGAGCCTCGTGAACGGGTCGTCCGGGAGATTCTCGAAAGGGTTCGCGGAGAAACAACGCGGTATCTTACCGGGAGGATTGCGCGCGTAGACTTTCCGGAGTCTATTGTATTCCGAGACGAGTTGCGGGTCTTCCTTTTCGACGAACATGTGGAAGCGTAACAGTTCTTCGAGGTGGAAGGCATCTTCAACGGCCGGAAGGGCCGGATGGGCACGCGGGGTCACGGGGGTAGACATGACTAACCTCCCTGCCTGAGGGGCAGGGAGGTGCGCCTAATTCAAATCTAACGGACAATCCGTGTCCGGGCCAAAGGGAAAACGCGACGCGACGCGAACGCGAATCTTCTCTTCAAAACTGCACACGGCGCGGCGCGAAGAACGACGCTCTGCACGGCACACAACGCGCTGCACGACTCTCGAAGCGCAGCACGAGGCACGACGCGTAGCACGGCGACTCGACGCACTGCAAACAGTGTGCACGGCTTCGCACCGAAAAGTGCGGTTTAAATGGTGCACTAATGGAGGTGCACCGTCGCTCTGAAAAGAGCGTACGATCGACAGTAGCCGCTCGAACACACTAAACTTCCGGACACACACGAAAATATCCGACAACTGCGCGCGAGTTGCCGAACCAACGGACCGTCAGAGCTGCGAGCGGGCACGTGTGCACCCGGCCGCTGCTCGAACGAGACTCCTTAAAATCCTATTCAATAATCTTAACATTTTATTGCTAGACAAGGACATAAAAGGAATAAAGCGTATAAACAACGGTTTAACAGTGTGCTACAAAATTAGATGTACACTTTCAGCCAAAAGTAGATGACTGAATAAAAAAAAAAAGTGTTTTCTATTTTTCGAACTTTAATTCTATTGTAGACTTTATTCATTTTATTCGATTTAATAAAACGAAAATTTTGTCCTAATTATTAATATAAATGACAAAGAATATTCAAATTAATTTAAAAGTAATGAATTAGAATTCACATCCTATTATATTATATTAATTAACTTCTAACATTCTTTTAAATGATAAAAATATTCCTAATATTTATTATATAGTTATGAAAATTGGCTTCTCAGTTATATTTGAAATATATTAAATATGTATTAAAAATCATACACAATGGTATAAAAACATTGAAATATAATGACGTCATGAAGTGGTCATGGCTACCTCGAACATTTTTTAATGAATGCATGTCGTGTTTAAATATATATGATTCAGATATTTGTGTCAGAACTATTGGCCCGGTTTGTAAGTTTGATCGCGGTAAACAGCGTTCGTTTCGTTTGTCGGACCGGGTGGGTTGGGGTGGTCTCCCCTAAAGATTCTGCGCCCCCGTCTGCCGGGCACAACAATAGTTCACATGAAATAATCGATAACACCCATAGCAGAAAGATTAAGGGAACTCGTTTAAAAATAATGCGTGTGCACTGTTTAGGGTATAGTGAAATAATAATGTTATTACATTAGATATGTTTTGTTATCATAGAATAGTTTTTGGGGTTTTTATAGGTTGTTTTAGAACTGTACGTTATCTATCAGAATTGTAACGAAATTGATCGAAAAATCAATGAATTATTGTCAAAGTACTTGAAATAACATCACGGCGATATTTCAATTATAGCGAAGAATTAAGCTTTACCAAGCGCAATTGATATCACACTTTTCTTCGTTCAAACGACCACGTAGTAAACATATAGTCTTGATTTGAAATCTCACACAGATCATAATATTTATATAATCCTTATGTAATTATAAGACCATCTATTTACGGATACAGCCGATCGTTTTTGGAATCCTTTGGCTGAATCACTTAGACATGTATTTACGAAACATTGTTCCGATGTTGAAAATAAGTATATAATTAACTTATTTGCTTAATATAAGTATGTAAATTTATATTATATTTAAATATATTACCTACTTATTCAATACTTTAATGTGTGTTTCTTGGCCTTTAGTATATAAAAGTATTATATTTTTAATATAAAGAAAGAAACTCATAGTATTAAATAGACAATAGTAATTAAAGTTTCATTAAAATTGCCAGCAGTTACATTAATATGAAAATAAATATATCTATTTTATAATAACCGTTACTATAAACACTTCTGTGGTAACATTATTTGCATATTCAATATTCATATCACACATAAAAGAGGACAACAGATTCATATAAAAAAATCTCGGTGCATTAATACTTTCTTTGTAAATAATAATTTTTAGTTATTATTACACAATTACTATATAGTTACACATTTACTAATAATTATATATTTTATTATCCGTATAGTAACAGTTACTAACATAAATTAAAGATGAATGACATGCATTTTAACTATGTATATTTAAAAGCGAACAGAAGTTATAACAGTCAAATAGTTTAAAAATATTTCCGGATTATCGAATTTTGTGTTTCCTGTAGTTATTTGTCGAAATCTTAAATCAGAAGTAAATTACTCTAATTTATTACCATTCTGGACATAATCTTTTTTGAATGTCTCAGATATTTTCGGATTATCTATCAGACACCGTAAAACTATTCTTAGTTTTAGGTGATATACGAGTTTTATTATCCATTGCATATTTTAGCATATCGTTTATTTTATATAGATATTCGTAATTCGCAGTGGAACGTGTGGGTGATGAAAGACTGATCACTGATAAGCACTTTGTGAATATGAATTAGTCGTCAGAATCGACTGACAATTATTTTTACTGATAAAATAGAAAAAATACTGATAAGCTCGATTGGTTTAATGAATCTGAAAGGAAGTAAAACAGTTTCATATGGATAGATTACATACGACATCATTCTTATTTTCTTACTAATATTATAACGTGTTGACTGTCTGTACCAGACTAAATTACTATTACTGATATAATTAATGGTAGTGATTCATTCTGTGTATCCTATTTTGGAATCAGCTAATATATATATAATCGTTGAGGCTGCACTAAGCTCGATTAAATGAAAAGAGTCTAGAAAAACAAGTCGAAGTAGTTTTATCTAGAAGTAAAACTGTTACAATAAAACAAATATAGTTAAATAAAATATCCGCTCTGTACAAATACTTACAATAACATTTACTTCTTCGAAAGCTTATTGTTACTCTCACAAACTCTTAAGTTCTTCGAATGGCATTAAAAAGGGCGACGCGAGCCGAGCGTGATAAATCTGACTTAACGTCACTAGAAGGCGAGTTTTGCCCTTAGCTACGTACTGTTCGTGGTCGCTAATCAAAATGTATTACCACAGAGATACAATCTGGACTTTGTACAACTTTTTCAAGTAGTAACCGTGTATAATAATTAACAGTGTTTATTTAATTTATTACTCTTGATAAACTAGTATATACATATAATATACTAGCTGATTTAAGTAGACTAGAACCATCTATAAAAAAATCCGCATTGAATGGTTATAGTACTACGCCGATGTGTTTAATCATTTTAATACGACTGGGCTTCAAATAAACTGTTTTTTTTTTCAACTGATTATACGCTATTGGTCTGATAAGCCTTCATAACATCATCAAAAAATCTTATTATTCATTATATATAGGACATACAGTGCGAACAATATCAATGATATTGTATCATTGTAAACTCTTTATAACGGTGTCTATTATAACGGGAAAACTTCTGGTAACGTAGAAATTAGTTCGCTTTGATTGGTTTACCTTAAAACCAATATCTAAGTACATACTTCATAGCGTAATAGCTATTCTCTATAATAAAGAAATACGTTCATAGTTTACACATTTTAACTATGAAAGAAATACTTTCATAATTAAATACATAAATTAAATCTTACAGTAAGTATTATCAATATTATTATCTATGTTATCAATTTACAAAGGCTCCGACTATATCTGTGTGGTACCAAAATATCTAAGAAAGACAAATATAGATATTTAGAAATGGCTAAGGGCGTAAACAATCGCTTTGCTTTTATTATTGCTAATTGCCTAGAACATGTGTGCCATTGAATCATTGTCACTCTCAGATTGCTGTGTCTTTAGGTTTTGAAGCGATGATGGCGCAGTTGGTAGTACGTTTGGACACAGCGTCGAAGGATGTAGGGTCGAATCCTGGCCCCTGAGTCGGAGCTCTCGGTGAAGTAAAAACATCGTAATGAAACCATAGCATGTTAGTAGGGCTTTTCCTAAGTGCGTCTGGCTAGCTACCACCCTCAAGTTGGAAATCTGTCGCCAACCACGTGTTGGTGAGTTCCGGCAGCTGCACTTGAGAGTCAGTCTCTATCTATGTTTAGCGTGACTACCATCTAAGACCACATCATCATTAAATATCCGATGAGATTGTAATCAAACCTTAACCTATAAAGTATAAAAAAAGAAAAAAAATGGTCTCAGTTAGTATACTAACACATCAGGTACCTATCCTATCAATCGGCAAAATTAAATTAACCTCGAACACTCTTCATACCGACAAAAAAGTGTTAGCTACCTTATGTTTAGTTAGAAAAAGTTTATATAGTATATAACAAAGTGAATTTCATGAAATATCGCATGGTGCTCTGAGTCACTTGAAATATTAATACAGTATAGTTTTGACCAAACAAAGAACCCACAACGTCATTTTCTTTTGGCTCATTTATTGTAAGTCTAGACGATGCACATGAGAAATAGCCAAACATTCTATAGATATAATTTTTACTTGTGCCATAATAAATAAATCTTCCATGATTATTACTGATTTCATTAATAGGGAATAACAGTGATTTTTCACTGACATTTTCACAAAGAGTATTATGTGATTGCTATTCAGAGTAGATTCTGCTGCGTAACTCTGATTAAGTTAATAACGTTGGCGCCGCGCGTCGCTCTGTGTAAATACTTTACTCTTAATGGAAGTATGAAAAGATGGAATTATGTATATGGAATGGGGCTTATTACAATTTGATAGCATAAGTATTTAAATAGATATTTAGCTATACAAAAACGTAAAATAATATTTGTTGTAGATGTACAGCCCCTCACAGTTATGCATGGCGGTAGAGAATTTTTTAATAACTATTTGGGTAGGTAAAGATGAAAATTTGTTGTGTGCCCCCGTAGTAAACTCTTTATTTAATGTTCTGTGAATCAAAAATGACTTTTATGCCACGTTACTTAATATTAATAAACAAAATTAGAAAAGTAATTATGTTTCAATGCATTTCGTTCGTATCGATTTAATAGAAACAGCGACTTTTAATTTGAATCAAAACATTTCTCCATACAAGTATCTCTCACCCTGTCGGCGGCGCAATATCCTTGTTTATAGCCCAGTATTGTATGGGCTTAATTAATTTGCTTTTATGTGTACACATTTTACGTTTTCGTCGAATCACCGTTCGGATGAATATCGCTCGTTTTATTAATGTGATACACGAAGGCTTGCTTCAAAAGCTCCATGGTATGTATAGGTATAAACACGGTATGTACATGTATAAATACAATAGATTAGCTTTGTTTATAAAATTGTTTTATATCATACTAACTATCCTGGCACATGTTTTTCTCATTTTCGTTGCTTAATAACTACTCCATAGAACCACATCATCTCAATAGTTAAAATATATTTTGTAAACGTGGCAATCATCGACAAAGACAATCAGAAATTTCACGATTCATAAAAAACGGACTAACAATGATACATACAAATATTAAAAAATAAAAAAGCCTTTTGTTAACTATTAGATAACATATCAATTTACACGTTTACTTTAGAGTGAGACGTGATATAAATAATTTCGTTTTTTTTTGTGAAAACTAAATTCACTCCAAGAATCTCTCTTGCGAGAATAAAGGCCTTCTTCAGACTGCTCCAGCTGTTTTGTATCTTTACGACAGGCATTTATTTCTTGCAATTTTTTTAATAACGTCTTCTCGTCGTGTTTTAACTACCAGTAATATTTGCTTGTTATTTTTTACCTTTTATAGTTTATTTATTGAGGAACATTATAGAGTAACTAATATAATTTTAAGAGCCTTAACAGTGCAATTACCGTACACAACGGAGATTAGAAAATACGCTAAAAATAAGAGAGAACGAAATAATAGTCCAGACAGGCCATACAGCGCGATACGAACTATCAGTGGGCTAAAGCATTATTGCCTACCGACAAGTACTGAGCGTTTCCGAGAAAGGTCGAAATGTGAATGCCTAACGATTCAGCAAGGGATATCGCAATCCACACCTAATAAGATATAAAATAAACCATGTAATGTTTATTATAAACAAGGTTTACTATAAACAGTAAAGTTTCAAAATTCACAAAGGTTTGATTAAAATTATACTTCCAAATATATTTATAATTGCACAGAATATCTCTTTTAAGCCTTTTATCTCACACATATTTTGCATAACTAACTAATCACGGTTAATTCAAAAGCTTATTGTGAATATATACCCTTCTCTGTGTCGGTGTTTTATAGCTTCATGTGCAAAATAGGGTAAATAAACTAATAGCTCTTTTAACCGGAGAGAACTTGTTAAAGCTCATTCCATTATTGTAAAGCTGATGTTGAGCTATTAAATAAGAAATGTCAAGTCCCGAGAACTACGTTTAAAGATTTTATACATCCCTTTGTATAACAATATAAAAAGGGTTCTAGATCGGCTGCAAGTTGAAGAATTAATTAATTTGTACTTGAAAAGGAAATAAATTCCAGATTACTCACGCATTAACGCAGATGACTAAAGTTAGAAATATAGAATTTGGGATGCAGGCATACATTAATAAACAATTTTTGGAAACAGGGTAAAACAGCAAAGATAATTTCATAATGACAATGTATACATTAAAATATCCTATTGCTTAAGTTCAAACGAGTTGTATCTATTCAGAGAAATTTTCTACACCCGCGACAGAGATTTACGTTTACTACGAAAATGGAATAAACTACTGTCTCACTTTCACACAGCTGAATATATATTATCTTATGGAGTAAGAACTAGTGGTTATAAAATATAAATCGTTCGACGAAAACGACAGTTGCCTTGGACTTGACTTATTTATTGCCTGAGATTCTGAACGTATCACCGGCTTTGGTGCTGATCAAACAGTCGTTTTCTGAAGAAAATGATTTACCACATTATTTCTTAGAAATACGTTACAAATACAAGATAAGGATCTTTCGCAGTATGAATCTGGAGTGGTGTTGATTGTTTCAAAATGTATAAATATGATTAAATATAACCTTCACCTCACATTAGCGTAGACTTGACTTATCCTTCGGGAACAGTACTTTTTTGAATTAATGGTACCCTATGTCCTTCTCTGTCTTTAATGGCAACATTTCATGACCATCGGTTGCTTAGTTAAGGCTCGAAATCGTAAAAAAAAGTAAATAAACAAGTTCACAGTCGTTGTTATTAGGAGAATTACCTTTCTTTATAATAGTATAAGAAAGAATATAAACAGAATTGAAAAGGAATTCAAAATTGTAAATCTGAAGTAGTGCAAATACAGGGTATATACAAAAAAGGCATGGACAGGATTTTTGCGTGCCGGCGTTCGTGTCTCGACTCGGGAGAGACCATCTCATACAAAGATAAAAAACTCGTTATTTAGAGACACTTTGAAAGAATTACCTTTTGGTGTTCACCATTCTATATCTACGATTATAATGGTACTAGATAAATCGATATCGATAGTTCCCGTTCAAATCGTACTGTAACAGTATAACTATAATTCTTTACATCTACGCATATACGTCATCAATGCGAATAGTATAAGTTCTACCGATTTAAACAAGAAGCCGAATAAAGTTAAATATGTAGTTTTAATTATGTATTATGAATCAATTTATCACAGTCGTAAGTCTATACAGAAATTTGTTTCTGTGTGTTTGGGTTCCTTATGCGGGGCTTCTACGAAAAGCAATTTGCTAGTTGTAGCGTCAGTCTTGAGACAAAGGGGCTCATACTGTCTTTATTAAGCTAACAAATGATTTGTACGCACTTGTTCATACAGTATGGGAATGTAAACATAAAATTGTAGAGAATAAAGACAATGAAGTGTTATTTTAAAATATTACTAATTAAATTGGACAACATATTTTTAATGTATGCAAGAGTTTTAATAATACAATTTAAGTTTAATGAAATAAAACATGGTTAATGTTGATACAATTTGACAATACTACCGTAAATTTAGTATTTATCTTAAACAAATCCAAAGTGACTGCATTGTACTTACTGAATGATAAGTGATGATCCAACAGTATCCATAATTCTCATGCTCTCGGTAATTGAATAGAAACAAGCTGATTCCAAAACGTGAAAGTCACTGAATGTATTGAATTGAAATATATAATAGATTCAATTCTATTACAGTAACTAGCGGCTTCACGCCCGCTTCCTTTGGCATTAAAAAAAAAGTCGAGGCAGTAATAAGGACTACCGACAAAAGTGAAAAACTCAAAGCAATGGGATAACTGTGTTCTTTTATGAATTTTTAAACTAATTATAGTGATTTATATACATTTAATAATTTATAAATTGAAATTTTTAACATTCGTTTGGCTTTCATATCTATTGAATCTATTATAGATATCTATTAAAGAATTACATACATTTTTACACAGTGTATCAATTAATCAAACATACGAATCGCTTTAAAAATAGCAAAGGGCCACTCGAATCCAAAAAATAAGCTTAGAAAAATCTACAAAAACTTCCGCATCAAATTGTCATAGTCCTGTGTCGATACATTCAGTAGTTTTGACTTGATTCAGCCTCAGAGCAATCGTTTCTTAATTATTTCTGTACAGATTAAGTTATTATTTAATCAGGAGTAAAGTAAACTTAATATTTTTATATAAACTTTTTCAATATAGAAAAATTTAGTATATGTTATGAACTAATATTATTTATTGAAAACATTCATTTCTTTAAATTAATTATTCACTTCATTATTATCAAATGATGTACGATATTTTTAGAATCGAAACTAAATCGTAAAATCCGCGAATCATAGTCATGCGTTCCGAGTTAAAGTTGTGCTTCTTGGAAACTCTGATGAGTACAAAAGATGTTTAAATTAAGTCAAACCGTACCACCACATCACAGCGGACCTAGATTTATACTTCACGTACGACATTTGACATCTCACGACCGCAACGTTCCTTTTATGCGATTTGTCTCTTGTTATTATGCTTAGTGGGCGTTACACCTTAACTAGGGTTGACAGCTATAACGAATAGGGCTGTTAATAATGTTTTCCGGAATGTTCTATAATTAGTAATGATAACTGTTTTATTATATTGTTTAAATTAACACGTCATAGGGAAACAATTAAACTCAAATTGGCAAGTACAAGAATACAAAAAATATATACAGTAATTGATATGTACTTATACTTAACTATGATGACAAAGTATGGTAAGAATATAATCCTATTAAAAACAAAAGCGACCAAAAAAGGCATATTTGTATAAAAGTAGTTACGCATAAAACTTTGTTTACGACTTTTATGGGACAGATTTAGCTTCCAAATGACATAGCATACGATTAAAAAGTTGACTGCATTCTCGTATGCCTCAGTTTGCTTTTCGAACATAACAATGACGTGAGTCATTCCGTACCATGCGACGCGACGGACTGAACGATCGAGATGTCTGCCATCCCTACATGTAGGTACATACCTTACATCAAGTTTAAGCGAAGCGTACACTCATGAATTATTTACTCACCTTTATAGACACCTACATCACATACACAACGTTATGTAGTACGGTGAAATGTTAATCCATATTGTACTGTCACTGAATAATCTTATACTTTTCTTTGACTTTATTGTGCACTTCATCTAGATTACTTATATACTATAATTGAAACAAACAATATAACTTTAATTTAGTTTTTATTTTATGTAATTAATATTAAATTAACATCATATTTTTAACAAACAAAGCGGTATATCATTCACTTACGAATAAGTACATTAAATAGAGCCGCCATTATGTGCTCTGCGTTCTTAAAATATTTTAGAAGATGGAGAACAAAAAAGGTTAAATGCATGATTGTTTTCTATTACATTAGAAAATAGCAAAAAACCTAAATACAATTATCACATTTTAATAAAATCGCTAACGTTAATTCTATTCTTCAACTGCTTTTACGTATGAAAAAAATTGATTTTATTAAAAAAAAATTTATTTGAAATAAATATCTAATTGCGCCATTTTGTTCACCGACTCCTGAATTATAAGAATACATTAAATTCAATTATCTTGAAGAACAATATTTTAAAACGTGTAAAAATAAAATGCTATTTTAAATCTTAGATACATACGTCTCCCTTTTTATTTATTCAAACAATGATACCTGGTAAAAAAACAACAATGATATATAAATATCTAATATATAAATGACATCCATTCTTCCTTTATTTTGCGTGTTTTTTTATTAATATTGTTACAAATATAATATAACAATAACAGTCAAAATAAAATTTAATAACACTACAGAGAACAATAGTCATATAAACAGTCAACAAAAGCTTATTTGATAGAAGGGCATTAAGGGCAAACAATGAGCCACTGATGCACGACCAGCTGACTGGATGGGTGACAATGGGCTTAATTATTCCACATTTCCTTTTTGGAGACCGAAATCGTGACATAACTATGCCTTATAATAGACATTGTTTGTATTCTGAAGTATCAAAGAGTTTCTATGTCTTTCAATTAAGAATAAATTTAATTCTTATTTCAATTGATCTAAGATCAGTTACAATTATAGAGGGTAATAACGACGATATATAATACATCGGTAATGAATTATGTTATTGTTTTATTTTACTAAAACTATTATTCTAAACCGTAGTCTAACTAAGTTACAAGTCCAGAATGACACATGCGTCATGTCATTAAACACATGTAAATCAATTCTAAAATTAATTTCATAGTTACCATTATTTATAAATTCTGAACATTATAGATAACTTTAGCGTTCGTAGAAAATGATTATTGTTAGCTAGCGTCCGCGTAAGTTTAGCCTACAGCTATCATAACCAATCTGTAAAGGACCGCAGTTCCGAGGCCAGTCATGATGAGTTGATACTCTTAAGAACCGAGTTAAAATGCTTTTCGTGCAATTATATGTTACCAACTATATCCTTCGATCTGGAACACCGTATCTCGAGCACTGATTATTTGCGGAATAAGAAAATGCGTTTGCTCCCGTAATTCCTTGAGCTTATTGCCATACAACTACGGCGCATTAGGCCAGCAGCATATAGTAAATTCGAAGAAAAAACTCCCGCAGTTGAACCTTGCACGTGCTCTTCTTCATATTAATCAAATAATAAAGATGCAGTATTAATATATACACGTACGAATTTCAGACACCGCGTTGATAAATCTACCACACTCGAGTTGAAAATCTGTCCCTCAGCACCTATAGATACGCTCCGGTAACTTTGCTTTAATGCCGATTCCCCTCTAGATTTAGCGTATTTACTACCTTAGACCACATCATCCTTTAACATCAGGTGAGATTGTGGTAAGATGCTAAAATATATAAAATATAAAAATCAAAACTCAGAACCGACTCAACCTTTGACTCATTTTAGAAGTAACCGCACGGGAGTTTCTTAGTAAAGCTTTCACATTTTTAAACAATCATTTGGTTAGTTGTACAGATATACGCGTGAATCAGACTCAAATAACTAAGAAAAAAATGTAACCAAATAGAAACGTTGTCAAATAAAGTTATCAAGTTCCATGCGAGTGGAAATAGAACAACGATCAAATACAGTGAACGTTCAATGGTTTCACGGTTCGATACGTGGCGGCAGACTGCCCGCTATGATAATTTCGATAATAGTCCACAACAATTCTGTAGTTGTATTAGAATTTAGTTACAGTTACAATAAACCGTTTACTGCGCGTCGTTTATGACAATTTGATCCTTTTGTAAATTCACTGTAGATTCAACAACACTTTTTGTAAAAAAATGTTGCAATTAACGTGAAATAAATATTATAAATACGAATGTTTCGTCGTCTTTTCTTTGTTCGTTCGTTTCTTTGTTTGTTACGTTTTCACGCATGAACTACTTAAGCGATAATCATGAAGATTTGCATAAATATCGGACATAGAGTACTTTTCGTCTACAAAAAATACTGTTTCTTTAGGATAAGCAAACCTACATTAATAAAAACGAAACCGGGAACAAAAGCTAGTATCATATAAAGATTTCAGGTATGCACGTTTATCGATACTCTAATATTACGTAGTAAACTTGATTACTTACTTATTTATTTTATTATTAGGATGAGAAAATTAAATTCGGACCTAATGAGATCAAAATAATCATTACAGTGTATTTTTATCTTTATTTATACAAATTTCATTATACATATAGTGAAACACTAAACATGTATGTATATTTAAATATTTAGTAACTATAATGTATGTGTTTACAGGCAACTCCTCTAATTTTTATTACACTACTAATGCGTAAAGGTACGTACGTATTTTCCAAACAAAAGCCTCGTCATAAGTTCGATGATCTTTGAACTCCGAAACAACACGCGTAATTAGACCTTTTTCCCATTGTCCTTAGTTTTACGAACATGGAGACAATAATAACTAATCGGGCAGTCCTCCCTTTAAACCTATCATTAAATAAATTGATGTTTGTCGAGATCACTTTTACCGAGAGAAATAATGATGCGGATCACGAAAACCACATAACTGTTTTGGTGTTGATTTATAACAAAGACAATCAAACATTAAGCTTTTCTTGTAACTTAATAGGTAGTAGTTCACCAAAAGTAATAGGGTACTCAAATTGTGTAAACATTTATGTTTAACTTTTGCTAGCAGCTTCGCTCGTGTTAATGTATATCTTATCTATACCACGGGAACAGTACAATTTTTCTTGATAAAATATATCTTTTAGCTTTTTCTTTATTCTTGACAACATGTATAATAACAATTTTGTAATTTTTGGTTGAGTAATTAAGGCGTGAAAGCCTAACAAACAAACATACTCATATTTCGCATTTTTATATTAATTAGGTCTATATGTTTTTGCTGTCAGAAAATGGTTCTAATGGTCATATTAACTAGGTGTTTTATTGTATGTTGTCGCATTTATTATAACTGGGTCCCATATACTTAACCTCTATAAGTCTTTTAGAGATTTCAAATAATCTCTAATCATTTTTATCATGACTGTTTAGCACCTATGTAGAAATGTAATGATATATAGTCTAAATAATAGTCTTAAAAGTTCAATGTCTGTACAATCTCGTCAAATTTGGTTCATCTGTTTCGGAGATTAGCCTGATCAAACATATATGTTCTAAATTTATTTTTATATATAGATTAATTGATATGGCTGACATCATCTTTATTATTTTAACAATATAATTTGTGTCCAAAACACTTAATAAAATAAAAGCAAAAATATGTTTTGCTTAGAAAATTTCTTTCTAAACAATTTTATCCGTTTACTTTCTGTCGCTTGCCGCCCTTCACACATTGCTGAACGCGTAGTGCTTATAAAAATTGTTCTCTTTAAACTTTAATAACTTTATATTCAATGAAAGTATCGTTATACGTTTTTTTTAATAAGGACTAAGTGTCTTTCGAAGTAATACTAAAAAAATAATCGAAATTTTTACAATAATTTTTGTCTAGTGCGGACACAACAATAGACCTCTATCATTTTATTTATATAGAAGACATAACATAACGCTTTACTTTTATATTAATTATATGGTATGTATAAACATTTTTGTAAGTATATTATGTAACTTTTGAAGAAGTAACGAACGCACTAAGGAATCCTCCGCAGCATATCATTAAAAAAATGTCTAATTAATAAAATCCTTCAGGGTCACAGGACTATGAATATTCACATTGTGGTCACTAAGTTATGGCACGACGTTCAACCGAGTCGACCTTTGAAATTCTTGTAATGCTCGTAACCAAGAACGCCTGGCATTTGCGAGGTTCGGCTTCGTAAATTATTTATGGTAGGATATCCAATGTTCGATCGAGCCAATAAAGCTTTAAAATTATATTAACAGATTAATAAGGAATGTAAGGAGGTGGTCACATTCTGGGTGAAGATATCGACAACTTATTAATAACCATACATTTTTTTTATGATAATTAAATACAATTAATAGTAGATACATTACACATACATTCATATATATACTTATTATTTAAGAATACACACGTAAGTTCATACCCAATACACTCAATACATACACATACACTCAAATCAAAATTATTTTACTCAATTTAGGCCTCAACAAGGCGCTTATAAATGTCAAAACTACTACGGTCCGGAATGTAACAGTCAACGAGAAGAACCGGCAATAAACTCGATCAGATTTATCATTTTAACGTACATGTTTTTGCAAAAATATATCACGGCTACAATCGTTTTAGCAGATACCTACACAGAGAAGGGTGTTAATTGTAATAATAGCCTTTTGACATCAAAACCAAATTAACATAGTTCTTATACCTACTACCCAGTTAATCGGTAATGTACTTTAGAACCTTGTTGTATAACTCAACACTAATGCCTAAAAACTGTTACTGGTCTTACAGAGTCTGAAACACGGCATGAGTAGTTTGTCAGTTTCTATTACTTAAATAATTCAGGTATTTAACTATACTAGTTCTTAAAATGCATAAATTTAAAAATTACATTCTTTATTTTAATGTATATTTTTGTTATTCCTTAACCTCTCGGCTGATTTTGTAATACCCAGGTCTCAAAATGGCGGATTATGGTTTGATTTTTTTAATTTCACGACATCCTACATTATAAATTTAATAAAAACAAGTTCGTATAAATGAAAAAATAATTTAAAAATACATTTTACATAAAAATTATTACTTTACAATACATTATTTGTTATTTTTCAAAGTTTTGTAATAAATCAGGTATTTTATAAGTTTATGCTACCAAAAGTCTGTTGACCTGTGCCTCGTGAGGTCTACATTCGTTTGTATAGGACTTAAACCTTTATGGTTATGGACAGTCCAGGGGTTAACATAACTTCTGTAGTGCAACAATATTGTAGTGAAACTCGCTACAGCGTACATAAAAAAAACCTCATCATACTTTATCTTACTGAATAAATAAAGTTATTACTAAGTATTATAGAAGTCCCTAACTAAAGGATTTATATAAAATTGTAATTAATTACATTTTTTTTTCTTGTAATTTTATTACAAACATGTTACGATTTTGTTATTTTATTAAATTATAGACATACAAATGTGAAATCATTGTATGAAGATATGAAAAACTTATCCATAAAATAGAAAGATAAATGATACATATGTTCTTATATTAACAGAGCGTCATTTTGAAATTCTAGCTATCATGTGGGTAAAATAAAAAAAACGTCTAAATTTAATTTTCGAATACGCACCTCTCGCATGTCATTTCCGATTAGAACAACTTCAACGGCTAACTACGTACCAAATTTCTAGCGTTTTTAAAATTATGAGTGAAGTGAAAACAACGCAATCGTTACCAGGAAACAATGAATGTAACCTAATCCAGTGTGTAATGAAGAAATAGTGTTATAACTAATAATAATACAATGGGTAACACCAATTCTGGCCAGGGTCACAACAAGCAACATAGTAAGACCAGGAAATGTAGAAGCCTGCCCACTTCGCCTGAGGTTAGGAGGTATGTGTTCAAGTGAAAGTATGCCACACTATGTTTAAAATATGTATGTAAATAGGTTTTTATTTTTATTTTTGCTGTTTACTCCTGGGATATGGAATCGAAGAGTTATGCAACCAAGACCATCGATACCGAGTGCTAAGTAACTTTTTTATGAACTACGTCTTTTTTTCTCGTGATACATAATTTATTATACGTATTTTTCGTAATAAAAAATTGTACATACGTTTCGTTAGTTATGATAGATTTTTTTTTACTTTTCCTTTGAAATTTAAAATGAACTATAAGGATAACTACAGCATATATTTAATATTAACAACCCGCCCTGACTCCATATGGGTTCATTAGTAAAATAAAGAAAATGAGACCAAATAGTCCCTTTACAACTATACAACGGCATTTCCCATATAATTAAATACAATGGCAACCGAACGTCAGTCTGTCAATACTGTAAATACGTATATATGAAGATTTTCCTAGTGTTTTCCGTCTCGTTCACTCATTAATTTACATTTTTGTATAAATTTTTTTAATACAAAATTTTCACATTTCTCAACGGTTTATCAAATATTTTCTTTTATACAAACCTTGTACTAACAATTACAAACACAACCAAATAGAATTAGCTAGGTACAGTCATTCTAAATTGATATTATTACATATATTCAGCAATTTAATTCTATTTGTACTAGATAATATGTATTACATTATTAAATTAATAATTTGATTTAAATTTTATTTAAAGCTGTAAATAAAATAAAACATATCTAAACCTATTTATTACTTAATACACGATATTATGGTATTTTTATTTTGTAAAAGTTTTAAGGTAGTTATTGTATTGCGACTGCTATGGAAGTAAGAATATTATCACATACTATCGCGTTCCCTGTGTGTTCTTCTACTGCTCCGATAACAAGGCAATATTGTCAACACAACTAAACTTTTATGTGTAAAAGAATTTATTACTTCCTTAAACAAGCGCTCCCTATTCAAATTTGTAGAGTTACTTCACAAAGCGTATTGTTACATGAAACATTATATAAAGTATATACATTAAAAACATTTTGTAACATTACAATATATACGTACTCAGGAATCGATATTTTATCATCATTGATGAAATTATTTTACCTTTATCCCAACTAAGTAAGGTCGGCATAACATGTTTTTCTTTTCTTTTTCACACAATCCATCCACACATTTTTCGGTCTTCAATATTTCTAATTGAATAAAATATAAACAACGAAAGAACGATTGTAAATCTTCGGTTTATGAGAATTAAACTTGTGAATAAAATTCTCTAAGTTTTTATACGAATTGTGTTGACGCGGCGTCGATAATTGTATCGCCGAGCGCGTCAATGGCGGTTAAGATATGAATGTACTGACCTTGTTCTGTCTTCTTATACTTTGGTCCCCGGGATACACTACGATCACCAGGTGTACACGAATAAATATGCGGCCTTCGATAGCTTATGCGGCTGTGGCGGTTTCACACGAATAAATATGCGGCCTTCGATAGCTTATGCGGCTGTTGCGGTTGCACACGAATAAAATGCACTTGCGTCCTTGCGTCGTCCGTGGCGCGCGTAGACTGCCCGTAATGACGTGCAGATTCCACGACAACCACAGATAAGAGCGACAGGGTCGTAGTAAACATAAAAATGGCCAAATGTATAGATTTATAGAGAAGCGCTATTATGTGGCGCGAACATTGCCCCCGGCCTAAAAACCATTGGTTTTTAAAGAAAAGCGAGAAACTTAAAAGAAATGCGGTTAAGTCTTTGAAGAGCGGTTATTTGCGGATAGACCGAGGGGCTATTAATAAATTTATTGCGAAGGTAATACACATAAACGGACGGCAGGTCTTTTAAAGACTCCTGTCGCCGTTTTTACGGAGGCTACTCTGCAAATGCCATCGTCACCGGTATGAGTGGCTACAACGACACCGAGAGGCCAGGATAGCGGGGGAATGTTATCAGTGATAATAAGAACAACCGTTCCTATTGTAATTGGATTTGAAGGTGTATTCCATTTTCCTCTTGATTGAAGTAGGTGGAGGTACTCTAACTTCCATCGTTTCGAAAACGATTGAATCATTTGATCTAATAAAGCAAAGCGCTTTAATAAATTCGAAGGTTCATCAGTTACTGAGCAAGAGGGTAGGTGATTAAGCGGAGCAGTCATCAAAAAATGTGCTGGCGTCAGTGCAATAGGTTCAGAAGGATCCTCACTCAATAAAGTCAGCGGGCGTGAGTTTATTACACTTTCAATTTGCGTAACTACAGTTAACATTTCTTCATAGGTGAGTAGTTGTGAACCAATAGATTTAAAAAGATGTCCCTTAAATGCCTTTACAAAAATCTCGAAGTTACCTCCGAAGTGAGGGCTACGCGGTGGATTAAATTTCCAAGTTATTCGATTCGCTGATAATTCATCTGAGAGAGACTTATTATATTCATCTGAGGTTATAAGCGTGTAAATATCCGATAATGCATTTTTGGCACCTATAAAGGTTTTTGCGTTGTCAGAATACATCATTGAAACCGAACCCCGGCGCGCGAGGAATCGTTTAAAAGCGGATAAGAAGGAACTTGTACATAGATCTGTCGTAAGTTCAACATGTACAGCACGAATTACCATACAAACAAATATGCAAAGATAAGCCTTAATGGAACGAACTCCACGTTTTCTAAATGGTATTATAGATATAGGACCGGCATAGTCCACAGCGGTGTGGGTAAAAGCCTTTGTTTCATTTACACGACAAGCGGGTAAGTTTCCCATTAGTGGGAAATTAGGTTTAGGCTTAGCCTTAAAACAAAAATTACATTTATGTATTACTGAGCGCACAATATTACGACAAGATAGGATCCAGTATTTTTGTCTGAGAATAGACATTAGTGTAAGCGGTCCGGTATGACAGTTTCGACGATGATAATATGATATTATCAATTCAATTATACGGTCTTTACGAGGTAATAAAATCGGGTGTTGATGATTATAGGATAGATTCGCATTTCGAAGTCGTCCTCCAACGCGTATGAGTCCGTCAGTGTCTAAGAATGGCACGAGCCGCTGTATTGCACGTGGACAAGTGTCATTAGACTTTAAAGCTTTGATAATATGAGGGAAATGTAATTCTTGTAGGGCCTTCAGCACTTGAAATTCTGCAAAGTTAATGTCATGAGCGGTAAAACAATTTGAGCGCGGTAGTTTTTTAATAAAACGATAAATTAGAACAATTATATGGAGCAATAAAATCCACGAAGAAACGCGGGTGGAGAGATTTAACAACGGGTTTAATATCTCCATGTTCGTATGAGTGGTAGGGAGAGAGATGATTTTCTTCAATTCAGGTAGATCCATATCAGTTTTAGCGGGATTTATAATAGTAATTGGCCATTCACTAGGATCCTGTGAAAGCCATTTCGGACCATTGAACCACAACGGGTGATTCACCAATTGAGCTGGTGACAATCCACGAGATAAGCAGTCGCTGGGATTGTGAGAACCAGACACATGATAGAAATTATTAGCGGGAATCGCGGAAATAATTTTAGTAATACGTGTAGCGATAAATGTTTTAAATCTATGCGGAGAAGCATAAATCCAGTGTAAGGCTACCATGGAGTCAGTAAAACAATAAATTTGGTCAATAGAATGGCGTTTTTCATAAGTATCGCTTACACGTCTTACTAGTTTTGCCATAAGCAAACACGCACAAAGCTCTAACTTAGCAATTGAAATAGTTTTAAGCGGAGATACCTTTGACTTAGCGCAAATTAATCTTGTGACTGGGAATGCTTCTTTATTTGTTTGACTTCGAATATAAACTACCGAACCATAACCACTTTCACTAGCGTCCGCAAAGGATATTATGGAAATATTTGAATTAACTTCAACACCCAGATGACGTTGAAAGCGTAATTGTTGAACACAAGGTAGTTCACGTTTATAGTTAAGCCAGGTACGCGAGATATCTGCTGGCGGTTGCTCATCCCAATCAAGCTTTAATATGTGAAGTTTCTGTAAGATTAATTTAGCGTATAATATTACAGGAGCTATGAGGCCAAGAACATCATACTGACGAGCGATTAATGATAATATATTGCGTTTAGTAACAGGGCGGTCGTCGATATTCACAGTGAACCTAAACATATCAGAACTGGGTGACCACTGTAAACCTAATACTTTTAAATTACCGTCCAGGTCATCGAAATTTATGTTTGTTGTATGGCGATCATATACCGGCAGGGAATCAATAAGCTCTGGAACATTGCTAGCCCACTTAACGAGCTCAAAGCCCCCGGCCTTGAGCAGTTCGCGAAGACCATCTCTGAGTTTTAGACAGTCCGGTAATAATGGCATTGAATAGCACACATCGTCCATGTATGTATTATTTTCTATAGTTTTTGCCGCTAGTGGAAATCGCGTGCGTTCGTCAGCACACAGCTGCCGTAGGACTCTTATAGCAAGAAAGGGGCTGCTACGCAAACCAAAACAGACGCGGTTAAATTGATAAGTTTTTAAAGGTAACGCGGGATCAAAACGATACAAAAACCTTTGAAATTTGCGGTCTTCCTTATTAACTAAAATTTGTAAGTACATCTGTTTAATGTCGGATGTAAATGCAATTGCGTAAAAACGAAAATCTAAAAGAATTGTGAATAGGTCATTTTGTAAGTTATTACCGACGTATAAAATATCATTTAATGATAGGTTTGAATGTACTTGGTTTTTAGATACACAATCATTGTTGATAGTTTTGGAACTTGCATCCATTACCATACGCCATTTTGTCGACGTTTTATCCAACCTAGCTACAGCATGATGTGGTATGTAATATCCTGTTAAAGACGCATCATCATCTACTACAGAAACATATCCCTTTTGAATATATTCCCGTATTATAGCATCATACTCCACGCGTAGGGAAGGCGAAGCAATTAATTTACGTTCGAGGTACATAAAGCGTTTTTTTGCGGTAGTGTAAGAATTGCCGAGAGCTGTTTCGGGATTGCGTGAGAAAGGTAATGCTACAGAATAGCGTCCCGTCAAATCGCGGGAGTAATTATTCTTGAAAATGTGCTCATTTTGTAAAGCGGCTGGATCATACGTTGGGGTGAATTGCACCTCCTCGATTTTCCAGAATTTTTGAATAATATTATCTAATCGCGTTTCTTCTGTAAAAGTACAGAGAGAGATATAAGAGTGGGAATTGTTTATAAGCGTGCTGTCGTCATTAAAAGATGTGTCACTGTAAATATGAGCGGGAGTATTTGATGCGGAAGCTGTTCGAGCGGTAGTAGTTAAAGCAGAAGTTATTGCAGCACCAATAGTTGGGGCCATACCAATTACAATAAAACCGAAGATAGTTTCAAAAGCGGTAGGCGTACCAGGTGGACCAAGGGCGCGACCTGATAGCAATATATCAGCAAATAGCGGAGCGCCAATCAGTATGTCAATCTCAGACGGCGTTGCGAAATTGTCATCTGCCAGAGGCAGACAAGTTAAATATGACAAACTAGATACGTCAACTTCCACTGAGGGTAAGTTGTCCGTGATGCGGTCTATAATGTAAGCATCAGTCGAAATGAAGTTGTCATTTAAACGTGAGGATAATGTTATTGTAACCGCCCCTTTAATGGGGTTAGACGCGGAACCTATACCTCTAACAACAGTATTAGAAAGTTTATTTAAAATTAAATTTAATTTTGAACAACATTTTGAAGTTAAGAAATTACTTTGAGAGGCCGAATCAATTAAAGCGCGTAATAAATGTCGGTTACCATTTTTATCCGTTGCATAAAGTTGAACGGTACCCAATAAGCAAGTAGTGTCTGCCGGATTCATAACGGGACGTACATTACAAAGTGACACGTTTTGTTGCGGTGACTGACAAGTAGTTGGTAGGTTGAATGGCGGCGCAGCAGCGATTTCCGAGCGTAAAGCAGATGGTGGTGATGTACTTGGCGGCTTATAGGATTGCGGGTGAGTAGCAACGTTGTTACCTACCTCGTGCGGTTGCGTGGGAGATCGGGAATTAATTTTGCGGCATAGCATAGAATGATGTTTGCACCCACAATGCCGACAAGTGAATTTAGACTTGCAAGCGGAATTTACGTGCGTTGTACTTAAACAATTAGTACAACCGTTATTCTGTTTTATAAATGAAAATCTTCTGTCAATAGAAAGTTTATTAAACGCGAGGCATCTATATAAATGTGAATGATCGGTTTGCTTACATAGCGGACAGTTATTTACACATGATGCAACAAACGACTGAGTAGATCTTGCATTGACCTGCCTGCCATCGTTCCCGCGACTTTGAGAAGCGGACACAGTACGCTCTAATATTTTACTGTGTTCGCGAACAAATTTAATTAAGTCATTATAAGTAGGCATAGAATGGCCTCGCATATGCATTTCAAATGAGCGTGCGGTACTCGAATCTAATTTCTTCAAAGATATTTGTAATAGAATGAAATCTGATAAACTATCTAAGTTCAAAGACTTCAAACTGGATACAGCGGTACAAAATTTGTCTAAAAACAATTCTAAATTCTTACATGTTGCGGTATTAAAAGATTTAAATTCGAGCATTTGGTCTAAATATGCGGACGCTAAGTTACGCTTATCCTCATATTTGTCGATAAGCGTTTGCCATATAAGAGGGTAATTGTCACCGTTCGGAACTATTCCGCTGCATGCAGCAAGTGCCCGGCCTGACAATTTATTTATTAAATATTGAACGCGATCGTGATCGGTTAAATCAGGATTTTCGTGAATTATCCGTTTAAATGACTCGTAGAATATCCTCCAACTCATCGGATCGCCATTATAAATCATGAGGTCTAATTCGGGTAGTTTTATACGTTTATGTTGCGGTAAAACTGAAGAAATATCGGATTCTGACTTCAAACCGGGAGGATTAATTTTTGCATATACAAACTTACAGCGGCAGTACATGTCTTCGAAAGCATTTAGGGACTGGTAATTTACCATATACGAAGGATTTATTGTCAACTCAATTACATTTAATTTATGGACAATATCGTTAAATTCTGTATGTAACCGTTCTAATGATATCATTCCACACAGAAATAAGTCTTTCTCAGTGTTATCAGCAAAGTCATTTGTAGCTCGATTGTAAATTTCTTGCAATCTGGTAAATATCAAATCTCGTTTCCCGATTAGTAGTAGGCGTTCGATTTGCAATGCATCTAAGGCTTTGGTGTCCTCGTGAACGTCTTTGCCCTTTGTACGAGTAGACATTATAAATTAGACGGTTTACAAAAAGTCTGAATTACTGACTGCTACAATAAGCGACGACGTAGTTATGAGTTAAGATTAAGTTTATTTAGAGTACCTTCACTTTTTCAATCCAGAAATTAAATTAAAATCTGCCTATTTAGGAAAATGGAATACAGAAAATAAGTAAATTACGGCGTTATAGGTACCACAATGATACGGAATAAATGATAATAGCGGACGGGAATACAGTTATTATATGAAATTTGAAGGTTCAAAGGTCAGTACTATAACTATGTTTTGAAGTTTGCGGGAAATAAACAAAATATTTTTAAGAAAATATGAATATGGCCAAGAAACCAGGATCCGGCTCGAGTGGACCAAGAAAATGTGTTGACGCGGCGTCGATAATTGTATCGCCGAGCGCGTCAATGGCGGTTAAGATATGAATGTACTGACCTTGTTCTGTCTTCTTATACTTTGGTCCCCGGGATACACTACGATCACCAGGTGTACACGAATAAATATGCGGCCTTCGATAGCTTATGCGGCTGTGGCGGTTTCACACGAATAAATATGCGGCCTTCGATAGCTTATGCGGCTGTTGCGGTTGCACACGAATAAAATGCACTTGCGTCCTTGCGTCGTCCGTGGCGCGCGTAGACTGCCCGTAATGACGTGCAGATTCCACGACAACCACAGATAAGAGCGACAGGGTCGTAGTAAACATAAAAATGGCCAAATGTATAGATTTATAGAGAAGCGCTATTATGTGGCGCGAACAAATTGTTACTTCAATAAACTATACTTCCTTCGTTGATATTAACGTTTAATGATTACGATAATAATATATAGAAATTAATATTATAAATACGAATGTCTGTTTGTTTGTAACGCTTTCAAGCCTTAACTAATTATTCAGAAAAAAGTATTGATCGCGAGGGATAGGTAAAATCTATATTAACACGAAGCGATGATGGCTCGGTAGGTAGTGTGTTCGGACACAGCGTCGAAGGACGTAGGTGCAAATCTTAACAACTGAATCGGAGCTTTCGGTGAAGGAAAACATCGTGATGAAACCATAGCATGTAGTGGTGGTATATGTGGTAGGGCTTAAAATCTAAGTCCGCCTGGCTGGACACCACCCTCAAGTTGAAAATCTGTCGCCAAGCACCTGTTGGTGTGTTCCGGCAACTGCACTTGAGAGCCAGTCTCTCTCTAGGTTTATCGTGACCATCATACACTACATCATCGTTTAACATCGGATGAGATTTGCCAAACGTTAACTTATAAAGTATAAAAAACAAGCGAAGCCGTGAGCAAAAACTAGTTAAATGTTTAAGCAAAATTACACCATGATCGATTGAGTAGTTAACAAACAAGCAAGCAAACTCACTTTTGCATTTATAACATTAATAAGGATTGACATTAAAAATTCTTTTATTTTTCCATACACACCACCTATCTTGAACTATAAAATTGACTACATCCCCTAAACATTAGCTTTTGTTTTACTATAATCTGCAAAGCTCACACAAATTAATGCAAAAAGTGTGCTTCGTGTTGTTGTTTATATGGATCTCGCAACGATCTAAAAAACGACCGATGCTTGATTCAAGTAAGGCTCAGATGATCTTTTATAGCTAACATTTCATCAATATCGTAAAAGTGAAACACGCCAGTAATCTTTGATCTCGGGAATCGACGTGCAGCCAGGGCGGCGCGACGCGGCGCGTAAACAATGAAGGGCGTACAGGGTCATGCCTTTTATAGAAAAATTAATCGTTAAGGGAGTATCTCAGCCGTGTAGCTACTTATAAGTCCGTAATATATCTAACTCTACGCCATTTCAGCTTAGCAACTACGTTTGAACGCTTATTTATAGCTGCGAGTTATTTTGAACCAAAGATTCCTTTTACCGCTGAAACTCTTAGTTATTTAGTTAATGAAATATTGTAGTAAGTTATTGATTTTATTTTCTATACATTCATACATACATCTTTTTATACATCGTTATAAATTTATGATTATTACTGTAAATAGCCAACCCGAACTAATTTTATTAACGTAAAACCGCCGGCAAAAAACAGTAAATTATAAAATCTATACGTAGTTTGCTCAGTTTTCGTTTGGTGACGATATAACGAACGTATTCAAAAAGCTTATAATATTAAACATAATAACTCCAGCCTGTAAGAGTTCCACTGCTCGGTCAAAGGCCTATGGTAATGTATGAGCGTAATCACCACGCTAGCCCACGATATATTACCAATTTAAAATTTCGACAAATCCACAGTTCTATATATTTTTCACATACAGGGAGACTCATGTTCCATTCACCATCAACTGACAGTGTTACCAATAAACATCGGTAAATGTACGCAAATTCCCAAAAAAATTTTTGTTTCTTTCATACGCTCACACGTCTACGAGTAGTAAAATAACTACCCCATGGATCTTCATGAAATTTTGCATACACATTATCAGGCGTACAGAAATTGAGATCTGATACCTGTCATCCAAAAACAAGTGCTTTTCCTATGGATAACATTAATGCGAACGAAGCGGCGCGGCAAAAGATAGTTTGTAATTACAACAAAACAGGTTCACAAAAAAATCTTATGTGCTCACAGTTTATGGGTGAAGCACCAGCTATTACAAAATTATATTAATATTTGTGATGATTAATACTACATTTTAATAAAAATACTATCTAGTCATATAAAATACAGTAATGGTGTATAAAACTATAATAAGACCAGCCGTGTTATATGGATCCGAGTGTTGGGCTACGAAAGAAACATGAGAAAAGATTATATGTGGCAGAAATGTGAATGTTAAGATGAATGTGTGGTGTAACAAGAATGGATAAGATTAAGAATGAGTACATCAGAGGAAGTTTTAAAATAGCACCAGTGATAGAGAAGTTCAGGAGTAATAGGATAGCATGGTACAGGCATAATATAAGAAAAGATGAAAGTCATGTAACAAGAAAAGTTTTGAGCTTGAAAGTGGACGGATATAGGAGTAGAGGAAGACCGAAAAAGGTGTGGATGGATTGTGTGAAAAATGATATGTGTATAAATGTGTGAATACTGAGATGACATCTGATAGGGGAGAGTAGAAAAGGAAAACAAGTTGTGCCGATCCTACTTAGGTGGGATTAGGGTATAATGATGATGATAAAAATACAGAAAATATAAATAAAATAAACTTACATAGAATCAAGATAAAATCAGATAATACAGATTATAATCAATTTGACGATATTACTATAATTGAGATAGATATATGGAACAAAAACAATATGTAAGAAAAATAAGTAATTTACAATTCTGTCACAGAAATCTTGAACTGTGCATTGATTTTATGAATACTCTCATTTCTAAATTAAATAGTTTATACATTCTTCGTGGTTTGTTCAGTTTTAACATCATCGTTTAGTAATGCCCTAAAACGTTAAAGTTCGTAGAGTTTGGTCCACTTATAATATTAATTTAATAAAAACGTATTTTAACGGAATGTGATAAAGAAAATGTTTTCGAAACGCTTTACACTACGGTTGTGTTAATGATGGTTCGGCAACAATTTTAACAAACATCTATACCGTAGGTAGCTCTTTTCACAGCAACTACAAAAGATAGCGCTGCGCATCTCTTCCCACTTTTAGTGTTAATTTTATGTAAATTATGATAATTTGCATTAACTTGAATGTAGTAACAATTCAGTAAGTCGGTATACTTCGAGTAAACACGATACAGTATTGTGTAACATTTTATAACAATTAGAAAATGTTCCATTTTTATTTTAAAGCAGAGTGGTAACTATTAATAGATTTTTGTATAAGATCGTAACTATAAAATGTGTAATAAGCTCAATAATATTATGAATACGTCTTTTAAGAAGTGCGTGACTCTTTTATAAACACCGCACCCCACCTTCACCGGAACCAAACAAATATTCTATACGCGGCCATACTGCTATCCTTACTTATACTTATATTATAAATAGGAATGATTTGTTACAACTTCACGTCTTAACTACAATCCTAGTAAATCTTTTAGACCACTCTGAATATAGTTAGAGCTTGCGCAAAATATCGTCAACTTTTTTATCCTTAAGTTCTCTCGATGTTACAAATGTAACATAATATGTATTTATACTTAAATCTGTGCTCTACGCAAATATATTCAGACCGATCAAACATTTTGGCTAGGAGTCTAGGACTATACTCAAGAAAAGGACACAGGGTTTCAGGGATACAGAAAATAGTACTATTCCCGTGGGGTAGCTTAAACTTCGATTAACGTGTTTATTTTAAAGAGTGTTACAAATTTACAACCTCTAAAGATACAACTATCAACGAATTACTTATTATATCTTCACACACATTATTCTATTTTAATATGTTAGTTATGTATGTCAAAATTTTCAGAACAGCATATCATTATTTCAATGTGGACCTTAGAATCCATCACTGATTATTAATTACAGACAACAATGAAAAACTTATTTGTGTGAGGAAGTTCACGAATTGTCTTTGACTCCAAAACTAACATTAATCTTGTTCATGAATGTTAAAACAATAGTGCAGGAAATCATAAATTCATCTCTAAATTTTGAACACACGACAGTCAGCCTGTCATAGGTATATTAACAGGTGAAATTCGTACGTGCCAGGCGATTGAGCGACAGCCTCTATTTCCGAACGGAACGGGTCCGATGCAATGAAGCACACGTACAGGAAGTTAGTGTCACGTTTCAATCTGAAAGTATTGTACCAAAAGTGCATTTTTGGTTTGTCTCCGTATCTATTCTTTTCATAATACAACAATACTGCAGTTTTAATTATAATAAGAAATTGTATAAGTAAATATACTAATTATGAATTTCACAAAAGCAAAAGGAAAGCTAAAATGGCTTCAAAATGAAAATTCAGACTTCGTCCCTTTTCATGAAAGGCCTTAACGAACAAAGGCTGTGCAGACAAATTTTTTTACAATAGAGAAAAGTATACATTTTATTTAACGCGTGGTACTTCTGAGTTTCCCGTTTTGAAGTAGACAATTAGCCATTTCACTTATTGCTTTGTTACAACAACATACGTAACTAAGGGGCAGATCAATTTCTTACACTTTCATGACAGAGGAGTTATTTATTTTTGACTTTATTAAGTTCTGTTCACGAGTTAAATCGAATGAAGTATATTTGGATTAATTTAATTTATTATTGGTTATTAACTTTCATATTTCAACCATTTTAAAACTATGCGAAATTTGTAATAACAAACAAAAAGTTACTCTAAGGCAGCAGTAATAAATACAAACTTGATATAAAAAGGTAATCATTTAATTTCAACTAGAAACCCAAATTTATTCTGTTGAGTAGTACCGGATTAAAACGAAGACAAAGATTAAAATATATAACAAACCACAATAAAGCATAATATTGTGAAAGGGTTATTTCTGTAATTCGCAATGACCATTTCGAGGTGTTATTAAATGTCCATTATAGAACGATTATGTAACGGTTATATTTCACACTTCAGCCTTTGTATTTAAAATAGCTCAAACATCAAGCTTAAAGTTACGAAATGTGGTGCAATACTGTAAGTTCAGTCCTATACATTATTACTCACTAGTTTTAGACGCGGCTTCACTCGCGTTAACGTAGATTTGGTCCGTCCATCGGGAATAATACATTTGTTCTGGATGATTTGTATCATTTCCTGTATCCTTGACAAACGTGTATGGAAAATATTCCACTGATTGGTTAAGTTATTACGCCATGTAAGCGTAACAAACAAACAGATATTCGCATTTATAATATTAGTATATAGTAAGGATCACTAATATTACTACGTATTTGATCTGTGTCGTTTTACTCAAAAATCAAAATCAAAAATCCTTTATTCAGTTTAGGCCCTGAGGAGGGGATTATGAACGTCAAAGTTACCATCGGTTCAGAAAACAACCCAGTCATCTAGAAGAACCGGCAAGAAACTCGATCTGGTTTATCTTTTCACCAAACATGTTATAACTTATATTTTTAAGACATAGTTATAAACATAGATAATTACATTCGGTATTGGTGGATACACAGAGAGGGCGTCATTTCCAGATGTTACCGTCGTTCACATATTGATCCACCCTGTAATAGCCTTTAGACGTTAAAACCTGCTTAACATGGTGCTTGAACTTATTATCCGGAAAATCGGTAATGTGCTTTAGAATTTTGTTTTAAAACCTAACACTATTACCTAAAAAACTGTTACCGATCCTAGTGAGCCTAAAACATGGAATGACCAATTTTTTATTATTCCTTGTATTTAAATTATGTCGGTCCTTTACGAAATCTAGCTTATCTAAGTTTTTGCGAACGTACATTAGATTTTTAAGAATGTATTGGGAGGATAGAGTTTCCGAGGGAAACTCAAAAACATTTTAAACTTTTCATATATAACGAATATATATCCATCAGACCCTTACAACCGCTTAGACGATACCAATATTGTTTATGCATGCATGAGGAGGGTGCGATGTTACGTGGTAAAATCGGATATTTATAGAAAGTGGTCCTTGTAGCGCAACAAATCACACTTGGCCAGTTTTCGTACGCGGCTTATTGATGCAATCAGTAAAACATCTAAAGCGACTACACCGAGGTTTGACCTCGGGTTGAAAATAAAATCCATGAACTTGGAAATTTTAGGGATAAACTGAACCAACAGGTTTTAGTCGGCTTTCCTGTTCCAATTTCGTGAGTATTGATGCGATGATGCAGTTAGCATGGTACAGCCATCGTGTCGATCAACTAAGCTTCGAATTTTACTATGAATCCAATCTTTCAGTGAAGGAAAACATTGGATTTTATTCAAACGGCGCGCCGACCTAGTTAGTGTTAGCTCCCTGATTGATTATATGGTACAGATACTTATTTTTTTCGAACTGACAATACGCTGTTGGCCTGATAGGCCTTCACAACTTCACCGGACTATGGTACAGATATGTTTCGGTAGCTACACTTAAGAGCCAATCATCCTATAGACCTTTTGAAATGATGATGAGTTAGTTGATAGTTTTTTCGAACACTGCGTTGAACAACGTAGTTCGAATCATTGTGACTAATTCAGAGCTTGAAGGGAAACATCGTGATGAAACCATAAGTTGGTGGTAGGTCTATTTCTAAGCCCGCCTCGCTAGCTACCACCTTCAAGTTCTAAAGTATGCCGTCAAGTAGATGTTGGTGTGTTCCGGGTGCTGCTCTTGAGAGCCAGTCCCCCTCTAGGATTAGTGTGTTCACGATCTTAGACCACATCGTCATTTAACACTAGCTAAGAATGTGGTGAAACGTTAAAGCATACAAAGGACCAATAAAATTTCGTATTCTATTTATATTCCGCATAGAACTTTAATAATCAGTGATTCACTTGTTCCTTCTATTTTTATTCCGTACGCGGAACTGAATTCACCGTGGAAGTTAATTACGTGTTAATCATTTATAATATTTCTTTAAAAGGTAAACAATAGATCAATTTGCTATGAAATTCCTGGTACTGAATATATCCAATAAATATACTATTGCACGACGTTTGACAACAATGACTTAATAAATCATGATCATTATACAACACGAATTGTATCCAAAGTTCTTTTCTTGAAACACCTAATCCGCATAAAGTTATGATAGCTTTCCTTATTAAACGATCATAAATAATACAAGCCTTCCATGGTTTTCTCCTAACAAAAATATATTTATTTCGATAGATATTAGATACTAAGGAAAAAAACGTAACTAAAATTATATGAGAGAAATATTCATTTGGTTTCGTAGTACGAGTTATATAAATTCCAATTTCTGTATGAATCTATATACGCGAAATACCACTGTTCGACTCATCACGACATATCCGAAACTTGAAATTCACAATAATTACTCCGGATTTTAGGAAAAACCTATCCCAAATGCATTTTACAGCTACCCTCACATATTCTGCTACCTGCACCATAAGCCGCTAAGCTACTACTAAACAACCGTTACTAGAGTAACCATTAATATTATTAACGTTGCCACAGTGACGTGGTATGATTCTCTCAGGAATATTTTTCAAAGCTGAGTTTGTGTTCATTGAATTGGTGAGTTTTTGTCCAAAAAAATTAATTTAAGTTAGTTTATTTTCACTTTTACATATAACAAAATTGAAGTGTCTGTTTGTTATGTCAGAATAACACATTTTTATTAAATACATATGAAATACGGTACTTAAAACGAAAATAATTTTTTTTTTCAAGTTTTGTCTGTTTCTCTGTTTGTAACGACTAATCCCCGAAACGGCTAGCTCTTACCTACGGCTTTGTCTACAGTGGAATATAAGAAATACTTAGACGGATTTTGATGCGACTTTCACTGGCAGATAACAGAAGTTGTAATTAGTAGTAGTCTGGCTACAGACCTTTCTTTGTTAACTTATGGGTTACACTACCGCGAAGATTTTAGGTATGGTGTAACTACTTTACAATACAATTGACGACGCGTGTCGTGCGTACAAATATTTTTGAAACCATTTCTGTAATTCTAGATCTTCTTACAATTTTATATTTCTTTAATTACAATTTAATAAAGCGCGTGTGAAGCCGGGGGCACCAGCTAGTTATTTATATTCGCGGTATTGTTGACAATTATATATTTATTTACTCCCTCAATACTCTCTTAGTTGTTATTTACAGTGATTTTAATGATATTTTTAACTACGTTTTTGAAGTATGCTAAATTATTACTGTGAAATTTACATGGAAAAGCTAGAAATAGAAAAAGAAAAATTGAGCAAAGTTTTGAAGAGAGTAGAATAGATATCACGTTTTTAGTTTGAAACGGCGGTTGCTTTCTTCTGATGTAACAAACGATGTTAGATTTAACATAGAATCAAAGTTGCGCGCGGCAAAATTATGAAGACAGTTAACAGTTTCTTTTGAAATATTGTATTAAGAAATTTATTTAAATATGCAGAAATATTATTTTATATAATTTGTGCATATTATTTATTTAAACTTTTATGCGTAGTATCTAATTTCGTTGTTGGAACTTTTAATTCGCTTCAGAGTTTACCATATGCGTACTTTACTTTTATTTAGTGTCAGTCTTAGTTTGAAATCTTTTATAACTAATGCCATTAATTTTGCAAGTAAACATTGCGTTCATTATAATAATTTTTTTACGAAATATGACCATAAATTTGCAAATATGCATACTTAAAAAATAATAAATCCCAACGTGCTATAAAAATCTAGCACTGTATTTTAGGTTTGTAAACCTAAAAGTATATTATCTCGAACTGATAGTTACAGAGGTTATCGGGTTCAAACATACAAGCTCTTAAGATTTATAATATTTGTACCTTTTTATATACATTTCATATTCATAATTCATTCTTTTTTTAAATAAATAATATCTGTAATTATTTTAAAAGTACTAATAAACCGATGGTACTAAATCTTAATATAAGGTTGATAATCACTGTAACTAAATATTTTAGGTATTTATTTATAGCGTTAATGGTCAATATATTTAAATAAAGAGTAAATAAATAGGTTAGCAAATTAAACGAGCCCAATGTAAGAACTGAAATGTAAACTAGAACCAATGTATCAGTTTACGCTTGCGCAAAGTTTGCAGCTTGACTAATTTCACTAATGCTTTCGCAAACATATTTATTCAAATGCAATAATTATTTATAGATTTACTAGTGCTATATATTTCAGTTTATATTACTTTGTAATAGAAATATTAATAGTAATAGGTAAAGGTATATATATAAGCGGAAGTTCACCGGTCATGCTTGGGCATGTACTAACGATTGTTTCGGAATTTGTGTACCTATATCTTTACCAACTTGAATTGGTAGCACTTGGCTATCGTTGGAGGAAAAATCGTGAGAGAATCTGAACGTTTAACACTTTTTTAATACCACCATACTACAGAATTATAGATTTCTATTTTTAATCATTTCAAAACGTCGTTGGTTGACGTGGTGATTAAGTCTGTCTTACATCGGGAAGAAGACTCCCTGCAATCGGACATTTACAAAATGGTAATATGCTATTCTTGGTTAGTATTATCAATTGTAATTAATTTCGAAATCAAATTAGGAAATCACACATACACCGAAATTATGTAATTATAATACGCAAATTTTGATATGTTCAAATGCCCTTATTACTGCCACAGAAATTAGCTTGAACTACTGCGTTTTCGGTCTATCATTAATTTAAAACACGACGCAATGTTTGTCTCATAAAATCAAAATGATTGTCTTACGGTTTTATTGTGTTTACAAAATGTAAGAATAGTGCCATCTTGCGTAAAGTCTTTAAACACTTAAGTGTAACAGTTTATGTTGGCAAAGTTATGTGCGCGAGCGCGTGTGACAGATGTTCACTATTTAGATGTCGCTCTAGTAATAATACGCTTTATTACTGATATTAGAGACAGCGACATTAAAAAGTAACGATTAAACAGTTATGCATGTGTTAATAGAGAAATAATTAAATTATATTTTAATGAAAATAAATTCTACCTAGCCTTCTGACCTGTGCACGCATACAAATAAGTTGCTCCTATGTTGTTGACATATATCTCTGAGCTTAATCAAACTCCAAAGCTGACTGAACGAACTATGTATATGCAGTTTGTATTTAAATAAAATATTTCCATACTTCCTAGTTTACAGCAATGTGCCACTAGATGGCCGTACAGCACATCAACCTGGTAAAAGATCAGTATTTCAAATGTTGTATACAGAATGATGAACACAAGAATAATTTTCACACAATTTTTATTTTCTTACAACTTAATAATACAATAAATAATAATAACAAAATATAATATCAAACACGTTCGTAGCTGCATAAAATTGCGTTTGAAAACAACATTAAATATTTAACTTCGTTATGAGACTGCACTATTTGTGTCAATAAAAGAAATAGATTAGGAACTTAGCGTCTAGACAGTGTCTAACTGAATTAAGAGATGGGTATGTTTCATACCGTTAACAAGAAAGGGAAATTGAACTTTATAATGCAATTTACTTAATACTCATTATAAAATATACATACCAATCAAGCGACGTCCAGTGGGCAATAGTATAAGTAATAATGGTACCATCTCGTGTTATCTTTAACATATTATCTTACTATTTATTTTCTTTATTATTTTACGTATTCTTATCTTATTATAAGATAAGATATATTATAAGATATATTTAATGTATACAATACTACAGATATAAATAGTATTATTAGACTAACATCGTAATTACATCTTACTTTACTTATAACAAATTGTATTTATAGCAACAAGGCAAAGGTTAAAACGATTAAAATTTATATCAGTTAAACAAATTTGATCATAATAATTTACAATGTTCGTGTACATATTGTAAAAAATATATATAAACCTTAGAAAATCTTCGTAACTCTTTTTCAGAAAACACAAAATTTCCCTTCTAATACATGGATTTGAATATGGAACAAAATTAATCAAACCTCAAAAACAAATAAATAAAGCTTATCATATGTTTTAAACATCTGAAAACATTATGCATATAACATATTTAACGGTTATATGGCATTTATAATGTCTAAGTTGTTGTAAGCTCTATAGAGGATTTCACTGCAGACCAAGAATGTTTATCAAACAATTTTCTATCTGTACCAGCTGCAGAACATTCCATTGTCAACACGATGTATGCCAACTATCTATCATGACAATGCTAAAACTGCATTTATAAAATGTAGATGAATATAGGTAAAACAGACATTATATTTAATGTTCTTTTAAAAGTTGACGGATGAAAATGATTGTTGAAATTAATCAACAATTAGTTAAGAATGATCAGACATCAGCTACTAGACTAAATAAATAAATTATATAACAAGAAACTCATCTTAAAAATTATTAAAGATTGCATATTGCAGTGGCCGGTATCCCCCCTGACCTTCAAAGAATATTTATAACTTAACAATTGCTATTACCTATGGTCACTTCCTAGACTAATAATTAAATTACTTTGCATGAAAGTTAACAAATAGAACAATGAATCATTGCAATATTTAAATATATCCTAAACGTTAAAATATTCTTAAATAACAAATTTTTAAAATGTCTTTGTAATTAGGTACACTAACATTACTAACATCAATTAGTGAAGCACTCTATTTGATGTACACGATTATAATGGGCTATTTAGGTGCACAATGACATACATAGATTAGGAGTTCATTTGACAATATATAGGGAAGACATATACTGGTTTATTATTATAACTACTGTCTATGTTTTAACTTTACCTTGTACCAAATTACTTAATTCAGGTGATATATGAATTTATTCTAAAATAAGTATACCTAATTAAAGTTATATCAGCACAAATTATTTATAATTGATAATATCTGGTTATAAGTGTAAACATTTGTTATCACATCATATACCTAGAGGAGTAAGCAGGAAATATGGAATCTGCTTTTGTATCTTTTACATATGATTTTTATTTTTATTTTTAGCAACCAAAATAATATTACAAGTGTCTTGTGATCATTTCAATGTTCTAACAAGATGGCGGTTCTCTTGTTACAATTTTCCAAGGAGTTTTTGTGGCGTGGTTTACGCAAAGTAGCCGAAGTTACGTAAAATGCAACTAATATTACAAAATATATAGTAAAATAACACAAAACTATGAATACAATCTAAAGGCCACTACATGATAGACTAATATCCTGTCAAAATCTCTCTTTCATATTTATTAGTCTCTTCATACATTCGAGCACATTCCAATTAGATTTTACTCGTACATTCTTATGATCATTATTACCTTTTATCTATGGTCCCTATAGATTGATATTAGTTACCCTCACTTCTTCTACTACACATATTTGATTTTTATCCTTTTTTGTTATGCAACCATGATTCATAAGATCGAAATGATGAATTGTTGCGAGCATTTTGAATTAAAACTTAATTATTTGTTTAACAATTTTCTATCAAACAAGAATCGTTTTCCGTGCTCAAATATAAAAATCATTAAATAGCAATTATTGCAAACAATAATGTAATGTTCTTGTCTTACTAATTTATATAAAGTAGGTAAAAGGTACAAATATAGAAAATGCCAAATTTTAATGAAAGTAAATCATCTTTTATTTCTTTAATTTAAGAGTAACTACATTCATACAGTGTTTAAAAAGCTTACCTATTTCGGGAATCGAACACTCTAAAAATTTTAAGAAAACAAATAATTTTCATTATTTTTTGTGTTAACCGAGAAGGTCTATGATAAGGATAAAATGTCTGCATTTCATATCTATTTGCATCCATTGTAAATGGAAACATTTGCCAATAATCTGAAAAAAATCTTTCAACGAACTATTTCGAACACAATAAGTTAAACAAATAATCATGCTTGTTATTTCAAGATTTTTTTTTCTTAGAATCTGTGTACAAAGTATATTTTTAATTAAATAAATTCAATCTTTAAAAGATCTGCAGATTTTATCGCATGTATAATATTTCTTCCTTTGTAATGAGGAGGGGAATTTTCTTTTGAAGTCCTCGAATCACCTGTTCGCCCTCGGAATGACGAGCCGACGCTCAATTAAAATTCTTTCACACCAATTAGGCAAAGAATATTCATTATCTTTTTTGTTTGTGTTTTTTAACTGTATAACAATGAGTTTAACATTTTTTTAATTGTATCGTTTGGAACAATTTCCACTTAAAGTTATTAAAATTTGTGGATAGTGATGTTGGTTTGTGGGCGTACACCGCAACATGTGTGTCTATTTCTACCATACGAAAGAACATAAGATGTGCAATACTCATTGCAATACGTTCGCATTTACGGTCTTCCAACTATATCTTTGCAACTAAAAGTTATTTGTCACAGAGTACCAATTAGCTAGCGGTCCTATGTGACGTTATTTATATATGAGATGTTCCAAGTCCTATGGCTATGTCCATATCCTTCAGGCAAACTGTCAGTGAATTCGCAAAAAATTAGACATGACTGTTAATATTAAAATGAATACATACTTGTATTCTAAAATCTTAAATACATTAATTAGATTAGAATTAAATACATCTTAATTCTATGACTAAATACATGCAAGTATCATTTTATGAACACTTCATAATGTTTGCATACAAATTATTCTTAATTAAATATATGTACTACAAATACTCAATAAGTAAAGTTTATAGAAACTGGAATTATATACGAATACTATATTTATTTTTATATTTTCACCGTTAATTTAGTAATGAACACGTTATTAATAAGAATTTGAGGTTGTGGGTAACATTTGACGAATTTTTGCTTATACACATCGGGATCTTTGTAACTCGGGGGACTTTGTATCATTGATACAGCTGATTAAGCGGTATCTATAGTATGTCTCTGGACTACCTCTACGTAGATCAAACCATCATCTGCTATAAGCCGTTTTTGATCACAGAGACCCTTAGTTTAATGCCGTTTGTTAATACCTAATCTGCGGTCTCTCTTGATCCGGATCAGAGTACCGTCGAAATGATTGTAGTTTATAGCCGCAGGTGACTTGGCTTTCATTTTGTCGTATTTGTCTTTTAACAAATGTCTTGTCCTCTTTACAGCTTCAATATTCTCTTGGTGAATGTTTTTCTACTATTCGGCCGTTCCTAGTATTCCCATTCAGCGTGTTAAATTTTGCATTTCTTTGTTGTAACTATGTAGCAAATATTTATCCGGTAAACATTTTATAAGTAAGCGTTTAACGTATTTGTTTGCAGGCAAGTGTCAGTGTTGCAGACGTCTATCCCTCTGCCGGCGTCTGCGGCGGCGGTGCGGCGAGCTCCGCCCGACAAGCGACCGCTGCCTGCCACACCTATACATACAGGTAAAAATTATATTCGTTACCATATTTTCCTTATGAATATATTTGTCTTTATTATTTTCGTTATACGACTCGTGACATTACATTTAAGATCAAGGGTCGCCGTATATTGGCTATTACGTCAGATTTTATCATTTTTTTGTTTAATATCTAGTTACAAATATAATCATACTCTTTGAGGTATATTGATAAAAATTTTGGACTGTGTTTTGTTACAATTAAAAATACAATTTAGAATTTAGACAATTAAAATGTAGAAAAAGTACCTTAACTTAAAGCAAGCGATAGTTATCATTATTACGAAACTGAATTAAAGTGTGAATAAATTTGTATCACATTTATAATTGCGAGAAATATAGGTGCTGAAATTTGAAAACAGTTTCAGATAAATCTTATTGTTCAGACAACCTTTCAACCTTGACATTAAAAACAAACGTACTATTTCTCTATAAAGTTTATTAGTCTTGCTTTCAAGAAACAGAAATTTAATTAACTTAGTATGACAACTTACTTCGCTGCAACGCAGTATACCATCTACTTGGTATATTATATTATATTTATATATGCTGTCACTGTCTTGAATCTGTCAGTTTTGCAGCTGCTGTAAACAAACTGAATCTTTTCGCTATTTAAACTGATTTGTGCATTAAAAATATGTTTATTTCATACACGTTAGTCATTTGTTTAGCAAAATATTAATAGCATATATATATTATATAGCAATATCGTGTTTTAATTAAGGTGCACTAAAATATAAGTAATCTTGATAGCCTATCGAGACAATACTTTGATAGAAAATTTTTCATTCTGAACAATAATATTAAGTTACACAATGGCACGCTGTTTAATTAGTATCTAGAAATGAATATAATCTCCATTCAGCCGACCTATTAAAAATGTATTATTACATTTTATTCTGACCAACTGGAAGAAAGCAGCATGCTGTAAAAGATTATAAAATCGAAAAAAAATGCTCGACCAATTTAATTAATTTTCCTATTTTCATCGTACTTTTTTTATTTTGTTTATGTTATTTGAATTATTTTTTCTGTTGATGATTATTTATGACTAATATCTGCTTACTCAATCTATTGAATACATTCACTAACTACAATAGTAAGTTTTGTAAGTTTTAAAATAATGTCTGGCTATAAATTTAGTTGCTTACCACACAAAAATTATGAAACAAATTCGAACTGCTTTTGATAGGGGACAATTGTGAGATAATAATAGCAATAATTGTACTGTTCTTCTGCAGTAAATTCATTCCGTATTTAGTTACACAGAATATATTATTCTAACGACAGAGGACTATTGAACAATATGATGTGCTATTTCATAGCATAGTAAAAACTTATGTATGAGTAGAATTACCTAATAGTTGTAATAATTTGCAAATGAAAGAGTGTACTTTACAAAATAATGGTATAACACTAAACAAAAAATATGCAATTATAAATTGTTATTCTGGTGAGTGTAACATTGTTCATTTTATTGCTCGTCCACATGCTGAGGAAAACCAACACACGCGTTGTAAATATTTGTGTTATCTTAAGACCATTTGAGTCATGAACAACTTGCATGTGATCCTTGATTCTCAAAACATTACATGTAATAATTATATTCCTGCCTGCATGTATGAATGTCGTATTCCAAAATCAATTGATTATCTTATTTTAATATTATTTTGAATTTGAACGCGTTACTCTTTGTAAGTACTCGTCATATTTATTGAGGGACGTTATAATACTATCTAACTTCACGCTACGAAACTTAGGAGCAAAGTAATTTCCTCATAAAGATTATTAGAAAGTACGTTAAGCGAAAAGGAAGTACGAGTGCAGGCGTACCGTGAAACGCGGTTTGAGGTATCGAGAGTGGTTAAAATTAACATGAATAAAACTGTAGTTTACAACTATGTTTTGCCATAATTTCTACCACAATATATAACCTACTTTATGAATTAGGCTTAATTATGTTCATTCTCCTGGAGTTTAGCCCTCGAGCACGCTGCTATCGCGATACAGTGACACTGAAAATTTTCAATCAGTAGTTGAACATCATAACATAGATCACCCCCTCATATGTGCACACATACACACAGGTAGGTACAAATATGTTGGACTTGTTTTATTTTTTTCTTTAACTGGATTAGCCTAGTTGTCACATACGAAATACACGTTTGAATTCGTGAGGCATACATACCGGTACACATATGTATATTATGAACTCTTATATGTATGAATAGCTAGCCTAGTTTAGCTTAGACAGATCCGCTGTGTTGCATCCAATGCAACAGCCCAAGCCGAGGTTCGGCCACTTTGGCACCCTTGAGCTTGTTGCAAAACGGCGAATTGCTTGAAGCGTTCGCCTTCGTAGTCCGGTGAAGCTGTGCGCGTCAGGCCAACAACTTAGTCATAAAAAAACACTTTATGAATTAGATTCAATGTCAGATTGCAAAAACAGTGATACAAATATATAGGTGCTAGTTTGAAATCATCATATTTCAATTAAATATTGTACAGTCAATTCTGATAGATGAATATTTTACCATAAAAATGTTCACATTATTAAACTTTATTAACATTAACTATCTTGAAGCGTGATAAGTTATCCCCTGCTGAGGTAAACATGTCAAAATGGGGTCACCGCAAACTGATTTTTATAATTCTCACGCCCGGCCTTATCTTGAGACTTATTTGATCCACGGCGTGTTGTATACACAAGTATAACATGACCACTAGTATGCAGATGCATCTTCAGTTGACTTAAAGTACTCGTAGAGTGCGCTCATTTTGTTTACCACTCTGTCTAAGAGACTTCACGAGTCATTTATTTAGACCGCTTTAAACACTGCATCTCATATTTCATAACGGAGTGAATTATAATTCGTAGACATAATATAAAGTTTACATAGAAGTACATTTCATTTCTTTTTTAAATGGAAAATTTTTATTCTACATGTTAAACAGTAAAATGTAGTATGTAAAACAAGTAATATCAAATATTACTTTAAAATGTCAACCAATTACAAACTATTTAAAAAATAGTGAAATTCAGTATACGAAGTATAAAGCGTTTTTTTTTTATAAGTGGTATAGTTCTAAGAAGAAGTAAAAGGAAAATGGACATTATATACCGAAACACTGCATTGTATCATAATACGGTAAACATTATTTATTATTAAGCCCTAGGTCTTTATATATCTTGCTATCAATCTATACTTAGATAAAAACAAAACAATAGGAAACATCTTCCTTCTCTGTTCTCAACCGATTATCTTCATTTTTTTCTTGTTTAGTACATATTGATGAGTTTTAATGTTGATCGATGAAAACATTTGGAAAATTTAGCTTTTTCTTAACATTGAAACTTAATAAGTTAATTAATTATAAGCCAATTTCGACCGTCTAGACGATTATCAGTATAAATAAAATGATAAAAGGTTTATTTTTGTATGCGCATCACGCAAAAACTACTGGATAGATTTCGTTCAAATTATCATAATTTCAATATATTAGACGCTTGATGCTTCTTTAAAAAATATCACGATATCTTCATCTAATATAATGTTATTGAAGTTTTAAGGAACTACGATTTTTGCGAGCACTACAAAAAAAATTTAAAAAATTTGAGAACAAAGTATATTTTTGCTTTCAGTTTTTTTTTTCTGTATATAAATTTATATCGTTAAGAGGATAAACAATGCAGACGAAGTCTCGAGTATCACAGTTAGTGTTTAATAAATTAAAATACATAGTTCGATATGATTATATATTCTTATAAAATGTTAAGTGCAAATGCAACCATACTGAGTGTGAGTAGTCGATTGTTGGCTTAAATTGATGGATCGTCTCGGCCTGAATAAAGAACGGAAGTAGCCCGATGTTGTTGATTGGCAATGTTATTTCTCGTACCATTCCGATGACGAACATCCTCTATCACTCTTATAGTATATATAAGAAACACGGGTGCTTTTTGGCTTGTTAGTTGTAAATCTAAATAAATCATTACTTCTACTCTTAACAATTAAAGTAAGAAGTTTGTTTCCTTCATTATTATATAGGTTATACAATGGTTCCGCGTTAATAGGGAAAATTAATAATGTATTTTCGAGGGTACATCATTTTATTATAGGAACATTCTAGTATTTTTCTTTATGTTCTAATCGCGTCTATTTAATAATCCAACAAAATATAGACTGAAAATTTCGCACTATTATAAAAAAAAGATTAATTTTGTTAGTTAAAAAAGAATTGATAACATAAAAATAAGTTTTAAAAATTCATATTATTTAATTTAAACCGGAACAAAATAGTTAGTTTTTCTAATTTTTATATATTTATTTCATTTATTTAGTATATAGAAATAAGTAATAACCGCGTATTTATTAATACAAAAAAACTGACATTAAAAAATGTTCAAAAATCAGTATACATATTTACAAACCAAATAATATATTGTATTGTTATGGAAACAAATATAAGTGATAACTAATAGGTTCGACATGTAATTCTTATGTAAAGTAATAACGGTAATGATCTACATACCGATAATAAGGAATATACACTATGTAAAAGTAATCATGAAATGACATCACGAATTATTATTTTATACAACATCGATCGACGTTACAATCTATTTAACGATCCAATATAATAGGAGCTATTGAAACGAATTCATTCTACCCATTTATGGAATCAGTAGTATAGAGCTGGAAGGGACGCAGGGTTCATTGTGTATTGGTGGCATGTGCTTATTAACAACTGCATGTTGTTCACAACTTTAGTTGAATAGTTAGTAAGTCGCGCGCGCAACAGGCCACCCGTGCCATTTTTCGATAAAAGTGTGTATCTAGTAAAAGCTGGTTCAATAGTTTTTAATATTATTCAGCTCGAGGTTGTAGAACATTACGAACAAAAACATTTCGAGATTTTAGTTATTCTAACGGAATATTATACAACTTACAACATTATTGTTAATACTTTTATGAATAATCTAACGTTTCTATATGTATATATGAATTCTGTGACTGTTAATAGTGATTACATCAAATATTTATTGGATAACAGGTAGTAAAAGCGGCTTATCAGCAAGTTCCAGCCGATCTACAAGTCCATTAGGACAAGGAGCGGTCAGCTTTATTCCACGAGCACCCAATTCGTCCTCCGGGTATGTTTGAATTAATGGCAGTTAATACATATTATATTTTAGAAAATTGATTAAATCTTAAGCTTAACATATTATGGAATAGTTATATTCTATAATTAATAATTTATTTATAATTAATGAAATAGGTGATATTTGTAGTGATTATTTTATTTAATTTATATACAATTTTGGTATTTTAATAATTCTGATAATCGGTGGCGAAACCTCTAAGGTAATATCAAAGCTATGAGTATTAAAATGCTTTATGTTTACAGATCCCGACCAAACTCGTCACTTATAGCACCTGGAAGCAAAATCCCCTCTACGTTATCACAAGCACAACAACATTGTCAAACTCCGGCTAATCAAACCAACACGTCTACAAAACATTCTATGTTAGATAAATTAAAGTTATTCAATAAAGATAAAATTAGCAACGACAAGCAAAATAACAAAAGTACTGCTGTATCAAAACGAACAAGTTCTTCGAGTGGATTTTCATCAGCAAAAAGTGAAAGATCAGATTCTAGCTTAAGCCTGAATGAATCTCCTAATGCTCCTAATGCTCATACTAAGTCAACTAATTTAATAGGACCCAAAACCTTACGTCAACAAAACGATACTTTATCAAAAGATAAATCTGGAAAAAATGTTAAATCTAAATTAGCTAATTCAAAATCTCCTAAAAATTCTTCCACTAACCTAAGTAAAACTAATAGTAGTAAAAGTAATAGTGAAAAATCGAAAAATAGCCCTAAACTGCCTGCAAGAGATAAAGATTCAAAACTGGCTACACTTAAATCTGTGAGCAATACCAAGTTAAATCAAATCGACGACCACATGAAAAATACTAAAACTAAAGTAGAAAATAAGATGGTAAAATTATCAGGTAGTCAAATGAAGTTAAGTGACCATCGGGCAGATGGGTCGGTTTCTAAAAGTAATGAGAATGTATCATCTGTAACAAAAGCACTAGCAAGTCAACCACAAACTCCATCTGGTGGGACTGTAGGTATGATGAGTCATACTGGCATACCAAAACCTACAGCAGCTGTGAAAGGAACATTTAAAATATCAAAAGACGATAGACATATTATACATAAAAGTACAAATAGTCAATTAAGCCCTATACAAAGTAATTCTAGTTTAAATTCAACTAATAACGTAAGTGCACTTCCATTTAGTAGAGAACAATCTAATTTAAGTAAGGATATTACACAAAAACAGACCTTGGCAGTATCTCCTATGCCTGTGTTGAGTTCTGGAAATCAAACTCATAGTTCGCAAATGTCTGAAAGTTCGCACTCAAATTCTACACATAGTACGACCGGACAACATTCAAATTCTAGTGATAGTAGCGTTATATACCGTCCATCTAGTGAATCTGGTTCAGAAATTTCAAAAACCGGTAGTCATACCATGCAGACTAATAAAAGGTTAGATATGAATGCTACATACATAAGTGAAGTCATTAATGAAGCCGAGATTTCTGAAAAGGAAGCAGCTCAAAGACGTCATCTGGATAATTTGGCAAACAAACAATCTTATGATCCAAATAAAACCATCACGGAATTAAACAAAAAACATGAAATGGACAGTAGATCAAGCACTCCCTCACATTGCAGAGATAATTCTTTGGGAGAAGATGAGAATCCTTTAATGAACGTTCTTCCCATGAGACCATTATTAAGAGGCTATAACAGTCATTTGACGTTACCGATGAGAACATCAGGATTAGCACAAAAAAACATTCCAGGATATCCTCACCATGCCAATACAGTTAAAGCTAACTTTGGTCGAGAAAATATAGGTTTACGTGAACGTATGAATTATGGACCAGGTTTTTCGAATCCAGATTATTGTGATCTTGAAGTTGCCTCAGGTTATATGTCTGATGGTGATTGTTTAAGAAGAATAAACATTGGTGAAATGGAATGCGGTAGAAATAATGATGTTATGGATGGATACATGTCAGAAGGCGGTGCGTCACTTTACGGACGTCGTATGAACTATCAACAGCCATCACAGCTGCAACAACTAGATGAGAGGTAAGCTCAAATATTATTAACTTAAATTAAATACTTCACTAACCTTTGTCATTCCTGGAAAATCATATTTCGTTGAGCCACATCAAAATTTAAAATTAAAACGCTCCTTAGGGGGCGAGATTCAACGCGGGGATGGGATTGAATTCTGCTATTAAAATGCTCGTTAGGGAATGAGATTCAGACCGTGATATGATGCAATTCTTTTAAGTTATCGTTTTAGCTATTCCAGCCTGGGCATTGTCGAACATAAATTTGATGATACTGTAAAATTCATTTTATTGCTATATATAAAATGATTCGATCGCTAAAGGTTAAAGTTGATTTCATATGAAAATTATAAGTTTTGTGATATACCATAAAACGGGGTCAATACATACAATTTTCAACTTCTACACTAATTTTCTTACATATTTTGTATACAAGTTCCCATTATATCGTTTTAATATTATGGGTCTTGTAGTAACTTACGAATTACCATCATTTCAAACACGTGAACTGAACGATTTTCTTTGTAAATTAAGAAAAAGTATGAGATTTCTATGTAACTAAAAACCGGAGTGAAAAGTTACCACATAACAAATTGAAAAAAAATAGCTAGGGCTGTTACACTTTTAAGAAACATAGCAGTATTTGGAATTTGCAAGTAAATAAACACAAAACCATCGAATACCGACAATTACTTGTTTTTTTACTAATAGTCGAAAAACTTGGCTATTCAATTAGCAGAATTTAGAATAAAAAATCTCCAGTAAAGGTACTTTTTTTTTTAAGTTTTCAGCAGCAACAAATTACGTCTTTTGAAACGACTATTTTGACCGCTTATTTCTTTACTTTTCAAGAACTACACACTGATTTAAGTGTTGCCAGAAGTCAGAAAAAGATTGCTTCGTAATATACAACAAAATTTAACCACATTGACCGACTAGAGACAAACCTAAAGACAATTTTATAAAAGTACAATAGAAAATTTCGATGCACCCCGCGAATTTTATTCACCTCGTTTTACCGATATAGATAAATTGGTTATAAACTGGCAAATTTATCAGCAACGGAACCGACTCTGACGCTCTTTTTGCTTAAACAAATATCGTTTTATTAATTAGTATAACACAGCCACTATAAACATTATCTGTGATACCAAATACTAAATAATTTTTAACAGATGTGCCTAATCCCAGGTTAAACTATTGGAAATCAATATTATACAAATATTCTTGTTAATTCCATTAATTTGAAACGCTTTGTATCATTATTTTTTTTTTAATGTAGTTATTACTTCATATACATATTTTTTATATTAATAAAGACTAATATTAATTCGCTTAGGTAGTGTGTTCATTTCCAAATCGTATCACATCTTTGAGATACTTACATAGTGCGAACGTGAGGAAATCTGTTTTCCAATAGCGTTGGCACAACCTCTCTCGATCCACAAGTGGTCGGCCCGCCTTTAGAAATGTTTTCCATAACATTAGTTTAACTTATGTCTCTTAGACTTCAATTATTACATTGTCCTTTATTTCATTTATTACTACGAATATATCTACTAATATTCTTAGTTTAGAAAATTATAAATCCATAATTCTTATTACTCAGGATGTCAAAAATATGTAAATTTATCAAAGTCCCAATTAGATGAACCATTATGGAGTTAAGAAGCGAACGTCGAAAATGTTCTTATAGAATATTCTCCATAAGTATTGTATATTATATAACTAATGTGAAGCATATAGAAGGTTGTGTACAATTTCAAGTACTTGACTTTATTGACAATACAAGATTTGTTGACTGTGTTTGTAAAGCTCGTTTCCTTATTTTAGTATATGTTAGTAACCAAAGATGTGAAGTATTTGGTCCTAGCGGCCAGAATAAAGTGGACTATCTCTCAGTAAGAACGTACACCGCGCATTCATACCGTCGCAACGTTAGGGAGGGGCGGGTGTCCAAAATCGATACTCCCACGTCTCACGCCGCTAGCGCCCCGCGCGCACCGTACCCACCTATCATTGCCACGACCCTAACCACCCTTAACAGTATCGTACTATTCGAAACCTTAATAATATGGACGTAAAGCATAGGTACCTTTACCTCAACAACAGCTGACATCTCACATTTTTCGATGCAAATTGTTCAATGCCATTGCTGTCGTATTTTCCCACATCGGTCTACTATTAATCGATTATGGCAAATAGGTTTCCCAAAACATTGGGTAAAATTAAAGGTTTAAGTTACTCGTATAAGGCAATGATTATATTTATTCTTCGGTGTAAAGATACACCTCGGTGTCGATTTAAATGATTGTGTAAATGGCATTATAAGCTCAGCGGGTACGGATGTAGTGTCGTAGCGTATGACTGGCTGTGGTGACGGCAGCGGCGCGGCGACGGCGTCAGGCAGGGCGGGCGGCACTCAGCGGCGCGCACTATCGGCGTGCGGGCGCGCCATACTCGCCGCCCGCTCACACACGCACGTGACAAACTTTCCCGATTTCCTCAACAGAAAATGTAAATCTGTTGCCGGCATCGATCGTTTTGCTAACAGACGCGCGCTCCTTGAACGGAGCACGACGAATCACAGCTGGCGCCTTGAATCTGGACCGTGATTAACAAAGGATCGAGAGGCAACACTCTTTCAATTCTCTGATTTCGTAGACTGTAAATAACGTTTATTAGTGTTAGTTATTGTGTGTTAGGGGATGTAGCGAGTAATATGTGTTGTGCCTTCTACCGCTCAATCCCGAGTGAGAGGGAACGCAAATGTTCTAGATGGATGAAAAACCATTTGCTGTAATTTTAATCCACTGCAACATTAACTAATTAAACTACTATAATGTAAGATCAGTGTTGCCTTGCTATGTGTCTTTATTTTTCGCATTAGAGTTCGTAAGCTTACGGTGCTTTATAGACAATAGTTTTTATATTAGAAGGGACGAGTTTAGTTTAAAAGGATCGACTTTATTGGATATATGGACAATATGAATCCGGTAAGAATAAGATCAGAGTATTATAACATTAAACTTTACACATAATTACGAGATAATTATATTCCATTGTTCATTATCAATTGTATTAAGTTGTCCAGGAGGCAATAACCTTGCACGCATCTGGCTCTTAGCAAAGTTCATATGTAGATACTTTGAGACATATGGTCACCATTCCCAGCAAAATATCGTCTACTTAATATTTCATAGTACCAAATAATAATGTATATACGTTATGTTTCATGGACCTGGTATATATGGACTTTGATTTTGGCAATAAACATACTGTTAGTGATCCAAAGCGATTGATCCGTATAAGGTTATTACCTCGGAATTTGAAGGGTTGGGATGGGGTGACTTTAGGCCCTCCCATTCTAAGTAATCCTTCGTTCAATTGATTCCACAATTTCATGAAACGTTCACGTTAAGCATTCTGAAACTTTAATTGGATATTCATTGGGAAAGAACTGATACACTTACACTTATATAGATTAAAGACAACAAAATAATGAATACATGTAAAAGTTAATAAATCGCAAAATTTTACCTTGTTATTTAAATGCTAGATTTTGTTTGCGGCTTTGCTCTTTTTAATGTAGATTTGACCTTTCGCGCCGGGAACAGTACTGTTTTTCCGGATGAACTTTATGTCATTTTGTGTAACCTTGACATCGTGTATGCAAAATTTCATGAGGATTTATTAAGTAATTAAGGCGTGAAAGCGTAACAAACTCATAATCGCTTGTATAATATTAGTTAGCATATACATTCTTTGTGAAATGCTAACAAATATTAAAATACGTATATTACATTTCGTGGAAATACAGTGTCGTACGTAACTAGAAATTTAAATTCACCACATTTAACTTTGTTCCCCGTCTAACCGAAATCAATCGACCGAAACACGACGTATGCTCACGATATAGCATGGAAATAAAAAAAAAACCTTTTTAACTAAAGACGAGTACCAATGTTTACATTCTAGATTGTGATATAAAAAGATAATAGATAATTACTTATTTATGGTAAGTTTGTAAATATAAACAAATATATTATGCTGAATGAATTGATGTTTTTGTACAATTTAAGGTTTATTCTCTTGGTATATCCAAAAAGTATACGTAATGAATTAATGTAAAAAGCACTATACAGTTAAAAAAACTTACAATAAAAAAATGTTGATAAAGTAAATCGAGTCTCGTAGTCAGTTTTTTTATTTTTCAATGAGTGGAATGGAATACCGTCCGAATCGACACGATAGTATTGTTTTACGGTCTCATGAGTGCTTTTTGCTTTTTCGGGGCATAAATTGGATGAGGTATTTTGTTATTGCGATTGCTTGATAATTATTAGCAATTGTTTTTTTTTTATAACAAGGATTTTTGCTTATTTTTTTACCATCATGATTAGTTTTCATCGAAAAATCCGTTTATACTCTCATATACTAATTAATCAAAAACAGTTAGTTATATATACTACGTTCAACCTACTTTTTCGTAGATGACATTACACGTTTTATTTGTTCTGCTGCTTGAAATATTAATGTATGTAACCGGTTCTTTGTAAATATGAGACGTAGTCCGGTGGAACTGTAGAGGTCTGACAAATCCAACAGTGTAGGTCAGTTCGAAAAAAAAAGGGTTATTTTTTATGTAAAAATGATATACTTTAATTTGTGAATGCATACCTTATTTAGATCTAAATCTGTCTTACATGAAAAATGAGTTATATTATAACATAGTTATATATTCTGATGATTACCTACTTTTGAAGAAATTCATGAAAAAGTAAGAAAAAATAGTGTACCTCCATCTAAAAAACCAATTTGACTAGCACTTCAAAGCCGATATTTTCTTGTCACATCTTTGAGTATCAGGATGTGAAACTATAACAAGAAGGTGTCGTAGTTTGACGAGGGTAAGCGGAAGAGGTTTCTCTACCGCGCCACAATTGAGAGTAGATAGAATTAATGCACCGACGCTTAACAACAATCCATGGGAAATTTTGATACAAGATTTTCATGAAACGGATCATTTTACTATAAACGAAAATAAAGTAAAAAAGCGTGTTGATTACTAGTTTCCGTGTATGTCGTGAATACCACACCCTCCTTCCTATACACGTCAAAACCTTTAGAGTCAGGGTCGTCACTTTTTATTCGAGTAAAAATAATACCTATACTGATTATTAAAGTTAGGAGAATATTATATCAAAATAAAGTTTGTCATAAGATATAAGGGGAGTAACTTGCTATTCTTTTAAATTACGATACCCATTTCATTTGGCCATCTTCATCGCATTGACCTTTAGGCGGCTTACTCCGGGACCATAAGCCATTCGAAGGAAGGTATAGACATAATCATCACTCCAAGCCATAACACATTGGCGATTTCAAACGCCGAGAAATCCACAGTTTTATTTTTTTCGTCATATGGTGGTACTATATGAACAATTCTCACAATATTTTCCTTCATTGTCAGTCGATAGTGTTACCAATATAAATAAATGTACAAGAATTCTGAAAACTTCGTTAGTACAGACATTTGCGGATATTTAAGTTGAAGATTTTCTACCGGTCAAACCACTCGACCGCCACAATTATGAATGTTTTACGTAAAGTGAATCGTAGAAAAATAAACCTTATAAAATAGAGTATTATTTGCGTAAAATATGTAGTATTATTGACTAAGAAAACGTACAATGTTTTATTATAAACTACCTTATCACAGTAATCATTTCGACACATTACTTCAAGATTCGTCTAACAAGATTTAACTCATATAAAATTATAATTCACCTGATCAAATACATGGGCAAGCCCTTATCAAGTAAATATTTACAAAAAATACACAATTCTAATTCAAATTCAAGACATTGAGATCCGACATCTACAAATCCTATTTAGGTACGATGTAAATTTTTCTAATTGCTTAATTTTCCTTATGGTTTTAATTCAAATTCATTATTACAAAATCATTTCAATTCTTCATTCGTGTTACATGGATTATACTAAACATTACGAACAGATACTTTTATTATAGATTACAGAAATCACTGATAACGATAAAATGTAATTAAAGAAGGACGAATATCTAGGCATGTTATTATGCAATTTTTTAGTAATCTGTACAATCAAATAAAATAGTTTCCATCTAGTTCGGCAAGAATAGGACAAAACTCTTCAAGAATTATTTTAAACCAACTGGTGTCCTGGACTTACTTCTTATGATAATGGTTTTGTGGTTTCATGAGCATAACATGGCTTATTTGGATTAATAGATTAATTATTCCTATAACACTTTACCTAGATTCAGTTACTTCTCTTATATTTTGTCGTATCTCTTCTTGTATCTATGCTAACCTACATAACTATCCTCTATCGTATTTTGTAAAACGTTAATGCTCGTTTGTATACCATCTCCTTTAAAATAATACCTAAGCAGAAAAGCGAGTATAACAGGGAGTCTGCTCACCCCATATATAATGAGGTACATGCAAGGAGACGGTTCCATTGAGGAGATCCGTCATCATTAGCGCGAGGCTTCGGGCGCTCATTTTTCATTAAGACACCAATGTTTCAAATGACAACGGTAAAGCATAGGAATAGGGAAGTTGCGGAAGGATACGGGGTTGAAGATTAAAGTTCAGTTTGTCATGATTATAAAGGGATCGACATTGGTATACCATATGAATTATTTGCCCTTTCTCTTTTCAAAATCACTGAGAAGGATTCACCTATTCCATGGCACAATTTATAATGGTAGATTTTGAAATAGGGAATTATAATTACAATATGTAAATAGATTTATATGTAATATGTAGTATTATTATAAATAAATAGTTTGTACGAAGTACTGTTTGAAATTAGTCATCCGATTCTGAAAATTCTTTCACAGATATAGAATTGTACCTTCTTTCTGACTGATACATACCAGCTATATGTTATTTTTAATAAGTTTCACAGAAGAAGCCATGGGTGGTCGATAGTATAATAAATTGTGATGAATATTGCAATAAGTTTTTTTGATAATTTTACAATAAAATTGTAAATATTATTGGGTATAACCAAATTGTTAGGTGTCCGGGAAAATCTGTAAAAAATCTTGTTATAATATCAAACACTACAGTTTACAATATTCTTTTTCCTGTTCTGAGTAGGGTTTGCATGCTGTTTCCTTTGTTCATGTAGAGAACTAACATTCGGCTTAATATTTAACAACATGCTGCCTCTCGCACGTTTACCCTATTTTTTATTATAGGTATTCAAATTACAAATAGTACATATTTTAAAGGAATCTATATATCTATAATGGAAATACAGTTCCTTTAAGGCCCAGTCTCCTTAGCTACTGAACATATCGGCAATAAAAACAAAAGACGCGCATAGCGGAGCGAAAGGGTATATTACCTTGCTTTTATATAAATACAGATTTATATATTACAATACAAAGTTAAAAATTACGTACAATTATTAATGGGTATAGCCCAAATCGGAAACGCGGCAATTTCAATCTTAAATCATTATTTAAAAATAGCCGTGATACTCCGTTTTAAATTATGCTACTATAATAAACTGACTGTTGTAATTTGACCAACAAAAATTATATCTTAACGCTAAACCTAATAAGGCATTTGTCAGCAAAACAACCTATTTTACGTAATTTAATTTATACGGGATATAGAAAATACTAACCCAAAAAATGCAAGTGAGTAAAATAAGTAGATATTTAATTTTCCAAAGATGGACAAGACAAAAAGTATATTTTACAGAAATATTTATTATAAAAACACAACATTTGTCGAATAGAATTTGTATTTCATTTTCTAGATTTAGCAACTTTCAATAGCTAAGGAAGTAAAAAAAATTTTATGAAATCTTTCATTAATACTGTAAAGGAGAACCTTTTTTTTTTTTTTTTTTTTTTTTTTTTTTTCGAACTGACCTACACTGCCAGCTTATTAGGCTTTCACAGTTCCACCGGACTACTAAGGGGAGCGCTTAGGGCACTCACCCGATTGTTTTTAGGCGAAACATCTCAAGGGCACTCGGTGCACCTCGGCTTGAGCTGTCGCCGGATTCCCGAACTAACTAAGCTAGTTAAGCTATCTATCCATACAATACTCATATATGAATTCGTGAAAAATGCATGTGTGACCATGCATGTTTCACGAATGTATATGTGTATTTGGTATCTGACTACTGTGTTACGTGACCTATTTCAGTCCGAAAAGGGCAAAAAAAAACAGCCCACCACTGAGTGCCTAGATGTGCAAGAGTGTGGGGTGATCGTGTAAGTGTAGAACATGTGTAAATCACTGTATTCGCGCGAGTAACATGCTCGAGGGCTCCACACCGAGGGACTACCTAGGCTCGAGCAGTTACAAGAAAAATCGCGACGAGTGTGCGGGATCGAATCTTCACCCCCCGCTCACGGAGGCGTGAGCAGAGAGAGTCGCGGGCGTGGGCGCAAACACGCATCATTTGAGAGGGAATCGAGCTAAAAAATAAAGTACAACGGCACGGTGCCGATTTAACTAAATAATTACGTAACAAATCCTAATATATCGGTCTATTATGTATGAACACGCGGGTTCGATCTGATATTTTGATTTACGCGAATTTATTTATGCGCGGCGCGGGTTAATTGCTGTACCGTGGTTGCGACGGCCGGGAAAGCGGAGATAGCGTTTAAGAGCCCGAGCTCAGACGTACTATTAACTAACGCGTTAAATGCGATTATCTCTTGTACATCGTGTACCAAGAGTAAGCGAGCTATCCAGTCTATACCGGAGGTCGATGCTGAAACCGCGATAGGTGGCGCAGGAGTGGACAGAGCCTTTGGGGGCTGGGGCTTGGCTTTAGGAGCCGAGGGAGCTGGCGGGGAAGGCCTTACGCGCCAGGAGAGCGCGCTCGGCGGAGTAGCGGATGCTGCCGGCGCACTGGAGGTGCCCGGCAGTTCGGGGAAAGCCTTCTGGCTTTGTATGGGCGGAGGCGGAGGCCGATTCGTCCGAGTCGGCGGGCCGTGCGCCCTGGACCGGGTCGCACGACCGCCGCGACGGTGATAGGTCGAGCGAGGCGCACGGGGACACCCGCGATAGTTCGCGGTATGACCCGTTTGCTCGCAGAGGACGCAGCTCGGAGGCTCGACGGATTCGGGAGTGCGGGGGCACTCCTTAGTGGAATGATCCCCGAGACACTTGACACACCTGGGACGCAGGTGGCAGTGTCGGGCGGAATGACCGTACACCTGGCAGTTGTGACACTGCGAGGGTACCTGGGACTTGCGAGGAAGCTCGACGTAGACAGGGGACAGGCCGCAAACTGAGTTGAGGCTGAAAATAGCCTTGCCTTCCAAGGAGCGGTCCAGAGTGACCAACACCAGGTTGAAGGGGGCCTTCGTGCGGGGGTGGCGCATGCGCTGCACGCTCCGGACTGGGAAGTCCTGACCGTTCAGGCAATCGCAGATGTCGTATTCGGTGAGCTCAGAGGGAACTCCCCGAATGACGACACGGAAGCGGCGCTCTTCCTCGAGCGCGTGGGTGAAGAAAGGGAGCTTACGCTCCCTGAAGTATTTGGTGAGCTCGCGATGCTCATCGGGGGTCAAGACACGAATAGAAATGCCGGCAACAGTGTTGACGGCAGACTTGTAGACGATTTCCTTTGACTTAAGGTCTTCAGAAATCTCTACCCATCGAGCTTTGTCACGGAAGGTGACGGGAGGCGGTAGGCGTGGCTTCTTAGCCGCGACCGCGGGTTCCGCAGCCGAGGCTCGAGCCGAATTCGCGGCAGAGGGCGTGGGAGAGGCTCGGGGCACCCGAGCGCCACCTATATTGGGCTGCTTTGGGGTCGGACGTCCCGCAGCAGAGTCGCTATCGGTCTGAATCGCGGCGCGTGGGCGTTTACCGCGGCGCGTGACGGTTGTGAAACCGTCGTCATCGGCGGGCGTGGTCGCGGGCGCAGGCACGGTCGCGGGCGCAGGCACGGTCGCGGCCGTGGTTGCCGTCGCGGGCGCGGTCGCGGGGACTGTATCGTAGTCCATATCCGAGTCGTCATCGGAATCGAATTCCGAGAGCCTCGTGAACGGGTCGTCCGGGAGATTCGCGAAAGGGTTCGCGGAGAAACAACGCGGTATCTTACCGGGAGGGTTGCGCGCATAGACTTTCCGGAGTCTGTTGTATTCCGTGATGAGATTCGGGTCTTCCTTTTCGACGAACATGTGGAAGCGCAACAGTTCTTCGAGGTGGACGGTATCATCAACGGCCGGAAGGGCCGGATGGGCACGCGGGGTCGCGGGGGTAGACATGACTAACCTCCCTGCCTGAGGGGCAGGGGGGTGCGCCTAATTCAAATCTAACGGACAATCCGTGTCCGGGCCAAAGGGAAAACGCGACGCGACGCGAACGCGAATCTTCTCTTCCAAACTGCACACGGCGCGGCGCGAAGAACGACGCTCTGCACGGCACACGACGCGCTGCACGACTCTCGAAGCGCAGCACGAGGCACGACGCGTAGCACGGCGACTCGACGCACTGCAAACAGTGTGCACGGCTTCGCACCGAAAAGTGCGGTTTAAATGGTGCACTAATGGAGGTGCACCGTCGCTCTGAAAAGAGCGTACGATCGACAGTAGCCGCTCGAACACACTAAACTTCCGGACACACACGAAAATATCCGACAACTGCGCGCGAGTTGCCGAACTTAACGGACCGTCAGAGCTGCGAGCGGGCGCGTGCGCACTCGGCCGCTGCTCAAACGAGACCGTAAAGGAGAACCAGATTAAATCTCGTTTTTATAACCTTTGAAGTAATTATGAACGGCAGCGCTAAAAACGGATATACGAAACCGGTGTTTGCAGTGTCTGGGGCAGAAATAAGATTTTATTCATTTAAAGAATGTTTTATAATTTAATATTTTTTTGTAAGAATTAGGGTCGAAAAAATGTTTACATAATCTTGATAATTACGTAAAATGTGCAAAAATCCGTTTTAAAATGAATTCTATGATTATAGCACGTACAAGCATATAGCTTAAAATAGGGCACTGCGGTATTCAACACCGCAAAGGCTAGAACTGCATCTAATCTGTTACAGTTTACTTAACCTGCCTTCAGGGAAGACAATTTCCCGGTTCCTTTCATTTGCTTCCTTTCCGAGAGGGCGACGACGTTTCTCACTTTATAATGGTGGTGCTTACTGTTGAAATGAATAGCGAGGGATATGAACTAAAATTTCATATCTATATATTATGTTTGCTTATTTTAAAATGTAGTAAAAGTATTGCAGATTATTTGTGATTTCATTACTATATTAATTACTACACTAATTTTACTGACGCAATATAAATGTATTTGTGTAGTACATCGCAGATTTTAATTATCGCTATATTTTATTTACTGCATATTCTATTTTGTCGTTCCCTAAAAGTAAAATAACATATATTTAATTAGCAAGAAATTAAAATTAATTAAAGTAAACATAAGGATTTTTATTCAAATTGAATGAGTTCAGTGAATGAATAATATTCACTCTGAATACTTCCATTTTCTACACATAATATCAACGAAATGTTGTACACTCAAGTGTTCGCAGTTATTATATCATTACTATTGAATTTAATGTATATTATTGAAGATAAAGCTGGATATGAAATATTGAAAAGTAAAGTTCAATGAACTAGCAAATATTTATAAATGCTCACATCTGTGCACCAGGTCTGATGAGTGTGACTCTTAATCGAATAATACTTGGGCTGTATATTTTATAAATAATTATATTCTTTAATTATTATTATAATTTTAGTAACACTGCAAAGTCACGGCACTGTGCCACGTGATAATCATAGTACAATGTAAAACAACGCGGACCACAAAGAGATTGCTCCATCGCAGATTTTCGCGGTCATGAATTTCTAGTGTCTCGCCTGCTGAATGTACAGTCGGTGATTTCAAAAAGCGTCATTATTATGGATTTATCCCTTAAGTGTAGATTAATCTAAATTCATATAAAATTAAACTCATTATTATGTTCTATATACTATTCCCTGATACCCGTTAAATCTTTTTTTTTTCGGACTGACTACACTGTTGGCTTGTTAAGGCCGCTACAATTTCACCGGACTACAGGCCCGTTAAATCGTCTGCGTGTTGTTAGTATCCAATTGCTAAAATTTACTGTCTCTAGTGTGAAATCAACTAGTATAATAAAAAATCGTCTGCGTTGGGTATTATCTTCACAATATATGCTTTATACAGAGAAAAAAAATAAAAAAAATGAAAGGAACATATATAATTTATTTACAAAAGTTCTAATTAAAGCTATCGTGATATTTTTAGATACGAATTCAGTTTCTAAAGAATAAATATAAAAGCAATTGATCGAAATCTATCCCTCAGCTATCCAGAAAACCCCTATCATTTTATATTATAGAGATTTGTATTAAATCTGTATCGTTATAATTACATTAAATCTATCTAAACGTGATAAATCTACAACGTTCGTGGTTTCAATTTCTCCGGAGGTTAACTACCACTATAAGTCAAACTGTAAATCCTCCATTAAACACAGTGAAATATTATGGTACATTGAAAACTGTATGTAATTTTATCAGTATATAGAAAGAGTAACATATATACGTTACATAGAATATGTACATAAAAAGTTTAGAATGACGTTCTTCAAAAGTAGGCTACAGCGACATGTTGCGCATCGACCGAGACGACTGGAGTATGTACTCCTTTTATCAGCTACCATCAATTGAATGGCTTTGTTCGACCGATCTACGTTCAGAGCAGCCTATATTCATCGCTTTGATCTCCGACAGAAAACATTCTCCCTTCACATGTATGTTACTAATGTTTCTAAACTGAGCTAATGACTTTAATATTGGTAGTTGATATTAATAGAAATGTTATCAGGTGTGATGTATTTATAACAAGCCCAAGGCGAAAGGCAAATATTAAACACTTTAGCACCTTTCTAAGATTTTCTGGCTTTATAATATACAAAAAACGTACGTGTTAAGCAGGAATCAATTAAAATATTAATCAATAGGACATACTTATTGCATTTTAATCCACGTTTTAAATAGTTCTGCTACCAAATTCTACTAAGTTAATCATATTGTAACATAATGTCTAAAATTCTAGTAATTTTATATATTCCTTTAACGCATATTTTTTTGGCGAAAAATAAGAGCAGATTTTACTTAGGAAAAGCATTTAAAACCACGAAAACGTAGATTACAACAAATAAAAAAACCAAATCTATATTTTTTTATTTATTTAGGGGCTTTTATGACTATATCAGCCTTAAACCAAATGTAATGAAAACAAGATACATTCAATTAAAAAAATAACAAACTGATACATTAGGCGTTACTGTAAGTATACATTTATAAGTATTTTTTCTTGTATCACATAAATAAGAAACATGAAGTCCCAAATTTTCAGAGTCCCAGCAGTAAATGTAGTTAAATAATGTTAGTTATTTGGTTATATATGTACCTTCTGCATACATGCTATTTATGTTTCCATTATAATTTATGTAAAAAACAATTGCACATAATAATTTAAACCCTGACATCTACTACACGAAACCGTTTTATAAAAATAACTCACGTAAATAATCGCAAAGAGGAGAATAATATAAGGATATTAACGAGCATGACACAGAGGCGTTGCAGGCGAATGAGTTCTTGATTAAAATAGTATAATTACTAAGAACGCACTGTTCGAACAACTAAAAACTTAATATTACAGAATGAGTTTATTCTTCTTACACTTTATAGACTTAATTTATAACTGTAATTTAATCAAAGATAATTTAATCATAAAGCATTGTAAGTATAATTTATTTTATTTATAGTACCTAGATGTATGAAATAAATAGCCTCATGAATTCTAGGGAACGGTTCTAACAATCTGATTGTTTGTTTTTGTAATGTTTTATTTTTCAAGTTTATTTAAATAAACTCTGAAAAATATATTTTTTTAAACGCGTGATCGTCCATAACAGTACAAATACTTAAATTATAAATCGTTTCACTTCATTGTAATAGTTTTTAGACACCAACTTTTGCCAGCAGCTGCAGTCGTGTTAATGTAGATTTAACGTATCGCTCGGGAACAGTACTTTTATGTACTTATATGACAGGTCTACTATGTCCTTTTCTGTACCGCTCACAACGTGCATGCAAAAATATTATGACGTTCGATAGAGTAGTTATTGCGTGAAAGTGTAAAAAAGAAACAAACTGATGAACGAACAAATTCACATTGGCTTTTATAACATGAGTTAGGATTAATATTTCTTGAAGTGGGCAGGCAATACGATAAGCACTCATTTAAAAAAAATTATACGTCAGTCACAATATATGCAGATGATGTACAACAAAATTTATACTTATTATATCTAAATCTTGTAACCATTTTTTATTTTCTGGTGATAATTTTATCACTAAAATGTTAGTTATATGTTAATTATAATAAGAATATTTTAAAATTTCCGCAAAGCTATTTTGGTAGCTAACACAGTTGGTAAACGAAAAACAATTACAAGTTTTTAAATAATAACTACTTATCTTGAAAAAATGGTCAAAGTTTAAGTATTATATGTGTAACATAACTGGTACATATGAACATATAATATGCTACTTATAAAATAATTATCTTAACGAGAATTATAAAGTAATTAATAATAATACTACCAATTTGACATACATATAGACCTCAAACTTTTTTATAATTTTTATTATTATTGTCTCCAGTCTTTTTACAATCTTTATATTTTTAATAAACAACTACAACCATTTCTCGAGTACAAACGCAACGGGAATGTAATCGTTTAAAGACGTAATTTCTTTGTAACGACAAGGCTTTCACACTCGTGAGTCATGATTAGGGGATGTCACGATGCGCGCGCAACTCATATTCCCGTAATTAGAACATATTGCCATTGAATCTAAACGATGAACGTTACCGAACACTCTGGATTACAAACACGTTACAACAACTATGTAAAAAAATTTAAAACTTCATCCTTAATTGTGTCTACTTGCTGTGTTTTGTGATAAATTTATTACGTACTGCAATATAATAGGATAATAAAAAATGTAGTCTATATTTTAAGTATATGAAGATATATCACTATAGTTGCTAAAATTTTAAATGATTATATTAATTTCTTATTTTAATATTTACATTTCTCCTAGACTTTGTTCCATTATTAATACGATCTGCAGTCGTTTGATAACCTTCAAGTGTTTGATCACGGCACAAATAAATATATAATTTCTTCTAATTAATATTTATTTAACATTACAGACGAGGCGCCAGTCGTAATAGAGGCATGGAAGGCGGAAGCGGTGTCGTTTACAGAGTTGTCGGGCGCACCCGGAATAAGACCGACTGTGGACAGCAAACCGAGCGACAACCACCGACATCACGCCAGGACGCCACTTGGAAAAAATACACCGACTCGCCTGGAGTCGGGGCTCCACAGCTGGTATTTTTTTATTAAAAAAACTTTGTAAATAAATCTCGTGATAAGCCCTATCAATAAGTAAAAACACCGTGGGTATCCTACCACACATAAGTTATCAGAAACATAATTTTCAGTGTGTGTTACTATATTTATATGTGTGGTAGATCATCTATTTACTCATCATTATACATGTTATGATTTTCTGGAATTAAATTGATGTATTTTATACATTCAATTAACATAACGCTTGAAATAAGTGTTGCGGTACCAAAATTTTGTGGAAAAATACAGGAGTAGACAAATAAAGCACGTAACGGTGTTAAATTACAGAACTTGGAGTGTCTATATTTTAAAGCCCGGCGCACTACACCAAAGTAATTAAGCCTCCGCCCTTTGTTTTCAGGAAATGGCTATTGCTCAGTAGCGTAATATTTACAGGAGATTTATCGTAACAATTAACGTCGATCGGTAAAGACGTACTTGACAAAGTATATCTTAAAAAAAATGTAATGGTTTATTCAAAATAGTTTGATTTGCTCGCTCAAATGTAAATAAAGTACGGGATTTCTAATCTTAATTTTTAATTGTCTTTTTGTATTTATTTTTATTATCTATATATTAATTAATTATGGTTCCTTTAAAATTTGTGCGATCTAATATAATATTCAAATGTAAATTACGACTAAAAACAACTTGCTACTAGCTTTGTTTTCATTTCTCACCTTTTTTGTACTTATGTTTAATTATTATCAATTTGTTCGTTTATTTCAATTATAACTCACGTCCCGAGAAAATGAATAGCATTTTTTTTAAATGTAAAACGCCTTTAATAAATATTATTATTATTTTCTAAGAATCAACCGGCACCAGCGCCTCCAAGTCCTTCTCATGGACGGAAAGGAGACAGACGAGCAGGTCACCATTCACCTCAACACCATAAGAGAGAGAAACTCACAGCAGCACAGCAACTTGGTATAGCTCCACATCCACAAGTAGGTTTACCTTTTTACCTTTCTGTTATTATTTTTACTTTATTTGTACTTTAAGAACAAATTTACAGGCAAAGATTAAAGTAAAATTTACTATTACCAAGATAATATAGAAATCAAATAATACTATACAAAATCCTTCTTTAAACTTATTTCTTTTAATATTCATATTGGTCTTATCATAAATAATCTTAAAAAATTTCGCTTCTTATATTAAAGAATTAATTTTCCAATGACACATTTGATTCCATTGATTTACATAATAGTAGTTTGATATTGTCAATGTCATGTTACTCTTACTCAATACTGTAATAATTGTTGTTACACATAAAAATATAATTGAAGAGTTTGTTGTTTGTTCAGACTATTGTCCAGAATAGTTGTACTACCACTTAATTGTATAATTAGAAAGACAGACAGTGAATTAAAATATTGCTGCAGTGCGTTTCCACATCGAATACAGCGCTACTTCTAAATATGTAATACTAAATCTTCCTCGGAGTATATCTATAAAAAAGAGTATATTACATTATGACTGCAATATAAATTTAAGATGATATCTTGAAACTGATATTTAGTTATTCTATTATCATTTTACTTTTCCGAAATGTGTAATAAAGATACGGATTTTGACGAGCATTTCATTGGCAAATAGGAGAGAATATTTTTTAATTTACAAATGTATTACATACGCTATTCCAGATACGCTTTTTAACTTTAAATAGTAATTATACTAAAATGTAAATTGTATATAGCGACACTTAATGGACTGCCCATTCTATGGTTTTATTGAGAATTGTCGTTAAATATAGAGAAGATAATATATCAATATTATTTTAAGGTGAAGCTACCAAAGTCAAGTAATTCCGACGTTTTAGGGAATTTGTCGTTAATTGGAATGGTTTTAAATAAAGTTTTCACTGTATTGTAATTCGTGTCACGGGTTACGGGGTTATGCAATATTATCAAGAGTGCAAGTAAAGAAATAATATATATAATTCAAATTAAACAGGTAATTCTCATCAAACAAGAAAAACACTTTCACGAGAATGTAATCACGGATACCTATGTGTTTGTAAATAAAATAGACTTAAAAACGTTATTACTAACATTATTCGACTTTATACTTCAATAATTGAGTATATTTCTAAATACAGCTGTTATGCAATAAAATTATACAATTATTACATTTTCATTTCATTTTGTAGTACGCCACTGCAACCCCAGCGGTCACTTGTCCCACGCAGCACACCTCGAGAGGTGGCGGGTCCCAGGTAGGCGTTATATATCTAACTCACAGAATTAAATATTTACAGTAAAATTGATGTAATTTTCTGTTTGACTACCCGCCTACCAAATAATTTTAGCTCCAGTCGCCCAGCGGTGGTTCCTCTCGCCCTTCAAGCGTATCGAGCGGCGGTAACGGTAGCAGCTGCTCGTCCAGTAAGGGAAAGGGGCCTCAAAACTTTGGATATGTTAAAAGACAAAACGGTGTACAGCAAGTACCAGTGCCTCAACCAAATGGTCCACCACCCCAACATGGACACGGTACCTCTATATATTTAGTATTTTAGAATAACTGACGACAAATTACTTTTTTACAATTTAAAAAATACATCAATTTGAAAGTCATCCTAATACTCTCTTGCTATTACACTGAGACAAATGCTATATATTCTGTCACAAAGTCGTAGGATTTGCGCTGCCGTGTTCTAGTTTAAACGATATTCTTGGCACAATAGGTGTTCCAATTTACTCTTCAAGACTCGTTAGAGCAGTGGTTGTAAGCGCTCCTATTGAGTCTTGACTTATTGAGTCGACCACACATAACAAACTTTTTTTAATGAAATAATTATATATGTTTATGGCTCACTTAAGGACAGATTTAGGAGAGGTATATACTTCATAGGTTATAGCGTTCGACTACCTATCTAACCTTATGTTAAACGTGGCCTAAGATAGTAAACACACTAAACCTAGACAGAATACGAATGGCTCTCAAGTGCAATTGCCGGAACACACCTTTATATTCTTTGTATCAGATTTTCAGCTTAAGTGTGGTAGCTAGCTAGGTAGGCTGAGAAAAGTCTTACTACAATGCTATAGTTTCATCAACAGGTTTTCCTTCGCCCAAAGCTCCGACTTCTAAACCACCTATTATTATTTTGTAGACATTAAAGTCGTCTTAGTAGCAAATATAAAGGAATAATTATTACAGGAGGGAGAACTGCCCAGGTGTCAGCAGTACCTAGAACTAAAGTGAAAGTATCAGGCGGAACACAAACATGCACGCAAGACCTACAAATTCATAGTACGTATTATTATTTAGGTATTTTTAGTTACTTAAGTGATAGAAAAGTTAAAGCAAATAGTATAACGTAAATAAATAAATAATTCGATACTAAATAATGTTGAGCGTGTTTCTATAAAAATTTACCTAAATAAATGCAATAAAATATATAGATATTCATTTAAATATAATAAGTTTAAATATTGACTCCTGTAGTTATTGTGTCAAAATAGGTTGTCTTAATTAGTAGTTATTATCTATCGTACGTCCGTTGCTCCGCATGAGCTGTATAAACTGTAATTTAAGAAATTTAAAACTAACAGAAAATATTGTTGTCATCTGTTGTACCATCTACTATAAACTAATTATACCATGCCTATGACCTTTGCGCAATTGTGAGCAATAGTTTGATAAAGGTTTATGCTATTTATTAAATCGGTAAATAAAATACCATCAAACAAAGAAATATTGATTTTTGTATATATTAGATTAACTTTAGCTCGCGGCTTCACTCGTTATGTTTATGTTCATTAATGTAGATTTTACCCGTTACTCGGGAGCAGTACTTTTATTTCAATTAAAGTAATTGATATCGTTAAGGCGTGACATTGTAGCAAACAGACGAGCAAACTCATATTCGCAATTATAATATTGGTAAAGATTAAAAAAAACCTAAGTTTTAAAAAGTATTTAAACTAAATTAACTAAGTTGCTTATTAATATCTATTTAAGAAAATGGTATTGGACCCAAATCCTATTCACTGGGAGGCACTGCGGCTGCACAACTGTCTGCTTCAGTTCGAGAGCGATTATTAGGCTCACAGTCGCTACCGAAACCTGGAACCCATGAGTTTGCTGCTTTATTCCACCATCACAGGTATCGACAGGTTTATTTGCATCATTTTAATTAATTATATATTGAGTCTTTAGTTGTAATAATATTTCGTATATTATTTATTTTTTCACTGTTTTTTGTTTTTGACCAAAATCTCTTTTATCTTCGACGAACTAATTGGCCTGACAAGCCTCTACAACTTTACCCCACTACAAAGTGATCTCATCAGTTTAAGTTGATAATAGGTTAAATCTAGAAAAAACTAATTTTAAAGTGCAACTAACACAACTCAACTACTGGTGTTTGATGGTATCTTCAACTTGTAGTTAGGAGGTAGCCAGGAGGCCATTTAAAAATGCCTTGCCACCATACTACGATTGAATCCTAAAGTCTTTCTTCACTGAAAGTTTAGGTTCATTCTAGTGATATGAACCTACGTTGTTACTGTTTCACCCAGGTACTAATTTATTTGTATTATATTGCAAAGCGTAGGTACACTTTCATAGAGAATTTATAATTTAAAAAGTATACATCAACAATTAAAGAAATTGATTTAATTTAACTGCGCGCTCATTGGTCATTATTGAATAAATTAAAAGATGCCTGTACTGTTTTATGTCAATGGCACAATTTTCAATATAAACGATCATGTTAATTTTCTTTCATATCCAGCTACACTTATATTTAAAATCTCTTAATATTGTTTTTTGAGCACCATTGATAAGACTTTTTACAGTAGATTCAAATTCGTAGGAACCCTTGTTTAAGGTTGTTTTTTTTTATTGTCTAAATATGTAACTGCATTCTTTTAAAGCTATTTTTCATCGTCTTTCAATATTATCCTTTTAAATAAATAAAAAACAAGTATGTACATTAGAGTATAAGGAATCTAATTTAATCAAAAATAATTAATAACAGAAGTCTTAGTTCAAATATTGAATGATAATAACCGCTAGACGAATGACAATGTTTATTATACTAAACAAAATTATAACTGGGTTTTGTATGCATTTGATAAAACTTAACTGTAATATAGTACTTAATCAATGTAATTCGTCTCACTATATACATACAGTTTGTTCACAATGGAATTACTCAATAAAAGTCATTACGGTCCCGTATTCTGTGAAGTGTGGTGGCCGGAACAATTAGTACTTATTGATATTATTTCGTATTTTTAACAGTATATCTTGCTAAAGAGACACGCATAAATCAAATAACCATGGATAGGAAAAAGTAAGCAAACATTTCTTATCAAGAGTAATATTATTTACCGGTGTCAATCACACGTCGAACTCGTGGGAAAATTTTAATATTTTGATTCAGTTCTTAAATTATCTTTATAGCGTTTACTAGTGTATACGGGCATACCGTTTCATTCGTTGAAAAGTATATTAAAAGCCACTACAAAAATTCAAAGTAAATTTATATTTATCTGAAAATAAAATAAGCGTTATAATAACGATTCCTTAAATGTTTATTTTTGACTAAAGGAGTACAATACGAATGAATATTTCTTATTAATGTATTGATAATACAAGATAAAATACGTTAAATTTATGAAGAAAAAATACGTTATTTATTGTTTCTTACAGAATTCCACCCAGGGGAGGTATGAAGATCAGCGACGGTAGCCTATCAGACACTCAAACGTACTCTGAAGTCAAATCCGACTACGGGATCCCGTATGCGCCGTGGCTGAGACATAGGTAATTTAATTATTGATATATTTGTTTGTGGGCAAGTGTTCAGTAGTACATATTAAATAAGTAATGAGTGGTATAAGCGAAATATGAGTTTGATATTTACAGGCGTAATTTGAAAAATTACCAAGTAATATTAAGGTGCACGGATTCTAAACTCGTACTTCTAATAGGTTCAGGGTTATTTAAGATATGGAACTATCTATAACGAAAAAAGAAACATTTGGCGATTTAATTCGCTTACAATTATTTATTGTTATGATGTTATGGTATGCAGGATAATCGGCGGCAGTTTATATGCCAAATTATATGTATTTTCCATTAATTATTTAATTATAATTTAAAGATAAGAAACCGACTTTAAGTTTTATATAAAGAAAGTGTGTGTCTTCCTACAAAGAGAATTCCTAGTAACGCCTATGAGATAATGGTTATTATTCCTCATATAGAAGAAATCCCATTTTATCAAACATATTGTGTTGTGTATATATTTGTATATATTGTGCTATGTATTCTATGTTTACCTACTTCGAGTACATCATGGAAGCATTTAACTAATTATATTATTATGCTGTTATTCCATTTGTTTTCTAATTATATTTTAATATTAGTTTTTTATGGCGCTGTAACTTCTCAGTAAATATCTCAGCTTTACATTTTTGTGACGTGCAATCAACTATAATATTTATTGGTATTGTATGGCATATTATATTTACTATTTATCATACCACGCTTTCGAGCCCTTTTCCCATGGCCAGTTGTATTTACTATTTCGTTTTAATAGAATAACTTTATTGCATAAGTTTATTAATTATTCTAGATAACTGTTGGGTTTTTTGATTAAATACATTGTGTTGTGACGTAAGTAGAACTGGCCAGTAGCAAGCATCATCACGTTTCCCCCATTTCAGCAATACATACTCGGCGAGCGGGCGCCTGTCCGAGGGCGAGTCGATGGAGTCGCTCACGTCGCTGCACTCGGCGCAGGCGCAGGCGCACAACCACACCTCCTCTCCTAACTCACACCACCGCAGCTCACTTACACACAATAAGCTGATCATGCACCGTGATGCACAGTGCTCGAGGTTAAACAGAAGCAACAGTATTAGGTGGGTCTTAGACTTTTTTGGGATTTTTTAAAGGGTTTTCTTATATACTACATTGCGTTTTGCTGGTGGTGTAGAGTTTGATTATTTTTTGTTCCTTAATAAACGAATGTGCATTATATTCGTTGAGAAAACAAAATATTATATAACACAATACGTAAATAGTAATGATTTTAGTTTGTTTAATAGGAATGTTGACATAAAAGTAATTTAAAATGAATGCGCCATGGCACCGGTATAGAAAAAAAATCATATATCTCAAAGTTAAACAGCCTAAGAATAAATTTAAAATGAAGCCTATTATCGACGCATTGAGTTTTTTAAGAAAATATACAATTAACTAAATAATCTCTTACTTCAGATTCATTTCAAGTTAAAAGATTACGTAATGATAGGTTAATCATAATAGAGTGTGAAGTAAGTTTCCTTAAAATTTTAAAGAAAAAAACGTCATGAAAAAAATCTTCAGACCACAAAGTGAGAAACAATTCTGTACATTATATAGCGGCTATCATGTTTTCATAATAGGGTGATGTCATATTCATTACTACCATCAAATGTGAGCACGTACATTAATTCTGTAATTGCAACTTCATCGTCTACAACGACTATGAGAACATTTTTATGAGCAGTACCCATTACAAATAGTGTATTTGTATGTACTCTAACACTATAAATGACGTCTAAATGTAAATCTACTTAAATTGATCGTAATTAAATTTGTCCTGGAGGTAGATTGAGACCTGAAGACGGTAATAGACTACATTTTATTCTGAATACACATAATAACGCACAGGAAAAGTTACTATTAACAAAGAAGGCTTAAGCTCCATTCACACGAATTTAGACCTTATGATGCACTAGTCAACAGACTGTTGGCAGCATAAGTTTAAAAATAATACCGTATTGAAAATTTTATAAACTTGAACAATAACAAAAAAAATATAACTTAAATAAAGTATGTGTGTACTTATGTACACGTGTTAGAAGTTATACTTCTTTAGCGTAACAAAATAATCTTTTCAAAAAATTTTTCTTTGGCCTCATTCTACGTTTGTAGAAAAACTAACAATAGAAAAAATAAATATCGATAATACAGTTGTTAGTTCTCACGCAAACATGCGTAGATGTCCCTACTTTTACTTTGTCGGTAACTTTTTGAATGAATTTAGCGACATCTGTTGTGAAAAAATGACACTAACAATAGAAATAAATTATTATCGTGAATACAGTTGTCAGTTCTCACGTAATACGTGGATATCCTTACTTTTAATTTGTTAGTAACATTTTTGAATAAAGTTAGCGACATCTGTTGTGAAAAAACTAAAATATTGACTATAGCTAACTTCAGGGTGTCGGTTTTTCGTGACGGTGTGCGTGCGCATCGTAAAAAAATACTATCATCTTTTTTCGCGCCAAAAGAAGTATAACTTTAAAAATTGGGTAGATATTTAAAACCACGATTCGCCATTTTGAGATCTGGGTCTTCTAAAATCAGCCGAGGGGTACCTAAATCGAATTACTGTACGTACTAACATTTATCAGTCCTCAATAAGCCTACTGCTTCGTGTCAGCAACCTTATCTATATCATTTATATATATTAATGCTTACTATAACATATTTCATACACTCAGATGTATATATAACTGTATTGTATGTATTATATATACTTACATTAACTATTTATTGTATGTATGTATGTTATTTATTTTGTAGTAATAGGTCCTCATTAACTGGTTGGTTAAATTTTAGCTATCTGAGAGATAGGACGTTTCCAAGGTACGCCACATTGTTGAACGTATGTAAATGTCTTTGCTTCGAAGTGACACGCTACAGCAAACTTATAATACGTATGCATGTAACGAAGGTGGCACGGCTTATTTTATTATTTACACGTGAAATTATTCTACGCAATCGCTAATTTATGAATAACTTTTCCAATTTACAATGCAATGACGTCACAACTATATATTAAATTTATATGAATACCGTAATAATTGAATCACAAAATAAGCATTAAATTGCAACCAAAACGGTATATTTTTACTCAGCGTTATCTCAAAGAATCGCTTTTATAAATAATGTTTATTTAGTTATAGACAGCTTTATTCACTACACAAGCCAAAGATACGGAGTGATTTTCAAAAAAGCTTTCGTTGTAAGCAAAGTCGTATTGTGCTGTGTTGTCTAAATATTTTGTACAGGGCTTCTTTCACGATCAAGCAATTAAAGGAATTTTAGTATCCGTACATATAAAAGAATCTAATTTTGGGTTATATATTAAATCATTTGTGTAATTGCAGGTCAACTAAATCCGAAAAATTATACCCGTCTATGCTCCAACGATCATCGGAAAGCGATTACGAACCTTATTATTGTTTACCAGTACAGTATGGACCAACAGGACAAGGTAATAAGATATTAAATTCTAACAAAAACTGATTTTCATTACAATGTACTTTAAGAGTACAGCTGTTATTCTATAGATAAATGCAGCATTTTTATATCATGATTTGTGTACAGAATTGTTAGTTACGACACAGTACTTTAATTATTTGCAACACTACAACTAATAAGAATGAAAATAATATAAATTTGATTAATAAAGAAAATTGTATAGCGTATCTCTATTCGAATATAGTTGAATTTCTATCATTAGTTAGGATACTCAAAGACTTAATAATAATATTATATTAAACGCCATCTTTTGTTTTAATAAGTAAAACTACACGGTTTTACCACTACGCAGATTTTGCAGGTTATGCAGGTAGTACCTGGTGCTAGTTGTGTCTGTAACAAAATATTTAATGTTACTTCTATTCTAATTTCTACATTAATCTAAACATACATTTTAATATCTATTACCGATTTAGATAAAATATAAATTACGTTACAATATTGTAGGAAACGCCATCTTTTATTAATAAACGAAACTATATGGTTATATAATTACGTACGTTTTCCATTTCGCTTAGTTTTAATTGTTGCTATTATAGAAAGTTTTAGTTTTCTGGTTATATTTCTACGTAGGTCTAAATTATGGAGTATCAGAGCCACCTTCGCCATCTCCAAGATCAGCATTAAGTCCAACACACCAACCCGCTAACGCGACGCACACTCCGAGACACTCCCACCATTACCCGAAAAAGAACGATGACGGTAAGCGTTTTTTGTTTTGATAGCAAAGTTTATTTAATACTAGCTAATACCAGTGACTTCGTCTGCGTTGTCCTGTGCATGCGCACCACATCGCTTGCCCCACTTCTCCACGGCATAAAACACACATCTCTGAACGCGTAGTACTTATAAAAATCGTATTTTTTATTTTATTTTAATATCTCTATATTGAATGAAAATATCGTGATAATTCTATTTAAATACGGATTGCACTGACTTCTTAAAGTTGTAATTTTATCAAAGATATCAATTCTTATATTAATGTTTAAAGTCATAACATACAATTAAAAACGTGCGTTAACCAGGATACACACTATATATCTATGGAAACAGATGCCACGATTTTATGTCGTAATAACAGACACATGGTCTGCATTGAATGACAAGATACCGCTAATATTCGATATCACGAGTAACGATCATTTTTGATACTATAAATGATTACCGTGAAGTTTCTTTATGTAAATTATGATATAGCCTAAATTTTTTTAGGAAGGTCCACATGTATTTAATTTTTGCTTCCACCTTTTTGTAATCTTAAACTTTTAAATAAACCTAATGTCGCTATCTGTTCGATTCACTATTTTTGTGTTATAATAGCGGCAACACAATGATTGCCGTTTTGACACATTATAATAGTGATGTGAGAATTCGATTTATTTTAGTGTAAAGTACTTATAATCAAACGCTGCTTAGAATGCATTACGCATTGACACGAATCTGCCCGACGTGGTAGTGGTGCTGGCTAGTGAACTTATATATACAATCTGATATAGGATATAAATATGTAATTTCGAATTTTGAACATTATAAATGCTGAGTTGTGTTTTAAATACGAATACCAATAATTATAATTCATTAAGGATTCTGTCAAACTGCACTGTTTTTTCGTTAGCAAAAATGTGAAAAGAGTTGTTAGCGGGTGGGTCCATATTATATAGTTAGGTATAGTAATAGTTAAATGAATACGTAGATATAGTTATACATATATAACTTATAAATCAGTGTACTAAATTGATATTGTTTCTTAAAGTTATACATTCGATAAATTTTCGAACTATTTGTACGTCACCATTGACAATAAACAACAGCAACTTGCTCCTCTAGACGTAGTTTAATTTATATGAAACTTTATGAGCAAACAAACGTCAAAACGGCCATCAGAGCATGCATCTACTATAGTAAAGGTTTTACCTTATGTGACCTGGTGCCAAGGTCTAGTCTAGTCTAGTCTTAAGGCAATATACTGAGGCTCCTGGGTAACTTCTAGAACTATGTTTTATAAAAGCTGTACGCCTGTAGTTACTAAGGGCAAACGGTATTTATAGCACAAACTGGTGTGTAAAACTTAGACCATCAGCACAAAGCATGATTTTAACCAATAAATCAGTTATAGTAATTATAACTAACTAGGTTAGAAAACAAAATATTTTACTTCTGTTATAGTAAACTAAATTAAATATTCTATTTTATTTACACGCACAAAAAACTAGTGCTTCGCAATGCAATTAAGACAATTTGGTTAATTCAGATGTGTATTTAATAAACTCGTTTGTGCTCTGTAAAAAAAACAAAAATTAATGGTGACGACACATTCTAGCAAAACCTGTTGTAGTAAAGAAACTTTAATAGAGATAAGACCAAAATGATTTAATTCTTACTGCTAGCTAAAATCACTTTTTTATACTTTATAAGTTTGAGCACAATCTCATATGATGTTAAATTGCTATTTATTTATGGTATGTACTGCCATGTAGCTTAAGACGGTAATACGCTAAGTTTAGAGATAATACGTTATCAAATGTATCTATCGAAACAATTAGATGCTTGGTGACATATTTTAATTTGAGGGTTATAGCGAGCATTAAGAATAAATAACCCTAGCACAACACTATGGTTTTGTCACGATATCTTCCTTCAACAAAAGATCAACCTTCTTGTAGAATTTGAAATCACGTCAATGGACGCATTATCTGAATACTTTACCACTAATCTATAATGACTTGCACTGTCACATTACTATTGAAATTATATATTTATGATCATAGGAAAGAAAGTACTGTGTCTAGTATCAATAGCAAGAGATTCAGAGAAGTGTTCAAATTTAAAAGGTGTTATTGTTGTTGTAGTGCACGGATCGACTGCGTCTTTGGTATCGACGGCTTCGTCACTAGCTGCTGGTGCCGGCTCAGATGAGAGACAAGCGCATGAGGTACTTATTCCTTTCCATATATATGCACAGCTAGAGATTAGTCTGGCGATTCTAATCCACCGTGACGCGACACATTGTTGTGTCGTAAGTACCTGTCCAGTGTGTCGCGAGATTTACAAACTCTCACTTTCTGGCACTTTGTATTATCAAAAATTAGAGTATCGCTAATTTGTAAAGAGGAAATAAGGTTGAGAACCTCTGCAATAGTCTCTAGTCTTGTATGTTAATAGTCCTAAAATTTGAAATTTGCCTTATTATAAAATTTTAATTGGATTTCTTTTCGAGGGTTCAGTCCTAATACCAAAATTAATATTAGGTTAATGTGAAAGAAGTCACCTGAGTAAATTGTAAGAAGGTTCGGAGATTATTGTAATTAATATAATAATTAATGAAAACAGCAGTTTTCACTGAAGTTGTAGTATCACGTTTTAGAATTGAACATTGTACTAATTTAGATACCTTTGCAAACACAAAACAATTAACCAAAGTTTCATTATAGTTGAATTTATTTATGATATATGAACGCATATAGGATATTCAAAGAAACATTGCTTTTTATATAGGCTCAAATATACTAAATTATATCAAAATTAATATTCGTTAACCGATCAGTAATGTAGATTAATATGCTGTAATTAATGATTTTAGTAGTAGGAACGTAAACAATGAGGAATTTATAAACTGCTTTTTTAAAATTTATTCTAATATTATAAAATTTTAGACACTTGTTTTTTTTTGTTTAAACACCATAATCTCTGCAGTTTGTAGTGACATTTAAATAGTTAAATTTACATTTTATAGTCCTTTTATTGAGAAAATTTGATTGTTATCTAACCTCAACAAAGTGTAAAGTCAGAAAGTAAGTTAAGACAGATATTGGGGGCCGAATACAGAAAAAATACACGCAGATTAAAAATAACAAGTAAAGACATATACGATTGGTTGATACGCATATCAATAAAAGGGTAATTCAGTAAAATTTAAGTTAAAGTAAAAATCTAAGTTATATAATATGCACAGGTACGAAAACTCAGAAGAGAACTCGCCGACGCCAAAGAAAAAGTCCATACATTGACGACACAGTTGACAACCAACGTAAGTAATTTTTCGATATTTTTATGGAAGTATCTTTCACCCTATATAGCTAAATATAGCCCATGAGAATGCATACTGGTTAATAAGGCTCAAATAAAAATTTTCTGAATAGTCTGAGTACGAATTATTTCGAGTTAAAGAGCGACAAGACGGCGCGACGTCGCGTGAATGCATAAAAGTTAAGAAAAACGATATGCAAAATAGACTTCAGTCTTTATGCCCACTTTTGTTACTAATCTTTCCTTATAAATATACAAACAGATAGATACAAAGATATTATACTCCTAAGGTAATACTAATGTTTTATTATTGCATTAGACACTCAACTATGTGAAGTTTATATTATATTCATTTCTTACTCATACTTTTATGAATACAACTAAAAAACTAGTAATAAAAGTTGTAAAACTTTAAACTTACTTTTTATTATCTGTGCATTATTGAATAAATAAATACAAAATCTATATGAAGACATTCGTCGTTTTTTGTAACGTCTGTTTTATAATGTAGGTATAGTTATTTTCAACCAATGTAAGTAAGATTTCATAATTCCCTCAATATTTATTGCTAAAACTTGTCATAGATGTAAACATAGAGTAACAAAGCTGCGACTTGAATTGTAAGCCGTTTAATAATTCTGTGGATGTAATAGTAAAAAATACACTTTTTTTAAGGTTTAAGAGATCACATGAATCTGATCTGTTATTTAATAAATAATCTGTGAACGAAACATTCGGCAATTGAAAATAAAATAAATTACCTAGTAACATAGTCATGTCTTTAGGTAGAGTTAGACCATAATCAGAGAAAAATATTTTATTTATGACTTCACCATTAAGGAAGAAATGAAATGAGTGTTTTAAAAAAAATCTTAATTAAAACATTATTCTAACAATTATAGGGCATTATGACCGTTTCACTAGAATAATCTTCAATGCGCATGCGTCTTTTACATCTTAAGCTAGTGTGATTAATTTCGCACTTTCCTTCTGAAAAAAGGCGTCAACCGTTTGGTATTAATTATAACAGTATAATATAACAACGATTTACAAACAATAAAATATTTTTAATAACTTCTAGAAACGACACATCGCACCTAGTTTATACAATCTACATTCGAGATAAACTGTCAGTTCTTAATGCGATATAACCTGTGTGATCTTTCGAACTCCACCGTAGAAAGTCAGGATAAAATGTCACGAATATAGGGTCAATAAAATATTATCAGAGGCGACTGTGAGACGCTCGGACGCCCGTTACGTAGCCATATCGGGCTTCAAGTATGTATGCCAACTAGAATTGTCCGCTATCGGTTCTTCGTGACCACTTCACGGGCGAAGTAACTAGTACATTAATTGATTGCTAGGTACTTATGTAAACACTATATTTCAAATATAACGTCTTGATACATGTGATAAATGTATGTTATAACATTAGTAATAATGTTTTTTTTTTCAAGTAAAGCATATGAATTTTACTGTGGTCCTGTCTTAAGAGTGCAGGTTCCATGGCCCATTTTTGCTAGTAATTACTACCAAGCGAATTTTCCGTGAATAACTTCATTTTGATGGGACGCCCAACTTTTTCTATCACAAAAAAATTTTCGATCGTGGTAGCTAACAGAGCTTAACGATTTTATGGTTCTTGTAGTACCGCGATAAAGTATCATGCAATTTGTAGGATAATATGGCTGATAAATTATATAAAAATGAATTAAGCAACAGAAAAAAAAATCAGCTGGTTAGTAATCATTTTTGATGACCTCGTTATTGAAACCTGTTGGACGAAGGGGACTCTTTGACTAAAACCATTGAAGGGGACTCAAGCCATACACTTTGTAGGACAAATATTTTTTTGAATAATGCGGATAATTATCTTAAGATGTAACAAAAAAAAAATCCAGTTACTAATACACCTTTGAAAATCATAATATCGAAATATTTTATCCCTGCTACTCCTGTTAGCTAACTGTTAGCTACCACAATCGAAAATATTTGTGATAGAAAAAGTTGGGTGTCTCACATGTGCTTTGCAGTAATCACTAGCAAAAATGGGCCGTGGATCCTGGACTATAACGGTAATATACTTCTTAGATGATAATTGGTCACAATAATTTTGTTGTTTTTCCAATCTTTGAAATGCGGTACTCAGTAACTATATTCATTTCTTAAAAGTCTTTTTTACTAAAAATTAAGCAATAATTATACCAAATGGCATAATTATCCTTACTAATACTAATAATTTTAAATGCGAATGTGAGTTTGTTTGTTCCTTTGTTACGCTTACACCTTAATTACTCAAGCCATAATCATGAAATTTTGCATACATGTTGTCACTGTTACAGAAAAAGATACCTTTCATCTTGAAAAAGTACCGTTTCCGAAGGCTAAGTCAAATCTGTATTAATACGGGCAAAGCTGCGAGCAAAAGCTATCACAATTATAATTTGCCAGTGACTTTGTTACATAAAAGTACATTCAATTTACGTAGTTGCAAAGAATTTTCTGATGCGCCTGTTTGACTAACAATACTGTTATGTTATAAATTCCTATCCATATTATCTATGGGCCCATTTTTTAGACTTGGCTTGTTATATATTAGCTCCGGTTCAAATTATTGATTAACATTGAAATCGACGTGGTCTAGTCGTTTGAGCAGTGGAATATTGATCTAATGTCCACAGGTTTGAACCCCGGCATGTACCAACGAGTTTTTTGAAATTCGAGTACTAATTTAAATTGGAAACAGTATCGGCTGATGGTAAAGGAAAACATAACGATGAAACCTGAACTTGAGAAATGTTCTTGTAGTACCAACGTATGTGGGAAAAATATAGAACTTTATATTTCTCAGAGCTTGAAATCGCCAATAAGTCGTGGGCTGGTGTGGTGATTATGCCCATATCTTCCTTCGGGAATAGGCCTATAGCTCTGTAGCTCGGTGAAACTGTAGAGACCTTGCCAGGTCAACAGTGTAGTCAGAGTACATTCAATAACGTAGTCATAGATAATTTTTCTAGTCCGCCTGCTTGGCTAACAACATTCTCTTGTAAAAAAAAAATTATCTGTATGTTTGAGAAGTAAGTTAGTCTACTGTTTAAGCTTGGCTTGTTATAGTTCACCCCCCATTAAGAAATCGTACGGAGTAGAAAAAAAAATTAGTTAAAATATGTCCATATTAATAAGTAAGTAAGTGAAAGAGACAGTGCGGAGACGGTTTTGAGATATTTAAAAAAAATGACTGATTTTACAGCTTGACGTTCAGTTATCATTTTATTTCATTACATGGTCGCACAGTAAACGGAAGATTTGGTTTTCGCAAATTACATTTTTAGTCGCTCTCCTTCATTTATGACACATTCTACCACAGACAGCGCGTACACTCTGTATCTACAGGACATTGGCAAAATTGTGCATTTCTTACACACAGTGCCATAAATTAAAGAAAAAGAAGATTTGATCTCAATTTCGACGTTAGTACACTCGTGCGAAACTGAGCGGACACCTATTTCCTCATAAATAATCTGAGAGGAATTTAACCCATGTTACCAAAGCATTAAATCTATAGTATTTAAAACATATGCCACTAATAAAATTAGACATTCTGGACGATGTTTGCAGCAGTAATCTTTGTTTTAATGTTTCTATTAACCTTAGCGCAAACCAAAAGAAAGATTCGTTTGAATCGGACACAAAGCTTATCAGATGCATAATTAATCTTCTTTATCTGTTTCATTTCGTTCATGAGGATGTAGAAAAAGTGTTTTCAATGAGTGGTCGCAGTGTAGTTGTTTTTATTCTTTTAATTTGATTTCTAAAACCTCACCGATATAAATAATTCAATGTCCGTGGCATAATACTGGTCGTTATACTTGTTTCACTATTGTGCGGCTTGGCGTTCATGCGTCTTTGACCACAGAGCACGGCGTTTTAACAACTTCTGAACAATGTGCGCCTGAGTTAAATTTAATATATTTTTAGACGTATGAATAGACGGCGTATTCATCCTGTTTGTTAAAGGGAAAGCCTCTTATTGATGAAAGAAATAAGTTTAGTCACCACTATCGTATACGAACGATACCTCAAAATACTAATAAGGTTTTCTGTTTACAGCGATTTATAGCTTCATTACCGTTATTATTTAAATTGTTTGTCACACTTGGGATAATATATTAAGTATTTATTGCCACAATCGCAGCCTTGATGAGAGCAATCTCTGTAACTTTTCGCAATCAACATTACCATTGGAAGCATACAAGAGGCATGGTCGATGGTTACGTACGAGTTAGGAATTGGTTTCAATGGCGATTTAATTTGAACCCATTGATCACTCTTGTTTATACAAATATCTCTTTTCACATTTATTTGTTTCTATTAATTTAATAGAAATAGCGATAGTAAACTTTCTAGCATGATTGGACAATATATTAATATATTTTAATCTGTATTTAGAAATCAAATACATTCTATTTGAATATAGTATACTTTCTTTGATCTTATTGTTTTGAGAGTTGACATTGTGAAACTCTTTTTAGAGACTTTTAACTTAATATATCGTTGGTATTGTTTATGTAAAACCTAGATTATTACATATACTCCGCTTAATTACTCATATTTTGGAATGTATTTATTAATGTTTGCGAACATAATCATATTAACAATTAGACTTCAACAAAGATAATTACTGCCATAGTTGAATGTTGGCAAATAGCCAATGTTGATAAAGGAACTAAGTACGTTCTTGGTGAATACATTACTCGCCGTATACTGCTGCATTATTAATTGAACGTAAGATTGCAGACAGTGAATCATGTGGAATAAGTAAATGTATTATTATCATTAAATTCGTATAGGACGTTTCTTATAAGTTTAGACTGATAATAAATGTTGATGCTTTTTCTTTATGAATTTACAAATTATTTTAATTACTTATTTTAGAATTTTTGCATTTAGGAATTTAGTAACTCGTTATCGCGGTCGAGTGTTGAGACTTTATCAAAAATGTAACTACGCCTGTATCTTATAAATCCACTGAGGAACTTGCCTTACTTGCGCAACAAGTCGCTCGTGTACGATAATGTCCGCGACCGGGAAATCTATATACATATTATCTTGATATTCAGATTCAAATTTTTAAAGTGTGATTGAACTCTACTCATATATATATATTAATTTACAAAGGAATTAAATTTATCGTCTTTATCAACCCTAAGTTCTGATTAAAACCACTTTGTTCCCACACCCTAAAAATAGCAGTCCCTCTATCCTGTTTACTAGAATCAATATATGTTATTATTAATAGTTTGATCAGTGATCCGGGTTCTAAGGGTGCCGTGACTCAGTTATGTATGTGTATAACAGTTTAATGCAGTCGGTCACAAACGCGACACCATCAGTCAAAGTGAACTGAAACCAAACCAGAACCTCTAGTACGTACTGAACCACGTTAAAGGGTGGACGTACGCGTTCGTTGCGAGCGATCGTCGTGCGCGCGTTTATACTACGAAAACATTTTTATGTATAAAATTACGTTCAAGTGAAAACGGTTTTTGTGTACTCCAGTGTTATAGTGTGTTTTGAGCGGGAATTGGTATTAACTGTTAACGGAATAGTGTTTTCGTTTTTTTTTTATAATCACCATATGAGCGAAACCCTCTTCATTATCATTTGTTGTTTTGTTACCAAGACATCCGGGTTTTATTTTGTGTTTATTAACATTTGATCGATGATACTGTGAATTGGAGTATAATTGTGCTCATTTATAGAATGCTTTTAAGAATGTGCACTATGTAATGGATTACGATGATTGATTATCTTATCAACGACATGTCAATTAATTTTTAACCGATAACAGAGATAGGTTAAAGAAAATGTTATGGATATAATATTATTAACCATTAATTTAGATGGATGCACTATTTTACTTATATATGAATTAAAAAATTAACCCATGAAACAAAGTTAAAAATATAACATCTCTGTCATCCATCGTCTGCAGGTAACCCCACCGTGTCCCTTTTTTATTTCACTTCATTATTCTTAGACTCTGGCTTGAGCCGTACGCTACCTATTCACAATAACGTACTATGCTCTTTTTCTTCAAAGGTGTTTTGTGTTTGTTGTTGAGATTATCGTTCTTGCGGTTTCTAATGGTATCCCTCTTTTACCGCGTTACTTCGTAAGTTCGTTTTATGTATAATGTTAAACATAATAATTAAGAAGTTTGACAATTATTGAAAGAGGTTGAGCCTGTGTCCCGTTTGGTGTCAAACGACGCAAGTAAACATCAAACGTGTAGCTGTACGAAAATTTTGTTTATAGTCGCGCCTGGTTTTATTTGGGGTCAAACGTTTGATATCAGTCTCGTTTGATGTGTTTTATGGGTTTAGCATGTCCATTCCGCTTATTACTTCATTTATGTTTAGAGTTTTTTAAAAGTTTTTAAACCTTCATACTCATTTATTTTATCGTAATGTCGTTACTTATCATAATAACTATAATCGTTATTTAAGAGTTGAATATTATAATTTTATGATGAGGCACTTTACAGAATCCAATTAGCTGCTTTGATAGAAATGATTTTGCATAGTTCAAAATACTTATTAGTATCCGCGGGGCGTAAATCAGATGATCAGGTTTAAAGAAAAAGAAACCAGTTTTATAATTTGTTTCATTTATATGATTAAAATACCAATAGACATTTTATTAACCTATTACTTAATTTCCAAATATTAAAATACATTTTAACTAATCTTATATTTGGATAAGAAATAAAAATATAGTAAAATCGTTAATTTATTCTATTGTACACACGTACTAGTTGACCTTCCATTTGAAAAAATTTTACTTATTTTTATAATTCCATTTGGTATTTCAAGCATTCTTATAAATTTATATTGTCAATCTGGTCACTCCCTAGTTAATTTAAATCTTGCCTGGACGATATGATTGTAGATATGAGACATTACCCATTCGTTATTACAGTTAGTGAGAGAATGGTTCACGTCCTATTTGCGTAACTTGTAGCAACCGTTTGGAGAGTTCTACTTGTAAGTGTATATAAGTTGTCTCTGGTTAAACATACACGAAAAATAGAATCATTGTTGTTGCCGTCCTTTTGAACCAAATATTTCTTAGTATTATGAGTCGACTTCAAAAGACGTTTACTACCTTTTTGGATGACGCTTGAAATGTTTATATTTCTTTTCAGTCATTATTTGCCCTTTTTGGTTATATATGTGTTGAAGTTGTATATCCTTTTCTAGATTATTAAAAAAATACCACTGTACATTGTGTGTACACTGAGTTCCCTTTTGTGTTCTAGTATTCAAATCAGTGCACTGATTTTAACTACAATTTTCCTATACTATAATAATTAATGTACCTGATATCATAACCTATATATTAATAAAATATTGACTTATTTTATCAAATTTATTTATTTGTTCAATAATTAACCCATCGTTATACTTTCCTGTAGTTATAGAAATGTTATTTCCTTAAGGTCACGATTCAAGTCGTGTTTGTATGTAAATCGGATTGATTTATACAAAAATAACTTTGAAAGGGGCATTTGCCAGTGGCATATATACTTACTAGTGTCTTCAATCAGCGAAGCGCCTTCTCGACTCAGTCAATTGAGGTTAATTCGTACGGAGACTGTCAGGGATCTCCAGTTAGAGTGTCCCTACGTATTTTGTTATCCCGAATAAATGTTATGTGAGTATAATCGGCTATACCGATATTTACAAAACAGTTATGAATGGAGTTATTGCTTAGTGATTCTTCTAATAATCTGACTATTATTCTTAATTTTGGTTTAAATATTTCTTATAGACTTTTTGTTTTATTGGCAAAAACAAAATTGAATAAGTCAAATATTGTTATGAAAAAATAATTGTAGGATGACTTGTAAATAACGAATCGAGTTTACATTTTTGATATTGATTCAACAACATCAGTTCACGGTACCTATATATATGACTTTCTTTGTTTTGTATACTTCTAAGTTAATTTTACGAGTTCAGTACGTTAACAGTAACTTTTAATGTTTTATTGAGTTTAAACGTACGCCAACTGAAAATAGTGTTTATGTAACAGAGACAAGGAACTCGTAAAATGAACATAAAAATGACTCTCGAGTTCAGGTACTTTTTTTATAACGTCTACCAACATTCTTTGGAATTGTAACTGAAATACAAAGTTTTTGGTACTAAGGAGCCGAAGTATTCTTTCGTTCGTTACATTCCAACCTACCTTAAATATGGCTCTTGAGTTATAACGTATTACGTAGTCCATAGCAGTAAATATTCCAGGTGCATGTAACGGTGGGTAACGGTAATCATATACTATTAGATAAACATTGTATAATAAATCAAGTAACACATGCAATTATAGTACTTTAAAAATAACTAGTATTCGCCCTCTGGTCGAAATTAGATTATAGTAAACAATGAAAAATGTTCCAAAATAAATAAATGAAAGGATTACGTAATTACAATTGAACTTACAGTGCAATTCAAAATAATTATAAGTAAAAATGTTTCTCTGTTGGGGATTTCAAAAGAAACAATGCTATCAACGTCTCCAGTTATAATAACTTTGTGATTTTCGAACAACGAAATTAAAATATGCGCTATTCGAGGATCAAAGGTAGAGTAAACTGTATCGCAAAAGTTGTTATTAATAATACTTAAGCACGTTAATAGTTAAATATAAAGCTAAATCAAAGAAAATAAAAAAATGGGTTGGGAAACAGAAGAGGAAGATGTCCTTAACTGTTTTTCCTCTACCTATTTATATATGACACAACCGACATAAATTGTAAAACGGAAAATGACTTCCAGCTCATTAAACTAATATTGCGTAAAATTTTACTGTAAAGGAAACATAATTAATAAATTGTACAATCTAATTTTTAAAAATTGCAGACTTAATACGTCATTTCCATCGAGTCTAATTTTATGTATATTATAAGCTTTCGAATCGCGGCTATTTGAGAATGTATTCAGAAAGTGACTTCTAGGTAAATGGTTGATTAAGCATTATCTGTATACCTATCTTATCTATAGTCACAATTCTCTTAATCTAGAAATAGTATGAGTTTTACCGAGACCTTCCTTTGTTTATCTGCTATATAAAGTACGTTTTACAATCCTTTGATAATCATTATTAAACTTGTTTTCACTTCGTTATTCAGTAGAACCGCTGTAAATTGAACTTCGAGAAAAACGCTAAGAAATTCGTGTTATAAAGTCTTCTACTTATGAAGGATTCAAACTTAGGCGCTAAGGATATTGTAAGGAAGTATTTGGCTTGTGCAGGTTAAGCTTCATTCTCGTTAATTTTGAGTTTAATTATTGGTAAATTCTTAACGTAGGTAACTTGTTTTTCTTAGAACTTTAGATGTAATTATTTTCTAATGATTGAGTTAGAAGGTTGTAAAATTTAAACATTAGCGTTTGAAATCCATAGGTCCAATTTGTTTTTTTCGAGTTTAGGGGGAAAATATGTACCAAAATGGTCTGTCTGTAGTGAGTAACTGATTATTTCGACTTGTAGAGGGTTGTTGAATTTTCGAGTAACGTAGGTTTTGGTATGAAGGGAAGGAGACAAAATATTTTTTCCAGTTTTGTAGATTTTTGACTTATCGAAATTCGACATAAAAAGGTTCTACTAAGATATATCCCACTATTCCTTTAAATTCAATTTATAGACCGTATTTTTTTATACTTGATAGGTTAGTTTAGGTTATAACCGCAATCTCATCTCATGCTAAATGATGATGTGTTCTAAGATGGTAGTCACGCTAGACCCAGAGGGAGACTGGCTCTCAAGTGCAGCTGCCGGAACACACCAACAGGTGCTAGGCGACAGATTTTCAACTTAAGGGTGGTAACTAGCCAGACTACCACCATGCTATGGTCTCATCACGATGTTTTCCTTCACCGAAAGCTCCGAATCAGTTGCTAGGATTCGAACCTATGTCCTTCGGCGCTGTGTCCGAACACACTATCAACTGGACCCATCATCGCTATTATTATATTGAGTAAAGTAGTACAAACAAGATTTGTTATGAATCTTAGGCTTACCAAGAACATTTTTAGGCCGGAATGTGTAAATTCGAGTACTTTGCAGAATCTAATCGCATTCCTCCATATGTCGAAACTGCGAACATAATTGAAATATTTTTTTAATAAATAAGAAACAAAAATGAAGGAGAAATCATCGATTGTACAAAGGAACTCGAATCAAGCTCAATAAATGTTAGTTAATTACTCTCGTCCGTCAGTTGTTCTTCGATACAAGACCGTGAATGTTTACGTAACTCGACCACTGATTTGATGAGGAAAGAAATCGTGATTTCGCTCGCACAAAACTGTTTTCACGGTGTATCTTATAATTTAATGGGCATTCAACACGTTAAGTAACCTAGTCATGGTATTGGTGCAAATTAACTACACGTGCTAACCATCTGCAACCATCCTATAGGAGTATTATACTTTTCTTTTTACATTGATATGATCAATGTTAGATCAGTTCTTTAATTTACATTGTAAAAGAATTATTAACATTTTCAAGTATAATTATCTTAAATGACATACAGTGGTAGAGGTCTGTCGTTGTGCGCACATCACGCAAAAAGTACTAGATAGATTTTGATCTTTTTTTTTCAGTTTCTTTATTAAAAAAATAATTAAACTTAAAAAAGGAATATCATAATTTAATATAATGTTATTAAAGTTTTAAGACACTACGAATTTTATAGGCACTTCGACGTTAGCGATTTTAATTTTCTTACCGTAGAGAAGTGGGGCAAGCGTTGTTGCCTGCATGCATAGGAAAGTTGAAAGAAACGAATAACATTATTTAAAAAGATATTTTATAAACAAAGTATATGTTTCCTTTAAATTTTTTCATGTTTTCTTTGGTTTGTACGTAAAATATATTGTTAAGATATTAAACAATTAGAGAAAATTGCGGGTATCAGCTAGTTTTGAAATAGAAAGATCACATGTCTAAACTAGTGGAATAATGTATAGGAACGCATGATAATCAGAATAATCTCCAATAACGTTTGACGGATCACGGCAACAGATAAAACATCTAAAGTGTTTTCTCACGAAAAAGATTTTTCTACTATGAATTTCCATATAACTCACCGGTAGGTGGTGGTAGGTTATGTTTTATATTATAATTTAACGCCTACGAAGTATTTTTGTAAAATTGAAAGCGAACCGGTAGTTTAGCAGTTTATTAATAAAAAAAATTGTAGTTGAAACATTTTTAAAATGTAGATATAAACTAATATTGAATTTTAGATCTAATAAAGAAAATCAATTATAACAACTAAATTAATAATCATAATAATATTTCCACGTTTAATGTTAGTGTTGGGGTCGACACCGCTACCGAACGGTCACCGCCTCGGAGGGGGTGAGGTGAGGTACGGTGGGGCGGCGTTCCCCTTGGCGGGCGGGTTTATCACTCTCGAAAGATGTGAGCGAGAGCGCCGGTAACCCGCCTCGGTGACGTCAGCCGGATGCCGGTAATAGCCGATAGGGGCCGATGCAGTGCAATAATGCACGAACCGCTCGAGAAAGTGACTGACACTGACTCGGGTTGTAAAATAAAACACGAAGTTGTATGTAATAACAACCCCGAGCCAACAACCTACACGATTGACAACACTCTATTTAATCTATGTTCAAATCCGTCGAAGTACTATTCACTATTTACTTGTTCAATATTTCACTGTTCACTTATTCAGTATTCAGTACTCGCCGATTCTTCCATGTGTTGCTTACTGAAGTACTGCGCGCTCGAACTGTACTTCCCTACAGCGCCGCTAGCGCTAAGGTACATAGCGGCGTTACCATAATGAGAGCCACCCGAAAATGAGGCGGCTCTAACTCTATTTTGCTTATGTTGGCTCGGGATTTCTTCTATATTTATTTCGATACTCAATCTATATACATGTATTATATGTTATTTTATACGTAAGCACAATCCGCATAAAATGAAACCATAACCTTAATTCTAACTTAAATAATTTGTACACAAAGGCGAAAAAACCCTCAATAATTCACCGAATTCTTAGTGTTAAAATCTTATTTTAACATTTATAGGGTTTTTCTCTATTTATCTACGTCTATATTTGTATCTATTCGTTAGATCTATGTTACCTAAACCTAAATACATTCAATAATCAATAATTTCATGATCTTACAAGCTAACATGCACAATTCTTCTTATTCAATATTATCTTCTATACATTCTACCTCATATTTTATCAATACTTATTCTATAACATGCATATTAAATCTATTTAGTCTATTTTTCCTTAAAATAACACAAAATTCCATACTTATAGTGAATAATTACGCATTTCTATATTCTAAGTACTAGGCCGGCGCGTCCCGTCCTCGCAACCGATCGCTCCCGGTCGTGAGTCATCGCTAGCGCGCTTTGTCCTCACAACTTTCTCTTACCGGCTGCGACCTTTGGCGCGCTCCTAGTACTACGCGTAATATTACGTTTGTGTTTACATGTATTATTTCTATATATATATTCACATGCATGCAAACTCTATATTCATGCAATCTATTTACGCATGCATTCTATATGTGCATGCAATCTATACATTTCTGCAATCGATACACATGCAATCTATGTAATTCAATGTGGTCTATATGCATGCAATTTGTATCGAATGCAGTCTATTTCTCTATGCAGTTATTTACGCTAATGTACACATCAACGTAAATTCTATAATGCGAGTTTATATTTCTCTCGTAATCTTCATCTATAATATCTATGTAACTTATAAATCTATGTAGTTTATATCTATAATATGTCTTAATCTATATTATAATTTCAATGTATCTATCTAATTCTATATCTACGTTATAATTTCTATGTGTCCTATGATCTACTTAATTCTATATTAAAATTCTATAATTAAAACACTATAATTAAAACACAATCTATACAAATTTGCGACTGACGCGCTTCGTCCTCACAAGTAGTGAGCGGCGCCAGTCGCGAGCTCTCGTGCGTCGCCAACATCCTCCCCCTCGTGCGTAGCACCAACTCCATGTCCTGGCGACGCCGTTGCATCTCCAGGCTCCGGCGATGATACCGAGGACTCGTTGATGGCTCGTTGCTCGTTGCCGGCCGACGCTGGAACCAGCAGCACCGCCTTGCGGCTCGGTCTTCGCAGCTGTCCGCCCGCGGTGCGCACCTCCAGCACTCGTGTGCGACCGTCAGGTCCAGGGTAGACCTGGACTACTTCACCTCGAGGCCAGGTGTTCCGTGGTAGTGTGGAGTCCACTATAAGTACCAGGTCTCCACACTGCAGGTCTCTTGAGATGATTTCTTTGCCGATTCGCCTGGGGAGCAGAGTGGGCAGATACTCTTTGAGCCACCTGCTCCAAAACTGGTCGGCCATTCGCTGCGCCACCTTCCACGTGCGTCGCCCGACGAGGTCTTCATTGCTGGAGCTACCCGTGTTGGGTAGCCCGCAGGATCTCCCGATGAGGAAGTGGTTGGGGGTGAGGGCTTCGTTGTCGCCGTCTTGTTCCGCGGCGACGAGTGGTCTCGAGTTGACAACATGTTCGGCTTCGAGGAGCAGTGTGTGCAACGTCTCCTCGTGCGGGTGTCTCTCTTTCAACGTGACCGCAAGCGCCGTTTTGATGGAACGTACCAGGCGTTCCCACGCACCCCCCATGTTCGGTGCTCCATGAGCACCAATAAGCTTCCACCTCAGGTTTGTTCTGACAGCGATCGTTTCCATATTCTTCGGCTCCATGGCTTCCCTTAGCTCCTTGTCGGCTCTGGCGAAGTTGGTGCCGTTGTCGCTGAACATGACCTTGGGCATGCCTCGCCGTGCCGCCATCCGTCGAAGAGCTAGCACCATGGAGTCTGCTGATAATAATGCTGCCAGCTCTATATGGACTGCTCTTGTAGTCAAGTCGCAGATCGATATCCCTATCCAATTTCTTCTCCACTCCCCTCAGTCTGGATTCTGCTATCTTATAGTTATCTGGCAGGACGTCATCTTCCTTCTTCCACAGAAGGCCGACTTCGAACCTGCCATCTTTTAATCTTTGACTCGTCGATTCCAGCGTGCTGAGGGCCTTCGCCTCTATGTCCGAGGTGGGCCGCTTCGGCGCGACTCCCATCGATTCGATGGCGAAGTGTTCTTTAATGAGGGAGTCGAGAGCTGCTTCGCTTGCCGATGCATGTGCGCAAGCGAAGTTAACTGGCCTCGACGCGTCTCCATCTACGCCGTGGAGCACCCATCCTAGCTGCGTGAAAGACGCCACAGGTTGATTCTTCCCTCCCCTGCGCGTCTTTCTGGTGATAATGAGTCCCCAGTTATCTTGACCAATCAATAATTTCGGGGACTCTTCATCGTAGCATAGGTGCTCTGCTAGGTTTTTTAAATGAGCGCAGCGTTCGATAAGTGTCTTCTCCAGTCGCTGGGGCGTTAGACGTAGGTCGTCTATTGTGCGTACCCCGGCGACTGTCCATTTCTTCCGCTGGTGGAGCCCTTTGATCCTAAGGTCGAGCTTCATAGAATCGCCCTTGGTGATTGATTTTCCACCGACGGTGTCCAGCTGGAGCGCCTCCTTGGGCCCCTTGAGGCCGATTTGTTCCGCCACCATGGACTCCAACAGTGACACGGTGGAGCCTTCATCTAACAGGGCCAGGACTCTGGCTGACCCTGTCGGCCCATATATCTCCACCGGCACCATTTTCAGATACGCTCTCGAAGACCTCACGCAGTTCACCGGTAGCTGTACGTTGTTTGCCACCTCTGATGTCGCCACCTCGGTCTTCTCTTGATGTAGCAGGTCGTGATGCCATCGCTTGCAGGTCCGGCATGGTGGTCGTTGGCACGTCTCTTTGCGATGCTTCCCGTGCAGACATTTATAGCACAAGCGGGATTGCTTGGCTATCTGCCATCTCTCTTGCACGGAAGCACGTCTGAATTTCGGACACTCGTGCAGGCGATGCTCTTCTCGGCAGTGCGGGCAGGCTGGCTTCTCCTTCGGAGCACTCTGAGTAGCCTGCCTTTGTGGCAAAACATCAGTCGCAGCGTGCGCGGCTTGTCTCCGTTGAAGCGGCTTTCTCGTGGTCGCTTCCTCGGGTATGGCGTGGGGTCCACAACGATCCGCCATCTTGTTGAGGAATTTCGCCATCATATTCAGGTCTGGATCCTCTCCATCCATCTTGTCCGCGGTGTAGTCATACCACCGGAACTTCAATATGGTCGGCATCTTGTCAGTGATGCTCTTCAATATCTCAGGCGACTGCAGATACTGTGGTTTTCGTAGCCCTCTTATAGCCGCGACGGTATTATTAATGCAACTCGCTAGCGTGCATATATCATATGCGGAGTCGCTAATCACTGGCAGCTTCCTGATCTTGTTCAGTTCTGCCAGGACTAGGGCATCCGCTCTTCCATAGGACCGTCGCAGCGCCTCCATGATTTCCCCGGGTGTGCTCTCCGAGTACAATAGGCTACGAATTCCTTCACGTGCCTCTCCCTTCAATGCTCTTCTCAGTCGCGCCATGTTCTGCACGTCAGAGAAGAGCGGAGCGGTGTCATCGTAGACGGCCTTGAAGGCCACCCACTCTCTGCAGTCTCCTTCGAATGATGGTAGCTGATGCACGTAGTCTGGCTGTGGCATCATTCCATGCTGCGCAGTCTTCATCGCTTCAGCTATGGCCTGGGCCAGGCTTCGATGATCATCGGTGGGCTTCACAGGTTGGCCTTTAGCTTCGGCGGCAGGGGCAGAAGCGGTGTCTATATGCCGGACTTCTTCTATATGACCGGCGTTCTTACGCTCCGTGTGCCCTGCCGAGTTCTGGACCCAGTCCCTGACCTGGTCCTCCCGATCTGCTGGCTCCTCAATGACTGAGTCGTCATCTTCATCGTCCGCCTGGATGATTTCTAAGCGTAGCCTGGCTGCTACTGTTGCTGCTTGTGCCTCCCGAAGCTCCTTCTCTGCTAATTCTGCACGGGCCTCCAGCTCCTTTCGTCTCCTTTGAGACTTCGTGGATGCAGGCCTGTGTCTCCTTACTGTGGATGCTTCGGTAGCTTTCGTTGTGCCCGTAGCTGAAGTGTCGTATGTCTCATACGACGTCGTCTCCGTAGCGCTGCTCTGCTGTGCTGCAGCCTCAGTCTCGGTTGGCTGCACCGGTGATCCCTTTTGGCTCCTCGTGACCGGCATCTTGACTGCCGTGAAAATCCGGCTCTCGAAGGACCAGCTGTTGGGGTCGACACCGCTACCGAACGGTCACCGCCTCGGAGGGGGTGAGGTGAGGTACGGTGGGGCGGCGTTCCCCTTGGCGGGCGGGTTTATCACTCTCGAAAGATGTGAGCGAGAGCGCCGGTAACCCGCCTCGGTGACGTCAGCCGGATGCCGGTAATAGCCGATAGGGGCCGATGCAGTGCAATAATGCACGAACCGCTCGAGAAAGTGACTGACACTGACTCGGGTTGTAAAATAAAACACGAAGTTGTATGTAATAACAACCCCGAGCCAACAACCTACACGATTGACAACACTCTATTTAATCTATGTTCAAATCCGTCGAAGTACTATTCACTATTTACTTGTTCAATATTTCACTGTTCACTTATTCAGTATTCAGTACTCGCCGATTCTTCCATGTGTTGCTTACTGAAGTACTGCGCGCTCGAACTGTACTTCCCTACAGCGCCGCTAGCGCTAAGGTACATAGCGGCGTTACCATAATGAGAGCCACCCGAAAATGAGGCGGCTCTAACTCTATTTTGCTTATGTTGGCTCGGGATTTCTTCTATATTTATTTCGATACTCAATCTATATACATGTATTATATGTTATTTTATACGTAAGCACAATCCGCATAAAATGAAACCATAACCTTAATTCTAACTTAAATAATTTGTACACAAAGGCGAAAAAACCCTCAATAATTCACCGAATTCTTAGTGTTAAAATCTTATTTTAACATTTATAGGGTTTTTCTCTATTTATCTACGTCTATATTTGTATCTATTCGTTAGATCTATGTTACCTAAACCTAAATACATTCAATAATCAATAATTTCATGATCTTACAAGCTAACATGCACAATTCTTCTTATTCAATATTATCTTCTATACATTCTACCTCATATTTTATCAATACTTATTCTATAACATGCATATTAAATCTATTTAGTCTATTTTTCCTTAAAATAACACAAAATTCCATACTTATAGTGAATAATTACGCATTTCTATATTCTAAGTACTAGGCCGGCGCGTCCCGTCCTCGCAACCGATCGCTCCCGGTCGTGAGTCATCGCTAGCGCGCTTTGTCCTCACAACTTTCTCTTACCGGCTGCGACCTTTGGCGCGCTCCTAGTACTACGCGTAATATTACGTTTGTGTTTACATGTATTATTTCTATATATATATTCACATGCATGCAAACTCTATATTCATGCAATCTATTTACGCATGCATTCTATATGTGCATGCAATCTATACATTTCTGCAATCGATACACATGCAATCTATGTAATTCAATGTGGTCTATATGCATGCAATTTGTATCGAATGCAGTCTATTTCTCTATGCAGTTATTTACGCTAATGTACACATCAACGTAAATTCTATAATGCGAGTTTATATTTCTCTCGTAATCTTCATCTATAATATCTATGTAACTTATAAATTTATGTAGTTTATATCTATAATATGTCTTAATCTATATTATAATTTCAATGTATCTATCTAATTCTATATCTACGTTATAATTTCTATGTGTCCTATGATCTACTTAATTCTATATTAAAATTCTATAATTAAAACACTATAATTAAAACACAATCTATACAAATTTGCGACTGACGCGCTTCGTCCTCACAAGTAGTGAGCGGCGCCAGTCGCGAGCTCTCGTGCGTCGCCAACATCCTCCCCCTCGTGCGTAGCACCAACTCCATGTCCTGGCGACGCCGTTGCATCTCCAGGCTCCGGCGATGATACCGAGGACTCGTTGATGGCTCGTTGCTCGTTGCCGGCCGACGCTGGAACCAGCAGCACCGCCTTGCGGCTCGGTCTTCGCAGCTGTCCGCCCGCGGTGCGCACCTCCAGCACTCGTGTGCGACCGTCAGGTCCAGGGTAGACCTGGACTACTTCACCTCGAGGCCAGGTGTTCCGTGGTAGTGTGGAGTCCACTATAAGTACCAGGTCTCCACACTGCAGGTCTCTTGAGATGATTTCTTTGCCGATTCGCCTGGGGAGCAGAGTGGGCAGATACTCTTTGAGCCACCTGCTCCAAAACTGGTCGGCCATTCGCTGCGCCACCTTCCACGTGCGTCGCCCGACGAGGTCTTCATTGCTGGAGCTACCCGTGTTGGGTAGCCCGCAGGATCTCCCGATGAGGAAGTGGTTGGGGGTGAGGGCTTCGTTGTCGCCGTCTTGTTCCGCGGCGACGAGTGGTCTCGAGTTGACAACATGTTCGGCTTCGAGGAGCAGTGTGTGCAACGTCTCCTCGTGCGGGTGTCTCTCTTTCAACGTGACCGCAAGCGCCGTTTTGATGGAACGTACCAGGCGTTCCCACGCACCCCCCATGTTCGGTGCTCCATGAGCACCAATAAGCTTCCACCTCAGGTTTGTTCTGACAGCGATCGTTTCCATATTCTTCGGCTCCATGGCTTCCCTTAGCTCCTTGTCGGCTCTGGCGAAGTTGGTGCCGTTGTCGCTGAACATGACCTTGGGCATGCCTCGCCGTGCCGCCATCCGTCGAAGAGCTAGCACCATGGAGTCTGCTGATAATAATGCTGCCAGCTCTATATGGACTGCTCTTGTAGTCGAGTCGCAGATCGATATCCCTATCCAATTTCTTCTCCACTCCCCTCAGTCTGGATTCTGCTATCTTATAGTTATCTGGCAGGACGTCATCTTCCTTCTTCCACAGAAGGCCGACTTCGAACCTGCCATCTTTTAATCTTTGACTCGTCGATTCCAGCGTGCTGAGGGCCTTCGCCTCTATGTCCGAGGTGGGCCGCTTCGGCGCGACTCCCATCGATTCGATGGCGAAGTGTTCTTTAATGAGGGAGTCGAGAGCTGCTTCGCTTGCCGATGCATGTGCGCAAGCGAAGTTAACTGGCCTCGACGCGTCTCCATCTACGCCGTGGAGCACCCATCCTAGCTGCGTGAAAGACGCCACAGGTTGATTCTTCCCTCCCCTGCGCGTCTTTCTGGTGATAATGAGTCCCCAGTTATCTTGACCAATCAATAATTTCGGGGACTCTTCATCGTAGCATAGGTGCTCTGCTAGGTTTTTTAAATGAGCGCAGCGTTCGATAAGTGTCTTCTCCAGTCGCTGGGGCGTTAGACGTAGGTCGTCTATTGTGCGTACCCCGGCGACTGTCCATTTCTTCCGCTGGTGGAGCCCTTTGATCCTAAGGTCGAGCTTCATAGAATCGCCCTTGGTGATTGATTTTCCACCGACGGTGTCCAGCTGGAGCGCCTCCTTGGGCCCCTTGAGGCCGATTTGTTCCGCCACCATGGACTCCAACAGTGACACGGTGGAGCCTTCATCTAACAGGGCCAGGACTCTGGCTGACCCTGTCGGCCCATATATCTCCACCGGCACCATTTTCAGATACGCTCTCGAAGACCTCACGCAGTTCACCGGTAGCTGTACGTTGTTTGCCACCTCTGATGTCGCCACCTCGGTCTTCTCTTGATGTAGCAGGTCGTGATGCCATCGCTTGCAGGTCCGGCATGGTGGTCGTTGGCACGTCTCTTTGCGATGCTTCCCGTGCAGACATTTATAGCACAAGCGGGATTGCTTGGCTATCTGCCATCTCTCTTGCACGGAAGCACGTCTGAATTTCGGACACTCGTGCAGGCGATGCTCTTCTCGGCAGTGCGGGCAGGCTGGCTTCTCCTTCGGAGCACTCTGAGTAGCCTGCCTTTGTGGCAAAACATCAGTCGCAGCGTGCGCGGCTTGTCTCCGTTGAAGCGGCTTTCTCGTGGTCGCTTCCTCGGGTATGGCGTGGGGTCCACAACGATCCGCCATCTTGTTGAGGAATTTCGCCATCATATTCAGGTCTGGATCCTCTCCATCCATCTTGTCCGCGGTGTAGTCATACCACCGGAACTTCAATATGGTCGGCATCTTGTCAGTGATGCTCTTCAATATCTCAGGCGACTGCAGATACTGTGGTTTTCGTAGCCCTCTTATAGCCGCGACGGTATTATTAATGCAACTCGCTAGCGTGCATATATCATATGCGGAGTCGCTAATCACTGGCAGCTTCCTGATCTTGTTCAGTTCTGCCAGGACTAGGGCATCCGCTCTTCCATAGGACCGTCGCAGCGCCTCCATGATTTCCCCGGGTGTGCTCTCCGAGTACAATAGGCTACGAATTCCTTCACGTGCCTCTCCCTTCAATGCTCTTCTCAGTCGCGCCATGTTCTGCACGTCAGAGAAGAGCGGAGCGGTGTCATCGTAGACGGCCTTGAAGGCCACCCACTCTCTGCAGTCTCCTTCGAATGATGGTAGCTGATGCACGTAGTCTGGCTGTGGCATCATTCCATGCTGCGCAGTCTTCATCGCTTCAGCTATGGCCTGGGCCAGGCTTCGATGATCATCGGTGGGCTTCACAGGTTGGCCTTTAGCTTCGGCGGCAGGGGCAGAAGCGGTGTCTATATGCCGGACTTCTTCTATATGACCGGCGTTCTTACGCTCCGTGTGCCCTGCCGAGTTCTGGACCCAGTCCCTGACCTGGTCCTCCCGATCTGCTGGCTCCTCAATGACTGAGTCGTCATCTTCATCGTCCGCCTGGATGATTTCTAAGCGTAGCCTGGCTGCTACTGTTGCTGCTTGTGCCTCCCGAAGCTCCTTCTCTGCTAATTCTGCACGGGCCTCCAGCTCCTTTCGTCTCCTTTGAGACTTCGTGGATGCAGGCCTGTGTCTCCTTACTGTGGATGCTTCGGTAGCTTTCGTTGTGCCCGTAGCTGAAGTGTCGTATGTCTCATACGACGTCGTCTCCGTAGCGCTGCTCTGCTGTGCTGCAGCCTCAGTCTCGGTTGGCTGCACCGGTGATCCCTTTTGGCTCCTCGTGACCGGCATCTTGACTGCCGTGAAAATCCGGCTCTCGAAGGACCAGCTGTTGGGGTCGACACCGCTACCGAACGGTCACCGCCTCGGAGGGGGTGAGGTGAGGTACGGTGGGGCGGCGTTCCCCTTGGCGGGCGGGTTTATCACTCTCGAAAGATGTGAGCGAGAGCGCCGGTAACCCGCCTCGGTGACGTCAGCCGGATGCCGGTAATAGCCGATAGGGGCCGATGCAGTGCAATAATGCACGAACCGCTCGAGAAAGTGACTGACACTGACTCGGGTTGTAAAATAAAACACGAAGTTGTATGTAATAACAACCCCGAGCCAACAACCTACACGATTGACAACACTCTATTTAATCTATGTTCAAATCCGTCGAAGTACTATTCACTATTTACTTGTTCAATATTTCACTGTTCACTTATTCAGTATTCAGTACTCGCCGATTCTTCCATGTGTTGCTTACTGAAGTACTGCGCGCTCGAACTGTACTTCCCTACAGCGCCGCTAGCGCTAAGGTACATAGCGGCGTTACCATAATGAGAGCCACCCGAAAATGAGGCGGCTCTAACTCTATTTTGCTTATGTTGGCTCGGGATTTCTTCTATATTTATTTCGATACTCAATCTATATACATGTATTATATGTTATTTTATACGTAAGCACAATCCGCATAAAATGAAACCATAACCTTAATTCTAACTTAAATAATTTGTACACAAAGGCGAAAAAACCCTCAATAATTCACCGAATTCTTAGTGTTAAAATCTTATTTTAACATTTATAGGGTTTTTCTCTATTTATCTACGTCTATATTTGTATCTATTCGTTAGATCTATGTTACCTAAACCTAAATACATTCAATAATCAATAATTTCATGATCTTACAAGCTAACATGCACAATTCTTCTTATTCAATATTATCTTCTATACATTCTACCTCATATTTTATCAATACTTATTCTATAACATGCATATTAAATCTATTTAGTCTATTTTTCCTTAAAATAACACAAAATTCCATACTTATAGTGAATAATTACGCATTTCTATATTCTAAGTACTAGGCCGGCGCGTCCCGTCCTCGCAACCGATCGCTCCCGGTCGTGAGTCATCGCTAGCGCGCTTTGTCCTCACAACTTTCTCTTACCGGCTGCGACCTTTGGCGCGCTCCTAGTACTACGCGTAATATTACGTTTGTGTTTACATGTATTATTTCTATATATATATTCACATGCATGCAAACTCTATATTCATGCAATCTATTTACGCATGCATTCTATATGTGCATGCAATCTATACATTTCTGCAATCGATACACATGCAATCTATGTAATTCAATGTGGTCTATATGCATGCAATTTGTATCGAATGCAGTCTATTTCTCTATGCAGTTATTTACGCTAATGTACACATCAACGTAAATTCTATAATGCGAGTTTATATTTCTCTCGTAATCTTCATCTATAATATCTATGTAACTTATAAATCTATGTAGTTTATATCTATAATATGTCTTAATCTATATTATAATTTCAATGTATCTATCTAATTCTATATCTACGTTATAATTTCTATGTGTCCTATGATCTACTTAATTCTATATTAAAATTCTATAATTAAAACACTATAATTAAAACACAATCTATACAAATTTGCGACTGACGCGCTTCGTCCTCACAAGTAGTGAGCGGCGCCAGTCGCGAGCTCTCGTGCGTCGCCAACAGTTAGATACAGGAAACGGTACCATAACTTATTAATTTTTACGCCTTTCAATTTATCAACGAAATCATTTTTTTATTATGACTACTATTGTGAAGAATTTACGCAGTGTATTTGTATGTATTGTACCTAAACCTTTTTTCTCCCATATTTTTAATTGATAGATAGAATTGTAGCGTGACTCGAGAATTCTTCAACTGTTGCTAACTCGTGTTGGATAAAAGGTAATTTGACTACAAATAAACCAATTCGCCTAGTAATGGTTATACCTTTCTTGTGGAACTTTGATATTGATTTTAAATTCTTCTCCAAGTTTATTGACATGAACATTTAGAGTTTTAATTACACTTTATTTGTTTTAAACGATGACTATTTCAATTAGAAACTCTAACGACGGAACATCATCTTCATCATCTTCTTACACTTTTTTTTTATATTAACGTGGGGAAATCCCTTATGGATACCCACTCTCCCGGGGGGGAGAGAGTGGGTTATGTCCGATTCGCACGGACTAAAACCCCACGGTGTATCGGCCGCCGCTTTCGGTTGGGGCGGCATGGGACCGTACTGTGGCTATCACCATGACGCCCCAGCGGTCAGCCCGGCGGATTGCAGCCGCCGGGCTCCGTCCTTATAGGGAAGTAGACTGGGTAATCATCTTCTTACCTTTATCCCACTTAAATTGGGTCGGCACAACATGTTTGTCAATATCATCGACCACCTACCTTACATCAACCCTCCTTGGGACTATTTTGTAATACCTACCACTATAAATTAAACTTCCTAACTTCGAATGAATGCCAAACATGGATATTTGACATTTCGATAACAGGTTGTAAGGATTCAAATGAGGCGCTTGTGTACGATTGCTATTTGAATTGTACCTCCACAGGTTCTGGTCTCAGGTCTGTCGTAACCATGAGGATTTCTTCCTGTAATTCTCACTTTTCTTCTCTTGTTATTCTTTTTTGCCATTATTCTAAAAATAAAAAATATTATTTTAAAGCATAATATGAGTTTTTTTTTTCAATTATACATTAATTTGTAAACGTTAATATTAAGATGGATGTGTGGTGTAACCAGAATGGATACGGTTAAGAATGAGTCTATCAGACGAAGTTCGAAAATAGCACCAGTGACAGAGAAGTTGAGGAGTAATAGGTTAGCATGGTACGGGCATATTACGGGAAGAAGTGGAAGTCATACAGGGGTAAAGGAAGACCAAAAAAAGGGTGAATGACTTGTGTGAAAAATAATATGTGTATAAAAGGTGTGAATACTGAGATGACATCTGATAGGAGAGAGTGGAAAAGGCAAACATGTTGTGCCAACCCTACTTAGGTGGGATAAGGGTAAGATGATGACGATTAATTTGTAAACTGTATAAAAAATCTAACGACTAAACATATCATATGATATAACATGTATCTTATAAATATTCATTTTCTGTTAATATTCGTTATCCTAACTTTTAACTAGTATTCTTAATGAGAAAGTGAATTTGTTTGTTACACTTTTATGCTGTAACTACTAAAGCGATTATCATGAAACTTTGTATACACGTTCTCAGGGATACAAAAAAGGACATAGACTTCATAAAAAAAGTACTGTTCCCGACATATCTACATTAATACGAGCGTAGTGTAATAAGTATTACACCTAATTTAAATGGCCATAATCAGAAAAAGGTATTGTTCCCGAAGGATATCTTAAACTTATATTAACGCGAGCTAAGCTGCTGGCAAAGTCTAGTCCTTTATAAAAAAGCATATGAATATTTACATACATTTCAGTATTTGATATTAAAAAGAACAAGTTTTAAAGGTCTTTAAATGTCATTATTACCAGCGTCTATTAAATCCATAGTTGATTATATTATAATAATGAAAGCTAGAAAATAAATATTAAACATAAATATCTGTAATCCTAATATTACCTCGGTTATGGGGCAATAATGGTTCAGTAGTAGTTAGTGTCTTTGGACATTGGTTCAATTGACGTAGGTTGAATCCCTAAAATGAGTCCGGTGGACTACAAGCTTTTGTGAATTTTATATTATAACCTTTAAAAAATAAAATACCCTTACTGTTTAGTCGCCATGAGACAGAAAGAAATAATGCTTTGATAAGTCCTCTCTCTACCAGTAGATAGTTCGTCAAAATCGGTCTTTTTTTTCGAACTAACAATACGTTGTTGGTGTTGGTCTGATGGGCCTATAAGTTTCATCGGACTAAAAAATCGGTCCAGCCGTTTCGGATATTATCTCGGACAACAAACAAATACATTTTATTTACGTGTATAGATTATAATGATAAAATATCATAAAAATATACCTTAGACATGTTAATTACAAAATAATAACCGTAAATAAATACAATCACTGTGCATTTTTAATAAATATTTGAATAAGCCTTGATTGATATAAGGGTTCGATCAGTAATTAAAGGTCGTAATGGAACCTGTTTTTCAATCGTTACGTCACCTCCAGCTGCTGTCGACCTTGACAAGAGAGGCGAGTCACATTATGCCACCACAATCATCTTAAGTACGAGTGCTACTTACTTGTATGGTGTGGGCGACCACTTCAATTGTTTTAAAGCATCATAAACATGTGACCACTTTTTTCGACATTGGTGTACGAGTAACCCATATGTTGTTTATTACAACAACGCTCTCGTGTTGACATGATATTTACTTTACATTCATATTGTCAGGTACATATATGTATGTTGGCTTTTAATGCTGTTTTAGCGAAACATAACACCTATTTAACCCTTACAATTAGTTTCGTTTATACTGATTTAAAGAAAATCATAAATAAATAATAGAGACAAATACTATTATTCACGAATTTTGTTAGGGTTATCAATATCATTTGGATTATTTATTCCGGAATTGTTATATTTATAACACATGTATATTATATTTATATAAAGTAGAGAAAAGTTGACATATCGTAATGAAGTCGTAAGCAGGAATTTTCGGACGCTAACATTGTATACGCTGGCTAAGCCTTATGAGATTTATATATTTATAGATGAGTTAATATAATGTACTACAAAATTGTACGTCTAAAAAATGCCTACAAAAAAGTCCTGTGTGGTATATGTCTATCTTCTAAAGATAACGGACAGTAATTATTTTTATCTTTTCCATATTATTAATAAATAATCGGTCATTCATGACTCTATTTTTATAAATATCGTATATATTCTTATCCAATTAAATAATGAAATGAAATGTTTTTCTATTAAAAACTTAATGTACTTAGATCAAAACAGTGTATCATGTCAATAGATATGTTTGGATATATTAAGTACATTTAAATTTACGAGCAAAGAAAAATAAATGCTTTGTGTAACGAAACTTAGGAATCTTCTCTGACTGTATCTAAATTGCATAGACATTTAAATATGCAAACAGAATGAAGTGCTTAAAGTTAGCGTACGCACCCGAAACCATTTATACGACAATTTTAAAATTATGTAGATATTACAGTAATTCGTTTTAGTGTAAAACGTGATCACACAAGAGCACGTGTGTTCGTTCGCACAATTAAGTGTCAAATATTTGAAGCCGCGATGTGTCTGCGTGGAGGTGCAACTTCCCTAAGTAGCTTATCCGTTATCCTATAGAGTTCAATAGCTACCGCGGAAGGAAGCTTTACAACATAGGATCGTGCCGTATCTATTCAGGAAGCTAAATAACGGGTACTAGAGCATGGATAAGCTAAAAATTAAACTTAAATTATATTTTAAAAAATTCAGAGGAGATACAAAATGAAGATATGTCGTTTAAGTTTAGATCACGCATGGTGGTCTTATGACTCGGCTAAACGTACTTTGATAACGTAGCTGACGATTAACCAGTTGCTATGATTTGAACATCCTGTCACCTGCACACGTTTTAATGACAGTGACCGTATTTATGAGTTCTACGATACTGCAATTTGATATATTACTATAAATTATTGTATAATTAAAAGCAACTAATCTGTATGTCGTTTTCTGTTTGGAATCTAAAACAATACAAAATAAATATCAATTTTAATTTATAACTTATTAGTTTATAATAAAACCGTTATTTTTACCAGTGTAATGAACCAGCAACTGTTGATAGCAATTTTTCTTTAGTATAAGTCATTGGTCGCAGTTCATTTGTTACTTATTAACATAACAATAGCTTGGAATAGAGGTCGGGGGTTACGCTGATGCCTTTAAATTCATTCCTATGGCAGAGAGGATGACGCATGGCCAAACAAGCAATGCAAACAATGCGCCCAACCTACATGTTTATTCGGTCCTTTATGACCATATGCTAAATTTTCTATTGTGTCACATGTCCCTTAAACTTGCGAATAGATATCAGATTAAATGTATAATTTCATACCATAAATACTTTTGAGTTTATTAGCGTTTCAGCTAGACAATTGGTCGGTTATTACGCTGTTGACTTATAGAAAACGAATTGTTGTATGCTAATTACAACATGATAGCACGTACTAAATTTAAGAGCAGAATTCTGAGTTTTATGACAGTGTTAATTCTACGGCCCTATCTCAAAGTGCTGTCAAGTGTTCGTGCTAATGTTATCATAACCTACTAAAATGGATTTGGTTTTTAAGATAGTTTCTGTTTACTCGCTGTCCATTCGAAGTTCCTTGGCCGACATAGATATAATTAAAAAATAAAATACACAGATGCCGCTGTTTTCAGTGTGCACCTCGTGCGTAATAAGTATCGGGTGACTTCCCATCAAGTGTGCTCTTGTGATGGTTCGCCACTGGGCCATGTGTGCGGCATATGCTCCTTTAGCCTTTTAAACTGTTATACGAACATGGAATTATTTTATACAGAAATGTTTCTTACGTGCGTAATATAAAATTGTTCTTATTAATTTCCTGCTTGATTAATTCCAGTAGTTTATAATCGTTATGGTAGATAAATGTAATCCGGTACTGGTGTGATTTATATCTTTGTTAAGTTATATTTTTTTTTTCTTAAATCGAAAAGGATTATACACGGAAAATAAGCTTCAAAGGTCGTAGCGGCTATTCGCATAGCATAATGAGTTCTTACCTCATGCGTTGACATCATCGCGTTTTAAAATTGAAGTCATTTTTGCGCCTCATTTATTCCCAGATTGATGGCGTACGTATCACGTCAACGAAGATAGATATATAAATATTTTGTATGTACAAAGTATCCATTTTTATTACATAAAATAACACGTTAAAGTAATTTAAAAGTCCATTATTTAAAACAGTATATATGACGGTTTCAAATTATATAAGGGCCATTAAAATTATCATAATCACAACCTGTTTTACATGCTTTCTAGTTTCTATTCAGTTCTATTACGTGGAATATTACGTAGACGTATATTTACTTTATAAAATATACCATCTGCAGAATTTGCTCAGTAATAAATGTCCTTGTTATATTGTTAACATGATAGGTCGAGGTTATCTTGAGATCATTCGTTTCGACATAGTAATACTACTTTTTATCGGTAGTAATAATATCGTTATAATAATATTAATGTTATAATAACAATTATTTATTGCGTAAATATTAAATATTTTATCATACTTTAAATATAATATAAATGAGCAACACTATTTCTCATAATTTGGTTACATTAGTCTAATCTCTGTGATTTGATTGATTGATTATTAAATAAACTTGCTTCACGTGTTATCTCGTAACATTTTCTTACATTTATTTTCATTGCACCAGTATGTAAATTATTCATAAATATCATATTTATTAAAGTGCGCTAAATGTGATAAACTGTCTACTTTCAGTTTCATTTTGAACTATCGCCTTATGCAACACTGTTTATACTAATTATTGAATCGCATATTTATTATCATATAAAATAATATTTTCTTAGGAAAGATGATCTAATTTAATGGTGTTGATTGATTTAGTAGACTTTTTAAAACCCCAAGCGTGTCCCTAAACAAACAGGTAATAAGTCCTTGCCAAACTTTTTAACCGCTCTGAAGATGGTTGCGCTGTACACTAATTTAGCCTATGAAAAATGTAGTCATGTGTATCTTAACTAATATTATAAATACGAATGTGAGTTTGATTGTTTGTTTGTTAAGCTTTCACGCCTTAACTACTCAATTGATTATTATGAAACTTTGCAAACACGTTATCAGAGGTATCTATAAGGAACCTTACCTCCAGCAAAATAACTATTATTCGCAAGGGATAGATTAAATCAACATCAACACAAGCGAAGCCACGAGCAAAAGCTGGTTCTGTAAATTATGTATTTAAGAGTTCTTTTTCCTGGCAGTCTTGTGAAAATCGAGTCAACCATATCGGAGATAGACTGTTCAATTTTATATATATGTTCTAGATTAGGAATATGCAGCATACTAATGTTGTATATGTTTTAAGTATTCGTCGCTTGAACTCCTATAAAATGCACGTCGTTGTACGTTATCGTTTCCTTTAACTAAGCTCAGGTATTTGATCCGAGAACTGTTAATAATTGTTCAGTGATTGCTTCTTTAAACAATCGATTCAGTGATACGGCGAGTCCGCGATCTGACTTGTTAAACCGTTAGGGTCATGATCTCTTTACCACACGTGTTTTGCTTCTACTTGTTGATACAGCGTGATATATAGTGACATTTCTAGATAAAGTGATGTTGGTCAATTTGTTTACTTATGGATAAAATGATGAGCTTCTTTGGAGACATGTGATAGTAACGAGTATTAGGGTTCATAAACATGTATTAAACTAGCATCTGTTTCGAAAAATTCAGATAATTATCTTAGGATTTAACAAAAAAAAAACAATTAGCAATACATTCTTACGAATCATGAAATCGACATATTGTATTCCTGTTACCCCTGTTAGTTATCACAATCAAAAATGTTTGTAGAATAAGTTGGACGTCTCATCAAAATGAATCTACCCACGGAAAATTAGCTTGATAGTAATCAATAGCAAAAATGAACGGCGGATCCCGGACTAATACTTCTCGTGTACAAAATTTCATGATAATTGGTTGTCGTTTTAATGTTAATGCGGATATACCAACAAATAATGTTTAACGTCACGTTTGCGATCAGTAGCTTTTATACTAAACGTAATACTTCGAAATAAAAAACTGCACACATAGAATTATTGTATTTTTTTAATTTATTATTATCAGTACCGAGATTAAATAAAACAATTAATGAGACATCATTTAAAATATCTATTTTGACAATAAATATATTGATTTTTTCTTTCTTCAACTTCGTTTATATTTTCGTAATTCCTTTTGATGTCTCTCTCCGTTATTTTGTCTGACAATTACTGGGTCTTGGTCTATTATACTATCACAATCAGTGCAACTGGGGTTATAACGTAGATTATAAGAGACAATATAGAATCGTAGATTCGCTACAATTACATGGCTGCATAACGTTTTCGAGCACATCAAATTTTTGCATAGCTTTTATCACAATCAAGAAAGATTCATTGGCCTTAACCTTATTTCCAATCGAATACATTGCCTACATGATTTTGGTCAGATCGTAATAATTAGATTTGAAACTGTATGTTTCAAACTCAATTGAATTTACTAGAAAGTTTATTGTGAACATTTAAATTCTTATGCTTATGAGATCTGTATAATTTTAATGATACATGACTTTATCAATATTTCCAATACTAGATTTCATATATGTAGAGCACAAGAGAAGTTTACACGCGTCATTAAAATACAACACCGGGGGTTAATAAAATGTTACGAAATGACCGTGAAATGAAAATATAATTTAGTTTATGTTACTACGGCCTCGGTTACTGAAGGCTACTACAACAAACAGGTCGTTGATACGAGAGCTCAATGCCTTAGAGCGAAAGAGAAAGGTACATAAACAATACAGTCTTCCTACTCTGCGTGGTATCCGTCACTGGTTCTCAAATTTTAGAGTTACATTTCCATAAAAAATTGTAACTCCACATGTCTTACATATGATATCTTATTTTTCTCGAAGAAGTTATTTTAGTTAATCCAAGATTTTTTGAGTCGTTCTAAGTTATTTAATAGATAGTTTACATTAGATTGCAATAAAAATTATTTGTGTATGAAAACAGTTATTAATAAAATGAAATAAGTAAATCTTATTAAATAATATGGTGTATATTATAAAAACCGTTTAGATTATTCTAAGTAAAACATCACCCCACCTTTTTTTCTTATATTAGTTCGACAAAATGACTGTACAATACCTGATAGAAAGTACGATGTAGTCGGAAAGTACGATACCGTCCAAAAACAATGGCAATTGTTAAATACCAACGGCAATCGTCGCCATCATGCCGACTTGCAAAAGTGCCTCTTTATGCCTCGTTTAAAGGACCCGATATCATAAGAGAGAGGGAACACACTAGCCGGGAGGCGATTCCACATCTTCACAGTACGACAAAGACATAAATTTTCGAATTTCTTCGTTCTTGCCGGTATGGTTGCTACTGTAAATTTGTAGAGACGCGTACCCGCCCGCGTAGTTCTGTAATGGAAAGGAGAAGATGGGATAAGGTTGAATAACTCTTCAGAAGACTCGGCTCAATACAGCCGATAAAACACTCTCAATGTGGCGATGTCTCTCTGCACCTAGCAAACTACCTCTCCTCACTCTCGTATTTCTCCTCTCGTTTCCTTTCTGTTACCTCGTCTCACTCTTCACTCGCCACATCTGTACCGTCCAACATTTGAAATAATTTAGTTACACATTGTAGTGTTCCTGATACTTATATTCTAATTAGATAAAATTGAAATATAATTTTATTTACTGTGATAACCATCATAAAACAATATTTGATTATTATTCGACGTCTGTGAATTTCTACATAATTTAAATTCATAGTCAAGCTTCTTGTTTCGACTACGGCTTAAAATTTTGAATTGGTTATCCTTAGAGCTCTCTGATTTATGCAACATTATCAAATATTAGCATCACATTGATACGGTACTTTGCTAAGCTATGCAAGTTGATAGGGCTCCAAATAGTGCAAAATTTATCCGTTGTGAGGTGAGATTTCTGTCAAATGATAAAACCTATAAAGTACACAAAAGGTATCGGAGGAACTACAACATATATATTTAAAACACTAGTGTTTGTGTAAGCCACAGAGGTGCTAGTGCTATTGATGATTTTCTTCTGCAACTCTTATCAAGTTTGACTATCGCTGTAACAACCTAAATATGAAGACGGTTTGTACTTCGTAGGGTCTATTCCCGATTTGCTGTACGATGACGCGACGCTCTGAGAGACTTTCCTGGTGGTTCGAATGGCAGTTGCGATATCCCCTTTATTCTTTTCACCTAAACTAATTCACGTGATTTACCAATATATTATATTACTCGTAAAATAAAAGAAGGCCCCTTAAAATATTGTATTAATTGGTGGATTGATTTTAGGCTGATATTAATCATAATTTGATAGTTATTACTTAAGCCCTAAAAACCTTTGTACAGATTTGAAACTACCTCTGTTTTATCATTCCATCGTATGTCCCAGGGAAAAGCGTAATATTATTAAGCGTATGCACTTCAAAAAGTTTTCTTTCTATCAATAAAATTCTCGTCAAAATCAGTTGAGCTCGTTATCGTCGTGATAAAAGCCCGGAAAAATAACAGACACATCTATTTTATTTATATGTATAGATTAACATTATTTAAGTCCACCTTTAATCAGTTTTGCTACTGTGTTTGTACAATTATAACTCGGACAATAAAAAGTTATGGTTCATGACTTACGGGCTAGTTCTAGGTAAAGCAAAATAAGCAATTGTTATAAACAAGTTGACTGGAATACTTGATGACTGAACATCATTATGCGGAGGACGTCTCATTTAAATAAAAAGCTTTGTCCCTACGAATAATGCGTAACGGGTAAAGCTATAAACAACACTGTGAACAGTAGAGATTTAATATTAAACGTATTATTTTTCTTTGCTTGTAAGTAAACGTTTACAATTAATCGATTGTAATGGTAAATTGGTCATGTATAATTTATTTTTTGACCCGTATCAACTAACGGACATGTTCGTATTGTGCTCGTAGTCTCGTACACCACAGATAGAAACATTAAGTAATGTACAAGTCGTAAGTTTCAAATTTACAACGTAACCTCTCACTTTACCTTAACCTCTGGTAGTGTTTCTGAAGCTAAAATATTCCACGGCATAGTCGAAGATCGGATTCATAGTAAGTCTTGAAATGTGTTTAAAGGTCTTTTGACGGTTATGACATCTACCAAGATATTTATGTTTAACTTGTTTAATTTTATTATGTCAAAGTTGAATTCGTATCGCATTATTATGATAATATAATACTATGATAACAATATGCCATGTATATTAATCTAAGTTTAATTCCGCAACACAATTCTGTATTCATAATTTCGTTGTATAATCAGTAGACTAAGATAAAACAGTTCAGTACATATTTTTCCACAGTTTGTCGGCCGATTTTTTTTGTTTAATTGCTATTGGTGAGCTGTAGGGTTATCAATAAAAATATTTTGGAAAGGTTATTTTTGCCCATAACATCGACGAATCCAAGCCTTTATTTATGAGTCTTTTTCGCCATAGTTCTACATTTTACAACCTACAATATTTGTGCAATATTCAATACGGTTTCTATTGCTTAAAAAAAAAAGAAATACTGGTTTTGATATCTATATTTTCAGGCGTGAATATAATTTTTTTGTAGTCCTTGTTATGATCGAAATTCGACCATTATACGACCGCTACTCTAGATCAATCGTCAGGTCGACTCGATAAATCGTTTGCTGTAGTCAAATAGCAAATCATAAGCAATTTTAGTAAACTTTTGGAATTCAGCATTGATTAGAAAGTGAGTATAACGGCTACAGTGACAATAAACGTAAAATAATGTAGTAACATGAGCTAAAATGACTCATACTAAGCGGCTTAACTTATGGCCGTTTCACGATCCTGTACACATAATACCTCGCGCCCGCGACCTTTTATAACAAGGGCAAACATGGAAGTTATAGTTATTTTAATGTGATTTTATCACAGTGAAATAAAATTGTTCTTTATTGTTATTTCACTTTTGCATTTATATCCGGCTACTACAAGTTTTTTTAGTGAATTGTTGTATACACGAGGGACTCTCGAGCGAACTACCCTTTTCTAGCGCCCATTTACACTCCAACATTTAAAGTCACACATTTGTGAAATTGTACATTAACTCGATTTATTATTATAGGCATATGAAAAATGCAAAAATATAACGTACTTGTGATATCCTCGAAATTTTAAAAATGTAATAAAATTTTGTGATATTGGTGTAATTTCTATAAACTTAGTTTTTTTATATTTACTTATAATATTGGATATCACACTGTAATATATAACTACGTGATATATAATATGTGATGAACTAGCTGGTCTCTACAAGTCTATCATTAGTCTATTCTGTATTTAGTATAAAAAGTAAATGAAGTAAATAAAAATGTAATTGTTTTAAATTGTTCTAGAATTACCAAACTTAACAACTTTAAAATAAACTATACAAACGTTGTAGTTTAATAATATAATAATTAAATCACAAAACAGATGCATACAGGTAGATACCAGAATAAAAACAAAGCAGTATTATAACAAAAACAAAAAAATAGCTAAGGATAAAAGTAAAGTGCTATGTTCTGTCAAGTGGTTATGAATAATCTTTAATTTAATGCAACTGGATCAGATACCAAAAATAAATCTCTAATAAATACGTATATAACTTCTAAAAGGGTCAAGTGCTTCAATAAGCGCTTCTAGCGTCATTCTATTTATATCCTTAAAACTTATACGTGTGCATACTCTATGTTATATAATTACCAATACACATATTAAATTGATATTTGAAAACCATTTATTACATGGAAATGTACGATTCAATTATGATTAGTAATTTGCTGTATTAAATAACCTCGTACAATATACGTAAAATCTCATACATATGCGAACTACGCAGCGGTTTGGCTAAGTATCAACTTATACTCAATGTGTAAAGATATATTACCGTCATCGTATTCCATTACATCGTATCCGCAATCAATACATAGCTACCAATTCCCAACGAGTGTAATTTTCATTCTACGCTTACTTTGTGATAGCAGTGAAAATGTTTGATCCACACGATATTTAAAAAAAAAATTTAAACAGTAAAAAATGTTAAAAAATAATTAAATATTAAAATGGCTGTAACTACATCACCTACTTATCATGGGTCACCAATTCATGACGGTTTTGCGACAATAAGAGCACCGAGAAGTCGAATCAAGATAAGAAGTTTAGTAGAACCAGGTCATATACCAAATCTACCTCAAAGGCATTCTGAATATTTCACACTACAAAGGACGCCTACAAATAGCTTCCTAGACAAAGGTTGCGGAGTACAATATATATCTAACGGATCCAAAAACAATGCCTTCGCCGATAAACCTTCGCGACTCAGCTTTACGGAGCCGATTTATGCCAAAATAACTCCGCCACAGTCGAACTGTACATCTCCAGTGAAAAGGAGAAATGGAAAACAAGAGATACTCTATGATTCTATAAATACAAAACCACGTAGACGCTTGAAAAGTTTAGAACTCCCAAGAGAACAGGATACAAGAAGAAATGAAAAACTTGAAATAGCAAGTTTAACTAACGGCGAAAGGTTGTCGTTTAGTCAACACACTGCCAGTGTGGATGGCGGTGAACAACATTCCGTATGTACAGACGGTACCGGATCGTCAATTGACTGTAGAAGAAGTCTCAGTGATCGAGATAATTGTTCGGAATCTTCCTCCTATATTACTGATAATGACAGACCCATATCGAGTTATAGTGACAATTCAACAATTCCCTCTACAGACACGGAAGATGTATTAAAAGATTTACCAAATAAATCCAAATTTCACAAATCCCCGCAAAAATTTGCAACCCTTAATTTAAGAAGGCCTAAATTTATTGATCTAAAGACTACTGCTATCAAAGAAAATGCCCTATATGGAAGCTTACAACGCAATAGAATCGGTTATCATTCTGAACCAAATACTCCAATGACAGCAGATAATACGGGTTTCAATGACGAGCCTGCTATTCTGAGTGAAGTTCAACAGATACCGCGTATGCCTTTACAAAATAATAGAAATGGTTTCAAGAGATCTGTGAGCGAAACGAACGGGTTTTCTAAACGACTTAACTATAGACACTCGTTCAGCGCTGAGTTTAAACCGCAAGCGCTTGTTAAAAGACCCCACAAATGTTGTGAATGTATAACCGGTATACCAGCAGATGGAGAAACAGGTCAAAATTCTCGACCACCTTCGCGAACTTTGGGAACGTTATATGAATCGCAGGATCCAAAAGTAGGATGTCAAACAATACTTCGATCCAAGCCACCAATTCCTTGGTGGGAACTAGCTATAAAAAAATCACGTTATAAAAGCTGTCCAATTTTAGAAGAGGTAAGTTATATTTATTACAGTTTCCAAATACATACTAGATTAGCTAAGGTATAACGATCAACAGAGTTTATTTTAGCTTCCTTGTTTAAATATATAAAGTTTGTTTATCAAATTGATGAATGAAAATAAATTATTTTTGCTAAATTATCATCATGAACAGAAAAAGGTCGGGGTACACATTCGTTTTGAAAACAAAACATAACCTTATAACACTTTGTGTAGTGTAAAAGCTTATTTTCATTAAGGTGTGGCTTACATTGTTTTTTTTTTATGGAACGATAAATTGCAATGAAAGTTTCGTATCAAATCGAAACATCAGCTAGGGGAAACTTTTGAGGAGGGACATGGCGTGTTCACCTGACATGTTTCAAATTAAAAAACCTCCCCTAGCACGTACTCATTTGTGAGTAACGTTTTCTTTATATCCATTGTCTTGTTTTTCCAAAGTTTCTTTTTTATATATTCTATTTAATATTATTTGAAACTCTTACAGTTTATTTATCTTTAAATTAATATTAAAGTGTAGCAAAATCTTTCGAAAGAATCTTTATTATAAAATTGAAAATTGTGTATACACTCTACATCAATTTTTATAATCATTTTCATCCGTCTATTACAACAAGTGACATATGAATTTCTAAAGATTCAATCGTACGTATTACATTCGCTTTCTACTTTATTCTTATTAATAAGTAAGAGGTGTGTAATTTCTTATAAGCACCTTGACACTGAACTTGCAGTCTATCACCGTATTATTAAAGTTCAAAATTTAATATTTACAACCTGTTCAAAAAGTTTTACCTGACTACCATAACAGACCTTTATAGAAACTTTTTTCTTTGGTCAGGTGTTGACATAATCGGGACTGTGAAGTCCTTTTTATGGAGTTTGTAAAATATTCCCACGATAATACGATAAAATCTTGATTTACAATACATTAAGAAGTTGTGTAAATTAGATATTTATGTATTTTTACTCCACATTTCAACTAATGTTTGTACAGTTGATACCGAAATTACAAAACCAAATTTTAATAATTGTTTACATTATTTGTACGCCCTTGTACAGATATAAAGTACACGAACTGGCAATCTTGTAGAACTAGTCTTGTTTCGCAATTAAGTGTAATAGTATTGTTTGTATATCCTATTTCGACCATGCAATATTTCATATTGTTATAATATGACATGCGTGGGTGCCATAGGCCTCTATTGAACGTTTGCCGCATGGGACACTATTGAACTTGAGCAATCACTCCCTACCCTACTTAGAAATACTATTGAGTCTTTCTTACTAACAATGTGGTTTCATACTAAGGTTTAATGTATGTTTTGAACCGTATTTATTTATCATTTAAAATATTTCTTGCAGAAGTGTTCTATTTATATAACGTATAGAACAGTCGACATATTCCAATGAAGTCGTAAGGAGTTTTCGGGCACTTATATTGAAAATACTGACTAAACCTTATCAGATACATAACAAATAATGTATTACAAAATTGTACTTCTGAAAAATGCCTACAAAAAGTCTGCATTGGTACATTTATATCTCCTAAAGATAACCCTTAGCAACCATTTTTATCTTTTACATATTATTGCAAAATAATAGGTTATTTCCGATGCTATTTTAAGAAATGTAGTGTTAATCCATATCCAATTAAATACGTACGTAATGTAAATGAAAACTGGTCTTTACAGCAAGACTGCTCAAATGGTTGATCAGTTGGCTCAAACAGCCGATTCAGACATTTTCGACGGGTCACTGATTGATGCTGACTATTTTAATTACCTTAGATTTGTGCAATAATAAACAGTTCTGACTTGCGTGGGCCATGTAAATATCGTCCTCGGACCACATCGTGACCCAAGATTAGCATAGAAATGTTTAAGCAGCCTTGCTTTATTACAGCATATCATTTTAATGTATACCTTTGGAGATATCACAGATTTCAAATTACACGCAGCAAAAAAGGTGTGTCAAAATGATTATTACATTGGTTCTATGCCTTTGATGAACTATAAATATTAAAGCGCTAAAAAAGGGATTAAAATTATTTGGACACTTATGACACCACATTAGTACATTGCACACATGCGAAGCCCGCACTAGTACTTGATAAATTAGTTATGATTTTTCATAGCGCGATCTTTTATTTATTCAAAAGTTTTTAATGTAGGTACCTTAACAATCGTTGAAAGTAATTGCATTATGAAGCATGCTTACTTCCATAATTATCTAAAGTAGCATCTGTAACTGGAGAAATTTTTAATGTAACCTTATCCGGTCAAGACGTACCTTGAGCTTTTTGCTCGTAACCTTTTTTGCTTTTCTACTTTTTCCATTGTTCATAAAAGATATATACGAGTATAGTACGCTATATATCGTATTTTTTTCGCAAACTTTCTATCCAAAATTCGTGTGAAGGACTTTAACAGCTTCAGCGGGCTTGGTGTCGAACGAAAAATATACTCAGCTAAAATGGCAACTAGCACAAGAGTGCCAAATTGCCCGAACCTAAAGTTTAGCTGTTATATTGTATATCACTCTGTAAATCGAATCTAAATAATTAATCCATAAGGACATTACGGGCACGTGTCGAATCAACTGATAGATTCAACAGATTTAAAATAATACTGCTTACATATATTAAATATTGACATTTTTGTTTTCTTACTATTCATGATTGTTCTGTTGGCATGAATAAATATATCATTCAAAAACTGCTGGATAGATTTCGATCACTTTTTTAAGTTTTTTCTTAGACACTTGGTCCTTCTATAAAAAAATATCAGGATAGCTACATTTAAAGAAATGACTATTTATATAAGCACTACGGCCTTAGCAAAGTGTATTTTCTTGAAACGGAGCAAGCGGTGCGTTGTCTGTTTATTTCCTTTGTTGTAAAATAAATTGTTATTAAAATAACGATGCAGACGACGAGGTCACCGGTACGAACTAGTTCTAAATAAAATCCATAAATATAATCGCTAATTTATCAAAGATGACTAGTCTTATGGTAATAGTGCATAATAACAATAAACTGGAGTACTTCTATATCGAGGACGTGGATACATTAATTTGACAATTAGAATAAACAAGATAACAAGCGTTCGTCACATGTAGGCATTTAGATATACATGCAAAAGTCACATGCGGCATTCCGTTTTCTTTTTGTTACTATTATAACTATTTGATCGTGTAATTAAATGCTTGAAGCGCGGATGCCTTTGCAGCTGGCTGAATAATTAACTGCCACCTGTAAACGTAATACTTATGTTATTACTGTTTTGTTGTAAATCATTGGATACAATTAAACATTCGTTTTTTATGACGTATAATCTGGATACGTTATTATACCAATATATGTATTTATATATTTACTTTTTATTGTCTTGGTATACACATTTTAGTAAATAATAACTTTGATTGATAATTTTTTACATTTTCAGTACTGAATAAAATAATACGTTTTGTAATTAAATTAATTGATACATAATACGAACACAATGTAGTCCTGTCTGTCTGTTTGTTTGTTATATTATTACGATTAAAACTCTGCATCCATTGCAATGAAATTTGACACAAAGGTAGTCTGCGACCTTCCGGGACTTTTCATTTCCTCTACGTGCACAACAATTAATACTAGCAGATAAGGAGCGTTAAGAAATTAAAAATGATCTATTGCCTAATGAACAGAAGTAATGTTGTACATGTATCCAAAACCTTTACAAACTATTCTGATGTTTAAAACTAAACTTTTACTAAAAGTTTTGTTTTGTTTAAAATTACCTCAACCCTAGCCATAGCCTTAAAATGTAGTTAGAGGAAAAAAAACATACAGTCAAATACAGTAACGTTCTCCTTTTTTGAAGCTTGTTAAATATAGCTTAATACCATTCATAACCGTTCTATATAGGTAATAAAAACTTGGCGTTCTTTCTAAAACTTCAACGTATGTAAAAGGTGTCTAGCGGTAAGATGTGCCAATGTCGTCCAACACCATAATGGGCTAAGCAGCATGCGGCTGCAGGTGAATCGCCCTATTAAGTGAATGCATGTTTAAAATAAACTCCTCGTTTTAAATACAGTCATAGCGGGTTTTTAAGTAACTTTAATATCATTCCAACACCATTTAATTACACTTTTGTCAAGGTTGATAAACTCCGTTTTTAATTTTGCTGAGTGCCTTCCTGTTATGTGTAAACAAAGGGTCCTACGTCCAGTTACACCCACATCGGCCTGTCCCTCCTTATAAAGGAATATATACCGATGAGTCACTTTTTCACTTAGATGAAAGAATTTATAATTCAATGTAATCACAGTAAAATGTGACATAAAGTATTTATGACGTCAACAAGGGACATTTAACCGGTTTCTTATAAGGCAGAGAGCAATTTGTGTCATTATCGAGTCAGGAACGTTGAACTGAATACATATCCCGACGTCTGACTGAGTGTTGTGGAGAGATCTGTTACAATTTGTGGTCATCATTGGTTAGTAAACTGAACAGAAATCAAAGTTACATTCGTAAACCAGTTGTAAATGAAACTAACTAAGCAATTAGATTGACTTAGATGTAATTGTTATAGAGTTGTAGCTCTGTCATTATCTCTAGAAAGCTTACTAGAAAATGTTCATAGGAATTAATTCGAATAAAAATGTTCGATATTAGTCCAGATTAATACTATAAAACTTTTTTTTTGTGGCAACCAATTTTCTACATTATTACGGGCATGGACGAGTAGAATATAATATTAAAAGTCTCTTGTGATAATTTCAATATTCTGACAAAATGGTAGTCCCTTGTTAGAACTTTCGCTGCAGTTTTTATGACATATCATAATTTATACTCCGTGGTAAAATTTTCCATCGACTTCACTTGTGTACAATAACCGAATTATATTTCGTCAAATGGCACCAATATTACAAAATACATATAGAGTCAAAATACACAAGATTATGAATAAATTGTAAAAGCCTCTACGTAACGAAATAAGATTCCGCCAAAAACTCCCATTATAAAACTTGAGAGATTGTATTGTTTTTCTGGATAGATTTTGGTCCATAACTATTATTATAAATGCGTACGCGTGATTAATTAAAAACTTAGACTCGACAAAAGGGCAAATTATTAGTAAAGAATACTCCGAAAAATAATTATACTGAAATAGTGGCGTAAATTATATTATAATCTAATAAACTATGTTTATAATAGTATTATTATAATCCAACAAAGTACTAGCCCAGTTGGTAAATACAGATTTTTTTAATCCTCTTAAGAAAAATCAATTAACAATATAATTTAACAAGTATTAAATAGTTAAGATTTATTATAATATTTGTATTATTTATCATCGCTTATAAACATTCGTTATTTTACACTATAAAATGAATGTACATCAAGATGACGTATGTGAGAGGCAAATTAATTTAACAATATATGGACCGATAAACGTAGATGAAGTCAAACGGAAGTCCTCGATCACTAACGGTACAAAGCCGTGTTTGGTTTTATTATTAACTTTGGTAAATCTTTTCTCAGAAGCTCGTCACGTTTGGAAATGCTTTAATATAATTGTGACCTTTGATAGAATTAATTTTAACTCGCAACTTAATTTATATTTGAACAGTTTACGAACATTTTAATGTTACATACATTATATTATATTGGTATAACGAATTAATAACTTTTTTCTTCTTTATAGGCACACGTAGTCTCGGCGTTCGAACAGAGTTTGTCAAATATGACCCAACGTCTACATCAGTTGACTGCAACTGCTGAGAGAAAGGTAATAAACATTAATTCAGATTTCTATCGTAAAATTAACAACGACTATCCTCTCTGACCGTTTTATGAATCTGCTACAGTTTTTATTATAACACGTCGTATATGATTTCTTGGAATCTTTTCGCTTATAATATTTTTATTATTGTTGCTACAATTTTACCCAGATTTTACCCTTCGTGTATTACATGAATTAATACTAAATAATATTCTGACTAAGACACTAGAAACTCAGTACTTTTGTCTATTTGCCTGCATTAAACTCAACGACTAACCTTTCACCTACTATTTCAAATGCTTACGTCATATATGTAATAATCTTATTTATTCCTCTACAAATTGACGTATCTGTTATTTGTCAGAATTAATCTGTGAACCAATTCTATTGCTACGCATACTTTAGATAGACGACTTTTTTTCATAACACTATTATATAGACTAAATATTACGTTCTTCCATTGAAACTAAGCAGTAAGCAAAAACTTTAATAGAGGTAATGTATTAATGTTAGAGATTTTAATAATAACAAAGTTTAAATTAAAATATAAAAGATAGTCAACAGTTATACATTACATAACAAATGTTTCCAGGACATAACAAAACAATTCTCAAAGATCAAAAGTCGCGAGCACCAGTTAGTATAGGGAATAAAAGTATAATCAGTTTTAGTAAATAACTATGCATGTAAGGTGCGAATTATAACAAATTATTATAGATGTTTTAAATAACTGTTTCTAAACAGGTGGGCCCTCGCATTGCTATTATAATTTAAAAACACATCCCATTAAACTTTTCGTCTAAGTGCCCCTTACACTAAGTTCATTTCATTGCTTCACAACCGGTTCTGCTTGATGCAAATTACTTTCTTCAAATTTATTTTTTGTTCGCACATACTTATAACCTTCCAAGTTGTTATTTTCTTTTTTGTGTTAGGATTCAGAGTTAACGGAGTTGCGGCAGACGATCGAGTTACTTCGGAAGCAGTCGATACAAGCCGGGTTAACCACAGCTCACATGCAATCAATGGGCATTCGAGCGGATGGTGTTAATGTCACCGGTCAGGTAAATATAGTTAACGTATTTTAAAATGCCTCGGTGTCAACCACTGTTAATTGAAATATATTATTACTAACAGACCCCGTCGGACGTTGTCCTTACTGTGCATATATATCTTAACGTTATATATTTAAAAATTAAATAGTCTGTTGATAATCCAGAATTTCAAAGATGTCAAAAATGTAGAATACGTAAAGAAAACTCATACTGATAAGATTTCATTATTTTAGTCGTATAATCTATCTCCTTCTAACTATATATGTAAAGAAAATACAATCCTTTGAGGTTCAATAACGTCAACGTCCCTGGATTTTTTGTAGATGATTCTAGGCTACCTATGTTTTGGATTGCACTGACACTTTGCCATTTTTAATGCCCAGCGAAGCGGGCGGTAGTCGGCTAGTTTGATAGTATAATTAATGCTGAGAATATATGATTATCGTTGTTAAAAAAACACATACCAATTTTCATGACAGCTAGTTGAGCAATCACCACCTACGGGCGACTTATAGTTATATTAATGGATTTCTCTATGAAGAAACAAACCCTACAATCTGTGTTGGGATATATTTACTTTTAGCTTGATTAAATTTCCACTTCGTCATCATCAACCTTAGATCTTCTCTTGCTGATAGGAGTGTGAACGACACGTAAATAAATATGCATTTTATATTAAAAAAATAAATGTTTATTCAAAGAAGACTTCTTTTCAATTGGATATATTATAATCCTTTTATTTCAAAGATCACTGAAGAACCAAACCTAACAAATGATAATTAACGTAAAACGATTTAAGACTGGAGCGAATGACTGAATTGGTAATTCGTGGGAAACGAAAAAGGTGTATGGGAAAGAAGGCATTTTATTGTGTGTACATGGCTAATATGAAATGTTCAAGCTTGGATGGCATTTTTAAAATACTAATTTTTCCGTATGATTATTTTCGTCTAGATTTGTAAAACTGGTAGTCAAACATTTGATACCAACCGGTACGCTTTGACAATGTATGTCACGGACAAGTAGATGAATTTTCGCGAAATATACGCAACAATATCAACCACTCAAGCCTCTGTACACGTATCGTTTGGTAAATTGAGGTTAACATTGACACCTATGTGCATATGAATTAACACTATATTGTTAAAACAAACAATCTATTTGTATGGTACATCGTATCCTTCTGTATTGCATGTACAACACACCTCGTATGTCAAACAATTAACTCGTACCTTTGAATCGTTTATTTCCTTAAGGTTCATGAATTATTGTACCTTTTTTTCGCAGTTTGACTCAATAATTGCTTTCTTACAAATATTATGAATATTATTATTATACGTCGCGGTCATCGAACCAATCGTCCTGTACGCTGCAAATGTGTGGGGCCCTGCAGCGCTTAAAATGTATATTAAAAAAAAACTAGATACACTGCAAAGGGGCTTCGCTATAAAAATTTGCAAAGCGTACCGCACGGTCTCTTTGACTGCTGCAATAGTGCTGGCAGACCTACTCCCGCTGGACCTTCGGGCCCGTGAGGTGTACAAATTATACCGGATTAAAAAGGGCGAGCTTACAGACGAGATCGTAGTTGATCGCGAGCTGGAACAGCCCGTTTCTTTCAATAAGTATCCTCACCCAGCGCATTGTGAGAGTTTTACATATAAAATTTTTGAATCACCTCCTGAAGCCTGTATCAGTGGCTCGCAAATATACACCGATGGCTCAAAAACTGACAATGGTGTGGGAGCTGCTTTTACATGGTTGGTTACAAAAACATTTTTTCCAAAAATTAACAAAGCTCATGAATTATTTAAAAAGATCAAATTATCACCTTTTCACATACAAATTTTAACTGGTCATGGAGGCTTTGCAGAGTACCTACACAGATTCAAAATTAAAGATAACCCCGCTTGTATTTGTGACACGGATATCGCCGAAACAGTGTACCATCTCATTATAGACTGTCCTAGATTCGGCTCGTCTAGATTCGACCTCGAGTGCTATGTAGAAGAAAAAATTTCAATAAACAACATATCCAATTGGCTAAATAACGACAAAATTCATGCAAAATTACTTCAATTCTTGGAAAACATCGTTAAAATTGCTATTGTCAGAAATAAATAAGTTATTTAAATCAATATAATATCATGGAAATCACTCAATAATTAATAATTAATGTATAATTTTAATGTTGCTAATCGTATGGTTATAACTATAAGTAATCTTATTTTGAATACATTCATTACTTTTTAAACTTTGTTGTTATCTTGTTGTTACTATTCTTTTATATATCATTGTTATTATAATCTCATAATTGTATATACATGTAAAATTACATTAAGTCATTGTTATCATATTTTAATTATAATTTAACAATTAATCTCACAACATAATTAGTAACATAATAAGTAACATAATAAATAACATAAAAAATAAACTGTGTAGAGAAAGGACGCTTGCAAAATGACAAGGGCTCGGATCATGTCTGAGGAACAAAGGGGAAAAAAAAAAAAAAAAAAAAATATTATGAATCAATTAAATTCACGTTTTAAATAAATACTAGTGTACGCAATATAGGGATTCATATTTCAACAATATAACCCGAATACTATAATACCGTACCAATACCGAAATATGAAAATAAGTTTGGTTTAAAGCGATAAATACAATTTTAATATGTTGCAAATGTAATTATTGGCACCATGCCCGTCCTAATTTCTAAATACACTTTGCGTCTTTAACTGATAAACAAAGAGCCTGCTATTTCCATAGAATATAATAAAGAACTATGAATTAGGACAAATTTTTATATATTTTTAATGAAATCATTATTTCTTTTTGTAACTTAGTTGTTCCTAACAATGTTATTTTTATTTCACGTTGACTTTTTAGTCATTTGATCTCGAATTATGTATCTACTACGAGATACTTTATATTACAATTATTAGAAGATGTACGAAATAAATGTATGCGAAATACATGAAGGCCATTTAAAGAAGATAAATGAAGATGCTTGCTGATGTGTAAAGTAGAGTAATCAAGTATAGCATGAAATAAAAATTACTGTTATAAATATTTGATTCTCGTTATATGTATTTATCTCAATGTGTAACAACGTGAAAAAAACCATATATTAGCCAACACTATACGACATCAATAATTATGCCTACAGCTATACATTAGTCTTTGTAAAGAGATTAATTACATTTACTAATATATATTTGGTATAAATAATCGTTAAACATTTTTCACTTGCAATAGTCTCTCTTTTTTATCACTTCTTTATGTTAAAACTAGCTTTTGCTATGGTAATGTAGATTTGCTGTATCCCTCAGGAAAATTATTTTTTTTCTGCAGGGTAGGTGCCCATGTTCTTTTATATACCCTGACAACGTGTATCCATTTTATGATGATTAATTGTGTACTTCAGGCGTGAAAGCATAACAAACAAACGAACGATCTAACTATACATGTATAATATCAATTGGAATATACTTAGTACAAATTTTCAAATTTGAGATGCACGTACTTTAAGCTATAGTGATTGAACTCTGACTATTACTTTGAAAATATTGTAGTTCTTGTATTATGAGTATAATATAGATACGTATACTAAACAAAAATTTATTTTATATCTGTTATGAGTTTATACATCTAAACCTGAAAAACTGTAAAGCTGTCTGCAAATTATTGGCTACAATACACTATCTACAATATAGCCTTGCCCTGAAAAATATGAGAATCAAATATATATATGTCGACATAGTAGGCAGATCCGAGTGGGCATTTTCGTCAGAGAACATATTCAGTACGAATAGCAAACAGATACAACGAGTCGTAAGGCAGTTTCTAGACTGGTCGTCCGCGCGGCGGTCAACAGAGGAGTGCGCTGTGCGCTCTGGGCGCTCGACAGTCCTGCCCTCGGCTCGCGCGTACTTCAGTCCAGACTGTCGAAGTGCTGCCCTCGTAACACTTGCGCCTCGTTGTCAAAGCAGTTCCCGTATTAACGTCCTATTCGACATACTCGTATACACACATCAAAAAAGTCTAAGCAACATGCGTGATATTACAAATTTTACCATTTATATTAATTAATTTCTAAGTATTTACTCAAACAAAGTGCGTAGGTAAGTAAACTTTTTTGTTATTGATGACATACTGGCTGGTTGTAAAAAAAAAATTGATTATGTTTTGTTTTTTTCATAAAATTCAAATGACTGCGATTTTGTTTGAATTTAAGTGCGTTTTAATTGTTACGTTTAGTCTTGATTTTATAATTTTACCAACCATTTAAATAAAGTTAGCGACTAAATTGAATTGTTAGATATTCTTTACGTCATGAAGCAACGTCATTTGATGGCAGATGAAATGCAAAGAGCTGTAGGGATGTTGCAAGCGGGAAGTAATCAATCTCAGGTATCTCGACATTTTGGCATTCATAGAAGTGTTATTTGTCATCTTTGGCAGAGCTACAATAATACAGGAGAACCCGCTGAACAGCATCCAGGCCGTAAAAGGAGTACAACCACTCGGCAAGACCGGTACATACAACTGACTGCAAGACGCCAGCCGATGTTAACCGCTCGAGAGATAAGTTTGAGGCTACAAATTTCAAGTGGTGTTGATGTAAGTCCTCAAACTGTGCGAAATCGACTGCATGAGTACGGCCTACGAGCTCGACGCTCAATCAGGTGCCCACCGATATGTCACGGGAATCGCGCTCGTCGATATGAATGGTGTAGAGAACGCATAACATGGACCCAGGAACAATGGGATAAAATTATGTTTTCCGATGAGTCGCGATTCGGGTTTAAGCCTGATACAAGAAGGGTGCGAGTGTATCGTCGGCCCGGAAATACTGAAAGGCTCAGGTGCGTTCAAGAAGTTCATCCATACAGCGGCTCAACAGTTATGTTATGGGCGGGTATTATGAAGAACAGGGGAACTGAGCTCGTTTTTGTAAATAGAAACATGAATGCTGAAAATTACATTGAGGATATTCTCAGACCTTATGTCTATCCATTTGCACAAACCTTTGGCTCCGATTTTAGGTTAATACATGACAATGCGCGTTCACATACAACTTGGCGAACCAGTGAATACTTTGCAACGGAGAACATCCGGGTATTGCCCTGGCCTGCACTATCGCCAGATCTCAACCCCATCGAGCACGTATGGGACATGCTCCAGAGACGTGTTTTGAAGGACTTGGACGGAGTGACAACAACCCAACAGCTGAAGGATTTGCTACAATTCCATTGGGAGCGAATACCGCAAGATGACATAAACAGTCTCATTAATTCAATGAATAATCGTTGCCGACAAGTTCTGGATAGCAGAGGAGACCACACTTTGTATTAAATTGTTCTATTCTTTCACAATAAATACATTTTCTTTAGAAATTTCATTTTGTAAAAAAAAGTTTAGTTTCTTATGTATCTTAGTTTCTACAGTATATTCTAATATTGTTCATTTCTGTTATTAAAAGAACTTATAAAGACAACAGCTGTTATTTTTACATCATAGAATCCTAAAGATGTTATTTTAAAAATAAAATACAGCGTTATAATGTGAAGAACCATCCTAAAATTTAAATTAGTACATGTTGCTTAGACTTTTTTGATGAGTGTATAAACGTAGTCCGGTGAATCTGTAGGGGCCCCAGGGTCAACAGGGTAGGTCAGTTCGAAAAAATATATATATATAATAATTTTATTGTATTGAATAATAATTTGTAGGCGTTGTCAAAATTGGTACTGTTATTTTTATAAGAGGTAAAAGTTCATATGCATACCTTATAACGTTTATTGTGTGAAATATCCTAATTAGAATAGGTACAAGTAACCAAAACTGGCTAAAGTTCTACTGTGGAGGTTCTATCGCTACACTTACTTTTGCCACAAAGTAGCAGTAATCTCGCTTCTATGTTCTAACCTAAAGGGGAAAATAACTGGAAAACTTGTTTAGTCCTCAGGATAAGTAATATATCAGTAACAGAATATAGTTACAACTGAAGTCGCTTTTAAGGTTATTTATTCATAGCCTTGGATTGCAATAACCATTTAAGACATCGTTCAGGCTCTTATTTGTTAAGATTAGGGTTGCCGAACGTATTTTATAATAAAATATTGTACATGAAAGTAATTTGATTTTCTAGGATTTCATTCACATGATCTATTTAAAGACTTGAATTACAATCGATTTCCCATATAACATATCTACTTAGTAATTTGACTACACAATAGAATCAATATTCATAGTCGGAGGTAAATATTAATTGTCTATTTTTGTTGCAAATATAGTAAAAATTACTTTTATAATGTAATCGATTTTAATATAGGTATTTAATAAAACAAAGACAAAGCCTACGTAGTCTTCTTTCTTCACTAATATCTTTCGAAATCCTTTTGATACTATGTCCTTTTTCCTGGCATTAGTAGTTACTATATTACAATTATTAAATCAAAAGACGACAATCCTAGTTATAATTAACATTCTACAAATTACTATAATGTAGTCAAGATGCATAAAATTAATATTCACGTTCTGTTTGTTCCTCATTAATAAAGATTTAATCTTGGTGTCGCTGTAACATCGAGTGATAACTATAAATTTATAATAAAGACATAAGTATGTGAGACCCAGCAATTTCAATCAGTTAACACGGTATCAATAAATTGTATCAAATAAGGCAAATGTGACCGCATTTACATTAAATTGTATATCAATGGATCCGTCCCCGTTCTACATAAATAGGAACCGATGAGAGCCGACAACTGACAATACGCTTATAACGAATATTGAACGGCACACTCACAAGAACGTATTCTTTATTCATATGGTACATTTTACGCTCCCACAGTAACTTCTTTACATTACAAGCTACTTTACTAGTAATCGTCCGCGACCATATTAGCTTTATTTACAATATGAGATGTAACAATAATAAAATATAGTCTCTGTTATTTAGGGTGGACATAGTTTTCTATGAATAAAAGATTAGAACTTCTTATGGGGGCTCTGAAATTCTGATCCGCTACTTTTTTTTATTACAAAAAGTGGTGGTGATAAATACTGACTGTGAATAACACCGGTTCTCGTCCGATCACCGAAGTTAAGCAACGGCGGGCGTGATCAGTACTTGGATGGGCTATCACCTGAGAACACCGCGTGGTGCTGGCTTTTTGTTGTACTTTTTATAAAACGGTTATCACTTTTTTCGTATGGCCATAAGGACACATACACTTTTTGATCTGAAGACGTATAAGTAATTACAAAAATAGAAACTTTACTTCGTTATAATAGCAGTATTAGTAAAATATTACGCTTAAACATAATAATATGTTATGTTATAAGTGTATGTATTTATATTATTATATATATATTTTTGTACAAAGCAAGAATAACTCTACTCTGCAGTATTTAGTAGGACGAGCAAACAGTGGATTAAATAATTATAATTTTAAAAATATTCGCTTACATTATGAATGTTTGTTCGTTCTGTAACACTTATTATTTTTAATTGAAACACTATGGTTATCTAGAAACTGTATCCCACAATTCAAAACAACTGTTTCATAGACTTTCACGTAAGGTTTGAAGCATGCGCAGTGTTATACGAAAAAGTCTAGGGCTTGTAAAAGTTTATTACTAATTTTATCGTAGAGTTGTTTCATATTTTCAAAACTTAAAAGAGATAATTGGGTAAATATTGTTCGACGTGTGATGCATGTTTTGCTACAAAAAATATGTCTTTCCGCAGGAACCAAACACGCAAACCCAGCAATCGTCACCTCAACGTACGGTACAGACTGGCAACGGCGCGATCACTCGACACCTATCCACCGATAGTGTTTCAAGCATAAACAGTCTTAGTAGCGGATCTTCTGCACAGCACGATAAGAAGCATAAGAAAAAGGGATGGGTATGTACCTAAATAATTCTGTTATATTTATTAGAATTTTCTCTGGTTTGTAATCGATAAATAGTGTAAACAGCTCTGATAAACTATAGCTTGCTAAGCACTGAATTTAAATTAAATTGGAATTAAAAAGGACAATGTAAAAGAAACCTAATACGCAAGTCTCGATAATGAAAGTTTACTTGTTCTAATTTAGCAACATCTGGAAATCGAATCGAAATTTGCGGCTTTGTTCCAATTCAATAAACCTAATCAACAATTAAATAACAAACTTTAGTAAATTTAGTGACAATATCTATAATATAAAAATGAATCGCTAAATGTGTTGCTAAGCGCAAATCTCGAGAACGGCTGAACCGATTTCGCTAATTCTTTTTTTAGAATATTCCTTCAAATACAAGGATGGATCTTACGGAGAGAAAAATAAAAAAAATGCCTGATAAAGTCTAAAAACTATACTTTTCTATACTCCCATACAAAAACGATTCGTAATAATACTTAAAACTCAATTTGAACTTTAATACCATAGCATAAAGTTTAAGTATTAGTGGAGAGACTCCGGGAAAGCAAAACAATTGAGTGATGTTAGTATCGTATAAATATTAATGTCAATATATTTATACGATGGTCCCGAATAGCAGAATAAGTATTAAAAAAAAATTAAAGAATCGACTGTTAAGCGGTACGAAGTTCGCCGGGGTCAGCTAGTTTAGAATAAAAGAAAGGTCTTTTTCTAAACAGAATATTATTCACCCACAGTTACGATCATCCTTCACAAAAGCATTCTCCCGGAACGCGAAGATTTCAAAGACTGCAAAGCACGCATCCCTCGGTCAATTGTCCTCACAGGACAGTTCATCTGGCTCGCATCATTACGACGATCCGCACACAATACGAGAGGGAAGCAACGAGAACAGCCTCGAACATTCACATGAAACTTTACCAGATACCAAAGACAAGATAGTTCCTGCCAAATCGGACGAACACACCAAAGGTAATATAGAAGTGAACTAACTAAATGGAAACGTGTACTTAGTAACGTCATTGATATTCTGTCAATAAAATGAGATTTATAATATACTAACGACTGTCTGCGACTTCATCTGCGTTAATACAATATAAAACTTCATAACAATAAAATATAGCCTAGCTCCACCTAGTGGCAAGTTATAATAAAACTGTTATCATAAAAATCTTCTCCATCAAAAACATTTTTGTAAATTTCGTTATGATCAACACAAGTAAATTAAATTTTACCATATCTCATTGCGACTGAGCCAAGCACCATTTTTAACGTATTAGGCGCGGTTTTGCAAAAGTCAACCTACGCCTCCGCTTGTGTTAGAATAAAAAAGTGAAAGTATTTTTATGTTTAATTTTTGTTAGTAAAATAGATAAATAAATACTTTGAACTAATTTTTCAAACTTTTGGGTCCATAAAACGTTTAATTAAAACACTTATTATAAAATCAACTTTTGATCTTGTATTATATCATTGTATTATATTATGTCATGTTTGTCAAACTATCTTAGGTTATGATTATTACATAATGAATAGATTTTTCACCTTCTGTGTGGTGGTTGGCTTTCGCAACGGGCTGCTCCACATCTCTTGCGTACCTTGCACATATTTGGGTACATTTATAGACTGGTATTATTATTATAAATCCCGTTCAAATTATACAATGTTGTTAGACATATAAGAGCATTATAGATAATAGGCAGTGGGTCTTAGTGAGTGCAAACAATGGGTCGGACTGTTTGCGTCGTCTATACAGTGACCGAGTGAAAGCTGAGGTTAAATTGAACATAATCAGATCAACAAGGATTTAGAAATTTAATAAATGTGTTTTCTTTATAAATTTATTTAATTGATAATAGAGTGGTGAATTACTGTGAAATGACATTTAAAAATATTTTACTAGCAGCCGTCCGTGGTTTCTGCGTGTCTATCTTAATAAAGATCTATGTAAGATATTTGTTAAATTGGAAAAGAAATGTTTTTTTACTTTATGGCTTGCGTTTTTTTCTTTAATTTATGTTTTAGCATAAATATATTCAGAATTATCAATATATTGGAAGAAAGAGTTGACCGCAGTTTGATACGAGACCCTTGTCTTCCCCTTAACGCGTTACATGAGCATATTTTTATAAGGTCACAAAAGTTAGTCATGTCATCATTTAGATGCAAGTACAAGAGTCACGGTAATTTCAAAGTGCCTTTCTATATATACATATATGTTCAAAAGTCACGGATTCATTATCATATAGACTTTCGTCCCTTTTGACCACCTTAGGAGTTGCATTTCCAAACATCCTTAGTGCTCATCTACAATGTAAAAGAAATCTCCATACAAATTTTCACAGTCCTAGCCCCAATGGTTATGGTTGGTACTTAAAATATTATCATTTTGTTAATTATTACTAACAATACTGTATTTTCTATCAATAGAAAAGCCAGAGGATGCGGTTTTAGTTGACGAGCTGAAACGCCAACTTCGTGAGAAAGACTTGGTATTGACAGACATTCGACTGGAAGCACTCAGCTCAGCACATCAACTGGAGAGTTTAAAGGACACAGTAATCAAAATGAGAGTGAGTTCAATGATATTACTTTGATTAATGTAATCAGTTGCTAATGAATTTTAAGTGACAAAACAAGTCTGGACACCGTTTTCTTATTTTGTCTAAATATATTTCTTTTCAATTCTAAAGTAAATTGTATCTGTTACTTTACTATCAATTTTAAACGCTCACATAGCAATATCTTTATGGTGATTCAGTTTAGGTTTGAAAATTTGTATATTATTTTAATCTTATACGTATTATTTACATCACAGAACTAATTGGATATTTATAGATATACAATAAAACTAGACGTTTTTGGTAATTTTTGACGACCAAATATAATAAAATAACCATTTTCGTAAATATTGTATTATTCCTTATATTCCACAAGAAAAAGAATAAGAATAGTAAAACTTTTGGTCATCTATTATAAATAAATAGTATGTGTTTCAGAATGAAATGTTGAACTTGAAGCAGAATAATGAACGTCTGCAAAGATTGGTTACCTCAAGGTCTCTCGCTGGCAGCCAGACTTCACTTGGTACTGGTGGTTCTGGTGTAGAAGACCCTCGCCGATTCAGTCTTGCTGACCAAGCCACCATGCATCAGGTCAGGGATTTTTAATTCATATTTAAACTATGGAATGTAATGATATATTTACTACCTTACGTGTATACAGATGTTTTTTGAACTACATAAGCTTAGAACATTTCTTGCATCAATGTTATTTTTTATACGTATTTTATGAATTAGTAGGGCTGCTACTTTTCACAGGATATTAAGAAACATAACTCGCAGACTTCATACATCTGTTATTAAACATCTGTCAAGGACCTAAAAAAGATCAATAACTGGAAACACTTGGTTAGCCACGATGTGTGAAGCATAAAGTATAGTAGTTTTTAGTTTATCACGTGTGCAATAGTAGTGATAAAATAATTAATTACATTGCAATACGATTATATCAAAGTAGCTATCATTTTAGGTCTAGAACTATACAATAGAACTAGGCGAAAAACCCGTATCGTAATTCTATTTGCTTTTTTTTCAGGCGGCTATTGACATTCATTCCCAGCCTTTAGATCTGGATTTCAACTGTATGGCATCGACTCCTACGATTGAGTTTTCAAAAAAAGGCTCACCCAAGTCCAGTATGGTTGAACCCATCTACGGAAATAAAGCTGTTTGCGAGCTGGCAGAAAACAGTGAGACGTTACTGGGAACATTGAATGGCGCAAGTAATTTGTTTGCGAATGGTCTTAGTGCTTCGGAACGTTTGAGTGGCGATTATGATATTAACACTGTTCTACCTCCGCCGAAGAGTCGAGAACTAGCAATCGGGGAGAGCTATTCTGATATTGGTAAATTATTATTTAATTTGTATTATGTGATACTTTAAATTTGTTCCTCGAATTACTTAACTGAAAATGTTTGATTAACATTTTTAGGGAGCCAAAAGTATTTAATTTTAGTGTGAATTAAACCTTACAAAAAATATCTTCTAAGATTTTTAAACAATAACTAGGCAATGAACACAGTTATTAAACCTTTTTCTAATGTAAGTTTATGTACATGACGTTTTTATTAGATTTATTACATTTATAGGTGTAGCAGACAGTCAAGGAGATACAACCGATGGGAAGAAAATAGCTATAGCAGTGTATTTAGGCCAACCTGAAACATTTCAAAGATATTTCGAAGAAGTACAAGATACGTTAACGGAATCCGAATGCAGATTTTATGCGAAACAATCTGCGAGCGCTTACAGCAACCATTTCGAGAAACAATCCAGTTACGACTCGCCGCGAATCTCGCAGAATCACAGCCCCGAGACAGAAACCCAAGACTATCCTCATATTAACAAATCTAACACGAACAGCCTTAAAAGCAATAAATCAACGCACAGTAACTCATATAAGAACGTCTACAATAGTGACTCTACAATAAACTGTAATGAATTCACAATAGCATACACATATATATCTGGCAAGACTACTTGGCAGAACTTAGATTATATAGTTAGGAAGTCTTTCAAAGATTACTTGTCAAGAATTGATTTGGGAACGAATCTCGGCTTGAACACGGATTCTATAACGTCATATCATTTGGGTGAAGCGACTCGAGGTCCTGAGATTGGTTTTCCAGAATTACTGCCATGTGGATATATAATTGGTACAGTGAATACACTGTATATATGCTTGCAAGGAGTTGGGAGTTTAGCATTCGATAGTCTTATACCAAAAAATATTGTGTATAGGTGAGTTCTTTTATTTTTTTTATATATCTCATCTAATCAACTTGATATATTTGAGTGTATTATATCCAATTCTGTATATGTATTATTCTTTGGTTTTAATTTCTTGAGACTTAACAACACTTATTACTTTCCTCTTCTCTTACACAATTATAACATCTCAGATGACGATGTAAAAGTGTTTAAGAAATGCAATAAATAAAAATTACGAAAAGCATAATATACTTTTGATTTCAAGAACATCATTAATGTAATTAGGATAAATTAGTTCCATTTTAAACCCTTCTTCTTCAGAATTACGTATATAATTATATTCACACAGAACAAGGCAAATTTTCTTCTAGGTCTTTACCCAAATCTTTACTGAATTAGGGTTAGCGTAGCATGTATTCTTTCTTGCATGTTATGAATTTAGTGTTATTTTGGTATTACGATTAACTACCTGCGCAGTTTTAACCCTTTTTGGGGTATCCTTAAGATAGGGCATGGTATATACGTATGAGCTTCGTGCAATAAAGACTTGTTTTCAACAGATACGTTTCCTTATTATCGGAGCACAGGCGAGTAATACTCTGCGGGCCGAGCGGCACCGGCAAGTCTTACCTTGCTGCCAAATTGGCTGAATTTTACGTACAAAAGACACAAAGGAGGGGAAACCCCGCCGAAGCAGTGGCTACGTTCAAGTAAGCTTATTTAATAAAATAATTCGTTAAAACCCATAAAAATGTTTGTATTACCGGTCTAAATTTTTTTTCAATTTAGTACTTAATTTTTTTTATCTATTCGTTGACGACGGACAATAAATCGTGGAGATTGCGTTGACCATTAGATCTAAGTATGTGAGTAGTATATATGTAAATAATATACCTATATAAAATCCAGATTTTCTGACGTAAAAGACTTTCAATCTGCAATATTTTAAATTAGTAGCGATATTTATCTCGGAAGGAGGATCTTTTTAACACGTTCCGTGCCAAGCAATATTGCCTGACATATCGTGCAAGTCATTTGATATTTTGACTAAAATATCATATATTATCATACAATGTTACATTATAATATTAATACATAAGTAATATATTCGATTTCAGTAGTTATCACAACGTGTAAATATAAGTAAGTAGTGTACGTATCACATCACAAGTGTGTGGTACACGTGGCACGGAACGTGTTAATAAATGGTTTAAGAGTAATCTTACATCCAGCATTTACTCCTCATAGATGTGGGGGAATTTTATCTTAATGTTGTTATATTCAGTGTGGATCGCAAATCGTGCAACGAGCTCCGAGCGTACCTCGCGAATATAGCAGAGCAATGCGGCGCCGCCACGGCGGGGGAGGAAGCCGCTCTACCCTCTGTTGTAGTACTTGATAATTTACAGCACGCCTCCGCACTCGGTGATGCATTCGCTGGTCTCCTACCACCGGACAACAGGAATATGCCTGTCATCATAGGTCCGCGATAAGTATTTTATTGTAAACATTATTTTACAGCTTTATGTATACTATACAATAGGTTCTCCTGTTCAGTTCACCTCAGTGTGAGAATAAAACGTATTCTAGTAATAAATCTAAATCAAATAGTGAAAATTACCGACTATTCACATGGTATTCATTTTGACACTGCACATAAAAATGTGTTTGGGCAAAAAATTATCTTTTGGCATAATTCATGTAATAAACCCGAAAATAATTTATTTTAAAATCACTTTGGAATGTCTGTGCGACAAATTTATACTTTTATTTCATATTGAATTCTATACGGGGGGTATTTGCAAAATAAAAAACTGTTTCAGTTGGACACTGCAATGCAATGTAAAATCACTATTTATTTAATAGTAAAGAATTATCTGAAGGAGAGTTATATTCGCTACTTGTCCGTTTAAAAAAAAATGCTTAGTGAATATATATAGATTACATATATCTACTTTCTGTTTTTAGGTACAATGTCCCAAGCCACATGCAATACTACAAACCTACAGTTACACCACAACTTCCGGTGGCTTTTAACAGCCAACCATATGGAACCCGTTAAAGGATTTTTGGCGAGGTAAGTAATAAAAAACCATCAGATTTTTTTACCATCGAAAACTTACTACAATTGACAAGATTTAAGTTTATTTTTTATGCTTAAAATGTTATATATTTAATTATTTTCAGATACCTACGTCGAAAACTATTCTCGCTTGAGTTAAGGACTCGGTCGTCGAGAACCCGCACTGGCGACTGTTTTAGAATGGCTGCCCGGCGTCTGGTCGACCCTAAACGCTTTCCTTGAAGCTCATTCTTCGAGTGACGTTACCGTTGGACCTCGACTATTTCCTCGGGTGTCCCATGGAATTGGAAGCTAGTCAAGTAATACTCCAAAATTGTATTATGCTATAAATATTTACTCAACTTTAACCCCTGGATTGTCCAAAAACATAAAGTTTTAAGTTCCGTACAAACGAATGTAGACTTCATGTGGCACAGGACAATATTTCAAAATTTTTGATAAATAAGTTATGTATATTGTAAAATTATAATGTTAATGTGAAATGTATTTTTAATTTATTTCTTTCATTTGTACAAACTGTTTTTAACTAAACCATGAATTAAATAAAAATTAAAAACGCAATTCTCGGTTTTGAGATCTGGATCTTAAAAAATCAGCCGAGGGATTAATATTTACATACATAATGATAAAGTCAGAACACATTAGATATTTTCTTTCTGTATTATTTAAAATAAATTATTTACTTAGGGCTTTATCTATTAAAGACAAACAAATATTGTTATCGTTGTTATAATACTTAAATTTTGTTTATAATACATTAAATTACACTGTAGCTCTTTTCTTGTAATTTTATTTGATTAATACACTCATTCATACATTCATACACATTGAAATGCACTTTTTATCCTTACTTCCTCAATAATATCATGTGAGTTTGTTTGTTACGTCTACTCAATAAATTGTCATGAAATTGTACATACAACTAAAATCATATAAATGCATACAGAAAAGTACATAGTGTACCTCCTATCTAGAACAAATACACTGTTTCCTAGGTGAAATAGGTGTATATCAATGCAAGCGAAGCCGCGAGCAGAAGCTAGTCTTGTCTTAATAAGCTCGTATACTCGTAAACTCATATTTACGAAATATAACATATTTATATGTGTTATACAGGCATGGTTCGCAGATGTTTGGAACTACAGCATAGTCCCGTACGCGTCAGAAGCGGTACGCGAAGGAATCGCTTTATACGGTAGAAGACGACACGCCGCTGTCGATCCCTTGCAGCACATTAAGTCAACGTACCCTTGGAGAGAGCCAAACCATTCTCATGTGAGTTTTTAATACTGATTCTATTATATGACATAACAGTAATAAATATCTATACATATAATAAGAATGTAAATCCAACGTGGCTGTACTTTTTTGATTTTTGAGAAAAACAATGTTGCAAGGTGTCTAGGAATAAGTAATAGAATCCATTTCGATCATTTTTAGTAATTGTCTGTCTGTCTGTTTGTTTGTTTGAACAGGCATCACTCGTAAAGTATTAGGTTTCTGATAAAACACCAGCAAGAAAATAATCAAGCATATTCCGGAGCACCATATTTTTTTGTTTCATTAAAATCGGTTAACTCTATCAGAAGTTATTGTAATTTTAATGACGACGGGAGTTAAGTACGAGAGTAAAATAGATAAGTAAATGGACTTTAGCCTCTTCTAAAAACCAGGGTATTTTATAACATAATAAAAATTCCACAGTATTACATTACTAAGACATAGAACGAAAGAAAAATGGTTACTATTTTTTTTCACATAAATAAATATTAATACCCTAAGATGTTCAGTAATTAATTAATATGCATCGTTGCTAATAGATGGCGTTCATCCGCCATTTTCTAAATCTATTACTACTATAATATACAATCTAAAAATTGGCCAATTACAAATATTACATATTTCTATAAATTAAATAACTTACTTTGTATAAGTAAAATATGATTTTCATTTTTAGATCGCATAAGGTTTATGATCAAATTTGTAAATTTCTAATTATTTTTGTGTTGTATATATTACAAATTATTAAATCCAATCACTTTTAGGACAATTTTTTATTACAATTAAAAAATAAAGAGACAAAAATTGTTCATTGAACATAAATGTAAGAAAAAATCGTCTTCAGAAGCAAAAGCAGACTACATTTTTGACGACAACAGATGGCGCTAAACTTATAATTTTATTGGTTTACTGTCATAAGAATATTATTGCAAGGAAGAGTACAGATAACAATGAGATTATTTCTGTGTTTGCTAGGTTTATTTTGAATTATAATTTTCATAATTTACCTTGATACTAACGACTTAACTACGCTTTGAATTAATGAATACCTTTTGGTTTATGCATTAGGGTGGGTTTATGAATGCGATAATGGCTCAGTTGGTAGTGTGTTCGGACACTACGTTGAAGGACGTAAGTTTGAATCCAAGCAACTGAGTCGGAGCTTTCAGTGAAGGAAAACATCGTGATGAAACCATAGCATGGTGGTGGGGCTTCTTCTAAGTCCGTCTGGCTACCTACCACCCTCAAGTTGAGAATCTGTCACCAAACACCTGTTGGTGTGTTCCGGCAGCTGCACTTGAGAACCAGTCTCCCTCTAGGTTAAGCGTGACTTACTATCTTAGACCACATCATCGTTTAATATGAGATTGATATGATATGAGATTGTGGTCAAAACGTTTACCAATAAAGTATTAAAAAAAATAGGGAGCTCGCATTTTCTTCCACTTTTATACGTCAGATTAAATTGAAATTTAGAAAATTATCGAGGACTGGTAACAATACAACAATAATAAAATATATATATTTATTACTTCAGTTCACACATGACAAAGAGAATAATATATATAGTTCTTAACCATAGATAAAACAAAAACTGATACAAATCACAGATCCAACACAATTATATTTGTAACTCTTAAATTCAACACATTAATTACGTTAATACGGTAATTACGATAATTAAAATTTATTAACCTATACTAATTACATTCAATTTACTATTTTTTGTATAATTATTAACCTAACCGATACTATAAATGCGATATAATTATCAAAAGTGATTTTGATAATTATGATATAGCCTTTTATTCAGATCTCTTAAACTAATTACAGGAAATTTAAACTTAAAAAGCTAAATAAACCATTTAAACTAATATCTGCTCCTTGGTTATCACCCCTAGATCTGTTTGCCAGTGCCTCCAACCTTTTCCATTTATTATTTCCTTGAGCCACTCTGTTCTACATGACTCCTGCTACTTATCTGATGTTGTCATCCCACCTATTTTGCGATCTACCTCTCTTTCTTTTGCTTTCTCTGGGGTACCACCGTGTCACTCTTTTACTTCATTTATCATCTCCTCTAACGCTTACATGCCTTAAATACTTATCCTATCATCATAAAATTTTACATGCACACCATCAGGGGTACAGAATAGGAGATAGGGTACCTTTCATCCAGAAAAAATGTACTTTTCCCATGGAATAGGCCAAATTTGAGCGAAGCCTCTAGCAAAAGCTAGTTACATATACTATTACATATAATTAATTATTGTTGAGAAGTTAATTCATGTTTTGAAATTATTTTTAAGTCTTTCCTTCAGTTACCTACACAAACATGTTTTTTTTTTTTATAGTAAAACAGTATACCTACAGATCAGTGACTCTGTGACTGACACTGTGTTAATTATGTTAAAATATTTTAAGAAAATATTATGTTTTACATTTCAGACTCTGAGACCCATAACAGTTGAAGAAGTAAGTATGGAAGAATCGACCCACGATTCATCAGTAAACAACAATCAAGACCCATTGGTAAGATATATTTATTTGATTGGTAATAAGATATATAAATATACGAAATAAATTCATATTTATAAAGACAGTATATTTTTACAAGTGAAAACTTTTTACATCGCAACAATTTTTTTTTTGCCATCTATCGCATGTCGCATTATAACCGGCCGCGAAGTAGAGATAAAGTGAAAGGCGCTCGGCAGAGCTGTCAAGGCCAATATAGTGGCGTGATCGAAAAAAAGTTTCACTTGCATCGTGTTTTTTATGTTATTAGTTTGTTGATGCACTGCACATCAGAGTATATCCCTGGTTAAAGCTAAAATTTGATTTTCAGGATATTTATATACAATTTTAATTGAGACTACCTTCACTGATCCAAGTCAAGGTTTCAGGCTATAGAACGTAAAATGTTAATATTTAATATCTAGTTGAACATATGTTCAATATAAGCCAGCGATTCCTAAAGCGCAGGGAAATTTTACCAGGGTTCCGCGAATTAGTTGTTATTTATGATTGTTCTTTGATAAAAATACAAATTATTACGAAATTTACTTGGAAATAACACAATTTACTAAAAATTTTTCACTCGCATATCGCACTGTACTATTTTACATTGGTTATCATTTAAGGGCTCCATAAAATGAAATGATTTATTCAGAGTTCCTAGGGCTAAAAAGATTAGAGACGGCTGATTTAGACTATAGTAATTTATAGGTACACTACTCCGAAAAGCCTTACAGGTTCAAACTAATTGTCATATTAAAAATCTAATAAAATGTTGTGTATTTCAATTTTTTGCTTTATTTATATTATACATAAATTTCTAAATCTGTTTTCCTATTCTAGCTAAACATGCTAATGCGGCTGCAAGAGGCGGCCAACTACAGCGGTAATCAAAGCCAAGACTCGGATAACGCGAGTATGGACTCGAATCTCACACATGACAGCTCTATGGGGAATGAACTCTAAATCCAATAAATAATAATAAATTTAAGTGAACATTAATTTATTATGTCATTGTTTGAAATACTCTGTGGACGATATTGAACCTTTAACAATCAGACAGTAACGACGTCCTATAGATTCGTGGAATGCCAGAGTCGACCAAAAAATGTTACGATAACAGATGTATTACTGTAGCAGTTTTTTGTCATAATACTGTACATTAAATTCTAGATTAGTTGGTAGTTTGTGACAAAATATTGCTTATAACAAGTGAGAGCTATATGTTATATTAAGCCAAATATTTGCCATTATTTATATTTATTTACGGAGAAATTAATTTAGAGGTTATACTTAAGTTCTTTTCTTTATATTGTAGTTATTTTCTAATTAAGAAAGGTTACTTGTTCTGCGTATTTGTAAAAAAGCAAATATATTGCGTAGGAGCACAATATAACCATTTCAGAGTTTTGTAAAATTACGATAAAATAATTAAAACAATTTTTATATGTCTTTAGTATGTTAGCAGTGCCTGCATAAATGTTTTTGATTTTTTTTACGGAATATAAACAAACTATATAGGCCTGTTACACACTGTTTATATAAGACATTTTAGCTTTGTACAAGCTATTGTTATATTTTTTCAAATTTAGAATACGAACCGCATTTGTATTACTATGGCATGTATTTATTATATGAAAGTGTAATTTTTATACAATTTTCATATTAAAACTCATGTACCTAACTAATAAAATTATATAGGTGTAAATATGTTTAATATTCTTTTTCTATGCAATTACACTAACCTTCTATGCTATAAACAGTTTTGTATAGATATTCGTAATGCGAGTTACAATAGCTGAAGAGGTATTGTACGTATATTAATTGACTTGTGTGCATAAATGAAACGTGATATCTACAATCTATGCTTTACAGAAATTGTGAAATAAACATTGATTATAAAATATATTATTCCTGTCATATCATTTTGTTTCTAAATCACCCAAAATTTATTTATTAATGTTGGTGAAAACAGTTTCGAATCCTCACTAGAAGAACCGTGAGGATTTATACTAATTCTTAGGAAGCGAAAACTTCAAAGAAATCTGAAACTATCAAGAAAATTACTCTATACTAGCTTTAATACAAATAACCGTAAATGATGTTACCTGCTATGATGAACCTTTTGCGCATAATGATGTCATGTCTCTATACAAACTTATCCAGAATTCAATTTTTTTTAAAGAAAATTTACATTTGTAATCACCAAAGCTTTTAACGGGGGCCTATAATCTATATAAATAAAACGATAGTCTGACGTTGTGCGCGCTTATTGAAAAACTACTGGATAGATTTCGAATATTTCTGTTTTACTTCTAAGACACTTAAGTTGTTATTTAAAAAAAACGATCACGATAGCTGTTTTCAACATAAAATTATTAAAGTTTTAAGAAACTACAATTTTTATAAGTACTGCGTGTTCAGCGATGTTTTCTTGCTATGGCAAAGTTAAACAAGCGGTGCGGTACAGTGTGAAGAACAACGCACACAAAGTCACAGGTATCAGCTACTTTACAATAAAACAAATTACAAGTGTTTCACATTTTTATTTATAAGCATATACAGTATATATATAAAACAGATATGCTGGTGGAGCAATTTGGACGGAACCAGTTTAGGACTAGAATTGTTTGTTGATTTTATAAAATAATTTATTTGTAATTACAATACAAATAAGGCACAACCATATTAGGAAATTTTATGATTGGTTAATGTATATTTTTGCTATATGTGACAATTATTTAAATGAATTCAATAAATAATATATAATTATTGGCAGTAATCAATTAATCATTTAAATTACAATCAAAAATATACCAGTTTAAAATTAAATACTAGAAATTGAATAAATGCTTGTGAAATGCTAATAATAATAATGCTAATAATATAGTTTAATGAAATTAAACTTGGAATAAATATTTACATCAGTCTATCCAATTAACCAAAACATCTAATAATTAGTGTATTATTATGTAAAGAAAAACTTGTAGATAACGAAAGTAACCATGAGAATTGACTCTATGCATGAGTTCAAATATCTATCAAAATATTAAACTGTATATCAAATTTGTGTTTATACACAGTATTTGATATTTAATCATACTTTATATGTTAGGACAACACTAAACGAACAACACAAATTTTTAAATTATAAAGTTGATTCATAGAAACATAGCCTGATGACAGATATTGATCTTCAAAATGGTAGCTATTAGCCATGTAGTAACAAAAAAAACCTATAACCATGCTATAGTTCAGCACAGTCTTTTCCTTCACTGATAGCTCAAGCTCATTATAGAGGTTTGAACCAATTTTATAGAGCCATTACTGCTTCAAAAGAATAGTAACTGTTAAATAAGCTTACTGAGGTCACATACAGTACAACTTTCAAGAGATTACTATGTCATATTATTAACTTTACAATCAATCACTATGAATATCTAAGCTTAAATTAGAGAGAGATGCTATTGGTGATTCAGAAAAATCACCAGAATCATCACTGTGTACTTTACTTTTGTAGCTATCAGACTTCTGTCTAGAATAGTTCTGACTGGATAACCTTGTCCTGTCTATAGATTTATCATTATTAAGCTGGTTAGTGATGGACAAACTTTTTTCACTTAATAAATCAGCAACATCTGATATTGAAACAGAACTCTGAGAACTCTGATGTTCACTGCCACTATAAGAATTTTTATTTATGTTGTCTTTATGACTTTGATGATAGTCTAAATTCTTAACATTTTTAACTGTTTCAATGTTTTTTAAAGGATCTACAGATTTTCTAGATGGTGACGGAGAGAAATCATAACTGTATTCAGCAGTCTCCACATCAGATTTCTCTATTTCTTGGTGGTTTTCTTTACTATTATTTTTACTAATACTCTCATCTTTTAAAGATATGGCTGAAGTATTACTCAATGTAGAAGATTTTACAAGATCATTTTTCATATAGGAATCATTAGACAATGACTGTGCAGCCTTCATATTTTTATTCATAGGTACTCCTGTTGTATTTAATAGTTTCTCATCTAAAGCATTAAAAGATTTCAGTTCTACATATGAGGTAGAATCACTGCTATTAGCACCCTTAAAATCTTTGATATTGTCATAAACTAGAGATTTTTGTACTTCAGGTTTATAAGTTTGTATATTTTTCATATCATTTACATTCAACAGCTCACTGGTTTGTTCTGAAATCTTTTTATTTTCAGCTTTATAATTTTTTATATGATCATGAGGAAAATATTCTGAGCTAACTTTATCTCTCATTGAATCATTTGATGTATCAGTATCTGAATTATCTAACTGTAATCGTAAATGCAACTTATTTTTCTCATCCGATGAAATGTCTGATTGCGAGTTACTAGTAGCAGTACTCTGTATGTCTTCCACTATGTAAGTACAATTATCAGTTTCCTTTTTAGGTTTTCCTTTTTCAGTTTGTTCTGACTCTTTCTTCTGACTGCATAGCTTTATAAGTGTGATAAGAACAGGTTCATTAGGCACTTCGTTTTGTAAATTGAGTTTGTCAATTAATGTTTTTTTACTTTCTGATTTATATTCTGTACCGTGTTTGGACTCAGCCATGTATACAAATAGGGAGTTATGGAAATTACAATATTCTAAAAATTCATGAACAATAGACAGAGAAATGATACCTTCTGGTAACTTTAGAATATTTTCTAATTTTAAATTCTGTTTTTATTGTCGCATTCATCTTCGAATGCCAGAAAAATGTTCGCACGTAACAACGCACGTATTTTGGCCAAAGATCCATTTTTCTCTAAAGCTTCAATAACTAGGTCTCGCAGTTCAGTATCTTCAGTTTGTGCCATAATTTCTATGTCACCTTACATACAAACAATACTGTTAACACTATAAAACACAAAAATAATTTCCTCACAAAGGACGTACATAACTATATGACAAACATAAGCGTTTGTCACTGTCACTGTCACTGTCCAATCAATAACCACAGACTATCAGATCCCTAATCAGAGACAAATAAAAACTAGCCCTGATGAGTCTAAAGTCAAAGTCAAACGTTCCGTACACGTTCTATCTCCATAGTAGCTTAGTTAAATATTTACAACATATTGGTGTGGTAATAACAAGAAATTTATAAGTAAACAACTACTTATAAATTCCTTAGGTAATAAGCAGTAATAGAGTGTAATTAATCTATGGTAAGAAATGTCACAAGTTATTTTTGTATGATGTATATAATAATAAAAGGTTTTCTTATAAACTATATTAATAAAATTATACAATCGTTATTGGTTTTGACGAACCTGACTTTTTTAAATTTAAACTTCTAAAGAGTGAATTAAATTCGCTAAAGTTTACATCCGTTTTTGTTTTTCTTTTTCTTGTGTTTTACTGGTAATCATTGAAATAACCGTATGTCTTAGATAAAGTTAGGAAATACATATTTTTGAAATGTAGATAATAGCATCTTATTGTTTGTACATATTTATGATACCTGTAATACCAACCTATATTGGAATATAATGGTACTTATAATTATTTACACGGAGTCTTTGGGGAACACAATTCTTAAAGTACCTGCATCATTAATTTTTTTTTACACTTTTATATATGTATGTAGGTAACTAATTAAATGTTGTGTTACTTTGAACGCATTTGGTAAAAGTAATGTAATTAAATCATAACGCATAAATAAAAACAATTCAAAATAATAATATGAAATGAAAAGTAACCTGATTATCAATTGAATAATTTTGGACAACGGCTTAGGAATCGAAAAAACACTGAAACTCTTAAATACTTCTGTAACATCAGTCCGCCAAAAAACGAAAACTGAGTAAATAATAATGTATATAAAGTTTATTTCACATTCCACCTTAATAAGTCATTAATTCACATTAATTATAAAATAATTAAGTCAGTATAAGTCGTAAGTTAATAATTAATTAATTTAAATTCACATTATAGCTTAGTATAAGAATGTATAGTAAATTTCATATTGATTTTTGAGACTCGTTTTCTTCTAATTAGTTGGTTATATTAAAACTTCATGCCGAAATTTAAATTTTAAAGTAATAAAAGATGTCGTTTCAAATGGATTTCTCTTCAAAACTCTTAAATACTTCTGTAACATCAGTCGCCAAAAAACGAAAACTGAGTAAATAATAATGTATATAAATTTTATTTCACATTCAAGCTTTAATAAGTCATTTAATTCACATTAATTATAAAATAATTAAGTCATTATTAAGTCGTAAGTTAATAATTAATTAATTTAATTCACATTATAGCTTAGTAGTAAGAATGTATAGTAAATTTCATATTGATTTTTGAGACTCGTTTTCTTCTAATTAGTTGGTTATATTAAAAACTTCATGCCGAAATTTAAATTTTAAAGTAATAAAAGGAATGTCGGTTTCAAATGGATTTCTCGTCAATTACGACCCCATTATTTTATATAAAAGTGTTCTTTTGTTCAAAATCAAATATTATGACATAGGTAATCTTATTTTAGAATTATCATACCCTCCAAATTAAATACCAAAATGTCAACAGAAAACGTAAAGTTTCGAACATGTATTTCATACATTCGAACTTCGTATGTGGTTTTTTTTATTGCGGCACGGCAAAGAGACTGCACATTATGCCTAATGGCAAACACAGTACAATTCAAGAACAATAACGACCACCGAAATTGTTGAATAAAATTTTAATAAAAAAATGTATGTGTCCTTATGACGACACCAAAGAAGTGAAAACTTCTTTATAAAAAGGACCACAAAAAGCCAACGTCACGCAGTGTTCCCAGGCGTTCACCCATCGAAATACTAACCGCGCTTCCGATTCTTCCGATCCGATTCCGATAACTTCGGTTATCGGACTAGAACCGGTGTTCTCAACACTCTATCAGACACAGTGTTACCCCCTACCTCTTCTCGTCACACAAAAAGGTTGCGGATCAGAATTTCACAGAAGAAGTTTCACTTCAAAAACCCCGCATGATTTAACAACATGTTTATCCTATATTCAATTAGTAGCAGATAGTGTATTGTTGTTGAAATAAAAAATAATTCTCAGTTTACCACTTTATAATTAAAATGTGATATTGTAAACAGAGAAAGGTTTACAAATAGCTGAAACTACTGAAGCTGCAATAAGAAAAGTTAAATAGTATTTATTTTTTGTGACGTAGATATTGTATTTTTAATGAACTCTTAAGGTGGCAAAAGTTTATAATTTATAAGGGAGTTCTGTCATTTTTTAATATAAATTATACAGGATTTTTTATGGTATCTTATACCGTCATGTTTTTTTTGTTGTTGTTAGTCTTGTGTTATTACATCTGATATTGGGTAATTTTAGTGGCATTTTGTGTAACATAGCTCGGTTATTGTATACAAGCGAAGTGGGAGGAAAATAATAACATGAAGCATGAATTCTGAAATGTCACAATAACTCCCGAGAAATATATAACAAGCTGGCCATCATCTTGTTATAACACTGAAGTCTTTACAAGGCACATTATAATAATTACATACTTAACAACGGCTGTAATAATCTATCTAAGAAGATCTATCTATAAGAATATATAAATAAGATGAAAGGTTTGGCGTTGTGCGCTCGTCACTCAAAAACTACGGGACAGATTTAGATATTTTTTTTTTTTAGTTTTACTTATTATACACTTGAACTTTGTCTTAAAGAATATCACGATGTCTGCAATTAATATAACATTTTTAAAGTTTAAAGGAACTGCAATTTTTATAAGCACTATGCGTTCAACGACGTATACTTCCTTACCATGGAGAAATAGGAAAGCGGTGTGTTATTTATGTTTTCTCTTCTGTGTATAAAATTTATTGTTAAAATCATAACCGATGCTGACGAAGTCGCGGGTATCAGCTAGTCTTCAGTAAGAGAATTGGTAACCAAAGTACAATCAAATTATGAATATATTAATAATTATATAAATTAGAGTTAATTGTTTATTTTAATTTTATTATTACTAATATCATCTGTTTTACTAGATAATGCTATTGAATATAGTTCAAATTTTATATACAGTTAAAATTATTTAACTTAATTAAATCAAAAAGATTAAGAAGAATAATCATTCTTAAGTTCCAATCCTACTGAGAATCTTAAAGTTTAAATGAAGAAACAACAAGATGAAATAATAAAACGATTAATGTATGGTATTTGCATAATTATCTACCATCCTCAAGATACTCGAGTTGTGTATGCTCATTGATATTTTGCGAGTCTCCTTCTAGATTATCGTCCGAACGCGTCACTTGTCACTAGAAATAAGATGTGATTGCGATCAAAGGTAAAATAGTATAATTTATGGCTCCGGGCGACCGAGATTTAATTGGCCTTTTATTAGGAAAACACCTGCCAAGGTAAACTTCCAAAGTCAAATAATATCTAAATACAAAATGTTATAGAAGAAAAGAGTTACGTATTACAAGAATTACTCAATAACTAATGCTAAAATACTACACTTAATAGTAAATACACTTAATAGATTACAGTAATTTTATGTTAAGGAGATAATTAGAACGGTTTTTATTTATATTTAGATTTAACAAGAAAAAAATAAAAAATATTTCTCTACAATATTAAGGAATAACTAAATAATTACATGATTCTAAAGTCAGTGAAAATGTTATTACAAACCTATTCATGTGAACTATGTTTTTATAAATTAATTTAAAGAATAACTAGATTTGTTACAATTCAAACGTTATAGTATATCTAGATTTTACAGTTATATCTATGCGAAAGTGCTCGATTACAAGGGGTGAAGGCTTGCGCCGGGAAAATGTAGGAAATTCAGTCAGTCGGGTCGAACAAGCGCAGGAGGTCGGTACGCTATCCGCCCCAACGTTTAACTCCATTATGAAACTTTTAGACTATTTTCCAATCATATTTCAATAACGATACACATTATAAATCGGAATTCAGTGTTTAAGTCCAAACATTAGATCAGCGTTCTGGGATTTATGATAATGGGAGTACATGTGTTAGAATATTAGTGGCGGGAAACCGTTTTGATATCTCGCTTGACGTGTTGTGTCCTATGTGTATATAGAGAGAGAGAGGAGCCGTCTGCCCTAGAGGGCGGCCGACATGCTGGATTCGTCGTGAATCGATATTTTTGGTACATTGTCGAGCTGAAACCATGAGGTCCGAGGCTCAGTGAAGGTATGGAAGGTTATTAAAATTAAACTGATCTGGTTGTAGAGCGTTGCCAACTCGGGCGGTGTGCTTATTGTGAAAGTTGCTCGAGCACCACGTTGGGCTCCAATATGCCATTCGAGTACCCTTGAACATTTGCAAATAACACGAGCTCACTTTTTCAGATTTGTAAAGCTGTGATATTTTAGCTATAGTATTTTTATAAAATATATACGCATGAAATTAATATTATTAAAAAATATGGAAAAATATTTTAAATCTAAACCAATGCAACGCCCTACCTGTCTCCTAAGAATTATTATTATATGATTTTTTTTATTTATTATTATTACTGGTAAGATATTTTTAAATTAGTAAGAATTTACATTTAAGTGTACATTTTTAATAACTTCAGAATTCTTCATTATGGTTTTAATTTTTATGAAATTAAAGAAAATGAAATGGGTAATCAATATAGTAAAAACTTTTATATAACTAAATTAAAGATTTAAAACAATAATTAATTCTAGAAATATTAAATAAAATACTAAATTTTATTAGATACATTACTAATGGAACATAATTCTCGAAATACGAACATCGTAAATATTATGAAAGGTTTACACACTATAGAAAAATCTTTATTTAGTGGATTTCATTTGTACGTAAAATATGTTACAAAAATCGCTTACAACTGCTGCTCTAGTTTACAGTGACACCGAGTAAAATCCCGGGGACCGACAAACGCAGAATTACGTTCCGTGCTCACGCTAGCCTGAGCAAGATTAGGGCTGTGCATAGTTTTGCGCTACAAGTATCGTCCTGCCATAAAACAAACAAACTTATGTTTGTATTCTGTGCACACCTATATTCTGCATACGTATGAAAACTACGAAAGTGGGTCAAGTATATTACAGTTAAGGATCTTTACAAAGTTACCAAGGGAGCTAGCTACATTTGTTTTATGCTCACATGAAAACATTTTAGCCTAATTATTATTCTTCTTAGCTGTTATATTTATTTCATACATATTTACAATAAAATATAATATAAAATATAAAGAAGCATGATTTTGACAATAATTACACTTGATTCTACGTAGTGACATAGCTCAAAATGTTGAGATGCTAAATGTAGGAAGAAGTTTATTTCTCAGTTTCTGAAGATTATAGCCAGCTAAAACAGCATTAAAATAGATCTTATCTTGATCAGAAAATGTCTTACCATTAAGAAAGTATTTATTATATGCCATGATATGTTACTATGTAAAAGTGCCCTCTGAATACTGTGGTATGCAATAAAATATAATCTAACGGGACGTCCCAATTTATAGGATTCACGTATATTTAATTGAATTGGAATAATGACGCTTAGAGAAAAGTGTTCTTTACTTATGAGCCCACATTGTGTCTTAAACCAGATGATGGAAGGGTCAAAGTATGGAGATGACCCGAAGAAAAATACGCTGAATGTAACATTGTTGTAAGAGCCTTATGGTGAAGGTTCAGTAATGGTATAGGGCGGTATTTGCTCAAGAGCACGTACGAAGCTACAAGTCGTAGAAAACGGTACTCTAACTACGGTAAGATACGTAACAGACCTTTTGCCCCACCTATGGAGGATAATTTTCTTTAATACACGATAATGCTCGTACTCATACTGCGGCGGTAGTGTCGGAACAGCTTATTAAGGTAGGTCAGAATTCAAGCTTTGGTATGGCCAGTACGCACGCCAGACATAAATCCAATAAAATATATTTGAATAAACTGGGAAAACAACTTAAACAAAGAATTCCAGTACCAGGTAACCTAAGGGATTTTTAAATTGCAAGGTATGAAGAATACTAAGTACCGATTGTGTCACCTATTATAAAAAAAATCGGTCTTTATATTGGATTTTCGTTATGTTACATTAAAATTCTTTACTATTAAAATACTGAGCTTGCTGCCTCTATTTTTTTTTTATTTAGTCAAAATTTTTTGTGTACCGAAAAGTTTATTTAATTAATTAATTCAATTCAACAAATTTTAAAAGTTTATATTGTACACACAAATCTGTTTTCATATTAATTTGCCCCTTTGTTATTGTGGTTCTCTAAATATGTCCATGAGTATAGTTAAATGTACTTTTAACTCTGTTTAACTAAATATTACTTTATTTGACTATTGATTTATTCTAATAAGTATAGTTCATTTCAATTAATTAAAAGATATGCAAATCGGTTTCCTGTATACTGCACAAAAGATATAATATAGAGCACACTACAGTTGCTGTCTCGAGGGCGACAAAACTATTCATTGCTTTTATAACGCCCATATATAAATGTACAAAACAAACTAAAAAGTGTATGTATATTTCAATCGTGTAATGGATTGTTTTATGTACACTATATATGCTTTTCTAAAGCATAATAAAAGATAATAAAGAAGTAATAAAGATAAAAAAGTATCTTGTATCTACGTCTTAATATTTCTAGTTAAAGCTTTTATTATTGCAAGAGGTGAATAAATTGTTACTAAAAGTGAAGGAGACAGGCGTTGTGATACTTTATTCCTTTGAGAATAGCTTATAACAGATAAGAGCTTTTGATATATTAACTTAAATATAACTCTGTATATTTAATAATTAATTTCGTTAGAATAACTATTGCATACCAAAGTATAATTCTAGTCTAAGAAATGTTCGTAACTAAATGGTACACAAAAACTTGTTAATTAATCTATCTATCAGAAGACTTATTATCACTCTTGTTTCGAAACTTCTTTGAATATAAACGGTCTGATAATGGCCAGAGATTATAGTTAGCCCATTAAATTTCGAATCGACACGATATTATATTCGGCCATTGTTCAAAATTCTTAACTCGACGTTCCGCTAAATTACTGCCTAATGACGTATAAATTAATTTATTTATATACGTTATAACAAATAAGGAATATTATGGTGTCATAGCATATCATTTTACTGCCTCTGTGTTATATAGTATAGGATTAAAAGTATACTTCTAAGAGTAGTCTAGATAAATCAGAAAAAAATGATCTGTTATTGTCAAATTTTCAAACAAGTCCTTCCATTTTTCCAAAAAATTAGAGCATTTATTGATATGAGGAATAATATACTTGAATAGTATAACAATCGTATAAGGCTTAAAATATTAATTGTCGGTAAGAAGAATTATTTTCCTTACAGTGAAACTAAATCGATTTTACCTCATTGTAAAGTTTTACATTAATCGGTATACATACGAATCCCCCTTAAAAACATGGTTACTACCACTATGAAATGAATAATTGTTTGTTGTTATAAATTTAGTATCTTCTGTTGACTTTAGAATTCTAAAAAATTGCTTTCCTTGTTATACTATACTTTTTGTGACATTTTAAAGTTTGTTATCCGGGTTACTATTTCTAATCTATATTATATCAAATAATATAATATAACAGTCTAAACACTTGCCAAAAATTTGTGCTGAAGGTTATTTAGAAGGACTCTATGTACGAGAAATTATGGTCACATTAGTACTTTAGATTTATACTGATATATAAATAACAAAACTATAGTGGTGTTTTATGTTATGTTTATCATCAATTCATCTAAGTTAATATTTTTATTAAATAATTGCGCTAATAACTCAGAATAAAAATTACTTTAAGTTATACTTTAGGCGTTATATCAGCTTAAGTTTTAAGTTATCTAAATACTTTTCGGGTCTATAAATGTGTCGTTACATTTCCAAATCAGCTAAGGCCCATTTTAATCATTAATCAGTTTTTTAATTTTATTAAGAACTTCTAAAGGTTTATAAAATTTGAAGATAATAAAAAATAACTAAGAATGTTAATAACGGTAAAATTTGGACTTCGACCACGGTTTATAAAAATAGAAAAACTTAAAAAAAATAAACATCTTATATAAACGATTAAAATCGGACTTAGCTGATTTTTAAATGTAACGACTCAAATAATTTATAGTTTAAAATATATAGAAACATTTCAGCTCTATAAGTAATTTTTAATTATTACTATATTCACTTTAAAACAATTTGTCCATGTTCACAGAATACTTTACAACAATAGTTATATTTTTAAACTGTTATGAATAACTAATAGTCATTACGTTTCTAATAATAAAGGTGTAATTATAGGCAACTTGCTTTTTCCCGCGGCTACGCTCGCGTGAATGTAGATTTAAGCTATCCCTCGGGATCAGTTTCTTTTTGTGTGAAAGATATCCTATGTCCTTTTATGTACTCCTGAGAACGCATGTTTAAAATTCTATGATTATCGGATGAGTTATTAAGGCGTGAAGGTGTATTAAAAAAGAAACAAACTCTCTGTCGCATTCATAACATTACTTAAGATTAATAATAGACAAATGACAATCATATATTTCCTCATGTTTTTTTTAATCAATAAACTTACATTACCATTTCATTTATAGTTTTGGTTTTTAAATATATAATCTGTGATACATATATATGGACGACAAAAAAACACGTATCTGTTATTTAACGCCCTTTTAATCTCACTTCTGAGGTGTTCTCACTTATATAAAACAAATCTATACCGTATTAAAACGAACGCGAGTTATAATGGAATACGTGAGGTCATTAATTGTTCAGGCGTCAATATCTAGTGACGTCACGTGATGGAATATTATGACTCACTCTGTATGTGGTGATGGATCGTTGGTCTACTTTTATCACGCATACTGAAGACAAATATATCACTCTAAACACTTAGTACAACCTGATTGAACCTTCGCGATATTTAATTTAAATGATTAATTGTTAGCTCACTGTCTCTTTGTACAGAAACTATTGAATAATACAATAAATGTTATAAAATGAAAACAGACTAAAATTCAACGTAAAACTTTTTGGTAAATACATTTGAAATAAACAATTTCGATAGATTACGGTTAACGTTAGATAATTAAAGTTCTAAAATAGCTTTAATATCGATGGTCGGTGACAGCAGAACCGCCGCGCGCCCGTATTCAGGGTTTTCACGTAGGCAAGGGGCGTTATTCTTGGAGACAATCAATACAGCCGTCTGCATATTTAAATCACCAGCGAGGCGAACGCCTGCGGGCCTTGGATACGTTAGTGGCTTACGTGGAAAATATATACGTGTGTATTATAATTTATTATAATAAAATATATGTAATTCTGGTTATTGCTTGTACCGTCTACTAATAATACGATTAGTAGATCCTATTATGTGCTAACAGCCACTCGCGAGCTTGTACACATTCATTTCAACTATGAAAAATTAATTAGAATAAAGCGTGGTCTTGATTGGTAACTTAAAGTTAATATCTTTTCAATACTTTATCAATTTTGGCATTTGACCACAGTCACTTTTGGTGTTAAATGAAGATATGGATCTAAAACGATGGACACCTTAAACCTAGAGTTGGGACTGTTTTACAAGTATATCTGTTGAAACACGCCTATAGGTGCTTGGTGACAGAATTTCAACTTGGGATTGGTAGCTATTCAGGCGAGTTTAGGAAAATCCATGCTATGGTTTCATCACGATATTTTCTTTCACCGAAAGCTCCAACTTAATCGCAAGAATTTGAACCTACGTCGATGTCCGCAAAAAGTAAACACGGTGGCTTCTTAAAAAAATTGCAAATAAAGTTTATCTCTTTGCGAAATTCCTAGCTGATTCCCGCCCGCTTCGTTGGACATTAAAAAATGGCAAAGAGTCATTCGAAGCAAAAATAAGTAGCGTAGAAACATCTACGATAAATTCCACATCGTATGGTCATAGTCCTATTCCAATATATTCAATAGTTTTGGAGTGATAAAGCATCATACGAACTTAATTTTCTGTTTTTTTATTTTTTTTGGAACTGTCTACACTATTTAACCTGTTAAGGTCCTGTACAGTTTCACCGGACTACTAATGGGAGCGCTTAAGGCACTCACCCGATTTTATATAGTCACAACTTAATTTTCATTAATTTTATCATAAATATAATACCTGCTTAATATGGTTAACGCATATAAGAAAACCATGCAATTATTATTCTGCAAATAATTACGTATTAAAATCCAAGAAGCTCAGTCAGATATATAATTTAGGCTGGTATCTAAGACGGCAATGAGAGCAACATAAATACATGAATAATACAAGTCCCTTATCACCGACCGGTAAAGGCAAAATAATAATTTGAATTTACATGGTAGCTCAAGGGTTCGTAATCCTGTATAACATAATGGGATATAACGTTGGTAAATACGTCAAAAGAGTGAGCGAAGGGTGTAATGCGAGGTGTTTAGCGAGCTTTCAAGCCTACACGGCTCCTTATGAATAAATATGAATTACCTTTACCGAGACGCAGTAGTTTAAAAAAAGTCATGATAAGTCGCTAACAGCTTTTGAAGTGAAAGCTAACTTATTCTAGTTCCATTTTAATAGTGAGTGATGACATGTTCGTACGTGTAAGCGAAGTAGTTTCAAATCTGTAGCTGCAGCTTTAACTTTAGGGCTTTTCTATTACCCGCCTGATGAATTTAAAATCTTTGAATTTAAAATCTGCCATGCATCTATAGTTGGATTGTTGCATCTACATTAGAACGACTGTCGTTTTTAAGATTTAGCATGCAACCGGTATAGTTTTTTAATATCGGATGAGATTGTGATTGAACGCTAAAGCCTATGAAGTTTAGTCTAAAAAAGGAAAGTATAACTGTAATTTTTTTATACATATATTTTTGATTTCAAATAGATTATTTCTGGAGAAGCAAATCAAACGTGCGCATAGCCGGTGTCATTTATATAATTACCCTGAACGCCATTATGTAAAGTAAAACTATCAACACCTTATATATTACATCTGTAAGCGTACAGAATAAGTATTTAAGATAATCCCTCTGATAGAACTTAGCAAGATTCGCGCATTTGATCGACTTTCAGATCACGCCCGTACTGAAAAATGGCGGGGCACTAGCTTGTTGTTGCGTACTGAATAACAAACATCACGTTGCGGTCGCGTCCAGAGCTTGATACGAGACTCCGCAGTTTGCAAGACTTACTAATGTTGTATTAGCGATAGTCGTATGAACGGAGGTAATCCATCACGTTCCTATGTTTACTTCCTTGTATTTTCATCGATTTAATATTATGGCATTACAAAGTATGACTTGGGTAGCCTTGATTTTTCCGATAAAGCACGTTTTAATTCTATTAATAATACTTTTCAGAATATGTATAATAGTGGTGTATGATTTTCAAGTATATAAATAAGTAAGGACCTTTTCTTTATAATATTAGTATAAACAGTATGTAAATGAAGGTTCAAATGCGACAAGATACAAGTTTAAAAACTAAATGGCGAAGATTTTATTCTTGTATTGTAGTAGTTTTTATGTACAGTCCTTGTCAATCTTTTAAGTCGCTCTGAATATAATCGTAAATTTGTACTTGCGCGTAATATAGTCAATAGTTTAATATAAAACAAAGTTACAATACTATTATGGGAATCTAAAACAAGCACTTATTTATCCTTAAGTTATCTCGGATGTTATGCATATAATATACTATGTATTTATACCTAAATTTGTTTTTTTTTTATATCGTAGTGGGCAAACGAACAGGTGGGTCACCTGATGGTAAGTGATCACCGCCGTCCATAGACACTAGCAACACCAGGGGAGTCGCTAGTGCGTTGCCGGCCTTTTAAATATGTGGGCCTCCGGCGCTCTCACTGACCAAACGAAACGCAACAGTGCAACCACTGTTACTTCACGTCGGCTTTCTGTGAGAGGGTGGTACTACCCCGGGCGAGCCGACCCATTCATGCTGAAACCAGTAATAGTTTCAGCGTAGCTCTACCACCTGTATTCTATATTCAGACTATAGCTATATTCAAAGCGGTCAAAAGTTTAGCGAGGACTTTAATATGGCACATCTTTGCCTCTTAGCAGTTTTCTGCTAATACGTACATATGTATCGTTCACTTATTTAATGATAAGATGCAACAGATTTGAATAAATTCATCGGTAGGACCATAAACTAATACAACACCCTAATAAATATCCCAATATCAATCAATTATATATTGCTATGGATAATTTTCCAACGTAAACCTAGTTGTCTTAGGAGGTTTCCTTATTCCTGTATACAATTTTATCTCTAACAATTGGTATATAATAGTAAATTTAAAATTATTTAAGAAAGTATATTTTGAAAATCACCGTAAATTAAAAACAAAATAGTTTCTTAGTTTTTAGTCTGCACACGATTAATTATGTTATAAGTAATTAGAAACATATTTGTAACTTACATACATACCATATTTATAACCTCTAGTCGATTTTATTTCTCACTGTGTTATTTGATATGAGAAGAGAATTAATAAAAGTGATCTTTGATGATTTACAAGATCTATAACAATAAGAACCAACATTTTCACAAAAAATTCAATACCATTTATATCCGCATCTACTACAATAACAAATATTTTAACGAAAAATAAAACCGATATAAAAAATCGTATAAAATACACTTTAAAAAAATGCACCAAGACGTCTTTGATCACAGTTACTTACCAATATTTCAATCACTATACATGTTTTATACCATTTTGAGGAGTTTTGTGATGTTTCTTTAAAATACAATTCCAATTCTAATGAAATGACGGTTTTGAAAGTATTCTCTTTCCAACAAAAAAATAATTTTACAAAACGATTTATAAATAACGAAATTCTGAGGTATAAAAACATAGAAAAACACACAACCTAACTGAGAACCTTCAGTCGATTAAAAATAGAAAATATAATCAAGGTATGTTTGTCTACATAAATTAGTTTATACACTGTAATATACTACTATACTGTAATATATTTTATCCATGACTATTCCACAAATAAGACATTATTTATACATTTTCGTATAATAATTCCTACTAATATAATAAACTGAAAGTCAAGATACCGAAAACACAAAACACAAAACACGATATCCTCAGCGTTACAATCAGAGGAAGTTTGCGTCTCTAATCACGGTAATGAAAGCCTTTACGACCTCACATTCACTTCGGGTTAATTGAATTTTCGGGTACCACTTGTTTTGAACTGTTGAAGAAATTTAAAATAGACGACTCAACAAATATGAGGAACAAAGGTTTGGCGTTCGGGATTAAATTTCGTTTAGCTTTAATGAATAAATACTTTGTCTACTCTATGTTTACAACATACAGTAATTATTATATTATTATGGTGGTGAAATAAACATTTAATAATTAGATATAGGGTTGTATTATGTATAAGTATAAAATACTTTTGAGATTAAAACAAGTACAGTACTACTAGATATGATTTTCACCGTTGTATTCATATCGTCTGTAGGTAAGGATATTAAAAACTGTGTAAATTGTAACGCTTATTCCTCAGTCCTACACCGAGGAACGCTAAATTTCAATAGAAGAATTTATAGACATATAAAAAAAAACTATAATAATAATCTTTGAACATAATTCAGGCACATATTTAGGTAACACGGAAGAAAGAATTGCTCGACATATTATTGCGGAAATAGATTGTTGTGTTTGTTTCAGAGACGCCACGTAAGTTTTTCTCAAAATAAAGAAAGTAGAGACGACATATCTTTTTATTTTCTATATTTTTGGGAAGTTTTTCTCACTGCTACCAAGATTGTGTCGTACTGTAATCAAAGTATAGGCTTATGGTGTATCAGCTGATACCAGAGACTTCATCAAAAAAAATTAAAGCAAAGGTATATTTTGCTTACAATATTTCTATAGTCCTTTGTAGTGATTAGAAAATCTGTAATTTAATAAAACTCTAATACTAAATGAAACTATCGTAATAATTTAGATAATTTAGTAAGATAATAACCTAAACAAAATCTAAGAAACAAAATTAAATAAAAATATTTAAATCTAATAATTTTTGCGTTATACGCGCACAACAACCGACTTCTATAATTTTATTAAAGTAAATTTCGTCCTTACCAAATTCATTTGAGTTTCCATTTAGTAGGCGATAGGACATCGTAATTACAATTGAACTGTGACCATATTTGATACATTCCGAGGTAAGCTGAGGTACCAGTAATTAAGTGGGATGAGAGAATGTCTATACACGACACGATCACAACCACACTGCGTAAGGTAGATAATATATTACAATAACTCTACAAGCTTGTCGCACTTCTGAACCAGGCAGTATACTCGTATATCCAGCTGCCAAGACTTACAGGTCAACATAAACAACGTCAGCCTGTGTGATGTAAACCTTTCAATGATAACCTTTATTTTTGAACTGCATTCAAAATCAAAATTACTTTATATATTTAGGCCCGGAGAATACGCTTATGCACGTCAAAGCTACTACTGGTTCTGAAACAACCGGTCATCGAGAAAAACTGGCAGTAACTCAATTTGGTATATCTTTTCGTCATACATACCTAATATATTGTTACGAACGTACATAGTTATAGACGTAGATAGTTACATTCGTTTTTGGTGGATGCCCAATGATGGGCGTCATTTCCAGAAGTCATCATCGTTCATATATTGATCCACCCCATAATAGCCTTAGAGATTAAAACCCGCTTGACATGTTGCTTGAACCTAGCGTCCGGTAAATTGGTAATGTCCTTTGGAGTTTTGTAATAAAACCTAACACTATTACCTAAAAAAGAACTGTTACCGGTCTTAGTAAGCCTAAAATATGGAATGACCAATTTGTTATTGCTTGTAGTATTTAAATTATGGCGGCCTTTCACTAAATCCAACTTATACAAGTTTTTGCGAACATACATTATATTTTCAAGAATGTATTGGGAGGGTAGATTTAAGATACCGTTGTGCTTACAAGCAAGCAGCACACTTTTTATGCTGAGACATTTGTTCTTTTTTCAATAATAGTATTTATGAATGTCATCTGTATTCATGTCCGTCGGGAGTACACGTGTCGGTGCTATAAACCCAATAAAGTGGAATTACACCCTCGTCTACGTGAGCGGGTGCCGCCTGTTACGTGGACACTACCGAATATGACTACACCGACTTATGAATATTATCTCAGGTCAGACACCAATACCCGGGTATAATGTACGCTATATTTGGGGTTACGTTGGCAAATAACCGACCTTCTAAGTCCCTTATTTCATAGTTACGTGACAGGTGGATTATTTGATTGTGTAACATTAAATATGTTGATACTAACTGGTCAAGGTGAAGTTGGTCATGATTTAGAAACGAATCAATAGATTATGTATATCGGGGAGATTACTATTGGACCTGCGTCCGTACTATTGACTCATACTAATGACTGGCTACTATTTATCCCGTTCTGAAGCAGTATTGGTTGGAAGTATGGGCTATTTATCCATCGTAATTATTATTGGCTGTCAGCTTTAGCTGAATGTCTAAATCCCTTGGCTGATTTTTTAAGACCCAGATCTTAAAATGGCTGATTATGTTTTTATTTTTTTTATTTCATGACATTGTACATTGTAAATTTCAAGGTTTAGTAAATTAAAAGTGTGTACAATTGAAAAAATAATTTAACAATAATATTTTCCATAAAAAATATAATTTTACAATACATAATTTGTTGTTTTTCAAAGTTTTGTAATAAATCAGGCATTTTTTTTAAATTATACTGCCAACAGTCTGTTGACCTGTACCGCATGAGGTCTACATTCGTTAGTATAGAACTTCAACCTTTATGGTTTTAGACAATCCAGGGGTTAAAAGGTGACCGACGACTAGGCACTAGGGCTCGTAGTACGGTGAAGCTGTAGAGGCCTGACAGGTCAATAACGTAGTAGTCAGTTTGAAAACAAAAACACTGGCATTCTCGGTCAAAGTTAGCCTATTCATATCTACGGATAATTCGTAACTATATTCAATATTGCATTTCTGTATCGGTGAACGTTTTTATTCGACTGGTCTTGGTGGATTGATCGATCAAATCATAACCATGACGTCGCTATGGATAACGTCATACTGTTACATGGACGCCATTTCATCTTCGCCCGATACATATCTTGTATAAATAGAATTGACGAATGCATATAACCGCGCCACTTCAGAAAGGCTGCACCTATTTAGCTTATTATTTTTATTGTGTTTGTATTTGTATTATGTATGAAAAAAAATGTTTGAAAATCGTATGAAAAATATGGAGTTTCTTATTATTATGACGTTCAATTTAAATGACATATTTTTGATTTTATTAAATTGTGACTAGGTTAATATTATAAGGTGAAACACGATATCAATACGATTAGCTTTGAATTTACAAGTTTTAGATACCTTTTGAGTAGAGTGAATTATAGGTTATTATACTCTCTTAAATAGAACATTAATTGCTATTGCATTTAAATCGCTTAAGAAAATTAAAGCAGTTCTCCTTCTGACAAATATAGATTCGATATTTTCAAACTATTCTAAATATTTGTCATGAGAATCAGATCTCAAAGGTTCAATCTTCAAATTCACGTAAATTTTTAGTATAATTATTCATTCATAAAAAGATAACCACGTAGGTATTTTAGTCTACCGACAAAAATGTACTCTACGACAAAGAAACAACTTTTATATAGAAAAAAAACATCAATAAGTATTAAAAATATATATAAGTTCCTTCACATACAGATGGAAAAAGAACAGGAAATAATTATTTCAACATTAATTGTCGGCCAAATCGGAACAATTCCATCATCAGACTACGGCATCTATAAAGTTTTCCAATCATGGCAAATTCTTTTTACGGGAATTCAGCGAACTTGTAGTAAATTACATACACGAACTCGAAAAGTGATTGAACATTTTTAATAAAAACTTGATAGTGAGTTTATAAATCTCACCCTAGAGATTTCAATCGGAAATTTTATTATGTTTCAAAAGCGTATAAGCTGTTTTCATCCCCAACGTAAGAAGGTGTTCTCGAATCAAAGGGAGTCGATGAAGTTTGTTTGGGAAAATACCGAGTTCATTACCGAAATTTCATTCTTTAATAAAGATGTGAGATAATTATTATTTTATGTAAAAGTAGTTATATTTAGGCTTGTAATTCATTCGACGATTATTTTCATTGTACGATTATATAAAAAAAACATGCAATTTCTATCAATTATACACTGAAAAGACAATTGTACTGATTAAGTCGAAACTCCTTATATCAAACATCTATCAAACATTGCATGGGTATTTCTGTATCAAAAATTAAAGTTCTGTATTAAGACTAGATGATTTCCGCGACTTCGTCTGCGTTGCTAATTATCTTAACAACATATTTAAAATACAGACGAGAAAAAAAAATTAAAGTAAAAATATACTTTGCTGACAAAACGTCTTTATGAACAATGTTATCCGTATAATTCTTCTACCTCCTTACACAACGAACTGCCTTCTACACTATACAGATCGCTGAACTCGTAGTGGTTATAGTAATCGTAGTTTTTTAAAACTTTAATGGCTTTATGGTAGATCACGAACATTGTGATATTTTTGTTTTAGATAAGAACTTAAATGTCTAAGAACGGAAATTAGTTAATCCGAAATAACAATTTGTTTTTGTATTCTCAACACGACAAAACTGCAATCAAATGAAAGCGCGAGCTATATCGACAGTGGCGCCATCTCTTAATAACAAAACAGAAGAATCAAAGGCTGATTATGTCTAATAAACTTAGTTTTGACGCCAAGAAAAACGAAAAGATATTGATCGGAATCCATCCCATAGTTTTCTGTGACTGAGCATAATGGCAGACCTCTATAACTTTATTTATACTAATTAACGTTACTACTTAACGCTTAATAACAAAATGATCTATTAAAATTCCGTTAATATCACGGGTCGTTTGACAATGTCACTGGTTCACGGTTGGCAACCTCCAGTCAAAACAACATCTCGGTTAGTGGCTATGGGTTCCAAAGCGAGAGAAGGCCTGCGTTAAATTACAATTATCATGTTGACTGCCAGAGTGCTCTGTGATGCGGAAGACCCATTTTCGGGACCGCAACCATTTTTACACTAGAACTCATTCATCGGGAATTGCTTCATGCGTCATTTTCTTCCCTTTTTTGATGGTACATTTATATTTCTGTTCATACATATTCCAAGCATGCATTTTATATACAACTAGCTTACCGCCCCGATTTTGTACGGGTGTCCTAACAAAGAAAATGAGAATAAGTCTTTCCCTTACAATACAACCATGTAATGAAATAAAATGGCATTAAACTGAACGTTAATTGGTGAATATTTTTGAATACTGTCTTCTGTCTCATTGACTCAATTTTTATTGTAAATTTATGGAAATTAAATTTATGCACATTTTAAAGTTTTCCTTACATTTTCTTTCATATAAACCTTGTCCTAACAATTATAAATACAAAAAGAAAACAATTGCCAAATAGATATAGCCATCGTAAAGTGATGCGCTTAGTAATTGATTTTTATGTATGTCGACAAATTTCGGATACAACTAGTTTTTTTTTCGAATTGACTATACTATGTTGACCTGATGGACCTTCAAAGCTTCACCGGACTCAGGATACAACTACCTCGATGGTGATTAGCTGGGTGGTAGGCCATAGGTATTGTGTCCGACTGGATCGCGATATTCATACACTAGATATGATATCCAAAATAGAGGCATGCTTAGGCGTGTCGCTCCGGGTTTAGGCGTATATCCAGTAATCAAGTGAGGTGGGTTGTAGACCACATTAGGTGACGACCACGAAAGAAAACCCTTCCACGGTGACTCTTAATTTAGTTTATCGCATTTCAACCGATGTATACCCAGTTGCTGAGTCTTGTACATTAAATTTTCCTTAACAACGAAGGTTTTCCGATAGCCCTTCTCGAGAATATTTTTGTTATTGTTTAAAAACTTTGTTAATTAAAATGAGTTTCAGTTACGAAACAATAACGAAGCGAAACTCTCTGGAGATATTTTTTTTGTCAAAGAAAAGTTGAGAATTCGAGTGTTGACTTTTACCACTTGGCTCCGTATTTACGAGTATTCCCTTTTGGGATTGCGGTGACGTAGATAACGCCATTAGGTAGACTTAATGTTGATATTACCGTTGAAGATCTATTAATTAAAGAATACTATGATAATAATCTTAGTATTACCATGCTGCACATGTACATGTACTTTTCTAATAAACATGTATTATTTGAATAATATAACTTGAAAAAATAATTCAATGTTTCATTCGATATATCAAATGGTATATTATTGTAATATTATTCACAATCTCTCAGGTGAAAGAGATGCAAATATGTATATGTTTAAGTTAGAACAAGATAATAATATTTGACGAGCTATCAGACAATAATATTATATCTGTCATATTATAATATATTAAGACAGTATCAGTTTTATCATCACGAATAAGAAAAAACGAAAAGAAGCAATTTCATTCCATATGTAATTTTGTTGCCTACGAAATAAGTAGTTGTTTAACATCTTTTGAAATCAACTTACTTTATATCTTAAATGCATAACAATATTATTTAGCTGCAAACATAAATCAGAAATATATACGAGGACATTTAATTTGCTGAAATCTCAACAAACTACGTTTATCAACGCATTTTATGACAGCACCCGGAACAGTCTCAGCATAAATATCAACTTAAGATAGTATTTCTCGGCTTTGGGTCGTCTCCGCATCTAGCCGCAATAATATATCGGGCTGTCCTTCGAACAAATACCACTATAATTCACATTGGTTCTGACTGATGTTTGTACCCTCTTATTACAAATATAATGCCTTCACTTTTTATTAACGTTATAAGGGTGTTTACGTTTTGGGTTATTTGTTTTTCTTTCTTGTTGTTTTTCATGATATAAATGTTATATGTTAGGAGTAAAATTTTGGTATTTTCAGATTACCATATTATCATGAATTAGGATTGTTATAATTACTTAGGACTAGTAAAGTCAATGCTAAATACCAGGTGATAGCTATTTACATATTTTTTAAATAATCGAACTATATTTTTGTAATAATTTCTAATCATTCAATTCTATTCATTATATCATACTGGAATAAGTGACTTTAATGATGCTATAACTCGCTAAGTTCGCTATAATGATTATTTTAAATTTTTCATATAAGACATATAGTATATTCATGAGTTTTTCAAAGGTTCTATTTAATTTTACACTATTTAAAATTTTTTGCTTGAGCTTTTTAACATACTTCGCGTTAATATTGATTTCATCTAATCCTCGCGAACAGTACTTTTTTTTGACAATTTGTACCCTATATATCTTTTTCTGTAGCTCTGAAAACGTTTATGCAAAATTTTATGATAATGCGCTGAGTGATTAGACGTAAAACGTAACGAACATACAAACTCAAAACGTACAAAATCAAATTGCTGGTCCATATAAAGTGCTACTGTAATTATGATTGAATATTGAAATTATTATATTATTAAGAAATAAATAAGACAAATTATATTACTCAGTAATTAAAAATATTATGGAAATGTCCATAAATCTTCGTGTGCAAAGTTTTTTGAACTTAGGAACTCGGTCAAATGAGACATGATTATAGGGATTTTGGGGAGGATAGGCGGGGCTTTGTAGACATAATGCTTAATTACTTCCGTATCTAAACGAAATCTACCCTAACAAAGGACTCACGGACTTTGAGTTTTGTGATAAAACAGGCACTAAGTAACAATTATCAAAATTACGACAACCGTTACTGCCCTTGCCTGAATAACCAAATCTTGATTTGGGGATGATTTATAATGATCAGAATTTACATAGAAATACACTACGATGATATTAGCCACGCGTATATATAGGCAATATTTCTTGTTAGTCAACGTATTTCTGTTAGCCCACAAACCGTACTTGTTTTAGTGAAATTCAAATAAATTTTAATCAACTTGAATACTTCATCGTCATATACATATAAAATCATTTTGAGAGTTATTGCGGGGGGATATTAGTGTGTCATGTAGTGGATTTTATATTTTATTCATAATCTTACGCTATTTCACTATTACCATTGGTGGCATTTTACTTAATATGGTTCGGTTATTGTGCACACGTGAAGTAGACGGCAAATAATAGCGTGGAGTATGAATTCTGAGATGCATTAAAAAACTCCATTGATAGTACTAATACGGGAGCCATCATCTTGTTAGAACATTGAAATTATCACAAGACACTTGTAATATATACTTGTTCGACAATGGCAGTTATAATATACAATATTGGTTGTAAAAAAATGAAAGTATATATATTTGTTAAATTTACAAAACACATAAGCTATTCAATCTTAAGATCAGTAATATATTCGTGGAATAACGGAAACTAGAACGACGGGGATGTAAGGGAGCGCTGGAGAGCAGTGCTGATTACAGATTCGATGTGTGGATATTCGGAATTGAACAAAGGGTGAACACTGGGTCCGAACTCTTATCTTTTACCACGGATTTGGATTGCTGTCTTTATTCTGATGAATTTCAGTACAGTTTTATATAATTACTAGCAATTTTCCACCGCTTCACACACGTTCTCTATACGGTGATTATTTTTGACTCTTCATTTTATACCTACATATATATTTAAGAATTAATGAAAATTGTATAGATTTTCATACAAAATTTAATCCCCTTTTTCATCACCTTAGGGGTTGAATTTTCAAAAAACCTCAGGGGTCACTTACAGTGTAAAAGAAAACAACATGCAAATTTTCACTGTCTCCAGTAGTTTGCACTGTGCGTTGATTTGTCAGACCGTCAGTTCTTTTATATATATAGATAAAATTTTCGAAGAACTTTTAACCGTTTAATAATGCTTGATCTTTTATGGACTGAAGCGAAGTAAGGTGTGGACGATATGGGCCACCGCCTCCGGAACCGTTTCACGCCTCAATGGTTTGACATAGTAGAATTAGTCAGAATAAATGCTACGATACCGACGTTTCTGGAGACCTCGTCCCTCAATACTTGCAAGTTTAGTGAAAGCACAAAAGAACTCGTCCATTTGGTTGTCCCACATTTACGTAAAGGGGTTTCGCAATATTTATCTTGCCCACATTCAGTTTAATTATTACCCCGCAATTTATTGTGGAAATAATCCACTTTTCATATCTAGTTGTTTTTAAGATTTTAACCACACACAGAATTATATGAGGTCGTTAAAAAGGTATGACGCCTTAAAGAATTACCGAAACAGAGATGTTGGTTGATAGCGTGTTCGTACACTACATAGATCAACGTAGGTTCAAATCCTTGCGACAGAGTCGAAGCTCTCGGTGAAGAAAAACATTGTGATGAAACCATAGCATGGTAGTTGAATTAATAGAAAAGCTTCTAAGTCCGTGTGACTGGCTAGCACCCTCAAGGTGAAAATCTGTCGCCAAGCACTTGTTGGTCTGGTCCAGCAGCTGCACCTGAGAATCAATCTATGTCTAGGTTTCGCGTATTTATCATTTTAGATCACATCGCCTTTTGACATCAGAATTGTGGATAAACGGTAAAACATACAAAAAAGTAGTTGTATGTATTTTCTTAAAAAAAATTGTCTATGCTTTCTGAAAATTCTTCTAAAATGGATTTTTTTTTAGTCTTTGATTATTTTTACACTATGACTACAAAACGGGAGACATTAAGAAACAACGTAAAAATATATATAAACTTTTTCCCGATCCAAAAGCTTTAAGACGAAATAATACATCTATCGTCATGCCCACAAAATTAACATACCCCGCTGTTTCCTTTCTCTGAAACTTACTTTACACAACCATAAAATAAAATGATAACACACGCTACTATAATAGGCACGTGAAAAACTTTCAGAAATATAATGGGCAAGTCATAAAGAAAATAACAATATGAAACTTTTAGGGTTGACACTTGAACATATTAAACTACATACAAAATATATTAAGAAAAATACAATCAATAAGGACCTAGAGCTTGTTGATTAAATACGACAAGAATAAAACACCAAAAACTCTACCGTGGTAAAATAGTAAACAAATATTGTAAACATTTAAATACTTGGTTTAAAATCTTATTCAACGCGTTCCGTACGTTTTTTTTTGCAATTATTTTCCACTCCTTAATGCAATGCTACTCACATTTAATTAATTTTAAAAAGTATTAAAGATAAGCCGTATAATCTTCGTATAAAAATTTCATTAAAATCTGCTGAGAACAAACAGTTATGGAACTAAGCTTCTATACAAAATTTCAATAAAATAAGTACAGCCATTTTGAGCTAAATCCGTACATAAAAATAGCCAATTTGAAAAAAAATTGTACCTACAAATTTATAGATATAGATAGATTACTAACTCTAATATCTGACAATACTAACTAATATTAAGAATCAAATAGTAAAAACTTAACTACATCCATAGTAGACCAAATAATTAATGTTGATATTTTTATTAATATCTGATTATTTTAGAACCTTTTATTTTGCTCTGCTTCGCATACATATAAAAGATTAAAGAAATAGCATACCCTTTATTACTATCACAGAGAAAAGCTACAATCGAATTTCGTTGAAATGCAAATGAATATGTCGGTTGATAAGAATATAAAGCGACAAGTTAATACTTTTACGTTGAGGTGGGGGAACAAGTTAACAGTCCTATTGTACTCTCCTTAGACATAGCTTCGTTTTAGCGGTCCGTCTCTAACAATAAAAAGAAAGTAAACGTCGAGAAATTAATGAGCATGTTTTCTCTTACAAACCCTTGAACATGTATTTTAGGAGCGCCTCGAGTAATATCTTTAACACCTGCCTTGTTAAGACTCCATTACCAAATAATCCTCATTTAATATATGCGTAATGAATATGGATTGTGTATATATTACCATAAAGGCAATATTTTTGGATAGTTCAAAGGTGACTGTATATTTTTTTTACATTTACGTTATTACTTTTTCATAGGGATAAATATTATCTCATCAAGTACACATCTCACATCCATACATCTGTAATATCGATCTGCTTTATATCGGGCATTCTTTCGACAATATATTTATCCTACAGGACATATTTAATAGACCTTAGGGAGTGTTGAAGCAGTAACCCTGTTTTTGATCAGACATTGTGACCGCTGGAAATGTGAATGCTCAGAGGCAGTTTTTTAGTATTCTGCATTGACAATACCAAAACCTTCAAAATAATGCAACTCAGCACAAACATGTTATTCATAATAACATCTTTTTCCCAATATAGACAACGTACTGATTACAGAGTAATGGATTCCCAGTAATTTAACACCACACAGTTTAGAGCTTTCGTCTATACTATAAAGAAAAAAAAGGTTTTTATTTTAAGAATCTACATTAAAGCGAGCGAAGCTGCGAGCGAAAGGTAGTCATTGTATAAATAGGACACATTCAATTTATATATATTATTAAATTAAAGTTATATATTACGCGGATCATATATATCATCAATACATATTATAAAACAAAGTCGTCCGCCGCGTCTGTCTGTATGTCTGGATGTCCGCGATAGACTCAAAAACTACTGAGCGGAATGTAATGCGGTCTTCACCAATAGATAGACTAATTCACGGGGAAGGTTTAGGTATATAATTTGTCAATGTCTTTTTTGTAAATTTTGTTGAAAAAATCGGAAAAAGTCGAGTCCGACTTAAGAGCTTCATGCACATAAGTATATATTTTTTTTATTATCAGGGCGGGACAACGTCCGCCGGCGTGCTAGTTTCTGTATAAATATGTATTGTCTGTGGTGTCAGATTGTATTGACTTGTTTACCGGTTTACTAAGGTGAAATAGTTAGTTTATTATTTCTGTTATTTCTTAAACAATTATGAAAAATATACTCGTATATAACAACTGACTATTGCTCGTACCTTCGCTTTCACTAATACATATTTGGCTTGTCTTTCGGTATCAGTATATTGGAAGCCGCTATAGGTTCTTGTGTACAATCTATGTGCAAAATTTTATAATTGGCTAATTAGCTAAGGTGTGACAAATAAACAAACTACAATTCGCATTTATAATATTAGTAATGATAATAAAATGAAATAACCTAAGCCATGCTAAGTAGAAAGGTGAATTACTAGCTCTGTGAAATATACAAGAGCAATATAAGTACGTAGAGAAAGTAGTTACCACTTACCTTCGGTATCGAGGGATCGGTGCGTGCTGTTGAGTAGTTAATTTTGATTATGACTTTTGTGTTATATTATAACAGGGAGTTATTCGTAACTTGGAAAAAAACAAAGTAAAAAATCGATGGACCTTCCGCTGTCACCTTGGAACGAATACTGTATGTATGTGTCAGTATTCCAACTATGTAGGTATCTTAAGAATTTAGTTAATTATTTTATTTTGTATAATCCGCCTTCTAACTGTCAGCAATAAACTAAAAGAGAGATACTGTAACTTGATAACCACCAAATACATGATGATCGCAATACTTTCGGACACTTTTTTTTCGGAAACCCAGCTTAATCGTACTGAACGAAATTATATATGTCAGAAAGAGTTTATCATTAATTTAAAATTGAGTATCAAAGTAGTATTAAAAATAAAATAAAGTTATAATATTGACAGACTGGCTTTGACTTCGCTAACGTTTATGTATATTTAGTCTTTTGTATCCTATGTCCTTGTTTATATCCCGTACTACATGTATCCAAAATTTCATAATGATGGGTTCAGTTGTTAAGTAATGAAATCGTAACAAACAAAGAAACTGACATTCCTATTTATAATATTAGTAAGGATACACATTAGGACATGAGTCGCTTTAACCCAATCGTCAGATAGTCACCAACTAGCGACAGGGGTTAATCAGTAAATTGCCATGCTCCGTTATTTCTCTTGTATTTTATCACTTTGACATAGGGCTTCACAGTTCGGCTCTTATTCACGCGCGCACTGTTCCAATACACAGAGTCGAGCGTGGCGACGCGATATGATCCTTCACTATGTATTACTTCTATGCGGTGTAGCATACTTTCGTAGCGTGATTTTAGCCTATAACGTTTCACAATAAATAGATAATAAAACACAAAAAGAATTGTTGAAAGTTTCAGGAATTTCAGGAATTAGGTAAACAAAAAACCATTTTGGGCTTCATAATGCCGGTAGCTAATAATACTGTAGATAGATGTACACATTGTTGTGACAACTTAGCTTTAGGTACATGCCTGTTGGTTATTCATATGAAGACAGAAAAAAATATTACATCTGTTTTAAATTTGGCAATTCCTCAAATTAAATTTTCATATAGTTTAATACTATACTTACAACGTCCTCGCACTGACACGCGAGTAAAAGCAAACAAACGGAACCATAATAGAAAACTAAAAAAGGAATATAAATTCGTCAGTTAAAAAACCTTGACCCCGTTCTTAATTATACCAATAACAGGCGTGTTATAATATTTTCAAGGACGCACTTGCGGGCGATGTTGTGGATAAGTATTTTGTTAATTAACGTCGCTCAACGACTTTTAGTTTACTTTGTTTTGTATTAATTAGAACAGAAATATTCTGTGGTAAGACAGTGATGTTTACTTGTTATTGGTTCGCCTACTCTACGACCCTGGAAGTGTACAAGTAGTTAGTAATCACGTGGTTCACGGCTTATATACTATTACTGCATCGATATATTTAATATATGATAAACTTTCTGATGAATTATGTTTAATCGCCAATTCTCATAATAATAATGTTTTTCTTTACTAATATAGTTTTCTATGTTTTAATCTTATGAGTGTGAAATTTACAAATATTTAGGTTAATTTCTTTTTTTACTGATTACATCTTCAAATTGAAAATTAGTATATCTTCCTAATTTATCATTTTCTTCTATATACATAAAATGAAAGAGACTTGTCGTTCTACGTGCTTCACCCAAAAACTACTGGACAGATTTCTAACATTTTTTTTTGAAATTGTTTAAGAAGTGTCTTAGACAATTTCTCCTTATCTTTATTTTTCGAACTGACTATACGCTGTTGGCCTCATAGGCCTTCAAAGCTTTACCGAACTAATTGTTTCTTAACCAAAAATAGAGTATCACTATAGCTTCATCGGATATAAAGTTATTAAGCTTTAAAAAAACTACGAATTTTATAAGCACTACGAGTTCAACGATGTGTGTTTTCGTGCCATGTAGAAGTGGAGCAAGCGGTGCGGTGCTTGTGCTTTATAAAATATATTGTTAAGACAATAAACGGCGCAGACAAAATAGCGGTTATCGCCTAGTGTTCTTAGGTATATAAAACTATTTCGTTCTACTTCCTCTTTATCGTCATTTTCTTACATTGTCATTCTATATAATGCAGTTGTGACCAATGTTCGGTATTTCAAAACTCTTGCTCATCTGAAATTTAGTCTGTATCTGTAGTGGTAGAGCTACGCTGAAGCTATTACTGGTTTCAGCATGAATGGGTCGGCTCGCCCGGGGTAGTACCACCCTCTCACAGAAAACCGACGTAAAGTAACAGTGCTCGCACTGTTGCGTTTCGTTCGGTCAGTGAGAGCGCCGGAGGCCCACTTATTTAAAAGGCCGGCAACGCACTTGCGACTCCCCTGGTGTTGCTAGTGTCTATGGACGGCGGTGATCACTTACCATCAGGTGACCCACCTGTTCGGTTGCCCCCTATAACATAAAAAAAAAAAAAAAAAAATCATTTACAACATTTCGCTTGAAAAGATATATAAGGAAGTGAGTTGGTTCAGTAGTCATCAGACCTAATCTGTAGGAGACTCACTACAGGGCCATAGGCCTCTTCCTGAAGGAAGGTATGTGTATAATCACCACGCCACTCCACGACATATTGACGATTTCTAACTCTAAAAAACCTAGTTCTATATTTTTCCACATACGGTGGTACTACAAAAATATTTCTCAGCATCAGGCTTCCTCACGATATTTTCCTTCACCGTCAGCCAATAGTGTTACCAATTTAAATAAGTAAATGTACGCGTAAATGTATTCTGATAAAATCTTCGGTACATGCTGGGGTTCGAACCTGCGGGCATCACATTGATATTCCACCGATCAAGCCACTAGACCACCACGGTGCAACTGTAGTTTAGTAGTGGCATGTTCTAATACGCCGATCGATGTAGGTTCTCATCCTACAGTGAACTTGAGGTTTAAATAAAGTAAACATAATGTTGAAACCATATCATGATGGTAAGATGTTACTATCTTTGCCTATATTGTGACTTAAAATCAGGTGAGATTGTTGCCAACGGCTAAAACGTATAAGCATTTAAAAAAACCGTGTACTTGATATTCCTACTAAATATCGTTAATATATTTAGTCCAAATAAACAATGGCAAAAAACACCCATTACATCTGTAACATGATATGTAATCAAAATGGGTAATGGTATAAAAACCAAGTATACTTCAATTTATATAACAATTCGACCTCTAATCAAAATGCTAAAACGCTTGGAATACAATATTTAAAAAAATATTGAAAGAAATTGTTGAGCTCCCTTAAACCGATGTTTCATTTCCCTTATTCCATCAGTTGTTTACCCTTTGTTAAGGAAAAAGGTCAAATGTGATTTTATTTTAATGGTTTATCCGTGGCCCAACGAATCCTGGCGGGTAAAGCGCCGCCGCCTACGACCTAATCTTAACTTTCACTTTCGTTTACTTACAAATAGGCATGTAACAATATATCGAAGAACTGGCACTATCGACAATACCATTATCCATCTTAACATCGATGTAGAATACGTAAGATAATATCAATAAAAGAAACGACTAAATATCGATAAATGAAAAGATATACTAAATATCGATAAAAATATATCTAACATATGAATTGCTCATTACTTTAATTTCGGTTACATTTTAATTTTGCACGACTCTTACTCGGTGCCATTCGAATATATTTTTCAAAGCCTGAAAAGGCCTTTACGCAGCATCGAAATAGGTTGCAGAAAATGATGTCGTCAATATTATTATTTTTACATTCAATAAGCAATACGTATTTGAAGGTTTTTTTTTATGTATTACGTTTACCATCATATTTGGCCCATTAGCGCATTCTCAGGACATAAATTGAAAAAAACTTGATCTTGATTATTATAACTTCGCGTTAAGATGGTTGATATATATATCACTGATAGATATTTACATGGCTTCACTATAAACATCGATAAACATATTTTTTCCTCTTACGTCCCTACTAACAAATAATCCTTCAAAAGCTATTGAATAAATAGATAAACGTGGTCGTTTTAAATCATATATGACCGATAATTTCCCATGGTATTTCAATCTTTGATCTTAATATTTCTATGTTCATTATTTCATAGTGTTTGCGTGTATTTAATTTACGTGTTTATAATATAGTATCTATCTGCATGATGGTAGAGCTTCGAGTTTAAAATCAATCGCGAAGCAGCTATACGTACTTTCCATCCGCTGCACTTGAATGCCTGTCTCCATCTAGGTTTCGCGTGTTTACCATCTGAGATCACATTGTCATTTAACATCAGATGAGATTGTGGTGTAAGCTAAAACTTATAAAGATAAAAAAATACGCATGGTTTTTATTTATTATAAATAATTGTATCATTTTTGCGATTTCAATTAATTAATTTATTTTAATAAACATAATAAAGAATATGTTTATATTTTACACTTATATAATTCATATGTATTATAATAACAACAAAATATAGTCTAACGCTTTGCAGTAGCGAATTATAGAAAAATGAATAGCATTAAATTCTCCAAGCTAACATGACTAATTTTTGGTTAAACAGTGTTGAGCGTTCTCAATTTCTCCAACATCCATATAATACTTACATAGTCTTTATAATTCTGCAAAACATAAAATAATTGCAAAGTTTTATAATAACAATATTACGGAACATATACTCCGTTTGATATGAGACTAACTTCATTTTATTACTTATCAGGTATGGATAAGATTATTCTCTTTGCTTTATCGTACTTTGTAGAATAACGCCTTTAACGTTCGCGTAATAAATTTAATTAGTGAAGTTTCCGATAAGTTCCTTATGTTCCTCCATTTAATCAGTCCATATCACATACTTACAGTCAAGGTAAATTCTCTCTTATCTTTATATTCTCTAATATTTGCAATAATAAATGGACATATTGTCTAATCACATGTCAATAATTCTAAACGAGCATATTTCATATTATATTTCGAATAGTCAAATGCAAAATAAGCACTTACAAAGAATATTAGTTACAAAATCGTAGTAGTAAATTTTGTATAATTTTTAGATTTTGTGCGTAAGGATGAGGTTAGAGATAAAATCAGTTAGGCATTTATATCGTCACGTAATTATTCGAACGTTAGATTGCTTTTAAGCGCCATCTATATGTTAATTGTCGTGCAGTTCCTAATTGTTTGATATCTTATTAATTTAGACGTCTTCCAATAAATTTATTTCGATATTTGAGCGTCCTTCGAAGATTTTAGTTATTTTTCTATGATAATTTCATAAAGTAGTATTAACAACTATTCGGAGTAGTAGCAGACACGAGTAATTGGTGTAATACAATTATCATTCGTGACTGTCCCTGTGAATAATTTTAATGTACATGAAACATGAAATGAGAATATTTACTTTCAGATTAGTAAAACCTAAATACACACAGGTACCTGTGTTCGTAAATATATATATTTTTATTTAATTTCATATTACATATACATGTAAAATAATCTTTAAATAATATAATATAATTACAAGTAATAAATACTGTAATAAAAAAAAATTTGATTCTTGAAAGAATATAAAACTTAACTGTCCCTTTTTATTTAAGAACTCAAGTGGCGATTTAACCAGCTGTATCCGCGGTTTCAGACGCATTTCTGTATCTTCCATTATTTTGTAGCACTCGAGTGCAGCTGCCAGAATACAGAATACACTTGTAGGTACTTGATGACAAAATTTCAATTTGAGGGCTTAGACGGGCATAGAAAAAGCGCTACAACACCAGCTAGTGTAAAGCCTATTATTAACAATATGCTAAGGCGTGCCGTGCCGTCTTTCATAGCGATCTATGAAACGGTTATTATATATATAAAAAGAGTGAGAGATATTTGGATGCCAGTTCATCGTCAAATCGAGTCATACGTACAATGAAATTTAGGTAAGAGGTATTTTGTTTTTATTTTAAACTCTTAGGAAAACGTTCAGCTAAACAAAAATTTAAATTAGATATTTATACATAAATGAAGGCAATTTTTAAGTTTCCGCAGGTAGCAATTATTTATTATTCTTCTCCTATCCCCACGATAAAATAACGACAGTGAACAATCAGTACTCCTTCGACTCTTCAGAGCTTGTGCGCGCCCTTGCCAGCGCCACATATGGTGAAAGGGTTTTATTGTTTTTTCCCATCATTTTGAACTCGGATAGTTCAGTTTAACCGAGTTGACAAATACTAAAATATATGTTTGAGTTTGTGAGGCACACATGCTGGTACACATGTATGCTTCACTATTTCGTATATGCATGATTAGCGTAGCTAGTATAGCTTAGTAAGATTTGCGTTGTTGTATCCAAGGCAATAGTCCAAGGCCGAGATTCAGCTACATTACCATAAGCGCTCACCCCATTACTCCGACGAAGCTGTGAAGCCCATCAAGCCAACATCGTATAGTGAATTGGAAAAAAGAGGTATTTATTCTCCTTATTGTATAGTAGTTTTTGCTTGCGACTTCGCTCGCATTAATGTCAATTTGATAAATCTCTTGGTAACCAGTGCACTTGTTCTCTAGATGAAATCCTGTTTCCTTTGCTATAGTCCTAACAATATTATGTCGTAACAAACAAGCAAACGCACTTTGTTATTTTAGTTAGGATTAGAATAATTTTAATAAGATATAAACGTTTAACAAAAAATATAATGACGAATAACAATAATCAGGAGAAAATAATTCAGCACTAATGAATCATACGATGAAAGTTATATTTACCTTTACGAGTATTACAGTCGTTTAGGTGATTAATAACAGCTTAGCTATGAGATCTCGTTTCCGTCTGTTTCCATCAAGAAGACCAGCTATCGGACTTGATTATGCGATCCTCGCTAATATGGTAAAAACCTTTAATTAAAAAAGAAACGTTAATAGTCACGGAAGCTCGCGTGTCGACACTGATATATGTATATTTCGTATTGTTAAAAAACATTGTCCAAGCTATCCAAAAGTATTGCCCAATATATTTTTCGAATTTAAAGCTGGTTTCAATAAAACCAACTCTTACTTAGAATTATATTGAAAATAATTATAAACAAATCATCGGTATAAGAACCAGATGATAAAATGTTAGACCATACTATAGATAGTATAAACGTCTTCATTTCAAGAATGATATAGCAGGTTATACAGGATCGAAAAAAAGAATGTGGTTAGAGGAAAAGTACCCAAAAAATTAAGAATGGTAAATGTTGGTGAATTACTTCATATTCGCAAATATGTAAAATTATATTCAATGGCTTTTCATTGATCGCCGAGTAAATGCAAAAAAAATATAAAAAACACATATACACATACATACATACATATTTACATACATACGTACAAATATATAACAATAATAAATTACATATCAATTTTTAATGGTTTTAAAAAGATACGTATGAGCCTATATTACCTACGCTATGGCTATATTATTTAGGTATTTGCTGAGATTTCATTATTATTACAGAATTGAACATATGGTAGAGCTACAATGAGATCTAAAGTTACCAAAATCATAGATTTTTCTAAATTTAACTAGAAACGCATGTGTTTGATAGAGAGAGTAGCATATCACCGCATCTACATAAAATATCAAGTTACTATATGACTGTACATGTGAAGGACTCTCATCGGTAGTTACCGGAACATATGGCTATGCTTGTTGATCAATGTTCAAGTTAAGGGTGGCAGCTAGCCAGCCGAGCACCGGGAAATATTTTACCAATCTGCAAATGCATTGGGGTAATATGTTCACTTTTATTACACACATTAAGTCAATAAATAATCCATATGAATAAGTAAACATCAATCTATTTAATTAAGTAGATGGATCTAATACTTTAACTCAAACTTAAAGTGGAGAAGTTTGCTTTCCAGTTCATGCATCGTGGACTCTATCTTACCGATTGTTCCTAAACACCTACCTAACGACTACGTTAGAAGAATTAGAGGAATTAACTACCACTACGAATAGTATGCCTACAAATATATACTGATTTTCATTTGAGGTCAACTTATACACTAGTGAAAAGCAATAGTTTGTGTGGACTTAAGATGGTGTATTATTCTTAAGTCAAAATATATAACGTACCTAGTGTTTGTAAAATAAAATAGTTCACTAAAATTTTGATCAAAATAATTATTATAAAAAAAATAGGGTGTATGTTACTTCACATATTCCAAGCGGGAAGGCGAAGCAACGTCCACGCTAATTTTTAATTATGTTTTTACGCAAAGTAACACCTTCATCAGTCAAATAATTATAGATAGCAAATCTAGACCTTGAATTGTCACACTAAGTAAATAGTAGATCTAGAACTTGTGTGTTGTTTTTATCAAAAAGTTGCAACAATATGCATAATATTATCAACTTTTATGCGTGGTTCAGTAGCAGGCATAGAAGCAAACAAGTTTGACGTACTTATAAAACTATACTAAATAACGATTAAACTGCTGTTATCACTTATTGCATCTTAGAATTTTTAGTAAATGATTTACTTTATCTCCTTTGTTTCCTAAATACTAAAGATCTCGACTGTTATGGTCTTTTCTCGAATTCGCAACATCCTATTAGAATGGAAAACTTGTTAGAAACAACCACTAACGGTATTTTTGACAGTCTCAATCAATTCCTATGATACTCTTTTTCTGGCACCATCACTACACATTTGTCAAATTTTTCGAACTCGTGTCTCGAAGACCTCATGCCATGCTCGAAAGAGCTCAACGTTCTTTCCTGTCTTGGTGATATCTACCTCTTTGAGAACGAAGTAATTAATCTTCATATTTATCCAAGATATTTGTAACAGTTTAAAGTTTAGTAGGTTAGCAGCATTACTTTCAAAGAATATCAAGTTCATCCAATTGTGGAGCAGGTTTCAAAACAACAAAAAAATAATAGAAAAACCAAAACTGGACTCAGTCTTACCTTAGTTTCCTAGTTTATGCCTTTCTGTTTCCAGATTAATACTAAAAAACACCTTCTTATTGTCTTATTTTGTGCATGTCAGGTTTACATTAAGCAAAGTCCATGTCAATTTCTGATCATCGAACTTAGTTATGTGGACCTTATATAAATAAATAAACTTATATACATTATTTAATGATGATTGGATCAGACGCTAAGTTATTAATTCGTAACAAACAAATAATCTCATTTTCGCATTTAAAATAGTAAGGATCCTAAACATGAAATAGTCTGAGCTTTTTGAATTACAATGGTGGAATATTATCATTAAGATGTGAACTGAAGCTAGATATGGTTTTAAATAATAAAATATTAGTTTAGTTTTATTGCATATTATATGAAGATAAATTGGTCCCTTATTTCGTTTGCCAGACGTCTTTTTAGTTATGTGAAAAAATAAAAATCGGTTAATAAGTAAGAAATTGTCAAAAATGGTATCTGCGACTTACAACGTTCGTCTACGCACTTTAAACATTTATTTGATTGTGTCAATTTTGGAAATTCGAGACATTTTATGGTACACCATTAAAATTAATTGAGGACATGTGAAAGTTTCACATCGAGCGCTGAACTTTGGCCACGCCCGACTACGCATTTACTAGAGATATTGACTTTAGCGACAACGTAGCCAATTCACAATGTAGTAACATAATTATAAATTAATAAAGAGTTTTTATCGACGTTATTTATAATGTTTGGTTTTGGAATTGATTAGATAAAACATGTTATGAAAATTGTTAAGAAACTGGATGACTTGTATTCGGTGATCAACTTATTTTATTATCTGTCAAGTTTTTAGATTTTTTGACAGTAAAAACATCTTTAGCTTTTTTAGTAGAGGAAATAAATACTCACGGGTTCTCGTCACCTATGACCTCGACATGCTCTTGACCTATTGCGCCTGTGCCATACTACCAACACGTAATAATATCCGCTATATTACGTGTACATGTAACTTTGATATTTTGTATTAAACTTGTGTAGCCCATCATACGTTTGATTAACTAATAAACTGTATTAAAATTTATATAATTATTGCTCGGAGTGCCAATAGGTGAGAAAACCAAACTAATGATAATAAGTTAAATTTAAAAATTTTGAAATTTATATTATTCAGACTGTAATAGATTTAAAAATTCAAAAAAGAACAATTATTTCAATGTTTTGAGTTTTCATTTCTATCAGCAATCCTAATAGCTGTCTCAACTTTTTCGTCTAGAAATCGCAATATTTCTTGAAGTTATTGAATTCATGTGTTAGTAGAAATGACCGCGATGGTGAGAACTAAAGGTTTTTTCCAAGCAGTAAAAAACTTTGATAGCTGTAAAAAACATATGTCCGTAACGTCTTGCCATCTCATGTCTTTCAGATGTGTTATATTTTACAAATTTATGTTTTTTTTTAAATTTATACTTTATAGGTTTTAGCGTTTGAATAACATCTTATCAAGTGTTAAATGATATTAAATGGTAAACACGCAAAACCTAGAGAGGGATTGGTTCTCAAGTGCATGGCGACAGATGTTCAACTTGAAGGCGGTAACTTGTCAGGCGAGTTTAAAAAAGGCTCTACAATTTCGCACACCTGAGGCCAAACTAGTAATTTAAAGGTATAATATATTGCTATATGTTAATACTAGAATAACAAATATTAATCCATTACGTACGAAAACCAAAACCATTAAAGCAATTAATTTGTTCTGGTGTGTGGTTTCACGATTCAATAACCCGAGTGAAATAGCTTTGTTATAATAAATGTTCGTATAGAATATAAAAAGTTAGGAACGTATATTGAAGGAATATTTGCAGCGAATACAACGTGAACAGTTGAAGGTCATGAAAATGGTATTGTGCATGTAAAAACACGGTTCAATACTTTGCGATTCCGACCTTCGTGTTTCGTGATCAGACCGCTTGGGAAAATGACTTTCGTTTTCCGTCTTATTATACTTGCCTTTTAGTTGTTATGAGCTGAAATAGAATAAAAATCTAACAATGAACGTAATTTACAATATCTTGAAATGGCAGGAAAAAGCGTTTACATGTTACACTTTTGTTTTAATTTGTACATATAAATAAAATTGAACTATCTGTTTGTTCGGAAAATCTCCGTAACGGTTGACGTGAAGTTGATAAAACTTTTACTGGCAGATAGAGATCCTTTCAGAGCATTATCTAGCTTAATTATTATTACGTTTTTCTGTAGAGACTAAGTAGTCGTTGATAAAATTTAACAGAGCTAACTTAAAATCTATAAAAGGGTTACCTAAGTTAGATAGTATTGGAAAAAAAAACACAGTCCACAATCAATTCATATAAAACAAGTCCTTTCCATGAAACAACGAAACCATATGTGAACGGAGATACAGGTACCAGTTATTATACACTCGAATACATTTTAACACTCAGTATCTGACGTCAAACGTAAACGTCATCTAAATAATGGCATAAGATCACTTAAATCTAAATAAAAAGATGTCACAGTCTAATGAAACCGATTTGATTAAGTTTCATATTTAAAATATAAAGAAAAGACTAATCATTAATCCTTTAAGCTAATATTGTAATTTCAAGATTTTTCAAATCTCTATTTTGTATAAGTAATACGACGTTGAGAAGTAAATAAGGTTTATCAAAAACGTATATACAAAAGTTTATCTACCACAGCGCCATTTAACAACGTATTAGAGTAAAATAGATAGCACGAAATCTACTGAAAAACACTTGGGTGTTCCAATCCTCACGATGATCGATCGAACGCTATCGAAATTTACGAATGTCATATACAGAATTTAATTAAAATAAATATACCATTTCAGTCCTCTTTTCATAGAAAATTCAATTATTTTTTTAATTAGTATTTTAAGGGATGCGACTTGACTGGCTGAGTTGAAATGTTAACATCTGAATAATTAATTTAGTAAAATATACAGAACAAATTTAACTTGTCCTGACACCGTTAACGTCATTTTAAGCGTTTTGCTAATATTTGTCTAACCGACTGCGCGTGTTTAGGACCCAATAAGAGATTCCGGATTACAATATATATAATTTCTAAATTTTTGAACGACTTTTTATCTTCCCTGTAGTTATTATGCGTTAATGCAGTTATCTCTCCTTGGCCCGGGGGGGGGAATGGCGGGAGGTGGAGCGCCTGGCCACGATGGCCACAACCCTCGTGGTCAGGCGCATTAGGAGGTTGGGCCTCAGGGTGGCCCTCAAGAAGACCGAGGCCATACTTTTCCATGGGCCTCGGCGAGGGCCACCACCTGGGGCCCACATAATGGTGGAGGGCGCCCGGATCAGGGTATCGGCCCAGATGAAATATCTGGGCCTCACCCTGGACGGGCGCTGGCGGTTCGAGCCCCACTTTGCTGGGCTCGGACCGCGAATTGCTGGGGCGGCGGCGGCACTCGGCCGATTGCTCCCCAACATAGGGGGGCCGGGTGCCGGGTGCCGTCGACTCTTTATGGGAGTCGTGCGGGCGATGGCCGCCTACGGGGCACCAGTCTGGGCTGATGCCCTCGGTGCCGCTAACGTGCGCACGCTGCGTAGTGCGCAGCGCACGGTGGCACTGAGGGCAATCCGGGCGTACCGGACGGTGTCCTCGGCGGCGGCCTTCACGCTCGCCGGCTCCCTGCCTTGGGAGCTAGAGGCGGAAGTTCTCGCCGCCGTGTATGAATTCACGGCGGCGAGGAAGCGTAGTGGGGAGCCTCCGGCTCCCAGGGAGATCGAGGCGAAACGGAGGGAGAAAAAGGAGGAGGCGACGGTAAGGTGGATGCAGGACCTGGCGGACGCGCGTTTCGGGACGTTCACCCTCGACGCCGTCCGCCCGGTCCTGCGGGAGTGGTTGGGGAGGAGTTGGGGCTCCCTGACGTTCCGACTGGTGCAGGTACTCACCGGCCATGGCTGTTTTGGGTGGTACCTGCACCAGATCGCTCGCAGGGAGCCGACCGCCGCCTGTCATGAGTGCGGCGCTGACGTAGACACCGCGCAGCACACTCTGTCTGAGTGTGCTGCGTGGGAGGGAGAGCGCCGCACTCTGACGGCGGTGGTGGGAGCAGATTTGTCGCTGCCGAGCGTGGTTCTGTCCATGCTCGGCAGCGAACAGGCGTGGCGAGCTGTGGCCTCCTTTTGCGAGGAGGTCATCTCGCAAAAGGAGGCGGCGGAGAGGGCCCGAGAGGTAGATCCTCTAAGTGGCCGTCTCCGCCAAAGGAGGATAGGCGGGAGGAGGCGGCGCTTTGCCCAACTCCTCCCGCCACCGTAGCCGGACCTGAGGGGATGTAGTCGGGGGACTCATCCTCTCATTGCACAGGTCCGGCGGACGAGGGGAGGCAGCTGGTGTGTACCCAGTCTGCCTCTCTATAGGTAGGAGCCCGGCGGCCACCTTCCGCCGGGCGGACCGTTGGGGCGGCTATTCAAGGTGATTAGCGAGAACGATCCCTTGCCGCCCCAACAACACGGTCTGTCGGTACACCGTGGGGTTTTAGTCCGTGCGAGTCGGACATAACCCATCCTCTCCCCCGGGAGGGTGGGTATCCATAATGGATTTCCCCACGTAAAAAAAAAAAAAAAAAAAAAAAAAGTTATCTCTCCTTCGGGAACAGTATTTTTTTCTGAATATTAGCTACTCTATATACTTTTCTGTAAACCTGAAAACATGTACGCATAATTTCATATTGATTAGTTGAATAGTTAAGGCGCGAAAATCTAATAAACAAACGCACATTCGCATTCATAACATTAGTAAGGATATCGATGATGGAAACGCTTACTGACAAACGTGCAAAAACTATCAATGGTTTGTTGGTAAATTAGAAAAACCTTTAAAATTATAAAAGCCTTTCCAGCGTCGACGTAATTCATTTCAGTACTAATACATCCTATAAAGCAGTGATTACTAGCCCCGCGCCTGTAATGCGCCCGTTACTATAATTCCAAAATACTAATTGAAAAATATCATTTTTTATTTTACTTTCCTTAGTTTAGTTTAGTTTGGTTTTAACCATAAGAAAATAACTTTAAATAAAGTAATAATAATTTTATTTTCCTTTACTTTAGTAGTTTCAGTATTTGAGTTTTGTTTTGAGTTTATTTTATTCTCTCCTAACAATCTAAAAACAAACAAGATGCGCCCACGGCACAAATTTTCATTGTACACTCTCTTTGGAAAAGGTTGACTACCACTCCTATAAAGCTTAATATCGGTGACGCTGCATAAAAAAAACTCGTTAGACAAACAAGAATGACATATAGTCAGAGGAAATTGTAACAATATTAAATATTTCGACACGTTTGTAGCTTTAGAATTTTTTTTTTTACAACAACCCAGTAATATTTAGTAATTTTAATAAAGTATTGCATTAACAATTTTGCTTATGTTATCTACAAGTACTCTTTTTACTCGTTCCTTTATGTGTAAAAACTACAATTGGGTCACCGGGCATACCGTTGCACTTAGACTATGAAGAATCCGTTGTTCATTTTTATTATATAACAAGCTAGTGGCCGCAACTTCGTACATCTAAAAATGGCTTCTATCACAACCCTTACATACATGTTTTATCTAGAATAAATAAAGGAAATCTTTTATTTTTTAAATCGTATTCTTGTCATTACTGACAACCCCTAAAAGCTCTTTGACGATTTTAATTTACATCTGCTAAGTTTTATTATTACTGCACAGCTCCAATGGAAAAGTAAAACAATCTGTAGCCGATATAACACTTTGAAAGGTTCTCTAATAAAAATCTTATTAAAATCGGTTCAGCTATTCTGGAGATTTACACAGATAAAAACTTTTTTAGGTGAGCGATTCAGGTACTCGCAATATACAACCTCAAGGGCGCTAAAGGGGCCAAACCTCGGCGTGAGCCTTGAATGCAAGATCACGGTTCCTAACTAAGCGTAGCTAAAGAATTCATACCTATGTGAGTTAGTGGTACACACATACGTTCACGCATGTGTTCCTTACGAACTCAAACATAAAAGATAAAGATACTTGAATTTCATTTATAGGAGTAGAGGCATTCATTAGTTTCTCACAAAAATATATTTATGTTTCTTGCGCTATCTTTATTACCGTCTTTTGTGGTCTATATTTATACACTCCTTATGTTATATTACCAACGACACGGTGCTGTGGCCTCTCTTTATTAAATTAATTAATGAACTCACTCGACTTGCAACGAGCCATAGGTACTAGAAAATAATATGAGTCGGCTTTACGACGCCGTTATAAATAAATGCCAACAGTTTTACAAGTTTTATGATATAAAAACGCAACGTTCAGACCTATATTTTTCTAAAAAAAAACAGAATATTTTGTATTTTATATTACTAATATTGGAGTATTGACATATAGTTTCATTCTTCAGATTATTTTCTTCTTAGACATTTTCACTCTTCCCTATTTTATTCCAATTTAAGAATAACTTTTATTATGGTAACTAAATACCTGATATAGGTACATATGAAGATACTAAGGTAACACTCGATCGTCTCGTGGGCATTAAATGAACTTTTAATTTAAAAAAATGGCAAAGGGTCAGTGGAATCAAAAAAATATGTCGTCTAAAACCAGTTGCGAAAAATTCCACATCAATTGGCAATAATCTTACGTCGATGTGCTCAGTAGTTTTGACGCAATTGAACCTCAGAGGAACCGTATTTTCATTGCGTATGTACTCGTATTAGTAGAGAGATATATAGAAGTCATAATGGTCTAGTGATTTGTTCGGTGGAATGTCAATCCGATGTCCGCAGGTTCGAACCCTGGTAAGGACCAACGAGATTTTCGGGATTCGCGTACATTTACTAATTTAAAGTGGTAACAATAATTAACACTAACTATTGGTAACTGAAAGTAAACGCGTAAAAACTTTTTTTTTTCTTTTTTTTTTAATGTGGGAAGAAATCCTTCATTGGACACCCACAGCCCTGGGAGCTGTGGAGTGTCAGACTCTTACTGACTAAAAAAACCCACAAGATACCGTCTACCGCGCTATGGAGTGGCACAGGATCGAACAAGCAAGCACCATGCCACCCCGGCGACAAAGCCCTGCGCGAACACCCTGACTGCGACGACAGCCCGGTCAAGCTGCCTATCCGTCTACCGAACCAATGTGCAATAGAAAGTCAGGTCCCCAGCCCCTTCCCTCCTTGGTCCGGTTTGACAGTCAAGGGGTCACCCCCTTCAACCACCACCACCTGTAACTTTTTTACGTGGTTTTCTACCACGGTGATTTTTTAACGAGGTTTTCTCCCTCTCCCTCCGCCCGAAGGCCACCCCTCTGTCACTTTTTAATGTGGTTTCCTCCCACAGGAACTTTTTAATGAGGTTTCTCTCCCTCTCCCTCCGCCCGTAGGCCTCCCCTCTGTCACTTTTTAACGTGGTTTCCTCCAACAGTAACTTTTTCTTGAGGTTTTCTCCCTCTCCCTCCGCCCAAAGGCCGTCCCTCTGTCACTTTTTAATGTGGTTTCCTCCCACGGTAACTTTTTAACGAGGTTTTCTACCTACCTCCACCCGAAGGCCTCCCGTCTGTTTTTTAACGAAGTGGTCTCCTCAACACCCGTAACTTTTTAACGTGGTTTTCTCCCACGGTGACTTTTTACGGAGGTTTCCTCCCTCCCGCCGCCCGAAGGCACTACCCTCCGTAACTTTTTTACGTGATTTTCTCCCACGGTAACTTTTTAAGGAGGTTTTCTCCCTCCACCCTCTGACGGGCGAACCGAAGCAGGCCCGTCCTTACCCGATCCCCTGTCCCCTCTGATAAGCAGAGGGGGGTACTGCGAGGGGCGCCGTCTGTCGGGGTATACGCCCCGACCCGATTCTGGAACCGAGCCCCAGGAGTGTTTATCGGCTCTCTAGCCTAGATCCGTAGTGTTCTGCTAGACAGGGTCACCTCGTGTAGGATGTGGCTCTTCACCACGCACTGACGGTCTTGGGAGGCAGGCTAAGGCTCCACGAGGGAACTAGTATTCGCCTGTGGGTCCACCCCCTGCGGTTCCGAGGTACAAGTATCTCATCCCCACTTGACCCCAAACGCGTAAAAACTATATCATGGTAGTACGACTACTTCTAAGCTCGCTTGGGTAGCTACCACCCTGAAGTTGAAAATTAATCACTAATCACCTGTGGCTGTGTTTCAACAGCTATATTTGAGAACCAGCCCCTCTTGGTTTAACGTGTTTATCATCTTGGCCCACAACATCATTTAACATCAGGTAATATGATATTCAAAACGTTAAAACCTACAATGTATAAAAAAATAGCGCGTTGAGAAATCAGCTAATGCTAATATATATTTGGCAGCTAATAGGCTTTCACGCGAGCTTAACATCGATGAATGGCAATGGATTACTGATCGCGCAACAATCACCGTTTCTTGGATTGTATTTTTCATACCATCGGACACATTACATCAATTTACATATTCAGTTACCACTTTGATTCACTTACTGACATGCACAATAACCCGGTAAATCACTTCAACGGCTGCTATTCATCAACGACACACCAATTAATGGCGTCTAATGTACCGCTTGGTCGCGACGTCAAAGTATGTTGGCTTATGGTCGAATTATTTATCGAAGCTCAATTTTATAGACAATCTATCTCTATTAATTTAAACATTCATATATAAGTTTGTAAAGTGCAATTAGACATCGACACTCATGTCAAATGAATGGAACAAACTCCTTAGGCATTGCCATGAAAATTATTGCTAGAATAAATAAAAATGCTGTGCGTCTCAGGACGCCTGACAGAAGTGATAAATTAAACTAAGTTGAACTATTTAATATTGAAATTGTTTAACTTGAAAAAAGCTTAGATTATTACTTAAAGTTTATGTACATTATTATGATAATGTAAGGAAAGGTTATTTATTAATAAAATCTTTCATTGATTATAAAATATATTTTATTCTTAGTTACAATTCCTGAATATGTACACCTACCGCTGTCGTATGCGTGAGAGAAAGGGAAGCCAGACAAACTGGCGCCATTACGCGTTACGTAACGAAGCGGTTTACCCTCCCATAAGAAGTTATCACTTCAAAAACCTGCCTTTTATTACGGTTTCATTTTTAATTATATAAAAGCGAATAATATCCATTAAACAATAAAGACAACATTGGATTGAAAGAATAAGCGACAGCCCACAACTAATACAAATAATAAAACATATCATTCTTAACCCTAGATAACAGTTTTCATAAAAGAAACTCGTTAGCAGCGGCTAGTCGTAAGTAAAATGAATGACCTGCATACTTTCAACTATTTGCAGTAGATTAGTGAATATTGCTTATGTGTAATTTTTTCGTTAGAGCAATGTTAACTACGTAACTGGCATAATTACTGCAAGCAACTCTGAATTGTTATTTTTTAAACAAAACGGATATAAAAAGTTAAGTGAGCTTTGTACTCCAATTATTTGCACGTGATATGGCACGACCTATCGCCACGCATGCTCCAATAATTCAGATTTAAAACAAACTCGAAATAAATGTTTGCATTTACTGCTTGCAAAGATTTAAAGAATTTATCATATCAAAATATAAATACGACTTTAAATTCTCGACTACAATTTGGTAGTCCGGTGAAGATATAAAGGCCGGAGAGGCAAATAGCGTAGTTAGTTCGAAAAAAAATAATTCTAGAGGTACAAATTGTGTCATAACAATAAATATATACATATGAGTTATTCATAATATGAGAACAAATTATTATATATTTAATGTTTATGGAAGGATGTCGGATACTTTTTTAATAAATTTAGAACATTAATGGGCATGGGATACCTCATATTCAAGTAGATATTATATCCGAAAGCTGTGGAAAAAGGTGAATTCGAGTGTATTTCTTTATCAAAACGTCAAGCGTTGAAATTATATTGATATGATATCTAAATAAATAAATGCCTAATGTATGAGAATACATCACCTTAAACCTTGACAAAATAGGGATTGAAACCCTCTTCAAGGTCGCCAACACAATAGTGATGCCCCTGGTGTTGCAATTGTCTATAGGCGACGGTAACCATTTAACATCAGATGGGCGGTCTGCCTGATTGCTGCCTTTTTTCATTAAAAAAACTGTAGAACGGCTGCACTTATTTCCACCGGCCCTCCTCTGGCGGAGAGGGCCGCTGAGAGGGTCCACCTCCTGCACCAGGATCGTGCGCAGGGAGCCAACCGCCGCATGCCATGAGTGCGGCGCTGCGGAGGATACCGCGCAGCACACTCATGTCTGAGTGTGCTGCGTGGGACGGACAGCGCCGCATTCTGGCTGCGGTGGTAGGAGATGGGAGATATCTGTCGCTGCCGAGTGTGGTTGCTGCCATGCTCGGCAACGAGCAGGTGTGGACTGCGGTGGCCTCCTTTTGCGAGGAGATCATCTCCGCCCGATCCTGCTACAGTGGTTTGAGAGAAAGTGGAGTTCCCTGATGTTTCGACTGGTGCAGGTACTAATCGGCCATGGCTGTTTTGGCTGGTACTTGCACCAGATCGCTCGCAGGGAGCTGACCGCCACATGTCACGAGTGCGGTGTTGAGGAGGATACCGCGCAGTACACTCTGTCCGAAGTGTGCTGCGTGGGAGGTGCAGCGCCGCACTCTGGCTGTGGCAGTAGAAGGAGATCTTTCGCTGCCGAACGTGGGTGCGGCCATGCTCGGCAACGCATACGCATGCACAGCGATGGCCTCCTTCTGCGAGGAGGTCATCTCGCAGAAGGAGGCGGCGGAGAGGGCCCGAGAGGCGGACCCTCTCAGCGGCCGCTCCGCCAAAGGAGGGTCGGTGGAAGGAGGCGGGTAAATCGTAGCCGAACCTGAGGGAATGAGCCGGGGGACCCATCTCCTCTTTGCACAGGTAGGTTCGGCTGACGAGGGGAGATAGCTGATTGTGTACACAGTTACCTCCCTATAAGGATGAAGCCCGGCGGCCATCTTCCGCCGGGCTGACCGCTGGGGGCGGCATGGTGTTAGCCTAGCACGGTCCCATGCCGCTCCAACTTAAAGCGGTATCCGGTACACCGTGGGGTTTTAGCCCGTGCGAATCGGACATAACCCATTCTCTCCCCCAAGAGGGTGGGTATCCGTTAGGGATCTCCCCACGTTAATAAAAAAAAGCTTAGTCAGATCGGGAAACCTGGCGACAGTTCAAGCTGAGGCGCATCGAGTGCCCCTGTGCTGATCTCCTAAACAAATCGGGTGAGCGCTCCCCTTAGTAGTCCGGTGGAATTGTAGAGGTCTTACGAAGCCAACACTGTAGGTCAGTTCGAAGAAAAAAAAAATTTAGTTGCAATATTATACAATGACATAGCGAATATTTTATTATAGTGTCATAAATGTTATTCCTACATCCTTGATCTTGATTGTAACACTTTCACGAACAAAATTTCCCATGCCCGAATCGAGCGGCCTTATTTGTGTTTAACTTTCTCACTGAAATAACATTTCAGGCTCTGACGTCACACGATATTCATGATCCAATGTGTAACGTTGTTTCTTTTACCTTAGATTTTACCCGTCCTTACGTTATTAATATTTTTTAATTGTATTATATTTTATGGTATTACTTTTGTTTATTTTCCTCGTTCAGTAAAAGAAACCTAAATATTTTATTCCCATCAAGATTTTGCCTATATCTTTTCATCGTTTATATAAATTAAATGATAGAAGTCAAAAACTACTGGGTATATTTAGAACAAATTTGCTTATTTTTAATTCTTAGATACTTCTTGGTCTTTACCTAAAATAATACAAATCACGGTATCTTTATTTCATATAAAGTTATTAAATATTTACGAAACTATGATTTTTTATAAGTACTCCGCGTTCAGCGATGCGTATTTTCTTGCCGTGGAGAAGTGAGGCAAGTGATGTGGTTCGCATACGCAGGAGAGGGGTAGTGAGATAAGTAAATTTTTACTTTTAGTTTTTTTTTATGGTTTTTCCTCTGTAGATAAAATATATTATAACGAAGATAATAAACAACGCAGACGAAGTCGTGGATTTCAGCTAGTTCGAAATATAATCGGTAATCTTTCCCTAAAACATACAACTGTGTATACAAATACGAAGATAAACCGCGTTTCAAATCATATTCATTCGTCATTTTATTTGCTTATCGTTTATTCCCATTTTATATTATTTATCATGAGCATTTCAAATTTATTCGATTCATATGAAAATTACTTTGTAGTGAAATAAGCGTTCCATGTTCACATCGACCGACCTCGTCCTAGTTTAGCTAAATCATTGAAATTGGAATCTCACTAGGTAGCCTTTGACATTAAATTTAGTATTTGACTTCTGTAGAACTGCATACCTACGGCTTCATTAATATTGATAAACTAGTTTTTGCTCGTGGTTTCGCTCGCGTTTTATCTATCACTCGAAAATAGTACTTTTTAATACATGAAAGGTACCCTGTGTCCTTCTTTGTACCTTTGACAGCGTATATTTAAATGTCACGGTGATTGGTTGAGTAGTAAAGGCGTGAAAGCGTAACAAACATACTTATATTTGCATTTATAATATTAGTCAAGAGATGTTTGTTTCAAGTTATATATTAATACATTAAAATATTTTAAATGCTTCGCAATACAGTGGTAGTAAACTCTGCTTTTGAACTGTACAATCGTGAGTTCTTATGTGATAAAGGCAACGGCCAGTTTTGTTTCTGATTGTTTCTTGTTATTTACGTAAAGAAAATGTATTTCTTCAATAACATTTGAAGTTTAGTCGCACTCCGTGTAGTAGGTTACAAACTATTTAATAAATCATTTATGATTAAAACAAACATAATTTATGTCATGTCAAACTACATTAGGAAAACAGTAGAAATTAAAAAATATTGAAGTATAAACCTGTAAATATCGTTTATTTGTCTACAGATAGATTTTTTTTTAATTCTATATCACAGCGTAGAGTAGGTAATATAATATATTATTAATAAATACTCTTTATCTACAGAGCAACACAAGTTTATTTAATTTTTGATTATAAATCTTATATATATGTAGATTATAACACAAGCAATGCTTACTTTATAACATCCATACAACGTTTGATTCTATATTAACAGATCTTGAATCTTTCATCTTTATTATATAAATAAATGAGTGTCGTGGAACATTTGGTTGGAATGAAGTTCCTTTTGTAATATTTTATTATTGATAAACGTATTATATTATTGATTTACAAACACAAATAAATTATTCACATATTGTTGCAGTTTAAATCTGTCATTTTCCAGATGTCATTCTTATTATCTTCTAAGCCACTATAACAATGCATTTTGGATGTATATGATTTAAGAACAAGAGTTATTAACCAATAAAAGTGTTTACAAACATTTAGTAAAGTGGTTATGTAGCACGCGTTTTGTTAAAAATAAAAATAAATTTAAATACACATAAGACGCTACGCCACAACTGCCACGTATGCCGTGCACAAACTATACCTGCGCAGCCAGTGCGAACGTATTGGTTGCCTTGAAGCAATAAGTGCGCACCTATGTCTCTATACGCATTATGGATAACCGTCTACCGTGACGGAAAACTCTTACACTTCTATTCGCCTAGCCCCCATCCGCCAAGTCTGTATCGTACTTCGTTCCAATTTAACTTCATATTTTACAAAACGAAATTCATAATAATATATTGTTTTTTTTTTTTTGTAAACCATCCATTAGTCGGTTCTCATTAGCCGACGTCGCTCTTTAACTAAATTAAACTCGACAGACAATTTACATAAATATTTTTCGTTTGCCTGCAGTGGCCGAGGCAAACGTCGAAAATGAATTTACGTACAAAACCGAGGGATTTCCGAGAAAAATTGCGGGCAATTGTGTCCGGATGGACGGTTCTGTTATAATAACGGAGCACGGTCTAAGCTCTCGAAACTTAAAGAAACGCAGAAGGTTCTGAATAAATAATAGGGCGGCGTGCCAAAACTTTTACAGATATTGGCTTTGTTTCACAACGGGCAATATTAGAAGGCGCAGCTGTGTCACGTACTATTAATGAATATACCATCTAAAACAGTATAGCTTAAAACATCTGAGGGCGCAAATTAACAATTTTTTTATGTAATTTCTAATTGTCCTCTTATACCACCCTATTGCGAATAAAATGAGGTGTATGTAAGATAACTCTATTTACAAAGTTTCTACTATAAAATACAGTTTTGTATAGTATAATTTATCATAAATGGCTCGATTACTAATGGCTTGGTGACTCGAAGGTTCGATACTCGCAGACCCCTTACTAGTAGACATGTCACTCGTAGACTCGTTAACCGTAAATTGAATATTTATAGAATTGTTGCATATCTCTTTTTTCGAACTGCCCTCTCAAAATATCTGTCTGTGTAAACTCTGTTATCTTTCTATGAGTCCGTCCGCGCTCTTTTTAAGACCTCTGGCATCGGGATACATTTTTTTTTCTATTGAAATGGCCAAAAGGTTTCCGCGTTGCAGGTACTAATTCCTTCAAGCCGGCGGAATCGATGGCGCCTGGATCCATTTCTTATATCCCATATCGCGGGAATCGTATGTTATTTGCCGCGTCTCTTTCTTCTGGCACCAACATTCTTGTGCAGAAAGCTGTACCTAATACATTATCACATCCTATGGTTATAATATATCTTAAAAATATAAATGTAATTACTAAACAAACTAAACATGACTAGGTATCCGGAATGGTTGCGTGTTGTTGGGATGCGTGTTGGGATGTAAATTAGAATTAGGTAACACATTTACTGTTTGGAAAATATTACCTACAATCATAATCACTGTACCATATTCTTATAATAGTGAGATTTTAAAGAACCTGTACCACTTAAATACATATTACAATATACATTAATTCCATAATGAAAACAAATCCCGAGATATTTTTATACCGGGCGATAACAATAAAGCTCGCGTTGATACTAATATTGCAGCATTATGGTATTGCAACGCATTCTTTAACGCGGAAGAACGTAGCTTCTATTTAATGAAGCCTGACTTAGCAACTAAGTAGTTAATGAAAATGTTCATTGTTTAAGACTTACAGAAGCAGTATCCAACTTACTTGCCAACTTGTAAAATTATATTCACCAGGATTTACCTAAGCGAAATTTCACTAACGAACTGATGAAAGCAGAGCCCTTTCAAGTCCACGTCTTGACGTTACGTAAACCTGTTTATAATCATATTAAGATTTCCCTTTGCCTTTTCGTCTGACTTGCTACGACTTTGATGTTAGTACCTCATTTAGAAAGTAATCTGAGGATTTTCTTGGACCTTTCCTTTCAATTAATGTATATAAATGAAAAACTAAAGACTTTAACTTCCCTTACATTATGCACTCTTATATTAAATGTCACTTACTTTTAAAATGAACTGTTCTTTGAAAATTTATAAAGGGCTTTATCATATTAAGACCGATTCTTATACTTAATTATATTAAAAAAAAATTAGAATTATGAAATATCAGATAACATGAATATACAATAGATAATATTCAGTGGAATATTCTTGGTTCAGTCTTGAACATGGTGCCCTCTTCGGTGTTCCCAACTCGCACCTCTCACCGCTTGTCTAGAGACTTCATTACTTGTCTACAAGGCTTTGATAAAATAATTTTATCTATTCCTATACGAAAAAGATATTTGATCTTTTTAAATATCACAATGTGCTGTTTGTCTCGTATCGTTAGTTAAGTTTGAAAGCTGGACAAAGGTACAGCCGTTAAAAGGTAAATTATTTTTGAAATTAACACTAAGTTAGGACTGTAGGTAATCATTTCAGAAGCATTACACAAAACCAAGAGATCAACGAAAATAAGAACTAGAAATGAAAAACTACATAAAATGTTAGAATTAAAACTATTACGTTAATCACATTAAATAAAAAGATATTAGTATATGCACTATCTAATAATATACCTGAAGTTCCTGAATTCTTCACGAGATTATTTTCCTTCACCGAAAGTTCAAGACCCATTGCAGAGATTTAAGCCAACATTCATCGACTTAGCATTCCAACACGCAACCATTAAGCCATCGTCACTTACAACTATAATGATACCAATGTAACACAGGGTGATTCAACAAAACAAAATACAAATTACTAAAGTTTCAATAATGCAACAATAACCATCTAGCCTCAGGACTATTCCAAAATATCTTGAAGTCAAATACTACTCTCGTCTCTGTTCTCTGCCTCGTCCCTTTCTGTCATCTCGCCTCGTCTTACTCAAGACTCGCAACAACGTAATTTCTAACTGCCCGCCTTTTGTCAATTAGAAATGATTTCATTACACTAGTCACATACGTAAGTGTCGCACTTATGATATAAAACTTTGTATACAAATCATATACTAAGAAACTTTTTGATAGGCCACGTGGTCCTACTATTAAGCCGAGAGGTCAGAAGTTCAATCGCCACACGTGACCGTGTGTTATGAACTTAATTGTTAATCCTGTGACCGTGTATTTAATATTCTACATATGTATGTAGCTGTTAATTACCACAGTATAAGCAGGTTTGAAATTAAATGACCTTCAGAAAAATTGTGTCGTCATATTTGTTGATCCTTTTTTTTTTTAATGTGGGAAGAAATCCTTCATTGGACACCCACAGCCCTGGGGAGCTGTGGGGTGTCAGACTCTTACTGACTAAAAAAACCCACAAGATACCGTCTGCCGCGCTATGGAGTGGCACGGGATCAAACAAGCAAGCATCATGCCACTCCGGCGACAAGGCCCAGCGCGAACGCCCTGACCGCGACGACAGCCCGGTCAAGCTGCCTACCCGTCTACCGAACCAATGTGCAATGGAAAGTCAGGTCCCCAGCCCCTTCCCTCCTTGGTCCGGTTTGGCAGTCAAAGGGTCGCCCCCTCCAACCACCACCACCTGTAACTTTTTTACGTGGTTTTCTACCACGGTGACTTTTTAACGAGGTTTTCTCCCTCTCTCTCCGCCCGAAGGCCACCCCTCTGTCACTTTTTAATGTGGTTTCCTCCCACAGGAACTTTTTCTTGAGGTTTTCTACCTCCCTCCGCCCGAAGGCCTCCCGTCTGTTTTTTAACGAGGTTGTCTCCTCAACACCCGTAACTTTTTAACGTGGTTTTCTCCCACGGTGACTTTTTACCGAGGTTTCCTCCCTCCCACCGCCCGAAGGCACACCCGTCTGTAACTTTTTAACGTGGTTTTCTCTTTGTTGATCCTATATCAATAAAAGTCAACTGCATGAATGTATGTATTCAAGCGCATCATTTCAAAACGGCTGCGCCCATTTGGCTATACTGTTGTGTATAATTATAAAGACAAGGATTGTATGAAAGAAAATATTTGAGAAAATTAAAAAAAAATGGGTTACAACAATCTCTATATAAAAAAAAATTAAGTGAGTGAGAAGCAAGACAGTGTGGAAATCTTCAAAATTATTGACAGAATTGACTTTCAATTATTTAGTTGTCATTTTAGTTCATCACATGGTCGTATTACAAAAAGAAAATTTGCGCTCATTTTATGGATAAAATGAAGTTAGTACACCTATATGAAGCCGGGATCTGCAGCTATAACTTTATAAACGTTCGAGATAAATAGTTAGTACAACTAATACATTGTACGGCAAAATACATAATCGCTGATAGTTCCACGGGTCTTCATGGAGAACCGAACTAATACAATGGTATTAGTCCCTTGTCGGATACAAAGCGCTCCCAAATGGATAATCGATGAACCTCTTTCACACGTATGTCTACTGTTAAATAATCAATAGGAGAATTTACTGCTAACTGCTAGGAAGCAAAATTTGTTTTCCTTTAACAATTGTATAAAATATTTTTGTTTACTTGTAAATTAGTACATTAGAAACATAAGGACGTAAGAGATAACTGGTTTGTTTTGTCTTCCACATGCAGATATAAAAAACATATTATGATTACAAGTTTCACGATAAATTATTTGCAGTATAGTGTTTGCGGTTTGCAGTTTGTAGGAAATATGTTTTAATTAATTTAAGCCATGGAGTAGCGTTTACTTACTACTACTACTTACGTACATAATAGACAAATTTTAGAATGGTATTAAATGCAACTGGCTAATTACATTACCGATTTGTCGGACAACCAGTTTAAAAATTACACAGCGAAGTTTTAGTATCGCAAGGTGGAAAATCATGAATGATAGTAACTTCTGGAAGAAACTCCGTCTCTGTACTTCCAATAAATATCGCAATCCTAAGTAGTACTTACTAAGTTAGATTAGTTAAAGAAAAGTTGCATAAATTATTAACACTAAGTCTATAAATATAATATTTAGGGAATATTGTGATAAAATAATTAATAATTTAAGAAAATAAATAAATAGCATAAAGATATAAAAATAAAATAAAAGAATTCTTAAATATATAAAACAATAGGTAAGGAAAGATTGTGTCTCAATTACATGAAAGTAATTGCAATACACAAACATGTAAAATTGATATAAAAATAAGGTACTTTTAGAGTAAGATTTCTAAAAATAAAACAAAAATAATAATAATAAGAAAGAAAAAACAAGAATAAGCAAAAAGGAAACAAAAAAAAGAAAAGACAGAAATTGCTTACCATATAGTATAATCCCATACACAACTTAGATAGGTAATAACTCCACTGACACACCCCCGGATATAAATGTTATTGCGTTTAAACATAGACGCTATATATTTTAAATCCTACATTAAGGTAATCATTAACACATCGCCACGCCGTTGATTAATAACATAAAGTCTCTGACACCATGTCAGAGGATTAGTTGTAGAAAACACAAAAAAAAAAATTAGTACTTACTAATAATATAAATACGAAAGTGTGCTTATTATTTTGTTTCTTGAGCTTTCACGTGTTAAGAACTCAACCTATAATTACAAAATTTTGCATACGCATTCTTAAGGGTATAGAAAAGGTTATCCAGAAAACAAGTACTATCCTCGAGGGTTAAATCAAAACTGCTGAAGTAAAAATAAAAAAAGTCTAGGAGCAGCCAGTGACTTCGTGCAGTTTAAATCTAGAACTTAATAACAATAAAATATATCCCGGCACCATCTAATGACGAGTTATAGTGAAATAGCATAAAAACCTTATCCATGATAAAACACACCTGTATTACCTTTCGTAGTATTCGGTTAAAAGGCATTGAAGTTTAACGATTTCATGTCAATATATACTAGATTAGCTTTTCTCGCGGCATCGCTCGAATTAATGTAGACTTAATCTATCCCTGTAAAAGAGAAAGAACTGTAAAAGAAAGCCGGCTTAGATATCAAAATGAATAATTAAAAAAACAAAATTATTGAGATCTCAGTGAGATCTCAAATAGTATTTCAACATAATATAATTAATTAAATATAAAGTAATCATAAACGGTCCTTTTATCTACTCGCTGACATGAAGAACCATGTAAGCAATGAAGCAGTACCGACTTAGTCGATAACGTATTCGGATACCGCGTCGATCAACGTAGATTCGAGTCCTTTCAACTGAGTGGGAGTTTTCGTTGAAAGAAAACATCGTGATGAAATCATACCATGGTAGAGCTTTTTTGTAAGTCTGCCTGACTAACTATTAGTCTATAGTTGATGTATTGCTACAGCTGCACTTGAGAGTCAGGCTACCCTCTAGGCGTAGCGTGTTTACCATCTTTGACCACATCGTCATTTAACATCAGATGAGATTGTGGACAAACGATAAAACTTATGAAGCACATACACGTATATAATACCTTAGTTTTCGGAAAATCGATTAATAATGCAAGTAAAAAAAAATCTAGCATATAAATTACTATACAAATAATTTCCAAGCATTGAAATTACGTTAGGATAACGCACTTATTTTGGCTCAAAAGAACAAGAAAAAACTTATCAAGTTTCCCATCTTAAATATAAACCCTAAAAATACCTAACCGCTCTCAAGAATCCTTTGAATACATACAAAATCTCTATGATAAATCGTGGCAGATCACACTCCGACCACTCATAAATAAAATATGACAACTGACCAACGGAAATGTTAAGCGGATTATGAAAAGGTGGAGGTATAATTTCGTGTTGTTTTTCTGGGAAATAATCAGGACCGATATCTCTAGAGACAGTAATACGGCTACTAAATTACAGAACTGTTATGATTGGATAAATTGATCTCGAACAAATTCAGACTAAATATATGAGTAGTTTGCTCGGAAGTGAACAGATATCAAGGACGTAGGAATTGTGGATACACAAATAGATAGACTCATTTTTGTTAAACTTGTCATTCGATTAAGATTTTCATTTGAAGTCTAGCCAAAAATGTATTCAGCTGTAGTTTTTACTCAATTAAACGCGAAAAGCACTATTAGTTATATGATTGTAAATAATGGAAAAACATATTCTATTTTAATAAAAATGTGAATACCGGGTAAGTTTGAGACCGGCTATTACACGTTCAACTACGATTCTTACACAGTTTTTAATGTTTTGTTAATTTACAAATTTACTCGGACCAAGAGCAACGGACAAGACAACAGTAGTCATGATAAATAAAAAAATAATAAGAAACTGATAAAAACTAAACATTCTTGAGGAAAAGATTTAGGCATAAATAAGAAATTCTATTCTCGTTAATAGATTTGACGCTCAATCCACATGACTATATATACATAACACGACATCCTTTTTTTCTTTTTTTTTTATTGGATTTCGTTCGTACAGTAAAAATGAAAGAATTTACATATTTATGTATACAGATATACATGTATATATTTTAAGTTTCTTTTTTTTATGCTTATGACTTTATGAACATGACATAAGAGATGCACACTTTTATTTTTGCCGGGAAATTTTGTGGCTAGCTGAAAACCTGCACAATTTCTATAGACGGCAATACGCTGACGCTAGGTCTCTTGTCATAGATTAACATTTTTAGTTTAAGGTTTTTTTTTTCTTTGTAAATTTTTTTCTGTGACAATAAATGTTTTTCATACTTTAATAAGGCATTTAAGTGGGGCAAAGCAAACGAAAGCTAATAAAACCGTTAAAGTTCAATTAAGAAATACTTTAGACACTTCTTGAATTTCCTTTTAAGGTGTATATATATAAAAGAACACACATAATTAACTTAAGCTTTCATTGGAGAGAACAAGAAACGACAGCTGAAAATGATCTACATTCAATCTCTAAAATGTGCTTTAGTGAAATGTAATACAACTATGTGTAAAGATTGTTTAAGGACTACAGAAATACGAATAATGTATATATATATTTAGTGTATATTGTGAGAAAGAAAAATATTTCATCAGAATATACAACGTTTCATTAACCGCGAGTGTAACAATATCATTTGAATAAATATTCAGCTCCGTATTTAATCTTTCGCCAATAGTTAATTATGTTTTTAATGTTTAGTAAACATAAAAATTACAAAGAACTTGTATAAGGAGATAACCAGAGGGTTTGTTTTAAATACGTTTTCCTTAATTAAATAAGATGTATCTTTGGACTTATAATACAACGGTCCTCTACTAAGACAAGTCGTTAGTGGGATAACAAGGAGAACTTCAAAATTTTTATAAATGTAATGTAAGCGACTAGGCTTAGCAATAAATTAGATTGAAAGTTATAGACTATGACGTCACTTAAACAGCATAAAGTTGCTTTTACTGAGAGAGCATTTAAACTTTTGGTTTGAAAATGCGTCCTCTCTCGGTCCGCGATATAATTAATTACTTTAGATCTAGGTCAGTTTCAGATTCGTGTTGTTTATCTAGTTCAAAAGGTATATAAAATTAGAGTAATCATTATACCTGAAGTGTTTGCTTAAAATATATGATCTAACTTGAATAAAATGTAGTATCGTAAGCAATATTATTATGCGAATATGAGTTTGTATGTTATGCTTTCACGTTTCATTTACTAAACCGATCATCATGACATTATGCATACATGTGGGCAGGGATTGTAGCAAAGGGCATAAGATACCTTTTATCTACAAAAGACTGTTTCCAAGAGATAGGTCAAATCGACTTTTTTTTTTATTAACGTGGGGAAATCTTTTATGGATACCCACTCTCCCGGGGGAGGGAGTGGGTTATGTCCGACTCACACGGACTATAATCCCACGGTGTACCGGCCGCCGCTTTTGGTTGGGGTGGTATGGGACCGTACTGTGGCTATCACCATGCCGCCTCAGCGGTGAGCCCGGCGGAATGTGACCGCTGGGCTCTTTCCTTATAAGGAGATAGACTGGGTACACCACCAGCTACCTCCCCTCATCAGCCGGACCTTGTGCAATGAGGAGATGGGCCCCCTGACCCATTCCTTCAGGTCCAGCTACGGAGGTGGGAGGAGGCGGACAAAGCGACGCCTCCTTCCACCGGCCCTCCTTTGGCGTAAAGGGCCGCTGAGAGGGTTCACCTCTCGGGCCTTCTCTGCCGCCTCCTTCTGCGAGATGACCTCTTTGCAGAAGGAAGCCATTGCAGTCGACGCATCTTCGCTGCCAAGCATGACCGTAACCACGCTCGGCAGCGATAAATTATTACCTACCGTCGCAGTCACAGTGCGGCGCTGCCCCTCTCACGCAGCACACTCAGACAGAGACTCGGCCCCCCTATATTGGGGAGTAATCGGCCGAGCGCCCCTGCCGCCCCAGAAATCCGTGGTCCGAGCCCCTGAAGTGGGGCTCGAACTGCCAAGCGCCCGTCCAGGATGAGGCCCAGATACTTCATCTGGGTCCCCACCCTGATGCGGGCGCCCTCCACAATTATATGGGCCCCAGGTGGTGGCCCTCACCGAGGCCCATGGAACAAGATTGCCTCGGTCTTATCGAGGGCCACCCCGAGGCCCAAAACCGGATGCACCCGACCACGACGGTTGTGGCCGCCGTGGCCAGACGCACCAACCCGTCCCAATCTTCCCCCCCTCCTGGGCTACGACTAGGGTGTAGTCCGCGTAACAAATGAGGTACGCTCCAGATGAGAGCGCGCCGCGGAGCACCCAGTCATAGCCCATGTTCCACAGGAGTGGATCCAGCGCCGACCCCTATGGAACCCCCCGCCTGGTTGCCCGCTGGACCATCCTTCCGTCGCCGTCGACGTAGGCGATCTCCCTATCTTCGAGGTACGCCTCCAACAGCCGCCGCAAGTACGGGGGCACCCCAAAATACCGGAGCGCCTCTCGTATAACTCCGTGCGGCAGACTATTGAAGGCGTTGGCAATGTCAAGGGACACCGCCACAACCCTCTCCCCACGGGAGATCGCCTCAGTCGACAGCGACTTTAAGAGGCAGAGGGTGTCCATAGTGGAACACCCTGTCCGGAAGCCAAACTGCGCGTCCGCGATATTCGGCCCAACTCCCTCCAGGTGCTGGACGACCCAGGAAGCAACGATCCTCTCCAACGCCTTCCCGGCGCCGTCCAACAACACTAAAGGCCGAAAAGCGGACGCACAGTCCGGAGGGCGGCCCTCCTTCCGCAGCAGGTACAGCCGCCCCTACTTCCAGGGTTTCGGGAACTGCCCGACTGCCAGACACTGGTCGTACAGTCCCCGAAGCCACCCCCCGAGATGGCTCAGCGCTAGGCTGAGTACCCGACCCGGGACCCCAACTGGGCCGGGTGCTCTCCTCCTGTTGCGGAGGCGCTGTGCTACCCTCTCCATTTCCTCCGCCGTTACTGGGGAAGGGTTGACAATCGCCTCCGCAACTGCCGCCTGAAGTGGAGACATGGGAGGAGAAAAAATACTCGGAGGGTTGGGGAACAACGCTAGCTTTGCCCGCATCATGCAGTATGGGCGCCCCCACGGGTCCCTCTGCAGCGATTGGAGCATCTCCTCCTCCTTCGCCCGACTGATGGCAACTTGCAAGACCTTCTTTTTGGCCCTGTAGTCACCATACAGCCGGGCCTCCTCCTCTGGACCCCGAAGACTCCTCCGGTGGCTGTGGCCGAACAGCCGCCCGAGGTCAAATCGTCTACTTTAACGCGAACTAAGCCACATGAAATATTAGTCGATATGATCTAACCGATTTCGATTCCGAAGGTTATGTCTTTGCTTAAATTAAATTTTAAAATAAGACTCGGAGATAAAAAAAAATTTAAGAACTTTCGTGTTGAAATCATAATGCTTATATTCTCAACATAATGATAAATATTCTAGTGCATAAGTAAATGCATTAGTCAAAAATGTTAATAAGACCCTTAGCTTTATCTTTGAACACGCTGTATATACGTTACTCATATTCAAATAAGTAGGAAAGATGATTAACATGAGGACATTTTATAATATCAATTCACTTTTATACCCAACTATAAACTCCTTTTTCACAAGAAAATCAGATTTTTACGTTAACAAATTCTAATTAATCTCACTCCAGACATTTTTAAGTTTACAGAAGTTAACATTTTATTAAACATTTCTTTCTCTGTTTTAATATATAATTAGTGGTTTTTCTTTATTAACTTGATCTTGAAGTAATTTCAAACTTTTTATAACCTTTCAAAACTTCTAATTATAATATAATGTAATAAGATTTAATAAATTGAAAATAATGATTATTGATTAGATCTTAGCTAGTTTGACGTAAAATAAATTACTCTTAAGAATTATAAGCGTTGTACTCTATAGAACACAAGACAACATGTAGCTATATGCAACAATATAAATAAATATGAGGACATAATTCCATATACGGTTATTATTTCATTCCAAACTAAGCCCAGTTTGTATTATGGTAGCTAAATGACAGATATACGTACATACATAGACATTTTTTTTTATTGTAGCACGACAAATTGACTGTACTTTGCCTGATGTTAAGCTCTATACAATCCAAAAATAACGGCGACCACCGAGAGACAAACAAAAATGATAATAACATTTAATATTATAGGCATGACATAAAAGTCAGCCACGTGTGGGAATCGAACCCGCTACCTCTAAGCTCAATAAACCTCTTTACCAACATACCAAGAGGTCTGTCTATACTATATAAATAATAACATCAGAATAAATTCGTATTATTAACTCCCAATGTACTTTCCAATAGAAGTTTATAATATTATTAAATAACCTATTAACTTTTCTAAGTACATTCGACACATCTTAATCATTGCCTTATTCGACAATTTTTATAAGTATCTCATATTGAAAAGATCGTAGTCAGGGGCTCTGAATTGACTTTCTTATATCACTAAAAGGATCAATGATTCTAGATAAAAAAGCCCTTGGAACCGTCGCGGACACAAGATTGATGAATGTTTAGGAAGCGAAAATATTAAGAAAACGGTGTTAGGAAAAGGTAACATAATCTATTTAGAAACCTCTCTATATGAAATATAAGGTACAAGTATTTAATTTTCTAAATAGTTTCTATTTAGTTATTGTCAAAGAAAGTTATTGTTAAAGAAGGCAAATAATCCTTCCTTCCTAACTAATAAAATGCGTATGCCAGTCAGTAAGAAGTATACAGACGAACATAATTATACAACTTTCACCTAAATTACAAGAACTGTTCTAGAAGGATAGACCAAATCTACTGAACCGCGAGCAAAGCCATGAATAATATCCATAAAAGAGTCATGAGAGAATATTTTAATGAAGTGAAAGACAATCGAAACCTGGACATGTGTGGGCATTATTTGCAAATTCTCGTACGCATGTTTATTTGAATGAATTTATTACACTATCAGGATGTAGATACTTAATATTGCTAACATTTTCTACACTGGCAGAAGCTATATTCTAAAAATAACATCGGATAACAGTGCAGGAAAACAACTTGACTAAAAATTTGAATTTTTCACTAATGTTCTATTCGTTATCATCGAGTGAAATGATAATAAAGTATCTATAGCTAGATTTCTGATTCATCCTACAATATTACTCAAGATTGCTCAAAGATATTAAATTGACTTATGTAACAATGATATATTCAACTATTAATTATTTTTAAATCTATTTCTTTTGTTATCCTTGACATTACTAACATTATCCTCATCTACACAGATATGGGAAATCTAAAAAAACTTTGCCACGATGACATTTACACGCTGGTATTTATATATCCTTAAAATATGTAACTAATAATAAACCGATGCTACCAATTCAATTAGAATCCAATAATATTGTAATGTGGCACATTAATCTGCACCGCTGAGCATAAGTGTAACTATGCGATGCCGCAATGTAGACACTCGTGATCGATGTGACACGAATAGGCTCTTGGTTACACGCCGCTCTATCAAAATATTGAGTGTTTGCTCATTCTACCGAAAAATAATCTTCAACGGTGCCGGCTAACATTATTTTTTGCACTATATTACCTTTCCTTCTACCTCAAGAACATATGGAAATTCTTTCTCTTTCCGTGTAAAAGTTTTCTTTTTCTCGATTTCTTTAAGTAATTTCTAATAATAGAACAAATTCGGGGTGAATAAATTGGCGAAAGGTGTCTGGGGTAATTCGTGATCCACGAATGTCGTTGAAACTCAAGGGGAAGGTATATAAAACTATAAAAAGAACAGTCGTTTTATATGGATCCGAGTGCTGAACTTCGAAAGAGGACGTACTAATGAAGACTTGGAATCCTAATCTTTCCCTGTACAGTACATGTAATAAAATAAAATGGTAACTGAACAATTGAATGTCAGTCTATCAATATTTTCTAAGATTTCCTTACCCTTTCTTATATAGAGATTTCTAATCCCAGTTTTTCATTTTTCCGTTCTATTTTTCACTTTTAAACATTATCTTTGATATAAACTTTGTCATTACAATTACCAGCACACGAAAAAAGGAATTAGCCAAATAATCTAGTTGTTATGATGTGACGACCTACGTATATGCGAGAGTTGCTTTGTAGCTATTTAATTGTTAAATAAAGTAATACAATCGAAATTTGTGATGATTTATCAAAATTTTATGACACAGGAATGAACCTGAATTTCTTAGAAACGAATAATGTGATCAAATTTTCAATAAGCCCGTCTAGTTTCTGCGAACTTAAAACGTACACCCGTTTTAATAAGAATACATGAAACCAATTATATTCTGACAGTGTTGGATTTTTAATTATATATAGAACTAACAAAAGCTTACTAAAGATTATTATAGACTAGCAAAAAATCAAATCACTACAGAGTAACCGAGATATCCGACTCGCATCGGAGTTTCTAAAGCTATGTTACTATTTGTTTGGAAAAATAAAACATATTTGGACAGCTCGATATCGCATCGGCACTTGTGTTTGACTTTAATAAATCGTACGTTGGAACACAGGTTGCACAAATAAAAATTCTTTAATACAATACGATATTTTTGAACTTTTGTACGTGTTTAATAATATATTTTTTTAAGGGAAGCTCCTCTAGATGATTTCAAGAAACATTTTAGTATAACATTTTTACAAATCTACGGAAAAAGGCGGGTCTACATTATAAACTGAGAGAGATTAATAAGGGTGATAAAAATAATAGCCGTGCATGCACAAGAAAAATTATGTGATAAGTAGAAAGAGATTTGTCTTATTTATTAATATTTTGTATCTAATATTACTGATCGTCAAAATGAGCTTCAGTTTTTTGAGTTAGAATTTATCTTCTAAGAAAAGGGTCACACATACAATCAGGTAACTGGAAGGCTATTTAGACGGATACAGTATTAATCCTTATCAAATTGAATACATTAAGTTACCTTAAGTATTTCATGCATATAAGTATATATTTTTAATATCAGGGCAATTTTAATAAAAAATCATACCGAACATAAAGAAATTAAAATTACAAATTCCGCAATATTCACAAACACCAACATAGAATTATTTTTTCTCGAAAACCAATTAAATTAGAGATCTGAAGCCCCCAGGATCTTAATATCTTATTAGTCCTTACATATCCCCCAAGTACCGTTTATTATTTCCCGACGCCCATTCACTACGCTTATGCCTCCGTGGCCTTTAGAAGAATGACTCGCTATAATTAAAATTAAGTATAAACAATAAAGATAATTTTCTCTATATACCAGAATTTCATTGCCTTTACGTATTTTTTCTTAAAAGAGAATAAGTATAATGTTCATTCTGACAACGGTAAACAATAAAAAAAAATTGTAATCCGGTGAAACTGTAGCATCCTCTACAAGTCAATAGTGTAATAAGTTCTAAAAACAAAAAAAAGCAAAAAATATTCACATTCATAAATATTTGAATGACGTATGATACGATTTTCCACAAATTAGTTGCTATTTAAGTAAGAAATATTTTCAAATCGATATCTGACTGATTTAAAAGATATATTGTTCTTGTCCTAATAACTTTAAAACTTTTGTTATCACTGACAAAACAAATGAATGATAATTTAGTATTCAAGACAGGTACCGTCAATATTTAGGACTTAACACATAACTTTCCTAAGTACCCGAAAAGAAAACGATCATCAATATTTAATTGGCCCGCATGTTAAATTATTGCCCGACCTAGATATAAATGTCAATGAAATATAGTAGTAATTCTTTAAAACGGAATAATAATATAGTTATATATAGGTAGTAAGGAGAAAATACAGAATTATTAATGTAATGTTCCATACTTCACTTATTGACTCTACAAACAGAAAAGGTCAGGTTAGTATTGTTACACCCGTGGGTAATCAAATGTCGTTTTCAGTAAAACAAATTTATTAATACATATATGAACAAAAATAGAACTCACTATTACACAAAAGCGATGTGTACAGTACTGAATACAGTAATTGTCTACATTACTTCTTGTGTACGGTAATTTTATCGTCTCGAAAAATACTTTGTTTTTGACCAGCTTAACCAAGACGATGAAATGACAACACGAAAAACGATTTAGATAAGGAACAAACAAGAGGATAGTTAATTGTTTGAAATACCTGGTGAGTTAAATTAATATCAGACCGGCACAGCAGCCGCATGTCACCCAAAAACAAAGGTGAAAACAAAACGCCGAGCTATCTTGAATGTGGCGCCTTCCCTAAACAATAAACATGATATTATTAGTGGAGGAATAAATGTGATAAAATCAGATTTGTCTCGAACACTTCAATTTATGGATTCGATGTTGGGAATAAATCTGTCATCGCTAGTACCGTGGAACGATTATATATCTGTTAAAAAGGAGGAGTAGAAATTTCAAAAATGTAATTTTTCTTCGTTCTACGTAATACGTTGTGGGCTGGCGTGATGATTATAATGCCCTATACCTTCCTTTGGGAAGAGGCCTATGACCCTGCAGTGGGTCTCTTATAGGCTGATGATGATGTATTATAATTTGATTTATGGAAACGACAACGTTTAAAGAAAAAAAGAAAGAAAATACATTTACTGTAGCAAATACATGGAAAATACAATCGTGAAAAAAAATGGTTACAAAGATAGGCATAACCTTTAGGTTAACTAATAAGGTTATTCAATTTATTGAATAAAGAAAAATAATCGTTGCAAGGTATTAAATTATGTCATAGTATTGCTACAATAGCGCACAATTCAGCATGAGTTGGCTGCGACCATAGCAGGTGACCCGACCCCAACGCTAATTTCCAATTGTGGCCATTTGGGTTTAAATCACTGATCATTAAATGGGAAGATTATAATAAATAGCTATATATGCATATAGGTAGATATATACTTAACAGTAATAATTAAGTGTTAAAAAGGGAAGTCATATGAAATTAAGAAATTAAAAAGGTAATAATGGAATTATATAGCCGAGACGTGCAAATTATATTTTTAATATATTTTTTAATATAATGAAACTAGTCGTAGATGTAATTGGCGGTGGCATATTGTTCCAGCACTTACTAGTGTTGTATCTAAAAAGGAAAGGAGAAATTTCAACCTGGGCTATTTTAGTACGTGTTTGTTTATAGAGGAGATAAGGTTTAAATGAGTGCGTATTCTACACATGGATTGATCACTATGCTGCCTTATCTGATACTAGAAACTTATTCCCAGACTTTGTAAAAAAATCAACATTGTCCATAATATTTCTTCAGTGATAGGAAATGATTAATTTTTTGCAGAAGGTGTAAAGTGTGAAGGGAAAATAATGAATTCTGATGATATTTTCTGAATCAAAATACAACTTTGTCATAAATAACATAAACTTAACTTAGTAGTAATATTAATTTGACGTACGTCCTATTTTAACGCGAGTTCTTCAACCATTTGCTCACAACAGCTAATAACCAAAGTTAAGCGTCGCGTCATTCGAAGCGAGTGAGCTCATCTTGCGAGTAAACGACGAACGGTCTTAGCGCTGAGAACAGCATTGTTATATCAAGGACAAGAGCATATTTTAATGAAAAATAAGTAGAGAGGTTTTCCACGACATGATATCCTAATATAATATCGATGCGATATTAAACAATATCAGTAAATCTATTTTATTAATGACTCATCACCGATATTTTATTAGTACGTAAAACTATTTTTTTTTTTTCTGATTTACTACATAAATAATATTAATTGTACCCGCGGCTCTGTTCACGTGAAGTACAAAATTATTCATTTATTTACTAATAATGTTCTTTAAACATTACAGACATTATTTTTGAAGTTATACTTCTTTTGCCGCGTTAGGGAAGAATGATGAGAGTAATTTTTTACGATGCGTGCGTACACCGTCACGAAAAACCGACACCCTGAAGTTAACTATAGTTAACGTTTTATTCAAAAAATGTATGTATGTATTAAATACATTTTTTTCTATTGTTAGTGTCGTTTTTTTCTATAAACGTAGAATAAGGTGAAAGATAAAATTTTTGAAAAGATTTTTATCTTGTTACGCCAAAGAAATATAACTTCTAACGCGTGTACATTGGTACACTCTACATTTTCTATTTTAGTAATTCAATACAATAATATATATTGGTCGGTATTTAATAATTTAGGTGAAATATTGCAACATAACATACTCGTAACCTTTTTGCCTCGACTGAATTTACTTTGAATTACAAAATGTATGTAAAAAAAACTAAAATCTGCTTAGAGAATAAGCTCACGATTTATAAAAATAGTGATATTATCTTAGTACAGTGAAGTGATACTCGATATACACACTAACGGACAGACAGAGAAACTTTAATGTGTTTCATATATGAAATCTATTAAACAACAATACATATATTTATCAATGCTACCCTTTTATATTCATAACTTCGGTGTTACTTTTAATAAAATACTTAGCATATTCGGTAATTCTATTGTACAAATAAATGATGCAAAAAATGATGAGTTCAATGAGTGATCATAAATATACACAACACATAATAGTTCATACTATACTCATTATCACTCATATATCGTGCCTTAATGCGCAAGTGAATACAATTATATCATATTATTATTACTATCAATTAAAGTCAATTAACAAATTGACTTCCTTAATCCTCTTTGATCTCTTCTAATAACTTTGAAGAAGCAGTCAGCGTGACAAACAAGTGTTTATATTGCGGTAACTTAATACCATTAAATATATTATGTATCGAATGTATTGAAGACTCAGGGAAAGTTTCGGAAAGCACCCAACTAGGGATTCACTTAATTGGGTTTCAAGCCAACATAACGCTGACTGAGTACTCAATGCTCTAATATATTATTTAGTTTTAGTATCTTGACCGCAACTCGGCTTATGGAAATTTGTGCTTTAGGTCGGTTGAATAGGGTTCACCATTTTTTTTTTTTCATAATCTTTAGACACAAATCATACATATTATATGCTACTAAGAATTTCTGTAGTCTCTTCCTGACAGATGTTTATGATAGCTGAAATGATAAAGAAACGCAATTGGATCTTTTAAATATGGGTCCCAATACAGGTCGTCAAATATTACAGTCACAAAGGATTAATTTGAACATTACAACTTTTATTTACTATTAAGAGACAACAATATTTTGGAAGGTCGAGTTTGGTGGTGGTCGAGGGGTTCCACCGGTGAAATATCAATCCAATGTTCGCAGGAATGCGCGTCTATTTATTAATTTAAATTAGTAACAATATCAGCTGATGGTGAAGAAAAACGTCGTAAGGAAACCTTTTTTTTTTGTTGCTTTTCCGTATCCGGCAATCAGTAGTACTATAAGCGGATTTGTTGAGTGTAGAATAAGTAAGGAAACCTGAAACTGATAAATGTTGTTGCAGTACCACAGTATGTGGGAGAATACAGAACTGTGAATTTCTCTGTGTTTAAAATCGCCAATACGTCGTGAGCTGGGGCACTATGATTATGTGCATACCTTCCATCGGGAAGAGGCCTATGGCTCTACAGTGGGTCTCTTACGGGTTGATGATAATGATGAGTATTATATAAGAAATATATTCAAGAATTAGCTGATTCCCACCCGCTTTGTTGTGCATTTAAAAAGATTAGAAAAGGGGTTAAAATCGAACACAAAAAATAAGTAGTTTAGAACCATCTACAATTTTTTTATATCAAATGGTCAAAGTTCAATGCCGATAGGTTCAATAGTTATGACGTTATTAAACCACAAAGGAATTATATTTTTATTATATATAGATGATTGTTAAATTTATTACTAGGTTCCATTACAAATGCACCACTTATGAGTATATCTACCTTACCACTTATGAGTATATGATTTTGCTTTATTCTGACTCAGAGTGAGTTGTTAACAAAGCGCATTTACGTACTAGAATTCCCAACGTATTTGAATGGGTACCTATCAGTACCAACCTTCGACCGAACTTGAATAATATTTCGAATGGTTATACCATTTCTGTAGAATGAGTATCATACTATATATGTGTATTAAGTAATATGTGTATAAGTAGATAGATAGAACAGTAATTCTGATTTTTTACAGTTTTATGAAAATTGTAAATAACGTGTCTTATTACACCATACCTTGCTTTTACGTAATATATGTCATCATCTTACCCTTCTCGCACCTTAGTAGAGTTGGCACGACATGTTTGTCATACATTGATCGGCCGCCGCCTGACATCATCCCTCTTTGGGATCATTTTGTAGTCCCACTATAACTTCAACTTCCTAACTTCGAATGGATGCCAAACGTGGATAATTGATTCTTCGATAACAGGTGTTAAGAATTCAAATGACGCACTTGTGTACAATATATCCGTGAATTGCAACCTCCACAGGCTCTGATTTCAGGTCTGTCGTAGCCATGAGGATTTCTTACTACAAATCTGGTCTACGAGATTCACGCGTTTGGTTTCCATATATTGGCTTGTTCGCTATTATTGTTAAATATATATATATATATATATATATATATATATATATATATATATATATATTAATATAAAGTTAAGTTACATTAATTTGTAAATTGTACAAAATATTTTTTTATTTTACATAAAATATGTATTTGTTTCAATTTAGAGAGTATTTCGAGATTATTTTGAGGCTGCAGCTAGTAAGTAGCGCGCCGGTAATGCCTTAGTGAAACGCGAACATAATCCGATTAATAAATAATCCTTTATAGTGACTCATACCAATGTATCGCGCCTTGGATTGTGTAATCCTATACATGTCCAGATATCTAGATAAAATTTCAAGCCACTTCGATGAGGATATCTCTCGTAATTAACTATACACCTTAGAGTGAAAAAAATAAACCGACTTCGATATCAAAAAAACACTAAGACACTAAAAAGTGAAAAATAAATAAATAATGAAATTAATTATATTACATAAAAAAATATTAGTATATATGCTACCTAATGATCTATTTGAAAAGTCAATGCCGACCCAACTACGTACAAAGTTTACGTCCATTTAGGTGTATATATTTTTCTACATATTACAAATACGTACAAAGTTTACGTCCATTTAGGTGTATATATTTTTCTACATATTACAAATTTGTGTTGCCGCCGACTTCAAATGGAGTATTAGGTAGCGCATATATTATGTTACCAATATTTTTAGTTTAATTTAGTTGTTGGTTGGTTTTTATTGTTTTTTGGTTAGTGTTTTTTGATATTGAAGTCGGTTTAATTTCTTCTTGGTTATTTTTTACTGTTTTCCATTTTCTTTATTTGTTCTTTATTCGATAATAATGTACGGTTTCTATTGGGTATAAAATAAGTAGCGTGGCGGCCTTAGCAATTGAAACTTTTCTTTGTGCTCCGCTTCCACTCTAACTCTGTTCCTGGCTGTGCCTTTTTTGACAATATCCAGAATCACAGATGTAAGTCCTCACCAAAACGAGTCATATGAGCCCAAACACAAGATTCCTGCTGTAAGCCGCTGAGGAGTTCCATTACATTGTCTGCAGTCAAGTTTGAGACACCATATATTTTAATTTTAATACAACTACAGGTTTTCTCAAGTTTATATTAAAATTAGCCTATGGGAAGTGAGTGAAATCACATTATTTTTTAACCTTAAGGTTGGATTTTCAAATTTGAATGTGACCAAGTATCAGCACTTCCAATGAAATAAAAATCATCGATATCGGTTTAAAGTCGACGAAAATACGTAGACGAGAAGTGAATTAAACTCAAATAAGTAGTATTTCACTTCCTTGCGGTTGAATATTTTCTTCTATTTTGAGTATAACCAATTCAAATAAAAAATGAATTATTAAAATAGGTTCACAATTGACGAAGATATCGATTAATACACATAAAAAAATCATACAACATAGTAACCGCCACCTTTTTCGAAGTTGGTTAATAGCCTCTTTTTTCAGAGTCAGTTAAAAATGTGAAAAAACAGAATGCATTTGCGATTTTTAATAAATTTGCACTAATATCTTATTTAGTGTTTACTGAACAACAGAAACAATTATAATTGAAACAGTCAATCGTTTTATTTATAGCAGGATAAGGAAAAATCAACTATATTATTGATATTTTACGTTCTTAACTAATATTGTAAATATCAAAGTAAGTTTATTTGTTTATTACGCTTGCACGCTTTAACTACTCTTCCGCCTACCATAAAATTTCGCATACACGTTGTCAGGGGTACAAAAAATATATAAGGTAACTTGCGTCCAGAAAAAAAATACTGCTCCCGAAGGATAAATCAATTCTACGTTCAACGTGAACAAAGGCGCAGAAAAAATCTAGTTATGCATAAATCATACACTTTGTACAGCTAATAAGCGACACTATGCAGACATACAAAATTTAAGCTATCTCCTCTATATTGACTGTGGGAGTCACAGGATTAATAAATCATTGCGTTTGTAATGGAATCCATTAAGAGCGTATGTCAGAAGCTTTAGATTAAATTCCTGTTACAGGATTAAACTCGAACTTTTCTTTTTAATCGTATTTGGGGGATTCAGCATAAATTTATTCTTAAGAAAACATAATATAGATAATTATTCAGCCAAATGCTTTAAAACTTATTCAGTAATTAAATACATAATAAAATGAAGATAATTATCGAATAACCCAATTCCCAACGTCATAAAAATTCGATTACGGTGGATTTGAATCTTAAAAAGACCTTAAACTTTTGGTGAAAGAAAACACCTTTTTCTTTCAAACTGACTCTGCTATTTGCCTGACGGACCTTTCCAAATTCATCGGACTACGGAAAACATACCCACTTTTAAATAGAACATTTTTTTGTTAAACATTGAATTCCATTTGCAAACCAGCCACCCTTTAGATTTAGTGTTTAATTTAAGCCCTTCGTGACTTAAGTTTAGGCGTGATTCTAAAAAACCCATTTAACAGTATAAATAAAAAAAAATATATAAAAAGACATATTTTTTATCGAAACTATCTAATTTCACGATTGTGCTCAAGCTCAACCGATGTGCACGTTCAAAGCAACTGAGCAGTAAGTATACCAATTGGTATAAATTGTGCGAATTCCAAAATCAAGTTAGGTGTCCACCGTCGTCTGTTTAACCTAACAGGTAACTGAATCAACACGCTCTGACACCTCACCCGGTTCGACCCCCACAACAGCCGTTCATGCATACCGAATTATACCCCGTTTCACGCCGTCAGTGAACGGAGTGCGCTAATTTAACTCCACAATTTCCCTAATGAGATCGCCAAATGCATGCTATTGTTTACTACATTTGGCACCATGCCAGACGATGCGTGGGAAATCTTTTTAAATCATTGTATTGCATATAACTTTCTACAATTGCTTTAGAAAAGCTACAGAGTAAAAAAATGTACCTAATAGTTAATAAAAAAATGAATAAATAATTTATGTGATCAGGATTTATTTGTAAACTATAGTTTAATTTATCAACAATCAATTGAATTGATTCAATTTCATGATTTTGGAGGTCCTTCCCCCGTCCTTGTCATATCTGTATGTATGGGGTCTTATATAACATACATTTAACAATTTTAAATTTCTAAATTATGAAATTAAAACAACACTTGCAAAATGATTTGTATATTACTCTTAAAATCCTTTTCTCTTAAAATCTGTAAAAAATTGATCGTTTTAGGATAATATATAGGAAGTTTTTACTACAACTACATACATTTGTATATAAAAAAATCAAGATGTCATAATAACATATATTACAAATGTATAATGAATTGAATTTAAAATAAATTAAATTAATACAAATGATTGAAAATCAACTTAAATAGGGATAAAGCGAAAGGATGATGATGCATAACAAATTGTGTCAGCTGGCTGTAATATTTTGAGACGTTTAAAAAAAGAACATGTATCAGGATTTTTTTTTAAATGACTTTTCGATAAACTCGCACAGGATCGCGAACACAGTTAATATAAAAAAGCCTATTTTATTGTAGAAAAATTATTATAATATGGTATAAAGCAATAACAAATTCCGTTCATTACGTTAAGTTCGCTTGCTAAAAATACTCCTTCATTATCATGTACTTTACCTACATAATATTTCTTTATGTATACTATTAAATTTTTAGTTCTATTTCTACAGATGATTTTTTTAAACTTTGTTAAATATTAGTTGTAAAGGCTACTACTGATAAAAATATGACATAAAAAAAAAACTTTTGTGTCTGTTTTTTTGTATGTCCGGATTTTACTGAAACATCTTGAAAGATCTTTATGAACTTTGTACACGAGAAGTTAATGTCATTATTTAATTAATAAAATACTATAACTATTGTAGAATATGTTTAGGAAAGAGTATATGTCAATCTCTTTTTATGTTTTCTACTTAATAAACCTTTATACACGAAAACCATATACCGTTAATAAATTGGCAGGATATAAAAAGTGACAATAATAAATTTAATTAATACTTTAAAGAAGTACTTATAATCAACATTTTATTGAATTCTCAACAAATGTTTAAACCACTGATTAAAAACAATGAGCACTCGTAGCTCATACGTAATTCTTAGATAGATAGGCTACAAAACAATAAGCTTAATAATTATAATAAGTTCTTTCCTACACATAAAAAAAAACAATATACCTGAACTAATTTTGCTAAGATTTTATACCCGGGAAGTAAATGTCGTTACGAAATTAATCGCAAAAAGAATGATCAATAATATTGCAATTGATTATAATTAACTTTAAAAATAAAATATGTCATATTCTAATAAAACAACGAGTAGAAGATGATTACTTTAAATAAAACTTGCCCCGAGAATACTAATAGATTTTAATGATATTTTAATGTAATGCGCGCTGAGTACGCGTACCATTCTAAATTGATAGCCTATTAAATTTATGGGTAATATTTTCAAAAATCTTAAAAAAATATCTTCTTCTTCTTATCCTTATCCCACCTATGTAGGGTCGGTACAACATGTTTCTTATGTTGTGATGTATGATTTGGCTTAATTTTTACGATGGGCCATGCACGCCTGACACCAACCCTCCTTGGAATTGTTTTCGTAGTACAGCGATACTGTGCGGTAAGTGAATATATAGCGATATATAGGGAAAATATGTGGAAAACAAATGTATTACAATAAAATTTAAATAAAAAACGCACCCGGAAGCGCAGGCAGTTGCTAGTCTTGAATACAATAGTGTCTACATTACTGTTATCAGTGTAATTTTCTTATTCTCGTACACACTAATTTACTATGATAGGACTGTTGAAATTATTGTAATAATAGAAAGTCCTTGACAAATAAAACGTAACGAGGGAAAGAGTTGGAAATTACACTTCTCTGAATTTGATACGAACAAAAATACTTATTTATCGTGACTGAAAGAAACTAATTAAGAATATAATACTATTGAACAAAAGTATGTTTTTAAAACATTCTATTTTCAGTTTTCAAATATGACATGATGAATTGTCCGTCCTTGTGGTTAAATATAATACCGGTTTGGAGTTTTTGACGGGATCTTAGTCTGTCATGTAGTGGTTTTTATATTTTATTCATAATCTTGTGTTATTAGACTCTATATTTTGTAATATTGGTGGTGTTTTACGCAATATAGTTCGGTTATTATGCACAAGTGAAGTGGGTGGGAAATAATACCACGGAGCATGCATTCTGAGATGCCACCAAAACTCCATGGAAAGTTCTAACAAGGAAACCACCATCTTGTTAGAACATTATAATTATCACAAGACACTTACTTGAAACAAAATATTGACACTGGCAAGTGCTTCTGCGGTGCCAAAACAAGAAGAAGAAAATAATACCGGTCTTTTTTAAGAATATCAGCGTGTAATGCTTGGTGGCCAGCAGGTTTAGGCTGAGACTATTTGTCCTCTATACCACACTATATACTATTGGACCTATTAGATTTCATATGACATTTGTGATTACTTCTCTGAAACTTTATTTATACTTATTCATAATTATGTATCATGTGTTTGTCAAATTAACGTTTTCTTTGCTTTAAATTTAAGCTGTTACTAAGGTGTTTACATTTTAATACAATCCTTATTAATAAAGTTTCAAATTATTGAATAAGTAGGCGATACCCGTGACTTTGTCTGTTTTATCCGACGCATGCGTATCACACCATTCGCCACTTCTTCATGGCAAGAAAATATACATCGTTTAACGAGTCCCTATAAAAAACACCGATTTTTTTTAAACTTTAATAACTTTATATTAAACATAAATATTATATGATATGATATGAGTGATATTTTTTAACTTATTATTCTGGACAAGTATCTAAGTATTAAAAAATAAGAGGTTTATGAATCCACGATGTAAGTGAAACTTTTTTTCGATCGCGCCGCCATATTGGCCTTGGCTGCTGTGCCGAGCGTCTTTCACTTTGCCTCTATTCCGCGGCCTGCTGCAATGCGACATGCGATAGATGGACAAAAAAATGAGATGATGTAAAAAAAATCGCATTCTATCCAGTAGTTTTTACGCGATGCACACACAATGTCAGATGTCCATTATTTTATTTATATAGATGTACAATACTGCATCTATTCTATTTTCCCTTATTTAAATACTTTAATCAGTAAATTTGTTTAGATAATAGAAATGATGTTTACTATTTAAGATAGATTCAGTGTGTACACGAATTTTTAAACATCATTGTCTTTTTTAATTGTGAAATACGTTGATTATTATAAAAATATATCCTTACATGCATTTCGATTGGTAATAGGGAATATCAGTTTCCTTTTTTGTATTTTAGTTGATTCGATTTCCGGCTCAAATAAGCTGTTTAAAAAACTAATAATGCGATTATTCTTATTTCTATGAACAAAATAACGTTACTTTAAGTAAAATTTGTTATCTTAAACATTTAATGTAGTTTACGTCCCCGTCCAATTCGTTTTTTTTTTTTCAGAAAGTCCATTTCCTTTTTAACCGACTTCAACAAAAGGAGGTTCTGTTTTAGACCTGTATGTATGTATGTATGTTTGTATGTCCGCAATTTTCTCAATAACTACTGATTCGATTTGGATAGGAATTTAAAAAAATATGTAATAGTTAATATATGAATGTTGTAATAAGAACTCAATTTATTTTGTAAAACTGCGACAAAGTGTAATGACAAAACGAAGCGAATAAAGTATTATTTAATATTTTTGAGTTCGTACTTTTTGAAGGCGGTTCGTTTTACTTTTTTTTTAATTTAATATGTAAACTAAAAACCAATGCTTATAAAATAGTAACGGATTAAATATCTAAAATGATGTATAGAAAATGAATACTGAAGAACGTTTCTTTTAATAAAAAAAAAAAAAAAAACAAAACGTTGAATTTATATCTTTCCAAGTTCGTTTCATTTCGTCGTATCACCAACAGACAGTCGTGAAGCAGTCTCAAAGAGCAAAGGTTAAATTAATTTTATATGAGTTGAGCGTGGAATGGGACTAAAAATACTCTTTTCACAAATTCATTTTTACAGCATCCGCGAAGAGCGCGCACACACCGACCTGCATTATAATATACATAAAGTACTGTTGCGTAACACCGGCAACTCTTGGATTTATATATTTCATTTGAAAAAGTATATTAAATATTTGATGTCTATTTAAAATATCACTTACGTATCCTTAGTAATATTATAATGCGAAAGTTACTGTCTTTGTTTCATTGTTACGCTTTCACGGCTTAACTACTAAACTCTCATCATCATAAAATTTTGGTTACACGTTGTCAAGAGTATAGAAAAGAACATGGATTCTTTTATTTAGAAAAAATGTAATGTTCCCGAGGTATGAAACAAATCTAAATTCATGTAAGTAAAGCCGGGAGTAAAATCTAGTTCGATGTAAATACACTAACGCATAAACACAATACCCATTAAAAAAAATTATATCTAAATCACCTTTTAATATATTTTTGTTATTTCAATTAAATTACAATTTATAACATCCATGAATAAATTGTAAATTATTAATGCATCGACGTTACAATTAAATACAATAGAGTTGATATTTAATACAAATGATATAAATACGACAGATAATACAAATGCGAGAACGAAGAGGGCATAGTTGCTCGATAACGGTAACAAATAAAGACAGAACTTCAAGTACTTCATCAAACAATTTCGATTAATACATATCGCATATTATTGCGATTTATTTACTAGTATCTGAATATATCTGAAGTTTCCATACAATATTGAGTAATATGGTGAAAAGGCTGGAATTACAATTTTAAATAATGTAAAAATCTCCAACCTTTTAAATATTCTGTGACCCAAATAGAAGTGTTGCTACTGCGACGCGATGCCCAAAACAAAATGTATATCACATCACCCTAACGTAGCGTGAAACGGCCCTTTACCCTTCCTAAATGCCTTAAATATTAAATGACAACGGACAATACGTTTCAAAACTGCTTAAAAACAACGTTTGTTATCATAAAACTGCGCCCCTCGAGTATTGGACGTCACAGGCGTAATTATATTAAATTGTTGTTTTCTATACGCGTGAAGTGAAACATGTCATAAATATAACCTAACGTGACAGGTGTAAGTGAGTATGGACATTAGGTGAATCCGTAATGGACCTAACCTTTACCTTTTCATGACACTTGTCTATGATAACGGTTGCTTACATTCACAGTTTTGTTATGATTAACGATGGTTTCTAATAAATATACAATCTACTTGATATCCTATACACCTCTTGTATTATTTATAGATTTATACAGAACTAGCTGACACCTGCGACATCGTCTGCTTGATTTATTATTATCCTAGCCCCTCGGCGGTTTTTTAAGACCCAGAGCTCAAAATGGCGGATTATTTTTTTTTCTTTAGTTTCACGACATCATACATTGTATATCATGGTTCAGTAAAAAAAGTTCGTACAAATGGAAAAATAATTTAAGAATACATTTTACATCAAATTTGTAAATTTACAATACATAATTTGCTATTTTGTCAAAGTTTTGTAATAAATCAGTTAATTTTTTAAGGTTATGCTGTCTATTGACCTGTGCCTCATGAGGTCTACATTCGTTTATTTGTAACTTAAACCTCTATGGTTTTGGACAGTCCAGGGGTTAATAACATATTTTATTTGTAGAATAAAAACATAAGTACCACACCGTTTGCCCCACTTCTTCACGACAAGAAAGCACGCATCGCTGAACGTGTAGTACTTAAAACCTTAATAAGTTTATAGTAAATACATTTATCGTGATTTTTTTTAGATAAGAACCAAATTTTTATGAAGCAAAACTAAAAAAGTTTGGTCGAAATCTAGCCTGTAGTTTTTAACATTTAATTTATATAAAAGATAGATAAAAGTAAAATATTAATAATGCACTTCTAATAAAAGAAATGCAACAAAAAATAATTTAACACTGTTTACTGAATAATTTCCTATTACTCTACTCTTATGACTGCATCGATACGATTCTTCGTTGGTTCAGTGTTGTGTACGGTGTAACCAGAATGAATAAGATTAAGAATGAATATATCAGAGGAAGTTGTTATCACAGATCACGCCGCCGCTCACAGATCACGCCGCCTCTCACAGATCACGCCGCCGCGGCTTGACTGTGAATTTTGCTCCAGCACACTCGTCTAGGCCCCCCTCGGCAACGGCTCAAGCCGAGGTCCGATCCTCCGGAATGGAGCCCTCGAGCACGTTGCTTGCGCGACTACAGTGACACTGAATTAATTTTCAAACATTAGTTTTTACAACACAACACCGATCACCCCACACACGTGCACATACATACATGTAGGTACACATAGTGTTTGAGTTTATTTATTTTATTTTTTTTATCACTTTTTCGAACGAAGTTAACTCAGATTAACTTAGTAGTCAGATTCAAGATACATGTATGAGTTCGTGAAATATATATGCTTGGTACACGTGTGTGTTTCACGAATTTATATATGTATGAAATAGTAGTTAGCCCAAGCTTAGTTAGACTCGGGATATTCGGTGACAGCCCAAGCCGAGGCGCGCCGTGCGCCCTTGTGCTGGTTGCCCATATAATATCGGGTGAGTGCCATAAGCGCTCCCCTTAGAGGTCCGGTGAAACTGTGGAGGCCTTGCCAGGCTGACAGTGTGGTCAGTTCGAAAAAAAAAAAAAAAATAAAGGAAGTTGTTATATGGGTCCGAGTGCTGGGCTGTGAAAGAGACGGATGATAAAAGATTACATGTGGCAGAGATGAGAATGTTAAGTTGGATGTGTGGCGTAACCAGAATGGATAAGATTAAGAATCGGTATATCAGAGGAAGTTTGAAAATAGCACCAGTGACAAAGAAGTTGAGGAGTAATAGATTAGTGTGGTGTATAATAAAAAATGTGAATACTGAGATAGCATCTGACAGGGGAGAGTAGAAGAGAAAAACATGTTGTGCCGACCCTAATTAGGTGAAATAAGGGTAAGAAGATAATGATGTACTGTTGTTAACGTTTTGTTTACCACCAGCTCGTTGCGAAATAATAAAGCAGTACAATTTAGAGCAATGAAACTACATTGGAATTTCTTGTACAAATATTTCAGATACATTTTGACAATTACCAATAAAAACTAAGGATAACATCGTTTTCTTTAGTAAAATCAATTTACAATAAAAGATAACAGTCTGTTCTGTGCATTTAGTAAAAATAAGTATTTTTAAGTGACGTGACGTCTCCCACGAACTTTCCTCGACGCGTAAAAGGAGGTTACCCTACACTAATGCAAAGTACACAAGGAGGAGCGTTGTATAAACACACGCGAAAGATAAAATACCTTGGCGCCTATGTTTTCGAATTGCTTCTGTGATATGATTCGTCCTTGTTATACCATATGATCATATTGATTTTATTTACATTTCGTTATGGCAAGCCACAAAAATTTTGCTATATTTTTTTTTGTTTTTATTTTTTTTTATAATTAACATATCTCTCTTTTCAGTCCATTTTCCAGTCATTACTAAACTTATAGCTTTCTTTTGATAATTAATACCGTAAGACGGTAGACTTTACTAAACAAATTTATGTATAATATTTCATTTATTCAAATACAGTATCGGCCTTGTTTAAAAAATATATATTTTCAACACTAATTAAACTATTTATCTCCTTGTCTAATACGTAGTATTAAAAGAAGACAAAGCTAAAGATAAGCATTGCTTACCAATTTAATTAAAGCATATAAGTAACGCCGTTAAAAATTACACAAGTACGTCTGTGAATGTTTGTCTATTAATAATACGGCGAAGTAAAATTCTAATTATATTTGACATGAAAATCGATATTTTTTATAATAATATAAGAATACGCTCAACAAAGCATACGGACATTTGCTTGTATATACATATGTACATTTGAAGCGATATTGAATCTAAAATTCAATTATGACCGAATTCTGTTAATATTTTCGCTTGTAGGAATAAATATTGATATTGATAATAATAGTTCTCTTGGATAAGACAACGACGATAACTGTGAAATCTATGTAACAAAAAAGACAGAATCATTTTTAACGACATTCGCCTGTGAACACTTATTTGCTGTGACATAGTTAACCCTGTTCTAACGCCAAAGTAAATAACGTAGGATCCATTTTGTATGAGCTGTGCCAGCGTAGTTCCACAAAGGCTGACATTTTCGGCATACGATTGCACGGGCGTGGATTTAAAAACGTAAACACTCATCAAAATTTATTATAGAGAACCCATGTTTACTGATGAGTCAGCGGCATTATTAGAACGCGACGCCCAAATACGTTCGGTTTTTTGTTGAACCGAACATTCGAGTTAGCAATTTCATTTTAATGGTTTTGATACTGCGTAGATAAATATATATTCACTAAAGATCAGATAACAGTTTGTCAAAATTTATAATGATCAATTAAATCTTCTGAAACCATAAACAACACAATCTGTACTAAGATAAATAAAAATTATTTTAAAATAACTTCATAATTTGAAAGAAAGAAGAAAAAAAAGAAGATTTCGAAGAATGTATAAAAACCACAACGATATCTTAACTGTATTTTTGCGTTGAACATGAAAAACCTACGCAACATATTTAGATTCGTACGTAAATAATGACAAGGATTATATATGTCAGGGTGATTATCGGAACCGTACTAATCTTCTATTGACTATGTACTTTTCAATATCGACTATCAACTCGTTACTACTGATTGAATGCTCTGACAAGTGACTATCGACGATTGGAGCGAGGGGGCTGTACAACAGTATCTGATATTTAAGATATTTGCTTTTATTATTGACTAGTTGGACACCGCAGTTTCACTCGCATATAAAAATGTTGAAATAGTGTCAACGTAATTAAGTAAGCTTAAACACTTTCTGTATGAAGTACGACGAGTAAAAAGTGAAACGCACGTTGGGGTACGTCGCGTCGCTGACATAGTCATTCACTGTTCGGCCATATTCAGTTATGCTTAGTTCTCGTCGGATAACCGATCCGCCCTCAGCCTCCGATACCATGCAATATGCACGTGGCCCGTCCATGTCCACACAATTACTTCATTTATTCACGATGACGACATACTATCTTCGTTGATAGTTTTCTAATAGATATGTGAAGTAGAGGTGCAGTAGGTTAGCATGGTATGAGCCGAGAAGAGATAAAGTCATGTGAACAAGAAAAGTTTTGAATTTGAAGTGAACGGATATAGGGGTCGAGAAAGATCAAAATAGGTGTCGATGGATTGTGTGAAAAATGATATGTGTCTAAAAGGTCTGAATACTGAGATGGCATCTGACAGGGGAGAATGGAAAAGGAAAATCTGTTGTGCCCAACCTACTTAGGTGGGATAAGGGTAAGATGATAATGATGATGATGATGATAATAAATAACGTTAATATGTATTATTGAAAAAAGTCCAAAGATAAACATACCTCATGTTTAAAATTGGAAGAAATCGTAATTTAAAGTTATCTGCTGACAAATTTAGTTACGTTCAATTAAGTGAAAAACATAATTTAACTAATTAAGTATTATTTCAACAATATAAATTCTGTTTACCTACTCCATTACAGTTATATCGTGACGATAAATAAAAAAGAATCGAAGCCAGCGGTATAATACGCTGAACAATTATAAGAATTGTCAAAACTGAATCACATTTCATGTTCAACATTATCATGAATATTTAATTTTACAAGGGCCGCAACTTTTCAGAATTCCTTTGATCTAGTTTTTAGAATCCTGTGCATGCCATAATCATTACAATATTTTAATATTTAGGATGCTTTTAAAATATTTTCTCTACAGTATGCGACTAAGTAAGCAAACTCTCAAGGCTCTCGACTGCGCGCCCTTTTCGTCACATTAATAATAGATTACCGCCATTTATAAGGTACGTACTTCGGGGCGTACATTTTTTTTTTCAATTTTTGTGTATATTGCAAGACACATTACAAAGAAAAATTATTACTTGCAGCAAAATCGAGGTATGTAGCACGGCTGGTCCTGAGTTAAATACCTAGGTCGATTATTTTGTTTAAAGCAAAAAACACAATTTGTTGTCCCTTTTTATACACAAAATCTAGATCAACACAATCTAAGGCAACATGTTGTAATTAAAAAACGATATAGGTAACTTTTATGTTTACAATACCTAATGCTACTCTCATACTTGCGTGTATTTTCGCGAAATTTTGTCTAATGGTCGCAATAAATTTAGGTGTGGGGAAATATATTATCGACATGCGTTACGAGCTACGATCTATCGAACTGCGTGACAATAGACGAGCACGATAACTGGGCCCGCAGTTTTTACGCCGATCAAAAGAACTCGGAAACGCTAATTTCAAGTTACTATTGAAATAACAAAGGCGTGTGAACGTTATTCAGGGTCTATATCGGAATTAATTTTGAGATTACCTTTTAGCGCGACAAGTATACGAAGCTTTGTTACGCAGGTACAGGACTAGCATAATAGTAAAATTAAAACACGAAATAAAGGCGAAACAAGAAATTGAAATGTCATATTTTTGTATTTGTAACGACAAATGGAGGTGCTATCATGGAAATATTCATAAAACATTCAGTTACGTATTCTCTTAACGTGTCGAATCTTCGTAATTAGTGCTGTTTTGTTTTTAAGTAAAATGTACAACAATATAGATCTATATTTTATTATTAATACATTATGCCATTTAAAAATTGTAGAATCATAATCATGGCTCTTACACACGCATAACTGTATTTGATTTTTCTAGTTATATTAACTAACTACACAGTTATGTTAACGTAGCGGTCGCATCATATAGAAAGTTATTCTTAAGGTTACAAAAATAATGGGCCCAACGTGGATACTTTAAAAGAGTGAATGACATATTTAAATATGATAACGAAATTATTTAATTCGATTTGTATGTCACATTTAACAATTTTAGATTGATGTGCTACATAAAAAGATCAATACTTTCAATATAAAAGAAAATCTTCTTATACTACCATTTTTTTTCAATGTTTACTTTTTTGTTATTTATATTTTAGACAAAAATAAATTATTCCACTGCATTATATTGGTTAATATTCAGTTTTTTTTCTCAAAAACTCTCTTAGTAATCATTTTATGTCGATATTCTTTACTTTCAACCCCATACCCTGTTCCACGTGTTACCTAATGTAACAAAATATATATATATACTAAACATTATTCAGAGAATATAAATATGGTTAATAAAAGTCTCATGTAATTCGGTTCAGTCCTCTTCAACTTATAACTACACAAAGGGCCAAAAAGAGAGAGACCTTGTCATTTGTAATACGTAAATGTGCAATACAGCTGCAGTTCGCAGTAAGTTATTGCATTTGTTCTTTAGAAAAACAAACCTCAAGTAAATGTCATAAAATATAAGTACACTAGTTAGACACTACATTAATTTTATTACGTGACATATATGAAACCTTATTCGAATACATAGAGTAATATCTAGACGGAAAATTAGAGTAATTTTAGTTAACAAATTAAGGGTACAATTATAGGATCAGAAGCTAAAACGCACTTTACGCATCGTCAAGCATACATATAAATCAAACATACAAAAATAGCACTAACTCCCTGATTTACAACGTCATTGCCATTGAAATATACTCTTTCTATGAGATACATCTTGTAGAACTATTTATAATAAGGCCTTCTATTGCAAAAACTAAAATACCAAAAAATTTGATATGTGCCCTTACTTTATTAAGGGTACCATATAGTATTCCACCTGTTTACGCATAATGAACACAGTAATGTTCACACGAACAAGCTATCTATCTTACTAACAACAACCCTGAAGGGATTTCTGTAGAACTTGTATAATATTGTATACTTATATACACAATGAATACATGTATATAGTATGTTATTTACAATGAACGCAGTTACTAAAGTCCCTACAGAGTTCTTTAGCCTACCTTGTTAAAATGAACGTCGGATTATTTCAGTATCATATATTTTAGTAACATGTGTACATTAATCAGTAATACGCCGATTTCATGTTATAATGTTATATTAAACAATTAATTTGAAGTTTCGGATATAACAACATATATCAAGAAATATAAGTAGTAGTTTAATATGTTGTTAAAATACTATGTTCAGATAAGTAGCTATGTTACAATTTTATATGAAAAAATGTGCAGTGTATATAATGCGAATGTTTCCCAAAACAATGATGGTTATCTCCGTCCCATTCGCGAATATTGCATAGTTCGCCGTTTACAAGTATGTGAAGGAGACCATCATATATGGGCTTAAATTACTTCAGTGTGTTTGATTTGTGATAATATGATCATCACTATCACTATATATTATAAAACAAAGTCGTCCGCCACGTCTGCTGTTTATATGTCTGCTGTTCGCAATCAACTCAAAAACTACTGAACGGATTGTAATACGGTCTTCACCAATAGATACATGAGGAAGGTTTAGATATATAATTTGTCAAGGTTTTGTGTAAATTGGTTGAAATATAACGATAGTTATTGGTAGTGTCAGGAAAAAGTCAAGCCGTTTGGGAGCTTTCATCGAAAACGCTGCCTAATTCTTTTGAGATATAACAAAACAATGCATAGAAAGATGTTCCATTTTTATAGATCTACAAAAAAGTCTGCGATGGTATATAACTGTCTTTTAAGGGTAGCTTACTATACCTATCTATCTTCTAAAATAATGGTTACATGTAATGAGGTAATTGGAAGACTATGTAGACGGTTACACTATTCATACTTATCAAATTGAATACATTAGTTACCTTAAGCATTTCATGAACATATGTATATATGTTTTATTATCAGGGTAGGACAATGTCCGCCGGGCCTGCTAGTTGTTAGTATATATTCATTAGAAGGTCAAAGTAAAGTAAACAACAAATGGTTTCGCTATTTCAATGGAAAAATGTATCTATATATAATTTGTGGATTAATTGTGAGTTGCATTTTATTTTAAATTGTAATTTTATCATTACTGCTGCGTTGTATATTATTCTTAACTAATTAAATGTGGGTATTGTATGCGGTATCAGTTATCAGCGATAACAGTTTCTATTCGTGTTCCCTGTTCATGTTGTAACAATAATGTGTCAAAATTAAACTGAGCAATTATGAAAGTAAAGGTCGAAACGATTTAAGTGTACATTTTGTTGTTTACATTGTTCGTTTACTCAGCAAGATGTCGTTCCGGGCAACATTAATCAAAGCGTTTGCTCCCTAGCCTTTAAACAACTAGCTAGCAGATTATTAGGCCTTGTATACAAAGGTAATATTCCAATAAAACTTTTCAACTAAAAACCTTCTAACAGAACTAATGACAATTCGCATATTGGATCAAAGGGAAGCGAATATTTTCCTTTGCTATTTCTTTTTTGTCACACTCTAGGTGTATTTACAGAAAATGTTTAACAAATTTAAACTACCGATATTTGTTCAGTGATAGGTGGTAACATACATATGGCCATGCCAATATGTATTATAATATCATTACGAGAGTACATGTAGAATTATGAAATTATTAGCAGAAGCACACGATTTCTAAATATTTAATACAATTTACAAGTAAAAAGTTTCCTTTGAATTCAGGAGAACCTTCAGGGCATAATATTTCTAATTATTTTATCCTGTATAAAGAGCATTTACACAGTACGAAGTAAATTCAATATTTATTATTTTTTCATTCATATATTCAGCCAAAAAAAAACCAAAGGCAAAAGCCGTTGTTCTCCTGTCCGCCCACGCTAAGTCTTTCACAGGGTGATCACCACTAGAGAACTGTCATTAAATGTAGTAACTCTAAAATGAAACTCTTAATAAAGTTTAATTTAGCGAACGATTATTTACAAATAAGACAGGTTAATTAAATATTATGTCTTATACATAGTTATTTATACGATTTTACCATTTTAGATTATTATTACACTGCTTAGAGCCGCGACATCTGCATATAATTTCTTAAACAGTCTAGAACATTCCTCAATAAATTTACAATATAATGCAGATATAGTATTTATACTAAATTTAGTATACAGAAACTTACTAGCTTTATAATATTACTATAGGTAATTAATTTATCCCGAATATATGATGCGTACGTTTATACCTATCGTAACCGATAGGTGACCGCTTACAGATTGACAGGACAAAGAACTGGTCATTAAATTGCGCCTTGAAACTGCAACTCACTCGACAAAGGACCCTGCTGTCTCACATCTATTCACTAGTGGATAATGTATACTAACATTACTCAGCTAAACCGAGGGGAAAATGTGTGAAAGGAACAAAAGTGATCCATAAAATTGATAGAAAAAAAAGAAAATGAAGATAAAAATTTCCTTTGTAGGTTACATCATCATTAATGGACATTAAAAAGTTTTACCCACAATTTATAATGTTCTCGTAAGCTATTTTTATACCCAGTCACTTTCGACCTTTGACTTTTAACGTTTCTCTTGGTTTTGATATTCATCGTTCATTTTGTTAGATTAATCATTGCTGATGGAATTATTGAAGAGCAAATGTAAGCAAAAAGCCTTTTTTGTTTCGTGTTCACAACAGACAGCAAATCCCCATGTACCAGGCTGATTGATTCCACGATGAAAGGTTCAATAATTCAGTAGTATTTTATGCACTATGTGCCTACGTGCTCGGCCTGTATTTCACATGGAGACTGATCAGGGATGTCAACTTGTCTTAATTATATATATTTATGTTTATTATAAATTTATCACATATAAAATTAGCATGAATTTTTCATTCATCCTTTCCGAAATTTCGTTCTTTAGGCGCATTAAACAGTCAACAAAAATGTACGTTCACCCCGGGGTACTCAGCTCTAATGATCTTCGGCCACATTTACTATCAGACTAGTAGTGCTTTTATTATGATGAATTTTTATAACAAAATATTATGTACGTTTTTTTATATAATCTGAATATTATTTTAAGTGTATATGTTGTGAGTACTTATATATTACTATTATTTATTTACATACAAACATTGATAAATTTGTATGAACTTTAATCTGCATGTGTTTATTTATATTAAGTTTTCACATTTATCGAATGTCACACATTCACTTTTTTTTATTTTTGCTGAACACAGAACTGTTTTGATTTGGTCGATTTTGGTTGAACAACTTACGTCTAGATATCTCGCTAATCAAACTCTACTTCTTTCTTCAATATTCCGTTACATACATATATAGTCCGTTAGATAATTATGTAGTCAGGCTAGTATAATTCATACTATCTTTGGATACTTCGTAAATGAAACGGAGTTATATTATAATTGTAAAAACTTATCTATGACGATATTGTATTGTCTGAAAGTATGCCACCATTTTTATGACAAATTTACGACAACAGCGTAAAAGAGGCAACCCTAGGATCAAGTCCAACTTTTTCAATCTACATTTTCATATTATACTAGACTATAATGTAATTTTTAGCCATACTGCAACTGTAAACAATAAAAATTAATTTCAAAGTTTTATGCAAATACCGGTCCATTGTGATTTATTTCCAGGCTCCAACAGTTTAACTTTAGCGAAAACTGCAAAACTCCTGTGACTGCAGTCTAGAGAATTTCTTTCACTGTGACTCCCACAAAATTTGATGCAACAAAAGAATTCACAACAATTTCCTTCCTTCCTTGATGCGACCTAGATAATAACTAACTTTAAATTTTCAACAGCCATAGCAATATTTTAAAAAGTGAATATGATAATAAAAATATGTCATTTATTTTTAAGTTGGAAAAAACTTATTTTATATTTACCTCGCTATTATAAATTTATTGTTCCTACTATTTATTATATGTCCTTAGTTACCATTTAAGGGCTAATTGAACTAAAAATAATATATATTATTATTTTCGTATATTATTAATCGATAACCTACATAGGAATTTAATAGTAATTACCCAATAAACTTTAAATTTCCCTTTGACAAACGAATGTCACCGTTCCTCATATTTCGTAGTTATGTTTCGGTCTTGCTTTCTCCATTATTTACACTTATTCTTTATTTATGTATAATGGTCGTTCGGTGGTCGTAATTAGACCATAATAAGGGCCACAAACGTTTCTTCTTCACTGGTTAAATTATTTTCACTTGTTAATATTGTATAGATATTGTAGACGCAAGGAACGTTAAGTAAGACCTTGGTCACATTGTTATATTGGTAATATGATACGTCGGTAGTATGAAAAATCCTGATACCATTTTTTGAAGTGAAAACTTCTTTAGCCGTGTTGAGCGATTATTGGTAGAGGAAAAGCTTTAGGGGTCACGTCACCGATGACCTAAACATGCACGTGACGTATTGTGCTTGTGCCAAACTAGCGACGCGTAGTATAGCGGCCTGTGTATATGTAATATTGATATTTTGTATTAAGCTTGTGCAGGCCATCTTATGTTTGATTAATTGCTAAACTGTATAAAAATATACATAATTATAGCCCGGAACGCCAGTACATATGAAAACCAGACTAATGTTAATAATTTCAATTTACTAATTATGAAATATAAATAATTCAAACTTTAATCGATTTAAAAAAATTAAAAAGAGCACAGTTATTCCATTGTTTTAAGTTTTCAATTCTGTCATCAGTCGTTATGACTGACACGACTTTTTTTTTTAAATGATTTCCCCAATTCTGTCTAATACCTACTAACAATGTAAAAATAAGGAAAATCAATTTAAAAACAGAGAAGAAAAAGTTATTGAACTGTTTTATCTTCGCCTATTTATACATAGATTACAGTAATATTATACTTACAACACACAGTGTATTTTACAACACACAGTATACACGGTACTTGTATTTTTACGTCTGACGTCCAAAATACCATATCCTTATTATGGCTTGTATAGCATTATTGCGGTAAGCCAAAATTCACTGGTTTGTGGTAGTTACAGGTACGTACTTACTTTAATAAATATAGTAGGACAAATTACAATTAACATAAATGTTATTTCCAAATAAAAAAAAATCCGCTTACAACGTCGCAGTCGATACAAATCAAAATTGCTTATCACATAATTTATTACTTTCGTCGCAGTAAACATTGCTCTATAAAGAAATGAATTTGAGTACGTAATAAAACGAATTATTTTCTTGAAGCGACAGAGAAATGCTGCATTTCATTTTATTAGCGAATTTCATATTATGTTTGTGTGTGGAATCGTCGCCCGATGAGAAAGATGAGAAAACGCCAGACGATTTAGGGGCGGGTCTCGTATCTGCATTGAGAAATGACGCTAACTTAGACTTGTCGGCGGACGAGGAATACGAGGACCTGCGGGCTGAGTTTCTGGCTTATCACACGGCCCTCGCCTCACTTGCATCACAATCTCGTAGTGAGTGTGATTTTTATTAGCTAATATTTTAACTTTTATTCAACTCGAAGCTTCGGAAAACAAAAGTTAAAATAATACTGTTAGTACATCATATCCCTTTTATTTATAATTGATAAATCAGTTGCAATTAAACAAAAGTCTACATCACAGTGTTTATAGTTCTATGTTGAATATATTAATGCTTTTGTATATGAATGTGGATATGTGTATTCACGTGTATTAAACAAAACTCATTCAAATAAATGGAATATTAGATAATTAATAGGAAATGTTTCCTCATAATTTCTACATTACTACATCTTTTTTAATTAACATCTTAAAAACAAGCTATCCGTTGTTATGGCTTGTCCTGACGTCTTATTGGCTTATTTACCGCCAACCACAAAGGTTGTTATATATTTCCTTAAGCCGATTGGGAGAAAGAACTTTCCAAATATAGAGGACATAAACATACTACATATATGTTTATGGGTTTGTGTATCTCTCAAAATCATAGATAAAAACAAGTACAATTTTGTAGCTTTGTTTTATACACCTACTAGCGGCCCGCTCCGGCTTCGCACGGGTATAAAATATATAGCCTATGTCATTCACTGAAAAAATGATTAAAATCGATCCAGTAGTTTTGATTTATTCATTACTGCCCGTGGCCCGCACGCGTTAAATTTGGAGTAACCTCAAAAATAACAGTTTTTCTCCACTATTTAATTTATGTTATTATACATATAAACCTTCCTCTTTAATCACTGTATCTATTAAAAAAACCGCATCAAAATCCGTTGCGTAGTTTTAAAGATTTAAGCATACATAGGGATATACGGGACAGAGAAAGCGACTTTGTTTTATGCTATGTAGTGAAGTAGCATAATTGCTTAAATTCAAAGGCCGTCGGATTTGTTTATAATTCAAATTTTAGATAATTAGTTATATCTGCGTACTTAAATGCTTTAATATATGTATTTATTTATTCTACTTCAACTACTATTCAATAACTACAAACTTAATAGTCTTTCAATTTTTTATTCCCAGGATCAATGGGAAGTACACCGTGTTGGTCGCTTGGAGGTATATGCGTAGATCACAAACTATGCAACGGTTTCCGTTCACTAACTGAAGTACCCGGTTGCAAAGACAAACTTAAAGTTTGCTGTTTTGTATGGAATAGATTCGAAGTTAGGGATATGAAAGATCATGGTATAGATGCAATGGCTATGCCATGGTCGTTACAAAATAATTTCGGTGGAAAAGGCTTATTGATGTTGATGAGCCAAGGAAAAGAAAACAAAAGAAACACGGAAAACACAAGGAAGCAAAAGCTTTAGCTTTAATAATAAGGACTTGAAAAAAAAAAAATTTCTGTATTAATTAATATATTAATAATTGATAAACATCTTCCTATACTTCACTAGCAGGCTCGGCGAACGTTGTCCTGCCCTGATAATAAAAAAATATATACTTATGTACATGAAATGCTTAAGGCAACTAATGTATTCAATTTAATAAGGATTAATACTGTATACATCCAAATAGCCTTCCAATTACCTCATTATATTTGACGGTTTTTAGAAGATAGATGGGTATAGTAAGCTATCCTAAAAAGATAGATATATGCAATCGTAAATTTTTTTGTAGATCTATAAAAGAGGAATATATCAGTATGCATTGTTTTGTTATATTCCAAAGGGATTAGGCAGCGTTTTCGACGAAAGCTTCCAGGCGGCTTAACGTTTTGCGATTTCTTTCAACAATTATCATCATGTTTCAACCAATTTACAAAAACAACTTGACAAATTTTATACCTAAACGTTCCCCGCGAATTACTCTATCTATTCGTGAAAGACCGTATTACAATCTATTCAGTAGTTTTTTGAGTTTATCGCGAATATCCAGACAGACAAACAAACGTGGCGGAACGACTTTGTTTTATAATATGTGACTTAGACTTTGACACTTATTAATAATTTATACCGTTACATTGAATTTGTTATCCTGTCATGTTCTCGATGAAGGTGATAAATTCGGCTTTCCACACGATTTGATTGAATGATGCTTATTTACTTCCTGGTAATAAATTAATATCATCCTTTTGGTAAAAGTTTTATACATTAGATGCAACACAAGGTTACCTTTAAATAATACAATTTATTCGTCAATAGTCTAATAAGAATTCAGTTGCACGTTAAGTTTTACAATCAAGATAAGAGCTCCGTTTTGTTTGGATAATACTGCTAATAATGATCACAAGTTGTTCATAAAAAAACTCCTTTTCATGTTTTTTGTTCGCTAATGCTATAGTGTAACGTTAGTGAGATTTATTAGTTCTCAAATATAGTCTAACTCTTCACTTTCTACACTACCTAATTCACGCTACTCTGCATTACTGATGTGAGTCAATAAAATAGAAAGTAATCTAAACTTATAACTAATTCGGAAAATAACCAAAATATTAGTAGACTCCGTGATTATTGAGTTTTAAAATCAAAAGTTATGAGAGGATTAATTAAAAATATACGGCTTATCGTAAATCGTAATAATAAACTTTCAACGGTCAATTTACCAAATCGGTAATAAATTGAATAATCGTAAATGTTTCATTTTATAAGCTAAACTTTGTTCCCTAATAATGTTGGTTTTATCCATCGTATTTTTACTAACCATTTCGAGAGCAGTCAGTTCGAAAAAGGAAATTGTAGCGGAGCTACCGCCCAGATTACCCGACACTTACAAGGACATTTTTGCTAAGGGGAATGGCAAACCTACACTTGGTTAGTTTTTGTATACGCTCCAGTACTACGGAGAATTCTAGTGAGATTTCCACTTTTTTTTAATATTTCCAGTTGTCGTATTACTATATCATATTATTGCCCAGAAGAGCGAAATGTTTTCAACTTATGAAACGTTATAGTATTCCTAAAGAAAATACATCTAATGAAGCTAAAAATATTTTGCAGAAGTTTAAAATTATTTTGAAAATAAACCTTCTAAAATGTATAATAAAATAAAGATATAATACAATGTGAAGTAAAATTAGACTTAGTTACCAGAACAAAACTATTACACTAATTCTTTTTAATGATATAGTAGTAGCAAGAACAACGTTAACACTACTAGTAACTAAAATACACTAGATTGCGATGGAAATGATTTTAGCATATCAAGTTTCTTAAACACAACCGAACCTAAATTTTTATAAAGATAGAAGAAGATTTCAAAAAAGAAAATCAAACAAAACAGTTCATAAATTAAAAAAATAAACGAAGAAAATAGAACGCTAACTTTACTATTTAATTTACGAGGTAATAAACAATTTTGGTTTAAATCGATTTTTAAACGCAAAATTAAACAAGAGCTTATAAAATAAAAAGGTGTGACAAGCTTGCTTATGGTGAAATGAGATTACATTATTCCAACACGTTCATCCTTACAGCGCGTGCTAATTACTTATCATGTTATTCATGCAAAGTGGCTTTGTTTATCTCATTTTAATAATAACTGAGTGCCCCTATAATTAATATGTTGTTAACTAGAAATGAATGAGTTAATTTTAATGCAGAGTTGTGTGTCTTTTGAATGGTACAAGACAAATTGTGTTACTGTTATTGAATTACTGTTTTAGTCTAACTTTTTATATAATTATATTGTAGAAGTCATTTTATAAAACCGTGGTACATTTTCCACAGTCGTAATTCTAACAATAGTATTATTATTTGCATTGAAAATTGTTTCCACGTATAATAACTACTCACAACATGTTTCAATATGCCAATGTATCACGAGCCCGAGCTACGAATTCTTGCTTTGAGTTTATTTATGCTACAGACTGACAAGTTCTAAGTTGCTACAGTCAATTAAACTATTATTACTATCTCACCGAAAACTAAAATACAATCTAATGTCCATTATTACCTTATGCCTTGCCAAACATATAAAAGTTTTCAACTAAATTGCCTTAAGTGCATTACATTCCCTATACGTTACCTTTGTAGCTAAAACTGTGAGATCTCCAATGATTGTTGATGGAAAATAATTATATATCCATTTATAAAGAGATTTACAAAATTAAAGTCAAACTTTTGTCACTGATAAATACACTCATAAGTCCTAATTTTAAGGTGTCGTATGACCCACTTGAATATATTTCTTTCCAAGATAACATTTTAATTTATTTTTCATATTCAACAGCAAGCTATTTTACAGCTCATGTTTATTATGCAAATATTAAATAGCCTATTAGGTTTAACAGCCAGACTTAAAGTTGTATATTTCATTGGGGTCAGACTAATCTAAGTTTAATTAACTCATTAAGAATCTCACTACCGTTATACATGGCAATTAACTGCATACATTTATTTAGATAAGTTTACTCGAAACTAAACATATTTAATATACCATTCTATTGTCATAAAATATTATGAAAATATAGCAACCTTGAACAATCCTTAAAAATTATGAGTATTTATTTACTTATAGTATTTTGTATTACATATATAGAAATAGGTTATCCATATCGGCAGTCTCGAATTCGATTCGTTCTAGAGCGAACTATATTAGTAATTTTCTTTTAATTTGCTACAGCTGTGATTGATAGGAAAAAGTAGTGATTATGCTATGGTTAAAACCGACAAATAAAGTATTGATTCAAAATTCACCGGATTCATGCCGCAGTCACTTCTAAATTTCTTCTAAATTTGACAACTTATAACAATATAAGTTATTACAAAATCGGAAGGCGATATATGCAGAAAACGTTGTGAGATAATTGAAACTACGAAATGTTTTTTGTATAAAGAAGAAAGGGTTATTACACAGATTTGTTCTCGTTGGTAATCTCTAATTCGTTGTAGCTTAGCTCGGTAATTAATTTAGTGTTTTCACTCGGGAAGAAGCCTTTGTTCAATTATTATTCAATAATCACTATTTCAATATTTCTCTTCAGATTTACCTGAATGAAAATTTGAAAGAGGATTAAATATATCCTATTTATATAAATGTTGTAAAAACGTAAAATGTTATCTGGAATTGTGTTCTGATCACTGTAGATTCCGGCAGGAACTAAATATTGAAAAATATTATGAAAGCAAATATTATGATGTACACAAAACTCGCATGCTATAGTGGTAGGTAATAGTTTGTATTGACGAGGTATTCCGTCGTGTATGTGACAGATTTACTGCTTTAGGCTCACTCGTGTGGCTTACTAGCGATTTTATGAAAAAAATGCTGACATATTTATTTCGATATGTAGTCATTAAAAACTCTTGTATGAACCGATTATTTATAGCAAAGTTTAAAGGTATTCCCGGAAATAGTTTAGTGCACATATCATGTAGCTTCCAATACATTTGATTCAGGAAACTTACATAAATTATGATTCAATTTTTTAAATAAACATTATAAATACAACTTCGCTCAAAATATAATTACAGTCAAGAAAATCTGAGACATAAATATATCAAATTTGCTCACTGGGCTTTTTCATTATTTGTAATTGTTAGCTTTTGAAGACAATTTCATATAAGTTAAGTACTAATATGCTGAGATACTCTTAAAACACGTACTAGCTATGAAATCCTGGAAAACCTAATTAATGTTATTAAAAAGTTAATAATTTTTTAATGATTATTAACAGGCAATACTGCAGCAACATGTTGGGCGCGCGGTGGTATATGTGTTGACATCAAAGATTGTCCAGAGTTAGTAATGGATGTAGGTGTACCGGGTTGTTCATGGGGTTTCAGAGTCTGCTGTCGAAAGCTTAAGTTTGGATCACCTACCATCGGTATCAAGAGAACTCTTAATGATCCCATGGTGTACTCAACTCATGATTTAGAAGAAAATTCTTTAGAAGAAATTGCCGCAAGAAATACTTTATATTTATTCAATAATTAATATTACTCTATTCAGCAAAATAAATATTAACTCTAGCATATGTGTTATAACGCGTAGTTTTATATAAAACAGTGTTAATCTCAATAATTAACAAGGTAATGTGTTAATGTTAATAAAATTAATTTAATAAATCATAATCAAAAATATTGTGTTCAATTTAAGCCCTGAGAAGGCGCTTATAAACGTCAAACCACCACCGGTTGGCAAAAAACAATCGCAGTCATCGAGAAGAACCGGTAAGAAAATCGATCTGGTTTATCTTTTCATCATGCATAACATATTTTTACGGGCATACGTAGTTATAGACATAGATAGTTACATGCGTTTTTGGTAGATGCACAGAGGGGCGTCATTTCCAGACGCCATCATCGTTCACATATTGATACAATCTATAATAGTATTAAGTAAGTAATAGTCTTAAATGGTGGTAGGGCTTTTTGCATGGTGGTAGGGTTTCTCCAAATCCGCCTGGCTAGCTACCACTCAGCTACCACCCCCAAGTTGAAAATCTGTGGCCAAGCACTAGTTGATGTATTCCGACAGCTGCACTTGAGAGCCAGTATCCCTCTAGATATTGCGTGACTACCATCCTAGACCAGATCATCATTTAAAATCAGATGAGATTGTGCTCAAACACAAAGCTAAAAAGCATGAAAAAAACAAGTAAAAATAAACTTGTACTATTGTAAGTTAATACATAACTTATACCGTATTCAAACATACATCAACTAGCTGATACATGCCCACTTCGCTGTATATTAAATAACCTTTGAATGAAAAAAGATGGCAAGGGGCAACGGAATACAATAAATAAGTAGATTTGAAGCATCTACGAAAAATTTCACATCGAATGATCGTCGTCATTTGCCGATACGTCTTTTGACATCATTGAGCCTCAAAGAAAGTGTATTTTCATTATAACTATAGATGTATTATAACACAAACTAGAAATTTTCAAGGTAATAAAGCGGTCATACCCTACTGAATCGCTGCTACCAGATACATGGTGAAAAACAGTGATATTTAAGACTGACTGAATAATGAAGAATAATATCTCATTTCATAATTAATTGAATATCCTGTGGTATTTGCCTACCGGCCTGACGATAATCAGTATCATCGGTCGACGCTGTCCAGGCCGCTGTCCTCTTCAATCAAATGCTATACATTCAGTGAAAGAACTAATTAAATGAACATTCGATTCGAATCTATATTAACAAACCTATAGTTCTTTGTATATATATTTTTTTCGAAATTTTATGTTAGATACATATTAGAAGGTCACTAATCATTAATTCGACGTTCAACATTTTTTGTCTGTTTGTTTGTTTGTATCTCCAAAATGAACTAAAAAACACATTCCACTTTAGCACATCATATATCATTCCAAAACTTAATAGACTGTATAAACGATCAATAATACTCTTAAAATTTGTAAAATATCTTGTACATAGGAAGTACAATAAATCATTTCGAAATTTATAGGATGTCGAAATTAACAATGACACTTTTAAAATCGTAACCAAAATACTTTCCAAAAACTAAAATATTATTTAATCTCAGACGACTTTTGATAAGATTTTGTACACGGGTAAACGTGTGTAGCACTAGTTTTCGCTCACAGCTTCGTTCACGTTAAGGTAAAATTAACTTATTCCTCAAGAATAGAACTTTTTCTAGATAAAAATTCCTTATTCTTTTCTGTTTTCCATTTATAATATTAGTCAGGACTAGTTAATATAGTTTTAGAAATCATAATATATGCACATATTTTAATGAAACAAAATAACGAATGGAAAATAATTACTGTATAAAAAAACGCATACCTATGGAGCCACGATCAGCTGCTAGTATGTTTATAGAGTTCAAGAATATAAACTCACATGTATCATTATAAAGTGAAACAATTCGAGCCTTGTGTATCGTATAATATAGTCTTCAAGTGAATAGTCAGCCATTACGGGCTGGATAATCGCAAAACGCACTCCGACTTCGACCTCATCTACACTTTCCATCAGGTGAGATGTAGGTCAAGCGTCAAGTGCGAATGTATTCAACAGCTAGTTTTTATATTTTATATTATTTACGTTTCATTTCAATCATGTTATGGAACTATTAAAGTAAACAATAGTACATTTTGATAAAAAAAAACAGTCACAAGGACTGCCGACAGAAGTGAAAACTGAATACAATGGCATTACCGGGGTCTTTTGTCATTTTTGAAATGAGTTAGTCTGAATTATTTAAATTTCATAATTGAAATTATTAAAATTAGTCTGGTTTCACATCTATTGCCACTACGAGCAATAATTATATACATCTTTATAGAGTCTAATACTTAATTAAACATATGAGACTGCATGAGCTTAATACAAAATATCAATATTACACATACAGAGGCCGCTATACTACGCGCCGATAGTCTGGCTAACAAATGGCTAATAAAAATCGTTCAACGCGACCAAAGTATTTTCACTTCCAAAATAGAGTTTAACGTTTGAATCCTTACATCATGAAATAATTCGTGTGATATTATATATTTATACATATATATTTATGCATATATATGTATATATATTTCTTTTATATAATCCATTTAACCATTTCTAAACACATCGTCTGGAGTCCATAGAGGAGCTCTGAATAGGAATGCAAACAACAAAATATCAATATTTATATCGAATATATGAAAATATCGATAAGAGGATATATACAACGTTTGATTTCGATATTCTAATTATTGTAACCTACTCGTATATAACAAACTTACTTTTGCTTGCATTATTAGAGATTTGACTATTTTATAGAAGGTGATGAAGTATGAATCTTACATAATTAAATGTCACCGAAATTTAAGTTAAAAAACTATTGGTAGATTGGACAAACTTTTTGAGATTTCATATTTTTCTGTATCGATATATCGTTGCAAACATAGTTGTGGTATTCGGCATTAATCTATTAGGTATCAAAAGGAAGTCTTGTCATCGAAATACAGAAGAGAATGTGGAGTTATTACCAATAAAGATTCCAATATCATCTAGGGGAAGCGAAAATTTGATTAGAAGAAAAATAATCATTATTTTAACACTAACTGCGCGCACCGGCTTCGCGCGGATGTAACGACGAAGAAGCTGATACTTTTAATGGAATAAACTGGCAACAGAACAACTGAGCCGCAATCTGTCAAAATTGTTGAAGATCTCTCTCTCTACTGTCTTCCATCTTACTCACTCACTTTTTAAATGAACGTTTTTAATCCAAATATTCACTTGTTCAAATATTTTCTTTCACCAAATCCTTACCCTGATAATTACAAATACAACAAGAAATTAATTAAAAAAGTCGAGAAAGGAAGCAATTAGCTTTAATGCATTTAGAAATTATTATTATTTATATAAACTACATTTATTTTCATATCTGAACTCCGAACACTATTCAACTTATGTATTCAAGATAAATTTCAACCTAAATTATTAAATGAAAAAAATTATTTAATTTCTTCACATTATTACTTTATAAAAAATAAAGTGCACACACAATTGAGTATATTATATTACATAAACTTAACTAACTTCAATAGACTCATGTAAGGACGAAGATATACATAATGTATTAGGGCAAAGTAAGCGGAGCCGCGAACTCTCCAAGATAATAAGGATTCTTGGTTCAAATATGGGCCGTTAGTTTGAATGCGTGCCAAATTAGTTTACCTCGGCTGGTACTCATCCTTTGTAGGTAAACGAGATAGATCGTTTTTGGGGGAAAATTGATGCGAGAATCCAATAAGATATGTTCCATTTATTTTCTCATTGTTAACGTATTTTAAATCTTTTGAAAAACAAAACAAAGTAAACGTTGGAAAAGGTTACAACGCCTCGATATATCCAATGCCGAATAATAAATCTAATTTCAATAATGAAAATTAAGGCCGTTTCAAACTTATTAGATTTCGAATGCCACAAGACGTTATCTCAAGCCCGCACATTTGTCTCTATCCGTAGACGAACAACCCACATTTATTTTCGTTGATTCAATCTCTAATTAGATTAATCAAATTATTCTGAGATCCAACAGGATTCATCGTTAACGGTAACTTGTAAACTGATTAATATATAATATGTAGTTACCGAGAGTTTCATTATTAATTTTCTCAGTCTATAATATATTACATTACATTATTAAATTTCTACAGCATTGCCATAAAAAATTATAGGTATAGCAAGCACCTTTATTTATTTGAGTATGGATATAGAGAACCTACCAATATTATAAATACAAATCTGAGTTTGTTTATTTGTTACGCTTTCACGCTTTAACTACTCAACTGCTCACTATGACATTTTGCATACATGACGACAGAGGTAAAGAAAAGAACATCGAGTAATTTTCATCTCGAGATAACTACCGTTGCCGAAGAATAGGCCAAATCTACATTCACGTAAGCAAAACCGCTAACGAAAGCTAAAAATATTATCAATAAAAAAATTGACAGAATGAACGGGTGTTTGTTGTTCGTCCACGCAAAAACTACTGAACGAATTCTAGTCTGAAGTCGATTTTTGTACTGAAATTAAGTTTAAATAAATCCTACCATCTGAGCACTATCATAGTGTTACACTGAATAAACCGTTAGAATTATACAAAAATCATGTATAATGATATTATTTATTAATATATATTATTTATTATTATATAGATGAAGTCTCAGACGATTATTAATGATTAATATATGACGCATAGCTGGCTATGAATGACAATGAATGTATATTACGCATTCTTGATGTGCTATAAACCAGGTAAGAGCAATCCTTCTAGGCTACGGCTGGGTGCTCCGCGGCGCGCTCCCGTCCGGAGCGCGCTTCATCTGCTACGCGGATGACAACCTAGTCGTGGCCCGGCGGGTAAAATGGATTGAACTGATGCGCCTGGCCACGGAGGCCGTAACTCTCGTGGTCGGGCGCATCAGGAGGCTGGGCCTTTAGGTGGCCCTTGAAAAGACTGAGGCCTTAATATTTCATGGGTCTCAGCGAGGGCTACCTCCTGGGACCCACATTTACATGGAGGGCGTACGTATCAGGGTGGAGACCCAGATGAAGTATCTGGACCTCACCCTGGACGAACATTGGCAGTTCGAGCTCCATTTTGGAGCACTCGGATCACTCGGACTGCGCATAGTCAAGGGGAAGCCGGGTTCCAGCTGCCGCTGTCTCTATATAGGAGTCGCGCCATCCATGGCCGTCTACGGGGCACCGTTGTGGGTGGACGCCTTTAGCGCCACCGATATTCGTGTACGTTGCGAAGAGCGCAGCACACTGTGACGTTGAGGGTCATACGCGGATACCGAACGGTGTCCTCAGTGGCGGCCTTTGTGCTCGCCGGCTCCCTTCCCTGGGAGCTGAAAGCGGAGGTACTTGCCGCCGTATATAATTATACAGCGGTCAAAAAATAGAGGGGGGTGCTTCCAACTCCCAGGGAAATAGAGGGTATTAGAGCAAGTGCTAGGGAGGAAATTTTTTTTTTATATATATTATAGGGGGCAAACGAACAGGTGGGTCACCTGATGGTAAGTGATCACCGCCGTCCATAGATACTAGCAACACCAGGGGAGTTGCAAGTGCGTTGCTGGCCTTTTAATATATGTGGGCCTCCGGCGCTCTCACTGACCGAACGAAACGCAAGAGTGCAAGCACTGTTACTTCACGTCGGTTTTCTGTGAGAGGGTGGTACTACCCCGGGCGAGCCGACCTATTCATGCTGAAACCAGTAATAGCTTCAGCGTAGCTTTACCACCTACAAGAAGTGATGATGAAGTGGAGGCAGTACCTGGCGGACGCGCGTTACGGTCGATATACGATCGACGCCGTCCGCCCGGTCCTGCCGGAATAGTGTCAGCGGAGATAGGGCTCCCTGTCTTTTCGATTGGTGCAAGTGCTAACTAGACATGGATGCTTCGGTTGGTACCTGCCCCGAATCGCGCGCATGATGCCAACCACCGTATGTCATAAGTGTGGCGTCAAGCCGAAAATGGCGCAGCACACTCTGTTGAGTGTACTGCGTGGGAGGAACAACGCCGCATTCTTGCTGCAGCCGTAGGTGTAGATGTTTCGCTGCCGAGCGTGGTAAACGCCATGCTCGGCAGCGAGTCTGTTTAGAATATAGTGGCCTCCTTCTTCGAGGAAGTCGTCTCGCAGAAGGAGGCGGCAGAGAGGGCCAGCGAGATGGACCCTCAGAGCAGTTTTCTCCGCCGATGGAGGGCCGGTGGAAGGCGGAGACGCTACGCTCTCCTCCTTCTACCACCGTAGCCGGACCTGGGAGGATGGGCTGGGGGGGGCCATCTTCCCATTGCACAGGTCCGACGGATGGAGGAGACGGCCGAAGATGTGTACACGGTCGTCTAATGACAAGGACGGGGCCTGGCGGCGCTGAATTTTAAATGGTAGACATAACCAATAATTAAATATTAAAATCACACTAGTTCCAGAAGGATAGTGGAGAGGTTTTAGTAGCATTATGTGCAGAACCAAAGAACCAAATCAGCACTAGCATTTGTACTACAAAATGATATTGTAGATATTAATTTAGATTGGTAGTTGAACATCTGATTGGTACCAGTCACCATTACTTTATAATGTGCTAACCGAATCCCACACAGATTATTCATTTTACCAACGTTGTTAATATATAGCAATAAATTAAATAATGCTGTGCTAACTCTGATCAATACACATTTCAGCTATGAATGTAGTAGTTGACTATATAGGCATAAGGGCTATTTTGTACCTTTAGCAAAACAATAATACAAAAAGTGTAGTGTGATGTGGTGTGGAGTATATTTACATGATTTTGTTGGAAAAATAATACTTAACACTAAAATTACTTTAACATAATTCCTTTTTTAATCATCTATGTATGCTCATATAATCTTAAAATACAGAAATTACATCAACTTTAATTAAACTTGGACTACTTATATTCCTATTCCTCATTGAAATTATAAGAATGTTACCCGAGTTTTATAGAATTCAAACTTTAATAAATATTTGCTCTTTTATATATAAGTTTTACGGTATATTTGTACAAGAGTTGTGTATGGGGTTGTGACATTCATAAAGAGGTTTATCATAACTTTCAGTGTAATCCAGTACACAGTCTTTGTATTATAAACACAAGGAGATGTCGAATAAGTTGCATCAAGACTAGGGCCGACTAAAACCAGGCTAAAGAACCACTAGGTAGATGATGTCGGACAATGAAGGCTACCGGTTCATACTTTGGTGAAGAGGAGCTATGCCTCTAAGACCAAACTATTCCCCGGGTCAAGACTAATGTATCACCGACAACTACCCCGTTACTCTTCAGGCACACAAGAACCTCTTCGCTATCCACCAAACTAGTTTTACTTGACAGAGAGAGAGAATTCAAGAACCGACAAAGCGTATATGCGTTAAGTGCCAACTCAATTCAACGCCTACTGGGACTTCCTATAATTAAACACTGATGAGTAAGTTCGTTCGTTACGTTGTGTACTGGAATCACCTCAGTTTAGGAAATGATGTATTAATGAATTACAATATTGTCAGGAATCTACCAGAGACAATTTTACCTCATTCTAATAGTACAGTCTGATAGTACAGTATAGTAGTAGTCTGACAGCCGATGTACAGTAGTGTTATGTATGTATGTATGTGTTTTGTTTGATTCTATAAATAGTACTTATAGTGTACATATAATAATAATGTATAATTTGAAGTTACTTACAGTCTCGTAGATCTAATAAATTTACTTTCTAAATACAAATTACTGACTACAATGCTTAACACACCAATACCTCTTCTTTTAGATAATTTAATATTTCTACGACGGAAAATAACTGATATTTCGTTTTCTACAACACCTAACAATATTTATTAAACTTTTACTAGAATTTACTCTGAGATCTCCCTGACACTATTAACAAAACTCTCGCGCACTATATGATACTACTATTAACACCCTAAATACAAATAAATCGAATATTAACTTGGAAGAATATTATTTACTTTTGGTTTATGCGCGAACTAGCATTACGACCGATAAAGCACTCTTATTCTTCCAGATTCTCCCGACTCCCTAGTTGAAACCCTTTTTATCCATGTGCCCCTCTCCCAAAATCTAGTCAAACAATCAATCCTTTCATTTTCGAAATTATTGATATTTTTCGGTTTATTCCCTTTCTTAAATTGCGACTTATTCCTCCATCTCCCACAGTCCATTCTTTGTTTCAAGCATGAAATTAAACAAGTTTCTGTAGTTCTCCTTCGTTATGTAATTGTTGACCTACTTTTTATTCATAATCTTTAACAATGATCCCTGATTTGATTCCCCATTGGTCATTTATTTTCAACAAAGTACAACCAATAGAAATTTTTCACTTTTGTCTATGATTTTACAAAGGTTCTGTATTTACATAAAAATTTTATTCTGTCATTACTTTAATCTAATTTACAATAACTGTTAATACATACTACAAAATTTTACAAATATATCATAATAAGTATTTTCCTTTTATTCCTTTTATTTATCCTGTATTATAAAAATTTCCAAAGTTGGCGCTAGCTACGCTATCGTACTATTATTATGTCTGTCAAAATTTCGATACACCAATATTGACCAAGTATGGAGACTTCTTTATAATTCTAACTAGATGGAGTTGTTCGTATAAATAATATTTTATTTTCTATAAGGGACCTAAATAGATCTGTTACACATGGACACAAATATTGCATTTATTTACCTAATCCAATACAATTCTATGCAATTTCAAGTATGTTGTTTATTTAAGTGATTTATCCTTAAAACCTCTGTAAATAACATCGTCCAAAACCACCCGAAAACATTCTTGGGATCTAATAAATTGTTCAATAGGCAGGTTAATTAGACTGTTCCTCCAAATGGCATCACGTAAATCGCAATGGCCGTCCACGTAAATGGTTCGTGGAAAACAATTCTGTGGAAAATAAATTAATTCTTAACAGGGTTAACACGATAGTAATCTTAGACGCTACGTTGAATAACAACTGCAATATAAACTTCTAAAGTTCATGCAAATTGTTCGGCACTAATATACCTAATTGTTTATTTTGTACCCCAAGATTGTAATAAGCTAAACCTAGAAAAAACTAGCTTCCAGGTACAGTTGCTGGAACATATTTACAAATGCTAGTCTACGAATTTGTATGGTAAATATCCAGGTGGACATAAAAAAATTCTACCATACTGTCATGGTCACAGTAATCATTTTTCAATGTTTTCCTTCTCACACTCTCATCTCAAACTCACTGCGATCAACGCAGTTTTCATACACACTACCACTGAGTTATCATTGTTTCTAAATATATTATGATTAGATATATAAAAAATAATAAAATATTGTTAGCATGCATTCTAAAATACATCGACAAATTTATTCGACGGATCAAATTTAACTGTCACACTATATGATATATCATCATACTATGTATATAAGTACAACTGGTACTATCGAAAAATTTAAAGAATTTTAGTCTTTACTAGCTAATAGCCATAACTTCCTCTGCGTCATTTATTAAATAAACAATGTATCTTACAATACAGAGGAAAAAACATAAGAACTACACAGCTTTGTTCACTTCTCCACGGCAAGAAAACTGATAACGGTGTATGTGCAGTGCTTAGAAATAGCGTAATTTATTAAAAATTTAATGACTTTATATTCAATGAAGCCATCTTGATAAATCTTTTTTAGACAAGGACTAAGTGACTAAGATATGAAACTAAAAAAACAATGATCAAGATATATTCAGTAGTTTTTGAGTGATGCGCACACAACGGCAGATCTCATCTTATTTATATAGACGTAAGCGTGATGCTTAAATTTTCATTATCAAAAAAAAAAAATTTTATATTTTTTTATGAATACGTAAAACCTCTGACAATAGGCAGATTCCTTATCTAGGTTGACAATATTCACTATTAAATATTCTAGGTTAATAAAATAAATAATAAAATTATACCTATAAAGATCTAGATGAAATTAATAAATTACATGTATTTAAACTGAACTACAAGTTATAATAAACGAAGAACTCACTTATTACTTACTTAAGATAATTTAAAACGTTAAAAAGGAAATAATTGATATTTGTATGTACACATATATATATGAGTATATTCTGACACATGTTGAATTTTAACTATTACTGTTTGTTTTTTTTTTACTTATTTTATTTTATTTAACAAAGTAAAAATTAATAAAATGAAACTTATAATAACTATTATCTAAAATACACATATACTTTAAACTACTCAATTAAAGTTTCTTAAAATTTTAAAAGGTATACTACTGCTTATTAGCTTTCAGAACAAATATTATATGGAGTATGTTGATAATAAAAAATAATTTGTTACATTTGACGATTATTTTCTTTCCTTCAACTATGAACGTCGCAAAGTATTCAAAGTGTCATTAACGATCACAAGCTACCTCATTTCAACATTACTTACTTAGGGATATATATTTTAACATTATTATATATAAAAAATATACGTGTACCTACCTACTATCATTTCCTTTTATGTAAGTTTTTACTTAAGACAATGTTTTATTTATTATATCAGTTTCATCTATTTCAAGCGTTATGGTCAGTCGATAAATTAGTCAAACGTAAATTATTAATAAAATATATTGTTTTTTTTCATTTCTCTTAAAATTATGTATATCTTATGCAATTTATCTTTTAGCGAAGAACTATATTCAAGTATATTATTTTCACATATTTCCATCACCACATCAGTGTGTACATACCGTTGAGGGAGTTAAACGACGTATATCTCTTGGAATTGATCATAATAAAAAAAATTATATCTATAAACAAAACATATATGATTCAAGAAGAAAGCAGTTTTTTTAACAATAAAATAATTTTCATAACCGAATCAGTATTTCTACAAACCCACAAGCTTTACTTCTTTTTTTTATTACTAAAACTAAACTATTTCGTATTATTTTTTCCTTTAATATTTGTAATTGTGATATTTACAACTATATGCGATGCAAGTTTCAACGGAAGCTTAGGAGGAATAAGCACGACCGAGCCCTCGGAATTCCGCCCCGTTTGTCGCTCTGTATGCAAATTTACTGTACAATACATTTTACTATTTGTATTCAAGCTAATTGCTTTTCCTTTCGCCGCCACTCGAACAAACACCACCGTTTGTTTCTTTGTATTCCAGACGCCTTATCGACATTGTTAACTGGATTGCTACAATGAACTATTCAGCTCGATTTATGCTAAAATGCAGACTAAACCATTTAAACTGTTCTTCGGTAGTGAATATTTAAGAACGACAAATATTTACTAGGTACTTCAATAGCGGATATAATTCAGTGAGAATTGCAATATAAGCATATGTCTGACATAAAGCCTTTATTATTGATACAATTATTAACAACACATTAGTAAAAAATATATGAATACTATCATTTACATTGATGATGAATATTTTGTACAAATTTACTTCTTTAAAATAAGCTCATTTAGTAAAAGTACCATAAAACACGCAAAAAATAGTTTTGTATAATATTAAAAATTAAGTTATAATATACTATACATAAGAAAACAATAGCTTATTACATTCTTAGTTTTAGAGATAAAAACATCTACCAATCTGTTAGAAAAATAAACGACTTTATATATTTTTTATATATTATCTCGTATTGAAATCAAAATTGTAAATTATTGCATTTTATACTAAGTTGTGGCTAAACTAATTATGCTCCTACAATATTATATCGTTAAATAGGTACATAGCTAGAACCGACCGCAACTTTGTGGTACACCGTCAACTAAAGATCAATTTTATTTTATGTTAAAGCTTAGTTAATATAATCAAACTTAAAACTGATACTGAAATGACGTCACCGCTTATGTGTAATATTGTCCAACGTATATTAGAAAATCATGGCGTATATTTGATAACTTAAAACTTTTACGTATCTGTATAATATAGTATGTTTCGAGGCAAGGAGACATTGTTACAATTATGACGTCATCATAATAGACGCCATATTTAAAATTTAATCGTTCAGTCGACAAATAACACTCAAATATTAATAATAATATTAAATATCTCAAACAGTCTGATGTGGATCATTTTTATGAGAATTTTCAGTACCGAAACCGCCGGCCGCGGGTTCCGTCTTATACGGCAACAGTTAGATGTCACGATGTTAATAGTGATTTAGAATGTGTCAAGAGTAGCTAGTCAATAGAAGGAGTACGTTGAATAATGTAATTTGTATAACCAATTAGTACAAAATGTTATCAGATATTATTTTAATATTACAAAACAATATTATTCATGTGTAATAATTATTTGCATAATTAGAGATGAAGTTTCATATTCCATTTATCAGTTGTCTAGTTGACATAAGTTCATAGTACTTTTTGTATACAATGAAAGTAATATTTCCATTTTCAAAATAATTCGACTCTAACATATAAGACAAATTGTCTTATAAAATTTATGAAAACGATATAATAGCAAATAATCTGGTATCCATTTATACTTGAAATCAATAAAATAAAGAATATGAAATATATACATTTAAGTTTTATTAATTCCCATAATAAATAAATAATAAAATATTCGAGACAATTCTTTGACACGAAAAACGCCTTAGAAAAAATGGCTTAACTTCCTTGGCTACGAGTCAGACATGAATTTAATTTTAAATCACAGAATTAAGATTTTTCAAGCGGTTACTAAAATTTATTCGTAAATTCCTTTTGAAAACTCAACCATTTGTAACAATTTAATGTCCATGACATACCTAAAATGTGGGGTTACTGATTAGTCAGCTAAAATATCTTAATAATATCCTTCACTTACATAAATAAGTAAAAGTCATTTTATTTACTTTACACTAACAACGACATTAATTAATTAACAACTAGCAAGCCCGGCGGACGTTGTCCTGCCCTGATAATAAAAAATATATAATTATGTACATGAAACGCTTAAGACGGGTTAACTTTTTCCGATTCTTTCAACAATTATCATTATATTTCAACCAATTTACAAAAAAAACTTGACAAATTATTTATCTAAACTTTCCCCATGAATTACTCTATCTATTGGTGAAGACCGTCTTACATTCCTTTCAGAAGTTTTTGAATTTATCGCGAACATTCAGACAGACAGACAGACAGACGCGGCGGACTACTTTGTTTTATAATATCTAGTGATATTGAGAGTAACAAAAATAAACCATAACCTGTGTGTTTATTTGTGAAAGAGTTTTTAAAGCATGATCACTGAATATTTCCTCCTACAAACAAAAATTCAACCCTTCACAATATTACTATAGACAGATAACTTCACACTGTACATTATGTGAACTGTTTAGTACATAATATATACTATTTATTTAGATATCACTCTTTTTTTTTATTAACGTCTATAGAGTTACATAACATAATACCGAGATCTATAGGTCTACCTATTATATACGTATTTATATATAAACATAATAGGCTTAAATAATATAATTAATTTAAATAATAGGTTTAAAAAAAAGCTAACATATTTTCAATTCAAATAAAAATGATTAAAACCTTATAGACAACCTATGCAGTACCACTCTAGCATTTATATGTTAGCATATTTCTAAACCTAACAAAATATGTTTATTTTAGAAGTGGATGAACATTTAAGTGAGTGAAGAGTAAATACAATACAATAAAATGATGTAACTTTTAGAACGAATTACGTAATAAATTGAGTTAAATGATATTAAAGAACAATTATGACATCAAGTTATTAAAATACTGCCGGTTGAAAATAATTCAAAGTTATATAACAGTGACATGTAGTGCTATAATACTCCTTACAAATACATATCTAAAGTCGTGAAAAGACCATGGATAATTCAACCACAGCCAGTATGTATCGGTATTCAGGCAAAATTATACACAGTTATATTTTTATTTCTGAGTTGAGATTATAAAATAATGTTTTTGAACTATCTATGTATTTCAGAATCTCATATAATTTAAATATTATGATAATACACATTTGTGTCGAACTACCGAGCCTAAAATAATAACAAGATACATATTGTATCCTAAAGACTCATATATCTAGGTAAATGCTTGTTTATATGTACATTATGGTAGTACAATGAAATACAGATCTTCATTTAACAATTATTACTGTACCTAATAGGTAAGTTTCAAGTGAAAAAACAAACACACCCGTATTTCCCGAGTCGCCATTATTACCTTAGTGTGCAAGTGCCTTAGTAGTGTTGCCAACTCTTTTTTCTTTATTTTTAATATAAAATATTGTAAAAATACCTCGATAATAGCAAAAACAATACACAACGTTTAATGCTATTATTATAGATATTGAAACTATAAATTCATAAATTAAAACTAATAACAATGTCAAGAAATTTATTATATGTCTAATTTATTCATAGCTCAATAGCCCTTCAAAAGGAATTAATGTTCTCGCAAAATTACTAATCTACATTTAATTTAGAATTCATAGTGTTGAATCAAACGTAAATATTTTAACATGAGTGAACTAATAGAAGCTTATAAAGGACTCGTCAATGTTAATGAATAAAACGATACGTAATAATTATGTATTTCGCCATATGTAGTTCGTTTTGCGCTTTAGTTTTAAAAACGCAGTGCATTAAAGCAACACCTATATACTTTTATTTAGTAAACAAATACAAAATTAATGCAAGACAAAGTTGAACGATAGACACTCAGCAGTAAAAAAATACGAGTGATACAAAATGTTCAAATAATTAATTAAGCAAATACAATGCAATGAGAAGTTGTCTATATGAAATCTCATTATAAATAGTTTTAAAAATACTTAACTATAATATAGAAACATCATAAATATTTTGCAATCATAGTGAATGAATAAACGCATAGGTTAATTATAGACAATTGCTTCGAATGGCATCGCGTTAATCGCGTTTCCCTCTCACGTAAATGGTTCGTGCAATACAACTCGGAAGTGAATGAATGAATTCTTAACAGAGTTAATTAAGGCTGTATTTATCGTAAAGTATGCATTACGAAGAACTACTATCAAACATTTCGTAAACATTCGTACTATAAGAAATTTGTATTCCATTAAGCTGCCTATCACTGACTTTGTATTAATCCAAATCAACTTTCATTCCAAGTTAGATTTTATCTTTATTACTAATTTTGTTGTTCTGTCTGTAGATTTAATTTTTCGGCAAAATTTTGTAATACCTATGGTAACATACCCATATTACGTGACCCGTTCGGACGGAGAGGGAGTGTTGGGACGTCAGGTCTTTAAAGTACCATACTGGGTCACAGAGAGGAGGAGGAAAACCGTATTTAAAAATTACGACATGAAAACTAACTAACTCTTCTCATATACTACGGATGGTTACAAAGGGGAGAGAGGGATCTAAAAAATTGTCAAACATGTGTTATGTACTACGGTTCCGTTCTTTTATTCTAATCAATATTATAAATGCGAATGTAAGTTTGTTTTTTATGCTTTCACGCCTAAATTACTCAACTGATTAACATCAAAGATTGTTGTCATGTTGTTTTATCCAGAAAAGCAGTACTGTTCCCGAAGGATAGGTACCAAATCTACATTGACGCAAGCAAAGCCGTGAGCAAAAGCTAGTCCGTTATAAAAGCCACTGATCACGTGTATTAGGTTAGAATCTTTTTGTTTGTCTGTATTGACATAGAAAAATTGTATTTAATTCTCAGCTTATTTTTAAGCTTAACCGATTTTATTAAAATTTGTATAGAAGTAGGTATATGTTCTTAAAAATTAATGGATTTGACAAATTCTATAATACACTTTAGAATTATAAAATATGACTAGAAATAAAAGTAACGAGTAGAAAATAAGAAATAAACGAAGAAAAGAAGAACCAAATAGGAAAGGTTAGTTACTTTACACTGTTAATTTACACATAAAACATATTGCACTGTTTTACGGTAATGTGTCGAACAGTCTATATTTTAGACGTATTGAACTGAAATATTGTAAAAAAACTGTTTGTTAACAACTTCCTTAATAAGCAACGGTGCCTACGTAGTCTTTGAGAAATCTTGGAAGGAGTTCAACACAACAGTTTTCAACACCACTAACCCTTTATCCAACTACATATACGGTGACTTGTGTGACGTATTTCGAAACAGTACTTGTTAATATTTTAAGTGGAAACTGAGTAACTAAATTCATACCTTCATTCACTTCATACAAGAACAATATAATAAGTTTTAACCAACGAAAACTATGCTTACATAATAATTATAATAGCTAAAATAAAACAATTAGGAAAAATAAAAGTTATTATTGTGATATAAAAACAATGAGACTTACTAAAAAAGAAGTTTTTAGATACGTTATTAATAAGGTTTGTATAAAAACTTTCATAACACCAACATCTCTTAATTTCCATCCAAATGTGATTAAAGGTTATACACATACGAAAAAGAGTACTTGCTTTCTTTAGTTGACTAAAATGTACAATATCTTTATATTCATTAACTTATATAAGAATATAATATAAAATTCAGAACATTACTTCTGAAATTGAAACAAATACAGGACTAAACTTTTTTCATTTTTACGATGCAAGTTTGAATGGCAGCTTAAAAGGAATAATAACCACGCTTATACCTTGGAATTCCGCCACGTTTACCAATCTGTATGCAAATATACTGTTCACTTGACTACAATATTCTCCTATTTACATTCCAGTTAATCGCTTTTCCTTTGCCTCCTGCATAAATAAACACACCGCTTGTTTTTCTGAATTTCATATACCTTTTATCGATAAACCAAATATTCCAAATATACCAAATATTTAAAAATGAAAATAAGTAATGTTAACTGTTCAATTTTATTATAGTTTGAAAACTTCTTTTTCCTTAAGTCTGCGGATATTTACGAAAGTCAATAATTGTGGACTGGAATGAAGTCGAACTGATATTCTTGTACATGTTTTATAGTCATAAAATTTTGTGATGCCTGTAATAGAAAACTGAGTCCCTTTCTCGTGCATCATCTCCACTCTTCAGAATATGTCCACAATGGGTAACAGCCCCGATATCCTCAGCTTGGATACTATCGGTGACCTAAACTGCAGGGATTTCATTAGGAATGTAATTTCCACTACATCACGAAAACTTGAAATCCTGAACAAAATACGTTGGTTTTTGACGCTCGATCAGCGGTACCTTCTTAACGAGACACAAGATCTACCGTGTATAGAATTCTCTTCGCAAATGTAGAATGAACTCATAGAATACCTCTCCAATACCCTGGGCAGGTTACAGAAATAGCATATTCGTATTGTAAGTGACGAAGACGTTACTAAATACATCGAGTTACTATAACTGCGTAGAGATATGACTTCACTGATTATAAATTTGATTGGCTATCTATCAATGTAATACGCTTGTCTCCCTTCTATAGAAACTAAGCCCGCGAATTTTCACAGCTACAGTTTAAGGGTAACTTCCATCGTGGTACTAACTGAAAAGTTGTCAGCGCCTATTTTTTTTAAATATAAGTTCGGCAAAATGACTGTACAATACCTGATGGTAAGTACGGTATAGTCCAAAAACAACGGCGACTGTCGGCAGTCGTCGCCATCATGCCGACCTGCAAAAGTGCCTCTTCACGCCTTGTTTGAAAGACCCGATATCATAAGAGGGAGGGAACACGCTAGTCGAGAGGCGATTCCACATCTTCACAGTACGACAAAGATAAGAATTTTCGAACTACTTCTTTCTTGCCGAGATGGTTGCTACTGTGAATCTGTGGGGACGCGTACCCGCCCGCGTAGTTCTGTAGTGGAAAGGAGAAGATGGGATGAGGTTGAACAACTTTTCAGAACAGTCGCCATGATACAGCCGATAAAACACGCTCAATGAGGCGATGTCTCTTGGTAACTGTAGCGGTTCAAGGTTGTTAGTGATGTCTGTATCATTCACAATGTAGACAGCCCACCCCTGCAACCTGTCTAGGACATCATGGAGACATTGGGCGGAACCATCCCAGAGATGCGAACAGTATTCCATACAGGGCCTAACGTGTGCCTTATAACGAAGGTTTAGCTGACCGGGCGTGAAAAACTCTGTTCAGGGTGCCTAGTCTCTTAGATGTTGCAGAGATAACACTCCCGATATGGTCTCTGAGGTTAAGGTCACAGCGGATATCGATCCCTAGGATACTTATTTACTAGAATTACTTATTTTTCCTGCATCCAATAGCTTTGAAAACATATCCAAAACTTACTGTTTCCAAGTTTTTTTGACATCGAATACTTCAATTATAACGTGAAGGAAAATTTATGCAGTCTAGTTTATACTATTATTAACGAGACCAACCACCACGAGACCAGGCAATGGAGGCCAGTACCAATCTAAAAATGTACTAATTGTAGTATATATTTACAATCAGGCATAGAACCATAATTATGTGGGAATTTATTAAAAAAAAATATCAAGTATATTTTTGCTATATGTGATGGCATATCCTCATATAACTAGATATTATAAGATACCTACACGGTATTAAAATTATGTATCCAATCAAAAAGTCCCGTTAATATTTATTATAATTTCTAGAAGTTTCTTCAAAGAGCACAGTAGATAATTACCTCAGTCACTTGAGACCATAACTTCAACATTCTGGTGACGCGCGATTCTCAGACGTAACTAAGTAAATATTTTATTAGACGAACTTCTCCCGAGTTAAATGGATACAATCAAAGTTGTGACATGGTAGGCGGCTCTTTGTGATGAGCCTTTTGATATAACATGTATTATTCAGTGTACTGCAAACTATTTTTCACGTGACATCATGTTAGCAAGGAATGTTTAAATAACAGAAAATCCTTTTAAAACTGACATTTTCATGAAATACATGCAAGTTTTTACACCATCTCATGTTAATTTGTCTAACCAGTTCATGGCTATGTGTATCTACTGTCAAACAAAATTACATTTTATACTAGGCCATTAACTATGTTTATAGAATATACTACTACTACACTAACTCAATAGAGCGTTCGAAATAATCTTGGTTTTGTTCTAAAACTACGTCTAACTGGACTAATTTTAATTAAACTCTTGAACTACGCAAGGCGAGAGTGAGCTGTAACTCGAATGATACTTATTTGGAATGTAGCAGCATCATTTAATTAAATTACACTACATTGTGATAATTACAGTATACGTTATTTGTACACAAGACGTGAACAACGTTAATATACCTTATCGTGGTGTCTCAAGTGGCCATATTACATGTATTTACAAAAAGGAGACGAAACGCTAACTATATACGCAAAAACATATGGCATTCGTTTGTTTCTGGTTTGCTATTGTAGTGCCTATATTTCTATGTATCCGTAGCTCGGACATTGATTATCTGCAATTTTGTAACAAAAATCTTGCCGCAAAAAGAAAAACTTGCACTATTCCGACGTTGTTAGGGGTGCGTATTATAGAAGTGGAATGCTTTCCAATCAAAATCCAGTATCTAAATGCTTTGCTCAAGAATTTTTGGATATATAATTCTTGCAAGAAATACCATTACGATTAACAACGATGTGGCGCCTGAGCGTTATAATCAGGTTTATAATGAAAAACTGTGTTGAGAAATGAGGAGACATCACAATAAGCTTAGATATTTTGGTACGGTCGTTAGCCTTATGATGATCGACGTGCTTAAATTTTATACTCTTACCCAGCTACGATGTGAAGTAATAACATTTTGTGTATTCTCGTATTATTTTCACATTTTGTCGTTTTCGCAATCCCAACGGGTTTGAGATAACTGTCAAAAGTAACTAGATAACTCTTTATATATATTTTTTTTATGTTTTGAACACAGAAAAAGCAACAAACAGAATAATCAGATTCATGTATTTAGAGTAAAACTTTTACGTTTTTATTGCTTTCTTACTTTTAAAGTATGCACAATGGTATAATAGCTTTTTCTAAGTCCGTCTGAGTTGATAATCTGTTACGTTACCAAGCACCTGTTGGTGTGTTCCGGCAACTACACTTGAGAACCAGTCTCCCTCTAGGCTTAGCGTGACTACCATCTTAGACCACATTATCATTTAATATCATATGAGATTGTGGTCAAACGCTAACCTATAAAGTAGAAAAAAAAAGTATTTTTAAGTAAATCAGTACAGCGTATCCCATTCAATAAGTTAAAAAAACATGTATATTGTGGAGATCTTCTAAATTCTTTAGTAGCTATTTCATATAAAAATATTTAACATCTACTTACAAAACTACTATGGAAACTTCGTACTGAATATATTTTGTGACAAATTGATTAATTTCATCAGCTTATACTGTCGCAGATACAATACATTTATGTATGGTCATACCGTGCCTGCGGCTATGGAGATCGCGAAGCAAGTTGTGCAGGAATGCCATCGTGTCCTACTGGATAATGTACACACATAGGTTAATGTATTCTACGTAACACTACAAACGAACAAACATTTATATTTATTTCATATTAACGATCTACCCCCACTTCCTATGTAGCAATGTAAGTAACGTAATAATGTAAAATGTAATGTGTATGTAGCTGTAGCAGACAGGTGGGACAGTGCCATATTGGGACATTGGGTACGCCTGTTTAGGTGATATGTACGACAGTGGCGTTACAAAAATAATTAATTATTATTTCTAGTAAATCTACCTAAGTTACTAGTTCTAGTATACTAACCAAATGTCTGAAATAAACGAATTATTATTTATTTATTTATTAATGTGACGTCATAAGTGTCTAAACGATTTAAAATCACTTTTTGGCACGTTGATATTTACAGTTAATCAAAGTCATAATTGTACCTAAGAATCTTCATACAAATAACTTTTTATCTTGCGCGTAATTTTAAACCTGTGATATCTTCTAAAGTATTCACTGAAGTAATATGCTATAAAGGGCAGTTTTAATCTACACCGAATTACCAACGTAACTAAAGAACTTTTAACTGGATAAGAATTAGTCATATATTGATTAAAATAGCGTCGCAAGTAAGGAGTGTTTTGAAATGTTATATAAAAGATAACATACACCTTTTCTGTTCACACACTGTTTTCTGTAGCACATTATTCTTATGTAAGCCCTTGAATAATCCTTCTTAAGGCTTTATTAGAACATATCGAATGTTCTCTGCTTTAAATACATATATATTACTTATAAACCTTCCAGAAGAATATCACAAAATGCTAGTGAAAACCCTAACGAAATCTGTAGCGTTGTCTAGAAGAAATAAGGTAACACACGGACAGATGCGAAAAGCGAGTTTGATTTATTATATGATTATGTCGTAGATAGATATGTTTACAGTTTTCAGCTAAACTTTAAATCGTACCGTACATCATATGAAGTTAATTTATCTAAATTTCTCTTTCAATTCTGTTAGGTTATGTCACAGCTCTGGGACATGTACGCCACCCTGCGTTATATCTCGTTCAAACATCGGTCGGAGTTTCCGAGACTTCGGTCATTATTATCGGATCGTAAATCGAACATTTTTATGAGACCGTCGTTTAACAACATTGCTATACTTTGTACTTATTATTACTTAACACTGTATTAATGTCTTGCAACTTTAGTATCAAACTTTATCTATTAAAAATACTATATTTCTGTGGCCATTTTATTTAATTGCGTGGTCCTACTATAAAGTGAGAATTTGGTCTCATTTAATTCGTTTGTACGCCTGTGCGAAGCCGGGACGGGCAGCAAGTATAAGAACTTTCAAAAGCATTAAGAAACAGAATTAAATTAATATATCTAAGTCTCGAAACGTTTACATCACTTATGGCATATTTGCGTAAGGCAACAAAATCAGTACAACGCTTCAAAAGAAACCGTCAAAAGCAAATGAGATAGATGTAGACCTCCATAAATATAAGCGTTTTATAAGTTTTCCACTTTTTCTACCCCACGTTTTATTACGTGTATGACTATTTACGTTGACAAGCATTCTTCTTTAGTGACCAAAAATGTAGGTAGATCGTATAAACAGCACAAGAATAAATACAAAATCGTCAAGAAAATTAGAAACAGTACGGACTTCTTACGCGAATTTCTTGGAAATTACTCAAATAGTCCGTTCTGATTACATTAGCCATTTGCGATCCAGTTTAAACGATCCGAGTGAATTTTAAAATCATTGAAATTTTATTACCTATTATCGTAGTAATTTATACAAATACTACGAGGCTCAGAAGATTGTTCGTTAGAACACGTTAACCTCTGGAACAAATAGTCAGATTTGAAAAATTCTCTTTACATTTTATAGCTTATTTGTCGAGGAAGGCTATGGTTTATCTTATTACTGAGAATACTAAAACAATTATTTATGCATATTTAGTCTTCAATGATGAATACAACACACTTCATCTAAAATCTTAACACTGTTTCGCTTTTCATAATGTTATAATATGATTCAAATAATTACAAATACTATTTAGCATAATTTTATTCTCAATGGTATTGTAATTATTTTATCATTACAACGGTGAAACAACTTATTTACACCATTTTTGACCATAATTAAGCGAAGATAAGTCAGTAGTTAGAACATAAATAAGATCCTTTCCAACGAGCCGGAGCTTTGATTGAAGAAAAATATCGTGGTGGAAACCATAGCATGATCGAGGAGCTTTATCAAAGCCTGTCTGCCGACAAACATGTCGCCGACATATAGATGTGTTCCGGTAGCTGCATTCGAGAGCTATTCCTCTTCTAGGCTTAGCGTGTTAACTATCTTGAACCACACCGTTATTTAACATCAAGTGAGATTGTGTCAAACCTGCAAAAGTATTAAAAAATCTAATACGGGAACTGAAATACCAAAAAGTAACCAGAATGTTGACCAACCAAATGTTTATTATAGCGAAAGTGTAATCTGAGATTAACTTAGTTTTGATTGATATTTTGAAGTTGTATTTAAACATTCCTTATTATACATATTATAGTAATAATTATTGTAAATAACAAATTTCAATCATATACCTATAATATCTTAAAATAGTATCGATAATAATTTAGGGTCAGATATAATAAAAATAGCTCAGCCAATAGATTTCTTACTCGCTCCAAGCAAACCAATATCAGTGATTGAGAATAGAAGCTTTTCTATATTGCGATCTATTTATTACTACTCGATGTCTGCCTAACTTGTGAGATCTTTATAGAGACATTAAATTGAAACCTTTTTAGATATTTCATATTATCATAAAAGAAATGAAGCTGAATGAGCTATTCAAAAGTTATTGCTATTGTACATTGTCTACTTTGTCGGCAATTAGGAGAAATATATCAAAAAAACGCAATAAATAAGCATGTATTCTAAATTAACGTACTTTTACTGATTTCAGTAAATGTAATGCACACTTAATGAGGGCAAAGCCAAAGATCGTTAAATAAAGTTTATATTGTAACGTGAAATATACATATGACGCACGTGTCCCGGCGAGTAGTGAGGCTTTTCGAACAATGTTCTTTATTTATAGAATCTAAACCAATTTCACACGAGTAGTAATGACGAAAGATCGACTCCAACATTGTAAATTTATAAACTGGTTATGTAGCAATAATGAGCAAACGTTATAGAAGCAACGACAGCGCTGTCATACTGTAATGAAGGACTACAAGTAATTTTCTAGAAAATAATACAGATCTATTTACATTATTACCGGTACATAATCTGAACTTGACGTTTGAAGCCGACATATAGCCGCTACAGCTATCACTTGGCTTGTACGAAATTGGTTATTTAAGGGGCGTTTTAAAATTAACAAAATACTACTTATATCATAGGATTCCGTGATAAGAATAATCAATTAAAAGTAGTAATGATCCCGCTGTTGTTTTTCAGTCCGTAGAGCGTGAGCGGCATATTAAATTACAGGACACTATTATGGCTATTCACAGGACTGCAGTCCTTTTGAGGTCGTTAACATAATGTGGTCTGCATGTATATGTGATACTTCATAACATAAAAACATATATGATATACATAACGTCTTACCATGATAATAGTGATAACAAAACTTTATTTTTAAAATATGCGATCTATCGGTGTATTGTAAAATAAAAGTAAAAATGTAAACATCCATTACATAGTATGTACTTTAATGAACAACAAACATTTCGTGCAAATCGATATTTTAATTCAGCACCATTAGCTTTCATTGATTACCGGCGGTATTACAAAGGAATAAGCCACGATTCATTAACTTCTCACTTCATTGCCGCACGTTTCCAGATAGACGCGAAGGGATCATCGGATATTTTATTTTGTAGACGGTACGGAATCCGAGAATTCTTATTTAAATCTCTCGGGAATAAAATATAGTGAGCTAGAATTATTGAAATACGGTAGCAGTTTTACTATTGTGTCAGCTACTGAGTAGCTCTCCCTCGGCGACGATATTAAGCCGAGACTTGAAATATTGGCAGATTTTGACATGGATCGATGGTAGTCATTATCGTCAAGTACAATAGACGAACGATAAACCCTTGTGTTTAATACGTAGGTTCGGTAAAAGTACTATAGAACAAGCATCACAAATAATATTATTTTTTATATAATATTAAAATGCACAAGTCAACAAGAATAATGTACTACAATAATAACCTAGAAAATTCAAATAATTACGAAATTAAGTTTGCCTTTGTAATCTATTTTATGAGTAGTATATGCCTTTTTATATAGTATAACATTATATATTCTATGTTAAAATGTAGTACTTCGATTATAATAAGATCTATTTCTTACAGGAGGGAGGATGGAAAATGAGAGAAAAGTCAAACAATGACAGCATGTCCCCGCCGCGAGCGATGACCCTGCAGTGCGCCCGGGGTCGCGCAGTACCCGCGGCGGGCCCCGCACACACCGCCGTGAATGTTCTCAAACCCCCAATGCCATATTTTATACAAGAGTTCACACTTATTAGGCTATTTCTACAATCAGTGCGGGTAATATCGTGTTTATATCAAGACGCCAATGTCTCCCTACCGCGGTTGCTAACGAACTTTAATTTATCAAAGCGTCCGCTAGTCAAATTAAAAGCAATTGTGAATAATATATTAAGTTTTCGAACTAGGACATTGTATTATGATGTTAACTCGTTTTTAGTGAAAACAATAGTGCAATTATTCATCGTTGCCAACTGTGTTGTGAGTGTGACGCGGTCTAGACGATATCGGAGACGCCTTGTGGGCAGCAGACTCGCGCGACTATTGCTCGTGCTTTGGCTTAGTGGATGTGGAGGTTACAGCGAGGGTCGCCGAGATAATGACCTTCATATCGGCGGTATATTTCCTATGGAAGGCGAAGGCGGTTGGCAAGGTGGACAAGCTTGCATGCCAGCCGCTGAACTAGCTCTAATTGACGTTAACGCAAGATCGGATCTATTATCCGGCTTTCAAGTTGTTGCTTCATAGTAACGACAGTAAGGTAAATAATTATATCTGACCTTTTAAATAAACTCCATTATATTACACGTATGTTCTACCTTTGTGGAAAAGGAAACAAGTTATATTTAAATTTTACATTAAAACTAATTAAGTATAAACAAGGATAACCTTGTCGAGAATTTGTTCTTTAGGTCTCGTTTACTATTACAATGTACAATTCAATTTCGTTTACAATTCATTCATTAATTACAAGTAATTTTTTCTGCTTTATTTTTACGTGACTATTTAAAATATATAAATGTAATTTTTATAATCAATCGTTCGATCCATCAAGACCAATTGAGTAACAATATAAATATCTGTAGAGAATTAGAAATGTACATGGCTTAACTGTCAGTCACCTTTTAGTGGCTAGGCAACTAGTACAAAGACTAGATTGTTAATACGAACACTAGTATATACAATCGCTTGGTAAATATTTAGTATGGTTTCAATAACCATATCGACATCTATATTGTAATTTGATTGCCAAAATATTGATTATTATCAAAGTGGAACAATTCTAATCAACGTAATGCGCGTAACATGTTGTCACTCTACCGAACGTCAAGCACCTACCTAATCCATTAAGTTAAAAACGACCCAGCTGACTGCCCGGTAATTAACAAAAAGGGATCGTATTCCGATCCAAGAGTAGGCCGCTATAAATCCGAAATGAACTGAATTCATAGGCTTTTGATATTGCAAGAGGGCGAGGCTGACGTTCGATTCAATTATTGAGAATTTATGAATGGCTCACGGAAGGAAAATTTTATTGGATAGAATTTCCGAGATCGTTGAAGGTAATTCCCCATTTTATTGATTAATAGGAATTCGCTGACAAATCGTTCGATTCGGATAACTTTAATGTTGATAATAGCGATTGGTGTCGAATACTATAAGGGATGATCGCATTGCAATGAACGATTTTTAAAGGACAAAGAGACATAAATATACAAAAAGTATGCGACATGTCAGTGAAATTGCTGGTATTTAATGTTTTAAGCATTATTACATCATATTATTTATTAGCCACTCAGTTCATAAATGAATTATAAATGTTTATGAAAACTCATACCTATAAGTATCCCTAAATTTGATCAAATTATTAGACCAAAGTTTCAGTTCTCTATCCAAATTAACCACAATGGTTAAATATTTACCAACTTTATACTAATTTTCTAATGTCATTTATAGATCTCTTCTTTCTCGATTAGTCGTTTTTGTCCATGTAATGGATTGCCGGTCGTCGCGCGATTGATTATTACTGTCATCATTATGTGGGGAGCTTCCATTATACGGAACGAAAATGGTTACACAAACAAAACGTATATAATATCTGATATCTTGGTGTCTTGATCTTTTTTATTATCCTTATTCCATTTCTGTTCTAGTGGTGATATATATCATTAAAATCCTAATTTGGTCGCCATTTCAATTACCCATAATTTTCTTATTCTTAAGTGTTGTTCTAGTCATTGGATTGCTTAAGGCAATTATTACCTTTCCGTATATTGTCTTTTTTTGTAATATCTTCATCATAATTTCTTGATTCATTTGTGAAAATTGGTCCCTTTCAAAGAAAAATATTGCGCAACTTTTGTATCTTTATTCGTATCTCAAATGAAATAATAATTTGTAGCTGAATGATAAATGAACACCGATCAAAAGCTTTTTAGAGAACGCTTCTTTCGTTATAGAGTGTGCCTCTTCTAAATGTTAAATTATAAATACATTTGAATTTAAAGCATTCGCATTGTGAGAGGATTGTTCATTTTCAACGCGGCGTTATTTGAATAATTTTAGAAAATTATTAATTTTATCATTATTAGATGAATACAAATTACAACATAATCTATCCCAAACATAACAACATGAATATATAATATTGCTGGAAAAAAGTATTAAGAACGTTAAATTCGGATAATAACCTAGACATGAAAAAGTGTCGCTAAGAAGCTCGTGCTACTTTTGTGTATATTTTTATTTGTTACTACACAAGTTATTGTTTTCACAGTTATTATGAGGCGCATGTATAGATATGGGTGTAATTTCCATACATCGCTATCGTTCACATAATTGATCCACCCTCTAATAGCATTTTGACATTAGAACCTGCTTCACATTGTAATTCAAATTGTTTACTGGCAAGTCAGTAACAATGTGTTTTATGGCCATGTTTTTAGAACCTAACACTATAACCGAAATACTTTCACTGGTTTTACTTAGATTAAAATATGAAATGACTAATTTTCCATTATACGTATATTTGTATAATGTGTTCTCTTTTCTAAATTTTTATTACATACTAGCAGACCCGGCCACGCGTAGCTCTGGCTAAGGTCATTAAGTTGGTTAGTATGTGGTTAAGGTTAAACCGCCATCTGTTAAAATCTTATCGAAATAACAGAGATAAACATGATTATTTGCTAATAAACAAACAATTCGCAATAAATTCATATTGCGATTATAAATTGGGGTATAAATTATTCAAGGTGCATGAAACTGCAAACAGTGTGCAAAATTTTATTAAAATTGGTTTAGGAGTCCATTGCAAACAAACAACGTGACACGTAATTTATATATATTAAGAGGATATACCTATTAGGAAGGTCAGATAACTCCAACATTATTCATATCTCTTGCCTGCCCATTTGTATATTTGGATCTGACTAAAAAACAACTTGACTTATGGTGAAGTACTCTAACAATTGTGTAGAACAGTTTTATCAACCGTAAGACTTTGATAAATACTTCGTAATATACACATGCGGGTCCGCGGGCGCAACTAGTAAATAAATCAAAAATACTTTATTCCATTCAGGCCCTTAGAAGACGATTATGAACGTCATAACCACCACCGGTTCGGAATATAACCCAGTCACCGAGGGGAACCGGGAAAAAACTCGATCGGGTTTATCTTTTTAACATACATATATTTAAAATACGTTATCGTTACGATCGTTTTTTAGTTGATGCACAGAAAACTGAATTGTGTTAACTCTGCCTATTTATATATAGATATTTTTCTTACTTGCTTTATTATCCCATGACAATGATTTAATAATAAGGACGATATTTAGTATAGTATTTTATTTAATTAACAGTGCGAACCAGGTCTGGGTGCGAGTGTAATGTACAACCTTCTGTACAATCCGCCACAGAAGTTGTTGTTGCTGGCTGGCTGTTCTACAGTGTGCACAACTGTTGCAGAAGCCGCTAAGATGTGGAACCTTATGGTTGTAAGTACCTAATAACGTAAATAGTTTAGTAATATTTCATACCAGTTTACTTCAACCACCAACGGTCTTTGAAATGTATTTACACAGACATTCGTATTCATAGTCATACAGTATTAATATTTCATATTATATTCAGTAACATGCTTTGACATAATTAAAAGTATAAATAATAAATCATATGATTTATCATCGCGCCACCCCATCACATATTAACAATTTGAATTGCTGAAAAACCTCAAGTTCTTTATTGTTCCCACTCATATAGTCACACTATCAAGACATTTTCTAAACCTTCATCATTGCCTTAAAATGTTTAAACCAGAAATCAAAATGTAGCTTTAAGAATTTTTTATGAATTAATTCAGATATTATTTTCTAAAACATGTTCATAAACTTTGTGTATAAATCAAAATTTCCAATAATAGTTGATACCCGTGACTCTCTTTGCGTAGTTTATTACTTTTACGATATTATATTAGTATATAAAATACAGAGGAAAATACTCAACACACAATACACAACACAGCACAATATACAAATATATTCATGTAGCTTGGTCCACTTATTTGCGATAAGAAAACACATAGATGAATGCGTATTGCTTATAAAAATCGTAGTTCCTTAAAGCTTTTATAACGTATATTAAATAAAGTGACCCGATTTTAATGAAACAAAGACTAAGTGTTACTGGAAGGTAATTTATTAACCGGTCTCATAAGAAACAAACAAATTGGGATAACTTGATTACTTACAAGTTTTCCATATTGCGTCAAAAGATACAATTTTTCTGGAGTAACGCCAAAATGTCTGCTTGCTAATGTTCTTGGCGAGTAAGTAGCATGTATGTTCTTTTATGAACACTTTATGACGTCACTCTACATCAAACCTTTTTGAGTATTTTATATGAATATAATTAACTGTTCAGCGACTCTTTATCATGATTTTTCAAATCTGTATAATTCATTAAGTATATTGAGTAAAGGTATAGAGTTACAAATAACAATTCAGAGTCAGAATTAGCAGCTTTCCAAGATGTCAATTCAAGTTAATTAATTAAAAAAACAGCGATAATGAACTTATAAGATTACCTATGTGTCCAATTGCATCTCAGTCAATTTACATAGTTACTGAAAAATAAAGTAAATTCTACGCATTGTGATTTGGTTTTAATAACTTTATTTTATGTATTTTAAACAACAACGTTCAATCAAAAATTTAAACTGATATTATATAGCGATGTGAGAGATGGTAACAGTCATAAACGCGTTTAAAAATGAGGTTGTGTATAATGTTTAATATATACTACTTCATCGAAAGATTAAAATCACTATCTAAATAAAAAGTATCCAAAATTGCAATAGCTCTGAATAATCTACGCTACACTGTTTATTACTTTCACTGTGGTATTCCCAAATTCACTTAGTAGAGAGCGACGGTCATCAGCACTTCCGTTGCAGTTAAGTTAAAGTGTTCAAATTATTTTAAGATATAAACTATAATATTTCAAGCATTAAATAATAATAGACACACTTGAATTCTGAAAACAAAAATGTTGTTTAGCGATGAACTAACCGATAAAAGTTATGCTTCTAGCAACATCGCTAACGACCCAAACACCTGAAATCCTAAATATATTCGTTAAACTTACTTATCACAGACTCTTTTCTGTATGATAGATACTTTATATTATTTCAATAACTTTTTATTATTTAAAAATACATTATATTTCGGATCATACAAATGGAATTTATTTCTATTTATTTAACACACATATATATATATATATATATATATATATATATATATATATATATATATATATATATATATATATATATATATATATATATATAGACCATTAACTGAGGTGCGTCCTGTATGGCCAAAATTGCATTGAGTATTGCGTCCATCTGCATCGGACGTCCCATATATGGACGCAGGAGGGGAGACACATTTTATCGTGTTCGCCGCGCTCTGCTGATTCCAAATATGTTAAAATTAAAAAATAAAATTGGTCGTCGTTTTCACTCGCATGTGCCTGTAGAGTATATTTTCGTAGTTCCGTGCACTTTCGTGGGCAAAAACGCAGCGCGCACGTCGTAATTCGTAACTTTTGTAGTTGGCCGTTTCAAACGTCCTGAGAAATCGCGACGTTGCCAGATAGTGCAAAGTACACTATCGGCACACTTTAAATTTTTGCCAAGTCATTTAAGTCGATTACGTCTTATAATTGTAATGTAGGTCTATTCTTCTTTTTCATTATTCGAAATGAGAAACACTGTTCATTTCAAGGTACTATATAAGTTCAACGGATTCAAAGGAAAAAAATACGATATACCAAAAATTATAAGAATGAATAAATTAAGTGGATCATAATAATTTTGTACCCATAAAGTATCGCTATCATTCCAAAATTATTAGGCTATTAATACTATTGGATGTTATAAATATAGAATTCTTAATTATTTCTCGAAGAAATAGATTTCTTCATGATATTTTGTACATGACAATTATTTCATTACACATTCATAGTTTATAAAATTATTAGTAATACTCCTACAGATTATTAAGTACACACATATCTTACAACACATAATAAAATTAGAAGTCTCTTAATATCAAGCATAATTCGTGATCACATATAATTCAAGGTCACGTCACTGTGCGCCCGCGCAATGTGCTCCCGCGCAATGTGCTCCCGCGCAGTGCCTCCCTCACCTCCCTCCCGTAGCCGCCTTCCGCAGCGCCGCTCGATATTTTTGTTTCGGGTCGGCATAATATTAAACGCGTTTATCGCGACGAGGGTTCGATGGCCTTATCACATTACGTTGTACCTATGACATAATAATGTGACCGAACTATGAACTACGTTCTGGAACTATCACTTTATCATTTAATTAATAAATATAAGTTGTAATTTATTTGAATTGTTACAAAATTATACAGTTTCTTTACAATAATTTGAAATGTTTATATATAGGTGACAAAAAATTACTTATTCTATAAATAATGGATTCCGCTGTCAATGGTATGCAGGTGACAAAAAAAAATATAGGATCCGCTACAATACATAAATATTATATACAAAGCAAATTAATTTTTGGTACGTTTTGTTGTAACTTTATTTGTAGATTTAAAGTTTAATTGTAAAATAATACAGTTTTCATTATCGACTATATCATTTCTCCTTCTGTTATTACGATACAGTTAATTACTGAGATTTTAGTATATTTGTTTGACTTTTTACGAGTTAAATAAACAATGTTATAATTACATGTTAAGTAAATGATTTGTACGAAATAGCTCATTTTAATTGGTATGAAACCAGTAAATAGATTTATATACATACTAGCTAGTACCCGCGACTTGTATTTCGTGTAAATGTTTTTTCTCTTTGTTACCTTCGTCGTGTCTTCATCGATTGTGATCGATTTTATAATTGTATTTTTATCTTTACCATTTTGAACTCTTAACACTTTTATTAATTTTAAACTAGCCGTGTACAATTTAATTATAGTTGCTTATCCCCTACGGAAAGACACGATGATAAAATATATAGATAATGCATGGAAAAGTCTTTTTATTTTAAGTCTCGAAATAAGTACAGTCGATTCGAATAGTAGAGTGAACGAACAATAGATACTTTAATTTTATTTATACTAGCAACCCGTTACAATATTGCTTTTCTTTAATTTATAAATGTGTGGATAATAAGAGTAAGTGATTGAGATCCATTTTACACATTGATAATTATATTTCGGCAAAATAAAAAAAGCTTAGATATCTTTACAGATTTTTTTTAGTCTCGTGTAATATTAAAACTGTCACCTCTTATAAAACAGTCCCAGAAAGTTGTACGCTGCATTTGACAATTATTTTCATTTTTTTAATACCCAAAATAACTATAATATTGAATTATTATCGAATATTAATTATATTGGTAACTAGCTGCTACTTGCGGCACCGGGCGGTTTATTTATGATATCAAAGAAATTTAAAATTATAAGAAGATGTACAGCTACATAAATGATCTTTCAAACACATTTGTAAGTATGACACACCTCCTTCTGTAGCATTGTCATTACTATTTAACAATTTTACTCATTTCAAGTTACCTCTGTTCAATTTTATTACTGTTACTTGGCTCATATGCTAAAACGTAATGATAAAGAGTATATACACAAATTTGAAAATAGTTTAAGAGATTCCAGTAGGCAAATAATGATGATTTTAATTTTATTCATATTAACTACTCGCGACGACGCGACTCAACGTGCATCACAACTATCTAAAGGATTTTGATTCATTTTGTACACTTCGATATTTATAGTTCAATAAACTCAAACACGTTCCGTAAATATCTATATACAAACAATTTTTCTGTAGCGTGAAATATTAAATCCGGATATCTTACAAGATAATAATTGATAATTTTATGCTGCGATTGGCAATTATGTTATAATAAATTACATACCCCACATAACTATAATATTTAACGAGATAAGAATTATCTATATTATCGGCTGGAATCACATCGAAAATACTCCATTATTTGCTAATAATACATTTAAGACGAAATGGTTACGGTGGGTTATCTTTAGGTGATAGACATACCATCGTGAACTTTCTGTAAGCGCTTCTAGGTAAATAATCTTGTACCGTGTTATTTAGATATAATTCAAGAAGCTTAATCATTTAAAGATAACATAAAAGACATGTCTATTATTTTTTTATCTTTATTTTTAAATCTGAGAAAAACAATACACAAATATAAAATTAACATAAGCAACCATATTTATAAGGTATCAGTTACGATTAACTACAACAATTCGTTATGATCGGTTTAGCAACATTTGCATAGTGGTCGCGCCCCCAGTCATATATTTATATCTATTGCTCTTCTTGATTACTACAAACACTGCAGCTGATATCAAAATGCGATACTTCTAGCGTATCAATCCTCTTTCTATAAAAAAGTTGTATCACCTAATTATTTAAATTATAATAAAAAAACTAATTAAAATGATTTTTTACAAATTTTATAGTTTAAGTTTTACAAATATACTATTAGTATTGTAATTTATAGAAAAACCACGTGTAAGTTTTATGGCGAAACCATATTGTTTTTTTTTCATTGTAGTTAAAAGACAATATTACACTTAAAATATTTTTTTACACCTAGTGTCAAGGTCACGTCGAAAGTATCTTCACAAACTCAAAAACGCATGCCGGAACGATATTTATTTATACTCACCATCACATGCAGGTTTTAATAAACACGTGTGTAGAAACCGTTGATGTTAGTCTCATGAAATTATTTTAAGGTAATTACGTAATACTATCAATACGACCAATAATGCCGCGAACGTAGGGACGAGATTATTTGGTACTTTAAACCAATTAAACTTGAAGTTCGTTATAAATGACTAATTTTGAAAATGTTTGCATCGTTTCTCAATACAATTTGAACAAAGCCAATGTATGGGTAGTCTATTTATACTAACCACTGTGATATTTTTGATATTTCCTAAAGAGAAAGTTTGCAATGTATACCTGCATACGGTATATAAGTACCTCACAGAACCTCAAAACATGCTAATCAAAAAATTTACCCGCGTAAATATGACAAGGTGACGTAACGTTGCTCGATGACGCAATCGCGGAGTTATGGATAAAACACAGTTATATTAAGTTTTTACTCTTTTAAATATTGTATAGATGAAACACTAAAACGAAACTAGATATTAATATTTATAAATGTTTTGTGTTACATTTACATCACATTACATTGTTACAAAATTGAAATAAAATAATGTTGTCTTTCATCGTTGTATACCAATATCAATGTCATATATATTAAAATTGACGTCGTTCTGATTGAGATAAACTCTTATCAAAATATGTAAATGCATCAATATGTCTAAGCTTAGTCGTGTGTTCGGACTTGATTACCAATACAATAGTCACTTCATAAAAAAAAGATGTCTGGTAATGTTAATCAACGAAATATTTCATAATAGTTTGTAACCGTCATTCGCGCCTAAACAGAACAAGCGCATTTTTTGTCCTGCCCACCTCCGCCGCTTTCATACCCCCTTGTGCCTAGTAATTCAACGGTGAAACAGTTGCGTTTATGACGTCATAATATAACCGAACAAATTCTTAACATTTGAGTTTTAAATTACCTAGACGTACATTACGTTAAATAATAGAATACTATTTTTTAGAACATTAACATAATCAGTAATGGTTTTAAAAACTTTTCAAAGTATTGAATTTAAATAACATGAGGTATAATTCAGCAAGCAACTCCCGCCAAAACATTACCGCTGTGAAGCGGCCCGGCTCCGCCCCCCCTTGCCCTTGCCAGTGAGCGCTAAGGACAAGCCAACGGTTTTGTAACGGTCAAAGTTTATTCACCTCACATTCAGCTGTGCCTATTATTACGTAATGATATGACCGATCTATGCAATAGAATCTTGGACTTAGACAATCATATGTTGAAATGATGTAACAACGTTTTTTTGTTTCATGAGAACTACTCGTCTTATATGGATAATTCATGCTGTGTCCACACAGATATCATGAATACTTATTCAAAGTTTTTATTTCACGTCTTATCGAAATCTTTTCAGCAGATTCGAAAATTAGGGTGGACACATAACAGACACTTTTATTTATAGGAGTATCTACACCGACATCTTATAGGTGAAATATATTAATATGTGTATCACAAGTGTGAGACCGATTTAGATTTGTTTTTTACGCTTTGATAATTATAGCTCAACGAGTTTAAAGAAGCTTCTTAACTATTTTTACACACATAACTTTTTTTGTGTTTTCGTAATTTTAAATCTTTGTAATGGTCGAAATTCAGAGTTTACAATTCATTTATTTGGAAACTTATTTCGTAGATACCTGTTATAAAGGCCACTGATAAAATATAACGTAAAAAATATAATTAACTATCTGTTAGTATTCCCGGAGTTAAAAATACGGCTAAATCAATTCCAATGAAATCACATGAGAATCTAATATCATTTTTTAATAATAACGAAGAAGAATTATAAATGAATACAGAAATCGGTAAAGCAATATTCTAAATCTATTTAATAAACTTTTGTACAATGATATCACATCTGCATATAAGTAAACCGATGCAAGGTCATAAGCCTCTATCCAAAGGATGGTATACACGTGAGCACCCTACCAACCCACGACGTAGAGTTGTGTTAAGCATAGAGAAATTCACATTTCTTATTCATTCCATTATTCCTTTTCCTCAACATTCCTTACGTACCGATTTCCTCGCAATGTTTTTTTTAACGGCAGCCAATAATGTTACGCCTGTTAAATTAAAAAGTAGTATAATCTGTACAAACATGAATAATAGTAATTCTATTTTTTTAACTATTTTTATAATGATGATCATAAATAAAAATGCAATTTCATTCACTGTACAGATTTTAAATTAATTTTGTACACTGGAATTATATGTCATTTCAAAAATGATAATCTATAAACTGAGTACTAATATCTCGGAAATAATTGAATAAACCCATATTTTAATGAGATAAAACAACGAGTCAAAAATATTTTTTGCATAAAAAAGCGCGCAAAGCCATGGGCTAATTCTAGTATATTCATATATCAAATCTAAAGAAACATTACTGAAAATATTATGAACACGCACTAAACTTTTCGATCAATTATTGTACTAGGAATGTTTCTTACGACAAGACGTAATGAAAACAGTTGTGTTATTTTGTACGAATCAATTACTTAAAATTTAATTATAACATTGCCTATTTAGTATGTAAAACTATACAAATATACTGAAATCTCAGTGCTTAGCTGTATCATACAAGATGCAGAAGTAATATTGTAATCGTCAGTTAAAAGTGTATTAAAATTTGGTACGTACTATACAAATAAAGGTACAACAAAGATACGAAAAATGACTTTGTTTTAAATGTTGTATTTATAGATTAAAGAAGGCCTCAAAATATTAATATATAATTATCACCTGTGGAATCCAGAATTTACTAAATTAAGTAATTCAATATCATGTATATGTACATATTTCGAATTATTCTAAAGTAACTGATAAGCTGACAACAGAACCGTAGTGCATAGTTCGGCCATATTATTATGTCATTGGTATAACGGAATGTATTCGGGTCATTGAACACTCGTCTCGGTAAACGCTTATGATGTAATGTCGATATCAACTGAAAATAACGGTCGTTCATGTTGCGGGTGGCGACAATGGCCGAGGGGGGGGGGAGGTATTGCGCGGGAGCAGAGCAACGGACATGATATAACGTGTTGGCGGGAAATACGTTCTTGTGCAAGGTGTAAGGTGTTCCTTGTCGTTATGCGCTAGACATTAATACTATTCAGTTTACTTCATGTTGTTAAGATATATGTGTACTTAATTATCTCTAGGAAAGTTACTGATAATTGTAACGAAAAGGTAATGAATATAATGATAATTAAATGTATGGTATAACTGTTATAAAACCAATAAATAGATTTATATATATATTGGCAAGTAGGTGGTAAGTAGATAATGGTTCTTTGTCTTTGTTACTTTTTTCGTTGCTGGATAGATTGTGAATGGTTTTTATAATTTTATTAATTGTATTTTTGTCTTGTACAATTCAGAGAAGTTAAAAAAGGTTAAGTATTTTTACGTTTATTGTTTTCGAAGTTCATTACAAATAACTAATTTAAAAAATATTTGCATTGTTTATCAATACAATTTGAACAAAACCTACGCCTGTAGTATATACTAACAGCTGAGATATTCTCGACATTTTCCAGAGAGAAAGTTTGCAATATGTATGCCGGTATATAAGTAACTCAAAGAACCTCAAACCATGCCGATCAAAAAATTTTACCCGCGTAAACATGAGAGGGTGATGTAATGATGCTCGTTAAAGCAATCGCGGAGCTATCGATAAACACGATACCAGGCAGACGTAAATTTCTAAATCATTCAGTATCTCACAACGACATATCAGCACATTTCATATATGTAATTAGAGCCGGATATGGAGAAACATTTGATACTAATTAATTATTACATCGTAATTTAACGCTAATGCTAGTAAGGGTTATATTCTAATTACACCGTAGTATCATTATTTAATAACAATTATTGTAAACACTTCCCATTTATCCCGTCATTGGATCACGTAGTTAATTTTATATTGTACGTTAAATTGTAACGATAGACGAATAGACAATGAGATTGATAAGATGTAATTTGTTAACATTCCCTTTAATTTTGTACAGGCTTAGGTCTGTTACAATTAATGATTAATTAGTAATTGTGAAAGAAATAAAAATAAGCAATTATAATGTATTTCAAACTTCATTGGTCTATGAATAGTTTGATTATTATCGATAGTTATATTAAGTTTTTACTGTTTTAAATATTGTATAGACAAAAAACTAAAACAAAACTAGATATTAATATTTAAAAATGCCTTGTGTTACAAAGCGTAATCGAAATTAGCGAAAACACACTGAGGAAAATATTTACAAAAATATATTTTTTTTAAATAATGTTGTCTTTCATTATTGTATACCAATATCAATGTCATGAATATTAAAATTGACGTCGTTCTGATTGAGATAAACTCTTATCAAAATATGTTACATGCATCAATATGTCTAAGCTTAGACGTGTGTTCGGACTTGATTACCAATACAATAGTCACTTCATAAAAGATGTCTGGTAATGTTAATCAACGAAATATTTCATAATAGTTTGTAACCGTCGTTCGCGCCTAAACAGAACAAGCGCATCTTTTGTCCTTCCCGCCTCTGCCGCTTTCAAGCCCCTTGTGCCGAGTAATTCGACGGTTAATCAGTATGACGTCATAATGTAACTGAACAAATTCTTAACATTTTGAGTTTTAAATTACCTAGACGTACGTTGCGTTAAATAATAGAATATAATTTTTTAGAACATGTACATCATCAGTAATGGTTTTAAAAACTATTCAACATATTGAATTTTAATAAAATGAGGTATAACTCAGCAAGCAACTCCCGCCAAAACATTACCGCTGTGAAGCGGCCCGGCTCCGCCCCCCCTTGCCCTTGCCAGTGAGCGCTAAGGAGAAGCCAACGGTTTTGTAACGGTCAAAGTTTATTCACCTCACATTCAGCTGTGCCTATTATTACGTAATGATATGACCGATCTATGCAATAGAATCTTGGTCTTAAACAATCATATGTTGAAATGATGTAACAACGTTTTTTTGTTTCATGAGAACTACTCGTCTTATATGGATAATTGTTGCTGTGCCCACACAGATATCATGAATACTTTTTCAGTTTTCATTTCAGGTCTTATCGAAATCAGTTCAGACGATTCGAATATTAGAATGGACACATAATAGACACTTTTATTTATACGAGTATCTACAACGACATCTTACCGGTGAAATATATTAATATCTCCATCACTAGTGTATGACCGATTTAGATTTAATTTTTACGCTTTGATAATTATGGCTCAACGAGTTGAAAGAAGCTTCTTAACTATTTTTACACACATAACTTTTTTTGTGTTTTCGTAATTTTAAATCTCTGTAATGGCAATGTCACAAGAAATTATGAAAAATTCCTAATCTTTACTTCCTTATCCTTACTAAACTTAAATATGCGAAGGTGAGTTTGTTTGTATGTTATGTTTTCAAGCTTTAACGGCTCAATCGATTACCAGGAAATTTTGCACACACATTTTTAGGGTACAGAAAAGGGCATATGGTAAATTTCGTCCCGAAAAAAGTATTGTTGAAGCTGGAAGCAAAACCTAGTCGTATATCAGTTTGAAAGCAAACGGTGTTGTTTTATTTCCAATATAATTAAAATAATTATTAAGCTTCAAATAACCTTTTGAATCTGATATTTGTAGACATCTATTTTATCTGAAAATACTATAGCGCATATCCGTCACAATGTTTATTTGTACTGATCATCACGTACAGCAGCTCTATTCAACACATCGTGTAGACATCGTTCACACTACCAAAGTTAAATTCTTTTAACGTTATTACGTCACCAACAAGATACATCGGTGATAAGCCATGCCTTCACGTCCGTTACCTAACTAGACCCTTTGCGCGAAATTTTATTTCAAAAATGTTCTTCTTTGTAACATATTCAAGACTTACTAAATGCCCCAGTTTTGCACAGGCTTAATGCACTAACGTCGCATTATAAGTAAACAACATTTATAAATTACCAAAGTCGTACAAGTTACGTAGTTACCTTCACGCAATAACTTATTTAGTAAGTTCTAATCTACTAAAAAAACACAGATAAACACGAAATACGACTTTATTCTATAATAGTTATTTATATACTATATGCTTCATTAAAAGCAAAATTTTAGACTTAAATTTATTGAAGTAATTTCTAAATGAACTTCATTATAACGTTTACAACTTTAAACTTTAAATAAAACCTGCCCCTGTAGTATATTTATACTAACCGCTGAGATATTCTAAACATTTTCCAGAGAGAAACTTCGCAATATATATGCGGGTATATAAGTACCCCAGAGAACCTCACAACATGCTAATCAAAAAATTTTACCCGCGTAAATATGACAGGGTGATGTAACGTTGCTCGATGACGCAATCGCGGAGTTATGGATAAAACACTATAACTGGTAGATTATTACATCGTAATTTAACCGTAATGCTAATAAGAGCTATGTGTTAATTACACCGTAGTATCATTATTTTATAACAATTAATGTAAACACTTCTCAAATATTCCGTCATGGGATCTCGTAGTTAATTTTATATTGTACGTTAAATTGTAACGATAGATAAATAGACATTGAGATTGATAAGATGTAATGTGTTGCTTAACATTACGTAATTCATTTGATAACATTCTCTTTAATTTTGTACAGGCTTAGGTTTGTTAGAATTAATGTTTAATTAGTAATTATAAAAGAAATAAAAATGAGCAATTATAACGTATTTCAAACTTCATTGGTCTATGAATAGTGTGATTATTATCGATAGTTATATTAAGTTTTTACTGTTTTAAACATTGTATAGACAAAAAAACTAAAACGAAACTAGATACTGATATTTAAAAAAGCTTTGTTTGAACGCATGACGCATTGAAAAAACTGTTTTCATAAATAAAATTGTACTACAATAATGTTATATTTCTTCATTGCACCCAAGTAGCAATGTAATAAATATTAAAACTGACATCATTCTGATTGAGATACTCTTATAAAAATATGTTACATGCATCAATATGTCTAAGCTTAGACGTATATTCGGACCCGATTACCAATAACAATAAACACTTTATAAAAGTAAAGATATTTGGTAGTGAGTAATCAACCGAATATTTCATAATATCTCTAAACAGTCTTTCGCGCCTAAACAGAACAAGCGCATCTTTTGTCCTTCCCGCCTCTGCCGCTTTCATGCCCCTTGTGCCGAGTAATTCGACGGTTAATCGGTATGACGTCATAATGTAACTGAACAAATTCTTAACATTTTGAGTTTTAAATTACCTAGACGTACGTTACGTTTAATAATAGAATATTATTTTTTAGAACATGAACATAACCAGTAATGGTTTTAAAAACTTTTCAAAGTATTGAATTTTAATAACATGAGGTATAATTCAGCAAGCAATTCCCGCCAAAACATTATCGCTGTGGTGCGGCCAGGAGCGGGCCTTCCCTTGCCAGTGAGCGCCAAAGACAAGCCAACGGTTTTGTAATGGTCGAAGTTTATTCACCTCACTTTCAGCTGTGCCTATTATTACGTAACGATATGACCGATATATGCAAAACATTCTTAGACTTAGACTTTATTGTTTGAAGCAACAAAGATAATTTCTATTGATAGCGGATAGTAATTAAATATTTCTTTAGTAATATTTACTTATAGCTGATAGGAAATTACTTTTTTAGTAAATTTTGAATTCTACTATTTTTTCGTAATAAACAAGTCAATAAATGCGCTTCAAATGTAATGGGCTACAGAAAAATATCAAATTGATATAGAGTCAGTGTGTCTAATTGATAAAATATTATTTTTGAACGCATTGCGATCTAAAATAAATATTACAGAATAAAGACGTTTCTCGAGTCGTCTCTGTGTCTGTGAGTGCTAATAAACTATGTATTGGATTTTAATACATTATTCCCGTAGTCCGGTGAAACTGTAGCGGCCTTACCAAACGAACAGTGCAGCCAGTTCCAAACAAAAAAAAATGATATCTATAAATAATATTGAAATATTATAAAACAATGTCACTTTTCGATACGGTTTTCAGTATCTTTTTAATAATTTATTTCAAATAGTTTAATGTATTATATATGTATATTATATTTATATAAAATATATATTTATATTCATAGAAATAGATAGTAATTTATAATTACTATGTTGAAATGTTGCAACAATGTCTTTTGTGTCATGAGTGTTATATGGATTCATGAGCGGACTTCTTTTTCTGATTGAAATTTTACCTTACTATTTAAGTCTTCTGATTCTGATACAGATTATAAACTTTCTTTCCTTAATTTTATCGTTGTTGCTTTACCCACACATATATCACTACTTTAAAGTTTTCATTTTAGGTCTCATCGCAATCAATTCAGCTGATTCGAAAATTAGTATGGACACATAACATAATAGAAGACTTTCATTTATACGGGTATCTACACCAACATCTTTTCGATAAAATATACTAACATGTGCATCACAGGTGTATAACAGATTTTTTATGCTTTGATAATTACAGCTCATCGAGTTTAAAGAAGCTTCTTAATTATTTTTGCACACATAATTTTATTTGTGTTTTCGTAATTTTAAATCTCTGGAATCGTAGTATCACAATAAATTATGAAAAATTCCTAATCTTTACTTCCTTATTTTTACTAGCATTATAAATGTGACGGTGAGTTTGTTCGTTCGTTATGTTTTCACGCCTAAACGGCTCAATCGATTACCAGGATATTTTGCATACTCATTAACAGGAGTACAGAAAAGGACATATGGTAAATTTCGTCCCGAAAAAAGTATTGTTGCTGAAGGATAAATCAAATCTACTTTAAGATTGACGAAGCCGGAATCAAAACCTAGTTGTATATTATTTTGATAACAAAACGGTGTTGTTTTATTTTCATTATAATTAAAAAATATATTAAACATCAAATAACTTTTTGAATCTAATCTAGTCTAATCTAATCTAGACGTCAATGATTTCTGAAAAAACTATAGTGCGTATCCGTCACAATGTTTATTTTAACTGATACATCACGTATAGCTGCTTTAGTCAACACAACGTGTAGACTTCATTCATACTATCAAAGTAAAATTCTTTTAACGTAATTACGTCACCAACAAGATATAGCCGCGATAAGCCATGCCTTCGCGACCGTTAGCTAACTAGACGGTTGGCGCGAAATTTAATTTAACAAGCCGCGGGAAATTCTACCTTAATAATTCGATTATTTTCTTGTTTGTAACATATTTAAGACTTAATAAATACCCCAGTTTTGCACAGGCATAATGTACTAACGATGAATTATAAGTACGCAATATTTATAGATTACCAAAGACATACAAGTTTTATAGTAACCTTCTCCCAATACTAATTTAGTTATGCATAATTTTAAAATTATCATATCTTCTAAGTCATTCATGCAAACAATATGCCAAGATGGACAATTTAAACATTCTATACCAATATATACCAGTTATATTTAGTTACCTAGATATACATAATTGGATAAGGATTCATTTATTTAATTATCAAATACAACATACACAAAAAAAAGAATAAAATGCGTCGTGGTGGTCGAGTGGTTTGACCAGTGGAATGCCAATCCGATGTCCGGCAAATCCGGCATATACCAATGAATTTTTCTGAATTCACGAACAATTACTCATTCAAATTGGTGACACTATCGGTTAACTGTGAAGGAAAACATCGTGGGGATATCTGAATCTGAGAAATGTTCTTTTAGTACCTCTGTATGTGGAAAACATAGAACTATGGATTTCTCAGAGTTTAATTAAAATCACCAATACATCGTGGGCTGGCGTAGTGATTGTGGCCATGCCTTCAATCAGAATGAAGCCATTCGCCTTGTAGTGTGTCTCTTACAGGCTGATGATAACAAATTACTTTATAATAATTTGTAAAAGATAAAAATGTTCACTTTTTGGTTACCTTTATGAAATAGATCATTGATTTATATGAATATAATATACATATAATATTTCAAATATTAGTGAAAACCGTATCACAATCTTTTGCTTTGATAATTCAGAGGAGCTAAAAAAACACAGATAAACGCTTTGTTCTTTAATAGTTGTTTATATGCTATATGTTTCATTAAAAACAAAATTTTAGACTTAAATTTATTGAAGTAATTTTTAAATAAACTTCATTTTTACTTTTACAACTTTTCTTATATGTTTGAGGACAAATTTGTAAGTAGCGTCAAATATTTAAAAAATATTGTAGACGTTATTTCAAACTGTGAACCCTAAACATTGAAAAATATACGATGTACGTAATTAATTATTTGCATAAAACTAAACTTAGAAAAAATCATTTCAGAAAGTCACTCAGACATTTCAGATTCTTATCTAATTACTATCCACTTACTATGATTATATATGCCAAAAAAAAAATTAATACATTCTCTTGACTTTTAAAGGATTTACCTTGTAACCACAATATTGACTGATAATAAATATTAATGTGTTCAAAAGCATAAATACTTTAAATATATAGTGCGTCTGCCACACCACACTCATAGAGACTTGGTAAAAGATTTTGAAACTGTTTTAGTAAAGCCGTGAAGGCCTATGAGGCTAATAAATTAGTTAGCTTCGAAAAAAATATTTTCAAACTGAAACGAGAAGCTAACCTGGCGAACTTATAAAATGAGCTGCCACATTGCTATAGTTTCAGCAGGACATTTTCCTTCGAAGTACTCACTGACGTGGTATTTGAATACGCGAGTGATGAGAGTGATGAGTCAGCTCCGCGTGTTTTATTATAATTTGTTATTTAGTAAGTACCTATGACTACGTTGTTTACTAAAATGTAATGATTATATGTGATTGCACAAAGTCTATTCCCAAATCTATTTACTGTTAGATAAAACTTTTACTTAATATTCCCTAAATTTAAACGTTACTATGTGTATTGATATTGATAGTGTTGTGAAACAAAACAAGTTGTGCAGCAAAGCAAATAAAACTTATAAATTATGTATCATAAATTTCAATAATATATAAGTAGTCCGATTTTTTTTTACTTACATCAATTTAACATTTGTTTGTTTCAGTATACTAAAATCTCAGAGCGTAGCTGTATCATATAAGATGTAGGAAAAATATTATAATCGTCAATGAAAAGTGTTGTTTCTTTTCGAACTGACTACACTGTTGGTCTGGCAAGGCCTCTACAGTTTTATCGGACAACTAAAGGGAGCGCTAAAGGCACTCACCTGATTTTATATAGGCAACCATCACAGGGGCGCACGGTGCGCCTGGTCTTGAATTGTCACCGAATATCCCGAGTCGAACTAAGCTAACTGTTATTTCATATAAATATGAATTTGTGAAATATAGACGTGTACCATGCTCTATATCTGACTATTAAAACTACTACTAAAACTGACTAGTAAATTAATGTAAACTAACTCCGTTCGAAAAAGGGATAAAAACAAATCCAAGCAATATGTGTACCTACATGTGTGTATGTGCACGTGTGTGGGGTGATCTGTGTTGTGTTGTAATAACTAGTGTTTGAAAATTTATTCAGTGTCACTATATTTGCGCAAGCAACGTGCTCGAGGGCACCATTCCGGAGAATCAGACCTCGGCTTGAGGCAGCTGCTGAGGGAGGCCTAGGTATGTGTGCTGGGGCAAAATTCACTATATGTGATTACTTGGACATGAGCACGCACACGCTCTGTTTCGAGGGACGTAAGGGTACTGAAAATTAGCTAACGAAATTTCTTCAGGAGGATCAGTGAAAATAAATCGCGGACGTCTTTTGCACCGCGACGCGTCGGGTACGGTGTTATAAGTTGCGGCGGATACCACCTAACGAACTGGGATGATACATAGCGCTATCGAAAAAACTAGTTGTGAGTGTTTTGACGTACTCCCAAATAGACGGCATCTCCAGGTCCCTATGGAGGTTGACTCTCCGGATGTATTACGGGGTACCCACCGCTTTACGTAGAAAACAGTTCTATAGCTTTTGTAATATTTCAAAGTTATACCTTGACATATGCGCGAGAACAGGACAGCTATATGTCAGAATAGGATGAATACACATCTTATACAAGGTAGTCTTATGTCTGAGGGATATTTTACTTTTTGAGCATATTAACGGATATAAACGACCCAAAACCATAGCGGTTTTGTTTCGCACTCTTTCTACATATGCTTTAAAAGATAGGTGCCTATCTAATGTAACTCCGAGATATATGACCTTAAGGGCCCAAGAAGTCTCGGTTTCGTATTGCCTGAGGAGCTTTAGATTCCTAGGTCCCGGACGATTTACGGGGTCGAAAAATATCGCGATGCTTTTTTCAGGATTGAACTCTATTCTCCATTGACGATACCATTCACGGAGTGTGACGATGGCCCGATTGATTCAATTTCTAAGAAAGTCCGGCCACCAACTGGCAGCGTATATAACTGTATCATCAGAATAGCAACCTAATTCGATCCCCGGGGACCGGTGTGCCAGACCTTATCGAAGGCCTTGGCGACATCGAAAAAGACTGCTATATTGCGTTTCGGTATAGGTTTATGCGGGGTGACCTTTTTTCGTGGATTTTCGTTAAATTTAGAAAAAATGTACTCCGTGAGGTGGTGTACTTGATTCGTATATGAGTGCTTAGCGAGAAATTGCCGTATTGAAGATACAGACCAGGGGAACTATGATGTGGTCAAGAAGGACCCCATCAGGACCTGGGGATTATCTAAGCTTGAAACGCTTGATGGCGGCCGACACTTCATCGAAACTAACCGGGGTTACGGTATCCGCTCAAAGAGACGTGAGAGAACGTTCTAACGGGTGTTCGTTCGATCCGATATGGACAGGGTCGGTGTTAGCAGTGTTCGGAGAACATTACTCCTCTAAATTCGCGGTAAGATATTCCGCTTTGTCGATACTTTCGAATGTGGGAGGAAATCCAGGACTTATTTCTAACGGGAGCATGGGTGCATTAAGATCTGATTTGAATCTACGTACTATTATCCAATACGTCACGTGGGACGGCTGGATCTCCTCCAGAAGTTTGTCCCACCTGGCGGCTCAGATTTCTGAAATACGAGATCTAACTAGTTTACGTAACGAACGTAACCGATCACGATAATTTACAGACGGGTAAGTGTCATAGGCTTGAGTCATGGCATTCTTTTCCATGATCAACGCTCTCACGTTGTCGAGGAGTATAGAGCGACGATCGTTCACCGCTTGTACCTCTTTCGAGGTTTCCCTAACGGCGGTCTGAACAAAGTCAACCAGGGAATCGATAGTCTGTTCCGCGTCGGCTTTAGACACCAACGCGCCCAAGATTCTATGTAAGCTATCCGAGGAGGGATTATCTTTTAAATATCTACTGAGCTTCACGTAATCAGCTACGCACGCGGGCTGACACTCGATATGGGAATTCGAACCTAGCTGTTATATCACGGGGTGGTGGTCTGAATTCAAATCATGTACAACTTGTATGAGCAGTACCGGAAGCGTGACATTCTTTAAAAGTGCTACATCTATTAGTGTCGGACGACAGTGATTCGAATATTGAGTGGGTTCCAGCGGGGCTACGATGTCAAAAACGAGATCGCTACCTTGCTCGTCGAGAATTTGCCCGTTGCGAGAAGTACTCGGACTGTTCCAGAAAACGTTTCCACTGTTGAGGTCCCCGACTATGATGACCGAGTTTCCTCGCGCGAACATCGCCTCTAAGTGGGACTTGAGAAGCTCTCTATTCGGTGAAAGATATGCTATAGATACCCTTCACACTGACACTTCCATATTAGAAAGAACGGGCGTCTCTATCGGCATACAGTACAACGAACATTTATAATAAAATAAAGTGCCGCCACCGCGGGTGATACGATCGTTTCTGACTATATTATAAATCGCGATCCGGGGATTGCCCATTTTCGGTTTTGTAGGTAGTGTTTCCTAAACTATAAAGAAATATCTATTTGTCTATCGCGTAAAAAATCGGTTACTAAGTCGCGTTGTGTATGGAGACTTCTCGCGTTAAGAAACAAAATACAAAGACCGCGCGGTTTTATTCTATTTAAAGCAGCGAGTTTTATTTATTACTATTTACGGAGGCGCGGGCGAGGCGTCGTGTCATCACGACAACGCCTGGGAATGAAGAGAGCACGTTAAGGAAGCCAATGTCCCTATTACTATTAATTATTTTATTGAACGCGACGATCTCCTCAATATCGTGTTCAAGCAGGACCTGTGTCAGCCAATCGATGCTGGGAATGAAGAGAGCACGTTAAGGAAGCCAATGTCCCTATTACTATTAATTATTTTATTGAACGCGACGATCTCCTCAATATCGTGTTCAAGCAGGACCTGTGTCAGCCAATCGATGCGTGACTGAGATTGAGAAAACGTGGACAGCCAGGGTAGGCATCGCTCTCTGTGGCTGGGGCTGCGTCTGAGGCTTGAGAACCTGAGGTTATGCCTTAAAGCCCAGTGGGCTACGGAGGCCCGCCAGGACTGGAGGGCGAGCGGCACAGAGGGTGCCTCGCGTGGCGTGGGAACCGGCGCTACCGGGATACAGGAGGTACCCGGCAAGTCAGGGAAGGCCTCCACGAATTTGAGAGCTTCGGCTTGTCTCGCTTGGTGGGGACGTTGTGTGCGCAGCGCGTGGGGGACTTGCCATAGGTCGCAAGGTGACCCACGTTACCTCAGAGGACGTGGCTCGTAGGCTCGAGAGTGTCGGGAGTGCGTGCGCACTCCTTCGTAGGGTGGTCTAAGCACTTAACTCTAAGCACTTAACGCACCTGGGACAAAGATGGTAGTTTGCATGCTGAGTGACTATAACTGTGACAGTTATGGCACTGCGACGGAGTATGGGACTTGCAAGGGGTTTCAACGGTGATGCCGGTGACACCACAGACAGAGGTGAGGCCGAAAATGGCCTTACCCTCTTGTGATCGGTCAAGGACGACCAGGATATAAGGTATCCTATGTACCTCTCGGAAAGGAAAGTCTTGCTCCATAAGGGAGCCTGAGAAGTCATCGGTCGATATCTCGACCGGACCACGTCTAACTACGGCGCGAAGGAGGCGCCCTTCCTCGAGCGCGAAAGTGAAATAAGCGAGCTTCCTCTCTGGGAGAAGAGAAGTAAGCTTACACGGTGGTCAGTGGTGGACGAGACTTTTACTTGAATACCTGTGGGAGTATTCAAGGTGGATGTGTACCGGATATTCTTTTCGTTTAACCAAGTAGATATTGTGGATGACTTGTCTTGTATAGTAACGGGGGCGGGGTGCGGGGCTTCTTAGCCTCAGCTACAAAACGCGTAGCATGGGCTTGGAAGCTACCTAAGCCAGCACGCATGTGAGATGAGACGGATGCAATTACGCCCTCTACTAGTAGTATCATAGTTATCGGGACTTCCGTACCCGATTCTGAATCTGAGGCGTGTGACGTGACGGTAACGGGCAGTTGCCGCTTTCGGCTTAAGTTTGTAAAATCATCGTTCGTGATTGCGGGGGTCACGCTGGTATCAAGCTCCATGTCAGAATCAGGGCTAGAGCTCGACATGGGAACTTCAAATACTCCTGTATCTACCGGTATCTCCTGGAATAAAGGTGGCGCCAATGACGCGAAAGAAATCGTGGTTGCTAGACGGGGAACGCACATAATATTATCCGATGACGTTAACGAATTCCGTGAATAACGATGGGGCGCGAGTAGCGACAAGATATCGCAGCCTATCGAACTGTTCCTGTAGTGACGCCATGCCGTGGTTTAACGGAAAAACGACGACAAAACAAAAGAGGGTGCGCAAAAACGAATTCTCGGAACGCTCCACGCACTTGTTGTCACAGTTAACGTTAACACGCGGGTCGCACTAAAAAGTGCGGTTTACGATCACACAAACAATCGCACAAAACACTTTAAACAGGTGCGTTTCTCGGAAGTAATTGAAGTTCAAAAACACAATAGTATTAAGCGATGAATCACTCGATAGTACTGCTCACCTAAACGACAATTTATTAGTTCACGAAACAACATCTGGTGCGCATCGGACACGTCCTTACGTGATGGCTACTGGATCGGAACTCCATGAAAAGTGTATTAAAATTCATTACTTACTTTACAAATAAAGGTACAGCAAAGATACGAAAAATTACTTTGTTTTATATATTGTATTTATAGATTCCAGCGGGCCTCAAAATATAATTATTTTATTATCACCTGCATAACTTTCAAGTATTAAGAGTGACAGTGGAATTCAGAATTTATTAAATGAAGTAATTTAATATCATGTATATGTAAATATTTTGAATTATTCTAAAGTAACTGATAAACTGACAGCGGAAACGTAGTACATAGTTCGGTCATATTGTTATGTCATAGACACAACGGAATGTGTTAGGGTCATTGAACATTCGCCTCGGTAAACGCTTTTGATGTAATGCCGATACCAATCAAAAATAACCATCGTTCGTGTTGCGGGTGGCGGCAATGACCGAGGGGGGGGGGGAGCATTGCTCGGGAGCAGGGCAACGGACATTGCATAATGTGTTAGTAGAAAATACGTTCTTGTGCTGGGTGTCCCTTGTTGTTATGCGCTAGACATTAATTCTTCTCATTTTACTTTATGTTATTAAGATATATGTGTACTTAATTACCTCTGGGAATATTACGAATAATTGGTATGAAATGGTAATAAATATAATGAAATGTATGCTATGACTATTATGAAATCAATAAATAGATTTATATACATATTGTCCAGTATCCGTGAATTGCTTTGCGTGAAAATGTTTCTTTCTCTCTGTTATCTTCTTCGTTTCTGGATAGATTGTGAACGGTTTTTTAAATTATTTATTGTATATTTCTCTTTTACTGTTCAGGAAAGTAAAAAAAGGTTAAGTATATCTACACAAACATTTTTTTTATATCGTGTAATACTAAACCTGTCATATCTTATAAGACAATCATAGAAAATTGTGCGATGCACAATATTATCGTTATTAAATACCCAACATAACCATAACATTGAATTATGTGATGCTTACACCGATAATAATTGGATTATTCAATAACAATTAATTATTATATTGATCTAAATACCGTTGCAAATAACCCGTTTTTGTTTGATAATATTTTGAAGATAAAACAGATACTGGGGCTAAACTTTCCTGAATCAGAGAAATATAAAAAAGTGTCTTAACGTTTGTCATATTGTATACAGAGAGAGTATTTTATTTTAAATTCGTGGCTTATATGAATAATAGTTTTCGGAACAATTAAGTGTACTCATATTATAATAACAAATCTATCAAAGTTTATTGAAATAACGTCAAAGATTACCCCCGCGTTTCTCAAAAACGACACTGACATGCTTTTTGCTTTTCGCGGGGTTTAGACATGAATTTTGACGCCTACTTCAAAGGCACGGTCGTTGAACATACTGTATTTAGCCGTGCCTAATACATCATAATGTGGTGTAATTATTTAATGTGGTCCTATATTTTGTCTATATTGCTTAAATAATAGAGATACATTTTGAATGTTTCGAATCGTTATATAATTAAATCTCTTTCAATATATATAGACATCGGTGATAGAAAACTACTCCTTTTAAAGAACTTTGTATTCCATTGTAAAGATATCTACACTTAACAGTTTGGCAAATGTTATAACTATTGGCGATTGGTCCCGGGAAGATATTTAATTGATACTTGGGTATGCAGGTGGATACTAAAGTAATAATATTCTGAAGCCTGCTACTATTTATAAATATTACAGAACAAAGTTATTTCTCAGCTATCTGTATTTTCCAAGTTCTTCTACACTACGTAACAAATTTAGATACAGCTTTCACCATCATTTAGAGATTGTCTTCTGCTAATATAAAATGGCTAAATGTAGCTTTTAGTATATTATGAATTGTTTTTTACTGGCTGAGTAGCAGTAAATATTACATTTTGATAAAAAAAATTGTTTAAATTGGTATAGAATCAGTGAATAGATTTATTCAAACGCTAGCTAGTGCGCTCGCGACTAGGGCATGCAATATTCATCTGATTATATTATTCGAGTTTTACGAATACCACTATCAGTACTATTAGACTTTTAAGAGTTTTTCGAATACCTTTGTATTATTGAATATCTAAAACGATGAATATGCTGTAAGTCTTGTTTCATAACAATCATACCTATAATTGCCTTAACACGATTACCTAAATACATATTGACAACATAATAATTGACTAAAATTTTTTTTGAGAACTGGCTTTACGCTGTTGGCATGAGAGGCCTTCACAGCTTTACCGGACTAAAAATTAACTAACATGTAAAGATTGCCAAATACATGTTAGTCAACTAGCATTTCCTTTTAAAATGTGTAGCTTAAACCTGTGCTTTATGCTCAAACATAAAGCACATTAATGAGTATTGCAGCAAGAACAACACAGAAGTCATAGTTTTAAATATTTAATAAGTACTCTCATCAATGATTTCCTTGGCGTGACATACTAGAAAATAAATCAAATTTGAAGGCAATAATCATGACAAAGAAATATAACAAAATTACAAATTTAATTATTAATAAGAACACATGCTTCGTAGTTTAAAAACATATTGTGTCGATATTAGTACAAATTGATACATACAATATTTATTGACTAAAATTATTGCATTATCTTTCTTTGTAAGGGCGATTGATGTTAGGAAGTTGTATATTGTTTTACTTGAGACTCACATGTGATTTATTATGTTACAAGTTAAGAGTGCCGGTGATAGTAAAATGTTCGTTCTTGTCCTCTCCAGCTATATTGAATGACAAAGTTCCTCAGGGTTATGTAGGTGTATAGTTCTTTTACATTAGGATTGCTCAACTATTCGAAGATCTCGAATACTTTGGCCAGCATTATTCGAATAGTAAATATGGGCGAATACCCGAATAAAATGAATACTCAAATAGTATGCCTTACCCGCGACTTCCTTCTAATGAAATTGTTTTCTTTTTTTGTATTTATGGAAAATACGCGTCTGAATTTTATTAAAAGCGATTTTTTTTCGTAATTGTAGTTAGTGTTTAACATGTTTACTTATTTCGAATTACCTCTGTTTAATTTTATTATGGTTGCTTTGATCCTATGGAAAAACGTAATAATTAATAGTTTATATAAAAATTTTAAAACACATATTTTCTAAGTCAATTCGAAAACACTTCAGTAGTTTATGAGGTTAGAACAAACAAACAATAAACATTTTAATTTTATTCATACTATCACCCCGTCAGAACTACCTACGCGTGCATCACAAGTATCTAAAGGATTTGGATTCATTATATAGACTTTCATATTTACAGTTCAATGAAGCTGTGTTAATATCTTTCAACATTTTTTTTTTTTTTTTGTGGCGTGTAATATTAAATCACGATATCGACTTACGATATAAATATAATAATAAATTTTATTCAATGTCCCGATTTTAAGTTTATTTTGCAACATTAACAACGATAAAATTACTAGTAATACGTTTAGAAACAATAAAATAGATCTATGTTTTAGTAACATAAAACAAAGAAACAAAAATAATTAGTATATAAAAAGCGAGCGGACAAGCCACGGACAAATTCTAGTATATTTATGTATCAAAATAAAAAAAAAAAACCATCGAAATATTTCGAATACGCACTAAGCTTTTCAGATAATTATTGTACTAGTAATATTTATTGTCACAAAACGTAATAAAAACAAACGAATATTGATTGAATGAGAAAACTTCTAAAACCATAATAAAATTGGACATTATTGGTACAATTTACTAGTATTGCATTAAATTTTAAAATCATTATTATTAGGAGCGATATAAATCACAAATTATAAGACGACGTACCAATAAGGCCCCAATAAAGGGTCCCGATTGACAATAGTAAAATAAAAGTGTACTTTATGACGTGGACATAAGAGATATAATCGTAAATTTGGGACATTAATTGTCCTTACTGTGTGTGACCTTGCGCGAGAGCAACGTGATGTGCTGTCCCTTTCATACCTATAGGTGATCAAATATTGTTTGCTTTTTCGTACGCCGCCATAACTTCAGTTGAATACTTTTTTGTTATATGCTTTAAATATGCTAGTATTTGAATATAATTTCACCTAATATTAAGTGACGACGTGGCTTAAGATGGTAAGCTAGTAAAAACGTTGAAATGGATTGGCTCTCAACTGCAGCTGCTGGACACATCTGTAGGTCTTTGATGGCAAATTTCTAATTCGAGGTTGACCAGAGCATGATCAGATGGGCATTATAATATACCTGACTTTTATCCTACAAAAAATCCGGTATGTTGCTGGAGTTTGAATCTACACCGAGCAACGCGGTATCTAAGCACGTCTACCATTAAGTCATCATCGTTTTAAAATAAATAATATCGGCCAACAAGTAATGTACAGCAACTTCTATAAGTTGTAATGAATTGCGTAAAAATAGTGATAAATTACTATAAAAAAATCATTATTCCGGCTATAAAATTGCCTAAACCAAATTTGTCTACTTTGAAATTAGATTTATTGAGTGAAGAGTACGGATATAATATACCGCACTGCTCTGCGTAGGAAGTTTGGCAACATCGCATTGTTTTAGGAGTTACCAGAATCCGTTAAATAAAAGATAATAATTAGTATATCCAGACGCTATAGGATTTGAAGTGCGGGTGGGAGTGCCGAGAGTTTGCCATGTCGTCAGTGATATACGTATAATTATATATTAACAGGTTATAATATTTTGGAATAAAAAGTCGTTTTCATACGATTAAATTAATTAATTAACCGACATTCGCAGAGATTTTTCTTCTACCTAAAGTAGAAGTGCCAGACGTCAGTATGTTAGCATATATAAGGACGGAAATTCATTCCCGGGATGTATATATATATATATATATATATATATATATTTAGAAGTAAAATTATAGCTATCGTTGAACCTTATATTGACTTCATTTATATTATTTTTCATATTGCACTTTTGGTTATATAATAACCAGTGCTACCTGGGCATTTTAATGTCAAAGGATGGATGGATACCCACCCCGCCGGACAACTGAGTGTGGGTTAGGTTAGGTTCGCACGGACTAAAACCCCAAGGTGCCTTCTTACACCTTCTGTGCCGAGGAGCAGGAAATGCCTACTGCACTGCGTCTGCATAAGAGTAGAGCTCCTGAGCTATCCCTAATCCCTGGATCAAATCCATCTAGCTAAACTTGCAAAATAATGCGTTACCTAGGTACAACATTTCATGCAAATCGTTAGAGTCGTTTCTGAGAAAGCATTCACACCGAGTTAAACCACAGTATAAAACTTAATAGCGATAAAATATACACAGCATAGAATTCGTCTCATTAAAACACCTAGGCGTACCAACTTTCGTGAATGTTAGGTTACTATTATAGACATTCTGCAAATTGTAACCTTTACAGAAAAGATTAACACTGAAAAATGTTTTCGAATATTGCATGTTAAGGGTAATTCTAAAGCATAATCACTATTTCAAAAGGATTTAATTAAACTAAACATTATAAAATATCAGAGATTATACAAAAATATTCTAGTACTTTCGTAATAATTCAAGTTACTATCTACCATAGATATTTAATAAGCGCTTGTAATGAAGCGAGCCAGATCGCGTCGCGTGTGGTATCACGTACACAAGCGTAGTAAAACAGATGGGCTTTCATTTACATTCTAATTGAAGGTCTGCCTGCGTTCATCATATAAGCTGTCTTGACTTCGTTTGTTCATGAATATTAATATGGTTTTATTTGATTTGATATACAATTATTATCACTGCACGTTCACCTTCTCCTACTCCTATTAATACAATGCTAGTTTTGCTAGCAGCTTCGCTCGCGTTAACGTAAATTTGACCAATCCTTCCAGGAAAGTACTATTATTCTAGTGCTTTGTGTTTTTCTGTATCTCTGATAACGTTTATACAACATTCCATGTTGATCTATTAAGTAACAAAGGCGTAAAAACGTGGCAAACAAACAAAGTCATATTTGCATTTATAATATTAGTTGGAATTAGGATTTTGTCATAACTGAACTATTTATTACAATAAACAGTAATTACAACTAGTAACATAAAAGGGACGTAAATAATCTTGGCAATATAAACATAACTGATGAATTATCTCAAATATATTAACTAAATAATCAATCATGCGACTTTTAATAATTATTAAAAAGCACTTAACATGCATCATGAACAATACATTTCTTACCTGACTTAGCAAAATGTAGTACGACTACTCGTCGGATAGTGTACTAGTAACAACACACTGACATGTTACGGCATACCACAATTTCCACTTCATCTCTTTGTGTGTAATAAGCTTTCGCATGGTGGTAGAACTTTTTCTAAGTCCGTCCGTCGGCTACCACCCTAAGTTACAAATCTATTGCCAAACAAGTGTCGGTATGTTCAGGCAGCTACACTTGAGAGCCAGTCCCCCCCCCTTTACCTTAAGCGTGTTTACCATCTTAAGCATATCGTTATTTAACATAAAATGATATTGCCGTCAAAACGCTAAACCTATAAGAAATAAAACAAAAGTAAGCTAACTGCGAATTCAATACAGCAATTAGAATGAACAGATCCTATGTAAAAACAGGTTCTTACAACCATTAATTCTATTGTAACTGTTACTAGTATCTTGTTAAATCCTGTCTAAGAACCAACATTACTTACCCTGCGTTCAACATAAAAGGTATTAAGTGAACACCATTAATTTTATAAGCACTTACATGGACTAGTACCACTTAGCGTTGAACCTTTACTATTCAATATGTATGTACATAATGTAATCAAAGGGTTTTCATCGAGTAAACAAGTAATCATATTATATAGTGTACATAAGTATCTACTTATTCAGAGAACCGATGCAACAGTCAACAAAATAAAACAAGTTGTACTTGAATACTAATGCAGTTTCTTACTATACATCATATTCTTGAATAAGCTTTAACGCATAAACTTTGTTTTGAATTCATCATCATCATGTTATCCTTATCCCACCGAAGTAGGATCGGCACAACATGTTTTCCTTTTCCACTCTCCCGTGGTACATGTCATATCCGTATTCACACCTTTTATACACATATTATTTTTCACACAATCCATCCACACCTTTTCGGTCTTCCTGTACTCATATGTCCGTCCACTTTCAAACCTTTTCTTGTTACAACTTCGTTTTGAATTATTACTAATAATGCAATTGAATTAAATGAATCTGTAAAATTAAACATTAATACAGGAATGATTTATTTTGTATTATCTTGACCTGATAAGAGATAAGAGAGCATGTACGATATAAATTAAATTTGGATTACATAAAAAGTATTATTTATTATTTTGTTACAAGACAGCAAGGGTACCATTAGGAGTATACTATATCTATTAGTATATAAAGTATATACTTTAATCTATTGTTCTATATAATAAAAAATCACACGACACCATATCATCACAAAACTACCGATATAAAAGGACTATCGTAGAAGACTGGTTTCTAGTTACCATTATGTAACATGGTCATTCTGCAAACAACTACACAATGTACCGCAGACACCGGTATTGCTAAACAAAGTACTGTTGCTTGGTTTCATTGTATCTGCCTAATTAAAAGCGTTAGGGTATGGTAATGAACCCTTTACAATGCATTACACGACGGTTACAAAACATTAATTGCCGTTAAGTTGTTAAAATTAAGGACGTAAACAAAAACTACGGAAATACATCAATATGAATCTATAACACTAATGAATAATATTGAAATATCTATTTGTAATGTCAGCTGTATTTTACTAAATGGATATGAAAGTCTATACGGTACTTATAATAAAACAACTATTTTTAAATCTGTTGTCTGTCTGTCTGTTTGTTCCAGTTAAACTCCGAAACGCTTGGGCAGATTCAGACATGACTTTCACTGACAGATGGCTCATGTTATGAGGAATAAATTAATTTAGTTTTATGTTAGATAGAAAAAAATTAGGGTTCCGCATAAACACAATCCATTATACGACAGACGAAGCCGTGGGTGGCTGCCAGTTTGTAATTATCTCCAAAAACATTTTACGTCGCTCTTCATGGAAACAGTAGTTAGTAGTCGAGATGTTTTGCCGACGAAATATGGATTCAGAATCCGTAAAACTTTTCGGATTTCGCGTATATTTACTAATTCAAATTGATATCGATTTGACTGTGAAGCAAAACGTCGTGAGGGAACCTGAATCTAAGATATGTTCTTGTACTCCAAGAAGTAAGAACTAAGCGTGTTATATATTTTTATTAATTCGAATATGTTGTTTATGGTAGAATCCACCTAAGATATTATAGTCTTTATCTTACTCTAACTATACATATAAATGGTTACATATAATAATCGACATTTAACTAAACAATGTTTAACTAACCTAATGTAGTTAGTACAGTTAGGAAATATTTTTCCATGTCGTTATAATGTATAAAACGAAAATAATTAAATTCCGATTTCGTCTGCTTGTTCGTAAGGATTCTAATCAGATAGCATAGAAGTCGTTTATGTCGTAATACAGAATGTTTTTCTTTTTTATTTTCCCAGCAAAACGAACATCGAAAAAGTAATAGTCTAAATGATTAGAAACGATTTTTAAAGTCATAGACTAGGTGTTAGATAAACTCGAACAGTTTAGACGATATTCTTGTAGAGATAAATAAATGATATTGATTGTTTCAAAAAATGTGAAGAGAATATTGAATCCAATATTCCAAACTTATGCTAACTTTAATTTCATTATTGTCAACAACGACGTAAAGGCTACCAACTAGTAATAAATAAATTCACAGCGAGGACTATTTAATCCTATATTTCCAAGTTAAGCACTGTTGTATCGATGCATAGTTGTATCTCTAGTCGAATACGGAATGCGGTTAGGGTTGTTATTTGTAAGGCGATGTTGCTGCAAAATCAATTACATTCGACGTCAGCTGTGTGACAAGAGTCCAAGTGATAATTCATAGATAAACTGTGATAAGGGTTTCTATAATCGTAATCTATCTAATATTTATATAAATATATAATTCCATATTATAAAACAAAGTCGTCGGCCGCGTCTGTCTGTCTGTCTAAACATCTGTCTGTATAAACTAAAAAACTACTAAACAGATTATAATGCGGTCTTCATCAATAGATAAAGTAATAAACGAGGAAGGTTTAAATATATGATTTATCTAGGATTTGTGTAAATTGGTTGCAATATGACGATAATTGTTGGAAGTGTTGGAATAAGACAAGCCGCCTGGTAACTTTAATCGAAAACGCTGCCTAATCCTTTTGGGATATAACAAAACAATATATAGTGAGATATTCCTCTTATATAGATTTACAAAAAGTCTGCGAAGGCATATACCTATCTTTTAAGGATAGCTTACTTACTATAATCAACAATCTTCTAAAAAAATGGTCACATACCATTGAGGTTATTAGACGGCTATTTAGACAGACAGAGTATTAATACGTATCAAATTGAATACATTTGCTTAGTCCTTAAGCATTTCATGCTCATAAGTATATACTTTTTATTATCAGGGCAGGACCACGCCCGCCGGGCCTGCTAATATATATATATATATATATATATACACATATATAAAAAATTATCTCGCTGATTGAGGTATCAACGCACAGCCCAAACTACCGTGGCTAGGGTGAATTTTTGCATGCGGGATCCTGTTATATACTAGATGAACATTAAAGGATTTTTAGAAATTTAACCCTTAAGGTGGTTAATAAGGGGATGATTACTTGTATGACAATCTATTATGTTTGAACATAAATCTATGTAAATTGGTATTTAGCCATTCAATTAGAAAGTTAAAAAAAGTATATAATATTTTTCTCAAATTAAATAAATATCTTACACAGTCCTTTATAAAAATACAAACGCAGACGAAGATGCGAGAAGTTGCTAGTGTACAGACATCAAATTGAGATTGATAAACTTTAATACCGTTTGATCATTGACAATGAAAATTGCCTTACATGGATAAGGTTATTGTACTAACCTTTTTGCTACAACATTTAAGTATGAAATTTGGTATGGTTAAATACTTGAACGCGAAGAAAACAATTAATAATTTAACAAAACGCATGCAGAGCTATGGGTACAGCTAGTTAGATACTTAAAAATACCTCCGTAATTTAATTTACACGAAACTAATATATAAGTATAAAAATATTAAATGAATTTCATGTTTACATACAAATTCGTTTTAATTCATATAATAACAGGACCCCACATTATTGAAAGGAATCTCTCACTCACTACTGTTGTTTTAGTTAAGCGTGTTATCGTAACTATGACAACTAATATATAGAATATCGTTTACATGAACCGGATCGTAAAATTTCAACGCATATCAACCCTGAATGCGGTTTGAACTAGGTTGTAGGCATTTGCATATTGCGGTCTCCATTAATCAAACGATGCCGGTTCTCCAATGAACCATTTACACGCTTCAGAGTTTCCACGCGAATATTACTACTACTTGGTAATTTAATACTTTGATTTCTTAAGTACTAAGGCACTACAAACAAAAGTACATATAGTTACAACATAAATCGACGAATGCTTACGTTCACAACAATCCAAGAATTTATCAGAAACAAAGCAAATGAAATATATAAATAACTAACCTTGTTTCAATTGAAATACATTTATTCAATTAGTTTGGTGATTGTTAACTACCCCACAGTATAAAGTGTTAAAAAATATGTTAATTACAGTATCGTTAAACATAAATATGAACACTGATCTATGAGAAAAATGATTGCTTTTTGCTGCAACATAGTATCACAGTTCCCATCTATTCACTTTTAGTTTTTGTTAACAGGAGGAGAGCGTGCTTCACATAACTTCTCTAACGATGCGTTCAGGTGAATTCAGAACACTATTTCTTAACTACGCAACTTACAATAATTTTATTTGAATACGTATGCATACACTATATAACAAATATAATACTAGTGAAATAAATCAAAGATGCTACAAAATACTCTTTAACAATAACGAAACTAAACGCAAAATAGAATTATGGAATGCGGACGTCTTATTCATAAAAATACCAGTTTATAGAGTACAGCGACGTTTAATTATGAGTTTGCTGATTCTGATTTATAAATTGCATAATAATAAATACACAAGAAAAATATTTTTTCGGTTTATAAAAGTATTATTTTCTATATTTTTTTAACGACTCGTTTTATAATTTATCGATGCTATCACGGACTGACTAATACATTATTTACAAATATCACTAGGATCACAATAATTATTAGGATATGTTATAGTGAAAGGAAATAAATATAATACAAATATAACTTATAATATTTGAAATAATTACTTTACAATGATTTAGTCTATCGTCTATCGAGAAACTACTAAATTCCTAGAAATCGTAGGTGAGACATACAATCCTTTGATGGTCATAAATTATTTCTCCGCATACAATTTAAATCTATCGATCCAAAGCAAACTTCGTTCTCAATAATAATAGTGATAGAGTTTCACAACTTCCATCAGATAAAAATATTATATTGTACCTCTATGAAATGAGGTGTTCCAATAATGTCTCGACAGTTTCCTCTTACGTTTTAAACGCCATGAAACTAAACGACGCATTCAACGCATATAGGAAGATCGTTCCAATTTCTCAGAAAAACAAAGGAATTATTAAAAGGCAGACCATCCTGTTCGGGAAGTTACATCGTAGATGCACTGACGTGAAATCTTTATTATAATCTATCGTTGACGCGTTGCATGGAGCCATGTGGTATATCAGTTACGTAAATTACTGAAGCATTACTGGTTGTACAAATAATAAATTGAATCCTAACTTTATAAATGCGAAAGTGAATTTGTTGTTTGATATACTTTCACATTCAATCAATCATCATGGAAATTTGCATGCAAGTTGTCAGGGTCACGAAAAAGGACAAAGAGTACCTTTCATCCACATAAAGTACTGTTCCCAAGGGATAACTCAAACCTACATTAACACAACAAAGCAGACAGCAAAAGCTAGTATAGATATATATATATATTAGACCTAATAAAAAAAAATTGCGTCGTGGGACACTTCGTTAGGACGAGGTTCCTTCGGTTCAGTTCGGTTATATTGATAAATGAATTACTAGCGTCTGAGAGCAATTAAAGGAAACGCAGAAATAACTAATGAATTGAAGAAATAGAAGGAAATTTCATAATTAATATATATTTTCGAGTTTTTATATTTTATTGTACATCATTCAATTCATTTAATTCATTATCAACTTCTTCAGAAAAACATAAGTATAAGAACACAACTACACGCAATACGCTACGAAACAGCTCACGCGTATGCCGTGCACACAAACTATACCTCCGCCGGCGCTAGTCGGTGCGGATTAATTGGCAGCCTTGAACCACCCATAAGCGCGCAGAAAGGGTAGTGAAGAAAAAACCTTACACTTTTTTCGCCTAGCTCCCATCGGTACCGTGCTAAAAGGAACTTCGTTCCAATAAAGTTCTTCGAATTGTTTTAATTTCAATTTACTTTCTGGGTTCAGTTTCAGATATATGTATATGATATTAATAACTTAAACCGCGAGTTAAACAAGGTACGGATAAATGAGTGTCAGTTTTGGCACGGAACCAATCGAGTAGGTACAACTGTGAAACCTATTTGCATAAGTCGGATGTCAACAACAATTGAACAATAACCGCTATACTTCCTGCTCTATACAACTTATCTCTAATTTCTCTAGCATTGCTGGCATTATAGTTAATAGACCCTATGTAATATCACAGAGCTTTAGATGCCTTAGTGTTAATTAACTCCTCTAAGTTACAATACGAAGAGATGACAAGACAAATGATAGTAAGTCTAACAAAGTCATTGTATTGGGCCATATCGAGTTATCTAGTTTAGTGCCATTAGTAAGGTCGTATACGCTGAAACGCAATCTATTGCGTATGTTAAAATAACGAAAACTTATACAAACCCAAACCAAAAAATATTAAAAGGCATATCCAATATAAGTAAAACAAGAGTAACCTATAGTAATGTTAATTTATTCATACAAAAAAGCTTTGAAAACATTTCAAAAGCGATTTGAAAGCCGTGAAGTTCAATAAAAACCTAAAGTAATAAAACAAATTATAATATAATACAGACCTATAACATGCTCATTCGAGGTTCTTTTGACCACTTGCGTAACATTAATAGACACAATAACCTTGGACAATTGAAAAGAACTATAATATAACAGACGAGACAGTTCAGTTTCCCATCGACTCGGCATAAGTAAATGACGGAGTCAACGACATAACGGGTCTGATAATACTAGAATCATCGCCTACCTCCGATGACAGTTACGGTACCTAGTTGCATGAGTGCAGCCGCACCCACGCCCTTGTGGACGTTTGTTTCTAACCGTCCGCGTTCGTCCATACATGCACACCAATTATAAAGACTAACCATGTACAGATGCGGCATCAATTTCATTTTGAAATAAATATTATTGGAGTTGGTTCATATGTTACGATTTCACGTCGTTAACTACTCAACAGGTCATCATGAAATTTTGCATACACGTTGTCAGAGATACGTAAAAGATCATGGGATGGTTTTCCTCCAGAAAAATATAATGTTCCCGAGAGGCTGGTTAAATCTAGATTAAAACGAGCGAAGCCGCGGGCAAAAGCAATTAAGAATATATCTAAAAACAGTTTTAGTTTTGTAGATCATAACATTATTATGGTTCTATATGTAGAAGTCATTATTACATGTTACATACTATTACAACTACATTTTAAATTTCATGCTTCTTTCTAAAGCGTTGAAGAACATGTAATGGACGATAAATACATATATAGAACTTTCGGTAACACACAGTAATTAATATATAGGGTATGAGTTAAGGTGTTACCGAATATGATTATTTTGTTTCGCTTACAACCCTGACACAAAAAACAAATAAAATTGCTTAAAAAAAAATATATATTTTTATGAAACATTAACAGTACAATCATAAATGCCAAATTCTAACAAAACAATGTCTTCATGAATTATGATTTATGTCAACTTTATGCTGAGTACACCGAGTCGTCGACACGGTCTGATAATGTGAGAATCAGAGCCTACCTTTAATGACAGTTAAGTTTTCATGGAAACATTTAAGACACGCAACAACTTGATTATTAAAACTTAAATCCTCATTTCTTGGATCACCTATGAATGCTCCCAAACATATGCATAGTGCTGTAAGCATCCTATTTACAATATTTATTAATTACTAGCTTTTACTCATGGCTTAGCTCGCGTTAATGTTGTTTCAATCTCTCCCTCGGGAATATTAGGTACTGGTGGCAGAAAAGTACCTTATATCCTTTTCTCTACACCTAAGAACATGTATAAAAAATTTCATAATGATTGGTTGATTAGGGAACGTACCCACCCATACTACGTGACCCATGTATGACAATTTTTTAGCCCCCTCCCGACCCTTGGTAACCATCCGTAGTATAAGAGAAGACCTCTCCCCCTCTAGTTTTCACGTAGTAATTCCTAAATACGATCTCCCACTGGTCCCTGTAACCAAATGTGGTAGTTTGAAAACCTCTCTTCCCCTCCTAAACGGGTTACGTAGTTTGGGTATCTTCGCTTAATTAAGGCATTAAAGCGTAACAAAGAAACAAACTCACTTTCGCATTAATAATATTAGTTAGAATTAGGATACGACAAATACTGACACATAAATTTATCTTTCCATAACTTTTAACAGTATCTACACAAAAACTAAGCTTATTCTTAAATACTCGAATAATGCCCCCATATGCCATGTTGAAGACATATTAAATAGTGTTGAATTATTTCTAGTGGACGGTATTTTCAAATTTTATGAAAGATGCTTGCTAAATATACAAATATAGTACGATAATCAAATGTTACAGAACTGTATATAGGCGTAGACACAAAAGGAGATTATTACCACAGAGTACATAATATATCTTGTTTACCACAGAATATATAAACTTATATCATAGAGCAATACAACATGTGTTTACGTGATATTTATTAATTTCCAACAAACATTCATTGGGCAAACGACAATAATATGAAATTTTTATTCTGCTGCTACGCATTCTTCCGTTTTTGTAGAAGTCATTCGAAAAACAGACTAGGTAAAGAAAAAAAACTACTAATATAATTACGCATATAAATGTTGTAATATTATAACGCATGTAAGTCCCACATCTACACAACAACAATAATCTTTGACAAAATAGTTACAATACTTACAATGCAACAATGCCAGATGCTGTAACATCATAATCAGACACCTACGGTTCGGAAGTTGCCATCCATATTCATTACGATTCGTCTGGGCAACCGGTAGTACTCGAACATAATTGTTCTTTTGATGTTATATTATAGACATTAGATAATGAGTGAACTTACACCGCAATACATTATTGTACTCAGTTCTTATTACATTGCGAGTTAACTAATATCATTACTAAAATATTACAAATGGGAAAATTAATTAATTTGTTTGTTAGGCTTTCATATCTTAACTACTGAAACAATAATCATGAAATTTTGCATAAACCTTTTCCAGGGTACAAAAAAGTACATAGGGCACCATTTATCCAAAAAGATGTTCTATCCTCGACGGGCATGTCAAATGTACATTAACGCGAGTAAAGCCGCGAGCAGAAGCTAATAGCATACGTATCGTCCTAAGTTTGATAAAGCTTGAAATATCGAGAAACATATAAAGAAGTTGCTGTTTATTTAGCCTTTCTAAAACCAAAATCAAATATAACTCAGTAAAAACTATATCGTCTTTAAGAAGCATTTACGAAAGCTGAATATAAGTAAATGTTTTTATTTAAGTTTTTTCATATTACATTTGAAATAATACTTAATAAAAATTAGAATTTAGAGGATATCGAAAGTGGGATTATGTATAAAAAAGAACTAACAGTTTTACGCCTCGAGGACTGCACCGATGGCCTTGTGGGACTATACTGTGGCAGTTCGCCGACCCCTCGTTCCGAATTAAGATCAAATTCCAGACGCTTAGCGCTTACCATTTATAAAATAAATAGTTTACAGTTCTCTTTAATACTCTGGCATTCCAAAGATACTTTTTGCTCCATTGATAAAAGTTATTCCTAATTCGTCTATGGTAAAAGTATGTTATACAATTATTTTTCCTATTTTATTACTAGCTGGTACCCGCGACTTCGTCTGCGTTGTTTACTATCTCAACAATATATTTTATGTACAGAGGAGAAAATATAAGGACCACACCGGTTGCCCCATGGGAAAAAACACATCGCTGAACGCATAGGCATCATTTTATTTTATATACATAATAAGAAGTTAGCACAACAATGTAAGGACACAGTATTTAATGACAGGCACAGTGCAATCCAAAAACAGTGGTGACCATCAAGAGTTCTACGATCTGTCGGCGTTCACCATTATCATGCTGATCTGCAAGCCTGTCAGTAGCTGGATGTACAGTGACTGATACCAAAACACGATAAACTAAAAGACAGTCACCGTGACAGACTTATCATTGTGTTCTTGGAAGTAACAACCCAGTAGTGTACACAAACAGAAAATTCTAAATAATTGTGATAAAAACATATTAATGGTAGTCTTCTGTGCAATATATATATATCTACATATATAAAATAATAAAGGTAGTTACTAATTGAATGACATATCAGCTTAAACTATTGGATTTAGGGCCGTGATAATTTAGGTTCAAGGTTCCTTTTATACTGTATAGGTGAGCATTAGGGAAGAATTTTTGAAAATTCGATCCCTAAGATTGTGAAAAAGGGGGTGACAGTTTATATAAAAATCCGTCAAATTTAAACTTATATCTACGAAAATTGGTAATTAGGAATTCATTTAGAAATAGCTTTATTTTTTTAAAGTTATATTTCCTTTGGCGCGTTAGGGAAAAATTATGAGAGTAAATTTTAACGATGCGCGCGCACACAGTCACGAAAAACCGACACCCCAAAGTTAGCTATAGTTAACATTTTATTCAAAAAAAAGTATATATGTATTAAATACCTTTTTTTTAGTGTCATTTTTTCTACAAACGTAGAATAAGGCGAGAGATAACATTTTTGACAAGATTTTTATCTTATTACGCCAAAGAAGTATAACTACTAACGCGTGTACATAAGTACATACATACTTTTTTTCATCGGATTACAACTTAGAAACAGTACAAAGGCAAGTCTCATAGTGTTTTTGAAATCAAATAAATCTTATATAACTCGTTATGAAGATACAAACGCAGACAAAATCGTGGGCGACTGGTAGTATATAATAAGTAAAAAATTAAGTATTTCTACATAGTTTTAATATAATCAGTAAATTAACTTAGTAACACATAACTTATATTTCAAACATACTAAATTTATTCATTTTTATCCTCCATCATTTTATTGCAGTCAACTTGTACTGAGATAATGTTCGAATAAAAAGCAAAAGTTAGATAAAATCAGAGAGTAAGTTTCGTTCCTAATCTATGCTCTGTATATAAACGTAACCACATGGAGCGTAAAATGACTTTGTCAGACCCATCGAGTTTCAACCACTGGATTCAGTCAACCGAAAGTACGACATTATCACGAATCGCAGCTGAGGTTCGTAACTGAATGAACTTAAATAGTATAACTCCTTGATTGCTTTTACATTTCGATAAGATTACAATAAAAATTATATGTACCTACGCATAACACTCCATTATTGCGTTATATGGATTATCTGAAACAAAAAAATAACAATAAATTAACGTTTGATTTTACACCAAATTGTGATTTACTAAACATTATCAGATTTTCTTCAGATTTCATTCCGGATATTCACTATCTCAAACACATGAATAGATGTTGGAATAATTACAAAATTTTAGGGAGTATATATTAGTAAAATTACTGTCGGATTCTAAAGCATTATAAGGATATTTTTGGTAATATTTAGGGATGTACGTGTCTACTATATTAAGAACATCTTAATTAAAGAATTAATCAGAACAATCCAGAAGAGTTGATCTTTACAGTCATAATGCTTTAATAAATATATGACAGGACAGAGTGATCACAGGATTGAAGATAAAATAAGATTTTTTTAAATGTATTACTTCATTATACTCGCTTGTCTGTCAAAAGTTTTTCCTTTCATGTGCTTCCGTTCGTGTTACGTTTATTTTTAAAGAAAACATCAAATCATGAAGGAATGTCTATTTTAGACTGAAAAACAAAAGTCACACAGAATCAACCTAATGAACCTCACATTCCAGCAAGTTTTATTAAGCATTCAAGTTATTTTATCAAATCAGTTTCAAAGATTTTCAGCTGGCTGCTATTTTAGTTCTAATCTACGCGATGGCCGAAGCAACTATTGGCAAGATGCCATATGCTAACTTATTTAAAGGATATACTCTTTATTTTTTATTAATTTTGTTCATTTATTTCCTCGACATAATAAATTATTTACAAAATAACCCTATAACAATATTTTACTTGCATACTTAATAACAAAAATTCAATCCAAATAAAATTCAAATACAGCATAACGCTTTTTTTATTAATATTAACGTGGTTCTAACTAAAATCAAGCTTGTTAAATGCTCATTGGTAGCACACTCAGACACTGTGTCAAACGAAATGGGTTCGAATCCTACGAGTTTCAGCATTGAATCTGCGATGAAGAAACACATTGTTAAGAAATCATAGTATGATAATTTGGCACTTTCTAATACTCGCCTAGCTGGCTACAATCTTCTAATTACAAATCTATCGCCGAACATCAATAGATGTTTTGCGGCAGTTGCACTTGAGATCCAGTATCTCTAATTTTAGCCTATTAGCATTTTCGAATACATCAATGCTGAATATTAGGCAAGATAATGGAGAGACAGTAAATCTTATATATATATATAAACAGAGTGCTATAAGGTATCAATAATAATATGTGACACAATGTTTATTATGATAAGACTACACTAAATCTGGATAAACTTACTTGTATTACTAAAGTTCAAAATACATGAAAACTATAAAAATCGTCTTAAAATTAGACGAACATTCTGGATAAATAAAATTAAACGTTATATGATTTATGCATAGTGATATATAAACTGGCATCACTAGACAAACAAGCAAACAGCCCATAAAAATCTAATACGTGGAAACGTCTCAACAGGTCCGCTTATACTAGGCGAATTGATCTAATTGGGTATCAATGGGAACAGTTAACAGTTACGCAACTTGCGACACTTTACGACTCGAATGTTACTTACCAAGTTACTGTACTATTTTTATGTTTACATTTACATTTATTCCAGCAGATAAATGAAATGCATGACCATAAAAAATTAATGGTTAAAGGCCTTATAAAACTATGTTATGGTATATGAGTATGTTATATAGACGTAAGCAGAACATTGTTGTAAGAATATTGTAGATATGAAATTACAATAACAATTCTAACTAATACTATAAACCCAAAAGTAATTTTGTTTGTTACACTTTCACGCCTTAACTACTCAACCGATTATCATTATTGTTGCATGCACGTTATCAGGGTACAGAAAATGACATATTATAATAACTTTCTCAAAAAAAATACTGTTTCTGAGGAATAGATGAAAAAAAACTCAGAAAGGCAAATGCTAAGTTACGATAGTCCAAAGATATACCGAAAAAAAAATCTATTTCAAATAATAAAATCGACGAATAAGTAAATAATGTAAGACGTTACAGTGAACAAAAGATCGTATTTAAGCCCGTCTTTTAAAAGCAATTGAATAAAAAAATGGAGATTAGACGATCATGCCATACAGTTTATATATATCATAAAATTGATACTTCTTAAAGAATAATATTAATTGTCTATTCTATAACATTATAGAACGAACATTGTGATGTTCACAATTGTTGACGACAATGTAAATTGTGATAACTATACGTGTTTTATAAGAAACAAAACTAAGTAATTTAGTTACCGAAAATCTAAACTGTTTTTAGTTGTTTTACGTGTTAGTAAAACCAGTTTTTGAAATGTTTTACTAGTACATAATATAAAACTTATTTTTTGGGATGCCGTAATAGTTAACCATACACATACGTTTATATATATATACTAGCAGTGACCCGCGGTTTCACTCGCGTTTTATTCTAAATTTCTATATTACTGCTAATGCACCTAGGTAAGCTGAAACAAATACCGTATAAAGCACGTCTGTTGCATATGGTGAACACAGGTCTGATACGGGCGGCATGTTACGCTGACATAGGCATTCAGAGTTCAATTCTTCACGGTAATGCTTAGATGTTAATCGGGCAGTGAACCCTCCCTTAGCTTTCATTGGACACGTGTTATGTCTGGAGATTTGTTTGAGGTGTCATATTTTAATTTCTGCCGGTGATATAACTTAAGACTAGCAATTCTGATTACAATTTTGAGACTACAAAGAGCTAATTTAGTGGCGTCGCGTTATTTATTGCACAATACCAAAGTGAACAGGTGATGACGGCACAGAATTCAAACCAAAGGAGTTCGACCTATAGTAAAAATCATCGCGAATGGAACCGGTAGAATTGCTATCTAGCTTGGCCCGCGTCAAACGGCTAGCGCGAACTATTGCTTTATTCCCACTTAGTATACTTTCTTACCTAAACTTTGTATGACAATTACTCCATTCCTAAGGGTTGTAGCATGTTCTTAAAGTATATATACCTTCCTCAATAAATAGGGTATAAAATATAAATTTGACTCGTAGTTCTATAGAATAGCGCACTCAAACAAACAAAAACAAACATATCTTGAGCTTTATTATATTAGTACAAATCGAGAACAAAGCGTTTAGTCAAGCTGGTTCAATTGAGATATGATAATTGTTAATTGTGCACACCCACTTGTTTAACACAACTGTTCAAATTATTGACACAGGATTAGTAGAGTACCAAGCTACTACATACAATGCGGGAAGTTATTAATCGCTAATAAATCGTTTGATTAATATTCCACATCATTTTAGTCTTCATATCAAAAATTACTGATACTATTATAACATTTTATTTATTAGAATTACAAAGCAAATGTAATATTTCTATTTCATTTAATATTTCCGTAAATATACTTATAATTCGCATGCGAAATCAGTCAAACTAGCTAGCAACAATTTGATTATCAGTAATTATGCCTCTGGTTATCGATTCCACTTATTTATAATACCTATAATTGACTCTATCTGTCTGACTGCCCGTCAGTACATTTGTAACTCGATAACCACGTATCCGATTTACTTGACTTTTTTCTATTTAATTGTAGATGTATTTTATTGTCATGTTCTAGACGTTCTAGTACGTCTAAAATTTCGGTACAATAGGTTACAACTCTGGTACAATTGGAGAATAATAATTAAATTGTGGAAAATTACTTCTAGAATGTTCTTTTTATTTTCTGTTTGGTCGGTCCCCACGAAACTTTTTGGCGGCTTTAAATATAATCTAAGTTCGGGCTTGTGCATATGAATATCGACAAAAGTTTAATACAAAACAAATTTAAAACATTATTATAGGAATCTAACACTGGCATTTATTAATCCTTAAGTTGTCTCGACTTTATACATATAACACTTATTTATGCCTAAATTTGTGTTCTGCGCATCTATATTCAGAGTGGTTAAAAAGTTTGTCGCGAACTGTACAGTAATTAAATAAAGGGGTTATTTATTGCACACGCCTTCTCTGTGTAGAGGTCAAATCACAGCGACGGAAAGTTGCCATTTTCTTTATACATATATTTTATACTTATTATATTTATTATTTATACAGATGAAAAATAAAGTTAATCTTCACAGAAGTATGATTTGCTTTATCAATATAAGAATCTCGCAAATATCCGCAAAGAAAACCAACGTCAAACACACCTTGTAGCCCTATCCATTACTCCTATTTAACATGTTATTTATGCTTTGCTATTGTACATTTTTAACTAAACCTTCAAGGGTTAATAGACACTGCTGCATGGCAAGTAATACGGGATAAAAGAAATCACAGAACATAATCGTATAGTTCAATAAATCCACAGTACTGCAAATATATGGAATTCGAAAGATCAGAAGTATCGTGAGGCAAGTAAACTCTGGTTTTATTGAACGTCCCAATTACACAGTAAATATCGTATCCTCATATTTCGATGCCGGCACTATATAATTGACATGCCATTTCTGCAGGCCTGTGGGTATCTGTCAGTGTGAAACGCTTTACAAGTCATCTCAAGCACGGTCACGATGTAATCTAATGTTTATGAGGGGTTTTGAAATACCAATATTCCCGCCGGACATTTTCGAAACGTATTAAACTAGATTGACCTAATGTCGCAACGTAATTTAATTAATTCTTTCATAGCATTTATTTCACCTGTTTATACTTACTTAATTTTTATTTTCTTTTTTGGCTTACAATAAATAATTAAATTGGATGTTTTACGTATATGTAATTATATGAAAAATTTAAGTATAATCTGTCAATTAGATGTCAATGACAAGGCAAAATTATTATATGCAAGTTACGTTAAAAAAAAATTGAAATATCTAGCTATATAATAACATATTTTAATAATAACGCGAACCTCGTGAATTAGCAGAAAGAAATCTGCATGGCTACGACAGACCTGAAACCAGAGCCTGCGGAGGTGCAATTCAGAGATACATCGTAAACTAGTACGTCATTTGAATTCCTACCATTTGTTATCGAAAAGTTAAAAATCCAAGTTTGGCATCCAGATCAAGTTAAGAATTTGTAGTTATAGTGGCAGTACAAATAATACAAAGGTGCGTCGATACCAGGCAAGCGGCCGATCGTAAAAATTAAGCCAAATCATGTTGACAAACATGTTGTGCTTAGGTAGGATAAGGGTAAAAAGATGATGTTTTAGGTTTATAATTTTTTAAATTACGCACTTAAAATGACCAATATTATTTTTATAATATCTAGCTGCCCGTCCAGGCTTCGCACGAGCGTAAAACCAAATAAAGAAAATTAAACCTAATCTTCCCTTTACAACATGACCACGTAATGAAATAAAATGGTAACTGTACAACTGAACGTATAACAAATCTCCCTTCTGTCTCACTCACTCACTTTTTATACTGGGATTTCTTAACCCAAATTCTTCACTCTTCTGAACGATTTTTTCAAACATGTTCTTTAACATACAAACCTTGTCCGCACAATTAAAAACACAACAAAGAAAGAATTAATCAAATAGACGAAGTCAATCTGAAGTGACACACATACTAGACTCAGTTTTATCTTTCTAGAGAAGTGTACACCTTGTGTCAACTGTATATTCAAAAGTAGATATCATGAATAAGTAACATGGAAATTTAAAAGTACGTTCAAAGACAATGATTGTTATTGTTTTTTCTTTATTTGTCCTTTGGATTTGGTCACATATTGACCATGCCACCCCTATGATTACCAACAAAGTTAAGTGTGTACCATTCATAAATAACAATAATACATTTTAGAGGTTATTACGACGATTATTCGGAATATTAATTCGAAAAGGAATCGAAAAATAATTCACTTTTTAATGAAATTAAAAATGCTCATGAGTATACCCTATAGAAATAAACAACCCAAACTCTAAGGTTTTACACCTAAGGTCGAGTCCGTTTTCTTCATCATCAATATAAATATATAGGAAATTTATTTATGTTCAATTTACATAAATATTTGTGATACACGATATTTTGGGCTACTTACCTATTTAAAATATATATGTAAATTAGCCAAGAAGATCAATGCTTCAAAGGTTAAGTGGTAATGGAAAATAATATAATAAATTATATGAATAAATGATCATTGATCAGGTTCCTATTGACATAGGTATTTTTTAACCATCAAACATACTACTCTCGACGTTCTCGACCTACAATCGAAGTTATTATATTTCAATATTTGATCAATTAACACAAAACTAATGGACGTTGCGAATTTCTAATAATTTCGAAGTAGTACTAGTCATATACAATTCTGCAGCTGATAATATAAGCAGATATATCGAGATATCAATCAGGAAATTGAGGCTTTATTGTTGCTGTCTACAACTTCATATACTTTATATATATATATATATATATATATATACAAAAATGAATGTTGGATTATCTACGATCGGCAAACTACATCGCAGTTTGTTGGCACACCTGCTTTTCTTTAAAGAAGTTTTTATGGTACCCTTTTTACTACAATTCGCCCAAAGGTGGCGATATGATGTTACTGTTATTAAATTTTATATCATAATTTAGGACAAACAAAGTCGCGGGCGGTTACTAGCATTGTAGTAAAGATATAAAATATTTACAAGCAGTAGCTACCAGATGTATAGTTAGATTATTTGTAAGAATAATAATTTTCGAAACTACTGTATCCAATTCAAAATGTTTTCACTAATAGTAAGTTACATTATAACCAACTCTGACCAAAGCTATGTTTTATTGTTAGTACGCTCTATATTGTAATTAAGGTGACCAAATTCAGGGACGGTTACTATTATCATTTGTTACAAACTATCACAGAGTTAATTTACAACGCCTTAATAAACGTAAACTTGTTAGGAAGGTATTATTACCTCAACATTTTTGTGATGGTCCTTTTTCATCTTACCCCATCTAATGCGTTCGCAACGAAAGAAACTTTTTTTTTCCAAGTGACTAGACTGTTGACCTGGCAAGGCCTCTACAGTTTCAACGGACTACACGAAAGAAACTAGAGATCAACGAAAAATAACGAATTATATAGATTAGTTAGGCGTGCCAAAAAAAAATTATTTTTCAAAGTCCGACCCAGACCTATCCGTCTGCAAAAATTTAAAAGATTGTTACCGCAAATCTATATATAAATTTATACGTGAAGAAAAACTTTATATCCTTTTAAAGTTCACTGCGCGGACGGAGGTCTATGAGATTTGGCTTAGTTAATGTTCATATAAAGAAGGATAAAATATATGTAAAAAATAGGTTATAAATACGTTAAAGAAAATACTTACCCTTTACGTTGATACATTGAGTAAATAGCGAGTGAATTTGGAGCGAATGCTGAGTGGATAGTATGCCGCCACGAGAAATCCTTATTAATATTACGCAAGTAAATGTAAGTTTGTTTATTTGTTACGCTTTCACATTTTAACTACTGAACCGATTCTTCATGAAATTATGCATGCACGTTGTCAAGTGTACAGAAAAGAATACATGGTACCTCACTCACTCAGTCAAAAGTATTGTTCTTGAGTTCAAGTAGTAAAAAGTAATATTCCCGAGGTCAGGTGTATGTTAACGTGAACGGAGCCGCGAGCAAAAGCAAGTCTACTCTAACAGGGAGTTTGATTAGATTAGTTATAAAAAAAATTACATTAAATACAACTGTAGCTAGACTGAGTAATATGTACAATAAATTAGCAATCGTCTCTGATTGCTCGTTGTGCACCTTCAAGGAATAGGGATTATTGTCACTAAGAGACATAAGTTTTAATTCATAACAACTTATTAATTAAAATATTTATTACATTTTTGTTTCCGACTCTCGATACTGAGCTTTTTCATTTTACGATATTTCCTTATGTAATAGTTCTTTATATTATTATCAACTTATGTTAGTTTATATTATATCTTCCTTTATAACATTTAAATTGAAATTGTCTACCATATAGAGCGTGCTGTGGCGGTTTTTAAAGGCCAATATTTCTGTAGATTGTTTGTGTATAGTATTAATTCATGTTTGGTGTATTGATCTCTAGCTATCCTAAATAAATAAATATGCCAACACATGTTTGTCTATGGCCAAACAGTTGCACAGACTAACGTTTGTCTATATGGAATACAAACATATAATAATTTTTATACTCTTTAACAAATGGAACTACAGTCGCATTTCGACCACTGGACTATCTCCAGTAATGATAAAAAAATGGTTATTCGACTTCCATAAAACATTTTTCTCTTTAGTACCGACAGAAATGTATAACGCTAGATCAGTTATCGTTTCCTTGACAGTTTATTATAATGCCCTTAAGCTGTTTAATAAGAGCTGGGCGGCAACAAATAGTTTTAAGCTCACTACTACGGTATCCATAACACTCAAATACCGTTATTAAAAAATTGACTTCGAACAACGTTTAATTTATGATTCTGTCCCTAATTCTCTCCACGTGTGAGGAAACGAAGGCGTCAGTACAAAGAACAGTTAAGGTAACTGTCAAAAAGGTATAAAACACAAATCATTCAATGACATCGATTCCGTAATTCCCACAAAAGAGAAGTTTCGCATAATTTTCTAATTTAAGCTCAAATATTTGTATTTTATGTCGATTAAGTTATGAAGTAAATGTTAATGATAGTTACTTTAAAAAATCTTCATCTTCAACCAGCCCACTGGACAACTTCATTCGCATTAATAGAAATTTATAATTCAAGATATTCATAATAATTCAGTTAAAAAAGGAACTCAATAAGTAGGTATCTTCTTGTTTACCTTATTGTAATTGTAATTTTGTAATTATTGAGTATTGTAAATGTTTTGTTTGTTATAAATGTACTGTATATTGTTAAAACAAAAAAAAAATTACATAAAAATACATAGTCGCAATATAAAGCAATGAATTTTTTTTAAAACGGTTTCTCGTTATTTGTGGACAATTGTGGTTTAAATTATTTGGGCATTACAATACTTTATACAGAATGTATTATAGGAATTGAAACAGTAGTCCGGTGGAGCCGTAGTCCGGTGGAACTGTAGAGGCGTTACGAAGGCAACAGTGTAGGTCAGTTCGAAGAAAAAGAAAACTATACACATCATTTACGCTATTTAAATACAAAGCTATTTTTCAAAACAATTCAAATGTCAATTAATGAACCGAGCAAATTCCTAATCTATTTAACGTAAATTAACTTTATGGAAACTTACATATATAATTAATTCGGTCTGTTATATAAATAAACATGCTATATAATTATTTATATTGAATATTACAAATATCTGTGATATCACCATAATCCAAAACGGCGACTTTAGAAACGTAAGTTATTTGTAACCGAACAAAATTTAACATAAAATTGTTTTCATAATCCGATGTTATCTTTAGTTATAAAATTATATTGTATCCAGCCAAAGCAATATTCTGCTATTTCTATTCATCGCCGCTTTCGCCGCAGTAACCTGAGGTCAAGTTATACAAATAGGGACATATCTGTTGGACATAAACAGCAAAGCTGCACGTTTTAGCCGCCATTCAAACGGTATACAAAGAGTTTGCATGAATGAAAATTAATAAATATAGCAAGAAATTATTCACTTATTAGTCGGGTAATATGATCATTAAAGAAAGAAAACATTATTATTACAGTAAATACGTATTTCTATAGAAATACTCTATGTACCATTTTATATAAACTAACTAACTGGCATAAAAGACTGTGTTCGTAGTACCGCACGCGTTTTTTATTATCCATTATAATTACTATTTATTAACTTCTTGGAGTCTCCAATGTGCCAACATCCACTTATATTAAGCTAGTTGTATTGTTCATGACGATATTTTCTTGGAATTTATCAGTCTCCAATACACCGACATACACTTATATTAAGGTAATCGTATTTAATTAGAGGTTTTCAAACGTTTTCTGCAACTTAAATATTTTGTAATTTGACTGAATCATATGATTTAGCTATAATAAAACTTTATAATAACATTAAATCTGTAAATTTATAAAACAAGACAACATGCTAGTATTTATTACTACCGCATTGCCGTTTGCATAGGAAATCGCACGGGAAAGCTTACTAACCCATTGCCATAGCTATGAAATAATAAGGTAAAACAACATGTATGTATTGAAAGTACTGCTTTGTAAGACCTTGTATCGTCTCGTTACAAGTGCATATAATTAACTCAGTATTACATGTGATCAAAATGTATTTACGAATAATGTATTCAAATGTACACTATCGTGTAGTATATACACATAGAAGTGACAAGTGTCGTCTCATATAATTAAAGAAATAGAAACCTAAAGATCTTGCGTAAAGATCTTACTGATAATTAGTTTAAGTTCATTACACAATTTTCAAAAATATGCGAAGATAAAATCTCTCGAACCCTCAACCACTCGGCTCAATACTTACGGCTTACTACTGCGACGCCAGAGGAGCTGAAGAATGAAGTCGAGAATTCATATCTTTAATCATAATTCAAAAACTGCATAGTATAAAGATTACAGGAATACTAAAACTTTTAGATGTTACAGTTAGCTTTAAACATACATACATTTAACACTAAACAAAGGCAGCTTAGACTAACAATTTCCCACGACTATGGAAACGTCTTCTGTGTAGTTATGATTTTCAACTCTTTACTGTATATCTATATATATACAAGAATAACCCAATCACTGACTAATGGAAAAATTACGGATTTTCATGTAAAATTTTATCACCTTCTTCACCACCTTAAAGATTGAATTAATTTAATTCCTGGTCAAAATAGTTTGGGTTGTGCATTGATATGCCAGACCATCATTCAGTTATTATTTTATATACAACATCAAAGACTGAAGTTATTGTTTGAAATACAACACTGACCAACTATATCTATGAGAATCTTGTATTACAATTACCAATCTACCAACTTTCTATTACAACACAAAGGGAAATTCATTATAAAGAAGGTTATCATTAAGACAATGGTCGCACACTCTTAAATCCGCCATTAAACCATTAGAAGTTCAAGATAATAATTTATTATGTCATAATTAACAAAGATATAAACGTGGACGAAGTCACCGTTAGTCGCTAGTGATAAAAGATTGCCATAGATAAATAAATTTAAATATTGTTTTATGAGTCAAAAGTGATTTTTCTTCACTTAACCGTGTTAAAGCAGTCATGGCCTACATTTGCAAGTGTTTGTTGGCTGTTCGCCCTTAAAATGGTCTAAATGCATGACGAAACATCTTTTTTTTTCATGTTTGTACACATGTTACATGTTCTAACGTACGTTTAGCAACCGATCTAAGGAGGGCAACTTCAAACACAAGGAATTGTTTTTCACTCGAATCTAAATCTAAACAGCTGAACTAACATATTTTGAAGGGCCCATTTGTTACCTCTTAAATTTAGAATTATTAGTCTAATAATAAACGCAGCCTTTTTATTAGGCATAGTCTAATAATCATTTATTTTATCAATATTATCAACAGAGAAAAGATCTATAGAAATAAAATTATAAAAGTCTGGTGTTATGCTCACTCATGGTTTCGATCAACTTTTTTTAGATTTTTGACAATTGCTTATTAAAAAAAAAATAACGCGATATCTTCATTTAATATAAAGTTATTAAAGTTTAAAAAACCTACGGTTTCTATAAGCACTGCGCACTCAGTTGTGTGTGCGCATGCGCAGAAACGGGGCCATTAACGTATAACAATGTTTACAAATGTGTAATCAAATTATTTTTGCCTTTTCCTCTGTATATATATTTAAACTGCATTTTTAAGATAATAAACAACGCGGACTAAATTGCTGATATCAGCTAGTTAAAAATAATTATGCTTTTAAAAACCGCCTAGAGACAAAACTAAACATCGAAATGTTATTTCGTAACTTTGATTATACATACACAATAAAAACTCCAAAAAAATCGACAAAAGCTTGTAACTTGCATTCCTATCTTATTATTTCAAAATATACTCTCCAATTGCTATACGAAATGACCTTCATTGAATGAACAAAGGCGGAACGATGGGAACAAAAATAAAACATAATAAATATACCTCTACCACACACGGATCCTATTACCGAAATTGTTATCACCATCACGCGCCCGAGGGAATAAGCTATTCCACCCCACGAAATGTGAACATTAATTTACGTTAACTATACTTTATGTGGTATATTATCTTACAATTTACGATCTTTCTCACAAAATATATAATAGTATGGATTAATCTTTTATATAAATATTGCGTTATATTTATTTATAACAAACATTACATCTTAATGAAAGAGAAGAAATACATTGTAACTAATATTATAAATGCGAAAATGAGTCTGTTTGTTACATTTTTACTACTCATCGTGAAATTTTGCATACACGTTGTCAAGAGTACAAAAAAGGACATAGGGTACCTTTCATCCAGAAAAGGTTCCGAGGGTAATGTCATATCTACATTAAAGCAAGCCACGTCGCGGGGAAAAGTTAGTATTATGGTATTTTTGTAGTCAAATATGACAGCTTTAAAATTAGAATATTATTTAACTAATATATTAAATTTCTAAAAAGTATATTTATTGCAATAAAGATTGTTTAAAATACGGGCTAAAACATAATATTTATAAAATACAAAAAGTACTGATTTTCTAAAAAAGCAACAAAAGTAATACACATGAAGGCAGCTCCTCTGTTTATAAAGCTATGTTCAGATTATTAAAAAAAAATGAGAAGACATAAAATTCTTCAAGGGGCATTACGTACCTAATTATCTTTTTTGACCACATCACGATTTCGTGTGTACCCGGGATCACATTTTTTTATTTCAGTCATCATAATACAATAACACGCAACGATGAGATTATTCTCTTCCAAAATGTGAATTTGTTTCCTTAATATACATTTAAGCTTCTTTTATATTCTTTTGATCACAAATTTCATATCGAAAAAGTGTACAAATACAATTTATAAATAAGATGTAAATGGTTTTTAGTATTTTTCGTATAAAGCATACACAGTAGGTACTAATATTTTCTGTGTTTGTGGTTCACATCATAATAATACATATTATAGTTCGAACTGGCGCTAATGAAATAAAAATAAACCTATAGCCAAACCTTCATGAGTGCAGATCAATCCGTTTTGGTCAATTTAACATACCTACGTTATAAACTACAATTGAAACAGGCAATGTTTTACAACGTGCACGCTAAATGTATAGAAATAAAAAAATAAAAAAAACAAACAAAAAAATGCATATCGCGTAACTTTTGTCGCTGATTTTTTTTTTGTTGTGTATTTAATTGAAAGAGCAATATTTGTTATAAAGAAAATATTTGAAAAATCGTAAGGAAATGTGAAAAATGGTGTTAAAAAAATATTCTCATCAAAAGTGAGAGACAGAAGATAGTAAGATTTTCAAAAATATTGCCAAAATTAAGAGACTAACGTTCAGTTGTTCAGATGCCATTTTATTCTGTTACATGGACCTACTGTAAAGTGAAGATTTGGTCAATACACTCGTGCGAAGCCGGCGCGGGCAGCTAGTAAACAAATAACGAAAGTCATGAGCCCTCTAGTAAAAATCCTTGCATATGGGATAAATTTGGTCTAGTGTAAAAAATAACAACTTCTCTTATAAATCTTCACTTGTCATATGTCCTATGTATCCAAGTCAGTAAAATCAACAACAGTTTTTCAGGTAATAATATTAGGTTTTATAACAAAGTCCCAAAGCATATTACCGATTTGCCGGACTGTAAATTTGAGCGCCATGTCAAGCAAGTTTTGTTTCAAAGTGCTATTATAGAGTGGATCAATATGTGAACTGTGGTGATGTCTGGAATTGACACCTCTCTGTGCATCCACTAAAAACGATTGTAACGTGAAAAGTATTTTAAATATACGTCTATAAATGTTAAAAATATAAACCCGATCGAGTTTCTTGCCGGCTCTTCTCGATGACTGGGTTGTTTTCCGAACCGGTGGTAATTTTGACGTTGATAACGCCTTCTTAGGGCCTAAATTGAATAAAGTATTATTTGATTTTGAAAACAATATTGTTCATGGACTACATATGAAGTTATTAGATAAATAATAGAATTCAATTAACTAGTGGCGTAAAAATAGGTTAGTAGGTCGAGTTAAATGCCACACAAACAGGATCGATAGGGCCGCAAAGAAAAGAAAAATACATGCAGACACCGTACTATAGCAATGCTTCTTTACATTGAGGGAGGCCACCGCGGATAAATTAAATTTGACATGAGTCTACGCCATTGGTAATAACAGATTCTAATGCAATAAAATATAAAAACATTGTTCACAGAATTCAAATTACAGGGTATAAGAATAATAATGTAGGATTTTCCAGCAAATTAAATCACGCACGTCATTAAACTCTACATCGTACTTTTTAAAGTTCCCTTCTATTTTAAAAAACTAACATTTGACTTAAATTAAACATAAATTTAAATTTAAGAAACTAAAATGTACATATTTCATTTTAAAATAACCCAGATAACACATTATGATCCTGTATTAGAATTGAAAATAAAAACATATAAAAAAAGTAAAATTAGTTTCCATGTAATATCGACCAAAAGCGACGACAAATAAATCTTCACACGAACAGAAAGTTTCCTTATGTGATATCTGTACACAATAAGTTAATTAATTAATGTCTTATCGAAAGATACAATCGCTAAAATTAACTGAAAGATATTGTCGAATCAGATAGTTTAAATATTACCACTATGTATAATAGAGCCTAACGGGAATTAACATGCCGAAAAAAAGCTATCAATGAAGATGAACTTAATAAATAAACAACATAACTGGACCGTCTCTAACAAAGTCAACGTTGCATTCGTAACAACGACGTAACAGACACGTAAGTTCTGATGTATCTCATTAAGGCCCATACAAGCGTAAAACTAATTTCCATACATCGAACGAATGTCGAAACAGCGAAAGTTACGTTTTGAATGAATCCATTCTGAGCGTAGATAAATAATGTTATAAAAGGTGATTTACTACGGTCTGTAAGTTACATATGTATTTGTGGTAGGCCTTTACAGACTTTCATAGTGAGTCACTTCCGATTGAATAATTGACTACTGCAACATGTTTACACTCAGTTTATACTTTAGTACATGCACAAATATATATTACTAGCTAGCGTCGTTTATAATCTTAACAATATATTTTATGTATGGAGGAATAACATAAGTACCACATTGCTTGTCTTACTTCTCCAAGGCAGGAAACCCCATTGCTAAACATTCCTTATAAAAATCATATTTTTTTAACTTTAATAACTTTATATTTAACGAAGCTATCCTATATTTTTTTTTTTAGATGTAAACCATATGTCTAAGAAATAAAACTCCAAAAATATCGAAATCTATGAAGTCGTATTTGAGTGATGCGTACACAACGACAGATCAATACCAATTAATTTATATCGAAGATTTATCAACTTGTATAATATGTTAATATACTTACAATGCGTGTAAAAATTACCTAATAATTATGACCTTCATTCACGTTACTTTGCACGTTGGCTAACAAGTACATACGGCCGAATGTCGATCACTTGAAAATAATGAATCCACAATCTTTAGTGCCAGATTACTATAGACGTAAACCGATAGGGCTGTCAATTTTCTTTAGCGCACATTGTTACCTTAACTTCTATAACATATTTTAATGGTAAGTGTATTCAATTCCTATTAATAGAAAACATCGTGTCCATATTTTCAACATCCACTCGGTAGAACATAGAAGAAATAGAACCTTTAAAGGGACTTAGAAAGCTGGTGTCGTGAGCGATGTCTGATTATACGAACGACATCAACATGCAAACGAGACGAGTCTGAGATCAGACGACTGAGGCCGCCGTCTAGTCCGATGAAGTATTTCAGATCATAGATAAAGTGATACTACGATATGGGTTAGTCGAAAGTGAAAACGTTTAACATATTGTATGTTTGTTTAACTGATCCATTCAAGGGATTTATTTAGATATTTTATTTCAGACATAGTAAAGATTGTGTGGATCTTTAATTACTTGCCGTATTACTGGGGAAGTGCAGCCAATGGTGTCATAATTGAAGTCGAAAGAGCGTAACGTTCGGTTCTTAAAGTTATGCTCAAAACTACAGGTATCCAACCGTTGAAGTTTATAAAGAAGGTAAAGTTTTCACCGTTCGAGAAATTTACATACTCAAAGTGTGTCCGACCAAACACAAAGAGATACTAAATTCTCCCGAATGTTCGCTGATATTACACCATCTTTTATTCTGTGCTCCAAGACCCCAAGCAAATTCGGCTTTTGCACAAAGACTTGGAACTTTCAAGGCTTCCTATATGTATAATATAACCCTTAAATACTGCTCAACCCAAGAAGTTTCAGTACATAATGCTAAGCGTCTAGTTTCTAAGCGGTTCAGCGCGCTTACCTTACCTATGCCGAAACTGTACATATATTTAAAATTAAATCCTACCTGTATAATATAGAAATCTATTCAATATTATAATATATATAAGCGTTTATATGTATATTTGCGATTAAGTATATATGTATTTGTCAAATTACGAATCTCACAATTTAACTTGTATTGTAATCATATGTGGCCCTAGGTCCTAAGTTGCTTCTTGTTGTACAACAAGGTATTTAATCATATCCTGGCTACCAAGGTACACGCTCTGCCTAGATTGGAAGCCATTGTAAAAATATGTGAAAAATGTAAATATTAAGAAATAAATTTTCAAAGACTTTACTTCGTAAATACATAACATAAATATAATCATGCCCCCTCAATTAGTTACAATACTTTTTTTAAACTGTTAGTTTCTATATACAATATAATGGTAACATGAACCGTGGTTTTAATGAATAATCAGTTAATTATTTATTTGACTTAAGGCAAAAATGACTTAAAAAAAATGTACTCTGAAAAATTTACCAGAAAGACTTTGACCATAGTTAGTCCCATTTCAGCGTGCAGCCGGGTGGCGGGTGCGTGTAGCGGGTGTAAAAATGTTCCCTTTTCCATATTAAGAGGAGCATAGGCAACTAAACGCTACATACCGCCGCATTTCCATCGGAAGCAATTACCATCATAATTTATAACACTTTACACATAAACGAGCAAGAGAACATGTACCTCTGTGTTATAAAGCTAATTTGTCTACAATAAACAAATTTTACCCATAAAATCAATGTGTCTTTGTTATTCTAAACTCATCCAATTTCGATGAGACTTTGATTAGTTTTGTGCACGCGACTGACGTGTATTAGTGCCACAATTTTACGACAGATGGCGCGAAAGGGCGTTTCAACAACTACGCATTTTTTCACATACTTTAGCGCCAGTTCATAACATCAAACTGAAAACCATGCGCGTCGAAGACGCTAGTGTTGTCTATTGGTACAATAGAATATAATCAAACATGTAAAGATTCACGTGTATTATAGACACGCTATATACCGGAACAGTTATCTGAATACATAAAACGAATATATTTAAATATTTACACGTAAATACGCTTTCTGGGTCATTATCACGTTACATGGAAGATTATGTTTAAAAAATAATTGCTAAAATTAATCAACGTTCAAGGTAGAACGTGTAATGTACAATGTTATCAAATTACGATTAAAAATGTTTATAACTGATAATCGATTGTTGAACGATGATGTAATAATGCCAGATTATAAATGTCCCCCTTTTGAGCTAATTAACGTCTCGTCTTGAGAAAAATACATAGTAATTTATTGAATTAATTGATCTACAAAATAAATCACAGCGATTGCAAGTTTCTGTTTATTGATTTATTTTTTTGCTATTCTTTTCTTTTGTAAGATGTTTGATTGTTGTTTATTGTATAGATACGGGTGGCATATTCTTTTTTAACAAATTCCTTGACAAAATTAAAGAGAAAAAAAAAGTTACAAGTAAAATTTGTATAGAATAACAGAAGGTAACTACGAAATACATAAATCCCTAAGATTAATGTTTTTGGCGAAACTTTCGACAAGTGAGACAGGGCAGTACCCTAAAATGTAAATAAGACATAATTATAATATAAATCCCTTTTTTGTAAATTTAAATACACCCCAATCAGATATTATGTCGCTCTATAACATGGAATCGTTGTCGTCATATAAATTATTGTAAAATGATTGATTTACTAATAAGCAGAGTTACGTACACCCACAAGTATACAAGTACAGACTTCGTCAATCTTTTTAGCCCTTCCGTATACAGCCGTTAAATTCGCGACTGCGTGTAATATAGTCAAGAGTTTAGTACAAAACAAAGCTGAAGTATTATTATGGGAATCTAAAATTGACATTTATTTATCCTTAAGTTGTCTCGATATTATTCATACAATGTAATACGTATTTATATCTATATATGGCGGGGACTGTACAATATACATGTTCAAAATAGACAAACTTCCAGGTAAAAAATAATCATAATATTGTAACCTAAGAGTATTATTTACCTACATTCTATATGCTCTATATCTATGCTCAACTTAATTGGTAAATACAGAAATACAAAAATATATTTGAGAGGTTTAAAAAACGAACGAAAAGACTAGTAGTAGCTACTTAGCTGCAAAAAAACATATAATACTTTCTACCATTTACATCCATCGTAATAACAAAGACGACTTGTATTCATACAGAGGATAATTTATTACATGTAAATAAGCACACTATATATTCCTACATGAATACAAGAAAAAAATATAGGCATTTGAAATAATATTAGAAAAGAAACGGGACTTTTTATTCAAATCAATTCTTATGACAACTTAATTAAATTTCAATTAATTCTCAGTGTCTACAGTTAATTAAAACGAAGTCCACGAAAGTCTGCTCTTGCGTAAGTAGACCATCAACTATCATTACCTGTCCATTACAAAATACAATTATTTGGGACACACTTACTCGATTAATGCCTTTAAAATATCTATAAAATGTTTCATAATTTTTAATATCTACACAAGAAGCTATTATGTTATCTAACAGTTATTTTAGATTGTAATCTTAGTTATATGTAATTTATATTTGATCTTCATCTTTTTACAGATATACATTTAATAATCCAACTCTGGAAGTTGTTCCTTTTGTGAGAATAAATGGATACATATTTCTTCAACTCCACAAAAATCAAGTAAACCATACATGGTTGAACGTAGAAAATAATAAATTCCATCAAATCTACCAATAACATTTTGAAAACATAAGAATCGCAACGTATAAATTGCCATTATGAGAACTCAGCAAGCGTAATTAAACTCTTTGTTGGCGGGAAATTAAGTAACAACACTTGTGCTGACTGCGTCCAACACATTCCTTTTGTTCGACGCCCATTCATTGCTGCAATTAACATTATTCGGTTACAATTGATTCGAATTTTCGTTTACTATAAACTCTTTAGGCTTTGACTATCCGTGGCGAAATTATTAGTTAAGGAAATAAAGGCCATTGAAAGGTTTTTGATGCGGCGTTAGTCCAGTGTTGAAGTTGTCAAACTCCTGAGCGAAAGCAATGGCTTAGTAACCTGCGATGAGCTCTAATTCCGGTTAAAGGAAATATCAAAGACAGCCTTTATTATTCTCACCTGGCTAGCTTACAACCCAACCAACCACTCTCAAGTAAAACGCCAAATACCCATTGCTATAAAAAACAATTCTCCTTTTTGCATGACACAACAATTTGGATTCTATAATAGTTTTACGACAACTAGTATCTACTACTCTTATCAATAAGATTAACTTCCATAGAGAATTATATTTTTATGTCGTTTAGTTTGCGAGACATTTATATCGCTAAGAGACCGCATCCAAGCTCATTTTGTACTCATTTTCTTTTCTCCTAATTCACTACCCTATTTTCAAACAATGCTAGCACAGTTTCCGTAGTGTAGCGGTTATCACGTGTGCTTCACACGCACAAGGTCCCCGGTTCGATCCCGGGCGGAAACATCTTTAACATCTTTTTTTAAACATTAATCTAAAATTTAATAGACGTCAAAACTGTTTATTTACATCTTCATTTATTGGTATAAAATAGTAGCGATTAATACTTACAATTCTCTTCAAACATTGGACTGATATTGTACACAGTCACTTTTGAAATTTAAAACGTACGAAACCTTATAATATAAATGAAAAATTCCCTATAATCTGTTACAATATTTTCTACATGTAACGTATTAAAATACAATACTAATAAATTAAACGAGTAATTATCAAGGTAAGAGACGTGTTCAAAATGAACTATCACCATAAACTAGGAAGGGCATTAACCTTTCAAATTTCCTGTTCACATACCGGGAACTAACCTAAATTCCTAGACGCGAGCAACCTCTTGCCATTATCTGATAACTAATAATTGATATAGCTTAAACTAAAGCTTTCTTATCGTATGTAGGCACAAGCTTCCTCACACTGAAATTCAAACCCCTTGAATGTTACTGTATAAACGTTGAAAATGTAATAATTTTAAAAGCAAATATGATAATTAGTTTGATAAAATGAAAGCTTAGGAACAGACCAATAACAATCCAGTAGAAAATGAAGTCCGTGTACAATTTTTTTTTTCGAGCGGTGGTGTCTTTTATAAGGATACAGATTATTCTTATAGTTCACATACCTTGTGGTTATAAAAAAAATTAAAGCCAAAAATACTTTAATCAATTTAGGCCCTAAGAAGGCGCTTATGAACGTAAAAATTACCATTCGTTCGGAAAATAACCCAGTCATCCGACGAGAAGAACCGGCAAGAAACTCTATCGGAGTTATCTTTTTATTTTAACATATAATTAGTCTGGCCATAAATACTGTTACAATTAAAAATAAACAAAATATTACATTTGAATTTGGAATCTGGCATGTTCATCGAATTTTCTCATTTTTTACAATTGAGCAACATTTTAACAAACAAAATGACTGTATTTATGCTGAAAGCTCTAAGAAAGGTTCCCAATTAGTTAACAGAGTGCAACGTGGGCACTATCCGACATCAGTGATGGTTTGGTGGAGTATTAGTTATGAAGGAGTGACTGAGCTATACTTTTGTGAAAAAGGTATCAAAACATCGGCACAAGTGTATGAAGATACTATTCTTGAGAAAGTAGCAGTAGTAGGAAGCCCCTTAACAACACCATACAGCTTGGTCTACGCAGTCTTGGTTGGAAACGAACGTTTCGGACTTCATCAGAGCTGAAGACTGGCCGTCGTCTAGTCCCGATCTTAATCCGCTGGATTATGATTTATGGTTAGTTTTAGAGAGTACGCCTTGATAATTTGAGTCCCTAAAACAATCTGGACGATTGGCAGTGATGAATTTTCCCATGGAAAGAGTGCCTTCTTCTATTGATAACTGGCCTCAACGTTTAAAGGACTGTATTTCAGCCAATGAGGACCACTTCGAATAAGCTTTTTATATTTTAAATTGTTATATATTTATGTATTAAACTAACACGCTGTAAAAGTAATAAATGTTATTTGCAATAGAAAATTTTATTTTTTCACTGTTTCAGTATTTATGGCAAGACTAGGTATATATTTAAAATACATTACACGATACAATAGTTTTTAGTGGATGCATAGAGTCACCATCACCATCGTTCACATATTGATCCACTCTATAATAATAGCCTTTGACACCAAAACCCGTTTGATATGGCGCTTAAACCTTACAGTCCGGCAAATTGATGATATGCTTCAAAACTCATATTTAATTTTACCAAAGCGCTTTCTTAACGATAGTAATATTTGTTAACAATAAAAAAGAATATGTAGGTCAATAACATAGAATTATTGGCGTCATATAAAATATTGCAAAATGATGGATTAACTAATAAGGAGTTTTAGCTACACCCATAAATACACAGGTATGTGATTGCATTCTGGAGTTAATAAACAATAAAAGGTGTTATATATTCATACGCATACATTAGTCCATAAAATGGATACATCAAAGATAAATTTCTATGCACTTATTTTTATATGTATTTATGAATATTTTCTTGTTACGGATCATAAACCTCAAAGCTAAGCGCGTTCGTTGCGCAACTAAAAATAACACTGAAAGTTTCCCAAGTTTAGTGACACTCTTCAGACAAATCGTAAGCTCAGGCGCATCGTTTACGGCGCCATTTTGTTTTTATTGCACTCTTCCGCCTACGTAAGAACAGGTGTGTATATATGCAACATCCCTCCATCAAAGTAAATGACGCGGACGGTGCTGTAGAAATACATATTTTAAAAAATGTAATAATATAATAACAATAATTATTTAAAAATCGTGGTAATTATGCGAATGATTCATTTGGGTTTCTAGATGATAGTTATTTTCGAATATTCTCTCATACTAGCTTGCGTTCAATTGATTTATTGAAATTAACCACGCGATATCACTTAAACGTCTTTTTACTTTTTTAATTTATTTGCATTATTCATGCATTAAAAGTCTGTACCTATCTAATACACCAATATTCAGTTCTGACATAAAAAAAAAACATTTTTTAGAGATATTAGTGTTCACAAAATTTATCGAAATATTTAACAGGACGCAGAAAATTACGGTAGTGTGTGTGTACATTATTATAACAGTAATTAACTACAAGTATATAACTAATTTATCTATAATTTATTACAGTTTACGAGTAATGACAACGAAGACTGCTGTTCCGCAAAGGCCTGGTCGTTAAAACAATAGATCCATCTATACACGGACATTACTATTCCTACTAATTTTACTACCCTACCTTAGGCGTTGTCATGTCTCTGCATTTACCTTACTTGTCAGTGATTAAATTATCGGACAACGACCTTCGAACCCACGTTACGTAAGCCCGTGAACTATGAAATCCTCTACAGTATACTAATTCACGTTTGTAACATGGGTGAAATAATAAACCACGGCCATAGTGGCATCAGTTGTATGGCTTACCCATGAAATGTTATGATTAATGCATATTGTATCTGTCCAAATAAAAATAATTGTATCATGATTAATTCTTTTAATATTTCATTTTCTTTTCGCGTTGTTTCGCAGATGTTGCCCTACACCTCATCGAAAAACTGATTTTGTATGATCAACATGATTGCCGGTTTATTATAAAATAAAATATATTTATGTGTAAATTCGAATTTGAAGCAAAGACGGTTTAATGGTAGCACATAGGAACATTGCGTCCAGCAACATAAGTTGGAATCTCTACAAGGATGTTCAGCCTTTGTTTTTTAAGAAAACATCAAGATAAAAATATAGAGTAATGAAAAGGATTTTTACATCAGATAGATAAATCTGTATTAATTAGATAAATCATTAAATAAAACACCCATAAGTGTGATGCGGCAGCTGCAATTGAGTTGAGTTGTGTTCTCTCTAGGCTTAGCATGTTACCATCTTGAGCCACATAATCACATAAGATCAAGTGAGATTATGCTTAAAGGCAAAAACTTATGAAGAATATTAAAAAACAGTTCGATGACTTTGATACAAGAAATACATAGATTACAATCAAATGACAGTGATTAAAATTGACAAAGTAATTGAATAGTGATGACCTCATCACTAATAACAATGGCTTTTCTTACAACTTTTTGCAATTACTTGTATTGTTCATTTAAACTGCAATATTTGCCAACTTTTTGTTGAAACACTCTGTATGCAAACAAAGTCTTTTTCCAACACTAAACCACTGTTCAGAATGGTGAATTTAAATTCAATATTATGCCATAAATTCCTTATTCAAATTATGTAGTCCGGTAAAACTGTAGAGGCTTTGCCAGGTTAACAGTGTAGTCAGTTCGGAAAAAAAATAAAAAATATCCAAATTATAAATCATTATCATCAGATTCACTATGTAATTGCCCACTGTTGAGCATAGGCCTCCCTTCTTATACACCACTTATCCCAGTCCTGCATTAATCTCATTCAGGTCTAAATGCTCTATAATATACCATTCATAGATATGGGTGTTATGTGAATGGTTTATACATATAGGTTAACATTAAGTGGAACAATGCAAGAGAGTGGGTTATTTCAGTTCTAGTAAAAATAAGAAAAAATCCATGATACTGAATTAAGTATTAATATTCATAATCTGGAGATCATAGAAAAATCTATACCTTATTTGACATCTTTACATACCATGTTTGGATATTTTCCAATTTGCAGTGTTCTTACACTGTAATCCTAAATAAACATACTGTTATTAAACCAATGTCAAACAAAAGATATCATTGAGACAGTAAAAAAAAAAATTAACCGAATCATGGTTACATGCATGGAGCCTTTTTTGGCCATTCATCTTTTCTAAAAAAAACTCATTACTACCTGATACTATTTATTTCAGTAGATAACCGACGTAGTCAAGATTTCAAAGTGTTACCACACTTACTACTTTTCTTTCTATAAATAATATTATTCTTTATTTTTATATGAAAGGACAAACATAAAGATATATACAAGTAAAAAAATCAAGTTTATAAGAGATGTGCACAATTTATTTTAATAATTATTACTGAATATTGTTAGTAACACATAATCAAAATAAATGTATTATGGTAATACTTTTATTACATGTTTTTTTGTAAACTTAAAAACTTTTTGGTTGATTTTTTTTTACCATTACTTATGTCATTGATATAATAAAGAAGTGGTAATTGGTTTAATACCTTTAGTACCAAGTGTTACTATGTCCTTCAAGATTATCCCATTCATAAAAAAAGGTTTTATTTATCATATATCATTCTTGTAATCATAATGTCTCATAGTGCACATTACAATATTCTGTAATTATAACCTTGTATGTTCTAATCCTATTTGAAGTTAATGTATGAAGTTCTTTAATCTTGTGTAGTCTCATGATATTTATTTTATATTATATATGTATTATACTTATCACTAAGAAGGTTCTAATGTTAAACTACAAAGATAAGCTCAATAGTCTTAACACTATTTATATTTCTCACTGCATATTGTTCTCTATGAATTTTAAAATACAAATCTAGAACATGGAAAGTGTGTCAAGTTACAATTAACAAAGAAAATTATGTATTGATTTCTAAATGCAATATGCTCTCAATAAAATTTAACAGAAATTCTCATGATAATCAATGAATAGTATATACAATAGTTTACTCATGAAATTAATTATTTAAATTATCTTCATAATTCAACATATTTGAATCATTAGTGATAATTGCTTTAATACATAGAATATATGATAAAAACATATGTGTACAACCTAAAATAAATTCTCAGAAGATTTTTTAAAATTATTTAAACTATAGAATCATTATAATAAATTGATATTTAATCATATACAATTAAATATAAAATTTGCAAATGCTATCCTAATATATAATCCTTTTATCGCGTCCAGATAAAAGATAAAATTATTAGTTAAAAATTTATGACGTCCTTCAAAAAATAACCTGTATTGGTCTATTAAAGTAAATTAGATTCCCTTAAAACACTACATTTTTTGCTAAATCAATAAGTAACATACTGACCAGACAATGACGCATAATCGATAAATCAAGGTTGAAATGCAGTTGCACTTTATGACATAACTTAGCTACGAACAATATTGAAAAGAATACCGTAAGATTAAATAGTCGTAACGGTTAGAATAATTAACCCTGAACAGCACTAACCAGTAAAGTAGTATCTTTAAATACAATCCGATAGGATTATACGCAAAGTTATGCATACATATATATAATAAACAGTAACTTACCCGGCTACAGGTGCATTCAACGAAACTTGGACACTTGCAACTGCAATATAATCGCCACAAACTTCAAAAACAATAACTTCACGTTAAAAACACAACACTTGTTAATACAATTATTGTCGTATTTAATCAAAAGCTACAGGTGTTATACTAGAAAAATACGTTTGTATATTAGGAAACCGAACTAACTTACTTCCCCGAAAACTGAGGAACGGCACAGACAATCCGCGCCGCACACAACGGATATAACTTACACAATTTTAGTGTTGCAACTGAAAAGTCTTGAGTCCAAAGACATAAGAGTTATTTTGTATATAATCTCAAGCACATTTACATTGGCAAAACATGTAGTACATATGTCAAACACCGTAACAATATAGCCAAAAGATTTTGAATAAATTTAAATTACTAAAAACACTTTTTGAGTCTGCCATATACTTTAACAGGTTAAACAATTTTTTAATTACTTTAGTTGTAAATTACTAGTTGAAATGTGCAGTATTTGCGGATTAAAAAGAAATAAAACGTAGCATGTGAATCGACCTTCTGTAAACTAAACTGACATCTAGTAACATAGCAAAGAACAAACTTTGACTAGATTTTTATCGAAACATGCCATCTATATGTGTTTGATGGAAACCATGAGAAATATACGAGTTCTTGTATAACCTATTGAAAAAAAAACAATTGCCGAAAGTACGTAAGCTCATACTTTTTTATTATATTTGTAATTGCCAGGATAAGGTTTATATGCCAGAACTTTTTGAAAAATTGTACTGAGAAATGAACAATTTGGGTTAAAAATGAGCGAGCGAGTAGAACAAAAGACAGTACAAAGTACGTCATATAAACAAATATATTGCTCATTTATTTAAGTCAGTGGCTCTAGCGATGAGGTACAGAATTAAAACCTAGGATTTATAGATATATCTACACATGTAATAAAAATGTAATGTCTGTATGTAATATCAAAACAATTTATTACTGAATGGATATGAAAGTATATATACTACTTATACGAAAAATCCAATTAAAAATTTTTTTTACCAGTCTGTCTTTGTTCCGGGTAATCTCCAAAACGGCTGGACCGATGTTGACCGGAATTGCACTGGCATATAGCTGAAGTTATAGGGAGTGACATAGGCTAAATTTAATCTATTTTTTAATATGATACTTTTTGTGAGTTAAAAGCAACCATATATTTTCGAAAAAAAAAAAAGAAATTGTGTGGTTTTATGAAACCACGATGCCAGTGCAACTTTTTTTCGGATCGTATGCATTTAACTGAAAAAATTCGTAAAATTATTCCATTTAAAGTAATACAATCGCGTTTTTGATATTCTTTAAAAATGAGTACAATATTTATTTAAATCTTTGAATCATTTTGAATTGCGCCATGGGCACTGCCATATTAGCCTTGGCTGCGCTGCCGTGCTCCTTTCACTTTATCCCTACTCCACGACCGGCTGTAATGCGACATGCGATACGACGAAATCTAAATTCGCACCAAGTTCATTTATTTCATATTTTATATAGGTTTAGAGTTTCCATAGTGACCAGCTAAGAATTCTTTGGCAGAATTAAGATGATTGATCATAGTCAAAAATGTATGCGAGATAAATAATGTATAAAAGTGACTGAATGCTACTGAATCTTTTATGCGCTTACTTATGTGAAACTTTTTTTTGTTATATATGCAAGCATGATATGCAAATTATTCTTTATGCAACCGAACAAGTGATAAGGGGAAGTGACTTACTTTACTTTAATAAACACAATAAACAAATACTACTACACTTTATTAAACAATTCACTGTATGCATCACTTATAAATATTTAAATTAAAATCGACTGTTAACCAAGTTGTGCCTTGGGTGTGGTAAATGTACGTTTCCTTGACATTTTCTTACGGGCAAGATGCAGCTGTTGCAATTGATTGTTCACCTCTGACCAAATATCGCTTTGCTCTTCAATTGGAATTGTTTTCCTGAAGCAAAAAAATTACATTAAGTATTAGCCAAAATAAACTACAAATGTGAATATTTCATTTGATATTTTAAAAGTTTCCACAGACCAAACACTAATCTCGCAAATACATATACTTATTATAGTAATTACTTTTAGTTTGTTGTCATAATATTAAAGTTTAAATCCCACCAATATAAAAAAGTTAGATTACACATACATCACAAGCATATTTCTAGGTAAGCTGAGTTTAATAAGTACTACAAAATTATAAAATTTACCGGTACTGCTTCATCAAATCATATTTCTCCCAAGGTGTCTTTCTAAGTTCCCTCCGGACTCTGTCTTTTTCCTTTAGATATTCCTCTATGTTAGAGACACCTTGCAATTCTTGTCGCTCCCATCTCTCTAACCATGGTCTGGGTTTCAATTTGACCTATGGTATTATAAAAATAATTATTTTCACACAGAAACTTATGTTCATATTTAATTTATAATAGGAGTAATGACCAAATAAGAAAAATCATTTTTTTAAGTACAAAAATACTACTATATTATACTGAAAATTCAATCAAATGTTAATTGGCGCTTTTCATCATTGATGATCTCCTATCAATTAATCTGGTGTTTATCCTAATTCTTCATATGTTTCAAATAAGTTAAGTAACAATAATATGCAAAGAACATCATTTATGTATCATTAACTTATAGTTAGGAAAAAAACTGTTGGCATACACAATAACCTTTAGTTCACATTACCTGAAGTGGATTTAGCGGAACAGGAGTGCCTTCAGGCAATATTTCAGGATCCATATCAAATGAAAAGGTACTATACTCAGGCAGAGCATCTCGTAGGTAAAATAATTTATCATCTAACCGCTTCTCGAGGCGTAGCACCTGGATCTGTTGTATTGTTGGATCGTACAGGTCATATCTCACCTAAAAGTACCAATTTTATAACACAAATTTACTTCATGGTACTTATTCATAGATAATATAGAATATATACAAATTTACTGCAACATTACTAAATGTTGTATGTAAATTTTTAAGCATTTGTAGTAAAAATAAATCAAATCATTTCATATTCCTGTTTAAATGAATTTATAAATATGTGAAATCTTTAAAAAATGAATACATACAAAATGATTTTGATCTTAATAAATAAAAATCTGAAGCAAGATATTCATTTACCTCAACACCCTGGTGATCAACCACATTCCTTAGAGTAAAATCAGCTCTCAAGCCACAGCCTTTACGCTCAATACAGATACCCACAAATCTGTTTGTCTTCCCCTGAGCATGAGGATCAGCTACAGTAACAGCCAGAATTGAACCTGAAATAAAAACATGTTTTAAAATTTTATTGTTAGGAACTTTAAATTATATAACCATGACAATACAACTGTTACATAATTATTTATAATTTACATAAATAAATAAATTTTATTATTATTTATTTATATATTAACCTAATTACTTATTATGAATCACAATTATAACTAAGCTTTAGCATGTTTACTAAAAACTATCTATACAAATAAAATTGACGTGTCTGTTTGTAATGACAAACTAGCAGCTTATTACTAAATAGATATGAAAATATATACAGTACTTATAACCAAAAACCAAATTTTATAATATTGATGAGACTTTCATTAACAGATAGCTCACGTTGAAATGTAATTTTGGTTATTGTTAATTATGCAATACTTAATAAGAAAAATTAGGGTTTCACAAAAATCTAATAAACTAAAGAAAAGTGTTCAGTTCCGCATAAGCCGCATGTGCATATCTTTCAATTATTTTTTTTTACTAAAATCTACACAAATCAACTTTTGACTAATAGCTAGTCTGATAATACAAATAATATACTGTTATATTTAAAGATCATAAATTCATACTTCCATAATTAAATTTAGGAAGGAAAAATTACTACCTATAAAAAAGATGGAAAATTATTACTGATTATAATGCATTATAATAAAAAAAGAACAAAAATTTAAAAACCATAACATGTTAAAACTGTATTCTGGTGATTAAGAACTGATATACCAACATACATATTCATGTAGATAAATTCTGTTCACAAGACACTAGAAATTCAAATTTATAATGGAGTGAGGGATGTAGGACTAAATGTGTTCATTAGAATTGGGAGAACTTAACAGGAATATTAATTATGAATTCATGATTTGTGAAATTCCCACTGTTCAACTTTACAGACAATGGCTCAGTGGTAGTGTTCAGACATCACACATAATGATTTAGGTTTGAAACCCTGCAATGAGCTCAGGCTTCTAATGAGGGAACACACTGTAATCAAACCATACATAGCAGTAGGAATTCATGTAATTACCCATGGTTAGTCACCACCCTCAAGTTTAAAACCTGTTGCAAAGCAAATAAAAGTATTTCTACCAGTTGCACTTGAGACATGACAGTTTTTCTATAAGTTTGGAGTATTTTTTATAACTTGCTGCATTGTCATTTAACATCAGATGAATTCTGCTTCAACATTAATCATACAATTAAAATATGAAATATATATAACAATATAGGCACCAATATCGTAATATAGTTTTATAATAAAATCACTATGGCTTATATATAATGCCAGTGCATACCAACATAAAATTCAGGAATATCAATCTGGCTTCTTCTTTTTAACATATCAGCCCGTTCCAACTTCTCGCGTAAAACATTCCTCCATTTAGGGTTAGGGTCAGGAAGAAATTCTGGATATACATGTCGGTATTCTAAAGCAGGATTTAATTTCTTTGGTCTTCGCCTAGGTTTATCTACGTTTTCTTGTTGCGTTATATCTGCTCTATCTACGAGTGTCGATAGGATGCGAAAATCTAAAATTTATAAACAGCAAGGTTTAGTATAATAAAATATAAGCACCGAGCCAAATACTAATATGTAAAACTTTGTAACCTCTCCGATTCAATGTCAACCATTTTGTGACAGAGAAAATATCAACAGAGGATTTTCTTAATGACTGTGCCATTTTGATAAAAATATTATAAAAACAAGCAGGTTACGTATTTATTTTTAACATATAACAATTTTTAGATTCCATCAAACGTGCAGAATAAACAACAATGTTGCCAATTTTCTTTTAAATTATCAAAATTGCCAGCTAATCTGAAGCAAATGTTGCTAGATCAAAGAAGGAGAAAAGGTTTAAAAAATGTGTTCAACCCGATACAGTATTTACCCCCTCCAATTCTTGTAACACAAAAAGGTTGCGAATCAGAATTTCAAAACCCTTCTGTAAGAAGTTACACTTCCGAAAGTTTGTTTGTAAGATTTTTTATACAGATAATATCATTTACAAAATGTAAAAAAAAGCAAAAAGGATATCGTCAATGTCATTGAAACAAAGTAAAGGTGCTGAAGTAAATGCGAAGATAAAAATTTTGAATCAATATTATCTTTACTCTTAAACATGTATAAGTTTGTAGTCCGGTGAAACTGTAGAAGCCTTACCAGGTAACAGTGTAGCCAGTACGAAAAAAACATGTATAAGTCATTAATTTCGACGTGCCTTTTGAAGATACATACACCAGAACTTTTAATGGTAAAAGATACTCAAATCATTTTTTATTCATTCATTCATAGCATCAAGTCAATATCTTTGTCTATTGTGTTCAAAATTTATTTCACGCCTACAAATTTAGATAAACATCAAGTCAGAATCAAAAACTAGGGCTTGTCGTCCCCTTATCTCACCACCATATATTATTTTAGTGTGATATAATAAATTGTAGTTAGTGATTAATAAGTGTAAGATAAGGGCAATTTACTTTAAAGTTGGTAAGTCAAAATAAAAAATGACATTAATTCACATAGATTGTTGTTTAACATATTTATTATTACATGGTAGCGATTGTCTTGGAATCTGTTTGCTTACTTCTTTATTTGACCGAAAGTAAAGAATGGTTACGATTTTCAAATTGGTATGGGTTAAGTATATTTAATAAAGTAAGCACGCATGGATAGATCTCACATCTAAATAAAAAGGTTTTTCATAGCCACTTTTCTCATATTTCAAAGACATTTATTTGAAAATACCATTGCTTTCATACACGGTGAAGGCAGGCCTTTAATCACCATAGAAACATCGGTGACGACGGGGAAGAGCTAATATTCTGTTAGATAAGAACTTTTTTTACTCCGGTTTCCTATTTTCAGTTTTCCACTGGTAGATACTATTATAATAAAATAATAACATTCTGAAAGTCTCAGATCTGTAACTTTATTAGCTGTCAAGAAAACAAACGTGAAATATTGAAAACATTTTTTTTCTGCGGATTGACTAAACCCATTTGTCTAAAAAAATAATGTTTGTAAAGTTTACAATAACTATTAACAAAATTAATAATATAACTTCATAGAATTTCTGAAATACATATTTTTTATTGTTAACTATGATACAAGTCTGGCTCAAAAACGAAAATATATTTTATTAAAGCCAACTACACCATTGTATAATAAACATTTTTTCAAATTTTTAAAGGAGGTACTCGCAGTCAGAAAAATAAATAAAAACCATTTTTCTGTTACACTATTGATTAATTGAAAAGTACGGGATCGAACGACGCGGAGTCGCTAAAATCACACAAAAAATACTAATGAAACACAAATCACGTATCAAAATAAATATTAATCTAATACAAATAAATTATATTAATATTCGCAGTTTTCTTGTTTGAACATACGACTTAATTTTATTTTGCCTAAAATCAGTGTAAGACATCTTTCATTCAAACCTTGAACAACAACGAATGTTGCAATTTGTTGGTGTGTATTGCGTTACTATAGGCAAAGTATTATAAATCGACTTTCGTTAGGCTAACAGACGTCATTAGCAAAGCGAATATTAAAAAAAACGACTCGACACGAACGAGACACTAGGGAATTTTTTCTTTCGAGCCTAGAATTGCTAAAATTAGCAACACGGATTTAACTGTCATCTTTAATTAGGCTTAAAGAACATGTATTCTGTGGCCTTAAAAAATTATTCATGTTTTCCTTTCTTGTCCTAAATATAATAATTATTCCTTATATACTTCTTTAGTATCTCTCTCTGTTCCACTTCCTACCAATATTTCCTTACTTCTTCGAGATTTTAATCCCCTTGTATACGAGGTGTGTTCAAAAAGTATCGCGAATTTTGTGTTTTTTCAAAAATTATTTATTTATTCATGAATATCTATTTTGTCCCCTTCAAAGTAATCCCCATGAGATATTATACACTTGTGCCAACGGTTTTTCCAATCTTCGAAGCACTTCAAAAAATCATTTTTTTTTATCTTGTTCAGTTCCTCCTTCGATGCCGTCTTTATCTCGTCAAGAGAAGCGTAACGTCGTCCTTTCATGGGCCTTTTCAGTTTAGGGAACAAGAAAAAGTCATAGGGGGCCAGATCTGGGGAATACGGTGGCTGCGGCATCATTAGTGTGTTGTTTTTGGCCAAAAAGTCGCGCACAAGCGACGATGTGTGAGCAGGGGCGTTATCGTGGTGCAAAAGCCAATTTTTGTTCTTCCACAAATCCGGGCGTTTCTGGCGGATTGCTTCGCGCAAATTGCGCATAACTTGCAGGTAATATTCCTTATTGACCGTTCTTCCCTGTGGCAAGAACTCATGATGCACCACGCCCCTGCAATCAAAGAAAACTGTCAGCAAAACTTTCACATTCGATCGAACTTGGCGCGCTTTTTTCGGTCTTGGTTCGTGTGGCAGCTTCCATTGAGATGATTGAGCTTTGGTTTCCACGTCATAACCATAAACCCACGATTCGTCACCAGTTATGACCCTCTGGAGCAAATTTGGGTCGTCGCGGACAGAGTTTAACATCTCATTAGCAATGCTCATGCGATGCTGTTTTTGGTCACAATTGAGCAATTTTGGTACGAATTTCGCGGCGACCCGTCTCATGCCCAAATCATTGATAAAAATCGAATGGCACGAGCCAATCGATATGTTTAGGTCCTCAGCAACTTCTCTAACGGTGATTCGACGATTGGCCAATACCATTTTCTCCACTTCATTAATTTTTTCGTCTGTTGTTGAAGTGCTCGGGCGTCCGGCACGCTCTTCGTCGTTCACATCTTCTCGGCCTTCTGAGAACATTTTGTACCACCGATAAACGTTGCTTCGGTCCAAGGTAGCTTCTCCGTATGCCACAGTCAACATTCGGAATGCATCCGCGCACTTAATTTCGTTTTTCACACAAAATTTGATACAGGTTCTTTGATCCATTTTTTTGAATAGGTAAAAATCGAAGACGATCCAAAACATGTGCAAGCAAAGCAGCTGTCAACATTCAAAATGGCCGAGCTTGTCGGCATAAGTGAGAGACATGAGTACCAACATAACGCCACAAAAAATTCGAAATTCGAATATACGTAACCCGCGAAAATTCAAAATTCGCGATACTTTTTGAACACACCTCTTATAATATTATAAGTACGTATATTGTAAATAATAACATTAAACTATAATTCTGTTCTCTTTTCCCCTTATATAATTATTCTGATTTCTTTGTAAATTTAATTCGTTTTTAATCATTTATGTTATGTCGCGATTAGTTTCCTTCGTTTTTATTATTCATAAACTGTAAATAATTAAAACGACGAATTATAAAATCTTATTACTTGACGTTGGTTAATGCACAAACCGTGCCGGAGCCAAAAAAAAAAAAAAAGAAGAAGAATGTCGTTTCTGTTTGGTCAATGTACCAACTACCATTGTTTGTTGAATGTCATAGACTGTGAAATCGATATTTGTCCTAGTAATTACTAATTTTCTGTATTTGTTATAGTGGGGATGTCCTCAATAATGCAGAAGTGTAATGATGATAATATTCCTTTAGCTGATGATGATCCACAAGTCATAATATCGGATGACGTCGAACACAATCACTTGGACCATGGGCGATCAATGGACTCCTTACCTAGTTCTTACACTGGTGGATCATCCAGTCCTGGCTTAAACGGTCCCCCAAGCTTCGACCCTGACTCCGGTATAGATGAGCAAGAAGAAAAGGCGCGTTTGATATCACAAGTATTAGAACTACAAAATACTTTAGATGGTGAGTTTATTTAAATTTTTTTGATAAATTAAATGGGAATTAATATGCGGCCTTGCGTGAAACATGCTTAATAGATGTAGATTTATTTTATCAGTATTATCTTTGATAATCATTCTTTGGCTTCTTCTATAATTATCCAATTTAAATTAGTAAATGAATATCTGATATACAATCATACGATCCTTGTATGTTCAAGTTATATCGCTGGAATATAAAGAACAGTGATAATTTGCATAAAACATTTATTAGTCAACCTCATTCTAATTTCAGATCTGTCTCAAAGGGTGGATTCAGTAAAGGAAGAAAATTTGAAACTGCGCTCAGAGAATCAAGTTTTAGGGCAGTACATAGAAAATTTAATGTCAGCATCATCTGTTTTCCAATCAACTTCCCCTAACATACATAAGAAATGAATTATATTTAAACAATAAATTTGTTCAGGATTATATTAAATGCACTAAATTATCTTTACAACTAATGTTTAACCTTTCTGTATGTTGCAAGTAAACTTCATCATGATATATTTAAACGCTTTATTTTTGCACTGACCAGAATAATGTCTCTTATGCTTATGTTTCAGTGTCATTGTATAACTTTACTCATTTTCTTATTATAAACAAAGATATACAAAATGTGATTATAAATTTATGAGCTCCATGAAAATAATGTTTATAAGTGTTGAATGCTTATTAAAACTTTGCTCTCTGTATTCTTATTACATAATTATAGAGTTGTCATTGTTAAATAATGTTATATTATAGAAAATACTATCTATTGTTTTGTGAGAAAATTACTTTAATCAATGATCTGACAGTACAGATAATAGTCGATGTTAGAATAAGTTAAGATAGTACTATTTTTTTGAAGAAGATTTTCTAAGATTGTGTCACATCTGGAGAGCAGCAATATGACAATTGGTCTTGTTAAGGCTCCACCTTAATATTGATGTAAAGATGATCATTTATTACATTGTTGACTGACAATTTTAGTCATGTCCACCAGCTACTATTTATTATTCTGTGATTTGCGAAAAATAGTGCATCACCATATTACTTGTCAGCCATAAATATTATGGCCATGAAAACACAAGTAACTTGTGACTGGTCAACAATGTGTTAGAGTATTAAAAACAAAACAAAAAAGATTATAGTTGTATATACCAAAAGGTATAATTAACAATCAATTATGATATTGGGATAGAGTTTTATTAGAATTCTTTATATATCACCTGCTTAAAAGGCTATTGTTATCCAAATAGTAGTTTGATCATTGATAAATTGAATTAAAATACACTTATTATATTTTTTAAATTATATTATTTGTACATTCCATAAAACTGATATAATCATAACTATTATCGAAAAGAATGTAAACATCAAAAATAAGTATAATCTCATAATATTGTTTTATTTATAGCCTGTGAATGTTAAATATTGTTTTGTTTTATAAAAGATTTCTATTATTAGTTTCTGCTAGCAACTTTGTTATTCTTATTTAAAAAATGCAATTATTTGTGCATCACATTGTATAATGATTATTCAAAGAATTCACAAGTGCCTGCCACCAAAATTTCTTTGGAATGAAGTAAATGGTATAGGAACAGACATGACGAACAATTAATTATTTATTATATGTATGGTATAATCACGCTAATATTAGTCAAAAGGTAAACATTAATCTCATGATAATGTTTAGATTCTAGCTTGTGAATATTAAACATGTTTTTTTTTTTTAATGAGAGGTTTCTTTCTTTCTCGTGATTTTGTTTCCAATGTTTTTGAAATAAAACAAGTTTGGTTTACATATTGTGCAATTCATCATAAGAACACTTTAACATTTTAAATTATTCAAATTAATGTCACAAACACAGTTGATAATACACATTAAATTCTATATGCATTGTGTATTCCTGCGACTTTTCTATAATGCAAGCATAAAACGGAAGTGTTGATCTGCCGGGTTTTCCTTAATTGTAGCTTGTAAATATTCAAAAGTGTTGTCATTTCTAACTTTTACTCGCGACTTCATTCCCGATATTTTCCAAATAAAATTATTTGCAAGTCGCATGTACAAAATTATTATATTCATTCAGAAAACTGACAACAAAGTTCCATCGCAATCCAATAAATAGTATAAAAACACATGATAAATAAACATTAACTTCATATGTACCGTAACTAGTTTTTAGTCGTCAGCGCTTTTATTTTACATTTTACCTTTTTACCTACATTTTACCTAGTATTTTTTTACTAATATCGAGTACAACGCATATGTTTGAGTACTCAAAACGTCAAGACCGAAAAGGCCTGTAAGCAACCTAGTTTGTTTACAAAAATTTTAGCAATAGCCCACGACTTCGTCTGCAATAAAATACAATCGAGCGCCATCAAGTGGCGAGATAAAAAAAACAGCATAAAAATTATTGTTGGTAAATTTTGAAAAAGACATCTCCCGTGTACAATATTTCATTAACATCGGCTTAGAATTAAAACATTTGTTTTCTTTTTAGTATTTTTTATGAAATACAAAATTATTAGTAAGAAATGTATTGTGTACACCATAAAAGGAGAAATAACATAAGCTTTGTATCAAATTTAATACAAATTAATAATGCAATTTTTTAAATTGAATTATACAAACAGACAAAGCGGCCAAATAGACTGACAGACAAACATGTAAATAGATTAACAAACATTTAAAATAATATTCGCAATCAGTGGCCTTTACAATATACATCTAACACAGAATTTATATTTTAGTTAATCTTTTTTAGCTACGCTTAAATTAACGTAAAACCGCTATGGAAATAAATCCTGTAGTAGATTATCGTTTCCAAACATACTGATACAAGTTTATTAAAAAGTATTTATTGTATTGTTACATTTCTTATGTTATCCGTAATAAATTATGGGAAAATATTTTTCTATTTATATACACGACGATTCTACAGTTTTATTAATGTAGATCCGAAACAGTACTTTTTCTGGATGAACTGTATCCTATGTCATTCTTTGTACCACTGACAACATGTGTGCAAAAATGTCATGATGATTGGTTGAATAGTCAAGGAGAAAAAGCGTACCGTATCAAAGAAACAAACTCAGGCTCGCATTTGTAATATTATTACTGTTATATTATATTTATTTCCGTACATACTATGTTTATTTGAATAATGTTTAAATCGCATATATAATTTGTAATTACATTACGTATGAGCACTTATTTCCTGACGATGCACGTACAAAAATTTTAATTAACTTATGATCACGGCATCCTCTTCAGCACGTCACGCTTCCGTCACGAGTTTTCCACGCGACCGCTGCGTTGAATCGAGTTCATTACACGCTATTGTACACGCAGTCTACACAAGACGAGCATAAAAACTTTGGCAAGTTTTAAAACAGTGTTTAATTAATATATCGTTCTAATATTTGTAAAATTCACCGAATAGAACAGATGACGCATGCTTTGAATAACATATTTCTCGATGATCACCAGTCTAGGTGACTCGTAGTTTCCAAACGGATTTATTTACCTGAATGATTCAGTAATAACAATCATACTTTCAACTTTCCATAACTTCATGCTTTTTCAACCACAATGATTGATTTAAAAATGTCATTTTCAACTGTAATATATATCCTTAACACAAGCGCAGCTGCGGGCAAGGCTAGTTACATGTAACTATTCATGTGCACATATGTGAATTGAATAAACTAGTGCCATCAGTTTACATTTTGTTTTTAATTATTATATAAGTAATTTATTTTTTCCCACCTCCTTAAATATCGTAACGGAAAATTGTCCTCGAATATGCAACTCCGCTGTATATTGATATTACTTTACTTACTAAAGTACTAACATGCCCGGCGGACGTTGTCCTGCCCTGATAATAAAAAATATATACTTATGTGCATAAAATGTTTAAGGTAACTGATGTATTTTATTTGATAAGGATTAATACTTTATCCGGCTAAATAGCCTCCAAATTACCTCTAGTGATGTAAGACTGAAGACATTGTCATATTCCTAATCCAAATATGTAATATATTTTTTTGACTCAAACAGCTACTGATCCCAGACTCACGCTCTGTAATTTTAGTTGAACATCATGTCACAGTACCGTTGAGAAAACCATTTTTAAACGACTTGTGCTTTTTAAAATATATTGGAAAAAATATATAAAAATATAAGTAGATATACATAGTAAAATGAGTAAGTGCATAATTCCATACTAAAGAAAACAATTGAAAAAAGAAATCAATAAATAACCATGGTAAAATAAGTACCAAACATACCTATTGCTTTCTCTCTTTAACTATTATATCGATTTTTACAACTGTCCTTGTCTTCTGTTACCCTTTGGGTTCTGGCAGACTATCCGGCGCAGCAAAACTGTTCATACACATTCATTCGATTTTTGTTCATTCAGCAATTCAGTTCACAGAGGTTCAGTTTTAGCTCAGTCTTGCGCAGTCTTTGCAAAGTAGTTGTACGATTGTTTGTTACTATCTAATTTCAGAAAATTTAATTAAAATGCCGAAAAAATTGAAAGTGGTTGTGAAATCTCTTTACTCGCACGAAATACGGAAAGATGTTAGCTTAGAAAATTTAAAATCACTGAAATTGGAAGACGCGTGGCCTTTCATTAGAGAAGAAATTGAAATCGAAATTGGCAGCAGTCAGTTGGTTTGCATCCCTCATATAACAGAGGCTGATATGTACAAAGTAACGTCACTATTCGTACAAAATGAAAAAGAAACTAAAGGTAAAATGTTCACGCCTCTCGGCGAGTTAAGTAAGAATATAAATAAAGTAAAATCAAATCCAGAGTATGTCAAGTGGTTGGAAGAAGGCGATTTTCAAGACTCAGAATTTAAATTCCCACATGAGAGTGTGAAGGTAAGTTATAGTTATTTTCTTTTTGCATTGTTATCCTAGTAATATAATAAATATCGTTCAGCACGTTTCGGTCACCGGAATGACCTTGCCATCAGTGAACGGAAGTAGAGATAATATTTCCAAAGCTAGGCAAATATTTTCCATACAAATTTGCATACAATGTGATTTTCGGATTGTGAAAATGTATAGCAAAAAAAATATCCCGGTTTTTTATATGTTTAGTATATTTGTTGTATAAAGACACAAACATTACATTTATTAGTTGATTCATAAATTGTGGTTACAAAAGTTATTACTAATTTTGGTATTCTTATATTTATAGTAATCATTCCACTTCCTTATTTATTTTATATTAAAATTAACCACTTCATGTTTATCTAATCTTTGGAATTCAATTTTATAAATCTTCAATAGACAATATATTCTGCAATAAATTATGGTTTACATAGTTAATCTAGATTTGAATGTATTATGGAAAGATCTATTATTTTAGCTGCTGATCTAATTAGTTATGCAAAGAATGATGTACAACAATATCGTAACTTTTATAATGCTTAATATCAGTTTTATAAAGAAAGATTTAAGGCTACATACAATATTATTTACCTTTTTACGCACAGTGCTAATTAAATTGGCATAATAGTGTTAGATATTATATATGTGAACAAAAAAACAAATATATGAATCATGATACATAGTAGGTATAAGATTTGAATAGTGTGGTGATTCTTCATCTGACAAATCTCATTTGGAGACTTACTAGTACATTATCCCAAACAAAACTTGTTGCTTTAAAAAAAATAATTTTATACTGATCTGCTATACCTAGATGATTCTAAAAATGTAAGCCTTTAAGTGGATGTATAATGGTTGTTGGGAAGTTTTTTTATCTTTTTACAATGAAGTCATTTCCCTGAATTGAGCAATCACCTTATTTGACATTTTTTCAAATTACTAAAATCCTATTTTGGATTCAGATACAAACTTCTAAGAATGCTATGTGGTGGATTAGTTTTGATTTGAAAATATAAAATGTGAATATGTGACAATATTTCCCAAAAAAAAATAGTGAAATATCACTTTGAAAAGGTGTCTTAAAACTTAATTACTTATACTTGTTACTAATAAAAAATGTAAGATATGTCCAACAGTTCTCTTTAAAATGTTTATTGATTTTTAGTGTTCAGAATTCAACCACAAAATTGTTGATGTCTTGAAATTAAATTTACACTGTAGATAGCTGGAATCTAGACTTTTGGCATGCATTTTACAACCACTATATCTTTGGGTGGCTGGTAGAATAATTTTAACATATTTTAGGTCGGTAATGAGTTAACTTGTCATTCCATGGAAGTGGGCATAAAACTCAAGGTGACTACAAAAGTTTTACTTCCTTTATAATAAATAAAATACTTTTCTTGGATTTAGGAGTTTATCTCAATATCTATGTTATTTAAAAATTTGTAAATAACATAGATTCCGTATAAAGTGGCTGGTTAACAAAGTGGAAATAATCTAGATTATAACTGTTAGTTAAATCAGATGGCTGAGGTCTAAATTCTATTAAATCAGATGTAGGCCAACAGTAAATACCCTAAAGATTTTAGTTCCTAGTTAAAAATAATGAAGATGATAATAAGTATTCTGAAATTTATTGAGATCATGTCATTAACATATAAATTACACTAATCAGGTTTTATTTTCCTACTACAAAAAAAAATACTTCTTTTACTACTCAAATATAAGTAAGATGACCATACATTATGCAGGAATTGGTTGTTACCTAGGTAGAGTATTTAGTGAGCTGTAAAATTATCCCTCCTTTGATTTTAACGTTTAAAAAAAAGCTTATAAATGCCAAAAATAATACAAAACTATTACTAATACAACATCATACATAAACTCTAATCTAAGTTCAATCTTTCTGACAACCTGTCTATTAGTAGGTTAAATACATATTAATAGTTTTATATATATGTTGGATGAAAATTATGTTCAACTGAGAATATGAAATTCAACAGTAATGTAATCCAGTCAAATTCTAAATAATTCTCTATTATTGCAAGTACGAGTCGTATATAAAATGTTAATTATATTTTCGACTTTAGTAAATATAAAATGACTAATAGTCATATATAAATTTAGTAGGTAAAGGAAATTGAGATTATTTTTGTAGTATGTATTGTTCTTATATATTGTGGTTTTGATTGGATTCAAGTAAATTACGATAACAAGTAACACAAAGGTATAGAAAGTATGAAGATAAGATAAAACAAATCAGTTCAGTTTACGAAGGTTGTTGCTTTATGTAGGAAGTAAAATATATTAAGATATGAAATGACCAGCCTATCTGATTATTTTGTCTGTTTCATAGGTAATATATTAGAGACAAATATAATATATTATAGGTACTAAAGACTTAATTATGATATCATAGGGAATTATTTTATTACTCATTGTCACATGCTAAGTAGTTTACCTATATAGAATAAAGATTGTAGGACGCTGGAGCGCTTTCGCGTCACTACTTTAGTAAGACGTGGCAGAGTGAGTACCACGTTGCTGCTTTCAGACGGTTGAAGGAGACATGAAATATCTGACTCCGATTGTTTAGGCTAGTAAACGATTTGCCAGCTAGTTTAAAAATCTTCTTGTTTACTGAACTGAGTGCATTTGTAAGAAACAAAACACGTGCAAATGAATAAGATAGAAGTGAATCTACAATACAAATAATCTTGGAGTTATAAGATAAAAGTATATCTAAGAATGGACAATAACAAATTGGCAATAAAATGATTGAAACTAGGGTAATAACAATTCGCCGCATTATGTGTATAGTTTCTCGGTGACCACGGTCTTTACTAGTCGCATTCTTAAGCCGACTGATCTCTGACTTTTTAGGTACCGTTTCTGCTTTTTCATCTGAATTGTTGTAGTACACACATATTACGTTTGCTATAGGTATGTGTGTAACTAGTATAGAATTTACATGAACCTTGACCTATGAAAACCTCTTTGTTTTAAATTTAGTTTAAAGGTGTATTATGTGTTAACCCCGCGTTTTATATATCTCGCAATGTCAGCTAAATATTACACAATTATGAATCACTTTTGTTCTTAATAATAATAACAAAGTTATCAAAATCTAGGTTTAGCGTGTTGCCATCTTAGACCTTAATGATATCAGGTAAGATTGCAGTCATAACTATGGAGTATAAAAGTTAAACTTATTCAAATGACGACACTATAATTTTTTTTGAGTCACTTATTATACGAAATTTAATTGGCTAATTTCACTGATATATACATTTACGAATTGTGTTTACATTAATAGTGCAAAGTTTTACTAATTAGAATATTTTTACTCTGATTGGACTGGAATTATTTTATACTCTCTCTCAAATAAATAAGAAGCAGCTAAACAAATGTTTTTACAGACTAGTGGTGTTTACAATGGCGCGTTATTCGTCTGCGCGTACGTGTATGTAGTCACAATGTGGTTTCTCGTAAACGTAATAACTATTCTGTCTATATATACACACATATATATATATATATATATATATAAAAGCGAAGATGTCAATATCTGAGTTGGCAATTCACTTTCTGTTTAAAAAACGATTATGTTGAGTATTTTGTACAATGGAAACAATACGTGTTAGTTAATTCGGTATGTTTTGACATGATACAAGAACTTTTCGCAGTGAAAAACTGAGGATTATTTCAGAAAATTATTATCCAAAATCTAATGTTATTGTAAAATATTTTTACTATTACATTATTAATAAATGATTTACCTACTCTTTAGTTTGCGTGGTTCCATATAAGACGATGTGAATTTCATTGTATATACCAAGATATTTAAATATATATAATGAAAATACAAATACGTTGAGACAATCACATCAAACCTAATGACCACATCAATATAGGACTATGACAATTAATTGGGGAATTTTTCGTAGATGGTTGGAGATTTCAGATTCAGATTCCATTGAACCTTTACTTTTTTTTTGTAATTAAAATTTATTTGATGCACAACAGAGCGGGTGGTTATGAGCTAGTGTTCTAATACTGTGAATTTATTTCTAATCATTTTTGTGGCTTACATTTTTACGCTTAGATTTCTTTAAACATATTTAATCGCGTTAATTTTAAGTAAAAGTTATGTTATTTTAATTTTACATGTAACTTCCCCATTAAAATGTAATTTGTGTGGTCCGTAAACAACATCTATCTAAATTAATTCCGAATCTTTGTTATTAATTATTATTTCTAAAGAAAACATAATAAATTGTAATCTAATTCTAAGAGGAATTAAATAAAGAAAACATGATATATAAATAGTATTCGTATGCATACCTACATAAATTTAGAAGATGTGTTTAAAATAGACTATTTATAAAGCTAACATGTTCCAGATTACACTGCAAGATGAATCGATCAAGAACAAAGTCAGAGTTATCATGGTGAATTTCTCACGAGCAACAGTACCAAAAGACAAAGAACTAGTCAACAACATTTATCTAGATGTGGAGAGTAACGAAGGTGCATATTTAAATGTTTAATTTCCAGTAAATTGAAAATAATATTGTTAATTCAGAATTGAGGTCGATTGTATACAAAAATACTAGAAAAAAAAAACCGTTTCGCGTGTTATAAAGTTGGTCATTTTAATAAATTACACGAAATGGGTCAAGGTCTCTTCAATTCCGATGCTCGTAATTTATTATAAAAGTACTATATTTAATCCTTGGTAATACATAAAATATATCTAGTATTTAATAAAGGCTGGTTTTCAATTCACTTTGAAACATGTAAACAGGAATTCTAAAACCACAACTCTACGCGTGCCAGATTGTATTACATAATAGGCGGGTTTTAAACCTTGACTCTGAACTCGAGTATGTCGTGTTGGCTAACTTTTAATATTTTGTTTTAGATCTGAAAGGGAAGAAATCCGTGTATATGATCACAAATGTACTGATGGCGAAGACTATTGAATTCAGAGTAACACGTGGTACCTCATCTAGAATTTTCCACGTTGGGAACGCATCTCCCCTCGTTTTTGGCTTAGAAGAGTTTCTGATTGGAGACGATGGAAAACTTGTTGCTAAGGTAATTTTATTTACTTTGACTATAATATATGTACATGTATGTTATATATAAATAAAGTGATAGAGGTCTGCTGTGTTGTGCGTACATCACACAAAAACTACTGGATAGTAGTCTATTTTTTTTTTTTCATTTTCCTTCTTAATCCCTTGGTCATTATCTAAAGGAAAATGATTATATATTCATTTAATATTGAGGGTGTTTTTTTGTTGTGGAGAAGTGGGGCAAGCGGTGCGCTTTTTATGTTTCTTCCTCTGTACATAAAACATATTAATATAATATACGACGCAGACGAAGCCATGTGTGTCACCTTGAGGTATTTCTGTTAAATTATAGTATACTACCTGATACCCGCCGGCTTTACTGTGCATTAATAAAATAAATATACTTTTATTTTCAAAAAGAAAAAAAAATCAAAAGGTCAATGGAATCGAAAAAGTGAAGTAGCCTAGACCCATCTACGAAAATTCCGTATCGAATGATCATAATCCTATACTGATATGTTCATTACTTTTAACGAGATTGAAAATCAAAAGAACTTTATTTTCATTTTATATAGATAACCAATATCAGTTATAAAAAAATATTTGCATAAATTTGGTTTCGGAAGGTTTGAGACGTGTTCTTTGGAATAGAGGAAATAACAAGTTAAATGTTTCTTACGAAAAACGTACCTATAACAAACCACATTTAAGGAAGTTTATTGAAAATATTATAGAGCGTACAAAATATATGTTTTTCTGTCAACTACAAGATAAAAAAAATAATTTTATTGTAAACTTCAAACTATAAGGAAAAAAATCAGAATGAATCCCAGATTCCAAAAATACCGAGTGCGTATAACTCTTCAGCCTTGAATAATATCTACTACATTCCAAAATATTTCTGGTGTGTAAGATAAAGCACGTTTTCTTGAGGACAACGTGCTAATTATGATAACAAAGCACACCGTGTTTTCTCAGCTCGATAATTTGCTCCCATCTAACCTGTATCAGTATTTATGTCTTGTTCTAAATATGCCATTTTTTCCTTTAATATCAGTTTTAAATCTATCTCGTTTTCTAGAAGTATCTATATAATTTGTTTTCAATGACGTAATCATTCAGAGAACCTAATCGGTCATTGTAATTGTTCACATATTAGTAGTATCTATAGAATATAATCTGTTACTTGATTCGATATTCCTTGAATAGAAATACAAGTTAAGATTGCAGATACATTTCTGATAATGACCAATAAAACTAATCTTGCCTTGAGTAAATACCTAAAATAGGGTTACCAATAATATCCCATTAATATACACTTATCCAAATCCACGTTAATGTTGAAAAGAGAATGAATTTGATTGTATAACGAGTTTTCTTGTAGCGTATTAAAGCTTACCTACAATTATTCGTTTAAACATAATTTATACTAAGATATCGGGAAAATCAATACTTGAAGGTCACCTTACGTTGCTTGTAGGTTGTCTGAACGAAAGAGTATTGTACTATGCGAACGTTTTATTTTATAATATGTTTATACTAAGTTAAAATTGTAGATTATAGGAATAGTTATTATTATAGAAAATTATTGGCAAAGAAGTGAACATACGAGTATACTGATATGCATATTTAGTTATTGGAAAACACAAAAGCAGAATAAAATTAATAACAGTCGTTAATATTTTAGATTTTTAGTATGCGTTTTGTTATGAACTTCTGTGTTTTGCCAATTTACAATGACATTGAAAAATATTTCCTCGAGTCATTGTTCTGTTTTGTAACATTTTGTCACTTGCGTTTTTTGCGTACTTCTAATTATTTTCCATTTGACATTTCCAGCAGACGATATCCTAGTGCGATCAAATACCTTTTTAGTAAGTAGTGTAGTAGTAATTAACTAACAAAATAAACTCTAACAGATAAATAATCTGGCATTTTGAATTTTATATCTATGCTATTTAACCGGATTTTCCTTATGACGTATTCCCCATACGGCGACCTTGTCGGGTGCGAAAGATATAATATTTTTATGTATCTTTTGGAAACTTTTTGTGTATGCTACTAATCTGTTATAAATAAATAAAATTTTACTTGCTTGGCATTCTTGTATAAGAAATATGTTTGTGATTTATTAACAAGCTTTTTATTATTATATTTTATGAAGGTTTAAGATTTCTAGTTTATTTTTTATGTAATTAAGTTTCATCTCTAAGATTTATTTAGTCTCTATTTAAATACAAAAACACTAATAACAAATTTGATATATTAAAACCTTAAAATATAATGCTTGTCATAAACATGAATTAATATTGGCTATACAAAGTTTTGTTTTAATTTGCACCAGGCATGTATGTATTTCATACACCATTACTTAACTACACATAACATATATTTATTACATTAACATATACATAGCCATATGTATGTGCGTATAGATATAAAATAACAAAGATAATATAGTTTATGGGTATATAATCTGTGTCGAGAGTTAAAGCGGTCAATAAGTTAATGTAATTTATATTATACCTATGTATTAAATGTATGTTATCTTTACTATTAGTATTTTGAATGTTTTTAAATACTGATAGTGTTTTGGTAGAGGAAAGATGTTTTATGCGTGTGTAAAAGAATGTGTAAGTGTGTACTAAAATATAAAATCATATGGCCAACTACTGGGTATAGTTTTACCGCTGATAATAATGATTTTGGTTTGCACTCTTGTATATACAAAAATCCACTAATCATAAGACCTTCAGTTTTTTTTTCGAACTGACCTACACTGTTGGCTTCATAAGACCTCTACAGTTCCACTGGACTACGCATAAGACCCTCAGTGTTAGGGGTTTAGACATAATGAATGTAGATATGGCCGACAGTAAACTGTGCATATACTGTATACATTTTAAAGCAATTAGCATCGGTTTCACATGCTTTCAAGGATATAATGGTAATCTGTTAGGCTTCCGCTCTCATTAAGGGGTTTATAATTTCAAACAAGTTAAGGCACTCACAGATACGATCTTACTTGATAAACATGTAGGTTATCAAATAAATAAGCAGTTATTGTATGACGTATATCTGTCGTCATGGTTTGTCTATCTGAAACAAAGTAATCCGTTCGTTAGCATTATTATGATACATAAGAAGGATCCAGAATAGAGGAATCATACAAAAATAATCCGTTATTAAACTAATAATAGACACGTGAATCATACAATTTTATACACTTTTTCTTTATACATTATAGGTTTTTTAGACTTTCACTACAATCCCAACTGATGTTAAAATAACGATGTGGTCTAAGATAGTAAACTCACTGAAGCCAGAGGGGTATGGCTTTCAACTGCACCTGTCGCAATGTCGCAAAATCATAAACTGTTGTAGTTTGTGTAGTTGTAGTTGTTGTAGTTTGTTTAATAAAAACATAAACTGAAATGCCACTTAAGGTTCCCAACTTTAGGCAAAAATACAGCGTCGTCCATTGACTTAAATGTTACTTCTTTTTTTAAGTTTGATAAATATAACTTTAAACCCACATTCGATATAAGATACTCCAATATTATAAGTAATTATGTTGCGAAAATATTAAATATTACAGGTTTTATGTTCTTCACAGAATATGCAATATTTTTTGCTTTAATGTTACGAATTTCATACATTTTTATATTGAGCAAGCTGTACAAAAAAGTTGTTATGTAATTTTTCTGTTAAAAGTGGGAATTTTGGCGGCCTTACACATATAGGTATAAATTACAAAGAAACTAATGGAGATACATACGTTCAAAAAAAATTATATACTCTATAATTATTTATTATACATAACTACTAATCGGATTTTGATCGTAATTGCGATATGACGAAAGAATTTATATGATATAAAAGAATGAGTAGAAATTTTATTTGTCATCAGGAGGGAACGTGCTAAAATTTATTCGAATTCTTACTCACGCCACATGTTATCATTCATTACATTGCATTGCCAAGATAAATACGACGATATAAAATAATATTATCTTCGATGATACTCGAATTTAATCTTCGACAATGGGTGCAGTCTGTTCCGTTTGCATTAATACTAATTGAATTTGATACATAAATTATTAAATTTCATTTTTCACGAATTCGACACTTATTTCGTAATTGAAATTCTAAAAACAAAGTTGTACACAAGATTTAATTAGTACAGCTTTATTCAGTTCTTACTAATATTATAAATCCTAGCGTGAGTTTGTTTGTTACGCTTTCGTGCCTTAACTACTCAACAGGTCATTACATAATTTTGCATACACGTCGTCAGAGGTACAGAAAAGGATATAGGGATCTATTATACAGTAAAAATGTCCCCTTCCCCAGGGATTGATCAAAACTATATTATCGTGAGGGAACCTGCAAACTAGCAAAAGCTAGTTTAATATGAATTTAATATTTTTGAAGGTCATTACATACGTAATCTCGCTTAGGAGATAACTCGTTAAACCACTTTAATCCTAAATATTACTATAATATCGTAAATGTGAATGTGAGTTTGTGTATATGTTATGATTTCATGCCTTAACTATTCAACCGATGATCACGAAAATTTTTAAACATATTGTCGGGAGTACAGAAAAGGTATTTCTGGGTACCTGTCGACAAGAAAAAAATCTTGTGCCCGAGGGATAAGCCAAATCTACTTGAACGTTAGCGAAACCGCAAGCAAAAGGAAAAGTCACAAGTAATTACAAAAATCATGAATTGGTAAAAGAAAATTGAACCGAATATAACATTTGTACCTTGTTTGGAACTGTTGGCTTTTATTATATGGATTATCTATCTAAGTCTATGGACATAAACATTATTATATTATTCATTATATATGAGGGGATTACGCAGGATTTACAATTGGCTACTGTTTGTTATCAATCTTTAAGTATTTTTAAGCAATATTGTAAAGTAACACCGGCAGAATATTTATTAATCTTGTTTTTTATGTCATATTCATAAATACCTTAGCCGATAAAATAACATAAACGATGAGAAAAATATTGGCTTTTAGCTTCAACATAGATGTAAATGTATAATCCAAATCTTATTTAACGAAAAACAATCCTAAATAATATTATAAACGCAAATGTGGATTTGTTTGACTATCACGCTTTTACACAATAATTTTCCATACACGTAGAAACAATAAGTGGTACAACACACTGGAAAGGACGTAAGATACTTTTCATCCAGATGAACATAACAGTTACCGACATATACGTCAAATGTACATTAACGCGAACGAAGCAGCGACCAAAAGCTAGTTTGTCATAAATACAAACAAATGACAATGGCCTTTAAATTTCAAACGCTAAACAAATTATACCTATAACCATTCTAAATATGTTCTTTGAGGACGACTCTCGAAACTGGTAAATACGTAGTAAACAAGTTTATCGCAAGTTTCGCGAATAAGACGTAATAACAAAATGAAACCGGGGATATCCCGGTAATGTTTTCCCAATTCATCAAACTAATTGTATTTCAACTTATTGAAAGATTAGATTAATTTCTGAAACATGGGTAATCACTCTGATATGTGGATTTAGTACAACGTGATACTTTTAAAAAAACACATCATCGCTCCTACGAGCAAAGCTTTGAGTCAAAAATGATTGCAAAATTACTTAAATATTTGAATATATTTTATTATATTTTTGTAATTAATTAAGAGTTGTTTTATTAGGTACTATTTGACTATCTATTCAATAAAGATACCAGTAACTGTTTATTACCCGCTAAATAATTTGCAAAATGTTCAAACATCAAAAATTACTCATCAGCTTGTGATTTTATAACCTAAAAATTGTTCATATTGGTTAATTTTCGATGCTGGAATAATAAAATATGACGAGGCAGTGAGAAAAAGGTGTGTCTACCATCTGTAATATAATTGGTCCGACCTAATTTACACAACATTGTCATATTTATTTATAAACATATAAATGACGTAAAATTAACATTGAAAGGCCAACAGTACGATAATAAGAACATAAATAATTCAATTTATCGTAGAATGTCAGAAGTTTAACAGTTTGCTGATAATTTTAAAATAACTATTTAGATATAGTGGGTACGGGACCTACTTTCTTTCCTAATAAAACTCTGTAAAACTCACTTCATGTTTAAAACTCAGATCTCAAAATGGCGGAATATGTTTTTAATTTATTTTTTATTTCACGATATTGTAAATTTAATTTAGTAAAGAAAATATATTTAATAATATATTTTTACGTAAAAATTATAATTTTACAATGTTGTATCATTTGTTATTTTTCAAAGTTTTGTAACAAATCCGGTATTTTGTAAGCTTATACTGCCAACAGTATGTTGATCTGTGCCTCATGAGGTCTACATTCGTTTGTTCGACAGTCCAGGGGTTAATAGTTGAGTTTAAAAAAAAAAAAAATTGTGCATACACTTGTGCGTAAATATTTACCTACGCATATGTTTAGCATGGTAGAATTATGATATAAACTTTTGTACTCGATTATAGTGTATATATATATTTTTTTATTTTTGAATATCCGTAAAAAAATTGTTCGTAAGCATGGTTTTAACAAGGAAAAAATAAGAATAAATAAATAAAAAATCAGGTTCCACCGAGATTTGAACTCGGATCGCTGGATTCAAAGTCCAGAGTGCTAACCATTACACCATGGAACCTCGAATCTGTGTAACGAAATTAACGATTGCTTTACAATATAGTATAGTGTAGTAATATGATATAATAACTACAATTCCACGGATTACTGAAATAAGTTTTCTTATTCGTACAAATAGTCACCATAAAAATGTAGTATATGATTTATATACAAAGGTGTTTGAAAAATATCTATAACAAAAAGTCTATATAACGTATTAACATGGGATTCATTGAGACTGCTATAATGGTAATTATTATTTAAATAGGGTTATCATGCTATTCCATATTAGAAGTCATTATCATTACACCCAGTTCAGTCCTATGCAAAAAAAAATGTCTAGGAGGATTTTTCTTAATAATTTAAGGGCTATTTTCTTGAAAAAAAAAATCGTATTTCCCATAATTGGAACTGTTATTATTGGAATGAAAATTTATGTTTTCATATCTTAGTTATATAAATAATTAAAAAGATGTTAAAAAATCATTTAAAAGACAGGGCTCTTAATTCAGCCAATTTTGTATCGTATCTAATGTGTAACGATACTATTTTGTTTACAGGAGCCGGTATCAATCAAGTCCAAATCTTTACACTGGAAGAAGGTGGACCCATCCGATCATCTGTTCATCCCTGACAAAGAAACTGCGTCCGCGCTTTAAATTAAATTTAGTTTGGTTGAGAACATTCTTGCTTGATCAATATATGCTTTGTAAGCAACTAATGTTGTATGGAAAATAGCCGTACCTTTAAATTTTTCTTGATTTTGGCTTTAATTATATCTAAAGCTATTATAACTATGAGCACTGATTGCATTCGTGTCCAGTTTTAACGTTGAACACTTTATTGTCCATAGTTTTTAAGATGTAGTAATTCTCTGTGTTAGCCGTATGATATCGAAAGATCTGGAAAATTGTGTGCGGTGTCTTCCGGAGATGATAATATGTCATTCGGGAAAAGTGATTTTGATGGATACTTTGTAGTTTCAATTCTCCAAATATTTTTATCTCTTGATATTAGTATAGGATCCATGGCCCTGATTAAAACTATAAATAGGTGTTTAATGTACGGGCTCCTTTGCCACGTTAGGTAAACATTGTTCGCTTATCTCTACGCGGTTTGATAGGTTGTCTACAGGTACCTATCATGAATTTTGTGTTGTTTGTTCAATACAAAAATACTATGTACGTGGCGTAGCCATGACTTAATAGTTGATAAGAGACGAGAGTTTAAGTTTGTATCTTAGCAATTAAAATATTGCTAACAGGTAAAAAGTAGACGAAAAATGCTTATGCCTAATCTTGTAGTGCCCTTTACAATTAATACAGTAGGTAATTATTTAAAAACGAGTATATATCATACTCACTCTTGTGTCTCTTTCTCATTTTTGTATTTTATAACGCTTTATATAAAATTCAAAATATTATAGAGAACTGATTTGTATAAGATGGTATTTGGTAATATTTTATGAATTTATTTATTTGTATTTTTAGTGAACATTCCAGAAGAGGTTCTCATAAATCAAAAATAAAAAGTTCTGTGATTTTATATTTCGTACCAGTATTTTCATTATTAAAGAAAAACATGTGACTTAATTATGTGTAATTTTTTTCGTGTTTATTTTATTTTTGTTTGTGAAGTACTTACGACATGTATCACATTAGCAAAATAAATACATAGTGATGTGTAAAAAAATGCAGTTTCATTTTAATTCTGTACCTTAAGATCCTAAACGTTTTTATCCTTATATTATGAAAATGTTATACGAATTAATAAAATTGTACCAGTCATAAAAAACATCACTCTATCTAGAAAATGAATGAGACATTTGTAAGAGTTGTTTTTAAGGAACATATAATCAGCAATAAAACTATCAATTACTAGTAGTATTATTTTTGAACTAATAGAAGCCTTACATGAGTAAGTTTCACTATTAATCTGCACTCTAATTGTTAGATTAGAAACCTTCAACAAAAACACGAACATTGAATAGTAACCACAATCTGACATATCATATATAATAAATAATATATGAATTAGGAACAGTAACAGACACGTACCTAGTTGACAGAAAAGTTAGAAATTGTTTTTAGAAATCGCATGTACGACCCGCAATTGTTGATTTAGGCTTAGGCTATAGAGTGTAGAGGAAAGGAGAACCGTCTGTGTATGAAAATGTGTCCTTCAAAATATGCTAAATTATGATGGCGCTACAGTAGCAACAGGGTTCATTATTGTTCAATTATTTTAAAAGGTTTTATAACAATACACACTAACATCACTAAACGTATTATATAACGTTCACAAAAATTCTGGCAACAATTATTTAATATTTATAAATAACTATAATCGGTAGGTAATATTCATTAATTTTAAAAGTTCTAAATTTTTTCTATAAATTTCAAATATTTGCGGAAAACTGTTTCTATTAATTTAAGGAGTAGCAATTTAATTAGACTAATATTTTAAATATCAATACAGAAACATTTTTGTACAATTTCAATGAAGAAACTCGAGAACACAACTGTAAAAGATACATCACAAAATAATATTCATATAATTGATTTAAAACTACTCATTCATTTATTTATACTCATTTAAGAAGGTGTTGTTCGAACATTTTATTTCAATGTACATTGAGAAATAGGGAGATTCAACGCCTTGAGTTGTTGATTTATTCAGATATGTATGAAACCCCCCCCCCCATGTTTTGGTGTAATGTAAAAATTTAAGACTAACAAATCTTTCTCGAAGTCCTTGGTTTGCTCAACATGATGAATGTTATCCTTTAGACAAAGAATGGTCTGCAATAATTGTAGCATTGGACTTTATTACAACACGCAAATACGAGAAACCATGTACACCATCTGAAGCTATTGGATTGAAACAAAAATTACATTTATAAACAGTATAGTTTGAAATATAATTTTAGATCATTTCAATACTCTTAGAGAAAATTTTCAGAAATCTCAAGTTGTTTTATCAGCCTTTGTCCAGCTTTATCCCTTATTATTTAGGATCTGAGAGATAATCAATTTTTTGCATATGACGAAAAATTAAAAACATTATTTAGAGTCCTCAAACTGCAGTCAGACGAGTTACAGGTAAATTTAAGAGCACTTATTGATGGGCAAGAAAATATTCATAAAAATATTTATTACTCTATTTTGAATACTATAAATGTATAGTTATCCGGACATCTCAGTATATATGAAAAACTTTATGTAAACTTCAATTTATTTGATATATTATATACATTAATTTATATATCTGATAGGCCTATATATATTTAATGTTCTTGCATTATTATCTTGGTTATAAGACATAATTTAAATAATTAATAAAAGCAATGACAAATTGATTAATCCATGTTTTCAACTTGGTAAGATCAGTAATACTTTTTTAGGTAATAGTTTTAGGTTTTATAACAACAGTGCAAAGCACATTACTGATTTGCCGGATACTAAGTTCAAATACAATGTCAAACGGGTTTTATTGTTTAAAAGCTATTATTATAGGGTGGATCTGTGCATCAGCCAAAAACGAATGTAACTATTTATGTTCGTAAAAATATGTTATGTGTGATCAAAAGATAAACCACATCGAGTTTCTGCCGGTTCTTTTTGATAACTGGGTTATTTGTCCGAAACGGTGATAGTTTTGACATTCATAAGCGCCTTCTCAGGGCCTTAATTGAATAAAGTATTTTTAATTTCATTTGACTAGAATAAATATCATTGTGGTAAAAATGAGTGCGTTCGATCTAAGTATTCTCGGTACACTTACTTCAATTTAAGCAATTCAACTACAAGATCGAAGGGACGTGCAAATGCTGCAGAAATATATATAGTTTGCATGTACAATCCATAATTGTGAAATTAAACATTTTAGATGTCATTTATAAAAATGTTTATAATGTCTTCAGATATAAAAGAAGTGAGTAGTAGTACTTTATGAACTTTTTAAGAGTAAAGAAGAAAACATATTTGCTATAAACATCATTTTAATCAACTCATACATATATAAGGGTCACAATTTTTTTTTTACACCTTAACTATGATTTTATACAAATTTTAAATCCTATCACAATTTGCTTATATGAACAGCACACATATTGTATATTATTAATACTAGTATTTCTTAATAGTCTTCCGTATAAGCGCCATTCTTTGTCTGTGAGCCTCGGTAACAGCTGCTCTCTTGTATGGACGAAGTTCCTCATTACCGAAACCGGGGATCCACATGTTCCACTGCCTTTCTGAAATATAAATGCAAAAGTTGTTAATAAAGTAAAATAATGTTATAATTTAGCCGTTTATTAATTAAAATGACTATTACTTAATACAATACGAGATTTTTGTAATAGAAAACTGGCACACACTCCTTGTGCTGCAAAGCAATCTTTGCACCAAATATAGTACTACAACCCTATCCACTCTTAATTATGAATAAGTTAAAGTTTCTGAATAATTAGGAATGGCTCATGTATTGATACTCTGACTATGTTTGTTGCCAAACCTTTCGACTGATTACATAGTTATGCTTATTTTTTATAAAAAGCAAATTGGCATTTAACTGTCTAGGTAGTAACAGGTGTAAAATTACTTCTTCCTTCAGGACTTTTTAAAGCATAGCTGAGGTGTGGAACAATGCTGCGGAGAATAATCAGAGGTACCACAACATGCTCTATGTTTTATTTTTCAGGAAACTAAAGTGCTTCATTTTTAAAAAACAGAAATTAAGAGTAAGAAGGCGTCGAAAATGCATATTGCGCATATTTTTATTAAAGCACCCTAACAAAATACTAAATCTACATAAAACTGAAAGAGTTTGTACACAAACTATTATACTGCTTAAGTATTAATTATTTAACATTAAAATCATAATTACAACAAAAAATCACAAATAGTCACTTTATTAAGGAACAATATAAGAGACAAACTCTTCTAAAATGACTTGAATGACCCTCCCTTGAAATAATTTGGTTTTTAAAATTCCTTTTTGACTAAAATAAATGTTTGAAGATTTCTATTTATTTGATGTTATATTAGAAAAAAAATTTAACTTACCTAAATGTAATTGTACATCACGTAATTCCACACTTGGTGCATGTCTATGTTTAGCAATAGAACATGCGGCATTTAGTGTTGTGTCTATAAAGTCATCCGCTAACTGTAATAACATTTCTTCTACCTCCTCATCGAGCTGAACTGTAGGGTCTACTTCACGAACAAGCTCTTGTAGGCGAGGACGACTTAGTAACTGGAACATAATTTAAAGGAGTTTTAAAATACTGAAACTGACCCTTAAGAGGTATGATGCAAAAATTTGGTTAACTTTGTTGTTGGTAGTAATGTCAAAGATTCTTACCCGATGTTTTCTACTGTTGCAAAAAATATCTGACTTCTTTTATTCAATCTAGTAATCATAATACAATAAACTATTTCAAAGGTTAAAAATGTAGCAAGGAGCCTAGTTTTTCTCTAATTACAATTATAGAACAATGTTGAAAAGCCTATATATTTTCAGTAATATTTAGTGTTACAATCAGAAAAGTGAAGTTTAGATCAACTGTTCTTTTTATTATTTGAAGTCTATAACTAAATGGTATACAGAAATTATATTTCTAACCGTGACACTGTTTTTTTTAATGAGGTGGTGGTAATAGGAAGTATAATGGATAACCCCACACATGTTTTGAGACCCAGCTTAAGAGTGTCTTTAGAAAAAAAATACTCTGGTTACTCAACACATAGAATTAAATAAACTGTACCAGTAAAAGCTCCTATATTATGAGAATTGAGTATGTGCCTGTCAAAAGTATCTAAAAACAACATATTTTGATAAATGTAAGTATAAATAAATATTTAACTAATAAAAATATTACACTTATTTCTCATAGCTATTCACTTTTTTCACAATAATTCAATTGCAAAAGGGTGTTTTTTATAGATAGCATGATTAAAAACAGTAGCTAAATTACCCATTGACTATACTTTGTTAGCTAACAATATGCAAAACACGCTACATGAAGCGTAAAAATAGCTTTAATTATTCTAATGGTTTCAACTAACTTTTGAGGCATTTTATCCTCACCCACCAAATAGTTCAGTCTGTTCTCACCTGTGCACTTTGATCTCCGCCTCCACTCGTGTTACTTTTAGTAGCCACTTGAGATTGAGTTCCCATGGGACTGTGCTGTGATGGGGAACTCTGGATCGAGGATTGTAGTTGAGGGCTTTGCATCGGATTGTTTACATATTGTATAGCTCCTTGTCCTATACTGCCTATTGTAGGCATGTTAGGAGCTTGGTTCATTGAATTATTGGACATTATGGTTATTTTATAAAAAGCTAAACAAGACTTTGTAAAATCGTTTGTTTTTAGTAAATTATGACGTACAGATAGGGGTGTAAAAATAAATGGATGTTATGGTACAGGAATACATCGATGTTATAGATAATCGATGTATATTTTATAAACAAAAACGATATATCTCTCTATATAAACAATGTATGTTTAGCAGCATTTATTGTATTTGCTACCTAATTGCTTTCTTAGTCGACCGTAAGGATGCAAATGATACATCGATGTTTAAACTTACATTAATACATTTGCTTATCGTAATCATGCCTGTACCCAGTAAGCAGTTAATTTTAGAAGCTGGGGCTACGATTACCTTAGAAAAGAACCGCTTATTACGCATAAGGTTGACAAAATTTGTATTTTATATCGAAAATGCGTATTAATGATCTTACTTTAAATGAAAAATTTCATAATATTTATCTTTGTTTTATATGTTTCAATAACATTGATATATCATTTTTAAATCGATTTTGTAATATCAATTTGTATTTTATATCAAAATGCGTATTAATGATCTTACTTTAAATGAAAAATTTCATAATATTTATCTTTGTTTTATATGTTTCAATACCAGTGATATATCATTTTTAAATCGATTTTGTAATATAAGCGTTTTCATGAATGTTACATCTCTATGTACACAACAAAAAAATGACAAGAATTTATTGATGTCAATATGTTAAAATAAATAATACTAATAAATTCATAATTACCACGGTACAAAGAGATTTATTCCATGCATATTACCCGTTAAATACCATAAATTTAAATTATAGCATAGTATTTATACGATTACGTTCTGATTCATAACTATTTAAAGTACTTGGATTAAATTATATAAAAAAATAAATCAGAAAAATATGTAGGTACAATAAATCATACTTATTTTTGTAAATAATGCAATGCCGATAAAATATGAATTAATTTAATCCCAAACATTAGGAATGAAACCAATGGTAATATAGTAATAGTTTTTTGAATCTCAACTACTTTTACCGTATTAGTTACGATTCTGGACTGAATCTTTTCAGATGGTAGAAAACAACCAAAATATCGCATGTCTACGAATCTTGGTTATTATTAAAAATCTTTAGTAATGGTTTGCATTAAAAAAAGTCTGTTTAGTTAAGAATTAAACTAAAGCAAAAGTGAATTATACAATATTTATTATATACTACCTACATGCTAACTTGAACATGTAACGATCGAAAATGTTTTAATCTCAATTATTTATTATACTAAACATTTTATTATTAGGATTCCAACTGTCAACCACAATATGTGAGTACTATCTCCGTTATTAATAAAAAGTATAATATATCTGTGTAGAAATAAAACGAGAATTTTAAAAATAAATTATAATGAAGTATTAATCAATATCTTCTACTAATGATGATGTGTCTGAAAAATCGTCATCTTCCTTGAACTTTTCTTGTGGAATTTGATCGCTTCTAAAATCGTTTGTAAATTTTACCAAGGCTTCTTTGATGTTCCAGTTTTCAGATTTCAAACGTCTAAAAACACAAAACAAATCATAATTATTTTAAGCTTTAGACACGTTGAAACAAAAGCTTAGTTATACAAAATGGATGTGTAGAAGTATGGTTACCTATTAACTTATATATGACATTGCTTCTGGAAAATCGGTTACTTGTCGGTAAAGTTAAATATCTATTATGTTCTACATGTAAATAAAATGATGGAAATCTACCGTTTCGATATTTTTTCTTGTTTTACTTCTTAGATACTTAGTCCTTATCTAAAATAAATATCACGATATCTTCATTTAATATAAAGTTATTAATGTTTTAAGAAACTAGAATTTTTATATATACTACACGTTGGTGACGTGTGCTTTGTTCCGGTGGAGAGAGGAAATAAACAGATAATATAATTTACAAACCAATTTCGCGAGCTAAGTATATTTTTGCTTTCAAAATTATTTTTTATGTTTCTTCCTGTCTACATAAATTTCATTGTTACGATAATAAACAACGCAGACGAAATCGCAGGAATCGGCTAGTTTTTAATAATAATAAAATTGTGGAAAATAAGCTTTGCAAATGTATCTTAAATACATTAATTAACATTATTTTATGGATCTGGAAGTGTTTAATCTTATTACCAATTAAGAAAAACATTTTTATTACTTAGTAAAGAATGACCGAATATTGTAGTAAATTTTGGAAGCGCAACGACGATATATTGCGATTATATTAAAACCAACCTGAGTCCATTTTCCTATTTGAAAAGTTTGCTTAGACAACTGCTGTTGTTTGATGGACAGTGACGTCATTTGATCGGACAAAAATATTTTCTTTTAAATTGAATTAATAAAATATGTAAAATGTACTAAACTTTTAAGATATTAATCATAGATTTAAAGCCTCGTATCTAAAGGGAAACATTAAAAGAGTGTTACTTATTCATTAGTTTTATATACATACAAAAGTGCTTCACTCGTTTTCAAGTTTGTGATGTGTGAGAAGAGATTGGTGATGGATTCCACGTCGCTTTCGTCAGGATTAACCAAACACAAAGAATTCAGATTCCTTATTGGGTACTGGAACCAATAATTACAATATATAACTTCATAGGTTTTTGTATATATTACAGCATGTATAAATTACAGCAAATAACATTGCAAATTTGGAATAGTAATTTTCCAGAGCAGTTGCAGGAGCTATTGAGTTCTAGTTTGAAAAGTTTGTTTGGTAATGCATTAGTTAAAGTTGTTAAACTGTTGATAGTAATGGGCTAAATAAAGCATGTAAATTAAGTACACTGCATGTCTGCTTCTTACTTCTATTATATAACAAAAATACAATTATATGTGCACATAGCCTAGACATCGATATATATTGTTATTAATATTTTCAAATATATAACACCAACATTTGCTCGTGGCTTGGAAAATTATAAATGATTTTTTTTTAAATGATCAGTTTAGGAGTTATGGCGTGAAAGCGTAACGAATATACAAATGAACTCACCTTCGCATTTATATTTTAGTTATGATACACAAGATAAAGTAGAACCTCGATAAGGCGTATCGCGAGTAACCCGTATATATTCTACAAGATGTTTCAAGTGTATAAAATAATATTAAATTCAATATCCAATTCTTTAAAACTCGATAAGAAAAATTGGCCTGCGTTTTGATCATACCATTGTTTGCATTCACTAAATATAAAACTTTAAGGATTTGAAATTAGTAATTTCTATACATCGAAAAGAAAGATTAAAATACCAACATCCAGAATAAAGACAAATAACTACATACTTTCTTACAAGTAATTTTAATTTAAGGTTTACATCTTTAACTAAAAATTAAGTAAAATACAATCTTAACTTTAGCAACTCAAATAATTACCTACAATTTTTATTTTAAATCCAAATTAATTTAATTCAATTTTTTTACGCATCTCTCTACAAGTTCTACTTACTGAAGCTCAACTGTAGTAGATTTAAAGAAGCTGATATCAAGTTTTTATTTATCATACTGAAAGTTCAATAATGTTACGTATTATTAAAAACAAATATTTGTTTACCTTAAAACTGTTTTGTTTTTGTTCTGAAGTGGCAAACGATATACTGTATATCTCATTGATGATATGGTACAGAGTATTTGTATTTTCAGAACTTACGGTGAACACAAATGTCCTTCTGAATTGAAATAATTCATTTATGTAAACCTTTTTGCTGATTTCTTTGTAAATGCCTTCTACTACGACGATTAAACATTTTTTCTATGGAACAAATAATTAGGAGTTATTAATTTCTAGATTATTAATTTGTAAGGTATCAAAGTGAGACTTCTTATGGGAGAGCTTTGAAATTCTGATCCGCAACCTTTTTGTATGACAAAAAAGTCGTGGGGGTAAACACTGTATCGGGTAAAGTGTTGAAAACATCAGTCTGATACTTCTCTTGATTTGATAGTCTGATACTAGTCTTACGTCTGATCACCGAAGCTAAGCAATTTTTTTTTCGATCTGACTACATTGTTGACCTGGTAAGGCGTCTACAGTTTCACCGGACTATGGCAGCTAAGCAACGTCGAGCGAACTCAGTACTTGCGTGGATTACCGCCTGGGAACACCGCGTGTCTTGGCTTTTTTGTGCTTTTTATAAAGATGTTTTGTTTTCTTTCTTGTGCTCATAAGCATCGCTTTTTTTTTAATCAATTATCGTCATAATAACTTTTTCCTATCCTGTACAGGTATGGTTAATAAAGATAACATATATAAATAAAACGATAGAGCTGTACGATTGAGTGCGCATCACTCAAAAATTACGATCTAATTTATTTTTTTAGTTTAATTCCTTAAATTTTTGATCTTTATGATGACTTAAGGAAAAAGCGAGTTTATACAATCGAAAAAGGACGGTGTTCTGCTGCTAGAATATTGATATTTGCTACGAACATTCACTCGTATATAATAAAAAAGGCAGAGAGAGGAAGAGGACCATAACGCTCTTTCGTTATGTGACAATTTTTACCAGTTAACCCCTACCGCAAACTGCAACTTCGTTCCAAAAGTATAAAATGCAAAGAGTATATTTTATAATGTAACGAATACATGCTATGAGTGGTACTTACGTCGTGTTTCAAAACATCTACTGTAAACGTGGTCGGGTCATGTACTGTCTCGGGGAAGTTATTTAAAATTCGACTAATAACACCTCTGCCGTTGAAAGTTTTTATGTTATAGATTTTGTTGCGTTCTGTTATATTAGAATTCAATATGTCGCGAGAGTGTGCCGCTATATGAGGCAGTAAAGATTTTTGAGATCCTGTAAAATACACAGTAAGATTATTCCACATACAATCATAAAGAATAATTTATAAATGTTTTTTTGGGAATATAACACATTTTTTAAGTATACAGGACATCAATTTACAAGACTTGACTAGGCTACACTTGCTATACATGTTTTAATAAAAAGGGAATATAAGATATCCATACATTTTGTCAGATCACATTTAAATAAGACAACTAGAAAATATTAATTAACCTACCATGTAAAGTGGTGTTAATTGAGAGAGTTGCGTTAGGATGGTAAAACATATTTATCCTACTTCGAGACCCACTAGTTCCATCGTAATGCGAAAAGTATAAGGTTAAGAATTTTTCTACAATCATTTTGGTCTTCTTGTCAGTAGTCTCTAAGAAATTTTTGTAGAAAGGAAACATTGTCCCGTGTTGTTTAATCTGTATCCCATCCTAAAAGAAATATAAAACAATAGATATAAACAATTTGGAATGACAATACAAATTCTACATATGACCAGCAGAAAACGGTGACCTTGACAATTATTTAACAGATTTTCATTCAGTTTTTCATTTTGAATTCAAATATAAGTTTATTTTGAGTTATTTATTTACTAAATTATACAAAAACTATGTGGGTATTACTTTTTACAAAAGCTATTTAAAGTGTAAAATATGTTTTTTTTATATATTATAGGGGGCAAACGATCAGGTCGGTCACCTGATGGTAAGTGATCACCGCCGGCCATAGACACTAGCAACACCAGGGGAGTCGCAAGTGCGTTGCCGGCCTTTTAAATATGTGGGCCTCAGGCGCTCTCACTGACCGAACGAAACGCAACAGTGCAAGCACTATTACTTAACGTCGGTTTTCTTTGAGAGGGTGGTACTACCCCGGGCGAGCCGACCCATTCATGCTGAAACCAGTAATAGGTTCAGCGTAGCTCTACCACTTACATAAAATATAGAGCAGAACCTGTATAATTTATTCTCTTGTATACTAATTTTGAAATCTACTCACAAAACATCATAAATAAATGATTCATTATTCATTTACTTTAAAGATTAAAGAATTAAATATGGTTATCGTGAAGTTTGCTTAAATTGCAAACATGCCTATTATTATTTTAACCTTGTTACATACAAATATCTTGATTTCCAAAATTCTGTACAAAATGTTATCCTTAACTAAGACCACAAATTAGACAATGCAAGTGAAATTACATAATACATATACATACTTCAAGAATTATTGTATTTGGCACACATTTAGGCTCGGTTGCACCAGTTAATGTTAAAGTTAAAAATTCGGTTAAAGTTATTGTTAGGCAAAAAATAGGTTGCACCAATTGACAATGGTTAAAATGACGTCACGATTTAACGTTAACTATTACCGCTCCATGTTGGCCGTTTACCGTTATTGTTAATGTCAATTTTTGAATCGGTTGTCATGTTCACTAGAAAAAACTTTATAATATCATGTCGTTGCTAAGAGAAATCCTGTGGGAAACTGAAAATAGTTCTTCAATATATAATTCAATAATCAATATATTTGAAGATAATTTGCGTCTTAGAAAGAAAAAAGTTTAATTTCCTAAAATTGGAAAATGTCCACAGGACGACAAACGCTAACGTTTTGTCGTTGACATCTGAAATCTGTCATCAAAAATCTGTTGACAGTCACAGAATAACAATAGTGACACTTGGTGACACTTATAACAAAGTCCTGCCAAGTAAAATATATTACCCTTTTCGATTTTAGGGACTAATTGGCTTATTGAAGTAGCAACCCTAATAACTTTAACAATTACAAAATGTTTGATGGTGCAACTCGTTTTGGCAAATGTAACTGTTAGCAAGTCTTGTCATTGTTAAAGTTAACTTTAACAATTACAATAACCACGATTTTGGTGCAACTCAGCCTTAGATTAACATTCTAGCCTCCAATAAATATTATGCATGACAGTTTTTGATTTATTTTTAAATATGTCATATTATCCAATTATCATATGGCAATATCAAAGATCAAAAAGTTCTTGAATGCTTTGAATATTAAATTTAAATATTTTAAAAACTATTTAACATCCCCTCTCCAATGTAAAGGTCTGACTAAAAATATCAATGTCAACTAACCAGTTCTGTAAGTCTTGGAAATTTTAGCAATATATTCTTAACATAGAATGACCCATCTATATCTTCACACAGGGGATTACCTTCCACCCATAGTCTTTCTATTTTACTGCTTACTCTTAGTAGATCCGATACTGATGGAATCTGTGTGTAGGACAAGTATAAATTATTTTTTTGCATGATTTCCAATTTTACATTACAGGCAAAAAGCTGAAACAAAATTACTATGTTTTGAAGGAAATCTCTAACTTTAAATCAATTTCTCAATTGCTTCGAAGCCATTATAATTGACTTTTTTATTGTAATACATCAAGAGGTATGAAAAGATAATTTTTGAAAAAATTGTTGTTTGAGAAATGATATATAATTATGCAGTTTTGGTTGAAAGTTTAAATAATAATTGTTAAATCAATTAAAAAGTTACTTACATTGTTGTTGCTTAAATTAATTGCTATTAAATCACCTTTTATAAAGAAGTTTAATATGTCTAGTGGTGGCTGACTAAAATTAAAAAATATATTAAAAACATATAATACACATATATCAAAAAAATACTTAAACATTTTATATCACTATTAATGATCATAAAAGTTTAATTACCATAAGTTATTGTTGCTTAAATTTAATAATTTTGTGTCTTTTCCCATTCTCAGCATCAGTATTTTGAATTGAGCTAAAAGATTCACTTTGTAGAAATGGATCTTCTTCTCCACAAATTCTGTAACATTTTTTACATACATTATAAAAGTAGTGAAATTATATCTATATCTTTTCTTTAAACCATAACTCACCTTTATCATTACTGAAATCTGACAAATCTAATTCAAATTCTTCAGAGAATCTATTACTAACCACACTGGATACAATTTCCTCAATTGTTACATTATTTCCAAAAAATTCTGATGAGCTTTTATCATTGAAAAGGACATCCACATTAAACATGTTTCGACAGAATGGAAATATAAAGTCAAATTTTATAATCTTTAATATCAAATACAGGCTGCTTGTATAAAATATTGCTATCTTTTTCTGATTATAACCATTTACTGGTATGAGTACTGTTCCATAATAATCATTAAATGCATCATAAGCTTGTTCCATACTTTCTGTCCAGTTATGTATCTATAAAAAATTAAAAATATTATTACAATCTGTATGCGAACTCCTTACAAATAATGATTCATCTACCACGGGAATCAAAACCAATTGGATCTAAAAAAAAGCCTGTGAACATTTTACAGATTTCCAATAAGGGCTTACAGAGTTTTCCACTCTCCTTTATTGAGAGGTATAGAAGTCCCTATGCCACGGTGTGTCGTGTGAAGTTCTGTTCTAAACATCGGAGAAAAAATGAAGAGTAATGTAATCTTCGAGATCGGCGACTACAGCCTTATAAGGAGTAAATGGAACTGTAGTGTATTTGTGACTTTTCTATTTAATACTTGACTGTACGAGCACAAATATATTTCTTTAAAGCGATATGGAAGAGGTAGCGACAAGTTTGTTGGATTTGTGGCACATATAGGCACTAAAAAGTTAAAATGTAAGGGTATATTATGCAACCGTTTGCTATCAAATAGACAATTTCTGTTAAGTATACAATATTCACGTTACCATAATCTTGTGAAAAGTGTGGTTAGCCGACTCCACTTCAGTGGCTAAACAATTTTCTATGTATTCTGTTAAATTGGAAGAACAAAAATTTCTATTTAACAAAAGTCTTTTATAATTATCTAGCTGGAAATTTTTCGATGCCATTTCTAATAAATCAATAATTCATCAAATCATACATAAATATATATATGTTCATAAAATACAACCTATTCAAAATAGTTTATTTATATGAATCCACAAACTACTAAGAAGATACTACATGTTAGGAGAATGAACAACAATAACAAAACAAACTATAAGCCAGTGTTGCCAACCCCAAGAAACTAAAAAACATCAGCTCATCAATAAAAAAACAGAAGAAAATAGCAGGTAAGTTAAAAAAAAAAACAGATTTCTTACTTTCCTCATATAAAACAATCACCTACTTCTATTAGTTACCAGAACTCACATACATTGTTATATTGATTACAACATAATATAAAACAAAAATCAAAGAAAATTATTTTCCACTTTCATTTCAAGATTTTCAGACTAGTTTCCTTTTTAAAATCATACATATTTTAATTAAATTTCTTCATCACCCTTTCTATGGCTTCAAATCAGTAGCAATCGGTTATTTCAGATTTAGTGTTATAATGCTCCTTTAATTGTTGTAGTCGATTTTCTGTCGCGTAATTTTGGTATCATAATATTTATAACAGAAAATAATCTTTCCAAGATGGCACTGCTATGTGGTAGGCACAAAAGTTTCTTCACTAATTCAGATGTGACTGTCAATCACATAGACCATGGTCGAGGAAGGAAGCCTGACAAGAGTATATACTGCCTTCTAGTGTCAATGCATTTTATTACATAGTCGTTATCAAAAAATATTTGAATAGTGTAATAGGTGACGCTTAACGCTATAAATTGAAAGATAGTAAAAATTAGGAATGAAACAGACAACAGGAACATCAATACATGGACTTTAATATATTAAGCATTAAGTCTATGCATCAATGTGAAAACACCTAATCCAGAGATTAGAGCAAATCTACTATTACAATAGTAGGGTCGATAATACTGCTAAGATGAGGTTTTATGTATTGTTCTATTTTATTAGGATTACTGGATATAAGTGTTTCAAGCCAAATTATACAGTTTTTATGTAAATTCAAGGTAACCAAATCTTTAACATAAATTAGGTCTAAAAGAAAATCATTAAACTACAACTAAAAATTCAGATAACCGTCACATAAATTCAAACCATAAATTAATAGGTGCTCTTTATACTCAAAAGTATGAAGTTATTAATAAAATGCTCTAAATCCAGTAGCGCCATCTAAATTTCATAGATGAAATATATATAAGTATTCATATTTCATGAATACTTTTAAACACAACGATGTGATACTTCTCCTTACCTCAACACTCTGTAGTCGGTATTATAGACAAAATAGTAATGTTTTCTCTGGTAGTATGGAGTACAAAAGCAAGGACAACCATGTCATATAGATAACATGTTGAAATAGTCTATCACTAATCAATAACAGTTCCAAAACTTTCCTAAATGGCGCTATCATAGGCAAAGGGTATGGATAGTCCACAGTAATTTTGTAAATATATCTTAAAATAACTGCTACGTGAAAACTCGGAGAGTGACAGAAGTTTTGTAAATGTTATATAATATGTTTAGTGATTTTATAGCGTGTACTGAAGTAAAACTTTTTGAAATAATAGAACAATAATGAACCTTATAGCTACTGTAGCGCCACCATAATTTAACACATTTTGACGGACACATTTTCAAACACATAGATGGTTCTCCTTACCTGTATACTCCATATTTGGTAATAATGTTTTGTTTGATTTTAACAGTATCACTGAATTACAATTCCCTTAAGAATTAGCAGATCCTAAAATCAGATACAAAAATTATAAAATTTGTTTATTTCATTTATGCAACTTATATCCAAATGTAAATTTTACCAGATTTAAACCTCCTTTCAGTTGGTATACTAAAAAAAACAAACGTTGAATAACTCTCAATCCCTATGAGAAACTGATGGATTCTAAAATAATATTAGTTTTTTATACTTTTAGAAATTTTATGGTATTAAATAAGTTCGCTGTACTGGCAGCCCTAGTTGATATCGTTACAAAATAATAATACTTTAGCGTAGGATTGTTAAGTGAAAAAAAACATTCTTTCGTATGGTGTTATACGAAGGTAATTTTATCGTTTTGGCCGCATATTTGACCGGATTTAAGCAAAAGCGGCGACGTGCATGTCTTTCTAACGATGAGCTCAACGGATTAGCGGATAAAAAAGAACACAAAAATATTGAAAGTAGGGTTTCTGAGGAAGAGCAAAAAGAACTTTCAATGTGTTTCTAAAACCAGTTTTAATACCAATTTATTGAAGATGACCCAAATTTTGACAGGAGTTCAAAGACAAGACGGGGTGTTGTGGATGCCTTATCCATTTATCAATAACTGTATAACCATTCTGTAGGTGGTAGAGCTACGCTGAAGCTATTGGCTCGCCCAGGGTAGTACCACACTCTCACAGAAAGCCGACGTGAAGTAACAGTGCTTGCACTATTGCGTTTCGTTCGGTCAGTGAGAGCGCCGGAAGCCCACATATATTAAAAGGCCGGCAACGCACTTGCGACTCCCCAGATGTTGCTAGTGTCTATGAACGGCGGTGATCACTTACCATCAGGTGACCCACCTGTTTGTTTGCCCCCTACAATATAAAAAAAAACTCCTTAGAGAGCGTAAAAGTAAAGCGTAAATTACAATAGATACCATCGTGATAAAAACGCAGGAAATTGAAAATACAGAAGAAGAAACTGAATGATCTGAAATGTAAACATTCTGACTTTATTTAATTTTTATATGTATTCATTTATTATGTTTTTTATGTGTAAGAAATAAATGTTTTTTGTATTGTTATAAAAATAAATACATTTAATGGTAACATATCTGACCAATTTTCAACCCATATTCCCCTAACCCCATTATGTACATGATGAGATACCCTCGTCTAACGTTGTTTCGTATTACGGTCTATTTTGATGGGACGTATATCCCGCGGTAAGCGGAGTCTTACTGTATATAAATTGAGAATAGAGAGCGAGAGAGAGACAAACTGATATTTAAAACATATATTTTAATAGGCGAAAATTTTGTTTCTTTGTACGGAGTGACGTAATTGATAGAACCTACGCTGGTTATGAACATTTGTGGCCTCTGCAATAATTTTGTCCGAATGGAAAACTTAGTTTTAATAATTACACACAAACAATTTTTTCAAATCTCATTGACTACTTTGATTCTGCGAGTAAAACCGTAAGTATAGGATGATGTTGTTGATTAAACGTCCGACGTCCAATATATCGGAAAAAAATAATGTCGTACATCGAAATTATCTCAATTGATATAACGAAGTAGTTTAATAAGTCTAAGCCAAATATCGATATACTTGTATATCGATATTTATCGAACATCTCCACTTCAGCGAAGTATTACAATCTGTGTGAGACTCTAAATTTTAATGATTAATTTTTGTAATTTTAGTATTTCCTTTAGTTTGACTGAGTTTATCAATTTATTCGCTGATTTGTTATACTTAAGCCGAGAGCAATATTATTCTGCGACTTAAGCATAGATAATACTGTATTAAAAAATTATAATACGCTTTGACTTAGGACGAGAAAATATAAGAGCTGAAATCCTGAATTTTATTTTTTGTCAGGCTTCCTGTGCAGCCGAATTATGACTTCTAAGCTTATTTCTGTTTGTAAAGCCCTCTTGTTTATAATAGTATTCATGAATGTAATATCACATGTTGTTATAGCTGACACGCCGAAGAAGTTGCAAATAGGAATTAAGAAGCGACCAACTGACTGCCTCAATAAAAGTAAAAAGGGAGACTTACTTCATATGCACTATACGGTAAACATTTATGAATAGTTGAAATACCTTGTTCTCTTGATTAGAAACTATTCTTTTTCTATTCTAAATATCTGAATGTAAGTTCAGATCTATTTAGGTTTTTTATTGTAGATAAAGGTATAAAAAAGTTAAATTTGTTTTATATTAAAGCATCTCAATAAATAACCATTACTTATCCATAGATTCATATAAACAAAATTATAATTAATAATAGCCAACAGTGAGTTGTTCAAAATCATAAGACAGATATACATTTCCATATGCTGATTGTTTGTGATCTTATAATATAGGTAAAAAAAATTCTTAGATCATATTTTGTATGATTTAATTACATTATTATTTAAGTTATAATTCCATCTGATGAAAACTGAAAATATGTTACTATAATAAGATTTTATATTTCTTTCAGGGTACCTTGGAAGATGGGACTGAGTTTGATAGTTCCATTTCGAGGGGTACTCCTTTGACTTTCACGCTTGGACAAGGGCAAGTCATAAAGGGATGGGATCAGGGTTTGATGGGAATGTGTGAAGGTGAACAAAGGAAATTAGTAATTCCGCCAGAGTTAGCTTATGGTGAAGCAGGAGCTCCACCGAAAATACCAAAGTCAGCAACACTTATATTCCATGTGGATCTAGTCAAAATTGAGAGAAAGGATGAATTGTAAATGAATATATTGTATTTAGCTATGAATGTACATTTTAGTTTCATGTTTTGCTTAGTAATAATTGTTTAAATTTTTAATTGAAGTAAATATAAATTTAATTTTAATACATTTTAACTGAAGGGTGAAATAAAGTATAGGTTTTACAATTTATTTTATTGTCCCAGTAACCAACACTAATCAGATCTGCTTAGAAACCAGATTTTGATAGTATTTTACTTATTCTTTCAATCTATTGTTATGGTAAGATATTCTTGTCTTTTGTGAAACTGGGTAATGTAAGTGTAATATCATAATTTTGATCAAATGGTGTTGATAGTAGTTAGTTGACTAGTTTTAGTAGTAGGGAGATTGTTATATGTATGTGCCTAACTGAATTTGGCTTAAGTAACCAACTGTAATCAGGTTTGTTGAAGATTAAGATAATCTGCCCTATTCTGAACATGTCTATGATTAATGTAGCTAAATTTGACGCATCATTAGAATTTTGATAAAACAAGTAAAATATTATCATTCTGCTCAAGGAAAGTTTTTAGTATCATTTTTATTTTGACATTTATTGAGCATTATTGTGCACATGGAATACTTTTTTACGATGGGTTCATATTTCCTTTCGAATTTGAATGAATAGTATCATTTGTTCATGTGTATTAGTGTATTAGTTATTTCAAATAATCAAAAAAGGAGCCTTGGTTTGATGCTATGAAAAATAGAAATATTCCAGATTAATTCAGTCACTTTTCTATAACGTAAAAATAAAAATACATAGGTTGATTACAAATTTATGCGAAATTAGTTTGTTTTTAGAATTTATTTACGAATAAACTAATAATCTCAATCAAGAGTCGATTTTACCAGTAATTACATTAATAGCATGGACCACAGAGTACATTTGTATAATACGTAGTATCTTCTTAGTAGTTTGTGGTTCTAATGTTGATGAATATTGATCGGATTGGTTATCCATTCCACAGATAGTCTGTGGTACAGAGTACATTTCTGTGGTAGGTTTTATTTTTTGCCTGTGTTGTTGTTGTATTGTTGTCGTGTGCATTTCAATCGTGTGATTCACGCATAAAATTTATTTGTACGTCGCTGTACTGTAGAAAAGGTTTTCTGCTTTACTTGACTTTTGACGTCAGAATAAAATGATATAAATTTAATTTAAAAAATGGTAAAAATAATTTTTCTTCACCCGGACCTGGGTATTGGAGGAGCGGAGCGCTTAGTAGTAGACGCTGCGTTGGCATTCAAAAAGAATGGGCACGAAGTGTCTTTCTATACGAATCATCATGATCCAAGGCATTGTTTCGCTGAGACACGTAATGGTACGTTTCCGGTAACAGTAGTCGGCGATTGGATTCCACGTTCTATTTTTGGAAAATTTAAGGCGGCATGTGCTTACATTCGGATGGTATACGCTGCCGTTTATCTTGCATGGTACGTTATTCCTTTTGAAGAACCTACACTGATATTTTGTGACTCGATTTCATTATGTGTTCCATTTCTGAAAATGGCAAGGGGACCATTCAGAGTTGTATTCTATTGTCATCACCCTGATAAACTTCTTTCATCACAGGGAAGCTTTTTAAAAAAATTATATCGAGCTCCCTTAAACTGGTTGGAGGAACTTACAACATCTCGAGCTGATAAAGTGTTAGTGAACAGTAAATATACTGCTAGAGTATACCAAGATGCATTCCAAAGTATTAGAGAAATACCTGATATTTGTTATCCATCAATTAATACTGAATACTTCAAGATGACCACCCCAAAACCTTTAAAAGAAGTTGTACCAGTGGGATCAGACAAATTTGTATTTCTTTCAATCAATAGATATGAGAGAAAGAAGAATTTGCAATTGGCTTTAAGAGCTTTAGAACATTTAAAACACATTTTGTGTGAAGAGGATTGGAACAGGGTTCATTTAATAATGGCTGGAGGTTTTGATCCAATTAATCTGGAAAATATGGAGCATTATATTGAATTGACTGATTTAGCTGCTGAACTTGACATTGAAGATAAAGTAACATTTATGAAATCACCAAAAGATGAAGAGAAGGTGTCTCTTTTACACAATTGTAAAGCATTAGTATACACTCCATCAAATGAACATTTTGGAATTGTACCATTAGAAGCAATGTATTTCAAAAAACCAGTTATTGCTGTAAATAGTGGTGGCCCCACCGAAACTGTAGTGAATGAAGTCACTGGATTTCTTTGTGAGCCAAATAGTAAATCCTTTGCTGATGTCATGACTAAATTAATCGTGAATCCAGAATTAGTAGAAAAGTTAGGAGATGCTGGGTTAAAGAGATTTGAAACTAAATTTTCCTTTGATGCATTTACAGAGCAGTTGAATGGTATACTTACAAGAGAGAGGCAATTTGTTTCTGAAGCAAGGGCTATTGAATATGAACAGAAAAAGAGAAAATAACATAAAGTTGGCACTCCAACAATGTATGACATTGTTTGAGAGTGTATTAATAAGTTGTAATCGAAATGTTGACTATAATTAACAAAAATTGGTCGTAATGAAAATTTATCTTTAATGACAATTGGGCTATTGTCATAAGGCCACTTTTTTTTCAAATTGACTACACTGTTAGCCTGGCACCGGACTATTAAGGGGAGAACTTAAGCCACTTACCGAATAGTAAAGCCACCTGAACCCTGTGAGTTCTTTAAGGCATTAACCTGAGGTGGCAAAATTTGTAGTTCTGGATTTACTTTTGCAAACATACTGACAAATATAAGTAAAGCATTGAAATTAATATGTTAAACAAAAGTAATGATTATTATACAGCAAAACGGTGCCAGAGTGGCGCTTAAGGCATGGTGTAAACTAAATTTGCTTCTGTCTAGGTCTATTTCTTTGATAAAAGGGTGTCATTGATACGATATTCTTCCCTAGACATATTGATTATCTATGATTTATTATGGCCATATAGTTGTAAGTTTCAATGTGATTTAAAACTAATAAACGTAATATTTTTATAATTGTGATTGCTTTTAAAGTAAGTGTAGTCTTTTGATCTGGTTTTAATGTTACATTATAGTCTTTATCCATAATTTCCAGTGTCTTTGGTAATTCTATATATGGATAAAATCAAGAAATAACAAAGTAGTAAATTGTACATCTTAATTTAAATATGTACTACTAAGCTTATGCTAGTCCTAGACATGTAAAAAGTATGGGATTATTTTTAGATATCTATTTGTTCAATATATGCTATATATTTTTATGTTTAGGATGTTCCCCAGTACAGTAATAATTTATTTAAGAATAATCACAGTTTGTTTTTCCAAACTCTGCACTAGCTAATTCTGTGAGAGTGCATGAGATATATAAACAAAATAAAAATGTCGATCTTTTCAAAGAGCATCTTGCTATTGCGCAATATTTAAGATATTTCAAAGATCTTCAGGTGTTTGCTGTTGAAAACTGTTAGAGAAATTAATGGTGCAGCTTTTTCATGTTGTTATCTTATAACCAGATTAGAAATTGTAACATTACCTATATGATAGTGTTTTTGTGGTATTCTTATTTATATAGTACACAAGAAATTAATTGTAAAAAATTGCTTTTGTGATTTATTGTATGAATACAAATCTTGTTGCATTATTTATTGTGTTTAAATTTCTCACTGTTCACAAAGACGTAAAGATATTCTAATATTATATTTATAGAGGTAGCATTTTACTAAAATGTTACTAATGATGGTAAACTCGCTAAACTGATATCTATCAAACCAGGAATTATAAGAAAATAACAAGATTACTATACAAAAGAGGTTTGTTTGTTAATAGAAACATTAATTAATACACAGATAATGGTAATTAAATTCTTATCATATTGCTGTAGATTATTACGACCGCAGACAGAATGCCCTACATTATATAATAATATAAACATAATGTTTATTATTGTACATAATTATAATCTGTAAAAACTATTGAGAAATTTTATGAGCCTATTTAGAATAAGTAAGACAAAAATAAAATAAATTATGTCAGTATAAATATTTATTACATTATTTATTTAAGTGTTATTTTCATTCAATTATAGTTTTTTGAGTAGTGTCATAGACCATATTGTCTACATTCTCTTGAGGCAATGGATCCATGATTTCGAACTGTAAATCGTACTGCTGATCGAGTCCCATGTAGCTATCACTCATTATGTATACAGTGTATATAACTCGACCTGTAAAAAGCAAAAAAATATGTCTTTTTGAAAGTAATTATTATATTTACCATATCAACTTTTAAAAAAGGGCAAAAAATATATGGATATACAATTATATTATTGAGAGCATTTAGTGGGGTGTTAATCGACACGGGTTTATCACAACATTTTGGGTACAGGGGAAAAAGGCACGTGCTTTGGCTTCACGGGCAGGAATAAAATGGAGGCCTTAAAGTACCTTGGCTCAATACCTTAAACTTACCGTGGGAGAAAACCACGTTAAAAAGATACGGGTGCTGAGGAGACAACCTCGTTAAAAAAACAGACGGGAGGCCTTCGGGCGAAGGGAGGTAGAAAAACACGTTAAAAAGTGACAGAGGGACGGCCTTTGGGCGGAGGGAGAGGGAGAAAACTTCAAGAAAAAGTTACCGTGGGAGGAAACCACGTTAAAAAGGGACAGAGGGGAGGCCTTCGGGCGGAGGAAGAGGGAGAAAAACCTCATTAAAAGTTCCTGTGGGAGGAAACCACATTAAAAAGTGACAGAGAGGTGGCCTTCGGGCGGAGGGAGAGGGAGAAAACCTCGTTAAAAAGTCACCGTGGTAGAAAACCACGTAAAAAAGTTACAGGTGGTGGTGGTTGGAGACATTGGTTCGGTAGACGGGTAGGCAGCTTGACCGAGCTGTCGTCGCGGTCAGGGCGTTCGCGCTGGGCCTTGTCGCCGGGGTGGCATGATGCTTGCTTGTTCGATCCCGTGCCACTCCATAGCGCGGCAGACGGTATCTTGTGGGTTTTTTTAGTCAGTTAGAGTCTGACACCCCACAGCTCCCCAGGGCTGTGGATGTCAAATGAAGGATTTCTTCCCACAAATACCTTAAACTTAAGTATTATATATAAACTTTAAGATTTTCGTAAAAATGCTTCGTGAATGTGATCTTTTTTCTCTATTAGTATCAGTATTGTTCTTTTCCTTATTTAAATCATTCAAACCTCCTTTTCTTATAGAAATCGACTTAAAATTAAGCCTCTAAATCCAATATTGACAGTATGGAATTTTCCATTGTTGACATGTATTAGAAATATTAATATTTACATTGAATAGTTTTATAACAATTACATAAATAATAAATGCTCGAAATATCAGTACTTTTCGATTCAATTGGTAGCGTTTTCGGACATCACATCGATTGATGTAGGTTTGTATCGTTGCGAATGAGCCGAAGTTTTCGGTGGAGGAATACATTACGATGTCACTATAATATGTCGGTATGACTTTTTCTAACTCCGACTGAGTAACTACTACCCTCAAGTTCAAAAGCTGTCACCAAGCATATATTAGTGTGTTATGATAGCTGCACTTCAGAATCACTCTCTCTAGGTTTAGCATGTTTAGGGGCCATTTTAGTATTACTTAAGAACTAATGGGGGACGGGACGACGGGACGGCTGTCTTTGATTTGCTTATTTTTGTAGGTCTGATATGTGAGACGTGCGGTCTTATCCATTGGGCTACCGAAGCGTCGCCTCAATAGCAAACCACTATAAGTTAATTATTTAAAAGACAATAAATTTCTTGTAGTACGGTGAAGCTGTACAAGCCTGTTAGTCCAGTAGCGTAGTCAGTTTAAAAAAAACATTTATTATTTCTAAACTTATTAACTGTTGCTCATATATCGATAAGGAAACCAGATCAAATTAAAAAATACTTTTGTTTACGTAAGCACGAGGAGGGTGGGTAAGCGAAGGGGAAGGGCAGGTCGAAATTACAAAAAGTCTGTTATTCCAATGTTAACTACCTCTCTGTGAAGGGGTGTAAAATGTGAGCTGCGAATTCCCTTTGGGATGTACTCGCTTTAATGCGTGCAGTTCCTTGGTATCGACGATTCCGAGTGTCACAAACCAGCCTTCGTTCTTACCGCGTGGGAACCGAGGGCATATCACGTTATTCGGGTTCCCGCCGCGACGATGCATCTCCATTACTAATGTGTATTCCTGATGAAGTAGACATTAGTAATAACAAAAAAAAACACGACCTTAATTTGGCAACTCGCACAGAACATTTTTAATTATATGATAAATACAAACTAGAGAAAAGTTGAAGTCTGTTTTACTTTTACATATAATTCTTTTATAAATTAAGTGTACTTTGAGAACAGAAGATTATAGGCAAACAAAACCTTTCCACCTTCATTCTATATATATAATTCCAAATATTAAAAAAAACAGCAGAGTCAGCCTATGTTCCTTGAACACCAATATAATAAAATTAACTATAGTCTTGCAATTACAATTACAACTGGACTAGATTTACAAATAATTTGTATAGAGTGTAGTCTGCTTACCTGTTCAGCATGAAGAGGTAACCACGTGTCCCGTAACATTGGTTGTACTATTTGCTTATCTTGCTCATAGTCGGCATCGAACCATAGACCGCGAACTTTTAATTTTATATCTAGAGTTGGCATATCGCATATTGTCTAAAATAAATATACATAATTAGATGATACCAGCGACATTGTCTGCGTTGTCCTGCACGTGCGCACTACACCGCTTATCCCACGTCTCCACGACCAGATACACCGACCCCGTACTGCTTACAAAAATCGTAGATTCTTAAAAATGTTTATAACTTTATATTATATTTTAATTAGACAATGACCAAAAGACATAAAACAAAAAAAACTTAACTTATCCAGTAGTTCTTGCGTGATGCGCGCAAAATGACAGACCTTTTGATTTATGTAGATAAAAATATAATAAGTTTTGGTTTGCTAGAAACTGTACTGAATTTATTGCGTTACCTTGTATATTTGTTCGATTTGATTTTCTTCGAACTCTCTTCTCAAGTACTTCGCTAACAATTCGTAATTCCTCATACATGCAACTTTTAATCCATTCAACATGGTACAGGGTTTGTTCGTATCCTTGGTCATTTGCGAGAACATGTATAAATGTTGGGAGTCCACGTGTGGGAGAGTTGTAAGGGACGAGTCTGTCGGCCATCGGGCTTGGACTATCGATTGCATCAATAATTGGGAAGAAAGACAAACCGACAACCAACCGTTTTCAGCGGACGTATCTATCATTGCCTGTAATTTTTATAATTATAATTTATTTATAACATACAATGAGACTTTTTTCGACGTTTTCACTGCTCATATATCGGAGTCTGTTTGAAATGGCACCAAAATATTTAGTGTTGCAAGAACTCTAACAAATATGTTTAAGTTGTAACAGTTTGAAATAAATTATTGAATTTATGTATTTAATTTTCGATGTTTCACATCTACCAGCTGTCCCGCGACGGCCCACATTTTTATTATTGTGCACTAGTTGCAAGGCCCGGCGTCACGTACGTGTATTAACATAGTAACGTTCTTAAATGCATCTACAAACCCATTTTTTTTAATAAAAGTACCCTAAATTATTCCTTATACACATCAACTATCTACCAATGAGTCTTATCAAAATCGGTCCAACCAGTTCCGATATTAGTCAGAACAAATAGAAAGACAGATTATAATTTAAACATATAATTTCTTTTTTAAATATGGTATATACTTTCATATCCATTTACTCAAGAGCTGTTAATATAACGTTACAAACAAACACACACTTCAATTTTATTTGTTTGTATAGTTTTTACCTGTAAAATCCTGATCGTCTGGTCCAAAACCGATTTAGTATCGGTCAGGTAGTCAGTATTGGGTAGGGGTAGTCGAGACATGTGAGCTTGTAGCAATAAAAATGCTTTCACATTGGAGGAATCTAATGAGAGAGCGTCCACTGGTAACCGGCAAAGTTTAGAGAGTTCACTAAAAATAAATTAAAAATATTTGTGAACACACTGTATATATTTAGGAGTCAATTTTAATAGTAATCCATAATCTGAATTTCTTCTAAAGATTTATTAGAGTGAAACTTTTTTTACATAGTCTTAAAATTTTTCGTCCATCAATCGCATGTTGCGTTACAGCTAACCGCGGAGTAGGGAGAAAGTGAAAGGCGCTCGGACAGAGCAGCCAAAGCCAATACAGCAGCGCACATGGCTCATTTCAAAATGATTCAGTGATTAAAATGAATATTGTGCTCAGTTTAAAAAAGGAATTAAAACGCGATGTTAATACCCTGAATCGAATAATTTTCCGAAAATTAATCATTTGGCTTTAATTTCCTTTTTAAAATAGCTAATAGGTTAATTTCTTGCTGAAATATAGGGGATTTTGAATGACAAAAGGTCATTTTATTTCAGCAACTTAATGATCGCACAACGAATTAATGGTTTTGGAAATGTGAATAAATTCTCTACAAATATAAACTATTAATTTATCGAAAAAAAAGTAGAATATTAAAGAATATATAAAATAGAACGAAATATAAAAGCAAGAAAAACAAACGGTTTTTTGAAAAAACATGCTAAATTACAATTATTAAGAATATTGTTTCTTGTAAGTATGCCTTTTACAGTTAAATATACCCACAAAACCCCAAAAAACTTTAATTGAATCCATCTAGCTGTTGATTTCTACTTTAGATAACATTTTTGAAAATGTTTTTTTTGTCCTCAAATGTTCATAATATTGAACAAAATGAAAAAAAAATTTTTGCTGTCTTCACTTTTTTTTCGATAAAAGTGTTTTTTTTAGAGAAGGAAATTAAAAGAAAAATTGTCATCATAAAATTTCAATAAAAAATTGTAACACTAGAAACTTCGAATTCCTTTTTTTTTACTGCAATACGACCAATTTTAGCAAAGACACCACAGCCATTCGAAATAACGATAAAAATTTGGAATTTTTTGGTCCCTTTTATTTTTTTCTCTTAATATGTTAAATTACACTTCGTTTCCTTTAACCTGTATATTCAGAGAAAATGGTAGCTAAGATATACCCGTTTTGTATGTCCTCGTTGTGTCTCACGGGTAATGTCGCGTACTCTTCCGAGTCGGCCAGAATGCGTAACAAATCGTCCGAGTCCATATTCCCGTGTAAATTGCTTGTAAAATGTGCCATCGTTTTATAAGATAGGTAATAATATGATGCGATACGACCCATCCATGTACAGTGGATTGTGCGTTGATCCTGTTAAACGCGTAAAAATTATATCATCATTATCATCAGCAGCCTGTAAGAGACCCACTGCAGGGCCATAGGCATCTTCCCGAAGGTAGGTATGGGTATAATCACCGCGCCAGTCCACGACGTATTGGCGATAGCAAACTCAGGAAAATCTACAGTTTTATAATTTGTTTTATCCCTACATACGGTGGTAACAAAAGAAAATTTCTCAGGTTGAGGTTTCCTCGCGATGTTTTCCTCCACCGTCAACCGATAGAGTTACCAATTTAAATTAGTAAATGTACGAGAATTCCGAAAAATTCGTTGGTACACGCCGGGATTCGAACATGCGGACATCGAATTGATATCGCATCGGTTAAGCCACTGGTCCACGATAACTTTTAATTCTGTATAACTTAACAGGACAGAAGAAAAACAGAGGAAGATTTACAGAAAAATACACTAACGTCTTAAATTCATATCGAATATCACTCGAAATGTCGAGAATATTCTCGTCATTTTCAAGTGGTTTGACCGGCGAAATAAAGATTTAATGTCCGCAAGCATTGTTTTTAACACTATAAGTTTTAGTACTTGACCACAATCTCATCTACTGTTATATGACGATGTGGTCTACAATTGTAAACACGCTAAGCATAGAGGGAACTGGCTCTCGAGTGCATCTGTCGGAACACACCAACAGGTGTTTGCCAACATATTTCCAACTTGAAGGTGGTGTAGCTAGCATTCATTTCATTTCATTTCATGTTTAGCTGAGTTGTTATAGAAGAAATCGGTTAAGTGCGAGTCGAATCACAAAGTTCGAGGGTGCCGTGCCAGCAGATTATATATTTGTGTTATGTTATTACCATAGCGGCGTTTATCGCCGTGAAGTTTTGTCTAGGGTCGTAATAAATGTAGGTATGGTGACACATTATCGTCATGTGTAAAGAACTATCAGGTTGTGTGATCATAGACACAGCACGATAACAGGGTCCGCGGTTTTTATACATATCAAATGAACTTGGAAACGCTAATTTCGAGTTGTTACTGAAATGACAGAGGTGTGCAAGCGGTTTTCTGCATCTTATCGGAATCACTTTTTAGTTTTTAGCGCGACAAGTAGCCAAAGTTTCGTCACGCAGGTATGGGAGTAGCATTAGTTATATTTTGAGAAAATAATGTTATGTTTTTTTTTATTCAGTTCGAGATCATTAGCGCAGTCCCGTTTTTATTTTGGTATTTGTATTACTTATAATATTACTTCAGAGTTTGCACTATAGTTAACTTAAGTTTCATACTTGTAAAATATTTCAATTCATAGAGCAAAAAAAAATTGACGTAAGTCACTTGTATGGGGGTCCCCCTTAATATTTTGATTTTTGGGGTTTTTAATTTTTTGTTATAATATCCGCCATAATACATATTCTCTCGAGATTTCAATAAAATTACTATTAAAAAAGGTTGAAAACATTGTAAGATTTACAATGTTTCAAGAGACGAATTTACATTAAGGTTCCTTCTGTGGGAACGGAACTCTAAATATGTTATCTTTTGGATTAATTACAAACGTTTATTTTCATGATTATAACTATACATATTTTATTATTGAATGTGATCTTAATTTGAAATTCTAAATTGCTTTGTTACTAACCTCTTCAATCTGCACACAATTGGCCAAAGACAAAGCGTCCAGCGACGTCTGAACTAAATTCGAAAGGTAATAGTTGACATCCTGTGACTCGAGACTTTCAAGGTTGTAGTAAGTTGGATTCTTTAGTAAGCGACGGAAGAAGTAGGTCCACGTCATGTAATCGAGAATATCTTGTTTCGTTTGTACTGTACCTGTAGGAACATATTCTTATCTAACGCATTTGTTATAAATTTGTACTTAATTATGGTCTTTCGTTCAGTTGTGGAAATTCGACCATAATAGGGGATACAAATTTTTTACTTCATTTCATTTGTATATATTAATTTCTTCTGGAGGAGTTCAGGAGTATTAGGATGGCATGGTACGGGCATATTATGAGAAGAGATGAAAGTCATGTAACTAGAAAAATTTTGTGTGTGAAAGATATAGGAGTAGAGGAAAACCGAAAAAGCTATGAATAGATTGTGTGAAGAATGATATGTGTGAATACTGAGATGACATCTGACAGGGAAAAGTGAAAAACGAAAACATGTGCTGCCGACCCTACTTAGTTAGGATAAGGGTAAGATGATGATGATTGTATGAATTTCTATTGTATTTTTTTCTTGTAAATGGTAAAAGTCGTATTAATTTCTATAGGAATATTATGACTAGCTGATACCCGTGACTTCGTCTGCGTTGTTTATTATCTCGAAAGCAAAAGTATACTTTGCTTTTAAAAATTATTTGTATACAATGTTATCTGTTTCTTTCCCTCTTCTGCGCATGCATACCATACCACTTTCCCACATACACATCTCCACGACAAGAAAACGCACATCGGTAAACGCCTAATGCTTTTAAAAATTATAGTGTTTGAACTTTATATTAAATTAAAATATCTTTACATTTTATTTAGATAAGCATTAAATGTTTAAGAACTAAAAAAAAAATAATCCAAATATATTTAATAGTTATTCGTGATGCACGATAATTCGGCGTACGATAATTCCAGTTAAGATTCGTAATTTGAAGTCGCGGGTACCAGCCAGATTTTGAATGAGATTGTTAGAAAACTATGTAAAAAAAACTTACCGGCGACTATCTCAGCGTTCAAATGATCAGGTAGAACTTCTAGCAAACTAGACTCTACAGGGAACGGCTCGTATAAGAACTTCTTGTAGAAGTTTTTCTTCTGGTCGTGAACTAACACTACCGCCACGCCTTCGTTGTCGTACTGTGTGATTTATTAAAGATAAATTCACAAAAATAAAAACTAAATACGAATCTTATATACATAACATATTTAGGATATTTATCCGTTTGAACCCCAATCTCATCTGATGTTAAGTGACGACTTGGTAGAAGACTAACTACAGAATACATTATATACATTGTTTATGAAAGACAACATTTTTTTTTAAATCAGCACCTCTAGCTATACCATTTTTGATTAGAAAGATTTATTTCAGAAATCCATTAACATGTACTTAAAAGGTAACAAGAGTATAAAACACCAGAATTATTTTTTATTAAACTTTTAGAATTAGCTATTAATATTTATTTTAATAATAATACAGCACAGTTTTGATGTCCGGTCGTCAAAATGTTACCAGCCGAAAATGTTTTCATAAAAAAAATCAAAATTACAAAACAACGCCATCTAGTGATATAAGACTCTTTTTTAACGCATATCAAAGTGAACTGTGCTGGTAGTACGCTAAATCTAGAGAGAATTTTTGAAGTGATAATGGCTCAGTGGTGAGTATATTTGGTATAATTTTTTTTTGGTACGCAAACTGTATTTGATATACCCATGAGTGTAATGTTATTAGTTTTTAATTATACCGAAACTGTATGTGACATGACTAAATATACTTTAAATAATTTATGCCCAAAGAAGGTACATAGTATATACGCGATAAGTTTGAAGTGTAAGTTGAAATTATGTTTTTTTTTTTTCATATCTTATTATAACCGTAGTCACACTATCTTATATTAATATAATTATTATGGTAGTAAATACAAACCTGAGGTCTACCAGCTCTGCCCATCATCTGTAATACATCTGTGATAGGCATGTCGACGTAGCGCTTCTGTTTCCCGTCGTAATATTCCGTGCCTTTGATCACAACTAAATGAGCGGGGAAGTTTACACCCCACGCTAAAGTTGCAGTACATATTAACACCTGAAATTAAATACTATGTTCCTCAGAAATTGATGTCGTGACATAAGTGGATCAAAACAATGGTGTCAAAATCTAGAAATACATTGGAAACCCCCTCTATAACTTCGTTCATTAGGGAAAGTACTACGTGACCCGTTTAGGAGGGGGGGGGGGGGGAAGAGGGGAAAGGCAGTTCCAAAGTTATACCATGCTTGGGGTCACGGGGAGGAGGACGAGCTACATTCAAATGTGGCGTGCAGCATTTAGAGCTTTGAAATAATAACTGTATAGGTAACTGTGTAACTGTGTAGGTTATAATTAGCACTGTATCTATAAAAATAAATATGAGCCAAATTATTATTTTTTTCTTTCTGTTAGAAGAAAAATGATTAAAAACAATCGTATTTATAGATTGCTACGTGAAAACTGGAGGGGGAGACGGGATCTGTTCATATATATGATCACCAAGGCGAGGGAGGGGATAAAAAATTGTCAAACCTGGGTCAGGTAGTATGGATACGTTCCCTTAGTTAGGAAGTTACAATGTAAGCTACATCACTGCACAATTTCATCAAAATCCGTTTGATAGTTTTTGCACAAAGAGTAACAAACTTCCAACACAAACTTTCGCTTTTATAATAAGAATGATGAAACATGAAAAGAATATATGTTAGGGTATACCAGAAAATTGACTTTTTTTCTTTAAGTGACCGTGAAATTTTGTCATAGAATACTAAAACAAAGACTCTGTCAAAATTCGAGCCCTTAAGATGTTTAGGAGGTCACGAGTCGATTTTTTTCATTTCTCATAAAATAAACACAGTATTATTTTGTTTTCAAACATTAGAATGTTTTAACATAGCCTTACCCACATAATAAGAAAAACCTCAAAATTCATTCAATGTGTAACTGTAACCTTGAATAACTTTTATAGGAGTGGATTTATCATCAAATCAATAAGATACCATTTTTGCAGGGCATTAATTTTCCTATATGACTGTAAGTTGTTTTTTTTCAGAACGATAATCCGAGGCTGAGTTAAAAATTCCTTTTGTTAATTGTATGAGAAATGGAAAATTTCTTCTCGCGACCTGTAAACATCAATATTAAGGGCTCGGAATTTGATACAGTCTTTGTTTTAGTATTCTCTGACAACATTTTATGATTATTTCAAGAAAAGAAAATAGTCTATTTTTCTGGTAGATATATCTACAAATTGCTTATACTGTATGAGTTATTTTTTATATTACCTGTATTTTTTGATTGGTGAACAATTCCTCCACTGTATTTCTATCTCTTTCGTGTAAACCGGCGTGATGTATACCGATGCCAAAGGCAAGGGTTAGTTTTAGATTTGACTCCCTTATGTTAGATAGGATTTGTTCCATTTCCGACTCTTGCATGTGTAACCATTGTTTGGGATTCTCTTCTGCCGCGAGGTAAGCGATGAGGTCCAACGCTGTTAACCTTTAAATATATTTTATAATGTACTAATTTTTACTCGCGGCTTCGTTTACGTTATCGTGTCTTGGGATCCCTAGGGAGTAGTACGTTTTTTGGATAAAAGGTATCCTATGTCCTTTTCTGTATCTTCGACAAAGATTATGCAAAGTTTCTTGATAGTCAGTTTAGTAGTCAGAGAGTGATTACGTAACAAGTAAACAAAAAAACTCATATTCCCATTTATAATATACATAAGGTTTTATTTATAACAATATAATGACATTTATAATTAGCATAGGACTTAATTAAGGACGTTATTTTTATATTAAGTTATATAACCAAGTAAATAAAGTTAGAGAGCTTATTTTTAAGTTAGTACAGAAGCCAACTTAACCAATTGAAGCACCATGCAAATCTGGTTTAGTCAATTAACTATCTATGCAGGACAAACAAGGTGTTTTCTGTGAGTCTAGAACATTCTATTTCAAATATAAAGTTAATTTTAAGATTTGTTTATGTTTTCTAATACAGAATAATAATATTATTATTTATATGAATAGCTTCGGCGCAATCACCAAATTGGACCATTGACGAACACTTATTTAAAATTCTTGATACCTTATGGCGGTGGTTCCCAAAGTTGATTGGGCTGTAACTTAACTTACAAAATCTTTCAAATTCCCGCCTTCCCCCGGTAAGTCGCTATTGATACTTTGGGAGATACTGCTTTATATCGTGTATCATAATTAATCGAAAAAAATATGAAAATGATTATTTCCGAGAAAAAATTGAAGCAAGGTCAAAATTTATTAGATTGTAATAATTGAAGTAATTCCTCAGCTTACTGACCACTTTGTATAAAGCATGGTATAAAGGGTTGAACTAATACTTTACCTAGTTTGCCGACGACTTGACACGAACACGAGTGCGGGCGCGCACGGAGAATGCGTACGAATCGCTTGGAACGTCGGTTTGTTCATAGTCATCATACGCGGACAGTAATGTCTACCGGGATGCCCTGATATGTGGACCTGATTTAATTGTAAATATATTATAAGTTTTAAGAAAATTTATTAACATGATGGGTCACTGTTAAAAGTTAAATGAAAAGTTTTAAGTAGGAACGTGGACGGATATAAGAGTAGAGGAACATCAAAGAAGGTATAGATGGATTGTGTGGAAAATGGTATGTGCATAAAATGTGTAAATATTGAGATGACATCTTACAGGGGAGAGTGGGAAAGAAAAACATGTTGTGCCGACTCTACTTAGGGGTAAGGATAAGGGTAAGAAGATGATAATGGGTCAATGTTAGATTTTTTTATATTTTAAGTTTGACCACAATCTCATTTCATGTTAAATGACGATGTAGTCTCAGATGGTAGACACGCTAAAATTAAAGGGAACGTCTGCCTATCAAGTGCAACTGTTGGAACAAAACAAGGGATGCTTAGTGACAGATTTTTAACATGAAAATGCTAGCTACCCAGGCGGACTTAAAAAAAGCCCGACAACCATGTTACAGTTTCATCACTGTTTTCTTCACAGAAAGCACCGGGACAGTCGCAAAGATTGGAACTTACGTTCAGCGACACGGTGTCCCAATACCCTATCAAGTGCGATTACTACAATCAACTTAATTTCGACTCTTACAATGAGGTCTAAGCTTTCGATGAACGAAAACATCGTGATATAAGAGTAGAATGATGGAGGACTTTTTCTAATGCTCGTTTGGCTAAAATTATTAAAGTTGAGAATCAGCACCTATAGGTATGAACCGGCAGCTACACTTGAGATCTAGTTTTTTTCTAGGTGTTTCGTGTGTCTTAGACCACATCGCTATTTAATATCAGGTGAGATTATGGGCAAATGTAAAAAATAAAACAAATGCAAAAAGATTTTCTAGCATTCTCAGTATTTATAACCTTGGGATAAATTCATTCATTTAGTGTGAGAGTGAAAAATCGACTTATTCAAACTCTTAAGGTTAATTAGTAGACGACGTATATTATTGAATGATAGGTCTAAAAGTATACCATAGAAATAAAAATCATTCATAAAGTAACTCTAAGTGAATACAACTGGGGGATAAAATTAGAATGGTTCCTGAGATGTTACTGCTGGAAAGTCTCATCGGGCAAACGGGTATTTCATAAAAGATAACAAATAATTCATTCATAGCAATCATATAAAAACGATGTGAATAACCCATGTAATTTAGGGATAATGTAGTTATCTATTAGTGAAAGAATTATTAAAATTAAATCTGCAGATTACCTCCTAGAGACAAAAAAATGTGTGGTTTTATAAAACCACGATGCAAGTAAAACTTTTTTTCGGATAGTAGCATTTTAAAAACTGGGCATAATATTTATTTAAACGAATTGAGCTATGGGCACCGCCATATTGACCTTGGCTGCTCAGCCGAGTGCTTTTCACTTCACACTTACTCCACGGCCGGCTATAATGCGACATGCGATAGATGGACGAAAAAATTTGAGGCCATGTCAAAAAAGATTCACTTAAAAATTATACTTTTTCATAATAATAGTAGAAGTACGTAGTACAAAATTAATTTACCTCCAACGGAACCGGACGGACTGACGGTCTAAAGTTGTAAAGTCCCATTTCGCCAATGTTCAGCCAGTTCGCGAGATCTTTAGCATTAGCCAAAGCAGTCGATAAACCAATGATGCGTAAACGTCGCGATGTATGCGATTCGATAAAATTTGTTCTGCAATAAAGAGATATAAAACTAGCATAAATATTAATAGTAATAATTCCAGATCTAACACCTATTTATAATGAAAATACAAGGTTGGAGGTTCTCTGTTATTTACCTCTGGGTTTATCTAATTAGCAAATGGCAAGTAGATCATTTCGATATCAACAAAAAAAAAACCTTATTTAGTTTAGATCCTGAGTAGAAAGTACTTTAAAATACTATCATCGGGTCGGAAAATATTCGCGAAGATCCGGGTAAAAAAGTCGACCAAGTCATTTTATTGTACATTTTTAATTACAAAGAAATAATTTTCAAACACCACTATCGTTCAGATAATGATCCACAAGCGGACAGCCATAAATTATATCACACTAATTTCATGACTTTTAGTTTCCCCTTGTCCTTGTCGTAAGTGGTGAGGTGTAATTTGTGTGACCTCCGACCACCTTGTAGGTTGTCATAGATTTCACATAAATTTAGAAATGATTAAAGTAGCGCTCCCTAAATTTACAATGAATACTTATATAAAATTAAACAACTAAATTTTAAAATTTTATTTTAATACATGTTAAGTCATAAACGTTCAGCGACTCTTTTTCTTTAGTACGTTTTGTTAATTCCCTTCTAATATCTCAATGTATGACATTATTTATGGATGGTTCCTAATCTTTTGAAAGGGAAAAAGTAACTTGAACTTATGTATGAAAAATCGGTAAGGTTTTGAGATCATATTATAGAACCAAACGCAATAATAGGCAATAAAATTCACTCGCTCAGTCACTGGCTTACATCTCACACCTTTTTTAATGTAACACATTATATATGAAGCAAATACAAAAAAAATGGCGATTTTTCATTACGTAATTTATTTATCATAGTTTCTAGAGTTGAAAATACCTGGAAACTATAACTTCTAAGACAGGACCCCTGTCTTCTCCAAGTAAATGTATTTCGTCTATAACAATAAGGGCGACGTCGCGTACATAGTTTCTCGTCTGCCACGAACGACTTATACCATCCCATTTTTCTGGCGTCGTTACTATTACGTGAGAATTCCTTATAGCGTGAATATCGGGTGAAACATCACCTATGAAAAAAAACCTTATAAATACAATCGGTTACGTGCGTGTGTCTAGAATTTCTTCAAAAAACTGTAATTTCAGCGATAAATCGAACGTAAGTTTTTAATACAAATTATTTTGTCCATAGTAATTAAATAAAATAAAAAAATACGCAAGAATCTTATATTTGTTTTTTTTTATAGTGTTACAACCTGTAAACAAACTCGTTATTACAAATAAGCAATAGATGAATCTTCGATCGTGGGAACTAGAAACAATAGGGTTCTAAAAATATTCTGTCTCGAATCTCGTTAGCCTTCCAGAGATTTCCATCTTCAATTTTTGTAAGGTACACACAGTCACAGGGTATCCGAGTTCATTTCTGTCCCCGATATCGGAACGAATACGAAGAGAAATAAAAGTAAGAAATCTATAAGCGGTCTGTGATTATAGTATTATAAGGTGTATATGCGACTATAGTGTAATGTTTTGATAGTGAGCCTATTTGTTTTATTATCTATAAGAGTACAAATAAATTTCTTTCGACGCAAATGACATTTCATTTATCCATGGGGTGTAATAAAAGAAACTACTTTCGAAGTTGTACCTGTTAGCTCGACAACTTTTTTGCCTAATCGCTCCTCCAGTCTTATTTTCCAATCCTTTATTCGTTCTTTTACAAGGGCCTTCAAAGGTGCTATATATACGACCTGGAAAAGGAGTTTTTTTATTATACAACAGAAATGATGAGAGGTTAAAATGAGACCTAATCTTCTTCTTCTTCTTCTTTAATTTATGGCGCCGTGTGTAAGTAATACATATCAAATCTTTCATACACGAGTCGTACGACCTTGTAGTGTAATAAGATGGCAGCTGATCGTATCGGTCTGTCAATTATGTCAGTATTTTTGATGATCTCATTAGCATCTTGTGTCTCCTTCACTCAATTTTTTATGTGAAAATTTTTACCCATATTTTTCAGTTTTCTGTTAAATTTTTCCTATTTTTTTTTTCATACAAACCTGTTCTCTTCAGTTACAAATAAAAAGAATATACTATATAATTTTAAATATCTACCTTACATCCAGGATATTGGTTGAAAACCCTGAACATGGCGATCTCAGCGACGATGGTTTTCCCTGAACCGGTCGGTGCCCCCAATAGTACATTATGATCGCTGTGGTACAAACAGTGGAATATTTGTGTTTGTATTGGATTGAAGTGGCTGAAGTTGTACAGCATCTCGTAGGATGGGTTCCCAAGCGCTGTCACCGGTAAAGGCTGCAGTTCTAATAGATCTGAAGACATATTTAAAGAATTTTAAGACATTCCTTTAATATATTCCAGGATCAATACACTAGCGGCTTGATTAGGATATAGATATTTTCATACCTTTTAGGTTTCGAATTTTTTAACACCTTTTAAGAATTAGCATTTGACCACGATGTCGCCTGATGTTAAAATATGACGATGTGGTTTGAAATAGTAAATCTCCTAAACCTAGAGGGATTGGCCCTGAAATGAAGCTTCCAGAATACATGTAATTACCATTTACAATACCATTGTTTTTTTTGGTGATATAATCATATTGTACATTGGCTTTTTTATTTTTGTTATTTGGACTTTTCTAATAAATAATGAATTTGATACTTTCTAAATATTTTCATAGTGCCCGCATTAAAAGTGATGCGTCATTGTGAGATATATAGAATAAATTAGACGCCTACACGACATGACATGACTATGTTTTTTTGATGTGAAAACTTCTTTAGCCTCGTTGAGCGATTTTTGGGAGGGGAAAGCTTATGGGTTCGTGTCACCGATGACCTCGACACGCTCGTGACATGTTGCGCTTGCGCTAGAATAGCGACGGGTAGTATAGCTGCCTGGTACATGTAATATTGACATTTTGTAATGAGCTTTTATAGCCACCATATGTTTGATTAATTCATAAATTGTGTAAAAATGTATATAATTATTACTCGAAGTGTCAATGGATATGAAAAAAAAGACTGATGTTAATAATGTCATATTACAAATTGTGAAATGTATATAATTCAGACTATAATTGATTTAAAAGTTCAAAAAAGAACACAGCTATTCAATTGTTTTGAGTTATCACTTTTGTCGGCAGTCCTTATGACAGCCTCGACTTTTTGTTGTAATTGTTATTTTTGGTTGAGTTTCATTCGAGTATTTATTTTTAAATAGGATTTACTTATTTATATCGTAAGTTTTTTTTATGCTTAAGACTTTTAAGCGCGAAATGAGTGATGTGCAGTCCTTGTCAACCTTTTCAGGCGCTTTTAAATGTGTTGCGCATAATACAGTTAAGATTTCAATAGAAAACAAAGTAAAAATATTATGATAGAAATCTAAAATTGGTATTTATTTATCCTTAAGTAATCTCAACGTTTAACATATAGTATAATGTATATTTACACGTACATTTGTGTTTTACGCATTTACATTCAGAGCGGTCAAAAAGATTGGCGAAGGCTTCTTACATGCTTGTCGGAGAAATTTAAGGCCTGGCTGAAAACCGGCTCTGTTTTGTAACTAACGTTATAGGCGGTAGTAAGCTGATGCCAGGACTTTTGTCATAGATTTACTTTTTATGTTTAAGAGATTTTTTGTACACTTTATCTCTATGACATTAAATATTTTTCTTTATTTCTTTCTTACCATATAACTTAAACGCGTATGGAATGATTTACCTGTGTGTGGTGGATGTGTTTCAGGTAGAATGAGATGTTGGAAAGTCAATGGCAGTACGCTCTCTGATCCCAGCCATCTGTTCAGACGACATTATACAATATAGGAGATTTCATATTCATTTATTTATTGATAATAAAGTCTGTATATTAAAGTCTAATCTATGAGAATAATGAAAATATTAATTACATAATAAAATTAACAGACTACGACTATTTGATGTGGAATTTATCGTAGATGGTTCTAGAATGTATGTTTTTTGGATTCCATTGCCTATTTACATTTTTTTTTAATATGTTCACCAAAGCGGGATGATATCAACTAGTGTATACAAAAATGTATTTTTTTCTTTAAGAAAAATAGTTTACGAGTGCTAGGGATCCATATTCGACTGAGTCGCAACTTATCTCATTGCGAGAAACCCCTGTAACGGTGACTGTTCTAGTTTATCTCGTTTTGGGTTCAACTAATGCATATCAAGCTGCAGAGAGGCTTGCAGGCTGGCATGACAGCGTCGACTGTCGCGGGATTTTAATCCACCCGGTGGTTACCCTTGTTTTTTTAGATGGCGTTGTGAATTTGTCGTTATAGAATAAAAAAATATACACATTTTATTTTAATTATTTAAAACTTTGTATTTTTATACGAACCCTTTATAGAATGGTTATTTTATACAGGAATAAAAATATAAAAGAACATCTAATATTAAACCCCACAGACAATAGATGCAATACAAAACAGTATGTACATAAAATAAGCGTAAACCAAGAGTAAGTTTTATACTGGTAACATAAAATGAATTAAAAATTGTCGCAAAAAAAATCATGGATTCGTCATTGCTTTACTATAACCATGAAGTAAATCAATTAAATTCATTCATAAACAAATTAAGAGTCGTTATTAATGTCGTCTGTTCATCGTTTCGAAATCAAAGACATTCTATTAATAGATATATCATGCAGTATTCTAATAAAGTATAAAATTTACAGTTTATCGCAATTCATTATGATATAGGAATTAAGAATTAAACTTACCTTTCTGATGTCGCTCTTATATAGTATTGTGGTGGCAGAGGTTCCTGAATTGGTATCGTTATAATAAGTTCCTGTGGTTCGTTAGTGATGACCTGTAATAAATATATCGATATCTATATGTCTGTTTGTGTGTAGATAGTTAAAGCGATCCTTTCTCAAGAATTCTCGTTAAGATTGTCGCATACAAGATTATGAGACTAATAAATAACAATATATACATATAATAAAAATGAAGCGTCTGTATGTAATTCCAAAATAACAGCTTTTACTAAATGTATATGAAAGTATACAATTACAACAAAAAAAACAATTTTAACAATTTTTGTCGGTCTGTCTGTTTGTTCCGAGATAACACACAGTCGTGGATAACAGCTAGTAGACGATAACACTATGACCGAAATTCAGTACTGTGTCACATTGCCAGATCCTATAATGATGTATATGACACGAGGGTTACATTTCGATATTCACGGAATACATTTAAAAGTGAAATTATAAAATTAAATCGTGCTATTATGTAAATAATTATATAAAAAAGGATATAACGAACTCACATGTACACACTACGTACGTACACATACACATTTAATTATATAACTATTTCTACTATGTATCACTTCGTTGTAATTGAGAAATTCTGTTTTGTCTTTAATTGTTACATATAATATGTTATTTTATAAAAACACATGTATGCTGTTGGATTTATAAACTAATAAATAAAAAAGTACATATAAATTACCTGTTTCTTCGTGATAAGGAAGTACTCGTGATAGTACATAATGTCAGTGTCAGGGTCTTCTACCCATATCCAAAAGGCTTCTGGTGCTTTCCCATGATACTTATCATTCCACCTGCATCAGTATGTACTTTTTAAAATCAATCTTTTATTCAAAATTTTTGGTAAGTTCGAAATAGAAAATACTGAGTAAGTAGGAAAATAAGATGATCAGTAAGAAAAGAAAGAGAAAAGAGATCGAGTACATTTTTAGTACGTATTTTTAAACCAACAGTTATAAGCGTTGTAAATCAGGCGTTTTATTTTTCAAACTTCTTTGGAGCGGTGACAGTAAAATTTCAGGGTCCAATTTCAATGCGATGTTTGTGAGAAAGAGAAAGAAAGATCTATACTGTAATCAGAGAGAGAGAGAGCGATAGAACATGACATGCATATGCACACATGAAATAAACCAAGACAGAAGAGGAAACTATTACAAATAGACAAGTTGTGACATTTATTAACCCAGCGGCTGGTTTTTTAACACTCAGATCTCAAAATGGCTGATTATGATCTAAATTTTTTTTTTGTTCTCAACATCGTACATTACAAATTTAATGGTTCAGTAAAAAAATGTTCATACAAATGAATACAAATTTAAGCATACATTTATAAATCTTTATAATATAAAATAAAAATTTTATAATACACAATTTGTTATTTTATGTAATGACAAGACTGAAAAATTTTCAGGTATTATTTTAAGGTGATGCCGCTAACAGTCTGTTGACCTGTGCTTCATGAGATCTACATTCGTTTGTATGGAACTTAAACCTTTATGGTTTTGGGACAGTTCAGGGGTTGATTGATATGTATTTATGTATTGAGTAATTATTTTACAGTACATTAGAAATTATAGTTAAGAGAATTTGCATAAATTCATCCCATTAAATTAACTTTAATCGCCAAAGCACTTTCATTTATATCATGCATACCGAGTTACACACGCTGTTTTTTATTTATTTTTTACAAGCCGAATTTATTAGCCTGACTGGAATCTGGTTCAGTATTATAACTTGGTGATAGGATATGAATATTAAGTTAACATCAATTGTATTCGTCAGTGCTTGTTTTATAAGTTTTAATAAGTTATACGATAAAAAAAGTTTGTTATATTTATTTAAAGGATTAAGATTTAAAGTATTATACGGAACTGGTACGTTGGTGTAGTTATAATAACAAGCTGAAACCCGCGACTTTGTCTCGGTTGTTTATTATCTTAACAATATATTATATGTAAAGAGGAAAAAACGCAAAAAAATATTGAAAGCAAAAACATACTTTGCTTAAGAATTTTCTTTGTTTATGCACAAAGTTATCAGTTTACTTCCCCACTCCTGCGTATGCGCACAACACGGCTTGCCCATTTCCCCACGGTAAGAAAACACATCTCCGAATGCGTAGTATATATATATAGACAGATTTAGCTTCTTATTGTTAGATATTGACGATTCCAGTTGATTTATTTGTAGATCTCTTACTACTTTTTTTTATTACTCATACTAACTTGAAGTTAGGTGTGATCGTAAGCCGTATCCTTAGCACAGTTCTTGTTATTGGATGTAAACTTGCTTCCATTTCTAACAACGGAAATTCGTCCGCACATTTCTTCAAATATCTCGCAACTTTTGGGTTCCGTACGAGATCGCCTATAAAAATGAACAAAGCTTAATTATTGGGACACGTTTCTAGTATATTGCTATAATTGCATATTTCTTACCACTAACAATGAAAGACATGAATGGACGAACATGATATGCAACATTTTTTTAATTTTTCATGTTATGACCTAAATGAAAGTGTTATTTATGTACACGTATTCTGTTCTTACAAGGTTAACACAAGTTTTTTTAGTGCATTTCTCTATAAAATTACAAATTTGACATATTTTTGGGTCTATCGATTTTTTATGGTCAAGCCTAAGAATCCCCTATAGGAATGCAGAAAGTACGCGATTTCAGTAAACGCATTTTTTTTTTATAAATATAAGACATAAGAAATACAATACATTTAATTATCGCGTCACTGTTACAAATTACAATACGCTAAAAACCGCAAATTAATAATTTCAACAGCACAATAATTGACTAGAGTTTAAAACAAAAATTACACAACAGTTTAATTGATTTTTGATATAGTAATTATTGCATCTATAATTATGAGTATGATTTGACATGTTGAACAAATGTTAATAATTTGTTTTTTTTTTCTTTGTCAGTACAAGTAAAAATACTTTATATTTCGTAGGCCCATCTCGTATGGGGGTCCCAATTCCCCTTACCTAAATCCTACCCTGCAAATATCTATAAAACTAACCTAATTCCTGCCACTCCATATCGCGGATCTGATCCGGCTTCAACATAGGATATTCGATGTGTTTCAAAATCTCCATCGTGAAACAATTAAACTGTCTCATGTCACTGTAGAAATCCCACTGCTGTATTTCAAGCATTTTAGCCATTTTCAAATATAAACCAGCCATGTAGGCGTTGTTTTTGCGCAGTGTCATCTCAAATAGTGCTCGTACAATACGAACCGCGTTCTGCAATTACAGTGTAAACTCTTTATAATGTTATTATTCATTATATAGGTAAAACTCTATAATTAAGAAACTACTTCAATGTGCTTGTGGATTCATAATTTCCTTTCAGGTTAAGTTGATTCGTGAAAATAGTTTTTCTCGTTTCACCTGTACTAGGTGCCTTATTTACATAAGGGTTCCCTTTTATGTTTTTAAGTGTCAAATTGTCATTACATTTTATCTTCTTTAATCCTTTTATCCATGTTAACTTAATAACCTCTATTAAATTTTGTCTTTACTGTTTAGCCTCTATGCAAAAGTGTAACGATATGAGGCCTATATGATATCATGGCAACTCCTCTACCTGTCATATTCAGGGATTACTTCTAATAAATACCATGCACTTCTATATTCATGACGATCTGTTGGACGGTACAGAAGTTTATGTAGCGTGATCTAGTGGCAAAATTTCTCAATGAAAGACACTTAGGTGTGAGAAGTTGTTTCCGTGGTCGGTCAGCAGGTTTTGGCGTTTATTGATCTCAGTTGTACTATTTATTTGGGTCACATATAAAAATTAGCAATCAACAAGTTTTAATTATTTCCGAAATGTCTAATTAAAACATTGAAAAACTTACCTGACTTATATAGTTCAAATCTGACTGTAAAGATGAACCGTTGACGCGTCCTCTGGATAAATACGTTTGCAATAGTATATTTATCTTCCAATGTATCTCTTCCGGTACATCTTCAATACGAAGTTCGCAATAATGATCTTTCAGAGACCATAGTTCTGTCAGCTCCTCTTTTCTTACCTGAAATTTGTTTACGTTGTTTATAATTTCTTTTATTTTCATAATGTCTCATGTGTTATTCCTGTAAATACTCCAAAAAAGAATTAAAAGGAAAAACATCACGGGAATTCTCTTTCTCCCTCTCTTTTTGCGCTATATCGTACGTTATTAAATATCAAACAAAAAACCCTAAGCAAAATAATAAATATCTCAAATTTGTCAAGCGTGTGTCGTACTCACGAGAATGATTGAATTGACCAAAAATCCTTTATTTTTTTAGTAATTAAAGTGCTGCTAATTATCCCGTACTTCAAGACATATAGTCCGATTTTCATAAATTTCAATAAACCATGCCGAAATGCAATATACGTTTACTTTGCGAACATTTACCTTTACACATTAACAAAAAAAAATCGGAGAAAATCCGAGAGCAATAAGCAAGTACTGACCGTGACGGGTATTCTCTTCTTTAAGAAGCTTTTATTTAGCTTGCAATGCTTGTTACTTTGTTTAGGTCAAATCTTGAAAGCTGAATTATAAGCCAGTTTCTTTAAACTTACAATTTTGCATATTTGATCAGTACTGATAACAGGACATAAAAAAAAATATGATGGCCTCTTTCAAAATTCCCGCAATACACATTACAAAATAAATTACTATAACAACAAAATTCTTAAAAACAAGCTTGTATTTAAATTATTTTAAAAGGTTGGCGTAAAAAAAAAATATTCATTTATTTTTAAACATGTTACATCAGAAAAAATTAAAGCAATTGAGTATGTAATTGACTGACTTACTTTGAGCTGCTGGAAGTCGGTACACCTGCTCAACATTTCCAGAACGTATCCTTGAGTCATAGATTTTCGTACCATCGAATTGAAAACCTCCATCGTACCGCAAGTAATGTAATAGTGACTCGCCGTGCGACCCAAATCTGTGCCACAGATTAGATTATAATGAAAATTATGCTTGGAGTTTATGACATGATCATGTATGTATTAATTATTTATTCGTGATTTACAGACAAAAACATATAACATTTTATTCAAACGGTCATTTACACGGCGGTGTGTAGTTAACTCCAGAATATATAGCACCATAGAATGTTGGCCATAATGAAAATTATGCTTGGAGTTTATGACAAGACCTTAATTTGTTACAAATAAATTATTTATTCATGGTTTACCTTATTTGATTATTGAATAGTTTGACCAGTAGAATATCAATTCGATGTTTACTGATTCGGACTCCGTCATGTATCAATGAGTTTTTCGGGATTCGCGTACATTTACTAATTTCAATTGGTAACACTATCGGCTTGCGGTAATGGAAAACGTCGAGAGAAAAACTGAACCGGCGAAATGTTCTTGTAGTACCACAGCACGTGGGAAGATATAGATAGAACTGTAGATTTCTCTGAATTTGAAATCGCTAATACGTCGTGGGTTTGTGTCGTGATTAGGCATATAACTTCCTTCGCGATGAGGTCTATGGGCCTACAGTGAGTCTCTTTCCTAGGCCGATATGATGGTGATGATTGGAAAAGGGGCGAACACAACTAGTAAAAAATCGGGGAATAGCTCTTTGAGAGCCTGGAGCTTGAAGTTCAAGAGAAGTAGATCTAACTTTATTAATTTAAATTTGAGAACGCTCATAAACGAGCATCAAAAAAACTGTTGAGGAATGTAGACCTTTATGAATAGAACAAAAAATGTAATAAGAAACAAATATGTCCGCGTTACTTTGATACATTGTTCTGCTGAGTTTGATGTGTCGGGACATGTGGCTTACGAAAGATTAAAATTATTTGATTTGTATTGCTAATTGATGTGAAGGATGTTAAGGTTTCGGCTCTCGATCGGATCGCTGTGATAACGAACATAAAGTTAAATCCGACACAGTGACTATTATAGTTTGTCGCCTTTCAATTCTAGCCAGTAAATTCTACCAGTGGCGAAGAGACCAAATAATCCTATACCCATTGGCTTCCCTTTAAGAATTGACATATAACGTTAGTACTTAGTGACATATGTAGGCCAATGGTAATAAAGTATTTTCGATTGTCGTGCATCTACGTACTGTATTCGAAATTTATTTGACGCCTAAAAATTTTTAATAGCGTCAAGTCAAAGATATTAAAATTTATGCATAAAGTGTAATTCGAAGATAAGCAGTCAAGACGGCGGTAAGATAGCATCCCACCTCTTTCATTTGTGATTGTTTTATCGCGAAACATCTGTGACGGTAGTGAAGAGCTAATATTCCGTTAGGTAAGAACTTCTTTTTCTCTGACTTCTCTTTTTTCAGATTTCCACCCTTCGCCACGTTATTCTACTATTATAATCTTGACGAAGTATTATAATCCATTTAGTGATAGCGACGGCATAGATGCCACAGATATCTATAATTACAGATTTGTTAAAGGGGTATTCGATGATAAAGCCTAACCTGTAATATTAAGATCTCCAGTGCGTTCGTTGTAACGTATCATATGCGTTTTATCTAACTGCATTGCAGCGGCGGTTATCAATTCACGGCGTTTAGTTTCCAGCATCGGTTCTTCTTGCACATCGTTGTATGTTAACCCATAGACCTATAAAAGATAATTTTGATATAGTAGCTGCCCACCCCGGGTTCACGCGGGTATAGTAACAAAGGAAATAAATCTTTCCTTTACAATACGACCACCTAATTAAATAAAATGGCAACGGAACAACCGAACCTCAGTCTGACAATATTTTTGAAGATCTCCATAGTCTTCTGTCTAACTCACTTTTAAATATAGAGATTCTTCACTTATCCGTTCGATTTTCTAAATAATTTCTTTGAGACACACCATGCTCTGAGCATTGCAAATACAACAACAAAATTATGAAACCACGATGGAAGTGAAACTTTTGAATGGGCGCCTCCATATTGGCCACGGCTGCTGTACCGAGCGCCTTTCCCTTTACGCCCTACTCCTCGGCCCGCTGTAAAGCGACATGCGATAGATGGACGACAAAAATTAGGCAAATAGGTGCTGTATAATGTAACGACAAATACCATTTTATTCTCTGTTAGTCAAAGGTTTTTTTTGTTTAGCGTCTATTGACGAGCTTTGGTGCTATCAATAAATAATTTTGCAAACAGTCCGTGTTATTCCATATCATCGATCAGTCGAAGCCTTTATTTATGAGTATATATTCGTCATACTTCGCGATCCTTACGTCTACTAATCTACAGTATATATGTACACTGTTTGTCAAAGGAACCTTAATAATATTAAAACATAAGAAATGAATGAACTACGGTTCGAACACTGCCAATAGAGTCACCTCTAAAGTTATTGCATAAAATCGAGTAATGGCAGAGAATTACCTCTCGAACCACCCGATTGCACCGATTCGCGTCATTCTCGAGTTATTGCATAAAATCGAGTAACGGTAAATAATTATCTTTCAAGTTACCCAAATAAATCGATTGTAATCGAGTCATCTCTCAAGTTATTGGATAAAATCTAGTAATAAAATAGTGTCATTTCTTGAGCTACTGCGTTATATCGAGTGACTACTGAGAGTCACTTAACATTACCAAGTATGAGGGGTTAGAATTAATGATACAAACTGGTCAATATTTACCTGCGGATTGATTCTCATTCTGACGAATAAATATGTATAACTGAGCCATTCAACGGCTTCGTCGATATTCGTAACAGTTCCAAGGGCGACCTGTAAAATGCCAGTTTTTTTGTCAAACTAAATTACGTTATTGCAGATCATGTAATACAGAACTATGGGAGAAGTGGATTAGAAAATTGCAATAACTTGGCAACAGTTAGACAATAACTGATACACTGAAAGGCCACAACATTAAAAAAAACATTTAATAACTTAAATTGACATTCACAATTTAATTAAGTAGCTCAATATAAGAAATAGAATAAGTACACATTATACAATAAGTTTAAACTATATTGTGTACAGTCAAAAGACCACAACATCAGCTAAGATTTTAGGCAATAAATTCTAATGATATTGTGTTTATATCATCAAAGGCCATAACATGAAAAATTTTCACCTCTGCATTTAGATCAAGGATTGCCAAAGTGGTCGACATCGATCCCAAGGGGTCGACATATACGACAACTGATTTTGGGGGTTGACGAGGTCTAAAAATCAACCCCTATTACACACGTTTTTATATTATACTTTATAGATACTGGATAAGTTGTGTCATGTTTACCAACTTATTATATGAATTACTAATATTTCAGTAGGAAGTATCATTGTTGTAATTAAAAAAACTCAACAAGTCGATAAGCGTGCACAATTTCCTAGAAGATGAAAAACTAGTCAAATTAATAAACGTGGACAAATTAATGCAAGATAATTTGTTTGGGCATGTATTTGACGCATATACGCGATTTAAACGTAATTTGGCTATGGAGGTGTCTGGTAGGTAACAGTTCATTTTGGAAAAGGGGTGTCTTGCCTAAAATAGTTTGGGAATCACTGAATTAGATTATCAGGTAACTAATGAATGAAGTTGTTTTCAACAGGAAATTGAATAACTAAACGTAAGGCAATAAAGTTTTGATCATATTGTGTTTGTACAATCAATATAAAAAGGCTCACCTCTGCATTCAGATTATCAGCCAACAAATTAATGAAGTTGCTCTCTATTGGAAATTGATTAGTCATTGTTTTAAGATAGTGTGTCAACTTGTCGTGTGTTGTTATAATAATTCCAGTACCAGAGGTGTCGAACTGCGGTCGACCAGCGCGTCCAAATATTTGAAGCACGTCAAGTATACTTAAGTCGACAAATGTACCGCGATTTTGATCGTATATTTCTGTACCCTGTTAATAAACATTTTTAAAATATACGAGATCTCAATTATCACATTTTACTTAATTACATCTAATAAAATATATTGTATATTTAATATTCAAGTTGTACTTACTCTAATGACAACAGCGTGAGCTGGTAAGTTAACGCCCCATGCAAGAGTCGACGTGCAAACTAACACTTTTATGTAACCCTCTGCGAAATATTTTTCCACCATATTCCTGAATAAAATAGCGTTATAATTATGGAGTTTATAAAAAAAACGTTGTAATAAGGGAACGTACCCATACTACGTGACCCATGTTTGACATTTTTTTAGCTCCTCCCTAGTTTAGATGTAGGAATTTATAATTGCGGTTTTCCCCCCTCTCTGTGACCAAGCTTGTTACTTTGAAAACCTCCCTCCCCTCATGAACGGGTCACGTAGTATGGGTATGTTCCCTAAAATGATATTATATAACTGTTTGCACCTTTTTCATTATTCTATTTATCTTATTATTCCATCGAAGAATATATCCACTTAATTAATGAGATAGAACCTCCAAGTGTTTTATTATATTCATATAATTAATGTGTAGCATTTAACTACAGACTCATCAAATGTTAAGTTAGGTGACGAAGTGACCTCCTACAATGGCCTCCTTTTGTGAGGACTTGGGATAACGAGAAGAATTCTTTGAAGGGCCTTCACCACCAATGGCGGGCCAGAGTTAGGAGAAGACGCTTTGCTTGTCCCGTTCCTGGACCCTGTAGCCCAACCTGGGGAGACGGGTAGGGGGAGCTCATCTTCTCATTCAACAGGTTAGGCTGACCGGGGGAGGCAGGTGGTGTTTACCCAGCTGTCTCCTAATTAGGCCAGGGTCCGGCTCCCAATGCCCGTACCGCCCCATTAAAACGCCGGATGATACACCATAAGGTGTTACCGAGTAGGAGTCTCGCATAATCATGCTGTTCCCCTGGACCCATAATGTCTTTCCTCACATTAAAAAAAGGTGACGATGTTACCCAAATTGGTAACACGGTAAGCAGAAAGAACTAGCACCCATGTACAGTTGCCAGGACATACCTTATAGATGTTTGGTGACATACATCTAAGTAGCTACATGAGTATGAGAAAGATTTTATTATTATGCTATGGTTTTATCACTGTTTCCGAACTATCAGGATAATTGTACGATTCTACCACGGTAACACTGAGTTTTAAATACCTCACAAAGTTATTATTGCCTTATACAAAAACCATTAACCCTTCAAATTCAGTCATGAACGTTTCAAAATTATCGAAAAGGTCCGTCAATGCATTGTAGACCCAACTGACCTGTCACTCCTGAGCATACCAGCATGATGACAGGCAAATCCACAATGGAATAACTCTGATAAATGGGAATTCGGGCTGCTGCTTATAGACTTTTTTGCTTTTAAATACCCTCCAGTTTCCTCCGGCTCGAAATGCTTAAGATGTCCCTTCTTCTGTGCTAGCTCTTTGAGAACCATAGCAGTTTGATGGGTTGCGTTTCGAGCATGTACAAATACCATGACTTGGTGTCCTTTTTGGACCATATCTACGGTCTTGTCATAGCATAGCTCGTTCATTATTTGTAACTAAAATTTCAAATTGTTAGATCAACTTCATTTTATATAAACATTTGATACCTGCGACTTTGTCAACGTTGTTTGTTATGTTAATAATACATTTTATGTACAGAGGAAAAACCTATGCACCACACCGCTTGCCCCACTTCTCTATGGCAAGACCACAAACATCGCAATAAAAATTCGTAGATTTTTTTAATTTAATAATTTTGTATTAAATGAAGATATCGTGATTAATCAAAATCTATCCAGTACTTTTTGAGCGATATATGCACAATGTCAGCACTATCTTTTTACTTACATAGAATTAAAATTATTAAGAAGGTTTCACTAATATCATTTTAATAATACTGAAAATATTACAACAATAATCAATTTTTTTGCAACAATACAAAAACTGGAATTAATGTTATATTAAGAGGAAACGTAATCTGCAAGAAAATTTGTGAAAGCAGGAGTCTATTGCTGTCGCACTCCGTGTGAACTATGAAATAGAGTGTGAGAGAGACAACTGTAAATCGGACGAATTAAATCTATATAAAATATACGAAATCATAACCCCGTGATCCCCTGTATTCTTCTGCGAAACTGAACTGATTTTAAATCTTTTTTTAAAGTTAGTATAACAAAGAGTTTGGCAGTTTGTTTTCCTTTCATTAGATTTATCAGATTTATTTGCTGGATGTCTAAAAAAGAGAGATATAATTGGGCAATTTATGCACTTTTATTAAGGCTCCTAGGTCCTATAATATTTGATTTATGGAATGAATCGAAACATAGGGGCATGACAATGATAAATATAGATTGCATGGTACAAAAATATTTACCCTAGTTCCATTATCCAGAGATAAAACATAAGAATAATTTTATATGGATTAAGTTTCGCCCGAGTTACCTGTTACTATTTTAATTAATGGGTGTACAATAATAATACTGTGTAATTTTTACCTGTTTCAAATGTGTAACACCTCCAGAACCGACTTCTTTAACGCCGATAAACTGTTGTTCCAAAGGCACAGGGCGGAAACGTGAATCAAAATAGAACAAACCGATGTTAGGGTTCACGCGTAGAAATCTAAAAAAAAGTATTCTGTTATGTAATTATTCTAACTTCTATTATAACAAATGGGAATGTTTGTTTTATAATCGTTATGATGTTTTATATACATATTGTCTCGGGTACCGAAAATGGAAATAAGGGTACCTTCTATCCTGAAAAGCGTACTGTTTCCGAGAGTTTGATCAAATTTATATGTACCGTGAGCGGAGATGCGAGCAAAAGCTAGTAAATTATAAATGTAAAAGTAGGTCTGTTTTGTTTTGTTGTGGAATAAGATAGGATGTTTTTTATGACACAACGAAGTGGACATACTACAGCTATACTAGAGATATAATCTCGCTCTAAGTGAGATAATACAACGTGTGAGCAGGGCAGAGTATACAGCGCGCTCTTTTGTATTTATAGGTATGTGTGTTATAGCTTTATTAAATTTCACATTTTGGTATAATGACGAAACTTATTTAATTTTACTTTTGACAACCAATCTTCTAGATTATTACTGTCATTGTCGAGTAGGTAATAATATTACACGTGTCTTGTAATAATTTCAATAATCTAAAAAAACGGCGACTCCCTTACTAGAGCTTTCCAAGGAGTTTTCTGTGGTATCTCAGAATGTATGCTCCGTGGTATTATTTCCCATCCACTTCACTTATACACAATAACCAAAGTATATTACGTAAAAAACCACCAATATTATAAAACATAGAGTTAAATAAGACAAGATCATAAATAAAATATAAAATCGACTACATGTCAGAGTAAAATCCCGCCCATAGAATCCCACCAAAAACGCTTTACGAGACTTACAGTGGCTTTCTCGATATTGTTGTGATGTGGACGGTGTTGTCTACGTTGCAACCAATCACGCTTAACCAATATGCGTACTCATTGGTTCGATTACGTCGTCTCCTACACGAAGGCATGAATTGGTCAAACAGCAACGCGAAATAAAAGAAACGGCGGAGTCAGGTGAAGCCAACGTCTCCCTTCGATCGATTTGTTATCGATAGTGTAACATTTGCACGTGCATATGACCATGCAAAATATGATTTATTGGCATACCTATAGCAAGATTTTATCCCTAATATAATGTCAAACATATTTAATAAACGGGAAAACAACTTGATTGAATGTTTATCTATAAATTACACTAGGACAGTTGGACGGATTGTAATGAAGTTTGGCACAAGTCGATTATACAGTGGCATAGGACGTTGAATACTTTATTTTCATATTCACTTAGTAAACTAACTACAACTAGCATATTATAAAAGCGAAAGTATGTTTGAATGCTAGCTTTTCATTGCGTTTTAATGGCTGGACGGATTATGATGTCATTTCGAAGAATGAAGAGGAAAAAAAATTAAAATGGCATACTTCAAGACAAACGCGATTTTTCCAGAATAAATAAAAATTTTCATAAATTTGAATAAAATATTTTTTTTGTATTTAGTTCGAAATTATATACAAAGGAACGAGAGAATAAAACGAAGGAACACACATCTCATTTATTTTTGAAGAAGTTAAACATAATGAAAAAAAAAATCACATTAAAATACTTCATTTTTTTTTGGCAACAAAGAAAAAATAGAAAATTTCCCGAAATCATTTGAATGGGGTAGAAACGGAACATCAAATGTCAGCTAAACTGAAAATGGTCGGGTTTGAAAGTGGTGGATTTGAATGTGAACAGATTTACACATTTTACTATAAAAAATACTATTCTACTCACCGAGCAACGTCAAGATAATTAGGTAGTGTCGCAGACAGACCTACGATTCGTATCATGTTCTGTGTAGATTCGACTTGCCGTAAAGTTCTTGCAACGATCGCTTCAACTATCGGTCCCCTATCACCATGCAGTAAGTGGACTTCGTCTATGATTAACAGTTTCACGATCGAAGCCAGCTCGGTGTCCGCTAAGAATAGATATCAATAAAATGAAATTAGAAAAACTAGTATACGATATCTTTTTTATAATATACAATCTGCCCGCCCAGGCTTTTTCCTGGTGTACTCAAAAAAGTCCAGATTTTCCCTTTGGAGCTTTATAACCATGTGTGTGGTAGTCAAAACTCGGTAGTCTACAGATCTCTTACCACTCCACTTGAACTACATATACACTTGTATAACTACGTATTGCATTTGGTGTATGATGGTCGCGTTCCAATGAGACGATCATGACTCAATGGTTAGGGTATTTGGATGGATACAGCGTCGATCGATGTAGGTTCGAATACCCATACTACTTGACCCGTTCAGCGGGAAGAGAGGCCTTCCAACTACCACGTTTGGTCACAGGGAGAAGAGGGAAAATCTTATTTATGAATTCATCAGCCTGTAAGAGACCTATTGCAGGACTATAAGCCTCCTCTCGAAGGAAGGTATGGGCAAAATCACCGCGCCAGCCCACGACGTATTGGCGATTTCAAACTGAGAAATCCAGTTCTATATTTTTCCCACATACGATGGTAGTATAAGAATATTTCTCAAGTTCAGGTTTCCTCACGATGTTTTATTTCACCGTCAGCCGATAGTGTTACCAATTTAAATGAGTAAATGTACGCCAATTCAGAAAAAATCATTGGCCGAGGTTCGAAATTGCATACATCGGATGATATTCCACCGGTCAAACCACTAGACCACCATGACTCTTATTACATGAAAACTAGAAAACTACGTGAAAACTAAAGGGGTCTTGTCATATACTATGGATGGTCATCTAGGAGAGGGAAGGGTCTAAAAATTGTCAAACAAGGATCACGTAGTGTGTGTGGGTACTTCTCCTAAACTGGAGCATTCGGTGAAAGAAAACAACGTGATAAAACTTTGGCATGGTTTTTTCTAAGCCCACCTTCAATCTGTCAACAAGCACCTAAAGATGTATATCTGCAACTAGACTTCACGAGCCCGTTCCTCTAGATCTAGAGATCTATCATCCAGGACCACATCGTTATTTATCAACAGGCGAGATTCTGTTCAAATGCTAAAACGTATAAAATAAAAAAAAATCGTCCAGCACTTACTTGCTCCTTTTCTGGTAACTACATCCCACTTCTCCGGCGTGGTGACTATCATCTGTGTCTGCTGTACTTCGGTCTTTGTCAGTTTCATGTCCCCAGTCAGTTCCCGGACCAATATACCGAGGCCTTTGAGACGTTTACCAAAGTTTGCAGTCATTTCTGAAGCCAGCGCTTTCATGGGTGCTATATATATTATCTATAAATATATAAATTTAAATAGATTAGAAAAAAACAACAATATTTTTTTATTCTTTTTTTAGTGAGAATTTATTTATCATTATCATACTAATGCTAATGACTAATCTGTGAGTTGACATATTTAAATAAAATACTAAAAGTTGCTATTTTATTATATTTGAATATATATATATTATGTGTGTGTGTGCTTATGATCACACAAAAGAAGTGAAAACTTTTTCATAAAAAGTACAACATGCGGTGTTGTGGTGTTCCTAGGCGGACCACTCATGCAAGTAATGACCACGCCCGATTTTGTTTAACTTCGGTGGGTGATCGTGCGACCACTGGTGTTCTCAACACTCTACCCAACACAGTGTTTATCCCCACCACTTTTCATCAAGGTTGTGAATCAAAATTTCATAGCTCTCCCATAAGAAGTTTCACATTAAAAGAAAATTAAATATTGAATCATATGGGTATATTGATGACAAGTGTATAACAAGATAAATAAGGAAAAAATAATTATCAATTTATTTAATTTTTTCAAAACAAATATTTTTCCTGCTTTTCATCAGATTGAAAATAATCAGAAATGGTAGCGTTGTCGATAAATAAATAAACATTTAATGTTCTTAGATTATATGTAACCGCAGCTCGTCATTAAATCATTGACAGAATAACTTTTCAAATTTGTAACTGAAATTCAAGCATAATTAACATTGGAAATAATCAACTAAGTTTTATTATTGAACAATGACGTCACACGTGACCATGCAAACTTACTGCTGCATTTTTGTAGCCTTTTTTTAAAATGCAAATTGAAATATACACTCTTATTATTCTTAAACGTGTACGTAAATATTAGTACATGTGTATTATTTGGAACGTATAATTTTTTTTATTGTCTATTCCTACACGAGCAATTGACAATTTTTAGGCAACATAGTTTTTGAATAACGTGCAATAGCATAGTTAGTCAATTAGCTTTTACAGCATCAATATGAAATAATATTATTAGCAATTGTACAAACTGAAAATTTAATTAAATGGTTTACCTTGAATTTATTCTTCATGATGACATTGTTTTCGATATGCTGTTTAATTTGGTGTACGACAGTTAACAGAGCTATATTCGTTTTACCGGCGCCTGTTGGTGCGCTTATAAGTAAGTTTTCGTTTGTATTGTAGGCAGTTTGAAACACCACAGACTGTATTCGATTCAACTCTTTAATATTCTCAAATGCCATTTGACCGATCTGTAATATAGTAATACAGATTTCTATAGATAATCTCCCCTTATGTGTACAAATATATACGTAAAAACATTTATATATATTTATAAATATGAAACAAACGACTTTCTATAATAAAAAAAACATTATGTGTCGTAAAGACATATGATAGAAGTGATATTTGCAGGGAAACGTTTTTATTTAAAAAATAGAACAAAAAGCCAACGTAACGCGGTGTTTCCAGGCGGACTAACCACGCCCGACGTTGCTTACTTCGGTGATCGGTTGAGTATCGATGTTTTTAACACTCTACCCGATAGTGTTTACCACACCAATTTTAGTCACACAAAAAGGTTGCAGATAATAATTTCAAAGCCTCATATAAGGAGTATCAATATACAAAATTTACAAAATTGTTTGACTAGCTCCCCTTTGTCTTAGTATGTGAAACCCACTCCCCACCATATGAACGAAAGTACTTTATGAACGGCCCTTATGTGATTTAATTTATTACGACATTTCTCGATGTAATTTCGATTCTTACGATAAGTCTAAGCATCAATTAAGGGTGATATGATAATCCTTGATTCATGATTACAATCATGGCATGGCTGTAGGGCATTTTCTAATGACTGACTGCCTAACTATTACCCCTAAGTAAAAAACTTATCAATGAGTATATTTAAGCGTCTTTTGGTAACTGGACTTGGGTCAATTCTCCTATATTTACTGTATTAGCATAGATAACTATATTCTTAGTAAATCTTAGGTAAGATTGTTACGATGCATTATAATTTCATTCATAATTTGCGACATTTATGTGATCTATAATTGGCAAGAAAATAAAGCTGCTGGGACATTGAGGAATTAAAGAAAGATGATTAAATAAGTTGTATACTTGAGACCATATGAAAGAGATAATCTTTGATTATAGTTTAAAATCAATTTAATAATAAGATAGACAACTAGCTTTTGATCGCGATTTCGCTCGCGTCAATGCAAATTTGATCTATCCGTCGAAAACAGTACATTTTCTCTGTATGAAAACTGGTCTCCTATGTAGGGACATATACATACATATACAGAAAGTTTCTGTTCCCCTTATAATTTGTATGCAAAATTTCATAATGATCGGTTTAGTAGTTAAACCAAGAAAGCGTAACAAATAAACAAACTTACATTCACACATATAAATATAAGGATTAACTGGACTGGCAAACGTCACCCTGTTCCGAAAACAACAAAAAAATCTGGAATCAGATCGCAGCGCCACCTACAGGGTAAAATTATGAATCTAACCTAATCAGGGACCGACACAACCACATAAAAAAATTAATCAATACCGGTCCAGCCGATTGGGAGAAGTTTAGCGACTAACACACATACAGAATAGAACTATATATATGTAAAAATGTCAGTATTCAATTTTATATAGACCATTTAAAATATCAATTTAGATTTACATTCTGTGGGAGACATGATTTAGAAATATTTTAAATTATACCTCATCTAAAGAAGATATAGGAACACGTATGTTGCCAATATCTAGGGGTGGTGGATCGTTCTTCGGTATAATAACTTCTTCATATTCCTTTGTATCTTTTCTATGTGCATTTTCCGGAAGAATCAGTTTCATGCCAGACACAAAACCTAGAAATAAGTTTTTAAACAATTATTATACTATAGCTTATAATTAATACAACCTATAATATTACAAGATTAATACTAAGTCACAAATAAAACATGAAAAGTATAAACTAACATACCAGCAGAATTCTTTGCGTTTATTGCAGAATCGTAAACATTAGGATACTGTACTTTTGTTTGGAAATACGATATTCTCTGTAATATCGGGTCCGCGTTACTTGAACGTGATGTTGAAAATGGCACGACTGGTTTCGTAAGATCCGCTATCCTGTTACAAAATACAAGTCAGTATTATCTCTATATACAATATACGACATACATACACGTACATCTAATAAAATACAAAAATTATGCTATACACGACATGAAAAATAAAATAGATTATTTCCAAACATTCAAGAAATATCTGCAACAATTTAGAATTTTCTGTCATAATAGATAAAGTGTCGTGGTGACTCATCGCTGGCCGGAAACACATACACATTGGAACATTATCCTTCTGACTGTTCTTAACAAACAAGTTTAAATTATATCAGCGTCATAAATCAAATTTTGATTGCATTCTAGAGACTTCCACCCTTGTTCTTATTAGATAAATACGAAAATTATAGTATGGATGAAAACAGCTCATTTCTGAACATCAAACTGAAAACAAGAGGTAAAAAGAAGAAATCTACTAGAAGACTCTTAATCATAAAGTAGTGTAAGTTGTAAGTACTACCATAAAGTAACGAAGGTAGGGATTGTTTATGCTGTAATGTTGTCAAATCTATTGTATAACTAAAAACGTCATTTGTTTATCCAGGAGTGTAACACTGCATCTTTATTAAAGACATCTCGATTACTACTTGAAACCCCAAAGTATGATAAAGTATTTTTTTTTATTATGTGGGGGGTTTAAGAAATTATTCATCGACACTCAAGACAGTTTTATTTGCACATAGTGGCCTACTAAATAACGAATAAAGGAATAGCGAGAGTGGGCCGATAAAGACATACAAAGCAAAGTTGAGAGACACTTGACAACGTGAATGTTGGTAAATTTTAAGAGCCGTATGGTGATGAGGCAATCCAGAGCAATTTGACACTTCCACCTGATTACTCATCAACCAGCATACTCATGGTATAAAATCGCTTGCATGTATTTATTTTTAACATAATTTAGGTACCTAGTTATTTTTTGCTGAATGCTACAGATTAGAGTAACTGTTAATAGGTCCATATTTTTAGCTACCTGATGCTTTTTGATTGTGTTTATTATCAAGTAAGTATAGTAATTTAATTGTGATTCGGTATTAAGAACATATTTTTGACATTTATATGTATTCTAGAATATGTTATCCATCATATATTATCCAGTATTAAGATTGCACAGGTGTTTAAGTAAAAATTTACATTGTGTTTACCTTTTTGCTCTCATTTGAGCAATATTTATCTCCTGTTCTTCTTCATCATTGTCATTCTTTTTGAAACTTTTAGCTTTTTTTTCCTCTTTTCTAACCAATTTAGCTAACACTTTCTCATGTTCAGATGAAACCGACACTTGACATAGGTATTGAGGCATTTTGTTTTCAGGCAATAGGGCTGCAACTATAATAATGTTTTCTGTTAGAAAAATGTATAGTATGTGAAAATAAACAATATTTATCTTTTAATTGAATGAAATTAAGCTTTTTGCTCGAAGGAATATACTTACTCTCAGACAATGTTGGTTGTGGAGGAGGTGCTTTTAAACTATCAATGATATCTTGTCTGTGTTCCAATAATTCTTGTATGAATTCGAATTTGTCAAAACCTAACAGCTCAAATAAGTCATTTTGCATATCGTCGTTGCTACGTGATGAATTAAGGAATGTAATGATTGACTGCAGAATGTCAGCACTAGATATACCCATTGTGTCTGCACATTGAGACTTTACTTTAGTTTCAAGCCAAGTTTTCCCAAACTGCAATGAGAAGTAAAATTTTAGTGATTTGGAAACTGAGGGTCTGATGTTTGTGTAAGCTGATCTTGAATAATGCTAAATCAATTTCAATGAGTCTTTTACTGACAGATAAACAAGTTTTCAGAGTATTATCAACCTATATTTACACTTTTCCATAACTATCAAGCTGTAATGTTAAACTAAAATATAACAAAGGTAACATCAGTAAAACACTTATCCAGGCTCAGTTACAAAGAAAAATAAAAGAAAGCTCATATTTATTCGAGATGAAGTATATGCTTTCCATGTAACAACTTAACATAGAACGTATTTGCTAACACTAGCTTTTTAATGAATATAGATAATCTGAAAAAATGGTTTGAAATAAATGTAGGCTCAAATCAGGGCTAACTCAAAGAACAATACACTAATCTAAATATATTTCTAGAACATAAGATGGAGTAAAAGCTTTTCTTTTAAAAATTTAAACAATTATTTTAAACCATTATTAATAAATAAAATATGGCTATTACAATTATTGGGTTCTTAATGTTGTATTTATATTTTCAAAATTTATTTAGTCATGGGGTTATAGCAGGAAGTTATTACCTTTGGTTCAACTGATGGTTTGGAAATTTTTGAAGCAGTATCACTTTGTTTAATAATCTTCTGTTTATCATACTTCATAGAGAAATCTTCTACAAAGGCACTGGCTGTTGCCGGCTTTTTAGTCAACTTTGTTAAAGGTTTTTTAGCTACTTTATAGGGTATGAAATGACATTGTATATGTTCTCCCCAATATTTAATATTCTCTTTATTGTTATCATTAACTTCTTTTATGATATACTCTTTAGATTCCTCTGTAATTTCTGATGATATTTTATTAACAATCTGAAATAATAACAATAATTCATTTGCCTTGAGACATTAATTATTAAAAGGCTATTACAGAAACTGTGACTTAAATCAATAGTAAGATATTTTCAGTAGCAGTTGAAAAATGGTAGCAATTTTGTTCAAAATTGTAAAATGATTATTATTTATTTACAGCATCATTTATGAAATTATAACAGCTCAATGATATAAAAGAGTTCAACACAAAGGTGTCTAACAATGAGGCTTAGTTTTCAGAGGATGAAAATTTTAAAAAGAAATAATTATGTAATATACAATGTGCATGGAATTTGTTGCTTCATATTAAAAAAAGAGCAAGAAAGTGTATATGAACTAACACTACATGTTAAAGTTATATTAGATAAGACAATTAGTTAAATACAAACGAAATATGATTTGAAGTGAGGAAAACATGATCTTGTGTACACTCGATGATCTAATTGAGTGAAATTAAGCTTGATCTAGCCACCAGTATTGTAGGTGGTAGAGTTTTTCACAAATCTGCTTGGCTAGCTGTCACTTTCAAGTTGAATGTGTACCAAGTGTCTACTGCACTTCCCGCAGATGCATTTGAGAGCAGGTCCCTTTACGTTTAGTGTGTTTACCATCTTGGATCACATAGTCATTTAACATCAGGTAAGATTCTGGTCAAATGTTAAACCCATAAATTATAGAAAGAAGTGACTAATATTACATATTAGACAATTTTACAATATATTCATAAATGCTACTTACTTCACAAATTTTGTTTGCAGTTGATGTTGTTACTGTTCCAAATGTTTGCCTTAATTGTGACAGATGTTTCAACATTACAATATCTTGGTCCATAAACATTCTAAGTGTCAATACAGCTGCATCCTCTGTAATATCATCTGGTTGATCTCCAGTAAGTAGTTTACAAGCTTCTTTAAGTTGTAGCAGAAGATTTGTTACAACAGCTGCATGCATTTCATTTTGTTTTATATAATTGCATATATCACTGAATGATTTGAAGCTAAAAAAAGTAAATTTAATTTAATTTATGCTAGCTCTAAATTTAACTTATTATAGAGCAGAAATAAATATTGTTTAAATTTTCTATAATACTGATTTATAGGGTGTGTAGGAGGAAAATGTGTGGCAGGAAATTTATTTCTTTTATTGCATAATATGGATTTCATATATCAAATTTGTTCATAGTATCAGCAGGCATCATGCAGTATGATCCCAATTCCAACTTAACCCAAATAAGCGAGTAAGCAATCAAGATTCATAATATATGTAATGTATGTTAACTATACAAACAAACAAAAAAGTTAAACAATAAAACCGATACTGATAATATTTATGCAACATTTCATAATAATCAGTTGAGTAGTTAAGGAATGAAAGCATAACAGACAAACAAACTCACCTGCCCTTTTATTAATTAGTATTATGTGTTAATAATAATAGGATACATTGTAAGAACATACAAAAGAAAGATTTAGAACAGAAAAATTAGGCAATCTTATCAAATTAACAATTGAAACATTATTATAAGAATTTATTTTCTCAAAAACTATTTATTTATGTGGAGTTATATTTTAAGTAGATTTTACATAAAATATTTTGTAAAAGAGAAAAAAATATAGTCTCAATTAGATGGAATCTAATGTTAAGTGAATATTTTAAATAACATTGTGCAATCTGTTTAAAAATAAAAATGTACTAGTGTAAATACTATAATTTTAGCTTTAGTATTTGTTACCTTTGCTCATTTTTGTGTTTAAGTAATTGAGGCTTTGTAGGGTCTACGATTGGTTTTAGACATCGAGGTTTGTCAAGTTGAGTATGTGCCCTCAAAGCTCTCGTTATGCGAGGAAGTTCAATCATTTTCTGTAAAAGTAACAGTATTTTATAATTCATATTAATTATTTTATGTTTATTCGAACACACAGTAGATTGTGTTCAACTAGAGTTGATGTGAGCATGAATAGCCACGTTAGCAGTTCCTATTGATAAATCACAGTAGTGAATTAGATCAGTTGAAAAAACAGTCTCAACTCTCAACTGATACAACACTAATGCTCAATACTAATAGAATGTGATGGTGTGGATGTATATTCACAGCTACATCGGAGAAAATTATGTTTTTCCCAAATAAAAGTTACAATTTCATAACAAAAAGTCAAGTATCTTTGATTTGTTATTATTAGTTATTAAGTACCCTGATTAATAGTGGTACTTAAAATAGAAAAGAGATTACTTACATATTTGAGATAATATTGTCACAACAAAATCAACAATAATTTACAAAATATGTTATAATAATAAACTGGTTATATTTCTACCATATGATTGACATCGGCTGTCAAATTGATAACACTGAGCATAGTTTTTCTTTTTTTTCTTTCTCTCTTTTTCATTTCTGGCAACCTATTCCTTTTAAAAGACTATTACTGCCGTTTTAAACGTAGTAAATTATTGATTTCAGTTTTATGCGATTTTCTCATTAACAAAATATGTTCCAGGCTTTTTATAATAATATTTTGTATTTGGCATTTCTGGAGTAAGTACTTATGATAATTTCAATGTTTTAACAAGATGGTAGCTGTCTTATTAGATTTTAACAAGATGGTGGTTGCCTTGTTAGAACTTTTCATGGGGCTTTTATGGTATCTCAGAATTCATACTCCGTGATGTTATTTCCCATCTACTTCATTTGTGCACAATGATTGAACTATATTATGTAAAGCACCGCCAATATTAGAAATAACACAACATTATGAATAAAATATAAAATCCACTACATTACAGAAAGTTATAACCATGTTCTTCTACCTATTTCTCTAAAAATTTGGGTTAAATTTTGAGAGTTAAAGGTGCTTTGACATATTTTGTTTGGGCTTAGAAGATATTTTACTGAATTCATTCTTGTTAAGAAAGTTTGTATTTTATTAAAATCATTTACTTGATATTATTTGTATCATTCGAGGTTTTTTAATCAAACTACAATACATCAGCAGTCGCCGCTATCACGCCAACTTCTAAGCCTTTATCAATTGGATATGCACGGACTGATTCCAAATCGCGATAATCAAAAACAGAGGCGCTGTCCTGGGTTTACCATCATGTACATCATAAAAGAAAGAGACAAGTGGAAGTGCAAAGTAATGTCACGTCAACCATAATCATGCTTGCTCCATACTTGTACTCAATTGATACATAATCGTGTTTTAACATCGCGATAGAGCGGTTGTATCATGATAGTGATCTCTTTTGAATACTGGAATTAAATCACTTGGTTAAGGAACGTGATATATTCAAGTGTACCCTTATTAGTGGCACTGGTACAATATTCATGTGTGTGGCTAAACCGGATGTATGTTGGTCGCTCTCCTATCGAATAGCGTTTTATCTCGACAATTGAAATTAATATTTCTTGTATATAACGTTAGCTTCGTAAGAATTAACAAATTTCGGTTACTTATTAATTTTTTCGTTACAAGTCCAGTTTGAACAAGTAAAAAAGTAATTGTGTGATTTTATGAAACCACGATGAAGTGATACTTTTTTTCGATCGCGCCGCCATATTGTCCTTTGCTGCTCTACCGAGCATTTTTCACTTTACCCCTACTCTGCAGCCAACTGTAATGCGACATGCGATGGATGGGTGAAAAAAAATGAGACTTTGTAAAGAAGTTTTACTTTAATAATATCCTTCGTTGTTAATTTGATCTTTAAGTCCTTTATTAAATACTAGTTACTCGTCCCGGATTCACATAGGTGTAATATGTTTAAACTATTGATAGTCATGTTTGGCGCCTTGATATTTAAAGCTCATGAAGGTCAAGGAAACTACGTTTACGTACGGAAATCTTTAGACAAATATCTTTCATTTTTTGTACATAGTTTTAAATAATATCACCTAAGACATTCATTCAAATTATACGCTTTTAAAGGCAATTTGTATCTACGTCAAATGCTTGATGTGCAAAATTATTTAATAGCATAAAAATTTTGATTATTATATATTGATTAAAATAGCGTTGCAAGTAACTAGTTATTTTTTTGAAATATGTAAAAAATATAAATGATTACTGTGAGTTATCGTTAGGAGATAGACATATAGAATCCGTGTCTTTTTTGTAGGTATTTTTAAGATGTAAAATTCAGCAGTATATTATTTAGATATACCTCGAAAGATTTGGATAGCGTTCCCAATGTAAGCATGCGAAATCTTCCCACAACTTCATTAGAATACATCGACTTTTCTGTACTGTAAATAAATATAATATAGAAGAAGAAATTCCCTAAACGATAGTGAAAACTGTATCTAAATACGATACGTAGTTTAGAAAAAAGTTGGTTCACAGATAGATGCAAAAAGCGATTTTGATTTTTAATGTTTATACACGGTACCTAAGCTCTACGGTTTCTATTATTTTTTTAATAATTGTTCAGATAATAATGTGATGTGGAAAGCTTCTTTAGAATAAATAAAAGCCAGTAATTGTTATTAAATTTGCTTTATTTCAGTGAAGCAATAATTACAATGTTATTATATTTGGTACATACAGCATATTGTAAATTTTTTATTAAGGATTATGATCATGAACGTGACTAGTATAGTGATTATAAATATCTAGGTATTTAATATTCTGCCATAACCTTGTTGTTTTAGATCTAAAGCATATTAAATATCTTACTCTATATACTACCTAAGTGTATAATATGTAGTTATAATGTTATTTATGTAAAACAACGACATCTATCAATATTTCAATCAATTAATTTATTAGTAACTGATTACTGATAATTAAGTAAAACATTCAGGATTATTATAATTTATAATATTTTTTGTTTTATGATTAGTCTAGTACTAGGTATTACACTTAACGAAGTTATATTTATGAACGTTGTATAATAAATAAAATAAAATTTCATTTTTGATATAATGATATTTTAAAGTGTAAGTGTTGCTAGAGAGTAATAAAGGATTTATGCAAAAAGACTTGAAATACTATGTTGTGTTATTTTTGTTCAAATTACAATATTACGGATTTACGTTTTAAGTTTTATTTATTAAACAGCGTTCTCAAATAAAACAATGGAGTAATAAAAGTGGAAATGTAAAAATATCGATACTCAAATATATAAAATGTAAAAGTATTCAGTAGATATATGATTGATGGAATATACACTAAAATAACTGTGTACAGAAAAATGTAGTTTTACAACATTGTTTTTTTTTTCAAATTACATATGACATAATTTCTTTGTTTTATAATCATAATCATTTCCACTTTTATCTGCTCAATAATTACCTATGTAATATCATTAATATTACCTGGTGTATTTATTTATTTACCTTACAGTGACTCTTCTAGCTTCAATTTTTAAAACACATCCCGAATTTACTATCGCCTTTTCTGAATCGGTAGAGGGCAAAAGGATATTAGCGTGACGTTAAGTGTAAAATTATAACCCCGAGTATTTCAAAAGGCGATAATTAAATTTGAAAAGTGTTTCAGAAATAAAAGTATTTACTTAACTATCTAATTTCCTAGACTGTCAAAAAGGGTTATTATTATTCATCCAACAAAAAAATAGTGTATATCTCTATGAAAACGAGGACTTGTTTGTACGGATATACACAAAATACTCCGAGAACTAAGAGGACGGCAGGGCGTCTATATCAGGTGAAATAGACGCTACACTGCATAACGTGGCTCAGCCTTTCAGGACTCGACGTACTTTTTATTTATCTGTACAACTTTATTTGTGACTACTATCAAAGTAATCTAACATTAAATTACCAAACGTTGTTATAACCTTGTTATTATATAATTCTAAATTAAGAGTGGCTATTAATTTCAGAACACCTAGATATATAGTGTTAAAATTTTTACAATGTCTAACTACAAAGCTGTTTTTATACAGATTTATAATAATAATAGTACACATAATATTTTATTATCAGACGCGTCAATTTTATAAATGATAGATTATTATATAATATAAGTATTCATGTAAATATTCGCTAGTTACGTTTATTTTAATATATTGACATGACGTCATACAAGTTTTTTAATACATAAAAGAACAACAATCTGAACAAGTTTTAATTTTCTTTTCACACAGAGATCACGTAAATATAGAGATTTCATAAATCTATATCGTTATAAGTACTTCAATATAAGCGATAGAATACTAAACGATTAAATCTAATATGGTTAATTTATTTAAAAACACACTGTATAATATTATTATGACTTTGTTATAAAAAGGGTTAATATCAAAAAGAATGGAAATACAAAATATTAAAAAAATTCGTCGGGAAGAAGTAAGTAGCCATTTTGGAATGTCTTTATTTGTTGTGTTGTGGCAATATATAATTTAAATAAATATGTCTTAAAATTTCTTACGTTTTGTTAACGATAGCACAATTACTTTAATAGGTGCAAAATAAGAAACTGAATAATATAAATGTAAAACAAAATATAAAATCAGTTTTTACTAAACCTTATCTAATAAGTAAGTACTTAGGGTAAATAGTTGTTTTTCGGAATTTTCTGATACCTTTTTGTAAGAAAGAAAGATCGTCTAAAAAAATCACTAGAATTCAGCATACATATATCAGTTGACAATTATTAATGAGAGATAGTGTCTAGGACTAGTGCTAATTAATAAATACATGGTTTGCATGTTGATAACAGATTATAGACGATAAAAATTCCACGTATCAGTTTCATATTATTCGAATATATAAATAAAAATACAAAATAATTTCTAAAATACATTTATCAGAAATGTCTTACGTAGGTTGTTGCATGTTTGTGTTGCTGGAATGGCCTGCAAAGTTAGACAAATTATAACACCATATGAAGTATTGCGATATCTCGCTAAAGATATTTTTTTTGTTATCAACAAAAAATTAAAAACAATATAAGTTTTTTGTGATATCACACCATACCTCAGCTGAATCCTCCGTATGTATGTTTACAGACCTAGAAACATATGGAAATATGTTTAATACACTCAAATTTATCGTAATAAAATAGATATTGTACCCTTTTCTGTTAATCAATGATTTGTATCTGTTTCTTATAAAATGGTGTAGTTATTATTTCAGGTTTGATCAAATAAAAATCATGACTTAAATCATGCAAATATATTCTATAAGTAGTTGTAATTTTATAAATATTTAATTGAACTATTCTGTAGTAAATACAATTTCATATTCATTAAGTGATATGAACAGTTTTATTTATTATGAAAAATAGAACCACTTTTTTTAAAATTATCACTTGGGATTGTAAATAGAAAATTCAAATTAATCAATATATTTGTACAGTTACATCAGAAGCATTAAAAGCACAGCTGTGATATCAATTTGAAGCTTTCTTAAAAGCTGTCAAAATATTTATATGTTTACTGATTCAAATCTCAATTATGGAATATTTGTCGAATTAGTTGATACCTATTCAAAAGCGAACTATATATATTTAGGGCATGTTTGGGATAAGCAACGCATTCTTGGATATACGAATAGTTTAAACTTTACGTCAAGCAGTTTATAAATTCTAGTTACAGTACTATCGTTATAACTATAGTGGATGTTTCAACTTGTTAATAACAATTAGTAAATGTTTATAATATACAGAGCAATTCCAGAAATAAGATTAACACATTTGCAAATTAAAGCTTAATTTTTTTCTATAAGTAATTTACTCATATCGACGACTTATAAGTATGAGGTTATGTTATTTGGTAACAGTGACGTGTATATGTCATAAATATAATTGAAAAAGTATTTCTTGATGGCGTTATTTCTTGTTTAGTTCAAGGTAACGTATTTATTGTATAAAATATAGTGCAAGTGTAGACTGTAGAAAAAGTGATTTTACTGTAAGTGAAAAAAGTCATCGGCATGAATAATAACTTATAGGGTGAGCAAGAAGGTTTAGAAATGGCATGAAATATTCGACAAAGACACACGTACAAAGATAGAACAGACAAAGCCAACACTTATCATCAACAACGACATAACGATACGCCCACTTACCAAAATAGGCTCAATATTAATAACGTAATGATAAAAATTAACAAAAACATGTTACGTTTTATATACTAATTAATTAACATTATAACAATTAACTTCTAAATTAAACTTCGGTTACCGAAACTTGTTCACACAAAGTTGGCTGAAAATTTAGAAAAAAATAATGACATCATTAGTCTAAAAACTTAAAACACATTTAATCATATCTAACGTGTAAATTATTCATTTCAGATCAATTTAAAAACTTACCGATGATAAGAGCCAAGATGATAATACCGATAACGGCAGCGATAATCATCATCTGAAATATGTTATAATTAATTATATGTCTAAACGATATTAAATGTAACACTTGGAGTCGTAATCTATTCAAATAGATATTACAGCTTACTTAAGATTGGCTATATATGGTGACGTACTTCAATATTTAATTAAATACGCACACGCACACGCACACACACACACACCTACACACATTGTATTTACCTACAATTAAGAAGACACGCGAGCGGTGTTTAGTCCATATTAATGTATTACTTTGTTTTATCCCTGGATAATAGAACTAGATCATCCCTGCCCTTATAATAAAAAAATATATAATTATGTGCATGAAACGCTTAAAGCGGCTTGAGTTTTTCCGATTCTTTAAACAATTATCATTATATTTCAACTAACTTACAAAAAACCTTCACAAATTATATACCTAAACCTTCCCCGTGAATTACTCTATCTATTGGCTACAGCATTACAATCCGTTCAGTGATTTTTGAGTTTATCGCGAACATCCACACAGACAGACAGACGTGGCGGACGACTACGTTTTATAATATATAGAAAGAATAAACTATATCTATCACTGTCTTGTTCTTATGTTTTAAGTGGAACTTTTTTACAAAGACAGATTTTAATACTTTAAATTGCCGAAAATTTTCAGTTAAATGCTTGCGACACGAAAAAAGGTTTGGCGTGCATCGTGATTTCATAAAACAACACATTAATTCTCCTCTGTTAATTTTTTTCCACAAATGAAATTACAATAGCCCAATAATATGGCCGTTTTCAGATATCCGATAAAGAAATTTGACGAATATCTTTATTAATAAAAATCAATTACCGAATCTATTTAAGAACATAACTTCAGAACGGCTGCACCTATTTGACTAATTCTTTTTTGCTGTGTTTGTAATTGTCAGGACAAGGGTTGTATGAACTTTCATATTACATATTTACTTAAATGTATGAAAAATAACGGAAAGGTGACACATTTAGGTGAGAAAATGTAAGCAAGTGAATGAAACTGAAGATAGTAGGGAGGTTTTTAAATATATTAACAAAACTGACAGATTGACGTTGAATTGTCCAGTTGCCATTTTATTACATCTTGGACTTATTTTCTTCGTTAGTATATGCGTGCAAAGCCAGGACTGGTAGCTAGTAATAAATAAAGAAAAGTGTAAAGACACAGCCAATCTCCTTCTTAAATTAATTTTGAAAAACGAATTTGAATGGGTTCAGTAGCTTTGAAGTAGGAAACAGGGGAGTACAAAACAATAATTACGTCTACTTTATTTACCTAAAATAAATCCGACCTGCAGTTGTCCCTCTCGGGATCTATTTCATAGATCGGAAAGAGTGCGATAGCAATAAATTCCTATTAATACACTTTATATAAATTTTTCGTAGACCACGTTTCCTGTTAACTCTTTGGTATTGTGTGGCTTGAACGAGATTCTCCAATTAAAAGTCTGCCAGGAATTTCAATATGATCTATAGTTTTTTTTTTTAATATCATCGGAAAGTGAAGTTAATGTGTCTGATGGTAAGCACAATAAAATCCAAGAACAATGATAACTAACGAGATATCGGTAATGCACCGCCTGTCGTCACTATCCTCCCAGCTTACAATTATTTCAATTGATAGGTCGATACCTAGTCAATTCGGAACACGAAAAACTTAATCAGAGTTACTGTAATGAGTGTGTTACCAGATTCATGGTAGACGTTATCCAGTATGGACCAGATCCTAACTACTTTTCAAGAGTTTCATCTGGTGAAGCTGTGAAGGCCCATCAGAACAACAGCGTACAGTCCGTTAAAAAAAAAGAGACTTCAAAAGTTTCACTATCCCCGAGTGTTAAACGAGGTGACCGCTATATAGTTGAGCACAATTGTCATGTATCTACTACATAGTACAGTAAACCAAAATTTTAATTGAGCGTGTATTATAATAACACTTCAAACATTTATAAAAAATGTGTCTTACCTTTAAATTCTGCAACCAGAATTTGCTTTTCAGTTTACCAGCCTGCTGTTCAAACTGCGAGGCCCCTTGTTGGAGAGCATCTGTAGATTTCATAAGTAAGAACTATATTTAATCTATGTCTAGTAATATCACTCTATTTAAAACTGGTGTATAATATCACGTATGGGTTTTAGGCCAACATCTAATTGCAATAACATTTTGTGTTATGTGTAATATATGGTCCAAAAAAGGATCGAAAGAGATAACATTTTAACAAGAATTAAACTTGATTTTACTATCTGATAGTGATATAAACTGAATAAATATAGTTCTTACCCGCTCTATCATCAAGTTCGGACAGCTTTTGATCTCTCTCCAGCACTTTCTCCACGTTCGTTTTCATTATGTCAACCACCTGTATTGAAAATCAAATGTTAAAGTATTTTCTTGGTGATACAAAATATGTGAAATATTGAATAATATTATTATTACCAATAATACCACATATCAAACTCTAAAATGTTAAAAGTCCCAACATAATAAAATTTGCGTATTTTTTTCCTATAAATAATAAAATATGTTAATAATCAGAAATGAAGAAGAAAATTCTATTTCAAATATGGTCAGCAAAAAAGAAAAATCATTAACCACACATGAAATATGTTTCGAAATTCCACGCAAACAAAACTAAAATGCTGAAAATAGCAATTAATAAAAAATATTTTTAAATATCACATTTTTAAAACAACTAAAAAGCATAATCGTTTTAGCCTCATAAAGCTTAAAACTCCATAGAAGTTTCTAAACTGTTACAGATTGTACTGAAACTTTGTTGTTGTGAATTTTTATTAGCTTTTAAAATACTTCTAAGATTTTATACGAAAAACAAATGCCCACATGTTATATAACTGAGTAGAGTTTAGAGTATAATTCTATGAAACATCAGTTCATATAATTTCGAGTGCAATAAAATCAGTATTAGTGCATTAATATCAGTGGCATGGGTTTACGTTGTTACCTCCATCATATCCTTATTCCATTACAGTAGGGTCGGCACAAAATGTTTTCCTTTTCCATTCTCCCCTGACAGATGTCATCTCATTATTCACACTTTATATTCACATATTATTTTTCACTCAATCATCCATACCTTTGTCAGTTTTCCTTTACTCTTATATCCGTCCACGTTCATATTCAAAACTTTTCTGGAACCATGAATTTCATCTCTTCTCATTATATGCTCGTACCATGCTAACCTATTACTCCTCAACTTCTCTCACACTGGTGGTATAACCAAACTTCCTTTGACATTCTCATTCTTAATCTTATCCATTCTAGTTACTCCACACATCTGTCTTGACATTTGCGTCTCTGTCACATGTAATCTTTTCTCATCCGTCTCCTTCGTAGCCCAGCACTCGGAGCCATATAACACCACCGGTCTTATTATAATTTTATACAGTTTCCTCTTGAGTTTCAACTGCATTCGTGCCTCATAAACTACACCAGAAACCTTTCGCCATTTCCTTCATCCTGCATTTATTCTATTAATTACCATTAAACTCTATCAATAAATGTAATCCAATTAATAAGAAACCTATTGTGGGCAATTTGTCAAGAATCAAAAATCTTTATCTAATTTGAAAATAATCTAAAATGAGTTGTACTTTTGTCAACGGATTTAAATATTAATTGATATAGACTCTGAATGAAAAAATAACTGCAACTTCACTGCGTTCTTATAAAGACATAGCAAAGGCAAAGGAATATACCTAAAGTTGCAGTCTTACTAAAATCGTATAATTAAAAAACGTCGCTGCTTTATACCGTAAATGTAAATAGCTACTATTGTTTTCCTACACGGTAAACGATCAACAGTGAGTTAGGGTCAATGTTTATTTTCCTTCTTTTGTTTTATTCCATAGGACCACGTACAATGGCTTATTCGGGTAAAAGAGAAAATAAAAATATTTTAAAAACACAGTGCACGATTGTATTAAGCGCTCGCTATAATGTATATTTAAAACGTAGTTAATTTTGCTCTAAATATCAGTAACAACTATTGCATTTGCTATGATATTTATTATTAATCTTATTTGTTTAAAATTATTAATACTTTAAAATTAATTAAAGAAATACTAAAGATTTTTAGAACCAGATTAATATATACACGTTATTATAATGTCATAATTACTTTTACGCAATCATATTCTAAAGAAGATAGCTTAAATAAAGTGATGTACCTAAATATACAAGCCTCAAAGATAAAATTCTGCGTTGGTTGCCAATACAACTTATTTGTTTATTAAAATGCCGAAAATAATCGATTATGAATAAAACTCATATATATATATATGTATATATATTTGTGGAAAAAGATAGTTAGGGTTTAAAAAAAATGGAATTCTAATTCTAAAACTAATTCAACTTTTCTGCACACTTTCTTAATATATTTAGGATTCTAATTATACTATGTACTTCTTCAAGCCTCAGGCTATTTCTATACGAAATTTTATGGCAAATGGTTCAGACGTTAACAGGTGAAAGTTTAGTGAAGAACAAAGATACTTACGCATATATGATATTACTAGTTATTGCTCGGGGCCTTACTCACGTTAATTTTAATTTGACCTATACCACGGAAACAGTATTTTTTCTGAATAAAAGTCATCCTATGTTCTTGTCTGTATCCCTAACAATGTCTATCTAAAATTTCACGATGATCGATTCAGTAGAAAAGACATGAAAGTATAACAAACAAGCAGAGTTAGAATACCACTGTGAATTAGATTACCTTTAGCCAGTAATAAAACGCTGTCGTTGTCTTTTCTTAAATATTAAACGCGATACATATGAAAATTCTTAGGAAGTTTTTATAGGGAACTCATACAATGAAATTAGTCCACATACTGTGTATGTGTCCTATATATCATAAACAATTGGAGAGAGTAGTACATTCGCATGATAGTTGTTACACATTGATAGGCTGAACTCTTTAGGTTTATGTTTGTATGTCTCGGTTTGTATGTATGACGACATATAAATATATATAATACCCCAATGGGCGTATTGTTAATAATGTCAAACTCAATGAAACACAGTAACAAAATAATTGGTGCTTTCCCTAAGGGGTAGGCGCGAATATGTTCTTTATTCTAACTGACTTACGCTGTTGGCCATGTGGGACCTTTACAGCTTTACCGAACTACTATGGGGAGCGCATAAGGCACTCACCCGATTGAGCATCGAGCACAAGGGCCAGTGGAACTAGGTTTGGGCTGTTGATGAAAAGTTATTGATGTGGTAAATAATTGGATTGCTTAGAAGAATTCGTACGCTTTATGTACCTCATCGACTTGTGCCTGTGTTTGCTGTAAACGACGTTGGGCGGCGATTTGCTGAGGCGTTTTCGGTCCGCCGGTGGGCATCTCTCCTTCACCACCAGGCGCCAAGCCTCCTTCGGACGCCCTGGTTGATAATAGTAGGTATTAATATACACGTATGTAAATAACTGATATTAGCTATTCATCCCTATTTTCTACCCGAGAGAAGGTGTATGATTAATGACGTCATACTTATATAAATTACAGTTTTATATCTAACACTAACTTTTATAAAATGCTCGGGTTATGTTAAATTTCTGTATCTATTACATTTCCCAAGGGTTTCCTATAAATTGATAAGGACATATATTTATTATCTGTGTACATTTTTTTTTTGTATTTTGATAGGATGACATGAATACACATTCTCCATGAAAAACATATTCGAATGAGTCTATTTTTATGGTGATTGGTAACATTTTGTTGGAGTTTATAGATCTGCAATGTAACGACATCTGTTCCTATATAAATATAACCAGCTGTACCAGGTGTACTAGAAAATGGGACCAAATTTTCTCGTTATGGCACGACCATATCATTAAATAAAATGGCAACTGTACAACTGAACATCAATTCTATAAATATTTTTGGAGATCTTCTCACTGTCTTCTGTTTCATTCACTCATTAAGTTTTAATCCAACAATTTCACTTTTCTGTAGTATTTTTTAAACATTTTCTTTTACACAAACCATGTTCGGACAATTACAAACGCAACAAAAAATGCAATTTGCCAAATAGGTGTATCCGTTCTGAAGTGATGAGTATACACCCATTCAGGTATTGATTTATATATATATACTTAAACAATAAACACAAATTGAAAAAAAAAACGTAACATTCAATCTAAAGGGGTAGAACTGTTTTAGATGGGATAACATAAGGTTAACCTTTAGGTAAGAAAATCTTAACATAAAGGTTCTCTCTCCCTATCTAGAAGGTCCGCCCACGGTAAAAACATAAAAATAAACTTTAATAATAAAAAAGGTCACGAGTCATTTTCTAAGAAAAACTGTGAATTTTATGAAATAATTTAATAAGGTTCAGTCCACCCACTTGAAAGCTTTAATTTAACCTTTACTAAAGTTCTAACCTACTTTTATATTTATATTATCATTTATTTTTCTACACGATTTAATTATCATATGAATAAAAGGTAGACCAAACACTTACAAACTAACCTATCATAAAATACACTTTTTTCATTTGAAGATGATATAATAAATATGAATTAAATTCCAACCCTTTCGAAATGGATTACATTGTTTTACTGTAGTCTTTGTTTGAAGCTAAAAGAAGATAAAAAATTGTCATTTGCGGAATTATATCAACTGGAAATTAATACAGTTTCTGTATAATCATTCTTTTATAATATAACAAGTATTATATATCTACTGTTTAATAAAAGTTATGAAAAAAGAAATCAATTGTGATATTAAATAAGCTGCAAACTGGTTACTTCACCCGCAAAAAAATGTTTGTACACTGAATACGTGCGTGCGGGTGGGACACTATAGTTTTGAGCATTGCTTTTAAATTTATTGTATTTGCGCGGAAATCCATTTTTTTTTCTAAAATAAAAGTAGCCCAAGTTGCTCCTTTTAATATCAGTTATCTGCCACTGACAATCCCGTAAAATCCGTTACACTCTTTTGGACATTATCCGGAACAAACAGACAAATCGACACATAGACAAAAATTTAAATATTTTTTTTTTTTACTAACGTACCTTAACGTATTAACGTATACGTATTAAAGTACGTTTAATTTTTTTATGCATGTAGATGTTTAAGATAGTTTTAATTTAAATTTAGTTTTAGAAGAAACGCCTTAGTACGAGTATTGCTAGTTGGCAACAGGTATTATAGGTATTCATAACCTACCAACAACAAATTAAAATTCATCTTCTTGCTGATTTACTTATTTTTACACCTAAGTTACATCAGTTCTGGACTATCTATTTCTAATAGCAGAATCCTTTGAGATACAATTATTATTCTTTAACAATATGCTATAAGTTTGCTATTGAACGCAAACAAGTTTTAGTTCTGTTTAGCTAATATGAATTTATTAAAGCAATTTTAAAAGAGTAAATGGAAATAACACAATTTTTCAAGAAGATCCATTATTTGGATGAACGGAACGTAATTTCAAACGAGAATTCCGTGTAAATTGAATTCGTTTCCGCCGCGTCGCCGACTCTCTAGCCAAGCTCTGAGAAGTTTTTTCCGAGTAAAAACATTGTTATTGTAATAGGGATATTAGAACTCAAAGGACTTTGTGCCGTGTAGATGCATTTATGACTCTATATTAATTTTATTTTTATATATGATAACAGATAGACTAAAAATTTAAGAATATTTAATGTTATTTATTATTTAAGTTATTTAATATTTAATGTTCAAAAAAGATATTAAATATATAAAAATATATAAAAAAAGTAATAAATACGATAACCTACAATAGCGCAAGATTTAAAAGTCGACGTTTTATTCCTTTTTTGTGTGTTGGTGGTGTAGTTGCCAGCTTAGTTCTCTCATGCAGTCTATTAACAGTCATGTTTTTCATGATCTTCAGAAGAATTCATGTTGCTTTAAGGCGTTAGTTTTATAATTTTATTGGATGATTTTAAGATATGGTAATTTCAGCAATGTCTTTAAAGCGCTGGAGTTGTTTTCACTCATTTTGACATTGAAAAAATTCAATTCGAATGTAACTATTATTGTCTTTGTTCTTGGAGCATCATATTAATTTTCTAAAGCTTAACATTTTCCTAGTCACGGGAGTATAGAGCAAATACGTATTTATAGCGTCAAGCTTCAGCTTTTGCTTGTATGATACTCATATCTTCTCTTCAAGAATGTATCATTAATGTTATAAAAAAAAACATACTAATAAGTAAACATTATTTACCGATTGAAATGACTACATTTTACTATCATCTTTTTGTTTTTAATATAGTGTTCGTGACTTCGGTCTCTGCTAATAGTTTTCTTATGTTGTGGGAAGTAGGTGTAATGGGATCAATTATAGACTGCCTTTTGTTTGTTTTTTTTTACAACATTTTTGTTATTACTGTTTAAACACCTATGGCAAAACTATTATGTCATGTCGTCTATATAATATACTCTGAAAAGTCATTTTCAACCATTTCGGAACTTTGTCCGGATAAATAATAAAAGGTAAATCATATTTTATTTTATTTACTGAGTCAGAGAAAAATACAGATTATGTAGTTTAACTAGCAGGTCCAGCGGACGTTGTCCTACACTGATAATGAAAAATATATACTTATGCGCATGAAATGCTTAAGGTAACTAATGTATTTTATTTGATAAGGTATAATACTGTATCCGTCTAATATAGCCTTCCAATTACCTCATTATATGTGACATATATATATGTCACCGTAGACTTTTTGTAGATTTATAAAAGAGGAATATCTCAGTATGCATTGTTTTGTTATATCTCAAAGGGATTAGGTAGCGTTTTTTCAACTAAAGCTCCAAGGCGGCATGACTTTTTCCAATTCTTTCAACAATTATCATTATAGTTCAACCATTAAAAAAAACCTTGACAAATTATATACCTAAACCTTCTCCGTGAATTACTCTATATATTGATAAAGATCGCATTACAATCCGTTCATTAGTTTTTGAGTTTATCGAACATCCAGACAGACTGACAGACGCGGCCGACGACTTTGTTTTATAATATGTAGTGATTAACGTAAAAAAAAAAAAACGTCATAATATTAATATGTGTATATTGTGGTACACATGTAGCATTCTAAAGCAATTTATTGACTGTCCTTAAATGGAAAATATTCCGTGATAGATTAGGTTAAAGGGTATGTATGACAAAGAGAATATATAATTCTTATTATTATTTTTTTTTATAGTAATTAAACCAAAACAATAATATGAAATACGCAAAAAGTTACAAATTTCTCTATTTAAAACCAGCATACTATATCTCTAATGGGTAAATGGTACATATTCTGAAATATTGTAAGTGTAATAATATCTTTTACAATAATATATAAATCAATCAATTTTAATATTATATTCAGTAAGTATTAAAAATAGACTAATGACCTCAATGTTAAATGTGATTGCCTAATCATCAGTTGAGCATCAAAATATCTAATTACGCGTAGTCTGGTGAAACTGTAGAGCCCTTGCCAGGTAAACAGTGTAGACAGTTCGAAAAAAATAATCGAATTGTATGTATCAGACATTAGTATCAAGTATATGGTAGCTGGAATAAAGGGCTTCAATGCATGAGAGGAAGTCATTCCTAAAAACCGTTGTTACTTGGTAAAATAAAAACTAGTAAAATAGACCAGTATTATTATAACGAATGCTAATTGTTTTTGTCTCTTTGTAATTAATACTGATTAGGACTGAAATGTACAAACCATTACGCGCTGTTCACAAATTTTCCCGAACTACACTAATATAAATATACTTTAAATGTGAAATTGTTAACGTGTAAGGTTTCCACGCACAATAATAATTATCCCACGAAACAATAGCGTTAATTTAGAATCATTCAAGCGCCAACGTTGAGAGCTTTTCTCGGACTGTTAACTCAAAGATACGGGTCATCAGATAAGTGTACAAAGGATCAAATTGCGGGCTGAAATGTGAATAGGCAAACAGTTTAATTAACGATCTGTAGCCAACGGACAAGCAACAGACGTCATTAGCGAGGCTTCAGATGGGTCAATCGATTGTTTTATGCAGAGTTATTTCAAATAATCATTATCGTACTATATTTAGTGTAAGCGTTATATTCTATGGGGCTTACTATAAGTAACTTGCTATTGTTATTAAATAAGCATTACTATAAATTGAGGATAAATATTGACTTCCATTATTATATTAAAAAGTCACGAAGTGTTAATTAACTTGCAATGTCCCAAGGCCTAGATATGTTTATACGTGCAAAAGTAGATAACATGCACATTTGTCTGAAAATTATGATGAATGTAATCAAAGACCAACATTTGTAATCTATTTCTCGGTAAAAAGTAAGAACACGTTTCTGTTCCCTAAGTCATTTTTATATATTTGTTTTATTTTACGCTTCGCACACGATGTTGTTCAAGGAACTTGTCTAAGTAATTCATTTGGGTTTAATTGCATCTGTAGTTCTTAACACGTGACCTTGTCATAAATTATTTACCTCCAAAATGAATATTTGCGTTACGATAAGAGGTAGTAAAATTAAACAAAACATATTGTTAGGAAACCAATACGTATGTGTCCGTAATTTACCTACACACGGGCTCCGACGGCCGTGTTTGTTTTTAATGAATAATTATTTTGTTTCAGCTTATGTTTTCAGGAAACAAAGAAGACTGATGTTTAGTGGAATATTTTGAATGTAAAAAAACAATATATCATCTTATTTGTATTCTACGTTTCAATCCGGTGTATGTATAACGTGAAGAATTTATGTACTCTTAGAAGAATCTTTATTCTCTTTCATACTCTTTCAGGATTCACTTTTGAAAATAATGATTAGGCATCGAGTTAATTATAGTACTAAATCTTGAATCAAGATGCTAATTAGCTTGTCTCTACTTTCATTATCGATGGGATCGGCGACACATTATAATTCATTCACGTTTTTCGTTATTTTCGAAATTTTGCGTCGCGGCTGATTTTATAATTATTATAAATAACATTATTATTGAATTTTAAATGTAATTATATTAATATTTCACGGTCCTCCTTTAAGGGTTACTTCGGATTATGATTTAGTGTACACATGCATACATTAGTAACGATCGCGAAAAACTCCCAGATTTTACACCACCTATGTTGCAAGAATAAAGAATGAATTAGAAAATAAATGTACTTAATGGTATGAGGAAAGCTATTTAAGGACACGGGGTAATATAAAATAGCGACCGATTCAAATATAGGTAGAGAAATATAACAAATCGTAATATAATTTCGAATAACTTTGGCATTAAATCTATTTCGATTAATTTAAAACCAGTTAACCGGATCTAATAGAAAAAAACATTTCAGAATGTTATATTTCGTAGAAGTAGATTCACTTGTCTATCAAAACGTTAATTAGTGAATAATTAACTATTAATGAAGATCCAAAACGTGAAAACATTTAAAGTTTTAACATTTTCGAGGGCATTTATATTCATTTCAGTATTTAACCTTAGAAAGAGTTTTAATTTAAACATTAAACTGATGTTATATTGTCACTTACGTCATTTGTCCGTGACAAGTAATGGAACAGAATTCCCAGCGAAAATCGCCCGCATATGCGTGACAATTGACAAAATTGAAAATTAACCCAGAACTCGTGAACTAATGGCAAATTCACGAGTTATCTCCTAATTTAAATAATGATTTGATTTTGGAAAAGTTATATTAAACGAAAATAATCAATATTAAGCTTCAGAACTGCTCATTTTTTAATAATTTCTAATAAATGTTAGTTAGCGAAATTGTAAGTAAATGAAGCCTTTAAAACCCAGCCAGGAAAACTCTGCTGGGTTCTTGTTGATAGATGTTTAATTTGAGATATACTCAAGAAAATTCTGTACTCCGTATACTCCCTCATTATCCTGTTTTAAATCACTGAAAATTTTGGCTCATCGTAGGAATTGAGTATACCAAAATCGCAGTCTCTGAACGACAAATGAATGACATTTGTAATCCGTCAATCAATACAACGTTCGAAATATTTAAGCGGAGATAATAAACAATTGTCTATAACTACTTGTCTTTAATGATACACTAAAAATATTAATATTCTATATTAAAAAAATGCTATAATTATTGGGATTCATTATATCTCATTGTTGTGATCCAAATTAGGCCGTTAAGAATTTATTAATGCAATTAGAAATAAATTATAGGAAACAGAATACTTACTTGAGTATTGTGATATAAATGCGATGATAAATTAATGAGACATAATTAATCATTTTATTAGAAACCATAACTTAATATGTCAAATGAAACACCTTCATAGCATTTCTACTAATTATTCGTTATTATTACTCCCATAATAACCACTTGTCAATTTATAGCTAACTCATACTACATAACACACACAACACACAGCTAACATATACGAAGTATAGTATAAAGATCGTTGCCGCTATTATTTTTGTAATTTCCCAATAATGAAGAAATATTACAGTCACTGACCCAAATATCTATAATCTACTCTCATTATATATCTCTCATCAGATCGATTGAGGTCAAAGGTCATACAATTATAAATACCCTATAATAAAATAAATTTACTGCTAGTTTATAAAACTACTTACATTTTTATATTTTCTCTTTCCAATTCTTGAAAGTGTGGGCTTTCTCTAACGTGGACTCGTTATTGATTCACTTCTCTGCTCTCTTGTTTCCAATCTTCATTCACTTGCGATAGAAAATTTTCCTACGGTCTGTACTACTTCAATTCCTGATAATAAATGAATGTAACTTATGAATGAAAATTGTTCGTTAGATTTCTCCAAAAGTGTTTCAGGCTTTGATCTATTTTTAGTCTCGCTTTACGAATGTCAAAGGCTCTAAATTTCACAAAATCTTATCTGTTGAACACACACAGTCGCTTACGACGCTTACTATGTTAATGGACAGCCTAAACCGTACTGTAAAACGTGAATTTACAGAAAATATAGACAGAAGTGGAAAACCTTCCGCGACTAAGTTTCCCCTTTTGTATGGGAGAGGGCGCGTCTGTATTTGCGGCAATGGTCACGTATTGTCTAAAAATATCAACTCGGTAACCAATTTTCAAATCGACCTTATATCTTAAACGATAGAGTCGTAAGTTGTTTGTTTATGAAAATTATATTCGGTTATTTGTGTGCTTGTGGGACACGGATGTGTGAGTCAAGTTATTGACGCATGCGTATTGAAATGGTCTGATGTTAACAAAAATCAATCCGCGTCGGTACGTGGGTGTTACGTAATAGGAAAGACAAGTCAGCGATGGTAAATGTACTTGCCCTTAATTCATATTAAATTAATCTTGTAACAAATAAATCGAGCGATGTACGTAGCATCGTTAACGATCTTTTATACAAATATGTATTGATTTGGAGTTCCGATATTTTATAGGCGTAGGCATCATATTAGTTGAAGTCCTTTATATACGTAAAACGCTTATTGGAAAAGTAAGTGTTTCTTTAAATGAACAAAGAATCTATGCAGTTGCTTATATCGATAATAAAAAATATATATGGAACATTATTAAGAAATCTCATTTATCATTTATTAAATAATAATAACTGTTATGATAAGTACCATACAAAGTTACTATATCCATAATAGTTAGTCTTAGTTTTTCTAAATTACGCAATGCATTTTGATACGGTTTACATTCGCCCTTCAGAGAATTTATTTGGTAAAGTTTATATGTATAAAAAGTAAAGTAGATGAAACAATGAAAATATTTTTCAGGCATTTATATTGTTAATGTTGGTTAGGGTTTATTCCTTTGAGATAGATATTTAATAATCATTTACTACGAATTGTATATATGTTAAAAGGGCCCACAGAGAAAAACGCAATAGTATTTATATATATTTCGTTAAGATAAGTTATAGTAATTATACTTTATATATTATTAAAAGTAATGGGTTATTTGCGAAGCTGTTTTGCTAAGTCACTTTTAGATTTATCCGATTAAATCTTAGTTACATTGGCCATTTAATTTAATTGATTGGGGCGTTTCAATGAATAAATTGGATGTATATCGTACATTTAAAATCATGCTGTAAGAAGTTTCTTTGAATTTCAGTTAGTGTTAAAAAAAAATCGTATAGTACTTACACGTATTTAAATAGCTTGGAGACTCATCAGGTTACATTAATAATTGCCTTATACCCGGGAGACACCAGGGTGTGTCGCTAGCCTTTTATAAAGAATTGTATGAAAAGAAAACTATCTTTTGTTAGTAGTTCCATAAAAGTCAAGTATCGGGTTTTGCTACAAGTGGATTATCTCTGATATTTCATTGTATCTTTCACGGATTCCGATAGGTTAAACTGTGTCGTGTTGGCTGAAGTAAGATTAAAATCGATCTTTTTGTATTTTTGGTTAACATTTATCGGCCGGATATAACTTTTCCTGTCAACGGGGCGTGTTTAGAATTATAATGACGTGTATGTATCTACTACGTAGTACATATATATTGGTGTTACTGATTTTTATACCTTCGTTTTCTAACGTTATGTATTTTTTTTTCAAATCAAGGATTTTGTTTATAATTTACGATATACTAGTGATCGGTTGAGTTGTTGATGAAGATATTTTTTTGTTCTGATCATATTGGAGAAGATACAGAAAGTGGTTACGACAGTTCAGAATCATCGTACAACATAATCGTTTTCCGTTGCAATGACTGTTAGAAGTCTCCATTCTGTTCTGCCCCTTCGTGTGCTCGTGAATGATTGGAATATCCTATTTGAGTAGTTAATCTGCTATCACACTTAGGGCAGGCTAGAACGGGGTCACAATATACTTCGCCCATAATTCTAGGTTGTTTCGCTTTCAGTTTTTTTTTTTTTTATATTATAGGAGGCAAACGAACAGGTGGGTCACCTGATGGTAAGTGATCACCGCCGTCCATAGACACTAGCAACACCAGGGGAGTCGCAAGTGCGTTGCCGGCCTTTTAATATATGTGGGCCTCCGGCGCTCTCACTGACCGAACGAAACGCAACAGTGCAAGCACTGTTACTTCACGTCGGTTTTCTGTGAGAGGGTGGTACTACCCCGGGCGAACCGACCCATTCATGCTGAAACCAGTAATAGCTTCAGCGTAGCTCTACCACCTTCGCTTATTGTCAAGATCCTGTTCCTTCTACTTTAAATGTGTAAAAGTTTTAGTTCAAAAACTTTCTTCTCTCTGTCCGTTTCTAACATTGGTATTCTCGCTTCTTCTGAGTATTTGAGGTAAAATAATTTAAACGTTATCAGGATTTAATATCAGCGTTTTTGAAGAAAGTAGAAAATTATCTAGAAAATATAAATCGTATGCGTATAACACTTCGATGTACGATTTCAGTCTACCTAAACTAAATAGGCGTCTATTAATATGAAAATGTGATATACGCCTTCTGTATAGATCTGTTGAGCGTTTTTAATGACAACTATAAAATACAGAGCGTACAATGTTGACGTTAGAACACGTTCTTGGTAAATATATGTGTCGGGGAAAAAATCGATTCTTCGCCTTCTGCAACATCGCATGTTGTCGTGGAATAATCAGATCCCACGTACTTTATCTAGGTATCGCAATTTGGACAAACTCTTTTATAAAACCGAACCTAGAACATTGTCTCATACGATCTATCATTTAATTTTTCGGCAAAAGTGGATGATTTGGCAATGATTAAAGATTTACCGACTGGTTAATACTCAACAACTTGTTTCATTTGCCTTCAATTGTTTCATGTAAGGGCGCGACTTCAATGGTACCCAATTTCATGTAATGAGCAAGTAAGTTTCTTAACTTCCCCAAAAACCGACCAAATTACTTTGTTTGGAAACGTTATCCCGAGTATTAGGTCTATTTATCCCGCGCTCAGATGTACTCCTTTTATTTTATCCCATAGGTACTTTGGCTTTCTACCGACGATGGTATTGTTGCCGTGAATGCTTGAGAAATGTTGTAATATTATGCACTTAATAAGTAGTCACATCCCAAGTAGCCAATAGGAGGAGCTGACTTAGGATCATGCTAAATTTTGTCGCCTAATTCACGAAGGTCAGTCATGGTACAACGTCGCTTCATTATAACTATTAAAGGTAAAATGCATGAGGCGTCACAAGCAGGCATCTAACCCCACTCGACCTGGGGGTACATATACTTGTCGAAAATGTGGCTGAGGGATCCTCTCCCGGATCGGTCTTGTCAGCCACCTACGGAAGTGCCCCTAGGGTGCTATTTAAATCATCTGTTAAAGAAAGATATAGAGGCCTATGAAACACTATATGCAGAAAAAAAGAACTTTATGCATGAAGGTTACTAAATAATATCTTGGACACGCAAAGGAAGAAGAAGAAGTAAGTGCAAAGCAAAGCAGTGCAATAAGCAGTAATAAGGGATTTGGTACGGTATACTATCCAATTGTATTACGACCATCATGCATGAGATGAAGGCTCATCGTAGTGACTTTATTTCATGTGTCGTTGCTTCTTAGTAGGTTTCGTCGTCAACCCGACTGATGACAAGGTTATTTCTCTAAAGTTCACGATATTACTTACAATTAGGTTAAGTACAAATTTCAAAGTTGCTTTGAAAACGATTGATTTCGACTTTGATTTGCCAAAGTATATAAAGTGTTTAAAAAACTCAGGATTTTTACAAATAAAATAGGGTGTGTTTGTTATTAATAATTGATTTAGTCGAGTTAACAGAAAGTGTTTAACCCAAATACCATACGTACATTGACATATGATACTTGCTCACCTCGCTTTTGACATTGCTTCAACGATATTACGAACGCGCTGCATTGCTTGCAACATATCCGTACTTCCGTGAGCTTACTTCCTAATAATTCACGTCGTAGAGTGTAATATATATTATTACCGTGATAATTACTTCCATACTAATAATAAACCAATGGCCGCAACAGGTTTGTGTTTTGTGTATTTTTTTAAGATAAAATATAAATCTTACGACATTTAAGCTTAGAAAATATATCTATCTCGATGTCAGTGTTTTTTTCATTTGTATTAGAGATATTAAGCTCTCTTGGGAAGAGTATTTTACATATTTTTTCTATGATAAAAACTATTTATTAAATTTTCTATAACAAGGGGTCAGATCTTTTATTCAAGTGATAAAAACAGATTGCATGGGAATGACGTAATATTAACCGGATGATACTTATCGTGGGATGTCCAGCGCGCTAATTACGGATTTCGCAAGAGTAAAGCGATATCAGAAATAACAAATTAATATTTTATTAATTTAAGGTAAAAAAATAAATATTCCTATAGACTTACTTGCCAGGGGAAGAAGAAGAGAAAGGTTTGGTCGTGTCTGGTTGACAATCTGAATTTTCCTTATTTTACCTACTCATTTCTACTATTGTTCTGTTTGTGAAAATATGTGATCAGGGGGCCGATAACAATTTTACACCTCTGTGGAGATGATCTTGTTGTATTCTATTGTGATTAATATGATTTTTTTTTCTGAACTAACTATCTGCGAAAATGAGCCCAAATCTTCCCTTTATAGTACCACAATGTAATGAAATAAAATGGCAAGACTGTCAATATTTTCGAACACCTCTTTACTGTCTTCTATTTCACTCACTCATTCACTTTTTATATGTATAAATTATGTATAAATAATCTTAATTTATAGATAATAATGTGGTAATAGGCCCCACCAGATCGAATGCGGTGAAAATGAAATATATAAAAAACATGCGTGAAAAGAAAAGAGAGTGTGGAGCGATAGGTAGTCTTGCCTATAAATATATATAATAACAAAGACCCGAAATAAAAGGCGTGAACTAACTTGCAAACTCCGGACCTCATACGAAGCAGTGGCGTCTCAGGATCCTCACTGTTAGCGGCGATGAATCCAATAATGTGGTTTGCAATCTCCAACGCGTAGTTTAATATAAATTGTTGCGGTTTTTGGAGTGTAATTTTCTCCTATATAAATGTTTGCAGAGTTCGAAGCGTAATATATTATGTCATGTATTCCAAATTTTCTCTAATTGTCGAAATGACAGCGATATTGTTTAGTTTTAAAAGCGTCTGCATACTCCATACTCGATCAATGAGATGTAGGCCAGTAAAATATCTCATTGTCTGGAGCGCTGTTATCAAATTAATTTATAAGTGGAAGCAATTGTAATGGTTTATTAAATTTTATCAATGAATATTCTGAAAGATTTTATTTTTTAATTTTATTCATTTAAGTCGATATACACCTATTTATGTGACACAAACTCCTGAAGTCGTGCAGGCGAATTATGTTATAATAGTTGCCAACGTTGAATAGAAACTATTGTACTACAAAATAATCCTAAGGGGGGTTGTGTCAGACAGGTAGCCAATCGTAAATATTAAGCCAAATCATACATGACAAACATGTCGTGCCGACCCTACAAAGGTGGAATAAGGGTAAGGAGATGATGATTTATACGTATATAGGTAAATGAAGCATTCTCGCAGAGATTTCAACTTTAATATCGATCATATTAAACAAGTATTTTCAATTTAAGTTACCTACAACGAATACGTATGTAAATAACAATATTGATGTATGGTTAAGCATGTGATATTATTTATCGTGAATTGGAATTTATTCGAGAAACGTTTACGAACATGTAGAATATAAAAATGTACGTACACAGAATTTATTTCATGTTTTACCTCTGTAAGTTTATGATATACATATAAACGATTTTGAACGTATGGTGTTATTATTATAAATAACTAGTGCATTGAATTTAAAAATTAAAATATTCTACATATGTGACTTACCAACTATAAGATATAGATTTACATCAATATATATGTATGATTTAAGATAGTACGTTTGTTTCAGTGATTATACACGTACCATTGTCGTCGATTCAACATTTTGTATGGGTAATTTGAAACTTATATATTACTAAAAACACCGACCACTTAAATATTTTTAGTTCTTTGACGTGCTTTATTTAAATAATCACTGAAATCTGGAATACAATACAAAAACCTATTTGAATATTCTTAATTAATCATTAAAATGTTATTTTCCTTAAACAATATAATTCTATATTCCCTGAATGTTCAGGATTTAAAAATATAATGAAATTTATAAGATACGACTTATTAGTAACACCGTTTTTATAAAAACTAACGCAGAATTCTATTTTCGAAATTCAGAATAACAATTAAGACATGGTCATAACTTACACATAAATTAAAATTTGAATTGTCATCTAAACTGAAATCAACTTTACGCCAACGCGACGGTCAATGCGTACTACTGTTCTGCTATTGTGCCTTACATTATATAAACTACTTATCTGCCAATTATTAACAGTTAGATTAGACTAGGCATGGGCATTTTTTTTATACCACGATGCGGGCATACAAGCGTGATGGTGAGCGTTTACCGCAGACTATCAACGCTTGCAACACCGGAGATATCACATGTGTGTTGCCGACTCTTTAATATCCTGTTCACTCTTGAAGAACTCCATACTGTAATCCCCCAGAAATATCTCAGCAGTAAGCTCGTTCCACAACCGGAGCGTTCGAGGGAGGAATCTCCTCTGGAACTGGGCCGATGACAAGCGGTGCAATTGTGGAAAGTGGCCACGGGCATAAATAATATATGTCTATTTGTATGTAAATATGTAGTAGTGAAATTGTATAATATCACATACAGTACTAGCTTTTGCACGCGGCTGCACTCGTGTTTAGGTAATTTGATCTATCATAGGGGAACATAAACAGTTATGAAATACATAAAATAACATTTTCAAATATTAATAACACAATTCATTTTAGCCTTTAACTGTTTGCATTTTGGCCGATATATGTAACCACACGTGGATCCCTGAATGCGGTGAAGAGGGAAGCGGAGACGTCAGGCTCTTTATCGATGAATGCGATATGCATGAATACGATTGTGACTTTAACAGAAGTAACTCTTTGAACTTTATTTGTAATATTGATCGAAATTGCAACGTAATTAATAAATTTTTCATGATTCATTATTAGGGAACAATACAAACTACTTTCAATTTTCTTTATAACATTAAAGCTCGTCAAAATCTACTAAACAAAATAAAAAGAAAAAGATAATCGGTTAAGGAACAGAGCAGGGAGATGTATTTAATTGTTTGGCTCTGTCTATTTATATGTATATCATTTTTGAAATGATATAAAATCTATTAACCAAATCTGTATAATTAAAACCATAAGGGTTAGTCATTAAATCTTATAGTAAACACCAAAACACTTTGTGATTATTAATTAGTAGCTTATTACCGTGGCTTCGCTCGCGTTAATGTATATTTGTACAAGCAAACTCACTTTCACATTTACAATATTAGTAAGGATGCATATACATTAAAATCTTCACAAATTAATTGATGTTATCCGGAAAAATATATATTTTTATTTTATAGGTTAGCTTTTGAGCACAATCTCAACTGATGTTATATGATGTTGTGGTTTAAGATGGTAGTCACTCTAAGCCTAGACGGAAACTGGCTCTCAAGTGCAACTGCCGGAACACACCAACACGACAGAATTATATTACTATTAGATTTATATTATTATTAACCGGAGGGTGATAGCTAGCTAGGTGGACTTAGAAAAAGCCCAACCACCATGCTAAGATTTCACTACGATGTATTCCTTCACCGAAAGCTCCAACTCAGTTGCAAGGATTCGAACCTACGTCCTTCGACGTTGTATCCGAATTCGTCATCAACTAAGCCATCATCGCTTTGAATTTTAATATGCAACAATATTTAAAAAAAAATCATATATTTGTGTATGTGCGCAGATATAATTTATTGCGTCTGATATTTACAGCTTATAAGATCACCAACTATTCCGAATGCTTTAGACCAGCCACGGGTTGTCCAACACACCATTATTTAAGAGTTGGTAATTACAAATATATGGCCGATCACCGAAGAATTATATATGCGCCAACAAACACCCCGTCATTACCGAAACACATGTTAAAAGGTAAAAGAAGGTACACACCACTACCGAGGAGAATGAGAAGAAGGAACATGCATAAGCCTGTTGTAAGAAAAATAATACAGACTACAAAAACAAAACAAGAAACCGTTGTATTAAAACGGATATCGGTATTGAAAAATGGTAAAATGATGATGAAAGTTGTTAAAGGATTAACTGTCAAAAAATCTGCCGATTCGGATTTCTTGCAATAATCATCGGTCTTAATAAATCTATAGTTTTGTCTGTCTGTAGTTGTTTTTTTGTAATGTTATTTAAAAATTTGTGCTATAAATATTTTCAATAAACCTAAAGGTAAAACTAAAAATATATACATCATTAAAAAGGTGTTTAATTCTCATTCGATGTAATGATTTTTTTTGCAATATTTTATCCTATAAATGTAAAATTGATGGTCGTGTAGTGTAGCAATATATTCAGAAATAATCAAATATATTCATAATTGAATAGAACAAAATAACGAGTCATAAATAATGTTATGTATACAAGTACAAATTACAGTTAATTAATAAATATCATTTTTGTATTCACTTTTACCTTAAATTTCAATATTTATTCCTACGCTTAATTAAATAGACATAACTGCATTTGTATTGGCAAATCAGGCTATTGTCTACAAACCTACGTCACTGTTATTATTAGCTTAATTGTGGGCGTGAAATGCGAAATAGGAATAAAGCTTCTTCGCATAATAACGTTTGAATCCCCTTTTATAAGCACTTGTAAATTATAGCGATTACCTTAGCTTTAAAATTATGCCTCTTGTTCATTTCAAAGTTATCAGTGATCTGAAAACACCTCATGAAATTCCTTTTTCGTTGCATTATTAAATACAATTTTGAATGTAAATAATGTAAAACTATATTTAATTGATTAATAATTATAAAAGCTGTTATTATCGCCTTGTATGTGACTCAAATTCAAAACTTCTAAAAAGCATAATACTTTTACCTTTGTTTTTGTTACTGCCCATATACTCTTTAGGTTTAAAAATGTTTTTTTATAGAAGGGAAAACGCTACATTGGATTTCCCCCACTGCCGGGGAACAGTTAGAGGGTTATCTCGGACTCTTTTTGGATAAAAATCTCTTTACCTATTTGCGCGTAAGTGGACCAGGGTCGCGGGATCGCGCGAGCATGTTCTACAAAGATGGACAAGTGCGGGTTGTCCATAGGTGTTCGGGCGAAAACCCTCACTTCGTAAAGAGACTATATTTTTTCTAGATTTCTCTTTAAAACAGCGGGTTATTACTTGCTTTTCCACCACGGGTCTCCTTTACATGGCAATGGCCCCCCACATTCGTTGCCAGGAGTCTGTACCTATGGAGGCCAGATATAATAATGTTATGTTAGCTGCAAATCAATAAGTGTATGTTGTGAATTTGTTGAATTTAGTTGTGATATGTATTGTAGTCGTATAAAAATATCGTTGCATAGAATATTGCAATTTCTACATACTTTTATGACATACAAGTATAATATTTCACAGGTGAACAATATATACTAAAAATATTTAACTCCAATATGCATAGAAATTTGAATAAATCGCACGTTAATGGCAAAATATTTTGTGACTGGTAAGAGAGACATGAAACTCCTAATAAAAATTCCATAATTTGTTGTAAGAATATTGTATCTGTTCTTTTCAGTTGTTACCTTTATTGTTTCGACTTCATTCCAACATTATATACTGGTTAGTTATATACAAGTTAATTTTGTTTTAATTTTATTGGTAATATATGCAGATTTTTTTATTTGAAAGTCTAATATTTACAGCCTCCAGATCCGTGTGCGATAGCACGGATATGCAATCACACTTGGATAGCCCAATGTGGTCACGAAACCAATGATCTCAATAAGAGATGGTTTTTAGATGAATGTGATATGTTTGAATATAATTGTGATCATGAGAAGAGTAAGTAATTCTTGAGAAAAATACAAAAATTACACCTATTGTTCTTAGAAATAACTATTAATTTTATTATAGATTTTACACATTCAGAGAATTCAGGATGCCCGAATAATGTAACACGGAAACCTATTCATAACACACCTGTAACTACAATTAATATATCAACAGTAAAATCAACTAGTGCTACCGAGCCAAATTATACTGCACCTCATAAAACCAGCTCAGAAACTTTATTAACAACCCCAGTTGTTACAGTATGTTACACAGTTAATGATACGGACAAAGCTATAAACACCACGGTGAGTTCTCCGGCAACTGCTCTTAATACTACATTAGTTACAACGCTGTCCATAAGCCCAGAGTCTGTTACTTCTTCGATGTCACCAGTAACATCTCCTAAACAAGATGTTATTATGACTAATAACAACATTAGGTGTACCAGTAGGACTGAAACTTCATCAATTACATTAAAGTCATTTTCAGATACTATTGCACAAGTAGAATCCGAATCTAGTACAGAATCGAACACAAGTAGCGGGTCAGAACCTGCTACAGTTAATGTCTCTGGTAACTGTACTAGTATGACTAAAACAATGCAATCTACTACTCAACCAATTACAGAACCAATTACACGATATATACCAGAACTAACTGCAGTAGCAGACCCAACAACTACCATAGAAATAGTGAGTGTAAATAAAAATGTTTCTATATCTACGGAAACAACCTTAAATGCACATTATTGTACAAGAAATATATCTAGCGCATTATCATTTGTTACGGGTGATAATTCAACAAATGCAAACATAACAGTGATAATGGCCAAAAAAACAACGTCATCTGATTACTTTACATCGACTGATATTCATATAAATTCTACCACAATTAACAATTTTGTCACTAACGGAATAGACACCAAAACACCAAAACCAAATGATGTTAAAACAACCTTAACGAAAATTGATATTGTTGAAGATAATATAACAACGACAATAGAAACTATTTCTAATACAGTAAATGTTACATTAAAAAAATTAAACACCTCTTCTATAAAGAATCAAATAACAAATGCAACAACTAGTTTTCCTGTTACTACTAAAGAAAGTAAGACCACTTTAGTAACATGTAAAGGCTTTCCAAAAGTTTGTAACAGACCAGTAACATGGGAGACTACAGAAAAGGGAGAAACGAGAGACTTTTATCAAATATTAAAGGCTCGATTTGGAAATAAAGATCATTTATTAAGAGATACGACGCATTGGCCAAATCGTGCGTTACGGTATGTCGGTGATACAGATTCCTTTTTATTTGGACGGCACAATAATATCAGATATAAATGAATTAATTATTATACAAAGATTCTATTATTTTTATATCTACCACGTAAAGGTTGTAATTACTTAGAATGTAATAAGAAAAAAAATATTTATAATAATAAACTAATATTCATAATTTTTTAATTATTACCTTACAAAAAATTATTTCTTACATTGTAAGCAAATCCATAAAAAACATATGTATACCTAATTTCATTGCATTTTTTATACTTTATAGTTTTTGATGCTGAATGACGATGTGATATAAGATGGTAAACGTGCTAAACCTAGAAGGGGATCGACTCTCAAGTGCAACTGCCGGAACACATACATATATAGGTTTTTGGCGACATATTTTCATTATGAGAGTGGTAGCTAGTCTGGCGGTCTTAGAAAAAGCCGTACCACCAAACTATGGTTTCATTACGATATTTTCCTTCCCCCCAAAAGCTCTGGCTCATTCGCAATCATGCGAAACTACAATAATCGACGCGGTGCCCGAACACACCAACGCCAATGTAATCTTTAGTAAGGTCATTTAATTAACAATAGGTAATTAATGTTTAGTTTGATTAAAGTAACCGCTGGCTCGGGATTGTTGTTTTACTAATAAGAACACTTAAATATCAGTTTGCGGATAATGATAACTTTGTTATTGTGTTGTAAGTATAAAGTAATAGACAGTATCTAGGAAATCTTCGAGTCTGATGTTTCAACGTGGGAAGTACCTATTTAGTAGTGTTATACACTATTTTGAATCTAGTACCAGTCCAGTACTAATCTAGTTTACAGTATTATATTATCAATTTATCTAAGTAGTTAGTATCCCTGAAATAATGTTTAACTAGTAATAATAATAATAATATTTGTTATTTGCTTAGTATCATACTTTTTTGGTACAAAGCGAAGCGTGAGCTGAAGAAAAATGTTTTAAGTACCGAGACGATTATCAGTACTTAAATTTTTTTTTTTACCTTGAAATTTCGAAATTGCTTCAATTTCTCCAATCTATCTTTGACATTAAATTTATTTGTAACTAGCTGACCCAGCGAACTTCGTAACGCCTAACAGTCAAGTTTTTAATACTTATTCTGCTATTCGGGACCATCGTATAAATATTGACATTCATATTTTTACGATACTAACGTCACTCAATTGTTTTGCCTTCCCAGAACCTCTCCACTAACACTTAAACTTTATGGTATGGTATTAAAGTTGAAATTGACTTTTAAGTATTATTACGAATCATTTGTATGGGAGTATAGAAAAGTGTCGTTTTAAGACTTTTCCAGGTATTTTTTTTATTTTTCTCTCCGTAAGATCCATCCTCGTACTTCAAAGAATATTCTAAAAAAATAATTAGCGAAATCGGTTCAGCTGTTCTCGAGTTTTGCACTTAGCAACACATTTAGCGATTCATTTTTATATTATAGATTTCGGCGTTGTATTAATAGATGTAAAACTAAACAGGAGAAGATAAAACAGTTCAGTATCTTTTTATCTTCTGTTTGTTAACCGATTTTGTTTAATAACTTTTCATTATGTATCTGTGTGTTGGGCTACAAAAGAGAGGAATGAGAGAAAATTACATGTGGCAGAGATGCAAATATTAAGATGGAAGTGTGGTGTAACTGAAATCGATAAGATTAAGAATGAGTATATTAGAGGAAGTATGAAAATAGCATCACTGAGTGAGAAGTTGAGTAGTAATAGGTTAGCATGGTATGGACAGGATATGAGGAGAGACATTACATTTAACATGTGGAGAAAACACGTTGCACCCCTTACTATTGTCAAAATTTGGACATATGACTATAATTAACAGAATAGTTATACGTATGACTATATTGGTCAAACGAGTAAAATTTCGAAGATCATGTATTCTGAATACAGTTCAATTAGGGTCACGTACATTTATTTTTAATTTAACTTGCTTGTATTACAAAATGCGTCTTTTTCCTAAGAAAAATCAAGATTGAAATACTTTAACCAGATACTTCTCAACCTCATCACACATATTGTGATCATAAGCCTGACCAGTATAAGATGACCTATACCTGTGTAAATGATATAAAAGTGGTTGACAGAAAGTCAAATATTAGTGACATTAGAAATATAATACTTTATATTTTATTCATAAACCTATCCAAATTAAATAAGAAATACAATGACTAATATATAAAAGCTTGAATAATATGAAGATAAGTGGACAGGTAACTTAATGTCAAGGCGAAGCTATTGTGTTCATATTTAAACTGATACTTAAAGAACTATATACAATTACTGTTCCAAATTAGATGTTGCAATGTCTGCAATTCTTAGAATAATATAAGGGAACCTTTCCGTAGACATTTTAACATTTCTATACAAAGTATTCGTTTGGACTTATGTAATTAGGTTCGTGGAGTAACCACGAAAAAAGAAATATCATTATCATTAAATAATCGTACAAAATGTATATGTGGTATTCCCAAATGTCAAAATATAATAACCTATATTTTGGCAGTTTTCCTTCTAAAATAAACTAATTGTTATATTGATGGCACGCTTCGCTAATACTAACTGATATTATAAATATCAAAGCGAGGTTTGTTTGTTTCTTACACTTTCTTTTCTTTTCAGATTTATTGATAAGTTCTGTGTTACATATATTGAATGTGCGTCTTTATACCTTTTTATATAATTTGATAAAGGTTCAAGAAATATCTATGCTTGTGAATGTGTCCATTTATATTGTAACTATGGCTGGCTTAAGCACGTGGCTACGCTCGCATTAATGTAGATTTGATCCAAACCCCGGGGACATATTTTTTTGGATAAAATCCTTATTTCTACATTTGACGATGTGTATGCAGAATTTAATGCCGATCTTTCTGTTTAGTTGTAAAGGCGTTAAAACGTATCAAACAAAAAAAAATCACTCTTGCATTTAGTAAGGATAAACAGGACGAATAAAATACTCATACCTTTTAACTTTAAATATAATTTTATTAGTTTTACTGAATGTAAATTTGTCAAAACATTCGTCAAAATAATTACCATGTATTTGACAGTTTGTGCAGTACTATCCAAACATAATAGCGACTATAAAAATACGAATCTTCAATCGCATCAATTAACTACAAACGTGAAAAATTTAGCAAAATATATATTGTCATTTTAAACAAAGTTGTATTTAAATGCAAAGAAACTAATATCGTGTTCGTAGTCGAGGTCTGGGATCCAGCACACTGCAAAACAAGAAGACACCAATTACGTCATTACGCATTACTCAATATGCCATTGCCAACATTTAACGTTATGCATTTATGCGTACTTGACTCGTGTTTGAAATACTTCTTCAAATGGTATCAATTCCAAATTTGTTTGAGAAATAGGTAACATTTCCATTATTTAAATTATTCTTTCTTTTTCTTCTTCTTTCTTTCTTCGCTTTGTATTCCAATTTTTTCCAATTAATATACGGACCATATCTGACTATGAAACATACTGCACGTAAGTCGATTATTGTTAGTTTACTCAAACTTTCAAGAGAGTAATGTACATACATGTGTTTTGTACAATATATGTTCTTGGCTGCAATGCAAATTTAACTTTTAGCTTCTACGATGCATTATTAATTATTCAAATGTTAATATAACTATTGTGTTTGAAACATTGTTAGTTAAGGCTTCAGAGATAAATAAATATTATTATATAATGCCTTATGCGGCATGCATACGTGACACATTACAGTAATTGCGGTGTAAACCAGTGTTTAGGCGGCGCCACGCCTGATCTTGCAAGAAATGATACTTTGAGTTGGTCCTACTACGGCTTCACAAAGTCGCTTCGAAAATGAGAACAAATCTTTACAGTACGGCCATGAAATAAAATAAAATGGCAACTGAACAACTAAACGTCGATCTGGCAATTCTTTCAATATTTCTTAATCAATATCTATCTCCCTATTGTGTTCGGTCTTTTGTATATTAAAATTTTTGAACCCAAATATTTCAAGTTTCCATAAGAGAATTACAGCCGCAACAAAAAAAGAATCACTGAAATAGGCACAGTCAGCCTAAAGTGATAAGCTTACATATATTTGATATATTCGGCAACTGTATCTTATATATTTAACATTACAGTACAGTTTAAACTATTTATCGAAACAACTTGAACATAATAATAGATATATGTTTTAATTCCATTTGGTGCTTAAGTCTTGGAAAATATTAATCAAAACTATTTTAATTTTAAACTCGACATTCACAATGCTAAATAAAATTTCCTTAAGAATTACTCTTCTCAACTCTTTCTCATTCACAAAGGCTGTTATTCATACCGAGGTTAAAACTTTTCATCTTCATAATATTAGTTGCTATATTGAATTTTCGCCAAGAATTTTATTACACGAAAGTAATAGTTTTTTCATTATAGCGCTATATTCTTAGTGAGAATAAAAGTTTATTAACACCCTTATATCAGATATTTATATAAATAATTACATTTAGTTATTTATTGATATCCATTACATTTTTATAATAGAATGTCCGGTATTTTGAATAACTTTAACGAGTTCAGGCAAGGATTGCGGTATAGATTAATAAAACCCGGGCCGAGATTACAAATAGGTACCGTGAAATTTTAGTGAAGACCAGTATCACTTAACCTTTTTTCTGCCTCGGGAGATTTGAATAGAAGTATCACTTAACCTTTGCGACCGACCTGAAGAGTATACCATAATGGATCTCCCTGCGTAAAAGAAGATCACTTATACTTAACATTTCTCTAGTCACAGTTCGAACGAAAAATAGATTATAATAATAACTAGCTAAAACACTTCGCAATTTATGATCAACCAGTGTATACTCAACTGTGACCGTGAGTGTCGATTCATCTTTCGAAGGTCGCTGCAGTTTTTGTTATGTATGTACATATCAAACATACATATGTAAACTGCAATTATTTCGAAGCCTCTAATAAGAAAGTACGTACCTATGTCTATAAAGGTTTTACTCTCTATTGAGAAATTCTAAGGATGATTTTTAAAACATCCAAGTTGAAACATAATAGCCTAAATAACGCAGGCTGTGTTAACTTAAAGACGTGATATGCTTTTAAAATTATCTTAAAGAGTTGATTCGCATTGTAACGAGTATTTCGTATGTCTGACCATCTTCCTACTTACATCATCTGTTAACAACATATTCGCTTGTTCTTTAGAGATCTTATTTGCTACATAAGCTAACATAATTGTTAATTATCAATGTTTCACAGCAGGACAAAGGCTGCTCTCAATTCTCTCATGATCTTTTGTAATCCGTAGCCAACTCTCAAAAGACCAACTCAAAGTAACTAACTAGTTAGAACTAACTAGTAAGAAATATTTATTAGTATAGTAAGTATAAGTATTGTAAAGTATTTATTGCGTTACTCAACTCTCCAATAGCAATTGGTAACTGAGTTATGAGAACTGTGTGATTTATGCTTCTTTATTCGAGTAAATAACGTTTTTGGTTTTACATTGAAATACTATGTCATAACTATGCCACTGACATAACATGAAGTTGTATAAACATTTATTTCTAATGATTTATGGTGGGTAGATGCCGTGGCGTTGTTACGAGTCTTGAGCGAATCATGGCGATGTAAAAGGGAGGTATTCAGAGAGATATGAGAAGAGAGAGCAGAGTAGGGTTTGAATTAGTTGAGTTTTGACACACTATGGCCAGAAAAATACTGCTGGAACAATTAGGATTGTCAAATTTTTTTCGTGTTTGATAAAAACTGTTTATGTACTTTGATTTAGACTAAAATTATGAGACTTGCGATGTACATATTTTTTTATAACGCACGATTAAGAAAAAAGCTGCTTAGTATGTTGTTATTGTATGGAAGACGAACTTCATATGGACCCAGTTGCTTCATCGTAACATGCTTAAAGCTGAAACTGGCATGGATTGATAGATCTAGTAATATAAAAATCTATCAGTATTCTAATTGTTTCTTGTTAATTTCCGAAAAATTCGTTGGTATATGCCCGGATTTGGACCTGTGGACATCGGATTCATAATCTATTGGTCAAACCACTGGACCTTTACGACTATAACAATAGTATTATTGAAGATAATATTCAATAATTTCAATTATATTAAACAAGTTAACAAGTGCCTATGAACTAAACTCTCTTATTATAATGTATTTCGATACCTGTTAACAACATCAGTTGGATAAATAATAATTAATTCGCTGTCAGTGGCACTGTCACTTATTGTTTCGTAAACGTCAAACGGTTTGTTCGTTTGTGTTGTCAAGTGAATATTAAGCAGTAACACAACTATAAAAAAACTTACAAATATGGAATAGATAATACCTTAAAACGGCGATTATAGAGTAGATAAGTAGATTGTTTTACAAATTGTCGAGGACGTAATACTTTTGTTGTGTGGTAAAAAAGAGTATTAAAAAACCTAGAGCCCTCGTGACTCGTTTTGGACGTTCTGAATATAGCCTTAAGTTCGAGCTTGCCCATAATACAGCCAAGAGTTCAATATAAAACAAAGTAAACATATTATTATAGAAATATAAAATTAGCATTTATTTATTCTACAGTTGTCTCAATGTTGTACGTATAATAATATATATTTATACCTAAATTTGTGTTCTGCGCATCTAAATTCAGAGCGGTCAAAAAGATTGGTGGGGACTGTAATTATCATAATCCTACAGGTGGTTTTAGATTTCGGTGAAGGAAAACGTCGTGATAAAACTATAGCATTGTAGTTGGGCTATTATCAAGAAAGTCTTGTCGCCAAGCATCTGTATGTGTTTCTTTACAGTTGTAATTTTTATTTCCGAACTGACTACGCTGTTAACTTGGCAAGGATTTTACAGTTTCACCGGACTACTAAGGGCAGCGCTTAAGGCACTCACCCGATTTTGATTTTATATAGAACAATTGTACTTGAGAGCAAGCCTCTATTTATATTTGGGGTGTTACTATGTCCGCTCATTAAGTAATTTAATGTCAATTTTGATAAATTGCTGAAGCTGTAAAGTAAAAAGAACTTTACAATTATAAAAGGTTTGATTTTACTGAACATAGATAAAAGCATTGACCTTGGCTTATAATAGCTTAGCTAGATTACAACGTTTATAATAGTATACTGTTATTCTTGCGTACGTGTGCTACTGGTATCATTTAGCCTATGTTAAAATTTTATGTATTCACGTGATAGAGACCTTGAACCAGATTCCTCGTTTAATACTGTGAATGCCTTTTATCACATGACTTTTTTGTATTCGTGTTAGTAAAAATAGTTATATTTTGTGTATATTCGTAAAATAAGTTCGTATTTAAACAATAACACCTAGCATAGATGTCGCCTATTAAAATTACGAAATGAAATTAGTTCTATATTTACGTCCGTCTCAATTAATATGTGCAAATTATAAATGTCGAAGGCAGAATTACTGGTTGTACTACTCGTTACCGCCTAGCGGAAACTGTATAGAGACTGCGGAAATCACTGTGCCCGTAGGCGCACAACAGGCAAACAAGGCGATCCGGTTGATGGATTGAATCCGTCGATTAATTACGCCGGTGTGAAATGGGCTTATTTATAAACGGGGCTGTTTATAGTTGAATGAAATTGAAAAACAATATTAACGAACATTTTAAATCCCTTTATATTGTACATCATTTATATATTGTTATGAAAATTTGTTTGATTGCAAATAACTTGCCTCAGTATATGTAGTTGTGTTGAAGAAGTGACGTCAATGTTGATTGTAAGGACAGTTCAAAAGCAATGGCGAAAACTGTTGTCATGCCGACATGCAAGACTTTAAGCAGTTGAATATAGATTAGCTGGCTTTATCACCATCTCAATTTGCAGCGATCCAGTCCGGTGGCAACTTTGCAGGAGTGTGAAGTGCGCACGTAAATAATTTATATAAGTTTGACATTTTTCAATTAGTATTTTATTACTGAACACAGTGCCAATGGTTACTTTATTATAATATTATAGCATTGTAAATTATATAACAAAGGAAATATAAGAGGTTATGAAATAATATAGAATGTTTTATGTTACATCTTCGATTGCTTAATTTTACTCAATAAAATAGATGTTTATAATATGTTATTAATTATTATTACATCATATTTATTTGCATATTTTTTTATACTGTAATAATAACGATTTCGTACAATATAGCTATAATCCACGGCATCTGTGGTTTTGCAAAAAACCCCAAATGCTTAACACGATTGGGTCAAATGTAGTTTACGCTAATTTTATGGGCGAACGTAATGTAATTTTAAAATGTAAAAAATTGATTTGTTTATTTGATAAATCCATTGAAACTTAAGAACTATATAAATAAATAGACTTATTTATAACCATGATAGATCAGTTGATCGCGTGATCGGACATCACGTCGATCGACGTTGGTTCGTTTGCGACCGAGTCGGAGATTTCGTTGAAGGAAAGTATTGTGATGAAACTATACGATTGTGGAAGGGTTTTTACTGAGCCCTCTTGGCTAGCTATAACCTTCAAGTTGTACATTTTTTAGAAACCATAAGCTGCTGTGTTCCGAGAGCTACAGTTTTATCATCTTAGTCCATATCATCATTTAACATCGAATGAGATTGTGGTCAAGCAATAAAACCTATAAAGCATAAATTGTAAAGGAAAATTGTAATGATATTTTGAGCTGAATTATTACCAAATTTAGGTAGATATTGTCAGATTAATTTAACCGTACGATGAAAAATATTGGACGAGTTTATTTCGTTGTATAATTTCTGTAGTAATAGAATAGGAAACCAGCAAAACGAGCAACAGGAAGTCGATTCATCTAAAAGCTCTAAGCATATAAGAGCCAGTTCCTCTTCCGAGTGTTCCATCTATAACGGGATCAAGTCTTAATATCAACGATTATGACGGTGTTGACGAATCCGGATACCGCGTCGTTTGACATTGGTTCGTTTTTACCAACGAGCTGGAACATTCGGTAAAGGGAAACATCGGAATGAAATCGTAGTATAATGGTAGGTCATTTTTAATGTCGCGCTAGCCCCCTATAAATTGAAAACTGTTGCTTAGCATTTACACTTGTATTCCAGCAACTGCACTTGAGAGTCAGTCCTGCTTCAATGTCATTTAATGTTAAATGAGCTTGTGGTCAAACGCTAAAATATATAAATTATTACAAACATGATATAATGTCTTCATGTGTTGTTGATCAAATGTTATCCTATGAAATAAAACTTTATGGCGATAGAGCCCTGATAGCAAAGCAAAGCAGTCCCGGAAGCTTTTACGAAGGTTACTAGCTTACAAAGGCTATATATTGGTCCGGTTGCATGCGCCGGCGCAGTGTACGCTCGGAGAGACTGCGTTCGCGACCGTGACTTTAGTGTTAATGTAAGTTCGGTTACTGAATGTAACAGGATCTGTGTTATTTTAGATATAATAGTGTTATTTGTGATTTTTTAAAAGTAAGCTTTATATTACAATAACCCGGAGGTGGGAATAGAGAATATACTTTTTATGGTAAATTGGTACATGCTTATTAAACTTAATGAATACGAAGATGGTGTAAAGGCACTGAATACTTCTTGAATTCCCTTTTGAAGAATTTTATGTTTTTTTTTTTTATTATTGTGAAATAAATACAAATCCTCTGACGGTAGACAGAGACCTTAACTAGATTGACAATAATGATAATATTTATGACAATATTTAGTGTAAAATATGCAAGATTAATAAATTAAAAATATATTAAAATTAAACCTAAGTAGATCAAAATTAAATGTATAAATTACAAGTAATAAATTTAAAATATGAGTTATATTAAGAAACAACTAAACTACACTTATTACTATCTTAAGATAGTTTAAAAATAAATTTAGAAGAATATTATTATTAATTATGTATGTATACACATATGTATGGGTTAGAATTTTATGTTGTATGTAGCTATAACTACGTATATATAAAGTAACCATTATCTTTAGTTGCTCGCAAATTACATGATGGAACAATTCTCTGTGTGAGAATTGATAGTGTTGATATGTTTCATGTTTAATTACCTTCTTTGTTGTAGCCCTCTACCTATTAATAAATCTGTTGTAATAACATTTTTAAATTTACTGAAATTTAACATCTCTTCACATAATAATGACTTATAATTTCTTCGTATTACATTTATATTCAAATTGTGAATTAAAATGTTATAAATAGTCATCTTTTGACATCTATTCGTTATAATCCATTATATTCCTACACTTTAGACACCTACATTCATACACTGTTTATTCCACTGTACAATGATGTAGGCTTTAGCGATAGTTAAGTAATAGACCATACACGTCCAATTATATAGTGACTACTAAGCCCACCAAAGCGTTTTATTTCGGATCAATTCGGGGCCTTTGCTGACTGGCGAGTAGAAAAGCGAGAACACTATCGATAAACGTTCGTTCTTTGACCACGTTTTTTTATTTCACACTGATTAACTGTGATGTCCTGACAGGGATTTACAGTTTCACCGGACTTTTTGGGCGAGCGCTTACGGCACCCAGCTGTATCCCAACAAATTCAAGGACAACAGAGTGGTCGAATATCAGGTCGTTGTTTGATCACAAACTCACCTGATGTTAAGTAGAAATGTGATTGAAGAGAGTAACCGTTAAGTCTGGAGGCTCTCGGGTGTATTTGCTGAAACCCACCTATAGGTATATAGGTATATATATACATCAAAATGTATGGTGATATATCTATCACTTGAGTGTGATATCTAAACTATGGACATTACTCTAGAGCGAGCCTATGTTATTTTTAGCAATTGTTTACTGTCGGTAGATGAATCTACCTTAGTGTTCCACACATCTAATATTTAAAAAATTATTTTTACATACAAGATTTATTAAATACTAGTAACCACTTGTGACTTTTTACGGTTTGCTTACACTTCATTTTTTTTAATAAAACATAGCTCTTCTTAAAGAGAATGTAGTATGTGATAGAAATTAGTAAAAGAATTTGTGAAATCTAATCAGTAGTAGTTATATTTATTAATTAGTGTTGTAGAAGCTTGTAAATTCAGACTATTACGTTGGATCTAATACATAGACTAATAACTAGTAAGTTAATAACTAGGGTAGTCTTAAGGCTTAATTAACTTAAGAAACATTATTTATTCAAAGGTTGAGTTTTCTGCTATAAAGAATTTTCCTTTGTGTCAGTAACATGTAGGCGTTATACCTATTTTTCCGATTAACCTTTACTAACTTCGTTAATATTATACGAGACAGCTGTAATAATGTACAATATTGTAATTAAAATAATGTATTTCATACCTGTTGGTGTACTTACCAGGGTGTTAAATTCTGCAATTTTATTAAGAGCTTTCCGTTTTCTGTGTAATCTCTAATGCAAATTTAAGCTCTTATTTATTGAACTTATTAGTGTTATGTATCTCAAGGCAATCTGCAATGTAAAGATGCATTCCCTTTCGATATCACCTCCACTTATTTTAATAAATATATTCATGTAATTATCGTTCATCGACGTTCATAATTTTTAGGTTTAAAGTGAGTATGGATATAAACTCTTATGTATAGAATGCGGTCATATTTTTCATCATCCCATTTATGATATTGGAGTTTACAACGTATAATCTATGATAGACCGTTTTATAAATTATTTTATTTAATAATTACTATCATAAGTACGAAAGTGAATTTGTTTGTTCCGCTTTTACGCCTTAGCTACTCCACCGGTCGAGAAATTTTGTATACACATTCCCAGGGGCTTAGACATTTAAGGGCCAACACCTGTCTGGGGAGCCGGCGTAGTGCCTGTAAGGCAGTCACTTCTCCGCCAGCCAAAGGGTGTGAGAAGACACCATTGGGTTTTAGTCCTTACGAATCGATCATTAGCCACCTGTTCTGTCCCGGCGGGGTGGGTATTCGATAGGGATTTCCCCATGTAAAAAAAAGAGTACGAAAAGGATATAGAGTACAGTACAACCCGAAAAAATAAACGTACTGTTCCCGATGTATATATCAATTCTATATTAACGTAAGCGTATCCCAGACCAAAAGTTAGTAAAGTAATAATTATAAAAAGGAAAAATATACCAAAAAATTATAATCTTAAAAATCTTTTTCAGACCATAATGCGCCACTTCCTCCTGACTGCAGCCCTATTGGTTGTAACTCAAGCATATCCTAGTTTACTTTTCTCACAACCTCTACAGCCTATCGGAATTCAGTATGCTCCATCGTCGGGACCAGCAGTGCGTCCACACCCAGCCGTTGAACAAACCGCAGCCAACGAGGCATTGCTTCCTAGAGAATTGTTGAAGTCGAGAGATTTCTACGACAACCCTGCTATTGCAGCTGGCCTTGCTAAAGAGTCTTGGTTTACTAACAAGGAGATGCAAGTTGTTGAAAGAGAAGCCGATAAAATTCCACGCGAGAATATTTATCATATTGTCAAATACGCTGGATTTTTGGACCGTCACTGAATTGATGGATGCGAGAGGTTCCCGTTTCTCATGCTCTCGTAAAATTAGGTTGTTTCATATTTAATGTGTAATTTATGTTGGAACATTTAAGTATGTGGTATGTTTTGTTAGAAATTTATTTTTGTTTGAAGCAAATTATATATATATAAATAATGGTGTGATTATGTGTCACAGTTTTGCGAGTTCGTTAACTACATCTTATAATAACCAAATTTATAGATTATATAATTAATGTTTTTAATTTCTTAGACTAACAAGCTCTAAACACAATCAGCTTAAAATTCAATTCAACGTGTGTATGTATGTGGGTTTATATTTTAGTAAATTTATTTTCGCGCAGATAATATGATGTATATAATATATCATGAATTAAGCAATATTATTAGTAAATGTGTAGTCCGATGAAACTGTAGAGGCCTTGCCACGTCAACAGTGTAGACAGTTTGAAAAAAAAAAATTGAGTAAATGTAATACATAGTTTAATTTAATGATTCGTGTATACTTTTTATACTAAACAGATAAGCTTTATATAATATGCTAAGCTTTTAACATTGTGGTGATGTGTATATATAGGTATATATTACTTTAAGTATTTTTTTGTTAAAGTTAATATTGTTGCTAATTGAATTGACGAGGGTACTTTAGTTACACTAATAGTAGTTTATTGGTAGATTTGTTTTAAGTGTTAAAACAACGGTGTTTGGTAAAATTATTTATAATTAGTTTATTTATTGTGACGTTGTATAAATTATTGTTATTTTGTAGTTTATAAGTAAAAGTTTTTATGTAAACCGGTTTACCACTTCATAACTTTATTTAATGTACAATTATTTAATAATGAATATATCTGTGATCTCGAAACAATAAGTGCTTTTAGTAAGTTATTGTTTCATAATATTGTTTAATATAAACAAGATGTTGTTAATCTATTAAGGTTTTATTAAATTATCTATATCGCAATCATTGCCGTATTCTGGTTTCTTGAAGCTTCTACCCCTTTTGCATGTGACCCAACACTCGTGGACTGGTTTTTGTATAAAGTCTGTGAAAATATGAATATCTTAATTTATAGTTATATTGTATAACAGATTCAACAATTATTATGACACGACTGTCTAATTTTATGATGCGGTGGCATCATGTTTGTATTTGTTTGAAGAGTGATCGTCATAGTTTACTTTAACAACGCCTTATTTCAGTAAATTATGCAAAGGTAAAAAAAAATACGGCTATCATAAACGTGCACTGAATGTTAAGTTCTTATCGAATTTATAGGAATCCTAAATTCACCACGAAAGGAACTCTAGCAGACAAAATTCTAAGTAAAACATATCAATATTTAAAGTTCAATGAAAATTATTAAAGTACTAATACATTTACAATTTGGAGTTGTAATTGAGCCTATATATTCGTATATAAAGCTTAAAGGTTTTATTAAACTAACAGTAATTGTGCCCGATGGCGCCGGCGCGGCGTGGGTGTGAAACGTAAGGTGACCACAAGTTTAATTTCTACATATACAAAATAACACTATTTTAGTGTTAACCTGTTACGAAACATTTGTTTATATACAAATGTACAATCTATTATCTATTACCCTTTAACTCCGATGCCCACACTACATTTAAATCTTATATGACAGCAATATGTAAATCTTCCACTAATGACACTGAGAATATATATCAATATAAATATCCCTATTTTAACACACATCATTGTATTTATTTACACCAATAATATTTTCTTAAGAAGTATGTTATAAGTAATCAAAACCTATATAGTATTAATAAAACTATAACACATAGGTTAATATACAGTTGTGACTTTAGAGGTGTTGACAATATGATTTGTTTAAAAGATGTATGTTAGTTAATCTTTACTAATAGTATTTATTTTACCTAAATTACTTGCTTACGTTATACCATTGGCATTTCACTCTAAGTTGAAAACCACGTAATCAATGCAATTTTCTTATTTCATTTTGCAGAACTTAAGACTGAATTGGATGCTGATAGAGCAAAATTTACTTACATTAAATACTTACATTACGTTATTTATTTTAAAAATCAAAAATATTTTGTACAATTTAGACCTTGAGAAGGCGTTATGATCCCCAAAATTACCACAGGTTTGAAAAACAACCTACAAATCGAGAAGAAACGACAGAAAACTCCACCGGGCTTATTTTTTAAGGTAAAGAATAATTCATTTCATTTTATAAATAATAATGTCAAGGGCCATAACTTCCGAAATATAGGTAAATATAATCTTAAATAGAAAGGCAGTAGATTGGGTCTATATATAAACACTAGCGGGTATCCGCAACTTCTTACGCATTGTTTATTATTTTAACAATATGTATAATGTACAGAGGATAAGATATAATAAGAATTGAAAGCAAAAGTATACTTTGATTACAACATTTTTTTCGTAGTGTTTACTTCCCCTCTTCTGCGTATCCGTACCACATTGCTTACCCCCTTCACATAAACATTACATAATTATCATATTATAAAATTATCTAAATATTTAAGAAATCGTAAAAAAAATCTTAACCAATATTGATGAAATTTTATACACAGGAAGTATTTTTACATGAGAAATTAATAATATATTATATATTTAATAATTCTTTATATTTCAATAAACAAATAATGAAACTTTTATTTCACAGCCCATTTTAATAAAAGTTTATAAACGAAAAGTGTACGGAATTTTAAAATTGATAATATATAATAATTGTCAATAATACTTTTAAATATTATACTTTGGAATTATATGCCTTTCCGAAATTTATAGAGTATATAAACTGTCAATAATACCCTTATTAATGGTAAAGAACTTAAAAATATAATTAATGGTTATACTTTTGTTGACAAACATTATTGTGTAAAAATACACGCGCCGTTAATACAATTAAATTTTAGATTTTTTTACAGGTAATATATGCCATTCCAAAGCCGTAAGAGTATAAGAATGGTCAATAATACTTTTAGATATAGTAACCACTTTTTTATAATCGTTATTTAATCCCAACCATTAATAATTCAATTTTGAGCATGGAGGTTATATGTTATGTCAAAATAGACAATAAAAGGTAATAAAATGATCAGTGATACTTTTAGAAATCATAAAATATACCAATATCTGCATGAAATAAAATAATATATATGCAGCCGCAGGTAGTTGCTAGTATAACATAAACCTGTTAAAGCAAAAGTTAAACCTTCACATCCATTAATTTATTTAAATGCTTCGATGGATATTCATGATTCATTTATATTTTATGTAATCATTATAAATTTGCGCTGCGGTGCCGCCTAAAGTGTTGTAATTCATTTCTAGATTAGATTTCCTTGTTCGCACAGTTATATACCGGTATCCAATATTTTATATATTGTTTATGACCCTAAAATACTACTGGAGATCGTTTAATTAAATATGTATAGATAATTGATGCAAAAAATATTGTAGCATTATCTATTAACGTGGCTACCCCACTCGAGACCACTAGAGGTGACCTCGATCCTACTGGATTACGAATATTCCCCTTTTGCGGTAAAGGTCGTTTTTAGGCTTGTATGCATTGATATAGTTTTTTGGGTTAAGCGACTACTTCTGCAGATATGTTAGGAAGCTGTGCGAATATTTATCTCCGTGGAAATATGTCAGCAGACAGTCATTAGAAAATTTAATTTATGGTTATCAGTGATAACATTTACAAATTAGGGAGGATTACGGCTCTTTGTAGTTTTCCTTTTTCTGTCTTTTATCTCTTCTAGAAGTAATTTTTGTCATGGGAAGTTTTTTATTGTTCACGGTATGAGATCAGTGACATGTGGCCAAAACCGTTGTTATTCATGAACGTTGTTCAATATTATTAGATCATTTAACGTCAGAAGGCAATCCTTTTGTTAGTTTGTTTATTATATAGTGGTTTGCAGTGAGCAGTTGAGGACACCATAATAAGTTATATAGATTATATATGAGCTTGCATAGTTATATCTTGTAAAAATATTTATTTACTGGAAATAGGACAAAAATAAGTAAATCTACCCATAGACAACAGATTTTATCAATTTTATTATAATCTATGTATATTAATAAGTATGTCGTCTTGTCTGTATTTTTTTCCAAAATATTGCGATAGATGACTATTACAAATGCTTATATATCACGAATATAATGTTTAGAAGTTTTTGTTTGCTTGTCTGTTTCTTTGTTTGTCAGGGTTTAACTTTAAAACGGCTTGTCCGATTTTTACTAGTTTTATACACGGATCCTTCTATGATCCCTCAATAGATAGAGTTTTAGAATTATTAAATAACTTTTAGAAATAGTAAACAGATTTAATAGTCTATCAATTTTGATCAATATTGTACGTCGGAAATATATGCCATGGGAAAATTAAAGTGAACTATTTAAGCTATTTATAATACTTCTAGATTTCGTTATTTATTTCAGAATTGATAACTAATTAAAATTATCATGAACAATTTTCGGAATCATTAAATATACTCATATTTTTATAAAAAGAAAATAATTATTGCATAAAAACGTGAGCTGGGCTGCGGGCAGTAGCTAGTTTTTTTTAATAAAGTACAAGCAGCTGCTGCAGCTATTTCGACACTGTTAGGAAAATAGTACAAGATCGGTGTTTTCGCGTTAATTATTTGGTCTACATTGCAAAGTTTACCATAACTCCTTTCATTGTATATTATTATTGTAGGACTTGATATTTTGAATGCAGATTCTTTAAATGTGTAATACGTTTTATGTGTAAAATAATGTTTAGTATACATATATTTATCATACTTTTATAATTTATGAGTTGAAATTTACTAAGGATTCAATTTTTTTTATATTTAAACGCAATCATTCAGAAGATGTCTTAAATATTGAGACATAAGAGTGGTTATTTTCAACTCGTCTCTGTTGGTTTTCCAGTATCAGCAATTACCTTTCTTACTATCGCAGTTAAACTCGTGCATATCGCAAGAGTCTATAAAAGTCCTCATTTCTCCACAAGAATCGATTCCACACATCTGCACCTGATCGTGTCGGCAGATATCAGCTATTTTGCATTCTTCTGTTAACTATGAGAAAATTCAATATATTATTGTAGTAACTATAAATTGATGTTATGTTTTTTTATTAAGTTTATTATATTTCTTGTGCAATTACATTTTAATGTTATTGCTAGCTAAATAAATATATAAATAAGTACCCTAGGACCATCTGCAAAAGAAAAACACATCTAATGGTCATATTTATATTTTTGACGTGAATTTGGCACAAAAATTTGCATTTTTATTATATATGTAGAAGATTGTGACCATATTTAAAATTTACGGACCGGCAAATCAATTAAACTAATCAAATTCATTATTTTAACTATGCTCAAGTACATCCTTGTTGACTATAGGAAACTTATTAGTTTCCTTAGTTTATTAGTTTTCTTATTAGAATAACAGGATTAAATAGATATATAAAATTGCTATTATATATAGCTACTTTGTCCAGTTCAGATTAAAAAAAATAGATATCGATACTTCCAAAATAACATTAATATCTCCTTGCTCCATGGCTCTGAGGTACTAAGTTATAGTATATATAGTAAAAAATAAAAATCTTCAACTTAGGTGTCGTTAGGTATACAACGCCGCGTCGAGTCAACTATTGGAGCGGTACCATGAATGCTGTAGAGATCTGAAGAGGCGTCGCCCCAAACAAAGCGGCGAATGTATATCGTACGGTTAAAGTCGGTAAGAGTCCAAACTCTATCTCCCGGGAGGGTGGTGTATCCATGCAATATTTCTCCATGTTAAGAAAAAAAAAGGTCAAGAAAAAAGTCTATATTCAGTCTCACGTTAAGCCAATACCGCAGTTCCTTTATAATTCACAAATGTTCCACGTAGGTAGAACCAAGTAGATCGTTAACTATGAAAATTGTATATGTAACTTACCTTAGCGCTGTCGACGTGTGCATTCGATTTTTCAATTAGAAATATTAATACAGTGTAAGTAAAACATAACCACATAATGATAAGATGTTGTTAGCATTACATTTATTAGTTTATTTCAACATGTGTTATAAAATTGTAAAAAATAGTGTTCGGAGAATAATAACAATGCAAAAAACATTCGTTACATTTAGAGATTCGATTCCAAAGAAATTGTTATGCGATAAGTTTTATTTTACTTCTCTTTTGAGCTAGTCAAGTTGAATAACAGATATTTCAGTTTAGTTTAATATTACTTGTATGAAGCCTTATAATAAAAACTGTTTACTGAAACTTTCTCAATTTTATACTCTTGTGGATTTTATTGTATTTTCACATCCCACGCCGTTTTCTTCGTAGTTACGTTTCTTAGAATCGACTTTAGTAGAAGTTCAATATTACTAGCTAGGGATGTTACGGAGCTTTGATTCCAAATACGATATATCGGATTTTCCAATTGAAGTAAGACCATCAACTTAACAAATTAACGTATAAACATGACTTACGATCAATTATGTACCTTTGTATACATTTCTCTGTGATATACAAAATTGTTATTTATACAATAAAATTTGCCTATTTATTATATAGTTTTAACTGACTTCGAAAATGAGGATTGGGTTACATATCTTTTAATATTTGTTATCTCAGTTGTTCGTCATTTGTTTGTCGATTTGAAAAATTATTCTTTTATCTAAAAAGGGAATAATTTCAAGGACGTTCCATTTTAATTTCATCAACGTTGGACGTTGGATTTCGAAAACACAACAGGGAACTCTTCAAAACCTTCAACAATATATAGTGTTTCAAATATCGGTAAGTTTATGACTAGATAGGTACCCATAGTAACAGCGCGGGAGGTCCAGGATTAGGCTAGGTCGGCCGCCGTGCTGACATGCAGAATGCCGTCGTCTTCTCTTGTCGTCCTGTTATGGCAGTAGAAGGTACACCGTACGTAACGTTTTACTGAGTACGAGTCTCGCATTACCTACTCTCTCCCACCGGATGGTGGCGTATCCATGAGGATTTCCCCCAAGTAAAAAAAAATAAAAGGTACCCATAGTCCAGGACGTTCTTATGCATTTGTTAGAGTAGGTTTAATAAGTCAGTTAAATTTTTCTTGTATTATTTTTTTATGTTTATATTACCTATAATAAAATTTTATTGGGACTCCGATAAATTCACCTTCATAACACCCCTATTTGAAAGTGGAGCTAATATAATATGCTCCTTTATACTAAGAATAAAGATACTGGACTTTATTTTCAATTAGAATTTTAATAAATAAGCTGTGTGTGTTTGTTTTGTGTCTGTACATTAAAAACCTAAGACAAAAATTGATTGCAGGTGATTGGCGATGTGTGATTGTCTTGTCTGGAGACTTGTTTGTTTCCAATCATACGACTTCAAATCTTATACAGAAAGAAGTTTTACATTTCAAAAATAATTTCGTATGACGTCACAGGTATAGCTAGCTTAGAGAAAATTGCTCAGTGTTTGAAATATTAACTGGTTCCTATAATCCGATCGAGTTGCTTAATGGATGTTCCGAATGACTGGGGTGTTTTTCGAACTGATAGTAAAATAGTATTTCGACGAACGTGATTTCGACTGCGATTGTGTATATTTGAAATTTATTATCATTTGTACTATATTATATGATTTTAGTATACCTAATATACTTATTGTTTTGATACACCAAAGCCAAATTATTATATAATATATATAAAATTCTCATTGATTAGCTATTAGTCTAGCTCTACAGAACTACTATTACTTTTATTTCACACAAACTACAAAAACATTTAGATACTCGTGATCAAATATAACAATTCAGGGTGTAGAATTGACTAGAATAATAGGCTCTATACAGACGTTTGACCTCTATTATGTGTGTCGATGACCTAGATAGATCGTTGCTGCTTGGATGTCGTCAGTGCAAAGAACTTATCACCGTTGCGGGTATAACAACATTTAACGCTTTTAGTAAAAAGCCCAGAAGATCTGTGATATTTGTAAAACTTTAATTAGTAATGATTAGTTAGAAAGTTGAGATATTAATATTATACATTAATAAATTTGTCAGTCTGTCTGTGGGAGGTAATATCTCATACCTGGAACTACGGATCCGATATCAAATATGCCTTATCCTTTGGAAAGACGCCTTCGAGCCTACTGTTTTTATGATACATTAACACTACCATTCGCTCCCTCACAATACGCATGACACTATATTTAGCTGCATATACACACTGTAGGTACACAATTTATGTGAGGGACTTTTATTTATTTCACCTACTTAGACTTAGTAAAAATTGTTAGTTGAACTAAATACACGTACGCATATATACTGCATGTATCTATTCACGCATATATGTATATGAATATATAGAAAGGAACTGTAATGGTTAGTTCGTGAGATTCAGAATTGCATGCAAGCCCAAGCTGAGGTTCGGTAATGGTGATATTTTTGTAATAGTTGCCATTTAGGCCGAGTGCTCTGTACGCCCATAGCGCGGCAGCGTCTAGTCAGTTTGAAAATAAAATCGAATTTTTAATATTATTTCCTGGTAGAAAGCTAAAGAAACATAGAAAAGCCTTGCAGTTTCTACCATATTTGATTTTTTAAATAAAAATAAAAACGAATGTTTAAAACAATTCCATATCTCGTCACCTAACCATTTCAACTATAATTTAGAACAATTCTGATGACCTCACTAGTACAAGGAAAAATGAAAATCAGCAAGGCTGTTTATGAACCGGAATTTTTCATTAAAGATTAACGTCCCCCCAACGACGGGTGGTCTCTAGTGAATTGATCAATTTTTCCTACAACATTCCACTTTTGTGGTAAGCTTAAACAACTTTAAATGAATAAAAACTAATAGTTTAATATTATATTCTGTTTGCTGATTTCATGTTTATATTACAGTCGGCTCTATATTCGGGTTTTTTGAAAGACCTTCCTCTCTTGCAGGTGACCCAACATTCATGGATAGGACGTTGTTTGAAATCTGAAAGTTACAATTGGCACATACACTATTTTTGTATTATTGTACAGGTTAATTTATCGTTCTACGAGACAACGTATGACTACAATTTTTCTTAACATTTAGTGATGGATAAAGGATAGATGCTAAACTAGAGAATTTCCTAGTATCATACAAGTTAGTTCTACAATTTGATTTTGCTTGTATGACTATGGCTTTGTTATTTTAAGTACGTTATAATTTTTTTCTTCGATATAAATGTTATAAAGTATGAGGTCTTTAGTAAAATACATTTTTTTCCTTTATTTTCTGATAGCAAACCGTACTACTACCATTTATTTTAAACATTCCATACTATTGGAGGCCAATTGACTGAAGATACTGCGTGGAACAAAGCTTACATTTGTAAACTATCACATGACTAACAAACTAATCCATTACGAATCTAATAAGAAACTTTGAAATACGCTTATTTTGAATTAGAACATTGTTTAATGCTCGCTAAAAATATTGTATATTAGATATTTCTTTAGTTGGTGATGGTTGTTTAGCTGATTTCCGAAATTCCGATTTTACGGTACTATTAATCGATAATAATCTAAATTTAAATATCGCTTCTACTTTTTATTAGAAAACTACTTCTAGTTAGGTTCTGTTGATTGAAATTGATGTGTATTATGTTAAAATACTGTACCTTTTTTACTGTCGCAATTAAACTCATGCATGTCACATGTGTCGATAAACGTTCTCATTTCCCCGCAGGCATCGATCCCGCACATTGGTACCTTATCATGTACACACAAATCAGCTATTTTACATTCCTCTTCATTCTATTAACATATCAGTTGGATTACATGATAAGTTAGCTTTGTTATTCTATAGTACCTACCAGTGTAAATTAGGTCTCTAGTAACAATGAAATTCGTTTTATTTGCCAGTTATATGAAACATCAAAATGTACCACGATATATTCACTCTAACATTATTAATTAACTAGCAGTCGCTCATAACTTCCTCTGCGTTTGTACTTTTAAAAAGGATTTAATTTTACCCCCTATTTAATTTTGTAAAATAAAGGTAAGCTAAGTTTCGCTTAGTAGCATCTGTTATTTATCGGTCAAAGTCCCGTAAAATAAGTCCAATCGTTTCGGAGATTAGCCAGAACAAACACGCAAGCAGGCGAACATTTTAAAGATTAGTTATGTTGTTACAATTACCGTATATACTTTCACGTCCATTTAATAAAAAGCTATTATTTGGACATTACATACAGACACTTCAGTTTTAAATATCTCTATAGAAGATAAATAGATCATAAATTATATCAAATTTTAACTTAAAACCTCTATCATTTTAATTTTATGGCTTTTGCCGTGTTTTATCTATATAATAAATTTAATCGTATACGACTCCAACTTTCGTTTTGACGTTTTATAGGTTTCTAGGGAATAGCAATAATGGCTTATATGCCAAAGTAATCAAATACGAAATGTAGGAGCTTATAGAATAACAATAAAGAGTGAAGTATTACGTTTCGTAAACACACATGTCTAACCAATACAAACAAAGATATATATTTCAAATAATCGGTGCAAATATTATTGTTATAGAGAGAAATTATATCAAATAACGCTCAGATATGTTGATCAGTTTTACTAAAAGAGTTTCATTATGCAAACAATTTGAAACCACAAAACGGATTTCAATTACAGAGGTTTCTTAATAATCCAGGTTCTAATTAATTTTCACCGTATTTATTTATTATACTCGTGGAAACATGGAAAATGTTTTCAAATTTTACCTTAATAGTTTCACTGTGCGCATTAATATGTGCTATGAGGTATATGATACAGGCTGAAAAAAAAAATGATAAAAATTCAACTTCCTAGAATATGATTTCAAACTAATTTTAATTTTTAATTTTTTCTATTAAGATTGATTTTTTGTATGTCCCGTTTAACATTTTTAGTTTGGCCTGTGACATAAAAGTGGTAACAGTGATTTAAAGTATAAAACTTAAATGTATGCTATCAATTTTTTCTAGTAAGTTCTATTCTAAGCAATTGTCTACTATATTATATTGGTTGATATTTAATAGTTTAAAAAAATTAGCGACACAATATTCTGGAAGTAATTCCTTAACTGCTTAATTTAATGTTAATCTTATAATTTGTTTCTTCTATTACCTAGTGTAACAAACCGACAGATAGAGAAACGTTGAAGTTTATAAATATGCAAAGATAATACGTTTATAGTTCTAAAGACTTACCTAATAATATATACATAATTTATCATCATAAAACGATATATTTGTGTGTTGCTTTTGTTCACATTTGTACTGTTTCTGAAGTCATATAAAAATATATTTCGCAAAGTTTATAACACAATAAAATTTATCGTAAAACGTTTATTGTAACGAAAATTGTATGGGAAAGTTAAAATACGAATATATTCGACATAATTTTTTCGTTGTTCAGAAAATGATTTGCAAACAATTTGATGAGGTTTATTTATTTCAAAAACTTTACTCAAATGAGAGGCTGAGTTAATAGGTAATTAATATTTTTCGTATTAGATATTATATCTTGTGCTATTCCATTATGTAATTGCTCACCGACCGCAATCCAGTTATTGGCGTGCCCCCCTAACCTTTAGTTAGCTACAAAGCCTGTATTCGATTAGCGTGTTATTTCCCATAATTTAAAACGATTTCTTAATAAGAGGTGGAATTTACTTGGTATTTCAATAATAGCGACTGATTTTACTGATTCCTCTGTTTGTTTCTCAATATCTTCTATTATTATTTTTATTAAAAGCGACTACGCTATTATGACGTCAGTTCATTCCTATTGACGTCACAACTCTCTACTGAATCGAAATAATGACCACTTTCAACTGTTTCTATTCAAGAGTTCACAACGAAGTTTTGAGAAATAGAATAAAATTAAAAAATATCTAATGTGATCTATAATTAGATTTGAGTTTGTTACGTATATAAGGATATTAAGGATATAATTGCGTAAAATGTTACGCAGTCGCCGCCGTTACAAGAAAAAAATAGAGAAAAGCAGTCTTTGCGCTGAGTTGGATATGTAATCTGATATATCGGCATACTAAAATTAAATAAGTACTTAGTAATTCCATGTCATAGAATAAACGTTTAAAAATCATGTGTGTTAAGTTTTTTTTTATACTTTACATGTTTTAGCGTTTGACCATAATGTTCAAGATGATATGGACTAAAATGGTAAACACGTTAAACCTGGAGGGGTCTGGCTGTCCAGTACAGCTGCCAAAGCATACCAACAGGTGCTTGACGACAGATTTTCAACTTGAAGATGGCAGCTTAGCCAGGTGGACTTAGAAAAAACACTACAACCATGCTGCAATTTCATCACGATTTTTTCCTTCACCAAAAACTTCGATTCAGACGCAAGGACGCGAAACTACGTCGAACGACATCATACCTGAGCACTCTATTAACTGAGCCTTTATATTCAAAAACTGAGCTATTATCGTTTCAAGTTTCCTTAATCGTTGAGAGTTCACTGACGGTATTGGAGTTCGAAAATACATTGGTATAAACAATCTTCGACTTCGCTCTGGACACATTCCAACAAATAGGTTTTTACACCTAATAAAAAAAGGTCTTCACCGAACTGCATGGTGTGCGGTGTGGTTGAGGACGTTTGCCACGTTTTGATGAAATGTGTTAAATATGAAAATTCGTTTTTCAAGATTACTCGATCCATGGATGTAGGTATTTTTAATTCGATCCTGGCAGACCCTCTGTCTCAGAATGCAAAATCATTGTACACAATCGCAAGGTTAGCTTTTAAGATTTCATAATGTATTGTATTGTGGAACTGAATATGTCCGCGATGTTGTTATGGGGCATCATAGTCGCTATGCGACAAAGCCCACATTAAAGAGAAAAGAAAAAAACAAAAAATAATTAACTCAACACTGCATATACCTACACTTTTTCCAACAGAGCGACGACTGTAATTTTAAAGTACATTTGTTACAGACGTTTTTCAAATTTTACTTTAGAATGTTTATTTGGATTGAGATTGACAATAATTTATTGTTTCCAATAATAGACATTTTATTAGTTATATAATAAAGCAAATAGATGACGTACTTGTCTATTCGTTAGAAGTACCGTCGGTTAAAACAAATATTATAATAGTTGTCTATAAATATTATTGATTACTTTAATATTGAATGGAAATGTGAAAGACACGGTAGTCTCATAATTAGTAAGCAGTGATTGATTTTTATCCGAAAATTCAAAAACGAAAGCCCGAGCCAAGGATTGGTTCATATATCCATTTTTAAACCATGAACTGTAGTATTGTTATAAAGCATTTGTAAGGAAATACACAACTTTATAAAGAATGTTTATAATTAAACAAATGAAATTATGATTAATTATACGTAGAAAATTGCAAAAGTTATTATAGCAACGGTGTAATAATCCTCCTAATACAATCACAACTCGCTTAATAGCTATAAATCATATTGGAAATTTGTACTTCGCTTAAATAATCTTGATCACTGGTTACTTTTTGGACTAAGTATATTATAGAGTCAAAAGTTATAAGACAAATGTATTATTATGTATAAAAACATTCAGAAATGTAAAACTAAAATTAATTTCGAGTTACTTTTTAATTCCATTATTTCAATAATTTTAGTTCAGTTCAGATGTTGTGAATACAGTAACTGTATAAAATGTTTGTTATGCAGTCGAAATTAATAAAAGAAAAATCATAAGTAAATTTGAATTTTCGGTTTTATTTTACATGCTTTGTTATTATAATAAAAATAAATAAAATTATAATTTAAACTTATTTAATAAATCCATATCGTGTTCATTTTGTAATAACGAAACATTATTTAAAATATTTTAGTGGTTTTTGTAATACATAAGTCAAATAAATATTAAAACAGAAGAAGTACTGCATAATGAAATAAAGTTAATTTATATATAATTTGCTTACGTCAAATTTATGTTGTCTGCAATATAAGTTTTGAAAATAAAATACATTATTTACGATCAAAATTGTTTGATCGTTCACCTAAGTACACTATAAGTGGCGTAAGTATGAGGTTTCGCCCTACTTCTAGATTGTTCTGAATAGCAGTAAGTTAAAATCATGAAATACAACAGTATAGGTGAGGTATTAATTTTGATTATAATATATTTCAATATTTTCAAATTTCACCAGAAAATGATAATTTGATAATAAGTTATTGTTTTCAGTAATAATACTTTTGGTAGTTGTGCAATCTAATAACGCAAGTATGGATTCTTTAGAGGACGTACTCATTTATCCGTTAGAAGCACCATCGGTAAGAATAATTAATAATTGTATATATATTTATTTAAATTTATTGTTTACACTATAATTGTACGGAAAAATTAAAATAACTGAAGTCTCATAATTAGTAAGTAGTGTTTGATTTTTGCCAGAACATTCAAAAACGAGAAACTGTTGGACATAAAGATAATTTTATTGAGTTTATAGAAGATAAATTAATTCAACACTCTCAAGCTTTGGAACATCTCGTAAAAATGGTTCAAATTAACGAAGAATTAATGAAACAGTTGATTGAAAATCTCGGTAAAAATATTGAAATGCCAAAAATGCCTGAAAAAATCGAGGTACATCATCAGAATAGACGCAGTAATATTATTGTAGAAGAAATAGAGCACCCTGTTCTAAGAATAGGTAGAAATATACCTAAATATGGAACATTGTTCAAAGATATAATATTAAAAGAAATGGAAAGTGAAACTGATCCAACACCTCTTGTGGAATTAGATCCAGGGTCCTTAAACTCGCAGGTAAGTGAGGTGTAAATCTTTTGATCCGGTTTTAACTAAACGAATTATAAAGACACTGTTTAAATTGTATTCAATTGTTTCATTACTACAATCGCCTCAAAAGATGAACACACGCTTACCTTTTAGATTTAGTTTATAGGGCTGATTATAAATAGTTTAAAAATTCAATAAACGCATGCTTTAGATAATATTGCATTATTTATTTTGTATTTATATGAAAGAGTTTTCTTCCAACCCTTTTCACATATCTCTAATATGAACAAAATGAAAAATAAAAACCAAAACATTCAGACATTAGATTTACCATCCTTTCAGTTCTTAAGCCGTCGTTCATTTGGAGATCCACCAAAATCAGTCGCCGTACTGGAAGATGATAACAAAATTAGCCCTTGGTGTACCATCGCGATGCTTTGCCGTAGAATTTTCAAACCCGTCTGTGGGTTCGACGATAACTTTGGTTTTGGGAAATTCGACGATGTCTGTCACATGCTTACTGTTAATTGTTATTGGAAATACAGTAAGTATGCTCTTGCTAACTCTAGTCTAAAATATTTATACTATTTTAATTTATATTTTTTTTATTTTCAGATTTCGCTTTGGTACCCTCGTGTAAACCAACATCATGATGTATTTAAGTCACTGCTTTAATTTCTACAATAACTTTTTTTTAGTACTTTGACATAGTCATAAATTTGGAATAAGGGTTATGTGATATATAATAAAACAATAAGGTTATTTATATTATTGAATTGTATTATTAGTTATAGTAATATCTATAGAAACGCCTAACACGTTTCGTCATCCAACACCTGTTCCAAGTTCTTTGGGATTCGGACAAACACCATCTTCTTCTTTTACATGCCTGTAAACTAAGATAGTTTGATATACATAAATATAGGTATTAAAACAAGTTTAAATTGTGAGATAATTTTTTTTCTTTCAGTTAATTGTTCAGGTTTTATGCTATTGCTTAGCTGATACCAGCGACTTCGTCTGCGTTGTTTATTGCAGTATGCAATATAGCAACAAATTTTATGCATAGATGCAAAAACTAAAAATGTGAAAATAGAAATACACTTTGTGTAGAAAATGTCTTTGTAAACAATATAATCCGGTTAATTACCCTCCCCTGCGTATGCGCACCACACCGCTTGGCCCACTTTACACATCGCTGGACGCGTAGTGCTCATCTAAATCGCAGTCCCTTCAAGTTTTAAAAAACTTTATATTAAATGAAAACATCGGGATCGTTTACATAAGAATTAAGTGTTTAAGATGTAAAATAAAAAAAAATGTTTGAAATCTATCCAGTTGTTTTTGCGTGCTGAAAACATAAAAAAATATATATTACCCATGCTGTATTCACACGAAAACTCGTATAAATCGCATAAGTCCAAAAATGTTCGCGCTTCGTTGACCGATTTACCGCAAATTATAACAGTGTCGTGGAAACACGAGTAGGCATGTTCGCACAACTTTTTTAGTTCTGACTGAAAACAAAAAACATATTGCTTAAGGAACGTTGAATTAAATACAAAAAAAAACAATTGCTTATTATTTGAACAACAATAATAATATTTAAACTATTAAACAATTATTTGAACAGAGACTGAGCATTTGCAAATTTCCATTTTCGAATGACAAGGTGACTTGTACAAATTATCTTGTTATACCTTGGTTGATTACATTATAGTAGTCCGGTGAAACTGTAGCGGCTCTAACAAGGCAACAGTGTAGTCAGTTCCAAAAAAAAATTGTTTAATTTTGATGTATCCTAGTTAAATACAAATATTAATAGCTTCGTTCATATCATAGTATTACATATTAAAGGAATTTTAAAATATTTCATAGTTGAAAATGTTTAAATAGTTTAAACATTGTAATCATAAATAACCATGTAAAGTGTCGGATAGTCATTTACTTATCGTGAACATTTTATGAAGCATAAATAATATTATCGTTGTTTCAAATCCTATGAGCATAACTAATATACCAGAGATTGCATATCCTGCGAGTGCTGCTCCTAGAAGCGGTACAGCCTCTCTCTGCCACAAAACTTATGTACATTAAATATATATACTTTATTCACTTTAGACTCTAAGAATGCCATTTATGAATGCCAGAATTACCACTGGTTCGGAAAATGACCCACTCATCGAGAAGAACCAGCAAGAAACTCGATCGGATTTATCTTTTTAACATACACTTATATATTTCAAATACATTAAACGTTACAATCATTTTTAATGGATGCACAGAGAGGAGTCAATTCCAGAAATCACTATCGTTCACATATTGATCCACTCTATAATAGCCCTTTGACACCAATACCAGCTTGACTTGGCGATGGCACTTAAACTTACAGTCCGGCAAATTGGTAATGACTAGGTGCTATATGACTAGGCAGTAATATATAGTACTGCACAATCGGCATATTCGTCGCAGTAATATAGTAATGAATAGTTAGTCTTTTAGAACAATAATAATAGTAAAATCATGTTACATTAAAACTTATCTTTCAATTAATATCAAAAATGTCCAAAAGAAGATTAGAAGGTGCTACACGAAACTTTAAATAAAGAGTACATTTTAATTTGAACTTTAATTTCTGGAACGCTAAACAATGTACAATAATTAGCGAGAAAAATTAATTTAATAGAAAAACAAGACATGTATTTTTTTACTTACCAAGTGAGCTTTATCCCCAACTATATGACAATCAACAATTGAAAACACAAGCAACGTACGCCATAACTGTGTTATATAATACCTCGACATTAGTAAAATGGACACGCGTATCTTTAATAAACAGTACGAACAAGGAGTGTCGATTGTAGGGTACTACTACAAGTTATGTTATTAGTCGAACTAGACAATTACTGAATGTTTGACAAACACGGGTCGTTGATTAAATTGTGTGGGTGAATATAACTTGGGGCAATAATGAAGGGGCTAATTGCTTAAAGCTTGAACAGGTTGTTTATAAACGGGAGGTATTTCGCTTGAAATGTGGTTATTGTCTTATTTGAAGTACATTATATGAGAAGCTACTGATAAATTCTAGGTATTTTGTGTCGGTTTCTTGAATGGAAATTAATTTTGTAACCCATACCTTTAATGTTAAAGACATTATATATAATTACTTTATTATTGTAATTATAAAATGGTTCTATTAATCTGTATTAGTTTTTAAAATTAAGGTTATCTAGTTATAATTTGTAATACTAAATAATTAAAAATAGTAGCATACAACAGATGTTGATTTTATATGAATGTAGCTTAATGCATTGGTTATTATATAATGTATTTTTTATATAATTTATCTGATGGTAGTTTATTAACTGTTTTTTCTTATTGTAAAAGCCTATAGGTCATATTTAAATACATTTTATCGCCTGTAGTCCGGTGAATCTGTAGAAACCAAAAGAGCCAACAGGGTATGTCAGTACAAAAAAAAAACGTTCATTTTACAGGTTATTAATGAAGTAAACAAAACAATTGGTAAATAGTTAAACTTTATTTCAAGTATATATTATTTTATACACAACTGATTAATATGACACAAAATATAGATTATATGTAGTTTCGCATAAATAGTTCTTCATAAAGGTGTAATTAATCGTCATAGTAAGTATTAGTAGGACGGCGTGATGCACTCAATATGGATTTATCTTCGGGACATCCTGTTTGCTTATAATCTGAAACAGAACAATTATTAAAAATAAAATTCTTTTTCTATACTACACTATTATAAAGGGAAAAGGTTTTATGTTTTGTTTACTATAGGTGGTAGAGCTACGCTGAAGCTATTACTGGTTTCAGCATGAATGGGTCGGCTCGGCCGGGGTAGTACCACCCTCTCACAGACAACCGACGTGAAGTAACAGTGGTTGCACTGTTTCGTTTCGTTCGGCCAGTGAGAGCGCCGGAGGCCCACATATTTAAAAGGCCGGCAACGCAATTGCGACTCCCCTGGTGTTGCTAGTGTCTGTGGACGACGGTGATTACTTACCATCAGGTGACCCACCTGTTCGTTTGGCCCCTATAATATAAAAAAATAAAACGCAAAGCATACTTAACCGACTTTGTTACTGTGCTTTAAAGTGTCGTAGCGTGTTGTTAGATAGTGTTCCTAAATAAATAGGCTTTCATTACGAAAATACATTTTCAAATATGACTTGTAGTTTCAAATAAACAAACAAGCTCTTGAGCGTTATAGGTACTATTAGTATAAGAAGTCGCGGACGGTTGCTAATAAGCAAATAAATAGTTTAAATTTATTTATTGTAAGACTAAGCGAATGGAATATGATGAAGCGGAATTGATTAAGAGGATAAACGGATAAGCGACTACCCAAATGTATTTGTGTGTCTTTTAAAGGTTCGGGTACGGGTTGTTATCTTCAAAGTTGAGTATTAGTATTTTGTACTGTGGGAAAATAACAGTAAATATAGGTATGAAAACGAATACAATAACATTGAAACTAACTTCTTCTCCTAATGCAGTTAAAATCAAACATATCACAGAGGTCCTTGAAGCCCATTACATCACCGGCGTGGCTGACACCGCATATAGGAACCCGGTCGTGGTTGCAAACTTTCGCCATACTGCACCACTTCGCCCCCATCTGTTCACGTTATTATAAGAGAGTAAAAGTATTTGTAAAATACATCTTTTCTGGTTGCGATACATTTGTGATTCGTCAATATTACAGTTTGGTTAAATTTCATAAGATTTGGAGTTTGTTTTTCTACGAAGGTTAGCGAAGTCATTTAATAATAATTGATAATCTCTGACAATCACCATCAAAGCAACGTATTATGTTTATTTACAGAATGAAAACAAATAGATTTATTTATTTTTTAGGAAATACTATATAAATAAATTCCTTGGACATAATGTTTTCTTAAGGAATAATATTTGAAAACAACTTTTTTTTTTCGAACTGACTACACTGTTGACCTGGCACGGCCTCTACAGTTTCACCGGACTACGGTAATTGAAAACAACCAATACTTGCTACTTTACTTTTTTTACCTTCCGCCCCATGGCTATATCTTCGTTATCACGGTCTTGAGGTGGACCGTGTGTGAATACTTGTGAAACGGCAAGCCACATCAGAAGACAAACTGGAAATGAATAAAAATCATTATTGCAAAGACAGATTTTGCGGTTATTAAAGTCTTTTTAATGAATTTATTTTCACACTTGTCATAAATGTTACAACTGTTTATTTTCGCTTAGGACTCATTTAATTAATATAACATAACGTTATTAATATAACGTTTATTACCGTAATTGAAGTTATACTTCTTTTGGTGCGTTAAGGAAAAGTGATGAGAGTAAATTTTTACGATGCGCGCGCACACCGTCACGAAAAACCGACACCCTGAAGTTAGCTATAGTTAACATTTTATTCAAAAAAGTATGTATGTATTAAATAGCTTATTTCTATTGTTAGTGTCGTTTTTCCTATAAACGTAAAATAAGGCGAAAGATAAAATTTGTGAAAGGATTTTTATCTTGTTACGCCAAAGAAGTATAACTTTTAACGCGTGTACATAAGTACACACTACTTTTTTTTTTCTTCAAGTGTCGTCCAATGCATTTGAATTAAATTTCACCCTCTTCAAAAATCATCAATTTACAGAGAAAATACCGCGAGCAAAATATTTGTAATTTTATTATTGTATACATGGGTTTTTCACAATTTTAGTTTTATTAGTAAGTAACAGAACCTAATACCTGATATAAAATACAAAGACATTATTCTATTTTGAACTATTTCTCTTGACAGGTACGGAGCAAGTGACTCGGTCTCATAGTAACTTACTTGATGTTATGCACGTTCGTCTATTGTCTAAGCGTTTGCGTAAACTTCCTGTTAATTGCTTTCGTTGTAGAGTTCCTCGAACTAGCCAAGTAATTATGCAATGTAATTGTTTTAATAATTTATATTTGTGGAATATCCTTGCATTTGGTTGTTGAAATAATTTTAAAGTCTGTAAAATAGAGTGAAAAATTTAATTATGTAAACAGTACGCAGAACACAACCATAGACATAGATATAGACAATTATATATATTTAAGTTAGAAAAAGACCGTAGTATTTATTACTAAAATCAAGGTTATTTTAAAAGCGTTCAGTAACAATATAGTCAGACATTTCTTACAATAACTTCAAAATTGATAATTCTTTGTGTTATACAAAAACTTATAGAATTATTTAAATAAAAATGTTAATATGATTTACGTAAAAATGGCAGTAACTTACCAGTGTTATATTCGCAATTAAATTCTAAAACGTCACATTTATTTAGGAACCATCTTAGCTCTTTTGTATTGGAGTCCAGGGCACATTTTCTACTACCAAAGTGATGGCAAGTATAGGCGCCTACACATGCGGGCTGAAATCGTACATTATTACTAATAACCAATCGGGACTTCGTTTGCCTTAAATTACAATACAAAACTTAAAAATAATTATATGGATAGCGTTCAATATTGTTCTTGAAAAAAAAACAATGGAGAGTGCTAATTATCACGAAGGTCAGTCAATGTTCCAACATATATTATTATATAATAAAATATTATTACTTACTTAATAATGTTTTCATTGGCGTTGGCGGCAATTAGCATTGAAGCCTTAGAAATTATGTATAGCGTCACAATTCTTACCACCGTTCTAATTAAGCGCCCGGTGCATATGCATATTTCGAATGCATAACTTCAACAGTTTTTAGGACTTTTTTGAAATAGCCGTACATACAAACTTAAAAGAAATAGATGACTAAACAAAAACACGTAAGGAATATAAAAAAAAATTAGAAATAATTTATTCATAAAATTGTTTTAATTGATGTGCTTGATGTGGTGGGCATTGATCAGTCAATGCAATATATATAGCAAAAGATTTTTTTGAAAACCAAATGTTTTGTAACATATTATTTAATTCTAATAAAATTGCTTTGTGATAAACCTATTAGAGGCATGCTATCCTCCCATTGCTATATTATGTTACAACTTTTACTACAAATGGTATTGAGAAGATTTTTGCTATTGTAATGTATTAATTTTCAAATTACTACCTTGTTCGAGGGTATTCGAGGGTGTATTAACGATCGTCTATTTATTAACTCTAGTGGTCGTCCAGTGGTTGAAATTAGGCCATTATTCATTACTTTTTAAGTTTTTTTTAATTTATATTTTATAGGTTACCGTTTGATCACAAACTTAAATGATGATGTGATGAAAGAGAGTGGTAGCTAGCCAGGCTGTCTTAGAAAAAACCCTATCACCATGCAAAAGTTTCAGTATTTTTGAGGTTTTACTGCCAAAGAGTGTAAGATGTAAGATATATATATATAAAGAAAATACAGTTTCTTTAAGGCTCAATTATGTCAAAGCTAGTGAACGTAAAGGTATAGAACTAAGACCAATCAATGTGGAATTTTTAGTAGATGATTCTAGAATTCCATTGACCCTTTGGGTGTTTTTAATTTTATTTTTTATTCAATGCACAGCGAAGCGAGCGGGTATTACCTAGTATCTACATAAAATTATAATGAGGGTGTGAGTATGTTTACAGTATACTTACACTTTTTGTTGTGGCAGTTAGGGTCTCTGCTATTACTAAAGTTGTAAGAAATTCAATTGTCAATAACCGAGTCATTTATCTCTACAGTATTACTGTGAGAATTGTATAAAATTGTATTGAAAATGTACGCCTTGTCAATTTATAATATCGTTAAATAAATGTCATATTATTTTATGTGAAAACTAGTCTATACACCTAAAGTATATTCGATATGGATGTTACGTTTTTATTGGGTATTGTATATTTTATATTATTTTGAATATTTTAATATTGTATTTCGTAAAATTCACGTTTTCAAATGTGGTTTTCTTCGGCAGGAATTTTATTGCTTTTTACGACTTTTCAACTGTACGATGCAAATAAAAAAGTAAGTTTTGTTATTTTAGAAGTAAGACTTTTTATGGGAGGGCGTTGAAATTCTGATCCGCAATCTTTTTGTGTGAAGAAATTTAATAGGATAGAAGCCGTATCGGATAGAGTATTTAAGACGCCTCCGAAGGGAAACAACCGCGGGCGTGGTCAGTATTTGGATCGGTGACCACCTAGAAACACCGTGTGACCGTTGTCTTTTTGCTGTACTTTTTATAAAGAAGTTTTCACTTCTTTCGTGTAGTCATAATTTTTATTAATACAATTTTGTTTATCATATAAGTCCACATACACAATGTGCTTGTTACAAATGTACATAAAATATGCGGAGTTAGAATAGACAGTTGAGTAAATAAAACCTTGAATTAGACAATTTAAAATACTCTGTGTAGTTATGGGACGAATAAATTTCATTGTTTGGATAGTATTAGGGAGATTTACATAATTGTATTTGTGATTAGTTTCTTCTATACATATTCTTAATATCGTATTATATTTTTGTGATATATATTTATATACTTTGATCGTTTATACAAATGTCGAAAGAAGCGATTACGAATCTTACATACATTGAAATAAAGGTTAGACGAATTAACCTTTTATTTCTCTACCAACTGTCACTGTCAACTGAAATGCTGTCGTGTAATTAAAGAAAGATATAATAAGATTATGGTTAAATGTACATACAATATATAAACACATACAATATACAGACAAGATAAATATACCGAAAAATATAATTCTTTTATTTTTTAAGTGAAGCTTTTTTTACATCACCTCCAAATTTTTGGTCCATCTATCGCATGTCGCATTATAGCCGGGCGCGTAGTAGGGGTAAGGTACAAGGCGCTTGGCAGAGCAGCCAAAGACAATATGGCGGTGCCCATGTCTCAATTCAAAATGAATCAATGATTTCAATAAATATTTTGCTAAGTTTTTAAAATGCTACGATCCGAAAAAAAGTTTCACTTCCATCGTGGTTTCATAAACCATATATATATTTTTTTATATATTCATGTTACGCTGATACAATTTAAAGTATCACATACATTTTCATAGTATATCGGTATTGTGTTTCGACTAAATAATATTATGATTGTCCTTCTGCTTTAACAATAAAAGATTGCTTTGTTTTATGTGAGTGTGGTCTTAGGGGTCATTCATTCATTATGTAATTACTATTCTTTTACCCCTCTGCACACAACATTTTTAGATAACTGGTTAATCTTTGGAATATAATTATTACAATTAAAAGTAAGTTTTTAAATAATCTTAAAACTAGATTTGTAATATTAAATATCGTCTTACAAAATATTATGTCCGAATGGGTTTTACCCCTATCCCTCCCATGATGGGAAGGTATATAGAAATGTTTTATCCTCCCCCTCCCTCCTCCTAAGGACACGTACGTAATTGACGAATGTTCCCTTGTACTATACGGATAGTACATCGCGACTTATTTGTTCCATTTTCCGTTATATCTTATTATTGATTTTGATCGTGTATGTTCATTTATCATCAAAATTTAAAGACTAATATTGATAAGTACAATTTTGTACATTATATAAATGTAAAACTATTGATTTATATGTATATCTAGTTGCAATGATGAAATGTATTTATTTGGTGTTACGTTTGAAATACTTTCAGATATGTTATGAATCCAAGACATGTATCCACAACGCTGTTGAGAAATGTGGCGTGAATAGTGCGGGTGAAGTTCGTAGGTTTCTGGATTCGTGTGACATGCTCGAGTATAATTGTCTAAATGAAGCAAGTAAATATTTTTATAACAATTCTTAAATATAGTTACTGTAACTTTTTCACATTTATATATAACTAGCAGGTCCGGCGGATGTTATCCTGCCCTGCTAATATAAAATATATACTTATGTGCATGAAATGCTTGAGGTAACTAATGTATTTAATTTGATAAAGATAAGTACTGTGTCCATCTAAATAGTCTTCTAAGTACCTTATTATATGTGACCATTTTTTAGTAGATAAATGATAAGTGTCGTTTTTTCCACAAACGTAGAATAAAGCGAAAGATTTTTGAAAATATTTTTATTTTGTGGCACCAAAGAAGTATAACTTCTAACACGTGTACACACTACTTTTTTTGTACTCCTGACAACGTGTATGCAAAATTCCATGATTATCGATTGAGTAGTTAAGGCGTGAAAACGTTACAAATAAACAAACTCACTTTCGCATTTATTATTTTACTAAGTAAGGATTACGTCATGCTTGTTACGTCATCATTATGAGAATTTCTTTGTGAGTGCTTTATCAATAAGTAATAAGTGTCTAAACGATTCAGATCTATGATATTACAGTTATTACATGTGATATTTACAGTTCATCCAAGTTAGAAGTTATGTAAAAGTGGTCACATTAAAACAAAATTTTTTTTTGTGCCTAATTTCAAATTTGTGATATTTTCTAAGATATAATGTAATGCATAATGTAATTAATGTATTTGATTGGATAACAAATAATAATAGATTTGTAAAATCACGTCTAAAATAACCAATCATTCTTTAGTAATGTGTAACGGAAAATAATGATTACTGGGGGGGTTATTATAAACAGCAACAGATATAACATCACATAATTTTTTGTAGACATTTTTTATATGTAAAGTTTTTAACCACATTACTTTGATGTATTTCTGTAAGGTTCAGCTAGCGTTTTCAATAAAAACGAGACACCTTCTTACGATTTTATTATAATACGTCGACTGTTCTAAGAGAACATACAGATAAACTTGAAAAGCGTTTTATATCACAGATACAGAGTATGCTTTGTCACGTATCACAGATACAGATTACGCTTTGCCACGACTTTGTGTACGAATTTTTATGTATATTCAGTTTAAAAGCAGTGTACGTTCTCTAATATAAATTTTATTGTGATCCGTTCAGAGGTTTAATCAGGAAAGACACCAAAAAAAATAGTTACTTGCATGTTTGTAATATTATGTAGACAGAATCAGTAGATATCTATGGAAATTGTAAACAAGTATTGAATTTTATTTCATTTTCAGGTTATAAGAAGACTTCTCTGACACAATGTCATTTCGTACCACCACTCTCAGATGTCGATTCGAAAATCCACCAACAAAGCGATTCCAAAGTGGAAAGTTCACACGAGGAAAACGATGAAGAATTAGAACCACTTCTGAATCATAACGGTACACAGAACCTTAGTCACCAAGATTCGTCTCATGAATAAACTATTTAAAGCTTCATGATTGTTTTTCTTCCAACTGTGTTCTCGAATATTGACGAGTTTAGTTTTAAGCTGTATCGAATTTCATTCTATACTCATTTTTGCCGGCGACTTCGCCAGAATTTATTTAGAATTTACTCCTCTGAAACAGCACATTTTTCTTGGATGATGGGTACCTCCTCTTTTGTACTTCAGACAACGTGTATATAGATAGTATTTAATTCTGATCGTTTAAGTAGTTAAGGTGTGAAAACGTAACAAACAAACAAACTCATGTTCGCATTCCTGATATTAGTAAGGATTTCAAATTGGTAAACTTGGGTTATATTAGCTTATATTATATAAAATTGATGGTGTTGTAGGTACATACAAAATACAGTTTGGTTACTGGACACAAGTGAAAAGAATTAGAAATATTAAACATGGAATATTAATTGTTAGATATCTTAAACATTTAGTAGAAAGTTCTAACAAGAACACCTCCAGTCTGTTAAAGAAATGACCTCGATAGAAGTCGTTAATTTTAAAACGTTAAACATTTGTCTATTTGTCAATTTATATATATCAGGTAGGTACACTAATAGAAAAAAAAAACAATATATTCTAATAATAAAAACGACTCAACTGAATATTCTAGAATATTAACCAGTTACAGATGAAAACCATATTTACTGATATAAAATATTAATATTTTAGAGGATTGTATATTTTGCTACTATTCTTAAGAAAGTAGTCTTCACGAAAGCCAACGAAATATTTAAATAACTCAGAATACAGATAAAGTATTATTATATCATGTAGAATATTAAAAATGAATAATAACGTTAGTAATCATCTTCAATAAACATATCAACGATTGCTTGCAAAAATACGAAATGTAGAAAATATTTAATTCCATTTTATATTTTGTACTAGGTTTAGCTCGCGTTCATGTAGATTTGGTGTGTACCTCGAGAACAGTACATGTTTGTGGAGAAAAGTACCATAGGTCCTTTTTTGTACCTTTGAGAATGTTCTCGCAAAATTTCATGATGATCTCTTGGGTTGTTAAAGCTTGAAATCATAACAAAGCAACGAACAAACTCACTGTTCCATTTATAACGTTATTTATGATTTAAACTATAGTATTTTTGATAAAAATGTGTAGTGTTTTTGGTATATATTATCAGACATCATTGTTAATACAACAGTGGTTGACTAAATTTTTCAATATCAACTCTTCAATGTTTTATTTAAATTTCATATAATTTAATTATGATGACGTGTACACCATTAATTTTATAATAATTTGTAATAATTGACAACATTTTAGTACCTACTTCCATTTTTATTATGAGTTAACGTTGCTTAATTTTAACAAGGAATAAATAAGAAACTATTGTCGTAATTTACATTTGCTTAGTAATTAAACTAATGGAAATTATATTGTTTATTTGAAATTCAATATTTAAGAGATATTTATACAATTTTTATAGTACAGAATGTATCTAATTTGAAACTTTAACATAAAACATTATGGTGAATTTTTTCAGCACCGAATCTCAAGAAAACAAGCCAGTGACCCGAGTCTTTTAGCTGTTGTGAACGAATATTGGTGTTGGCGTGGTAAATATTGTCATCAAGACGGGAACAGAGTCTGTGCAAGGGATCGGCGACGTAATCAGTTCCGAATGTTTTCATGTCAATGTGCTGCATACAAGTACAATTGTGCTATGAATACAGGTAAATGTAAATAGAACACACTGTCCTATGGTAAGTATTGGCAATGAAACAAAGATTTTTGCGTCCCAATATACGAAACACAAACAATACATGCTTATCTGATTCAATAAAAATATTTATTCATTTCCAGATTTCACAATAACAATTGATAAATATTGCATGAAACGTAAACGGAAGCATTAAATCGCATTTATATAAGCCTGCCAGATGTATTAAAGCACGACTGTGTACCTTTTTATTAAAAAAAACCTTTGAGTAAAAATACGCGTTTATTTTAATTATCAAACATTCCAGATTTTTCTTTATTTCATTGAAATGAAATATCCTGTAATATATGTTGTATGTAAGGAAATATTATATATTTATTAGCTTGTGTCGTTTCATATTAAATGTATAGGTACCTTATTATTTATTCTTTTAGTTTTAGTAAATTTACTAAGTGTCACAGAAAACAGTAAAGCAGTGAGTATATTTTATTGGAATTTTTAATAATCTCCTTTTTTTTGTAATACGTGACAATTCTTTTTATTTCATTTATAGTTAAATTAAAAAGTGTATAACTCTATTATGTATACATTTCAAAATATATGAGATTAAATTAATTAGATGTCATTACAAGTAATAACATTGATTTTGGTGACACTTTTAAATCAGGTTTTCGGCTTAAGGAAATAAGATATTACTGTATTACGGTTAGCGTGTACGGACAACGCGTCAACCGACGTAGGTTCGAATCTTTGTGAATGAGCTGGAGCTTTTTATGGTGAAGAAAAACATCGTGATGTAACAATAGCATGGTGGTAGGCTTTTCTGTAGATTCGCTAGGTGTGTTCCGGCAGCTGCACTTAAGAGCCAGTTCTGCTCTAGGTTCACTGTGTACCATCTCAGGCCACGTCATCATTTAACATCACGTGAGAATGTGGTCAAATCGCCTTATGAGTCACGACATTTGTGTGCTACAATAATCTATTAAACTTTCTGTAAATAAAACGATGATTTCGTGTTATCAAGGTTCCGCAGTTTAAAATGCCACTCTCTATTTTTGCTTGTGCCACTACCTATAGCTCTACCTCTATTATCTACAAATACTTCTACTTGCATTTCTTATTTGTCTCTTCATGTATCTGTCTACCTATATAGCTATTTATTTGTCATGGCTCATTAATATGAGAACAGAATGTTATTGTTATTAAGAGTCTTATAATTAAATTGATAAGTAGTCAAATATATATAAATGACCACGGCATACTACAGTTAATAAAACTTCAATAAAAACTTAACTTCAATAAAAAAATGTAATGTATAATAACATAAAGAATGTGAAAAAACTAACAGAAAGAGAAAGAAAATACTAAAACCAATGAATACTCTGGAACTCTATTTAAAACTTATACAAGTTTAAAATTTACAGTCATGCTACTACAGGTGGGTCGACACCTAAACTTGTTACCCATTTTCCGTCTAAGCTTTTGCCATATCGATACTTATATGCTCAAAAACCTCTACGTCTATTTAATTCTCATGTTTTTGAGGACAGCGTGAACAATGTGGTATTTTAAACCATCACTGTCGATACAGAATTATAAATTCTGCCTGTTCATTTCGACAGATATATTCCACAACAAATTCTAATCGTAACTAATATTATAAATGTGAACCGTCCAACCATTCAACCGATGATAAATAACTTTAACACATCCAATTTCATCCAGAAAAAAATCCTTTTCCTCTGAGCGATAAGTCAAATCTATATTAACACGAACGAAACCATGGGTAAAAACTAGTACCTAATAATTATTTCTTTTTTATTTCCAGCCTAGTCATTTACAAGAGCTGTTCATGAAATACCACTGCTTTAAATTAAAGTCGTGTAGTTTAAAAAAAGCTCCTAAAGTGTGCGGTTTTGACGAGCACGCAACAAAACTAGCCGTTTTCGATAATCAGTGTATATTACATAAAGCGAACTGTGAAGGTTTTGGTAGTAAGTTTCCTTCTTTTCATTAGATATTTCTATTCATTGTATCTTATCATTTCACTATAAGACTATGGACAAGTTTAAACAATCCGTTTCATATGTGATATTTGTACATTAATTCCAAAATTGTCAATTAAGTACTATTCCTGTTATATGGATGTTATTATAAAAGTACGGATGGTTGAAATATATTTTCCAAAAAATGCTTTCTATATACATATATAATGAAGTATATAATATTGTAAAATATATAATATAGTTCTTTTGAGATTCAATCCCGTTAAAAGAACTGAACGTATTAGCTTATTAGAACTATAACTAATCGTTGCGGAAATTTTCTAGTCTATTTATTTCTTGGTATCGATTCACCCTGTGCCGTTTTTAAATGCCCAACGAAGCGGACGGGAATCAGCTAGTTTTACATAAGTATGACTCAATTTGTTTCAAAACTATGAATTTCAAAGAAAGAGTGTCGATGAAAAACGAATAGGTTGTCTATTGGACAAATTTAGGTTTGTCGCAAACAAAATACTATGTAGTCGCTAATTTGTCCACGTAATGAACGCCTTTACAAAAGTCATTTATTTTCAGTGTTCCACCCCATTGACATGACAGTGTGTGATACGCAGAAAGCCTACGAAGTAAATCACAATAATGAAACTTTTGAATTTATATAAATTACTAAAACAATTTCATCCACTGATTTTTAATGTATAATGTATGATTTAGTACATAATTATAAACTATCGTAAATGTGCATCATTATTTGTGATTGTTTTTATTTGTGCTAAAATATTTTAACTATTGTGCATATTATTGCCATCTAGTGAAATAATAAAAAACTAATTAGAAAATGTCTTAGTTACTTGATATCAACTGATTCACTAAAAAATGCTACAAATATATACCACTAGATGGCAATATTATCAGCTATAAATTATTTGTAGTTTATCTTATTACCTTTGAATATATACATGATTTATTTTATTAGTGTTAGCACAAACTACATGTACCTATAGTGATATGTTGGGCTGAACCCATCTTATTTAGAATTACATAAGTTCATTATTCTTGAGTAAAGAATAGTCGAAATAATAAAATAAATACCATTACGGCGTTTCTGAGATATCAGAAAACCTTTTATAAAAGTTGTAACAAGGAGGCCACCAGTTTGTCAGACACTTTATAAAAGGAAATGACTACCTTTAGGTAATAGTAATAATATTCTAAAATAGTAAGAATTGGTTATTAAAGTAAAAAAGAAGATCGTATGGGGACACAACAATCACCAATCTGTTTTGAAGCTGTCTAATTAGAAATGTAATCGCAAACAGAATAAAATTATATATAAATAGGCCAAGTTAAAACAGTTTAATACCTTTTAGTCTTCTCTGTCTATCAAACGATTTTCTTTACCTTGTTTAGTAGCTATGACGAGCTTTTTTTAGTGTAATTAATAAAAGAAAACTGGTCAGTTTTTTCCATAAAATCGCGGAGTTGAAACTTTTATTTATCGGTCTCTATTTATCACTCTTTACGCTTTTTACGCCTATAAGCTACAGTATTTGTACAATATTCAATACGGATAAATATCTATACCGATGACGAAAAATGTTCGTACTTATCAGGGTTGAATTCCGACCACTGGAAGACCTGTACATACTGTACAATGTATATATGTACATTGATAGGCGAAGACGAAATATTTCAGTATTATCGTAGTAGTATCTTAACCCTGCCTTCTCAATACATTCTTGATAATTATATCATGTCCGCAAGAACTTTGGAAAGCTGGATTTCGTAATAGGCCGGCATCTTTTAAATATTAGAAACTGTGACAAACTGGTCACCCCATGTTTCAGATTCAGCAAAATTAATAACAGTTTGTTAGGTTTCACGATTAAGTCCCAAAACGTATTACCGATTTGCCGGATTGTAAGTTTATGCGCCATATGAAGCTGGTTTTGGTGTCAATAGGCTATTTATAGGGTGGATCAATATGTCAACGATGGTGATGTCTGGAATTGATACCTCTCACTGTGATCCCACTAAAGACGATTGTAAGGTTTTTTTTATATATATGGTTTAAAAGATAAACCCGATCGAGATTTTTTGCCGGTTCTACTCGATGACTGGGTTGTTAAACGAACCGGTGATAGTTTATCACGTTCATAAGTGTCTTCTTAAGGCCTAAATAATTGAATAAAGTATTTTTGATTTGATTTGAATTTTTCTCTCTTCTGTTTCTCAGCCGATGTTCTTCTATTTGTTCAGCAGATCAATACGAACTTTAATAGTATCAGGAAAGAAATTTGGATACAGTTACCTTTTGTCCATACCAACGACTGTATATATGACACATGACGCTCCCTGACTCCAAAAATTGTATATGGCGGTAATAATGGTACACCTTTTGTTAAAAAACAAACTGTAATGTTGAAAAATTAAAAAAATAATGAATTATTGTCGAATTTTAGCTACTGAAAGACCTATAGTATTGAGAAAAACACGCCACGGTAGTAATTAATATCGCGACTTTACGAGGTATAATTTATTTTCCCGTTGCATCTACAGACTCACTTGACGGTTTACTGTTATTACTTTATACATTTATCATTGGATTTGTGTAAACATTTGAGGAATATCTTTCAAGTTGATGAATTCTTTCCTATGATATCTCATGTAATTTGAATAAGTAAGTCGAGAGAAACAAAGACAGCACTCAGTTCATGTCGCATACGGATGTTATGCCATTTTTGGTGAAAATAGCATTTTATAGCTATCGTGATTAGATACGGAACCCACGCGCCACCTGTTCCCATGAGCTCAAAACAATGTTAATCTCATATTTTTTAAGACGTAATGTACTCACTAGTAGGTGACAATGATTTCGCTTGTATTTTTCCCTTTTTACAAACATAAAATGTTGTTTTAATCATTTATATTATTATCTTATACCATCTATATATAAATAAAATGATAGAAAACTGTCCGTTGAGGTCGTATCACGAGATGAATTAGTCCTTTTTTTGTTTATAGACACTTGGTCCTTATCCAACAAATATTAGAATATCTTCATTTAAAAACACTACGCGTTCAGCGATGTGTGTTTTCTTACCAAGGAGAAATGAGGCAAGCGATATGTTGCGCATGCGCACAAAAGCGGGAGTAATAACTTACCATTAACAATATTTACAAATAAAATTTGTATATTTTTGCTTTCAATTTTGTATGTTTTTCTTCTTCACATAAAATATGTTATTGTTAAGATAATAAATAACGCAGATGAAGTCGCGCGTATCAGCTAGTCTCTTATATTTCTTTTGGCGTGCTATAAAAAATCGTTGAGAGTGAATTTCAAGTTTGAAACGGAAGTTGCGCGCACCGGTAACACACCATGAAGTTAGTTGATGAATAGTTTCTTTTAATATACAAACAATTCACTCCGTTCAATCCACTTTTTTATATCCACATTTAACACCAAAGAGGAACATATTTTTTTGTCATTTATTACTATCACAGACGCCGTATATTTAATTAAAATGAGGTTAAGATTTTTTCCATACTTCATGCGTAATATACATCTAAACATACAATATGTCATATTATTTCATAATATTGCAATATTTGCTTGTTTAAATTTATTCAAACTAGCTCTACCCGTCTCGCCTACGCATGGGGGTACTTACGAAGAAAATCAGACTAAATTTTCTCTTTACAGTACGACCATAGTTTTTAGTGGACCCACCATAAATGCCAGTTGAACAACTAAATGTCAATCATAAATTCTGTGAATATTTTGGAAGATCTTCTGTCGCACTTACTTATTTTTAAAGTGGCATTTGTTATAGAAGGACTTTTAAATTCTGATCCGAAACTTTTTTATGTGACGAAAAGTGGTGAGGGTAAGCACCCTGTCTCGGGAATATCGAAAACATCTGTTGTTGCCCGGTCGCCCACTGATGTAAACTTTCATTCATTTTTCATATAATTAATTGATACAAAGTCGGCGGGTGTTATCTAGTATGTATGTATACATTATAGTATATAGTCTCATATAATTTTTAAAGGTCGCTGTTTTTATCTGCTTTAACGAATCTTGCGACGACATCTCGACAGACAGTATTTGTCAGAACAAAAACTTTAACAAAAAAAAACAAAATTAGAGTTAGGAGTATTAAAAGCGCTATGTGACGTTCTGTAGATTCATTTTTATAAATATAAAGTTTCTGTTCTGATTATTTGTTATTTAAGAAGTAAGAGGAAAATACTTAAATTAGTGTTGATGGATATAAATAAACTAGTTTTTAAACAGTAACTTCGTTTCAATAGACTTTAAGATATGTACATTTTTTCGATTTAAAATTTTCGTTATACATTGAAATTATTTATACGTATCTTAATTTTTTTACTTGAAATAACCATAATTTTTTCGAAGATTACATTCTTTTTCTTCATAATTTTTCAGGCTTTGAGGTTCTTTATAAATCCTCAATAATTTCCAAAGTGTGTTGTTTTGAAAAAATAAAGCCAAACTGGATTTTTTTACTGTCGATAAAAATAATGAATGCTTCATGTTGGGGGCATGTTATACGAAATTGATTAAAGCTTTTTTTTTCAGTGAAAACAAAAATAATGGCATTTTCGATTAAAGAGGAATCTTCTAGAATATATTGAATAGTAAAACATTTAGTAGGTTTTAAAAATCTTATTCTTTCGGAAAGTACATTTAAATACATAGCTCTAATTATTAAAACAAAGGCTATCTAAAAAAAATCATAAGTGTTGTTCGGCGGGAAAAAACCTTTCTATATTCCTGCAAAATAGTTTTAATAGAAAGGGGAAAAATAAGCCAAACCTAAAGTGATCGGGCTTAAAAGTGGTCGATTTCGACCATATGTTATATATGTATACTAAGGGCAATGTTTGTAAGGACAATATGTCTATCAATAAATTGTAGAAGCAATACAATTTAAGCGAACAAAACTGTGGACAGAAAGTTAGAATGCAGTAAATCACACTTTCTATGTTACATTAGGATGACGGTGGAAAAGACGCTGGAATAACTCTATATGTCGAAGATGGTGATGATATTGATGATGGTGATGATGTTAATTATCATGTCTTAATAAAACCCGAGTGTAAATCTTGTCCTTTTTATGAACTAACGTCATATTTAAATAGTTATTCTAGAACACATCTCACCCAACGTCATATATTAAAATTCCTCAAGCCGTTTATTTAGTGCGTGCCAAAGGAATAGTCATACATAATACATCGAAGAACATTACGTTCTTTTTACACAGTTGGGTAATTCCATCCCAAATATATTATAGAATTCTTAACTTATTAATTACACCTTTGACTTGAATTTTAAAGACGCTAGTATATTTTATTAATTGTGTAAGTACTCGTATCATTATTCATATTCAATTAAATTTCATTAAAAGAGTCGTTTATTAGCTCCGTAGTCCCCAAAGGGTTGAATTTTGAAAAACTATTTCTAAAGCATTGCCAGCAATGTAAACCGATTCTCATCAAAAATAAAATGTATATTCTTTGGGCTGGGTTTTATTCAGGACAGTAGTGTTACCAATTTAAATGAGTAAATGTACGCGAATTCCGAAAAATTCATTAGTACATGCTAGGATTCGAACCTGCGGACTTCGAATTGATATTCCACCAGTCAAACCACTAGACCACCACGACTCTAATCTTCTCTCCTTTGCATCACAACTTGAAATATATTATCTAAGATCACTAACGAAGCAAACAATAAGTCTTTAACTTTTGCAATACTACCGAAAGAAATACAATTTTAATCGATTAAACGTTACCGATCATATCCCTTTGTATTTTAATCGGTATCAAATTTGAAGTCGATTTACATTCAACAAACTCGCCAGGCACGAGTTAAAAAGTGCGTGAGTTAATACAATTAGAATTAGAAAGAGTGATATCGAAGAATAATATTATTTATACTGATCACAAATTCAGGGTGTAACTTTGAGTCGTGTATACGCAGTGCACACGTGGCAAATGACATGAAAATCGTGCATGCGTACGGAGTGATAGTGTTGATTCGACGCACCCATATCGATAACGAGAATATCGAATTACCACTGCATTTGGCAATTGTTAAAAACAAATATATATTTTATTTATTTATAAGTTTCATTGTCTGATGTTAAATGACGCTGTGCCCCAAGAAAGTAATACATTAAACCTAGCTCTCTAGAACTAGCTCACAAATAAAGCTGCTGGATTCTGAATGAAGGTGCTTGGTAACAGATTTTCAACTTCAGGATGTTATGCTTGTAAATTAGGTATTAGAAAAAGCCTTGCTATGGTTTCACCATGATTCTCTTCTTCACCAAAAGCTCACGCTCATCGTGTGATTCAAGTCTACGTCGATCGACGTATAATATACGAGCACGCTACTAATGACCTCTCATTCCTTTTTATCTGCCTATAAATACTTAAATTTACGTTTAAAATTCTTAAATATACTTTACAATATAATTAATGTTGGTATATATATTGTTCTGACTTTGCAGAGTGGTCAATAAAGAGAAGTTACTTTTAATAAGCAACTGCCTTTTTTGAACGATTAAAATGATGTAGAAAACATTGTTTTGGAATACATAAGTATTGTAATATGAAGTTTCTCTTTCACTTTTACGGGATTAAAGGAAATAAAGTAACTATTGGTAAATTCGATATTTTACTATTTATTCTTAGCTTTCATCGAAGTTATGTGAAACTTGATTCGACGATTTCGAGGATCTCATGATAAAGTGAACGCAAAACCGAGAATAGGTTTCAGATTACAACATGTGCTATCTGCACGTAGGTTTAATGGTTTATATTAAAAAAAATATTCTACTAAGCAATCCCAGTGAAGCTACCGATATCTCAGGCTAACAGCGCTAGTTAGCTCGAAGAAAGAAGAACTTTTAGACACGAATCTGCAAAATTATTACAAATTGAAATATTACTACAGATTACATAGTTACAATGAATATTAATGACCTAATAAATTGATTAACCAAAACGGCTACGTATTTTATTAGACTCGGTATAATTTGGGTAAAAAAGTAAAAATCTATTAAAAGCTTATGGCTTCCATATAATATCATATACAAAATAATATACAAAACAGAGTTAGTACCTTCCTATTAAGTTTGACAAGCCAGGGGAGGAGTGCGAGAAATTTGTTTTGATCCGTAGAACTCTCTTACATCTACACTTGGTTTGTCAAGTTTTAGCCTGTGCCACATGTTGCTCTAATTGCACCACGCTGGGCCCAGCTTTTTAAAAGTATCTGCCCACAAATAAAATAGTAATTTTCTCGAATATTAAGTTTATCGTATAAAATTTAAACTCACAGTCACTAGATAAATATCGATAAATCAGTTACAATTGTCGTTGAATCTCGATAACTATATAAGGGAATCACTAGAACAAGAGCTGTCGAGTCGTGCGCTACCCTGTCGATTGTTTTCAATATCGGCTCATTTCGATTAACACGAATAAAGGAATCGCTGTTGCTTTGATGATAATCCACTTTGTATTCCGTAGTAACAGTAAAGCGACAGCGAGTGCTGCATATTTGCAGCCCAATTATAATAATTATGATATTTCGCTTGGTCGTATTCGACCGGTTTCCGTGTTGCCTCCTTATTTGTTTATTTAGAGTTAGACTACGATCCTATACGTAAGTACGTGGACACTGAATAGATTATTTACGTTTAAAAATCTATTGAATGTTTACTGTTTATTTGAACAAATAAACCTTCTTTTTTATACTAAGTAATGATCATGTCACCTCCGGGACCACTTATATAATAAAATAAACAGGGATATTTCTATCTATGGAATGACGAGCTATAAATGTAAAAAAGCAATAATAAGATGGTATATTCTTAAAACCTACGACGAAACAGATCAGTTTTTAAGAACACATGAGTAAACAAAACATAATAATAAAAATCCTTTTAAAATGAATGCACATGCACATCCTGTATATACACACGGCACAGACATAACCAATACTTATACATACATAAACACACACGCACACACACACGCGTAGGTTGATTAGGTGGTAGAGCTACGCTGAAGCTATTACTGGTTTCAGCATGAATGGGTCGGTTCGTCCGGGGTAGTATCACCCTCTCGCAGAAAACCGACGTGAAGTAACAGTGCTTGCACTGTTGCGTTTCGTTCGGTCAGTGAGAGCGCCGGAGGCCCACATATATTAAAAGGCTGGCAACGCACTTGCGACTCCCCTGGTGTTGCTAGTGTCTATGGACGGCGGTGATCACTTGCCATCAGGTGACCCACCTGTTCGTTTGCCCCCTATAATATAAAAAAAAACAGGCACACATTCAGACATACGTGAGGTCCGATCCTCCGGTATGGAGCCCTCGAGCAGCTTGCATGCGCGAACAGAGTAACACCGATTTGATCAAACACTCGTCTACAACATAACACCGATCACCCCACTCACGTGCACACACACTCACTTGTAGGTACACATAGTGGTGGGCTATTTTTGTTTGTTTTTTTGCCCTTTCGAACTGAAATAGTTTAGAACTCAGATAGACAGATACAAAATACGTGTACGGGATCGTGAAACATACATGCTTGGTAACCATGTATATTTCACGAACCCATACAGGTATGATACGAATAGGCTTAGCTTAGTTTAGCTTAGCTAGTTAGATTCGGGTTTTCGACGACAGCCCAAGCCGAGGCGTGCCGTGCGCCCTTGTGCTAGTCGTCTATATAAAATCGGGTGAGTGCCTTAAGCGCTCCCCTTAGTAGTCCGGTGAAACTGTGAAAGCCTAAGAAGCTGGCAGTGTAGGTCAGTTCGAAAAAAAAAAAAAAAAAAAAAAAAATTCAGACATACGTAAGCATGCACGTCTACAAACATGATGCCAGTCATAAACAAAACTCCTCAAAAACATACATACACTGTGTACACATCAGGTACCGACCAATTATGTGTTTATTAATTTTTTTTATTTACAAATTTTACTCTTCAACTAATATTTATATTTTAAGGATTATTTAATTTATATATTATTTTATGTTATTTCTTTTAATCCACATTTTCATAAAAAAGAAACGACAAACATGTGTAATATTTCTTTGGAGGTAAACCAACTGCCAAGACACAGGGCAACCTAGTTTGGTAGTTAGACGGCCAAAGAGTGTGTGTTCTGTTTCATATAGTGGATAGATTAAATGTATAAACAAAAATGTGTGTAATAAATCAATTATTATTATATTACAATGATCGAAATTCGAGCATAATTCATCGAATTTCAAGTTTCAATACTAAGAATGAAAACAAACTTATTTCAATTTTATTTATTGGTAACAATAAACCTCGGCAATGACTACTTATTAACAAATCCATTGATAACCAGAGATATTGTTTTTTTTTTCGAAGTGACCTACCCTTTTAGCCTGGCAGGGCCACTACAGTTTCACCGGACTACAGAGATATCGATTTGTATACAGAGATAGTACAGTATTATATACTTTAAAATTGCAAAACATAGCTCATTTAATAATAAATTGGTGTTTTCCTTTGTGGTAAAGTGACATCATACATGTTAATAAAATTTTAAATACCTTTTGTTTCTCAAGCTAGTTTTAGACTTACTAGTTACATATAATTACGGTTGTCCATACAGGTTAGGTGGGGAATTATGAAATATAAAAGAGGTAACTTTATATCGGCAAAAGGGTTACAGGGATATTCGGTAGTAATGACAAAATTACAAAAGTTGTAAATAGAAAATATTTTAGAAACAACATAGCTTTTTCCATTATAACGAAGTCGTGGACCAATGGTTAGTTAAACTCACACTTAATAACTGACCCAAACCAAAATCTTAAATTAAATGAAGATATCATGAGAATTGTTTTTTTTTTTACTTGCTTTTTATTATTTTTACCTGTATGTATGAATGTAACGGAATATTTGAATGTAATTTTGCCCCACTTTCAACGCTCAGATTTGAATAAAACTTTGCACACTCGTCGACGATACGTGACAATGCTATAATTCGATCAAAATATTCGATTATCCTGATTAGATTCGCCAGTATTCATTAATTTCTTTTCGTATGAAAGTAAGAGAGATAGAGCTAGTGCGCATGCGATAGAAATCTTTGAATATGTTTTCGAAATCAAGATGCAACGGTTAACACCAGATGTGTTACATATTAAAGTCCGTTGTTTTAAAGCAAATCGAACTAAAAAAACTTGTTTTTTTTTTTATATAATTTATTCATATAAAAACCAAGTAACTAAGGAATGAAAATTAAATCGATTTCTAGCCAGTACTTTTTGCGTGATGCATACACAATGGCAGAACTCTATCGTTTTACTTATGTATATAGGAATATATGGCAAAATTTGTATGCGCTATCGTAGTTCTTTCAAATGCCAATCAAATATAAAATGATATAATTATATTATAAGCAGTTAACCTGTTAACGTGTCCATTGTAGGTGCGATATAATCTGTTCGCGTTGATATTTTCCTTTTTAAACGGAATCCAGGATGTATGTATATTTGCATGAATATTTATCATAGATAGTGTGCGGGGCCCGTCGTAAACGGCATTTTAATGCATTTTTATCTGACACATTTGAGTTAGTGCACTGACGGGTTTCTTGGATATGTTAGAAATGAATTTACGATTGTTTAAAGTGGGTCCTTTTTAATATAACACTGTGATTTTTTCTAAAATGCTTGTATAAGTGATTTTAGTTTTGTATATTATGTAGAAAAGTGATCATCTGGTGGTCGAACTTCGATCATAATTAATTAATTATTATTCATTCAATAACGTTTCGTTTTTTTTTTTGGCCAAAAAGTGTACAGCGAAGATATAAGTATCACTAATAGAGGCATAAATAAAGGCCTCGACTCCTACGTGATAAGGAAAAAAACGGTTTTCAATTCTTATTGATAACATTAATGTTCGTATAATGTTTCGATGGATGTGTGTTGTAACCATAACGGATCATATTCAGAATGAGTATATCAGAGGAAATTCGAAAATATCACCGGTGACAGAGGAGTTGAGGAGTAATAGGTTATCATGGTATGGGTATATTATGAGAAGAGGTGAAAGTTATGTAACAAGAAAAGTTTTGAGTTTGAAAGTGGAAGGATATAGGGGTAGAGAAAAGTCGATAATGGTGTGAATAAAAGTTATGAATACTGAGATGACATCTGACAGGGTAGAGTGGAAATTTAGGGAAACATGTTGTGCCGACCCTACTTAGGTGGGATAAGGGAAGATGATGACATAGACAGGTATTGGGTAATAGTAAGATATCTATGTATATATACATATATGTAGAATGTAGATTATTTACTTGTACTTTTTACTTTCGTATATTTAAAGTAATATTATACGATAATATAAAATTATCCTTTTAAACAGTAAAATGTGATAATGTTAATAATGAGATATTAAGATTGACTATTTAAAAGGGGCTATATCTCGTTCTTATATAATAAAGATTTACCTCATTTGAATCACTGGGAAATCCCACTTGTTAGTATATTAGCTGTTTAGTTACCATAACACAAGGCTAGGCTTAGTTTGGAATTAAACGAACGTGTATATGAAATTTCTTTCTGTTTTATTTATGTTTAGTGTAGGATTTATTCCAAGTTAATATAATGTTCTCATTAAGGTTATAACTAAGAGAATTGATATTTAGAAATCCCAATAAGCTAAAATTTAATAGTTTTAAACTTACTGATGAAAGCTAGCTGCTCACCAGAGCACATTTGAAGCTTGAATCAATGATGATTTACTGGTAAAGCTGTTCAGAGACTTCATCGGCCGATGTAAGTTCGAATTCCACTATTAGCAACAGTGTTTGATGAAGAAAAACATCGTGATTAATTACTCCCGCACACTCTCCGCGACTCCTCTCAGCTAAGGCTCAAGGCTAGGTTCGATCCCCCGGAGTGGAGCCCTCGAGCATGCTGCTAGGGCGGTATTGTGATACTAAATATTTTAACACACACAACATAGATCACCCCCACATACGTGCAAACGTTCAGGTGTGTACATAGGGTGGAAGGATTTTATTTTTTCTCAGACAAATTGTAGACATATACAAAATACATGTTTGAGATTGTGAGGTACACATGTTGGTACACATATCTACTTCACTAATTTGTATACGTATGATAGCTCAGTAAATTTCGCGTTGTTGCATCAAGGCAGCAATCCAAGCCGAGGTTCGGCTACTTTGGTATTCTTGAGTTTGTTGCCAAGCGGCCGAGTGCCGTAAGCGCTCGCCCGATTAGTCTGGTGAAGCTGTTAAGGCCCATCAGACCAACAGAATATAGTCAGTTAGAAAAAAAAATTGTTATGAATCAGTAGCATGTGAAAGGGTTTTTTGAATAGCCCGACTACCTATCATCCTAAAGTAAAAAGTCTGGTCCAGTATCTGTAATTGTATTCCGGCAGCTGTACTTGAAACCCAGTTCTCTCTACCATTACCATTTTAATCTACATCCTCATTTAATCAGGTATTTACATCTTTATAAAAGTTTTTATCGTCAAAATAAATTTTATTTTAGACTCTTACTCTTTTATTTTTTGTCGGACAAAGAATCGTTTTTTATGTTTACGTATGGGATAATCCCTGACGCATTTGGCGGTCGGTGTAATGATATTTTAGAATGTTTAATAGGTTTTTAATAATCTCCTCTTGTCACCGACAATAAATTGTACACGTAACAGACAAACGTTGTGTATTTTACCCATTTTATGGTTATTGTCCACTTTATAAGCGGTCCGTACCAAAAATCGATGTCCTAAATGACTATATCAAGTTTTTAGTTATACACCTGAGTAGGTAGATTTTCATACAAAATATCGTTTAGCCCTTCGGAGATCGTTTTGGATAAACAAAGTCTACGTCTGCAAAGATATCATTGTAAAATAGGCATAATTGCATAAGGTTTTTATGATAACATAATTTAAATTGAATCCTTATTTAAATAGGACATTTAAATTAATGTAAGTTTTGCATTAACCTAGTATTGTGTAAGTAAATTAGGATAGATAAAGCCTAAACAGTGATCAATGATTGCAATGTAATGGTTGGTTCAAATATTTTTTTTTTTAGAATACAGTCGGTCATAGGAGTCGAAATTTCTAAAATAGTTATTATACTATTATGTTTAGCAGCCCAAAAAAACGTTGGCTGGATTATGTGATAGCGGGCATGAAGGAGAACGATCTCACAGAAAAGAATGACAAAGACCAGCCAAAGTGGAAAATGTTAAGTTGGAAAGCGGACCCTCACACCAAGCCGGGAAAACACTAGGCAGAAGAAGACCCAACTAGCGAAGTGTTGATAATGGTTCAGAGATAGTAAATTCGCATTAGAGTTATCCCGAGTTCTGTAATCAATGAATTGTTCAATATTAAATCCTCTTGTTTCAGTGTTCGCTATGTCAGTAACATCACTTTCACTACATATTATAAAACAAAGTCCTCCGCCGCATTTGTCTGTCTATCTGTTCGAGATAAACTCGAATACTACTGAACGGATTGTAATTCGATTTTTACCAGTAGATAGAGTAATATATGAGGAAGGTTTAGGTATATAATTTGTCAAGGCTTTGTGTAAATTGGTTGAAATAAAACGATAATTATTGAAAGTGTTGCAAAAAGTCAAGCCGCTTGGGAACTTTCATTGAAAACGCTGCCTAATTCTTTTGAAATATAACAAAACAATGCATAGTGAGATATTCGTCTTTTAACTATCTACAAAAAAGGCGGTAGAGCTACGCTGAAGCTATTACTGGTTTCAGCATGAATGGGTCGGCTCGCCCGGGGTAGTACCACCCTCTCACAGAAAACCGACGTGAAGTAACAGTGGTTGCACTGTTACGTTTCGTTCGGTTAGTGAGAGCGCCGGAGGCCCACATATTTAAAAGGCCGGCAACGCACTTGCGACTCCCCTGGTGTTACTAGTGTCTATGGACGGCGGTGATCACTTACCGTCAAGTGACACACCTGTTCGTTTACCTCCTATAATATAAAAAAAAGAAGTCTATGATGGTATATTAGGTATATTTAACGATAGCGTACTATACCCATCTATCATGTAAAACATGGTAACATGCAATGAGGTAATTGGAAGGCTATTTAGATGGATACAGTATTAATCCTTATCAAATAGAATACGTTAGTTACATTAAGCATTGCATACAGATAAGTATATATTTTTTTATTATCACGGCAGGACAACGTCCGCCGAGCCTGCTAGTCATTAATATTATAATATCATAGTATGAGCGATTTGCTATTTTTTGACATCTGTATTTATATCGCCAATTAATTTATTGATTTTTTCATTTAAAAATATCTATTCTGCAACAAAACATACATGGAACGAGTATTGAGACATATAAACTGTTTAATTTATTTTTATTAATGGATAGACATCCGATACATATTAACAGCCGCTATCGCAATTCAGCAAACATGTGATAAATTCAATTCATTATAATATGAAAGTCGCATGTTGTAAATACCACATCAATATGAAAGAAAACCACTATGTGACACTAGTACTGATAAATTTAATATTTGTTTTTATGTTAATTTTCATAATTTCACCTTGCTTTCTTTTTGTTCGGTATTTGTCAAGTTACTTTGGTAATACTGCTTCGAATAAGGTACTGATTGATGTATTCTTTAATTCTACAATGAACCTGAGCTCTTGGGGAAGAAAAAATGACCCTGAAACTGTAATAGGACGGTAGGGATTTTTCTAAACCCGCTTGGACTGATCACTCTCAAATTGATATCCTGTCGCCAGGCATTTGTAGGTGTATTCCGGCTGTTACACTTGAGAGCCAGTCCTCTTCTAGGCTTAGCATGTTTACTAATTTAGATTACATCGTTATTTAACATCAGGTGTGATTCACGGTGATTCAAGCTGTGGTCAAACGTTAACCGTTACACCCGAAAGCCAGTCCTTTTTCTTTATTTACTGTGTTAACCTCCTAGTTCGAACCGTATTGTAACGTCAGGTGTAATGAAGCTTGATTTATCACTACATAGTATAAAACAAAGTCGCTTTCTCTGTCCCTATATCCCTATATATGCTTAAATCTTTAAAACTACGTAACGGATTTTGATGCAGTTTTTTTAATAGATAGAGTGATTGAGGAGGAAGGTTTATATGTATAATAACATAAATTAAATAGTGGAGAAATACTGTTATTTTTGAGGTTCCTCCAAATTTAACGCGTGCGGGCCACGGGCAGTAATGAATACATTAAAACTACTGGATCGATTTTAATCATTTTTTCAGTGAATGACATAGGCTATATATTTTATACCCATGCGAAGCCGGAGCGGGCCGCTAGTAAATTATAAATATCAATTTTTTCTTCGCTTTTTCTTACGAAACCCCACACAACTTATATTTTGTTTACATTAAAAATTCATCCAACCATCAAACATGTCACCCGTACATTTGTATTTTATCCGGCAATCGTAACTGAAATGTTTACGGCCTGCTTAAATAAATTAGCGTTGGCTGTACATTTCCCACGGGCAATGTGATCGGAAAACCTTAATAAGGGTATAATTTATTAATTTGTTTTCCACTAACGAGCTCCGTGGCTTAGTGTGCACAGCGGCCGAGCTTCACTATGTTTTATGCAATAACGAACCTTGATTGTTTTCTTTATTGAATCAAATTTAATTTTACTCCCTCTATCATCAAACTAATTACATTTCTTCTGTACACCAAAATCGAATGGTAAAAATTATTATTGCAGCAAATATATTTTTATCGTGCTCTTCTATAAGATTTGATTAAAGTTTTGCTCATCGTAATATTAAAAATTGCGAGATTTTTGTCCGAGAGTCTTTATTCTAATTAAATGAAGATCTATACATATGAAGATATGAAGATAATAAAATACATCTACAAAATCGTTTTTTTTTCTATTTATCATGTGTTTTTATATGTCTACATTGCGTTATTATTTATTATTTTAATTTCAAACTATTCCATTTATTTAGTATACCTAATTTCATTTTCATACACTGCATTTATTTAAAAACGTTATTTTTTAAGTTATTAATTTGCGTGTAACCTTAATTATTCTTTCCTAAATTAAATATATCCTAAGTTATCCATTATAGGATCCAGCTATCTGTCAGTGATAGTGGCATCAAAATCTGTTCAACTGGTTCGAAGATTAGCCGGAATAAACAGATAAATATTTGAAAAATTGATTTTTTGGTTACAAGTACCATGTACACATTCAAATCAGTTTAATACAAAAATAGTTATTTTGATATTACTCCCAGACACTTTAATTTTATTTATGTTTATAGATGATTTCATAGACAAAGTTAAGTAACAATTTGCTATTATGAACTATACATATACATTTACGATAATGCATAACGCTTCAAACAGACCACTAACATAATCGTATACTGGTGTTAGATTTGTATCTAGAACATAGACATATAAATATATAGAATTTTCTCCAGTCACATTAACAATTTTTCATCAGACCACTTTCTAGCCTACTTTACTTTTACTTACACGTTATGCATTTAAAGTTAAACAATAAACATGTATAAACTTAAACAAACGAGAATTCTATTCGAAGGGTGACCAACTATTATTATGAGACATTGGTAGGTACTACAAAATTAATTACAAAAGAAAATAATATTAATTACTAGATGATGTGTGCGACTTCGTCTGCGCTGTTTGTTATCTTTACAGCATATTTTATGTACAGAAGAAAAATACATAAAAAAATTAAAGCAAAAATATTTTTTTTTTAAGAAATCTATATAGTAGTCTTTGTGTGATGCGCGTATAATAACAGACTTTTAGCATTTGATTTATGTAGATTGAACTTTTTGTAAATATAACTTATATAATAACATAGATTTCTAAATATAATTTTTTCTATGGCATATTTCAAATCTACAATTTGAATTAAAATTGTGTTTTAGTGGAAGAACTAAATTATATAAAAAAACTAAATACTACCTATAAAATGCCTCTCCCATGACTGACTTGACACTGGCAGAATTTGTATTTACGAGATGCTATTAAAAAAAGTTGAAGTTGAGTTTTTTTTTTATAAAACCGTTAGGTATAACAAAATAAACGTTTCTGGCATATACATAATTCATCATACTGTAACTACTATATAGTGAATTTAATTCAAGATAATTTTAACTTACCGTTTATTAATATAGGCTACTAATGAGAATGATTCTTTACCATTTAACGCCATCCTTATTACATATTCTAATGAACATGTTCACACATGTTAATGATAATAATAGCGTATGATATGTCTTAGGATATAAGTAGTCTTTAAAAATTTAATTATTTAAATTTAATCAAAAAGTTATCACAAATAATCAGTTTCGTAATTGAAGTGTTTATAACATTTTCAATGTTGAGGTTTGTAGCTATATATCTCTACATCAATCTCTGTGCCTATTTATAATCCAGGGTAAGTCTAAGGATGGGATAGATCACGTATGTATCCTAGACATCAATAATTCATCATAGCTGCAGTAAGAAAGACAAGCTTGAAATAACAATTGATCAAAGTATTGTCAGAGCTTTTATGGTATAGTTTAAAAGAGACGAGAAAATTCGTTGCTATTTGCAATATATCTTTTCGTGGCTTCACACGTGTTTTATTATTTAAAGTTTTATATTTAAAGAATTAATTTTCTTATATAAACCTAAAGTATTTTTTTAAATATTTTATAGGTTTTCAAATTTAATCAGAATCTCACTTGATGTTAAATAACAAGGTGCTCCCTAATGGTAAACACGCTAAACCTGGAGGGACTGGTTCTCAAGTACAGCTGTCCGAACACATCGATAGTTACTTGGTGTCAGATTTTCAAGTCGTGGGTGGTAGCTAGTCAAGTGGGCTTACAAAAAACTTTACCACACTGAAATTTTAGTGATCAATGAAGTAAAAACGAAAACCGTTAATTATAATTGAAAATTCTAATAATAAAAATTATTAAATTTCCACAAGGAAAATTAGGTAAAGTAGGGTAACTATTATAGCTAATTTAAATTATATAAAAGAATTCTTTCGTCAGTTTAAAAGAATATAACAAAGTTATATTTTAATAGTGGGTTTAAATAAGATGACAAAGATTTATAATTGATTTTCTAATCCGCTTCTATCTTGTACTATAGACCACCGAGCGTAGCTTTTCCTGATTGACAGGCGTAGCGCCACCGCTGCAACTGGACCTTCCCCGCCCTCCGTGAACCCCTCAGGACTGTTCAACAGAGGGGCCACGCGATGCCACCTCGGAGGCTTTCTAAGAACGGATGTTTGTTAAGCGCATTACATCTATTAACCAGTTCCACCCTTGTTTATAAATGTAAATCGCACGCATTAGACATTTAAATAATTCGCAAAACTTATCCAATTGTACTGTAAGCGGTCGGTTAATGTGCTTAATTAAACGCTTAGCACATATTCGACATAATTTTGTTGATTTAACATTTATGTCGTGTCTTGTATTGGTTTCTGTATTCTGGGAACAGGTATAGTTTTTCCAACTTTCTGGGTTATTTCTAAGTATAGCTTCCTGTACACATCAATGTGTACTTGGCGATAGATTTTCAACACGAGGATGGTATGTAGCTACGTGTATTTAAAAATAACCCTATCACCAGGCTATGGCTTTATCGTGATGTTTTTTTTCACGAAATGCCCCAGCTTTTTGCCGAGATTCAACCCAATGTTTATTAACACCGTATACGCACACGCTGCACATACTCGTATGCATAATAATTACCATTGTCATTGCGTTTCTTCTAATGATTTCTAAATAATAAAGAATATCTCCTTCATTTGAAAAGTAACACAGACTTTATTAACATACATTTTTGGCCTCACTGCGAACCAATAAACAAGAGTGATATATATAATCTGTAAAAATAAGGGTGGACGTTACTTCGCACTTCTGTTTGGAATTGTTTCGTTGCTGTTACGTCTTACTACAAATAGAAAACGGTTGTGTAAAAAAACTAAAAGTACTTAAAAGTCATCGTTCGGCGGTTGAACTCGACGTTGGCGCATGGTTGAACCTGTGCGGAAGTGCGAACGACTTAATTAATTAAATATGATATAATCTGTGTATGGATATTGAATTATTTGTTTAATATTGCCATTTCTCTAGCGTAAACTAAATTCATGTCAGTTAATCTCATAGACTTATCACACTAACTAAACAAAATCTGAGTCACTTTGAACTTGAAGCTTAATTGTTTATAGGACGTTATTTTTTATATTATAATACTCTGTGTGTTTCACTGTATTCAGACTGAAAAGTAGCATGTCCTTCTCCAGGCTTCCTCTAAATTAAATCTCATTGCAAATAGTTCAGAAGCTTAATCGTGACAATTTAACTAACATAGAGAGAAAAAGAGTTATTTTCGCTTTAAATAAATTTTGTTTCAACTTCTAATCATAACGCCGGTAGGATGAATAAATATTGTGACGACATTTCATTTAGCCCCTCGGCTGATTTTTTATGACCCAGATCTCAAAATGGCGGATTATGTTTTGTTTTTTCATGATATCGTACATTGTGAATTCCAGAGTTTAGTAAAAAATAGTTCGAACAAATGAAAAAATAAATCAAACATACATTTTACATAAATTTTACAATACACGATTTGTTATTTATCCAAGTTTTGTAATAAATCAGGTATATTTAGTAAGCTTATGGTGCCAACAGTCTATTGACCTGTGCCTCATGAGGTCTACATTCGTTTGTATGGAATTTAAACCTTTATGGTTTTGGACAGTCTAGGGGTTAAAATATTCATGTTATTTTTAATAATATTATAAAGGTGAATGTGTGTTTGTTTGTTGGTTACACTTTCACACCTTAACATCTTATTGAACATAGCACAGAAAAGGAAAAGGACATATAGGATAACTATCATCCAGTAAAAAGTAGTGTTCATGTTGTTCATATTTTAACACGAGCGAAGGCGCTTGCAAAAACTGGTATCCAATATTGATTATATTTTCCAGTGATAAATAAAGCGAGGTTACCTAATTGATTTCCAGAATTTATTATGAGAGTTTGTCACTGTTTAAATACACAATAGTTATATAAAAAGTGATAAAAATTCCATTACATTGCTAAAATATTTTGTTTTACAACTGCTAATTTGTTAGTTGTGACCAGAGCATTAATGTATCCACATCGATGACCATTTCTTGTAGCCGATATAACTGAGGATGTTTATTGTACTCGTATTAATGTAATTTATATTATTATCTAAAAGAGACCTTTGTCACGTTATTACGTTCGACAAAGTTATATATTTATATAAATACGTTTTTTATAGCAGCACTGTATTTGATGTAAGCTTAGTAGAATCCAAAAATAATGTTCGCCATCGAAAGATAATAATCCATTGCAGGTTGTCACTGTCACGCAGGCTAACAAATCTCTCAGCTGTTGGCTGATCCCGAAACGGTATAAACGATAAGAGTCGCTGTTATAATTTGTTTGCGTGTGATAATCGTGTGGTGGTTGCGTCCTAATCGATATCGACAACCACGCTTGGTTATAATAACCACGGTAATAAAACACGGTTGGATATAATATATTCAGAAATCCAACACGTTTAACAAACACCGCACGCATAGCATATGGTAAATATTTGAATGTCAAAGATAAGTTGGAAATTAATCTCGAATATTTTAAGATTTTCTAAAAAACTACAACTGGATTAAGCCGATTTAGAAGTAAAACATTAATATTCAATCGAGTCCTTATTGTATTCAAACGGTGATCGATTGTAGTAGGAAGAGGAAAATGGGGATTCGATTATATTTAAATGAAACAAGAAATATTGTATGTATTTTTAATAAAATCTTTTTGTTTCACATAATTTATGCGGAAACAAAGAATTATTAACTATTTACAGGAATGCCACACTATTTATTTACAAAAAATATAATTTAACTTTCCTTTGGAATGCGCGAATATTTGGACGGTACCATTACTGTTATGTCATCACTTAGATACTAACGTAAAACTACGCTATGTACGTATACTAGATTTTATAATTTACACATACGAGATTTTAATGACAAAATAAGACACAGGCCGTTGCAATCTTTTTGGCCGCTCCGAATATAGCCGTATGTTCGGCTTTGTGTGTATTATAGCGAAGAGTTTAATAAATAATAAATTACAAATATTATTATAGGTATCTAAAATTGGTATTTATTTAACTATAAGTTGTATGTTGTATATAATATAATATTTATACCTAAATTTGTGTTCTGCCCAACTACATTCAGAGCGGTCAACATGTTTGGACGAAGACTGTGAAGGACATAATTATTATCTCTTACTTGATTCCTTAAAAGTCAAGGTTTTAATTTCTTTTATTAAAATATAAATACTGTTCATAAAAAAAAGGTAAGAAAAGGGAAACGATGATTTCATATACACATTTTAAAAATGAGCGCATCCCTTTAATATTATTTTCTAACACATCATTATTTGTAATAGTTGCCGGCTTATAACTAAATACATAAATAATAATATGTAATAATATCTATGTTATCTACTGTCCAAATGCTAAATCACTAACGAACTATTGACTGAATTAGTACGTCAGTAAATTAGCCATTCCACGATCGATATGTAACCCAGTATAATATTTTTTCCCTAAAAATATATCAAACTGTAAGGACTTTTATTTAGATATCGTAAACGTATCTTAAAAGCATCTTTATTTGAACAGTGACTTCTTTTATGCAGTTTGCCTGTTTTGTTTTTTTTTCTTGAAAATTATCAGTGTTGCCACCAATTTTACTAGGCTTTAATATGACAACAATATAACTAAAATATTTAACTAAATTTATTATTCTAAAATTTGTAATTATAATATAAATGCAATTGAATAGGAAGGAATCCTTGTGACAATATATTTAAATAGTAATTCCGTAATGGAAGTTTATAGAAAATATATTCAAATTATAGAACAATGGTAATACTTGTACTCTTACACCGTAAAGAATTCTAATAAAGGTATTCACTTAAACTCTACTTTATAATTTAATTACAAAAGAAAACCTTTGCAAAAGGACATAAATATACACAAAAACAAATGCTTGTATACTGTTAGAGAGTAGGTATGCTAAAACAATTTTAATAAATTAAGTCTAACAATTCGGAAAAAAAAAACCAGTGGACGGCTATATTTTACACTTTTCAAAGTAAAAACGTTCCTAATAATAGGCATAATTAGGCCGATATTACAATGATAGTAATAAATATAATTATAACTATATGTAGCCTAAATGTAAACTGCGATACATTTTACAAATATTTGGGTAAATAACGAAAATTACTATGTTATTCGTTATCTAGCTATACGTTATCTACTTTGAACTGACATTTAAGGTTTTTAATAAATATAATATTAAGTGACCATGGCTCTGTCGGTAGGTGGCATTGGGACCATGTGGTTGTAGGTAAATCGCTGAGCGTAGTCGGGTACTTTAAGAGTAGTGTCCGACCAGGGTGGACTGGGGTTCCATCGCTCCATACCGTCCGTTTCTTCTAAAGTCAAAGGAGGCGGTGCAATCCTCATTCGTTTCGCGCTTGGATAATCCATACCTGTGATTTAAGAAATCTAATTTGGTTAAGGTTACATGCCATTTGTCAGTCTTCATATAATTTGTCTTAGTCAGTCCAGGATAGTAAACAACTATACGAACTACAATACGTGAGGAAATGCTTAATATTTTTTTGTGTAACGTACGTATATAAAGATGTAGGATAGATCATAGCAATGGTGATGATTTTGTGGATATCGTGTTCGGACACCGCTTCGATTGACGTAAGTTCGTATTCTTGGAACTGAGACAGAGCTTTCAGCGAAGAAAACATTGTAATGGAACATAATAACGTGTCATTAGGATTTTTTTTTAAAGTCTGCCTAGCTACCACCTTCAAGTTTAAAATCTGTCACCTAGCATCTGTTGGTATATTTCGACAGCTGCACTTGATAGCCAGGTCTCCTCTAGGTTTAGCGTGTTTATCACCTTAGACCACATCGCCATTTAACATCAGATGAGAGTGTGATCAAACGCTAAAACCTGTAAAGTATGAAAACGTTTTAGATTACTACTATAATAGGATTAGAGACGAAGAATAATTCAAAGTGACAACAGCCGTTATATAGTTAATGCTTGGAGGACATTATGACTAAATGGTAGTATATTCGGGCGTGATGTTTCTCGATATAAGGCCAGTTTGAGTTTTTAGTGAAGGAAAACATGGTGGTTAACGAATAGAATGTTAACGCAAACATTACCATGTTTTATCAAAGGTCGTCTGACTTGCTGGCATCTTCAGGTTGAAAATCAGTCACTTAATTCAGCCATTCCTCCTCTAGGCTTACCGCTTATTTTGGGACTTATCATGTAATGTTTCTGATGTTTGGATTATGTTCAACCGTTAAACTCTCAGAGTATTAAGGAAGCATTATTTCAAGATTGTATCAGAACAGACGTTAAGCATAAAATCGAAGTTACCTTCAATTCCAGTACTGGTGCAAGGCTCTGTCATATGGTAGTTCACTCTAGGGTACTGCTCATAAAATTCTCTCTTACTGTGGTGCGGATACATGTACATACTACTGCTGTTCACTATTAGATCTGGAGATGGATCATAATGATGGGGCGACCTGGATAAAAGAGATGTAGAAGATACAAATCAAGTTTCAGAGGAATGCAAAGGAAATGAAGTGATTATAAAAGGGGTAATTAAAAAAAATATGCATTGCGTCATTATTTACGACATCAGTAATCAACTCATCGTATCTAGAAGACTCGTATAGAGAACCTATCTAGAATTAGTTTAATTTTTATCTAATAAAAGACTTATTCACTAAATAATGTTGAAGGTCCAGGTGCCAATCACGTTTACATATCAATAACAAATGTTATGTTTTTTAAAACAACTATTGTTAATAAACTGCTGACAATTATTCTGCTGTTGGGTAATCCGCTGCTTTGTATGGCACTGCGATTTTCAACATTATCGCGATAGCGAAATGAATTGTTGGTGTTGAATATGTACAATGGGAAGTGTTCTCCCTCTTACACCTATCGCTTGTTAAATAAAGCTTGCTTGTTCACACGTTGTAAAACATGTGTCACAGTCAATAATAATAATGGGTGACGGATGATGGACAACAGAATCATTTCTTATTAATTGCTTAGGAATACGGCATACAATAGGTAGTTAATATAAACACCATTTTTAATTACAAATAATTAAAATGAACTGGTAAAGATAAAATATATGACAAAATTTGATTATGAATTACAGTTTTTAAACTGATATTTAATTAAATTGTTTGTTATTTGTACATTTTGCCTCTGTCTAGTGATGCCATAATATGAGTTTTACAGCTAAACTTAATGCATTTAAAATTTTCTAATACACCTGGCTTTTGGGGAATATTTTTATACATATGTTGGCAACCTTGCGTAATGAACACATAATTGTTTTTTATCTATGTTGATGGCAAACGGTCACTTGACTTAGTTTATTTTTAATTTCGTTAAGTTTCGCTGGTATAAGGTAGATAGATATGATTTAATTTTTTTTGGTATTAGACGCTAACAATTTGTCATGAAGTCACCTGTTGTAATGTTGTGGGAGGTGATAAATACGCGAAGGAAAGCTTAAATAGGGGCTGGCCTGGACTACAGATGCCTATAGATTCTTGATAGATATATCTATATGAATAAAAGGCAATTGCTGTATGTATGTAAGCAAATGTCTCCAAAACGGCTGCACATTTTGGTTAATTCTTTTTTGTTTTGTTTATAAATATCACGGCAGGATTTCAAAGTAAGACAATTTTTGAGAAATCGTACGGAATAATAAAGATATTGGGTTAAAAAAATCCCATATAAAAAGTAAATGAGACAGAAAACATTAGGGGGATCTTAAAAAATATTGATATATATGTAATTGCTAGATTAGCAGTCAGTTGTTCAGTCGTCATTTTATTTCATGACATGGTTATAGGTTTCATTTTCATCATTCAACTAGTTGTGAATATAAGTATGTGATTGTAACTAACAAAGGAAGATTTACAATAGAGCTCCGTATTGTTCCACTGTGATATATATTTGTGAGATTTATCAAACTATAACGGTGTCTAGACGTAAAGCGATGTTGCTTGAAATGCTGTAGTCTGAATGTAACTAAAGGTAAACGACAACCGATTATATTTTAAGAAAACTGTATATTTCTTTCATTCAACAAATTTTAACTTAGTGATTTCATGTAACGGAATAACAATTGTTAATTATATATAAAACAGTTATTTTTATTCCTTACCGGATTATAGATTGAAGACGATTATTTAAACACAAAACTTTACCGCTCATCTCTTTGAGACCACCATCATAGATCGTTAAACCGTAAGTTAAATTAATCGTCTCGTAGTGCAAGGAAATTTTATGAGTACTAAATATGTTTTTATAATTGTGTAGTACAATAGCTGGTGGCCGCGTCTACGTTCTGATGAAAATAGTTATTATATGTTTTAACCAGATTATTTGTGCGATATCTTTTATTTTTGAACAAGCTGATACACGCGTCGTCTAACATTGCAACAATATACTTTATGTACCGAGGGAAATCATAAGTACCACATCGGTTACCTCACTTCTCCACGGCAAGAAAACATACGTAGTAAAACGAATAGTGCTTATAAACATGTGTTTATTTAATAGCTTACTAAATTTATATTAAATGGAGCTGTTGTGTTCTTCTTTAAATAAGGACCAAGTGTCCAAGAAGTATAACCAAAATAATCGAGTCGATAGAATAATAGTTTTTGACTGATGGGTTCATTCATAACGGCAGATCTCTATTTTATTTACCTATAAGAAGATTGTAAATCTGTCATTACCGATATGAAAAATCTTCATGATATCGACGGTAAGGCCGGAAAGAATGGAAAGGACCGAAAGATTTTGATGAAATACTTTGAGCCACTGGTAGTTTTTATACGTTAATCAATTAGCATTTCCAAAGTCGATATGTAACCAAGATAATACTTTCAAAAATCATTTATTTCGCATCAGACGATTCATCGGGATAAATTATAGACACTTGATTTTGATTTATATGTATATATATAGAAAAGATGTTTTTTTTAGCCATGATCTAATCTGATGGTATACGCTAACTCTAAAATGTATACTGGATCAAAATAGAAACTACTGAAATATATCGTTTGGGGAATGATTTTCAACTTGAGATTGGTATTAGGAAATACTACGCTACCATCATTGCATCGCGATAATTTTTTTCTGTAACAATAATACCAATGCATATTATAAAATCCAACCCCACGTTCTTTAATAGTTTATTTAATATTTCTTTGCCACGTACGTCCACCTGAAACTGATTGACAGCTTTACGTTTTTCTACAATGAACGTTTGTTATTACTTGTTTGATTTGAGTCTGAAAAACGGAAATCTGATACTAATAATAGAATAGATGCAGTCAAATTCACAGACGAGATCGTTATGAAGCTGTAAGGAGTGCGATCGCATCGCTTTTTTATCGTTTCTGTCGCTAAAGTTTAGCTTTTTCTTTTTTATTATCAGTTTTAGATTTAACTTTTTCAGTTATAGTTAAATAAATAATAATGAATGTTGTTTGTCGCAAAAAGATTTAACAGTTCTTTGTTAGTCAGTTTCAGACGGAAGTCGCGTAGAAATGTTAAATAAATTATTTACTAAACGAACAATGCCTTCGTTAATCAAAATACATTCCCTAACTCAAAGTTTATGCACATTGAATTATAATTTGTTATTAATAAAAATGAGTTACAATACAGCAAAAATTAAAAATATGTATTAGTGACATCTAGCATAATAGTTAAGAACTACTTTGTAAGTTCGAAATACCTTGAAAAGTTGGAAATACTTAACCCCTGGAATGTCCAAACCATAAAGGGGTTAAAATCCATGCAAACGAATGCAGACCTCATTAGGCACAAGTCAACAGACTGTTGGCAGCATAAGTTTAAAAAATACCTGACTTATTACAAAATTTTGAACGTAATTTATTATTGTAGAAAGAGTTGTTTCCTTGTTTCTGCATATCAGCAATATAAAGCCGTAACATTGAATAATGTAAAGTGTATAGTTTATGTACATAAGAAAAATGTAAACCCTGTACCAATACGTGCATAAGTATGAACTGTATAAATAAAATCATACAAGTCTACAGTAGTGCGTGCACTACATTTCTTAGACACTTGGCCCATATCTAAAAATAAGATTATCACGGTAGCTTTATATATTCTAAAGTTATAAAAGTTTTAAGAAACCACGACTACGCGTGCATCGATGTGTGTTTTCTTGCCGTGGAGAAGTGGGGTAAGCGGTGTGGTGCTTATGTTTTTTCCTCTGTTTATAAAATATACCGCCTGATAATAAATGACGCAGACGAAATCTCAAGTGTCAGCTAGTTATTTCATAAAAATTGTGACAGTAATTAGAAAGAATCCCAAGCCTGATCGTTCAAAGGTCATACATTAATATGGACTACATCAAACTATCGTATACAGTATCATAACATCAATAAAATCTTTTACAATGATTTTCATATTTGGTTTGTAAAGATCAAATTACATTTGCTGTTAAATGAGATACATTTTCTGTGTAGATAAACGTTGTTACCGATAGATTAACAGCAAAAATAAGTTGGTAACAATCAGTTTACAATAAATATGGTAATGAAAGGTGTCAAATTACTCCGACTGACGGACAGACGGATAGACGGAGTGATGATTTTCTTATTTACATTCCCTCGGCTCGGGCTTCGTCCGCGACAGACAAATTATAAGTCGACCTTGACGCGTGATTGTTTTTTAGAGATTGTCATGTAATTTAGTTTGCTTTATTGTGTGATTTTTTTAAATGGAGCAAGTCGCGACTCGACGTTTTATTTTAGTTGGACTAATGGGCTTTTTTTGGAGGTTACTCATGTATTATTGAAGGTTAATCTATTCATTGCGGTTGCAGGATATACTATTAAGTTTGGAATTTTTTTGAAAATTCCCCGTTGTTATGAAATAAAACATATCGATTGAGATCGTTAATATAATCAACAACATGTTTTACGAGGGAAACACTAGTTTTGTGGCAATAATATTCGTCTTTAATGAACGGATGACGGATAGTTTACCGGAATTTTTCATGAACTGTTATCCACTGGTGCTAATCGTTCTTAGCAAATTGATTTATGCCCGGTTTCTGAAGCCGTCAGTTAAACTATCAATAGCTATTGATTTAATAAAGTTATCCATAAGACAAGCGGCGTTTAACTGTCAATGCGTTTCTGAATACACAACGAGACGTCAAATAACTATCAAACCAATAACTACTTCTTTGCTGCTCACTAGATGACTCTTAAATAAATAAATATAATAAACAATAATTTAAACAACATTTGTGCTAAAATTAATAAACCGACATAAAGAAAAAAGGGTTTCAGGTTAGTTTTGGCAGATGAAACGTCAAATTCAACTCATCGAATAGATAAACGCCCAATCTTGGCCAGTTAAGTTGAACCGAGGTTAACTGACATTTCTCGTATAATTGTGTGTTCAGAAACCCAATTTGACAACTTATCGAACCGATAGCGCTATTTAACAGATAAACTACGGTTAAAAATGCTTCAGAAACCGGGCATTAGTTGTTTAATGGTAACTGCACCATTTATATAATTTAATTGTGGAACTTTTTTTATCGTAATTTTGTCTTTAACTCCTACAATTCATTTACCAATTATGAATTATACGTATAAAAGTTTATTTATATTGTTCAGCGCTCGTAGGGATAAGCGCAATTATCTCAGAGTAAAAGTTTTGTCAATATCGGTCGAGCCTTTTCATTGATAAAATAATATATAAACAGATACATCAATTTAATTCATATGTATAGACTGGCCGATACACTGGACTTCGTCTGTGTCATTTATTAAGTTAATAATATATTTTATGTACAAAGAATAATATATATAATACATAAGCGCTATACAGCTTGCACCACTTCACCACGGTAAATAAAGAATAGTGCTAAAAGTGTAAACGCATAGTGCTTATTTAAATCGTTCTTTTTTTTAGACTTGAATAAATTTAAGGACGGGTTTAAGGAACAAGTTTCTAAAAGGTAAAACTAAAAAAAAAGATCGAAATCGATCGTGTAGTTTTTGAGTGATGTACACACAACGTCAGACCTCTATCATTTTATGTATATATAAATAAGATTTTTTTTTTTTTTTTTTATGTTATAGGGGGCAACCGAACAGGTGGGTCACCTGATGGTAAGTGATCACCGCCGTCCATAGACACTAGCAACACCAGGAGAGTCGCAAGTGCGTTGCCGGCCTTTTAAATAAGTGGGCCTCCGGCGCTCTCACTGACCGAACGAAACGCAACAGTGCAAGCACTGTTACTTCACGTCGGTTTTCTGTGAGAGGGTGGTACTACCCCGGGCGAGCCGACCCATTCATGCTGAAACCAGTAATAGCTTCAGCGTAGCTCTACCACTACTGTATAAGGAGATTAACCCCCAGTAAGAGATGGTAAAAAACGAATAAGGTACATAATTAGGACATGTGGTACTCACCTTTCTTCACTAATTGTAGATTGAGGCGAGTGCGTTGAATAATCAACAGGTCCCCTTTCTGAATACAATCGTTCACAGCCTGTATAATCGTCCACTTTGTGTTGGACATACGTCGATATGTGATAAGCGGGGTACTCCACTTCTTGGTTTTCAGTGTATTGGTATTCTTGGTACTCGGGATAGCATTCTTCTCTCCGGAAGAACTTCTGGCATCGAGGATCCAGCATGCCGCAAGGCTGGTTCTGGTAGCCATAATACTGATATAACCACGAGTTCGCCAGCATTATCGATGCCTCTTCTTCGCTGTAGACGTTTTTAACTCATATTATATCCTTTATGGACTGGTATTCAGTAGTGTTTTGACTGGTGAAATATCAATCCGATGTCGGCAGGTTCGTACCCAACGAATTTTTCGGAATTCGCGTACATTTACTAATTTAAAATGGTAACACTATCGGCTGACGGTGAAGGAAAACATCGTGAGGAAACCTGAACCTGAGAAATGTTCTAGTAGCACCACGGTATGTGGGAAAAATATAGAACTCTGGATTTCTCAGAGTTTGAAAGCGCCAATACGTCGTGGCCGAGGCCTATGACCCTGCAGTGGGTCTCTTACAGGCTGGTGATGATGATGATGATATGTCCTTATAACAGTCGACACATTAATACATAGATTTTACAGATAAATCTTAAGTATAAAAATATATAAATCTCATATATTTACGAGCCTTTACACGCGGATTCGCACTCGTTAATGTATATTTGACTTATTCCTTCGGAATAGTACTTTCTTTATAAACGAAAAGTACTCTACATCATGATGATCGGTTGAGTATTTAAGCCGTGAAAGTGTAACAAACAAACATACTCACATTCCCATTTATAATATTATCAAGGATGAAATAGGTAAGCAAGTAGTTTTGTTAGACTATTTTGTGTAAAAATAATGGTTTCAGGTTCTGTTTTTATTTGAGGTATAAAAAAATTATTATATTTTTTTTACTATGTTTATATTCTGTGTATGTATTTAGGGAACACCAAAACATGCGGGTTATAATAAATTACCTTATTGTCATTTTCAAATCGAATCTAGTTTTAATTTTTTGTTTATTAACTAATAATGTTTCCGATTTCCTTCGCCCCGGAAATGGTTATAATAACTTCGATAACGTTTTACCGATTTTAAGCTCTCTCTCTGTTTAATTACTCCTTACTACTTAAGATAAAGCGTAATGATATGTAACCTAAATAATACTCTTAAAAGTCATCTTATGTGTCTGTACTTTTTTTTTTGTCAAAAACCGGTTTAGGATATAAGGAAACGAACTCAGACAAATAATAGACACTTCGATGTTATTATATATATATGGAGATCTATTTGAAATTAATATAGAGAATTTTATTTTGTATCGAGCACTTACCTTAATATTTGATTTGTGGCAATAATAAACTGCCTTGGGGTGTCGGTGGCATCTTTAACTTGTAAAACCATATGCACCCATAGGAACTGGCCGCTACGTTGTTGCAACTTCACTAATAGAATGCAACATTTGTCCTGCTCTGATTGAGTTACTGCAACAATATCACTAAATTTACTCTGTTCCTAAAGTTAAGCATACTTTTTAAGCAAGAACTATAATTCACCAGCTTAAGTTGTTCTTACTTGTTCAATCAGTTAACGAAGGAATACCAAATAAACACACAATCTATAATCACGCCTCATATCTATAGGGATGGACAGAAAGTAATCATCACTTCTATTAATTTTTAAGGGATTTAAATTAATGAGTGTTCGTTTAGTGGCCGGTATATGATCCAAATTTAATACTTTTTAAATTTTCAATATTATTATTGAGGTTGAAATAACTTAGAGGTCGAGATAACTTGAAATATAATAAAAATGTCTTCGACTCGCCGATGGTATGGGGAAAAGAAATAACCGCTTCCATTTTTTTTATCACTTTAAAGCTCGCCAGTGTCAATGGAAAAAAAATCGGATAACAAATAGAGTAGAAAAAAATACTGAACTATTCATAAGTTTCAATATTAAAAGAATATTAATTTTTTTTTTTTCAATGATAACAGTAAAGCCCGTAAATAGATATTAAACAGAGAAGGAATACGGAAAATCGGTTGAGAAGACAGGCGGAAGATATTTTTAACTGTTTTACTTCTACTTATTAAATTATATTAAAATATGAAAGAATCAAGCATTTGACTCTGTTTCATGTGATTTTTAATGGGAAAAAGATTTGCTTATAATTATTAATATTAATCTTCAACTTTATCTAAAGGTGCACAAGATTTTCAATAACCTCCGTCAAGTGTTATTGTTTATTTCAGTATATAACATTTTTATGTTTAAAATACAAAGTATGTGCTATTTTAGACTTTAATTTCAATAATTTCATATACTAATTTGTAATACAATTTGTTGCTTACTTAATCTGTGCTTGCTTTGAGCTTCCCGTAGACTATCCCAATGTATCAGCTGATACCAAGAAATGTCTGCTAACTCAGATTTCTTCCAACCTAAATACCATTCACCGCTGTAAAAAAGCAACATTTAAATATTGCAATATTTACTTCAGAATTATATTTACTTATAGAAAATTAAACAATTTAGGGAGTTGGTACAGAAATAAACGCTTTAAATGTCGATGTTTTCAATCTAGAACTATATTATTATATTGTACGATAATAGAGTATCATTTGAATTATATATCTGTCTAGTATAAAAGATTAAAAACAAGGTTATTTTATACAAGTATAAAATTAATTTATGACGTAATTATAAAAAGACAATATTTTACAGAAACAAACAAAACATTTTCTATAAAGATAAATGGATTAACTGCAATTAATAAAATATAAAAAAATATTGTTCTGACTAAAAAATATTTCGTTTAAAATATCGATTATAAGGTATTTTGTCTCTTTATCTATTATCACGTCATACCCTTGGGGAATAGGAGATAGAAATATGGTCGAGTTCCCCTATACTAGTAAAACCTCAAGTGAATTCCATTTATTAAACGCTTTATCTCCATACTAGCTAGGTGTTATTATGTACACTGTATTTTACGCACGGTCATTATTTATTTTCATCTGATTGAAATAGTCTGTGTTGACACTAGTATTTATAGATATTCGTTTATTTTATTTACACATTCAAATGCTGGTTAGTAAATATATTTGATTATGTTACATATGACCCATCTGTTTACTTTTGTTCGGTAAAGTGTATGCCAATTGGATGGTGAATCCATAGCAGGAAAACATTTAAAATAACTTGCTTGTTACTGAAGTTTCATACAGTAGTTTATTGTTTTTAGCGAAAGTAAATTAGTTCACTATGTATTTTGAACGCTGGCGTTTCGGAGTGTTCTCTAAGATCATTATCATTAAGTCTTCATACCTTCTCATAAAACAATTTCCGATATATTTCAGCTGGATCAAGTACGACTTGGACAATAATATAATTGACTTGTATGAAAAATGGTAATTAGAATCCGTACATCATTCTGTGCGTGGTTAATAGACACAAAGGAACGTAGCGTTATATCTTTTTTTTTATATTATAGGGGGCAAACGAACAGGTGGGTCACCTGATGGTAAGTGATCACCACCGTCCATAGACACTAGCAATACCAGGGGAGTCGCAAGTGCGTTGCCGGCCTTTTAAATATGTGGGCCTATCTCTAACATACTTGTAATTTCTCGCGGCTACATACGCGTTTTCTATGCAGCAATTATTTTAGGCTTTTTTGTGTCTGTATATATGCTTTTAAAAATAACTGATTGTTGGAAAATGACGAATTATATGAACTGTCATCCCCTTTTTCACCACCGTAGAGGTTGAATTTCCAAAAACTCGTGCTTATCAACAGTGTACAAGGAATCCGCATGAAAATGTTTTATGACCCTAGTCCCAGTAGATTGAGTTGTGAATTGATATGTCAGTCACTTCTTTTTTTATATATATGTAGGTGTTAAATTATGTTTAACAAATATGGGTGTATAATATATCTACTTACTTAGTATCGATGTGCAAGATCTTCATGTCCATACCATGGACGGTGGTGAAGACGTTTGTGGCGCCGTGCACAACGCACTCCCGCGTCTCCGGCATGGCGAGGGGCGTGCACACCGCGAGGAATACTGGTTCGTTGCGGCTGCACAGCGGTAGGTACGACACATAGTGACCTCTTACAAGAACTACCTAAAATTGAAGGGTACACGTTAATTTAACAGTTTATTTAATTAAAACATTTAACATTTGAAACCAGTGATTAACGAAAGATGAATCACTATCAAATGTCAACTTCTGTATTAAATTAATTCTTTTTTATTGTGTTTTTAATTTACAGGACAAGGTTTCTATAAAAGAAAGTGTTTGAAAAATCATACAGCAAAAGAGAAAAAATTGGTTTAATAAATCTCCATATCAATAAGCGAGTGTGTTAGTGAGACAGATAACAGTACGAAGTTCTTCAAGACTATTGACTTAATTGTATAGTTGTGCAATTGCCATGTTATATCAATTCATAAAGACGATGTAATATCGGTAAAAGGATTACGTAGTAATGGCAATCATAAATTATTAAAGAAAACATTCTAGTAATGATGAACTTAGTTCGTGTGAAACAAAAACAAAAGAACATTGCTAAAAACAACGAAATCATATCAGGCAATCTATATATAAAATGGCAATACTTACTTTTTGGTCGCCAAATCTCATTTGTCTTCGTGCGTTCCTTGAAACGTTCATTCTACAGAAGAAATACCTATTCTTTGGTACGTTTTCAGTCTCTCCGTTACAACCTCTATTTAGCTCCATTTGAACAGTTTGATGGTCTTGCCTATCTATTATATCGTATACACTATCGCCGTGAATCAACAGATCTTCCTAAAATAACGAATTATATATTATGCAAAGCGCAACCAGTAAAAATTAAAATGTATTTATTCATATGAAAAAAACAAACAACATTCAACCAAGAAATAAGGATAATGAAAATAAACCTTAAACGCTTAAATAAAAAAAAATAAAAAAAATGTGGTGTCAGCTCTGAGGCAAGGATGGAGTTTATTCCTTAAAAACGATTGTCTTTGAACAGGCACAAATAAAACGCTTACTAGACTAAAAAAAAGACCGATATCACATCAAAAGGTTCCTGAAAATTGCATTCCTGAAAGTACTTACAGAATGTATATACTTTTATTCTATTTATAACTATTCGGCAAAACATTAAACATCAAGCATTTTACATAAGTAGAATTATACCTCTACCGACACAATATCTAAATTAAGTTTGGATTTAAAAAATTGCATTAATCTCAATCCGTCATCCTGTGAAAGGTGTTCACAATAGGTTGCGTATACAAAACGTTACGCTGTCATTCGAACATTAAATTGTATTCTTCACATTTTTTCATACCGGGCACCTTATATGAAAATCGATTCTTAAAGAGTAAACTCCAATAATTTAAAGGTTATATTTACTGATTTATTACAATAAATAAAAAGACAAAATGTTAAATAATAAGCAAGATTAAAATTTTGCATAGAATAATTATAGAATTACAATTTATTTCATATATTTAAAAGAGGCCGTCAATTTAGAATACGCTTATAATTATTCTTTTGTACTTAAGACCTCGTTGGTCAGATATGTGTAATAAGGAATGTTAGAAAAAATCATTTGTTCTGTTAAGTTCGCATGGTTACAGCGTATCGAGAATATGGGAAAACCAAATTAGAAACCAATAAAATTTGTTAATAATATATATGCATTTAAGTGAGTTTCTTATATATACTAATATTATTGTCAAACAAACCATCGAATGTCCCAAATATTCCGCAGCATTTTCCGATATGTATAATAGTTTACCATTTTGTGTCATCATCATCATAAAACCGTTCATTGCCTGAAAACACAATGTAAAGTTTATACATTTCCATTTTTATGTTTTGCAGTTTAAAACAAACTCGTAAAGTTGTAAAATATACCTTAGAAAATCCGATATTAGGTGTAGGAGTCGCCTGTTCTTGATACTGATAGCTAAAATCGTGACTTTTAAACACTAAAACAGAAAGAAAGACGAAATTATGGGTGAAGTAATAGCAATGTTAGATAAGATAGCGAGCTAAATGCATTTTAAAAACGTCTTAATACGCCGTTTCGTGACTGAAGGTGAGTTCACAAAAAGTTTTGGGATACGTTTGTGCTCTATATAAAGAGATTTTGGATAAGGGATACGTGATGGGTACGGACGATTCGAGCCATGAGAAACTTCGAAGGAAAATCTTACAAGGAAATGGAGACGAGCAAAAACTTGATCTATGTTGTTGATAGCTAAATCTGAACGGTCGACTTTCATAACATGGAAGGAGTTTGTAGTAGCATTACTATATACTAACTAGTTGATTCCCCCGACTTCGTCTACGTTGTTTATTATTACAGAAAAAAATTGAAATGAAAAATAGAATTTGCTTACAATTTTTTTTTTTCTTTTGTAGTACATATAAACATTGTAATTTCTTACAACTTAATGACTTTATATTAAATGAATATATAGTGACAACTCTTCTTTTAAATAATGACCAAGTGTCTAAGAAATAAAACTAAAATTGTCATTGAAATCTATCCAGTCGTTTTTGTGTGATGCGCGCACAACGTCAGACTTCGTATAATTTAATTTTTATGTAAGATAAGGATAATGTAACATATATGTACATAATGCACATAGGCTATTAGTTTTATTATTGAAAATGATCGACTCATGTTATCGCAAAGTGTGAATAAGAAAGCGTTATAACAACCGATGGGTGTGAAAGAGAGAGCACGTTGCTCACACTAAACGTCACGATACAAACAGACAGTATTCATTTAATTTTGATGCTATTGTTGTAAATTGTAATACAATACAAAGTAAGAAACTATCAAACAGCAATTCTGCTGTTATCTATCAATTATTCAATTGATAAAAGCTTACAACAATAGTTAGCGTAAAAAATTGCGAAATTCATAATTGATATATAACTGTAAATACCATCTATAATTTATGCACTGTTTTTGTACGCAACGAAAATAACATGAAGAGCCAACTTATTACCTATTATTCTTTTTTAAATCTTGTATGGTCTTTAGCCTTCATAAAAGAAAAAGTTGCTTATAGAAAATGATATCGAAAAATAACATTGATATTTTATTAAATTCTTCACACTATATTTTTGAATTATGTATATGCACGTAAAATAAATATGTCCTATACGTTAACCTTAAACTAAAAGACCTTGCACTTTGCGAGTCAGATAACAGCGGCACGTTAATTTGCACTCACAGAAACTGGGGCGTATTTTATTGTTACTGCATATTTAATGTTTTGAATTTTTCTTTATTATGTCTTCAGTGTATAAGGTTTTGGCCATAGAATAGTGCTTTATATTTTTGACGAATGACATATATAAGTTTGGTAACAAATAATATCGTAATTTCTGTTCTTTATAAATTGAGATATTTAACATAGCTTATTTTCAAATAGAAATACTATGAACACGTGTACGTAGTTTCTTTTTCCAATTTGATACGAGTCACTTCCTTTCTTCTTGATACGTAGCATGAGCAAGTTATAAGGTCACAAAACAGTCATGCCATGTGTATCATAATCAAAATATATTTAAAACCTTTTTACGAATACACTATTGACGTTCAGATCTCAGTTAATCAACAATATCGAGACGCCAACTTTTTGGTTGTCATGCACGTGAACGTCAATAATAAAAAAGAAAACGAAACAACTGAACAGAGATATCAAACTATCGTGACGCAAGTCAACATCGTTTTTTCACCGAAACATCAATTATTCGACGAAATATCACTTCTGGACATCACCACATCCCATCACGCAGCAGCTCAGAAATCCAGTATCCATCACCACAAGAAAAGGAAGTTCAGCGGCCAGTCTAACACAGACAAAGATCTTGAGGTACGTGCATTGTATCCTTACTGTTGTTAGCTGGATCTGAACGGAAACTATTGAAAGTTCTCGTAAGACCTTTTGGGTCTACCCAGAGTAGCATAAAGCCACCAAAGGCTATTTCGGCGGTGCGTTTGCTACACCATGATTTAGATGCAAGTCAGAGAGTCGCTTTAATTTCAAAGTCTGTTAATTGCTGTGAGATTAATGACTATATACTTTAAAAAATCATCGAATGATTTGATTGTAGACTCCTTCTGCGTCAAGCCCAAAAAATCGGAGGGACATATGCGAATATTTTTACAAGTTATTAAATGTCCTAATCTCTTTGAATTAAATCTGGGGTATACTTGAAGCAGACGTTCAAAATTTTGCACAGACGTGTTATGTAGTAGGTAGATAAATTGAAACTTATTTAATAAAATTTAACTAATCAGAGGAACATTATTCTCTTAACCTCAACTTTAATTTCAGATCAAACCAGATATTAGATGAACGATGATGGCTCAGGGGTTAGCGCGTTCGGACACTGCGTTGTATACCACCATACGTATTATAATATCACGGTACTATGGCTTTTTGTAAGCTTGACTATGTAGATACTACTCAGACGTTGAAAGTTTGTCGCAAAATACATCTATAGGTGTGTTCCAGGAGATGCACTTAAGAGCCGATCCACCCCTTAAAGATTAGCGTGTTTATCTTCAACCAACTAGAAATCTAGAGGAGAACTAGTTCTCAGGTGCAACTACCGGAATACACCAACAGGTGTTTGACGACAAATTATCCATTTGAAAGTGATAGCTAGCTAGGCGGACTTAGAAAAAGCCCTTCCACCAAGCTATGGTTTTGTCACGATGTAATTTTTCACCGAAAGCTCCGACTCATTCACAAAGATTTGAACCTACGTCGATCGGCGCGATGTCCGAACACGCTATCAATACATACACTTTAGCTTATTTCTACACCGCTTCTAGTCTATAACATAAATAATGACCTACGTTTGCATGAAGGAACATATCTACCTATCTCCTACATGAGCGCAAACTACGAAAAAGCGTGAAACTAAAAAAAGATGGAAAATAAATAACAGTGAAATTTTGTCCGTACCTTGTTGAAAGTAGTTCATTTTCCTCACGTAAACGCATACAAGAGCCATAAGCTGTAGCTGCGAGAGTCTTTGCCTTGTCGAAGGAGGCAGCGGAAGGAGGTCTCGTAGATTAGAAATCTCCGCGTTGATCAAATCCCGGCGCATTTTACTAGCACCTTTCGTTGACTTTGTCGGTTCAAATCTGCAAAAGAATTCTTATATAATACTAGTTTTTCTCAGCGGTTCCGTTCATAGTAATTTCGATCTAAACCTTGGGAAGGGTATTTTTTTTGTTAATAGGTGGTAACCTATATCCATGACAAGGTGTATGCAAAATTTTACCATGACCAGTTCAGAAGCTAATATAAGAAAGAGTATCAAACAAACTCACATTCGCATTTATAATATTAGCTAGAATAACCAATTTTTAGTTCTCTAAGTGTATCACTAGTTAACTATGTATATTAAGCAGCCTAGGTCAGGCGTTTTTAAATATGGAAGTTGAATTTAAAATATCTCAATGTTGTTAACCCCTCAGCTGATGTTTTAAGATCCTGATGTCAATAAATGAACAAATAATTTAAGAATATATTTTACATAAACATTATTATTTTACAAAACAGCATTTGTTATTTTTCAAAGTTTTGTAATAAATCAGGTATTTTTTTAAGCTTATGCTGCCAACAGTCTGTTGTCCTTTGCCCCAGAAGGTCTACATTAGTTTGTATAGAACTTGAACCTTTATGGTTTTGGACAGTACAGGGGTTAAATTTTTTACACTCTTCCTTTATCTTGACTATTTGCAATGTTTTTGCTATTATGTAAAAACACTAATTAGGTACACGAAACACAAGTAGAAGAAGTCGCGGGTAAAACAGTCTGCTGATGTTTAACAGCCGTATAGAAAAAATATTTGGTATAAGAATCTAACAAATGGTAAATAATAGGTTTATTTTGTGACCATAGTGATACAGATTTAATTAAGAAATTAAACTGTAATCGCATCCTGTAAGTAAGTCAATAAACAATAATTAATAGCACTGTCTTTATAGTAAATGTCTTCATAGTAGAAATATATATTAACGAATGGATGTACAAAGGAATGCAATAATGACGTATCTGTATTCTAGAATCGTCTGTTAAACATTCGCCTTCTAATTAATCTAATTATTATATTTTTATGTTATTCATTTTCTTTATAATCAATCCATATAAATAATAATTAATTGCTGAATATATATAAGTCCATCACTTCAGAACCGCTGCTCCTATTTAACTAATTCTTTTTTGTAGTGTTTGTGTGTTAATTGTCAGGACATGGTTTGTATGAAAGAGAATACTTAAAAAATCGTACGGATAAGTGAAAAATTTAGGCTAAGAAATATCCACATGAGAGCGCGAGTGAGTGAGACAGAAGATGACAGGGAAATGTTCAAAAACATTGACGAAATTGACAGATGAGCGCTCAGTTTATCTGTTGCCATTTTAGTTAATTACATCCTCGTACTGTATAGAAAAGATTTAGTCTCATTTTGTTTTTCTTATATTTTATTCTATTTATATTTTACTCTTTTCATTACACTCATGCAAAGTCAGGGCTGGCACCCCATATATTTATAGAAATCTTAAAGTATTCCAATGTTTGCTGTATGGCACACTGCTGTGAAAATGTTGTTGGTTTGCGTGGATACATTCATTTGTGCTATATGCTACATTGTCGCTTTCTACTAAGCGTCTCGAGTACGATTCCTGGTACAATTAGCACTAGAAGTATTCTTGTTTTTGTTCGTTAGTGTTCATTTAATGTGAATTGCAGAATAAAGAACAAGAGGACACCTTTAGTTATCGCTCGGAAATTAACAGATTGGTATTCTAATATTATTAGTAGTTTTTTTTTTTCGAACTGACTACACTGTTAGCCTGGCAAGGCCTCTATTGTTTCACCGGACTACTAAGGGGAGTGCTTAAGGCACTCACCCGATTTTATATAGGAAACCAGCACAAGGGCGTACAGTACGATTCGGCTTGCGCTGTCGCCGAATATATCGAATCTAACTAATTAAGGTAAACTAAACTAAACTATGAATTTCATACATATATGAATTCGTGAAATATACATGTGTACCTAGTATGTATGTTTCACGATCTCATACATGTATTCTGAATCTAACTACTAGGTTAATCTAAACTAATTCAGTTCGAAAAAGGGATTTAAAAACAAACACAACCACTATGTGTGCTTCGTGTGTGTGTGTGCACGTGTGTGGGGTGATCGGTGTTATGGTGTAAAAACTAGTGTTTGAAAATATTTTCAGTGTCACTATGTTCTGTTAGACCTCGGCTTGAGCAGCTGCCAAGAGGAGCCTAGGTATATGTGCTGGGGCAAAAATCACAGTCAAGCCACGATGGTGTGATCTGTGATTACGCGGGCGTGGGCGCACACACGCTGTTTCGAGGGACGATGGATACTGGAAGTTAGCTACCGTTATTTTGTCGGGAGGATCTGTAAAAATATATCGCGGACGTCTTATGTAACGCGGCGCGTCGGGTACGGTGTCGACGTCGAGATGGATACCACTAAAGAGTGTGATGATTTATGGCCCTATCGAAATAGCTAATAGTGGGTGTCTTAATGTACTCTCAGATAGACGGCATAACCAGCTCCCTATGGAGGTCGACTCTCCGGATGTACCACGGGGCACCTAACGCCCTACGTAGAAAACCTTTCTGTACCTTTTGTAACTTTTTAAGTTATGTCTTGACATATGCGCGAAACCGGAACAACTATATGTCAGAATAGGACGGATACATATCTTATACAAAGTGAGTTTATGTCTGAAGTACATAGAACTTTTTGAACTTATTAACGGATGTAAGCGACTCAAGACCATAGCGGCTTTGTTTCGCATTCTATCTGTATGCGCCTTGAAAGTCAGGCACCTATCTAATGTCATTACGAGATATTTGATGGATGGACTTAAGGACCCAAAGAATCTCGGTTTTGTGTAGCCTGAGGGCCTTTAGATTGCTAGGTTGAGGATGATTTATGATAAAAATAACTGTTTCGATAATATTGGTATTGATAACACTAAAGCTTCTCAATATCTATTAAGCAAAAAAACAAAACGATTGACAAACAAAGGCATTGAACTATTTTATCTTCGACTATTTATATAAAGATATATAGATTATCTTAAAAAAATTAAAAGGCATGAAGTCAATAATCAAAATTTAACAAATATAATGTATAAAAATAAGTGTTTCAACATTACAAGTTCAGTGGCTAGCGTATTCAGAAACCGCGTTCATCGAAGTAGGTTCAAAATTTTACGAATGAGCCGAAGCTTTTAGTGGAGGAAAACATTGTGATGAAACTATAGCATGGAGGTAGGGCCATTTCTAAGCCCCGTTGGCTTACTACCCTGCAATTCAAAATCTATCGCCAAGCGCCAATAGGTGTGTTCCGGTAGCTGCACTCGAGAGACTGTCCTTTTACGTTTAGCGTGCTTATCGCCTTAGACCACACCGTCATTTAATTAACATCAGATGAAATTGTGGTCAAACGTTAATAAAACTTATAAAGTATAAACAAATTAAGCCATGATAGATATAGAGAGATAAAGGAAAAAACGGAGTTTTTGGCGGGATCTTAGTCTGTAATGTAGTGGTTTTTATATTTTATTCATAGTCTTGTGTTATTAGACTCTATATTTTGTAATATTGGTGGTGTTTTACGTAATATACTTCGGTTATTATTCACAAGTGAAGTAGATGGAAAAGAATACCAAGGAGCATGCATTCTGAGATGCCACCAAAACTCCATGGAAAGTTCTAACAAGGAAACCACCATCTTGTTAGAACATTATAATTATCACAAGACACTTACTTGGCAAAATCTTGTTACTTGACGCTGGCTAGTGCACAAACCGTGACGGAGCCAAAAAATAAAGAAGAAGAAGAAGAAAGGAAAAAACTAAATGGCTAACATTTTGCAATGCACATAAGTAGTGATTCAATTAAAGCCTGCTACTAGGAAAAAATATAGAAATATTTCCTAGGATGTGCGGACAATGTGCGGATGCAGTGTTCCGGACAGGTGTGACTGCCGGCGTCGTCTAAGCTTCCTATTAACATATCTTTGTCGTATTATAATAGTTGACATGCCGTTTATATTACGTTGAATCGATTTAACACTTTGATTATCAAGATTATCGATTAACGATTGGATGTATAAAGAATGCGATAATTACGTGTTCGTATTCTAGAATCGTCTTCTATGCCTTCGTTTTCTAATTAACCTAATTATTATATTTATTATTTTATTTGTTTTTCTTTTAATTCGCACTGCCTATAATCATTTTTACTTTTTCCACAATACTGCTGGTTAACTGCAAGAAAATGCCTTGTTGTATTAATGTCAGCAGCTAGATACTAAAATGTGCAATAATAAATCACTCGTTTAACTTTATTTAAAACGAGCTGGTGGCTAAGTCTTCGTTCTTCAAAAATTTTTGTTGTTTGGTCGAATCAATATGTTTTATCTGTACTAATTGTAGCCTATTGTAAAAATGTATAATTTTGTCACTCCTAAATTGTTACTATTTATTACATAGTAATAAGTAAGTAAACTGTTAGTAGTTACTATTTAGTAATTACAAAATTATACATTTTTACAATAGGTCACAATTAGTACAGATAAAATTAACGATTTAAAGTTACTTCTGTTACATTTCGTTATCATTGCTTAGTCCCTATATAAAAGCGTGGCTATGTGTGGAAGGTGCTATATCTGAGAAGTTTTTCTATTTTCCAGTTAGTCTTGCTGAAGCCGTGTTCAAGATCAATTCCAAGAAACAAGAGCTACTTCAGTTTTATTTATATGTATAGACGATTAACAAACTATTTATTGTTTTTTAGGTATTGTTATTAGGTATAGAAAATAGGTCAATCCACAATAGCAGCAGAGAATAGGACAAGTAACTTATTCTCTGCGTTCCTGAGAAATGTTTTCAAATGAAATTTGAAAAAGCATATTTGCACACAGGCACCGATTGGACATCATGGAAATGTAAATATGTGTTGTTTAGTAACTAACATTTTATTAGAACTCGTCACCAGGTGACCCTGGAGTACACTTGTGGCATCTCCTATATAGCTTAACAGATCATCATGAAATGTAGATATTTAAACGCTGTGACTAATTGCACAATATCTATGTTGTTATAACTCAAATATTTATTAAAATAATTGACTCTTTATTTCGTCATCATCATCATTATCTTACCTTGAGCCCATCTAAATAGGGTCGGCAAAACATGTTTTCTTTTTCCACTCTTCCCTGTCGGATGTTATCTCAGTATTCACACCTTTTATGTACATTATTTTTCACATAATCTATCCACATATTTTTCGGTCTTCCTCTACTTCTATATCTGTCCACTTTCAAACTCAATACTTTTCTTGTTATATGACATTATTCTATATGAACATACACAGCAACTTCTCTGTCACTGGTGCTATATTCAAACTTCCTCTGATATAATTCATTCTTAATCTTATCCATTCTTGTTACTCCACACATCCATCTTAACATTCGCATCTCTCCTACATGTAATCTTGTCTCTTCCTCTTTCGTAGCCCAGCATTCGGATCCATATAATATATATTGTAATTGACTAGCTATTTATTACAAGATATAACAATAATACTTAAAATTAAAAACGCGTAAGGAGTCACGAGCACATCTAGTTATTTAATACGGTCGTAAATTGTTAGTCCCATCTATAAGGGATCTGGATGCCTTCATACTTATTAGACTAAACAAAGACATAATAAATACTGTGTCTCAAAACATAAATGCGTGGATTTAAGTACATACTGATGTCTTATTATAATACGTTACAAACGCATACCGTCTTATTACAAAAAAGTTAAATAGGCTTTCAACATTTGTTTAAAAAAATGCGTATACATTTTTGTTTTTGTAATAAAACCGATAGAGACTAAGCTCTCTACATTAAAAATGGTAAATATTTATATAGAACATACTAACTTAGCAATAATTATTAAATGTACTTATATAGATATATCCTCAAAATGATTTCAAGCCATGAAGATTACAAACGAATTTATATTTTATTTCGTACGTACGGTGACTCATTATGTACATGCGACATAATATTTTGTAGTGTTTCATTGTTTTGCAAGTAGTGTTAATAATGTATGTTACCCGTGTTGGAACATGATTTCGCAAGAATTTAAAAAGTTGTGTAACACTCTTTGGGGTATCGTTAATTTCTGGAACCTCCCTATTAATAGTCTAAATTATTGTTGTTATTTTACATTGTATGTTATTGTATTGTTATTGCCATATATAATTTATATTAGCATAATAAATTTCAAGAGATTGTTTATTTAGACGTGTTAATCGTTAAAATTACGAGTCAAATTTCATAGCAAAAAAATTGTTAGATTTTATAACTGTGTCTATTGGACAAAACTACGCGTGAAACGAAAATAATTGATAATTAATTGTAGCAGTTCAATTTGCTGAATTACCGTTTTTCCGGCAACTAAATTAATACGCACATTTTCTACATTGCCCACAAAATTGTAGCGAATTATTATATCAAATTATTTTACAGTTTATGCCTTTCACATTTTTACAGTTAAATTTAGTCGTCTAAATATAAAAAGTTGTCCAATGAATATGATAATTACCAAACATATGTGAAAATAGGTGAGAAATATTTGAAGTAAGTTGGACTAACTACTTGTCCTCTTTGAATTATCCATTGGAGCCTGTCGACCATAAAATATCTAAGAATTTGTTTGCTTCAACTTTTGTAATCATTTTATTAAATAGCAAAACGTAATACTTATATTTGTATATGTCTTCAAGCTTTTGGATTGGGATGGACTTGGCATCAACATAAATGGTGAGTACATCACCCACCTTCGGTTTGCCGCCGACATCGTGGTCATGGCAGAAACTCTGGAAGACCTTGGCACGATGCTCGATAGCCTCAGTAGATCTTCTGAACAATTGGGCCTCAGAATGAACATGGAGAAGACAAAAGTCATGTCGAATAGACATGTAGTGTCCACCCCAATAATTGTTGGGAATTCTACACTCGAAGTTTTTGACGAGTATGTATACTTAGGACAAACTGTCCGACTAGGTCGGTCCAATTTCGAGAAAGAGATAAATCGCCGAATCCAACTAGGTTGGGCGGGGTTCGGAAAACTCAGCACTGTTTTCTCTTCCTCAATACCCCAATTCTTGAAGACGAAAGTCTTCAACCAATGCGTGTTGCCAGTGATGACTTACGGCACAGAGATGTGGCCGCTAACTATGGGCCTCTTAAGAAACCTCAAGGTCACGCAGCGAGCGATGGAAAGAGCTATGCTTGGGGTTTCTCTACGTGATCGAATCAGAAATGAGGAGATCCGTAGGAGAACTAAAGTTGCCGATATAGCTCGCCGAATATCACAGCTGAAGTGGCAATGGGCGGGGCACATAGCTCAAGCGACTGATGGCCGATGGGGCAGAAAAGTCCTAGAGTGGCGACCACGTACAGGAAAGCGCAGCGTGAGACGGCCCCCCACCAGATGGACCTATGACATAATTAAGGTTGCGGGGAGCCGTTGGTTACAGGCGGCACGGAGCCGTACGCTGTGGAGATCGTGTGGTGAGGCCTATGTCCAGCAGTGGACTTCTGTAGGCTGATATGATGAATACTTATATAGCTACATTCCGCGTCTGTCTGTTTGTATGTTCGCGATAAACTCAAAAACTACTGATAACTGTAATGCGGTCTTCACTAATAGATAGAATACATGAGGAAGGTTTAGGTATACCATTTGTCAAGGTTTTGTGTAAATTAGTTGAAATATAACAATAATTGTTGGAAGTGTTGGAAAAAGTCAAGCCGCCTGGGAGCTTTAATCGAAAATGCTGCCTAATTCTTTTGAGATATAACAAAATAATGCATCGTAGGATCGTCCTCTTTTATAGATCTACAAAAAAGGCTGTGATGTTATTTACTTATATTTTAATAATAGCTTACTATACTCATTTATCTACTTAAATATGGTCACATATATTGAGGTAATTGGAAGGCTATTTAGACGGATACAGTATTAATCCTTATCAAATTAAATACATTAGTTACCTTAAGCATTTCATGCACATAAGTATATACATTTTATTATCAGGGCATGAGAACGTCCGCCGGGCTTGCTAGTATGATATACTTTTTTTAGGACGAATACTACCCTGTGTCCTTTTCTAAATTTCTAATAACTTAAAACAAAATTTTATAATGCTCGGTTGAGTCCCATTCACATTTCTAGTATTAGTAAGCATAGTAAAGACTAGTATGGATTACATTTTTATTGATAAGTAATATCTAAGACGAAAGGGTTGTGTTACTTTTGCTCAAGATTTTGTGATTAGGTGGATAATATTGTCATAAAAACACCTGACAGTGGAATTGTGGTGATGTTACTTTCAATGATTCCGTTAGTAAAAATACGTGTATTGACTTAAATTGTAATTTACAATACACACTGTTCCACACTGGAAACGATTCAATTGTTTACAAATGTTCACTGTTTATAATATTTATAACGCTATTATACGGAAATAATGTCGGTTCCAGTAAATTTAAAGGCTAACTTATTGTGTTGAACTGTATTTACATTTTTGTACAGCGTTTAGACGTGTACATATAATCTAATATACATTATCTTCGTCTGCTTTTATCAGAGTGTGATAAAATAAGTGCATTGTATCTATTTGTAAAATAACGGGGAAATTTAAAAACAACGGCTATTATCCATCCATTTGCCGCCACCCCGCTGTCATATCTCATCAGCTGAATATGTATTGCTTAATGCCGAGACATAGACCAAAAGAGAGTAATTTTAACAGGTTTATGACTATGTGTATAGTATGTCAAAATCAAAAGATACTTTATTCAATTTAGGCCCTAAGAAGGCGCTTATGAACGTCAAAATTATCACCGGTTCGAAAAACAGCCCAGTCACCTAGAAGAACCGGTAAGATATTGGTAGAGTATGCTAAGTAATCACCACCAATCATGGACACCTGCGAAACGAGGGGCATCAAAGATGCGTTGCCGACCTTTGAGGAAGGAATAGGCTCGTTTCATATAAATTTAATCCTGGTGTAATTGTGGTGCTGGGGGCCTGGGTTAAATAAATGTAGTCGACCGTATTCTATGAAAGCTATTTTTTCACTATTCACACATAAAATACTTGGATAAATGTCGACGATTAATATTATAAAGGAGCATGCTCACACATCCTATCTATGGGAGAATACATATACACTTCACTAGCGATTACAAACACCAAAAAAAGTATTAGTCCAATAGACGCAGCCGTTCTGAAGTGATTCGCTTAAATATATCCGGTAATTGATTTTTATTTTTATACATTGTACAATTTATTAAAATTTTTATAGGATATTTATATAAATAATATCGTTGTTTTTACACAAGTCTGATAGAGAACCCAAAAAGTATAGAAGGAAGTGTCTTTCCGTTGAGCCGCGACATGTTAACATGCGTCCGCGGGTGCGCGGCCCTCACCGCACGCGGCCCTTTCATCTCACCTGGGAGTCCTTTTTGTACGGCCTACCATTTTATTTGTTTCGACCATTAGAATTTTTTGTTGATTGTTAAGTATGATTGTGGGAAACTACCATGATTTGTGCCCTGTTGTTCATTTATTAATTCGATTGAAGCGTTCACGATCGAATGATTGTTTGTATGTGATTTTTGATGTTTAATGATAAGTTATTAGGTAATAATGTTAATCGTATTATTGGTAGTCCCGCAAAACTGAAGAGGCCCTAGGGCCACCAGCGTATATCACTTCGTAAAAAAAATCATATTATTGTAGACTCAAAACAATAAAAGTCCATATTTATTTTTAATAATATTTAACGGCATGATTTATGAATATTTTTTGCGTATCTAAAATGTAATTAAAATTATATCCTTGGTTAGGGATAATTAAATGCGTACATTAAAGAATTGTATGAGAGAACCATGTTTTACTAAGTCTCTAAAAAATATTTATGTGAATATTATTGTCTTATTTTTGTTTTTAGAACTATTGAAGACTCATTTATAAGTACTTTTTTCCATGACTTTTATATAGAAAGATTCAGTAATTATTTCAAAAGGAAGTTTCCTTTTTTATGCGCTGTCCGTTCATTCGATTTTAACAAAGTTTCCATACATTTTATCAAGAGTATAACAAAAGGATATAGAATACCTTTCATTCAGAAACAAAGTACTGTTCCCGAGGTGCTGGTCAAGTCTACATTAATGGAAGCAAAGCCACGGGCAAAATATATTTAGATATGATAATTATTACCTATTATAATGTTTACGTAAACCGTGTATTTGTGGTCTAAAATTGGTGTTTGCATGAGATAATTATTCTACAACATAAAAATATATAACGGGAGAGGTTTGTCGATTCCTTGAATTTGTACAACATTCAAATCAGTATTTTTTTACATGGAAATCAAATTGAGAATGTATCCCGATCGTAATAAATAATCGTTTACGCGCCGGACGTCAACAAAAAGTGCATTCCATACATACCGCAGCGTGAAACGAGAATACTTCATGGTATCTTCTACTGTTGAACCGTTAAAATTCTTCCGAAACACATTAGTCTAATACCTGGTCGGGGATAAATACGATTTTGTACTTTTAAAAATCGGGTTTTTATTCATTTTTTTATGTCACGCGTGATTTTTAATACACCTAAATATTTTCAGCACTTAATCACACTTTCATCTAATTTTAAATGACAATGTGGTCTTAGATGGTAAACAGGCAAAACCTAAAGGTCAATTGGCTCCCGGGTGGACTTGCTGGAACACACCAACATGTGCTTAGCCCAAAAATTTAATTTGAAAGTGGTAGTCAGCAGGCGGATTTATAAAATGCCTTACCATCATATGAATTGTTTTTTATTGTTGCACGACAATGTATTAACCCCGTATAGATTATTTTTTTTTATATTATAGGGGGTAAACGAACAGGTGGGTCACCTGATGGTAAGTGATCACCGCCGACCATAGACACTAGCAACACCAGGGGAGTCGCAAGTGCGTTGCCGGCCTTTTAGTATTTGTGGGCCTCCGGTGCTTTCACTGATCGAACGAAACGCAACAGTGCAAGCACTGTTACTTCACGTCGGCTTTCTGTGAGAGAGTGGTACTACCCCGGGCGAGCCGACCCATTCATTCTGAAACCAGTAATAGTTTCAGCGTAGCTCTACCACCTACAAGTCCGCTTTCAATATACAAAAAAAACTGATAAATAAACAAATACAGTATATTGAAAGAATCTTATTTCATCAATATTTTCTTTTTGACTATACCTGTCCTAAATTTTATAGACGTTGCAACTTCAGAGCGAACTAGAAGTTTGAATATAATGCAACTCAAAAAGAATGACGATCGTACAGGTTCTACAACCTGTCAGCACTCGTCGCCGACGTTAATCTAATAAATATCTCAAATATATCAATAAAACCAATTAATCTCTCGACAGATGGATAAAACTGACAAACAGACACATGTGGACAATTAAATGGGTAAAACTGAAAGAGGCGCACTGTGATGGGCTCATTACCATTTGCATATTGGTAATCATCTTGTCGGGTATAAGCACTCTATCACCCGGTTCCCGAATTTCGATTTTGATTGGAACAGTATATTTATTTTGGTATAAAGTATTTTTTTGGTAAGTATTTGTTTTTAGGAAACGTATTTTAGTCTTAACTAGTATTAAAAATGCGAAAGTGAGTTTCTTTGTTACGCTTTCATGTCTTAAATACACAACCAATCATCACGTTGTCAAGTGGATAGAATAAGACATAGGATAGTTTTCTTCCAGAAAAAATATACTGATTCCGAGCGTTTGACTACAATCTCACCTGAAGTTAAAGGACGACGTGGTCTACGCCAGTAAAAACTCAAAAGCTAAAGGACTAGCTCTCAAGTGCAACTGTCGGAATACTCTGTAGCTGTTTAGCGATAGATTGACTTGAGAATGGTAGCCAGGCAAGTATACAAGAAAGCCTGAACACTAATCTATGTTTTTATCTAGATTTTTTCCTACACCAAAAGCACCGGCTCATTGCAGTGATTTGAACTTACGTCGATTCACGCGATTTTTGAGCATTCTCCCACTGAGCCATCGTCGCTTCTTTCTTTTGTTTATCATTTAGTTATTTTCATTAAAAAAAAATGTATTTGTAATTCAACGGTGTAGAAACCGTGATAAAAGTTGGGAATGTATATGTCAATTAATAAACAATAACTTGGTCTAAAAGTTTCTATATTCGGTTACAGCTATTTATATTTTACTGAAATGACCTGTGACAGAGTGGAAAAGGAAAATATGTTGTGCCAACCCCACTTAGATGGGATAAGGGTAAGAAAGAAGATGATAACGTGATTAAAAGGCAAAATTAATATAGTCAATTAAATTCTGTTACTAAAATAGTGGCAAAATGCAAGGTACCTTTATTTCGTCATCATTGCTTTAAAATTTCCAAAGGCTGTAGATGAAAATACAACAAGATAATAAAAACGTTACAGTTGTATTTCCAGGAAAAAATAGTAAATTTTACAGAAAGCGTTTAGCCATTTGCCATATTTATTATTTTCGACGGCGACAATACAATTAAAACTCTAGAAATAAGGACGGATAAAATGATGAAAAATTTAATTTATACTCAGAGTGTTAAACATAAAAAAATAAAAGAGAAAGAAACGAACTTTTGAACTAAATAAAGTTTTAAATGTTAGTATCGTGTAAAATCGTAAAATTGTTCTTAGAACAATTGTAACATAACAAGGAGCAGAGCAGTTTTTATTTTTAAATATATTATATAAAGAAAGTTATTAACTAGAAGCTGTCCGTGACTTCATCTGTGTTTGTATTTTATAAAAGATTATATTTACTATTTATTTTCTAAAACAAAAGTAGACCAAGTTAGTCTTTATAACATCAGCTATCCGCCAGTGAAAGCCCTGTCAAAATCCGTCCAACTGTTTTGCAGATTATCTGTAACAAACCGGCAGTCAACAATTTTAAGCATTGGTGATTTGTTAAAGATATCGTATATATTTTCATATTCTTTTAATAAAATGCTATTATTTTCACATCATTTCCTTTCGGCTACATCATGAAGATCAGTTTCTACATTCCAATTAATTAGTCTTACTTATAGAAAACCCCTATTTAGTGTTTGATATATCAGGATATTTTGCACAAAATGTAATTCAAACTGAGCCCAGTTCATCAGTAATCCTTAAGAACCTTAAGGATTTAAGCCTTTGAGTTATAATAATTATAAAATTTAATTTAATGTAATAGAATTAATAATGTTCGTCTAAAACGCGACTACCATACTCCTGGTTTAGGCTTACATTTAGGTTGTTTTTTAAATTAAGTAACAAGAAAATACTCTAATAACAGAGAGAGGCCTTATCTAAGTTGTCAATATTTATAGCCTTTATATGCTAAGTTAGAAAATTAAAATTAAGCGTAAAATGTTCAAGTTGAAATTTGAAAATGTCAAGTACAAAAACTGAACTACAAGTTATAAGAGACCAGGAACTTAAACTACAACTATTAATAACTAAGATAGTTGTATAGTCTAGCCACTATACTACTAGCCATCTATACCCGACTAGATAATGCCCATCATGCACTGGGTAATACATCCATCATAGGGAGTCTATTTACCCGCATTTTTGGATTACTCAATATATATCTAGTAGCTAAGAGGCTTGATAACAACGACTAGCGACGGGTTATAGATGTCTCGGCGGTCACCATTGTTTTTGGATTGAACTGTATATATGATCAGCTACAGTGCAGTCATTATATCGTGATATAAAACAACAGATCTTCGCATAAGAAATTATCAATCACAGATTCTCAGTTTAAAAAAGTATTTATTGGTCAAAATTATATTTTGTCTATAACTATATTTTTCTCGTGATTTCGCTTGCGTTACTATAAATCTTAAAAGTAAAATACTGCCCATGTCACGCCGCTGAATTGGTGAGGGAATTTTTAACATCAGTTGAGTCTTTTTGAGTTTTTTTTTTTTATGTTATAGGGGGCAACCGAACAGGTGGGTCACCTGATGGTAAGTGATCACCACCGTCCATAGACACTAGCAACATCAGGGGAGTCGCAAGTGCGTTGCCGGCCTTTTAAATACGTGGGCCTCCGGCGCTCTCACTGACCGAACGAAACGCAACAGTGCAAGCACTGTTACTTCACGTCGGTTTTCTGTGAGAGGGTGGTACTACCCCGGGCGAGCCGACCCATTCATGCTGAAACCAGTAATAGTTTCAACGTAGCTCTACCACACATATCTATTACAAACAAAATCGAAACTTTTCTCTTTATAATACCTATTAATATTATAAATGTATAAGCTACTTTGTTTAATATGTTTTCACGGCTTAATAAAGCAACGGATCATCATACAATTTTGCATACACGTTGTCAGGACAAAAATACAAAACATATGGTACCTTTATCCAAAAGTACAGTTCCCGAGGTATAGAATCTGTATAAAAGCGAGTGACGCCACGAGCAAAAGCTATTAGTAATATACATTTGTATGACATAATAATACATTACAACGACACTTCAAATAACACACGATCGTACAAGGCATTTACAATTAGCTGTAACGCACACCCACACACCTTATAAGGAAATGGACATAGTATTTAATATATAGACGTCACGAATCATCGCGTATGTAGTAAGTACGTAGCGTAAATATATCTTCCTTACAAGGCTATACATGCGACGACTAAGTTACCTAATTCATTTACGTGTACAGTGTTAAAATCATTCAAAATAGTTTCAAACAAAAATACCCCTTATTCGTTTAAATAAAATCTATGGAACGTTAAAATATGATGTATTAAATTACAGTTTTTGTTGTATGCCATATGGCTGTTAGTAGCGGTGGACAAAATGCGTTTAGCACATCGGTAACAAAACTTTATTTCGACGTAGGTGCTAATGAATTTTCATTTTCAGAGGCGAATTATTATTTTTGACGATATATGGTAAAATGATGAGTTTTTGTTTTAAAGTAGAATTGTTAGCGATGTTATTAACTTATGTACAGTTTCTGTTTGAATTTTCATGTTTAATCCCCATATATATTTTTATCTCCGCGTCTTGTAGTTATCAATAAATTATTCCTTTCTATTTTTCTTTCGTTAGCCTTAGAAGTCTATACTGCATCTTAATTCGACAGGCAAATATATGTGACGCCACCACATGAATGTCACCGGCGGATTATATAAACCTATTCTATTTAATAACGTATATTTATAAGGTATATAGTATATTGAATATGAAGTTATGTGAAGATAAATCTTGTTTATCAATGCTTATTGCCGTTAATTATACTACTATATCAGTTATGTAATCAATAGTAAATTAAAGAATGTAGAAAAAATATAATTTTCTGAGAGTTTCTCGACAATTCTTCGTAAAAAGACAACCGTTTATTACGGATAGTATTTTTTTTCTTGATTATTAACTTTGAATAAATAGGTTTGATTGTTTAATATACACATTACTACATCATCATTTTACAGTAAGAGAACAGTATTAAACAAATGTTTACAACGCTTTAGAAGAATATTATATCTTTTCTGTAAGCACTTGTTTGAATTAAGTGCTGATATTAATTTCGTTGCCGTTAGAAAATCTGAAATCTCCGTAATGTTTTTGTTCATACCATTTTTTAATTCTCGTAGGTAAGATTGATTTTTGGATTTGTCAGATAATTAAAGTATCTATCTAATACCGGTTGCGACGACTTCTGCGTTGCTTATTACCTTAACAATATATTCTATGTGCAAACAAAATATAGTAATAAATATACACTTTGCTTACAAAATTTCTTTAATCCTTTGTAGTGCTTATAAAAATCGTAGTCTCTTAAAATGTTAATAGGTATGTATCGGACTAATTTATCGTGACAACTCTTATTTATATACGGACTAAATGTACAAGAGGTAAATTAAAAAAAAAAACGATCGAAATCTACTCAGTAGTGTTGGCGTGACACTCGCGAAACGACAGACTTTTATTTATCTATAAAAAATTAGGTTCTTCTGGAACCGATTAGATACATTACCAAACTATGGCATAATAAATGGTAACCATAATATAGATTCTCTAGAAGAATTGATGTATTTTTCTTAATATATGTGTAATATAAAAAAATGATAGATACACTAAAAAAGGACACCGAACCAGAAATATATAATAGATACATGTCTTTCAATGATATTTTCATTTCTGTGGAAAAACCAAACGGGCATATCTTTACACCACTTAAGGTAAAATTAGAGTATCAAGTGACCACGTCATTCTGAAGTTTGGAGTATATATTGTGGTGTAGGTACAATACTTAGTTTAGTTAATTGCATGAATTTCAATATAAATTACATTTTATACAAAAAGTCTATTTAAAATTGCCAAGAGAAAATAAAAAACATATGTAAGATTCCATTTTTATTTTAATGTACTACAATGTAGCTTTTGTATTTGTAATACATTTTATATTAAAACCAAATGATAATATAGACTTTAAATATGATAATTTATTTAAAAAAACTATATGTACTATTATATCATATATTAAATACTAAATGATTAGTTTTAATAACGAATAAACTTACCAAAATAAATAATTGTCGATTTATATTTATTTAGCTTAATTTCAAATTAAAAATAACACAAAAAACAAAACACATATTGTAGTAATATTAAAATAAAATTTTGGAATAAATTATTATAAAAAAGTGATGACTTAATCTAATTATTTTGCTAATAATAAAATACGTTTAATAAAATTCAAAAAACGTAAATGATAATCTCAAAAATATATTAAAACTACTTACCTTAGGAACATCTTGATTGTTAACTAAATTCCACAATAGAATATTACCACTGAAGCACAAAATAAAAAAAATAATCCATTGTTATTAAAAAAGTATTAAAATCAAACACGACCACACAACTCGAAAGATCAAGTCCTAATGATAATAAAAGAAACAACCCTTCACACTAAACTTCACAATATTAATGTCATAATATAACCATAAAAATAACCATAAACCGCACGTGTCCGACATAATTTAACACCTATACAACCTCACACTGTGTACATAAACACACAGAAAAAAAAAAACGATTTCTAAATTCTAAACTAATAACGCGTCAATTTATGCGTGAGCTTTTTATTAGAATGAGATTATGGCTCGATCCTGAAGGTCCGATACTTCCGTGCGCGAGCGCACCGGGCCATCGACTATAAAAAGCCACCACTAAACCTCTCTTTCCAACGAGCCTTATTTTCTTTTTTACATTTAAAAACGTGCGACCGCAACTCGCCTCGACGTTACGTAGAGGGGACAGTTCTAAGCAATAAGAAATTATATCTCACTCGACAATTCATAAAAGGATTGGATCGATTTGAATACGAGTAAGTTTTTAATTTCATTAAAAACACTTATAACGTGTGCTAGAGAGGGACGGATAGATGAGCGTATGAGTTTTCCGTAAAGCGTTCGTTCCGCGTGAAAGAAATGGAAGGAGTTACTCGTTACTGACGTAGCCTTAGATTAATGAGTTCGAGTGAGACGCAGGTAATGGTTGGTAATTACTGAGATTTCGCGTAAACGGGACGTAACGATAATGATAGTACACAATGACAGTTATTGATATTGTTGTAATAAGGCTCGATTTGTGTTTTCTGTTGTGAGGAGGCCTCGACGTAGTAATGTTGATGGCAATAAGAATTTAATGAAGCCTAGTCAAGAATCATCGCTTTTCATTAACACGTGCAATTATTCTAATAATTTGTTCAATTTTGAGTAATACTTATTCTCTCAAATATTACAATAAATAAGATATCCATAAAATATGTTACTGTAATTTATTTAAAAAAAAATATCTTTATTGTGAAAATGTTATGTAATTCGTTTACGTCTAGGAAATTAGTTTCAAATTTCATTGGATTGCTACGAACGTTATTATATTAACTACGTTAGAAATTGGCTAAATATTTGAAAATAATAACATTTAATCGTCCATTACTTTACCCTCAAGATCTATTATTACCTCTTTGGTAGAATATGAAGTAGATTAAACGACTAAAATATGAGGTGGATTAAACGAGTAAGTGTCAGAAAACAAACCATGGAGTTGTTAGCGTAATGTCCGTGATTCCTTTACCTTTTACTTCAATCTAAATAAAACTAATTCAACTTCGCTTCAAGGCATTGTTGGTTAAAATTTTAAAGTATTAAGATGAGCATATGGCCAGCGGGTAGCCACCGCGTTACACGGATAATCATGGCCATCTCAACGTCTGATGTTGGTGTTTTGTAGAATTTAAATTGATAACTTAACAATATTTTATCCATTTATTTAAAATAAGATTGGATAAAAAAATATAACATTAATAAAACTATTTAGATGCCTTTGAACATGTCAAAGGAAATTAGCTGTAGATTACATTCTATACTAGCTGCTCGTCCAAATTTTCAGATCAAAAATTTCGAAATACGTTTAACCGAATACCATTTGCCATGAAAACTATCTATCCTCTGTTTTACTATACTCGCCATTAGACGAACCAGCAACACTTCCACATCTGTACCGTCTGATCGATCGCTATGAAAATTTGTATGGATATATATTTAACTACGGATTTTTTTTCGTCATGTCAGCTGGTATGTCATAAAAATCATTAACAATATGGTATTACCACTTAACAATATCAACACAGAGTGTCCAGTGGAAAAACTATTGTAGGATGTTAGTAAGGTCATCATACAGAAAAAACTTATTCTTACTCAGAAAAACCAATGAGCATTATCAAAAATTTTGTCATAAATCTTTTTTACCCGGGGTCTCTCAAATTTAAGATGACCAGTAATTTTTTTAGAGAAATTGATGAATATAATTCATATAAGTACATTAATTTATATCTGCATGAAACTTAAAATAATGTTTTCATATCTTTGTACATAGTAATATGAATAATGATAAAGCAATCGATAGTTGATAGCGTGTTTGGACCCCGTGTCGATTGACGTAGGTCCTAATCCTTGCGATCGAGTCCGTGCTTTTGGTAAAAGAAAACAGTGTAAGGAGACCATAATTGGTGCTAAGGCTTTTTTTATTCCGCTTGCTTTTTACCTTTTTGCTTTTTATTACCGCCCTCAAGTTGAAAATCTGTCACCAAGGACCTATATATACTATACGGTGTTTTGATCTTGGGCCACAATGTCACTCAAAATCAAGTGAGATTTAGCGCAAAACATAAAATTCAATTGCCGAATGCCAATCACTTCAGAACGGATGCCTGTATTTGGCTAGAAAAAACGCTAATTGTTATGTTTGTAATTGTGAGGACACGATTTGTTAGAAAGAAAATGTTGGACAAATAGATGCTTAATGATCGTAGATGGATTGTAGATCTTTTTGTAGTCACCATTGTTTATGGATTACACTGTGCTTACCACCAGGTATAGTGCCCGTCACGTGTTACAATAAAATAAAAATCAACTTAAAAGAAATACGATACACGTGAACAATACATCTATAAAATCCTTTTTCGTATAAAATTTTCCATTAAAGTTTTGAGGAAACAGACACAAAAAAATACAACCGATTGAAAACGACCCCCTGTTAAAGGCGGTTAAAAAGTGGTGCTATAGAAAAAACTAGAAAATAATAAATTTATTTTAAGCATTCACAATTGTCATTGTCAGGATATTTTCTTTCATTAAAATCCCAGATCTATATGGTACTAAACCCAAAAAGGAATTCATGAATTCATTTTCTGCATTTTCACACACGTTTTGATCAAATGATGTCTGTTTTTTTGGTATACGAATTTTGAAGATTCTCACCATAACTGTTAGATCACTAATAAGTTTAGTGGAGCGTATGAAATTAGTGAGAATTTCTTCTGTCGGTCACTGTGGTCCAGAAAATGTGTTAACTGGTTAAATAAATTTGATATAAGTCAAGACGTACGCTAGTTAATATTGTGTGACCAAGCTAAATATTTTCTTACGTTCTTATATCGCTCTATCGTGTAGAATTTACAATGTGTCTTGTGTTTTTTTTTATTACAGAACTTTAGACTACAGTTACATCTGACATTAAATGGCTTTACGGTTTAATTCTAAAAGGGTTCTCAATTGTAACTACAAGAATAGATTGATAGACAGGGTTTTATTCAGTTTTAGGTAATCGCTAATAAGGCCAGATTTGAGTAATCTTATTGAAGTGAAAACTTTTTTATGGATTTTGAACAGTGAACGAAAGCGAACTCTCACTCTCGGGTCGGTGATGCTGAATCAGGTTTTCTCGGGTCCCTATGACATCAAGCGGGATCGGGTCGTGTATATTCAGATATACTCCTCATTAACCACGTTTACTGTTTGACGAGCAGTGCATTATTTCATGAATTACGTTTTCCGTATTACCTAATGTTATAAAAAAATGATATTAAAATATTATATATGTTTTGTTTATAATACACGTATCATTTCAAGTGTACATATTATGAATATTTAAACATTACTATTACTTACTTACATGTAATAAATAAATAAAATATAAACTTTGAATATGAAATAAATCTGTATGAACTTTAATGTGCGTTTCACTTCTACCGTATGGTCATAAGCACACGACCACTTTTTATTTGTATTTATGTGGTACCAGATCAATCATACTACCATGTTACCTTGAATTATTGTTATTGTCAGCAAGGTTTACTAACCTATATAAAATACTTTTTATAGTATTTATTTTAGTATTTACCATTTATGTCACACAATAAATCTATACTTATATAAATAAAACTGAAGTTCCAGTTATTTCTTTGAGCAAATTTATAGAGAAACTTAGGCCGCCTTTGAAAATATTTTTTTACAAATAGAATTCTTTTTAGAGTACTTTCCACTCCCCCCTGTCAGATGTAATCTCAGTATTTACACCTTTTATACACATATCATTTTTCACACAATCCATCTATACCTTCTTCGGTCTTCCTTTACTACTATGTACGTCCAAATTCATACATAAAACGTTTCTAGTTACATGGCTTTCATCTCCTCTCATAACATACCCATACCATGCTAATTTATTATTGCTCAACTTGTCTGTCACTGGTGCTATTTTCAAACGTCCTCTTATATACTCATTCTTAATATTATCCATCTAATTACACCACACATCTATCTTAACATTCGCATCTCTACCACATGCAATCTCTTATAAACCTTCTCTTTCGTAGCCTAGCACTTGAATCCATATAACGATTGGTCTTATTATAATATTATACATCTTCCCCTTGAGTTTCAACGACATTCGTGGGTCAAAGAGTACCCTAGACACCTTTCGCCATTTCATCCATCCTGCATTTATTCTATTCCTCACATCCTTGTTTATACCGTTGTTGTTTTGGATCAAGGAACTGAGGTTCCTAAAATTAGAGCAGGCTCATAAGGATACACCCTTAAAGTTATATAACGTAAAAAGAATGGACATTCGAAGTCTTCCAATTTCAAACTTTTCCAATTTTTATCGTCAATTCCCAGCCAACTCTGGACCTTGACAGCATATTTTCTAACAAGAACGATATCATTGGCAAACATCATACACCAAGGTGCCTCATCCTGTATGTCTGATGTTAGTGCATTCATAACAAGAAGGAATATAAGGCTTTAAAGCCGATCCCTGATGCAAACCAACAGCGACATGGAAATTGTCGGTAACTTTAGCTTCGGACGAAATGCATATTTTGACTTGACTGTAAATACAAAGGATAAGTTATAAGTACTTCCCAGGCAGCCTTTTCTTATTCAGCGACCACCACAGAACACCTCAGGGTACTCGATCATATATATGCCTTTTCCAGATCAACAAACACCATATGCATGTTCTGTATTTTTCGCACAGTTGGCGAAGTGCGAAAGTGGCATTTGTTGTTGCACGACCTTACTAATATTATAAATGTGAATGTGAGTTTATGCGTTTGGTACTTTTTCATGCCTTAAATACTCAACTAATCTTTATGAAAATTTGCATATATTTTGTCAAGGATACAATAAAAGATATAGAGTAACTTTATCCAGAAAAAAGTTTTGTTCCCGAGCAAAAGCTACTTATACTATAAACCAAATAGAGTTCAATTATATTTAGAATGATTCGACTTATAAAATAGGATTTCTATTGTATCAACAATAATGTACTTTTTTGGTGTTAATCATATGATAGGTTACTTCCTTTTAATTTTTTTCCTGTTTCCGAATTTTATTTTTTTGATGCGGCATATCAAAAGTCGTTTGTTTGTCTCTTCGTCCGGCGCGGTCGGTGTGCTAGACTGAAGTGGTGACATTGTGTCATTAGTGGGCGACTCACGTGCAGTTAAACTGCGCCACGTGCTGCGCCTGCGCCGAATGCGAGTCGCGCGTGCACCCTTACCTATTATACAGTGTGTTCTGATATGAAGTTTTTCAAAATTTGTTAGTATATTTCAATATGTATAGTATTTCAATATGTATAGGACTGCCAATAATTATAATAAACGAATTGTCGTTATTAAATTTCAATTTTAATAAGTATGCTTTAGGCAAATATTTCTTTTTTGTATAACAATTTATCGGTATTAATAGAGTCACTGAACATGAACGTTAGTTCTCTCATCGGAAATCCAATAAATACGCAAACTACCTCCTAAGAGTTATTACAAGGGTTCCAGTTTCAGTAGTTATTGCAATTATAGTATGAAGAACAACTATCTGAACCGGATTAGGTTAACCAAAGGAGAAATTATTTAAAATTTTATTAATTGTTTCTTAAGCAATATCCAAATTTCGTTAAAATATACACTGATGGATCTAAACACGGTAATTATACAGGTGCTGCATTTTTTTAATCAAATTCTAAAACCTTTATGAAATTCAAAATTAATAAAAATATTTCCATTATGCACACTGAATTGATAGCTATTTCAGAAGCCCTATCATTTGTAAAGTCTACTGATTATATTGAAGTGATTATTTTATCCGATTCAAAAAGTGCTCTTCAACATTTTCGAGGAACACCGATAGCCTACACTATTTGGAAACAATTGCTGGATCTGAAATCAAATAATAATGTAATAGTTTTACAATGGATCCCATCTCATGTAGGTATAGCTGGTAACGAAAGAGCTGACCTCTTAGCTAGAGAAGGATCTTGCGACGCTGCTCCTATTAATATAATGCCAACATACTTGGATATATGCTCTACAGTCAAAAACATCTGCTATTCTCTATGGAAAGAGTACTTTGACGAACGGTCAAGAACAAAAGGAATATGGTACAAAACGATCCAGCCACACCCGTTAAAGTCTGCCTGGATTGATAATATTACTGTTAGCTCCCGGGAAGCAATCACAGGAATGAGATTACGCTCAGGACACATCCCATGCAAAAAATTCGCCTTTATGATGCGTAAAGTGCCATCACCATTTTGCCAAAGTTGCGGGTGCATCGACGATGTTCACCACATCTTGGCAGAATGCGTTCGAAGTGAGAGTATAAGATCTGGGCTAAATACTTCTGGTTCATTTTATATTGGTTTGTATAACTCTATACTGTCTGATCCTACCTCTAAAGGTGCTAGAGAACTGTATAAACTTAATTTTAATCAGTGTTAATTTTAAATGTGTATAATGTTACTTAGGCGATATAGTCGCACAGGCGACTAAGCCTTCAATAAATAAAAAAAAAAAAAAAAAATTATACCTATACGTTTTACTTTATACTGTATTTTTATATCGGGAAATCAAATTTGTGTCGTGAATCCATTGTTAGAATTAAATTTCTATTAGACAATAACTGTGAAATTGTTACTCCTTTAATGTCTTTTCACACCACGAAGCTACAATTACATTTTAGGCAACAATGATTTCTTTTTTATATAATTAACCCTGATTTGCGAATGGTAGGATTTCGTTATTGTATCACCGTTGTTTTTGGATTGTATTGAACTTACCATGAGGAATAATGACGTCATTTAATAGTGTTACAATAAAAAAAAATGATGCGCTCTAGATCCATAATCGTTAATGAAAATGTTGAGGCAATAGGCCTAGGGTATCTCCGACATATACGTATATAAAATAATATAATAAGAATAATAGAAAAATAAAATAAATATATATGATGTCACTCTGATTCATTAAAAATATTTTAGACAATTCTTAAAATTGAAATCAGTTTTAAAAACTATAAGTTTACACTAACAATAAGAAAAACACGGGAACACGCTGTATACAATCAAGAAGTTACAATGACGATGTATTTAACAATAACAGCCGGGGGGTCTGTGCAAAGGGGCCGGCATGACCACCGAAATCACGTAGCAAACCACCCTAATGTAAACAATAGACAAAGAGCCCGACCGGGTTATTAAGCTAACCGATTACCATCGAGGTGGATCTAGTACAGTACTGTCCAAAAAATGTATTCATTTTTTATTCCTTGTAGAATTTGAGCCTCTAATATGTATAATATATATTATGGCTCAGTCGATTAACGTAGGTTTTAATCCTATAATTACCTGAGTTTTCGTTGGAAGAAAATCATTTTCTAATAGCCGCCAAACTATCTGTCACCCTTAAAATCTGTCGCCAAGTATTTGTAGATGTGTTCCATCAGTTATACTTGAGGGCCAGCTCTTTACAAACCTTGTCGTATAATTACTTTTGGCCACACCGTCACTTAATGTCATTAAAAGTCTTGTCAAAGAATAAAACGCATGAAAAATAAAAACAAATTACATTTTATATTCAATACTTGTAATTTTTATTTATTATTTATGATTACTGGTGATGATAAAACTTCGACACGGCTGATTCGATTTGAACGAGACTTTTACTGGAAGATATAATACTTTTCAGAGTATAAGAGTATTATGTAGGCTACATATAATTACGGTAGGGGCTTACTAGTAATCATAAAAATTTATAGAGGTAAAGTTAAAAAAATAATAATAAAAGAAAGACAATCTACACGTAATTTTTATTATTTGGCCTGGATTTTAATGCTACTTTTATTTCGACAAGGAAGAACCTATTAAGCCTATATTTTCCAAGTGTTGAATTTTCATACAGCGACTAACAGAGGAAAGGATAAAAAATGGACTCACCAAAATGCTGCGCGAGGATGGGTAAATACTATTGAAGCGATAAAATGATTTAAGCAGTACGACAATAATATATATATATATATATATATATATATATATATATATATTTATACGGCGTTAACTGTACCGCGGCATCTTGTTTACTGGGAAATAACGCGTCGGCAGAACTGTAAGGGGTGCGTACTGATTTTGTCAGTTATTTAGACTAAACGGGTCGTAGAGATCATATCGGACTATGTGCTGGGTGGAAGGTTAGGTTTAGTTTAAGGATTCTGCTACTGCTTGTCTGTCATTACAACTGAACGTCCGGGCTTTACAGTAAGCAAATGAAATAATTTTCATCGAGTTACGCCTGAAACATTGATTTTAGGTTTTATGGTAACTTGACAAGGTTCGTTATCTCAAATAAAATGTTGATATCTTTGCAGAATTGCTGTACGGTGGATAGCGACTGGTACCTGAACATTTGTTTGTTGGAAGTTATTGACGAACTCTGTAAGGTAGATATTATGGGTCATTCTACATACACTATCGACCTGGTAACGCAGGACGTCATCCTGTTTTCAAAAATCGTAGTCAACATGTCTAGTTTACAAAGCATGATTTGAATGGCATCATTATTCTCAAAATTGGTTTATTCGTACGAAAAAGTGTTTTGAAGCTAAGGCAGAATATTTTGATAAACAAATAATTCATTTTAGACCAGTCTTAGTAATATGTTTTCCGTAATTCCGGAAATGTTTAGTACGCCCCATTTATTAGGGTTTACCTCAGCTGTTCTCGGATCAAAGTGGAAGCTGCGTCTTCTAAAGCAATTATTAATCATTTTAATGCATACAAATATTTCTCTGACATATCTCTATAATTATAGAGAAAACAGAAAATAGAGTTAATATGTCGTGAGGTTACATATCTAGGGTAGCGAACAAGCGTCCAGTTTATTTTATATTAAAAGGACACTGAAGTTTATAGCTATGTATAAAATAAAAACTAGTATGTTCCACTTCGAAGGGCGGGGTTGGTAAGAAATTGTGTCATATGACATGAGGCTCTCTCTCCAACTCAATTCTATTGTGGAAAGTTATACATAGTTAAGTGTTGCAGTAACCGTTTAAAATAAGTTAGGTTGCATATCTTTTTTGTTTAATAAAAATGGTGTCGTATAAAATGAAAATTGGCAAAGTAGGAGTGGAAAGTAGAATAGGAGGCGTTATCCCATGTTTCAAGCTCAGTAAGACTATTAACAGTTTTAAAGGTAGGTAATAGTTTTTATAGCAAAGTCCCAAGTACGTTATCGATTTGCTGGATAATAAGTTCAAGCATCATGTCAAGCAGGTTTTAAATGTCTAATGGCTATTAATTATATCAATCAATGTGAACGATGGTGACGTTTGTATATGACGTCTCTTTCTGTGCATACGCTAAAAACTAATGTAACTATCTATGTTTGTAAAAATGTGTACGATGAAAAGATAAACAAGATCGCGTTTCTTGCCAGTTTGTCTCGATATGTGGGTTGTTTTCCGAACTGGTAGTAGTTTTGACGTTCATAAAACCCTTCTCAGGACCTAAATTGAATAAAGTATTTTGAGTTTTATTTGGAAAAATATAAGATAAGCATGAACCTATGCTTCTCGTGAAACTGGCTGGTTTTGCATGGTTTAACTACACATTAAAATTGTATCCAAAATATAAAATATTATTTATTCTCTATAGACAAAACCAAAAACTTTCTGTATTTTTTTAATTGCCAAATTATAGGTTTAGCTTACTTTTCCCTTCTTCATCTTCACCTACAGCTTAATTTAGTTATAAATTTAGTTAAATTTGAAGGCAACAGTTATTAATTACTTAAATTAAAAGTGTTACATAAATACATTAAAATTTTGTCATGTTGAACTGTCATAGTGTGTTACTCTGTAGTATTGAAACTATTCAAGATTAACTAACCTATAATTTTGTTATTATAAATTACATTACAGAATTTAACTAAAGTGTTAGGATCGTTTCCGAGCTAAACTTTGCTGGGAGTTTGTCTTTTTTTTTCTTACTCCGTTAACCCTTTTTCTTTTTACTCAACGATATTTTTATAACGCTTTAATCTTGGACTCCGGCCGTTAGTTTCAAGTAAGGCAGACCTCATTTAGGATGCTTTTTTAACCACAGGGTTGCTTCCATGGCGCATTTTAACATGTAATTTATTTTGCTTAACAATTCTATGATTATGAAGTTGTTTGAAGATTATCTGCTATTAGTCTCTTATGTACGATTGTAGGTTAGGAATATTTTCCACGAATAAGTGATTCATCTTAGTTCCGTTTAATAATTAGGTTATTGTTTTGTCTGTTATTAGCTTATAGGTTAAGGTCTTGCGTTTGATTAAACACTTCTATTAAAGAATTATCTATTTAGACTATCATTACCTTTGATATAGGGTTAATGTCGGTCTACGGATAGTAAAATATATTAAAAGAATATATGTGTACATGTGTGAAAAGAAAGCATTTCAAAAACTTTTCAACCCCCAACTATATATGAAAAATATTTTATTTTTAGATTTACCATTTGAACACATAGCCCATTTATTGAAGATGATTATAGTTCATTGAATGAAATCTGATGTCTCGCAACACCATATTAATTACAATACCAAGCGCGAATGAAATAGTAGTGCGAGCGATTCGTGTGACGTGGTGCGAGGTATCGTAGGAAGCGGTGATCTTCATCAAGAACTTCCAGATTGTGAACGCCTATGGTAGTGATGTGCAATGACGCGCGGCTTTGTCTCGTAGTCGTACTTTAAACATACGTTAGTAGTTAATATTCGTTTTAAAAATCAGACACGTGCGAAAACTCGTGGTTTAGCTTATGTATTAATAAATCAACAGTTTGGAGTTCTACATGGCACAGGCAAACTAATTTTTTTTCCAATAATTTTAACATATATGGTGAAATAATACCAATAGAACTCATATTTAAAACTATGACCTGGCAAAGGCTGCTTATGATAATGATAAGGATACAATGTTTTTACACGAATCTGTGTATTTCAGGATAACTAATATTAGAGTTTTTAAATTTCCCAAATAATCGAATGGGAAGTGTCAGCCCTAAGTACTGCTGCCGGGTCGCTGGGCGTGGCGCGTGGATGGTGCGATTGCAGGCCAGTGCGTCGCGGTCGGTCCTGTTTACCTGTCTTGGTGCTTCGCAAATAAAACCTACTCGTAGTTCAACTACTTTTAGTCTTATAAGAAATTATCGGGATCGAAACGATATATCATCATAATATAATAGGAGACCTCGGAATAAGCAGGAATGTATTAGTGAAACTTTGAACCAATGATAAGTTTTTTAGGTTAGATTGTCGTAATGCAATTCAAGCTCAGCGTGATCTTACTAGTACTGGTCAGATTAACTAATCCCTTAACTATCTTTTAACCTCGTGATTTGGTATCTTCGTTTGAGAGTCAGTCCTGTTTCGAGGCATTTCAGACCATTTTGACACTAATATTGTATTATGCCTTTTTCTAAGTCCGCCTGGTTAGCTACCACCCTCAAGTTGAAAGTAAGTAAGCACATGTTTGTCTGTTCCGACAGCTGCACTGGAGAGCCATTCCCTTGTAGATTTGGCGTGTTTATCATCTTAGACCACACGATCATTTAACATCAAATGTGATTGTGGTCAACACCTATAAAGTGTAAAGGGACTAAATCAATTCAGTATTAGTGAAATATCAATTTAAAATTAAAAGCTTATGATATGCTTTATATTGTATAAAATATGTTATCACAATGTCCTTGACCTCACATTTTAATCTATTCCTTACTTGACCTTAACAATCTGATCTGCCAAATGACGGAATGACCAGACCGGAGGTATAGGAGGGCGCGTTCAGTGCCCGTAATTTAATGCCGCTCTCGCTAATTATGGCTTGTTTAAATTGTAGCTTTCTCACGGACTTTAATACTTCGGGTGGGTTGCACTGTTTTCATGTATGTATTTTTTTTCATATTGTTTGTTTGTCTTTTATAACTTTAGAAACAAAACGATAAATGACCACATGATTTTCTATACTATCTTGATTACATACAGATATTGACTAATTATTATACACTAAATGCGACCGTGAGTTTGTTTGTTACGCTTTTATGCCTTAACTAAACAACCGATTATAATAAAATTTTGTACATATGTTATCAGAGTTTTAGGAGAGTACATCGATTACCGTTTATCAAGATAAAAAGTACTGTCCTCGAAAGATTGATCCAATCTACATTAACGCGAGTGAAGTTGCAAGCAAAAGCCAAACATTTTTAAATTTATAAACAAAGATGAAGACGCGGGTGGCTGCTAGTTTACGATAAAAATGTCTGACAGTGAAAAAATCATATCAAAAAGAGAAATATATCTACAATTAGAATCAGTTTTGCTAAACAAGTACGATTAAGAATAAGAGTGTTATCTCCTTGTATTTGTGTTGTGTTTTTGTATTTAAAAAACATATATTTAAAAGGGCCATATTCTATGTCACTATTTGGAAAAAAGGCGATGAAAGTAAACGCATAAAAATCTGCAAATTTAATAATTTATTTTATTATAGGTTTAAATCTAGTAGACTGATTGCAAACACGAACCTGTCTGTCTGGCGACCGTGACAGGACACGAACCTGCAATCATCGGATTCGAACCAAAATCTCGTTTAATGAAACTCTGAGTTCAATTTTAGTTATATTATTGAATGAGATGTATAGCTGAACATTGAATGGTACAAACATATCTATTTTATTTACAAACCTCATAATTTAGTAATAACTCATGTTACTCCTACAGTTAAAACATAACGAGAACATATTCTAAATCCTTTAAGTTGTGTAGACTATAGGCTGTTTCAAATAATTAACATACATATTTACTATCGGGAAATACTACCATATTCTACGCAGAATATCTTTAATACGAAAAATAGACAAAAAATTGTAAATTTTCGTAAAATTATATATTAAAAATTGAGTTTTTTTATACACAAAACCTTTACGATTATTTACCATGATTATGATTTAGTTGGGAAATATGTCTTGGTATAAGATAAATAATTGAATTAATTGTGTAGATTGGTATCAGAAATCGGCCATTTTTATTTTGATTTTGAGGCAAAAATTTCCGTAATTAGGATAAACGTCTTACAGTTTGTTAAGATTTAAGGAATATTATAGTGTCAAAATATTATTATTTTCTATATTACAGAAGAAGCAAGTGATGATTTGTTCTGTCTAAATATTTAAATAGGAAGTGTTTACAATTCATGGTTATTTTTAACCAATTACGACTGTACTCCGATGGCTAAAGGAACGCTTTATGTGTGAGCTCTTACCTGCAATACACATTACTGTCCGCAGTATCATAAATTGTGTTTCTACATAGAAATAGGTAACGATTTGGAGTAATAAATTTTTGGAGATTTGGAGTAGTAAATTTGGAGTAATCGGTTGTAAAATAGATATTAATTTAACCACCGTGTTAAAAAAGATAAATTGTAATGAAATTAAAAGACATGATCTTGCGTAGCGTCAACTAAAGAAATATTTTTAAACTAAAGTTAACTGACAGTTAAATTTAAAACTCACCTTACTAAGATGCGTTTCATCCACGAGGTAAGTAACTTGGTATTCGCTATAGTTATTTTGTCTGCTTCAACCTGTTACCCGGTCATCCTTCGGGCGGTTTGTCTCTTTCTCACCCCCCTATATCATAATGTAACTATCTCTCTCGTGAGATCTCAGGTCAGGCCGCAGCGCATTACCGTAATGATACTTAAACACATATTTAAGTAAAGTTTCTTTTTGCGTAAAAAATCATATATCTCAGTCTTGCTCCGTAACATGTTATGGATTGTGATGTATGACAGAATAATCTCCAGTATCTTTTAATAGCACACATAATTTGTGTTCTGTAAAGTTCTCTACCATTGTCTTAGGTAATGTAATTTATTTAATACTATCCTTTACTCGCAGCCTCGCTCGCGTTAATGTAGATTCAATATATCAGTCAGGAACAATACATTTTTTGTGAATTAAAAGTCATTTGGTTACATTTAAAAACACGTGGGCAAAACTTGAGCAGTGGAACAAATTCAATTTCCCATTTGTATTATTAATTATGAAAGCTTGTGTCACTTGAAAAAATCTTTACTCATATTTTTCATATCAACAAGAACTTGTTTGCATACTAACCGTTGGCTCCATATTCGTTGGGCAACAAATAATGTATCGTATGTTCCACTGCATGGCATATTATTCGAATTCAATGTTAAAATGTTATTACAATCTTATCTAACCTTTTCGTTCGTGGTCCACGGGCAAACATTCAAATAAACATACTATCATGCGTATTTATCCCAGTTGCTTTCGGTGTGAAACTATTTGCACGCCATCTATTATACAATTATTAGAAAATAGAAATCTTCGCGTACTTACGCAAACCAACCTTTCAAAGTTTTATTGCAATGGAATAAATGATATATAACTAACAAAAAAGTAGGCATTATTTTTATATGTAATTAATACATTTGTTTATACATATTACAATAATACATAAACTAAAAATATGATTGTAACAATTAATTACATATTTTAGTTTAAACAATATAAAGTAAATATTTTTAAATTAATCACAAATGATCCTGAGACCGGTGTTAAAACGGCTAATGATAAAAAAATATTCTTTTTATTTAATACCATTACATCAACATCGATTCTAAATAATTCATTTGTTAATATTGCAATAAGGTAAAAATATCTTACATCGACAAATAAATGTATACAAGGAGATTTTTTACTACTAAATTAATAGAAAATATTTACCGATTTTAATATACCGCACTCTTTTCAACATTTACATTTTTATTTCCTTTCACTGTAGTAGCGGCAAGGTATAATGGCCGTTTTGACACATTATAATAGTGTATTTATTCTTGAAAAAATAAATGCTTTGATTGTATTAAGTATGACACGAGTTTACTGAAGATGGTAGTTGTACTGTCCAGCAATACTATATATATATCTAAATAATTATATATAGGATATAAATTTGTAGCCTGGTGAAGCTGTAGAGGTATGTCAGGTCAATAGCGTAGTCAGTTCGAAAAAAAAAGACTATATATGTATATGACACATCAATTTTAAAGAATATAAATAGTGAATTGTGTTGTAAATAAGTACACTAATAATTATAATCCATTAAAGATTCTGTGAAACGGCGCGTTTTTTTTAGTCAGTAAAACCATGAAAATAATTGTTCGCGGGAGCAATATATACAATAGTATAGTCAGATATAGTAGTAGTTAGATATATATGTAGTGTATAGTTGTCCTAAAATTGTACATTCGATAAATTTTAGGACTAACTGCACTTCAATATTTACAATAAAGAACAGCAATTTTTTAACTTCCCACGTAGTTACTAATTTATACGCAACTCCATGAGCGCACATACGTCAAAAAGGCTATTATAGCGTGTCGCTACTATAACGTGTCAAGAAAATACTATTTTTTATACAAAACACTGCAAATAATTATATTTGTTTTTGGAATTGATATTACTGTGTTGGTCTTGGCGTTGGGCATCCCTCCATATCGTCGACATGAGTGTAAACTAAAAAAAAATATATATTTGTTTAATGATGGGTGGATGATTGTTACTATTTTCAGTAAAAAGGATTAAGCAAGAAATCCTGCCGGGTGAGAGCTATTTTATATACTTTGCTGGTATTTTATATACTTTCTAGTAGCGTTCTTATCGGAAATGCGGTGAAAGTAAAATTTGTAATACGAAAATCTACATGTTGGAAATTATTAGAGCTCGTATTATACATATATTGAGCACCAGTGATGGTCAACTTTAATTTTCAACTGTATTTACCTTGATTACTATCGCATGCGAATTCTAATAGGTCGCAAATATCGAGGAAAGTTCTCTTTTCGTCTCCCATTCTACCACAAATAGGTATCGTGTCGTGGATGCAAGTGTCGGCTAATAAGCAAAACTGTTCTATTTTATTCTGTAAATAATAATAAAAGCCATACATGTACATTAACAAAATAGATTAAATTAGGATTTCAATAGGCAACATAACTTAATATTTATTCAATTGAATTTCTAACTAGAAATGAGTCTTGCAGAGTTATCAATTACATACATTTATTTTAATAACTTACCGATGGCGTTGTTATGTAGTTCGGCAAATGACAGGTTATTGGTATAATCAAGTATAACAATATTGTATCTGAAACAACATATTATAAGAATTTTACTGATGGTAACTAAATAATTCCGAATGAAAATCTTCACATCATATTTAATGTATATAGTGCAAAACAATAAAAACAAGTATATACCTAAAAATCGATGTATAACGGCTATTTATAAGTCACTAGTTGATTCGAGCTCGCTTCGCTTATTAAAAAATGGCAAAGGGTCAATCGAATCCAAAAAATAATTAGCCTAGAACCATCTACAAAAAATTCCTCATCGGATGGTCTCGAATAGCCCTATTCCAATGCGTTTAGCAGTTTTGACGAAATTAAGCTTCAAAATTATTGTATTTTCATTATTAAAATTATATATATATAAGATTAGTATAAGGTTTATTAGTAATAATTAAATAAACTTGCATGTGTTGCTCTGTAAACAAAGAATATTTATTTACAATATATTACATTACACAAATCAATACTATATTATACAATTTAACAATAAAAACATACCTGTAAACAAAGAAACGACATTTACAAGTTTATATTACGATATTTTTTACTTTCTACTATTTTCTTTTATGTGATTCGACATGACATATATAATTTTTAATTAATCATAAATTATTTAGTAAATAGTTTTCAACCAGTATGACGAAACTGCAAAGAGTATTAAAGAAATACTTTCTTTACATCTCCCCCCTTTCGGAAGAAAATTGCAAAATTTTCGCCAAAGGTGAACACCATTTTTATTTATTCAGTTTCTTCATCTTCTAATGTTGAAACCGGAATAAGTTTTGTAATATGAAAAATATTTGACTCCATCTTTTTGTGACCTGTGTTTATTCTGTATATTGTTTTTGAAATTTTCTCAACAACCTCATAAGGTCCAATTTTCAATTCATCTAATTTTTTTCTATTCAGTTTATTTCCGTTTTCTACGTACACCATGTCTCCCACTTTAAATTCGTGGAATTTTCGTTTTTTGTCAAAAATCTGTTTATTGCAGTTATGCGACTTTATTGTATTTTCAAGTGCTATTTTTCTATCTCTGATCCAATTATCATTTGACTTTACTTCTTTTAATTCATCCGGTATAATTGTTATATCAGTGCCATATAAAAGATAACTTGGTGCAAAGCTAGTAACTGAATGATTAGTATCATTATATTTATTCACGCATTCTTGAGCTATTTTTGTCCAGGCTCTCTTTTCTTCTTTTTCATTTATTTTGCATCTTATTTTGTTGACTAGTGTTTGATTTAGTCTTTCGTTGAGTCCATTTGAGAACGGTGCATTTACTGCTGTAAATACCATTTGTATTTGTTTGTCATTTAGGAATCTTTTGAACTCATATGAATTGATTCCAGGATACTGATCAGTAAGGAGCATACCAATGTCCTCCGTTTCTGTTATATTCTTAACAAGTTTTATATAATCATTTGCACTTTGAGTTTTGGATGTTAAAATAAACGCGTATCTTGTAAAGTGATCTACTAATAAATGTAGATATTTCTTTGTTGATCTTGAACTTCCAAAACCTCCAATTGTATCTATAGATACTATTTCGAAAGGTTTAGTCGCCGGGCCTAAATGTGACATAAGACCATACTTGTCAGACCCGCGTGATTTATTTTTAATACATATTTTACAACATCTACAAACCTTTTTTATATTCTTTGTCAAATTTTTGGCTGTGTAGTATGAACTTATCATTTTCTGCATTTGTCTAATTCCAATGTGACACAGATATTCATGTACGTTTTTTAAAAATTTGATACTAAATTCTTCTGATATGATTATTTTTTCTTTTCTTTTGACCTTTTTTAAGAATATATTTTGTTTTTGCACCAATTTGCTTTTTTTATTTTGTATTTCTACATTTTTACTTTGATCATCTAAAATTTCTTCCAGCTTAATTAAATTAACTACTTTTAATTGTTCATCTGAATTTTCATCCGATTCTAATACTGGATTTCGGCTTAGGCAATCTGCCTCTAAGTTTTGTTTTCCTGGAGCATATTTTATTTTAAATTCATATTGTGATAAGTAGTATGTTAAATCACCCAGCTCTTCATCGGGCCTTGATTTTAGATTCATGTTTTCTAATGGTTTGTGATCTGAATAAACCGTAAATGATTTACCTATCAGCCAATATTGCCAGTATCTCACTGCTTCTTTAATAGCTAAACATTCTAAATAAATTGCTTTTTTCCTCTTCTGGGCTTCACTTAATTTTTTTGAAAAATACGCCACTGGTTTTTCTTTCCCATCAGGCTGCGTCTGTTTCAAAATAGCTCCAATGCCTTCTAAAGAAGCATCTGTATAAATATTAATAGGCAATTCTTGATCAAAAATTTCAAGAACTGGTTGGGAGCATAGCAAGCTTTTTATTATCTCAAACGACTTTTGACACTCATCAGACCAAACGAATTTTATGTTTTTTCTGAGCAAATTATGTAAAGGATCTAATATTATTGCACTTCTTGGTATAAATTCGTGATAAAAATTAATTTTCCCTAAAAATTGTCTTACATTCTTCTGCGTCTTTGGAGCAGGAAAATTCTTTATTGATATTAAATTATCATTTATTGGTTTAACAGAATTATTCTGAATTATATGACCCAGATATTTTACTGAGTTTGAGGCGAATGTGCATTTTATAAATTTTAATCGGAAACCTTCTGTCTTGATTGCTTCTAGCAACTGTGTTAAATGACTGATGTGATCAGTAAAAGATTTAGAAAATATAAGGATATCATCTATATAATTCACGGCAAATTCAGTAAGTTTATACTTTCTCAGTATATTACTTAATATCCTTTGAAAGATTGCCGGTGAGGTTTTTAGACCAAAAGGTAGGCACGTCCACTGAAAATGTCCTTCCTGTGTTACGAATCCCGTCTTTTGTCTGTCTTCGACCCGTAAAGGAATAGACCAAAACGCAGAATTTATGTCAAGGGTTGAAAAAAAATTACAATTCCTAGTCTTTGACACTAAGTCTTCGATCAAGGGAAATGGTTGCGCTTGAGGTACTACTAGTTTATTTAAGTCCCTGAAGTCTATACACAGCCTAGATTTTCTGTTTTCCTCTTTTTTGAACGCCAAAGTAACAGGTGCTGCAAATGGACTATAGGATTCTTCTATCAGCTTATTATCTAGTAGTTTTGCTATTTGTTCTTCTATCTCTCTTTTATCTTCCGCGGTACATCTATAAGGCCTCTTGCTACAATACTTTTCGACTAATAAGTCTATTCTCGCTTCATATCCATTAACAGTTCCAACATCAAATTTATTTTTTGCAAAAACTGTTTTATATTTGCAAATCAGCGTATTAATTTCTGACTTTTGATACTCATTTAAATGATCTATTTTTATTTCAAAATCTTCTTCTTTTACATGTTCATTAAAATTTATTTTGTACTCTTCTTTTTCTTTTATAGTGTTACTATTATTTTCATCTTTAAAATTCTTATCTGTTACCTCTGTAAAGATTTCTTTTTCTTTCTTTATTTCTTTATTTTTTTTTTCATTATTTTCATTATATTGACATTGTTTTTGAGTTATAATTAAATCTTCATTTTGAATCAACTTAAACTCTTTTATCAAATCTAATCCAATCAAAAATTCATGTCTGAAATTTTGATCATTTATAACATATACATCAACACTTTTTTCCATTTTAAAGATTTTTATTTTCAGCCTTGTCAAACCATTTGCTTTTTTAACACCATTAATAGTTATTAAATTTGCTTCGTTCAAAGTATTTCCCTTTCCTTTTAGTTTTAATAATTTAGAGTTAATCAGGGAAATATTTGACCCCGAATCATAAATTCCATTTATTTCTAATTTATTATTTAATAATAGTTTGACTTTTATTAATGGTGTTACTATTCGTTTTTTTGGACGGTTTCATTTAATTCAGCTTCTATTACAGAATTATTAATATGTTTAATATTATTTTTAGTTGCTTTATCATCCTCGTTTCTTTTATACCAGCATATAGTTTCAGAATGAAATCGATTACCTTTGTTTAATTTTTCACAGATTCTACATGCCTTTAGGTTTTCGTTTTTCCCATTTTCATATTTTCGTTTTGCTATATAAACTCGTTTATTTACCATATGCTCATACTTACTCACTTCATTAAACAAGTCCACCGTATCTTTTATTGCTTCTCTATCAATCTTATTGAGTATAAATTCTGGTAAACCAGCAGCAACAAGATCGACCAAAGTGCCTGTGTCAATTGTTCTTCTCATATCCAATAAAAGTTTTTCCTTTTTCATGGCATAATCCAGTAACGAACCATTTTTGTATTTAAATAAAAGTGCATAGGTGACTGGGTTCCAACCTTTGTTTGTAAACGACTCACAGAATTTGTTTTTCCATGTTGACCATTCTGAATTTAGGGTCAACTTTATAAGCATTGAACTATACCAATCTCTACAGCTCTTATCCATAAACAGTCTAAGTATTTCAATCTTCTTTTCATCTGTTGTGACATCAAAGCGTAAGCATTCTTGTTCAAAAAAATAAATCCACTGTTTGGCATTAGGATTTTCGCTTGTAAATTTTTCAATTACAAACTTCTCTGCAATGCTTTTTAAGTTCTGTTGTTTAATTGCCTGTGTATTTTCAATTAATTTGTCGAATAATTTTTCCAAATTACCATTTTCTTTTTCACATAGAGCCGAAAGATTTCCTTGATCCAGTTCTTCTAGATATTGATCCTCAAACTGTAAATTACCATCTTCATCTATATAAGTTTTTTTAAGTTCTTCGGTCATAGTTATCCATATTCTTCTTACCTGGTATCTTTTTCTTAAACTGTTCTTTATTTTATTATATGCAGCCGTTTTCATTATTTCTGTATGATGAGTGGCTGATTGTAGCGATTCTGGTATTTTATATTGTTTATTATCATCTGTAGTTATTGTCGTTATAGACAAAATATTTGATTTTCCTTCATTTGCAGGCAATAAGGTAAATTCAAAACGAAGTTTTTCCATTTTTATTGACATAAACAAAAATGTCGTTTTATAAGATTAGTATAAGGTTTATTAGTAATAATTAAATAAACTTGCATGTGTTGCTCTGTAAACAAAGAATATTTATTTACAATATATTACATTACACAAATCAATACTATATTATACAATTTAACAATAAAAACATACCTGTAAACAAAGAAACGACATTTACAAGTTTATATTACGATATTTTTTACTTTCTACTATTTTCTTTTATGTGATTCGACATGACATATATAATTTTTAATTAATCATAAATTATTTAGTAAATAGTTTTCAACCAGTATGACGAAACTGCAAAGAGTATTAAAGAAATACTTTCTTTACATATATACACATATATATAACTTAGTATAATACAAAATGAGTATTTATTTATGTGTGTCCGAACTGTCCTTTCGAATAGTTTATGTTATGTCGTATGTCAGCATAGTGAACTATTGCTTGAGTTTTTTTTTATTGATGAGAATCAATGTGAGTATATTATATAAGAAAGAGAAAACAGTGTACACTGTGATTCCAAAAGATATCGGTATTGTTGTACTAATTAGAGGGGTATTCAAAACAATGGAAAGAAATGGGCAATCAATCAAATTTAAAATCACTAGCGTACTTGCTTGTAGATGTAGCTTCAAATCAATAAATAATAATTAAAAAAAACTATCTCTAAGCATAATATACACTTACAGTAAACGAGCACTCTCACCCACATTCCGCGTGGTAGGTGTTATAAAATATGATAATATCCGATATAGACATATTGTTAGAGAGAATGTACCCGAAGATTAATGTTTACGTTGGGAACACATGTCAAACAAGCAGGAGTATTAAACTGTTGGTTCTATTATACAGGAAGCTTATTTAAGTTACCCTGTGAAAACATTTACACATATTTAATGTTGTTAGTACCTTAACAATTATTCTCGTAAAATAAATTGGATTCAATAAGAGATATTATTGATTGTATAGAATTATTAATATGAAGATTATTGAAGTGAAACTTATGTGGGGGCTCTGAAATTTACATCGGAAACCCCTTTTTGTGTGACGATAAGTGGTGGGGGTAAACATAATGTCAGGTAGAGTGTTGGAAACACAAGTTCTTGTCCGATCACCGAAGTTAAACAACGTCGGACGCGGTCAGGACTTGGATAGGTGACCGTGACGTTGGTTTTTTGTCGGTTTTTTTTTTTTAATTAAAATATTTCCCTGTAATACAAAAGGTTCACTTCTATCATGTGTCTTTACGACACACCCTGTTTTTGCTAATAAGCATTGCAATAGAATATTACTACAGGCATGTTGATTTTAGGATTTTATTTTCACTGTTTTATATTCTGGTAATTAAACAATTCAACTCTTCAAAAAGAAGACTTATAATTTACTGCACGGAAGCATATTTCAAGTTTTTGTTTTTATGCTCAGTCGTTGTAATTTAAACTTATTTTTGCATGTAGCCCATCAGATGTAATTACTGAAGCCTATAAATATGTATAACTAACCTCACTAGAATTGGAGACCTAAGAGCAGCGTCATTATGAATTGTCAATAATACCCCTTTTGAAGCGGAACATGACATTGTGAGTTCTAGTATTTTGCGGCTGTAATAGGTGTGGTGGTATTGTTTCCTAGTCGAACTTGTATAGGCTTTACCACTCCCCTCTGCTTTGAGTATCTTCTTCACTTTTAGTATCCCCTGTTGTTGTAATATTATTTAGATATCCTATTTACAGCGTATTTTGAAAACAAAAAGGTTCTGTTGATCATATGATACTGTAGAAATTTTAAGAAACGAAGAAAAAATATTAAACATTTTGTGTTTATTTAACCGTATCTAATTGTCAAAATAAATTTAATCATATATATATAAATTTTTGAAGCTACAACATATAAATTGTTCAAAACCCTGATATCATTCCGTGGTCTAGATAGCTTTCGACATAGAGCGTTTGTTGTATAATAATTTCCTGCTGCACTAGCATAGTTTGGGTTAAACAGAGTAAACTAAACTTGCCTCTGTCACGCTAGATCATTGTTGTGCATTGTTACGCCAGCTTGTGCATACGTTATGATATTTAGGGAAATATTCACAAGTGAGTTTATAAATTTCCCTCTGCATATTATAATTTTTAAAATGAATACGTGGTGGTTTCGTAGTTTGACCTGTGAAATATCAATTTGATGTCTGTAGGTTCGTACCGGGGTATGTGCCCACGAATTTTTCGAAATTCGCTTACATTTACTCATTTCAACTGCTAACATTATCGGCTAACGAAAAAGGAAAACATCGTGAGGAAACCTGAACCTGAGAAATACTCTTATAGTACCACCATATGTGGGAAAATATAGAACTGTGGATTTCTCAGAGTCTGAAATCGCCAATACGTTGTGGCCTGGCGTGGTGTTTATGCCCATAACTTCCTTCGGGAAGAGGCCTATGGCCCTGCAGCGGGTCTCTTATGCTGGTGGTGATGATGATGATATTATAATTTTATGTAGTGTAAAAGATTTCAGTAACATCCCTAAAACTGATTGGTATTGTTATACGGTTATGTTATAGTTTATAATGCCTACATTTTGTGCTGGTATATGGAATAGTATACTTTTATTCTTATTTTGATTTGTCTTCACCGTGACCACAATTTTGTTCCCTTTTCTCCATTATATAGCTGCACAATATACGCTTGGCTTCCGTGCAACAGTTGTAAAGTAAATTGTATATAAGCATGAACTTAAAAATACGCGATGTATTATCTTTGTCGTATCATGAAGTTGTGATCAACCTTCCAGCCATCTTATGGTATTGCGTCCTTCAAGCGTGACGTAAATAGGTATTTACACATGCTGGCATATATATATTTTTTTATTTCGTCCTGACCTACACTGTTAGACTGGCAAGGCCTCCCAGTTTCACCTGACTACAGCATGCCGACATGACAAGAGTAACTGACGATAGATTATGTATTTCTCGGTGGTCCTATTGTTTTTGAATTGTACTCTGCTCACCTTTAGACACAGTTCAGCCAATTTACCATGCTACTATATAAAAACGGCAAACGAAAAGGTATTGAGAGTTCTAGTTCCAAAGTGGTTGAACAAGAAAACCAAATGATGGTTTATCTCATTGCCTGTTCATGGAATAAATTTATATTGAATCCTGTTATGTATAATCCATCTATATTTTAAGCTACTCCACGGAATTCTGTACCGTAGTTTTTCTTAGATTTTCCTACTTGTCTCTTTATCATTGTAATGTAGGATAAGTAGTTGCCTTGGTAAACATTTTTCATCTGATATCGTCGCAGTCCAGTGTTTATTTTCTCTTTTAGTTATTGGAATTTAAGGGGCATAATGTGAACATTGAAGTATTACGTGTACAACTATTTTTGCCGAAAAGAAGCAGTATTCACTCTTCTATGATTCTGTCCGAAGAGTGCGGTTGAAAATACGCATTAGCTTTTGATGCATGCACACTTATCTCTATTATAAATGATCTCATTCCTCTTTCCTTTTTTGCTTGCACCTTTTTTTATTAATAGTGATTCGTTAATGTATTGTTAATTGTTTTAGGTTTACTAATCATCGGACTTGCCGCCGAGGTGTGGTCTCATGTAGAAATAGAAGCTGAGGACTACTTCTTTCCATTAGAACCGGTACGAAATCATCTCTTGTATATTACTACTCGTTTTATGGATTTGTTATCGACAGCAATAGTAGCTTCAATATTACAATTTTATGTACACTTATTTAGACGATAAATTAAAGTTATTTTTAATATTTTATAGGTTTTAGCGTTCGACCACAATCTCACCTGATGTTAAATGATGATTTTGTGCAAGATCGTAAATTATAATATTTTTTAATTTTTTGTAATTGTTATACGTTTGTATGGAAGAAAATGTAGAGAAAATCGCGTAAAACGTAAAATATTTTGGTTAAAATAATCTCCGTATAGAAAAGTGAATGAGTGAATGGAACAGAGGACATTAGGGGGATAGTGTTTTTTTTTTGTCAATGCGCTGTGCGAAACTGGGCTTATCGTCTAGTTATTGATATTTATTATACATAAGAAATGATTGTACATTTTCATTTAATAACGTTTTTGCTCAGCTTCCATTAAGCAAATCCAAATTGTATTATTGCTATAGGTGATCAATTTTTGCAAAATGGCTGACCAATGTCAGCACGACTTTGTTCCGATTTGCGGGCAAGATTCCTTGGGCATCACGAGGATGTTTAATGACAATTGCGACTTATATGAGTACAACTGTGACGAGAAAAAACGTAAGTTTTTATTTATTTCGATGTATCTCAGTTGAAATTTATTATTATTTCATTTATTCACAATGCAACTAGGGTGTGAATTACATAAAGATAAACAAATTACAAACTACTTAATTAAAATAAGAAATTAAATGTAAGTGTAAACTAAAACTTAATCGAGGTTGTAACAAAAATGAAATGTTACATTGTGTCACGGTATTATATAACCACTTATATCCAGTGCTTCAGGCAAGGACTATCATATACCTATATATTATTAATGTAAATACGTTGCTTATACGCACGATATAGTATCAAATATTGATAGCATCAAAATTATAATACTTTATTCAATTTAGGACCTAAGTAGGTGTTTACGAACATTAAAACTACCACCGGTTCGGAAAACATACCAGTCATCGAGAAGAACCGCTAAGAAACTCGATCGGGTTTATCTTTTTAACATACCTTTAAATATTTAAAATACGTTATATGTTACAATCGATTTTAATGGATGCACAGAGAGGAGTCAATTTCAGACATCACCGTCGTTCGCATATTGATTCACTCTATAATAGCCCTTAGACACCAAAACCCGCTTGACATGGCGCTTAAACTTTCAGTCCGGTAAATCAGTAATATGCTTTGGGACTTTGTTATAAAACCTAACGATTACCTAAAAACTGTTACTGGTTTTATTGGATTATCAAAAAAAAAAAACAAAATTTCGACTGCTTAATTATGTAAAAAAAAGTATTTTCTCTTTTGATACTCATGTCTATCATCATTCTCTATTCTAAGTTTCACAGATTTTTACAATTTATGAGGAAGGAATGTATGCGTTACGAAAACACCCATAATTTTTACTAAAAAACAATCGTCCCTAGAAGAGATGAACATAGACCTACATAATTATTTAATTGTTATCAATTTAAAATCAATACAATTATATCTCGATTCGCAAACTGTCGAAACACTAAAATAGTTTATCCGTGTTTAGTTTTAAATAAAACGATCTTGTGATATGTTTTCAGAATATCGCCACGTTAAAATGGATGTTTGCAAATACGAAGCAGCAGCTGCAGAAAGGACATTTTAACATAGTAATTTAGCAATAAATATGATTAACATGGTAGATTTGAGACAATTTCTCTTTTTAACCGACTTTCAAAGGAGGAAATTCTCAATTAGGTTGAATTTTTTTGGTTTGTTATTGTGAAGGGGTATTTTTAAGCTGGTTCCGGGTTTTTATTTCGTCAGCATTGGATTTTGAAGATACATCGGGGAACTTCTGATAATCAAGTAGATCAGAAGTAGAAGTCGGTTTTATTTTTTGTTATTATGTATAAATTCTTATATGTATTATTCATTAGTACTATTTATTGCTTCGATAAACCAATTTTACTGCGTCTGAAGGTCCACAGTTAGAGGCCAATAAAAGATAAATAGTTAATAGTTTTATATCAACCAATAATTATAACAAAATTCTGAATCTCAATCTAAACATAAATTATTTGCTTCTAGTATGGATGGTTTAGATATAAGCCAAGAGGGTTTTATATGGTGCTCGCAATCAAGGCTAAGTGTTTTATTAGTGACCATCTTGGCTAAAAGTATAAGGAAATAGTTAATTTGGTAATAATAAAGCCTACATTTTTTTATATTGGACGTTACTTTGCACTTTCGCATGGGATTGATGGGCCGCTGCCACGTCTCACTACAACCAAACACATTTGATATAATTTAATTATATTATTATTGATTATGAAAGTGAAAAATTCAGGTTAAAAATATCCAGATAAAAAGTGAGTGAGACTGAAGACTGTAGGAACGCTTTCAAAAATATCATTTGGTCGATATTCCTTCGTTTAGTTGTCATTTAATTTCTTTGCACGGTCATACTGTGAAAGGAAAATTTTGTTTCATTTCCTTCGGTACTAAACTCGTGTAAAACAGGAGTGGATAACTAGCTTAAAATCACTATATGGTATATTAATATTGTAGTAACATATTAACATATTTTTATTTGATATAGTAAGCGATCGGTAGCGTAAGAGAAATATTAAATATTTGAAAGTTTGATTTTACTATTATCAATTACTTGTGAATTATTTACGCGAATCTGTCTGACGCTTTGACGTCATCAGATCTTATATTTATTATGTTGATATAATTTCCAAAATAGACGATCCGATTTAAATAAATACCTAGTGAATTAAATAAATGCCCGTTTTTGTTTTTTTATTACAGTGAATATGTAGTATATACATTTTAATGGTTTTGGTGGGGCTTTTTTAATAGATGATTCGAAATTAAGAGCTCAATATAACACTGGACGAGTTTGCTTTGTAAAATAAATAACGCAACACACAGAAGTTGTAACATAAATCATTGCGCGCGCGCACTGTCCACAGGGCCGTGAACGCAAACACACTGCTAGAGCAAACTTGACATGTTTGACGTCAAGTATAGACAATATCAAAAGTGATTACATAAAATATATATGAGAATAAAATATAGGATATTTTTAAGGTGAAATTATACTTTTGACACGTTGTAAATAATGGTTGAGAGTGTATTTTTGGCTTCAAATGGAACTTGCACTCGCCGTTGTAACAGAACATGCAGTTAATTAATAAACAGTTTCTTTTGAAATTTTATAAAGTCAATTTATTGTATATATAAGTATGTGTGTGTTATATTTATTCAGCCTTTTATCCGTAGTATTAACGGTAAACATGTGTAAATGTTTTTTTTTATATTCACGCAAAAGAAATATAGCTTCTTACGTACGTATACAGCTTGTAATTAGTATCAACTGCGTTGTTTATATAAAATTAGTATATAAATAAAAACTCATTTTCCTAAATTCATAATTAATAGGATTCTTCTAAAAACTGTGAATTCTCAATATCCTTTTGCCCATTGGTTTTTGAAAAAAAGAATAGAATACCTGTCGCTTCACATGAATACCATATAGTGATATTATACAAAGGGTACTCCATTTCAATATTTATAGCTTTTGCGTCGTAGGTTTCTCTTGAGAGTTGACTTCCCTTGAGACATATTACAAGTTTTTTGTTTTTATGTTTAACGAACACTTTTTTTTCGTACAAAATAATTTTTAGCATGAGTAATATATATGCCATATTATAAATCTTTAACGGTACAACAATTGCAATTGATTAATAAAAAAATCTTAATGTTAATTTTTTTAGCATAACGTGAATATCAATGAATATTTCAAGTCAAATTCGTTTTTTCTTGATACAATGGAACTTTTAAAATTATAGAATAATAATCATTATACAATTCCAAATAGACCATCTATTTGGACTATAAGGACGGATTTGGATGTGATGGTTATTCAAAAATATATAGATAAAAAATAATTATAATACAGCTAAAACAAAGGACAGAATATTCGACGATTAGTTGAAACAATATTCTATACGACATATATTTCCACTTTGTCAAAAATTTCAATACGTGTTTATAACTTTATTTACTTTAATTATGCAGTGTTCGGTAGTTATAGATATAGGTTTTTCCTTCTCTTATATGAATATATTGATAACATTAAAAATCATACATGGCTTCGGAGTATTTAAGAACGCGACTGTACTCTGAACAAAGCACAGCGCCGTCGATGTACTCTGCTACATATTCTTAGAATTATTTATGTAAATAGTTAGAAAATGTTATCTAATTTATTTATTACCATACGGCCACTTCGACAGGCCACGTGTACTAAATAGTACAGCCTACAATATTTTACAAAATACTCTGACATCATAATTGTATGCTAAAAATATATAAAACGTTTTTAATGTTATGAAAAAGTAAACGGTATTACTCTGTGTATTAAACTGTTCTTATTAGAAATTTATTTTATTTTCTTTAGCCAATTAAGTTAAAGTCTGTATTTTGATTTCTTGATATGTGAAGATTTTGAATCATAGTTTATTTAAAGGACTCCTTCGTAAATAATGGTTGATTTTTTTTAAGACCTCATAGGTCTTGAGTTTGGCGGCTGAATTTAAAATTGATAGTAACTTTATTATGTAGTGGTATGTTAAAGTAACACTGTGCCTGACCGGCGACCAACAAAAGTTTGGTAGTCTATCACAAGTCCATCGTGTTATGTCGACTTGGAAGCTTCTCAACTACAGAATATTATCTAAATATTGGTTAATTCCGAAGTATAATAGACCAAATAAAAGTCATTCGTCATGTTCCGAGTATGTATCAATTGTTCATACTTGTTCAGACTCGGTATAGATCCCTATCACCTATTTTGATTACTGGATACACTTCGCTTGATCCCGTGATGCAACACGTCTAAGACTTCAGTGCTGAAATAATATTTCGGGGGATCTTTCGAATCACTAAAAACTATATTTCAGGACTTCCGTATCTTACCTTCGCCGTCTATATATTTCTGGTATATATAGGTTATATTCACAAAAACTTAGGTACGCTAGATTTAGTATAAGATGATGTTTTAAGTTTAGTAAGACTAGTAACAGTTTTTAGGTAATAGTATTGGGTTCTATAACACGGTTCCAAAGCGCATTACCGATTTGCCGGATAGTATATTTAAGAGCCATATCGAATGGGTTTTGATGTCAAAAGGCTATAATAGGGAACAGTTACATGAACGATAGTGATGTCTGGAAACGACATCTTTCTTTGTACATCTGCTGAAAACTATTGTAACTGTGATGTCAAAAAAAAAAACAAATTATATTATATACAATAAAAAGGTAAACCAGATCGAGTTTCTTGCCGATTATTTTCGACGACTGGATTGTTTTACTTATTTTCCAAACCTGTGTTAGTTTTGACGTTCATAAGCGCCTTTTTAATGTTTAAATTGAATACTGATGATTTTAATGCTGTTATTCAATTTTGTTAGATATTTGAGAAATTTCACAATAGTTTTGTCACTGTGTACGCAAAAGATGATAAAGTATAACTTTTAAATTAAAATTTGTAAAAACTCAAAAAGCAGTTATAACAATAGCATTGAACAAAATCACTACTTACACAAATAGTAAGGGGAGAGAGAACAAATTCGTGTCACATGCAACTTGGAGTGCTTGAGAGATACTAGAAATATTATTGCCTACTTGAACACTTCTGACAGCCAGCATCTAAATCTAAAGATAACGGATTTTATAGACTTTACCTTAGCGTTACTATTGATTTTCTATAAATATTTTTACTGTATTTCAAGAACTGTTTGTTAATAATATTAAATTAATTAATGTGTATGGAAATACTATATTACAATATTTTTTTGGTAAATTTTAACCGAGTTTGATGGAAAAAAATTAGCATAAAAATAAAGGGTCAGTAGTTAGTGAGTGCCGATACCGTGTAGTTTGACGTAGGTTCGAAGCTTTCGGTAAAGAAAAACATCGTGATGAAACCATAGCATGGTTGCTGGAGTTTCTTTATGCTATCTGCCGATCTCAAATTGAAAATCCTTTGTCAAGTAACTGTTGGTGTGTGTTTGAAAAAAAAATGTATTCTGTTTCTTTTTTTTATACTTTATAGGCTTTTCACCACAATCTCATCGCATTATAACTAAATTTTTTCTATAATAGTAAACACGGCAAACTTTGAGGTGGACTGGCTTTCAAGTGTAACTGCCGATACATACCTATACGTTCTTGGTGATAAATTTTCAACTCGAGGACCCCCTAGAACCCGTATTTATTAATGAAGAAAATCACTCCAAATCTTCACTTTACGGACGACCAAGTAGTGAAATAGAATGACAACTATAAAACTGAACGTCAATTTGTCAATATTTTGGAAGATCCCTACTGTCTTCTGTTTCACTCACTCACTCTTTTTTCTATATGGTGATTGTTTAACCCAAATTTCACTTTTCCGTACGATGTATCAAATATTTTCTTTCATACAAACCTTGCCCTGGCAATTAGAAACACAACAAACGGAATTTACATTCGGCAATTGAGCCTTGTTTATATAGATGATTTAAAAATAAGGCAGACAAAGTACAAAATATGTAAAAATTATAAAGTTTCAAACTACTTTAAAATAAAATAATGAATCTATAGTAGTGGGCAATACTTCGCGCATGCGTCTTCATAAAGATAATGTCGGAGTAGGGGCGCACCTCGGTCCCATTACACCGGCCTACAATGTTCAATTAATAACACAGCCGATACCGATGCGTTAACGGCATGTTGAAGGGGCCAACTCATTGTTCGAGCGTATCGGATAAACTGTGAGAAGTTTATTTAAAATGGAGGTGGTACGCAAAATTATGCGTTTTATTAAATGCGATTTTGTTGAATTACTAGTTGCTTTGTGCCTTTGACTTATTTCTGGTACGAGTATACTTCTTTTTTCAAACTGACTATACGCTGTTGGCATGATGGATCTTCACATGTTCACCAGACTAACGCGGCGAGCGCTTATGACGTTCACCTGCTTATTGCCAAATAAGCTCAAAAGTGCCAAAGTGGCTGAACTTCGGCCTGGACAGTCGCTTTCGATGCAACAACGCGAATAACCGACCGCCTTCCGTAAGAAAGCGATCTTGTAAAATCTCCATCTTACGAAAGCGGAGTTCTGACATATGACCCAATACGAAACAACTGTGTGTCAGAATGGAGTTCCCATATAATTTCTCATCTTCATGACAATAAAAAAAAACTCTTACAACTCCTTTTACATTCTAATACGAATTTGTTGTCCAAATGCTGTTTTCTGCATAAAGAGTTTCTATGTGTTATTTTCCCGTTAGATATCGTTTTATATGAAATATTTGACTAAATGAAATATTATACACAACTTTATAGATAAAAAAATAGCAACTTGCCCCGGTTTCGCTCGAGTGCAATGTACAAATGCCATGTCATAGTGTAGATTATAAATAAACAATGCATATTTTTGCTTTAATTTTTTTTTAATAAACAAAATATCTTCTTGAGCTAGTGAACAAGGCACACGAAGTCGCTAAGGTATCAGCTAGTTATTTTATAAGTGTATCGAATACTGCGACCTCCCAGAGCGTGGATGTGCGCCTGCGCAACGAACGATCCCTTGCCTCATGACTTACAGCCGGACGTTAAAACTTATCGTAACGCCTAAATTGTGAGCCTATTGCCGATTCACCTATTTGCAATTAATTCATTATTGCATGGCGGCGTTGACTTTAAGTTGTTAGGATAAGATTGTTTAAGTAAATAGGCTAGATAGCTTTTGTTGTTTATTTGACTATGAACTTAATCGTTTTGTAAGTTTATTATTGTCTGGTGATCAACTTAGTGCTTATTGTTAAAGAATGGCATGGCTAGAGTTATTGAAACGTTCCTTGATTGATGAATAGTTATTTCTTGTAGAAATAGAAGCTGCAACGCAACCTGTTCAAGAATATAAAGGAGAGAAAAGGAAAGAGAAGAAGGAACATATGCATTAATGCTTCCATTATGTGGATATGATCTTGCTTGGTTTTGTTCATTAATATTTACGGATTCCCTTTTATAACATCTCATTTATATCAATAAATACAATTAAAGTGTTTGTTTGTAATATCAATATAATAACTTCTTACTAAATGGATATGAAAGTAAATACGGTACTTATAAAAACAAATTGCCTTCCTCTTGTCCGTTAGTTCCGGCTAATATCCAAAATAGTTAGAAAAGAAGTTGATATTAATATTTACTAAGAACATTCACCTGTCCAAATGTACTGTTCCCGAGAGATAAATCAAATTACGCTAACGTAAACGAAAGCTAGTTTAATGTAAAAGTATATCACTATAAAATTACATAAACCCATCTTGATCGTTACTTATACATTCTTACATGCCTACGCGTTCTTTTTGATACTGCACATTCTTAGAAAAGAAGTATGATATAAATATTTACTAACAACATCCACCTGTCCAAATGTACTGTTCCCGAGAGATGAATCAAATTACGCTAACGCGAACGAAAGCTAATTTAATATAAAGGTATATATCTCTATAAAGTTACATAAACCCATCTTGATTGTTACTTATACATTCTTACATGCCTACTTGATCTTTTTGATACTGTACATTTTTAGAAAAGAAGTTGATATAAATATTTACTAACAACATCCACCTGTCCAAATGTACTGTTCCCGAGAGATGAATCAAATTACGCTAACGCGAACGAAAGCTGATTTAATATAAAGGTATATATCTCTATAAAGTTACATAAACCCATCACTTATACATTCTTGAATGCCTACGTGTTCTTTTTGATACATTCTTAGAAAAGCAGTTGATATAAATATTTACTAATAACATCCACCTGTCCGTGTACAATACGACAAAATTGTAAACTTTCCCCACGATAATAAAATACAAACTGCGATTTATAGCTAACAGTTAATATTTACGTTGATATTTCCAAATATATAACAAACGTATGTTTGCGCTCGTTTGATACAGTTCCAGTAGGACGTGTTTGTATGTGAGAGTTTGTACAGATGTCGAGTAGAACGGCGCGTTGCGCGCCGCGCTCGCGATGCCTATTACCGTCTATGTGATAATGCGTCTTGAGGAAAATGCCGAATTTTTACTTATACAGTTCCTACTGGTGACATTATTAGTATACACTAAGAGTTGATACATAATTTCCCGTCAAAGCTTTATAATCGCAGAACATCAAGAAAAAAATGCTTTATACAATTTTGTCTTCTAAAAAAAGGGGTGTGCATTTGACGTTTTGTGTATACCTAGTTGAAATCAGGAAATAGATATTTTGTGGTCATCTAATAGTATCTGTTCTTAAATTATATTTAGTCAAAGTTTGATAACTATACACTTGTGTTTTAGTGTCACGACAATAGCACTAAAGGTTGAAGGACGATGTGGTCCATTATGGTAAACATGCTAAGACTAGTGAAAGACTGGATCGTAGGTGCAGCTGCTATAACAAACATAGGTGCTTAGCGACGGATTTTCAATATGAAGATGGTAGCTAGCCAGTTGAGTTTGGCAAGAGCATTACTGATATGCTATGCTTTCTTCACGGTGTTAACATTTACCAAAAGCTCCGACTCCCTGCAGGGGTTTTGACTATATTTTGTTTACCATGTTACAACCAAACCTTGACGATTTACGTAAATAAGTTCCTAGATATCGGTTCATTCTTATGAAGGTAACACGTGCCCTTGAAAAAACTTACCGGAGTTTTTCGAGGAAGGGTGTATTTACTCTATAAAACGTTTCTATTATTTACTCCTCTTTACACTTTAACCGATACCGATTTGTACAAGCAGACATATTACGTCCCTATTTTATTATACAAATAAGAGAGGGACGACAATAGAAGTCGCAGCTTGGTGTTGATGTTGACATACAAGATCTGGAAGGTCCACTGATCAGGTTACAGTTTTATAAATATTTACATGTCAGAATGGAAAGGTTACGTCAAAAATGTAAGGTACAGTAGCAATTACAAAAAACATAGTAGCTTGTAAAAAAGTCGTTTGCCTATCATAGAATAGTTGTGACAAAATCTTTTAGAACTGACAGTCTATTATATTTTGTGTTTCGAATATTTTCTGGTTTCTTCAATCTATATAGCGATATTAAAAAGAAATAATATATATTTTTGGAAGCGGGTATTCTTAGGAACCAATAATTCGATTCTAAAAATTCGTTTGCTAATATATTTATTTGTTAGTTATTAAGTTTTTACTATAATCAACATAAATGCAGTCTTGCTAAAACATTAAAAATAAATTTCTTTTTTAAATTTAAGCTAAGATCTTAAAAAAAAGGTTTTTTTTTTACTTTTTATCAATCCAAAAATGAAGAAGTTTACAATTCACTAAAAACTAGCTGCCACCCGGCAAACGATATAAGAGAATGATACTTGTATTTATTGTTTTATAATCGTAGTCAATAAGATGTGAAAAGGGTGGCTTATGGTGAGAATATTTTTCGGAGCCAGCGACGGTATGTTTGTTCTATGCAAAACATAGAATAAGTTATCGAAGATTTTTTGGGTACTATTTAAACGGAACTGCGGGTAATTTTTGGGAACTAATTCAGATCCACCGGAGTAGTACGGAGACCTTCACCCTTGCATGAGGGGTTAGTGACTTAATTTCATATTGCGCAATTATTCTTAAATTATTTTATAGTACTTACATAAAGTAAATAACACATGCAATATGTAGACTTTATAAGGCATTAAATAAAAGACTTTTTATAAATTTATTTATTTAATTCAGAAGGTATAAAAATTAATAATATCTTAATGATATTAAAATTCAGCCTTTACTCACAATAGCTTGCATATAGTGACCTAAATAATAAATGTTTAATCGTGAATTCATTGTGTTTGGTAATACTAGTGCAATAGAAGCAATAGGTTACTAAGCAAACGAGGATAAGATGAAACGGTGTATCGTAACTTATTTGCGCAATTAAATTAAATTTATTAACCAGTAAATATATTGTAAGCCTAGAGTCCAAGTAAACTACAATGTTTTGAACCTACGTCATATTTTTTTGCTTGGTCCGAGTTAAATTCTTACCGCTGTTTGGAAAAAAAAAATCAATAGTACATTCTATATATTTATGAATAAATATAAGTATATAATACTGTTTTATTGTGGATTAACTGTTACCCATGACTTCGACCGCATGAAATTTATTTAATAAAAAAATTTGTTCAGTATAAAGGTGCGCGTGTAGCGCACGCTGTTCTGGACACTGCATTTTATATTATATTTATGCGCATCACTATTTTTTATGTGAAATAAAAGTAGGCCGTATTACTTCTTATAACATCAGCTATCTGCTAGAGAAAGTCCCGTCAAATTTGGTTTAACCATATCAGAGATTAGACGGAACAAACAGACAGCCAAATATTTTAAGAATTGGATTTTTGTTATAATTACCGTATACACTTTCATTTCAATTTAAGATAATCAGTTACTTCGACATTACAAACAGACACTTTAATTTTATTTATGTGTATACATTGTAGATTATCATAGACTTTAAACTGTAGTTAATTTTATGACGCTAAACTAGCTTTGTAAAGTCTTTGTAAAAATTATTTTAATAACTCAGAATTACAAAACATTGCGATCGAAAAACCATAACACTGTTTGACAGATAACAATGATATTTTGTTCACCTAAGTCTGTTATCGTGAAGTTTTTTTTTACTATATATTTCACAATAAATCTTCACTAGATGGCGTTATAGCGCAATATATTTTATGACGTTTTACCAATCACCATGAAATGCAACAAAATAATTACTTACATTCTTGTACGGACTCGCAAGTTCAGTCAGTTATAATAAGAAATATATAAGACTATAATTATGAAACAATAATTAATTAGGATTGTCCGACGTAAAATATTAGTACATGATAAACTGTCAAAATTTGAAGTTCTATGTTTACAATTAAATCAATTATTTCTAATAACTAAGTTCCTGATATATTTCAGTTAAGACTAAAATTTAAAAGTTTTCTTTTAAATTTTAGTCTTTTTAGTTAGAATTCTACTCCATTTATCAATTACTCCTACATTATTCACGGGAATAACATACCTACCTATGCTTCTTTTAAAATTGCCAATACGTCATAAGTTGCCGCGCTGCTTAGGCTTATGTCATTTTTTATATTTTTTTATTAGTAGTGATGTTTATAGCATGGAGCTTTTGTGGCTATTTTTGTTTGTTTAGGTATAAAACTATAGCATGAAACTATGACAGGGCCGTAAAGCTTTTTCTAAGTCTGCCTGGATACTAATCACCTTCAAGTTAAAAACCTGTCGCCAAGCACCTGTTAGAGTGTTCCGACAGCTGTACTTAAGACCCTTGAGAGCCATTCATCTTCAAGGTTTAGTGTGTTTACTATCTTAGACCAAATCGTCATTTAACATTGATGAGATTGTGATCAAACGCTAAAATTATAAAGTATAAACAATATAAGATATTATTCAAATAATCACCGTTATGAAGAAAATCAAGTTAGAAAAAAATAAACAATTTTCTTTCAGAATTTAGTGAAATATAATTTCGGACAATCCATTGTTATATACCGTTAGGTAAGATTGTGTTAAAGTGTTCTTCGAAATGGCCAAACATTTAATAAAAATCAATCGATAACGCCTAACTCTTATGATTCAAACGATCGACGTAGCGAGGCGCTAGCTTCTTGTACCAATAACATCTCGCGTAAACACCACGGTCCCCTTGTTAACCTAAAAAGTTAACAAGGATCGAGCAGCACTTAGCCAGGCTCCGCTAACTCGGTGGACAAAGCCGCGATTTGTATACAACGCCTAGTTGCAGGTTAAGTGGGCTAATTGTTGGTAGAATGTCGGCGCGTATACCATCTGCCTTAGTTTTATGCCTAAGCGTCGGTCTTACTTATTTTTAGATATTCTTTAAATAATTAAAAAACGACACACTTAGTTAATACAATATAGATCTTATATTTTAATTTAGTGATAGGAGTCTACTGTACACGCATCATGCTAAAACTACTAGTTAGCTTTCGATTAAATATTTTTAAGTTTTGCTTCTGAGATATTTAGGTCTTAACTAAAAATACCTTCATTTAATATGATAATTTTAAGGAACTATGATTTTTAAAATCGGTTCGTGATCAACGATATGTTTTCTTGCCATAGAGAAGTAAGCAAGTGCTTTGTTGCGCATGCGCTGGAGAGAGGAAGTAAACGGATAACTTTATTTACAAAGAAACAGTAAGGAAAATATATTCTTCTTAACTATTAATACATTTTGTTTGAACGAGGCTTCCGTACATACTTGATAGGTGATAACTATGTGAGCCGCATAAGATATCTCAGTGGTATTGGTCTACATTTATAAGACAATCATTCATTTCTTATTATAAATAGTAAATACTATATGTACCTTAGTATATTTCAAAAAACGAAAACGTTTTTTTTTTAAAAAATGTACTTTTTATGAGTATCTGTTGTTCAGTTCTCCTCTGAAGAACCTGGCATAATATAACTAAGAAGAATATTACATTTCGCTTTCAAGTGTTTTGTACCAAATACCTGTACCTGTAGAAATCTTATCCATGAGTTATTTTCACATGGTGGATCATCACGCGTCACTATGGGTAAGAGTCGTGCAGTCAGCTTATTTAACCTTGTGTAAGATATATAAGACGTTTTTAGAATGTATACACTTTGTACACATATATATATGGGATTATTGATAACACAATGCAATCTGGAGTAATAATCTTTAATTCGTATCGTAGCAAATCATACAAAAGTTTATATTTAACTATTTCTAATAACAACCTCAAGAAACAAAAGTCATTCCTCATTTTATTTTAACAAAAAATACTGGATATGTGTAATTTGAACCATTCTAAAACATAATATATATGCATATATATATAAAAGGTCTAATTATTTGATGAAATGAAAATCTCAATGTAGTAACATTTGAGCAATTCAGGATTCGATATTTCAAATAGATTGATATCTACATTGTGGCATTTACCATAGTATGTCTATAGTTTGATGTGATTACAATAGTTCTCGATAGATAACGAAATGAACAAAGTAGGTGAAGATTCTTCAGCAGTCGCTGTAATTTTTCGATTGTGTTTGTAATATATCAAGTTACAGTGTAGCCTACCATATTACGTGCTATATTTCTTGTTTACTTAACTTCATAATAGGTAGTATGCGGGAATACGTCATCTAATTACAATAATGATTAGTATGAAAGTGGATGGATAATAGAAGTATAGGAAAACCGAAGAAGATAAGAATAAATTGCGTGTATAAAACGTTGACAACTGATGCAGGAAAGTGTTAGAGGAAAAGGTGTTGTTCTTAGTCTATTCAGGTGGGATATTAGTACCGTGGGAGGAAACCACGTTAAAAAGTGACAGAGGGGTGGCCTTCGGGCGGAGGGAGAGGGAGAAAACCTCGGTAAAAAGTCACCGTGGGAGAAAACCACGTTAAAAAGTTACAGACGGGTGTGCCTTCGGGCGGTGGGAGGGAGGAAACCTTGGTAAAAAGTCACCGTGGGAGAAAACCACGTTAAAAAGTTACGGGTGTTGAGGAGACAACCTCGTTAAAAAACAGACGGGAGGCCTTCGGGCGGAGGGAGGTAGAAAACCTCGTTAAAAAGTTACCGTGGGAGGAAACCACGTTAAAAAGTGACAGAGGGACGGCCTTTGGGCGGAGGGAGAGGGAGAAAACCTCAAGAAAAAGTTACCGTGGGAGGAAACGACGTTAAAAAGTGACAGAGGGGAGGCCTTCGGGCGGAGGAAGAGGGAGAAAAACCTCATTAAAAAGTTCCTGTGGGAGGAAACCACATTAAAAAGTGACAGAGGGGTGGCCTTCGGGCGGAGGGAGAGGGAGAAAACCTCGTTAAAAAGTCACCGTGGTAGAAAACCACGTAAAAAAGTTACAGGTGGTGGTGGTTGGAGGGGGTGACCCCTTGACTGCCAAACCGGACCAAGGAAGGAAGGGGCTGGGGACCTGACTTTCCATTGCACATTGGTTCGGTAGACGGGTAGGCAGCTTGACCGGGCTGTCGTCGCGGTCAGGGCGTTCGCGCTGGGCCTTGTCGCCGGGGTGGCATGGTGCTTGCTTGTTCGATCCCGTGCCACTCCATAGCGCGGCAGACGGTATCTTGTGGGTTTTTTTAGTCAGTAAGAGTCTGACATCCCACAGCTCCCCAGGGCTGTGGGTGTCCAATGAAGGATTTCTTCACACATTAAAAAAAAAAAAAAAAAAAAAGGCGGGATATTAGTAATAAGGTGACAATACTTATTAGACTCTAGAAATCTATACGCTGGCGAATAAAGAGCACTTATTTGATTATTTCTTTTCTATCACTATCTATTATTCAACTATGGTTGTATAATATTTACGATCTAATAGTATTAAAATTCGATACCTACATGAAATTCCTACAAATTTATCTAAATTTATCCACCTAAAAGTAGTAAATACTACGCAGCAGATAACATGTCATTCAGCGTATCTGTAATACTATAAAACAGCGACTTCATTTTCCTACGAGAATATCTGGTTAACTCAAACATACAAGGATATACTCTTATACACTTCTTCAGTTGGATACCCATTATTTCTTGAATCGACATACCTAATTAAAAAGGTTATATTAATAAGTATTAGTAAAGTGAATTATGATGCCTCGAGGAGTCTTCGTAATAAAATAAATGAAGAGCCAGTATTTAGTATTTGTGTATGATGAAGGCAGAAAAAAGCAAACGTTGTAAGATATTTTCTGAAGTATTTTAATAAGTTATATTTGCTGTATGTAGGTGATGTTATACATTCGATTCATCTAAATAAGCCCGTAGGAAAATATAGTTACCTCACACATATGTTAGACGTTAGATTACTCGAAGGTTCTTTATTTAATTATATTTAAATCAAATGTGTCTGATAAATAACAAATGACAGTAAAAAAATCCTCATTTCGTTTGATTATGTAACTAGTTTAACGATGTTGAAGTATTCTGTTGATGAAATCTGATTTTTATACTGTAACTCTACACCTAAAATATTTATAGTTTTTGAAGCTTAAATTATTCTAACTAAGATTCGTGTTTGTCTTCGTGTATACTATCAATTGTTAATCATACTTTAGGTATGTATGGTTTCACAATAAGTCGATTGTGACGAATGATTAATTTAAAAAAGTAAACTTTGTAAGTTATGATATTGATCTTAAAGGTGATCGGGATGAGTTCAGTGCGGCCCGCTCAAGAGGCAATTGATTAGCCGGTGTTCTTTGTGCGCCCGCGCCGACGCTCACAACAATTTGCTAGCGGTCCGACCGCCCTAATTTTAATGGTCTTATAAAATTTATATTTAATATATTTATCATCTGTTCGATTTGTATGGACACGGTATTAACTTTATTATCTACTTACTACCAGTTCCGGCTTCGCACAGATTTAGAAACGAAGGGAATGAGACCTAATCTTTTCTGAACAGTATGATCATGTAATGAAATAAAACAGCAACTAAACAACTGAACGTCAATCTATCAATATTATGGAATGTCTTCCATCTAGTGAGATGGACAGTGCACTCACTCACCCTTTTATTTGGAATTTTTAACCTAAAATTTTTACAATTTCGTACATTTTATCAAACATTTTCTTAAACACAAATCTTCTCGTAATTACAAAAGCAACAAAAAATAATTATCCAAATAGGCACCTATTTCCGCCGTATATAGCCGTTCTGAAGTTACATATCTTCTGCAATAGATTTTTATTTGTATATATTATTACTATAGATATATATATTTTTACTCATCTAATATACTAATGTGGCGTCATAAGTAGACAAATGATTTAAACATGTAATATCCGATAATTTTTGTAGCACTTTGACATATACAGTTGATTAAAGTCAAGGAAGGTTTGTGAATCTCTTCATTCGACTTTTTTTATTGCCCGTAATTTAAAATCGGTTATATCTCCTAAGATATTCCTTGAAAATTGAAATGAAATGATGTAAAGGGTGATTTTCAACCATTTTCTTTCACACAATCCCTGTCTTCACAATTATAAACAAGAAAATAAAATTAGCTAAACACTTACAGCTTCTTATTTATTTATAAAGAAAGATATTAATTTAAAAATCAAAAGTTCGCTAGGACGTGTTTGTCTCTGAAAATACGAGTCAATGTAAAAAAATATTTTAACATTCTCTAGTCTTTTTTTTCGCACTGACTTCACTATTGACCTGGCAAGGTCCCTACAGTTTCACCGGACTACAGTCTCTAGCCTTTTTATTGAGCAAGATTAGATACTTTATAATATCAGGCTACGATTCGTTGGACAGGGGTAATCGCAATACAAAGTGTTAGTCAAAAAGCAGACTAAGCTAGAACAAAGTAATTGTGTGGGAAGGCTGTGTGGTCTGTGGAAGTGAAGCTCCCAAACCAAGTGACTATCCGAGTATCGATCATTATCGAATAGGGCCGAACTGTAAACGTGTAAGTCAGTGTGGTAAAATGCAGGGCTGTTCTGCCGCGTAGTTGGTTCCATACGCAGCAATAGTGCTCTATACGGTATTCGTTTAAGCTTACTTATCTGTGTTGATAATAATTAGTAATAAAAGGAGAGTGAAACTGCGAAGCGCAGTTAGTATAACGATAAAGTCACGTTTACCTAGATAAAGTTGTTATATAAAATGTTATCTACGTTAAAATTATTTTAATTTAATATGTATACATATAAATATATATACATATACGAATGAATCTGTCATACATTTATGACAGATGTATATTGTATACAACATAAAATTAAAACAAGGCTATATTATCGAAATATAAAAACTGAGTACAAAAGTATTTTTTACGAACTATAATTATTTTAAGAAGTCTTATCCACAATAGTTTAGCCTCAGTATTTTATTATCTATAGCATGATATTGTTTTATTGGAAATAGTGAACTGGTATGTGCATGTATTAACCTCCATTCTTTCCTATTCGCATGTTGTATGTCTATTTAATTGTTATGTTGAAACACAACTTGTTATCCACTTAGAATAGTAAAAATATAAGGTTTCAAAAATGAGAATATGAGGCGTAAGAATCTATTAGAAGGTGTCGTGTGGTAGATAGTATTTATTTATTGCAATTTAATGTCTCGAAAAATGTATAGCGGCTATCTTAGGAAAACGCAAGGTCCTGAATTAATAATATCCGCGTGGCGCAAAGATAATAAATTCTATATTGATCTGAGAGGCTTTGATTTCGATCCCTGACTGACTTTTGTATGACGAATTTTTTTTATACTTTATAGGTTAGCGTTTGACCACAATCTCATCTGATATTAAATGATGATGTGGTCTAAGATGGTAGTCACGCTAAACCTAGAGGGAGACTGGCTCTCAAGTGCAGCTGCCGGAACACACCAACAGGTGCTTGGCGACAGATTTTCAACTTGAGGGTGGTAGCTAGCCAGGTGGACTTAGAAAAATCCCTACCACCATGCTATGGTGTCATCACGATGTTTTCCTTCACCGAAAGCTCCGACTCATTTGCTAGGATTCGAATCTACGTCGTTCGACGTTGTGGTCAAACACACTACCAACTGAGCCATCATCGCTTCAAAAATTAATAATAGTATTGACAGTTTTGTATCCGAGTGACAATTGCCATTGTGTATTTTTTTGTACATCGATAGTAGCAAACGGTGGTGTGCCTGATAGATATCAGTGAGCAGTTTATCGATGCTTGCAACAGCAAAATCATGGCATATGTGTTGTCAACCCTTCAGGCACCTATTTAATTCATTCTTGAGGAACCACTTGTATATGCCAGCGGCTCTCAACCTTTTACACTCTACGAAGCAAAAACATACTCTTTACAAATTAGCTACACTCTTATATACTTACATGTAACATTTTAATAGTACAGAGTGAATGTATGTGAGAGTTTGTAAATATCGCGACACACTTGACAGGTGCTTAGTATACATTCTTATTCACAATTTGTATGGTAATTGCATTGCTCCTAAGGGGCTTCGATAATGTAGGACCTTCCTCAATAAATCAGATTGGATTGTAAAGAAGTTGTTTACATTCCAACTGGTAGTTCAAGAGAGTAGCGCATTCAAATGAAAAACCTTGGTAATAAAACAGCCTATAATAAAAAGTATAATTTAAATAACGATAAAAAAAACCTAATCATTCTGATAATACTATAAAAAGCGTCTATTTCATATCCGTAAGCTCAGTGGGCATTCATTGATACAGTGCTTGAAAGCGACGTGTGTGCTAACGCCTGGACCTACCCCACGAGTGGGCGCCAATCGATGGACGTGGTGTGAACGCAGTGAGTCGCGCACGCGCTTTACGACTGGTATAATCAAGTACAAATTTCGTTCTAAATTGAATTGTTTGCTAGCTGGGGACCGTGACTTTGTTTTCCAGGTAATCAGTTTATTCCTTGGTGGAAACTATGTATTTTATTTGAAAAAATCTGAGATATATTTTGTTTTTTAAGGTTTTCAACGATCACAACTTATCTATGTTTAAACAAGTCCTATGATAAGTAAAGTAGATAATACTTTACAACACTAGATATATCGCTTTTATTTGTATGTGTGTATATTATATACAGATAAAATGTGACGTTATATTTTCATTTTATTATAGCGTTTGACCATAATCTTATCTAATGTTCAATAACGATGCGGTCTAAGACAGTAAACATGCTAAACCTAGGTACTCGCTCTCAAGTAGGTGGTAGAGCTACGCTGAAGCTATTACTGGTTTCAACATGAATGGGTCGGCTCGCCCGGGGTAGTACCACCCTCTTACAGAAAACCGGCGTGAAGTAACAGTGCTTGTACTGTTGCGTTTCGTTCGGTCAGTGAGAGCGCCGGAGGCCCACATATATTAAAAGGCCGGCAACACACTTGCGACTCCCCTGGTGTTGCTAGTGTCTATGGACGGCGGTGATCACTTATCATCAGGTGACCCACCTGTTCGCTTGTCCCCTATAATATAAAAAAAGTGCACCTGCTGGAACACATTAACAGGTGCTTAGCGATAAATTTTCAACTACAGCTAACCAGGTGGACTTAGAAAAAGTCCTACCAACATGCAAAAAATCCTTATATGGCTTTTACGTATATTTTCACACAGCTGGGAATTTCATTAAGCTTATAATGTTTAACTACTAAAAGTTTGCATACCTACATTATGTAGCTTTTAAATTTATATCATGCTACATAAGAAGTTATAAATATAATTATTAGTATTTTAATATTTAAAAATGTTATAGTGCAGTAGAGAACTGTTGGGTCGTAATGATGGGTCCGCTATTCAAAAGTATAATACAGTCCAAAGTATTTTAAATGTATATAAAATACTTGTGTAAATGTATCTATGTAATGTTTTTGCATGGAATACAACAAATTAATGTATGGAAAAAATGTGGATATAAAAGTTGAAGACTCTGGTAAGCTAAAAATTGCTAAACACTTATGTACATAAGCTTACTGCGGCCGGCTTCACCCATGCTTTGCGGCTGCCTCATTTTGACTGGGAAGTCGAGTGCAGCGCTGATATAGTTTCGTTAAATAATTGAATAACCCGTATAATTGAATTAATAACTTAAGATAACTTTGTGTTATTGTTGTTATAGTGTGATAACGTGCCACGATGTAAGTAATTTTATATTCCTTTTAAAAACAATCTTAAGGAGAAGTTGTTATAGAATTGTTTAATTTTTTAAGAGCATTACAGAACAAAAATATATTTAATAGGTTTACATCGAAAAACTTAGTTGTGCTTTATATGAATAGAATTCAACTGAAATGTTATATGAACGGATAAATATTAATTCATTCAACTAACTTTATCTAAAAAAAATCCGCAAATATTAATTGAATGATATTGAAGATAATAATCTCTTAACTTTGGGAGATTACAGTAATTAAATTTTGTGAAATGTACACATATTAATATATGTCTTTATTGATTGTTTCGCTTGCAAACATCGTTCATTCACTATAAACCGTGGGTCTACTACATATGAAGGTCAAGGTGAAAGACGTCAACCCTGTATAATAACAACGGGTAATAAATAATCTGGTAACACACGTAACAGTTAAGTTAGAATAACAAGCTTTTATTTATCAAACATATTCGGTTTTCTAGTAAAATAAATTATTGTGACACATGCAGATTAAGGTAAATTAAAAATAAATTTGCATGTTCTTAATTTTTGACCGCCAACTCTCTTCAGTGTTATTTTGTATAGTTTACTAATTTCTTTTTTTATTGCAGTCTTAAATAATTATTTCACACTGTTTTCTATATTCTTTTATAATATTTACAATTTTAATACATATTAAGAGATCATACATACGAATTATCAATTTATTTCCACTGTTCTGTAGAATTTTCTATCAACTATCTGCGATTGATTGTTGCTTTAAAATTGATTGTTAGATTACTTCGCATTTCTATCGATAGATATGTAATCGAACGTCATTCAGTTGAAAAATATAGTTATAGCAAACATATTAAAGGTATTTCAACAATAATTATCAAAGTAATCGATAAAGCGACAGACTTTCGTTCTCAAGAAATCTAAGTTCAAGGAAACAATAATAATGTTGACATTCACTTAGGATGATAATATTACTTTTATAGATTTATTTATTGTAAAAAATTCGAACTTAATTTTTTACCTTTCGCTATTGTGTAGATTTGTTTATACGAATTCAAGAAATATCATTTTGTTTTATGATTCATTTTATAACTCTTAAATATGTACAGATCTCGACATTCTTCTTGACCGTTCTAAATATAACTCTATGTTCGGGCTTGCGCTTAATATCGTCAAGAGTTTAATGCAAAACAAAGTTAAAATATTATTATAGAAATCTAAAATAGGAATTAATTTACTTTAAAGTAGTTTCAATGTTACACTTATAATGTTATACGTATATAACGTACGTAATTTGTGGTCTATGCGACTTTATTCAGAGTGGTGAAAAAGTTTGGCGTGGACTGTAGGTTAGTTTTTATGAGATACGATCCACTTGCAATCACTTTGGACAATGCTTTGCCTATTACATAAATAATGTCAATTTGATCGATAACTTTAGCTATCGAAAATGTATTTGTGCCATCTGGCAATGAGCCAGATCTAAAAATATTTCTCTCTTATGGTACGAAATCGGAAACAAGTATGTAGCCCATCATAATATATTAGGTGGTAAATGTAGTCTATTAAAATCTCTTACTGACTTCAATAGGACCTCACTCCTAAGACCAGGTTTGTTGCTTTTGATGACTGATTCGTAATGCCTGGTTTAGGTTCAACCATACCCTTCAGATCGGAAAAAAACAATGTAGCTTATCCCGTAAAACAGGTGTAGTGATGGTATATAGTACTTCTACAATCATCTATACTCTTAAAATACATATTGAACACAGTTTAAACTAAATGTATTTAACTATTTATAATAGCAGCACCAACAGTATGGATTTTATACAAGCCCACTGTTTCAATAACTCCAAATCTATTTACGATATACGTCATCACAATAGCTTGTAAGAGACTCATTGCAGGAACATAGGCCTCTTCCCGAAGGAAGGTATGGGCATAATCACTGCTCTACCCAACGACGTATTAGTGATTTAAAATACTGAGAAACTTACAGTTCTATACTTTTCCACATACGGTGGTATGCATACTTACAATACAAATGAAATGGTACGTTTTTTATACATTATTGGTTTTCTCATGTGATTGCAATCTCACCTGATGTTAAATGATGATTCGGTCTAAGATGGTAATCACACTAAATCTAGAGGGGTGTTGGCTTTCATGTGCAACTGCCGGATCACACCTTATGTGTTTGGTGCTTAGTGCACCATCCTAATTAATTGATTATCATTATACAGCAGTATTGGTGATTTTGCCAATATTATACATGCAAGAATCACGGCCAATACAAATACAACTAAATATTCCTTAGATTTTTTTTAAGAAGACACAACTATTCAACTTTTTTTAGGGAATATGAAAGGTAAATAAACTTGTGGTATAGTATATTTGATAATAGAATTAAACAACTAACTTGAAAATATTTTTCAATCGAATTATTTCAGAATTAATGTACGATTTTCAGGGCAACTGAAGGTGGAACTTCAGGATTGGCTCCAACAGATCCCCAGACTGGTCCAGATGGCGAGATTATTGGAGGACCCCGTACACCACAACAGATCGCTGCTCAAAGGAGATTACAGCAGACTCAGGCGCAAGTTGATGAGGTATAAACTAAATAATAATTATTATAGAGACTCTTTGAAACTTTACAATTAGATTAATAAATTACATTTAACCACTTGATTTTACATTATATTAATTAGGATAAATAAGTTTACAAAATTATTTCAGTGTAATAAATGAAGAAAAATTTCTTTCTTTTGTAGAGTTGTTAAAAATATTTAAGGTGCTTATAAAATTACCAATGATTTCTTCAAATTAATTTTTTATTTTCCTCATAGGAGAAAGTTTAGTGAGATTGAAGCGATGATGGCTTAGTTGGTAGTGTGTTTAGACACAGCGTCGCAGGACGTAGGTTCGAATTCTAGCAACTGAGTTGGAGCTTTCGGTGAAGGAAAACATCGTGATGAAACCATAGCATGGTGGTAGGGTGTTTTTTAAGTCCATCTGGCTATCTACCACCCTTAAGTTGAAAATCTGTCACCAAGCACCTGTTGGTGTGTTCCAACAGCTGCACGTGGGAGCCAGTCTCCCTCTAGGTTTTGCGTGACTGCCATCTTAGACCACATCATCATTTAACATCAGATGAGATTATGGTCCTAACCTATAAAGTATTTAAAAAAATATATTGATAAAAAATAATATAATCTTAGCTAATATTATAAAGGCGAATGCTAGTTTGTTTGTCACGCTTTTACGCTTTAACTATTCAACCAGTCGTTGTGAACTTTACATACACGTTATCAGGAACTTAAAAAAAGGACAAAGCGTATATTTCATCGAGTAACACAGTACAGTTCCCTACAAAGCTATACTAACGTGAGCGAAATCGCGGGTAAAAGCTAGTTGAACATAAAACTGTTAGCCGAGTGACTTATGATTTCAACGTGTAATTTTATAAATAACGAGGAATAATGAATGTTTATGAAACTTTTTTTTGTGCCTCAGGTGGTCGATATAATGAAATCCAACGTAGAGAAAGTGCTGGACAGAGATGCAAAACTATCGGAACTAGATGATAGAGCAGGTAATAACTATATTGATGATAGAGCAAGTATATTTTATCTACATTTGATAAATGTACTCATTACATTACATATACATTTGTTTTTGAAAACGCAGATGCTCTCCAACAAGGTGCGTCACAGTTTGAACAACAAGCGAAGAGTTTAAAGAATAAGTTTTGGCTACAAAATCTTAAGGTATTCACTTATTTTTCCTTGTTACTTTAATAATTTAAAACAAATTTGTTAATATTGCAGTAAATATACTAAAAATCATTGATCAGGCCACTTTGACTAGAAAAACTACGAAATCTGGTAAACGCAAAACAAATAATAAGCTAGAGATGTCTATGTAATATTTTATTATTTTCTGTATTTAATGTGAGTGTATGTTCGTACATAAATTGGTTGAATGGTAGCAAAAAATTGACTGGATATCTATAGGTCGGTACTTCAAGTCCGGTTCGAAGGACCAGTAAACAGGGTGGCCCACACGGGCCGGTTTCCTATTTTGGTAGTGGACTGTATTTTTAAGTTTGCTGAAAGAAGATACCCCATAAAGTAAATTCTAAGTAACTCACACTTTAATGAGGATGAAAACTCGCTTACCATGAATGCCACTGTTGCTGGTGTTCACTAAACACCAACTTCCAAGTAAACTCCACATAAACTAAATTTTGTGAGAGCATCGATTGCCGTAAATCATTATTCATCATTATCGGCCTGTAAGAAGCCTCTTCCCGAAGGGAGATATGAGCATAATCACACCTGCAGCCCACAACGTATTAGTCATTTCAAACTCCGAGAAAGCCACAGTTCTATATTTTCCCACATACTATGGTACTACAAGAACATTTTGGAGTTTCAAGTTACCTCAGGATGTTATCCTTTATTACCTTTAGCTGATATTGTTACCAATTTATATTAGGAAATGTACGCGAATTATGAAATATTCGTTGACTCGTTACGGGCATCACACTGATATTTCACCGGTCAAATTGCTCGACCACCACGACTTATTGCCGTGCTGCGCCAGAATCCCATTCCCAACAGCAAGAAAGTGACCGGCCATTTCCGGTTTTTAAATGTATACAATAATTAGAAAATATAATTTTCCTTATCTTCTAACCAATGTATGTCCAAACAGTGTATAAGTAATAAAATGCTTGATGTCATCGTTATTTCATTAAAAGTAATGCAATGAAAAAATTAGGAATATGTTCAAAGTTTACTATATTCTTTGTCTTTCAGATGATGATAATAATGGGCGTGATCGGTGTAGTTATAATAGGTTTATTATTTGGTAAGTAATATAAAATTGTATATTAAAAATATATTACAATAATGAAGATTAGATTCATATGTTCGGTGTCTATACTAATTATACAAGTTAATAAAAGAATAAAATTGATACTTGATCGACCCATTTGTGACACAATGCTACGGGTACATTAAATAATATACCTTTAAATTATTATGTGCATATAAAAGTTTTGTAATTATTTTAACAATTTTGCATTAAAAGGTTCGTATTTATAAATTGCATTCGGGGTCAAGTGTTGATTTCTATTCTTATGTACAAAATTTACGTAAATAGTGTTTGCATCCAAAAACTTAATAAATGTGTACTTAAAGTATGTGAATCGGTGTCATAGTTGCTAGGATGTTAAATGTGCTTAGACAAATTCTGTGTAGGTTTAATAACTATCTCTGCGACTCCTCATTGGCTGTGAATTTGCATTTTGTACCTCTGCAACAATTATATTGCTTTCATCTTCTAGAAAAGTCTATATGGCTCGTAATATATTTAGAGTAATCACCTCAAAGCACCCTGAATACAAACTTTGTTATGTGAATTCATTTCTTTTACATAATATATGGTAAAATAAAATTTGGTATATTCGTATATTCGTAATTACCACTAGTACAATAAAAGCGAATTGTTTCCAACACAATTATATTGTACCGGTCGAGTTTCGGGAGAAAAAATACACACTTATAATTGATTTAGTTTGATATTACAAGGAAATCATAAAATAGTTTATAAAAATAATAATATCCTATACTAATATAATAAGTGTGATAAAATATATCTTTGCCTGGAAAAATGGAAGTAGCCATTATTATATTGGGTTATGAAATGTATAGTTTGCAGTACGCTTTTCTCTGAAGAGAAAAATGTTCGTCTTCTGTAATGAGAGTGTAACATACAAGAATCATTTTACGACTTAATTTCTGTACCGATGGTAGTAAAAATAATCGGAAAAGCTACTTCTTTTATAAAACTGTAATAAGTTTCGAGTAGAATGCAAATGCTTTGAGGTGGTATGCTCGGCTATAGCTAGGCGATAACTGTTAAAACTTTGGTTAGTACGTTACCGTGGAACTGGCTCGTCAGAGGAAGCCACTCCAGCCATCGCTTCAGTAACTCCAACCTCTAATGATCTACCAGCTGATACCAAGCCTTGTAAGTAATATAGATATCGTTCTCGTAAACGTGTCCTTCAGTATATTTCGCTTTTTTCAACGCCTATAATTTATTACAATGCATGCAGAGCTTAAAAATTGTTTAACGTATTATGTTTTTGGTACCTGTAAATATATAGTGCTGTAATGGTAGAACTGAATATTTCGTTTAGCCGGTAATCTAATACAAAATATTAACTACATGTTATAGACATAAATTAGGATAGATTTAAGATGCATTCATTACATATTTTACACATGAGACACTTTTTAATGTTTAATTTTAAATACCCATTTATGTATGCACTAACCAACACTAACACTATAATAACGTTTACAAACATCGACCATTCATTCACCGTTTTATTGAATTTATATTCATCATAGCCGCCATGTTTTTTTTAATCATAGATAATATTACACAGATGTGACATTATCGAAATAAAATTGTACCCTAGAGTGCTATAATTTATGGTATGTATACTACATGCTTTACCGTATTTCAGTCATTCTTTAGTAAAGAGATTACGTTAAATCCAAATAAAAAAAAACAGCAAAATGTAATTGTCGAAACAATTCCCGCTCGCCATTTGCACGGTTATCTGTGCTAAATGTACTGTTGTTAATTATATTGGGTTCATTTATTTCTATATGCATGATATGTACTAATGAAGTATGTACGTATTGATATTATTACATTTAGTTTAGAAACAGATTAACTAAGAAAACTTAGAACATTTCGAAATGTTTTCGTGAATGTTACATATTATAATTACAAATTCGTAAAGACGTTTTGCTACTTTAAAAGCCAATTGAGCTCACGTCTCTGACTTACGGAGGAATCGTTATCATATCAATTTTATTTTCACTCGTGTATTTAGACTACAAAAAGTATTGTTAATTAATATATGCTATCATTTTTTTTATTTAATATACTACTTGTAAACAGAAAATTGTATACTGGTCGATATTATTATATAGTAGATGTTTAAATCGGTTTATCAATCGGTAATAAGACAAATATACATAACCAATACATTCGCTTTATTACTCGGGTATAGTTCGTACACATAATTTATTTTGACGCTTTGGTTTATTTAAAAACGATATAAAATCATCAATTTTATATATACATATAATTTTCTTCATAATTATAATGATTACATTTTTTACAGGAAAATATATGTAATTTATTCGTCGCATCCGCTGGGCTTCAAGTTGGAATGTCAAGCTACTATTAATTAATATGTGTATAGATGTTTATAATTCAATTTATTGTTATGAGACCCCAAACAATGGCCTGTTGAAGTCTTGTAGATATCTTGAAAGAATATATTGCACAGTTACATACGAAATTTTTATCTTTAGAAATATCAACATCATCGAATTTTAGTTTGCTTTTGTTATTTCAGTTATTGTATTTTATATTTGAGTCTAGCGTTAAGCTAGAGGATAAAAAATATATTATAATATTGATCTTAAATTGGCTAGATATTAATAAAACATTTCAAAACGATTTCAATTTCAGTGCAAAATAATATTTCATTTTATTTATTTCTAACGGACTTGACGCTGTTGACCTGTAGGGCAATGTTAGCTTCTCTGGACGTACTGGCTAGGGCAAAACACATTCGGCCGACATGTACTAGAATGCATGAGAGGTCAAACCTTAACTTGTGTTGTTGTCTTTTTACAAACTAACAATTCGAATGAAGTAACTATACGTACTTATATACATAACTTAAATACGAGTATATATATATACGAAAAAGATTGACATGTAAAAAATCTACAGCTCACTTATAAGCTGAATATTAATAGTAATTAACCTTAGGAGTCAATACCGGATTGTATACTCTTGTGACTAAATCTTATTTAATATTCGTTATAACATCTTATCATGGTTATATTTATTTTAATTAATCTTACTTAATAATTTATAGTAATGATAACATGGTATTTGGTTTATTGAGCAGTAATCGATGTTATTTTTAGAAATTCCGAGCACAACTCTTTATTTGTAATTTTGTAATATTAGTTTTAATACTCAGGGATTTAAAAATTTTAATTCCTTCTTATTATATTTGAAAAATTAATTGTAAATAGGTTTAATGTTTAAATTTGTTAATAAATAAGAATTCTACGTTTTATAGAGTCAATTATTTGCTTAGGAGATATTTTATTACCGGCCCATGACGTCAATTAAGGAGTTACCATCGAAAATGTTAGATTAAGTTGCTGTATACATTATATTTTGGCGTTAAATACTATTTAGTAATATTATGAAGGTAAAATAATGTCTATATATACTTTATTTGTATGAACAAAAAAAAACAAATGTGTTTTTATTATTAAAAGTGTAACATTTTTTGTTTTTAATTATCAGACAAAGATTGCCTATGGGTTTATCTTTATTTACAGTAAATGGCACAAGTACCTACTACACACAATACATAAGTACATTTATTTATTTATAAAAGCTTATATTGCTATATATAAAAGTAACTAACATATATCATATGTACTGAAAAGTGACGTAATATATTTAGACAATACAAGGTTTCTGTTAATACGTTTGCGTTGTTAGTTAATTCAACTTGGGCATTATACGTATTCATATGTTATAAGAAAATGTTATTTTAGTTTAAACAATTTACAGCATCGATCGTAGTTCTTAGGCCTATTCGTATATCTACAGGCCTAAATCTATTTAAGAAGTTTATATCTAGAATTAACGCCTCAATAGCTATGCCCCTCGATATCTAGCATTGTTATTCCTGAATAAATTCATAGCATTTCATTGTGATTCAGAGATGAAATATGCTTAAAGTTGATTTGGAATTTCATACTTTTAGATCTTTATATGTGTATAATATTTAAATACAATGACTTGAAATATAATGACACTGTCAGAAAAATGTAAATAATTCTACTAAAAATATGCGGATTTGAGGTGTTATTTTTGAAATAAATCATTTATCTACTGTTTAAACGCTTATCAGAAGAATATAGCGCCATATTTTGTAAATATGTAGTCTATTCTAAATAGGTAATCAACTAATAAAATATTTTCTTTAATCGATTAAAAATTCCAAAAAAATGTAAATTGGACTGTAGCATAAATGCTGAATGGAATAAATTACTTCAATTTTTATCGTATTATTTGCTTTGAAATTTAGTACATAAATTTACTAAATGTTATGTAATAATAAATTAAATCTTGTTTTATCTTATTTGTATATCGGTTACGCGATTAAATACACTATACGAATACGTAAAAAACAATGTACACATATATTATAAAGAGTTGAATAAAATTGACTGTACACTGTTATGTAATCATCTATAATAATTAAATTGCAATTTATTTAGATTCGATACAAGTGAATAGTAAGTACAAGTCAAATATAAGCAGTTCATGATTGGTAGTAACTATATATTTCTTATTTGAGATTTGTTTTTTTTTTTCAAAAACATTTAAAAATTCAAATTCGTACAATTAATTAATAATGTATTTAGTGATTTGTAATTATTACTATAAAAACGTATGTGATTTAAATGAACGAAATATAACGTTTGTTTTATTTTTACCTACAATTATACAATTATGTTTTTATAAAATATTGCAAATAAGTGCAAAAAGAAGTTTTTTTATTTACAAAGTCTTAAGAGGAAATTCGGTCGGGGAGAAATTTGCAGAATAAGTTATATCATGAGTCAATTACAGTCGCACTCTACCCGAACCTTCAAATAGAGTGCGAGAGACAACTGCAGCTCAAACTGTTTTTTTTTTATACTTCATAGGTTAGCGTTTGACCACAATCTCGTCTAATGTTAAATGGTAATGTAGTCTAAGATAACAGTCATGCTAAACCTAGAGGGAGATTGGCTCTCAAGAATACACCAACAGGTTCTTGGTGATAGATTTCAACTTGAGGATGGTAGCTAGCCAGGCGGACTTAGAGAAAACCCTAAAAATAAAAATATATAAAAAGATAAAAAGCAAAACTAAAGAAGTTTGATCGAAATCTATCCAGTAACTTTTAAATGATACACGCATAATGTACGCATAAATAACAAAAAACTATTAGATCTAATAATAAAGCATACAGCCACTGCAACAGCAGGCTTGTCAAATTTTATAGATGTGTGATGTAGGTCGTCCATAAAGCAGCATTACACACGCAAAATCATTATTTACCTTTTAATTTAGCTGCACATTAACGGTACCTACACTACCGACATTAGTTAAGTTTAAGTGACAGGAACGTATAATTCACGTCCTAAGAACCATTACTGTAAGTCAAAATGGCGGGCAACTATCAAAGAGAAAGCTCTCACATCATTCTCTATGGTCTAGTCTATGAGGCGTTTGCTAAACCAACCATAGACTAAACGGCTCGGAGGATATTAAGCCTTCTGTCGATGGGTTAAACGTCAAATCTCTTTGGTATGTCAGTAAATATTAGTGTTCAAGGCGACAGGTATAAATTTATGAATTTAGGAAGATTGTTCGTTGTCTCGCGTTATTAACACGTTATCGTTTGCGGCGGTATTGTGGTGGTATCGACTTTGAATTATAGAAGTTTCACGGGTCCCGATTTTGCTCTCTTTAATGGGTTTAATGAGCTTATTACCATCGCACTTTGACTTTTCAGAACTCGTGAAGTAAAAGTTATATATTTTTGTGATTTTATAATAACTAGTGCTGTGATCGAAAATCGACCATAAATCATTAATTCAATTAGTTTCAATATTTGCCAAAAACTATGCCAATATTGCGTGCTCTAGACGTAAGAAGCGTGAAGTATGACGAATAAGGGACTGAATATGAATAAATAATGAATTCGACTCGTCGATGGCATAATGGTTTTTTCAGAATTTATTTAATGGTAACACTAAAGCTTGTCAATAGCTACCAAATAAATGAATCAATAAATAAATATAATCCCACATAAATTATATTATATAGATAATCTCTAATTATATTTAAAAAAAAATGGAATAAACATTTTAATTTAGTTAGTATTAATATTTTCTTTAGTTAGTATTAAAATTCGACCATAATTACGAGTACAAAGTTTTTTGTTCACGTGCTAATAAATAAATATTATGATTTGTATTTCTTTTCGTTTTATATTATAAATGTTAAAAATTGTGTTGATCATTGTAAGACTTCGAGTCGTTGTCGGTATGGAAAAAAAATCCAGATGTTTATTACTAATACTAAAACTCATCAATAGCTACTAAGCAAAAAAATCGGTTAACAAACAAATATAAGAAAAAGGCACAGAATTGTTTTATCTCCGCCTATTTAATATATAGATTAACAAAATTGAACTGTCCATGGTTTGTCCGAGTTAATTGATCTCTGTAACTGTAGAATCGATTTATACGAGATTTTTACTTGCAAATAACGAACTGTTCAAATTACTATCGACAAATTATTATGCATTGTCAGAAGGGTACTACAGATAAATTAAATAGAGGGAATTTAAAATCAGTAAAATGTTAAGTAAATAGTAATATGCCAAAATTATAATTAAGAAATAAAATACAAAAACATATCAGATCAATCAGATAAATCATGTAGTTCTCATGGAAGAGTCAAACATTTTCAAGGGAATAGAGTTGCTGGCGTTAGCTAATATTTAAACGTGGTAAATAGGATTACTGTGAGGTTTATTTCATACTAAAGAAATTTCAACCACTTATAAAGTGATGCAAAAATGGAGTGCGAAAACGATATTTTGTTTAGCAGACAGTCAATTAGCTTCGCTGTGGGAACTGTCTAACAAAACAAAGGGCGTCCGGTTACATACAATACAACTGTTCTTGTATTGCCCTTCCCCTACTATGTATTTTTGTTTACAAATATTGTTGATGCGTTTTGTAATTGTTGTAGCTGCCATGAGGTAGCGCTAGTCATAAGGCTACCGTGACAATGAGTTCATTAGATAAAATAGAGCATATGAATTGGATTAAATAATTGTCTTGTAGTAGTCGAGGATTTTTAATCCTATCTGATGTAAGTATCATCAACAGTCAACAATACATACAAATATTAACTATTGACATTTTTCAAACTCATTAATTCATTATCACGTGATTAAAATACTATATTTTGTTGGCGACTTTACTCGCGTTAATTTTGATCTGCTCCAAACCTTGGGAACAGTATTTTTTCCGAATAACAGGTACTCTATATCCTTTTTTATACCACTGATGACGTGTATGCTAAAGTTCATGATAACTGATTGAGTAGTTTAGGAGTGAAAGCATAACAAACAAACCCATTTTCACATTTGTGATATGAGTTGGGATAGCCTATATGTTATTCTGATTTATAAGCTATATTACTGTAACGATTTATCAAAATCTATTCAGTACTTGTAGCAGCAAAGTTTATTGCTTACTGTTAATAGGGTAATTAGCTAGTGATATAATTCGTTTCTGAATATACTGTACAAAAATATTTTCGAGTTACAATCGTAATAAAAATGAGTTACTTTACAATATTAGCGGCAGCAGGGTCATAACGCTCGTAGATCTGAAAAGAGTTCGCTTGGAGATATTGAATTTAGTGTGAACACTCGGAGCATTATTTAATTGCGTGTCAGCCAGTGAGCTTGGGCGTCGGTCGCTCTGAGACGGTTTATGCACTGTGCTTAGTGTTGTTACACTCGAGGAAAAATATACACTTTAATTCCGATCGTAATGATTACGTTCGGAATTGAATGAGAGTTTTTGTTGTTTTACTTTTCACTTTGCTTCGTTGTTTATTGTGGTTTAATCCACTGTTATGCGCTTTGGATATTCGATATTTTTGTGGTTACAAATTACAGGTGATTCAAATGAATATCAATGTTATAGTTATTTGAGCATATTATAATTGCTTCTTTTTCTTATATTCCTTATCTAACTAGTGAATATTGACGTTTTATTTCATTATTGTTATGTTATAATTCGTCGATTAGTCAGTATCATTTTTGAGGTGAAAACTTATTAACCTATTTGTTATTTGAAAACTGATAAAACGAAAAAGAGACAAATATATATCTATAGGATTTGACGTAGGAGACAACGAAATATATTCAGTCTTTCTTATATTCGCAGTTTCCTCATTGCATATCGCACTAGCTAATTCATGCTCTAGTCCGAGCATTATACGTGTGCATGTTTGGATAGTGTGTATGACTTACAGTCTCGGGAAAAGGTGTCATAACCAGTGTGTTATATTATACACATGTATCGTTTATATGAATATTTGATCATTTTTTAAAGGTTTCACTTCTATCGCGTCTGAATCGTCTGAATAGCATACATGTGTTTTTTTGTTTTTTGTTCTGTGATAATAAATAGTAATCAGCAATATATACAGTAACCAAGTGAGTTAGTGAGGTACCTGTGCCCGAGTAGATGGCTACCACCATGAACATGATAATACACTTATGAAGCTGATTGTGTGAGTGTGTCACGTTCCGTATATTAGCTTGTACTGCCCTTATAGCCTAGTATAGTGTCGTGAATAAGTCGTGTTAAAATAAATAAAAAAAAAATGAAATAATAGTAATTTATAGTAGAATATAAAAACCTAGAGGTCATCCAGTGGTCAGAATTCGACTTTAATAAATTCGTTTTTTAAGTTTCTATATTATTGAGGGCTTTTGTCAAACGTCGATGGTAAGGAAAAATAGCTATTTTCGAGCGTTTTTCTATCAATATCACTACAACTCGTCAATAGCTTCAGAACAAAAAAAATAAATATAAAGACGAGAATTAGTTGATGAACAGAATAGAAAAATGTACTGAACTAGTTTATTCTCGTTTATTTATATTTTATTATATATATTTTCTATTACATTTATATATCGATTTAATCAAAACTACGCTAAGGTACTACTGAGCTACGAGTTTTGTTATTGCCAAACTAAAGTAAATTTAGGATGCCTCTATGTTATTCAAAACACATTCAAAACTATAATTTTGAGTCTAGACTAGATACAAATCTTTAAAAAATCTTGAGTACCGTGCATATCATCATATGCCACTGTCAAAATAAAACTATCTATAGACTACACATATAGTCCATTGAAATGTTACATTTTTTAGGCCTTACCTTGCGTTTTTTAGAGGACGCAATTTTATTTTTTTGATGTGTAGGGGGGGTCAGTGTAAAGCTAAAATCAAGTTTGTGGGGTCGCCACCCTTGTCCCACGGCCGCCATCTTGAAAATAGGGGTTGAAATGGTTATTACGCTTTATCTCTTAAACTATTTATCTGATAAAAAAAAATTGTGAACATTTTTTCTTGCAAATTTAATTGTCTACAACTTTGGTCCAGTATCTTTTTGTCGTAGAATTATAAATAAAAAAGTTATAAGCGAAAATGTTCAGAAATTCGAGAAAAAAATTATATTTTTCGATATAACTTTTTTTTATCATTTTACGAAAAAATGATATATGAGCATTTTTGTAGATCGTTTTTTAAGGAATAACTTTCATACGCAACATTTTTTAATTAAGTCAATAGCTAAGGTTTTACAGCGCTCCGAAGTGAGTATTATTTTTCAGTACTCTTAACAATACATATATTATACGTGTGTACTAATAATGTGTCATCAGTTATTTTCTTTTTTTTTATTCTGTTATTATAATTTTTTTTAATTATTAATTTTGCAATATTATGAATAATTAATTATTGTCTCTTTTCCACTCCATTACAGAATTTTACAATTATTGATTTTTAAAATAATTTTAAAACTTGCTGTTTCTTCATGCTTTTTCAGGATGTGACACAACTTCAGCTCCTTACAATATCGGTAAAATGAAATTTGTGAAAACCTTGGAAAAACATATAGAGTTTGCAAGTGGAACGGCTTTGTTTCTCAACAAGAAAGTTGACCCTGCTTTGCTCACTGTAATTGGTGAACGTTTTTTTATCCCTTTATACGGTGGCAATAAAGATGATATTTCTCTTGACAGCCTAAGATACAAACAATTCGCCAAGGCAATGACAAAAAGTACCTTTAACTTATCTTCCTCCAACACAAGAAACAGCTCGCTTTCATACTTTCCGAGTCTACCTCAGGTCCAGTCGTGGCTTGGTAATAATAATGATCCTGAAGACTGGAGTTGGAAAAAATGTGGAAAATTATTGATGCCTGTGCAGACCTCTAAACCTCCAGTACCCCCCGAGCTTCTAAAATAGACAAATTGACAAATTTCATTTTACCGATATTGTAAGGAGCTTTAGTTGTATCACACCCTGAAAATAATATTGCAAAATTAATAATTAAAAAAATTATAGTACACACGTATAATATATGCATAGTTAAGAGTACTGAAAAATAATACTCACTTCGGAGCGCTGTTAAAACCTTAGCTATTAACTTAATTAAAAAATGTTGCGTATAAAATTTATTCCTTAAAAAACGACCTACAAAAATGGTCTGATATCATTTTTTCGTAAAATGATAAAAAAAAAGTTATATCGAAAAATATAATTTTTTTCTGGAATTTCTGAACATTTTCGCTTATAACTTTTTTATTTATAATTCTACGACAAAAAGATATTGGACCAAAGTTGTAGAGAATTAAATTAGCAACAAAAAATGTTCACTAATTTTTTTTATCAGATAAATAGTTTAAGAGATATATCGTAATAACCATTTCAACCCCTATTTTCAAAATTGCGGCCGTGGGACAAGGGTGGCGACCCCACAAACTTGATTTTAGCTTTACACTGACCCCCCCTATACATCAAAAAAATAAAATTGCGTCCTCTAAAAAACGCAACCCCAAATGTAACTTTTCAATGGACTAATACGTATATTTTATTTAAACATTTACAATAAAAACACGGCTACATTTTAAAACGACTGACCTCTTTCTATTTAGACTGTAAGCGAGCACTATGCGCTGATAGTTCGCGGTAATGGGATTGTCAGGTGTTTGAAGAGTAGGTGCTTGTTTATTTTGAAATTCTACGAATCAGTCTCTAATTCCGTATATTTATTTTTGTTCTATTTGTGAATGCGCATATTATGATGCATTTACTATAATTGGTCGTAAGCGTTATTTCCTTGAATTAAAAATAAAACAAATAAATCTATACAAACAAAATGATAGAGGTCTGTCGTGCGTGCATCACTCAAAAAGTACTAAAGAGATTTAAATATATTTTTAGTGTTACTTTAAAGACACTTGGTCCTTTTCTAAAAAAATAACTTTAAGAATCCACAATTTTTAAAAGCACTATGCGTTCAGCAATGTGTGATTTTTTTGCCGTGGAGAAGTGGGGCAAGCGGTGTGGTGATTGTCTTGTCCTCTGTACATAAATATATTGATTAAGATAATAAGTGATGCAGACGAACTCGGGGGTATTTGCTAGTTTTATAAATGTTCAGCTACTTCAGCGTTGCACCAACCGCTATAACAGATGGCACATTTAAATATTTCTTTATAGAGAAGGTTTTTACGCTAAACACCACTAGATGGCGCTGTAATCAATCAACTTCTACACCTTACAATCAATTACCATGAAAAGTAGTATGTGTATGTAGATATTTGTATTCTAACTAATATTATAAATACGAATGCGAGCTTGTTTTGTTTGTCATATACCTGGGCCTCCCTCGGCCCAAGCCGAGGTTCGATCCGCCAGAATGGAGCCCTCCAGCACGTTGCTTACGCGAACATAGTGACACTGAAAAAAATTTTCAAACACTAGTTCTTACAATATAACACAGACACCCCACACACGTGCACACACAAACACATTTAGGTACACATAGTGGTTGGATTATTTTTCACCCCTTTTTCGAACTGAATTAGTTTAGAATAACTTAGTAGTCAGATACAAAATACATTTATGAGATCGTGCAACATACATGCTTGGTACACATGTATATTTCACAAATTCATATACGTATGAAATGGATAGTTTATCTTAGATAGTTAGACTCGGGATATTCGGCGACAGCCCAAGCCTAGGTGTGCCGTGCGCCTTTGTGCTAGTCACCTATATAGAATCGGGTGAGTGCCTTAAGCGCTCCCCTTAGTAGTCCGATGAAACTGTAGAGGCCTTGCCAGGCTAACAGTGTAGTCAGTTCGAAAAAAAAAACATGTTTTTTTGTTGGTACGCTTTCACGACTTCATTACTCAATCGACCATAATGAGATGTTGTATACATATTTTCATGACAAGTAGAGTATCTTATATCCTTAAAAAAGTACTGTTCCCGAGGGATAAGTTAAATCTACACTAACTCGAGCGAATCCACATTCTAAAGCTAGTAATAAATAATAAGAAACACGTGCAAAACTTCTAGTACAATATAGAATTATACTATTTATAGTATATTAAGGGCTTGCACTTCTAAGGATTTTTAAGATAAAAACATCCTATTAAATGTATTAGCTACTTTAGTCATAACTAAGGTAGAGCTATGTTAAGTACTAAGTTACTCACGGTCCTATTATATGTTAAGTCTTTATATTCAGATTGAACTACAACAAATTAAACTAATTAAGTGAATTGGAAAGTAATTGTAGAAGGAGAGAATTAAAGAATTCGGAGAGCAAGCTTTGTGCTGTAGGGAAATTATGGCATCTGCATTTATATACAAATTTTTGTCAGAATAATTCGTTTGAAGCGGACGACTTCGATGACACTAAAACATTGCAGTCAATAGTTTTAAAGTATTATTGGTTACGGTGGCTTTAGATCGTTAAGTAAATTGTTTTATATCACAATGTCCACTTATTTTCGTCAGCAAATGCTTGTTATCCGAATAATGCGATGTGCAAGCTATATTATAGCTCCAATGTTAACGAAGTTTTTGTTATAATTTATAGATTTTAGTGTTGGCTAATATATATAATGTCAGCTTTTGTTAATGTGTAGTTTAAGATGATAAACTAAATCTAAGATGATAGGTTACATTTTTAGTTTTTCTTTCTTCCCACTATCCCACAACCCAGTCCTCTTCAAAGACTAATATTTCAATGTTTAAGAACTAGATTAGTCTCTTCTACTTTGTGCGATTTCTTCTTTATGAAAATATGTTCCAGGTTTTTAACAATTATTAATTGTTCATTCCTGGAGTAAGTGTATTGTGATAATTTAAATGTTCTAACAGGAGGGTGGCTCCCTTGTTAGATCTTTCCATGGAGATTTTGTGGCATCTCAGAATTATTGTTTCGTGATATTATTTTCCACCGACTTCACTTGTACACAATAATCGAATTATATTAAGTAAAATACCACCAATATTACAAAATTACAGATAACCCAAGATTATGAATAAAATATACATTCAACTACATAACAGGCTAAGATTCCGCTAGTAACTCCATGTTTAATTTTTGTATGGAAGTAAATAATTTACGTAATAAGGATTTACTGATTAAATTTTATACAGGTAATTTAAAATCAGTAAAAGGGATATATAACCTATGTAAAAGTAACTACATTTAAATTAATTCAGATAATGTTCCCATGAAACCACATATTTAATAGAGAAGGGACTCGTGGTCTGAAGCTTGTACATAAATTAAAGCGTGAGCTATATTCAAAATAATATATCTTTATTTCGACTGCCAAGTATAAATCATAAGCTAGTTTTATTTTAATTAAAGAATAGCAATAATAAAACGAAATTAGTAATAAAACAAGTATTGAAGAAATGTCAAAACTTCTTGCTGTGTAATTTATTTTTCCCTTCTCAATATTTCATTATGCATAAAAATTATTACATTGATGCCTTGCAGAAATAATAATAATAATACGGCTTAAAAAAACAAACGATTCACTTTAAACAATCGTTTAAAGAAATATAATCAAAACGCTATTTTGTGTGTAACATGCCTAAATAAACAATCACATTGCAATCATCGCGAACGGACCAGACGCCGGTAAAATGATCAATTGCAAGTATGATCGTAACATGACTGTATCGTAATTTGTTTTATATTTTCTTTAATGTGAAAGCAACCAGACTTTACAGTTTTTATTCGATTATTTCTGAAATATTCTATTCATATAATAATTTATCTGGAAATTAACTGCGAAGAAATGTTTTTATGTAACATACATTTAAAATTGCCAATTTTCGTTTTCTTGCTTAGTTTGATGTTTCTTTCTGTACTTTTCTATTTGTTTCTTGTCCTCTACCTTTTATGCATTTCTGGGTTAGAAAAGGATTTTTTTTATTTTATCCTCATTCTCAAGCCTAACTGTGAACTATAAATAAGAATATGTTTGCTTCTTTATTACGCTTTCACACGATAACTATTCAATCGTTCATCAAGAAATTTTGGGTAGACATAGAGGGGCACATGCTGGTATACATGTGTGCTTCACTAATTTATATATGTATGATTAATTCAGCTAAGTTAGCTTAATTATATTCGTGTTGTTGCATCCGAGGCAAAAGCGCAAGCCGGCCACTTTGGCACCCTTGTGCTTGTTGCCCAGCGGCCGAGCGCCATAAGCACTCGCCCAATTAGTCCGGTGAAGCTGTGAAGGCTCTTCAAGCCAACAGCGTATAGTGAGTTCGAAAAAAAAGAGTACACGTTGTCAGGAGTACAGAAAATGACACTAGGTATCTTTGATATAGAAAAAAGGAATGCTCATGAAGAAAATGTAAAATTTACGCGAATGAAGCCGCGGGTAAACGTTAGTTGTTCAATATCAAATAACATAATATTTAAGGATTATGATCGTTATCAAATAATTACTGATATACTCCGAAGTAATATTTTGTGTGTATCTTTGTATCTAGTAACTTCTATTTCAATTCCTTGTTAACAATTATCTCTGACATGTACTGGTGTAGTAGAGGCCATTGTGCTTGGAACTGAAAGTCAACGATCCTTAATTAATTATGAATCAGATTTTATTTGGCACTATAATATGATAAACAAAGTTAAAATACTGGTTCGACTACCCCACTCTTGGTTATATTTTGACGTTAGATTATGTGAATAAACAAACTTCATATTTATAAAAAATTATGAACTCTTTATTCTCGTTAATAGACTAGTATGGTCGTGGTGGTCTAGTGGTTTGACCGGTGGAATTCGATGTATTTATACTGCTATGTAAGTGTGTCAATATAATGCATGTTGTTGTGTGCAGTGTCACTGTATCGCGCAAGCGGAGTGCTCGACGGCTCCATCCTGGTGGATCGAACTTACAGTTCACGTCGAGCTTTTAGACCATTCTGAATACAATTGCGCAGATACAAATTTAGGCATAACTACGTATCATATTATATGTATAACACCAAGACAACGTAATAATAAATACATACAAGTTTTAGATTTCTATAATTATATATATTAATATTGTTTTTTTTTTATTTTGACTCTTGACTGTATTATGCACAAGCCCAAACTAAAGGCTATATATTTAGAATCGTCAGAAATATTGGCCAGGACTGTAAACGTTCTACTCCTTTTGCGCTATCGTCTTGTTTTCCTTTCTACTCTGTCCGGGACATTATGCGGATTTTTTTTTATAGAAATTTATATAAATATAGGTAACAATTTTAGAGAATAATCAGCTGCGTCGCCCACGGATTAGGTATACATGGACATTCAAGGGCAGCAATAAAAAAAATTAAGAATGATAGTTAACTAGTAAAGAAGTTAAAAGTCTAACAGCAGTATTCAGTTTAAAAATATGAAATAAAATAAAAAAGTAAGATGTAATCTAAGTAATTTATCGGCGAGGACTAGTAAATGGCTAATCGTTTTTATTCTAATTCTAATTACTAATTAATATATTATAGCTGTTAGTTTTCCAAATAAATAAAAAATAAAAGAACTCAAAACATCACATTTGAGGACTCAACAACAAAATTAACTAAGGATTTGGTTGAAGATCTCTATTTTTACCTATGTATTATATATTACATTATTATTTTGAGACATAAATTATGTAAACTCTCTTATATAATATTAAAAAGTTTGAAGTTAAAATATTAATTAATAAGTGTTAAATTAAAGAGAGTACCTAATACGGCCTCGCGTTAAACAGCTACAGACTCAAATAGCTATCAGACACAGATAAATAAAGAGTCTTTTAATCACAGATTAAGTATCCCAGATAATAAAGATAAATTAAAAAAGGATGAAAAAATCAATACATTTCAAACTTTAGTGAGATTATAGAATTAACGAATAAAATAAATTCAGTGTTTATTTTATTGATTTTACTATTACAGGTAAGTGCCTCTGTTTTCTTAACTCTACACATCACAGTAAGTGGTGTTGTGATAATAAAATTTTAGCACCGACGGACACTCTGGACCCTTATGGGTTGGCCGTTGTCATTGTTATAACTGAATTTAATGTATCGATATACTGTTTTGGTACTCGATACAAGTCGATACGTACGTACGATCGATTCGAATTGTATTATTTTGTGTTTTTTTGAAATATTCTTTCTAGGGACGCTTAAATAAAAAAAAAATAATTTCTTTAAAACTATATTTCATAGCTGGCAGCTTCATTGATGTATAAAATTTCCAGATTTGAAATTCAATATTTTAATTGTCATTTGGGAGTTTTTGGCGGGATTTTAGTCTGTCATGTAGTGGTTTTTATATTTTATTCATAATCTTGTGTTATTAGATCTTATATTTTGTAATATTGGTGGTGTTTTACGTAATATAGTTCGGTTATTATGCACAAGTGAAGTGGATGGAAAATAATACCACTGAGCATGCATACTGAGATGCCACCAAAACTCCATGGGAAGTTCTAACAGGGAAACCACCATCTTGTTAGAACATTATAATTATCACAAGACACTTACTTGAAACAAAACATTGACACTGGCAAGTGCTTCTGCGGTGCCAAAACAAAAAGAAGAAGAATTGTCATTTGATAATTGTTGTCAAAGGGATATGTGTTTAGAGTTGAAGTAGTCATAAGAGCTCGTGGAAGGAATAGAAATTATTGAATAAAACAGTCTTAATACTTTTCTGTTTCACGTGTATTGTTTATCCCAGTGGTCAGCAAAGTAGTCATTCAAAAGAACTAAATATAAACATTAAAAAGCTGAATTTTATTCAAACAAGTTTTTTTTAAACTTAAGCTTTGCTTTAGGAGGGACATTTTCTGGGAAATAATTAAGATTAAAAGTAGACTCTTCAGCTTGCCTTTGCTAAATATGTCTTTTTTTCGAACGACTAGCCGTGTTATTGTCGCGAGAGAAAAGTAAGTAATAAATCCAAAAACCAGGGTATTTTCTATTATATCTAGGTAAAGTGTCTAAAAAATAAAACTAAAAGATGTTGATCTATATATATATATATACAGTAGTTTTGGGGTAATGAATGAGAAAATGTACAACGGCATACCTTTATCCTTTTATTACTGGGGTATATATCGATGTTTTTTTTAGAGTTTTAAACACTACGCGTTCGTCGATATGTAATTTTTTGCCGTGGAGAAGTGGATAAAGCGGTATGTGTGGTGTACATGTGCAGGATAACGCAAACGAAATCGCTGGTATCAGTTAGTTCATAAGTAAAATATAGTTTAAGATAATGAATGGAGTATGTCAGTAAATTATATTTATGCTTCATGCTTTAATGAATGTGAATAAAATGAAACGCATTGAAATATTATACAGTGTTTGTAATCCTAAAACAAATCTACGTAAGTCCATTTATAAAACGGAGTGGTATTTCCTTTTGCTAGTTACAACTTCATCTCGTTTAAAATATCACTTTAATTAGAGCCACAATTGAGGTAGCAACTATATTAAATATGTCGTCTCATTCCATCATGAATAAAGTATATTTTCCATTTCATTATTATAACAATGTAAGTCTCACAATGAGCAGGTTGACAACATTTTAACATAATTTTATTATTATATTATTAAGAACAATAATCTTAAGAGTTTTTATAAGTTATCATAGTAGGTGACTGGTTTCTTGTATTTCTCAACTTATTGATTTTTTTTTAGCTTCACTTATTTTTTAAATATTTTGAAGAAGAAAACAGGCACTCAGTTCAACTTGTTTTGAGTGGCCACTGCAGCCTATAGTTATGTATAAGCTACATCAATAGGTTGATGTTACGATGTCACCAAGCGATGTAGTTTAGTAGTTAGCGTGTTCGAATATCGCGTCTATTGAAGTAAGTTCGAATCATTTGGAATGAGAGCAGAATCTTTCGGTGAGAAAACATCGTGATGAAATCATGGTATGATGATAAGGTTTTTTCTAAGCCCGCATGCCTCAAATTAAAAATCTGTCGCCAAACACCTTTGGTGTATTCCGGCAGTTACACTTGAGACGCTGCTCCATTCTAATCATAGCGTATGTACCAACTTGTACCACACCGTCATTTAATGTCAAGTAAGGTTGTGGTTAAAGGTAAAAACCAAAAAACTATTATTATTATTATAAATGCTACTCCTAATTTACAAGATTTATTTGCCCTAAATCTTAAAAGTTTATTCCATATAAAAATGGGGTTTAATTTCATAAAAGAGAAAGTTAGTGAGATGCTTGGATGTTTGTTAGTACTTCTCGCAAAAAATACTGAACGGATTATAACGAAACTTTATATACCTTATACAATGGGACAATACAGAGGCTGCAATTTACAAAAGCATTATTTAAAATGGCCAAAATATATCAATAAATGGTAAGTAAGTTTGAAAAAAGTAATGTAACCTAACTATACTAACTAAAATAATATAAATGCGAATTTGAATTTGTTTGTTTGTTATTCTTGAAGCCTTAATTACTCAACCGAGTATCAATCAACTTTACGTTTACATTAGGAGTACAGTAAAGGATATAGGATAACTTTTTATAAATAAATACGGTTTTCGAGGGATAGGTCAAGTCTGCTTAAACGAGAGTGAAACTGCGAATAAAAGCTAGTCATTTGTATATACAATTGAAGACGAAGTCGCAGACGGTTGCTAGTCATTTATAAAAGCAAATTCGTGAATAAAATGGAGATTATAAAATAGGAGTTATATGATAAATGTTGAACAGCCCTGCCTATGCGGTATGGGTTGCCACATTTGCACATTCGATAACATCACAAGAATGACATAAAATTGTACTGGCATACGGCAGCGCTTGGAGCTGCAGTTTATATTCATTGTGTATACATATACATGTATGTATCTATAAATATGGAGGCATAAGTTTATATTTAAACTTATTTTTAACATATATTTAAATGCGATTGTATTTTCTGTTTTGTGTATAAACGTATTCAATTCTTCATTCAGATTATTCTTAGCACTGGTCCAAACTATTATAAAGACTCGCCATATCTCTAGTAGATTAGATGGAAACATCGAGAACAATTTGCCTAGTAAGCTATTACTATTGAGCCGAGAGGTCGCGGATACAATTCTCGCACAGGGTTGAATTTCATGTGATGAATCTAATTGTCAGTTCTGAGCACAGTTGTTATATATATATGTGTGTGTGTGTGTGTGTGTGTGTGATTGTTTTGTTTGGCTGTTTAATTATTAAGATACAAAGCTATGCTTGATTTGTAACTAAGTGTGTGTGAAACTTTGACCTTACGTTTACTTTATTTCGTCGTTACGAATCGAGTTCTTTTTTATTTTTCCCGCGTATTCACTCGCGTTAATGTGGAATCGAGTTATCCTTCGGGGGCACTAATATTTTTAGGATATAAGATACACTATATACTTTTCAGTGGCCCTGACAACGTGTTAGCAAAATTTGATGATGATCTGTTGAGTAGTTAAGGCGTGAAAACGTAACTAATAAACAAAACTCACATATTCGCATTTGTATTTCATTATATCTTTCTGACATATAAAATATGGAATAACTTTGTTGACATTCGAATTCTATTGTATTTATATATTTTGTAGTTTTTTTTCCTACATTTGATAGCGTTAAATTACGTACGTTACTATGATTATTTGTAATTAAATACTATAAATTAAAAACGTTATAATATTCTAGAAACACTGTATTACGTTTGTAAAATTATCCCAGTACTAACAGTAGTAGTATACCAGTAGTCATCATCTTATCCTTATTCCACCTAAGTAGGGTCGGCACAACATGTTTTCCTTTTCCACTCTCCCCTGTCAGGTGTCATCTCACTATTCACACCTTTTATACACATATCATTTATCAAATAATCCATCCACACCTTTTTCGGTCTTCCTCTACTCCTATGTCCGTCCATTTTCAACCTCAAAACTTTTCTTGTTATAGTAGGTATAACAGTAGTATTCTATTCAAATTTACTACCGATTTTAAAAACATAAATAAGTTACAATCGTAAGGGCATGTTTTTATTAATTATATTAACCCTAATATAATTATCTATAAGTTTTAACTCCACACGTACACCAAACATAGAAAGTAAAAAATCCACCAACGGTATCTACCGACGAACTGAATCAATGAAATAAATTGAACCATTATTCTAGTTATACGATATCGAAACTCCCGGAACATAAAATAAGATCACCGTTAATATCAGAACAAAGCGGAAAGGACAGAAGTGTCCCACTGTGCATTAAATTCCGTCAAATACCAACTTGTTAGTAGGGTTGTACGGTGACTCCGCTTATAGGTCTCGCTGGGTCACGTTTCTCAGACAATGCCTACACAGCTTTATGTCTTAATACAAAGGCTAGAACATAACACAGATAACCGGAATTCCAACTGCTCGCGAATGATTGAAAAGTTATTTCTGTATATAATTGAACCTAGAAATTAAATATAAATAATCCTTTTTCTATTTAGTACTAAGGCGTAATTTACGCTCTCCAATCTGATAAATGGTGTGCAAAAACTAGTAACTAATCAAACATTAATAATCAAGCCTGCTAGCTATACGTGTGACTGAAGTTATTAAGGTGTTGAAATTGTTAATTAAACCAAGCTTAAGTGGTTTTAGTAAATTTATAGTTGTTAAATTATGTTTCATTCGCCTAATGTCTTTGGTAAACTAGGTTTACTGTAAAATAATTGGGTGTTCCGACATTAGTGACTCACTTCGTAATTATTCAAATTAATCTAACAATGAGTAACGTAAGTCTTTTCAATAATATAGTTAAAAGAAGCTTTAGAAGTACGTGTATGTTGACGCTAATAAAGCTATGACATATTCATCGGTAACAATACTCTGTTCCGCATGAAATGTACACTATGTCCTTTTCCGTATGTATACAAATTATATTCAAAAATATCGTTGGAGCATCGTATATATATTTGGTCGGATATAATAATGCAATTAATTATCTTCAGTATTAATCATCGGAAAAATATTACTTATTAAAAACGAAGCAAGCGATAAACAATCTGAAAGTAAATTAATGTAAAAGATAGAGTAGAAAAATATAATATATTTGATTCATCATCATCATCACCAACAGCCTGTAAGAGAACCACCATGACAGCCCAGCTACGTATTGGCGATTTGAAACCCTAAAGAAATCCACAGTTCTATATTTTTCCCATGTACGATGGTACTTACAAGAACATTTCTCAGATTCAGGTTTAATCAGCATGTTTTGCTTGACCATCAGCCGATAGTGTTACCAATTGAAATTAGTAAATGTACGCGAATTCAGAAAAATTCGTTGTTACTTGCCGGGTTTCGAACCTGCGAACATCGAATTGATATTCCACCGGTCAAGCCACTAGACCACCACGAGTTAATATTTGATTATTTATATTTATTCTAGAAAAATACAGAGAAATTGATTGCAAATGGCTCACGCGTTAGTTTGATATACAAATAATTCATTACATTAACAGTAATACTAGACAATTAGCTAAATGACACATTACCAACTGCACATAGTGACAAAACACTAGCAAGCGTTTGATTAATAACGCCAGGTGTAAAGTTTAATTAACATCTGTACGGCTATTACTGAACTTGACTGCAATTTGCAGCTCGATTTAAGATTAAAGTAGATTGAACGATATATTTTGTTTATCCGATTTGTGTGGAACTATTAAGCCGCCGATAACATAGTCACTAGGGTTGTCCGAAGTTAATTTATGCGACTTTAGTGCTGTTCGAATGTCGGTGCCGAAGGAAACATGACCGGTATGAACCGCCTGTATGCCAATTCTAATGGTGATTCAACGTTCACAGTAATTAGTTGCAATTTTTAACAATTATTTACACAAAAGTACTTGTCAAAATATTTATACGCATATTTTGTCATGGATTTATTAAAGTTTGTCATCTTCTTACCTTAACCCCACCTAATTAGGGTCACTGTCATGTATAATTTGGCTTAATTTTTATGATCGGCCACCTGCTTGATCATCATCCCTCCATCCCTCCTTGGGATTATTTTGTAGGAATGTGGGAAAAATATGCATCTGTTGATTTCTCTTCATTTAGTATAAATGATTTGGGCTGAAGACATAATTATGGTAGTTGATAATAAATTTGTTTATTATAATAAACAGTTTTTGACGACAACGTCTTGGAAGTGTAAAAAGCTCTAGGATAATGGTTGGGCGAAGAAGGGCGCTTAATTTCAGAAAAATATGTAGTAAAACTAGTTAAATACCGAATACGAATAGTCTCTCTATGTTCCCGATTATCTCAAGCGAGTTTAGTATACAAATGGACAAGTATTTCCAACAATATATAAGAAAATGGATATCAGCATATCTGAGATGATAAACCAAAACAAAGTATGGGCGATCGCCGTGAAAGCCAGGACATTTGTTTTCTTTTATAGAAAAAGTTTTGTATTTACTACTACTAGATGACACTGCAACACACCGATTAGCAGATCGTAATGAGAAATGGTGTGAATAGATATGTGAACATAAAGAATATTGCCGTATTATCAGTTTTGCTAAAGCTCAGCTAATTATTATTACAGCAAATAATAATATCAAGAAACAATAATAAACGCAAGCGAAGCCGCGGGTACAGCTAGTCTCGTATTATTTATGTTACAAGAACAACGAGTACTGAAACTCTACTGTCTATAAAATGATTATCGTATGTAATGACTTTTGCAGGCAGTTATTACATTTCCAATTAGTTATCATATGAACCAATGAACAGTTTTTACCAATGTTTAACCCTTAAATGCATGTTTCTTAATTTGTACCTAAAACATATGTATATTCTATGTGGATCATAGGCTTATAAAAAAAAAAAGAAAACAGTTGTAGATACTATTGTTCATTTATTTAAAGTGATGTTTTTCCAAAATGTTACACCATGCAGTACAAAGAATTCATTTGTGTTTTTTTTTATTTAATTCCAATGTCTTGGGCTACTATGTCGTATATCCAAAAGAAAATTATCACTATGGTTAACACTTTATTTACAAGTTAAATACAGTGTTTTATTATTGAGACACTATGCATTTAAGGGTTAAACAAGATCGAAATTACTTCGTTCACATATATTGTCAGTTTGTACGCAATCCTAAAGGTTACGAGGTCCGATGTAAAACACTGTTAAGCATCCACTATATTGAATAGAAAGTCAGCGGTTGAAATACACTTATGCAGAGTTAACAATTTTGCGCGAATTTATTTTTTCTGCATTGCCGCGAACATAAATAAATTGCTAACTAAGACATCGGGACATTCGATTTTATGGGATACTAGACGGTGTGCGCTTTCTCGTGAATACGTTTACTTGTAAATCTCATGTAAGGTACCGTACCTAAGCGTCTCTGCTTTATGTAGATTTGATTTTATTACATTACAGATAAATGTAAATGCATTTCTAGCGTTTTAATTTACTCTCAAAATGCCTATAATTCTATATTATATAAGTCTAATAAATTTGTTCCTATATAATAAATCTGTTTACTTTCCCTCTCCTGCGCATGCATATCCCACCTCTTGGTCACTTTCCAAGCAACAAAACACACATCGTTAGACGCGAAGTGCTTAAAAAAGTTGTAAACATTATATTAAATGGCGATATCATAATATTTTTTAGATAAGGGACGAGAGTCTAAGAAGTAAAACTAAAAAAATGATCCAAATCTATTCAATACTTTTTGCGTGACGCAAATAATGGCAAACCTCTATCCTTATATATAAATATGGACGTTAATAGTTTTTTTTTTATATTAGACTATTACATTCGTCACAAGAGGGCGCTAAACTATATTTTATTGTTACTAAATTATATATTTAAAAATAATGGTGATTAATAGAATACCAGTGTTTACTAAGTGTCCATTAATTTAAAATCGTCTCCTGAGTCGACGAAACCTATGAACTGACAAATATCATGGAAGGTGCGGTGAAATACCTCGATAATTCACATACCTATAACGTTGTGTGTACAGAAATTATTTGCGCTCAGTTCATACAAATTATGACATTGTGGCCGCACAAAGGGATAACATATTAACGGTCCCTTTAAGGTCATCGTTTTACCTTCAAAACATTAATTATAACACCTCTTTAAGTTTAAATTTATCGCGTTATTTTGTTACTCATTACTTCGTTTATGTTGGACTTATTTTTTTATGTATCTCCTTCGGTCGATATTGGGTGTTTATGTTGTTATAATTTATGGCCGAAGGCGGTGTTTTTATGGTCTGCATCCTTTAAAGGCACGTGGGGGATTTATGTTGCAACGTTTCAATCTGGGCGATCTTATGGTTTTGCGGTGATTTTTTTATTAGCACGTCCTAACTATTTGTTCGGATTTTGCGGTTTACAACAATTTCATTGTTATTGTCTATTATTATGAATAGAAATTATTCTATGAAATTAAAATGTTATTTTAATTGAATTTTAATTGTTCAGGATCAACCATCATAATTTGACATCCTAACTAATACTACAAATGCATATGTGGGTTTGTTTGTTTCATATTTTTAGCCTCGACTACTCAACTAATCGTTGTGAAATTTTATGTATACATGTTGTCAACAAAACTGCTGTTCCCAAGGGATAAGTTAAATCTTCATTATCACGAGCGAAGCTTTGAGCAAAAGGTAATGTTTATTTCAAAAATACACATAAAATATGTGCCTTTTAAAGACACTACAAACAATCATTAGGAATTTCCCTTAATATTTTTTCCCGTCAACTATTTTGGTGCTGCGTGACAGTCTCTCCGACCTTAGAAGAAGCCGTTAGTTTCGCAATGATTGACGACGGTAGGTAAACAGGGTACCTCCTTATATTGTACTAGCTGAGATGTGCGACTTCGTCTGCGCCGTTTAAGATGTCTTGATATTTATTTTAGGTAACAACCAAGTATTTAAAAAATAATAAAAAATATATATCGATATCTACCTAATAGTTTCTCAGACAACGTTAAACTTCTTTCGTTTTATTTATTATATGAATCTATAAAATACTCTTCTTTTAGTGACTCGCACCGTCGTTCATATTACAATAACTTTTGATAGAATTAATCGATTTTAATGAATCTAAGAGTATTCTTTACTAGAGAGTATGCTTTACGATTTCCTTGATGACCTTCTATCATAAACGTAGTACTTTAGCAATGATGCGTGCACAAACAAACAAATAAATAGACAAACATTTCAAAAAGAGATTGAAATGTATTTAATTATTTGTTCTTATTCACTTGCAGAAAAATTACAGACAGGTTAAATTTAAATTCCTATTATATGTATAGATAAGAAAAAGTTAGAAGATAAGGTGAGGTAAGAAGGGCCTTGCATAATTAAAACATCACTGAAATTGAAGCTGATAAATAATTTTGAAGTTTGATATATTCTTCGATACTTAGTGTATACTTTGTAGTATTTAGTAAAACTCTGTCTTTGTCATTACTGTTATTTATAACGAGTTTATAGCGAACATTCAGACAGACAGACAGACGCAGTGGATGAATTTGTTTTATCATATGAATTTTGAAGAGATAATGGCTCTGTTGGTGGTGTGTTCGGATACAGTGTCGAAGGACGTAGGTTCGAATCCAAGCAACTGAGTCGGAGTTTTCGGTGAAGTAAAACATCGTGATGAAACCATAGCATGGTGGTAGGGCTTTTTCTAAGTCCGTCTGGCTAGCTATCACCCTCAAGTTGAAAATCTGTTGCCAAGCACCTGTTGGTATGTTCCGGCAGCTGCACTTGAGAGCCAGTCTTCCTCTAGGTTAAACGTGACTTACCATCTTAGACCACATCATCATGAGATTGTGGTCAAAAGGTTTACTTATAAAGTATAAAAAAAATATAATAAATAAGCCAAACATATAATTCGGCGAAGTGAAACCCAGACTTCAGCTGTAACCTATTCCTTTTTTTTAGTTTTTGTATATTAATATTGTAATATTATTTAAGTTATTACCCTTAGATATTACCGTCGTTGTATGATACGATTTCCTATATTTAAGAGAGCACACAATTTTGCAAAAAATCGTCGAGTCTCATTGAAATATCATTTTGTACTTCTAGTTTTAAAAGCAATCGTTTTTATTTTGTTTTGTGAAAACTTCACTTTAATCTTTATTATTACTTTCCATTACGTTTTTTTAATATTCTATTGGAGTAATCAAAACTGACTTGATGTTAAATGATGACGTGATCTAGGACGGTAAACACGCTAAGCATAGAGGGGTTATGACTCTCAAGTGCAGCTTCTAGAACACACCTACTTGGCGATAGATTTTTAACATGAGGTTGGTAGCTTGCCAGGCGAGCTTAGAAAAACCCTACCACCATACTATTGTTTCACCTCTCGTAGTCTGGTGAATCTGTAGAGGCCCCAGGTTCAACAGGGTATGTCAGTTCGAGAAAAAAAAAAGTTTCACCTCTATTATTTACTTCATCGAAAGATCCAATCAGCTCATTTGCAAGGTTTTTAATCTAAATTCTTTAAACAACTATAATAAGTACATGTTATATTCACAGGAATGTCCACAATTTTCCTGTCTTCTTTAAATGTAATTTCCAAAGACGTTGTTGTTCAAATACTGAGAAAAATAGTATCTCTGTAATGTTACAGTGAAACAACGTAACGTTATATTAAAGATAATTTATTTATTAACATTGGTTTTCCTTCATTTGGAAAAACATTGTTGGACTTATTATTATCTATGGATTTCTTAGAAATCGTGAGCAAATCTATTAATTACAAGGCTATTATTTATACACTGTAATAATATCATTGAAATGACGTTATTTCTATTTATAATTGCTTCTATGGTTTTCAAGATTTGTAACTATATTCAGTGTTATTTTAATTTCATTATTTATAGCTTTAGTATTTGACAAAATATGTTTACACTGGCAGGATAAATTAATTTTCATATGCAGATAATGAAATAAACTTATACCTAGAGTAAAGTAATAGATTTTTAACTTCAAGGTTAATAGTAGAAAAAAGCAAGGTTACTAGTAGAAAATGGGTTAAAAACTTCCAAAGAACCAGAAAAAATTATAAGTGAACTTGTCGATATCTGCAACTTAGTCTGCGCGGTTTATTATCTTAATAATATATTTTATGTACAGAGGAAAAATATCACACCTTTTGATCATTGGATTTGAGAATTGTCTACAGAGCAAGAAAACACACATTACGGAACCCACACTGCTTATAAGAATCGTAGAGTAACTTTAACGACTTTATATTAAAATTAGGCTTTCGTGATTACTTTCTTTTCTATATTAAGACCAAGTATCTATAATGTAAAACAAAATAAAAAAATATCGAAATCTATCCATTGGTTTTTCCGTGATGCGCACACAACGACGGACCTCTATATACTTTTTTCTTTATATAGATGTCTCTTAGGTAGGTTATTTTATACTTTATAGATATTAACGATTGACCACAATGTCATCTGATGTTAACAACGAAATGACGATGTGGTCTAATGCGGTAAACACGCTAAACCTAGAGGGAACTGGCTCTCTAGTGCAGCTGCCGGAACACATCAACAGGACTTAGAAAAAACCCTACCACCATGCGCATCCATAGCAGATAAGTATAATAATAAATCACATCAATAACTAATAGAAAACCTCACTGTTATTTCTGTGTTAGTTTCTGTCTTGGGTAAAAAAAAACTCGACATTGCTTAATTTTATTTCAGCCATTATTTACCATAATATAACAGCAAGCAACAACAAGTACGACACGCTTCTATGGAGGATAGGGTAATTTAGGAATCCATTCTAGTTAAAATTGTACCTTATCTTTAACAAGTTAATTTGAAGCTGAGGGCATGTGATTAAACTCGTACAAAAGAGAAATTTTCTGATAGGAATAAATGTAAATGTTTGCCTCTGTGTATTTGATATCCATAGAGATGCTTAATTTCGGTTTTTACTTCTATAACAATTAGTTTGTATTAATTAGCTGTTAAATAATGTTATTATTTCTGATATGAAGTATTTGTACTTCTTATCACGTCGAATCCGACAAAAAGGTACTACTACTATGAGTGATGGGATATTTATAATAGGAAGTTATGACTACATTTGCGTCATAATTCTACACAGGAACCTCTTGATTTAGTTATATCATACTGTGTGATGACAAGCAAACAAACAAATGCTAATAAATTAGCAATTCCGAAGGCTTCGAATCTATAAATCAATGGAGCGCACGCATGTTCCTCAATGCTGGACATTAATGTCTTATCATTTATAGATTCTGATATGGACTGGATAGTTTTAATAACAACATGTCTAAAGTTCGAATAACATAGTCACTTCTGTGTACACAAAAAACTGACACGTGCACGTTACTCTGTTGCGGTCAGATTACTAAGACTGACGGCATACATGCCCACGAGGTACACCATCTTAATACTCAGGAGTAGTGATCTATTCATGACATACATCGAGATACAATTCCGGTAAATATTTGTTATAGACGGCTATGAACTGCATACATTATATGGGTCGTTATTATTTATTATTATATATATTATTATTTATTTTCGTAAATGAAATAAAAATCAAATTAATTCTGTGATCTGCTATACCTAATAATACAAAAGAGTCGAGGGATCGAATGATTGAACATGATTACGAAATGTTACATAGAGAGGTTACAGTTATAATCGAAAGTAATATTTAAAAAAGAATGTGAAACGAATTAACATAATCCATTCACTCCTTCTTATTAATACTTTTGTATTATTATTGTTACTGTTTGCATCTCTGGGATGGTTCCGCCCAATACCTCCTTGATGCCCAGACAGGTTGCAGCAACGGGCTGTCGTCCGCATTGTTAATGATGCAAACATTATTAACAACCTTGAACTGCTTGAGTTATGAAGAGATATTTTCAGAAAACCGACGTGAAGTAACAGTGCTTGCACTGTTGCGTTTCGTTCGTCCAGTGAGAGCGCCAGAGGCCCATATATTTAAAAGGCCGGCAACGCACTTGCGACTCCTCTCGTGTTGCTAGTGTCTATGGACGGTGGTGATCAGTTACCATCAGGTGACCCACCTGTTCGTTTGCCCCCTATAATATAAAAAAAAGATATTGCCTTATTAAGCGTGGTTTATCGCCTGTATCATGGCGAGTGTTCTGAAGTGTTATTTAATATCATCCCATCTTCTCCTTTTCACTGCATAAGCGTAGTTATGTAAAACAAAATAAAATGGGTAATTATGTAAAATGTGGGAGCAGGAATGCGTCTCCACACATTCACAGTAGCAACTACCCTGGCAAGAACAGCAGAAGGAATCACCCCAAGCAATATGATGACGACGACTACCGTTGGTATTTAACACCGACAATCGCCGTTGTTTTATGACTGTACCGTACTTTCCATCAGGTATTGAGCGGTCACTTTGTCGAACTTTAAAGAAAAAATAAAAATTATCACGGATTGCAACCTGAGCAATTTACTCATAAAACATATTAAGCTTACAATGTTATGATTATTTTGCATGTGAGTAAACTAATATATTTATGTACGAGTACATTTCTGCACTGTATAATAAATTTAATCCAACTGTAATTCAATATACATCAATTAAAATAAAACTATAAAATATATTAAGAAAAAAACAAATGTTTAGTAATAAAGAAATGAGAATTAAATAAGTAAGAAAATAATAGCATTATGTGTTCTCTGACATTTAATTATCAACAAATTCAGCGCAAAGTGTGCCGGTAACAGCGATGTTTGTATATCGGAGAAGTAAATAGCAATCATAGAAAAGGAACATTACAAAGAAAATTGAGGTAAATATATTACATTGTGTAATATTTTTCCAAACACTGTCAATTACAAATTAAAAATATGTGCTATTCCTAAGACATTAATATTTTTTAATTTTTGTGTCGATATTTATAATTTACATTATTAATATTTTATTCACAATTGTATAAAGACGTATCCAGTAATTCGTTATTCCAAGTACATGAATAGGCATTTTATAGCGAGAAAATGTTAATAGAACAATACAATAGATTTCTGCGGATATTAGTTACCGACTGATATCGCTTTGAATAATTATTGATTCTAGTTTGAAACTGTTATTTTAACCTTATAAAATGATCAAGAATTATCCATGATTTAAAACGGATATCATTGTACACCGGTATGCGTACCTACAACATGGTAATGACGCCATTTACAAAAATAAATGCATAATGGAATTACTACTATTTCTACTCAATTAACGATCTCTGTTACAAAAATTTATGACATTATTTTAGATATTTCTTTAGTAAAGCTACTAACATTATTTTGTTTTAAGTTCGGTTGGTTCGGTTGGTTTTAATCGGCATTTTTTTACAAATCAGACAAAATCTTCTATATATGTATGTTTGATCTGCTATCAATATCTCTTAATCGGGTGAGTGCCCTAAGCGTTCCCCTTAGTAGTCCGGTGAAACTGTGAAGGCATTATTGCTGGCAGAGTAGGTCGTTCGAAAAAAAAAAAACTATCAATATCTCTTATTCATCGAATTTTATCTCCCAAGTATAACTTCTCTTTAGGCCTTTTTAACAGATATATGATTTTATATATAATTCAAGGCATCTTATAAGGTTTAGCTATAATTAGCAAGCAATGTAAGTCCCCAGAGAAATATTTTATATGTCAAAAATACATAGACTTTTCTCTACTATTTGTAAATATTATTTGCAGGAAGTATGCATATAAATTGTATTATTGTATTGTGTAATTTGAAAGAACTAAGGCTATACACTAGGGTTGCCAACCACAGTTTACAATAACGTATCCTACTTTATTTTGATAAATATGCTTTATACTTTCAGAATCAGAAAAATTTCAGAACTATTAACTACTATATCGATTATTCGATAAATTTTGTTGAATAAAAATAAAGTATGCGAAAAATCTTTATTTCCAACGTGATGCTTAAAATTAAACACTCATATGGATAATTACTGAATTATTGTTTATCGATACGTTTGCTGTACTGTACATGTGTACTATACTAGATCTCTATAATATTAAGGACAGCCTAAAATCGAATTAGAATTAAAAAAAAACTTATATGTACTTTAGTTATGTATAAAAAATAATAGTAAAAAGTATTGAAAAGTCATTACAAGAAATGATCTACACAATTATCACTAATTTTTCACATTTTATTTATACGAGGTATCTGAGAAACTGGTAAGTTCTCTTCATTTCAGCTGTCACCGCTAGTTGTTCAATAATAAATTTGAAACGGCGAGGATAAAGAAACAGACAGACCATCGATAAATTTAATAAAAAAACGTGTTATTCTTCAAATTTTATTTTTAAAACTACTAGATTTGAAACTTTCAAACAGAGAATTGTTACCATGTGATAAAAGTACACAACAATAAGTTTTTAAATGCATAAATAAATAAATTGTTTTTTTTTTCTTCCAAGTAATTTTAGTGCCCTGTTAGAAAATATGATACAAAATTTTCTAAAAAAAAAATCGGCAACCCTATTATACATAGACGCGAATAGTGGCTTTGTTTTATACTATTGCAATCTTAGTAAAACCTGCTAAATAAAGAACAATTTTTATAAGTGTCTAAGATTACAAGATCTTCTATCTTGAATGTGCGCACGCCACTACTAATCTATTTATGCACTTTCTCTTACAATGTAATAAATAAATAATTTATAGTAGTAGATGCATAAAGCATGTTTACCTCGCGGCGCGTTGTGTGATACGCAACTCGGTAATCTTATCTGTCTAATGGTGAAGTGAGGGGAATAATAAATATGGGCTGAGCTGCTAGCTTAAATAGTGTACTCGTAATCTATTTGAGATAATTTTGCAGTAGCTTATGCTCTTTTTACATACAGTTGTTAATAAATATTTATTTATATTGTTCTTTGAATACTGTGATTGTCCTTAAAACCTTTTATTTACCTTTTCCAATAAATATGTTTCTAGCATGCCGATATAAACCACTTTTTTAATTATTATTTTTTTTTGTAATCGCTGACGTAACATAAATAAAAGACAAAATTACTCTACACATGCGGAAACTTAACAAAATAATTAGAAAAGTTAGCACTTTCAAGCACATTTATATTTAATACCTCATATACTTAAAATATAACACCATCAACAGTAATTAACAAATGAGGAATATTGTAATTGGATATATTATACTTGTTTAATTTGTTTTCAATTACTGCTTTATTCGTTTGTGGCTTCGGTCAAATATTAAAGAAAGTCCAAGTTCGTAATCGAATAAATATCCTTTCTGTTCAAATAAATTACCGTATAATAATTTTTCTCAATTTGAAAGAACGAGGTTGTTTTTTTCTCGATCTGACTAACGCTGTTGGCCTAACTGACTTTTACATTTTCTCTGGCCTTTTTTGGTCGAGCGCTTAAAGCATACATAATTGCCCGTGAGAAAAGCTGCCTTTTCTTAGGGCAATGTCAACCATCGAGAAAGTTTGTCTCTGGGATTTATTTATTGTGAGGGCAAATGATATATTTACAGGAAACTGTAATCTCTTAAAATATATACATCCGTCGGTGTCATCGAGATCCGCGTAATGAGAGCGAGTTCTTCGGTGATGTGAGCGAGTTCTCCGGTGATGTTTGTTACCACAATCACATTGACTCCCAAGTCTTTTGTCAAAAATCTTGTGCCACATACTGGGAGGGTTTCCATTTCTCAATAGTATAATGGGAGTACACGCTTTTAACTTTAATTCGTGTGGTGACAAGCCGGTAAAATTGAGGGAATTTAATCATTCTTGTGGGTAGTCCACTATATCTTCGATGTTACACATGGTGCTAACAGATTTATAATATTTAAAATCATCGGGTCCTTTTTCCACAACCATTTTATTTATCTCAGTTGATGAGTCGTCATCTCAGTGGCACTATGGCCCTCGAACAGAGCAAATTGAAATTTCTTTCTATAAAATTTTCGATGTTGGGAGAGATTGCTACAAGACTAGATACTTTCTAGACTATGGACACTTTGAGCCAATTTATTATCCAACAAAACTTGGGAGGTATTTGCAATTGGAGATGGTCATTTTCCGTCTCCAAGTTTAAGCATTTTTTATGAGAAATTGCTTATTACTTAAATGTGCTCTTTTATTCATGCGCAAAGTGAGTTTCAATTGATTGCTACAACGGATTTGAAGTACGCTTTAATAACGTCACCACATATACTTTTTATCATAACCGGTAGAGTATGGCTAAAGTCACCAGCCAAAATAATATTTACGCCTTCATTACATTGCCTGAGTTTCTAATATCTTTTAATGTGCGGTCCACTGCTTTTACATGAACTCTAGGGCTCATGATGCACTAATCCCAAATAATTAGCGACATATCCTGTAAGAGCTTTCCCAGTGGACCATTTTTGCAGATTTAGTATACAGACTATTGTTCTAAAGACACAGCTAACGGTAATTAAAGCTAGAGTGAGCAGTTTTCCAGTCATTGTAGGTATTCCCGAAAACGCCACTGCTAATATTTTTCTTCGAGATTGTGATTGTCGTACTTTTTGCGTCCAAAAAATATACTTGATTATTATTCTTTTATGTATTGTCAATTGTAGCATTGAACGCTATTTTTGGAACTACCACCAACTTGGGTACATTTGATTTGACAAATGCTAACAACTCATTAACATCATATGTGGCATCAGCTACATTTTGTTTTTTACATTGTGTGTTGTAATCCAAAGTCTCTCAAATTTTTATCGTTCAATTATTATAGTTTTTTTTTCTATCTGTATAAAACCTTCGTTATATATATCATAATGCTGATGTAATACATAATGTAGTCATAGAAAAAAAAAATTGTGTGCTACTCTTACTGTACTCTTCATGATCAAATATCTCCATATAACAATTTGCGTTATGATCGATTGAACGGTATAGAAGTTGACGCATTACTTAACATTTAGTATGAAAAATACTTAAGCGTACCTATGCTCATAGCCTTTGTATGACTATGTATAAAAAATTGATTTACCTTCTTTATTCAATACATTTAGTTACCAAGATATCATCGTTACCTTTAATATAGGTAATCCGGTGAAACTGTAGAGGCGCTGCCAGGTCAACAGTGTAGGTCAGTTCGAAAAAAAAACAACCTTTAATATAGCTAATACTAATTAAATTACATCTATCAAAAATAAGTTTTTTTTAGAATTAATTTTGGAAACCATTTTCGATTTGGAATACCTAATTTGGGTAAGTTTTGCTTGGACAGCAGAAATACTGATTTGTTTCAATTAGAGGTGAGTTTAAACCTTATAATGCTACAATTTGTAGAGTGAATTAAATTTAGATACAAAGTTTGTCAGCTGTAGATAAATTGGTAGATAACTAGATCAGAACTTAAAAATATGCAATGATAACAACAGGGAACATACACAATAGGGAATTAAATAAATTTTGTAGTAATTTATTTTTGGGTCGTAGTTATATTTCAATATATGGTATTCTCTAACTATAGCAGACCACCAGCGCCGGTACGGTAGCCCGAGGTCGCCAGTTCGTTCCCGGTCCGCAATGCGCATAAATATTGTTTCGCCTACAACAATCCCGATCATTTTTGTCTTAATGTCATGAAACATATTTATTGAATGCATGCTACCATTGTTGTATGCGCATGCCCTTTCAACATGGCAAAAATGTAAGTAATAAAGTTATGCAGTTTATGGTTTTCTTAAGGTATTATTGAACGGTGGAATGGGTTTTTGTTTATGAAATTGATTTTTAACTGAAACATTTTTGAACCGTTGTAAAATAGCAAAACTTTAGAAGTAAAGCATGCACTGTTAATGTGTAACTTTTCCTATATTTGATTTACATCCTAAATTCAATAGTTTGGAAATCGCATTTTCAAATTTAACGGATTACATTTTTTATAACATAGATCTTTAATGACTTTGTTTTTGAAAATCATATGAAACTAGCTTTTATCATCGGAATCGCTCGCGGTAATGTAGATTTGACCTATCTCTTGAGGACAGCCCTTTTTTGGATTAAAGATCCCCCAGTTATTTTTCTGTAACTCTGACAACATGTATGCAAAATTTTATGATGATTGGTTTAGTTGTTGCGGCGTGAAAGCGGAACAAAGAAACTCATATACGCTTTTATGATATTAGTCACAAATTTGTCCATTAATTTGTCGAATATGAAATGTTTAACCTCATCTCATCTTCTACTTTCTCCTACAGAATTACGCGGACGGGTATGGGTCTCCACATATTTAAAGTAGCAACCATCTCGGCAAGAACGATAAAGTTTGAACATTTTTATCCCTGTCGTACTGTGAAGATGTGGAATATTCTCCCGGCCAGTGTTCCATCACTCTTACGATATCGGGTCCTTGAAACGAGGCGTGATGATGTACTTTTGCAAATCGGCATGATGCAACGACTATCGTTGGTATTTACAGCCGACAGTTGTCGCTGTTTTTGGACTGTACCGCACTTTCCAACAGGTATTGTGCAGTAATTTTACCGAACTAGTATAAAAAAATATATTGAAGAACACTACCTAACATCAATAAAGATTTTCCTTTTTAAACTATTTTGTAAATATTGCTATGCTTATTTAGGTGTAAAGATGTAACTTCATTAGCGATGGCAGCGTACTCTAACGTTAAAATGAAGGAAACTGTATTGAAATCTACGACGATATTAAGGTTGTTATAAAGAATGACCTCTTGATGAAGTAGTAACATGGGTCTGAAGCACTACTTAATGAAAACTTTTGAAGTGATGATGACTTATTAGTTGATAGTGTGTGCAACTGAGTCGGAGCTTTCGATGAAAGAAAACATCGTGAAGAAACCATATGATGGTGGTAGTGTTTTTTCTAAGTCCGCCTGGCTAGCTGTTATCCTCAAGTTGGAAATTTGTTTCCAAGCACCCGTAGGTGAGTGCCGGCAGCTGCACTCGAGAGCCAATCCGAAAAATTAGCGTGTTTACAATTTTAGACCACATCGTCATTTAACATAAGATAAGATTCTGGTCAAACGCAACCTATAAGGTGTACAAGAAAATAATTGTTAATTTGTTGCCAAGCATATTAATGTCTGGGCATTAAACTTGTGATAATCGGCTCTGTTATTATATAACTATGTACCTAAAAACGATAGACTCTTGTCGAAAATACTATACAAAATTTTGAAACCTAACGAATACTAAGCATGATGGGGTCAAAAGATCTTCTGATGAGCTTAGATTATCTGTTCAAAAGTTTGTAAGTGATTTTGTAAAGGCTGTATGTTTGAACATAGTAATTCCGTTTATCGCATGAATCCATGCACCCTCATTTTCTCTCCTACAACGAGATGATAAGATAAAATTACTGAAATTATTGCAAAGTAAGTACCACCTATGGATGAAAGTGTGTCGTGTGGATGAAAAATACGGGTATATATATCACCCAACAAATCAAATTTTATAGAGTAATAATGATAAAGAAGTTGAGGAGTAATAAGTTTAGAGTGTCGTGGACATGTCAGGTGGAGCAATAAATCGTATATAGCCCAAAGGGTTAAGTGTGAAGGTAGGCAGATATAGGAGTAGAGGAAGACCGAAGACGGTATGAACGAATATGTGAACAATGGTATTTGTATAAAAGGTGTGGAATTTAAATTAAAAAGTGACAAATAGGAGTGGAAAGGGAAAATATGTTAAGCTGAGCATATTTAGGTAGGATAATGATTAGAAGAAGATGAATCGAATTTTATAAAGATACTAGCTTTTATTTACGCCTTTGCTCGCATCAATATTGATTTGACCTATCCATCGGGAACAGTACTTTAGTTCTGGATGGATATTATTTTCTTTACTCGTGACAATAGACATGTAAGGTTTCTTTTTTTTTTTCGAACTGACTCACGCTCTGGCCTGATGGGGCCTGGGATAACGATTGGTTGGTTAGTTAAAGCGTGAAAGCGTAACAAACAAACAAATAATAGTAATATTCGCGAATTAGCAAAGACTAGTTAGAATGTATTATATTTTATAGTATCATTATTTATTTACTATATCATAATCTCTGCTGCAATTTACAAAGCATTCCACTTTACAATGCGTGTAAATTGATCTAACGTACTTTTAGTATGTTCATTTATTACATCTATGTTTATAAATTATGGTTTCATGTTACGACGTTAGATTCTTACTTCTATTCCTTTAAAAAAAATTAGATAATAAATATCTATAAATGATACGCCAGAAAGAGTGGTTCGAAAGACAGTGTTATCATAATAAAATTATATTTCTTTGACTTCTAGACTCTAGAACCTATATGGTAAAATAATGATATAGGTAAATTACATGATATATGGATAGAATTAGTAGTACAAACCCATCGGAGCCGGCCAAGTTTGACTACACGTATTAAAAAAGTAGTGATTGTAGAAAAATTGAAGGGTATTCCAAACCGAGTGGCTGAATAAAGAGTTTTATGAATGCCGAGAATGAACAGAGATAGAAGCGATGATGGCTCAGTTGGTAGTGTGTTTGGACACAGCGATGAAGGACGTAGGTTCGAATCCTAGCAACTACGTTGGATCTTTCAGTGAAGGAAAACATCGTGATGAAACCATAGCATGGTGGTAGTAGGGCTTTTTCTAAATCCGTCTGGTTAGATATCACTCACAAGGTAAAAATCTGTCACCAAGCACATGTTGGTATTTTCTGGCAGCTGCACTTGAGAGCCAGTCTCCTTCTGGGTTTAGCGTGACTACCATCTAGGACCACAAGATCATTTAACATTAGATGAGATTGTGGTCAAACGCTAACCTATAAAATATATATAAAAAACAATGCGAAAGAAGATTACAATAATTTAAATAAACATTCTTCAACGAGTGGACAAAACTCACGTAACAGTGAAATAATTCATATAGTATAGTAGTTATTTAATATTACATAATAATTTTTATTGTAGCAATTTCAAGCATCATTTACGTAACTGGCATTTTAATAGTTTAAGCAAAAGGATCGAATAACTATCGACCCGTATATTTTGGTACAAAGTTAGCGTTAGCGGCTCGTATGGCTAAATTGTTAACTTTAAATAACATGGCTATTGATAATTTAAAACAAGGTACTTAGTTTAAGCGGTTATAAGGTCGCCGTTAGTTAACATGCCTTTTGTGTGTATAAAAAAACATTGTTTAATAAAAAAATAACACCAGGGGAAAATCTTATAATAATTTCGTAATTCGATTACAGGGACTGTGTCATGTTTGGTAGAACTAGTTTTGAATTATGAGCTGTCCAAAATTCTGTGAAGTGTATAATTAAAAACTAGAATGGCTATATTTATAGTGCATTCTATCGAAGGAATATATACAAACTAGGTTTACGCCAACATTCTGAACACATGTGCACATATTTGTGATAACTTATTCACAAAAAGTAAAAGTTTTTTAACAAACAATTCCTGACTTTAATACCAAAACTCTGCAAGCTTTTACCTGCAGTTTCCCTAGCGTTGATATCGATCTAGCCTATCTCTCGCGAACAGTATGTATATTTTGGATGAAAGTGACCTTATGTCAGTTCCTGTACCACAGACAACGAATATACAAAATTAGAGTATAGAAAGCGGAACAAATAGACAAACAAACTAACATCGGCCCATATCATATTAATAAGGATTTAATGAAATCCTGACACTGATTGACTGACAGATAATGGATGATTTAAACCGATGGATCTTGATGATCATTTCGTAATGTAGGTGAGCACTGTGTTATATTATTTGTAATTCGTTGCTTAAACCATTCATTCAATGTGTTAAATTTCACACAGTTGGTAAGAATTTTATAAAAAAATTATATCACATTGTGTTTCTTGTTACAAAATATTGTTTCGTACATAAGTAACAGTATAAAAAGTATGAATTGACATATCAAGGAAAAAACACCATATATGTTTGTACAAAAACCGTCCGTATGTATTATTATATACGTTTCCCGTGAATCGTTAACGGTATGCCATAACGATATCATAAAGATTTTTTACAGTAACACACCATATGGTCGATTTGACTTGTTGAGGAGCTGAACCGGGAATCGAAGGCGGGCAGCCTCGTTACGAGCCGTCTAATGAGTAGTCCGGCACTTCATTAGATCGGCAAAAACAACGCCGACGCGACGACGCGGACGACCGCAACTCGCGTCGCGTCTATGCATCTTGTATGAGATTGACGCAAAGTGGGATATTCAGCAAATAATTCTAATATTGTTTCACTTTATATATAAAACCACACGTAATTAAAATATATATATTTAGGGAATGTCATTATCTATACTGATATTATAAATATTGAGAGATCTTTTTTTTTTTTTTTTTTTTTTTATATTACAGGGGGCAAACGAACAGTTGGGTCACCTGATGGTAAGTGATCACCGCCGTCCATAGACACTAGCAACACCAAGGGAGTCACAAGTGCGTTGCCGGCCTTTTAAATATGTGGGCCTCCGGCGCTCTCACTTACCGAACGAAACGCAACAGTGCAAGCACTGTTACTTCACGTCGGTTTTCTGTGAGAGGGTGGTACTACCCCGGGCGAGCCGACCCATTCATGCTGAAACCAGTAATAGCTTCAGCGTAGCTCTACCACCTACCTCGTTGTTTTGTTTATTTTAATGCGTATTTTTTTTTTTTCTTCAGACTTTCGATTTGATATCGGGGCTTGGTGGCAGGTTGTCACTGAATCACCCGACGAGAACCGAGAATGGCCGAATTGTGAATGACAACGAGGTATCAGTATCAGACTTAGTCATATAGTGAACTCCTTAAAATAACAATTATGGTTGATGCCAAATTGATATAACCTCAGTTTATTGTGTTGCCTGTAATATGAAATTTTAAAAATTGAACGCGAGGTTTACCTTTATTTTATATAAAATGAAATCATTGAGAATACCAGTTTAATATATAAATGTATCTATTGGTTTATTGTTAAGGATTAGTAGTTATTTCTTTATTAAAAACAGTTTAATATAAACCAGAAACCGTCCCAAATGCATAGCCTAAAAGACTCAGGGATGTAGTTTCCAATGAGTGAAATAACTTTTGGAAATGTAGCAACAATTCCGAATATTACCTATAATATTAATTATACTCATAAAGATCTACAAAGTTGAAATAGTTGTGGAAAGAGGTCATAGACATTGTAAGTTAAATCCGTAGCCCAAGCTAACATTACAGAATGAAATGGACATAACGATGTTAATTTTTATTGTAGTACCTATCATCACAGAGTTATTAATTCTTCATTGAGAAAATTGCATTTTAAAGAAAGAAATCTTATCTGACGTATCTGTTACATAAAATCAGTGCAACAAAGTTTTCAGCATAGCCCTACTTCAGTGTGAGCCAGTTAGTTTCTAGACGATGTATTGCGTATTGTGAGTCTACAAATTGATTGGACGCGTTACAGAGGATGCCGCCTTTGCGCTCGTCACTTTGTCACACCATACGCGTAAATTTTAACAATCTTACATAATGAATTTCGGATCCAATATGCTACTTTATTACAAATACATTAGGTTTACTATCTCAAAATCAAACGCTCCTGTAAGACGGCAATGCTACAATGTTAAAGTTGTTATGCGAAGTAGGATTTTTTGAATAAAAGCTTTCTTCGAATGCACAAGTTCTCGTCGGATTCAGAGTAAAATTCGCTTGGTTTGTACATATCAACACTAACATCAGAAATTATTGCTTATGCTTAGTGTTTCACATTATTCTAATAGACGGGCAGTTGCCTAATGAAGTGGTTATTTTGAAATAGACAATAAATATCCCATAGCTAGCTAGTAAGCTAATGATGTATCTTCTGTTCTATAGCCTTAGACTTAAGTCATAGACCTTACTAAATTATGAATATAATATAATTTTATTTTTTATTTTTACTCCTTCCTCAAAGGCCGGCAACGCATCTGTAATGCCTCTCGTGTCGTAGGTGTCCATGGGTGGCGGTGATTACTTACTATCAGGTAACCCGTGTCTGTACGTTTGCCGTTTTAAAAATAAAAAAATATTGAGAAGTGACGGAATTCTGGAAGTTTACGGTCATATGTTTTTAATGTGAAAAATATAAAAAAATGGTCGCCAAAAAAAATGTTAATCTCGACAACAAGACTATGTACCGGGTCCAACTATAATTGAGAATTATTGATGTGACCCTATAAATGAAAATCATCAGAATCGGTCCAGCTGTGCGTTGCGGTTAGCTAAAGGAATATGATATGATATGTCGTGGCGTGATGTGATCTGATACGATGTGATTTAATAGGATATATATATATATATATATATATTAATTAGATTTATATTCTCTCATAGTCAATTGATGACATTTTAAGTTTAGTAAAAAACAAATTTGTCTTAAACTGAAATATTTTTTTCCTGAACGTATAATTTGGGTTTAACTATGGATTTGGCAATATTATTTACTTATTTCGTCTATGACATAGTACTATCTGTACCTTTATATCCGTTCAAAGATTATGTTTCATATATCAGATTTTATATTGATATTGTGTAGTATAACATAACTCAATGTAATAATAAAATAAGGCACACGTAATCAAACATCTACAGATGTTGCATTTGATAGCAAGTTCCATTTCTAAGAAAATTTTACCTACTTTAGATATTTGTAGTAAAATGGTGATATGATGCAAAGGACGTCTCTGGAATCCTATTTCAAGTTGAAAAAAAAGACATTATTATAAAATGAGAAAAATTACGATACGAAATATAAAATTATTGAAACAAAGGATGAAATATTTACCGTGATTGTAACATTTCTTTTATATACAGATGATAAAATTCCTGCAGGCTGGCCGGCAATCGCTCACATTGTTCCCAGTTGAATACGATACGATATAAAAAGGCATTGTAATGCAGTGAGGAAATGGAAAGTGGGATAGTCTGCGTAACGCGAGATTCCCGCGTACGCGCCGCTATGCGATGCGATCCGCCGCGCTAGGGATGCGATGTGCCCAATAATACCTATAATGTTATTTAGAAACGAAACGTTTTATACGGTATTAACTTGTTCATAAAATAATTAATTTAATTATACGTTTCATTACACAATGCACATCAAATTTAGTGACCATGTATATATTGTGAATAATTATTTAAATATTAAAAATGTATTTCTATAATTTTGTCTTTACTACTTGGAGACATTAAGTAACCCCGTTAATGATTTTAAATTAGTAAATAGGTTAGTTTAAATTTTAGATGTTACAGTGGAGGTTACATTGCACTTCCGCTTGGAAATGATTGAACTGACGTGAGAAGGCGCTCCGTGATGGAGCGTCACGTAACGGACGCGTAATTAATTGTGGTCTCTACGTGTGAATCTGCAATATATTTTAACTTTTATATTTATACCAAAAGTGTCAATCGATGACCGGTTCAACAATCTGCCAACCTTGGGTTTAACCGTCAATCAACAACGCGTCTAATTACTTTTTGTGCTTTAAATTACTTATCTTTCGCTTTTTTTTTTTAACTTTTTTAATTTTTTTAACTTTTTCGCATATAAAATACTTTTGTTTTTTTGCAGTGAGAAATAGCAGCGGTCATGAATTCCACGTGGAAGTGGAAAGTAACGTGCACTCTAATATCTACCGGTGGAAGTCTGTAAAATAACGCATAATAATTAAGTAAGATCAATCCAATAGATTAATAATTGTTTATGGGAAATCGAAGCTTAGACAATGCTTTGAAATGTCCTTTATCTGCTAGTACATATCTCGTCAAATCTCGTCGTATCTGGTTTAGTCCGGTAAAATATTAAACACAATTTTTTTGTTACATCAATAGTTGATAGTAAGATACTATTAAGCATTTAAAATAATTAAGTATTTAAGATAAGTATAAATATATTATATTTAGTTAAACTAAATATTGTTTGTATGATGAGTCTGATATATTTAAAAAATAGAGGAATAGTAGTTATTTGAGTCCCAGCAAACTCTTCCTTAAAACCCTAAAATAAAATCCTGTCAAGCGCTTTACTCATAATATGTTCAAAATTGAAGCTAAACTTCGTTAAAAATCGTTTTAGATAATAATTTCATGAATTTGTTTACAACGAAATTTAGCTTCGCCACTCTCATGCATAGTCGCGCACCTGACAATTACAAATAATGATATCTGTTTTAGTTTAAATCAATTCTTCGAATATGTTATTTGATTAAATCGATTAATTTAATCAATCTCAGTACGGTCAAATCTATAACAAAGGCATCAAGATTTAATTTATATCTTTGTCATTGGGTATTTGACGCTATGGATAGAGAGTCCTATGTTACAGTACTCTTTCCTGGGCAATTAGTTATGGTGGGACCCCACGTTCATCAATGACAATGACTTAAAGCCCTCACGTCCACTGCCTTCCATCTTTTCCAAGGTTTGTTGACTTAACAACTTGTAGTGTACTCCTGTAGTGTCATTGTCTCAGGAATATCGAATTACGATTTTTGTGTTGGATCTACGTTACATTTTATATCATTAATAATTTATCAAATATTAACAATCAAGTCGTTATTATTGTGAATTATTAATAACTAGTTATACAACGGCTTCTTTGGATGAGATCTAAAAGCGGTCACTTTTATTGAAATATACAAGATAGATTACCATCGATTATTTAAATAAATAAAATGGGTCTACCATTAGTATTATTAGAAGCGCATCATTTAAAAACTACTGGATAGATTGCTTTTAGTTTTACTCCATAGACACTTGGTCCTTATCTTTAAAAAATACCACGATATTTGCATTTAATATTTATAATTATTATTTAAGTTGTTAAAGTTTAAAAAAACTAAGCTTTTTATAAGCACTACGCGTTCTCTATGGTTCTATTCCTCTGCATAATATATATTGCTAAGATAATAAAAGAAGTCGCGGGTATCACTTGTTAAAAAATAATTAACAAAAAGAATCATGTGCATTTATTTAGCGATTATCGAATTATAAACATACTAACAGAGACACAGAAGGACATTGTCTTTTATAATATGTAAGATTTACATTTAATATTTTTGTATATGATATGTGTCGGCGGCAAAGCTTCTTTTTCTGTCAAAAAGTGTTTCTACTGACATAACATACTGACATATTACGCTCTACGGTCTAATAGGAACCAAGCAATAAAAAGTGTAGCGAAAAAGGAGTGGGGATCATTTTCATACGCATCATTGGACCAGTCACATGTATTTATTATGTAGAGCATATATTCGTAAAATATCTGCGATTAAAGCTAACGTCTATATAGGATTATGTTATACTTCTATAACTGCCACTTCAACGTCATCCCGATATATATTATATAATTACAAAACAATACTTTCTAATCTTATTTGGCTGTAATGATATCTTTAGTTGTTGTGATTTTACTAAAATTAAAGTTAAAGATAAGTTTTGAATCTTTTTTTTTTCGAACTGACCTACACTGTTAGACTGGCAAGGCCTCTACAGTTTCACCGGACTACGGCCTAAATCCATAGGCTGCTCAAAATTATCTTTGAGATTATATTTGAGATTAATCTCAAATTATAGCAGTCTTAAATGCGTAGAAAGTTGTTTGGAAAATGTTGCCTGCTTTGTAAACCAAATAAATGAAACTTCAATTAAAAATGCCTTTCCCAAAAGGGTTTTTTATTTTTATATTATATAGGTTTTAAGTGGTTGATCATAATCTCATCTGATGTTAAATGTCAATATGGTCTAAGATATTAAACACACCAAACTTAGATAGTGACTGGGTATGAAATACAGCTGCTGGAACACACCGACGAGTGCTTGGCGACAGATTTCCTAGTCGCGGGTGTTACCTAGCCAGATGGACTAAGAGAAAATTCTACCTATGGTTCGTTACGCTTTTTCGAACCTGCGTCGATCGAGGCGGTGTCCGAGCATGCTATCAACTACCTAAGCTATCATCGCTTCACAGAGATAAACCTATAAAGCAATTATATATTCATAATCACGACTAAATAATGCTAGAAGTTCATGTTAAACATTTTCTCAGTTAACAAGTTTTATTCATTTAAATATATCGTTGCCATAATAAATCTTAGATAAAAATCTTATCTCGATTACTTTATGATCACATTATAGTGATATAATGAATTGACTTATATTATTTATTAGGATAATATCATCCTTTCAACATATAATTATAGGCACCTTATATTAAAGGAAAAAATAATATAATTTATTAAATCTCGATTCATGAAGATCAGAATTAATATTAAATAGAAAAGAAACAATGCATAAATTAAGGTTAAAAGTATCACGTTGCTCTAGTTATTGTGGGGTTTCGATTGGAAAATTATTAAATCTATAATTTATGATAAAGGATAAAATTTAGTGACAATAATGAACACTTTCGTAGAACGTAATATATAATATAAATAGATAAAACATTTGCAAGCATTTAAAGACTGATGTATCGTAAAACAATAACATACGTATTAACTTAAGCGTATAAGGTGATTAATTAGTTTTAATTAATATGTACCATAATTCTTAATATTATTATTATTAAGGATAAAATTATTATTATGGATTTATGATCTATTCTAGAAAGGTACAGATTTTCTTCTCTTGTAACGAACGTATTTTTATAACCTAATTTTGTTGTTACACTTATTATAAGTTTAGTAGTTTTGAATTTCTAAAGTGTATGAAAATCATTCCAATTACAACGACAATTACAATTATAAATGAGGAAGTTTGTGATGACAAATGTTTGTTACGCTTTAAGTAACTAACTTATACAGCGTATACATATCAGAATAATACATAGCCTATAATTTATAAAGGTATTGTTTAAATTGGTCAAAATGTAACGAAGAGTATCAAATAAATTAGAAAGAATTCTGCCATCAGACGTATATTTCGGCGTGCACTGCATAAACCGTTAGAATTACACAAATTCATTTTTTTTTACTTACCTTATACTGTTAGCCTGGCAAAGCCTTCCCAGATTCACCGTACTACACGAAAATTCATGTCACCTGTCATTTGATTTGGAATGTCGGGTAGAAGAATGAGACAACCGGTTAAGATCGCACAGCGCAACGACTATGGTGGACAAAGATAACGATATACGAAACCGACTATCTCTGTCTTCTCCCCGTCGCGCTAAAGTAAAATCCGTGTATTGTAATGCATGGTGTCATCATTGATAAATATACAAATTGGGATGAAGTCGCGGGTCGCTACTGGTAATAATAATATATGTGGATGTCAGTATGTTACGTATATCTGAAATTGATAAACCCAACCGTTTGACGGATCACCCAGAAAGTTACACTGCTATGTACTAATTTCAAGAACTTATTTATGCTATCAATCATACCACAACTGCCAGTAAGTTGTGCTAGTCCATATTCTATTGTTAATATTGTAATTTAACACGAAGTAATCGCGAGTGGTTGCTAGTGTAACATAATGACAAAAAATATAAACATTTAAAAGTATCTAACTTGCGCATAAATGTTGACTACGTACGATATTTATCAAACAATTGTAAATAGACAACAATAATTGTAAATAGACAAATAAAAAAAAACGGATTTATTTCGATGATTCAATTGTCACAACACTAAGATATCTCATATGTTTTATTGCACAGCGCGGTGTACACTGAGTTGAATGCTTTTGTGCGGATTAAAACAATTCAGTGTGCACGTGCTTTTACTGCCACCGCGGTATAATGCGGCTATTTTATGATATTACCCGATTACTTTATTCCGATATTGGATCAGATTGAAATATAATTTATAATCAGTCGTAACAACACACCTAAATAATGTGGTAGCATGTTCCGATATATATATAATTTTTTTATTATTTTCATGCATTCGAATTTGGATTCGGAAATTGAATTTTTATGAGCCAATTGAGGCTGAGAAGAACAAGAGGTTTAATCAATTTGACTGATTCACTGGACATTGATTTCAAAATAATAAAATTGTATTACTTTAAATGTTTGTACGTATGAGGTTTTTTTAGGTACCATTCCTATGACCATGTTTACGATATACGATCCAAATGAGAAGATAATCGCGTCTGCGCCAATTACAGGCGCTAGTTGTCAAAATTTTAATGCCAATAATAAACACACAATACAAGAAATGTTTCTATTTGTATTAAAAATTCGAAATTAATAATGTAAGTTACCGTAACAGAGATTATATCTAGATATGTATGTATAAATAAATTAAAATCTATTTTCACATTATTATTAACAACCAACTACTATTTTGTATAAATTATAATTTAATATTAATAAAAATGTAAGCCCTAGTATTACATTAATTTATGATTGGTCACGTAACATACAGCATTTTTGCACATCTTATTGTTTTTTCAATTGTACACACATTTAGTGAAGACTCATTCAAATACGAAACAAGATGGCGGCTTGACAATGTTATTCTCATTTGAAACGCAGTTATGACACTATCTGCCACAGACAACGCTCACTCTGAATCTACATGACATTGGCGGAATTGTGTATTACCTTCGGTGCCACAAATTAAGAAGAAGGAGAACGCAGAGTTATAAGTAGGTATATACTAGTAAAAAATAAATCTATTATTTTTCCAATAGATAGCTTTAGTAATTTGTATATCGCGTTGTATTAATCCGGTTACACTAGGCGATGCGGTTAAAAAGAGAAGACTTCGTATTAAATTATTCTTATTGACAGCTTTGTGATTGGCTGTTTCAGTTTCTTTCAGTGTAGGATGTACACCAGCAAAGAGATTGATTCATTCATTGATTCCGTTTCCGGTAGTTGGGATGTCAAAGAAGCACCACGTTCTAGAAGAGCAATTGACGAAAATGTTGATAAAGTCATGGAAATCTACATGTCCAAGCACTGTTCCGATTGCATAGAAGCAAAATTGTTGGACAAGGACCCGTATAGAATTATTTCAATAAGATTGGATAGAAAAAGAAATTCGATGTATGAATGCCATACGAGTCAACAAAAAAACATCTAATGGATAAATTTTCCAGCTGTGAATTGCTGGTAAAAAGTGGATCATTTATAGCAACTTCAAGCGAAAAAACTCGTGGTCGAATTGCGGTTAACAGACGCAAACGATGGCCAAGCCGAAATTAATAGGCAGGGGTAATTTGCTGTGCGTTTGGTGAGGTTGGGGGGGAATCATTTGCTGCTGCTCTCCGTCGGCAATAATCTTAATTCTATCAACAATTTAACCGTATGAAGGAAGAAATTGTCTAGATGTAAGCAGAATTAATCAATAAAGAAATTGCTCTCTTCCATCATGTAAACGCTATGTTACACACATTGATAGTGATTCGTGGGAAGCTCCAGATGCTCAGTTAGGAGATTCTTGTGCATCTATTTTATAGTCTTTTATGTGTATATTTTATAGATTGGACCAAGCAGTTAACACCGATTTCTATCCATAGCGTATGATTTTGCTGGTGAAAAGGGGCTTAATGGCTTGTGAAAATTAGCTATCCCAGGTTTTTGTCAACAGAAATCAGGGCTTCAATGAGAGCGGCATTATGAACGTCTCATTTTTGTGCTTATCATTGATCTCTCTTAAAATCGTACTATGTATGGTACAATTTACCTACCTCTTGAAATAAGATGATTTCGATGAAAATTTCGAATAGATAATAAAAACATAAAAAAAGTAATAAATAACAAAGCGGTAATAGGTTTAAAAGTTTAGCTGATTAGTTTGGAACACTAAAATGTAATTGAAGGGTGACTGCTTAGCATTAGGCGGTCCGCGTGCTCATTTGCCACCATCTTGGTATAGAAAAATAACCATCAATATTAGATATGACAGACTGACAGGCCCGATCACCCGGACATCTATAGATAATCTATAGGCATCTTTTTTGTTAAATATTAGTAAATATTTGTCTATGATTCGAAACATGATAGTGTAAAAAAGTGACTACCGTAACAAGTTTATCACTATGTGTATGGTAGGGAATGACTCGGTCGGGTTACTTTATAGATCAACAATAAACACAGTTATTCATTTTACATATAAGAGGTATGGATAGATTGTATAAAAAATGATATGTGTATAAAAGATGTGACATGTGATAGGAGAGAGTGGAAGAGAGAAACATGTTGCATTGACCCTACTTAGGTAGGATATGGGTAAGATGATGACAAGTCTGTACAAAAGAATCTGTCAGTACATTACAATTTTACGAAAACTGGAATCAGGCGAAAACAATCATTATGTATTATTGCGATTCTTCTATACTACTTTTTAACGTATAGTAACGATATATTTAATTTTTTACGATTATTTAGAGCATCAGAATACTTTTTCTTTAGTATTAGAATAGGCATTCTTTAATTCCAAACTATTTTATTACGTTTGATAAACAGACAAAGAGGTACCAACGTTTTTTCGTTCAAATAAAGTATCCATTACCTTCAGATCCGCGGCCACAAATTTTTTCAATTGCCACAATTTGGTAAGACGGGATGCGGGAGGTTCAGTTTAAATTGGATTCATATAAAAAGGCGTTGCATCGTATCGAATACCCTAATACGCATCGGTATGAACGGAATGTGGTTAATAATGTTTTTTGAATGAATTCCTACCCGAATAATTGTGATAAGGATTTTGACAGAATAGTGGCAAATTGATTTACCGACTGTGAAATTTTTGTTTATCACTTTTACCTACGTAATACTATGTAAATTATAGATGTAATACTAGTATTTCAGGCTGTAAGCGCTCCGGTGCGAGACAATGTGGATTACAGCCTAAAAATGGCCATAAAAATAAAAATGAAACCGCCATAAAGGCTATAATCTCAGCAAAAAATTCAGTATTACTGACATAGATTTAAAAATATATATTCATATGTTTAAATAGCTGTAACTAGTTAAGTATAAAAATAATACTTTGTCTTGCTCAATTTAATTATGTATTCAAGCTGCACTAGATTTAAAACTATTTTAGAAATATGGTGCAGAAAAAAAGTCTGCAGAAAGAATACATAGACTGTATAAACAAAATTATTAATATTTGTGAGCTGCTCCACTCACATATATATATGTAATCTTTAATTCTTTGTAAACAAATGAAAGTTAAATTATAATATATTAGTTGTCCTCACTGTGTGTACATGTTTGATATTTTTATTATCTGTATTAATTATCTACACATATATTCCAATTTTAGTAGAGATTAATTGAACTATACTTATACAAGTTCGTTAGACTGTATGCTTGTTTGCAACTTCACAGCATAAAAAACAATAAGCTATAATTGGTATTCCTTTGTATCATTATCTCTAAGAATTTAAAAAACAAAACAAAACAAGTAATCTTAACACAAAAACAATTGACTACGTAAGGTTGGTAACGTAGATTAATAATATTATTTTGAGAACCACTTCATATCGGCATAAATCTTCCTTTTTTTTTAATGTTTTTGTGTTCGACCACAATCTCATCTGATGTTATAACGGTGTGGTCTAAGATGGTAAACACGCTAAGCTTCGAGAGAGATTGGCTCTCAAGTGCAGCTGTCGGAATACACCAACAAGCGCTTGGCGATAGATTTTCAAGTCGAGGATGTTACCTAGCCAAGCGGACTTAGAAAAAACCCTAACAGTATACTATGATTCCATCACGATTTTTTCTTTGTGTATCCGAACACGCTATCAACTGAGCCATCATCGCTTCAATCATGTCGTTACGTAACGTAGACTTGATAGTGACAAATAAAAACGTAAAAATTTAATTCGAACTTCCTTTAAACAATTATTTAACTATAGAGAAAATGATTAAACCGCTACAAAAAAAATAAACACTTTAAAGATCATTAAACAGTATTAACGAAATGAGTTAATGGCATCTAATAAAATTAAGACGCCCACTTTTTCTGAGCACGTATAATTCGTTGGAATCCGCGACTGGCACGCCAGGCGTCCGAAACGCGTGGTCGTCACACACCACCGGCGTCCAGTTATGTGACTCTTTCGATTTTTTTTGTTCTGTAAACACCTAATTAATTTCACGCCAGTGTATAGCGTAAAGTATTTACAGTCTGATTGTTTTATTAATGTTCATTTTACTAATAATTTAGTAATATAGTTAAATATGGTAACACGTATAGAATTTACTACAGTAGCTAAAAAAATAAAATCCGTAACTTTTTCTTGTTTTTTCATTTTTAATGTGAATTACCGAATATTCTATGTTCGACTGAACCTATTATGATGCACAATGCTCGCCAACCCCAACAATCTAAAATACGGTCTTTTACAGAACTTTGTACTTGTTGCGTAGGTGTGTCAGTATCACGCATGTTATAAGCTAGTGAGTGCAGTGTCACTGTATCGCGCAAGCGGCGTGCTCGAGAGCTCCATTCTGAAGGATATAGCAGTGCAAAACTCAAATATAGTTATAAATACGTATAATAACGTATGTATAACATCGGTACAACTTAAGAATAAATAAATGTTAATTGTAGATCCTATAATAATATTTTAACTTTGTCTTGTATTAAACTCTTGGCTATATTATGCGGAATCCCGAATTTACGGTTATATTCAGAACAGCCAAAAATATTGACAAAGACTGTATATAACATTGCATAGATAAATAATAACTATGTAGGAGTCTAGATTGGTTCCGAGAACGGAAATAAGACTGAATTTTATTTAAATAAATAAATGTCTTTTATAGACACAACAGATCTTTCATTTGTTTGATTGACATACTCGTATATCAAATAAAATAAATTAACATTATCTATTTTTTATAGTGATATCTACCTTTGTAGGCACTTTTATCAGTATCGAGTTTACGAACACATGTTTTAAATTTAATTGTGAAATATTCGGAGTAATGTAGAGTGTACTAAAAATGACACAACACAACAATCATAACAAAGTAATTGTATTACGAATTTTGCAGGAGTAATATAAAAATTATATAATAATAATTATTCAGGCGGAATTAATTAGATAATATAATATCATATTGTTACGATAAATGAAGATAATAAACACAATTCTTCAGCTACAAAAAAATGAATAATTCGTTATTGAAGTAACGGTTTTTAATACTAGAATTTACGATTCTGTAAAAATAAGGCATCAAGCCCCCACTTTTCTAAACTTATGTATCTCAGTTGCTGTAAATCTCCCTCGGAACACGAACCTACAAATTACGTTCAATATCGGCAGTGATATGGCTCGAGTATCGGTTGCTATGGTAACGGGCGTGAGAATCCCGGGTCAGTACAATGTTCGCCGACCCCCGGTAAAGGTGCAATGGTCAGTTATACAGGCTGTTAGGGTTTGATTGTGTAACGGATGATTTTTCTTTTACTTGAAATGGTTTTATTTGTAAATATTTTATTTGGTATCATTCTAATTTTATATTTTTATAGCGTATATATTCTTCTGTTGTAATTTTGATTTGTTATATATATTTAATTTAATTGTTATTTACATTATTTCTTTTTTTTTTATAATAAGAAATATTTAATGTAAGTCTACGCGTACGTAATGGGCATCTTCGTTTGACAAATCGAAAAAACTTAAATTAGTTACTAAGCATTCAAATTTGACGAAAAGATTAATATTTTTTAAAATCCTATAGATTTAGATGTCAGTGACTTATCCGAACTAACATATATGACTCTCTTACAACTAAATGTCTGAATTGATTCCAATGACTTTTGGTATAAGCTATGTTTTATTCTGAATACATCCGAATATTGCAAACTAGATTTCTGGGAAGTTAGTAAAAATACATGAAGAATTAATATAAGATTTTTAAATACAGATATTTCAGTAAATTTATATTTGTTTGAAATAAAAAAATAGAATTTTACGTGCAATTATTACTTTACTCAATAACATTACAAATATATACATTATTGGAATACCAGAATTTCAATGAGCAAAGCGCTTATAAAGAATCCGCATGTCTGTTAATTCTTCTAGCTAATCTCCGAAACACATGAACCGATTATGACCAAACTTTTACTGAGACACTTTTCCATAGAACCTAAGTAGTAGTGATAAAATTTAACAAAAGTATTTTAAAGTCGGGATAAAAGTTGGTCATGTGAGCTGAAGAAGTAATGACAGCGTTAAAATTAGATAAAAGATATCCCACTGAACTGTTTAACCGATTATAATTTATAATGATAACGTACAGAAAAGGACATACGGTATCTTTTATCTAGAAAACAGTATTATTCCCTAGGGACATGACAAGCCAACATTAACACGAATAAAGGCACAAGCAAAAGCTAGTGTAACTATAAAGCAATAAGAAATAAACGAAATCAAGCTATAAATGAGAACAACTTCACGAGCACTAACATGTTTACTTATTGTAAACAGCTTTTAATTTAATTTTGTTGTAAGTTATTATCTGATCACAATCCATGTTCGTACGTGTTGAGGTAGTCGAAAATGTATCACGCTGAGCTTAGAAATAAGATAGGGTGTATGATGAATCCTAGCATAAACTAAAAGACACCGATAGATTCTTGACGATGATTCCTTATTTAAACGTAGTAGTTTCCCTTGCAAGAAGTATGACTCACTTAATAGTATGAGTGGCAACCCTACATCGTTTTCTGTATGCAAAATTACATGATAATCGGTTGAGTAAGTTAAGTGTGAAAGCGTAACAAATAAATAAAATTACACTTGTATTTATAACATTAGTTAGGATGGGCTGACATTCCTGTATCAAAGGCGTTAAGGCTCAATGCATTCAGGCTCACGTTGCTCGTCGCGTCATCAGATCGTGGTGTTGAATCGTCATCAGTTAATAAAAATCTTATTAAATATTAATATTTTTCAAATATATTTGTGCAAATAGAACGTCCTGTATAAATTGTTTTGTACAACTAACATTTGTACTTAAGTAAAAGATAACGGATGTAGAAAGAACGCAACTCTTATCCCCTAAATCTCTCGAACGGACTTTCTGTACGGGCTTTTTGTTTTTGCTGAAATGTATACACGGAGGTTTATATACACAATTTCGACCGCCTCCTTGGACTAGAATGCGTAAACTCCATATTGTGAAGTTAACAAATCACTAGTATCTAAGGATTGTATTTGGTATGTAAAGGCATTACAGATTAATCTAAAAAAAAAAATGTATCGATCGATTTAAATATAAAAGTTGAATTCAATTTAATTATTAAAGACTTCTTTATAGTACGCAGCAGTAGTGATAAAATTGCTATTAAAAAAATACAGTTCACAATTCAAATGGAACAAGTAGTTTAATGAAATAGCATTCATAGCAATTCATAGTCTAAGCAGTGATAGTACAATGTAACTGAGGTAATTTATTGTCGGTAAAAGATCGTAGGGAACGAGTAGTTGTCACAAAATTGCAATTAAAACATAAAAGATAATAAGCTCAGAGTCCAAATATAACACGTAGTTCTATGAAATAGCACAACCATTTTTATGTACGCAAAGTCGCCTTATGAAAAGCCTAATGATACATATAATATTCCAAAAAGTCTTCTTTTTATTAGTAAAAGTCTCGTAAACATCAGTTTGACCGTCTCAGAGCTTAGTTCAAATACACAACAGACTTTCAACTTTATATATATATGTATGTAAATTAATACACTTGCCTACTAGGCGTAGGCATACTAAGCGTTGTCTAATTGTAATAGGCGAAAAAACAAAACAGTTCAGTACTATTTTCTTCTGTGTTTATGAACCGATTGTCTTTATTTTTATTTAGTGGTTATTGACAACCTTTAATGTTATCAACAAAATAGTTTTTTGGCAATACGTTTTCTTCCTTAACATCAACGAGTTGAAAAACATTTGTTTATAAATCTCTATTCTCGTACTTCATGCTCTTACGTCTAGTCTATAATCTAAAATAAAGGTTCACAAATAAATGTCAACGATCAAGTATGAATAGTTCTTCTATGAAGCTGTTGACAGATATCCGACTAGCAAAATAACCAATATAATTGTCAACTGATTTAGGATACGGAACGCACGACGACACATGTCGCCACTACTATATACTAGATGCAATACACGTCTCTTGCCGAACCAAGCGGAGATGGGTTGGGGGCCCTTTACTTCATAGTACTGGTCCGGCTGTCTGGAAGACAGTTGGGGTTGTACCGGGCTATCTTTCTTTAGCACAAGAAACCCGGTATGAGGCTGGTTCGGCCGCTGGGGTGACGCATTGCATGCTAGCCCCTTTCGTCTCACTTATGACCGCAGATAATACACAGGGGGGATTTAGTGTGTAGGAGTCTCACATAACCCTCATGCTCTTACGAGCGGGAAGAGGTACACATGATGGATTCCCTCATGTAAAAAAGTCGTGGGCAAAGGCTAAAGACTAAAACGTCTCAAATCAGATCTAAGGTATTTAATCTTAGGAGAGTGATTCTGCTAGAGGTTTTGTTATAGATGGTTTCGTAACATTGTCTACCTAAAATAAATTACCTTGTACGTCAGTTGATTTCATTTTCATGAAATAATATACGTACTTCTGATTAATATTTGACTTATAATTAACTTGTAAAAGAGATTAAATTTATTACTTCCACAATCTGTAGCGTGTATCAAATAACTTTTGTCTTTGTGGACACCATTTCAACCGTTGACATAAAACTAGTTAGTAACATTTACGATGCTTTAATCTGTTTGTTTATTTACTATTTATTATTTTAATTATAACATAAAAATATCATAAACATATTTAAAATAATGGAAAGAATTCGAATGTTTAAAGACTGAAGCAATTCTTTGAAAGATACAAAATGCAGTAATTGAAATACGCTGTAAATATTTTTTTTACGGCGTTTTTGTTAAATTGCACAATACAATAATAACACGTAGGTATATTATTATTTACATTAAACGCTACACTCTTACCGGAACTCCGGGTCATTGACACATTATTTTAAAGTTGATCTATATTTCACAAAAACCAAACAATTCGGTCTAAAAACGCCGGTAGTTCTGTCCCTTTTCGTTATTTTCCTACATTAAAAGCGCACGAGTGTGAAAGAGATGTTTACATTTTATCGGTGTGATTCCGTTGTGGGCAGTCTTTCTCATTGATCCGTGACGACTGTTCAGTTTAAAGACGAAGTGACAACGCGGTACGGAGTAAGGGAGTAACGTTGTCTCGTTCTTGCAAGATTTTTTGCCACTACGTTGACAGCTGGTGACGCAACATTTGTAAAGTCATCAAAGCTGTTCATTATCGTAAAGACATTTTCTATATGGTGTTGAATTTTCTTTGAGCATCCGTAACATATGATTTTCTTTTTATTTACAGACGGAGGTAAATATTTTTATGTATAATTAAAAAGGTTACTAATGAACTAATAAATATATATTTTTAATATTCTGGAAATAGTTTGTCAATTTATTTATATTTGTTTTGTCTGTGTTAATAGGATTTTAAGGTCTGTAAAGTTAAGAAAATAAATAATATATTATATATTACTATTTTTGGTTTATGCGCGTTGATGTCTTTTATAAGGTGACGATTGCAATTAGTAATTTACTGCAACAAAGTTACAATTGGTATATAGTAAAAATAAAATCGTATAATTTATTCTGAACTATCCAATTAGCCGTAATTTCTAAGTAATTAAGTTCGTTCAAGTCTCATAATTGTTAATTTTTTGCTGTAGAAAAAACTTCTTTACTTAGTGAAAAATTTAAAACAAATTAAAACATGTTATTTTGAAGATTATTACAAAAAATATGTAACACTCAATAAATGTCACATTTTACTTTACTTAATGAAACTCTGTAATCCTACTATAAGATCATCATTCTTTATCAACAAAATACTTTTTCATTGACAGAACGACACAAAAAGCCTCAACACCGATTTACCACGGCTCATAAAAGTCAAGCATTCATAACTCGATAGAATAATCCCACTTAAAAAAATAAACCACTCCATAACACGTCAAAAATTAAAACAAAACTTTTAAGGCGAGTCATCAACATCAGTCAACGATGACGGTCGGGACCGTTAGGCCGTCGACAGAACAATCTACATATCGACCGTGAGTCCTTTCCGTGAGAAAATCTTTTAGAATCATTGACAGTTCTAATACATCCTATACTCGGGTTGGAGGCTGTGAGCGAAGGTTTCGTAGGTCGAAAAGCGCGCGAACGCAGTGTTGCGCCGATGCTCGTGCGCATAGCACGCTCACATGACTGCGCGTGCGCGATACACGCCTGTCGAAAACGCGGTGACAGTTCCGAATTCAAATACGGAACGGGAATTCGGCGTTCGTGAACAAAAAAACTGAAAATGGAACGAATGGTCGGCCGTTTTTGTGTCGACTTGACTTAACACAGGATGCTTTTTTTTCTTATATTATAGAGTGTTCAGTGGCAGATGACATTATATTTTTTCATAGATCAAACATAATAGGCATATATTTACATATAGTGTTCCGAATTAAGTGCTAAACATTCTCTAGGTCTACTTAATTTTCTATAGTGGTTACAAGGGCGTGAATTTTGACTTGTTATATGTGTGAACTAAAAAGGTGTGAACTATTGAATCTGCTCAAAGTACAACTAGCATTATTATATAGACAATATTCTGATATAAACAGTATTTAAACAGCAAAATTTCGTGAAGTTTGTAATTAATTATATTATCAAAGGATTGTTTCAGCTTTTTATTATTAAGGTAAGATGCATTTAAAATTGAACCTAGTATTGGTTATATTTTTACTACTGCAACGAAAAGCTTTCTATGCGTTCTGAAGCTACGATAGCTCAATGATAGCGTGTTCTAATTGTAAGATACGACAGTCAGGCTGTGTTTTCGCTTATAGAATAAATTATAATAAAACTATGATATGGTGGCTGGGCGTTGATATATTCCTGTCTGATTATTTATTAACCCAGACTTGAAAATCTGTTACCAAGCACCTACCTATACGTGTGTTCCAGCAGTTGCACTTGAGAGTATGTCCTTTTAGGAGCGTATTACCATATTAGCCTATTACTATCATTAGGTGATATTGCGGTTGTATGCCAAACGTATAAATAATTTAAACAAATAACTTGAATTCATTTTACTCATATTTTCGTGTATACATCAGCACATCAACCTGTAGCTAGAATTTGTGGGTTATTGTAAAATTGTTATACTTTAAAATATGAATTACCGATATCTTTTAGAATTCGCTAAAAAGGAAAGTGCTTAAATATTACATTGTCATTTATTCTTATTAATATGTGTATATTAAAAACATGTCATCTATAGGATTTTATAGGAGATTTCTATTCAGTAGGGTTTTTTATTTCATGATGAAATAAAATTAGGCTGCTTATTTAAATTCTCTATGTACTCGTAAAACAAATTTAATCATTGGGCTTCTTAATAAAATGTCAATTTAGTAATTTGTTTTCTTATTTTGGTGGTTAGCAAACGAAAATAAAATAGGCGACTTCATTTCTATGTATTTTCTATACTTATGAAAATATTATTGCTATATTGAATCATAATGTATTTGATTTGAAAAGGATCATAATATAATTAATTCAATTGATAAATTTTAAGTAGCGTCAGAAAAATATATCAAGCGGATCAGTTTTCAAATTACGTAAAGTACTTATTAATTTTACTTTTACTTATTAATTAAAGTAATTATTTATTCATAAGTTGGGTCGATAGCTATACCTTTAGGGCAGTTATTAAATTCAAAACATATTCATAATATTTTTGGGACTAAAAAAGTACAGTAAAAAAAGAGGAATGATTAATAAAAAAAATGCATAAAAAAATCAAGGATGGGTATGATTTATGCGATAAATTGAATTCTGCCAACATAGAACAAACGAACATAGTTTCAATGAATGATTTGGTATTACAGTTATTACGTTCTTATAAAACTGACAATTGTCACTACCGTTATTATTTTTTTAATTTTAGTTCGTGTTTTTTTTATGTTAATAAATTATTTATTCCCTTAAAATATTTCTCATTTTACATTATAGAATGTAAAAGCCAACAAAAATAAAAATAATAATCTGTGAAATTGTTCAACTAACGTTTGATAATTCTATTATCAATATTATACTGATTACTTTCTGTAAGTCATTATTCTCAATTTGTATTGCAAATTTTATAAATCTTTAGATTCGATAACATAGTATGTATTAAGTTAGTACATTTTAGTAACCTTTAATAACCATCCACCAACTAAAATACATAAAATATATTTCTCTGTACTTTTTATACATCAGTTATATACCTAGTTAATTGACACAAAAAAGCGATACATCACAAAATATTCACAGTAACTTTACCTACAAAAGTGTACAGTCGGTTTTTTGTTCACATTTTGTTTAATAGGTCAGATAAATGACGCATCCACTGTGTTTGTTACGAACTTTTTGCGAGAATCTGTACATCGTTTATTTTCGGTTACATTCGGTTCCTCATTACGGAGATAGGAAATCTGGTGTACCTAATTTGAAATTTTCTCATAAAATAAAATCTATTGTTTTATTTATAGTATATATTTTTGTTTATTTTATAAAGAATAATATGCGGCTAAGTTGGGTATATGAAATTTAATTTAAAATAACAATATATTGGACATAAATCGATTAATTTTTTTAATTATATATCATTACATATTATAAAACAAAGTGGTCCGCCGCGTCTGTTTGTCTGGATCGCGATAAACTCAAAAACTACTGAACGGATTATAATGCAGTCTTCACCAATAGATAGAGTAATGCACGGGTAAGGTTTAGGTATATAATTTGTCACAGTTTTTTGTAAATTGTTTGAAATTTAATGTTCATTGTTGAAAGAATTTGAAAAAGTCAAGCCGCCTTAACCATTTTATGCACATAAGTATATATTTTTTATTATCAGGGCAGGACAACGTCCACCGGGCCTGTTAGTTAAATAAATAATAAGTAGGTATTGAGAATTAGATAACTGATACACTGATAACTGTTATATATGGAAATTAAATCTGATAATAATTGAGACTTGGTATTCAAACATACAAATTTAGCAATTAAATCAGATTTAAACACCATTATACTAGTGAAAAGACTTTTGAATCAGCAGATTGTTGAGTAAGAACTAAGGTAAAATTCAAACAAACAAAAGATTTGCCATTTTAAGGGCTACATGAAAAAATACATCATATTATCTGGAATAATATTTTAAACTAATACTATGAGGAAGATCTTGGTGAATTCGTTATAAATCTACCACCTAAAAATAAAATTGATATTATATACATATAATGACACATATATATTATTCTATGTATGTTTTGTATATATGTACTAATATATGTTGTTTGTCTCGACCAATCTTCGGAATAGCTGAACCAATTTGATAAGACTTTTACTACGAGATAGGATACTATTTCAAGTATTATTAACATTATAATTATTTAAGATTTTAAGTAAGAACTAAGGAATCATGACTAACTTATAATTTCAAAGTAAAACACAGGCCATAGTAAACCGAGTTAAAGCATATAGTATTGATAATAAAATATCACCAATTCCACGGGAACTTTACTATAAATGTAAACGTTAAGTAATATATGAATGTGAATTTGAGTGTGTTTGTATGTTACGCTTACACGCCTTAACTAATCAAACTTATCGTCATAAAATCAAATTTAAATATAATACTATATTACCGGTATGGAAAAGGACATAAGGTACCTTTCGTTTACAAAAAAGTATTGTTCCGAAGGGATAGGTAAAATTCACAGTAACGTAAGCGAAGTAGCGCTTAAAAGCTAGTATATTCTATATTTTAGGACCATTACGTTCATTAATAAAATGTCCTATTCAACCTTACTCACGTTAAAGATACAATTTATAAATAAAAGCTAACTTCAGTGGGTATGCACGATCGATATCTGACAAAGTTATAAAATACAAATAGGCATTTGAAACAAATTGGCCAGCGAAACCGGTCGCTAACCGGATGTGAATCTCTTTGATAGCTGTTATTAGCGTTATCTCAGTTTTGAGAGATTAAGATATCGGATGGCTATAGAAATCTTTTAAACAATAATCGGTCAGATTTGGGAAATGTCAAGTACGTCGGTAAATGTTTTAATTATAATTCAATGATGGTTTCAATCTGTGTGATCATGTGAGTTCTATCAAGTTTGTGTATCCCACTGTTGGACTTTTTTTTCGAACTGGCTATCCGCTTAGTCTTTATAGTTTTACTGCGCTTTTTGAACGAACCCTAAAGGTTTAATAGTGGCAAAGTGGTAGGACCTTGGATAATATACTGCGCATGTAACATCGCGTATCGAGCTAAACTATCTATGCGGACTAAACTAAACGTACATGTATGCGACGGTGACACAGTTATGTGTACCTTCATTTGTATTGCACCAACGGGAACGGAGATGGAGGGACAGAAATTGAATCTAAGCTTGAGGCGCTACCGAGGGGTACCGCGGTGAATGTACTGGTACAACTTTAACCACCGCACCCGTCCATGGCGGGGTGATCGGTGATAACCCACATAGGCTTAGGCATATGTATGCCCGCGGCTCCAAATACGTTTCTTATAGTTTTAATTTTTTACAATAAATAGTTTAAAGCGGATACTGACTAAATATATTCCTTAGTCAGATAATCATTGTTGTAAAATAATTAATCTTTCCCATAAAAAGAACACTTATAGCCAACTTTAATGGCGGTCGGTCTAGCGGTGTTGGGGTTTACCAATCTCTGATATACTCGTACATACCAACGTACAATTTTATTATTCGAGTATACATAAATAGATTAATTATTTTCTTTAATCCTCAATTATTTTATATGAGTGAATTATATTTTATCAGTGGTTCCGTACTGGAAAAATGATTAGTAAATAACAGACAGATAATTGTTTTAACTTCAATTACAATAATTTCAACGCTTGATCAATAAATTTCACTTGGTTTAATCTGATACAATAATCTTCTACACAGAAATACAAGAAGATAAAATAGTTCAGTACCATTTCCGCATCTTTCTCTAATCCTTCTTTTATTTTATTTTTTGTTTAATAGATATTATTGAGCTTTAGTGTTATTAAGAAAAAAAAATCGGATATAATTTTTTAAAATTTAATTAAATTTAATTTTCCATGTATTATATACAGTAAGTATATATTGGTCACACTCGTTAATACTACATTATTTGTACAATATCTAATACGCTTCTTATCGTTTAGAAAAAAATCATTTAGAAATTCAGATAATAATATCTGTACATTAAGACGAGAAGAACAAACTTTGTACTTCATTATTATGGTCGAATTTTGACCACTAGACGACCACTAGTTAAACTTAATGTGTGTATTAATAACGCCTGAGAACGAATATTACGCCTCGAGCAATTCGGCACGCACGCGCAATAGAGAGATGCGCTTTTCTGCCCAAACCTCGCGTCATTTGTCCACAGCCGTTCGTAGTAGTCGAACGGTTCAAATCAATGGAATATCGATTTGATACCTGCCGAGTTGTACCATGATATGTGTCGAGGAACTTATAGATATTTGCATGAATTGACATTGGTAGCACTAACGACTAGAGGGAAACATTGTAAAAAGACTTGAACGCTTAAAAATGATCCCAGAGTAACATCGCATGTGGCAACATATAAGAGAAAAGATTACTCGCTAATGAAATAGTCCTCGTTGGTTGGCACGATAATTAAGCATGTGGATTTCTTTTCGCAGCGGTGAGGTTTTTATAGACTTGCACTACTATTATCTATATTAAACTAGATGCCCGTCCCGATTTCGTACGGGTGTGTTATACGTCAATTCTGGCAAAATTGTGAAAGATCTCCTACTGTCTTCTGTCTCACTTTTTTACTGTCTTACTCACTTTTTTATAAGAACATTTTATAGTCCAATTTTTTCACTGTTCCATACAACTTTTCAAACATCTGCTTACATTTAAACCTTATCCTGACAAATATAAGAATTAGTCTAATAAATGCATCCGTTCTGCAGGGATGCGCTTATATACATACGACAAATCATTTTTATTTATATAGAAGATTAAATGTATTTGTTATTTGGGACTAAGAAATCATTCAGGTTTATTAACACCACTAGATAACGTAATCCATTTTTTTTTTATTAAATACAGTTTTGCGTAATAATTGGTGGTAACCCAAAATAAAATTAAATACATTGTGGTTTTAGACCGTTATTGAAATAGAACGAAGTAATCGTCTTTAACAATTCATTTGGTTTGTCGATTTACATGAATTAAAAATATATATGTTGTAAATAAACATGTGGAGATTCTGTTGAGAAATCGTAGTATATCTATCTCACTTACACTTTAGTAGATGTACGTTAAAACGAGTAGTGTAATGAGCATTTCCACCTGGAGTATAGCAGAATCTTCTTCGAAATTGTGACAGTTTTTATTTCATGCTACTGGAGAAGTTATTGAAAATGACAAAGGTTTTAAGTAATTCACCAATCGCGATTAATTATCATGATCATTTTTCCTCATTCCTTTGATTACTTTGATTGATTTATTTCAATGAAGTCTTTAACGAAATCGACGCATACGTTTTTTAATTTTCTTTCAAGTTTCAATATTTGTTTGATATCAAGGTTTATTCCGTTTGTTTTCAAAGTAACTTCCAGTTCGTTTCTTTCCAATAATCCTTCGTACCATACAAAGGATTTCTTCTGGTAGATTAATACCAATGAACGAATTACAGCAACTAATATGAACTAAAGTACCAATATAATAATATTTTCCTGTTTTTATCTGCTCTTGCTTTATTTGATAGCTTAGTCTGTTTATTCTTTACTGTTTATGCTTATGCATTTACTGTTACTTATAACTTCTGGGATCTTAACTAATACTAAAATTTTTATTAGACTTTAAAATAAGCGAAATCGAGTTCAAAAGTTAGTCAATATTCTAATTTAACATTGTAAAATAACTTTTGCCTCGTACCCGCAAGGTTAGCTAACCGAGCCTAATGTCAAATTATGTGAAATGTAGCGTGACGCAGATGACGGGTGCGGAAAAAATTCGCACACAGAGCGATCTGGGCCAAACTATTGTACGGATTTAAAGACGTGAGATTTAACTGGATATGACACGGGTGTTGTAATTAATTAAAAATCTTAGCGTACTTGCATTTAGGTAACAATTATATATAAATACATATTTTTATAATTTAGGTAACTTGTACATCTATTAACAAAATGGCTCGATACATTTTCACCGATATGTAGTAAAGATAGAGTTTTTTTTAGACTCAATCGATATTTTTCATCTTTTTAACCCAAAAAAACTGACTTTATTAACCAAGAATGCGTCCGTTACATGTCATGCACACAAGTCGATAGTTAGTGACTCGATATTACTTCAAAAATATTTCACTGAAGTTTCTTGTCCCACTCATACATAAACAATGTAAGTAATGCTAACGAAGATGTGATTAGACCAAAGCGCCTGCGGAAGACACTTTAATAATGTGTTAATTTAGTTTATTGTGTACATAGAGGCCACGTGTCACGTAGGGCATTCAATGTTAATACAAAACTGTACATTAAACATTCAACATCTAAATAAAAATGTACATGAATACTGTAAACTTTCTTATTCGTAGGGGATAGGTGGAATACGTATGAAGTATAGGGATATAGAGAATGCGTTCCTGATTTAGAAAATAAAATAAATCAAAATTAAATCAGTTTATTAAGAAAAGCGCTATTATTTATTAGTATATTAATTTAGATGTGTGAAGGTTTCAAGTATTATTAGTGATTTTGCTTTAAGTTTTGATGGATAGGTTCAATTTCACAAGGGGGTCCGGGAGCATTGTCCAAAACTAGAACAGCTTTGCAGTTTAAATATATATTCTTTAAATAAATTTCAACTTCAAGACGAAAACAATTTGGAAATCAGTCAATTAAATTCATATGTGATAGGGTTCGTTATAAAGAAAAGTTATACATACTATCGCGGCTTCTATTAAAAGTTCTAGCAACACGCGGTACTTTTCTAACTGGGAAGTGGCGCGACAGCGGCTTTTATCAAAGAGCATTACGTTTACACATTATACATTTCGTTCCTTTATAAATATTTTATCGCTTGTCTGATTGTTACCTATTATAAAAATTCTTTAAGTATCCGCTTGCTAACTTGGATCCGCGAATAATGAAATTTTTAACCAAACATACAGAAAGTGGCCAAAATATTTTATCCGCGAATTAGAAGAATTTACTGTACAAGGACAATTAAAAGTATAAGATATAATGTGTATGATAATACTATTAAATACATACAATTTTTGTCTGTATGTCTGTTTAATCTGGTTCATCTTCGAAACGGTTGGACCGATTTCAACAGGACTGTTATTGGCAGATAGCTGATATGATAAGAAGTAACGTAGAAACTTTTACTTTTATGTTAGAAAAAAATAGGTTGCCATGCAAACTAAAAAATAAGTGTCCAGTACCGCGCACGCCATATGTGTCCTTTTAAACTGAACAAAAATTTTCTATTTAATTTCACGCAGACATAGTTGCAGGTAACAGTGGGTTCTCTACATACGGGATATAGCGAGATTTTACTACGAGGAGCTTAGGTTTCTCCGTGTTAGTTGCTTTTTGGTTTGTGCGTTTTAAAATCAGCCAGTGTATATCCAACTGCCAAAATGCTTGCAGGCCGGCATGACAGCGATGACTGCCTATGGACTACTGTCAGGTACAGTATAATTTATCGTGCATTAACAAAATAATAATTAATTTATGTTATTTTTCATATACACCTCTTAGCGTAGAAACTTTTATTTAATAAAATACGTAGCAAGTTTTTTTCATAGTTCTGTGTATTATATAATGTTTAATACATTTATGATTTTTGTAACATATGTGATTAATAAAGACGATACTTTGCGGAAACCCATCATAAGTACTTGAGTGGACTTTACTTTGCATTTCCGTCTGAAATCAAATGACCGCAGTCACTTCTCACTGCAACCAAACAACAACAAAAAAACAACCTTTGATTTTATTTACGTGAGAAGCATCTGAAAAAATTAAATCAGAAACTAGTACCACCTCGTGTAAATAAAATCAAACGTTTTGTTACTGTGAGATGTGACAGCGGCCAATCAATTAGAGACAGTTCAAAGACAGTTCAGTTGAAGTTCAAAGTAACATTCATCCAAGTAATTGTAACTTTATAATATTTTCCGGTTTACTTCATACTATTCAATTAGTAAGAGATTTATAATTATTTATTATTATTCCTCTATATAATTATTTAACATGAACGCATCCAGTAGATTTATACGATACTAGATCATTGTAGATACATTCGATGACTTTTGTTTCGGCGTATCAATCTTAGTTCAGTTAAAAAACCTGTCGTTTCCATTCATCATAACGATTACAAATATTCAATATCGCTCTTTGATCCCTGTACCACGAAACTTAATTAAATTTCTTTGCTCTAGATGTTTACAATGCAGGTATGAATTTGAGGACCGAATGAATATAGAACACGTGATATTTAAAGTATTAAATATGATCTTAGTAAAGACACAATAAATGTTTAAATTGATCGTTTAATTTCAGACGATCAATTTTTGATACGATTTTGAAATGTATAGAAAATAAGAAAATAAATATATTCGAACAAAAATAAAACATAAAAAAATGTAAGCATGTACGTTAAATCTATATTTTATTATATCATAAATAATTAATTTTTCTTTACATGTTTTTAACATCTGGTAAATGGAACGTGTGCCGACTAAAGTTATCATAAATTCAGATATAACGTTTACAATATTAATCAATCAAACAAAGTGGACATTCGCGTGCGTCAGTGTGTTTCCTTAATTTTTCTTAATTACGCAAATGATTTTGATATGGCAACATTTTGACAATTTGTTTTGGAAGATTTAAATATACATTAATACCAGTAAATTTGTTTAATAGAAGGTAGAAAATAATCAATGTATTTTAATCGATTTGTCAAAAAAATACAGGAGCTTCTTATATTAATTACTCACATTGGCTAGGTATTAACAGATATATCAAAATAAGCGACTACCGAATTACATGCTTTAAGAAGGTGTAAAGAACATTCGTGATGGTATGTGTTTGATTTCTAAGCACAACCTATTTTATATTTCATCTACATTTTATATTTTGATCTGTTACACAGTATTAAAAATAATGGGTTGTAATAATGGATAATGAAGCGATGATGGTTCAGTTATTAGCGTGTTCTGACACTGTGTCGATCGACGTCGGTTTGAATCGAAATGAAATGAAATCAATAGTACTTTATTCAGTGTAAGCTTGAAAAAGCGCTTATGAACGTGAAAGTTACCACCGGTTCGGAAAACAACCCAGTCATCGAGAAGAACCGGCAAGAAACTCGATCTGGTTTATCTTTTCATAAAACATATTATGACAAATATAGTTATAGACATAGATACTTACATTCGTTTTTGGTGGATGCACATGCACAGAGAGGGGCGTAATTTCCAGACGCCATAATCCTTGCGAATGAGTGATAGCTTTCGGTGAAGAAAAACATTATGATGACGCCACAGATGAAAATCAGTCGCCAAGCACCGATAAGTGTGTTCCGACCGCTGCACTAGACAGGTAGTCTCCTATAGGTTTAGCGTGTTTATCATCTTAGACCATATCATTTAAAATCAGAGGTGAAGTTGTGGTCAAACGCTAAAACGTTATAACATTTACAAAAACGTTATTTTCAAACTTGTTTGAACCAATATAGTATTAAATATAATTATAGACATATTGGGTATACAATGTAGACCAAAATTTTGTTTTAAAATATGTCATTACAATAAATATTTTAAAAGACATACACAGATTTCAAACTACGCGTATCAAAAAGAATTGTGTAATGATACATCCGAAGCTTCTTTGATTTTATTGTAATCTAAATGTCCGATGTACCTTAAATGAATCGAATAGGTAGTCTAAATAAATGTACAATAATATAATAAATCAATATAACCGCCACGTCAATAAATAGGTAGACTTATTGTAACACTGCGAAGATGGGTGGGTCACTATTGCAATTATAAAAAATGCTTAACTGACAGTCCAGGCTTTTTATGTTTAATGTTTTATCAAAATTAAATATTTAAAAATCGCATTATTCCCAATAACATAAATAGAGTGATGAAAACACAGAGGTATATTTTTTAAACAAAACGTTCAATATGAAACCCGTCGAGTATCCGCACAAGCAAATATTTAAATTTCAATTCGAACGTCGCATATCAATGGGGAGCCATAAGCCACCGGGTTTTTATTTTTTTTATCCCCGTCCGCACTGAGACAATAAAGAAAAAGCCATAGGGAAAAACAAAGAAAAAACAATACGAAAACAGCATCTAGATTCGAGACTCTGGCTGATTCGAGCCTGGAAACAAAAGAAGTCGGCTCCCGCCTGACCGAGATCTTAGCGTACGCGGGCGCATCTCGTTTACCCTTTTTTGTTTTTTTTTTTCCACATCGCATCCATGTGATTTCTTTTCTCTGATGCATCACAATGAGACGGTCTATCGAACGTCAGTAGCTATTTATAAAATAATTACGTAAAACATGCGTTGACGGAAATACCGGAATATTCGTATTAACCCGAGTGTATTTTGGCTATGTGACGTAAACGGCCTGTTATTTTTTTAAATAACTAATTTGATATTAAAGTAAAACGTTTTATTACAATTATAATATATTTCATAATGAAGAGTTTCTTACAAATGATATAACATGAATAAATTGATTAATTAATTAACATAAATCTTAATAGTCTCAATAAACTATGTATTATGTATATATTATTATACTACTGATTATTTCAATATTAATAATATATAGACACAAGCCTCTATTAGAAATGACACATTACATTTATTATTTGTAACTTGTTTCACGTTATATAAGACCAAATATGAAAAATGAAAAGAGATATGATTACCTTTTTAAGACAGAAAAAACAATATATCGCATAAATTAGGTTACTTTATCTATTAAATACTCTGTTTTCGCTTCTTTCCCGCTATTTGTAATAAACCATGTATTTAGAAAAAATATTGATAGTGCTTATTCAATCTTTCAAATGGGGAAGTACCACGTCTATTTTTGAGTTGCTGTGTTCGGTTTGGCTTGGACAGTGTGTTTAGTAAAACATACTGGTACATGAAGATTTTCAACTACGTCCACAGGAGTAAGAACCTAACGTCTATGATGGACTTTTTTAGAAAATGTAAATTGTAAAATCAGAGTAGTAGTAAATTAAATAAAAACAACCTAGACCAGGTCTCTGCGTACCCGCGGTAGAGGAGCAGTGCAGGAGGTTCCCTTAAGGGACCCCCAATTATAAAAAAAAAAAAAAAAAAAACGTTTATGATGGAGTTGCGTTCCTTGTAAGGTGGCTATACATTGTTATAGAGTGCAGTAACCACTGAGAATCAGACGAACTGTTTACTTATTTACTACTTCATGACATACAAATATAAATCTAAATGGGAAAAAAAAAAACAGTTCAGTACCAGTTCTTCTTCTTTCGTAAGGTTTATTTTTTCATTTAGTAGCTATATACGAGATTTAATGTTGTCAATAAAAATAATTTGAAACAGTTCGGTTCTCTTTCGTAACGTCAATGAATAGAAGCCATTATTTATAAGTTTCTACTTATCATACTTGACGATCTTTACGCCTAGTCATCATCAGCCTGTAAGAGACCCAGGGTCATAGGCCTATTCCTGAAGAAATATATGGGTATAATTACCCCCCAGACCACGACGTATTGGCGAATTCAAACTCTGAGAAATCTATAGTTGTATATTTTCTCATATACGGTGGTACTACTAGAACGTTTCTCAGGTTCATGTTCATGGTTTCTTTCATCGTCAGCCGATTGTGTTATCAATTTAAAAAAGTAAATGTACGCGAATTTCGAAAATTTCGTTTGCCTATGCCGGGATTAGAACCTGCGGATATCGGACTAATATTCCACCGGTCAAACCACTCCACCACCTATAAACTAAAATATTATTCCACTCGCCAAGAAAACTTCAATAGTATTGAAATATAAAATAAAAATGTAATATTATCGAATTTCGGTCACTGGACGACCATTAGTAATAATGTATTACGAGTGTACATATATTGTAGATAAGTAGCATGAAGTATAATAAATAGAAACTTATAATTGAAGGCTTCGACTCGTTAATGACATAACACCCTACCATTTTTTTAGTAATAACACTAAAAGCTCGATAATAGTTACTAAACTAAAAAAACAGAAAACCGATTAATACTCGGAGTGTTCACGGCTGTAAGTAATTAAACAGATATTGTCACTAGGCTTACCGTCTAAGAATTATTTCTAATAATTATTATGATATATGAAACTTTATAACAATGAAGAGCAATTAAATAAAATTTTCACAGTAAGTTCAAGCACCACTTAAAGCTGGTTTTAATATTTAAAGGCTACTTATAGAATGGCTCAATATGTGAACGATGGTGATGTCTGGAAACGATGGCCCTCTCTGTGCGTCCATCTAAAATGAATATAATCTCTATTTTCGTAAAAATATGTTAGGGAGGGTTCGATCGAGTTTCTTGTCGGTTCTTCTCGACGAGTTGGTTGTGTGTCCGAGCCGGTGGTAGTTTTGACGTTCATAGGCGCACCTTCACATGCGCTAAATTTAATAAAGCACTTTTTCATTTCGATTTTAAATTAATGGTAACTTTCCCATGAATTATATAAAACTAGCAGACCCGGCGGACGTTGTCGTTCCCTGATAATATAAAAATATATACTTATGTGCATGAAACGCTTAATGCGGCTTGGTTTTTTTCAATTCTTTCAATAATTATCATTATATTTCAACCAATGTACAAAAAACAAAACCTTGATAAATTATAGCCTTAAACTTTCCCCGCGAATTACTCTATCTATTGGTGAGGACCGCATTACAATTCGTTAGGTCGTTTTTGAGTTTATCGCGAACATCCAGACAGACAGATAGACGCGGCGGACGATTTTTTTTTAATATGTAGTGATGGCATAGTAGAGAGTGATATGATACAATGACAATTTTAGTGATAAAATCAATGTAATAAGACGATATTATAATTATAAAACCGCTATTTAAAAACACAAATATATATTATAGGAATAGATTATGTAATGACCGGTTTCCATGATTAAAAAAGCCGTTAAAAAGGCGCTAATAAGTTTTATCAGTCTATAATTACGAGCAATCATTATAATTATGCGTATTAATACGATTCACTCGTAATCTCAATCAGTTAGATCATCACCGCTTATAGTAAGTAACACGTATGGGAAATAAGCTGATACGAAACAGGATTCGAATAGGATGTCTGCTTACTCATCTTATTTGTTACTGAAATGACTAATAAATGCATTTAAGTTCTTCGAAAACAATATCAGCGTTGTGTGCTTTTAATCCTTTCTATAAATAGGTAGATTATGATAACACACCTTTTCCGCGTATCGGTTTTTTGTTCGTCCGTTTTGTATGTACCTGATTTCATATAAATAATATAGCTTGCAATCGCTATAACATCTAAAATTCAATTCAATCTTATTTTTCCATTCTTAGAAAAATAATTGCATGATATAGTTACATAAATACATTATTCGGTTTTATTACAACACCAGAAATAAACATGCGTTTAACACTAGTTTTGCTAAATAGTGTCTAAAATTTTAAGCCTTGTTGAACAGATGCTTAAAATATTTTACTACAAAATCGTGTCCAAGCGGCCTCTAGCTAATCATCTGGTTTAAGCTTTTTATGCAAGTAACTCTGAATAGCATTCACTCAATTCAATGTCATCATTCAAAACCGTTTCATTACTTACAGATATATTGCAAACAATTTGAATTTATGAATACTATTTTTGTTCATATCTTCAATTATAAAAAAAATATATTTTGATCAAAATTGATTACTATTGTTGTGGTATTTTATTTAAAGAAAATATTGTCATTGTTAAAATAAGCAATATATATGTTTAATATATTACGTCAAAGTGAAACAACAATATAATCTCAGATGAAAAACATTGTCAAATGTCAATAATGTATATAGTAGTAGTTGTGGCAAGACTAGTGTTAGACAATGTTTATATTTAATGTCATCTCTAAACAAGGGTAAGACACTCTTTGGTGATTAAATTTTTGTTAAACAAGTGTTCAACGCTTATTTAACTTTTTGTAATGGCATAGATAATGTTTTACTACAATCTACAGGCCACTTGCTATTACACACGGTAACACTCGACTTAATATACCTTTGTCTTAATTTGACCTATTTTTCGGGAACAGTATTTTTGTTCTGGCGGAATGGTATCCCATTTACTATTCTATGTCCCTGTTATAATTTGTATGCAAAATTTTATGTGCATCGGTTTAGTATTTGAGGTGTGAAAGCGTAACAAACAAACAAACTCATATTTACATTTATGATAGTAGTTAACATTAGGATGAGAGCCGCTATTGTCACGACTTTTTTAAAGTCAGTTCCCGCACTATGGAATAAGCTCTTTATTGTGGGACACTTAATCAATATACAACTAGCTGAAACAAATTACCATCAAATTCATGACGTAATTTATGGATCACACAAAAACATATCCTGTGTGAAATTGAATCCCACAATACTCGGCGCGGTGACAGGCTGGATACGCCACTGTGTTGTCAGTTTTTATAATACATTATTTGATATACGACGCTTCAAGACGAGTCACTGTGGCAATTTCTTCACTACACTATTGATCGTGCTACCAATTAAGTCCCAGATCAACTCTGACATATATATATATATATATATTGGAGTATATCGAATGCTAGTAAAACAGACTTTCAATGTTTTGAGCCCAATTAAAGTGTCAACAGTGTAATAGTGATCGTACATTTGCTAAGCCTGTACTGCCTAATATTGATTGCGCGGATGACGCTGTGATTTATCACCGTGCTGAGTGTTGTAGGGTCCAATTTCATACAGTACGATTATTTATGTAACCACAAATGATTGTTCTGATTATGGGTGAACTTTATGTTCGTTAATTATATGGGAGGAGTTGTTCTAAAGAGGAAATTCGTTATGATAAAGTAAAAAATATTTGATAAGCATTAGAAAAATATGACGCACTGTGTTAATTGAAAAAGGGTTTCCTTATAATGAATGCCCATCAGAATAAATAACCTTTCATTGATTTGCACTACGTTACCCAATTAGTATTTTCTTTTTAATTTTTAAGTGAAATAAATATACAACAAAAACACGTTTTATTAATAAAGAAATTCCTGTGACAACAAGAAACAAAATTATCTTACCAAAACCAAATGAAGATATAAAACTGTAACAAAATAAATATTATTTTTGTATTAAAATATTAATTAACTAACTTTTGAATACATCTTCGCTCGCCTTAATGTATAGTTCATCTATTCATCTGGAATAGTATAATTTTTTAATAAAGTTTTTTTTTCGAACTGTCTACACTGTTTAACTGGCAAGGCCTTCTACAGTTTCAACGGACTACAAATAAAGAATACTTTCCCTTAGTTAGTATATTAACATTAAATCGTTCATTACAGTTTAACGAAATAAAGTAATTTAATACAAGGAACCGTGTTTAACCCCCATCTTTTCCCCCGGACGACCCTAACGGTGGGTTAACAAATATTTGCCGACTGATTTTAACAGGTACATTAGCGAGTACCGGACAGGGTGCTCTGGGTAGAGGTCGAATTAACACTACCATTTAGCGGTCACTTACGGGGTGGACGCAGGTGGTCTTTGTTTAAACGGGTCTTGTGTTTTTTAAAATCTTTTTCTGTCGAGTTACTACGCTTTTAAGAGGTGATTATGAGTTGTATAAGATTGTTCTTTAATTATCTCTGTGATACGTTCAGATAGATTTTCTTATGTTGTATATTTAAATTATATAATGTTTTGATTTGTATTCGATATACCTTTTTCTATTTGCACTTTATTTTTGATTCATAACTTTTGTTCTATGAATTAAATTAAGGTTCCTATGAAAGTGTAAAATAAAAGGCTAAATAAGTTGAAAAAAATCTTATAATAAAATCTTTACTGATATTATAAATGTGAACGTCAGTTTGTTTGTTTGTTACGCTTTCCAGTCTTAACTATTAAATAGATTACCATACAATTTTGCATACACGTTGTCAAGGATATAGAAAAGGAAACAATACTGTTTCCGGAAAAGTCGCATGCAATAGTTAGTATATTTTATTTGATGGCATTACAATAAAATACTACAGTATTAACGATACTTAGTGGTCGCTATCGGTATTTAGACTTCAGTGTAATTAACATCCATCATCGTCATATCACCCTGTAAGAAACTCATTGCAGAACCATAGGCCTCTTCGCTAAGGAAAGTATGGCATTAATCACCACACCAGCCCAAGACGTACTGGTGTTTTTACATTCTGGGAAATCCACAGTTCGATATTTTCCCATATAAGGTAAGAACATTTCTCAAACTCAGGTTCCCTAACGATGTTTTTCTTCATTATCAGCCGATAATGTGATAAATTGAAATTAATAAAAGCACGCGAATTCCGAAAGATTCGTTGGTACATGCCGGAGGTCGAACCTGCGGACATCGAATTGTCAATGCACTGGTCAAAGCACTCGACCATCAAGACTTAGCGTCCATAATAACCAAATAATTTGTATTAATTACAGTTAAACAATTAATTTTCTTATTTGAAATGTTATCAATAATATACTAAAACAAAACACAATAGTTAGTACAACATCAGTTCACAGTATATTAAAATACATGTCATTTTTTTCTTCATAGTAAAGTATTATAACATAATAGGAAGAAGGAATTTTGTGACCTTTGTTATAAGGTACCGCATCATTCGGCGCTCTCCCGTTGACTGATGTACGTTACAAGGAGCTACGAATGATGAAATATTTGTTGGATATTCCGTGTCACGATTCACTAATAAAATTTTAAGTTTGAAAATTAACTTTCGTAAAAACTTTAGAGATCTGCAGTTATAACTGCATCATATAAGGATTGTATTTAAAACTAATAAATTAAAACCCATTTTGTTTCATGCTGCAATCGAATACTTTGAAAAACTGACTCTATATAAAATTCGACAAAAAGCCTTTAAAAAATGAATGAATTATTTTTATTTTTTCATTTCCTAAGATTTTTCCCACTCCTGTACGAAGTGTTTACCTTTTTTGTTTAGTCAGAACAAGTAAATTGTCAAAAGTTAACAGTTTTGAATGGCTTTAAAAAATACATACCTCATTTGAATATCGAATGCTTTTATTTTTTTCTTAAATAGTTTTTTCACACTAATCAAAACACAATAAGCGCGGTTTATTTCGAGTTTTACAATAATAATAATAATATCGCATTTATAAAAAATAAAATTCTGAGCTCGATGTAACCGGCATAGCCTAATCGTAGGCCATTACATCCTACCAGAACTAATTCACTGCGCCTTATCATAATTTGAATCGACATTCTGGATGACTTTTGTATGACAAACCAGTGTTTCTTGTACGGTTATTAATTTTTACCGCGTACCTTCTTATACGGTGTTTCGGTATGCTCATTAAATGGTCACAATGGGTGATGGGGTTCACTCAACTTTTGTATAACCTATTTGATTTATTCAGCATGAAAATGTGCGTTTATTGGCATTACCTCTTTGTCCATAGCTAGGCACAGATACTCTGAACCTTTTACTAGTGTAAGTGTATTATTCACAAGAATGTCTAAATAATGTTTTTTTTTATTATTCTTTGTCTGTATAATTTAGGATGCTCAATATTTTATCGATTACACAGAGGACTACTTTCAACTTTTGTTCTTTCAAAGTGTTAAATTACCACTTCTTAGTGCATTTAAGAGCGTAATACCGTAGTAAGTTCGATACCATACTCTGTTTGCATTACTCACCTGACAGTAATAATTTGTAATATTTTAAATTTAATTAGTAATTACAACATATACATATATATAGAGTAAAAATATTGAAGCCTATTTAAAAAACTATTCTCCGACGGTTAAGCTCTATATAACAGATCGATGAAAGCGTTAATTTGTAGAACCCATCGAATATGACTTGCCTGATAGTACTTTCTTTATTATTTCTGCGTGAAAGAGTATGTTTGTATTAAGTTAAATGTGGGTTACTAGAAAAATTATTTGTAAAAGTACAATTATCTATATGTTTTACGATGACTGTTAAAATTATAACTTGTTTGTCACATATATATACAAAGTAAATATAGCACCGAATGGTCGACAACCAGATACATTAATGATAAAAGTATTATATAACAAGCGTTATTTGATTGCGCTTGGTACATGACCAACATTTATGTAATACAATAACGCATTGGTAATCTATTTTATGTCAAATACAAATGAGACCAGTATATTGTAATAATATTGTACTTTTACAATTTCACATAATAATATTGTTTTTGTATCAGAAATTAAAAGTTTATACGCTGCCCATTACCAATTAGGTTTAATAAGTATTGTCCACATGGATGCTAAGACTACCTAACTCAATTTTTTTTTAAATTTAATAAGTATTTATTAAAAAAATGTGTCCGTTGCATTACAATACAGTTAAGTAATATCTCTACGAACGAGCTTAAGTCCTGAGCTTTACAGTGACATATCACTGAACGAGAGAGCTTTTAAACCTTCTTACTGATTGTGAATTGTGCGGCAAGTATAATACTTACTACAAGGCCGATTAAGCTAAAGCTTCTAAATATGTTTGATATTATAAAATAAAAAAAAATTAAATGCATATTACATTATCTTATTCTATTATTGGTATTACTGTTACAATATTGATTGTAACAATACAAAATATATACAAACCTGTTATTGTAAACAATAATTCACGAACAAGGTAGGCAATTATTTCAATACATGTGAATATATCGATCCAATGATTGCATAAACTCAGTCCAATAAACTTTCAACACAATTAATTTCACTAGTTCCGCGGTGTTATCAATGTCATCTGGTATAGTAAAGTCTACGCATACTTACATATCATGCCCAGTAACCTATTGTTAGAAGCGAACCAACTAAAAGTCACGGCAGCTACCATATTGGCATATTGCTATCCTTACAAGGCGAGGACCTAATGACCTACGACATTTCAACCGATTTATCCATCCTCTTCCAACGTTGTGAGAGTGAGACAGATGGGAGATCACCATAATAGAATATCAGTGTTTGTTTTATTCGATTTGTAAGCGAATGTACTCTGCAGCAGTTTCTCATATTGTATTTTTAGTGTTAGGTTTTTTTCTGTTTCGGTTTTATGTGTGGCGGGCATGATTTCCTATGGGAACCATTGTTGTCTTGAACCTTGTAGTCTTTTAGATTCGTTTTAAATGGTACTTTATTTAATATTTCTAGTAATTATCTAGTGGCCAGAATTCGATTTCATTTCATGTTATTGAATTTTTTTTTACCAAAGAGTGTAGAAGTGTAATGTAGTTAGTACATCTATTATAAATTAGTAGATGTAAAAATCATGAAATATAACGTATAGAAACTTATAAATATAAGCTTTGACTTATTAATCGTAAGGAAAAAACTCTCCATTTTTTATTTATTTGAACACTACAACTTGTCAATGGCTATTAAACAAAAAAAAATAAAGGAAATCAATTCACTAACCTTTTTGCATTCGCCTATTTGTTATCTGAATAATTTTATTATGAAAGAAAGGAATTCAATATGAGAATAATTTTATTTGAATATCAAGTTTAAATTGTACAATCTAGGTACTGATTGTCTGAGAAGCTACTGCAAGCTTCAAATATATTTGTATGAAACTGATGTAATTAATATAAACCATGTAATTAAAGAATAATAACAATATAAAAATACAAAATATGCCATGGTAAAGCAAAAATTAACTATAGTTTATGGCCATGGTAAAAAAATACTATGATCTAACTAGCTGACCCGGCGAACTTCATACCGCCTAACAGTGGATTCTTTAAATATTTTTTTTTAATACTTATTCTGCTATTCGGGACCATCGTATAAATATTGACATTAATATTTATACGATACTAACGTCACTCAATTGTTTTGCCTTCCTGGAACCTCTCCACTAATACTTAAACTTTATGCTATAGTATTAAAGTTCAAATTGAGTTTTAAGTATTGTTACAAATCGTTTGTATGGGAGTAGAGAAAAGTGTTGTTTTTAGACTTTTCCAGCAATTTTTTTAATTTTTCTCTCCGTAAGATTCATCCTCGTACTTCAAGGAATAGTCAAAAAAAAAATTAGCCAAATCGGTTCAGCCGTTCTCGAGATTTGCGCTTAGCAACACATTCAGCGATTCATTTTTATATTATAGATTAATCTAGTGAATAAAACTGAAGTATATTTTCGTGCGTGAAATACACGATGCAGTTGTTAACTATAGTTGCTAGAGAACACTTTTATGTCTTTTATTAAGCCCACTTAATACAAAAACCATGGAAATAGGTTACACAGATTCGCGGTGTTACAATCGAGGTAACAGCTCAAGCCGAGGTTCGGCCACTTTGGCGCCCTTGAACTTGTTGCCTTATGGCTTTAACGCTTGTTGATAAAAGCCCGGTGACGGTGTAAAGGACTATCAACACAACAGCGTTAGTCAGTTTGAAAAAAAAAACACATGTAATTGAAAGATTTAACGTATCGGAATTTATATATATACCTACTTTCTATGTTTCTTAGCTATTTATAAAAGTCTCATATTTTATTATAGAATTATGTACTAACAAACTGATGATGCTCATTTATGAAATGGCGAAGCTATTAACTCTAATCCTAAAACTGAATGTAACTCCCTTGGACGATACTGATGAGTGTTTTCTGATACCTTTTTAAATTGTAAGTGTATCCTGGATGGAACCGATATAACACTCTAATCCTAGAAATGAATGTAAATTTCTTGGAGGACACTGATAATTGTTTTTTGATGTATTTTCAAATTGTAAGCGTATCCTGGCTGGAACCTATAAAACACTCTAATCCTAAAAATTAATGCAAGTTAATGTCGTCTTTGGACGACACTGATAATTGTTTTCTGATAAATTTTCAAATTGTAAGTGAATCCTGGGTGGAATATATAAAACATTATAATCCTAAAAAATAATGTAACTCTCTTGAATGATAATGATAATTGTTTGATGAGAAATTTTCAAATTTAAAGTGAATCCTGGATAGATCCTTATATAATTTAGGATGATATATGTTTCTGTTTATCTACAATAATATATATTACTTTCGTTTTGATTTCCTTGTTCACATAGTAAACTCGACTATAACTCAAGACCTTATGCCAATTACAATGCTTTTACCAATAATAGCATAAAAATTATACTCTTAAATAATGTCCAATCATCGGTCAAAAGTGGCCATAATCACTCTAATAAGTCCTTAGTACACTTCGGGTCAAAATTATCGGTGCTTCGAAAACAGTAATTTGTATGTGCTCTCAAAAATTACACGTAAATGATGCACATTAAACTTTTGCCGATAATGATAATTGGCTATTGACATTTATCTACATAGTAAAGGTTGTGTTTATTTTATAAATTACGTTAATATAGCTTTTATAAATACGCAACTTTATTTATGTTAGTGTTGCAATAATCTGTCATTATTTGATTTCTATATATTATCGGCAAAGGTAATTAAGTAGTGAACATTCTATTATCTTTCTGAAATATCAGAAAAGAAACGTGTATATTTTAGTAGATCGCTTTTCGTTAGAAAAATACACTTTAGTATGGATATAATACTGGTAGAGTTCATCTTTTTGGTACAGCTAAATGACAAAAAAACAATGTAGATGTTTGTAAAAGTCTGATATCTTCTACATAAATAAAATGATGGCGATTGTAAGCGCATTACTTAAATATATTTCGATTACCTTTTTTGGGTCTACCTCTTAGACACTTAGACTTAGAACCTTATAAAAGAGAAAAATTGTGATATCTTTCTTGAGTGTAAAGTTTTTTAAGAAACTACTATTTTTTAAAAACCATGTGTTCAGCGATGAGTGTTTTCTTGTAAGCGCATTACTTAAATATATTTCGATTACCTTTTTTGGGTCTACCTCTTAGACACTTAGACTTAGACCCTTATAAAAGAGAAAAATTGTGATATCTTTCTTGAGTGTAAAGTTTTTTAAGAAACTACTATTTTTTAAAAACCATGCGTTCAGCGATGAGTGTTTTCTTGTAAGCGCATTACTTAAATATATTTCGATTACCTTTTTTGGGTCTACCTCTTAGACACTTAGACTTAGAACCTTATAAAAGAGAAAAATTGTGATATCTTTCTTGAGTGTAAAGTTTTTTAAGAAACTACTATTTTTTAAAAACCATGTGTTCAGCGATGAGTGTTTTCTTGTAAGCGCATTACTTAAATATATTTCGATTACCTTTTTTGGGTCTACCTCTTAGACACTTAGACTTAGACCCTTATAAAAGAGAAAAATTGTGAAATCTTTCTTGAATGTAAAGTTTTTTAAGAAACTACTATTTTTTAAAAACCATGTGTTCAGCGATGAGTGTTTTCTTGCCGTGGGAAAATGGGCCAAACGGTGTGGTGCTTGTGTTTTTTCCTTCGTATATAAAATATATTGTTAAAATTATAAGCTACGCAGATGAAGTCGCTAGTATCAGCTAGTTTATAATAAATATAGATGCGAATTCTTTAGAGTAAGTAGTTTTGAACTGTTTAAAATATTCAAAATCTGAATAAACAAATGAACATCAGAGGAGTGTTAAGTATTTTTTTTTTATATATCATAGGGGGCAAACGAACAGGTGGGTCACCTGGTGGTAAGTGATCACCGCTGTCCATAGACACTAGCAACACCAGGGGAGTCGCAAGTGCGTTACCGGCCTTTTAAATATGTAGGCCTCCGGCGCTCTCACTGACCGAACGAAACGCAACAGTGCAGGCACTGTTAATTCACGTCGGCTTTCTATGAGAGGGTGGTACTACCCCGGGCGAGCCGACCCATTCATTCTGAAACCAGTAATAGTTTCAGCGTAGCTCTACTACCTACATAAGTATGGCGGTGAATAGATGTAAGAGTAAATAAAAATCGAATGTATGGATGGATAGATTGTATGGGAAATGCTATGAACATATAGAATTATTAACAGTTGGTAGAGAAGAGTAGAAGAACAAACCATATTATGTTAACCCTACTCCGATAGTTAAAAGTTAATCTTTATTTACTGATTATAATAATGTTTAAGCGGTACATTTTCATCTGGATAATAGCTTAGTTCACTTTTAGACTCTACTTCAATCTTCAGAGTGTAGAATTTGTTTTTTGTTTTTATGGCCGGCAACGTATCTGTGATGCCCCTCGTGTCGCAGGTATCCATGGACGGCGGTGATTACTTACCATCAGGTAACCCGTGTGTGTTCGTTTGTCTCCAATGGCATAAAAAAAATTGTGAAAATCACTAGTACTCGTACTAATATGATAAAATCGGAAGAGTACGGTTGGCAATACGCATTTGCATGAGGGGCGTTCCAACGAATTTCTCTGGAGTTTTAATCTATTTTGAGTGTTCTGAGGCCAGTGATGCTTTTGTTATTGGTTTTATAAATTATCTAATATTTTATCATTAGGTAGACTGGAGACGCCTATTTGTTGCTTTGTACAATAAAGAACCTTGCCCTTTTAAAAATTTAAACAATAAATATCAACAGTTTCAAATTATAAAATGATCTAAAATATTAATATTCTTGTGCAATGACTGGGTAGCAGTTAATAATTGTTTATTGTGCCCTTTTTCGTACTATTGAAATATATATAAACGAACTGTCGTTTATAATATTAGAGACTAAAATAATATTATATATATCAAATTTTTTTCAAGGCCTGTAGTACGCTGTATTAAAGATATAGCGTAAACATTTCGTTAAATATATTTCGATCATAATTTTTGCTCCGAATTCTATACTTTATTTGTGATATGATATTCTGAGGTAATTAAAATTTTTAACAGTCCAATAAATAATATTCGATATAAAAGTAACAAGCTTTTGAAATGGTATTTTTTCTTTTCGAACTTAGTACACTGTTAGCCTGGCAAGGCGTCTACATTTTCACCGGACTACTGAGGGGAGCGCTTAAGGCACTCACCCGATATAGAAATGGTATTAATGATCGCCCTGTTTTAAACGTCATACCTTGGTGTAATGTAATACATTTTAAATTAAATTTAAAAATAATAGTTAATATTGTTTTATCAATTGTTATTGAAACCCAAATGCAGTCCCTGTACTTTTAATTGTGCAGGAAAAAAACAAAAATGTCATAAATCATCTTCTCGTTTCATTCGAAACATAGTAATATTTGTCAATTAAACTACACAACCGGTCCTCATTATGAATATAAATGACCAATAAAATGTTATAAATTATACAAACCAATGCCCACTTGATACTGATTCGTCAAAACTTAAAAGGCTATAACTTATTAGCGTTTTATGACCACTTCAAACACCCTGACCATATTTAACATACCATATATGTCTGGTGTTAATAACCACGCTCCTCCCATATCCATATGTGGGGTTTTGACGCGTTTCGACTATGTACGAATGCTATGCTAATAAATAAATTCTCAGCTATATAATATTGTTTCTATATTAGGTGAAATTAATACACGATTTCCATATATATTGTAGGTAGATGGATCTTAAATATATGGTATTCAAGTCGGAGGATGTATCCGATGAAAAACTTGAATGAGCCTAGTGAAGTTATTTTTCGCTTCAATATGATATATGAAAATCTTAGTTTTATATTTGACTTAATATACCATCATCAAAAGCCTGTAAGAGACCCACTATAGGCCCACAGGCATCTTTCCGTAGCATGGCACGGGCATAATCAACATGCCAGCCCATGATATATTGACAATTTCAAACTCTGAAAAATCCATCTATATATTTCCCACATACAGTGGCACTACAAGAACATTTCTCAGGTTCAGGTTTCCGCACGATGTTTTTCTTCACCATCCGCTGAAAGTGTCACCAATTTCAATTAGTAAATGGACGCGAATTTGGAAAAATTCGTTGGTACATGCTGGGGTTCGTACCTGCGGGCATCGGATTGATATTCCATTAGACCTGACAATTATTATAACATTCGACCTTTCATTGAATAAAAATATTTGATTATAGAATTTAGCAGATGACCGCGATTTGCCACTTGTGACAATAGTTTTGTTATCTCAAAAGAACCATGTATTCTATTTGGATTAATTGTACGATATAATTTAAATTTTGAAATTGTGGAATACGTATACCGATTACAAAATACTTTATTTGTTTTTAAAGCCATGTAAGCTTAGATAACACTTCAAAAAGTCTTCTATTTGTCACCAAAAATTTTGGTATAACCGGTTGAACCTTTTCAAAGATTAGCTCAGACAGACAAGACATAATAACCTATATAAATAAAATCAATTGCCAATTGCACGTAACCGTATCATTTTAGAACGGCTGCACCTGTTTGGCTAATTCTTTTTTGTTGTGTTTGTTTGTCTTTATTTGTTTTTTTTTTTGGTTATTTGTTTGTCATTGCTATAATGTATATATGAAAGAAAGTGTTTTAAAAAATCGTAAGCAAAAATAAAAGTTACGGGGTTACAAAAATGCCATATAAAAAGTGAGACAGAAGAGAGTAGAGACGATCTCAAAAAATATTGACAGAATTGACAGATTAATGTTTAGTTGCCATTTTATATAATCACATGGTCGTACTCTAAAATCTAAAAATTTGGTCTCATTTTCTTCACCATCCATGTAAAGCCGGGGCGTGCAGCTAATATTAGATTTATTATGTTTTCCATAAAAAGCATAACACATACAAAGGTAAAGACTTTTTACATTTACTTTTTAGTGTTATGGTGATTGACAATACCATTTCTGGTTTTCGTTCACTAGATATATTTATTTATTTGTCACAGGTTAGCGGTGTGTGAAGCTGGAGCGGTGATCGCCGTGTCGCGCTAATGATGACAACGGTCGAGGAGCGAAGGGACGCCGACCAGAGCGTGCCTATATACCGACCATCACTCATAGAGAGCCATCATGTTCACCAGGTATATACTCTTTTTATCAATAATTTTATATCATCGTAAAATCATTAATCTGACAAGTAAGGATAAGTGTGCAAAATTTTTATAGTAACGATGTGTTCACATACAAAAAAACCCACGCTCACTCCCCATTTATTCGTCACGACACCTAAGACGCAAACTAAAATAACCCTAATCTCCATCACATTCAAGAAGTTTTTTTTTTTATTCTTTAGACCCTCTTGGCCTGTTATGGGTTTTCCGTATTTTGAATGATGCAGGCATCAAAAAGAGTCACTGCAGGTGAACGTATCATTTTGTAGCACGTTTAATATCTTAAAGAGTTGTGAGTCCTTGATCCAAATACTAGCTTCTCTAACATATCTCTGCAAGCTGATCTGCGCGTCATTATTTATATGTTTTGGACTTTGAAAATAATCACGTTCAATATTAAATGACTAATGATGTTGCCTAAGATAGTAATATGGTGAACTTGAAGTAGGGTTGTTACTAGAGTACAGGCTAGCTGGGCAATGAAAAAATGTCAACTACCATGTTATGGTTTCATCACGACGTTTTCCATTAGCGAGAGCTTATTTTGCATGAGTCGACCCTAACTTGATCGATGCCCTGTCTTAAAATATTATTAATGAGCAATCTCCATCAAGATATTAGAAAAATAGCAAGTTTGCCGTTCTTTATAGATGTCGTATCCATTGTCTTTCCACCAACGTTTCTTTAAGTTGGCTCTTAATATGACACATTGTTGGTTATGATTTCTATAATATATGTATACTAAAAGGTAATTTGCACTTGTTTCGGTATTTCAATAAAAGAAACAATACAATTGCAATTGTATTCTCACAAATATACATAGATTCTATCTATGTAGTTAGACTGAAAACCTTATGTATACTCTGGGTGAAAGGTCTAGTTAAAATGGTACGTGTGAATATGTATAAAATGTGACATTTAAAATTGAACTATTGCAATATTTTAAATTTACATTCGCTTTGTTAGAATAACTTAGACGATTGCACTATGCCATTTGCAGTCTACAGACGTTTGTAATTACTGTCATTTATTTAATAATCATATCTTTTGATACTTGCTCTAGATCTGTTATGAATAGATACGTTGACAATCAAAATATAGCACGCAACTATGTTACTGTTAAGAAATAGAGATTTTGGGTTACAAAGGGTATGTTTGATTAACACCTTATCCATATATATTCTTATACATATATATTTTTATCGTAATAGCCGCAAAGCTCCTTTTATAGCAAAGAGCTACTAGAAAGTGAATTTTAGTTTATCTCTTTCGCAACTATGGTATAGCGCTATTGTTGTCCTTTTTAAATTTGGAAAAAATTAGTCAAATATGTTGACACTAATATAAATATATTCTTTATCTACTATCTGTATTTTTACAAAATGTATGTCTAATCATTGTCGATTGCAAATATCACTAATGATTGCATCTTAGGACTTGATTTCTTGAAGAAACAGCATTGTGTCGTAAATGTCGCGGATAGACTACTGAAGTTCCCTTGCCGAGAAGTCTGCTTATAAATTCCAGTACATCTCAGATTTATTGTTTAAACGATAACACATAGGTTTTAAAATCGGAAAACTTGGTGGAAAGTTTCCTTAAGTAAAAAATGTGTGCATACCTTGCTGATCTGGGTCAACATTCCGATGTCAGCATTTTGAGGGTATTACTTATGACACTTATGAACCTGAGCAAAGAGGAAGTTTACCTAAAAAGAGACAGTTTAGACAGAAGATGAGATGAAGTAGCTTACCTCAAACGTTTGGACAGCACGGAGGCGAGTCCTGGTAGTAAGCAAAGTAATTATGATCACTTTGAACATCAATTAGAGACATATAAAGAAAATTTATCACCATCAAAACTGGTGTTAGTCTACGGACTTTTGTTGCTATATCAGCATATATTTGTTTTTATTGAAAATCTTCGCAACTGGGAGGACAATGTGCCTCTTTAATATATATAACAACGAAAGCTGAAAGTAACATTCACAAACATTGTGACGTCACATATATTGATTGTGGTTGATGTTTTAGAAATTTAATGTAAACAGTTTTTTTCTTACTATAATAAGTCAGACAGATATAGTTCTATTTAAGGTTGGATACCTAAAATATAAGATAAAAATGGAATTCTTATAGGATTATTTTGTCTGTCTGTCCGTGAGTCAAAGCCCTTTTGGATAATGCTAAGGTTTATGGTCTTGTGTGGTTGTTAAAAAATCTGGTTTCTATGTTGTCTTAAAGAGATGACATCTCTTTTACAACAAATCTCTTTCATTGTTGACCTCTGACCAAAGCTTAGACAACAATTCTCGAAAGTCTTTAATATTGAAATTTGATGTGAAGTGATTCATTTGGCGTAAATAAAAGAGTACATCTGAATATAATTTATTTGAAAGCCCTTATGGAATGATTACTCGATTAAGTTAAATATGAGTTTTAATTTCAAACAGTGAACTATGTCATAATTTGCAAAATCAAAGTGTGTTAATTAAGCGCGCTATAATGCAATGATATAGTCGAAAAATGTAAGGAGAAAATTCAGGAAATATATATATGAAAATAGTACTAATATGTAAAATTTAAATGAAATATGTAGGACATGATAACATGATAACTTTTCTCCGTGTATTGTAACCGCCATATTCCAGGCATAACATCTACTTTAATGGAATGCTTAGAAATATTGCATTCCGGGATCAACCAGTGTGTATCTAATAATAAAGTGGGGTGGTAACCTGTACAATCGCGATCACTTTGCACATAGCGATAAAACTATAGCAGTAACTCTTTTTAGTTTGCCCTTTTTGGAATAAGCCAGTATATAATCAACGATCTACCGAGGTTGTAATATGTACCCGATTGGATCGTGATCATCTTGGACATGGTCATAAAACTATAGCGATGACTCTATTTAGTTTGTCTCTTTCCAAGATCGGCCAGTGTATATTCAACAATCTAGCGAGAGAATAATCTATACCTGATTGCATCGCGACCATCATGTACCTAGTGATAAAACCATAGAAGTGACACTTTTTTAGTTTATCGCGTTCCGGGGTTGGGTAGTATATATTTAGTAAAGCAGCGAGGTGATTAAAACTACTATAACAGTGACTCTTTTTTCATATCTTGTAATTTGTAATCACCTGAGAGTTATGCAAGTCGGCGTGACAGCGACAACAAAGAGAGAATTACAGATCCCTCGGTGAATGTAGTTTGTTCTTGGATTTTACTATGTTAAATAGGCACACTGCCGTCGCTATGCTGTATTACTGTAATGAAACTCTCAGGACGCGTGTTCTACTCATTACTTATCATATTTTTGACGTATCACAACAACGAACGCGTACTGCTTATATAAATATTAAACTAACAGTACACTTCTTCGTATTCATTTTAGCACTTCAGTAAAAAAATTAAGACAATAAAAACTTCACGTCTGTAAAATCGACGCAGTTTGAGAAGTTTTCGCAAATTTTCGTGACAAATTAATTGGAAATAACGGATGTTATATGATTTGTATTTTCTTGAATCGTGATACGTAGGTCCGTTAAGAAAACCTTGATTTAATTCACACCGAAAGTGTGTGGTGAAATTCGTATGCCATGTATTGTAGTGATGATTTATAACAGCAACAATATTGAAATTAGAAAGTAAAATACTGATGAACAGACAGCTGAAGTGTTTTTAAAAAATAATCCATTAATACATACAAGCTAGAATAATAATTATATTTCATAACTTTAAGCCTTCTATATTTTTATATAAATTTATTTCATGTATCTCAGAAACGGCTCTTACGATTTGGATCAAATTTTGTATTTAGATGATGTTTTTCTTCATAAGTTTATCTACATAGGTGACTTCTTTGATAAAATGCAATACTAAAAAAAAGAAAATCTCCTGGTAACTCTAAATTTTGTGAGATGGCGTTGTATGACGTTATCCGAATACGAATGGCTTACCTGCCATAACAATAATGCAATTATTGTGTTAATCAACCGATAACAGCTCGGTCACCCGATATTATAATTTTATGTCTAGGCTAACTAGTACGAGAGATTTTTTTGTTGTAAAAAAAAAATATTATTTCAAGGGAACTGCTTTAGGCTGTTTTTTTTTTATTACAATTGTATGGTTAAAACCTAACCCCTATCCCATAACCTTATACTCGTATAACTTACCTCTGGTAAAATTGATTATTAGGGAATAGTGTGGTTGTATCTACCCTTTATAATACACTGAAAAGTATTCTACCTATCTGACAGTACTTAAGTCTATATGAATTCAGTCGTGTCGAAACTTAAATACAATAAACAATAGATATATAAATTTTACATATATATACAGTATATATTAGATTAAGAAAAATTGCTGGTATTCTTTTTTCAGCAGTACTTTTTTATAGTTATACTTTTGGCTACAATCTTACGTGATGTTAAATAACGATATGATGTGAGGTGGTAAACACGCTATAAACCAAGAAAGGTTGAACTGGCTATCAAGTGCAGCCGTCGGAATACACCTATAAGTGATTGGTGAGAGATTTTCAACGTGACGATTGTAGCTAGCCAAACGGACTTAAAGAACGTCCTACCACACCCTCTCGACCTCATGGATAAATATTCTGACACTGTGCGAACGTTCGAAAGTGTCTACTAAGTACTTTAAAAAAACTTAGTAGCTTACATTAATTAAATTACAAAAATGAGAAGCGATAATGGCTCAGTGGTTAACATATTTCGGGACCATTTCGGTCGACGCAGGTTCGAATCCTTGCGAGTGAGCCTGAGTTTTCGGTGAAGGAAAATATCGTAATAGAACCATGGCATAGTGGTGGGGCTTTTTTAAACTCGCTTGGTTAACTACCATCCTCAAGTTGAACATCTGTCATCAAAAACTTACAGGTATGTTTCCATAGCTGTACACAACGGAACACAACACACATCACATGTATGTATGTAATGTAAGCAACATTGAGAGCCAGTCTCTCTCTAGGTATAGCGTGTGTACCACCTTGGACAACATCGTCATTTAAAATGATGTAAGGTTGTAAATCAAACGCTAAAACCTATTATATATGAAAAAGCTATACAAATTAGATTTATAATTCTATTTACCCAAACACTTTTAAGTAATTTCATCCGTTGCTTCGATATTTCATCATTTTACGTTGCATGACGTCACTATCACTATGTATCAGTGACACATTAAGTTTTGACGGTGGTTTCACTTACGATATGAGTAATTTTTTTTTTTTAATAAACAGATGACATAATAAGAAGTGTGAATGGATGAATACTTTATTGCACTTTTAATTTGTACACTGGCGAGCTTAATAGCACACGGCATTTTATTATATCTAACCAGCGGTATTGTTATTAGACATAACAGTTTTGTAGGTAGCGCAAATATAGAAGAAACAAAAGAAAATAAGTAAAATGTATATACTGCTACATACATATATAAAACAATAGAAAGAAGAATACATGTATAATATAAAGAAACACATATACACTTACATAAATACATACAAATATATAATAATGATAAAGATAATAATAAAAATGTATGCACACAGCAAATTTTAATAATAAGTTAAATATAACTTATATAGACTACCCTTACGAATATTATAAATGCGAATTTGAATTTGTTTGTTTGTTCCGCTTTCACGCCTTTACTATTCAACCGATTATCAGGTACAGAAAAGATATGATAGGAAAAGATCTAAACTACATTCCCGGGGAATAGATCTAACCTACATTAATACGATCAAAAGCTGGTATATAATAAAATTATTTATTACTGCCATCCAGCTGTTTGCAGAACATTTGTAACTTGACATACAGTTTACTGATAAACCACAAAGTAGGTATTTATAACAATATTTGATAAAACTGTCTACTGTATATATTTAAACGAAATGTTAGACGTTTCGCAATCCGGCGCCATGGCGTCGTGACGTATGTGCCAAATACGGTATATGTGCTAATTAAACATACAAATATAATGGAATATAGATTTAAACGTTGTTTAATTTGAAGTTTCTGCCTTTATTTTACGTAGACTATGTTATTCTGTTTTTTTTTTTATATAACAGAGGTAATTAAATTTTCATTTACCTTTAATAATATTCGAAAGGATAAGAAATTGCTTTTTTAATATGCTAATGTCTGGAAATAAAAATTAAACCAACAAAGTGTATGTTAGTAAGTGGATTAACCGAGAACGAATTAATATTGGAGCGCACGATTTCAAGCCTTGTTGGCGCGTTGGCCGCCCCGACTAGAACCGATCATTGGCAAAAACGCTCGAAAGATGAATACCTATGTCAACGGTTATAGCTGAGTTGCGTGGTTGGATTCTTAGGCAAGGTCGTGTGTTATACAGAATTTTAAAAGTGTAGCGCTACTAGTAAAATCGCGTTGCACAGCTAGTAAAATTATTAACTTAATACCAAATTATATAAATAGTTATAAATTTATCCCACTCTAAACTGTCATGTGAGTATAATCCACGTATTAAAATACGGAGATGAACAAATATGGTATAAAAATTTACTAGATACTCGCATTGGCGTAGAGCAGATTTTAGATGAATATCATGTTGTGTGCTTCAGACCATTTTGCAGTGAACATTATCTAGCCGCCCCTTTGTATGTCGCAATGGCTATGAGAATATATTGTAGGCAATACATTTAATTCTATGTAAACAGATTAGTTTATTTCTTGGAAAGAGTACTTTACTTCGGGATGAAAAGTACGCTATGTACTTTTCTGTACTCCTGGCGACGTGTATGCTAAATTTTAAAATGACAGGTTGAGTAGTTAATGCTTGAAAGCGTAACAAACATACTTAAATACGTTTGACACGTTTACTATATGCCATTCAACATTTCCTTTAGTTTATTTCTAATATTGAGTGTGCAAAAAGTTGTATTAATTACTTCTATCCCCTTTATTTTACTTTTCAATTAGTTCTTCTATACTACTTTAGACTTGAAAATGTTACGTTCTATCCCAATAAAAACTGCAGTCCGGTGGAACTGTATAGGCCTTGCCAGGCTAGCAGTGTATGTCAGTTCGAAAATAAAAAAACAAATCAACGCCAAGACACTCCTCAAACGATGTTACGGGCATAACTCAAATTAAATCTCCCGAGTGGAAAAACAAAACATGTTGTGCGGACGCTACTTAGATGGGATAAGGGTAAAATGATGATGACGTAAGTTTTGGACAAAATCTCACCCCATATTCAATGACAGTGTAAGTCCAAGATGCTTGTTATCCAAACCTAAAAGTGTTGATGCATTGAGTTTTTTTTCATTTTGTTGAGTAGTCATCTGTGAAGCTTTTATTAATACTCTAAGGATTTTAGCGTTTGACCACAATCTCATCTGATGCTAAATGACGATGTGGTTTAAGATGCAAAACACGTTAAATCTAGAAGTGACTAGCTCATTCGCAATGATTCGAACCTACGTCTATCGATTTATGTATCACACAAAGTCATATTAATATAGTATATTAATAGTGTATTCATCTAATTAATGTTGATGGAACGTTTCGTTGTACGAAATAATGAGTTTAGCCTTACAAAGGTTTAATTAGACCGGGGCGGGTTCATTAACATATGATTGTGTCAAAACACTTGGTTCTCTTGTATTCGACTGTCAACTAAATGTCAAAGAGTGTCTCGCGTGTCAGTGATGCTGGGATTCTTTGGTAAAGTACTGTTGCCGGCATAAATGTTTTTCGATAGAACTTCAGAATTATATTTTAGCACCAGATGCTAAACGAAACGTGTTATTACTACTGGTATATTTCATTGATATTGTTAATGAGTAAATGAAATATGAATAATGAAATTTATATGTAAAATAACTAAGATTATAAATGTACGTAAGAATTTATACAAACTTTTTACCTTTTCCTACATCGTTTCATTGATTTTCTATTTAAACATTTATTGCAGGACTTTTGTGAGCGACATAATTATTACTTGATTAGTGGAAGCAATTCATGCTGTTAGGATCTAATATATTTAATTAGGATGATGAAATTGTTTTAGTCGATTCAAGTTAAGGTTTAGATGTTAAAATTAACATTTATGGTTTGTTTTTTCACGTAATGAGTTATAGCATTATTATTTTATGTTTTAATTGAATCTAAAGATCTGTGAACTGCATTGTAATGGTTAATATTTAATTATATAAGTAAATTATTCCAACGAAAAATATTGGTAGCCATTTTATGTCTGCTTAACGTAGTTTTAACCACATAACTTGTTCTATGTTATATACCTAATGTAAACTAAACATGTCTCAGGAATATGCTTATGATTTAGAGAAATAATTACATACATCGGCTTAGTTGTTTTCGAGTTATGAGCTTACTAACTGACAGATAAACAGTGAGTTGATATATTTCATAATAGGTAAGGATATTTAAATATAGATTATGGTATAGGTTTAATTCCTTTTTCGAATATAATACTAGCTGATACCAGCCAGCTTCATTGTGCATTGAAAATCTATCACATCCAAGAACGAAATAGCTTACAACCATGTCAATATGTTTAGAAGTTTTGAACTGTATTTTCACTATATGTATAGGATACAAAGGTTCTAATATAATATTATGAAGTTTTGAATGATTTCTCGGTTGTACACTTGTGAGCAAACAAACCTGCGCTTACTGATCGGCTTATTCGAGCGCCTATCATCCAACACATCGCCGGGTGTCCACGTGCCCGGATTAAACGTACCGAATGACATCTGATTGTACACTTTTGTATCACTAGTTTATGATTGATAGTTCTTTGATGCAACCGGTAACGGGACCGAACGATACGACGTAAGTTTCGGAATGTATGAGTGATCAATATTAGACGATGGGAACATAACGATCTTGGCTTTACGAATGATACTCAGAATTGAGTTAGTTATATTTTGAATATCAACATTTTTTTGGCCGACGAAACTGATATGAAGAGATTACGGCTTACAGTACATGCAATTGGTACGTTGGGCTGAATGGATTCAACCATACATCTATTTTGCCGAAAGTTATGCATAGCTAGACATATGTCTTCTACATAGTCGGTAATATCCACAGCTTTCAGCTTTGTGTAAGAGTGCATTTTGTAATAAAATCGTAGCTAACGTTGTTCGCCTGACTAGTTACCTAATACTCAAGTATGAAAATGTATCATCATGCAACTGTTGCGTTACAATTGTAAAAGCTTAGACCCAATCATCCAAGCTTTGTATTTGTACCGTCGTTGATATTACAATCATATGCCATTTTTTTATACTTTATAGGTTAGCGTTTGACCATAATCTCATCTGATGTTAAATGATGATGTGGTCTAAGATGGTAGTCACGCTAAACATAGAGGGAAACTGGCTCTCAAGTGCAGCTGCCGGAACACATGAAACAGGTGCTTGGCGACAGATTTTCAACTTGAGGGTGGTAGCTAGCTAGGCGGACTTAGAAAAAGCCCTATCACCATGCTATGGTTTCGTCATGATGTTTTCCTTCATCTAAAGTTTCGACTCAGTTACTAGGATTCGTACCTACGTCCTTCGACGCTGTGTCCGAACACACTATCAACTGAGCCATCATCGCTTCGAGATTGGACCATTGGCAGTTCTAAATTTAATTTTGACAAATTCTAGATACGATCAAACGTACCGTTTTACTTCGTTTACATATACACGAGTCGTAGTAAAACTCACACTCTGAGAGTGGGTGAGATCTAATGTATCTAGCCGCTAATAAACAAAGAAAAACGATGAATACTCAAGAAAGTATGCTTCTGGAACGATTAGCACAGGTATTACTGGAACTTTATAATTGAATAAGCGTGTTCTTTAGAGGAATAAGGTAGTCTCTCACTTTGGGAGCTATAATTCACTTTGAGTTTTGTGAAAATGGAATGAGTTTTGTTAAGGAATGGAAAGGTCTGGATGTTTTCTACATATATTAGACATAGGTAGTTTTCCTATCACTGTAGATAAAAGGTCGGTTACATTATCATTCAATTCAGGTTATAACGTACATTTTAGTAAGGATTATATGAATAACGAATCAACTAAATTATTTACAGTTAAATTATTTAAATCAATTACAAAATAGTGGTCATTATCCAAACAGTGAATACATGTATTCGTTTTCTGACTTGTGACGTGTAGCTGTAGCTTAAGTAAAAAAAACTTTTATTACAAGAATATTGTTTTAAAACTACGAAATCTTTATTCATCAATGACAAAACCAATAACAAAGTCACTGTTAATTTAAGGTAAATATTATTGCCAAATAAATATTGAGCGCTTAAATTTTAAGCTATTATTTTCTCCGATATAATATCCTGTCATGTTACGAAATAGGGAACTGTTTACAAATTTCTTATTTTAAATCGTCAATTTCAATTTACTGATTTAATTTAGAATATCGCCAAGTTGGTTTTCAGTATTTTTTTTCAAACTCTCTACACTGTTGACCTGGCCAGGCCTCTACAGTTTCACCGGACTACTAAGGGGAGCACTTAAGGTACTTACCCGATTTGGCTTTCAGTAATATTTATCCGGAATATTTAAGAAAATATAATATATATGAAATAGACGAAATTATTATTCTGTATTGCCAAAATCGAGCGAGTGTCTTAAGCGCTCCTCTTTGTAGTCCGGTGAATCTGTAGAGGCCTATCAGGCCTATAGCGTAGTCACATCGAAAATATTGTATTCGTCAAATCTGTTTTTGTGATGTCTGAAAACGGTGAAATAATTGGACGATTTTAATATTTTTAGAAGGCTATGTTTTATAACATTTAATTTGTGGGAAAAAATAAAAATATAGGAATCTCACAGTGATAGGTATAGACTGTATGGTAATCTAATTCCATTATTCAGGATCAAAGTGAAGAAATACTTTTGTACGGACTTAAGGTTGCTCGCGTTTCCTCTTAAGTTTTATCATAAAAGTAATGCTAATTTCAATAACGGACGTCGTAGTAGATAATTTCAGTGTAAATACTTGCTTGTGCTTTAACAAGTTGTAGCGACAAAAGCAAAGTCATCTTTAGGCCTAATATAAATAGTATGACATTAAACTAAACGAAAGCAGCATGTCGACGTACACTGATAACGAAAAATATTTAGTATATCCAAAAAAAAAAATTACATTACACTGTTGATTTCATTACTTCTAGTCTTAGTTTATAAGCGCTTAGAATTGCATAAAGTTTTCGTAAGTAAAGGTCATGAGTATAAAAAGAATATCTCACTTTAGTAACACACTGTTACATAAAAAAAATTGTAAAAAGAGCATTTATAAACAGTGTATTGTTTTAAAAATATTAAACAAAATAATTTATATAATAATGTGGGTTCGAATTCCACACACGGTATGGAGTTCTTTGAAGTTTCGATGCACTTGTATCAATTAATTATATATGTGTAAAGTCTCCTAGTGTCTTTTTATTGAAAGAAAAGTCCCATTATTAATATTATATGAATATATAGAATTTTTGTTCAAGCAAAAACTATTCCACGAATTTTAATCACACTTTGTAGTGATATAGTTTATACATCAGAATAACACATAATAAAATTATTGTTTCAATTGACCAAAATATAACGATAAGTGTTGTGAGTTGTAAAAATTCCGCAATCCGAGAGCTATCTCGCCATGAGTTGCATAAACCATTAAAGTTACAAGAAGACATTGTATGATGGAGTTGTTTTTATTAAACAATAAAAAAAAGTTTGCGGTAGTTAACGCCTACGCGATTAACTCTAATTTGGAAGACATTATTAGCAAATTACTGAACCTAGTTGAAACTGGATATTGCATTTACATTTAAATGAAATTAAATCAAAAAAGCTCTATTCAGTTTAGGCCTTGAGAAGGCTCTTGTGAACAGAAATAAATTTGATCGGGTTAATCTTTTTATCATACATAACATAATTCATAACATATTTTTACGAACATATATAGTTATAATCATATATAGTTAATTTGTATTTGGCGGATGCATAGATCGGGCCTTCATTTTCAGAAGGAACCATCGTTCACATATTGCTCCACCCTATAATAGCCTTATACCCGCTTGACATGGTGCTTGAACTTACTATGCGGTACATCGGTGATGTGCTTTGGAATTTTGTTATAAAAACAAACACTATTATCTAAAAAATTGTTACTGGTCTTAGTCAGCTTAAAATACTAAGTAACTGAAACATTTAATATTGTTAAATTTACTTTTACTTGCAAGTTCACATCTTAATAGGCTAGCATCATCTAACAAACGGATACAAAAAAAATGTTCAATGACAATGCTAGCAGTGTACTCTGTCCAGTAATTCGGTAATGGTTTTTACGCGTGTTTCGTTATATTGACTACTTTACTGAGAACAAAAAATGTTACTATAATTTGAGTTATGCCCGTAACATCGTTTGAGGAATGTCTTGGCGTTGATTTGTGTTCTTATTGGGATAGAACGTAACATTTTCAAGTCTAAAGTAGTATAGAAGAACTAATTGAAAAGTAAAATAAAGGGGATAGAGATAATTAATACAACTTTTTGCACACTCAATATTAGAGATAAACTAAGGGAAATGTCGAATGGCATATAATAAACGTGTTGAACGTATTTAAGTATGTTTGTTGCGCTTTGTCATCCGTCTTGTTTTGGTCAAAACTTACATATAATTTTAGAAATGCGATGGCTAACCTTTAATTTATAAAAAAAAAGTATCGGCTACGTGTCTTACGTCAGCGATATAAAATATTATAATCATGCATCACAAAATAATTAACAAGTCTTTAAGTAAACTCTCGTCACAATGTGTTAATTCCGGGCTAAATTTAAATGTTTACATATAAATTAGATCTAATTTTATATTCGCCATTCCACGCTTTAATATTGTAAATGCGAAGGTAGCTCTTTCTGTTTGTTCGTTACCTTTTTTTTATACTTCACTACAATTTCATCTGAAGTTAAATAGTGATATGGCGTAAGATGGTAAATACGCTAACGGCTAAACCTAAAGGAGATTGTCTCATAAGAGTAGCTGTAAACCAACAGATGCTCGGTGATAGATTTTCAACTTGTGAGTTGTAGCTAGCCAGATATCCACTTTTCGTCACCGAAAGCTCCGACTCAGTCACAAGGATTTGAACCTATGTTATTCGTCGTGGTATGAAATATATCGATAACGTAACGTATTTTAAAACCTAGTTTCTATAGCTACGTACAGACAACATTTCTTCTGAATTCGTGTAGGTTCTAGTAGGTTTTATATCCTTCTGTTTACTGTATAATTTATTTTATCAACATTTATTTTATTTTTTATACTTTATAGGTTAGCGTTTGATCACAATCTCATCTGATGTTAAATTATGATGTGGTCTAAGATGGTAGTCACGCTAAACCTAGAGGGAGACTGGCTCTCAAGTGCAGGTGCCGGAACACACGTACAGGTGCTTGCCGCAGATCTTCAACTTGACGTTAGTAGCTAGCCAGGCAGACTTAGAAAAAGCCTTACCACCATGCTATGGTTTCATCACGATGTTTTCTTTCACTGAAAACTCCGTCTAAGTTGCTAGGATCCTCCGACGCTATGTCCGAACCCGCTATAAACTAAGCCCTCATAGCTTCAATACGGAAATTATATCGTCTTGTTTTATGTCTACATATTATGTCATTTAATATCAGCTTATTTTGCGATAAGTTGTCCAAAGAGATTAAAAAAAAAATTACATGCAGACGAAATCGTGAGAAAATACTATTTATTCTTATAAATTCATTTCAATAAACACGTATATAATTTTCATAATAAGTAATGACCATATTAGTTATATTGGTATATGCATGTAACTAATATTATAAATATAAATGCGAGTCTGTTTGATTGTTTCTTTGTTTGTTACGCTTTCATGTCTTGACTGCTTAACCGATCATCATGAAAATTTTGTATATAGATAAACAAATAGAATACCGTTCTCCCTAAAAATAAGTACTGTTCCTTAATGGTTGGTGAAATGTTCATTAATGTGAGCGAAACCGCGTGGTAAAGCTAGTTTATATGTAATATATTCTATGAAGGATATGCCAGTAATTATGTTTATCACGTAGGCTAAGAGTAATTCTGAGAACAATAGTAGTAGTTATAAACTAAAATTATTTTCTATTGTAATTTGTATTGTTTCATGAAGTATTCAAATTTATTCTTACTTACTTCAAGCAATTATCTTTTCTATGCTATGATGGTCAAGAAATTGATAAGATTTTATACAGTTCAAGGAAGTGCAGGAATAATTATTTATTTCTTAAAAAAAAATTATTTGTCCAGGGTTAATGAAACACTTAAAATTAAAATCAAGGCTTTATTCAGTTTGGCCTCTGAAAATGGGCTTATGAACATCAAAGCTACCACATGTTCAGAAAAGAACCTACTCATCGAGAAGAACTGGCAAGACACTCGATCTGATTTATTTTTTCATTATATATAACATAACACATATTTTTATGAACACACATGTTAATAATTATTTTATACAATTTACAAATTAATGTATAATTAAAGAAAAACCTTACATTTAGCTTTATATATATTTTTTAATAATAATTGCAAAAAAGGATAAAAAAGGAAAAAAAATGCCAGTGAACCTCCTGAATTAGACTTGTAGGAAGAAATCTTACACAAGCGCGTCATTTGAATCCTTACCACCTGTTATCGAAGTGTCAAATATCCGCGTTTGGCATCCATACGAAGTTAAGAAGTTGAAGTTATAGTGGTACTACAAAATAATGCAAAGAAGGGTTGATGTCAACCGCGCGCGGCCAATCGTAAAAATTAAGCCAAATCATATATCACAACATGACACACATGTTGTGCCGACCCTGCTTAGGTGGGATAAGGGTAAGAAGATGATGATGACATAGTTAAAAGTCTATAGAACTCAATATATCTTATAATATTTTAATTGAATTATGTTCCTTTTGTGGATTATTTTTTATTAAAATCTTTCTTCATCGTAATGACGCGGGCAAAAGCAGCCTCAGTAAATTAAATTCGAAAGAGTTTCGTAAGCTACCCATCAGGTTACCACACAAGTATTCATCCGACAGCCGTAGAAAATACACAATTAACAGACGCACGCGTATTACCTTAATGGATTTATGTACTTATTGATGGATCAATCAAAAGTCCACTCGAACTGATCCGGCTTTTAATTGATAGACTGATCCATTTCTATAGGACGCTTGACGTCTTTCGCGGAAAATAATTTTGTTTGCATTATCTTACTTTCGTATTTTACACGTGCTTACTTTTATTGCGGTATCTGAATTAAGAAAGTTGTAGAATATTTGTAGGTCTTTTAGTATATTTTTGATATTAACAATTAATTATTTCATTGTTTTTATTTTATTTGTTTTACATTGTTTTTTTTTAAAGCTCGTTAAGCAAAAGTTATCCATTTATAACCTAGATTTTTTTTTAATATTTAATATAGTAAATTAGAGACAAATAATACTGGGTATATATAACGTGCATAAAATTATGTTTTAGTTTTTTTTTTGTTAATTGTAAATGTTTGATCAGCGTGATAAAAGATTCAACCATATGTAGAAATTATTTCATTTAAGTAATTAATGATACGCCTCGGTGTATTTTAAATCTAAAAGGTATAAACATTCTAGACTAGGATTGTTAAATACTTACATTAATTAATGGCAGACCTTAATTATTATAAGTTAATATAAATAATGTATGAAATTGAAACTCACGGCTAGATTACTTTGTCTAAGAGTTATAAGTTGCTTGAAATGTATTCAGTCGTTTTTACCCTAAAATATTCCTTGATTTGAAAGAGAAAAATATCAATATTATCGAATTCTTTTTAACCAACTTCTGAAACTAAAACCTTGTAGTAATCCGAACTTACCATAAATAATAGAACCTTCAATGTTTACAATGGACTCGCAAATAAGCTTAAGCATACATACATGCAGTAATAATACCTGGAGTATTATTACCCTTTTTACTCTTTGATTTTACCCCGAGCAATTCCAAGCATGTTCCACATAATGCCTGTGAAGGTAATTGTTAAGTCTCTATAATGACAGTTCGTATGCAACTGTGTATATTGCTAATAAGTGTAATGGCGTGTTACGAATATATCGTTAGTATTATCTTTGCAGGTAATGAGTGTACTGCGATATGGATGTACGTAACACCGTTAAGTACTTATTTTATAGTGTTGTATTCAAATATGATGAGTTAATTTTATATTTTTATGTTTATTTTACAATATAAATAGACATTCTTAATCCACATAGTATATGTGTGAATGAACATTTTATTAATTTCAATAACATTAGGAATAACGCTGTTAATGAAATTATGTTTAGTACTTCCTCTTTCGACATACCTTCTACAACCTTTTTACATACATATTTATTATATCATAATTATTATTGATTATTTTTAAAGGAAAAAAAAATACTTTGCTTGCAACATTTCTTTGTAAACAATGTTATCTTTGTATTTGCCTTCTCTTGCACATGCGTACTACACGGGTTGCCCACTTCTCCACGATAAGAAAAAAACACACCGCTTAATGCGTAGTGTACATAAAAATCGTTGTTTCTTATAACATTATATTAAATGAAGATATTGCGATTATTTTTTAACGACTACAAAAACTGAACAAAACCTTTGAAATCCATCATTTTTTTTAAATACATACAGCCGAGAACATTGTAAGCTTCTCTTTTTTTAACTCGGTTAAAATAGTTAAAGTTGACTAACTAAATTAAGACGATGTTTTCATTTAATATAACATTATAAGAAACTAAATTTTTTTACACTACACATTCAGCGCTGTATGTTTTCTTAACGTGGAGAAATGGGCAAACCGTATGGTACGCATGTACAGGATAAGGCAAGTAAACAGATAACATTGCGTACAAAGAAATTTGGTAAGTGAAGTATTTTTTGCTTTAAAGATAATATACGACGACATCGAAGTTAATTAGAAACCTTGTCTAAAGATTATGAGTAGGGAAAAGGAATAAACTTCTACGACATGATTCAAATTTAGGCATACTATAACTACAGATTCTGAGTATAAAGGACTGAGTTTCTACAATCGATTTTTTAAAGAGTACATAAACTACTTGATAAGAGTCTTTCAAATCCCTAAATGATTTTCTAACAACGTGTATCTGCTTTCTTTCAATGACTTGCAATAATATTTAAGTCATTATTTGAACTTTCTTATGTCCAAATATAATAAAAGTAGTGCTAAAATCGACTATACGGCCCTGTTGCATATTTCTATATACAGGTGTGCAGGAAACTATTTCGACTAAAACTAGCTCTATTGGATTTTAACAGCATCTCTCCCTAAAACTTCTGTTACCATATTCAGAAATCTTGAGTTTGTTTATAAGTTACATATTTTTTATTATTATATTTATTTATTAACTTATACTTACTTACTTATATATTACTTATTTATATATGTATTTATTAACCCTTAAACTAGAAACCATCGTAGAAACTTCATTAAATGTGACAGGGTGTCATTTATTGTTTGTTACATGTCGGTGTAATAGACATCCCGGTCGTAGTGTTAAGTCGTTCCCACGAGTACAGATGGTAATAAATTATTAAGATCCAATAGTATTAAATCAAGTTCCGGCACTAAGAACTTAATCATATTTGATACAGCAGAATTTAATTAGAACCAAAGTTCAGAGCTGGTATTCGAGACGGCCTGATTCAAAACGATATATTAATTGTAGACTAGCTAATACCAGTGACTTAATCTGCTTTGTTTATTATCTTAAAATTATGTTTTATGTGCAAAGGGAAAACATTAAAAAATTTAAAGTAAAAATATACTTTGCTTACAAAAATTGTTTATATAGCACAAATAAAACTTTTTTTTGTAAAAAATATTATCTGTTATTTTCCCTCTCCTTCGCATGCGCACCAAACCGTTTGACTCACTTTACACAATGTTGAACGCGTAGTATTTATAAAAACTATTGTTACTTTAAACTTTAATGATTTTATACTCAATAAAGTTATCATGATATTATTTTAGATAAGGACTAAATATCTTAGAATAAAATATAAAAATCATTTTTTTGTTCATCAAAGTCTATCCAGTAGTACAACGGCAGACCTATATCATTTTATTTATATACAGTAACTGTTACCCACGATTTCGTGTATGTCGTTTATTATATTAAAAATATATTTATTATACAGTAGAAAACACATAAGCACCATATCGCTTGCCCCATTTTACATGACAAGAAAATATATATCCATGAACGAGTAGTGCTTGTAGACTTTAGAGGTTGACCCCACTGCCACCGATCTGATAGAGCAATCTGGTCTAAGATAGTAAGCACGCTAAACCTAGAAGAGGACTAACTCTCTATTGACTAGCTCGTTGTAATACCTAAATAAATATTAGAGACAATCTATAGTTAGAACACACTGATTATAATTAATATAAAAAAGAAGCTTCACGATATTTATTGAACTTTATGTGAGAATAAATAATAGAGATCCTTTATTAGTCTATTTACAAATGTAAATGCCAGTCATAATTATTATGTTTAAAAAACCGACCCGATCGGATTCTTGAAACGTATGAAATCATAGAACATTAGAAAACATGACATAATCGCTCCTATCAGCGGTTCCTATTACTATCTAAAATGTGACCTTTAACTCCGACTCGCTCCACATTCGAATCGAGTATGTATTACTACGAAAAAACTTGAAAAGCAACGCTTAATGCATTGTCAGTCATATTGAAATGTGACTTTGATAGCTTTAAGTTTAGCTTCGTTTGCGAAACATACATTTCGTAATACAAATAGCTTTACAGATATATACCACGAGTTATTAATGACATGTGACTCGAACACGAATTCTTTCTAAATAAATAATATATCTCTTAAATAAATGAACTGGTAAGCGAAATCATAAATATGTTCTATCAACATCGTAAGTTACTTCGCTATTAAAAAAAAAAAGAAAGTAATATGATTCTAATTGCTGTTCAGTATTTCATGTATCAGTAAAAAAGGATGCGTGAAGGTGAACGTGAAATCGTAACAAACAAACAAATAAACTCACTTTCGCATTTATAATATTAGTAAGGATATAAATCTGTATGTATCTTGGAAATGAAACTTTTTATGGGGGGGCCTTTTGAAATTCTGATCCACAACCTTTTTCTGTGACGCAAAGTGGTGGGGGTAAACACTGTGTCAGGTTGAGTGTTGAACACATCAGTTCTGGTCCGATCACCGAAATTAAACAACATTGAGCGCGGTCAGTACTAGGCTGCGCACCGCCTGGGGAAACCGCGTGACGTTGGCTTTTGTTGTACTTTTATAAAGAAGTTTTCACTTCTTTCGTGTGAAACCGATGTGTTTATAGATGAGTTAATGTGTGTTAAGGAAAATAAAGAGATTTAGGCTTCCCCATATCGAACATGGTGTGAAGATATAATGTTTATAGTTATTTGTTAATTAACAAACTTATTATAATTGCAATAAGATACGTTAATTGCACCTGCAGTTATGAATATATAATGCAATATTATCTTGGAGTTATTATTACATGCATAATTAAAACATAATTATCTTAATAAAGGCTATTGATTAGTTCAAAGATGGATATTAAAAATAAAAGAAAATGTTTGTGTCTCTTATTTTTTAATCGTTGTTTTCATTATACATATTGTAAATTTCGTACTACTGAAGGTAGACGAAATGTTATTTTTTAATACTTCAGCGCTTGGTCACGATTTTATCTGATGTTAAATAACGATGGATATAAATAATAAAGATGGCAAACATGGTGAATCGTGAGACGTGAGACTAACTCTCAAGTGCAACTGCCGAAACAGAAGTACAGGTGCTTGGAGTCAGATTTTCAAATTGAGATAGTTAGCGAGACTGGGTTAGCAAAACCATGAAATAACCCTTCTGGAAAGTACTTTAATTCAGTCATTCAAACGTATGTTTGTTCCTTCCCCTTAAATAAAATATACTGAGGCGTTTAAACCGACAAACATATTTTACTCTACGGTAGTCGTAAAGCATTGCGCCTCATTATTCTCATTTAAGTTTGACAGACGCCTAGCCCTTAATCGAACGTTAAAATTATCTGTCAAGTAATGAACGCTCGGCGCCTGCGCATGTTATTTAGCGTACTGTCTCTCGATCCCCAAACGGATTGTAATTGTTTTTCACGCTTATTTCGATGGTAATTGAAATAAATTTCTTGTTATATGATTTATTATTTATTGGCGAACTTTATTTATTGCGTATGTCGTAACGTTATATATTGGTATAAAGATAATTCAAAATTAATTGTGACTATTGTCAATTAAATCTATTTATATAGCTTTGGAATAACGCGGTAGGTACAAGTCATAAAATCAACGAGCCAGAATTATTTCGTCTATAAAGTTTTACTTAAAAACCAGTTTCTGTTGTATTTAAACATCCCGACCAACCAACTACTTCTTGTAACTCTAATTATAAGTATCTAAATGTATAGAAGATAAATTAACCTATAATATATAATCTATCTATAATATAAAAATGAATCGCTAAATGTGTTGCTAAGCGCAAAACTCGAGAACAGCTGAACCGATTTCGCTAATTATTTTTTTAGAATATTCCTTGAAGCACGAGGATGGATCTTACGGAGAGAAAAATTAAAAAAATTACTTGGAAAAGTCTTAAAACGACACTTTTCTATACACCCATACAAATGATTGGTAATAATACTTAAAAGTCAATTTGAACTTTAATACCATACTATAAAGTTTAAGTGTTAGTGGAGAGGTTCCAGGAAGGCAAGACAATTGAGTGACGTTAGTATCGTATAAATATGAATGTCAATATTTATACGATGGTCCCGAATAGCAGAATAAGTATTAAAAAACCGACTGTTAGGCGGTACGAAGTTCGCCGGGGTCAGCTAGTATATATATATATTTCACTTAATTTTTTTAACTATTTCGGAAAAATCACCGCACAATACCTTATGGAAAGCACGGTACAATCCAAAAGCAGTGGCAGCTATCGGTGTAAATCGCCTTCATGCCGACCTGCTAAAGTGCCTCTTGACGCCTCATTTGAAGGGCCCGATATCGTAAGAGGGAGGGAACACACTGGTCGAGGGGAGATACCATATCTTCACAGCATACTGTGAATCTGTCATAATAGAGATACGAATTTTCGAACTTCTTTGTTCTTGCCGGGATGGTTGCTATTGTTGTGGAGACGTGTACCCGCCCGCGTAGTTTTGTTCTGGAAAGGAACTAGTTACTAACTAACTAGCTAGTACACACGGTTTCATTCTTCTGGTAATTATTTTATGTGAATAAGAATTGTGGGCTTTACTTAATTACTAAGTTTTGCTCACAGTTTCACACGCGTTAATATAAATGTGACAATAGAGATATTGTCTAAATTATCCTGAGGAGGAACAGTCTCTTTTTGCTAGATGAAAAGTACCGTATTATAAATCTAAATATGTGTGTTTTTTTTGTTCTCTGTCGCCCTGCCTACTCAACCGACCTTAACGAATTTTTGCATACATGTTATTGGCGGTACAGAAAAGGCGAAAGTAATCTTTATCCAGAAAAAACTGTCGATCTCTAAGGATAGGTGAAAGCTAAATTAACATGAGCCAAGTCGCGTACAAAAACTAGTCGTATATATTTTTCTGATGTTAAAAAACATCAAAATATGAAGTAGGAAGATTTTTTATGTGTTCTTAAATACAAAACAGATTACTGATATAACAATACGCGACTCCGTATTGTATTCGTGTCCTTGAGTCACACTGATGACGAGGAAGCAAATTCGCTTTTATCCTAACACACTGGGAAGTAATTAATACCTATGTTACCTAAAAATTACCGCAAATGGCTTTAAAATTGAATTTATTTCACATTTAATTGCTAGTTCAATTCTCAGGCGGTATATTTTATAGTTACTTGGATACGGAGTTTATTACATTACTATATTCAACTCGCGGTATCACTAGCGTAAATGTAGACTTGATATATAATATATCCCTCTGGAACAGTACATTTTACTCTATATCCTTTTCTGTACCCATCGCATTGCGTGTACCAAATTTCATAATAATCGGTCGAGAAGTTAAGGCGTCAAAGTATAAAAAACAAACACATTCACATTCACACTCGCATTTATTTTGCATTAGATAGGATTAGCTTCTAAGTATCAAAAATATCACTGTGAAGTTTCGAGTGACGTTTTTTTACACTTTATAGGTTAGCGTTTGACCCCAATTTCATCTGATGCTAAATGATGATGTGATCTAAAATTGTAGTCACGCTAAACCTAGAGGGAGACTGGCCCTCAAGTGCAGCTGCCAGAACAATCGGTGCTTGGCGACAGATTTTCAACTTGAGCGTGGTATCTAGCTAGGCGGACTTAGAAGAAGCCCTACCACCACGCTATGGTTTCATCACGATGTTTTTCTTTACCCTCAGCTTCACGCTTCGACGCTTCGAAAGCTTCGACGCTATGTTCAAACACGCTATCAACTAACCCATCATCGTTTCATCAATCATAAATGTTTATTTCTCGACTTATTTCGCAATATTAATTCTGTAATAAAATACTGTCATATCCGTATTAAGTTCTCAGGGCTGGGATAGTAATCTGTCACCTATTATAACACTTGACGTTGTAAAGGACTGTTTGACATTACACTTAATTGGCTTAAATGGAATGACACCTTTGCAATTTGTTTGCGACTTTTGATGACTTAAAATAATAAATCTTACTTGTATTGTGTTTTGATTTGTTTTGTTTTAGAATGGATTTATTTAAAATAACAGTTGTAATTTTAATCTTTAATTTGCCTATGGGCTTGTGTTGAAACAATGAAAGCCATCGTTTCCCAAACGTTAGACCGCAATGTAAGCGGGACACAAAAATAAAATTACCGGTCGCTATACCACACAAAGTTGCAGCTTAATATCTCATTGCTTAAACCATTCATACCCATAAATTAACTAGTTATGTGGTACGTTTAAGTTATGAAAAAGACTCTTGGTATCCTGAAATGTCTGTTAAGATTGTGAAATTTTTATTATTATATACGCTCAGCAGTGGGTCTAGCAGAAACAGATCCCAGATCCCCGGGGGGGATAGTGGGTAGTATGAGACTTTTACTCACTAAAACCCCACGGTGTACCGGCCGCCATTTGGTTAGGGCGACATGGGATTATACTATGCCTACTGAGGTCCCCTTTAAGCCCAACCAATAGCTACTAATCATGAGAAACTCCGTTTCCGTCAATATAAAATATTTAATCTTATATAATATATTATATATAAGGTACAAAAGTACTCAGTTTTAATAGAATAAGCAATAAAATACTTAACGGCCTAAGATAAAGTAGTCATTTTCCGCAGGCTTGCAGTGCTTATTTAAAAATAACTTGATCTAGATAATCGGACTAATAGACGTGTCAATAAATATATTTACAATTTAATTATTAGATTATTGTAAAATTAAGATTTTATTACATAACTTCGTGTTAATATTAAAATGTGTTTAATTCTAAGTACTTATAAACTAGAATAGTTATAAAAATGAGTGGGTCACGAATTGCAAATATTAAAGTAACCGGACCATGAAAACTATAATATTTTGAGAAACACTCAAGTAAAAATAATGTATGACGACTTATTAATATAGTTATCGCGCTTACTCTTTCGTAGAATATGTTCATGTGATTAATACCGCCGATCACTTTATAATACGACCCACCACGAGCCACACTACAGTTAATCCCTTCGAATTTGTATTAGTTTATATTTATTCCATACTATAAGTCTGGTGATAAAACAGAACAGTTTAAATGTGACCCAAATTTTACTTTGCTGCAAGCGAAGTACCTGAGAAAATTTCGACACATTTCAAACTGTATCCCTATTAAAATTAATCAATCAGTTTTTAAAGATTAATTGCCTATATTAAACGTACAAATCAAATCGATTGTTCCACGAATTAGTTACCATTAACATTTAAAATGACTAATGATCGGGTTTGACAACATGAAAAGTAAAATTAAAAGTCCGGGTTAGCAATTAACCTTCACTTTTGCTTATGACAATATACTGTCAAACTAGAAATTACAATATATTTCTCTTATCATTTTTAATATACATGTCAAATCTGTAATAAAAATTAATAAGTGTGGTGTACCATTGGTAAGAAATCGCTCTAAGGTCGTATTTCTTACAATAAACATTATTTATAGTAACATATACGAGATCAGATAAAAAAAAATGATATATTTGTGTCACATAATTAGAATAGCCTTAGAAAAGAGTATAAATATCTGAAGTAATGTTTTTATTTATGTGCACTTTCTTTGTTATAAATATAATTATTAGCTAATACAAATAATTATTTTTACGCTCAAAGTAAAACATAAAACTTTACCACACCGCGGAAAGTCTTTTAAAATATATTGTTGTTACATTCGTGTATAAATTAAGCACAGTTTGCGTCAGAAGGAATTTATTATGTTCTCATACAACAAAAGATCAAATAGATTGACTTGACTATCACACAAATTCACTTTATAATGCTGTAATCGCAGTTTGTTTGAAGATTTCTACTTTTTCCTTTTTTCCCGCTCTGATATCCCGAATAGAACTCTACTCGGACACTTCACGACGTGTTTTATATAGCTTTCAATAAAGGAGAGTGAAACAAAACTGGAAGGCTGACGTCATTATTCGAACGACTCGACAACGTTCCAGGCGGACTATTTTTAGAACTTCAGTCCGTTTTCTTTCCATGGTCGCTGATTTATTATTTGTTTACTACCCTATAATAAAAATTGTATTAGGGATATACAGAGTACAAATATAAATATTTCTAATCTGTACTAATATTATAGAACTGAAAAGATTATTTTAATGCGCGCTAATCTCTGTGAATATCAATCAGATATATCAAACAAGTTGTTTTAGAATTGTATAGTCGAGTAAGGCACTCTATGTTTATTTTTGTACCCATGATAACGTGTATGCAAAATTTCATCATAATCTTTGGAGTAGTTAACAAACAATATTCGCATTTATAATATTATAGTCAGGAAGTTAGGATGTCACTCACATAGTTAAGATAAAATTAAAAAGACTTAATATATCAAAATCCTCATGCAAAGCTATTAACATACACATATGTGCAGCAGTGGCATATTTATCATAACTTCTTACTGTTGATATACTTCATTTTTTCACCACAGGAGAAGTAGGAATCATTAGGATCTACAAACTATCGTTGTCTTCATATTTTCATTTTTAATTTATGAAGAGAATTTTGTTGTTGAATTTATGTGGGACAATTTAAGAATTCTTATACGAATCACTACCCCCTATAGCTTGGGGCGCATGATGTATACTAGAAACTATGCCAAACTGGGCATCCCATGTTTCAAACTCAGTAAGACTAGTCATAGTATTTAGGTAATAGAGCCAGGTTTTACCACTTTACCAATTTGACGAACTATGGGGTCAAGCGTTATATCAAGCTGGTTTTGGTGTCAAATGGATATTATAGGATGAATCAATGGATGGTGATGTTTGGAATAAACACCTTTCTCTGTCCATTCGTTAAAAACTATTGTAACTTTAATGTATTATAAAAGTATGTACTACGTTAAAATAATAAGCCCGATCCAGTTGTTTGTCGGTTCTTCTGGATGACTGGGTTGTTTTCCGAACTGGTCGTAATTTTGACGTTCATAATAGCTTTCTTAGGGCTTGAACTGAATAAAGCATTTTTGATTTTGACTGATACAGCTGATATACAGACAGTTTAAAAATGTATAACCCACTTGTGCTATTATAACTAATAGAAATTATGGAAATCATTGTTTTTACGAAAATGCGAAAGCAATATAAATTAGGTTTAAAAATGAATATTCATATAGTGTGTCATATCTGCATAATACACCTCTTTTCTTATTGTCTCTGACACTGTATTTTGTAAACAATGCTTATAGTCGTTAATATGCTGTTCGTATTCACTAATTATTGTAACTGGTCATTGACACTAAATTTTTTACGAAGAAATAAGTTGTGTCGATAAAAAAATCCGATTTAATAGCTTTAATATTAATTGATTTATTAATAATATTTAACGAACGTTTTAGTTCGTTGCCCCTATTGTTTATATATGCCTATTGGAAAACATGACTTTTGCTACACATTCGTTTCCAATGAAAACATTCTTTTTTTCTAATTTTGTGATAGACAAAGGCGACTGACCACATTTTTTTAAATTAATATAGAAAACCTCGCCTGTCTGTCTGTTTATATTTCTAGGATAAGATTAAAAACGGCTGGACCTATTTTTATTACATTTTTGTAAACAGAATTCTTAGATTATTTCTCAATTGGTAGGGCACTATAATTATAAGAAAGTATTATTGTCTATTAATTTTGATGGAATTTCATACATGGGAAGTATAACTCATTGAGGAATTGATAGCTTATAATAATTAAGAGGAAGAGTTATAAAGAGAAATGCTAAGAATTACAATTTTTTTTGAACCGCCTTTTATATAACCTATTTATATAAGAATAGTATTCAGTATTTGAAAGGATATAGCAATTGTCTGTAGCGCATTTAAATTCTATAAAAAAAACTAGGTACAAAAAACTATAATTTTGTACACGAGGAGTTTATGTAAAAAAATTGTACACGTGAAGTACATGTAAAAATGAATTATATTTTGTCAATAATACATCTTACAGCATTCCATATATCTTTAGAAAAATATATCCGCGGATTGTATAAACATTAAGTCATAATAAAGCTTTCTATTGAGTAACATTATATAGGAATTTACAGAGCGCACCGAGATTAAGCCAGAGCCCTGTGCGTAGTTACCTATGTATTGGTCGTGTACACAATAGCCGATACGCTGTTGCGGTTTCCATGCGCTATCCTTTATGAACAGTTCAAGTTAAACGCGTTTAGCGATATGAAAATAAATAAAATTTTGACGTGATAACGTCTTGTGAATCAATGAACGCCGGCTGCATGCATGAAAAAGCATGACTCACTGTCACGTTCCGCCTGAGCCGAGCGTGTAAGCGAAAGCGCGGGACAAGTGATAGAGAGACACGATCGGCCTAAGCGTTCGGCTTGTAACGGATAATTTTTCATCAATGTTCTCTTATGACGATATCGCGTAAAATTATCGTCCATAAAATGACTTTACAGACTACCATTTTTTCTTTTCATATTTTATACAAGCTTAGTATTCTTAAATTTAGGTAACGGTGAGAATTTTAAATCACTTTATATCCACGATGAATGCCAGAATATAGAGGTATTTTGATTAATAACCTTGCCAGCTTAAAAATAGCATGCAAAAGCACTACATATATAATTAAAGAAAGGTGAGTTCATCCGAACTTAATTTAATAACCTAACTTCAATTATATCACTAAGGTTTTCGTTTACAATATTATAGAAAATTCTACATAACGAAATTTCATTGCAAACTGATTATTATATGTCATTAAAACAAATTTTTATCCTTTCTTACTTGATATTATAAATGCGAATGTCAGTTTATTTGTTACAATCTCACGCCTTAAATACTAAATCAATCATCATGAAAATTTCCGTACACGTTTTCGAGAGTACCGGATCTTTTATCTAGATAAAAATATACTGTTTTCAAAAGATTTATCAAATCTACACTGAAGCGAGTAAAGCCGCGAGCAAAAGCTAGTTTCTAATAAAGCAAGAAAACTTAACAACTTCCGTAGGATTATTTACTCATTGTCAATTCAGAACCTAGTGTCATATACAGAACAATAATTATATATATACGTAGCCATAACTTCCTTATATAAATTAAGTTTCATGATTAAATTTTGTTGGGGTAATAATATAATTAGTAAATACAGATAGTGAAACAATCGCTTGTCAATTAGACCACAGAACACGCGATATTGGAAAATTGTCTAAATTATAAGCTGCTTTTATAACGGCTTGTGGCGTGGGAAAATGTGCTGATTCTACTGTACATTACAACGTCAGTAGGTATTTAAATGTAGCAAAGTTCTATGAATTTAAAAGTATGCAATGGAAATGGGTTTGTTTGGATTAATATAACTCTCTGTAATAACATTTTAAATTGTATTCACAGAATTAAATTACAGTTTTTTTTTTTTTTAATTAACTGTAACATATTGTGTAAGTTGTATGAGACTGATTTATTAACTTATTAAATACCAAATGTATAGCAGTATTTATGTAAAATAGCAGTAAATGAAAGAAATTACTTTAAAATTAATTTTAAATTTATTTCAAAATTTCCAATAAAATCCATATATTATTAGTATAATCTTACAGCTAGCTTGGTTGTAGTGGTCGAGTGATTTGACTGATGGAGATACGATGTCCGTAAGTTTGAACCCCGGTGTGTTTTTGGGGAATAGACATACATTGACTATAATTTATTTCTGTAGCACAAATAGCCGACTGTGAAGAAAGAAAGACATCACAATTAAACGTGAACCTAAAAAAGTTATTGTCGTATATGTGGAAAGTTAAGTATAAAAATAATATATTGTCTGGCTCAATTTAATTATGTATTCAAACTGCACTAGGTTTATAATAATTTAGATTTAAAACTATTTCAAAAAAAGGTGCAGGCCAAAAACTTTACAGTAAAAATATGATACATATGTGGTATAAATACAGAACTGTGGATTTGTCAGAGCTTGAAGTCGCTAATACATCGTGAGCTGTCGTGATGATTATGCCTATACATTTCTTGAGAGAAGAAGCCATTAACCCAGCAGTGGGACATTTACATATTGACGTTGTTATTATTATTATTATAGAACTTAATCTACTTATGTATTTATTTCACCGTGCCATGATGATATAATTTATACACATTACTAACATAAATCGCGCCGAAGAATGGAACCTCCACGTGAGATATAGATGCCCTTATATTATAAAATAGGTTAAAAGTTAGGAGCTCTCCATTTAAAGCGGTAATGCATTTCGTTCTCACGATATAGGTACATGAATAGTTGCTTTGTTCCTCTTATAACCGGCAAAAATTTATAAATACACTTCCAAACTTATTTAGTATTTTACACCGTACAACATAAATAGAACGATATAAAAACAAAATTCATGTCGTATTGCACTTTGCAAAAAATACACAATACTAAAATTGTTCTTAACGTGAATTTGAGTGTGAGTTTTGTGACATACTCTTTCTTTTACTCTTACTGTTTGTTACATAATGCTCATGTGTTCACACGTTGCGATAACACCTCATAATTGACGATTAACGACTGTGAAAACGAACAAGGTATATAAAAGTAGAGTAATGATGTTTTGAGCAATTTATTATCAATTTTGTAGGATTAGTGTTTTTACATAAATTATTACCATCTCTGTGAACTACCAAAAAGTTGTAAATGCCTCACTAAGCAATTATTAGTATTTACATTTTGCAGTACTCTTCAATAGTCATTACGATCAATAACCATGCAAAAAAAAAGCGAAAATATCATTTTACTGTTCTATCACATATAGCATGTTCGCAAAGTGTTATAGCCCGTATAGTAAGAAAGTTTACAACGTAATATATACTTTATAACGCCATAAAATGTAGGGGAATATAAGAATTTATAAACAATTTTATAAGTGACGACCGTACCGAAGATGTTTTCAACGAAAACACTTTAATACCAAAAGTGATTGACAGACACCCCGGTTGCAAGTGGAACGTACCATTACCGCCTCAGCGAGAGCAACGCAGAGCACATCGCGTGCTCCACTATATTAGCTAATAAGAGATCCGCGAACCAACTCATTGATTTCACTCCTTTGTGCAAATGATTGAAGACTCTGTTCAACAAAGGTTGTCATTATTTTTTCCCCCAAAGAACTTTCAAACGCCTTTTTATGTCCATTTTAATAGAGAAATATCGTCAAATACTTGTTGATAAGCTTCGTATGGAGCTTTTCAAAATATTGAAATTCGTTTTGGATATTTTAATGGAAATTAAATCGTGACTCTAGAAGGTTTTGTACGATATAATATATGCAGATGCCCCGCCCGCTGCGTTGTGAATTAAAAAAATGGCAAAGGGTTAATTGAATTCAAAATAATAAGGTTTCTAGAAACATCTAGAAAAAAATTAACGTCCAATGGTCAGAGTCCTGTGCCAATACTCAGTAGTTTTAGTGCGATCGAGTCTCAAAGGAACTGTATTTTCATTTAATATATGCGTATATAAATGTACAGATATGGAAAAAGTTACTGTATTACAAAAAGTATATCGCGTTAAACTTTTTATATTATTCATTTTTTCTTTCTCTTATTATTCTTTATCTAATGGTTTGTGCGACTAGATCTTCTACATAACAAAACGATATATAAATAAGTAGAAGTAGGAACTTAACGATATGTAATTTAACTTAATAGTATCCGCCAACGTGGAAATTCATATATAAAACAGTGTTGCACGAACTAGAAGTACAACTCTAGAACTTATATAAATACTTCAAATCTATTCCAGAAACTTACTATTAATATTCTACGTTATACATTCTATACATCTTATCTAAATGCTAAATAAATGTCTCCTATTTCTGTCAATTCTATAGTTACTGTGTCTATAGTTATATAAAATGTATTGTGAATTGTGTACAGTTTAGTGTGTATAGTTTGTGAGTTTTACTCAAATAAATGTCTATTAAATCTATTTGTTCGAATCATACAGTTCAATCTAAATGGACCGGACTATGCTGATACATGGCGTATGTCATAATAATTAAAGTAAACCAAAATAGTGAATTGAAATTCGTACCATTTACACAAACTACAGACCTTACTTAATCCATTGCCACAAATTCCCTTATTAACGTTTATTAAACACATTGGCAGGGATATAACTACCGCTTCCGACTCAAGGGCAAAGGTCACATAGGCATTCAGCGTACCATCAGCTAAATAACTAGTACCGTGAAATGTTCAGACGGACGGCTTATACTCTTAAGGTCGCAAGTTCAACATGTAAGTTGTACTAACGGATTTAAACTTAATGCGTTTGAAAAGCTAACTTAGGTCTTTATGTACTTATGTATCATTATATTGATAACTAGCTCTGCCCGCCACTCCACTCGCGCGAACTATAAAATTATTGTGGATTTTTGAAGTTATACATCTTTTGGCGCGTTAGGGAAAAATGATGAGAGTTAATTTTTACGATGCGCGTGCACACAGTCACGAAAAACCAACATCCTGAAGTTAGCTATAGTCAGCATTTTATTCAAAAAAAGTATGTATGTAATAAATACCTTTTTTCTATTGTTAGTATAATTTTTTCTAAAAACGTAGAATAAGGCGAAAGATAAAATTTTTGAAAAGATTTTTACCTTGTTACGCCAAAGAAGTATAACTTCTAACGCGTGTACATACATAAGTACACACTTATTTTTTTATGTACTATACTTTTCAATATTACAAAGCTTATTGTATGTCTCAATATTTATTGCAGGACCTTTTTCTACACAGTATTTATTATTTAAACAACGAGCCAAATATATTTAATAACGACGACAAAATAGTTTAATTCGTTTAAAGCAAATAGTTGTCGTGTTTAAGTCAAGGTGAAAATTAGTCGCTAAGCACTAGTGTGCTTCAGTAGCATTTCAGAGTCAGTCCCTCCTCTAAATTAAGCGTGTTTTTTTACTCTTAGTCCGGTAAAGCTGTGAAGGCTCATCAGGCCAACAGCGTATAGTCAGTTCGAAAAAAAAAAGTGTTTATTATTTTCGACAACATCGACACTTTACATCAAATGAGATTGTGATCAAACACTAAAACCTATATAGTTAATAAAAAAAGAGATGTTGGGTTTTATAATATATAACATACCATAAAATGATTTCGATTTTAGATTTCCGTACCTATTTAATTGTAGTTAGTATAACTCGCCGAGTACGTTATTGTGCTCAAAGGTGACATTGAAGATTTTAAATGCAACAAAAACGGCAACGCTTTGAAGAAATAACAATACGAAATTAGATACCTACAAGAAAATATAATTTAATTTTTATATCGTAACCGGTAAACTTATATTACATCCCACTTTTCGTCTCGAAGTTGACTCATCAGGTAAACGGTGTGAAACTAAATAATTGCCAATGATATAAAAAGAATGGATAATAGAAACATTGGTATTTTTTCTCTCCTCGCTGCTTTTGATATTATTCCTAATAATTTATATTAAAATTTTAAACGTGTTGGCATTGTCATTCAATATTCTATTTCCGACAATTCTGTCGAGAGATTAACTAATGTACGCCATTGCATTGCAAAATATTTTTTTTTTTCATCCAAAGTCCAATCGAATCGGTGCATAACTAAATCTATAGAATCTATGGCAACACTCTCCTGCATCAGAGTATGTGTATACCATCGTAATGAGTAATGAGATAATTTTAAATATTTTGACGGATCACCTTAGATAATTATCGGTTGTATAACCGTTTTGTGCGTTTTAGCGGCAATAGTAGCATTGATTGGCAAATATCCTAGTTAAGCATAAGTTTCAAAGGAGAATGTAGTGGTAAAATCGTCATAAAGGGTTCGCCTCTCTAGCCACCATCTTCAATTGAAGTTTCTATCGCCAAACAGTTTTTAATGTTTTCTGAGAGTTGGACTTAAGAGGATTAAATTTTTGTAGGCTTAGTGTGTTGTTACCTTAACTAATATTATAAATGTGAATGTCAATTTGTTTGTTTCTTACGATTTCACTCCTTAATTACTTAACCGAGCATAGTGAAATTTTGTAAACACTTTGTCAAAAAAATACTATGTTAACACGAGCCAAGCCATGGGAAAAAGCTAGTTTTCTTATGATCAGATGGTACTATGGTCAATTATTTATCATTCTACTACTCAGGGACAACCATGTAGGGAAACGTTAGAATGTTTCTAAGTTGAAAAATACATCCAAAAATATATTTTATAATTAGTGAAATTTAATCTGTTTAGTATAATTAATGTCATTTTGTCCATATGAAATAAAGTAGATAAATCTGTAAAATTCACTATTTTCAATACATAATTTAATTATGTTTCGCTTACCAAAAAATATAACTATTATTTCTATACGATGTTGATATTAGTCACTATAGAAATACTTAGCTAAAGTTTTAATAGATGGCGTTGTTGAATGGTTCGTGGTATTTTAAATATAAATGAGTATATTAAAATATTGCCATTTGTGTTCCGAACAAAATAAATAAAAAAAATATATATACGGCCAATATAATTTTACAAAAAACATTAAATATTTATAAAATTTAAAAGAAAAAAATGTTACACACTAGACGCTTAAACATTAAATGTGAAAGTTAATTTTAAAAACCCATTTACGAGCGTACATATTATGTATATAAATAACCTTATAGCAAATGGATATCAATTTAACCTTACCAATTGCTATGTAACCATTAGTTCGTTTACAATTCAAGGTGAAGTCCCAAGTTTAGGAAATATTCCGCATTTATGTTTTTAATTCGTTATAAAATAAAAATTATTATTGATCGATAAAAATTATCGAACCATTCGAAATAATAGCCGTAATGATGCCGGCGACTGTACGAAACCACTAGGATATGAATGTGGAACGAATTTTTATATGGACATAAATACCTAACTACATAATTGAATGGTGGTAGTTTTTATTACCTACCTACATCGATGTGCGAGCTTCTCGACATGAATTGCAAAATATAAATTGTAAGTTTATATTGGACCATTTGTCGTTCTATAATTACAGTTTCGATTTCGATTTTTTCACTTAATTCAGTAAACTACGGCTTTAGATTCTCGTGTAAAATAAATGCTAAGGTGTATTAGGTTCGTTAGTGATGATCTCAGTACACGTTTGTATATTTTGTTAAAACCTATTACATAATTTAATCAAACTTAGAATCTAAACGAAATATGTGTATAAAAATTACTAATTTATTTAGATTGTAGCTAAATTCAATAATATTTAAATGTAATAATTGAACTAAACGTAACGTACGAAAGCAGCTACTAATCATATATTATAGTCATACAAAAAAAATGAAGGTGTATGTACATCTGCGTATGTGTTTGTTTATAATATGCCCATTAAATTATAGTGAACTAGCAGGCCCGGCGGACGTTGTCCTGCCCTGATAATAAAAAAATATATACTTATGTGCATGAAACTAGGTAGCTAATGTGTTTTATTTGATAAGGATTAATACTGTATCCGTCTAAATAGCTTTCCAATTACCTCATTATATGTGATCATTTTTATAAGATAGATGGGTATAATAAGCTATCCTATAAAAGAGAAATATCTCAGTATGCATTGTTTTGTTATATCTCAAAGGGATTAGGCAGCGTTTTCGACGAAAGCACCCAGGCGCCTTCACTTTTTCCGATTCTTTCAACAATTATTATTATATTTCAACCAATTTACAAAAAACTTTGACAAATGATATACCTAAAACTTCCCCGTGAATTACTCTATCTATTGGTGAAGACCGCATTATAATCCGTTCAGTCGTTTTTGAGTTTATCGCGAGCATTCAGACAGACAGACAGTCGCGGCGGACTTTGTTTTATAATATGTAGTGGTGAGAGAAAACTTCACGTGGCAGACACGCGAATGTTAAGATGGATATGTTGTATAACTAGAATCGCTAAAAATTAAGAATGAGTTTGTTATAGGTTGGAAAATAGCACCAGTGGCAGAGAAGTTGAGAACTAATAGGTTAGCGTGGTACGTGCAAGTCATGAGGAGAGATGAAAGCCATGTAACTAAAAAGCTTTAAGTGTGAAGCTAAACGGATATAGAATTAGAGGTAGACTGAAGAACGTAGGGCTAGATTATGTGAAAAAAAATATGTGTATAAAAGGTGTGAATACTAAGATGAGATCTGATGAGATAAAATTTAATTTATTTTTGTGTCAAGAAAATAATGATCAGTTATGTGTCTGGTTCTTAAGCATCTATATTTATTTGCGTGCATATCAATTGATTAGTTGCCATACAATATAATATAAGTTTTGCTTAGTTTGAAATTAATAGTCCCTATATGAATTTATGTTCTGAAATTGACACTTAAAATTGATAATCATTGAAAATAGTAAATTTTTTTTTGTCACAGATTCGACCAGGGCAAATCAACGAAAGGCGCGAGCAAACTCCGACGCGACCTGATAAATGCAGAGATAGCAAACCTTCGAGACCTCCTGCCTCTCCCACCTTCAACCAGGCAAAGGCTATCGCAGCTCCAGCTTATGGCCCTTGTCTGTGTATACGTGAGGAAGTCCAATTATTTCCAACAAGGTAAGAAACTATTTTAATCCCTACAGTATAAGATATAAGGAACGAAGTTAAAGAATATGGTATTTTGTATAGACATAAGTTTGTCGAAAATTTAAATAGACTACTATTGACCAAGCAACATTACTATTGACTAAACAGCTATTCTATTGACTGGTACTATTGCTCAATAATATTGACTGGTTGCCATCTTAAATATTGAATATGTTAGTCACGATTATGTATGAACGGATAAGAGTGAATACTGTCATTCATCATCCGTAGGCGAATATTCATAGTTAAATCGAGTAAAATAGAGTAAAATTGTATATATAATTTTATTAATTGTATTTCTAATCTTGTTAAAAATACAAACATTACTAACAGTATTTAATTGAATATTTCTTTTATTCAAATAACTGGCTGATAACTTCGTCTGCATTATATTGTGCACCACACACACCACTTGCTTCATTTCTCCACTGCAAGAAAATAGACATCGCTTCATGCCAAGCGCCTAATAAAATCATATTTTTTTTATCTTTATATTAAGGACTAAGAACTAAGACTAAGGTCTAAGAAGTAAAATAAAAAAGATAAAAATGAGTGTCATAGAATAGATACTCGTTTGGAACGAAGTTCCTTTCGTAGTATATTATTGTTTTTATACAATTAGTCGACTAACTGGCTATAAAAAAATAAGAAAGTAGTAATATAAAAGCTTTAAGTTAAAAATAAATTATTCACATATTATTGCACTTTAACACCTGGCATCATTCATATTACCTTCTAAGCCACTATCACAATGCAATATTGATGTATATTAACCAACAAAAGTGATTACAAACAATTAGCAAAGAGGTTACGCAGCACGTGATTTCTTAAAAATAAAGATAATTACAAGTACGCAACTACACTACGAAACAGCTGACACGTGTGTCTATAAACTATACCTGCGCAGCCGGTGCAAACTTATTGGCTGCCTTAAACCAATAAGCGCGCATCTGTGACTGGGCACAACCAATAACATACGCACTATGGATATTTGTCTATACAATAGAAAGGGTCGGGACGGAAAAATCTTACACTTTTTTTCGCCTAACCCCACATCCACAAAGTCCGTACCGTGCGATAAGGGACCTGGTTCCAAAGATAGTAATCGAAATCTATCCAGTACTTTTTGTGTGATGCGAGCACAACGGTAGACCTCTATTATGAATATAATATATTTATGTACTTATATAAATGAGGCATATTTCTCCTTAATACAACTCCTTATGTTATATCTAAAACACCATTTATAAATTACCGTCTAACAAGCGTAAAAGATACGCTGTCAGCCGCTCCCGGAACGTGCGTTTCATTTACTTATATCTGAACAATTTAAGACTGACTCATCAACGATTGCAAATCACACTGTTACAATATCATGCTGGTATGACATTCGTTTATATAGTATTAGCAAGCCTGGCGGACGTTGTGCTCTCTCGATAATAAAAAATATACACTTATGTGCATTAATGCTTAAGGTACCTAATGAATTTAACCTGATAAGGATTAATACTGTATTCGTATAAATAGCCTTCCAATTACCTCATTATATGTGACCATTTTTAGTACATAGATGGATATAGTAAGATATGCTTAAAAGAGAGGTAGAGACCATCGCAGACTTTTTTGTAAATCTAAAAAAGAGGAATATCTCACTATGCGTTGTTTTGTTATATCTCAAAAGAATTAGGCAGCATTTTCGATGAAAGCTTCAAGGCGAATTGACTTTTTCCAACACTTCCAGCATTTACTCTTATATTTCAACCAATTTACACAAGACCTTGACAAATTATACACCTAAACCTTCCTCTTGTATTAATCTATCATTGGTGAAGACCGCATTACAATTCGTTCAGTAGTTTATGAGTTTATCGCGAACAATATACAGACAGATGCGGCGGATGACTTTGCTTTATAATATGTAGTGATGTTACAATTTGAAATTCATCTCAGAAGTTTATTGAAATTCAAAAAACTGTATGTAACAATACCATTTTAGTGATTACTAACTGATATTCGTGACTTAGCCTACGTAGTTCTTTATCTATATTTTATGTACAGAGATGTTTTATGTACAAAATCATATCACAAATATACTTGGCTTGGATAATTTCTTTATAAACAATGTTATCCGCTTATTTCCCCTCTTATTTGGAAAACTCATCGTTGAGCGCATAGTGCTTATAGTAATGGCAGTTTCTTAACTTCTTTCTTCTTTACATCTTTAACAAACGATTTAATTAGCACTTTGGCGGCATTTTCTTTGGTGGCTGATGAGATCGATCCGGAAGAGTATCTGACGGCCGCACTTATGACAAGTATACGTAACCCTACGTGGAAGGAGGTTGGAGGCCTGCTTGAATATTTAAATGAAATGAAGCATCGTGATAATTCTTCTTTTAGATAAGAACCAAGTGGCTAGGAATTAAAAGTAAAAATATTTTATCGAAGTCTATCGAGTACTTTTTGCGAGATGAGCGCATAACAGGAGAAGTCTGTCATATTATTTATATATGATAGGATAGAAAATTATGTGTTAATCTTTCTTCATAAATTTACATTTTAAAGTATTCTTTGTACTTCTATTGGCCTGAAATTCAAAAGATGATGTAACATAATGGAACTTTTTCTTTTAAATAAACTGATCTTGTAATAAACATAATCATTACGCGTACACAAAAATCATACCTTTATATGTTATATACCTAAATCTTCCCATAAATATGCCCCATACTACTCTAGTGAAGTAATAATACAAGTCGGTCGTGTGTTTTTAATGTAATCGTGCACTTACAAAGACACTAGAGTGTCATATAAATAATATAAAGTGTTCTATTTTAAAGCCGGTTAATTATTTCTTATTACTTCCAGCTGTAATTAATATGGCAATCAATAATAACTCAATAAGCCTACATCGGGGGGCAGTAATAGCTTACTCACTGTATACCTAATTAACCAAAATTAACTGTCCTGTAGGTATACCTAAGTTAATGAGGAACTAATTGAAGTGGGCAATTTCTTAAATGCATACATCCCTAAGTTAAACCATCATCGCTTCATAATTTAGCGGGTGCATAATATTTCAAAGTCGTTCTAATAACAACCGTTTAAGATTCTCTCCTTCAAGCTCAATTAAACGTATTAAGACAAGGCCGAATTTCACAGCAACACCCGTCGCATGCACGCACACACCAAAACGTAACCTTGGACGAATAAAAAAATTCATGCAAAGAACTAATAATAATTACGTAAGAAAAATCGATGTTCTCACGATCGTGAACAGTTACGAACGGAGGACGCTACCGTCTTTATGAAAAAACAATAGCGTTTCGGTTTTGATAGGAAAATTAGAGAAAATTAGCGGTCCGAGGCCCGGCTACCGACTGATGGTTATTGGCCTTAATGGTGCCTGCAGGGAATCGAACTGGAGTCGAGTTGTGTCACGCCCGCATCGCACGCCTTTTGTGCCGGTTCACATGGCATCTGTATTGCGAAGCCACCTTAATGTTTCACAGAAATTAAACAGTTTAAATTATACTAAGTTCTGTGACCGTTTCGAATAGGCTGTCCATTTTTTTTTAATTCTTTTTTACATTCTTTCTTTTTATGACATATATAGATGATATATATATAGATTTCTTTTTTTCTTTTTAGTTTAGTAACTATCGACGAACATTTTCTTTATCAATATTTTTTTTGTTTTGAAATAATTTCCTTTTTCCCATGCCATCAACGAGACAAAGCTTTTATTTATAAGTTTCTATTCTCATACTTCACACTCCTCAAAACTCTAATCAACAATACTTATACAATTCGGAATAAACATTATAATGTATATTAATATCTATTATGTATTAACAGGTGAAGAATAAATTCAGAATGGTATTATGGTCGAATTTCGACCACTGGACCACCATTAGTTTATTAAACACATTAAAGTCAATAAATCTCGCTATTTTATTATTAATTTAAGATTAGCATGACTTGCTGTATATGATCCGAATGATATGCCACAATAAAGAGAATTGTATGAATGAATATTAGATGGAGGAGTACTAGAAAAATCGTCCATAAGTATGTTGCGAACTCCAAACACGTTGTTTGGCATATCATCTCGCTTCCGAATATATATTATGTCGAGAAACACTTACGTAGAATATTATTTACAATAAGCGCTTCAATGATGATTTTTAAGAAAGTACTGTTGTTATTAGAATATAATAAAGACATATGCGATAAAGCAATTTTTGAGAAACAGAATGAAAACATAAAATAGGTTAGATAGAGTTTCGTTGAATTTTTTATTATACTAACTATGTCTCACGATTTGCAGCCGTATAATATAGTGTCCGTCAGCACTATTACAGTACCCGCCATTTGATTTGACGCGTCCGGAAGTAGACAGAAACAGTCAGTTTAGCTTGGTTCCGAATAGACTTATGTTTGTCTATAGCAGTCATTGTGCTGTACCATAGAGAGAACGCTTTACAGGCGTCTTACTTTTTTCGCCGAACGCGACCTGTCAAATCATAAATCGGATGCTGTATTTTTATTATTGTTTACGCTTAGCGTACATTTTAACCTACATTTTGTTTATGGTATTGCTCCAATCGTAAGGATAGTAGTACGATGTTAAAATGTCTATAACATTGTCTCAATACCTATTTCCATACAATTATTACTTTTAACAACTCACTTGTAGTTTCAGATATTAACGCGTTTAAACAAACAATCTCTTGCATTTTATAATATCGGTATATGTATTATGACATTTGTACAGGTTACGATGTATGTTCTATTATTGTCATATAAAATGGTAAGAAAACATAATTATTGAAAAAATATACAAATAAAACTAATTTAGTTTTCACCTCAGTAATATATGGTTATCTTTGTCAATGCTATTAGAAGGTATTTTTACCCATCATGTCAGGTACTCCGTTAGATTTCGTTGCGAATCTTTCAGAACCACAGTCTCAGAAAGCCGCGTGCGTACCTACGATTCTACACCGAACCGCTATTCTGTAAACTTAAGCCCACATAACTCGTTTAATACGTTTACATTTATATTAAATACCGATTAAAAATCATTATTAATATTTAGAAACTATTTGCAATCAAGGAAAAGGCATGAAAAATCAATAATGGTGCTAAATAAAGTTCAAGCAAACGCGTAATCGTGAAAAATCGTATTAATAATAATCGATTAATCGGAGTAATTAATGATTTTATGGTTTTAGAATTGCACCAATCAATCAAGGTTAAACCAGGCATAAAATATTTAAAGCCACAAAATTTAATTCTAATAATAATATATTCACAGCCTAATTATTTATACGGTTATGAATAAATATTTGATATCGAGATAAGAAACGTTTATAATTAAATTGCTCAATTTGTCAGACATAAATATAACATTTATGATATTATCGGTTATTGAACGGATTTGAACATCGATTCTAATAACCATCAAAATTAACTGTCCTGAACAATTGGTAATTTTATATCTCTTGGTCTAGTGGTTCAACGAACGGAATCTAATATTACATAAATATTACAAAACAATAAAGATATTATATAGTTACATATAAAACCAAAATAATTCTCATATCTATAGACATTAATCCTTAAGCTCAATGGCTTTTTTAATACTTTATAGGTTAGCGTTTGACCACGATCTCATCTGATGTTAAATGATGATGTGGTCTAAGGTGGTATTCACGCTAAACCTAGAGGGAAACTGGCTCTCAAGTGCAGCTGCCGGAACACACCAACAGGTACATGGCGACAGATTTTCAACTTGAGGGTGGTAGCTAGCCAGGCGGACTTAGAAAAAGCCCTATCACCAGGCTATGGCTTCATCACGATGTTTTCTTTCACCGAAAGCTCCGACTCAATTGCTAGGGTTTGAACCTACGTCCTTCGACGCTGTGTCCGAACACACTACAAACTGAGCCATCATCGCTTCAAATTGATTGTGTTATGTTTCTTTTCTACATTTTTACAGAAATTAGCTCGAGAATGACAAACACTTGCATATTATTTTATGTGTTATTATTATTAATTATAGTGCACACACTCTTTATACCGTTATTAGTTATAACCTCATTGCTTTTGATATTATGAGTAGCCAAGAATAGTGTCATTTTGCTCTTGGATTGCAGTGTGTCTCTAGAAAATGTCGTTCTCACGTGTTTTTGAAACTGGTTCCCTTTGATAATATTCACCTCTTGAAATAACTATATCTATGATATTAAGTAAATTTATGAATATGATTCATATGTGTTTCTTGCACAACTAGTTAATTTATCAAAATTAAATTCATAGTTTTACTAGCTGATAGCCGCCCGCTTCATTGGGCATTTAAAAAAATGGCTAAGGGTCAATCGAATCCATGAAATAAGTAGCCTAGAACTAACTCCGAAAAATGCCGCAACGAACGGTCGTGGTCGTATGCCAACGAAACTGTAATCTTGTTACATGATATAGATTATAATAGAAACGATGGGTCCATGAAAGCAACTTAATATTAAGTTGCGTTGAACAACGTCGATTACTATTATAATCCTTCAGTAAAGGAAAACATTTGAGTATATCATATGATGGAAAGAATATATTTTTAATATATTTTACCTATTAACCATTTATAAGGACATTTCAGTAGCTGTATCAGAGATATTCTCAATTCTAGCATATCACGATATTCAACCACTCCATCTACACCCATTGGAATAGATTAAATACTAAAGGCTAAATATTAAACAAAAGAGAAACATAAAAAAAAAGGAAAAAACACTCATTAGCGGAATGTGCAAATCTGGTATGGGCAGTTCAAAAATAAAAGTCTTTACGGCCAAAGGTTCTTATTAAGCGAAACCACGTCGCGGTGCGTAACTCATTCGGTGAGTCAATTACAATCCAGACGTATCGTTCTAAAAGCTGAAATTACTCGCGCGCGAATTATCGACCACGCAAAACGGCCGTGTGGTATTTTCTCAACAGTTTCTGCATACCTCCATGGGAACTAGCGATGTATGCTTCTCTCTTGTACCTAATTAACTTGTAAGTTGTGGATGAATGGTAATGGGTATTTCGAATCATAAGTAACAATGTATAATAACATTCTTACGTATGAGAACTTCTGGGAGGGAAAGTTTTGTTTTGTATTCAGAACGGTGTTTGTTCACTCCTGAGTCACATATTTATAAATTCAGTTCAAAAATGTGTTCTGATTTAATGATCAAAAATATTAAACCCTCTTTTTTTAGAAATAATTTGAGCTGATGAATACTGGCGTAGTTAATTAATGTTCAATAATCGAATAAAAACATTCGTCGGTAAACTTTTTAGAGAATAATTAAATTGTTTTCTATTATGTGATATCCCACTGTCAGCTATCATCCCCAGACCTCTATACACTTGAAGTGATGTATGATAATTCGTCAAGCGTGTATTACTAAAGATTAATCTCATTTCTACTTAAGTAATTAAAATGGCTTTTTAAACAAACTTTACGGTTTCTTATCTATTTATATTACTGTCCTAGATCTGGATTAAGTTATAGATTAATCTAGGTTAATATCTATAATTAACGGGGTAATTTAATTAAGTACCTAAATAATTGTAGAATAAATGATAATTCCACGATCATTGGAGTTAAATATTGGCTTATTTTGCTTAATTTCAAGACTTGTTCTGTGTCGTATCATAAATGTTAAATTGATTCATGGCTTAGTTAATTTATGATACGTTGCAAACTGTTGGTACATTTTTATTTCATCTTTGTGAGCGTTAAACAAATAGCAAAATTAGTAGAATTAGGAGAAGTTCGGTTGAACCGAATGTTTACAGATTTTTTTGGTAATGCCTAATTATAATTCATGTATCTTTTGAATTTTCCACTTTATCACCTTTCCCATTTACAATTAGCGATAATACTTGAGGCCCGTTTGTGTAAAATAATGAAATAATTGCAAAATTAACGTGAAACATCTTTCAACAATTCGAATCGGTTATTTTATCGGATCGCGTGCACGTGGCTAATGCCATAGTATCAGCCCATATAAAATATGAATAATTAATTCTGACCTTACACAAGACGGTGATTGTTTAAGAATTGTCTGACAAAGTTTTATTTTCTACCGATTTCTCATGATACTGTATAAACTAAACATATATCGATATAGATTAAAAGGAATTAATAAAAGTGTATATAGAACAAAACATATCTTTTAGTAAAGACTCGGATAATTACCTCAAGGTCAATAGATACATTGATACATTCATAAAGTACGAACAGTATTTATTAAAATAATATTCAATTGTAAAACAGGTATGTATGTATCTAATAATAGTGAACAAATGTAGCAATAAATCTTAGAACGCGTGTGTGTTGCGACCGTACTGGAAATATAGCACTTTACACAGTAATTAAGTCTTTGTACCGTTATTTAAAGGGTGAGAAGAAGAAAAAATAAAGAAGGGAGAGAAAGAAAGAGAATCATATTTCTTTATCAATACCATGAAGATAAATATATTGTTAATTTTTTTTCAATTTAAATGCACTAGTCTGTGAAAATACGAGTCAGATTTCAAAAAATCGTTTTTCGCTTTATAGCTTCTAGCAATGAAGATTATATGATATATAAACTCATAATAGGACTCTTAAGAGTGAAGTAATTATTATACAAAACACAGGCCCGAAAGTACGCTAAGCGAGATCGGAGTAAAAGTGCGAACGCATAGTGTAGCACGCCGCGTCGTGGGGTATTATATCGGGAGACTAAGAACAGGTTGACCATCTGACGAGTACCGAGCGCTACGAAGAAATGCTTAACTGTGAATGCCTACGTAAGCGCGGCTCTGTTTTGTCGTCAGTCCATAGGCAACAGTCGTACCATATTCTTAATTTGTCAAAACTTAGTTTACAAAGTAATTCAATATTTTAATGATTAAAATCGAGACACTTCTATTGTAAACATAATTTTAGAGCTCTCTTTCGACATTTATTAACGAATATTGCAATACAATTATTAAAATACTAGACTTGTTGTAAAAGTATGAATGCTAAGAATAAAACGGTGGCGTAGGTTACAATCTTACCGGACCAACTGAACCTTGGCCTTGACCGACTATAGAATACAGAGCTCACATGTATTCATGTAACCCAATACAACATAATGATAAGTAGCCGTAGGTGGTTTATTACAATGCTTATCTAAATCCTTTGGGACATTTCATTTTTCATTTATCAATTAATTTAAAACTTGTACAAATGTCAATGGTCCGTGTATAATATAATAATAACAGTGAAATATAAAATGCATAACGAATAGGATATATTGATTTATGTTTGTATTAATAAGACTTCTATTTTGGTTCTTTTTTACCTTTATACCATGAAAATCTTGCATTTTTCAATAATGCCAATTGTTTGCCTTTGTTTCTTTGTTACGCTTTCACGGCTTAACTAAGCAGCCAATCGTCATGAAATTTTGTATACACGCGGTCAGGGGTAAAGAGTAGGAATAGGGTAGCTTTCATCTAAATGACGGTATTATTCTCGACAGATATGTATAATCTACTTTAGGGCTAGCGCAGCGGCAAGCAAAAAGTAGCTGATCTATATATTCAAAACTATAAAAATTGTTTACAATCTCTGATCAGTTTCTCGTTCTATTAATAATTACATTAATAAACAAATATAATAAAAAAATACTTCATTACGACATTTTAAAATTAAATAAAATACAATCGTCGCCATTTTTGACCGCTCTGAATATAATTGCACGTACCACAAGTTTGGGTATAAATACTTATTATATATTGTACATATATAACATCGAAACAACTAAACCATAAATTAATGCCAATTTGAGATTCCTGTGATAATATTTTAACTTTATTTTGCACTAAACTCTTAATTATATAAAGCGCAAATTGAAATAACTTACGGCTATACACAGGTCGACCAAAAAGATTGCCGAGAAATTGACATAATAATATTAAAACAATATGATACTTTGGTGACAGTCCAAACCGAGGCGCGCCGTGGGCTCTTGTGCTGGTCGCCTATATAAAATCGGGTGAGTGCCTTAAGCGCTCCCCTTAGTATTCCGGTGAAGAAACTGTAGAGACCTTGCCAGGTCAACAGTGTAGTCAGTTCGAAAAAAAAAAACGATATGATACCAAAATGTGACAAACGTAATAGACCCCGTAGATAAATACTGGTAAGCTCTATTAGACGGTTATATCGCCGATTAATTTCACTTACAAGATCGATTTTTATGTGTGATTATCGTCAATTCCTGCTGCTAAAACCATAATAGCATTATAAATATTTTTATATTTGCAATGTTTTTATTATTGCAACATAAGTGAAGCCTGTAGTGGACGTTAGTTATGTGACATATAGATATCCACCTGTCGTCCGCTCGCAACAAGTTACTGAGTAATTTCAGCCTACTTTGAAATTCAAATGAATGGTAATGTGACAGCGCCTTAGACGCTAATTGGATTACGTGCGTACGCGCATACATTATGCGTGTGTTTGAGTGTTAACTCGACGATAGATTAAGCGTTAATGATACGGTGGATTATTTATAGGGAATAGGCTTAGGAATAATACTGATTTGAATGTAGATTAATGTTTGTAGTAATGTATTGTTTTTGTAATGAATATTTCTTAATGGTTGTGTGTATATTGGTAGAGTAATAATGAATTAATGACGTCAGAACGTATCACAATTCTTAATATATTATATCTTATTTGTAGCCTTCGAATATATTTCCTTTAATTTAATTTATGTTGGCAAAAACTTAGATAAATTAGAGTTTGTAAACAACCAGCATAATTTTGATATTTATATAGGAAATTGACAAATGTATGTAAGCGCATCACTCCAGAACGACTGCATCTATTCGTTTTTTTTTTGTACATAATCGTAGTAACTGTACGATTCACTTTTCGTACAATTTGGGTTAAAATTACTGTATTTTTTTTTATATTATAGGGGGCAAACGAACAGGTGGGTCACCTGATGGTAAGTGATCACCGCCGTCCATAGACACTAGCAAAACCAGGGGAGTCGCAAGTGCGTTGCCGGCCATTTAAATATGTAAGACTCCGGCGCTCTCACTGACCAAACGAAACGCAACAGTGCAAGCACCGTTACTTCACGTCGGCTTTCTGTGAGAGGGTGGTACTACCCCGGGCGAGCCGACCCATTCATTCTGAAACCAGTAATAGTTTCAGCGTAGCTCTACCACCTACCAAAACCTACCTGCCTTAAGCGCTTCCCTTAGTAGTCCGGTGAAACTGTAGAGGCCTTGCCAGATTAACAGTGTAGTCATTTCGAAAAAAAAAGTGATGTTAATGAAAAACAAATCATAGTATGCGCCTGTTTGTGCTTTGAAACTGTGAAAATACCGTAGGTCTTTCTAAGGTTACAAATAGCTTTACATTGCCGTGACCACATGACGTCAGATTGTGTTTGCTTACCACCCACTTTCAGTAAAACTAAGTTCATGATCTTGCATTTCAAAGGTACTCATTACCTACATTGCAGTCTTAATACGATAACTAGACGAGACAATATATATTATAGGTTATGTACTAAATATAATAATGATTTTAATTAACATATCTTCAGATAATTTACCAGGAATTAATGTAACAATTAATAATGCATATACAACGATATACAATAAACTACTAATCTATGGTATACTGTTAATACACTAACGTAACGCTAAGTCATTCGATTCACATTTGAATAATTAATAGAAAACAAAAGATCAGTACTATGTAAATTTCTGTTTGATGAACTACAGCCTATTATTCCCAGATGGAGGCGCCGCGCAGGCTTGAACACTGCTCCCAAATAGTATATACCACCCATCGACTTAGTAATGCTTATATTACATTCCTGTGCATAAATAATTATAATATTTTAGATTTAGACATAAGAGTTTTAACATGTTTGAAAATTGACTTAATAGAAATGAGAGGGTATAAATAGTTATGTACCTATGGAAGAAGTAAAAATGTTTGTATTAAGGAATATTTAGAAAAGTTTAAAATCCTTATTAACAATGGGCTCTTAATAAGTTAAAGATAGTATTCCTACCTCATAGGGACTCGAGTAGGTGATTTCAAGTTTGATTTATTGTCAGTCAATCAGAAGGTTTACACTAAATTATAAATTAAAATATTAGATTTGTATGCGTTTACTTTCATAGCCTTTTTTTGAAATATAAATTGTAAAATACAAAGAGATTGTTAACAATGAGCTCGGACGTCGTGGAACGGACGATATAATTCTAGAGTAAAATGCTGTGCTCCCTCCTTTCCCAGTAAATTTTGATACGGGGTCCGTTTACAAATAACTACGAGAACCTCGTCTACTAATTCAGTACAAACACGTAATTCCCATGAAATAATAATGCTATTTTTACGAGAACGAAGTGCTGGGCTGCGGCTAGTCATAAATAAAACATTAAAAAACTCGTTACAATTATAAATTATCCTTACTAATTCTTACTAACATTATAAACGCGAATGTTAGTTTGTCTATTTGTTTGTTACACTTTCACGTCTCAATTACTTAACCTATCATCACAAAATATCGCCTACACGTTGTCAAATGTACAACAAAGAACACAGACACAAGATAAAATTACTGTTCCCAAAGGATGGGTCGTTAACGCGAGCGAAACCACGAGCAAAAGCTAGCAAGAAGTATTTTTGTTGTCTTTTTTTTAATCCACAAAGTCATTTAAAACTTAAATGTATTCATTCATACGTCAATCGTAGTCGAACACAATCTCGGATGCATGTCGTGACCTTAGAAGGAGTACAGAGACTCACTTTCAATTGTTTTAATAAAAAAATAATACTTACGCTTATTCGAAAGGTCACCGAGACCGGTAGTGTCGATGATTTCATCAATGTACCTTCACAAATTATTGTATCTATGGACGTATTATGTTCTAAAATTGGAACAAGGAAATATTAAAAACGATTTCGTTCAAGTATCTCTGTGTGGTTAATTAAAGTAGTTTCTCATCTTATTTCAATTAACTAAATATACAACTTCATTATTTAAATAATGTCTATGAATGTACAGGTTCCTTTAGTAATATTAATCATGTAACTTATACATCATAATACTAACTAATATTATAAACTAGCTATCACCCACGACTTCGTCTGTATTGTTTTTTATCTCAACAGTATATTTTATGTGCAGTGGAAAAACATAAGCCGTTTGTTTCCATTTCTCCATGGCAATAAAACACACATTGCTGACCTGAAATTATTGAAATTTATCGCAAATTTTTTGCATGACGCGCACACATCTCCAGACCTCTATAATTGTATATACATATAATAAAGTAAAATGCCAATGTGAGTTTGTTTGTTACGATTCCAGACCTTAATTACTCAATCGATCGTCGTGTAATTTTGCACACAAGTTCTCAAGAGTAGAGAAATGAACGTAGAGCTCTTTTTATGCAGAAAAAAGTACTGTTCCGGGAAAATAAGTAAAATCTATATTAATCCGAACGAAGCCGCGGACAGAAGCTCGTAATTGCTAAAATTGAAATATCTGTTGTTTGTCCGGATTAATCTCTGATTTGGATGAACCGATTTTAACTAACATTTTACTATCACATAGGGGAGTATTGCAATCACGTTTTTCCATACGGGTTGAATAGTAATGATAAAATGTAACAAGGATATCCTAAAAAACGATTAAAAGCTGCAGAGGTTAAGTGATGATAACGACATTAAATAAAACAAACAAACAAAAAAAAAACAGTTTATTTTTAATCTTTATTGTACTCCATTATATAAATATCTATATATATAAAAATGAATTGCTGTTCGTTTGTCCCACTAAAACTCGAAAATGGCTGGACCAAATCGGCTAATTTTGGTCTTGAAATATTAGTAGAAGTGCAGAGAAGGTTTAATCGGTGAGAAACGTAAATAATAAGTAAATGAAAATACTAAAAAAGACAATTTCGAATACAAAATGTTCCTAGCTATGAACCATTCAATGTCTATTGTATAAATAAAAAATTATCATTCGTTTGTCAAATATTTATAAGTGCGTTCAGAAATTTGTCTGTTAGCTGTAGTATGAGGTCCGCGATCTCTTTGGTCTGTTTTATTGGAATACAAAACAGTTCTGTTTCAGAAATAAAAATAGTACATGGAAATACTTTAAATTGATTAAGCGCATAATTGTGTTGCATTTATAATGTAAATAAAAAATTTGTATTAAGTTTTAACCACATTTTTCACAAATATATGTAGGTGATACGAAGTTCACCGAGTCATCTACCACGCTATAAAACATTTCAAAGGGCGGCCTTATTGCTAATAGCAAACTCTTCCAGACAATGCTTTACTTTGGATAGATATGTTCCATGTAGTAGAATAATGCAGATAACAAGTCTAAAGTCAATAACAGTAAAATATCAACAGTTAATACGAATGAAACAGTGAAAACAAAACAAATAAATTAACAATAGAAATGCATATATAATATGTATGTACTTGTGACAGATAAGCGTGTCTTTAAAGATTGATATAAAAAAGATATAATTATTTTTGATACCTTTAAATATACAAATGTATAATATTTGCATATTTTGTAAAGATTTCAACCACTCATAATGGCCAAGTGTTCTTAAACACAACTCAAGTTAAATTCTGTTTCTATCAATAGATTACAACGGATGTTTTTATGAAACTTGTAAAATGAATAGTTCAGTGTATTTAAATTACATTTTATTCAATGGTTGAACTATATATTTCTTCTTAATATACAATACCTTCAACAAACTGAGATTAATAAAAAGAAATTAAATTAGTAAGAACTTTAAAACATCAGATAGTTATAGCCTGATCCTTATCCATTGGCTGTTGCGGTTGATGTTACAAGTTTACCTAAAGAAAAATAAAATCCATTCTCGTAGAGTGGCAGTAGGTATTATTTCCAATTAATTTAAATCTCATCAAAACATTGGTAAAGCTTAATTAAATAAATCGGTATTTAACTATAACCGTAATTTAAAGAACGAATGTATCATCTCGTTAACACAAAATTAATTGTTTTTATAAATTACCAAGTAGTAATAATTTTTTATTAGCGTAGCGTTTGAATCAATCCTTGTTATGTGAATCTGTGAACATTAATTTGTATTATACATTAAATATAAAGCTTTTATTACACTCTAAGGAATTTTGATTATATTTATCGATTAATTATGATGTAAATTGCTTCTCTTTCGTGTTTTATTACAGGTAAGACAAACATATATACGAATTTGATATGTGAAATACCGGTGTATAATCTACCACCATACCAAATATCGTCAAAATCCGTTTTGTAGTTTTTGCGTGATGCGCGTACAAACGTGAGACAGACAGACAAAAATTCTAAAAACAATAAAAATGCGTTCTGCAATTGATTCTCAGAGCCCCCACAGTATTTTTTCCTAAATATATTAAATCTACAGATTTCGCCTCGTTAACCTTTTATTGCATGTATAGAAGATTACTAAGGTAATAAGATGACGCAGACGGATATCAGATAGTTTATATATAAAATCGAGTATCCATGGTAATTATCCAAAGATTTGAATGTACTATGATATAATAAGCAATTTTATAATTATGTCTTATGTAAAAACACAATCAATGCGTGTGTAAATACAACCGATTGAATATCACATGCTGGTATTGTGATTGCAAACTGATCATAATTAAAATTGATGAGTTAATACTCAGACAGTGTTTCAATGATTACTCGTTGATGATTTACTGAGATGAAATATCATAATTCATTCAAGTTTTACTTCGCAATTTTTTATTTGTCAACGATGACAGACAATCTTGTGATACGCGTATGATTTATTTAAAAATTGAATGCTCTTGATTATACATTGAACACGAAATAAGGCAAAGTTCAAACAATACTCTATAACCGCTACTAGTTGGCGCCCGCGACTGCGTTCTTTTTTTTTTTATTATATCACAACAAAAGCTTAGTTCTGTTTTAATATACTTTGCCTTAATATATATCGCCATGTCAAGCGGGTTTTGGTGTTAAAAGGCTATTATAGAGCTGATCAATATTCGAACGATGATAATGTCTGGAATTGACTCCTCTCTGTGCTGGATGTAAAAACGATTGTAACGTGTAATGTATTTTAAATATACATCTGTCTATATAAAAAAGATAAACTCGATCGAGTTTCTGGGCGGTTCTTCTCGATAAACTGGGTTGGTTTCCGAACCGGTGGTAATATGGACGTTCATAAGCGCCTTCTTAGGGCCTAAATTGAATAAAGTATTTTTTGATTTGATTTGACTACATAGGTTTTAGCGTTTGACCACAATCTCACCTAATGTTAAACACATTAAACCTAGAGAGACTGACTCTCAATTGCTTTTTTTTCTGAACTGACTACGCTATTGACCTGACAGACCTCTACAGCTTCACCGGACTACTAAATGGAGCGCTTAAGGCACTCACCTGGTTTTATATTAGCGACCAGCTCAAAGGCGCACGATACGCCTCGGCTTCGACTGTTGACAGATAAAAGTTTTAACAACTTATTTATTGTTACGACTTAGTCCCAATACAAAAGGTAAATGATTTACAGCCTAGATGACACTCTAAAAAGTCCTCTTTCTCGTAGTAGAATTGTAAACAAAATAATTCAGATATTTTGGAGATCAGCATTTCCAAAAACGCACTAGGATTTTTGCAATTACAGTACAGTAAGTACAGTAAAATGACTATTAAATTACAGTAAATTAAGAACATTTATAATATGTACTGGATACACTGTTATTGTTGAAATAAATAAATAAAAGCTATTCGTTCTCCATTCTGGAGTAATCAACATGGGGAGTGGAGGAGTTAAAACAAAGTTTTCTCCGAATCTTTGATTGCCTTTAACAATAATTCAAAAGGCTTTCCCAGACCGTTGATTCCTACTCTGAAACACAAACATACAAACACACCTTTCTATGTTATTATATACTATGGCACAAAACTATTAATTTTGCCATCACATACGGCGTCGAACATGTCAAGGTTGTAAAAATTGCAAAAGAGCATAATAGTGAGTTAGATGGCTTAGATAACGTTATATATATAATTCATCATGTGTGTGCGTATTACTTACGAAATGCCGAACGTTTTCAATACTTAATAATTAATAGAATTCTTACAAGAATATGTCTACACATACCTCATTCGTTTAAATATTCCAAATGACTGAAAATACTTCGAGGATATATATGTATTAATAACCTACTGAAATCCTGAAAGACTCTGATCTCTGATTTCTTATAATAAAAGTTCTATGTGGAATTAACACCTGATTAGATATGAGTTTCGTATCCTAATATAAAAATAAAAGAAATCGTAGACACCTCTCTCTATAATTTTGGAAAGCAAAGAAATTAAAAAAAATATGAAAAATATAAATATCAAAGAAACTTTGTATGTGTGCGTTCTATGTCTGTCTGTTTGTTACTTTTTCACAAACTTTATCTCCGAACAGATTTCAATTAAACTACCAAAAAAACCTTGTCCGAAGCCTGAAGAATTCATCATCATCTTACCCTTATCCCACCTAAGTAGGGTCGGCACAACATGTTTTCCTTTTCCACTCTCCTCTGTCAAAAATCATCTCAGTATTCACACCTTTTATACACATATCATTTTCCGCACAATCCATCCACACCTTTTTCGGTCTTCCTCTACCTCTATATCCGTCCACTTTCAAACTCAAAACTTTTCTTGTTATATGACTTTCATCTCTTCTCATAATATGCCCGTACCATGCTAACCTATTACTCCTCAACTTCTCTGTCACTGATGCTATTTTCAAACTATACTCATTCTTAATCTTATCCATTCTTGTTACACCACACATCCATCTTAACATTCGCATTTCTGCCACAAGTAATCTTTTCTCATCTGTCTCTTTCGTAGCCCAGCACTTGGATCCATATAACACGACTGGCCTGATTATAGACTTATACACCTTCCCCTTAAGTTTCAACGGCATTCGTGGGTCGCAAACTACCCCAGATACCTTTCGCCAATTCATCCACCCTGTATTTATCCTATTCTTCACGTCCCTGTCTATGCCACCGTCGTTTTGGATCAATGAACCGAGGTACCGAAGCCTGAAGAATTATTTTATAATATTGTATATATTTTTAATATTGTAAACAAACACTAATGACGTAATTACTTCGATAAGCATATAGGCGGAGTTGCTGTTAAAAACTAGTATACTTTCATAAAGTGATTATTTTACAACTAGTATTATATATAATATTTTTAAGCGCAGGCAAATCCGCTAACAATCTTATGTATAGAAACAGAATCGTAACAGGTGTTCGTGTTTTCGTAACAAGAATATTTAATAGATACCTTTACATTTATAGAAGACATGTAAGGGTTTACTAACATAATAATATGTTAGAAGAAGTATCGAGTGGCATAAGGCATCACTATTTAACACCTAAGCGGTTTCGACTATAACTTTTTATTTAATCCCAACATAGATAATTTCAGTACGTCAACTTAAATTAAATTAAAAAAAAAATACATGCTACAATAACATACAAAAATAGTATAACAATATAAATCTTAGACGTAGACATTATTACAACAACTAAGAGTCTAATACATTATTTCCACGCGATACATAATAATAAATTATTTTAGAGGTAATTTATACATCTGTTTATTACTATTTTTCCGTTGTTATTATTATTAACAATAATATTCATCGATCGGCGCTGTCAGAACGTATGAACTAGCAAGTATTATAAAAAAATATTTGGTATGTAAAGGAGATATACTTGCCGTTGTTCACGCTCGAAGTTACGATAACTAAAAGGAATATTTATTTAATTGTTGTGTCATTGTAACAAGTTGCAATATAATACAAAACAGCTAATTAGTTAACAGCAAGATAAACAACAATTATTGCAAAATAACATGACACTGTGATTAATTTTTCATACATGCCAGTTATTTTCATATATATTTATTTTTGTACCGATGTCAATTTTAATTACAACTTGTATAAAAAGTCCGAACTACGTCATTTCTTCATGAGTCTAAGTTGAAGTCTAGTTATGAGGTTGTAATACTGAAGAACTCCTAAAAGAAACGCTGAAAAAAAATAACACCAAAGTATTTACTCTAAAATTTTATTGGTGTTTAACCACTTAGATATCGAAGTTATTTTAGTGCGCGTGACGTAATATCGTTAGTGTAAAATTGCCTTACTGTCGCGCTATATATTGTGATATAAAGTTCAGATAGTTTCAAGATCCCATATATTAGAGGCCGTCGACGCCCATCGGTTATTCTATCTAATTTCTAATCTAACTACAACTTAATTAATAGCCACTTGTTGAAATCGATTTCGAACTTGATTTATTTAACGAATGACCCGTATTTACTATTGATTCACATGTATCGATTAAAATTGTAAATACTACATATCGAAGAAAGTTTTATTTTTTATTATATTTTATTTAAATTGTAAGTTTGTTGATGTTCAGTTATAATTGTGTTATCGTTGAAATTGTCTATGAAAGTAATAATTAATTCCACGTTTAAATATGTGAATTGAAAACACTATTTATGTTGTACTGCCCGATGGGCTTTCCCACAGACAATATTTCAAGAATCATCATTATTGTTAAACCCTATATTGCCCTCAGGATATGAGTTTTTAAAAAACCTCACCTAACTTTTAACCTTGTAACTCCTGTATAATATTGCCTACTTATTTTTGAAGTGAAAAGATCTTTAGCTCCGTTTTGATTTGAAACTCGATGAAAGGAAAAACCGACAATCAAAAAGGACAATCTACAAGAATTTACATACGGTAGACTGAGATAGAATATATTTTACAGTATTTCGTATATTCGCGGCCATTCCATTGTATATTAGAATATGTGTGTTGGTACGTGTCTGTTTCGCGACTGCGTATTACGAAGTCTTGAGAAAAGACATCATAATCAGCTTGGCGTATTTTCACATGTGTCATTTATATGAATATTTTATTACTTTCTAAAGGTTTTACTTCTGCTGCATATAAACCACCCATAGTTTTTTTTTTAGACGGCATAGTGACTACACCATACAATACAAAAGCAGTGGCGACCATTGAGATGCTAAATTATCTATCGATTGTCGCTACTATCACATTGATCTGCACAAATGTTACACTTAACGGATCTGATGTAATAAGGTAGGAATACACTAGTTAAAAGATGATTCCAAGGGTTTACGGTACGAATAAGATAACACACTAGAGCGAGAAAGAAAGACAAAAGCTATACGATTTCTGTTATTAATTGTTGAGGATTTTATTAAGTACATTTTTGTATAACGACTTTCCTCTGTACTTCTCTATTTTTGGGCAGGTTTGAAATGAAAATGAAAACGTAAAGTAAGCCTTATTCGCTCATAAAATTTGTTTACATTCGAAACAGGGTCATCGACACAGAAAGTGCAGTCTGTTAACTAGTAGCTAATAAATTCTCGCTTATTTCCATTTATTGTAATATTGTAGTCGTATATAACGCCTAGATCCAGTAAATAGCTTAATTAATATTTATCACCAGTTACAAATTAAACGGTAATTTTGAACAGAACCAGTTAACTATTATTCGATATGTAATTATTTATTTTAGTAATATCAAACAAAACGTACAAATGCATATAAATAAAGCTATTAAATATTTTTTAATAGTTCCAATTACGAAATTTATAAATTATTTCATAATATTCGTTTTTTAATCGTGTTAAAAATAATTATATTTAAATTAAGAATCGTGGCGATGGATATCAAAATTACATAGGGTAAAGCATCAAATTACCGATTATTCGTAATAATAAACAAGATATAATATTGCATAAAAGGTTTCAAATATAATTAATTACGAACGTTTAATTTTTATTTCCTTGACATTTCGATTCCGATAACGAATTATAATTTTACTCTCGTGTGTTTATATTAAAATATCGCACGGTTACGCTGATTAACTCGATTAGATTGGAACAGAGACGTTTTCAATATAAATACATTCCATGTAGAAGAAGTCTGAAATCTGACAAATTTAACGAACTTTGCTTTAAAGTAATATACACATAGAGTTAAAACTTAAAGAGTTAAATATCGATGACCAATAAAATAAATAAATAAACTTTTTTGTGGGAAAAAGTAATTGAAAATATTGGTCTAATAATGTCATATCTCCACTTATTCTGACCATGATTTGGCGTCTCTAGTTTAATATTATTACTTATTTTTATTAAAGATCCATTTAAAATGATATCTACATCAATTTAAAAACGATTAGGAAGCGTTATCTTATCTCGATCGATCAAAATCGGAACGGATAGCATTGAATCTGTCTATAATTTCAGTCGAACTCAAGCCTTCAAGTCAGTGCTTCCATCAACTGTCAATCTGCGTACATGCCACCACTAATGTAATGGCCGCATCGAACGAGTTAACCCATTGCCGTGACAAGCTAATTTTGTTGACGTGTGTACAGGCACGAATTTGATTTTGTTCTTTTCAAATTTCATTTAAAAAAAAAAAGTTTCTAGGCACTTGCGTTATTTAATTATTAGCAAATGCTTTTTCAGCGATAAATAAAGAAAGAAAACATTAATTAATCAATATTATAGTTAATTTAAATGGATAATACGTGTTTAAATTGTGAAATTAGCTCAGATGATGTTCTTATTTTTATGTAACTGCAAGTAGCTGATACCCGCGACTTCATCTGTTTTGTTTAGTAACTAAATACTATATCTATGAACAGAGAAAAAAACATAAAAAAATGAAATCAACAATATACAATTTACCATACAATTTCTTTGTAAACAATGTTATCAGTTTACTTCTCTCCTCCGGCGCATAACAATACATCGCTTGTCACACTTCACACTTCGGTAAACGTGTAGTCCTTATAAAAACCGTAGATTCTTAAGACTTTAATAAATGTATACTAAATGTAGCTATCGTGATAATTTTACATCATTAACTTGGTGTCTAAGAAATAAAACCAAATAAGATGTGGTCGAAAGCACGTAGTATTTTTTTTAGTGATGCGGACATGACGACAGGTGTTTATTATATTATTTATATAGATATGAACCATTTTAAACCTACCATACATGCATACAAACATATCAATACTTACAAATCTATAACAAACATAAAAACGGTAAAGAAATAAATGTAATGTATAAAAATGTTAATGGGGCTTGCCAAATGTATTCTTAATTTCGTCTCTGCGCATGTGAAAAGTTAATTACTGTCCAACAGACATGAAGACGACCTTAGATGAACATGTGTTTCGTAAGTTTGACAGCCGATGTAATTTTACAACTATAATGTACCTTGGGAAGGAATTTTTAATAAATATTTATAAAGATTTTATCTAAAATCTTGGTCAGTCACATTAGATGACATCGACTTGCCTATTAATATGTTTACAACCTTCAGTATTCTTATTTCATTTTTCTTTTACAAGTACATTATTTTAGTTTAAAAAAATAATAGTTAATCGTATTTATCAAACACAATATCGGTTTTTGCTATACAGATTCTCTAATTTTGTATAATCAAACTGGCAAAAGCCCGTGATTACTCCAAGTAAATTAAATATAACCCTCAGGAACAGTACATGCTTTTAAAACAAAATGTACATTCATTTTTGTTTGAGTAATTAAGGCCTAAAAGCGTAACAATCAAACTCATTTTCGCATTTATAATATTAGTTAAGATGTTACGCTATTAAGAACATAATTTCGTGTATTGGTAATACCATAAAAAGCATTTGAGGTACTTAAAAAAACCATAATTATATTCTCAAAAAAATGGGATTTCCTTAAAGCTATACTAACACCTTATCCAATATATGACCTTGTTCTATCTAAATAGGCTTATTTTTCTCTTACACTCTCCTTTATTATTTGTCCCTTTAGTATTCACACCTTTTATACACGTATCGCTCTTCAAATAACTCAATCAAAACTTCGTCAGTCTTCCTCTACTCCTACATCCCTTTAACGTCACACTTAATGATCTTAGATTAAACAACAATTTTACATATTATAAGTTACAAGTACATTAAGCATTTATAGGACCTTGGTAGATAGTCCGGACACCGCTCGAAGAGATTTGATTAAATTCGTCACAAGAACGTATATAATTGTTTTAACCGCTAAGCATGATAATAACGCATTCCACTAGCAGTATTTGAAAGTCAGTCCATTTTTTGTTAATCTGTGACTCTCTTTGAACACATTTCCATATAAAACGATGTTATTAAAGGCAAATCACTTGGTTATAGAAAAACACAAAATATACCGTTCATAATTTAAAGTCTTCAACGGCATCACAAGTCTTCATTTCCCGACAGCGTAACACGTGAAACGGTTCAGCAGCCCACTTATGCAAATCCTATAGGCAATTACTTTAAAGGAAATTGTTCCCGGTCTCTCACGAATATCCGTAGATCGCTATGTAGTCGTGCGATGCCTTTTCGGGTTTGCCTATAAACAAGTCCATTGTCTGTCGGGGCGTTCGTTTGTAATTGTGAGAGCATGTGTGAAAGAGTAGCTTTGATTGGCTATGTAAAATTGTTGCGGGATATTGCGCCCGCATCACTAAACTGTGAAAATTGCGCAAATTAAGGAAACGCGAAGTTTTGTTTTAAATTAGCCTTTTGCTATGTTATTGTTTACTTGTTTTTTTGTATATTTTGTACTTAATATAATGTATAACCTTCTCCAGATAATTCAAATTAAATTGCTATCATTTCACGTTTTAAAAAGGGGAGAAACAGAGATATATTGCCACTAACAACATTATTTTGAATTATATTTTAATTTCATGTAATTATATTTAAACAGTTAATGTACATTTAAATAGTTTTTTTTGTAATAAACTTCTATTAATATTAAATTTTCATATTATCATTGCCCGTTTTATTTATAATAGCAATGAGAAAAAAATAATTAGAAATAAGGAATCAAATTAAAACAATTGTTTACTTGTTGTCGTAATGCTATATATTTAAACAATGTGATGTAATTGCAAACTATGTTATTAATAATACTAGAATGGGGGTAATGCCCCCTATTTATTAAAAGGACTACAGAGTTGGCAGCAGCACAGTGGGCATTTTCGCGGGCGGCAGAAATAACTGGCCACAGATTGACTCGATACATACCATTAGGAGCTAACGAACATCTCAATTTAGCCAGCCACCTGCCTTGAGGTTCGGTTTTAAAATAAACCTTTATTCAAAAGGTGATTCGGTGTTAGGTTTGCTTGGTATTCTATGGAGAGTTGGGAATGTTTACATTGCAAATATCTTTCGTAATAATTAATTTATAGTGTCTTCCAATTAAATTATATGTTTATTTACTATTTAATAAAAAAAATCTTATATATTATTTTTGAATTACATGGGAATTTTTATATGAATGTGGTTTAGCTAACGTAATTTTCACCTATGTATCCCTCGAGAACGGTACTAGTTTCGGTATAAAAGGTTCTGCATGTCCTTTACTGTAGTACCTCTGCATTTTCGCAGTTTGATTATTGTCGTTTCAGTACTTTTGGCATGAAAGTGTAGCAAACAAACAAATAAGCAAACTTATTTTCGCATTTATAATATTAGTTAGAATATGTGCAATGGCCTTACTAACTTACGGTTCAATTATAACTTATCACCGAAGGAATTCAAAATAGTTTTACGCATAGAGTTGTATTTACCAAACGGGCATACAATATTGCGGAAGAAACATTGTGATAAAACACAATCACAGTGATGATCTTTTTTAATTTGTCGCATTTCAGGATAAGACTGTATATATCCTGTTACCGAGCTACGTGCAGGTTAGTATGACAGTGACAATAGATACGGTTAAAAAAAATTGACAACCTGTGTACAAAATTTCATGATGATCGTCCTGAGTAGTTGAGGCCTGAAAACGTAACGAACATACAAAAAAACTCACTTTCATATTGATATTATTAGTTAGAATATGTGCAACAACCTTTCTAACTATTGGTTCCTTTTATTTTTTTTTCGAACTGACTACACTGTTGACCTGGCAAGGCCTTTACAGTTTCATCGGACTACACTATTGGTTCCATTGTAACTCATCACCGAATTAATTGATAAAGAAATAAAGTTTAAAATTTGGTGACTTTAAAATAAAAAAATTGGGCTAATAATATTTCCGCAATCAAAACTTACATAAACTCTATTAAACATAATTTTTTCTCGAACACAACAATCTAGTTTTATTAGTATGTATTTTACCTAATTGCCTGTACATAACTGCATAAGATAATCACGAAATAAATCAATTTTATAAGCTACGAAATACCATCTAGGTGGAAGGAAATACGTTTTTAATAGTATAGAATAGGCTAACGGTTAGCTTTATAATAATATGACCAGAGATGATAGTACTTAAACCTGGATAGAGACTGAGTCTCCAATGAAAGTCCCAGCAGACACCGGTATAATTACCAACATAATTTATGTTGATGATGCTGCTAGCTATTGACGTTCATCAAACTGAGTACAAAGTTTCTTCAAACTGAATACAATAAAAATAGTCCAAACCAGCATGAAACACGATATCGTAAAAGTTAAACAGTGAACAGATAACTTATTAAAATGAAAAGGGAAAGAAAATAAACGATGTAACTAAAATACATTGATATTTAAACTGGTAAACATTCAAAGGGAAAAACCAATCGTCAACATTAGATAAATGAGCGTACATTAGAATTGATTAGGCGTACGCGAGCGCATTTCAGACCGTAGGTACATCGCGCGCTGTATCTATGCGGCCAATTAATTACTCAATGGGGTCGAATGGATGCGCGTGCGACTATTTAGCTGCTTAAAGCGATGTCGTCGTGAATAATGAGTTTCTTTATTATAATCCAATATTATTATTAGCTTTATAAAGATCTTGTGCTTGACTCACTATGGTTATCGTGTGTTGTTATTCCTGATAAGAAATTATTTGTATGCGTTGTTAGAAATGTTTCAAATAAATGAACAAAAATTACAGTGTTAACCATGGGATCTATAAGATACGATACAAGAAGTCAGGGTCCATGAAGGTATATGCTTAAATTGTAAATCTCACCTAATTACGAAGCAGTCGTTTATGCTGAAACTTTTTCTCTGAACTTTCTGCATATATTTTTTCCCAAGTCAGAAGAGTACAAATAACAATTATAAACCGGTCCGGAGATTATATATATTTTACCAAAGTAATATATTTCGGAATTGTCATATTTACTCAAAACATTAATAACTTCATAGATCACAATTTTTTGCGTAAAATGTGGAAAATCAAACGGTATCTAGAGATTTATAGTCACATAATCAGATATTTCAATTATTAAAACTCATTTTGAATAGGAGAGGAGTTTAGATAGTTCACACATGTTCTTCGTACAAACCAGAACAAATTTTGCTAATTAATAAGCAATCACAAATCGATGACGCATTGTTACCTGTTAATGTGATGATGCATTGCTTGGAAATTTTAGAATAACTATATACATCTCTTGCTCATTTATTTTTCTGAAGACTACTAACAAAATAAAGATAGTCTGGTAAAATAATGAAGCCACATAAAACACTTGAATTGTTTTACACCAATAATTAGTGCATCAAAAGAGAGTATCAGTGGTTCCTTTGACATAGCTTAAACAAGCTAAACCATCGTTAGAAAATTGTAGACTTAATTCATACAGTTATACACGTCCTTTAATCTTCATTTATTCCTTTCTTTTTCCAAAACCTTTTATTCCCGATTTTTTATTTTATAGTTTTTAATTTTATTCATGCTTCATGCTGGGTCACTGAAATTAGACTGTATTTATTTCTGGTCTAATTAAAATTTCTGCATTCGGTAATGACGATCATGCCTGGTTCCTAAAGTTATATGAGCCTAGAATTACAACAGCAGAATCCTGAATACTTTTAGGATATATACAGAGGGATGTTGAAATATAATGCGTCGCAAAAAATCCTTGTGGTCTATTGTCGTCGTTTGTTTAATGATGATCAGGTCAATCTATCAATAGTTTATCACTTTGTTGTCTATGAGACATATAAAGGTTGATTTTAAAAATATAGGCATCGAACTTTACTATAAGCTATTACTTTATGCGGTTTTTTTTAATAGACATATCTGTTTTTTTTTTAAATGGAATTCAGTAATATATTTGTGCAGTTCATCCCGAAATAAGCTAAAATTATGTTTAAAACATGAAGTTTTGAAATTAATTTAATATTAATTCCAAAATAAGTTATGATAATGTTTTAAAAGAAGACTTTTATACACGACACTTAACACTTATTTCTAAACAAAAAAGCAGTATATATAAACACTTTCTTATCCTAGATATTAAGTGAAATATTGTTACAAACGTCTTGTTATTATATATTACATGAAATTAAAAAAAATGAGAAGCTATGTTACATTAATAATACAAATGGAGCTCCCATTAGAATCAGTTAAGAGGCTGCACTGGGAAACCATTTGCTTTGACTCCGACTAATGCCTACAGCGAGTCTGCCATTATATTGATAATAGGTAAATTTTACTCAACTCATAAATATGGGTTTTTAATTTTTCTTCTGTAAACTAATATTATTACACTATTTATTTTAGAGTAGACACATTTAAAGAAAGTTAAATAGTAGTGGAAACTGCGAAAGGCTGGCGTAGAAGGAAAACATCATGAGGAAACCTGAACTTAGGAATGTTCTTGTAGTACCACCGTATGTGTGAAAATATACAACTGTGGACTTCTCAGCGTTTAAATCATCAATATATCGTGGGTTGGCATAATGATTATGCCAATACCTACCTTCGGGAAGAGGTATATGACCCTGGAGTGGGTCTCGTACAGGCTCATGATGATGATGATCTGTTTCAATTTGAAAGATATGGTTGGGAGGTGTTTAGACTTATAATTGAAGCCCAAGTAAAATTTGTATTTGTTTTTGAAATACATTTGTAGTAGTTTTAGGCTTTATTAATAAATTTACACGGACGAATTATATGCTTATTGACGTTTGTTTTCATAACATAAAAAACGCTAAACTGCCATGCTGATATAAATTATTAAATCTAATTTGATATTATTAATCAAACTAATTTCAAACGTACTGTCGTACGTTATGTATCTCAAAAGCGTAAACTGAAGTACTGAAGTACACAGCAACAGTGATGTAGTGCGGCAGTCTACGCGGGAATAGCATAAATTAGCATTGGACGGACGGCCATCGCTCTTACGTTTAGACCCTCTCAGTCAATGGGATGAATCGTAAATCAGAACAAGGTTATACATTCAAATATGTAACTTAAAATACACTTTCTAACTCTCGCCATTGACTGTTGCTTTTTCGCGTATAAATTGTTTTCGTATTTTAGTAGATAATAAAATTTAAGAGAAATGTACCTCAATACCTCATAGTTATAGAACATTCAATAATAAATATTAGAAAAAAATGAAATGTAAGTTTCTTATAGGTTAAAAACTGTATAAAAATATATTTAGTAACTAGATAAACCCAGTCAGGAGTTAATAAGCATGGAAACTGGAATATATAATAAGAGCCACAAAATAATAATAACAGGCTGCCTTGATTATTAATTATTACTCTTTGAAATATTTATTTTAAAATAAAAATATTACAAGAATAACGATTTAAAATAAATTTCTCAGTACGAAATAACACTATAAATTTAATGTCCAATGCAACAAATGCATAGCTTATATTAAAACTTAACATTTGTCAGTAAAAAGTACGAGAAATAATGTAATAGACTAAAGAGTTTTCTTCTTTTTCTACCGAGCACTTTCCCGGCCTGGTGTCAGGGTCTGATTTCCGACTTAACTTCTACCCCTTTGCCTGATCTTCGGCATGTTTTTGTGCGAAGTCTTTCTCCTTTATATCCGCTATCACAACTTGCAGTCAACGTTTTTAGGCCCAGCCACGAAATTTTGGCAGTTTTACAGTAATGTAAGGGACTGAAGAGTAATGTAATCAAATAAAATGAAATATATATGAAGTATGTATAAATAATTTAGTAAATCATAATTTCCATAAAATATAAATGATTTATAATACAGCACCGTGAATAAATTTTGTTTCTAAAATTATACCTCATATTAATATCATAACATTATCTAAAACGATTAATTTGAAACTTGATACAAACTCGCTACAAACAGTTAAACATAACAAACCGACTCGTTTAAGCTATTGCCAATGACTTATCAATATTCTAATCCATCCTCCAGACCTCTTTTGATATAATTTAGAAAGTGTAAATCCCCTTATACACCATGGCGGGTCCATTAGAGACGGGAATTATTCATCATCTTATCGATATAATCGTTCGCTCTCGGTTATTGTTTATCAATTTCCTAGGACGCCGATCGAGAAAGCACTGATAGATAAATTCGATTAATTACAAACTGTATTTGTCGTGTAAATGCGAGCGGTCATATCGATTGCAATAACGAATGATAGTATGATTTTAACAAGTAGTCGGTGTTCGTTGCTTCGTTCTCGGGAAAATTGTTTTTGTTGTTTTATGTGAATTACGCATCTTGTCTGAATTAATTGTAGGTTGTTTTTCTCATTTTTTTTTATTTGTAAATATGTTACTAGTACCCAAATCCCTACAACCATTTTCTACCTTTTGTAATAATTTGTCATAAACATAATAATTAAAAAAGTACTCTATCTTCCTGTAAAAGTTTATTTAAAACCAGTTCAATCATAACAGAGTTTAACCCAACCAAATAATATTTACATAAATGTTTTTTTTTTTTCGATACTGGCATATCAAACACTAAAATACTTTTGTTTCTTTTCAGTTTTCAAACGCTTTGACATCAACCAACAGTCATCTACTACAGGGAATTTTGGATTTTCTAAGGTACTATCAAACATTATATAACGCTTAAATGAAATATTACTGACATATTTTTTAAATTAAGAACTCAGGACAACTCAAGAAAATTGAAGTTGACAAAGAATTAAACAAACAATTCTACATCACGTAACACCAACTCTATGAAGAACAAGTATTAACGTTGATAGAATTTTACAGTAATTTTACAGCATATCAGTTCAACGAATATCTTAGATTATATCAACAATGTTATGTATAATGTACAAAAAAAATACATTGCAAAGCTTTGTTTGACTATGATGAATGAAAACTAGCAAATACTACAAATAACAAAGAACCAAAAATATATACCTAGTATAGTGCATGTGTCTAAATAACAAGGCACGATATTATATTACTGCATTGTGTCTGTACGTAGTTAGAGTGCTTGGCTTATATAATATAAACTTTTAATTTAATCATGATAGTTATATAAAATCTTGTTTGTTCGTGAATTTTTTATCGCACTGTATATATTTGCACATAACATTGTTAATAATAGGTGTTATATTCGAAATTATTTCCCACGCTTCAGAACTTCATTTTTACTATGCTCCGTTCATTATATTTATTATCTGTCCTTATTGTTCAAGTTTGTTATTATTGTAGAAAGAGAGGGAGAGGAGACAATAATTTCAACGGTTGTTCTTAGTAAGTTAGTATTAAGAGGGTGTGGTCAACTATAACCACTTATTAACTTTAATTCGAAGGGTTTTCTTTTAATAATAAGTTGAGAGTTATTTTTCAAACGAACCGAATACGACGCGTTTGTTACGAATATTTTATTTGTTCGTTATATCCAACATTACTATGATATATAATTATATATAAAAAATAATATTTAAAAGGCTATTTACTTGCGACGAAATTATTCTAAATCAATATAAATAAAATAATAGAAATCTGCCGTTGTACTTTCATCACCCAAAAACTACGGGATAGATTTCTATTTTGTAGTCCGGTGTAACAGTAACCAGGCTAACAGTGTAGGTTAGTTCGAAAAAAAAAACATTTTTATTTTATTTTACTTTTTAGACACTTGGTCCTTGTAAAAAACTGTCACGATATCTTCATTTAATATAAAGTTATTAGAGTTTTGAGAAACTCGTAGTTTCTCTTTCTATAAACACTACGCGCGTTCGGCAATGTGTGTCCTTGCCGAAGTGGCGTAAGCGGTGTGATGCTAATTATTTTCCTGTGTCGATAAAACATATTGTTAATAACCTAAATATATAATATAATATACAAGCAAGCCTGGCCGAATGTCCTGCCCTAATAAAAAAAAATATATACTTATGTGCACGAAACGCTTAAAGCGGCTTGACTTTTTCTGATGCTTTCAACAATTATCATTATATTTCAACTAATTTACAAAAAAAAACCTTGACAAATTAGATACCTAAACCTTCCCCATGAATTACTCTATGTATTGGTGAAGACCGCATTACAATCCGTTCAGTTGTTTTTGAGTTTATCGCGAACATCCAGATATACAGACAGACACGGCGGACGACTTTGTTTTATAATATGTATTGATAAAAAGAGAAATAATATAGGTATATATAGTTAATAGGTGGCGTTAGGCTTTACTTTATTGTTATTGTGATTAATATTGCAATTTAATGTAGAAAAATTCGTAGGTTAGGTTAGGTTTGGTATATGTTTATACTAAATCTCTTTATTACCAAAATTATTGTCAAAAATATTATCCTTATTAATGACTATTATTTAAAAACTAATAAGTCAAAAATCGAAATAAAATATATTTTTAAACTAATCTAAATAAACATAAGCTACGATAAATTAGTTTAGTACCTTTTCTTTCTCTATTTTTCAAGCAATTTTCTTTTTTATTTAGCAGCTATAAACTAGCTTTAATATGACCAATATTTTTTTTTGCAACAGTAATTTTTTTTTCCCTTACCATAGACGAAACGAAGCATATTATTAATATTCATCATACTTCACGCTCCTTACATCTACTATCTATAATATTTGCACAATACTCGATACATGTGTGTCGTTACATTGCAAATTGATTTATTACTATTGGTTATACATTTCAATGATTAATTTTTTTAAGTTTTTCTGTTTTTATACACCGCGATTGATGTACAAATTTTAAAAACTGATGCACAATTCAAATTGGGGCTAGCTGGTTTTGAAATGCAACTATAGATGTAATAATTTAATCCTTACTAATATTATAAATGTGAATGTGAGTTTGTTTGTTTGTCTGTTGGTTACGCTTTCACGCCTTAACTACACTCAACCGATTGTCATCAAATCTTTTATACACATTATCATGAGTACAGAAAAGGACATAGGACACTTTTAATTGTAAAAAAAGTATTGTTCCCTAAGGGTAGGTCAAATCTACATAAATACGAGTTTAGCCGCGGACAAAAGTTAGTAGTTAGTTAACACACGTAGCAAAAGTTATATTAGCCCTTATTAAAAGGTATAGCCGTTATTATATTTCTGTTTCAACCACTGGGTGACCAGAGGGTATTATTTACGAATTTTTACTTTCTCTTTAAGAATGACTCAGCTGGTAGTGAGTTCGGATAAAGCGTTGAAGTACGTAGGTTCGAATCCTAGCAAATATATCGGAGCTTTCGGTGAAGAAAAACATTGTGACGACACTATAGCATGGTCGTAGGGCTTTTTCTAAATCCGCCTGGTTATCTACCACTCTCGAGTTGAAAATCCGTCGCCAAGTACCTGTTGGTGTGTTCCGGCAGCTGCACTTGGGGCCCAGTTTCCCTCTAGGTTTAGCGTGATTATCATCTTAAACCACATCATCATTTAACATCAGATGAACCTATAAAGTATAAAAAAATTAAAAAATTGTGATAATCCTAGAAAGATATTTTTCATCAAGATACTTGAGCATAGAGTTTTTTACTTTGTCTATAAAAAATTACTTTTGTGATCAACTTAGAGAGTCATTTATTTTTATCAAGAAACATGAGAAAATAATGTCAAATAAACGTAACTCCATCCTATATAATTCACGTATATTGTATATCGTAAAACGTCGGTCTAAATGATACAATGCGGTTGCGCCGTTGCACTCGATGGGTGTGGTGTCTGAGGAGATTTAATTTATTCAGCTCATAACTCGTACGTATCTCGCACACCGAGGATAGGAAGTGGAGCACCGTGCACAATACCGACGTTAACTAACTTAGAACAGATTACGAACTTGCCGAATAATGTACCACCGTCGTCATACCATACGTGGGAGGGCTTAGACATAAACTATTTCTCTTGATAAAGATCTGGTTACGTATCGCTTCAAATTTACCTATTCACTAAGCTCCTATATTTACAAAAAATAACTTAAATCACAGGAAACTTTTTAACAATTATACAGAAAGTTTTGTATTGCTGAGCATCTTTGGATTTAAGATGTCTCCTGGATATTCTCATCATTCTATTAAGCTTCTTAATTCTTCTCCTTTTAGAAAAACTATATAAGTCCAGTAGAACTCCAGAATAAGTAAGTTACGTAATAAATACATTAGAATAGACAGATTTAGTACATAATTATAACTATCTGTACATTTAATCAGATTATAAAAAATCTAATTTCTAATGTTCTTTTTATTCTGGGTCTTAATTTACGTTCTAGCTTAAAATGTTTTCAATTTTAATTAATATTGCCACAGTATGCAAGCTGTTCATAAGAGATTATACAGCGTAACCCAAGATATAAGTAAGAATGTTTGTATAGAATATTATGACGTAACAATTATTGTAAACCAAAAAATAAATAAAATAAATTTTATATTTTAAAAAAATAGAAAAAAAAACTCGTCTATCGTTCAGCTATTTTAGCTGTATTAATTAACAAGTAGTTAATTCAAATGATAATTGGTTATTTTGGGATTTGTTACTACGTAAAAACCTATTTTTATCTCAAATATCTTTTTTTATTCATATAATTTGAGGTACTACCAGTATGAAAACAAATTTAACTACACTCATATGTTCAAATCTATAAACCCATTTGGGATACAAAGCTTATTGAAGAAATAAACTCTCTACTTTTACGCAGTGAAGTAAAATGTATAAAAGAAATATTTTTCAGTTACAATCGAAATCCATTTTTTTTTCTTTGAAAGACCCAGGACTGAACCAGGAGGAGTTTATAGGACTAGTTATTTTAATTTCTTCGTTGACCGTAATACATTATTTATTATATTGTAATTCAGTGGCAGTGGGCTCACTTAATATATAAATATAACGTGGTAAGCCGTTGTATATAATTAAAAACAAAACTACAAATAGCGGTACTTAATGATTACGTTCAGCGACTTCACACACATACAGATTTTTGAATATTCCATAAGTGTGTGTACTGTACTTATCATATAATCAATAGAGGGTTAAATGTAATTATTTTGTCTTTCTTCCAGGCTCTAAACGGGTTTCTGATGATGATAACGCAAAACGGGAAACTTCTTTACATTTCTGACAACGCGGCTGAGTATTTGGGACATTCTATGGTAAGATTATTAGTAAAATTCTTCATAGTTTTAGCTTTTATTAGAATATAGCAAATATAATTACCATTGTGATAAAAATGAGCTACGCATCCAAGGCTACTATCTACTGTCCACTTATAATGCAATCATTTTTGATACATTAAGTTTAAAAAATAAATGTATAGGTTTTTTAATCAAAACGGCCATACCAATTACATGGCGCTATTTGATTCTAAACGATGCACAACTGTATTACAGTATCTAATTTTTTTTTCGAACCGATTACACGTTGTTGGTCTAGCGGGCCTTCACATCGTCATCGGACTATCTGGGCGAACGCTTAAAGCAGTCAGCCGAAATGGTAACTAGGGTTAAGGAGATATAGTAGTCGCATCTTAGCTGGAGCTGTTACCTTGAATGCAATATCGCAAATTGAACTACGCTAATCAAGTTAGCTACACTTTAAATATGTATGCGTTACTGAAACACACATGAGAGCCACACGAGTGCGTACATGTATCTCGATAGTAAACAACAGCTGTTATACACACATGTAGACATATTAAACACTTAAGGCGCTAGCAAAGGATCTACCCTGTAACCTGTCGGTCAATAAGAGCGCTAACTATTAATTCACGAGCATAATTAGAGTTCCGACTAGTGTATCTGAAATTATAACACTAAATAATCATGGTAACCACTCCAAGTTGTGACGTTGTGATAGTAGTTTAGTAGGTGGCCGCAGCTACAGAATCCTTCCATAGGTCCAAACTTTCGATAACGGAAAACAAAAAAAAAAGTGTAAACTAAAGCGATAATGACTCAGTGGTCTGCATGTTCGGACACTGTGTCCATCGACGCACATTCAAGTCCTTGCAGATGAGCTGGGGCTTTCGGTGAAGCAAAACTAAACGACAAAACCATGGCATGGTATTTGCGGCTTTTCTAGGCCAGTATTATTAAGTACAACCTCCAAGTTAAAAATCTATTACCAAGCACCTATATGTGTATTTCAGCATATATAAGTACTTGGAAACTAGTCTTTTAGGTTTAGCGTGTTCATAATCTTAAACTACATCGTCAATTAACATCAGATGAGATTGTGGTGTAACGCTAAAGACTCTTAAATATTGAGACTTTTACATGACTATTGACCAAGTATTTCATAACATTATCCAAAAAGCGCCCTTGAAAACGAATCCTATTCTAGAACATCGAATTTAGTTTATGAGTATGATCAAACTGTAACTGATAATACAATAAAAAACGATCAGAGTTAAATATCGTTGTCGGCGAAAGTATTAATTTTTCTAAAGAGGGCACAAAGCTCGCCGGTGGGCTTGCAGTTCCAGATACAAATGGTTCCGCGTCTGACCCCAAATAGGCTCTCGTTAGCGAGCAACACAACCGATAAATTAATCACTCTGTTTTATTGTTAACCGCGCTCGCACACATGCCTATAGGAGGCTCTATATCTTTGAATTTATATTTATAGTCAAGTAGATTTATTTAAATATTTAATTACCCTAGAGGTTAGACCAAAGAGATTGTAAGTTAAAAAAAATGTAACATCCATAATGGAGGTTATCTATTTTACGATAACTGGCCGGTAAGTATAGCACTGCAGCATATTAATTTATATAGTATTTATTCTATGAATCCCTATAAACATTTATATGTAGAAGTGTGTGAAAAATAACAATACCAACAAATAATACCAAACGCGTGCTAGCTATCTCGTATGCTTATAACATAGATGTTGGTAGGTCCGAGTTCGATAAAGTCGAACGCCTATCTTCCTTAAAGTCGACGTACCGAAGTGTTTCGTCATGGAGAATATTTTGGAGGAAATCTTCTTTAAGGTCATTGAACGGTGAACAAAAGTGAACCCGTCGCACTCGGGTTAGTGACGCCGAATCGGGTTTACTCGGCTCCACTCAACACCACCTGACGTTCTAGCGCTCCCGCGCTCGGGTTGGTGACGCATTGAATCGTGTATACTCCATTCAAGTTGTCAGCAACTACGTTTATTATCTGACAAGGAGTGCATCGTTTCATTAATTATGTTTGTGTTATTACGATGTATAACCATAAAATAATATTATACATTATTTGTATATAATCAGTGCAGTGTTTCGAGTGGATAAATATTGTGCGTATACATTTAGTACTCAATACTTTATTTCGAAGTTTTCATTTCTATCGTGTGGTCACTTATTTATAGTACCCATTTAATTAGAAATCCTCATTATGAGTCGATACCACTCAAGGACACGCAATGAAAATGTGCGTGTGGATATTGAAAACCTATTTTCCTATTTACACAATATCCACTTTGGTATAAATCATCTATTTATTGAATACAACAAACAATAAAAACTCTGGCGGAGCTGCGGATGCAGTCAGTATTAAAAAACAAAACAAACAAAGAAAGCATCAGCCTATGCATTCGACAAATTTGACTGTCGGCCCGTGTGAAACATAGCTACCAAAGATGTATGCATAATGATAGCTAGTCAATGTATCCAAATTGTGATTAATAGATACGATGCAATATTGCTACAATCTGAGGAGCTCTTTCTTATCTCAACTCTGCTTGGGCGATGTTTTAGCTCAACTGCGTCTTTGATATTATTTAGGTAAAAGTGACAAAGAAAATCAAAACCTTTTCGAAACTTCACGATACTCTGAACTAAAAATACATAAATAGCCTTATTTTCTGAAATTCGTTCGTAAATTCCTCTTTTCTTTGGCTTAATTTACTAATATCGTTGTATGTAAAAAATCCAATATGAATTTCTACATTATATAAAAGTAAGAAAAGTATAAATCGTGGTGGTCGACCGGTGTTATATCAATTCAATGTCCACAGGTTCGAACACTGGCATGTACCAACGAATTTTTCGGAATTCGCGTACATTCACTAGTTTAAATTACTAACACTATCGGCTGACGGTGTATGAAAAATGTTTTTGTAGTACCACCAATATATATGGGAAAGTATAAAACTGTGGATTTCTCAGAGTTTGAAATTGCCGATACGTCGTGGACTGGCGTGGTGATTATCCTCATACCTTCCTTCGGGAAGAGGTCTATGGCCCTGCAGTGGGTCTCTTACAGGATGATGATGATGATGATGACAGAAAATAGAAACAGTCAGTAAACATAGAAACAGTTGAAATAGCATTTAGTGGAACTACTTGTTTTTATTCCATTATGAAATGAATTTAATTACACGTTCCAAAATAAAATCAATTTAAATAGGTCTTTTATATTAACATACTTGATTTAATTGATTAAATGTCCTTATAGTAGGTATAGTTAAGAAAATCAACTATTACATATCCTAAAACTACCTTAATAAAATATTATACAATTTATACATATATAGGTATTATTAGCATAGATATTAGAAATAATATCGAACTATTATACTAATTATTACTGCAAGTAGCCTGGTGAGATTTCTTTCTTCAACAATATAGAGCTATTTTCTTTTACCATTAAGATGGTGAGAAAATGTCAAATACTCCATTTTAGTTCACGCCTACGTTATATAACAAATTCCTATAGAAAATTGCCATGCTTCTAGATCAAGTAGTGCATTGTTCATTAGTTCTAATGAATATATGTTTAATGTGAGTTCAGAATGTATTTAAACTCTTTACTTCGTCGATGTTTACGATTTGTAATGAATAAATATATCGGATGTAAACAATTGTTAGTTACATTTAATTATTTATTCGGATGCACACATGTTTAAAGTCTTAGTTTGGTGATTATTCACATACATGACTGGAGTATAAAATCGTCTGAAATTCTGAACAACATTTTATTTGTTCGTTGAATGGTAATTAACAACGGACTTAGTATAGTAATATGTGTCTATTAAACAATATGAATGTATTTACTAGCTTTTACTCGCGGCTTCGCTCACGCTTATGGAGATTTATCCCCCAAAAGAAAAGTCTTTTTTTCTGATTGAAAGGTGCTCTAAATATTTTTACTGGACAAATTCACATTCGGATTTAGAATATTAGTAAGGAAATAAAAATAATGTGTACAAAAAGCGATAATTCAATAACTATTAATTTTTACGTTTCAGTTGTAAGCAAACAAAATGTCTTCATACTAACAACAAGCACCTGTAATGACCGATATGTATATTAACCGATTACCTAATGTTTGAGCATCTTTACATCCTTAATCTTTTAGAATATTGTTAAGTGGGTTGTAAACAATGCCAAATAGTATCTTTAGGTACTAACATAATAAACTCCCCTAATAACCGTTATCTAAATTAGCAAATTGTCTAATATTTGAGCATCTTTATTCGCTTGCCATCTATATCTTTAACCTTTAAGAATGTTATTAAGTTGGTTGTAAACCATCTCAAACAGTATCTATCGGTAGTAAGATAATCAACTCCCATAATAACCGTTATGTATATTAACAAATTGTCTAATATCTGAGCATCTTTATTCGCTTACCATCTATATCTCTAATCCTTAAAATATTGTTGTAAATACTGTCAAATAGTATCTCTCGGTAGTACGATAATAAACTCTTGTAATAACCGTTATTTATATTAGCAAATTACCTAATGTCTGAGCCTCTTGATTCGCTTACCATCTATATCCGGCTTCGAAACAACCAATATAACATCGATAATACCGATTCCATCTCGACAGACATAACTCATCCGACGGCAGAATTCCCACGATACTATACTTATAGGCTAGTAACATAGAAACCATTAATCAAACATATAAATTAAACTTTAATCGTATAAAAATAAAGCTTAAATTATCACGACAGTAATCTCACTGTCATATTTTATTGTTATTCCACAATTAAGATTAATGATAAGGTTTCGGAGCAAGTACTTAATACAAAATATCTAGTTAAAAACAATGCTGTGCTCTTAATATGATCAAATCGGGTCGTGGGTGTGTCCCGTATAACTGTTCGTTATGCTTATAATTTATAAAGATATTTGTCTCTATATTTTCACACTTCATTATACTCGTTCAGAACCTTTGTAGATAAGAAAGTTAATTTACCATCCCGACTTATTATTGCCTAATTATTATCACAAAGTACATCTTCATTTTGAGCAATAAGTAGTATTAGGGGATTATAAAACCGTCGATATAATTTTAGATTTGGTTTGATATTTTATGAACTTAATTTTTATGACAACTTAAAGACATCGACATCCCTTCTAAACTGGGTACATAAATGGTCGTCTCCGCCTACCCCATAGGGAGCCGGCAAGGGAGCTGTGTCAGGGCGTATTTTCCTTGTCAGAGGCTTTGCCGCGGTCCGATGAATACGGAGCGGTCCTTGGGTGCTCATTAAATTGTACTTTAGTGGTGATGTTACGGGCCGTCCTGTAAGTCAGCCTGGATGCTCCGAATATGTAAACAAACACTCGTTCGACGTGCGACGTTCCTCTTGACATCGCGATACAGCTGTTCCGAGATATTGTAAAGCGCACTCTATTAAAGTACAAACAACTTAACAACTAGCTTATTAATATAGCTGTGGCTCGCGATTTCGCTGGCCTTAATATAAATTTAAGTTATCTCTCGAGAACAGTATTTTTTTCTAGATAAAAGGTACCCTATGATATTTTCCGTACCCCTGATAACGTGTATGCAAGATATCATAATAACCGGTTGATAAACATAATTTAAGTAATAAACAAACTCGCTTTTGTATTTATAATATTAGATTGTATAGCGATTGACCACAATCTCCTTTGAAGCTTATGTTTTTTTAACTGACCACTCTAACGGGCTTTCACGCCTTAGCAGATTACTAAATGACAATGTGGTGTAAGATAGTAAGCATTCTAAACCTATAATTTGACTGCCTCTAACTGAAGATGCAGGAAAATACTTATAGTTACTTAGGGACAGATTTTCAACTCGAGGGTGGTAGAAACAACACACTATACACAAACAACATGCTATAGTATCATCACGATATTTTCTTTTATCGAATGCTTCGACATATTGTAATTCAAAACTACGTCGATCGACCCTGTGTCTGGACACCAAATTGCGAACATCTCTCTCTCTCTCCCATTATATTGCTAATTCCGAATACATTTATGCGAAAATGCAAAATAAAAGAACACGCTAACCACTGATCCGTCATCACTTCAACTAACTGTAAGAAAGTTGTTGTAATATAGATATAATTTCATCTATATTTAAGAATCAAAAGATGTACTGAGGACGAAGGAAATAAAACTTTAGAATTCTAGTCGATCATTCTCTCAGAAACTTTGAGCATTTACGAAATAAGCATATTTTGTATTATTTCACAGGGCTTTATCTATACATAAATAAGTGAAGCGAAATCAATTTATTATCTCTTCTTTTTTTGTTGACAACCAATCTTCTAGATTATTACTCTCACTGTCGAGTAAGTAATAATATTACAAGTTGTTTGTGATAATTTCGATGTTCTAACAAGATGGTGGCTCCTTTGTTAGAACTCTCCATGGAGTTTTTGTGGCATCTCAGAATTCATGTTCCGTGGTAATACCTACTTCCCATCCACTTCACTTGTGCACAATAACCGAACTATATTACATAAAATACCACCAATATTACAAAATGTAAAGTAAAATAATACCAAATTATGAATAAAATATAAAATCCATTACATAACAGTCTAAGCAATGCAGCCGAAAACTCCAAATTGAGTACCTTTTTTCCTTTGTTTTTAATCGATTTTCTTTTATTTTTTTGTTCAATAATTATTGACGAGCTTCAAAGTTATCAATAAAAAAAAGGAAAAACGCATTTTTCCCTTTACCATCGAATGGTAGCCTTAAGGCAAGTCGTGAATTTACTTATAAGTCTCTATTCGTCCCACTTCACAACACTTACATTTACTAATCTACAATATATTTTGCCGCTTTGGACAAAAACCTTAATCATTTTGATACTTACAAAAATAATGAGTTACAGAAAATAAAACCCGCTAAATCTAAGTATTTAATTTCTGCGATTTGATTAAAATAATAAACAATTGTTACATCTTTAGAGGAAACCGATCATTCACCAGCAAACCTCACACGTAGCAACAAATCAACTCATAAACAATAGACGCACAATTCAATATACAAACCGAACAATGTAATGATAATACCATAGACAATGCTCTTTCGTCGCGCTAACCACTGTGCCGATTTATTGATCCTCAATATTAAATACCTTTGTAATAAAACCGGCCGTTATAATATGACCCCTATAATACATAACGAAACCTCCCCTTCAGCTGTTAATGTCAGTGTTATAGGGGGCGAGGTGGGTCGTCGTAAATTTGTAACTGTACTATGAAATTAACGATTCTGCGCCTAGGCCTCAGGCTATCCAGTATTTATTCTGCCTATTGTATGATTTTACGTTGTATAGATATAATATACTTTTGGAGAATATTCAAATGTCTTGTGAAGACACGTGTACATTATCTAATGATAATATAATTCATATTGTCACGAGTACAGAAAAGAACATACGGTACTTTTCATTCAGAAAATAGTAAAGTCAGATTTACATTAATGGCGAGCATAAGCTAGTGATGTATAATTGATAATGGCGATAACAGAAAACGAAGTACAATTTACAAAGTAGTTAGACAAATAATGTATATACTGTAACAAACCAAAGCTATCAATCAAAAAGAACATGTGTAAATAATATATGTTAACAAAATAAGAAACTGTGAATACATGTGTGGATCATTAATCTATATCTATTTAACCGGAGGCTTGTTTGTTTGTGCATTTGTTAAACGATGATTTGTATGAAAGTAGCTATTGTATTTATGTTCGACGAACAGACTGACATTGAACATTGACTTTCGTTGATCATTTTGGATTTATATCGACGGTTAACTAGATATGGGGATTCATTTTAAGATATAAATAAAAACATAATCGCTAGATATTTAGTAACCCATTGCGACTTTCTTATTCAGCTTGAAGATACTTTTTAGTAGTGAAAGAATTATTAGAATCAGATTAGTGGTTCCACAAATCGTATAAAAATATTTACAAACTTTATCCCTTTATATTCATAACTTAGTATAACTTGCATCAGATGGTTAGTGATTACGTAGCAGATCATATAAAGTTCTAGAATCACTTGCTTTACTTTAAAAATACTTCAACAGACTGGCAGATATATAAAACGATAGCGTATAGTTTAAAAAAAGAACAAAGAAAAAAAATGTGTCAAGCAATATGTAATGAAACAAAAATTGTTAATGATTTATAACAAAATTACTACTTAAATACAATGACTCTAATGTTAAAATCTATATAAATAAAATGATACGAGGTCTACTGTTGTGCGTGCATCATGAAAACCTACAGGATAAATTTCGGTCAGTTCACTTGTTAGGTACTTTTATCCTTTATCTAAAAATATTCCATCATATCTTCATTCAATATAACTACGATTGATTTTTAAAAGCACTACACGTTTAGCGATGTGTGTATTCTTAACTCGGAGAAATGACGGCAAACGGTGTAGTACGCATGCGCAAGAGAGGGAAAGTAAACGGATATAATTATTTACAAAGATTTTTTTAAGCAAAGTATATTTTTGCTTCCACTTTTTTTAATTCTATACATAAAATATATTGTTAAGATAACAAACAACGCAGACGAAGTCACGGTTATCAGCTAACGTATAGTATAAATATGAATATTTAATAAAAAAAAACGGTACAAAGATCCCGATCTGCCGACAGAAATGAATTAGTAATAACAATCAAATCCAAAAATCTAACAATCATAACTGGACCGGTCATTTGCCGTATCACCGGCCAATCTAAATGTTAATCTAACGGGAACTGTTTCGAGATCACAATATGCTTTGAAATCAATCGAAAATTACGAAAATACTTGCCAACTCTAGTAAAACCTATACCGAGGTTAGGGTTGCTAACTATTCCTATTAAAAATATAACATTTTTCGATTTAAGCGTATCTAGTGGTGGACGACCTGATTGAAATTCGATTATAATTCATTTTTTTAGTTAAAATATTATTAATGTTTTTGAAGTTATACTTTTTTGGCGATTTTGGGAAAAATGTTGAGAGTGAATTTTTACAATGCACGCGCACACCGACACCTAAAAGCGACGCCATGAAGTTCGTTGGTGTAATTGCCTGTCAATTTTTGTGAGAAGTGATAACTGTATATCAAGGTAGTTGTAAACAAATATATATGACTCAACAACACGTTTTTATGCTAGTCGAGATAAAAAAATATATTGATACATAAATATAGATGTGTATTTGTGTGTGATTTTAAATGATATATGGTACTGAATGTTTTTTTTCGTACTGACTGTCGCTATTGGCCTGATGAACCTTCACAGTTTCGCTGGACTAATGCGACGAGCGTTTATGGTGCTCAGCCGCCTGACAACAAGCTCAAAGGTACCAAAGTGGCCATACTTCGGTTTTGTCTGTTTCCTTCAATGCAACAACGCAAATCTTACTAAACTAAACTGGCTAAGTTAATCATACATATAAGAATTTGTGAGGCACACATATGCCATACACATATACCATACCATATACACATATACCATACCATATACACATATACCATACCATATACATATATACCAGCATGAACTGAGACATATTTGTTTTACCCTAAATATGTATAAATATTGTAAATTAGTCGACTTTACGACTTAAGGCTTTTCGACTCGATGGTAAGGAAAAAAGACTGCTGTATTATTTTTTTATTGACAACAAACACTAAAGCTCGTTAATAGCCCTAAACAAAAAATAAGAAAATCGTTTGACAAATAGAAGAGAAAAACGTACTAAACTGGTTTATCTTCCTCTATTCATATATAGATTTTGAAGTTTTTTATGCTTTGAGAATATTAAAAAAAAAGTGGGAGTATAATTAAACTAGAAAAGGATCTTGCTTTTTCTCTAATAAGCTTAATTTGTAGTTTTAGTTAATCTAGATTAATATGAATGTACCAAGTTTAGGCTATACCAATATAAAAAAAATCTCAAAGCACTGTATGATCTAGCAGTGTAAGGAATAACTGCTAGTATTTTTTGTTAATCTTCATCGGTTATCTGAAAAAAAGAGTTAAAAGAAATGACATTTCTTCAACCCTACCGCACCATAATTCAACGATACAAATTCAATAGGCTCACCGCGTACTCGAGTACACTGTATCGACGTTGTTATATAAACAGATTCAGAAAGTAATGAACGCTTAGTACCTCAATATGTTTATTTATCTTATCTGTTTATATCATTTGAAAACCTATTTGTTAAAGAAACTTGCTACAATATATTTGAGATTTTCTTGAATAGTATATTTATAACTTCTGGATGTTTTTTGATCTATGTCATTCAATCATAAGAGTAAGAGCTTGTGCAAGGTTCAATTTATTTGGCCAAAAGCGGCAACAGTAATAATATTTGCACAGAAGTCTTTTCAATACAATCCTAGTTGTAACCTATATGACGGGCTGCAGGACTGCAGTCCTGTTTACATTGGTTATACATATCTGTAGACTACCGTTGGTACCCGTTTAACATTACCTGGAAAACATGCCTGTTTGGTACACTGTAACATAAAAAAAAACCATCTACAGTTTAGTACACCATTCTTTTACTAGGCTAAACGACTCCATAAGTAATAATATCTGATAGAGTTTTTTGCCTAAACTCATATTTTGAAATTCTGAGTTTAAACTGAGAATTGTTTTGAAATATAGTTTTTATACATTTCTGCTCTGTATTTTGTGTTAACCGAACATTAGCCAGATTTGTCAGCAAGGCCTTTTTTATTTTCAATTAAAGTTATTATTTTTAAAATGAACCAAGCCAAAGTGACGACACTATACCTGATTGTCAGAACAATCTATAAACAACGATTATCTAATTATATATCTAAAATCCAAGGTCAGTCATCGCCACCTGACAGCTTCTCGACAATTGGATATACACAGGCTATTCCGAAACGCGATAAACTAAAAGAGAGTCACTATGTCGGATTTATTATTATCTGCTTTTACACGACACGCTCGTTGCGCGTGAAAGCGTTTTCGCGCGAGAAAGAGTGCACGTCTTCGATCAACAAGGTTACTCTATCGTAAAGACAAACATTAAAAAGTTACTCTTACTTACCCTGCGTTAAATCGTACACGTTCCAATCGCGAGTAAAGGAGCGTGTTGTATAAAGGCCACTATTATGCAAATTAGTAGCGTTCAAGTCGACTACAGGCGTTATAACTTCGCTCCATTGCTAGACACCCACTTATCTCAGAATATGTCTAAGCATGCTACTATGGCAGATGTTATATACCTGGTCGCATCGCAACAGGTCCAGACTTAATCGGAACTAATCTAGAATAGAGAATACATATGGAATAAATACATATAGAATTTATACATATCTAGAATATGTTACTAACAGTCCAAAACACGGGTAAAAAAAAACGTTTTTCGTTTTGTAGTCCAGTTTTTATGCGTGTGTAACAATTTAGTGTAGTGTTTGATATTCACTAACTTAAGGTACCTTTAAATGCATCTATTTATATTAGATAAGTGGTTTGAAAAACGTAAAAATGTACATATTTTCTTAGTGTTATCCGTAGATGTTTTTTTACATAGAGCTGGCAATTTTTAAGGTAAATTCATATAATATGTAACGCACTAGTACTAAATTTCGCTTTTCACAACTAGGTCAAGGCGTTAACATCCGACGTAGTCCTTAGACTTTCGCATGACACCGTTGAACTCTCCGCGACATTCTCACGAAAACGTAGATAAGACAAGATATGACGAGATTATAAATCTCCGTACCGTAATGTTACATACAGATTTTACGGAGAAAAATAGTATAGAATATTCTTAATTAACTAGCTTTTGTTCGCCCTTTCACTGACGATAAATGAATGAATAAAAGTTACCTAACAATATGAATGTGAGTTTGTTTAATTGTGACACTGTCACGCCTTAACTATTGAACCCACTACCATGAAATATTACATACCCATTGTCAGATATAGAGACATAGGGCACCTTTCCTACAGGAACAAAGTACCAATTATTCCCGAGGAATGCGTAAAATCTATATTAACACGGACGAAGCCGCGGACGATAGCTAGTAGTTGATAAGAATGATTTTTTATCGAACTGGCTACACTCTTGGCTTGACAGGCCTCTACAGTATCAGCGGTCTACTAAAGGGAGCGTTTGAGGCACTCACCTGATAAAAAGAATTAGATTATTACAGCTGTCGAATAAATTAAAATTTACACAAAAGAGAGTAAACAAGAAAAAGATGGATCCGATTGCACTTGTTATCAATAAATCATATAACAACACCTGGGTGGTGTAATTCACTTAACAGGCGAATTTGTTACCAATGCTATGTGTTTAGTAGTCGTCCAAGTGAAATCGTGCCGATGTGATTTTAGCGAGTAATTTACAGCCAACTGCCCAATACTTGTGAATTTATTGCCCCTCCGAGGCGTTTGCGTGGTGTAATCCGGCAAGACTAATGTATTATAAAATATTATAACACGTAAATGGATGAATGTTACTTTGATATGTAGTGACAACAGTTTTTGACATAAGCTGGCCAAAATCTTATCTGGTATCTAGAAATACAATTAATTCTTTACTATTATACCACCCGCTTTCAAGGCGGATAACTAGAAAACTCGCCAAAAGTGCTAAAATTGAGGACTATATCCAGCCTGTCAAACTCTAAAAGAATTTTTTCATATATAGTTTTCCGGTTCGGGTTTCTTCACTATGTTTTTCTTCAAAGCCTATCGATAATGTTACCAATTGAAATTATAGTAAATGTACGCGAATTCCGGAAAGTTCGTTGCTACGTGTCAGTATTCGTACTTGCGGATATCAATCAATCAATACTCCACCGCTCAAAGCATTCGATTAATATTGAACTTAAAACAAAATAATTTTATTGCAAACATTATAATTATAATTAAATATTAAGGGGGCTTCAATTTGTTCTTTTGTACGTTACGACGAAACCTTTAGAAACGGCATTGCACAATAATAGACGCTTGATGACAGGTTTTCATCTAGAGGATGATAGCTGGTCAGACGAATATCCGACAATATTCTAGTACTAGGTTATGGTTTCCTTATCTAAGGCTCAGGTTCACTGTAAAATCGGAACGTACGGCCACTGAAGTACTATCGCAGTTTTTGTACAATTAGCAAATTGTATGGAATTAATCCAAAAGAAGGCTGTCGTTTTACGCTATCTTTCCTCTAGAAAAAGATACATATATACGAATATATCACAACAATATAAGACACTTAATTTATGATAAAAGTACAAAAATCTCTAAGATATCCCGCAAACAAATTCTGGTAGCGTGTTCGAACAACACTGGTAGCGTGTTCGGACACAGCTTGACTGTATGTTCGAACACCGTTGGTAACGTTTTCGGACACGATTTGGTAGCGTGTTCAAACACAGCTTGGTAGTGTGTTCGAACAATGAGTTGTTTGACGTATGTTCAAATCATGCAATATACTGAAGCTTTCGGTGAAGTAAAGTATAATGTTGAAAGCATACAATGGTACTAGGTATTCAAGGTCTCTTTCAACAAGTACCTATAGTAGTGGTCCGACATATGAATTTGGGATTTAGTTTTCCTCTAAATTACGCATATTACACTTACTGTGTTAGACTAAATAGTTAAAACCTACAAAGTATTTTTAACACGACAGTACCTGGCAGTCTATTGTCAAAACTTTCTTAAATATTATTAATGTATAAATTTATAGTATATCATTTGAAATTTCACTACATATTGGAATAAATTACAACGTGTTTATGTACGCCAAACGTTTACGGGCGGAGAAGCCTCAGGCTGTTTATGTTTGTATAATTAAATTATTTCATTTTGTTTCCATTAGATGTTTAGCAACAGTGCTGGTGGTCTTCCCATGGATTTACCTGTTACTATATACATCTTAGTGGCCCAGAAAAGATCATGATAAATCAGAATTGGCATCTGAAAAAAAACCGTTTTATAATTATATTTTAAACTTAAATTTATAAAATATTCGGCAACAATTTTGTAAGTTTCTTTTTAAATTCATTTATGCTCATTTAAGTTATTTAAAAGTAATGCTCGTTTTATACAATTTTATTATTGTCATCAAGCATCTACAGATGACGGTATTCTTCTCAGTCGCATCTCCAGACACTGAGTTTAGGATACACGGGTACGCGCCCCCGGTTTTTCTAGCTACTAACTCCTTCAGTTCCATCCGAGGTAGTAGTATCCTTATGACGATGATTCAAATTTGTCAACTCGTACAAGACAATTCATAACTAGAATTTCGATCATAAATTTGAAGAAGGCATTCTATTTTTCGAATAAATTATAAATAAACTACTAATTATTGCCCACTGCTTCGCTCACATTAACGTAAATTGGACCTATCCCTCGGGAGTTGTACTTTTTTTCTGGACGATATGTACCATATATCCTTTTTTGTATATCTGACAAAATTTATACAATATTTCATGATAATCAGTTGCGTAGTTAATGTGTGAAAGCTTAACAAATATACAAACTCACATACGCATTTATAATATGAGTTAGGATTTTTCCATGAGAACAACATTTTTGTATTGTTATATGTGTGCCCCCCACGAGGAGGTCGCACGCGTGGGTGCAGAACCATGCAGAACCGCGCACGCGTACAATTATGTCTTAACGCAAAGAGCTCGCGACAGGTGGGCGGGGCGATGTGACGCGCTCGTGACGTCAACTATAGGGATGCTAGCGTTTTACATACACTTAACGTTTAATTAAACATGTTTTATAATAAATTATTAGGATTAATAATTATTAGAATAAATTAGTGTCATGTTAACTCTGTCAATAATTACCTACAAAACAAGGCATTTCAGAATATTATAGTAAAATACAACATAGGATAATCACCAGGCATTTTTACGATAATCGTGATTAGATTCTTTATAATTTTTACTAGCGACATACATTTATTTAACTGTATGTATAGCGCAGTTGCCTCATCACTACCACCGTGCTGTGTACTGTGTTCTCTAATTCCATAGAGGACAGTTATTTGTGTCCATATAACAAGTACATGTTTTTAAATAAACCATGTATTTAATAAATGAATATGAAATTATATGATATAGTTTTAAAATATCCAGACCTTAAAATATCATTGGAATGTTTTGAAAATTACTTAATATCAAATTTAAATATTGTAAATGATAGAAAAAATAGGCGAAGATAAAATAGTTCAGTACCTTTCCTCCTCTATTTGTCAACCGATTTTTTTTTCTTTTTGCTTCGGTAAATATAGACAAACTTTTAATGTTATCACAAAAAAATTGAAAACATATTTTTTGTTGTTCCTTTTTCGATTTCATATCATTTATTTATACGTCCCTATTCGTCATAATTCACGCTCCTTAAATCTGAAACCTACAATATCTGTCCAATACTCAATACAGTAAATAATATATTAGACATAATAAGCACGTTAAGAAAAAATATTGTAGATATCAATTATTATATCCGACTTTCGACCACTAGTTTCAATAAATCTGTCAATAAACAGGCAACCCTACAGCACATCGCAACAACTGCAATCTAGGAGAGAATTTTCTTTAAGTCGCTCGAGGAATATGATTTAATTAAAGTTATTACAACGGACCTGAGTTAATTGAAATTTGTTTGTACTGAAAGCGAGGAGAACTAAATTATAATTTCGTTGACCTCACTCAACCTCGGGGTCAATGAGTTGAGTTAGGAAGTTATAAAGCAACAATTATCGAATATAAACTGAATCTCAATTAAGAGATTCTAATTTATTCATGATTTAATCAATATATTAACACCGTAAGCTTATGTATTATGACCTTCTTTCCAGTAAATATATTAAGAGTAGGTATATTAAAGTCTATAAACATAAAAACATTCAAAGCCACCTTTAGAATTATTTATGTATTGTCATCCTTCATAATTATAGGCAGATTAATGGTCAACGGTAATTGAAATAAAATTATATACTGTATTCAAAACTAATAAAGAAGTTCATTAAATATAATAAGATTTATTAGGAGTTCGTTCATTATAATATAGATACAATGGTATAAAATTCATTGTTTTACGATATGACACTAAAAAGCGATGTACGTATCTCTCAAATTTTACATAGCTTGGTGTACTTATAAAAATGTGTTTTTTGTTTCTCCCATTTTCTACATTTATTTTAACGGATATATTCAGTCCCTTCTGGATCAAATCAAGAGAGTCGCTTAGTCATATTACATTTTACTATCGACTAAACAAAGTTTCGCGAGAACTCTTCGACAAATACTTATATACTACTAATTTTAATTCAAACAATCCATCAATAATTCAATTTTAGTCGTAATCTACACTTGATAAATAAATAATTTACGTCTTAAATCTTTCCACACTACAAATGACCATGTTATTTTTTTCTATTATTACATATTTTTATACTTTATTGTTTATAGCTTTTGACCAAAATCACACCTGATGTTAAACGACGACGTGGTCTAAGATACTAAATACGCTAATCATAAAAGGAAACTGGCTCTCTTAATTGTAGCTGCCGAAACACACGCATAGACGCTTGAGAACACATTTTAAAGTTGAGAGCGGTAGATAGCCAATCAGATAAAACCCTACCAGCGTGCTATGGTTTCATCACGATGTTTTTCTTCAGCGAAAACTCTGGCCCATTTGCAACGATTCGAACCAACGCCGATGGACGCAGTGTCCGAACACGCTGACCACGGAGTCATGATCGCTTCATGGAAAACTTTCTCATAGATAGTAGTACCCTGAAAGAAATCCTAAACAAGTTTCTTTTAAAGCCTAGTTTAACAGTATAATTGTTACGATAAAGTAATTTCTTTCCAAAGTCTCAGAAACAAGAGACTATCTACTTACAATCACACTAAAACAAAAGAGAGACAAACCCATACGGAATGTTAATTGCGGAACACCGTAAAATCGTCGCCGCAAAGTTAAAACAAACGCTTTTATTTTTAAAGAGGCGTATACTTAGTAAGATTGCGTCGACATTTTCATCACCGCGCCGACCGCAGGCTGTATTATTTTAATCGCGGACCCGGCACCTTTGTCTGTCGTTTCCTACGTCTTAACAATGTCTGTAGCCACCATTAGTCGAATGACACAATTTTTAATTCAAGTTACAAGTTATTTTTTTGAAGTGAAATCTTCTTAAGCCCAGTTGTATTTTGGAATTTGATAAAATAAAGAAGCGACATTAAAAACAATGTATAGATATATACGTCTATAAGAATTATAGTGTGAGAGAATGAGACAGAATACATTATACAGTGTTTCTAATATTCGCGATTTCCTCATTGTATATGGCACTACGTAATTCTTGCTCTGGTCAGAGCGTTGTACGTGTGTTAGTGTATATTTTTGTGTACCTGTATATTACGAAGCCTCGAAAAAAAAGTTTAATAACCAGAGTAGTATATTGTTCACGTGTATCGTTCATATGAATATTTTATCATTTTTTATAAGTTTCACTTCTACCGCATGTGAACTGCACGACACATTTTTTTGTACATATTATTTGCGTACTTATAAGAGTATCGACTACCTTGACAAACTAAGACTTTATTTAAAGCTACAAATATAGTCTTATTATCAGAATGTACCATATAAAACCAACTTTTTAATAAAGACTGGAAGGGAAACACTAAAAATAAGATATTAGATAACAAATACTCTTTCTATGTAGTGTTCACTTTAATTAATGAAAAAATTATATTTTAAAAATGTTACCCTATATTATCTATATGGTTCTTATAGATGACCAACTACCAATAGATTAATTATTGACCCCATTACTCAATTATCACTCCATCTTCACTATTCATTAGAAATTAATTGTTCCATGTTGCAAAGAATATTTCACAACACATTTGGCTGCACATATCTGTTGATGACTATGATAAAAAATTGTAAAAATATATTGTTTCTAGGAGGACCTACTCATACATGGAGACAGTGTATACGACGTTATCGATAAGCAAGATCAACAGGCTGTGAGAACGGAACTATCTAGAGCTCCAACTGACGGCGAAGACAGGGTATTTCTGTGCAGAATGAATGTGGCGAGGAATGCCAGGAGACAGATGCGATTCGGCGATCAGAAGGTAAAACTTTAAAATATATCATACTTTAAACATTTATTTTTTGTATTTTGATTCCAGAGTGACTTTATTCATTAAAAAAATTTAAACCATTTTAAATGAATCATGTCTATTTTCCGTTATACATATTTTGAATTCCAGTAAAATTATTGTCTATAGCTGTAAAGCTCTAAACCTTAAGAGATTTTTTGTTGGCTTGTACGCGGTAATCTTTGAAACTACCAGTTACAGTTTAAGTTTCTACAACCACCCTGTAACTCTTAGATGTAGAGCAATTATCGTACAAAAAATAGGTAGGAAATACACTTCGGGAGAATGAATTGTTAACAATATTAAGGAGTTGTTTGGTGCGGCACAAAGTATCGGGAAACGAAGCCGAGTTCGACGCTGAACCAGAACCGAACATTACCGATAGGAGCGAAACTATAAACGGTTATAAACTATTTTAACAAGGTACCGTCTAACGGAAAGTTAATGCGGTATACGGAATCTACTTAAGGTTAAAAGTGTTGACATTTAAAATTTTAATAATTAAACGTAAATACTAAAATACACTGCTGCTAAATATTTGGTAAAAGTACCTTGGTGAAGAAGTCCTCACCTTCGTTGATCATAAATAATATTTATACACTCTATCAAGATTACTAAAGAATCAATTCACGATTAACATATAAAAAGAAGTTTAATTAATATGTACTCAAAATATGATTTAGTCATGCTCAGCGATGAATATACATTTCACATTGAAATTGTAACGTCAGTCAAGAATTAACGCAACAAGCATCACTACAGTATATTATAAACCGAAACACATAAGATCGTAATTAACAAGTTTACTTTCAAAATATTTAAGTGATTATAAAAGGTACGTGTAAAGTGGTCGGATGAGTTGACTGACAAATTGATAGGCTTCGATACACTCATGTTATTACACTTAATTGAATAGTCACGTCGTGTGATGTGTTTTAATCTGGAAACATCTAAGTCTACCACGGATAAGCGAGTTTTATCTTACTTGGCTTCAAGTTTGTAGGATATATTCGTATGGAAATGGAATTCATATTAATCATTCGAATTTGGAATTTCGTTGTGTTGTTAAATTATGCATTTTCTTTAGTAAGCATTGTTAAATGACGCGACGTTCTAAATTCGATTTTCTTTTTTTCTATGTTTGTTTTCTCATAACTGCGTCACTTATAAGCCGATTTGATTATTTTTTAGTATAAGGGCAATAGTTTCAAGTAGGTTACATTTGAATTGCGAAGATACACCAGGGAACTCTTCAAAATCGAATAGGACATGTATATTTTCTGAAAGGTTGCTAGGCTTCTGACAATCCAAGACCAGTAGGTACTTAACTATGCTATGATTAAGGATGTTTTATTGCATTTTTTTGAAAACGGTTTGAAAAAAAAGTTTGACTATAGTTTAATATTATCTTAACAACTTCTATACGAAGACATCCTTCTTACGGTTTCGCTTAGTAAATATTTATTTCTTCTATAAATTTCATTATTTCATAGTGTATATATTTTTTCATTTTCATAAGGTTTGTTTTCTATTGCAAATATAATAACAGTATTTCAAACACCACATGTTAGTGAATATAGGTAAATAATTGCTTTCTTACTTAAGTGTAAATTAACATCTCCATTCTTTCTAAACACGTTGCGTGCCAAGGGTACCAACAAGTAGTATATGTTAAACTTGATCATCAGACCACGGACAAAAACATGACACGGAGCGTCCTTTCCTTTCTTTCTTCTTTTCTTATACTTCTTTCCTTTTACTCCTTCTACTAGTACTATACTATCCACCGACTGTAACTTCTTCTCTAAATAATATATTTTATTTGAGAAAACTTGTAAATAGTTTTACTCTTTATTTTATGATACTGTTTCACTTGAAAGTTTTCCTAACAATTACGATATAATTACTAATATTATAAATAAGAATATGAGTTTGTTTGCTGATTTGCTTGTTACGCTTCCACGTCTTAGATGCTCAACCGATTATCTTAAAATTTTATGTACATGTCCTCACAAGATAAACGATGTTCAGAAAATATATAGAAAATACATAGGATACCTTTAATTCATAATAATAATACTGTTCTTGAGGGAAAGGTACATTAAATCTGCTTTAACGCGAGCAAACCCGCAAGTAAAAACTAGTAAGATAATAAAAGAGAGCTTAACGAATGAAGTCGTTTTATCGTATTGATATAGTAAGAATCAACATATCAAAACATTAATGCTTGTGATGTCGAGAATAAAATCGAGTAAGGAAACCTTAGTAGCACTCCGGTTTGATGCGTAATTATTTCGTAGCCGGCAATAAAATCGTCTGATCAGGCGGTAATCAGCCTTATCTGATGCTTTACAACGCATCGGCAGTATATTAGAGATGAGTTCACACTTTCTGTAAATAACGTGAGAATACCGATGTACCAACACAAAAACGAAGATCTTTGAAGATACCGTTTCGAACGGAAATTATTAGCGTTTGGTGCGTAATCTACACATATATTAACGACTAATTATTATTTAATAGACGGTTTATGGGCACATTATTTAGATATTTACATAATAATTGTTTTTCAAAATTGATCATTTCCTTGATTCACGTTGATTGATTTATAGCGAGGTGAAGTATTGATATAGTCAGTTGGATGACAGGTTTATTTTTATAACAAATATATACATATTTGATCATCTTTAATATTCATTCATTTTATATCGAAGCGACGATGGCCCAGTTGATAACCTGTTCGGGTACACGAAGACGCTCGACGTAAGTTCAAATCCTTGCCACCTTTATGCGTTACAATGAATGTATTTAATCAGAGCCAGACTAAAGCCCGTCGAAAGCCTGGGGAGGTATGAATGAAAACTCGGAACTATTGCCAAATCAAAAACAAAAACCGTGGAACTCACTAAACAGGCGACTTTTTCGTTTGGTGCTACGTTTAATGCTGGCATTTTTTAGGAATCAAGGAAAACGTATGTCTTTTGTTGTATTTTACTATCATAAGGGGCGTCAAACCTAGTGTGAGATCTCCAAATATTATAGTGAATTCTCTTGAAATTTTGAGGCCCCAGGATCCGTGGCAGTTCGCCCACACTGACACCCCTTAATACGCCACTGTATATAATAACTTTACACTTAAGTTATAAATAGTAACACATTTGTAGTCGATTGAAGGAAAGTAAGGCGCATATATTAAGATAATTCGTAATAGCACGACACCCACACCTTAGTTATAAAGTGGCGTACTAGATACAGAACGGAGTGGCATTAAAACACTTGGAAATAACTAATGTGACCGATCGAAGGCGTCAATGTACCCCATTTATATCCAACGAGCACGTGCGCATACTTATGTTATTCTATAAATGTGCTAGATGTCTTATGTTCCTGTATTTAATTATTATTCCATTTTTCATTATTTGATTTTGTTAGACTTTTACACAAATACCACAAGATAATTTACAAATCATTTAACATGGATAAACACACATTTGTACATAAACAGTGTATGTACATTACAATTTTACGATGGCAAAGAGTAGAGTACAGAAAAGAACATAGAGTACTTTTCATTTAAAAATGTATTGCCCCTGAGGTCTAGGTCATATCTACATAAATGCAAACAAAGCTGCTGCATAACATAAACCTTATCAGGTTACCACACTTCATAAAACTTCAAATCATCGTCATCATTATCTTAGTCTTATCCCACCTAAGTAGGATCTGCATGACATGCTTTATTTTTCCACTCACCCCTGTAAGATGTCATCTTAGTATTCACACCTTTTAAACACTCGATTTTTCACACAACCCATCCATACCTTTTCCGATCTTCCTCTACCCCCATATCTATCCACTTTCAAACACAAAACGTTTCTTGTTACGTGACTTTCACCATTTAATTCATAATATTTATTATTGTAACAATTACTTCTCAACTTATGTATCACTGGTGCTATTTTTAAACTTCCTCTGATATACTCATTCTTAATCTTATCTATTCCACACATACATCTTAACATTCGCATCTCTGCCATATGTAATCATTTCTCATCCGTCTCCTTCGTAGTCCAGCACTCAGATCCATATAACACTACTGGTCATATTATAGTTGTGTACACCTTTCTCTTGAGTTTCAACGGCATTCTTGGGTTGTCACACTACCCTAAACACCTTTCGTCAATTCATCCACCCTGTATTTATCCTATTCCTTATATTTTTGTCTACGCCACCGTCGTTTTGCATCAATGAAATGAAGTACCGAAAATCACTGAACAATTTCCATCATCATGTCTTTTGAATAATATTATTGGAATAAAATGTAATTCTATATCTAAAAATCTTATAAAACCGAGTCGCTTTCATCTTCTGTCTGTATGTTCCTTTAGTTCTTCTAAGCTACACAACGGTTTTAATACGTTTTTCACTATTGTTTGAAAAAGTCTGCGATGTATTTATTATAGCTATACCTATACCAAGGTTAACTCACAGTAAAATCATACGAAGTAAATAGTAAGACAGTGAATAATCGATATTTTAAAAGTGATAAATGATTTGCTATGTACTTAAACTCTTCTGTATACATATCTATAATACATTTTATTATACCCATATCCAAACATATTAGTATGGTGATTGTTCTTGGATGTAAAAGTTTAATGTTATTATCATTTCAACCAATTATATCTTTAAACCTTGTTTGTCATATAATTACTAATAATAAATTATTAGAATCAAATACGGAACCGACAGAATGTTTTAATAAACTGACTGCAGCAGCTGCAATTAAATTGTCTACTATAAGTGAAACAATCTTAAAGTTTGACGTTCAACAATAATAAAGTACGTTATTTAACTAAAACGCATTCCTAAGTTATAATGTAAAATAAGGAAATAAATGCTATATCCATGGTAATAAGATAGTAAATAATAGTAATTTCAACTCGAACGTTCCCCAAGAAATGACGTTCGTATTATAATTTGAAGGAACGTATTTAACAAAGACTTGAAACAAAGGGTGCAGTGGAATTTTCGCAATCACTACAAATCTAAGCAGAAATAAACTCCGTTTATCTATATTTGCATTTAATTTCCATAAATTTCAATTTCGGTCATCAAACTTCGAAACATCTTGGAATCCAAAGTTAAGTGCTTAACTCGTTAAGTCAAGAGCTTGTTTATTTTTCTATTTGTTTGAACGCATTAATCTCATAAACTACTAATCGAATTTGAAGCATTATTTTTGCATTTCATAAGCTATTTACTATCTATGTATGTGTTGTCTATTTTTTCACTAAGAGGTCTTAGAATAGTTAGAAAAGTATAGTATGTGAGAATGAAGAACATAATGGCATGTGTGGATCATATGGCGCAGCGAGGTATCGTGAGCCGAGGGCGCCTGATGAGGTACGACCCGATCATTACCAAAAAGCGCCGAAATGTGAATGCTTATGTCAGTGAGGTGTCGTGCTACTCGGTTTAGTCGCGTGGAAGGCTTCACACGTAACAGACGTGTTTTATATAAAAAAATGTTTTAAAATGAAACGCGAGTGAAACCGTCATGCGTTATTGATAATAGTAAAACTCTGTAAATTATTCCTATATCTTGTTACTTTGTACTATAGATATTTGTTTACTTTTGGATAATGCTGTTTACGAATAATAAAATAACAATAATAAGAAGAAGCATGGTGAATGAAACCTAAGGCGCTTTATCACACTGATAAAACCTACACTATTGGCAATATTGAAAAATTAAATTATGTAATTTTAAATATCCATAAAAATTTGAAAAAGAGCAAAAATAAAACAAAATAAATAAAAACATGAAAAGCAATTAATATTCAAAAACTAAAATTAAACTACTGAAACGAAAAGAAGATGGCAAATATAATCCAGATATAAAAATATAACTTTATGTATAAATTACTTGATATACAATTTACTAAATGTGTTTGAAAAGTCATGGATATAACAAAAAAATATTGTTCTTTGTAAAGCTTGGTATTCCACTCTGCTAAATGTAATTTCATTATTTTGAAACGTATTCCATAGAAACACTTGCTCATACGCGAGCTTACTAACAGCCTCGTGTATCCAAGGGTCCGATTCCCGCTAACTGCGCTATCGATTGATGAAGTTTAGGACGACAGCCACTAATGAGCCTTATCGGAGTGCGCGTCGCGATGACGCGACCGATGGCTGCGTACTCGCAGTGTTAGGACATCAGACACCGGTTGGAGAGTCAAGTTAAATCACAAGTATTAGTTTAAAATTTAATTAATGATTTTGATAATGAGTACGATTAAAGGAAAGGTAATGCATATATATATTTATATGTATAGTATTATTATAAAACTGATGTGATTGTTTTTGTTCATTTAAACGCATTAATTTCTAGAATTACCAATCAGATTTCTTTTGGTTTTATAGTCTTTATATTAAGAAGGAATATATATAGCTTATGTAACATCATGTTACAATACATACGTTCTCTGGCGGTGGTCTGTTCCTATAAGAACAGAGTACCATTCATCAAACAAAATATAGGTAATTTTTTTTAGAAAGGACGCTAAATTAATTGTGCGGACGAGTATCAGAGGCCAAAGGCAAGTTGTCTCCTGACAAAGACCTAGTATTACAGACAAGGACCAAATTGTAAATACCTTCGTCACTGAGGTATGAATTTCAGCGCAGCTAGATTATAATGAAATAAAATTGAAAGATTTCAAGGTTTCCAGAATAAATATATAACACAGTATACCTACGTAAATCAATGGGTACAATCTTAAATATCATCAGCATACCTTTTAATTTCATATAAGAAGTCAAATATTACTTTTTATTCAAATATAATGAAGTAAATCATCATCATGACTTGAATGAAAATTAAATATTATTTATAACACATCAACAAAAGCTGTATGTATTCAAATTTCAATGTATTTCTTCTTTACACCGGTCAATATATTCTTCTTTAGAAGTAAAACATTTGAAATTATAAACAGTATCTTGGACACTATCTATAGATAAATTACTTAAGATATCTATTTCTTCTTCATTTATTTTCTCTTCTGTCGACCTTTTTTTATACTTAATAATAATAATATTACCAAATGTAAACAATGCAGTTAAAACCAATCCAATTAATACAAACCACAGTATATAATCTAAGTCTGTCCATTCATCTGAAATTTGATTATGTCCGTCTTCGTATGATGTCTTTTTAATTACTTCTTCGTAATCTTCAATAAATGAATGTTCTAGAGCATCAAATACATTTTTAGCTAGTTTATGAAATACTGTTCTACCCAACCAATTAGCTAAATCCGTCCTTCCGAGTTGTCGCAATCTGTGTTCAACGTCGACATGGGTTTTATCTTTGCCTTCCCACTTTTCAAGCCCACTATTCCATTGAAGCAAGAGTTCAATACAAGTAGCATCTTGTGGCACTGTTTTTTCTGCTGCTGATAAAATAGCTGTAAGATCATAAGTAGTGAATTGCAAAGCAGTGAATAATCTTCGACATTCTCGAGGTGTTAAATGATTTGCTATATATTTAAATTCTTCTTCATTCATATCTATAGTACCTTTTATTATTATCACTTGTAAACATATTAGTATGCTCATTACTATTGTCATTTCCTTCTGTTAGGTGCCTACGTATAAATATCATTAGAAAAGTAATGCATTGACGTACAAATTCACTTTATCACTGACATATACACAAACCAAAAACCAATAATGGTCTATGACATCGTGTCAACGCTGCATAAAAACTACTATAAGCCCTTATAGATTATAAAAATATACCACACAGTATCAAACTATAACAATTTGTTGATATATAGTTCGGTGAGTCAGTTCGAAATAAAATCTTGTTAATACCGCTATTGAATAAATTTATTTATCTCGTCTATTTACGTTTACACTTTAATAACAACCAAAGAAGAGAGTAAAAAATTAAACGTATTACTACACATGTAGGGAGACCAAAAGATGCATTGAGATGCCACTTGTCCTGGACTTCTGCTAATCATATACAGTTATACCCCGTAAGTATCTTTCGATGGTCCGACCATTATCTATGATTTGTCTTTGTTAAGATTATTTCGCCCGACTTTCCCTCACCAAGCAAAATATCCTGCTGAAATCAATTTAATGTCCAAGTTTTTTATATTTTTCTAAACAATTTGGTGTATTTAAAGACAAAAAAAATTGAATTAATACAGAAATAAAACTAAAATTAAATAGACAAATAATTTAATTCAGTACATTATAGTTTTTAAAGGCAAAAATTATATACAGTACTCTTTAAATGTAAACATTTTCCCCAGATTCAGTTGTAACTGTCGAACTAAAATATTTTGCGCAATAACCACCAACCATTAAACGATCACGGAATCGAGATACAAGTACCTATTGCCGTGGTATCACTCTAGTAGGGGGATTAATTCATAAATGTATTTAATTTTATTGTATTGTTGAAAGGAGTTTTTGATAGAGACACGTACGAAACAATTGCTTATTTCTCTTTCTTTACATAGAATCATCAAAATATTTGTTTGCTGTTTATACCTGTATATCTGTTTAAGGTTTATTGTTTTGAAATACATCTCAAAATAATTCAGGCATCTTTGTGTTAGTATAGACTTTAGTAAAATAAATTTCAATATTTTATTTAGACAAATGAAGACAAAAAGACAATGAAACGATGATGACTCAGTTGGTAGTGTATTCGAACACAGTGTCGAAGGAAGCAGGTTCGAATCCTGGCAACTGAGTCGGAGCTTTCGGTGAAGGAAAGCATCGTGATGAATCCATAGTATGGTGGTAGGGCTTTTTCTAAGTCCGCCTGACTAACTACCACCCTCAAGTTGAAAATCTGTCACCAAGTACCTGTTGGTGTGTTCCGGCAGCTGCACTTGAGAGCCAGCCTTCCTTTAAGCTTAGCGTGATTATCATCTTAGACCGCATCATCATTTAACATCAGATGCGATTGACGTCAAAACGCTACCTATAAAGTATAAAAAAACAAACCATTACTATTTGATATTTAGATTATTTTTTCAATTTGATTATATGTGTACCTACAAATATGTCTCACGAGAGCGTATACATATTTTGAGTCTGACAATTTGGCTAAAGCTAGCTAACCAAAAAAAAAAAAAAATTGAAAGACAATAAAAATCCTTCCACAACATGTGTACTTACCGTGTATGTGTGCACATGTGTGAAAACACCCTACCACCATGACCTTTATGCCTAAATCTAAAATTGTAAAATATGAGACAGGTTTAAACATATAAATTGTAAGCTTCTCTCTTTATGTAATTTTCGTAATTATACTTATTAAACTTCAAAACATGTGATATAACTCGTCGATATAAAGTCTAAAAATGTAAGATAGCTTAATCAGTTTTGACTTGCGAAGGTACAGAAAAACAATAATTTACAATATTAATCAAAACGCAGTCACCTTCCCATCGGTAACTGACCGAAAAACCTCGAATTACCTTCAAAATTAGTCTCCAAAACCATCTATCACTACACTCGGAAAAAAAATACAAAAACAAATTTACAATTATTAAACTCAAATTTAAACAGATTTCAACCTTATTCCGATGCATCAATAACAAAACATAATTTAAATAATATCTGAACATACGTTGGTGAACGCCGGCATGAATGTAGTCCATTTCCATCTCTATAGTCATAATGGTTAATCTCAGAACATTCCAATGTAGAAGACATCACAAATACTAAGCATCATTATTATACAGCGACAAAAGAAACTTATGCAACTGCTTAAAACGTACGCTCTGTAATGTACCGACATACACGTAATGTAACATTATAACATTTAATAATAATAATTTCATTCATTTATCGATTGAGTTGAACATTATGTGTAATTAAATAAGGAATACATAAATTTTACACGTATAAATTGATTCCAATACATAATAAGTATAATTACATAAAGTGTTCTTAAAATCGTTTATGAAATTTATATGATTAATGTGTCTATCAATTAGTTTCGTTTGGTAATGATGAAACTGCTATAAGGATTATGTATTTACTTTAGATATATACATTTATGTAGTATATTACTATCTATATTGAAAAATGGGTGTTGATATCTGGGAATTGATAAACCTTAATGCTAAATTTAGCACATTTATTTTTTATTTCACTGAAAAGTTTTTTGTGTTACCCATTTTGAAATAGCTCTCCACTGCATCCATTTCTACGACCGTTTAATGACCACCACTGGTGTGTGAAGATATTTGAACATGGAGAATATTTTCACAATGCCATTTTTTTTATAACTCAGCTATTTACTACAACAATGAATAACAAACGAGTGTGCGGCCCCAGGTCTATTTAGTGTAATACAGAAAAAAAATTTGTGACTAGTTAATTATTTAAGGCGTTACTTTGCGCAAATCCATCACAAGTACTTTAGTGGAATGTTACTTTGCACTTCAACCTGGAATTCATTGGCCGCTGCCACGTCTTACATTGTCAGTGAAGCGATCCCACTCTCATCGTAAGAATCAACGTCGATCTGAGAATACTCCGTGAAGGAAGGAAACACGACGGTGGTTGTTACACGTCTCATCAATTGCGTGAGACGTGGCAGCGGGCAATCAATTCCAGCCAGAAGTACAAAGTAACATCCTACTAAAATACCTTTGTCACTAATTTCGTAGTTACAGAGAACGTTTAAACTAATTAATTAAATTAAAGAGTAATTTATTGGCTGAATTTTCGAAATTAAATGGAATTGTTTTTTTTTATGAACAAATAAAATATATTTTTGCAATAATAAATAATATTCTTAAAAGTGAAAGAAATGTAATATATGTTTGTACAAGTTATAATCCATTTAGATTATTTTGTAAAAAAATCTTTATGAAAATATAAGATTTAAATGACCTACATATTTTTGCGGACGGTACAAAATCAGTTCCAGTGTGTTAGCCTTATCCCACATTACAATAATGGCTTAGATCATTTCTGAGCGGTAAAACATTCCTAACAACATACATACGATATTATAGATCGCATTGAAATACTATTATATTACTGTAATAGATGATTTATAATGTAGAATTATGTAGTAATTGTGTTTAAAAATGGAATTAAATTATACCTTATATTAACTTGGCATTCTTAATATACCCAAATAAATTAAAATGTATACTTTAAATTTCAATACATTTTCATTTTCAATACTATATACAAATATTAAATATAAATTGCCCGTCTTGTTAGTTTATAATATAATATATATATATAAATGAAACACTTTCGGTGTTATTCCAAAAAAGTTAAATACACATCGAACACTTGTTTAAAAAAGTTAGATTACAAAGGAGTGTCTTATCCTTGTTTTGAAATAGACACTATTTAGATTTAAACATTGTATAACACTTGTCTAAGTTCACAGTTCTTATTTTATTGTTGTGATTTATAGTATTTCTATTTGCCGGCAAAAGACGTTTCGTAGTAATTTATGGTTTTCGTGGATGTAATTAATTTGGAAGATGTAGATAAATAATTGTAGAGATTCACATGTACATCACAACTACTACAATATGACATTATTGACATTTCACAATGTATTTATTCGGAGATTATACTTTTGTTCCACTGTACGCACTTTGGCGTAATATTTTAAGCTTATATGTTGCTTATTTTAATAATTACGTCATTTTCTGTAAATCAAATATCACAATAATTAAAACCAATAACAATTAACTTTAAATAAATAAAATATTCTTAAAAAAGGTCTGAACAAAAATATTATTCGTAAATTGGAACGTTTTTGAATGATAAGATTGAATTGAATGAACGATATTCAGAGTTGCTTGCATAAAAAATATAAACCAGATGTTTAAGTAGAGACCGCTTGGACACTCTTTTGTAATTAGTGTATGTATGTTTTGTTGTGTTTAACAAGGTTTGAAATTTTAGACAATGTTTAGTAAAATTCGTCTTAAACGCGTGTACATTTTTGTTTTTGTAATAAGACCGTCTAAGTTTTTCCCTATTTCCTATAATAAATCCAAGGAACATATTGACTTTTTTATTGTATTGTTTAAGCATAGTTGAGTGTGAAAAGTTGTTATTTAAGAAATAACTATAATATGACAGTTAAATATTTTGTCTTCTTTATAGAGAAGATGTCAAAATCGCCGTTCTAAATTTCGTGTTTGCTTTCCCGTAAGGTCTAGTAACTTCCAATTTAAATCAAATTTACTTCATTAGATACAGATATATACTCTGAATTTTTTGTTTTATATTTTATGTTCACTGAATTTCATGTTTTGTTATTAGGATTCTAATACAAAACATAGGCTACCTAGAATATCCCAATTTCGAAAAAAAAGGTTTTCTTTTTGTTGGTATTTGCGTATTTTCGTTCATCCCGACTTGAATGATAGTAACCTATGATATTAATATTAAAAGTCTACTTGAAAATAATGAAATTAATAATGATAAAATTTTAAAAACGTGTTGAGTGATCTTAAAAATCATACTTTGAATTGATATTTGGTAGTTTATTTATAGTACGAAAAATTATAGCGATGAGAATACAAAAACATTAAAATGTTTTAAAATTTTCCATCGTACTCTAAATTTTTAACTAAACTGATCTTGACATCTGAGATTCAAAATATTTTCAATATCTAAATATTTTAAACTCCAACAAAAAATATTCGATTCTTTGCGCCACCCCTAAGGTATTTGTAAAATGGGCACTATGAATTTATTCGAACTTGGACTCAAAACAAATAAGCATTGATATGAAAAGGTCGAGCGCATTCAAGATCCATTCAGTGCTTCGTCATCGACTCTTCATAACCATATTATATTAACATCCATTCAACTTTTTGTTCAATTGACAATACTGTTGCATGATTCTGTAATCGACACGCGATGTTCCTTTTATTACAATTGGATATTGCTATTATATACGGCCTCGATGGATAAGATTAAATTTTGATTATCGAATTCTTTCTCTTGGCTACTTTAAAACATTAATCTACGCTCCTTGTCTCTATTATTTACTTTTATCAAACATAACTTTTCATCCGATAATAGTTAATTAAGAAAAGTAAACAGTTGTGATGTAATTAAAAACACACACCCACCAACTTTTTAATCTATATTTCAAGTACAGTACAACATAACAATAAAAAATAAAAATATCGGTTTCAAAATCTGTCGTTAATATTTTAATTACCTGATTACTATTACTACCTGATTACTATTACTACCTAATTATAATACTATTTGAATTTAATAATAACTGGAATGTATATGGAATAATAAAACAACTAAATTAAGTAACGGAAGTACGTCATGTGGAATGGAATGTCTCTAGTGATATTTTCCATAAAACGGTGTTATTAATTTGCCATATGCTTGTTAAAATTACTAATATATATTTAGGACATAATTATAGTTCTAAATAATTATGTATTTTGGTATATATACTATCGGAAGTAATGTTCGTTGTTGTGAATAAGATTAGGAGGGAGGAGGGCGCTCCATCACGTAACGTCAGTTGGCTTTCAGAATCGGTCGATCGAAGACGGTGTAACAAATAGGTTGCATAGGTTGAACAAACCTTGTATGAAATACTCTACTTTTATTACAATTGTAACACAAAAGAAATGTAGTTGGGAAATTCTGACAAATTTATTGTTATTTTATTTTATTGTATATGTTAATATAAGTACGTGCGTATGTACATAGTAATTAAGTTTTGCAAATAGGTTTGCAGATTTAAAATTGTTTGTTATTTATGTTTGTTCTGTAATTTGATACAGGTGTCTATAAGTGACATAAATATTATTTATTCAAAAGATCTATACTTGAGAATATAATTACTTATATATGAAAAAAAATTACTTCTTCTGAGTCTTAAACCTCGTCAAAAGTACTGAAAGTCGACGATAGGCTATATAGGCCAAGGACTGTAACTATCTGATACGGATTTTATTGTAGATGGTTCTAGGGTACTTATTTTTTGAATTCGATTGACTATTACAATTTTTTTAATGTTAACGAAGTGGGCACCCGCTCATCTAGTTACAAGTATATTATAATTACGGCTAGTAATCTTTTTAAGCCTTATATTTAATAATATATCGTGAATCAAATAAAAAAAGTTATTATGGCTTAGTTGATAGCGTACACAGATACCGTGTCCTAGGACATATGTTTCTTGTAATTCTGCTCTTCAGCTGGGCTACTTCTAAATCCGCCTGGCTAGCTGCTATCGTCAAGTTGAATGTCTGTCGCCACGCATTTGTTGGTGTGTTCCGGTAGCTGCACTTGAGAGCCAGCCCCCTCTACGTTTAGCGTGTCTAATATCTTAGACCACATAGTCATTTAACATCAGATGAGACTTTGGCCAAACGCTAAAACCTACAAAGTATTAACAAAACCGAGTTACTAACTACTTTTTATACCAGGCAAAAATCACCACAAAGCATATTTATTCCTATCATTAAAAAGCGAATACTCCACGCATTATCAATCTATAACATCGCTATCGTATTAGCGATTGTATCGATCACATAAAGGAAATGCTTATCCATAAACCGCTGAGCAAAAAACCCCCAGAGAGACATAATCATTTGTTTCGTTCACACGGCACTATAAAAATCTCGTACCGATCATTATACGGAACCTTTCGAACTGACACGTAGACATATTAATTCAAATAATGACCACACGAGTGATGCTCGTTTCGTCACAGAACGAATAGAAAACATCAAATACATATAATTAGAGGTATCTATCTATAAACTACGGTAATTGTGAACCGTCTTCTTTAATTACGGAGGCCGGTATCGAAGGTTGTTCGTATCGTCTTATGAAATATATTTATTTTATTTGAAGGTGATATGATCGATCAGCGTAACGTGCAGTCGCGGTATGGACAGTCTATAAAATATAACTTTCGGTTTGTGTAATTTTTATATGAAACTATATGCCCGCTACTACTACCGATACCGGTAATACCGATATTAATCAAGAAACTGCCACCAAATATTTACAGTGCGACCATGTAATGAAACAAAATAACGTTAACATCGAATCTGTCAATATTTCTGAAGATCTCCCTACGGTCTTCTGTCTTAATTATTAATGTACATTTTTATATCGAGGTTTTAACTTATTTTTTTCCACTTTTTCGTAGAATTTTTCAAACACTATCTTTCATACAAACCTAGCCTTGGCAATTACGAATACAACTATAAATTATTAACTAAATACGTGCAGCCGTTCTGAAGTGATGCGCGCGCACGGTACATGTCGATTGCATATTCGGTAATTGATTTTTATTTATATACGAACATACGCAAAGATACAACCAGCAATCACAGTTTATCTATACATTCTAGTACCATATTCAAACTACACTACCTATTGTCTTATCTAAAGCCCATTATGATTTTTTATTTAATAATTCACCATAGCCTACGTAATTGTCGAATGTATATTGGGCAATTGATTTTTATGTATATAAGAACACGCTCAAAGATGCAACCAACAATCACGGTTTCTCTATACATTGTCGTATCATATTCAAACTATACTACCCATCGTCCTATCTAAAGCCCATTACGAGTTATTATTCAGTAACTCACCATAGCCTATATACTTACCGATTGTATATTCGGGATTTGATTTTTATTTATATACGAACACATACAAAGGATACAGTCAATAATCAAGGTTTCTTTATACGTTCTAGTGTCATATTCAAACTGTACTACCTAGTATCTTATCTAAAGTCCATATTACAATTTTATTTCACAGAGGTAGTAATTCACCAAAGCCGTATTCGACTTCGGACAAGTTTTAGATTCTACGACATCACCTTTACAGACAAATGGATATTAAAGCATCAATACATAAAGAATCTATTCTTTGTCAGAGCTATTTTCCGAAACGGCTGAACTGATTTCGACGTGATTTTACTGGCAGATAGAGAAATTCTTTATTATCTCAGTGTACAATCTAACCTATAGATAATTGTACTTTTCTATATGGACTAAACAGTGACCATAAAACACAGTACAAGTTCCTAAAATCGATATAATGGTTTTTGAAGTTAAGTGAAGACAAAATGACAAGTAACAAAATAATAATTCGTCAGTATTAATGTGGATGAACCTATTTTAACTAGAGCATAGAGATGGGCATCAGTTAATCCAATATGTGTGTATGATATGAAGCCAACAATGTTCAAAAAGGCTTTACGATATTTGTCTACCGGATGACTCCAGCCAGTTTCGTTGGACAATAAAAAAATAACAATGGGTCAATCGAATCCAAAAAGTAGCCTAGAACTATCTACGAAAGATTTTGCATCGTCTGGTCATCATAGTCCCAAGATAATACGTCTAGTAGTTTTGAAATAATTTGACATCAAAGGAACTGTGTTTTTATTATATACCTATATATATATATTATTACTACATTGTTTTGAGTTATTTGATAATAATTTATTTTAATATTAACTTCGTTTCTTTCAAATACTTTAGTTTTAACAGAATTTGTATAGATTTTTTTTGTATTACTATATAGTGTGTACAGTTTGTGGCAAATAATGTACATATATAAAAACTGATGTATATATATATATCAGCGCAAGGGCGACTCGGCTAAACTCTGCCAAGGCGAAAGTTGTAGTTTCAGACGAGTCACGATTAACATTTCAATCTTGATCACGGGGGATGTGGCACAAGTTTATATTATAATATCTGAATAATATTTTGTAAAGACTTATACAGTACTAGCTTTTACACTCGGCTTCGTTCGCGTTGATGTAGATTTCACCTATCTCTCAGCAGCAGTACCTACTGCTTTCTTTAGAAAAGGTACCCTGTATAAATTTCAGTACCTTTGACAACGTCTATGCAAAATTTTATGATTTCGGTTGAGTAGTTAAGGCGTGAAAGAGTAATAAAGAAATATTTTTTTTCAAACTGACTACGCTATTGGGCTGACAGACCTTTACAGCTTTCAGCGCTTAAAGCACTCGCCCAATTATATAGGCAACCAGCCGAAGGACGCACGGCACGTCTAAGCTTAGACTCTTGCCTCGGGTCGCGAATTTGACTAAGCTAAAATAAGCTCACTATTCATACATATAGGAATTCGTGAGATACATATGTGTATCTCACAAAACTCAAAACATGTAATAAACAAAGAAGCAGACAAACTCGCCTCTATAACATTAGTTAGGATTAAGACTAGCTTTTGCCGTTGGTTTTGCTCACGATGGTGAATATGTGACCTGTCTCTACATAATAGTACTCTTTCCTTAATGAAAAGTTCTAAAGTACTAAGGTATTAAAAGTAGGAAGTAGTTAGGAATAACAATCACGACGTAAATATATCATTGAGGTCCATCGTAAATTCGAATGGGATTCCTTCAACATACAGGTGAGTTAACACGGTGTTAAAAAATAACGAAGTCTTTCTTTATTTGATACGGAATGCGTTCTAAAATTAGAATATATTTCATACAAATATGTTCAAATTTTATTTAATTTGTGTAGATAACTTAGACTAACTGTATACAAAACTAATTAATTTTGTAATAATACACTTAATCGTCCTGTGATCACAGCCACCTAGATCATGGAATCTCTCAAGCTGATGGACCTCAATAATTTGTCCATCAACCTATTATTATGTATATTTTAATTACAACATAAAATTTAAATAAAACAACGCGTAACCATCGTACTGAATGTGGCATTCTATTAGTAAAAACATTTCTACTATAGAAATTATATATTTCCTACAAACAGACTCATAAATTTTATAGTTATTTAATAATAGGGTAGCTATAAAATACAAGCCATGGCTGACGAGATATCACTGCGGGGACAAAGCTACTAAAATAGAAAATATATGAAACTTGTACAGTTAAGTCGGCCCGTACTTGATATTGAGATTGGATTTTTAAAATCAACTTTTAATGGATAAAGAACGGGACAATTTTATGATAATCGTCTGAGTTTTGATTTTTTTAATGGAAAATAGTAGCACACAACAGTCCATCAGATGTTCAGTGGTCACTACACCTTATTACTGTATAAACTAAATCTACTGGAAACGCAGTCTTGAATGAGATTAGTTAATGGGTAACTCTTGAAGACAAAGTTGAAGAGAATTCAGTGTATCTTACCAAACATACTCTTTAAACCGCAGCCTAGTGTCGCGATCGCAATCGATACTTTCTCGGTTACTACTACTCTCGAAAGGAAAGCATTTAAAATGCAACACACAGGATACAATACCAATAACATGTATCTTCTTCCTTGAAGGGAAGGTTGAAAATTTGATGAAAAATGTTTATCTCCTACGAGTAAATTCACTGATGTGTTACGTCATTTTACTAGAGAAAAGTAACTACTTTTTATACTTACAATACAATCGCTTTCAAAACTTCAAATATTAATAACATTTCAATAAAACTGATATAAGAATGACACCCCACATACACAAACTAAGACTAGTTACACATTACCAATTTTGTAGAAACTTTTTTCACGATAGAAACTAGTTGGAGGAAAAATTTGGAGGAAAATCTTAAACATGGACATTTCAATTAAGAATAAACAGTTTGTTGTCACTTCTTAGTGAAGTTACGCGGCGCGGCATGATGATATATTGTAATAATTCAAATAATGCCATAAGTTATTTGTAGCTTTATCTTAAATTTTTTTCTCTCTGATAAATATTCTGTAAGTAATAGTGTACTTAATAATTGCTGCAACGTAAAGAGATATCATTTACTTAACAAGTAACTATAAATAATAGCTTTACATATCTTTTAAAAAATAACTGTCAATTAAGTGATATACATGAAAGATATGAAAATCTATTAAATTTTATAAAATGTAGTAGACGTAATAGAAACCCAAATTATTATTCAAGTCGATGCATCTGCATTGTTATATGATAAGTCGTAATATGTACGGATATTGGTATATCTCTTTACCGTTATCTGATTTATTTCATTAGTATTAAATATTACCAATGAATATTATAAATATATTTAAGTTAGCCAACTTTAACCTATCAGTTTTAATAAAATCTTATTTCAAGGTCTTGCCATAAAAAAATTCGCACATACCATAAGTTTGCTAATTAAAATTATATTACGTACTTAAGATTTAGTTTTATCGTAATTAAATATAAGTTCTCAAAGTCACTCTAATTAGGACCCCTTTTCCCAAGACTTTGTAATACACATTCTCACACACACACACCAGAGTAAGTATTAAGCAGTGCAGTTTACAATGATGAGAACAAGAACATAAGAAATACTGTATAATGTATTCTAACTCATTCTCTCGCACATTAAATCTTATAGATATATATATTTGTCTCTTTTTCGTTTTATCGAGTTTCAAATTAAAATGAGGTTAAACAAGTTATTACTTTAAAAAAAAAAACAAATTATCAAGAATCAATTTACAGCGGAGGCAAACTTCCCAAGTGCGTATCAGTAAAAAAATATTGCTATCGATTATATTAGACAAAAACGTATATCTGTAACACGTGAAATTAAAAACACATCAACATATAATTTAATAATTACAGATACCAAAATAATATTGCGTAAGTCGTGAACTCTGAACCGCTTCTGACTACATTGGCGTGATCGAGGCTTTAATTAATTTCTTAAATTACACACTACTACGCGGTCATGTTGGAAAGTCGAGTATGATTAAACGCAAGCTATCTGTTATATATTACGTTTGTGAAATAATTATATCCATGTATTTAAACTAGTTTACTTCCCCAACCAATCTAGAATAGCGAACTTTGAACAGACTGTTCATTTTACAGAAATAACGTTAATAGAACCTTGGATAAAGTAGAGTATAGTAGAATTAAGTTCACGCACCAGCCCCAGTGGTTAGATAGGGGGTGCGGCTCCCTGACGTTCTAACTGGTGCAGGTACTCACCGGCCATGGCTGTTTTAGCTGGTACCTGCACCAGATCGCTCGCAGGGAGCCTACCGTTGCATGTCATGAGTGCGGCGCTAAGAAGGACACCGCGCAGCACACTCTGTATGAGTGTGCTGCGTGGCAGGTGCAGCGGCACACTCTGGCTGTGGCGGTGGGAGGAGATCTTGCGCTGCCGAGCGTGGTTGCGGCCATGCTCGGCAGCGAAAGTGTATGGACGGCGATGGCCTCTATCTGCGAAGAGGTAATCTCGCAGAAGAAGGTGGCGGAGAGGGCCCGAGAGGCGGACCGTCTCAGCGGCCATCTCCGCCAAAGGACTGCCGGTGGAAGGAGGCGGCGATTTGCTCGCTTCCTTCCACCTCCGTAGTGGGACCCGAAGGGATGGGCTGGGGGGCCCATTTCCTCATTGCAAAGGTTCGGCAGACGAGAGGAGGTAGCTGGTTGTGTATCTAGTCTACCTCCCTATAAGTGTGGAGCCCGGCCGCCACCTTCCGCCGGGCTGACCGCTGGGGCGGCATGGTGATAGCCTTAGTACGGTCCCATGCCGCCCCAACTTCAAGCGGAGACCAGTACACCGTGGGGTTTTAGTCCGTGCGAGTCGGACATAACCCATTCTCTCCCCCCGGGAGGATGGGTATCCATAAGGGATTTCCCAGCGATAAGTCAAGCGGGTTTAAATATGTAAAGGCTATTTTATAGCTCTCTGTGCATCCACCTCAAATAATTGTATTTATCTATACCTCTAACTACCTAGTCTTGCCATAAATACTGAATCAAAGAAAAAATAAAAATTTCTATGGCAAATAACATTTATTACTTTAAGCTTATTCGAAGTGGTCTCCATTGGCTGCAATACAGTCATTTAAACGTTGAGGCCAGTTATCAATAGAAGCACGCACTCTTTCCATAGGAAAATTCTTCATTGTCAATCGTACGGACTGTTTTAGGGAGTCCAAATTATCATGGCATTTAGAGCAAGCCATACTGACCTACTGACCTACTGACCTGACTCTAAAACTGACCATAAATCATAATCCACCGGATTAAGATCGGGACTAGATTACGGCCAGTCTTCAGCTCTGATGAAGTCCGAAACGTTCGTTTCCAACCAAGACTGCGTAGACCGAGCATTATGAGTCTTGCTGGAAGGAACATTCTTGGTTATTGAACATGGTGTTGTTAAGAGGCTTCACTACCTTCTCAACAATGGTATCTTAATACACTTGTACCGATGTTTTGATACTTTTTCACAAAAGTATGGCTCAGTCACTCCTTCATAGCTCCCCACCAAACCATGACTGAAGTCGGATAGCGCCCTCGTTGCACTCTGTCGACTAATTGGGAAGCTTCCTTAGAGCTTTGAATATAAATACGGTCATTTTGTTTGTTAAAATGTTGCTAAATTGTAAAAAAAATCTCATTCATAAACAAAATTTTTCTGTGACCTCCCTTTACGTAACACTTCAGCAGTTGTTTCGATTTTACCACCCTATTCTTTTTTTATTTATCAGTTAGGAAAGGACCCGTACGTCTCTTATAGATGGCAAGTCCTAAGTCATCTTTTAAAATACACGACATGGTTCTACATGCTATCTTCATCTCCCGAGATAAAATCTTTTGCTTTCGGACAGGATTTCTCAGAATTCTTTCCCTTATTCCTTTGACCACCTTTTTCGTACGAACACTACGTGGACGGCCAGATCTTTTTCTGTCACAAGCAGAGGAGGTATACAAACATTTTACTAATACCAAGCGTATGGAGAGCTTTAAAAATTGAATTTGGCTCCATTTCTACTTTGTGTAATGCAATCACAGCGATTCGGTTATCTTTATCACCCCACTCCATTTTAATATCGCAAAATATTATATAATGTATTGGCGTCAGAATAACAAAACTCAATGAACGATCATATAAAAATTACAGATTCCAAATTTAAATGTAATATTTTGTTTATTTTTAATTGTTACAGTATTTATGGCCAGACTAAGTATATATGTTCCTAAAAATTGATGTTATATTATTTCTGATGAAAAGATAAACTCAATCAAGTTTCTTGTCGGTTCTTTTCAATGAGTGGCTTATTTTGCGAACCGGTGACAGCTTTATCGTTCATAAGCACTTTCCCAGGGACTAAACTGTATAAAGGATTCATTAAACAGTCCCTCATGTGTCGCCAATATAAAGGTCTCACTTTATATCTAACATTGATTGACACACCACGATCAGGTTTCTATTCTGTTAGTTTCACTACAAATTGTTACCTGGAAATGGTGCTCTATTGCTTTTAAGTTTTTTTTTGGGATTGCTAAAATTCTGTATAGATACGTGGATACAATTTCACACTCGGTTATTTTTAACGCAAAATCAAAAATACTCTATTTAGTTTAGGCCCTGACAAGCTGCACCACCATAAAAGGCTACCAGCAGATCGGAAAACAAGCCAGTCACAGAGAGGAACCGGCAAGAAATTCGATCTGGCTTATCTTTTCATCATACAAAATATAACACATATTTTTAAGAACATATATATGTATATATAGTAATAGACATAAATAGTCACGTTCGTTTTTGATGGTCACACAGAGAGGGGCGTCATTTCTAGACATCACCATCGTTCACATATTGATCCACCCTAGAATAGCTTTTAGACATTAAGACCCGCTTGACATGATGCTTGAATTTAGTATCCGGCAAATCGTTGATATGTTCTGGAATTGTGTTATAAAACCTAAGACTACTACCTAAAACACTGTTACCGGTCTTTGTGAGCCTGAAGCATGAAATGACTAATTTGTTATTGTCTCTGGTATTTAGATAATGTCGATCTTTTACTAAATCCAGTTTATCTATATTATAACTTTGTATCTCTGTTTAACTTGTATTGTTGCAAATAAACAGTTGACGTATATACAATATACATATATTTAATTCCCAAGTATAAAACTGCCATCTATGCTCACTAGTCACATAAAAGTTAGTTATATGCGGGGATCGTACTCGTTATTCGTCAGTTTAATTGTAGAGCGACTACCATTGCGCCACATAATTATCGCACATTAAATGATCCAGTTATTAATTGTGATAATTGTTTTTAGACCAGACTAAAATGTCTGGAGGCTATAAAAAACGAAGGCGGTGAAGACATTAAGTTGAAACTAGAACGAATTGTAATTTGAAAGGAAAGGTTAAATATTTTTAGAGCGCAAAGGTTTTTAGAACGATGATGGCTCAGTTGGCAATGTGTTCAGACACAGCGTCCAACGACATAGTTTCAAATCTCAGCAACTAAGTCGGAGCATTCGGTGTAGGAAAATATCGTGATGGAACCATAGCATAGTGTGTAGGGCTTTTTTTAAGTCCGCCTGGCTAGCTATCACCGTCTAGTTGAAAATCTGTCGCCAAGCACCTGTTGGTGTGTTCCAACAGCTACACTTGAGAGCTAGTCTCCCTCTAGGTTTAGCGTGACTACCATCTTAGACCACATCATCATTTAACATCAGATGAGATTGTAGTTAAACGCTAACCTATAAAGTATTAAATATATTTTTTAATTTGATTAAAAATATGTCAATACATTCGATGATATCATTTTTCAAGATCAGTTTTGCTGTGTTAGTAATCGCAGAAGTTCATTACGACTTAACCACAAATAATAAAACAATGTATGTACATGAAACAAACATTCATATTTCATATAAATGATTACACTCCATACAGAGTTCTATACATGTGTATTAACTTTTATATTACAAACTGATAACTCACTATTCAGTGTCATGTTGTAGGATCCGTACATCTCGCAACTAGATGTGTATTTGAAAAGCCAGTCTTTGACACACTCATTTACTCATACTTTTATTAACGCACTCGTGACGTCAGCAATAGAGTGTTCGGACGCTATATCGAACGACTTCGAATAATTATAATAAGTATGAACATTCGGTGTATGAAAGCTCAGTAATGAGACAGTAATAATGACGTCAGAATTTTTCCTTATACTCGCTTGGCTAGCTACACCACACTGAGATTGAAAATCTGACACTAAGCACCTAGAGATGAGTTCCGACAGTTGTATTTGAGAGCCTGTTCTCCTCTACTATAATTTAACATGTCGCCGAAAGCAATAAATAGAGGTATAGACTAGCTTTTGCTCGTAGATTCACTCGCGTTAATGTAGGTTAGACGAACACCTCGGGAGGCGATGGGGCTCCCTGTCGTTTCGTCTGGTGCAGGTGCTAACCGGGCACTGGTGCTTCGGTTGGTACCTGCACCGGATCGCACGCGGGGAGCAAACTGCCGTGTGCCACGAATGCGGCGTTGAGCCGGACACCGCGAAGCACACTCTGTCTGAGTGGACCCATCTTCCCATTGCGCAGGTCTGGCGGACGGAGGAAACGACCGGTGTGTACATGGTCGTCTCCTGACAAGGTCGGGACCCGGTGACGCTATTTGACACTGGGCCAACCGCTGGGGCTGCACGATGAATGCTTTAGAGATCTCGTGCCGCCCCAATCTTATAGCGGCGGATGTACACCGTGGGGTTTTAGTGAGTAGGAGTCTCACATTACCCACCCTCTCCCCCGGGAAGGTGGCGCGTCCATAAAGGATTGCCCACGAAAAAAAAAAAACACCTCGGGAACAATACGTTGTTCTAGTTGAAACGTACGTTGTATTTTTTTTGTACCCCTGACAATGTGTACGCATAATTTGACAGTGATCGATTAGGTAGTTAAAGCGTCAAATTGTAACAAACAAACAAACATTAACATATATATATATATTATTATTAAGGATTTAAATTAGACAAACTTCATATAGCTGATATAAATTTAAATGATTGAAACTTTGCCTTAAACTATTATAGCTAACGCAGTTTCCTGTACCCTCCGATAAAAGCTTGAATATATGCATAAGTAATATCGTATTTAGGAATGTTCCAGCGGATATCTGCGTAGCGGGTGAGAGCGCTTAGAAATGTTCCTACAATTTGTTTCCCTCGACTACAACCAATAATAAATCTATACGTAGCAGATTTCCAAACAGAAAACACAGAGACGGACTCAGAAAATATTCAAGGAAAATATTAACAAATATAATCTCCTAAAATAAAAATAATTTCATTGTCCAGATAGGTTTATAATTTATACATAAATAGGCAAAGATAAACGGTTATGTACCTTATTCTTCTTTGTTTATTAACCAATTTTTTTATTTTTGTTTACTAGCCATTGACGACCTTTATTAATAAAAAAAATTAAGAGATATTTCACGCTCGTTATGTCTCCTATTTTATAATACTTATACACTCTTTGCAAAAAAAATTGAATGTTGGCTGAATTATAACCATTGGATGACCACTAGTAACTACAAACATGCAGAGTTTGCCTTGTTACATATTTTCACTCTGACCAGAAAACAAATACTGGCTGTGAGGGAAACAAAAGTTTAGCAACTAAACTCATAATAAATATTTATACAAAAATGTATGATTAATTATCAATATTGCATTTATAAACGACACGGGGTGATCGCGATGTAGTATATTACTGCAGTAATGTTATTACGTATCATTTTGATTACAAACATTTGTATAATCATATTTAGAAAATAAAAAGAATTGACCCATTGACTAATAATTGATATAAGTATAGGTATATATGAATTAACCGTCTACAGCAGTCGAGTTGGCAACATATTTGTTAAATATTTTAAATAGCGTAACATTACATTAACTAAAAACATTTAATATACAATGAAAAATGTTCAATAATTAAAAAGTTGTTACAGATTTTCGCATCTATGCATTTCGGTTTTTGGAGCAATATTAAATCCGAATACATACCTGCAAAAACTAGTTCAAGTTTACAAGATTATGCGCGATCCTTTACAGATTCCCAACATTTACAAATACCTTACGCCTAGTGGTTACAATGTAAAATAACCTTTAAAACGGTGGCTAACATACATGAATCTCACACCACGGCTAGTTGAATAAAGTCTAAAAACAAGCGCACAACATTATTTAAATTAAAACCATGCAACGCAGCAAAAACATTGAACGCCGCGTCGTTAGGCAACAAACGGAGATGCATTTATTTATGAAATGTAAATTTATCTGATTGTAATAACAAAACTGGAGCCACCGTACTCTATATTAAGATGTTTTATTTGCATAGTGTTGAGGACGCTTCATTCTGCTGTTGGAAAATTTTTCTGAGACCAAGATAATATCGGCAACCCAAACAACATTAGGCCATTTTGTCAACACTGTATTAAGAAGTCAAATAACTTTTGTGTTTTATCCGAATTCTTATATTAAATACAACATTTTGAAAGTGGTAAAATATACCATCGGTGTCCTGATTAATCGCGAATTCAGTTGTTTGAGATAACAAGTATTTGTTCAAAACCAAGTAATATGAAATGCCGGCATAATTTTCTTGTTTTTATTATGTTTATTTAAGCCTTTATTATAGATGTTCATTATTTTGAAGAAATCTATTACCAAATCAACTATTATTTTTTACACTGGGTAAGTGTATTTCCAAATGAGAACAGGCTTGTAGGTTCGAACAACAGCGACGACTGTCGATAGTCTGTCTATATATTCTTTATAGTAGCTCTTATTTTTGGATTGCATTGTGTTTACCATCAGGTACACAGTATCGTCTCGTTGTTATGCTCCAAAAAGTTTTTAGAGCAGACAAGGTGAAAAATTTTGCAAGAAGAAAACTTTCACTCTTTGAAGGCTATATCACTTTTCGGATAAAATAGACGTTATCTCTGTCTCATTTGAGGTTATATAGTTCCACTATTCCCGTATGAGTTAATAAACGCCGGCTTATCTCAGTTGCTATTATTCGAGAACATTCGAGAAAGTATACAAGCAAGTTTTCATGGGAATAAACTGGTGGTTCTATATGGTTTTCAAACCTCTAACTTCCTTAAAATAATTTTGATATATATTCATATCAGCTAAAAATTGTGACAGAGCAATATATTTAACTTCAGTTCTCTCAGAAATTTCTTACTGGACGTGTATTACGTGTAAATATATTTATTGCTTCATGGGAAGCACTTATCTTTTATGGATTAATTGTGGTCTGCATTTAGTATTTTAATTAAATTTTATTCATTATTATGCTTGCATTCTAACCAATTTTAAGTTACCTCTGTTATATTTTGTCGTTACTGCTTTTTATTTATGGAGAAGGGAAAAAGTTGATTGTTGTTGATCAAATTCACTTCAACCATATCAAACATAATAATAATAATGGACACTTTAATTATATGTTTAAAGAATTACCACACTTTATGAATGGACAAACATAAGTTATTGTTATCACATTCATCTTCATGGAATAGGAAGTTTTCTGCTAATAAATTAAATCAAATGGTCCATCCAATTATCATCATTTCAAGGAAGTCCAAAGCACTTACTAGGAATTGTTAATTATCGTCCAACGTCAGAAATACGTAGCCTAATTTAATTATAGTCTTATGACTATATTTGTATTGGCCGACATAATAAAACTGAGAGGACATCGTGTTGAAGAAGCGCGTGCGGCCACTAAACTCTGATCATTGCGAAAGGATACACTAAAAAAAAAAGATTGTAATGTAATGTCCCGATTTCATTGAAACGGGTTCAGTACCCACATAAAATAATTTTGTGACAATTGCTTTTCGAATAACAAAATTGTTTTAACTTGTTTTGCTTTAATTTAAAAAAGTTTAAACCAAACATTTCCGTAAGTACTTTCTTTAGAGTAGTAGCAATTACAAATAAAAGTCTTTTCATAAATTTGATTATCTTACCTATAGTGCAAATTACGAAGTGACTTATAATGTGAAACACGATGCAGGTGAAACTTTTTAAATTGGGCCATGGGCGACGCCACATTAGCCTTGGCTGCTCTGCTGAACGCCTTTCACTTTATTCCTACTTCACGGCTGGCTGTAATGCGACATGCGCTAGATGGACAAAAAAAATGTAGTTGAAGTAAAAAAAGTTTCATTTTAATAATGGTTGCACTACAATTCTAATAAACAGTAAGTAAGATAGAAACCACAACTATAATGTTTTTATATTTATAATCGCAATATATTTTATTACGAAGCAAATTATAATATATAACTAAAAGATATAATAAATGAAGTGAAATATACTTTTACATCGATTATTTTACCACGCTACACAAACTGAGAAGGAGGGAAGATATAACTCTGCGAGTCTATTTCGAACTGACTACACTGTTGACCTGTCAAGGCCTCTACAGTTTCACCGGACTACTAAGAGGATCTTTTAAGGCACTCACCCAATTTTATACAGGCAACCAGCACAACGGGGCACGGCGCGCCTCGGCTTGAACTGTCACCGAATATCCCGAGTCTAACTAAGCTAAGCTAACTATTATTTCAACTTATACATATATTTGGAATCTGACTACGAGTCATTAGTGTCGTGCACGCGGCAGTCATTATTTGTATTTGTGGTTACTGCAAGGTCTGCTTTTTTATAACTTTATTAATATTGCTACCTATAAAGAGACTCTCCCATGATTGATTTGACACTCGCAAAATTCGTAACTACGAGACGCCTTATAATAAAAGTTGAAGTTGAAGGTCTGTTCATTCGTGGTCACTTTTTCAGTACGAAAGTATGACTATTTTCAGCTATTAAACTTAATAAATTTGAAAAACAATTACAAAAATGTAATATCATTTCAAAGCATAGTTGATTTCAAACGGTTTAATAGATTTAAATATTGCGGATCCCTAAATGTCCTATACATACGCCTAAAGCGATTGAAGAGGTATGCGCGGAATGATGTAATGCGTCGTGACTTCTCTGACCACTCGTTGATGTGGGCAGTTCCACCTTATCGGTCAAGTTTTAGACGTGCGGTAAACAACTCTTTTGACCAATAATATAAACACATAAAATTTAAAATTTCAATTCGCTTGCAATTTTCAGGACTAAGTTTGTATGAAAACAAATGTTTTAAAAAATCGTACGAAACTAATTTTAATATGAGTGAGTGAAATAGAAGACAGTAGAGACGTCTTAAAAATTATTGTAAGAATTTACAGATTTATATGCATCGTCATTTTACTGCATTACCTGATCGTACTGTAAAGGAAAGATTTGGTCTTAATTTCTAGGCCAGTATACCCGTGCGAAACCGGGGCGAGAAGCTAGTATTTTAATAGCCATAATCTTTCAGTAATGTAAAACTATATTTCTTTAAATAAGGTAAAAATTTATATCTTAAATATTGGCTTCTTATGTTCACTAAAGTTTCTATCTTTATGTTCAAAAGGTATTATTATAAGTATTCAAATAAACAATGGGTATATCGATTCATGTATGCGACAGTTATTGAAATGCATCTAATTTATAAAAGAAATAATTGCTTAGATATCTTACTACGAGTCTATAATTTTCATTATTTTTCATTTCGGTGTCTGAAGTCTATATATTATATGCGTATGAAAACATAACGGAACTCGTATATTTCAAATGAAATACCCATTCCGTTTGTGGCGCCGGTAATAAAATGGTATTTGTAAGGGCGTAAGCATTACCCGGTGATCGGGTCGATATTTCAAACAATATCTATACTTAACTCTCCAATCAAAAGTGTCACGGAATACAATCAAATGCAGACTTTATGTCGTTGAAATAACTGTTTGACTTGATCAAAATGAAATAGTTACTATTGTTTATATCATATAATAAAATGACTGAGTAAGACTAACTTTATTTCTAGATAAATCTTTATTTCGATGTTATACAAAAATTATAAACTATGAATACAGGAACAAATTAAACTAAAACCGTTATTACCGGAAAAAAGGGAAGAAATACCTTTTTTTGTTATTATGAGGTTGATTTATTTATTTATGTATTACTAGTTAGCGCTTGCAGATTTGCCGGGAGAAATCCTTATGGCTACGCCAAACCTAGAACCAGAGCGTGTGGAGGTACAATTCACGGATACATCGAACACAAGCGCGTCATTTGAATCCATATCACCTGTTATCGAAGAGTGAAATACTCACGTTTGGCATCCATACGAAGTGAGGAAGTTGAAATTACAATTGTAGTACAAAATAATACCAAAAAGGGTTGATGTCAAGACAAACATGTTGTGCCGACCTTACTTAGGTGGGATAAGGTTACTATTGATTACTAGCTAGCGCCTGCGACTTCGATCTTGTGGAAATGGTTTTATTGTTTCATGGAAACTAAATGTTTAATACAAATAAATTCTGGGCTATCTTTTATGGATTTTAAAATAACACTGTTAAATTTCATCATTAATGGTTATTTCATTAATCTAGATACTGAAACGTCCTGAAAGTGATTATATTATCAGAGATATAGAAAAGGACAGGGTAATTTTTATCCAGAAAAAGACACGGCTACAGAAGGATAGCTCTAATCTACATTAAGGCAAACGAAGCCGTAGGCAAAAGCTAGTTATGCAATACACACATGATACTCCAAACTCTCTAATAAATATAGTTTCAAATTTTTCTAATTCATAATTAAAATTAAAAGCTTAGGCTTTAGACCATTGGATGTAACAATATCCAATCAAACGCAATATCACAATATTTGACAACTGAGAACTCAATCGTTACCAAGTATTATCATTAGCGGTGGCGAAATTGGCAACTAATTAAATCACAAAGAAAGTATGACAACTGGCGCCATTGTCACGGTAATGGTCAGCATACACGAGGTCAGGAGCAGTCACGACAGTTCTTATCTTTGGATAGAAAGTGGTTCATTGTTCACCTCATGCCTCGGTTTATGCGCTGATGGATTCTAGTCCAACAGTTGGTATATACGTAACAAATAATAAGTCACGATTGATCGCCCTGTGACTGACTTAATATGATAGGTCCAATTTGTAAGTGGTAGCGGTAAATTAACTTATGTTTAAAAATACTTTTACAATGTGACTTCTTCTGCCGCTTTTTAGTTCATGCACTATTGAGCTTCATTCCACAAGGCACTTTCCTTTAGCAATATTAAAAAAATAAACGATTATGTACATACTCGGTAGTCTAAATATAAAAATAGTAATGAGTTAAAAGACTAGAGCAAGAGAGCTAGAGCTAGTAGACTCATTTTGTGTAAATAATAGATGTAGATACACGTAACAATTTATACTTTCTTATCTATCTATAATAAGTAATCTATACCTAAAACAAAATTGAAGAGTATGTTCCTTTTTGAGACTAATATCCGAAACCGTTAAATTGATTTTAACGAGATTTTACGGACAAATAAAGAGCTATTGGGGTAAATTATTCAAACTATATATGACTGCTCTTTTCTTGTAATAGGTATACAGAATAATATTTAACAAAAAAAACTTAGAATCGCTAGAAGGCTTTATAGGGATTAAAAAGTAATGACAACATTGTAATTAAAAAAGAGGCAAAAATCAATACAAACAATAACACATAGTACCTATGAAACGACAAAATTATTTTCACGAATAAAGTTGCAACCATTCAAGTATATAGGTAATGTTAAAGCGACTTGGGTTAAATATATATATATATATATAAAGCAAACATGTCACTGGCTAACATCTGGTGTGATTGTGGTCAAACATTATATATTATAAGAGTAAGCAATTAAAATCACTTTTAAAATTAACAGTTTTCGTTAAAAAATTCAACTTCAATTAATATACACAATATGTTAGGATCTCGCAGTATATATGTTTATTTAGACAGATTTATCTGCACTTATAAATTTAACCTTTTGATGATTTAAAGCACTCGTTCGGACCAGTTTAAGACGCCCCTGAACTAATAATCAACACTTATTTCACAAACATTAGACGCGACGAAATTACACTTATTAATTGATTCAAAATAGCATTGAAATTGAGATCTACATAAATAACAATAATAAAATGGTGCAAATTATTTGGCGAATCCTTTCTTATTGCGTTTGTAATTGTCAGGACAAGGTTTGTATAAAAGAAAATGTATGGAAAAACTTAGGGAAAAGTAAAATTTTTGGATTAAAAGCATCCACATAGAATGTAACTGAGTGAGTGAGATACAAGACTGTAAGAATATCTTTAGAAATATTTACAGAATTGACAAGTTAACTTGTAGTTGTTCAGTTGCCATTTTGTTTTATCACATGGTCGTACTGTAAAGGCAATATATGGTCTCTTTTGTACACGCATACAAAGTCAGGACGGGCAGCTAGTTAAGCGATAATTTTAATTACAATCATTACTCTATTCTTTTAATGTCATGTATGCAAAATTTTGCAACAGGTTTTAAATATTTTGATGACATTATAACAGAAACGTATAATCTACTAGCAGGCCCGGCGGACGTCGTCCTGTCCTGATAATAAAAAATATATACTTATGTGCATGAAATACTTACGGTAACTAATGTATTCAATTTGATAAAGAATTAGTACTGTATCCGTCTAAATAGCCTTCCAATTACCTCATCATAAGTGACCCTGTTTTTAGAAGATAGATGGCTATATATAAGCTATCCTTAAAAAATAGGTATATACCATCGCAATTTTTTTTTAGATCTAAAAAAGAAGAATATCTCATTATATATTGTTTTGTTATATCTCAAAAAAATTAGGCAGTGTTTTCGATGAAAGCTCTCAAGCGGCTTGACTTTTTCCAACACTTCCAGCAACTATCGTTATATTTCAACAGTAAAATCTTGACAAATTATATACCTAAACCTTCCTCGTGTATTACTCTTCCTTTTGGTGAAGACTGCATTACAGCCCGTTCAGTAGTTTATGAATTTATTACGAACATACAGACAAACAGACGGACGACTTTGTTTTATAATTTGTAGTGATAGGCTTGCAATCGTTTATAAAATGTTCATTTGTAACATTGTACTCTTTTATCAGATTAAAATTAAAATATGATTATTAACTTACCAGTATAATTAATATTCTTCCGACTACACTAACGAGTTAATAACCAATAAGTATAAACCCGCTACAATTTATATACGAATACGTATGAACCCGCTACAGTTTTGTACCAATATGTATAAACCCGCTACAGTTTATAACTTGAGGCAACGTATGCCGGTGCCGTATGTTTGGGCGTATCAGTTATTCGCTCGATACGTTAATCTAACGTTCTGTATCCGGTTAATCTATCGTTCGTAGGTTCGGTCTCGGGGTGGGCGGACACCGCGTTGACGTAACAAATCATTTCTTGTTTTTTTATTTAATCTCCCCGAGAACGTAATACCTTTATAAGTAGACAGTAACGAACATTAACACCGATGGATTGACGTATAATACAATCATAAACATATTATAGTGAGCAATAGTATTTACTTAACATAAACTAATTGTGTTTAATTCAGTCTGTTTGCCTAGGCAATTAAATTTTATCCCACATGTGTATTTTATACTTTTATTAAGTACTAACTTTTGATCATGGCTTCGCTCGCGTTAATGTCGATTTGTCCTGTCTTCGGTAATAGTGCAAGGTACCGTATATCCTTTTCTCTATCTCTGACAACGTGTATGCAAAATCAGATCCTGATCGATTTGTAATTAAGGCGTGAAAATTTAAACAAAAAACTAACATTTGTACACGTGGATCACGCCTAACTCTAAGCGTTTTCTCATAGAGAAGGTTCTTATGCTATCCTATGCTGTTATAATTTGCCCCTAGGTAGCTATACAGCGAGTCAAGTTTTATAACGTTCGATCCATCTTTATCTTTATCGAAAAGGTTTATATGCTATATATGATGCTATAATTTGCCACTAGATAGCTGTGTAGCGAGTCAAGTTTTATAGCGTTCAATTGATCGTTATGAAAATTGTTATGCGTAGATATTATAATACGGAGAAAATTTACACAATATCCATTTTGCTATATCTTAATTGTGTAATATATTATGATTAATAGTAGTCTTAATTGATATTAGTAAAACGAATACCATTTTTTGTCACATTTGAAATTTGAATATATGTTCTTAGGGATACAGAAAAGGACATCGATATCTTTCAAAGAAATATGGTTCCCAGGGGATAGGTCACATCTACAAAAACTAATCATGTAATAATTACAAGGTTAAGTAATAATATAGAGTTTTATACCAATTTTAGAGGCTGTACGATGGACTAAATTATCTTTTCATACTAAGTCGTGGTGGTCGAATCGTTTAAGGGCGCTCGATTGGAAGTCTGCAGATTCGAAACCCTGTATTACCAACAAATTTTTCGGAATTCGCGTACATTAACTAATTGAAAATGGTAACACTATCAGCAGATGGTAAAGAAAAACAACATGAGAAAACCTGAAGCTGATAAATGTTCCTGTAGTACCTACCACCGTACGTGGGACAATATAGAACTGTGGATTTCTTGGAGTTGCTGTTGATGTTTCTAGCGTGGTAATCATGCCCATAACTTCTTTCAGGACGAGGCCTATGACTCTGTAGTGAGTGACTCTGTTACAAGTTGATGTTATAATGATCTTGCATTATATATATTGTACTTTGATCAATTTAATTTCCTATAACGCTAGAAGTGGGTTATATTCATACCTGTGACATATCAAATCCATTACATCACAACTTCTCGAAACATTTAATATAATAACAGGTCTGAATTGAAATACATGTATTCACTAAATAATAGTGTCATACAACAACATAGTGCTCTATTTATGTCCTCTGATATAATCGTACCTACAAAGCTTTGCAGACATCATTTAAATATATCTTGTTAAGTAGATTAAACTTTTTACGCAATACAACTGAGCCGTTTTGTTGTAGCGTTTCCGGTCTTATTCATAGTCGAGACGCTGACGTTAAATTAATTTATTTTTAATGAAGTTAATCTTACCTGTGTCGTCTTTACTCTTCCTCAACGTATGTTGTAGTGGAGGATTATCTTATCAAAGAAATTGTAATTAATTGTTTTTTTTTTATGAAATATTTTTTTAATAATGTGCATTTAGCATCAAATAAAGAAGTAAACATAGTTTCAGTGTTAATAATAGTTGTAATCAGTACTAATTTTAAACTGTATTACAGAAGCCAACGCCCTCTGTATGAATTATACGTGGTACACATACTTAATTTTCAAAGCGCACTCGCATACTCATGTTTGGGGTATAGGTTTGTGTATGCACATGTAAGGCGAATGCTATGGTTGAAATAAGATTTTCAGTAAATGCCTAATATAAGAAACAAGCCCTCGTTTTCAAACATTTTTTAACGGTATACATCGATTGACAGAAAATATCAATCACTTTATTAGGGCACGATAGTTATTTTGAACTTTTGACATGTGAAATATTTTACTACCTGAGGTAATTTAGTGTGAAACATTTTTAATTTATAAAAGAAGCGGCGAGTAACTTACAAATCGTTTTCCATCAGTGATTCTACGGTTTAAACATTATCAGCCTTTAAATTAGTTCTAGAATTGTAACTGATGTAGCTGAAAACTACTGAATAATTATAATACATTTATATGTATTATATGTATGTATGTGTATTTACACAATTATTTGTGTACAGCCGTACGAAGCCGGAGCGGGCAGCTGGTATACTCTAAAAGATAATGTATTAATGAATTTGACTTTTAAGCATCTACCATTCTGTTTTATTTCAATTTTGTTAAAACTAGAATTTGTAACTATAAATACGATAAGGCTCAATACAATAAAAGATATTTACGCACCAAGGCCGAACGGATCCGGATCGAAGATCGCTGAGTCGGCGCAGTGAGTGGTTGAACTGTGAACTATTGTGTCGAACAGCTTTTATCTGTCTATTGTTGTTTAAAATTTTAAAGAATGTCATAGCACCACGCCCTTCATAATGTCGGAGTTTGATTGAAGTGTTAAAAGGTTTTAGTATTTGATAAAACGTGGCAACCTTCATTATTTTGCAATTTTTTTAAATAATCTTCTTTTGAAATATATCATCACAGAAGCAAGAGTAAAACGTAGATAAATTTAAATATATCTGTCTCTTAACAATGTCATGGCAGTTTTTATCTAATCACAACAAAAAAACATGTTTTCTGGCATATACCGAAAAATGTAACCTAACAAAATATTGCACGGAAACAGATTTGATACAATATATCGGACACACTAAAATAAATCTTTGGACATTACAAATTCAATGCTGTACGTGGTTCTAAAATACTTGAAAAAAGTGTTGCATACCTTGTACTCATTTCACTCACACCTATCTCTGTGACAAGTAAAAAGCTCGAACTGCGAAAGAACGGACGGTGTCATTCGTAACACGCTGCTAACACCACGATATTTTCTAACTGCTTCTCAGAAGCATCAACATATTGCAACTACCGACAGGACTGCGGTTCTTTTAAGATTGGTTATAGATCAGTTATAGTCATTGGTCGCAGTAAGCATTGAATATCAAATAGACAGTATACTAGTTTGCTATTTCATAATTAAATAAAACCTAAATAACAATCCATTGTGATAAATATTAGATACACTTGGTATTGAAAGCTATGAATAGTTTAGTACACCACGGATAAAGGTACTTATATTACTATTACTTGTGTAGTTATGTATTATGTACCTACTAGCTATTATGTTCGGATGATATTATCTCTAACTAGATGTGCCACGCGATTTCACTTACGTTTAAGTTTTTCCCGTCTACGGACTTTGATACTCCAGACTACGCCACATGCACTGCTCATTCTTAATACTAGTGTTTTTTTAGTTGTAGTGTAGCAAGATGTCGGATAACCTATACACTTTTTTGATAAACAGCTCACAAAATGTAAAAGATTTTTTCTAATCTGACTGGTATTGCTAGAGATTAGTGAGAATAAAAAGTTAAAAAAAGATAATATAGAATTTGATTAATTCTATGCCTGTTTTTTTGTTTCTAGGTGGTCCTTGTAAAAGGTCACTATGTGTCGTACCTACCGCTGTGCAGCCGCAACGAGCCAGTATTCCTCGCGGTGTGCACGCCCCTCGCCATGCCGGAGACGCGGGAGTGCGTTGTGCACGGCGCCACAAACGTCTTCACCACCGTCCATGCTATGGACATGAAGATCCTACATATTGATACTAAGTAAGTTAAAATTTTGTTCATTTTAGTTAAATGAAAAAAAAATACTTAGAAAAGAAGAACAATTATGCTCTACACTGCACAAATGATACAGTGGCTTAAAGGGGCACCTCGTTGCTACCACACGACTAAGTGCTCTAACTTCGGATCCCGAAAACCGAACAATTATTTGTGTGAAACAAATTATTGATCTAAGTGTAACTGTATTTTGTGTCCATTAATTATACATGAATAGATGAGGTTTCGATATCTAATGCAGGAGATGTTTTGGAAAAAAAAAGACATTAGAGGTCTTCGTTTAAAAGTGTAGTATCTTCCACTGATGTAAATTAGAATATGAAATCCAAAGAAAACTATATGATTATGGTTACGTTCAAGAACTCGTAGTTGCTTGTAAGATATTTTCTGTGTTTACACAATTAAGCGAATACGAAACAATGTTGGCTACAGTTCTGAAGCGAGGATGGAATAATGGTAGTATGTTAACGTATTGCGGTTATCGACTTAGTATCGAATGCTGTAGTAAGATGAAATTTTCGGTGAAGGGGGAACATTATAATGAAACAATAACATTCTGTTAGTGCTTTTTGTCATGCCCGTATTTAGATAGTTGTCACCAACAAATTGAAATCTGTCACGAGGTACCTGTGTACCAACAGTTGCATTCTAGAGCTAGTTTTGACTCCAGCATATAACCATTTAGACCATATCCTCATATATACTCGTATACATATATGTTAGATTATTCCTAATGGACTGTATTTTGTATTTAATGAAATATGTTTACTGGTTGAATTATTATTATATTAAGATAATATAAAAATGGTACAGAACTGTTGATCGGTGTAAGCGCAGACACAAAAAAAAGTTATTACCACAGAGTATTTTTTTTGTTTATTCCTAATACATCTTGCTTACCACAGACTACATAAACTTAAATCATAAATAATTACAAGCATGTGCTATATTAATCTCCAACAATCTACAAAATATATAAAACCTTACTTAACAGTCTTAACTTTTTAAATTCAAGTAACACGCATTACTTTACTGTTAAAAATGTATACATAAATAATAATCCCCATATTGGTACATAGTTAATTTTATTTATACAGCTAAACCTATTTATAATAAGGAAATCGCTCACTTGAAGATTTCCTCATGTAAATCCACCTCTACAAGTTCCTTCTAGTCCAAGGATTGTGAACAATAACTATGTTATTGATGCGTAACTGTCACATACAGCTACTGTCCGTCAAACAGAGAACAAGTATGACAACATCTCTATTGAAGCCATTTCATATTCATGTACGTCACAGCCGGCGTTGGGAACAAAGGTGCCTTGAAAATAATATGCAATTGTAAACAGCACGTGCGAATAAATACCTCACTCACAAGACGAGAAATGGAATTTAAAATTGGAACTGTTTATTTATGTAAATTTCAGGAAGAACAATATATTAAATATAATTGCATAATATACTTTAATCACAGTAAAGACTACTAGGTTTTTCCTGCGGCTTCGCACGTTTAATATATCACAATCACAATAATAATATTTATTACGATTATTAGACTAGTTGTCAGTTGTTTTATATTATGAATGAACTGGTTGGTGCCGGTGATTTTACTTCTTGGAAAATAGTTTTGTTATGTACATTTTTATCTGGATAAATTTATGACCTTAATTCTTTTATTTGTAACGATTTTGTTACTAACAATCGTTTTTAGATTATTTGTGTTCAATTGTATTATTACTAATTAGTTCCTATTATTCCTATTGTGATGATACACACCTCATTGTATCCTACAAGGTAGATAGCACTCTGAAATTTCATCTGTTTGCCTGTAAAAGTTTTAACAAAATCGATTTTAAAGTTTCGGATTTTAGCCCGGAAAAACCACTGACGACACTTCAATTTTGTTTATATTTATACATTAATGTACAATTATATTACTCGTTTACTTAAAATAACATAATTTTAAACTATAACAGTTCTTAAACATGTTAAAATATTTTTGACATTATATTTTTTAAATAATCTGGTATCGTGTCAATTAAATTTTGGTGAACAAAGAATAATTAAAACACATGAGGTCCACTTCGCCCAAACAATAAACTTTATCTGACAATTCTATCGCAATATTTATATCTGTTTCCGTATTATTCGAGACGTCGTGTTGAAATATAAACACAGGCCTGTCACCTGCTCGGAAGCGAAAGGATTTTGCATACAATGACAGTCGCACTCTCGTGAAACTTTATATTAGAAGGGCTTGGCACTCACTACCTTGCTGATTACTTCAACGATTACATAAAATCATATTTTAAATTTAAAATGATTTGTAATACTTTAAACAATTTAATTATTTGTATATTTTTAAGTACGTCTATATATTTTTTTAAGTTTATAAATGCAAAAAAAGTCTCTCTGTTTTTTTATAAATTTTCATAGCTTAATTTTACGAACCGATCGCAATGAAATTTGATGTAAACTCGGAAGACCATAAGTAATCCTGAATTTATCAAAACACTAGGACGAAGTTGTGGGCAAACGATAGTGTTTATAGATCTATAAGTAATTTTATCTCAGTTAAGTTATTATATGCAATTTAAAAAAACATATGTTTTTTTAATAATTAATTCCAGATATATTTCTATTCCTATGGTTCTTCTTGATTTTGTTTAAACTCCTAATAATAAATGTACATATTTTAACTAGGTACAACCCGAAGTTTCGTCCGTGTTAGTTTAATAATTTTTAATTGGTTTCAATGCAATTAAGTTAACTTCAATTCCCTATAACATACGATGATTGCATAAAGTAGCAAGACACAAGCCGTAGGGACTGATACTTTGCTAAAATAGGCATTCACATTTCGTTCCTTATTAGTAACACTCGGTTCTCTTCGGAGGGCTTCAGACAGCTCAGGCATACTTTCTGTTGCACACATTAGAATCTGCGCTTTTAATGGTCGTAGAATAATGGTGATATATGAAGAACGAAATAAAGTAGATGACAAAGTAATAATATAATAGTCATCGATAAATCCAACTAATATAATAAATGCGAAAGTGAGTTTGTGTGTTTATTTATTTGTACGGTTGCACGCCTTAACTACTCAACCTATCACCATGAAATATTGCTAACACGTTATTAGGAGTACAGAAAATGACGTAGGGTACATAAAAGGGTATAGAGTACATAAAAGGACATAGGATACTTTTCATTCAGAAAAAAGATACTATTCCAGGGAGACAAATCAAATCATCTTTAATGCGAGCGAAGCAGAGAGCAAAACCTAGTAAGCTATAAAAAACAAACGATCTTTCAAAATTTGGCTGATAGTTCCAGAAATTAATGTACATAAACCAAAAAATCATGATATTTCTTTTTATAATAACAACGAAATACATAATAATTGTATGTTCAACTCATTATGCGTGCCTCGAGAACTTCGCAAAATTGTAATTTCTTGTTGCAATAGCATCGACAGATACCTTTTACGTAATACAATACTTACTCGTATTTACATTGCCTATTTACATACGGAATATTATTAACCCCTATAAATGTTCGCGGCAAATTTATATCATCCTATTATTTTACTTGTAAATTGCATAATCATGGCACTTCATTAACATGCAATCGATTAACAGTGAACATGGATCGTTGCATACGATATTGTGTTTTATTTCTTTATATATCATGTCGCTTAGAGTTAAAATTAGCTCCACTGTGATTTATATATTAGGCGAATCACGCGCTGCCATGTGTGGCCGTGTCTATAGTTTTGTATTACATGTGCCGATCGTAAACATTATTGTACTGTCTATATTAAAACCTTATGCGATTTCAAATGAGCTTTGACGCCGTATTAAATATCGTCTTTGAACGTGAACGTGACCGAACGAATTATGTGATGAATTTTAATGACATTATCATGAATTCGGTATTGAGAAATTATAAACAGTAGCGAAAGAGTTACTTGAGATATTTCGTTTATAAAGTATTAGTAAAAAGTCTATGTTATATGGAAAATTATTTTTTTGAAGTGGAAACTTCTTTAAACACATCGAGCAATGAAGAAAAGTAAGCTGTCACGCTTGGATTGAGACGCTGAGTCGAGCTTCCTCGGCTACACTCGACATCAAGCGCGCTCGGGTCGGTGACGCATTGAATCATAATTATATACTCGACTCCAGTCGTCATTAACCATGTTTACTGTCTGACAAGAAGTGCATCGTGCCCATAATTTCATTTTTATTATTACATGTTATATTCATATATGTGTTATATGATCGATGTAGCGTTTCCTATTATATATTGTGCGTATCTAAATTTTACTACTATAATTCATTAAGAAATCGGAATGTACTTAAATATATTTATAAATTTTCACCTCTATCTTGTGATCATAAGCACACGCACTTTTTTCTTTCGTTATTATTATAAAAATTAAATTTTCTGTTACATGTCACTTCCCACGTAATATGCATACGCTCGAATCAATTTTAATTGCCTGAATAAAATAGTGCCAACCTTTATCTCATAAAAGTTCAGTATATTCTAAAAGTATTTAGGATATTCAATAATGAAGCATGTAACATTATCTCAATATGAACAATGTTTTATAAATTAGCTTCAACAAGTTATGTACGTGAAATTAGGATATACAAAATTTCGTTTCATTTTTCATACTTTTTAAGGTGAAATTTTCCAAGGACTGGTTTTTTCTCGTAACCAATATCTTTAACGATTAGAAATTATTCATACTTTTTTACACTATCTTACTACTCTAGAATCTCAAATTTCGAGACTAACTGGAATCCCGTCTATAAATGTGATCCTTTTTTCCTCCGCAATTTTCGATAAAGATAATCATTCTTCTTAGTTTATATCCAAATTTCTTAATTCTTTAACGTTCGACTTTGCGCAGATCATTCTTTACCTTGATATTTGCTTCTATAACGTAAGTGCAATGAAATTAAAGACATCTATCTATAACTAACAAGAGCCAATCTATAACAGTTTTCTTATTACCTTTTGTATTTGAGTTTTCGGCGGGATCTTGGAATGTCATGTAGTAGTTTTTTCATTTTATTCATAATCTTGTGTTATTTAGCTCTATATTTTGTAATATTGGTGGTGTTTTACGTAGTATAGTTTCGATATTGTGCACAAGTGACGTAGATGAGTAATAATACCACGGAGCAAGGATTCTTACCCGCCACAAAAACTCTCTAGAAAGTCCTAACAAGATGGCCACCTTCTTGTTAGTTCATTGAAATGACCACATTAAACTTGTAATATCATTACGTACTCGACACAATGGAAATAATAATCTACTAGAAGATCGGTTGCCAAAAGATAAAATTAAAAAAAAAACTTTTGTTTTATACGACCATTGTATTAAAATAAATGTTTGTATTTTATACAAGACATATGTTCATTGTTACTTCACAACATTATTGACTCGCAAAACAGAAGTGCTTTCTTAATAGTTAATCATTTTGATGTAACCCCTTTAAGTTTGAAATGTCTACATTACAAGCTTTTATTTCACAATCGAATTTCTTAATTGCATCGTACCTATCAACGGAATAGCGTCTTTAATACTGTATAATCTATTCGATAAGCATTTGAATTTAGTATCGTTGTTTGAAATTAATAAAACTCAAAGTGTGTTCGCATTTGTTTTTGTTATTTATGATAGGTACTTGCGTTTCGAGAGATTTATTAAGTGGGTCACGGTTGTATCGTCTTTGTTTACTTCCATTATTTATTGATTGTTTTGCTGTTGTCATATAAAAATTATCTTCATCGTTCTTGGAGGCACGTTTTAATTATTAATAGCCGAAGTTAAAGTTGACGAAGTATTATATTTATTGATACATCATCACCCAACATCCGAGGAAGCAAAAATGCTTTACAAATTGGTTATGTTTAGTATTAAAAACCGTTTGAATTTGTTAGTATTTATTACAACAACAGTACAAAGTCCATTTTGGTTGTAATCACTAGGGTGACATGGTCAATTTTTGAACAAGCCCTAGTTACAAGCAATGAGAAAAAAAAACAAAATCATCACTAAATATTATAAAACAAAGTCGTCCGCCGCGTCTGTCTGTCTGTCTGTATGATCGCGATAAACTCAAAAACTATTGAACGGATTGTAATGCAGTCGTAATACACAAATAGATAGAGTGGTACATGAGAAAGGTGTAGGTATATAGTTTGTCAAGGTTTTGTATAAACTGGTTGAAATATAACGATAATTGTTAGAAGTGTTGAAAAAAGTCAAGCCGCCTGAGAAGCTTTCATGGAAAACGCATATTTGAGATATGACAAAACAATGTATACTAAGATATTAATTCCTCTTTTATAGTTCTACGAAAAAGTATGCGATGGCATATACCTATCTTTTAAGGATAGCTTATTATACTCATCTATCTCCTAAAAAATGGTCACACAAAATGAGGTAATCAGAATGCTATTTAGACGGATATAGTATTAATCCTTATCAAATTGAATAAATTAGTTGTTACCTTAAGCATTTCATGCACATAAGTAATTGTTTTATTATTATCAGGGCAGGACAACGTCGGCAGGACCTGCTAGTATTATATAAAACGAAATGAAATAAAGAAAGAATACCATGTAATTATTTAATAAAAATTTAATGAATTTTATTGATTTTAATAGTGCATAAAAATCTATAAATGAAAATTTTGTTTGCTTCTCGATGTCTTGATACCAGAATTAAATACTAACAGTTTATTATTATTATCATCATTTCATTTATTCACACGCCAACGAGGGTCCAATACATAAATAGAAAAGAATTACAACAACAAAAAAATTACAAGCTACTTAGTTAAAATAATAAATTAAATGTTCCTAATTAAAGCCTAACTCGATCGAGGTTGTAACAATAAAGAAATGCCAGATTGTGCTACAACATTATACAACCACAGATACCGGGTGCTTCAGACAAGTAATATCGTATACATCTACGAGTGTTTAACGTATGTTAATATCTATTGGAATTGTTTTGGCATATAAATAAAAATAATTGATGTAGTAACATTTCTTTTTGACAGGGAGTTAAACGTAATCCACCACCGATAATTTATAAATATTGAAGTCACGTAATGGGTTTTTTGGCGGGATCTTAGTCTGTTATGTAATGGTGTTTATATATTATTCATAATCTCGTATTATTAGACTCTATATTTTGTAATATTATTGGTGTTTTACGTAATATAGTTCGGTTATTATGCACAAGTGAAATGGATGCGAAATAATACCACGGAGCATGCATTCCTAAAGCCACCAAAACTCCATGGAAAGTTCTAATAAGAAAGCCGCCATCTTGTTAGAACATTAAAGTTATCACAAGACACTTACTTAACAAAATCTTGTTACTTGTACGCTGGCTAGTGCACAAACCGTGCCGGAGCCAGAAAATAAAGAAGAAGTCACAAAATGTATATTTATAAATAAAATTTGACTAAATTGAAGTAGTATAACATATCATTACGCTCTTCCGTAAAGGATAAGTACTGAATTAGTAGGTGGTAGAGCTACGCTGAAGCTATTACTGGTTTCAGTATGAATGGGTCGGCTCGTCCGGGGTAGTACCACCCTCTCACAGAAAACCGACGTGAAGTAACAGTGGTTGCACTGTTGCGTTTCGTTCGGTCAGTGAGAGCGCCGGATGCCCACATATTTAAAAGGCCGGCAACGCACTTGCGACTCCCCTCTTTCTCTCATCACTTATCATCAGGTGACCCACCTGTTCGTTAGCCCCCTATAATACAAAAAAAAAAAAGAATTAAACTACAATTTAGAAAGCACCGAGGGAACTTTTTGTGGCCTTTTTACGACGTACAATTCTGTATTACATTATTAATGTTTACCTCATAAGTTTCAACCATCGTTATCAATATAATCGCTAGAAAACTCTATCTCACGACTACATTTGAATACGTAAATTTTTCTCGACTTTATATAAATATAACTAATATTTATTATACATATAAACCTTTCAAAAGAAACTCTATAAATATCTGTTGTACAGTTCAGAAGAATTAAGGTTACACAAAGAGGGCGCGATAACCTAATTTATTATTATCCATATATATATATATTGCCTAATAAGCGAAAATAAAACGATTCAGTACTTTTTAGTTTTTTCGACCGATGTTCCTTTTTTTTGTTTAGTAGCTACTGGCGAGCTTTAGTGTTAACCGTAAAAAAAATAGTATTCTCTCAATACCATCAACTATAAATCTCTATTCCTCACACTTCATGCTTCATACGTATAGTCGAAATTCGATCACTAGTATTTATAAATACACACTTTTGAATATTATTGTGAAAAAAATAAACGACAATTAATTAAGTCTTTTTTAAAAGGACTCACGTTCCTCACAAAGCGTATCGACACTGTCTATTAAAAGATTAATTAAAAATCTGCCTTTTCGTTACACAAACAGAAGGCATTAAAACAGTTCATAATAGTATATATAATTAAAGTGAACTTGACACAAACAAACAAAATTAGATGGGGTCACCGCATCGATCAATCATACAGAAGGCCTTGTGCCCCACAATACATGATGTCTGATTCTATTCCAATGTTCGCTTACATCGTCCGACACAATTTCAATAACTTATTAATGGTATGCCTTATTCTTTTATGGGTCAGCCATGCGTTAGTTATATAAGGTTATCATACAAATTAGTGGAATCTGATTTCTATATTCCAGACTCATATTTAATTCGTTTGTATCAGTGACCGCTTGAAGATATAATTACTGCAATTAAATAAACAAAAAAACTATTAATACTGAAGATGTTAGGACCTAAAATATGTTTCATTTTTAAAACTGACTAACTCCCATACAAACTATTGTTACAATTTTAACGGTATTTGTTAAAAAACACCCTGCCTGTATTTTATCTTAAAAAGCTCTTTGTATTTGTGTATTTAAAATTAGATATTTTAAAAGGGACATATTCTAAGTCAGTAATCCGGAAAAGGCTGTGGAAGTAAACGCATACAAATTTGCAAATCTACCTGAACCTGAAACTAACAGTTTTCATATTTGATTTATAATAATTATGGAACAAAAAGTCTGCATATCCATCCAACTTCAGGATTTATATGTTCCCAATAATGACGTGTTTGTATTTTTCCCCTTTCAAATGATAGCATAAATAGTTACCAAAATGATCTTCAAATGAAATTGCTTATTTGTGTGACCAATAATTTGAACTTCGCGTTATTTTAATCTCTGCAGTTGGAAAATGTTGTTATAATATAAAGATATTTAAATATAATCTAGAAACTGCTACAAATATGCGTACCTTAGCTATATAACCTAGATCTAACAATAAATTTTTCTGACAGGGAAATAAAAAGATTGTGACATCACATATACAAATATATCTTCCACGAAAATTTAAAACTCTGATATAAATTCTGTAAATATCTCTATTAAGAAACTTTGTTACAAATAAATGATTTTATTAGTTTATAAATTAATTTCTGTTTGTAGTAGCGAGTGGCATTTGGGTTGGGAGCGGAGTTCACTGCACGGTATTAGCTGGTACCACCTTCTCCATCCGGATTGCTGTAAAGAAGCTCAGAGCAAACATCGATTAAGTGAGTATTACATTTTTTATTTACTATTGAAATCACAGAAAGATCTCCAGATATTGCGGTCTTTTTTACAATAACGAAACGGACTTCGGAGCTTAAAGCGATCGTGTTCGAATTTTAGGCCCCTTTAGTACAGACGGTCTTTAACATTACGTTTAAAAGTTTAAAAGATAAATGTGCCTAACTGATGTCTGACCATTTAATTTAATTAGTAACACTATCGGTGTTAACAGTAAATAAAAGAGTTACGCGCGTTGAACAGTTAAGAAATATGTTCGTATCATAATATAATAAAGAAGAAATATAGAGTTAGCGGCATTTTAATTCATCAATAAATCGTGGGTTAACAGCTAAATTTGCCCTTAGAGGCTCTTAGGCGTTTTATAAAAATATTTATTCATCGGTAGATATACTATTATAATACATTATTTAACCTCGCGTTTAAAAAGTCTTGCCATATTTTATATAATGATACTTTATAATCTGCGTTAGTGAAGCGTTTGTCAATGCAGAGTCATCAACCAACATATTAAAATGAAAAATATCCGAAGTATATACAAGCTTTAACAAATTTCTACCTATATATAGTTTTACCACGGTGTCGGTATGTTTACGAGGAATAAACAAAATGTTATTATTGTGAAATATTACAAAACCAACGAAATATATCATCTATTCTGCTAATGAAGTATAAATAATTTTAATACTTTTATTTGTATCGAAAAAACGTGAAAACAATTAACATTCTAATCGAGTATTTCAATCAAACAACAATCGTGTAGTGTAAAAAAAAACATGAAAATTATGAGTCATTAATATTTATACAAACAAGGAAAATGTTTCGACGATTTCAACGAGATCTCTTGCAGAACAACGTTTTCGCAACAAAATTTATCTCATGGGTACATCTCGCGCGATCCCAAGATAACCTACAACAATACGAGACAGTTTAGCGTAAACATTATCACAGCCACACACGTTAGAGAAAGTCCTAAATTGACGCTTGCAACGTGACGTTCATGTTACTAACTACGTGACCGATTAAATCAACTATAATATTACGTTGGGTTGACTAAGTTCTTAAAATTAAGCATATAATTCGAACCATAGGTGTTCGTGACAATTTCAAATTCAATTGTTTCGATTCACCTTAGACATTCAGATATAATAAAATATATACATTTTGTTACACCCTGTAGGAGAACTCTATACAAAGATTGATTCATCGACCGTGGGAATTAATATAATGGGGTTAAAAAAATAGCTCCTCTCAAACTTTATCGAATCGTTCGAGTAACGACATCCGTCTTGTAGACTTTTGTACTACTATTCTTTATTGAAAAACTCATAATTAACACGGAAAAACCAAGCACTAACGTGGTATCATCCCAATGGCCGACTCGTATTGATGGGCTGCGGTGAAAACCACTGAGAAGGGTGTAATCCTGTTACAGTTTCCTCACTTGTCCCATAAGGGGACAATCGAGAAGATTGCGACAGTAGTTGAGTTCTATTCTAGACGCAGAAATGAATACGAAAACAAACAAAATAAATAGATATTCAAGCTGACTACCTCCACAGGATTATAAGGTGTAAGAGTGACTGTAGTGTATTGAAAGATAGTGAATATATTTCAGTATTGTCAGTACCAGTACAAAATAAATTTCTTTTGGTGCAAACGGTATTTTCCTAAATTAATATATTTTTTTTATAATTTTCTTGAATCTAACGTATAAATATGGTAGTAAAATGCGAACGCTGATGGCTCATTGCTAACGTGCTTAGATACCACGTTGATCGACGTACGTTGGAATCGCTGTACTATGAAGTAGCTTTCGGCGAAGGACATCGCGATGAAACTATAGCACGGTGGCTGCTTTTTCTAAGTTTGCCTGACTACCTAACAGCCTCATGTTGAAATCCTGACACCGAGCAGTTTATTCCGGCATTTACGCTTTACAGCCAGTCTTCTTATAGATTCAGCGCGTTTAATATCTTAGACCACATCGTCATTCAATACAAGGTGATATTGTGATCTATCGCTATAAACAACATAGTTAAATGAAAAATAACATGTATTTCCTTGTTTTGTGTCACACTATTAGGGTTAGTAAAGGGACAAGAATTCGGAGAGATTTAGTACTACTGAACAAAATTTAATAACAAGAATGAAATAGAAAACTGTTGCTAACAGCTTGTTACATTAAAAAAAACTAAATTCTTCTAATAATTTCGTATCGTCGTTATTCAATCGTGATCTTACATCATTTTACAAAGGGACGTGGAATTAATTGCCTCCATTTGCATTGATATCATGATGACATTCGTTAAGGAGCGCGTAGGCAGCCGTGGGAGCAGCGCTCGCAAATCAAATCCAGTTATCGAATACGTATACGCAAAATAAGTGGTTATTAGATAAAGTATTCAAACGTAACAAACGCGATGTTACTTGCCGTTCATCTCTAAAATCTATTTGTGGAAAGCTTTGTGTTAAACTAGCTTTTGGTCACAGCCACGCTCGCCTCAATGTAAATTTCATCTATCCTTTGAGACTTGTGCATTATTTCTGGGTAAAAGATACACTATGTCCTTCTTTGTACCGCCGGTCACGTCTACGCAAAATTTCATTATTATCCGTTAAGTAGTTAAAGCGTGAAAACGCAACAGACAAACTCTTTTTCACATTTACAATACCAGTTAGGATTCACAAATAGACTTTGCTTATAATTAACGTTCGGACTGCATATTCTTTGCAAAAAAAAATGATAGCAAAACCAACGCTAATAGGAGATTGTTTATAAGATTTATTCATCATATATCACACTAGCTTATGCTCGCGACTTCGCTTGCATTTAATGCAGGTTTTGAAACCTGAATACAGCCCATTTTACTCTCTGATATTGTAGCTTTTTATAGGTGATATTTTTTGGGTTAATCCATTACAAAAGAAAAATTCAAATCTTTCGTCTTTACTATAAATTCTTTCGTATACCTACTATAGATTTCAAATGAGATATAGATAAATAGAATAGGATCAGAAAGAAAAAAAAGTTTTATTTATAAATGTCCATCGGTCTTACAAAATGGAAAATATTCCCTGTATATCTAATATTTAAACAGGGTAATATATTGTCTATACGGTTTGGGTCGCTACCACCAAATACCACCGTGATACACCAATTTCCGATAGGCTTAAATATCTCTCATTTGTTGCTGTTATTTTTGGATTAAACTGTTCGTAGCAACACATATAGTACGATTATTTTGTGATGCTAAAATAAAAAAAAAACGGTTTGGGTCGCTACCACCAAATACCACCGTGATACACCAATTTCCGATAGGCTTAAATATCTCTCATTTGTTGCTGTTATTTTTGGATTAAACTGTTCGTAGCAACACATATAGTACGATTATTTTGTGATGCTAAAATAAAAAAAAAATCATACTACGCTTGCATTCACAGTTTCCTAATAGTATACATATATATATATATATATATATATATATATATATATATATATATATACAATGATAGAGGTCTGCTGTTGTTCGAGCATTACTTAAAAACAACTCCATACATTTGGATTAGTTTTTTTGTTTTAGTTTTTAGACAATGGCTTAATTTAATCTAAAGATTTATAAATTTTAAAGTAATAATACTTTTATAAACACTACGTATTTTCTTACTGTGGAGAAATGGGGCAAGTGATGTGATGCTTATATTTTTTCCACCGTTCATAAAATATATTATTGTTAAGATAACAAACGGCGCAGATGAAGTCGTGCGTATCATTTTGTAGAAACTAAAATCTACATACAAACTCATGAGTAATAATAGAAGATGCAATAAATACAAGCATTTGTCTCTTAACCTGAGAAGGTCGCATATGCCCAAAAGTAAGCAATGCAGATCAGTGGAAAAGAGACAACGCGCCGACCTTACGACTCCGTTACTGATGATTTGATAATCGGTTATGACAAGGACGGATTCATGTGCGGTGACCTTTACTTTTAATACGCATGTCGGATTTGATTGTCTATTTCTTTTTTTATACTCCGTTAACAATGGTAGTGATGTTTTTTTTTGTACAAATTTTATTACATTAGTTTCCATTACCATAATGACATTAATTATGTTAAAAGATTTGTGATTAGTCAGTGTAGAAAACACATTTTTTTTAATAATCGTAAAGGCAGCTAACTCCATACTATTTAAGGTTATTTGTGTGGACGTATATTTCGCATAATTGACATTTTGAATGCAGCTATCTAGTTTTTTGAGTTTAGTCTAACGTAAACTCATAATTCAAAGTATTTTTAATTATTGTATTTATTTATTTTTTCTCGTGTTGATCGAGTGTTTTGGTCGGTACAATGTCAATTCGATGTCGGCGGGTTCGAACCCCGACCAACGAGTTTTTCGGAATTCGCGTTCATTTACTGTTTTAATTTGGTACCACTATAGGCTGATGGTGAAGGAAAACCTCGAGAGGAAATCTGTACCTGAGATATGTTTTTTGTAGTATCTGTAACTAGATTTGAGAAAATAAAAAACTGCGGATTTTCAGAGAAGAGAAGAAAACAATCAGCGGTGAGTCTCTTACAGGCTGATGTGATCATTTTTAATTTACAAGATGACATAATTGGGCCTTAATTTCTTTAGCGCTAGATACGGTCTGTCGGTGTGCATTACAAACACAAAACTGCGTGTAATTCGAGAAGTCATATACCCTCACTGTTTTGATTTATAGTTGGTTTTACGTTTTAATTACTCTAATTTTACACTACCATATTCCAGCTATTATCGTAACTAATATTATAAATGCCAATATGAGTTTGTTTATGACACTTTCATGTTTTAACTACTCTACGGATCCAAAAAGAAACTGTTCACGGGAGATAGGTTAAATCTAAATTTATGTAAGCGAACCTGAGAGCAAAACCTAGTATTGTATAATGCTGTTAGATCATAACCGATAAAATAGTGTATTATAAAAGTTAAACTCAATTGAATCGCATATGTATACATATTAATAAGAGGTTATAACTCATTCAAGGTTCGACAATCGACCGCGGAAACACTAACCATCGCCATAGGTATTTACTGTTAATCCAAAGCAACGTTGGTTCCTGCATGTTTCGTTTTCTTTCGTTCGTTTTCTTTCTATTTTTTTTTTATGTTATGTTATGTTATAGGCAAACGAACAGGTGGGTCACCTGATGGTAAGTGATCCTCGCCGTCCATAGACACTAGCAACACCAGGGGAGACGCAAGTGCGTTGCCGGCCTTAGAAGGAGACAATTATAGATAAAATTTACGTAGGCTCATTATAACTAGGGATGTGTGTATGCATGTATATTTGTTTTATGTATATATGAATTCATATGTGTGTATATATATATATATATTATAAATACGAATATGAGTTTGTTTGTCTGTTTATTACACTTTCACGCCGTAACTACCGAACCGATCGTCATCAAATGTTGCGTACATGTTGTTAGGGTTGCCAAAAAGAACATAGGATGCCAGAAAAATGTAACATGTACTGTTCCCGAGGGTTACTTCACATATACATTAACACAGCCGAAGAACTCGGTAAAAGCGAATATGTCTATATAATCATGATCTTCTTACCCTTATCCCATCTATGTAGGGTTGCCACAACATTTTTGTAATGTTGTGATGTATAATTTAGCTTCATTTTTACGATCATCCGCCTGCCTTATATCAACCCTCCTTGGGATTATTACATTATAAAATATGTCTGTATAATCATTTTTAATAATGTTACTCGGTACTGAATTCTTTTATAAATTAATTAAAACTACTAAATTTCAATGAGTACACATTCGCTAGCTATTTTTTTTATCTATAGGTATTGTAATTTCTACTCTTTAAAAATACAACGTTCTTGGAAAATTCACAAACTGTTCTAGAGGCATAGATTAGACCTATCCACTTTTTTTTTAACTACAACGGACACGTTATATAATATAATGATTGAGTTAATTAACCAATTTTACATAGCAGTTTATCAAATTCAATTATATTAATTACATTAGTTTAAGATTATCTCGTGCATTAGCATTCATTTCCATCCCTAGCGACAGAGCTCTCTGAATTTATTACTAGTCGCGATCAGATATCGGACGTGTCTCGAATTCTATTAATTATTATCCTTATATAATAAGACCAAATTATGCATAAAGTCTGTCAATTGAAGTTATTAATTACTGTAGAATTTAATCTCAAGGTATGAATATTATTTAAAGACTTATTGGAAATGATGAAATCGATGATATAATTTTCTGAATAAATAAATATGAGAGGACATAACTTCACACACGGTTGTTTATGTTACGTCCATACTAATTGTAGGTTATATTATGATAATTCAACATATATAGTAGAGTTTTTCTTGTTCTTACGAAAATATGTCAGTTTCTCATGTTCTAAGAGCCCCCTCCAAAACGAAGATCACAAAAAAAAAATTGTTATGAGGTAGTACAACATTTTTATAATGGCTTCTACCATTAAAATGATTAGGACCCTGATATTCTCATGTAGATATTACAATATTTAAAGGCTGTTCAAGTTTTTATAAATTTCCAAGTATAATAATTAATAATACCTTAGACCTTTTCGAGCTACTTCTGAATATGAATAGTAATGAAATTTTTATTTTTGTTTTTCTTGAAGTTGACATACAAAAGAACAGAAATATTTTTTATTTCCATCTCTTCTAGCCTTGTTTCTGAAATTACAAGAAAAAGTAAAATAAGCAAAGCATCGATATTCGATAATTTTGAAATTTTTTCAACCTCTTATAAATCTTTTTTTTGACCTGCGTTTTAGTGGCTCCTAAAACATGATAGACTAAGATGATTTCGTAAGAGACTTGATTTTTTTTTAGGCCACATAATCTATAGTACCTACTAACTTTTCTAGATCGCTCGCGTTAATTATACTTAACCTTATCCCTCGAAAAGAGTACTTTTTTTTAATGAAAAGTAGTTTATATCCTTTTTTTTACCTTTTTAGTGAGTATATAAACCTCTTTTGTTCGTACTTACTATACGCTATTGGCTTGAGGGGCCTTCACAGCTTCACCGGACTAACAAATGGATAAACCCTGGAACGTTATAATCAATTTCACAATCACATTTATGTTAGGTTTTAACACCCGGACATAGAACTGATAATTATCAAAGCTGCGAGCTTTCGGCTCTATAGAAGGGCTTACTTTCACTTTTTCAAAATAAAGCTTCATTTTTCCTATCCAATGTCAGCGTATAAATACCCCACTGGTCGAGAGAAATTTGATTTCAATGTTAACAATTTCAGACATGTTACCGAAAAATTAAAAGGTATTCTACATTTTTTTTGGGTAGTTGGGTACAATAAAACTAATTTAAAGGCCCATAAAAATTCATACTCGTAGAATATAAATATTATAGAGTGACAAATATGAACTATAATACAACTTTATTTAAACGTAAGGTGATGATACAAAAATAGGAAACAATAAATCAAATAATATTAAGATTTATCATTCTAGTAAAAGTTTAATATCTACGCTGGGTTCTAGTTACGTAGGTGTTCAGGATCTAGCTTTACCAGGCTCGGAGTATAGAATGCCTATTTAATTGCCAACAGAGAATACAATTAATGCCTACTATACAAGTCCTGGTTCACAAGTCGACAATCCCCGGACCTCGACCTATCGCACTCATTAGGCGAAACGCGTTCAAAAGCCTTGCTCATTTGCTTTACTAATTTATGTATACGCCACTTAACTAAGATCTCTTGCAGTTATGACTTTACGGTTTTTACTAACACAACGTCTATATAATAGAATGATTATTGTGTTCCATAATAATATTACACAAAATCAACATTTGGTGTAGTTACCATGTCTTTTTTAAGTAATCGTTTTGATTCACGACAGGAGTTCAAATTAGTTCAACCTCTTGGCTTTCAAAATTTAGGTGTTTATGTTGTCTTCTCTCACAAAGATAGCATATACAGACTGTGTTATAATTTTAAGCTATATGTCTTTTATTCAGAAACTAGGTCATATTTCAAATTGTCTAGTTACTAAGGCTCGGTTGCACCAGTTAATGTTAAAGTTAAAAATTCGGTTAAAGTTATTGTTAGGCAAAAAATAGGTTGCACCAATTGACAATGGTTAAAATGACGTCACGATTTAACGTTAACTATTACCGCTCCATGTTGGCCGGTTACCGTTATTGTTAATGTCAATTTTTGAATCGGTTGTCATGTTCACTAGAAAAAACTTTATAATATCATGTCGTTGCTAAGAGAAATCCTGTGGGAAACTGAAAATAGTTCTTCCGATGACGAAATCAATATATTTGAAGATAATTTGCGTCTTAGAAAGAAAAAAGTTTAATTTCCTAGAATTGGAAAATGTCCACAGGACGACAAACGCTAACGTTTTGTCGTTGACATCTGAAATCTGTCATCAAAAATCTGTTGACAGTCACAGAATAACAATAGTGACACTTGGTGACACTTATAACAAAGTCCTGCCAAGTAAAATATATTACCCTTTTCGATTTTAGGGACTAATTGGCTTATTGAAGTAGCAACCCTAATAACTTTAACAATTACAAAATGTTTGATGGTGCAACTCGTTTTGGCAAATGTAACTGTTAGCAAGTCTTGTCATTGTTAAAGTTAACTTTAACAATTACAATAACCACGATTTTGGTGCAACTCAGCCTAAGTGATAATTTTAATACCGAGAAAGTATAGGTAATATACACTTTTGATAATTTAATGTATGTTCGCAGAAACTTTAAATAGCTGGGTTTTGTAAAAGACCGGCGGCATGATCGAAATACTAGAAACTGTGACAAACTGGTCGTCCCATGTTTTAGACTCAGTAAAACCGGTAACTGTTTTTTAAGTAATAGTGTTTGGTTTTATAACAAATCCCAAAGCAAATTACCGATTTGCCGGATTGTAAGTTTAAGCGCCATGTTAAGCGGGTTTTGGTGTCAAAGGGTTATTATAGCGTGCATCAATATGTGAACGATGGTGATGTCTAGAATTGACTACTCATTGTGCATCCACTAAAATCGGTTGTAACATATAATGTATTTTAAATACATAAGTGCGTGATAAAGAGATAAACTCGATCGAGTTTCTTGCCGGTTCTTCTCTATGACTGGGTTGTTTTTAGTTTTGACGTTCATAAAGTTCTTCTTAGGGCCTAAATTGAAGTATTTTTGATTTAGTAATAGTCAGAGTTAAAACGATTAAGTACGTCTTCGTCCTATGTCTTTTAAACGATACCTACAGCTAGCAGTAAACAAATCTAAATATATCCAAATAGAAAATAATAAATAAACCAAACATCATAATGTACTAAATAAATTCATTCATTCGATAAACAAACTGTCCTTTTATGAACACTCGATAGACATACGCACCTGCTTCCTTACAAGGCAACGACGCCGCTTATGATCTGCCACCAGAAATGGTCATGTAAATTGCTATCATAAGATTGTCAAACTTAAGCACTTTTTCAAAACAAAATCATTTTGAACTTTAATTACAACATTATAGAGTTTCATTTGGTTCGTATAAATCCTCGTTTGCATTTACGATAATCTTTAGGGTAGTGCTAATTATAGATCCATACAATTATAACAATTCACACGATACCGTCGAATCAAATGATTGTTTATTATATAGCCAACAACATTTGTTTTTTTTTTTTTTATTCGCGTCTACGATAATGTCAGAGCATAAAAACTTTAACAAGTATCAGTTTATTAGAGTGAAGTTTTAACAAAAAAGATACAAATTAATGCATACAATATGGTATATAAAAAGACGTTATTGTTCAAATGTTTTTGTAAGTTAATTCTAATTCATAACTTCCGTATTATATCGAGATATAATTTACAGTCATACCGCGATTAACGTACAAACTTTCAGAATATACCTAAAATTCAGAATCACAACCAAGGAATTCTAGTGTTATATTCCACCATTCCGGTTTTGCAGAATTTAATATATTAAAACGATTTTTTTTGTTGCAAAAATACACAAAGAAGTGTACGTTATTTTCGATTAAATAACAATTGTTCCGTCTTTTTTAATACTCTATAGGTACCTTTAGGTTTCATCGCAATCTCATCTGATGCTAAATGACAATGTAATCCACGATGGTGAAAGTAAAGTTACCTCTGTTATTTTTTTACCGTTACTGTTTACCTCCAATAGAAAAATATAACGTTACGTACCCTACATAGTACTTTGAAAATACTGTTAAAAAATCTACCAATAAAGGCTTTATCTAAATTGGTTTAGCCATTTGAAAGATTAGTCCAGGCAACCAACAAACATGCCTTTTAATAGTATGTACAGATTTTTAATTGCGCATTGTATGTAGTTCGAAGTTTTATGCCAATCTCTTTAAATTTATTATTGATATTTCTAATTAAGTGCTGTTAGCAGTAGTAATTTATTTAATAAATAAATCCAAATGTTAAGTGGATAAATAAAAAATCTGTTAAATATAAAAGTGGCGTAAATTAAAATATTATTCAAATCGAAAAAAAATCTCATATACCTACGTTGATAACTTAATAAGTCTTGTTTGTCTGGCTTTTGATTGATGATGTAAGCTAAACATAAAAAATAACTTTAGAAATGCTTGATACTCGTAAAACCACTACAAAAAACCGTTTATTATAAAGGTGATATAATTTAGGTCATGAGTTTTTTTCTATTAATGTTTCATGTTGGATTAAAATTGCATCAAATGACAATGGCATACTAGAACTTTCGAATAATCATCCGGACCCAAAATGTTTTAGATACATACATTACATTGGACACAACAATAAATTGTTCGCCTGGTCATTAGTCGATCATAATTAAAAAAAAAACTTCTTTGATAAAGTACAACGAAACAAAAAGCCGACGTCACCCGGTGTTCCCAGACGATCACTTACCCAAGTACTGACCGCGCCCGACGTCGCTTAACTTCGGTGATTGGACAAAAACCGGTGTTTTCAACACTCTACCAGACACCGTGTTTAACCCCACCACTTTTCGTCACATAAAAAGGATACCGATCAGAATTTGAAAGCCCTCCCATAAGAAATATAACTTCAATAAAATCTATTTCCACCAGATAATTAATATCGACGTAAAACCATAGCTGGTCTCTATAATTACTATGTAGAATTTAACGCAGAATCATCTGTTTGTGAATCTCTCGTAAAGAAGTTTTTATTACTTATTCATACACTTGCATTATTTGATTATATATTGTGTCATATTTGTATTATTTTATTTACTACGAACATGTGAAGTAGATTTGACTGAAGGTGCCATACTCCCTAGAAATGTTTAATAAGGACGCCATTCATTTGTTACATTACTAAGATCACGAAAAACACTAAAATATAAAATATCGTTACTCGCATTCATATAGGTTTGACCTTTCGAGCAATACTTCTGAGTGAGAGCTATTTCATAACGTTTTCTATACCACTGACAACGCGTATGCAAAATTTGATGATGATCGGTAGAGTAATTAAATCGTGAAAGCATAATAAACAAATTCACATTTGTATTTTGTATTCAATTACGAGGATTAGTTGAAAGAAAAAGGAATCTATATAAGTAAAATGATTGGGGTTCTAGCGTTGAGCGCATCACCTAAAAAAGTACCTGTAACAGATTTCGATCAAACTCCTTTATTTTCATTTCTTATACACTTGGTCCTTATCTAAACAAAGAAGTATTACGATAGCTTCATTTAGTATAGAGTTATTAAAGTTTATAGAAACTACAATTTTTATAAACATCACGCGTTCAACGATACGTGGTGTGGGGTTTACGATGTTTTGTCTCCACATAACGTATATTATTAAGACAAAAAACGACATAGACGAATTCGCATGTATCAGTTAGTGTCATATAAAAGAGGTTATTTACAGATGTGCCTTTACTTGATGATATACAGAAGTATTACACCATAATGAGAATTCACATCATGGTCGCAATCCAATGTGATACAACTGTCCAACAAACTCTAATCTTCGTGTACAATTTGCGAGTTCGTATACCAAGATGTTACCCGATAGGCATTCTTTAATACTACGAATTCTAAATAGATAAATTATTTCTTCAACAGTTACACAATCAGAGCAAGAGAGGTCCTGTATCGCCCTGCTGCGGCTTCAACGGCGATCGGGACAGTTTCTATGGGTTCACGCTGTATTACAACTGAAAGATAACTTGGAAAATTCACAGAGACCCGTCATTGTTTGCACGAACCAAGTTCTAAGGTAAGTAATTCTAAAAGATTATTTCTTTACATATATTACCTGCTGCTACAAGATAAAATTGATCTTGTCAATTAAATTAAAACACCATGACATTTTCCAATAGTTCCAAATAAATATAAACTATCGTAAATGTAATATAAATGTTCTTCGAGAAGACTGAAATCTCAAATCTGATTATTGGGTACAAATCATGTAAAAACTTATCTATTTGTAATCGTTCCTGAACATGGAATTGTTAGGTCATCATTATTAGTAACAACCGGCAATCAAGTAACTGAGGATTAAAAGCACCTGATGTATATAGCTCGCAATTATTGAAGTGAAAGCTGTTTCAGTGTCATTTAATTTCTTTTTTCATATTCATAATTTCTTAACGGTTGGGGCAAGACAACGTTTGCCTACGAAGTCCGATAATCCTATTATATAGATTTGGTATTGAGATGGTAAAAAATGGTCAAATCCTTAACCTAAATGATCAATTAACGAAAGAAGTTAAAATAAAAAATCTTTGGACCGATTTCTCTAAAAAAACTATGTTATAAGTGATACCATCAAAACCCTAACGGTTTTAGTGAATAAATGAAGTTGAAATCACAGATGTCAACTAATCAAAAGGCCGGCAACGCACTTGCGACTCCCCTGATGTTGCTAGTGTCTATGGACGGCGGTGATCACTTACCATCAGGTGACCCACCTGTTCGTTTGCCCCCTATAACATAAAAAAAAAATCGTTTTTTTAAATTAAGTTCAGTATAAAAAAATGGTTGTTTGTAAAGTCAGTTTATGGATAATAGTTTTTCGTGATAACGTCCGTCACAAGAAAATATTGATGAAAAATGGCATACCTTTATGTATTGAATTCATTTATTACCACTGAATTACCGATGGAATGGATGAGAGATAGAAGCGTCCCAAGCCGAACGCTTAGGCCGATCGCTCTCTATTGCTTGTTCTGCGCTCTCGCTTGCACGCTCGGCTCAGGTGGAACGTGACAATGAGTCATGCTTTTTCATGCGTGCAGCCGGCGTTGTTATAGGCTAAATCTACACTAACGCGAGCGAAGCCGCGGAAACAGCTAGTTAATAAATATATTAGAAGCATTTCTATTTAAATTTTCACATAACATTACTTCTAAAGTATAAATGTCTTCAAAATGAGTCCCGTGAAGCTGTGAAGGGGCCCATCATGCCACCAGCGTATAGTACGTAAAAATAAAAATCTTCAAAACAGACCTAAAAACTGGAATCTGCTATAACTTAAAGATGATTTCACATTTAACAAATATTAACAAATTCACTACACCAAACAAATTTGCTATAAAACGTACACTTTACCTTTGATTAATGATTTTAACGGCAATTATGTAAATATTATAAAAACAGAAGTAAAAAATTAACAGCTATTAATTGCGCGTTTGAAATACTAATCGATTCTATAATATAAAAAGGTGTCTGTTTGTTATTTACGAATTAACTAGCATATTTAATACACACGTACCATGTTAGTGAATGGTATGTATAACTAAGTTTTGCGTGTTAAAATAGAATTTGGAATTGAATTACAGGGTGTATATTGCGAGTTGATAAAGTAGCCTTCTAAAAATGAAAGAGTTTTTAAAAAAAGTATTTTTTGGCTTATTCCATTACAAAAAAAAATTAAATTTTTCATTTTGTAATATAAAAATTAAATTTTTCATTTTGTAATATTAGTTTCTATAGCTTCGAATAACTTAAGTACTGTCTGCCAATCCGTATGTTTGTATGCAAACTAGTTATTCCTACGGCTTCTAACGCATTTATAATTACTATTTTTTTGAATAAAAAGAGTTCAATGCTATTAAAATGACTATTGTGTATATTTTTTTTTTGTATTCAACTATCAAGTTATTATTTTTTAAACCGCTCGGTTGAATGGTGTCAAACTTGATGTCGGTACAGCGCTATCCAATGATGAATTATAGTAAAAAAAATCATATAGAAACCTTGTTTTAAATAATGTTTATGTATTCCAGTGTGAATACAATTTATATTCAGGTAGTTCAAAATGTATAATCTACGATAATTGATTAATACTAAAATTGAATTAAGTCTATATCTTCATGTTTAGAATCGATTATGTCTGCTTGAACACGACCAAAGTTCGTGGAAATATTTAAATATTTACTAGAAATATGATTCTCGTGATTGATTTGGCTTTGGCCAATCATAAAGAGTATAAAATATTCATGAAGAATGTCGACATTAATTTAAATAAAAACAATATAATCATCATTAATTAAAGGATTCCGTTAAAACCTAAATTTACTTTAAATAAAAACAATATAATCATCATAAATTAAAGGATTCCGTTAAAACCTAAATTTACCTATGGTTTCTTTTTTCGACTCGCGTTACAAATAATAACATAATAACTACGCACTGCGTAAAAGTTCCTTGCTAGATAATAATTATTGTATTATGTATTCGAGTTTCATTTAAATAAAACAAACCAGTTGCTTAATGTACCAAAATATTTATTAAAGAAAAAAAAACCATCTTACGACAACAAAAAAAACCCATTTGACTTACAGCTATGCAATATGTAATAAAAATCAAAATATTTATTAAAGAGAAAAAACCATCTTACGACAACAAAACCAAAAAAACCCATGTGTCTTACAGCTATGCAATTGACTTACAGCTATGCTATATGTAATAAACTATAAAATGTGCAAAAAAAAAAAACAATGTGAAAACAGAAAACAAAAAAAAACTTAAATTTAAATACCTACATCATTGATCCGAGTAAAAAAATTCCCCCTACCAGTACAATTTCTAATCGGTTTCCTTAGTAGCATCATCATGTTACTTCACAATGAACTGTTTATTATAAAGTTTCCACCCGTCTAAGAAGGAATGATGAATACATAAAACAGGGGTAGGTATGAATCTCCATATGTACCATAACGACATCTGGATGAATAAATACGAAAGTTTGACAAATTGATTGTGAAAGTGTTACGTTCATGGATAACACCGGCCTGTAAAAAAAGAAAAAATAGATTAACGACATATTTCATATTATTTTGTGCATTACTTAATTATTTACGCCAAGTTTTAATTAAAAATGGGCATTTTTACTAGAAACTATAAAAGTAAGAACAATTACAAACATATATTCTTGGAAAAGCTACTTACAATAATCCATTTGTCGCCATAGTGAGTCGTTGTCGCGGGTCACCGCTGCAGCTGTCCGAGCCGCGACAGACGATTTTCCCCAACTAAGGGCTCCCGGCCGTGGAGGTAGAAAATGACACTCACAGCACTGACCCGTTGCTGCTAGTATGCAGTATCCTGTATGCAAATCAAAGTTTTGAATCAATATTAATTGGGCGTAGATTCGAATCCTATGAAGAGTACAAGCTATCGGCGACGAGAAACATTATTTGCGATCTAACCAAAAGTGCTACAGGTCTGAAGAATGTAGTCAGTAATACGAATTAATCAAACATAGTCCATAGACTAAGAAAATAAAAGTACTCTAATAGGATTCAAAAACTTCGTGTGCTTGAATCCTATTTAAGAGTAGTAACCGTCCAAGTGGACTGGGAACAATAATCCTATCTTACACAATCACAAATTTATAGAGCATTACTAAGAAACTTTTATAACTTACCTAGCAACGACGGGTCGCGCTTGGCAGAATGTTTACTGTAAATAAAAGAAACATACAAAAATAAATGGCAATCCATAAAATATGATACATTATTGAAATAAATGTGAATCACAAATAAATGAAAGCGATGAATTAAATTAAAACGAATAAATATTTGATGTATGCAAGCGAATGGTTTTACGAAAAAACACGTTATTCTTACACGCGAAAAAAGAATCACAAAATGGCGTCCAATAAAGTGATACAAAATGGCGGACAGCAGTTAGAGTAAGAATGAAGAGAGACTAGATACTACTCACGTTCTGCATCACGGGCTGAGTGTGAAACATTCTCCGATAATATGCTTTTTATACCCTTTCATTAATGCGTCTACATGCATAATGTAGTAATTATATTTATAAAATTCAACCAAATATTACATAATAAATCATTGATTTGCAAAATTTACAATTTAATTTATAACATTTAAATGATTTTCCTTTTTACGTATTTTGTACTAATCTGTATATTAAAACAGCAAATTGTAACAAATGGATTTACTTTTCATTTTGGTTATATATAAAACAAAAATAGGCAATCGATGGGCAAACCCTCTACGAATTTTCAAATCGTTACGCGAAAAATGGGGCCAACTTCTCGGAGCTAATAATGAGCCGGACAAGCCGTAACTTTACAATAGTATCAGGACTAAAACCAATAGTAATGTAAGAAAATTGCATTAAAATCTTAAGTTAAACAATATAGAAGTCTTAATTATGTGTTGAATAGCAAATTGAGTCTTATATATTTCTTATATATATACGGCTTATCCACCATACATTGCACATTCACGTATAATGAATATAAAGTTATGACCGAATTTTAAGTTTCATAATAATAAGTTTATAAGTATTATTAAAATAGATAGAAGATTGTAAACAAATTTTCAGTTACGTTTCTTTGTCACCTATGAACGACGTAGTTGTAAATTGTTTTATAAATACCTCCATAGGATCATTTATATCAAAAAATAATTGCACTTTCAGCTTTAAGTATAATTTATTTGTGAAAATAGTTAAAAACTATATACGTCTTAAATCTGGTTTTAATCTGCTTTTAAGATTTTGACGCAAGTCACCTTTAGTAAGATAATTATTGGTTAACATAATTTTTTAAGTATACCGTCGTTGTAAATTTTTTTTTGCTGAATGTTTTTAAGTTTTATTTCCCATGAGTTATCATTTTAAGTCATACGTTAATAGTTTTTTAACATGTTTCCTATGGAATATCGTTTTACTATAATCTAAATTGGTGTGAAATGACGATGTAATCGAAGATGATAATACGTTTACCTTGGATAGAAGACGATACTCTTACATAGTTCATAGTAATTTTCAACTTGAAGAAAGCAATCACCCAGTCTACAACAATTCTATGGTTTTATCGCTATGTTTTTTTTTTGTAAAATTCATTTCACTATTTCGAGGTGTCATCCGGTTCATTTTCTTAAATATTTGTTTCTCTTCATAAGGCTTAGAATATACTTAAACATTGTTTGCTATTTAAGAAAGTTGTGATAACTTAACTGTTTATAGGTTTTAGCGTTTGACCAAAATCTCACATGATGTTAAAGGACGATGTTGTCCAACATAGTAATATGCTAAATCTAGACAGAACTGGTTGTCAAATTTCAGAACACACCTACAAGTGCTTGGCAATAGATCTTCAACTTGAGGGTGGTTGTTAAACAGGCGGGTATTAGGAAAACTCCTATCGTCATGCTAATTTTATGTCTACATATCAGGCTGTGTTGTTCATTATACACAAGCTTATTGCCACTTTGGTTGATTAAAATGTTTTGGTCATATTAATATAGGTACTAGAATATCCCGGCCAGACTTCAACGAGTCAAACAAAAATAATGAAAAAACGTCCGTGAAGTGTCACGTTTTATTATATCGGTAGATATACTCGTGTTTTGGAGCCACAACTTTTTGGTGATCTCCATCAAGGCACGGACCAAAAAGTTCCCAATTCTTTGGTGTTCCATGAAACCATGTAGCCATCTTCCCTGGGTTCACTACTTTTTATAATATTAGGTCTTTCAAACGTAATACGGAACGATGTTTGCCCGACACAAAGTAATGGAACTGTACCTGATGGTGAAGACGGAATAATACAAACATAACGGCGACTAACGAGATATTCAGAAATACATCGCCAGCCACCGATATCATACCGACTTGCAAACTTCGAAGTAGGAGGTAGATATACATTGGACGATCCCGAAACGCGACATAGTGAAAATGATTCACATATATGTGGCGCTCACAGCTCAGTCAAGTGCGGATCTCTATTATTTTTACAACTCCGTTTGGTTACCAGGTATATATCGACGCAGATGCCGGACCGTGAATAGTAGGTACATAAGTTTTATAATGTACCCTTATTCTGTTAATAAATCTTCGATAAAAAATGTGTCATCCTAAGCACATGTACACATTATATGCATTATGGTACACATGCATATATTTTCCATTAATGTATATATGTATGGTTAGTTAGCTCGAATGGGTAGCTAATTACGTACATTTCGTCGAATAACATGCAAAGCAATAGACCACGCCGAGCTTAGGCCACTTTGGTACCCTTGCGTTTGGTGCTATTTCTGCTTAGAGCTTTGCTTGCTTGCCCTCAAGACCGTAATTTGTAAAGATCGGCATACGACATTATTCTGCTAAAAAAAAATACCGGAATAAACTTCACAATAACACACAATGACTCGTGCTACACCTGGTGAGTCATCAAACGAAATTGATATATCCTAGTACTTAGCACATTGTCTATTAAAAACCTAACAGTTTATTATTTTCATTTCTGCGGCAACTAATTTGCTCTAATGTCTGAACTATTATACGTTCCGATAATTCTACGGGCTCGCGGTGCGCGCTGGACTTTGAAAAATGACTGCCATAACTTAACGCGGTCACTTACAGACTTCCCTATTGAGATATCAATACTAGATGACGTCGTACAGCGTGCAACCTTAGCTTGAACAAGACCCTTACCACCGTCTACATTATAAACTCGAACACAGTTTGATTATTTCTATACATAGCCTTTCTTTCATTGCATCACATAGTTGTGTATTCATTGTCTTCGATTCATATAAATGTACTGTGCCTCGATAGACTACTTGATACATAAATTAATACCATTGTTTTACGCGTTAATATATTCAATTGAAATCCCGAGTGAACCCAATATTTGTAAGTATACAAGAAGTTCTTTATAGCAGTCAGGATGGTCTTAAGTCGGAGGTACAGTGGGCAAGGAAAATAGCTAAAATATTAAACGCTACAATTTATAACCACATACATCTGTTAGTGACTGACTTCAATTAAGACTCATATATTTCTGAGATTCGGTTAGTCTGCTTATTCAGAACAGTAAATAAGTAATATACCAATTTCAAAAGTTTCATTATTTTATACTGAATGAATTTATTGCGAATGACCGAGGAAAATCACTTTTTTTTAATTTTTGACAATATCATCCCACAGTAAACTTAGGTTATAGACGGAATAACATAAATAAAACAGATTATTAAAGCTAAAGATTAAGCGTCACTAATTTTGACTCAATAACTTAAGTAGACTTAATGCTTCAACAATATTGGGCTTGGATAATAACCCATGAAACATTCCAATATCTTGTAAATTCAAAATGAGAGTCGACATCAGTAACTGTCTGTCCGATGTGAATTGAATACAATTCATTAAGTTAGATTAGAACTGACAGCGCACTTGTTAAATAGGCAGAATCAAAAGAGCTTTTAAGAAAAAATAGGAATTATTTTTTTAAACCACGGACGAGCGGAGGCCTTTATTTATCACTCTCTATTCGTGATACACTACCCTCCTTACGTCTACAACATATCATATTTGTGCAATAATCAGTACCGATAATAATATCTTTAATATCACTTCAATGAAAAGTTTATACCCCCTATTATGATCGAATTTTGACTGTCTACAACATACTTGCTTACATATGAGATATAACAGTAACAGTGTATTTTTAATAGCTTTGTGTTCCAATTAGACAACTTGTCGCCTGTTAAAAAGCTATTCATAATCGTTTAAATTAAATTATAATCTTTGTAATTATTAATGGCCGGCCTGTTTCGTTGTTAAATTAATTTATGTTCAAATGTGCTCCAAGCAAACTTTAATTACTAAACAGTTGTGTTAATTATTTAAGGTAAGAACTGAATACTTTCATTTTTTTAATATCATAAGTCAAATCATTTTAGTTCAGTTTTATTTTAATATTGGTAAAAAATATAATTTTGAAGATTATCTTACTATTTTATAGCATTTTACCGACTTTAAATGACTTCCGATAAATTGTAATATTACTGATTAGTCCATATGGAAAAACGTAATGATATGTTTTTTTATGAATAGATAATAGCTGAAAAATATTTGTACTTAATAACAAAAACATTCTTCAAAATAAAGCGAATTGTACAATAAATGTGCAATATATATATAAATTTGTATGTTCATGGGAACAAAGTCGCGATAAGTGATGAGTTTTTAAATTAAAATTGTTTGGAGAACATTCCGAAAATGTATTTATCCGCCATTAAAAGTTTTGACAAAAATGGCCCCACTGTCTCAGGGATTTGCTTGAAGACACAGCTGGCACTTTATTTTAATTATGTCTGTAGATTATGTAATCATTCTTAAGTTAGTGTTAATGATTTGACTACCGCATAATCTCTTTATTATTTTGATTATTTCTCAAACTCAGTTCGGGCGTATAACTATACCCGTGGTTGGGATTCACGGTGAATAAATATTGTAAGGGGTTGATTTATTGAGTCGGAGCCAGTCCGGAGAGCCGATCGGTCGGCCGATGTAGCTATCGAGATGGTTTGAAATATGCCCGCAGAGCGCTATTGTTGTGATGTGAGAAACGGTGTTTAACAAGCGCCGGAATTGATCGATGTACCCGTTGGTAATAGCCAACTATATTTCGTATCCAGAAAACATAATAAAATGAAGCTAATTTCAACACTTCAGTTAATTTATTAGGTACCAAACTAGTATATCGTTATAAATGAAAATGAATACATATTTAATAATAAATATGTATTCATTATTTGTAAATTATACCAATTTTATTCGATGATATCACTAGGCATAGTTCACGCAACACAAACTCAAGTTTACAGAGAGATGTGGGGATCTACTTACAGGTATAACCCGAGCTATAAAGGTGCTAACTTCTGCCATCAAATATTCTTAACCTCAAATTGTTCCTAGGTGATATTTACTCCTAGATCACAAGATCGCAGATAGTACGATATAATTCAGCAGTAAGAAAACTTCCCCTTAGGCTAGCTTTTGATATAAGGCCTCTTTAAAACTAACTACGTAACTGGTAAATCCTTATTCATCTTGGCTAAAATCATTAGAGATACTCGATCGATCCACTTTTGAGAATATAATGCTAGAAATTTAGTACCCCACTAGACTACTTTTATCATGTAAGTGGGAATAAAATCAGTCACAATGACTCGCTGTTAATTTATGACGATTTCAACATCATCTAGTATATGCTGAGCTATCGGGTCATACTGTGTCAAGTTTTTGTAATAACTGTTCGCTCCCCTATTCCTTATTCGTGTGTTAAATAACAGAATTTGTATTTTAAATTGAAAAAGTTAATAAAGTAGGCGCGACGGTATCGAATGTTTTTTTTTTTTATACGAGTATAGAAAATTAAAATATTAATATTAGGCTTAAACGAATACAATTGTGTCGGTTGATTAATATGCCTTATGCTCACACAAAGGACAACTATTATTCTAAGCAATTTATTTCGTACCTCTCCCGATTTTCTATTGTCTAAGACTTTAAATTTATAGGCCCGTTCACTAATCCAGATTAGGTAATGTCGGTTCAGATATTAATCGGTGCAAACAAAATCATTATACCCTGCAACAATCTGTAACAAAAGACTATCACAAGGGTTATGTACACATTGAAATTTGCAAAAGACTAGCAATACACAAAGAGCTATATATTATTCACCATCCTTTTCAAAATCACTTCTGATTAGGAATAAGTAATCATTATTATAATTTCACGATTTTTTATCATTAATATTAATACCAATGTTTTCATAAAAATTTAATGCTGTTATTTTACTTTTTAATACTGTTTTTTATGACCACACGATGGAATTGAAAACTTCTGATTCTGTATAATGTGAACGTATAATATTTTAAAAAAGTACACTGATTATATACAAAACATACATAATGTTATACTAATTATTAAATAAGTAATAATAAAACATAATTATTGGCATGATACACTCCTTGTCAGACAGTAATCGTGGTTAATGACGACTGGAACCGAGTACACACGATATAGAGCGTCACCGAACCGAGCGCGTTTGTTGTCGAGTGAAGCCGTGAAAACCCGATTCCGCGTCACTGATCGTTCATTTTTGTTCCCTGTTCACCTTCAAGAAACGAGCCTACTCCATCCTACTGTGATGCCTTCCGTGTCGCAGGTGTCTATGGGTGGCGGTGATTACTTGCCATCAGGTAACCCGTCTGTTCGTTTACCTCCAATTCGCATAAAAAAAAGAACGCTAAATATGCCTTAAGAAGTTGATACTTAAAAATATGGTAGACCATTCTCTTATATATTTAAGTGAGGTATCATAATTATATTTGAGTTATCATAATATTAATTGAAATAGCTAGTGTAGCCGATGCTTAAGTGTCACTAGGACCTAGTTGGTTACTAAATATAAATTAATTTGAATGGGCGTGTGGGTGACAGTCCGGTTTGACCTAAACAGTGAGTACAAAGGGCGGTGGCATGGGCGCGCCTCTGGCTACCATGACTTTGTAAGACAAGACAGCCGGTTAAGATCATAATTTAAATAACGTTTTAATTTTCACGCACACTATTGTTTTAATCAATGAAATTTAATAAATGAATACACAAAAACAGCTATATCAAATAATTAAACTTACCAATTAGGTATAGACTTAATATGCATCAAATTTTTGGTTCTACCTGTCGGTTGTAGTTTATGAACCCTAGATAAATAACTAAGTATTATAAAGTATACCTGGTTAAGTTACACTACCTAAGTAAAGCTATGTAACATCAAATAAAATGATTTTTTCCGAAACACAACTTTTACTCTCTCATTGTTTTTACAGCTACAGATTTTTTTTTCTTTTTTTAAACGACTACAAAATGAACTTCTATTGTGAAACAAAGTGATTATTTTCTAAAAGCATATACGTACAGGATGGCATATTGTTTTTGAAGTAATCTGCTACCAACATGAATTCAATTTGTTATCAGTTTATTACATTTCATGTACCACCAAATAAGAAAAGGAGCTATATACATGCTGTGTTTAAAAAAAGGATTGTTCTAATTAGATTTAATAATAAACATTGGACGTGAGACTGTGAAAAAAATTGACGGTAATGTATTAACTCATAAACACCCTTATATACACCCGTGTACCACAAAGTGACATGATACAAGACAACAAATTGTGAACGTGTAGGCCGCCTACGTCACGTCGCAGAGATTTATGCGGCCGGCCTGTGCGGACGCACAAATTGGCGACAGAACGACGTAACAGACGGATACGCTGATTAAATTTTAAATTACTCTGTTATACTACTGGTAACTCATAATTGGATGTAATAGAATATTTATTAGTATAATAAATTTTAATATAATAAAATATGCGTTGAAATACTTTGATCTATCGATTCTAACATAACGCATAGACTACTAGATTTTAGTGTTCAAGTACGGAGTCAAAAATCGATCGCTGCATAAAACCATATACCAGAAAGTATTGTAGTAAATAAACTCTTGTAGCAGAATCAACGGATAATCTTAAACTTTCAAATTTATACAAGAACAAATATCATTTCTTCGCCAATAAACATTTTAAAGCATATCGTACAATATTTTTCATCTAAATATTAATAGACTGGGTTTATAAATATTAGAATTACATATCAAACACATACATGAAGTTCCAAATAAAGCATTATTTGTGTAATAGTATCTTAACAACTGATATATGCACACATGTATACAATATTTAAAACTCAAACTCACACTTGTGTTCATCACACCAAAGTCAATGACGTACTTGAATCCAATCTTCGAACTTTTGCCTCAATAATATCTTAATAATACTATAAATAAAGTTGAAGAGTCATCTGTCCTAATCAATCACGAAAACGGTTCAAGATGAGGAGACTTACTATTTCTAGATTATTAGTTATAGTTAAGCTTATGATTTCCCAATGGAGCTATGTAGGAAAAAAAAGTATAATGAAAAAGGAAATAGTGTCAGGTTTTAGTTTTGCCGGGCTGTAAGTTTAAGTGACATGTCAAGCTGGTTTTGGTGTCAAAAAGCTATTATAGGGTGGATCAATATATAAACGATGGTGAGCTCTGAAATTGACACCTCTCTCTGTGCATCCATTAAAACGATTGTAACGTTGATGTGTTTTAAATATACGTATATTCACAAGTTAAACCTGAAGGAGTTTCTTGCCGGCTCTTATCGAAGACTCTTGTTTTCCGAACCGGTGGTAATTTTGACGTTCATAAGCGCCGTATTAGGGCCTAAATTATTTTTAATTTAGATTTTGACCAAAATGTCATGTTAAATGACAATGTGGTCTAAGATGGTAAGCACGCTCAACCTAGAGGGCAAGAACACGCCTATAGGTTCTTGGCGACAGATTTTTAACTAGAGGGTAGTACCTAGCTAGACGGGTTTAGAAAAAAACCCTACCGCCATGAAACACCAAAAGCATTTTACGAGAACAAATAACGCGACCATAAGTTCGTTTATAAATAAAGCGATAACTTAGTAGGTTTATTTAAATTATATTTAAATTATACTATTCAAATTCTCGTGTATAACAACAGTAACTGTATAATAAAATATAAAATATTATTGTTGGATTATATGTATTGTGAAACCTTGAAAATTATCTAAAGGATCTAATAGGATTTGCTAACGAGATATATTTAGTTTCCAGCCGAGGTTTTATTAGATACGTGAACCTATTAAGTATGCAAGATTTACTACACGTACCTAAGCATAACGTATCTCAGTGCTCACTTAATTTAAATTTCTGTGTACCGCATGTAAAAAAAAACTTACATTTTTCTATTTTCTATGAAATATAATGACTTATGTATGTATGTACAGATGCATGTGAAATATTTTTATCAAGCAAACTTGTAACAGTGATATTCGTTAAAATATTGTAACGGCTTGTTTTATATAGTTTTGAATGTAATTTTGTATGGATAAGAAAAGGTTTGGTATAAAGTATTAAGTATCTATTTCAATTATGTCCACCAATCAGATCAAGTATTACGTAAGCACTAAAGGGTAAACTAAAAGGTAAACCACCCTGGGGGGTCATTGATTGTCTTCTTTTTGATGGCATAAGAGTGGGAAAGCTTTGGATGTGTAGCTGTGAGTGTGTGAGACGCGCGGTCATAATCCATTTGGCTACCATCGTCCTAATAGCGAATTACTATAAATTACTTTCTCTATAGATAATTAATACATTCCTTATTTCTAGACTTGCTAACTGCTGCCTATGAAACAATAAGGAAACCAAAACGAATTAAAAAGTATTTATATAAATGTTTATTGGTGGTACGAGAATTGCTTACTTTTGCTGACAAGCCGGAGGGGGCGGTCATAAATCACAAAAATTCTGCTTACGTTATACTTGAATAGCCCTATATTACTTTTCAAATTGTGCTATTTATGTATTTTTGAGCATTCATAGTAGTATAGCAACAAAATAGCTATAAGTCATTACAAATATACGTATCGTAAAAACTGTACCCCGCGATTTCGCTCACGTTTAATTTTTCGCGAGTTTCGGCCTTCGTAAATCTATTTACCCGCATTATTACTTCGTTGTCGCTTTCTGAGCTATACTTTGTATGGATAATTGCTCCGCTCGTAAGAATCGTAAGGACCGTAGCTGATTTACAATCTATATATATAAAAGGAGAAGCTGACTGGCTTAATGACTGACATATCAACGCAGGGCGTAAACTATAAGGATTAGAACCTTGAAATAAAATTAGTATTTAAGAATCCAGTTGTAATAAAAATAAGTGTCATAGTTTTCTCCAAATTAAATAAATATCTTATAAAGACCTATATGAAGTTTCAAACGCAGACAAAGTCGCGGAAGGCTGCTAGTAGCCAATAAACGTCTTCAATAAATATATATCTGCAACCTAGATCTATACAATTCATAAAAATGTCGTCTTTCGGTCCGTCTCTTCCATTAGTTCTTTTGAACTACCTAACAGATTATTTTGATACAGGTTTCACTATCGTTTATAGAACTTCTTTCGATAGGTATAGGTATCATACATATATATATTATATACAGTAGTTATAAATGCATTGTATTGTATTGTACCCCGTACCCATGTATTGTCTTGCCGCTTTAAACTAAACAGATAGACGTTAGTTTTAAGAATTTAACGAAATAAGTAATGTTTTTAACGCAGTACAAAATATAATTAATAGTTACACTATTCTATATGTTATTATTTATGTTCATGTTCTTATAAGAGAATACTTACAAATATTTCTAACGCATAATCGCTTCAATAAATACGCAAGTTACTCGTGTATTCAGAGACCTATCAATAAAGCTATTTTAAATAGTTACAAAATTCTGAAAAGTAATGTATAATCTAGATTACTAAGCACACATGTGATTTAATCACCTTAAAGATAATACTTGAACATAAAACTCTTAGCGTAAACGAGAAGAAGTAAATGTATAATTAGACAATAAATCAGCATTAGTTCGGAGAGGTCAGGTTCATTAATGCAGTAAGTACCTACGAGTGTGGAACACGCAGATGTGTATTCAGGGTCTTCCAAGGTATTAAAAACCATTCCGATAGACCTATCAAAGAACAAATGAACGATAACCTCAAAACTGTACTTATTACACAGTGTCTTTAAACACTGTCGTTAATAGGTCTTCGTTCAGGAAATAACTTGGTTATTTAATCATCCTTTTTATTTTTTAACATATATAAAACATATAGAAACAAAGACATTTTATTATTGTTACTAAATTCATGGTATTAAGGCTTTTTCTAAGTCCGCCTAGGCAGTTACCATTCTAAAGTTGAAAATTTGTCACCACGGACCTATTATATTGGCGTGTTTAAGCAGCTACTTTTGAGAGCTGCTTTTCCTCTAGGTTTAGCGTGTTCACCATATAAAACCATATCAGATGAGATAGAAGTCAACATCAGAAACAAAAAAAAACAGTGTACTTTGTCCTTCTTCATTTTTCCTGTTTTATCTTGATAAGTCTTGGTTAATCTTGATTCTAAGCTCAATACATTATGTATTTATTTGTAAATGTTCTTTATGCACTTTTCATTTTTCTTAATCAACACTCGCAATTATAAAACTTATTTTATAATAATAACAAATTATATTATAAAACAAAGTCGTCCGCCGTGTCTGTCTGTCTCTCTGTTTGTGATAAACTCTAAAACTACTGAACGGATTGCAATACGATCTTCACCGATAGATAGATTAATATACGAGGAAGAAACATATGAATTAATTCAAATACTATTTATCAGATCACATTAATATTTATTAACAATATGGGCTAAAACCATGAAATAAATGCATTTTGTCGCCCAACAAAATCTAACTACTGCTGTACCTTTAGCCGGACGCCCTTTTGATTCGTTGTTACTAGACATGGCGAAGCTATCTGCTCTTTCCTAATGCGAATGTAAAAGCGATTTGTCGCCGTCCAACACATATCTAAACAGTGTACAGTCGACGACAATGGTTTCAAAATATCGTCTTTATTTCCTATAAAATAATAATTCGGAGTAATATGATATTTTATATTGAAGATACTAGCTACATAAATACTGTGAGAGCAATAAAGCGTTTAGAGTTCAGTGTTAATGCGCCCGATTGCCGCATCGCCGAGCTAACACGTCGACTCATATTGACATAAGGTGTTATTGACAAGTAAATGTCAAGCTATTACGCAAAAAAATTATAATATTTGATTACAGATATTTTCATCTATTAAATATCCTATGTACTATAAATATTTATTACCGACTAAATCTTGTGAATTAGAATTTTGTCCACCAATAACATATATGGCAATTACCAACGACTTTTCTTTTTTTAAGACATACACTTTTTATAACATATACACTGCTATGGATAATAATTACGATATCAACAGAGGATTATATCATACACAATTTGATAATCTTTCATATTTATAAAAGGAATTTTAGGTTAAAATAGATGTAAAGAAATTTTGATTTTACTAAAAGATCATAGAAATTACACGTCCCTATAATGAATTTCTATGGATTTCATTTTATAATACGTTCTGGACATGAATGTACTAATGTAAGTCCAGAACTGAGTCCGACTACGTGACATTTTCCTGCATCCACTATCTACCTAAAGGTTGCAAACACAGATGCGAGGTGGGTCCTGCGGTAAAGGTTATACAATACATACAAATTTAAAACGAACAAGCGAAGACTTTTACAGTGTCAACGAACAGAACTGTCCTTTAGATGAACAGTAATTTATTTTAATTTATTGTTCTTTGTAACAAAATTACAAGTTCGTCTTGAACCAAATCGACATTACGTATACAGTGTCACTTTTAATCTAAATACATTTGTATTATATACATTTCTATTTAGACTGAGATAAATCAGTTCAGTAAGTTTTGTCTTCTGTTTCTTGACCGATTTTCTTCATTTATTTTTTTCTTAATAGCTATTTACGGACCTTTAATGTTATTAATATTTATTTTTTTTCATACCGTCGAGCCTTTATTCATAAAACTCTATTCGTCATAGTTTACGCTTCTTAAGTCTATAATATTTATACAAAACAAATAAATATATGTGTAAATTAATACGAGAAGAAAAAACTTTTGTACCCATTATTATAACCGAATTACAACCACTGGGACGACTAATTATTTTAACGTAAAGAAAACACGTAAACAATTATTAGGAAAAATCTAATTTAAGATTATTTTGTTTGAAATAGCTAAAAATATACAGAATTATACAAACAAGTTTTCTAATTTCTGCTTGACTGGCATTTAGATCTTTATAAATCTTACCCGAGAAACAGACACCCTTGGTTCAATTTCCATTGAACTACGTAAACAATTTCAATTAAATTTAACTAACGACTCGCCCTTAATTTGCACGGGTATAAGGTATTTATATGTGGCCTTTTAACTGTCGAAGTAATTTAGACTCATATTATTCGATGCCATTTTCGATACTTTAGGATTCATAGCTTACCAAATTTATATAAACTTCGTAACTCATTCTAAATTTCTGATATCTTTTGAGACGATATAGTGTAAAGGCAGATCTTGATTTACGTTAAATTGTCAAGGTCAAATGACGTATTAAATTAGATAAGGATTAATATTGTATTGGTAATTCGCAAATAATCCGTGGGTTATCCTCAAGAGATAAACATAATATATTTTTCTGTAGGTTTTTACAAAACATATAGTTCCGTACAATATTATTCTATTGCATCATATAAAATTTTAGCCATTGTTAGCAATGCACTAAAATTATTTTTTATAACGTAATTACCATGTATCGATTTCTCTCTAACTTCTACGAATATAGTATGTATACATTATTACATACTAGCTTTTGCTCGCGGCTTCACTCTGCATATTATTGATCTAACCCTCAAGAAGAGTAGGTATATTTTTCTGATTGATAGATAACCCTGTCTTTTTATGTACTTCTGACAACGTGTATGGAAAATTGAATGATGATTGGTTAAGTAGTTAAGGCGTCAATGCGTAACAAACAGACGAACTTACATTCGTATTTATAATAATAATAAGGATAAATATCGGAATAAATTCTACAAAACGATAAAAACTACATCAAAATCCGTTGTGTAGTTTACGAGAGCTAACGGAACATACAGTCACAGACGAGAAGAGACTTTGTTCTTTGCGATTTATTTACATTTTCGTCGGTATCTCCACAATAGTCCTATTTTCCTATTTTGTCGCCAAGCATCTGTTGATGTGTTCCGACAGCTGCATTTGGGAGCCAGTCTTTCTCTAGGTTTAACGTGACTACCATCTTAGACCTCATCATCATTTAACATCAGATGAGATTGAAGTCAAACAGTAACCTATAAAGTATAAAAAAATAAAAAATAAAGCAATAAAATTATACATGAAATAATTTAATTTTAGCTAATCAGATACCGCGTGCGTTTAATAAAAAACAAGCAGTTTTAACAAGCAATGTAAGGAATGGCACAATATAAACTTTAAACTTTACTGGTCCTCCTTTTATGTAGTAGTAATGGGGAAACCATGTAACGATATTGTTTAGGCACAAATACTTTCTTACAATGTTAAACCGTTTAATGTAATTTAAACTAATGTTCTTTTCCATACGCGAAATACGAGATTCTTGTATAAAGTTATTTATGCTTCTGCATTACCATCGGGTAATTTTTATTTTTATTAGGTACTCACTAGCAACCGAATGCGATTTTATACGCGTTAAAGCTATACATATAAATGAAATGGTATTTATCCTGCTGTGTATCGAAACCAATCCACGAACCGATTTTGCAGAGAATTTTACTTACTATTAAATATATTTTCAGAGCATTATATAGCCTACTTAAGATCAAATATAACACAGGAAGCTAAATAGTTTAAACATGAATTAAAATTTGAAAAAGAAAAACTAACCCACATTTAATCCAGATATAAAATGTACTTCCTATGAAACATAAACAAAAAAATATTTTCACGAGAACAAAGTTGCGGGCACCAACTACCTATAATATAAAACTTAACACCAATAAAAGAAAGCCTATTTAGCTCTGGGAAAACGTAGCTTTCTATCAGTGAAAAAATTTCAATATTAAATCAGGAGTTCCAGATTTTATTTCCTACAAATGTACACATATTACCTTTTACATAATGAAATAATAGTGTAGATTTGTTAAAATTTATATGTGATGTGAATAGGTACACTACTGGCATTTGATTTGGAACAAAGGAAGGAAGAGTAAGACTACCGGCTAACATCGGCTTACTTTGGTTTTGTAAAGCGTTCTCTCTATCACACAGAGCAATGGCTGCGATAGACAAAGATAACACTATACAAACCCGGACTTTGCCGACTATCTCATCTTTCAGTCTTTCTCCCCGACGTGCCAAATTAAAAACCGAATAATATACACATTTATTTTATTACTATTACTACTCATAGTTAGGAGTGGCTTAATAAAGAAGCCGAATTTCGACCATGTTTTGTTTTCGCATTTGTAATTCATATAAAATATATTCGTATGTTAGTACATATTAGTTTTCTAGTGATAAGTGAGATTTTTTTCCATTGTATCTTTCGTACTGAGATTTAGATTTTATCATATCATATCCGCATTAGATTATAGCTAATAAAGACGACATCGCCCTGGATAAGCAATAAAAAAATGACGGCAACCTCAAACATCTATCCATTGGTAGCCGTTGTTGTTATGCCGTATCGCAAGCATCACGGCAGCTAAAAAATATACACTGGCTAATTGCAAAAGGCAATAGCATAAAAAAGAAGCACTGTGACGGATCCCAACTCATACGACTACAGATTCTCCCACCTTCATTCTAAGTATATTTTAGACGGTATGTGTATCATTAACATAACAACTGTTCTTTATATGGTTTTAAATGAAATTGTTTATTTGCTAACAGTGAACAAGAAGCTGTAGTTATGAAGGCTAATCCTTGGCTTTACCACTACTACGCTGTCCAGTCGAAACTTCACTACGGATTAGCATACGAAGCGGCAACTCGAATGTACGGTCCTCCACCACCCGACCTCCAAGTTTACCCACCAGTCATGCAATTTACACCAGCACCGCCTGTCTGCATCAACGGGAATCAGCCAGTCATGTTACCAAATCCTGGCCTTCAGCCTCATATCACCCACGTCTCTCCGCACTTAGCTCCGATGCACTACTCTTACGAGAGGCCTGACAATGGACCGGTGGATTATTCTGTGTCACTACAAGAAAACAGGTATAGTATTTGGTTTTCACTCAATGTCCCGATTTTGTCCCGAAATTCGAAATATTAAAAAAATATACAAATAATTTTTCCTTTTAATGTTGCACAACAAAGTGAAGATGCCTTCCTGACAGTTAGCACAATGTAATCCAAAAACAATCGTGATATCCATTCCATTGCCAGTCGAGCCTAGGAGCCTCACGTTATCCTAAACTGGACTGACTATTGACTATGTGACAATATAAAATAAACCTTATGTTGAAATTCCTCATGTTTAATATCAGATTCTTTCTCCAGGTACCACAATATACGGATAGAGGATATCAGAATACAACCTAACGCGAAACGGAAAGGAAAAAATTCAGACGAAAAATCAAATACGCCCGTGTCTAACCTATCCCCTCGATGTACTCCATCAACTGTGATATCTGGAGATACTTTGGTAGCGGTATCAACAGGATCGATAGCCAGTAGACGCCCGGGATCCAAAAATTTTAATCTAACTGAAACTGATATGGTTGACCAATGGAATCCTAGTCCGACGTGGTCAGAATCGGCATTGCAGAAAGTTCCTGATGTTTGTTCACAGGATTTGAGTCCTTACGTGACAACCACTCCTCCAACTCCGACCGGAACACCTACCGCATACACACATAACAATTATAGCCAAACGTTTGTGTTCGACTGGTCACCAGAACAATATGTTCCTCATACTAATAATAGATGTAATACAATAACTACAGAAAGTTCCTACCAACAAACATGGAATAGGAGTCAACGGACATCATTTGCAAACAGTGGACAGAGTCCAGTAGATGAGAATTGTAGTCCAAATAGATTAAATTTACCAATGAGGGTCAGCATTCCACCGCCAGCTTATAACACAACAAGGGAAGATATTCTTCGAAGGCAGATCGGTAAGTATTTAAATAGTTACTAAAAAACTTTTTCTCCGGAGGTATTTAAATTGCGAACGTAGGTACAGTGAGCGCCAAACTTTTTCATCGTTTTGAACATAACTGCGCAGAACGTAAATTTAACTATAAATACGTATTACATTATTTGTATAACATCGAAACAAGTTAATGATAAATAAATGCCAACTTTAGATTCCTATAATAATATTTTGACTTTGTGTTGTATTAAAGTCTTCGTGATATTATTCGCTAGGCTGAATGTACAACTACATATTCATATCGGGCAAAAAGGTTGACGAGGACTGTACATAATTTTCACTGATATATAGGTTACATGTGATTTTTTTTACACGTACCTACCTAAACTATATGTAATAAACCATGCCGATATAGGTAGTAATTTTTTACCTGTTTCATAATTATTTTTCTCTTAAAGCTTACCATTTAAAAACAAATCTTTATATAAAAAACATTTTTGTATTATCTACAAATTCCCTGAATCAGAATGGCATATCTTTCTCCATATTTTTTTTTTTCAATTTTAAAACTACAGTATGTATATTTCTAAGAATAATACCATTTTGAACATTATTTTACTTATTCAGAAACTTTAAAATTTAAAAATAAAAATTAGTCACAAAAATAAAAAAGTGACAATTATAGATAAATGTGATTGTTTTTCAAAAAAATTAAATAAAAAACAAAAAGACGCGATGAATATTTAAAAAAATAACATTTAAAACAAATCCGTGTATTTTTCACAAAAAGTACTTTTAATAACACATATTTTAAAAAACAGCCTAATAAAATAATTTTAAAAAGTTATTGCTATTAAAAAGCAGTTTTTCATATTACCTTTATAAGTTGGGTAAAAAATTTGAAAAATAACGATTTTTTCTAAAGGTTAAAAATGTTTTGAAAATATCGAAAGGGGTCGGGGTCAAAATTGATCGATTTGGCATGGAATGACCATATATAAAAACTCAACCTCGTTACATCACTTTTGGGGTTGAGTTTCCAATAATCCTTCCTTAGTGCTTACCTATAGTGTAAAAAGAACCCGCTTGCAAATTTTCACGGCCTTAGCCTTAGTAGTTTGGGTTGTGCGTTAATATGCCAATGAATTAGTCAGTTATCTATTATTTTATATATACTCGTAGATTATCACATTTACTAATTCACAAAAAATACTCATAAATAATTGATTAGTTACTTCTATTGTTCTAAACTACATTTATTCGTTTTCTAGATCGTCCACATCCCGACTCACCGGATGCCAAAAAGCCTTCATTATAACTATAATATACCTATTGTTATTTTCCTATAAATAATTAGAATACTTTGTTACCCTGTATTATTCTTCATAATTATAGATAGGTATGTAAAAGTTCTGGAACTCTCCTGTGATCTTTGTGTTTATAAGTTTTTTGTAGGCTACTACTTACCATTGTACTGTAAATAAAAATATATTCCATTCAAAATGTAACAATAAGAGTAATACATATCAGTTATCGATCACATTCAATGTGTATTATATATACGAAAATTGTAATATTTGTGTAAATAATTTTAAGTATTGAGTAGGTGATATGTATTTCCGATAGAAAAATTATGAAGATTTCCTAATACTTGGTATGATTTTAGCTTTAAGAAATTTAATTTCCTCTATTCTTGTTGTAGCATCTATGTATCTATTAAATTTCATTAAAAAAATTCTTACAACCACATATAACTTACTCTTTTTTTAAGTCTGTTAAAAAGAGATCAACATTTTAAGATATTAAGTAAAAAAATAATATTTGAATGTTCTAAATTATTGCATTTTTTATTTTCCTACAGTATTACGTGAGTATCGACAACAATGTTTTTAGATACTATGTTTCAATAGGTAATTTAAACCTGGTAATGAATGTCGACATATTATCTACTACATAACATTTTATGTTCTATGTAGTAAGTTATATTCCAAATCAATCACTTTTAGAACAAAATATTAATAGGTAAAATGTATGTAGACATTCAATCTATTCCGTCCAATACATTATTTAATTTTAAATATTTAATTTTGTACAAATAGAATAAGATATGTACTTATGTAAAAACGAAATAGGTATATTAATTTTATTTTAGCAGGATTATTTAGTAAACAATGAATACTATTTTGTTCAATATGTTTTGAAAAGTAAAGATAAATATTATACAGAAAACTTTTCTTTGGTCCTTTATTTTTATCTTCCACATCCTACAATCTTATTTACCTTAATCCAGAGAACAGGGCATCCTTGGACGCATTTGAAAAAGAGTATATTTCTCAGAGTTCGACATCTATCGGCATAAAGTGGATATGAAAATTGTATCTAAATACAAAATTTCTTCATAATTGTTACAGAAGTGTTATAAAATATTTATTATTCGTCGTTTCGTTTTCATCTGTTATATCTACTGTTTTATGTGGGCACTGGCCTATGCTGTAAATGACATTGTTCTATTCTTAATTTACAATAAACATGGATTTAGTAGTTGAATATGGGGTAATAAATTACTTTTTTGTAAATGTTAAGTTTTAATATCTATCCTTTTGTACTAGTTGACAACATGTCAATTACAACAAAATATTGCACCAGACTCAAATATATATCACATACTCGTATATGTGCAACTGATCATGCTAAATATTACTCAATGATAAATTTTGCTCATTAGTAAAAACTCTATTAAAAAATACACAGAATTTTTATGTTATATGTATATTTTTGTACCAAATTTAAATAATCAAAATTACAGTAACCTACAATAAAACTCTTAGAGATAGGCCTATGCATCAGCATCAAACTGAAAGAGGCTATTGATCATAATAATAAAAGAGTGGCACTTAATGCTGGTAAAAATAAAAGCAAAAGTCATTATGAAAATTTATTACTACAATAGTTAATTACAAAATATTGATAACTATAACTACACAAAAAAGACAAATAGTAAAAAAGTAACAGAAATTAATCAGGCCTAAGGCGCATATTTCTAAGCAAACACAGATCTCTGGCTGTGTCCTTTCTTCCATAAGGGGTGGACATATCATATAATCGAAGTATTAGACTTATATTGAAACTATCTGGAAGAGCTTTTATTAATGTAGGTATGAGTTCATTGGGCATCTTCTGCAAAACCAATTGTGTTCTATCCTGTCCACATTGAACTATGTATATGAAAAACTGCAATATAAAATGTGTTTGAGGAGTAACATCACCATTTTTCCCTGCCAATTGTGAGAATGAGGTATACAGTGTGTCCAAGGCGGTAAGTAATGGCTCTCTTAACACAGCATCAGAATTACTTTGTGAATGTAAATAATACATACTTCCATCTGAAGTATTATCATTAAGTCTTCTGACTTTAGTAGAAGAGCACATTGTATCCATGTCTTCAGAGTCATCATGACGTCTCTTTCTAGATGTTGGTGCTTTATTTGAAATACTATGTTCAAGAGTAGCATAAATGCAATATACTGATAACTTTGCCAACATAGTAGATTGTGGTTCCACTAAGTCATCACATAATTTAGCATTATATAAATATTGAGGTAAAACATGTAGCAATAATGCTTCTGTACATTTCTCAATATCCAAGTGAAACATGGCCAAGACTATGTCAACAGATCTATCAAGGTCTTCTTGATAACGAAATTTAAGTGTCTCCTTCACCAGATTCGTTACAAACCACACAGGTCCTGTTGTATTCAGAAGATTTTGAATAACATGTGAAGCATCAATATATAAGTATCCTCTTTGTTTAACATCTTCCCATACTGTTTGTAGCTGTTCCAATATTGGTTGACGAGAAATTATATTGTGTGAGAAAACTAAAACTTTTGTTTTTGGTACTGAAGGAGGATGAACATCATATTGCATTTTTCTTATAATTTTGTACATGAATGTTAGTCTTTCCTTGAAATTTTCCAACTGTGTCAGTTCAACTTCACTAGGCTGTGTCAAAAATTGCTGAACCATATTGATAGGCTTTAGAAATGCATCCTGATGAACAACATTAATATATGAGCATAACCACACTGAAGCACAAACAGCTAATGACGCCATTTTTTGCCTCAAAGAATCCAACATTTGTTTAACCTCAGGTGCAGAAAGTGAACCTTGTTCCCAAGCAAACAAGATTTCCTTTATAGCCCCACTAACATTCATACAGAGGTCATGAGGTTTAATGTTAGTATTTTTGAAATCAAATTCTGGAGCACTCAAGTGATTAATAAAAATATCAACAAGTTGAGAATCACACTTTTGCAAGATTTGATCTGGTGACTTGTGTACTCCTTTATAAACCATACAATCTCTTACCCATTTCTCAAAAAATGAGTCACCATTCTCCTCTAATACTGCATCTGCACCATAATCCTGTACAATTGAACATAATAGTAGAAATGATATGTCAAATATGTACACTTTGGAATGTGGTGCACCTTTTTCACTAGCGGCAAATAACGCAAATTCATTAAACTTTATTAACCTTGAGACAAACAACTTCAATTTACCCTCAACTGTAGCTACTGCCAGAATTGCATCTAGAGTTGTGCAACCAACTATTTGGCACAACATTGTATATAAAGATTCTTGTGTTTTGTAAAAGTCACCACCCATTGTTTTTAATATTCCCGCCAATGTTGGTTCAGCACATGTAATAAAAGATGGTACTGAACCCTGAAGACCAGTTGGCTCCAATTTTTGTAACTTAGTATCTTTGTTTTCTCTTTTTTGTTTGAAATAAGCCAAGTGACTCTCAGATAATACATTGAATTTAACCAAAGGTTCAATTAGTGATATGATACTATTACATGAATTTTTTATATCAACAATATCTAAAAGAGGTGCACATTGTAATAACTTTTCATATGCTTCAACTAATTCAACAGAATATTCACTGTCTTTGTTACTTGTACCGCACATATTGTGTAAATAATTTAACACTTGCGGTATTTTAAGAAAAGTAAAAGCCGCCCACAGAGCTTGCTTTGAAGCATCTTTACTAGAGTCATTAAGAGAAATAAAACAAGCTCTAATTAGTTCAAAATAGAGTCGTGATAATGAGTAATTTTTGATCCTTTGTATCATAAGGAGCTGACTGGAAATTTGATGCAAATCGGCACTCGGATTTGCTAGAACATCTATAGCAATCAAAGCTTGTAAACAATGTGTCACTGCCTCGGTTTTATTGTTTAAAGGAGCTATTTTATCAATATCCATATTGCAAATTTTTTGCAATGTTTCATGAATAGTTACTGGTGCTTTAAACTGTGTGTTCATCATCATATAGCCTGTTATTTCCTGACATTTATTCTTTACTTCGTTATATTCATCTGGGTCATTTTGTTTGGCCAAATAAAACATTGCAATGAGAAAATCTGTATTGACAATAGAATTTAATAAAGAAGTTGATTTTTCAAGTAAATCTTGACTCTGAATGTTCGATGTTGGATACTTGCTTAGAGCATAATAATATACTTGCAAAAGCCACAGGATTATTGAAGAGACAGAATATGCTAATACTTCCTCTTCCATTTTACCTCTACATGTTATAATGTCCAAGAAACTTTCTAGAAATTCCAATAAACTTATAATACAGTGCGGTTTGTGAAACGCATCAAATTTAGAGATTCTTTGTAAGACTGCGGCATATGATACTAGGTGAGAGGCTAATGAATGTTTTAAGTAAGATATTACTAATTGATTCGCTCCACAGCCAACCATTGCCTGTTGTAGAATACAATCTGCAAGGTTATATAGGTCTCCACTAACACCTCTAGGAAGTATAGTTTTGATGTTGATACCCCATTGAATGTCAGTCCATCGTTCCCGCCACGCTTTCAATATCAATGCTTTTAGTGAACTAGTTTTACTAGTGATTTTTGATGCATCCATTATTATTGGAAAAAAATTATATCTAAAATAATATCAATGTCTGGAACAAATTTCACACATGTAAGCCATTCTTGAAATCAGATACACCTGCACAAAGTATACAATAACAGGTTAACAGCACAAAATCATTTGTAAACCATATCAATTACAACCAAACTATCAGAAACTGAGCCACTTGAAGTTGACAGATAACACTATTGACATCACAAACGTTTCAATACTCGCAAAATTGGCACAATTATATACGACTTACCAACCGTGTACTGGGCTCATAAACTCGATAAGAAAAAAACTTCATGATGTATAATAGTTTTATACCAATTTAAACTTACAATTTTGAAACTTCTAAATGAAGAAAATAAAAATTTAATACTCTTAAAAAATAGATATACGATCCATTACTATCGAATGAAACATGGATCGAGTAAAATGCTTTCACAATTTTCAACGTTTTGTTATTACAAAAAAAAAATTACAATTTTATTCATTAGCACAATTAGTAGTACCGGAAAAATAAACCTATTAATGTTTATATAAATTAATCAAGTAACATCAACTGCTCATATATAATAAAAATAAATCTGATTATGTTTGTACTAATTTATGTTTAGATGTTTTAGTGAATAAAACGTAAGATATCAAAGTGACGTTTCGTGGTAAATATTTCAAATTTCAATAATAATCCTCATGCTGTAAAAGTTTTGTGTATTTATGTATTATAATATAATTTTCCCAATATTATATACTCATTCGAGTTGTTAATACGTGTACTGTTAGAAAGTGTAAAACTTTGCTGAAGTGTTATTGATAAATAATAATGAGTTTTAGAAATTATAAACAAAAAGTTGAGATTGGTGATACAGTAATTTTATATTTGAGTAACAATGTCTACGCAATAGAAGTACAACCAGAAATAAAAAATAAAACGGGCCAAAATGTTCCATATGTCTTTCAAACATCATATGGTGCTTTAAAGGTTAAGAACCTTATTGATGTGGAGTATGGAAGCATGGTACGTTTTACTATAAATTACAACTATTTGAAAGATATCATGTTGTAAAATCTTATTATTTGGTCATATTCATCCTATCGAATTACATCATTATTATCCTGGAAGGCACATTAAGCTCTGAATTGATTTTTTAATTTAACTATCCAAAAATTGGGGATCTTAGCCATTAAAACCTTGATAAGAACCTGGTACCTTTTTAAAAAAAAAAGATTTATTCCATTATGTTTATCTTAAAGGAAATATTTAAAAATAGTAATTGTTATTATTTTATACTTTATATAAATAGTTTTTGATCACAATTTTAAGTGATTTTGTAGTTTAAGACGGTACTAGGCTATTCTAAACCTAGAATACTATTAATAATTTTAATACAGATATAGTTGCTTGGTAACATATTCACCTATCAGGATTGTAAGTTTAAAGGTAATCAAAATGTATTTTTATTTATCATTTGTAAATTTAAACAACATCTAACTCAGAAATGAATAGACCAATTGTTTCAATTTAAGTTCTTAATATAAAAGTACTTGCAAATTGTATACAAATGTATGCATAAGAACAGCTCATAAATAAAACCTAGTGGGATTTAGGTGGAACTATCAAAAGGATGGGCGCACATTCTACAACCAACTCCTGAACTTTGGTCATTGACTTTACCTCATCGTACCCAAATCATTTACACTCCAGACATAAGCATGATTTTGTTACAATTGGACTTAGTGCCAGGATGTATTGTAATAGAAGCTGGTAAGTTAGAATTTATTCTTATCACATAAAATATATTAAAAGAATACTTACAGCTTAACTGGTTTGATAACTGTTTTTTTAAGCAACCTCAATAAAAATAATAAATTGCACATAATAGCTGTGATAGTATAGTAACTTAAAGAAATGAGGAGATATCTGTGATATGGAATCTTGCTTTCATGCTTTGAAAAAATGATATGTGTAATGTATAGATTTATTTTTCTTTGTATAAAATTGATTGTGTATTATAATGTACTGAAGTGAAACTTCTTTTGACACGGTACGGAATAATTTTCTTTACATGTTACTGTTGCTATAGTAACCATTTATATGTTAACCATTGCCATGGTAACATGATAAGTTTGCATTTTAGAATTATTTTATATTTTATGTATATGTGTAAACTATTAACATTCCAAGTGCATATTATTAGTTAATAAACAATAAAAAAATATTTATATTAAAAAGAAAACTTTTGGATGTAATTTTTAATTATTAGTTATCATAATCCGTTCAGCTACTGTAAAGTATCTATAAATAATTATAATTATTATATTTACTATATATACACTGACAGACTAATTTATCTTATACAAATAAAAATAGGAAAGAGAATAATTTAATATTCAATGAACTAGTATTTTTATACCACAAAAAGGTCTATTCGAATATTATCTGGCCATTTTTCGATTATTTATTATACAAAAAATTATGGACTTGCTTTCGACTTAACTTAACTTTCGAGAATTAATGTGCCCCCAAAAAAGAAGTGCCATAAAAGCCTATATATACGCATATACATATGATAGCACATAATTCAATTAAAAATATTAAATCATATTTGAATGGTATATGGTATTCCTATAGTATATGAGCAGTCTCATGTATATATAATTTAATACATATAAGTCAAAGAAGTTTTCCCATTCCTCAGTGTGTACACACTGATACACGCAATTTAACTTTTTTTGATTTTTATAATTGCCACTTTACCACTTATTATTATTATAAGCCTTTCAATACCATAAACCATACGCAGGTACTGGCAGTGGATCCCTGTCTCATGCTTTAATTAGGCGTGTGAGACCTACTGGTCATGTCTACACCTTTGACTTTCATGAGGAAAGAACAGCGATTGCCAAAGAAGAGTTTAAGAATCACGGTGTGGATGATTTTATTACCGTAAGTGGTGATTTTAAATCGTAAAATATTTTTTACTAGTAGTCATCTAGTGCTACAAAAATAGCAAAATGAATGCTATTATTAAAATGAAGAAAATTTGTAGGCAAAGCATCGTGATGTACTTGAAGATGGATTCGGAGAAGAGTTGAATGGTAAAGCTCATGCAGTATTTTTGGATCTACCTAAGCCTTGGCTGGGTGTGTGCCATGCTGTCAATGCAATTAGATTACAAGGTAAGTAAGAATTTTTGATCTCTTGCAGTACGGTATTAAATTGTCATCACAAAATTCGGAGCTTCCTTTCATTCTTTTCTGTTTGATATATATCTGTATAAAACTAGCAACCCACCCGGGGTTACGCACGGAGGCAATGATAATACCATGTTCATCAAAGTCAAAGTAGCTTCATAAGTTTTATTACACAAACAACTTTTTTGCAAATAATTTTAAATGTTGATATCTTCTTTAAATATTGAAATCATACACTGTAGAGTACATTTTTAATTTACATGAAATGTCTGAGGTGAACAAAACATCTAATTGAATAAGGATTAATATAACATTAATCAAAATAATTTCACGTGCACGTAATTTTGTGTCTGTAATATTTTCTAAGGTAATTGTATGTTTTGTAGGGTAATTTAAACCTACACCAATAATACCCTTGTATTCTACATCAATAATACAACGTCAGTAAAACATTTATTTATTAAATATTATATTAATTAAAATAACTTTATTAGACGACTCGATGGTTAAATTCGTATTACTTACATACAGTTTTACAGTTTCTTTATTTACATTATAAATGTAACACAGTTATGCATTTAATCAATTCAGAGCTTTCTCATGTACTATTTATATTTTTGAAACAGAGCAAAAAGATCGCGGACCTCATGCTACAGCTATTAAACAGACAAATTTCTGAACGCGCCTATAAATATTTGACAAACGAATGACAATTATTTATTTCTAAAATGACAGAGGACATCAAATGTTTCATAGGTAGGAACATTTTGTATTTGAAAATTAAGTTGTCTTTTTTTAGTATATTCCATTACTTATTATTTATGTTTCTCACCGTTTAAACCTTCCCTGAATTTCCACAAATATTTCAAGATCAAAATTAGCAAAAGCGGTCCAGCCATTCTAGAGATTTAGCGAGACAAACGGACACCAACTCATTTTTATATATATAAAATAAATATAGATTTGTTAAATAATAATATAAATTTAGTTAAGGCACAAATGTTTACTGTGGGTTATTCCTATGCTACTCCCATACTTGCGTGTATCGCCACGAAGTTTTGTCTATGGTCGTAATAAATACAGATGGGGGAAGACTTTATCGTCATGAGTTGCAAACTATCGGGCTGCATGACGATAGACGAAAACACGATAACTTGGCCCGCGGATTTTATACACATCAAAGGAATTAAAAACGCAGCCCGATAGTTTGTAACACATCACGATAAAGTCTTTCCACATCTGCATTTATGGCGATCATAGGCAAAACTTCGTAGCAATATACGTAAGGATGGGAGTAGCATTAGGAGATAGAAATCGCGGTCATCACAGTCTTTTCTGAGGACCTTTTTAAGATATATAACTTCGTAATACATTATTTTCATGTATTTCAGAAGGTTTACTCAGCGTTAAAATTTTATTTTATAATAATGTACCCGTGTATTAAATAAACATCATAACTATATCATTCATATTACTAAGGTGTAACTAAGTATTCTTGTGATCGTTGCACAACAGTCCCTAGGTAGATAATATCGGTAGCTAGTATTAGAGGCGGAAACACAGTATTTACTGTAGATCCGTATAAATCGACGGAACAGATAGCGATCTGATTACGGTGTCGATTATTCTGTACCCCATGTAAGTTATACGATTCCATTCATTAATCTGCCTTGTGCTAAACCAGATAACATGTTCGGTATCAATTCATCGGTTTGTATCTATTTGAAAGTACTTGAACCCCTCTAGGGTTGTCAAGGCATTTATCATATTGATAAGATGATCTACGGCCTATACAAGTATTAAGTAAGCAAAATCTTTGTAATTTCTGACTGCCCCCTCCGCCTGGTCATACATAAACGCCTGCATATGTAAACATTTATACAAGTATTTTTTAATTTGTTCTGTTTTCCTCATTGGTTTCTGGACAGCAGTTAACAAGTCTAGACTTATAGCGATTCATTGTTAAGGCGATGGTAACCCAGTGGATAAGACCGCGCGCCTCATATATCATACTTATACATCCGGATCCCTCCCTCCCTTTTGTCATCAAAAATAAGCAAATCAAAGATCCTTCTTCTCCCATTCAGTGCTTACGTGGTAACTTGAATGGTGCCCCAGATATGAATTATATCAATTTATCTATATTAAATAAGGTTTAAAATTTAAAAATTGTGTAGTTGAAGCAACCAAATTATATTGTATAATACATATTACTATGATTATTTTGATCACTGAAAATAATGATATATTTAAGTGTGAACCCTAGTCTAATTTGCTTAATTGGAACCCATTCATATAATAACTAAGTGGCAGATTGTAGATACACATCGCTAAGTGATCGTATACTGTCGGCGACATACGACATAGTAACCGTTGCTTATCCTTGAAACTGCTATTAGCAGCTGCCCCATTGTCCTCTCAGTCCATTGGATAAATTAGGAGTCAAAAGGTCGATACAGATTTATTCACGCAAACACGGCCATATTGCATAGGTTTTTGTTTAACGTAATATCTATGAATGTGTTTTTATCCAGGGGTTAAAGGAGGTTAACCGTTTTAATATTAGACAGCAATGTTTAATTTATGTCCAGTGCTTTAATGGTATGTGTCAAAAACTCTCTTGGGAGCTGCGATGAAACGCCTTTAGTGAATCGTGTTGTTAAACAAACCTCTTGAGATGGATGCGCTATTACTGCTACTTTGCATTAGAAATAGGGGTAGCGGACGTACTACCGTAGTGGAACCTTGTTTTTAGGTTGTGAAACTCTACTCATACTGTCAATTAATGACCGACGCAAATTTTGTTTTTTATTGCATTACATATGTTACTGTACTGATTTACGGCTAGAAGGGTGACCGAATACACGGTTTCGGCTGAAAATTTGCTTCGAGCAAACACTATTACTAATTATATTTCACTTTCCTTTTTCTAAAAAACATTGTAGCTTGAACTAAGGGCTACCATTAACATTGTATATAAGTATAATCCTTTATTTCTCTGATGATTATTTTATTCAATGACGAATCAGATAATCTTGTATTTATCTCAACGTAAGTAATGTATAAGTAATTATTTACAAGGATAATAATTTTATTTTCCATTCATTTCGCTAGATTGATCTCATGTACGTCTCCCATTCGGTACCATTATCCGCACCTAACGACTTCTCTACGCTATTACGTGGCCAATAGTGGATAATGTTCGTAATCGGTGTATTTCAAACATATGTAATATTGTATGCATTATTATAATTACGTTTGTAACGGTAAATAAATATTTCTTCCATTGCTGTGAAATATCTACTTTAACAAAATAAATTTATTAGGACAGAAGATAGTAAGTTATATACAGGCTCTAAGAATGATATAATCTTCACATTTGATAATATAAAAGTACTAGCTTTTGCTCGTAGCTTTGCGCGCGTTAATTTATATTTTGACGATATCTCTTGTCAATAGTACCATCTCTGTGGATGAAAGTACCCTATGTCCTTTTCTGTACCCCTAATAACCATTTCGGGATGATCAGTTGAGTAGTTAAGGTAAGGCGTGAAAGTGTAAAGGGGCGTCCACTAATTACGTGAAGGGTCATTGGAGGAAAGGAATCAAGCCGAATCCCATTAAATCCCACGTGGAAGGAGAGAGGTTTTTGGCAAATATCACGTACTTTCTTTCGGACAAAAATAGTGTAGAAATGTGTTGAAAACAAATTAATTTGAAGTAAAATAGGTCTCTAGACTAAAATATGGCGCAATCTGACTCAATTATTCTATATACTAATTCATAAATATATGTAATTTTTTTAGTATTGATGTATGGAAAATTAATGTAACAATAATTGTAATAATAGTAAAAATAATAAAGCAAATTTTGTTTCACTACATAGTATATAACAAAGTCGCTTTCTTTGTCCCTATATCCCTATGTATGCTTAAATCTTTAAAACTACGCAACGGATTTTGATGCGGTTTTTTTAATAGATAGAGTGATTGAAGAGGAAGGTTTATATGTATAATAATATAAATTAAATAGTGGAGAAATACTGTTATTTTTGAGGTTACTCCAAGTTTAACGCGTGCGGGCCACGGGCAGTAATGAATAAATCAAAACTACGGGATCGATTTTAATCATTTTTTCAGTGAATGACATAGGCTATATATATATATTTTATACCCGTGCGAAACCGGAGCGGGCCACTAGTTTTGAATAAATCCAATGCTTTATTTATTCCCAAAATACACATTTTAAAAGATCTCACGTGAGATTAGGGAAGATGTTCGAGACAAACTTACGACATCTCACTAGAAGAGTTCAAAAAATCCTCAAAAACAACTCACGTAATTAATGGACGCCCCCTAACATATTCACATTCACCTTTATATAGGATCCCCACGAATAACATGACATTATATTGGATATGCGGACATGCTTAAATATTATAATTTAACTTGTTAAAGAGATTACAGTTTAGAATTTTTATTAAACACATTATAATTCGTGAATAGAACTACTTGTTCTTGATCGGAATTAGATTGCGCATGCTCGTTGTTATTGCTTATACGGTGGATATAGGACACAGTGGTCGACAAAACCGCGACTCACGAGCCGCATGCGGCTCTTTCACTCCTTGGCTGCAACTCTTCCACGAAATGTTTAGTGTGACACATTTTTATTTATTAAATTGCTCTGTAAGAGACAACTGAACATTTTCGAGCTGCACATTTTTAAAAAGCAATAATAATACAGCTAGTAACACGCAAAAAAGACATATTTAGCAAAGTCAAACTCGAGAGTATACTTTTAATCGTAATTATTTCCCTAAAAATATCTCTACTAAAGCAAAGCTTAAATTTAAAAAGGGTCCTTTGAATAAACTTCAATATTGTACCGTTTATACTCGTATTTGGTTCTTTTGGTTGACAAGTTGAAAATAATGTTTCATACTAAAGAGACACATAAAAATAAGTAGTGATAGATACGTATAGACAATAGGGTATTTAGTAACATGGACACTACAGTATATATGTAGATATATATTGATAAAGTTAGAGGCGGTAACTCAGAATTGAGAAACGCGGTTTTATCAACGGCGCGACGGCAACTATGCTAGACCCGGTACGATTGATTTGTTTAATTTATGCTTCAAATAGATTGTGTTTGTTCGTACCGTGATTCGAGATTACCGCCCACGTAACTATGGACGCACGTGCTATTATTTTTTCCTCTAAACAATATAGATGATACATAATGTAATTTTATTGTTGTGTAACAATGTGATAATCATTTTAGCTCCTTAATGTACTACAATTCATTATTTGAATCAATATCAAACGGAATGACTAACGTAGTATTATTTATTTTTGTAAAAGCGTTCCTTTTTAGTGATAGGTATTTTTATCTTTTTTCGTAGAATTAACGTTGACCTTATCCTTATAAGCAATGTAAGGATCAGACTGTCTATTTAATGTTCACTATATCCCCAAGTCAGTGTTTCAAAGTGTACCCATCTTGGATCGATCAACGGGTGTTGCTAATAAATAAGGCATGTGGTGCGGGTAATAAAGTTCAAATTTTTACATGAAGTCTTTCAGTATAATTGTTATAATTTGTATAGGTATTTAAAATGTACGACTTTGTTATGAATTATTTATTGGCATCCGAAATATAGCTTAATTCAACCAACTCATGGTATAGCGGCGTAATGAACTGGAAAAACGCATAGGAAATGTATGAATTATTCTATAGTAGAGCATATTATAAAGCAAAAAACGATAGAATCGAATATAAATTTATCAGTCGTAAACTCATACAAAAATAGACGGCACTTTCCGATGTTATAGTCCAGTAGTCGGCAAACCGCGGGTCGCAAACCACATGCGGCTCTTTTACATCTGTACACGTCACAGTAAGTGACTTTACCAAAAAAACTTAGTGCAGACACGGAATAGTATTTAATAACTTGCCTTCTAAGAGATAAGTTATTTTTGAAACTCAAGCCTACAGAAAATAAGAATATTTTTAGAAAACAACAATGGCACGGCTAGACGCTCGCAAAAAAAGTTATACTTAGTTAGCTAAAGCAAGCTCGAGAGTGTATGTTTAATGCTAATTATTTCCATAAAAATGTCTCTACAAAAGCAAAGCCTAAGTTTTTAAAAAAGGCTCTTTGAATAAACTTCATTTTTGTATTGTTTATATTCGGCTCTTTTGGATGACGACTTCGCCGACCACTGTTGTTGTAGTCGAAAGAAATTTATAGGTTTAAAAATTATACAATTTGATTGCACTAAACATAATAATGAAAATACAGTTCGTTTGAGCCCCAATCACTTATTATAAATTTTAACGTAGAACCACACCATATCTCTCCTGACGTTAAATGATGAAGTGATCTAAGATCTAAGATTGTAAGTACGCTAAACCTAGGTGAAGACTGGCTGACTGCTACTGCCGGAACACATCTATCATCTATTGGCGATAGACTTTCAACTTGATGGTTGTAGCTAGTCACGCGAACATAGAAAAGGCCCTACTGCCATGCTATAGTTTAATCGCAATATTTTCCTTAACCAAAAGCTCCATCTCATGTGCAAGAATTCGAATCTACGTCGATAGACGTGGTGTCCAAACACGCTTACTACTAAAACATCTAATTGGAACCCACAACTCTTAGCGCGGTAGCAATAGTGGGATGATCTCTTAATACACTAAACCCGAAACTATTACCACTTAAACTCAAAATCATTGTTATTAATATATTAGAACCAGGCTAAGTTAAAACGAAATTCTCTACATTTTAGTAAACACTTTAATGATTCCAACTTTCACAGATAATAAAATACTTGAGACAAAACATTTATAACCCTCGTAATTCCTTAAGTACTCGGACTGTTTAGGAATAATCTCAGTATTTAGAACAGTAACAAATGTCCACGAGCAAAACATGACATATCAAACTTCTCTCCCGCGGTGGTCTAGCTGGGACGAGCGCGAGGCTAATAAGACAGCCCTTTAGCTCAGCTGTCTGGTCTAAGACATTATCTTTAAGTGAGAAATAGTGCCTTTTGTGATATTACGTGAGAATATTGCACTTGAGTGCGTTTTGAATGAAAAGTGTACTTAAAAATAAAATTATGTTAAACTGACTGATACTCGCGACTTCGTATGCGTCGGTTATTACCTTAAAATTATATTTAACTAGCTTTTGCTCGCGGCTTGACGTATCCCTCGAGGATATATATATTTTTTTAAATGAAAGGTGCCCTATGTAAGTGTAACAGACAAACTCACATTCACATTTCCAATATTACTATGGAAGTAATGAAAGAACAAAACATATGTGTGTGTGCCTAAGACCACACGAAAGAAGTGAAAACTTCTCAACAAAAAGCTAACGTCACGCGATGCTCCCAGGCGGTCACCTATCCAAATTTTGACCGCATCCGACGTTCTTTAACTTCGGTGATCGGACGTGAACCGATGTTTCCAACACTCTATCCAACAACATTGTTTACGGGGACTACTCTTCGTCACACAAAAAGGTCGTGGATCGAAATTTCAAAGCCCTCTTATAAGAATTTTCACTTCAAAAAATCATGCCGCTATCATAAAAATACAAAATATTTACGTGGTAAAACTTGATTGGCTTTAGATATTTATCATATATTTCGAGTTATTTTTTGTTATTACATGAATCAAGTTGAAGATTCTTGAACAATCTTGAACGAACTATATTTTATTGACAATCAAAACAATAGGTTATAATGAGTAAGCAAAAATTAAAAGGTATTTTGTGAATGAAAACAATGAATATATTGATAAAAACATTTCAATTTTGTTTCGAGATTTTAATCACAACAACCGGGATAAATATAGTTTTAACTGTTTACATTGTGTTAGTAATTGACAAACGTTCATATATACAAAATACCTACAAAAAGTAGCGATCGATTACGGTCACTGTAATTATTGTTTTAATATTTATTATGTCTGTTAATCCAACAACGCTTCTTGATATTTTGTTATCAATAAATTTAACTAGCTGATACACGTAACTTCGTCTGCGCCGTTTATTATCTTAATAATATATTTTATGTTCAGAGGAAAAAAATAAAACCAGAAATATACTTTGCTTACAAAATTCTTTGTAAACAATTTTATCCGTATACGTTCTCTCTCCTGCGCATGCACACCATATATGCCCCACTTCATATATTGCTGAATGCGTAATGCTTTTATTAAAATCGTAGTTTCTTAAAATGTTAATAACTTTTTATTAAATATAGTATTACTAATTTTGTTTTTGGATAAGAATGAAATGTATATCTATACGTTACCTATACTTCTCTATTACTTAACATATGCCCACAATCAAATTAACAAACACTATACCTTAGCTAAATAGATTTTAATTAAACAAAAACAAAACATTACTCAAGAATATACTTTATGATTTTCTTGTCTCATTCTTAAGAGAAATTTATTACTTTAGTATTGATGCGTGTACAGACAAGCAGATATTTCTAAAAGTAATATAAATGTATCTAAGATTGTAAGTACTAATTTTTAGTCGCTTCCAACTTTTTTTTTCCCCAAAAAATAATTTTGTGTGTACTATAACCTGAGAAGTGAAAAAATACAACAAAACAAAAAAAACACAACATAGCGCGGTGTTCCAAGGTGGTCACCCGACCAAGTACTGACCGCGACCGATGTTGCTTAACTTCGTTGTTCTCAACAGTCTTCCTGACACAGTGTTTATCATCACCATTTTTCGTCACACAAAAAGGTTGCGGATCCGAATTAGAAAGACCTCCCATAAAAAATATCACCTGAAAAATTTTCATTTCCAAATTCTTAAATGTACAGACTCATGTAATTTACATTTGTATTATATGTATACATCGATTTTAAATTGAATAAGTGTTCGTGTAATATATTAGTACAGTATCAATCGTTCGCTTGTGGCAACAGCGGTCGTCACAATCTCACACGGTCGATCGAACAGCGACATTCCTTCGACAGCTGACAATACTATCGCTTGCGCAGCGGTCGAGTGTCACACCGTTCAAAACAGCGTCCGCCACTACTAAATAAGGCAGTGGTCCCTATGCAACTAAACTGGCCACAAGAATTTCACTGTGTCAAACAATGAAGAAATAAATTGATTTATTTTTTTAATAAAAATATGTAAACATATTATATAAGTTATACCATTGGTGAAACGATATACATAAACGGCTCTGATAATCTCATAATATTTAATATATCCTAATTATCCCATTTATATACAATATTATAAATGTAAAAGTAAAGTTGTTTGTTTTTGAACTGAAAACTTCTTATAGCCGCGTTGAGCGATTTTTGGTACGGGAAAAACTTATGGGTTCGCGTAACCGATGATCTCGACATGCTCGTGACGTCTTGCGCTTACACCAGACTAGCATAACGGCCTTTAATATTCTATAAATAACTTGTATAAAAATGTATATAATCATTGCTTAGAGTGCCAATAGATGTGAAAATCAGACTAATGTTAATAATTTGACTATGCAACAATTTCAATAATTCAATTTCAAAAAAGAACACAGTAATTCCATTGTTTTGAATTTTCACTTCTGTCGGCACTCCTTATGACTGCCTCGACTTTTATTTTGTTACGCTTTCACGCGTAACTATTTAACTGATCTTCATGAAAATTTGCATACACGTTGTCAGAGATACAGAAAAATCATTTCATCCCAAAAAATGTACTGCACCCGAGGGTTACATTAAAACTGCATTAACCCTAGCTTTCGCTTTCGCTTTCGCAACCAATAGCTAGTAGAATATAACTGGGTATATTTTGTACAAACTCGACGTTTTACTAATCTAAAATTATCAAAATATTATCTATCCTTGCATATTTTAACAATAAAATTAGTATTAAAATAAGAAAACTTCAACAAAAGTGACGCTAAAACTTTATTTATTTAGAAAAAAATTGAAGTTGTGAAAATAGAACTAACAGGTGTTCCTAGACTTAGGGTGGTTTTTTGATTTTTCTAAAACCTAAAATCAGTATATTACTAAACCTTCAATGTAAACTTTCTTAATTATATTGTAGTATACACACGCGGGTTTCCGAACACAAAAAACCCATCCTTAGCCCCTATCTAACATCTTAACGAAGCATTTAATTTGATTAGCGTTAACACACAGATTGATTAATGGCATGTAGCTAAACGTGTATCCAATACTAATAGAAGATAAAGGTTTAGGTTAACCCGTGACCTTATGACGGCAGTTTGAATTATCGTTTGACATTAAACGTAGACGTATGTATAGTTAGCACTATTACAAGTTTATGAAAGTACAGAAAATTATAAACAGTTATCACATTTAGGTGATTTACTACATACTAGTGGTTAATGAAAACAAACGAACTTTTCCAAAATAAACACACTAAAGCTCGGCAATATGTACTAAGCAAAAAAAAATGTCGAATATGTTATAAAGGACTGCCGACAGAAATAAAACTCAAAACAATGAAATAACTACGTTCTTTTTTTGAAATTTTAAGTCAATTATAGTTTAAATTATGTAAATTTCATGATTTATAAATTGTAATTATTAACTTTAGTATCTGGTTTTCACATCTATTGGCACTCCGAGCAATAATTATATACATTTTTATATAATTTATTGCTTAATCAAACATATGAGGGGCTGCCCAAGCTAAATAGAAACTATGAATATTATTATATGTACACAGATCGCTATATTACGCGTTACTAGACTGGAGCAAACGCAACACGCGCACCCATACATTTTTCTGGTGTTTTATCAGAAACCTAGTACTTTACCAGTGATGCCTGTTCAAACAAACAGACAGATAGACATTTCTAAAAATGATTGAAATGTAATTTATTACTTATTCTAAAACACCTGCAACAATTTTTTTCTCATAAATGAAAAAAGTACAGACACATCAGATTTACATCCTTATTATATGTATAAATTACTAGAGAAAATAAAGATTTAAACTTCTTGTAGTTAGTCTTAACACTTCCTACATTTTTGAACATAATATTCATTATATAGTGAGACCTAGGTTCTATTCTTCGACCACTTACTACATTACGTTAGAAAAGTATTAGCTATGATATCATATAAATAAAGCATAGAATATCTTATCACTAAGCACTATTGAATATATAAAACATATCCGCGTTTGCATCAAGGTTCTTCACGACAGATTTATAGAGAGTACTTAGCTCCATTTAATACTGTTTTATGCATTATTAACGTAAGTAAAATTCAGATCGACATTTTGTGAATCATCCTTAAGAACAGCTGTTACCTTTTCGATTACGTCGTAAATATGTTATACCAGAAACAAGGATACAAATCTTATCATAGTGATAAATTTATTTGCTGACAAGTTTCATTTGCTAAACCAACAGTATCGATAAAGATCAAGGAACGAAACAATCCAGCCGTAAGTTCCACTCGGTCAACTATTTATGTACATTACTCTTTAACTTCAATCAAATAGCATGCGCCTTGATAATGATCTGATATCCTTGTTACTTTCCTGCCTAACATGTTGTATATGAAATAACTGTGTGACATAACTTGTCGCCTCCGGCGTTGTTCATACAAACGAACCGAACCATATTTAATTGTACATTTCTTAAACTCCATTATGGTCCATTGTTATTTGAATATAAAGGTGATTGTTTAAAAGTAATCATTTATGCAACGGTCAAAGAATAAAATTGTGTTTTTGATCGATAACAAAGTTGTTGATACCGTTGCGTTTTATTTTTTCATATGAAATCTAGACATAAATTTTCGAGTATCTTTATTTGATAACGGAATTTTTAAATTTGTTAACAGTTGCGCCACTAAATCAAATTGCAGTCAATTAAGATAAAGCGCCTCGAACGACAGCTTCGTACAATAGTCTGTGGAGCATATGACTAATCCAACGTTTTGTTTGGCTAACTGAATTACATCGAGTCCGGGCATTCTGAATAGAATTCCCATTTACATAAATCTATTATTATATTAGAAACTGGGCATGTCTCGTTAAATATAAAACTGTAATATTAATAGTTTATTGACTACGGCCTTTGTAGGTTTGTAAAATTAATGTTGGATACGGTAAAATTGAATGTTAATGCTATTTTGTGAATTATTAGCCTTATTATATTAATTTAGTGAGCGCATTTAATGCTCTTTGACATAATACATATTATAGAGAGTAAATAGAGTAATAAATAAAAAAAATGTAAATTTAATAAATTCACATAATGAAAATATGGGGTTAAAGTTTAATCGCATGAAAACTAATTTAACATATCGGCATACGTCAGTGACCATCCGATGCGGAATTTTTCGTGGATGGTTCTAGACTGTTTTTGGATTCCATTGACCCATTGTCATTTTTTTAATTAAAAGTTTAATGCACAACGAAGCGGGTGAGTATCAGTTAATTACATATATTTTACAGTACATGTATGGCTAGATAGTATTCTACGTTGAAAGTGGATATTATACAAAGGAATGGAAAAGGATAGGATTAAGAGCTCAAACATTTGAACAGTATTTTTATAGTGACTTATGAAATAAAATAGTCCTTTTATTTAGCCTACCCTGTTATTTATTCCTACTATATATTAATATAATAAATAAAGTTTTATTTTATGATTTTTTTTAGTTGTGTTAAAGAAAAAAATATAGTAATAGTAAAATAAACATAATGATAATTATTAATCTTTATTTCCTTTTCAACGTTTTAAATTATCTTTAGTTAGCAATAAGTGTAGTTAAGTTCCTTGTTTATTATAACTCGTAGATCAGTTTTAATACTACATGTAATGTAGAAATTTCATCTTGATCTTTTTACGTATCATTAAATATTTTTTTATTAACCTAGCATCTTTAATAATAATAAATATTGTCAACCTAGACAAAATCTCTGTCAGTTGTCAGAGGATTTACTTGTCTATAATATAAAAATGAATCACTAAATGTGTTGCTAAGCGCAAAACTCGAGAATAGCTGAACCGATTTCGCTAATTCTTTTTTTAGAATATTCCTAGAAGTACGAGGATGGATCTTACGAAGAGAAAAATTAATAAAAAGTACCTAGAAATGTCTTAAAACGACACTTTTCTATACTCCGATACAAATGATTAGTAATAATACTTAAAAGTCAATTTTAACTTTAATACCATACTATAAAGTTTAAGTGTTACTGGAGAGGTTCCAGGAAGGCAAGACAATTGAGTGACGTTAGTATCGTAAAAATATGAATGTCAATAATTATACGATGGTCCCGAATAGCAGAATAAGTATTAAAAAACCGACTGTTAGGCGTTACGAAGTTCGCCGGGGTCAGCTACTACTTTAATAAAAAAATTAAATAACAATAGTTTTTATTTATAGAATCATAATAATAATCGTTTAAACTTCTTCAAAACATTGATAAACGATGAAACAAAATCTTTAACTTTAATTGTCAATTCGGTTTCTATTTATTGTCCTTAAGTAATCGATCGTGTCTCACAACATCTATAATTATCTAATGGATTAATTGCACTAAATACCACAAGAGTGCCAGGTCGTAAAGTTTTACTGCTAAGTCACCTACGCCATTAGGCCTGGCCTGCCTATCTTATCATTTCACGTACAGTTCATTAGCTTCGTAAAGGCTAAAATCCTTGACATAAAGTTACAAGTAAATCAAAGAAAAATTAAAAGCCCCTTATTCTATTTAGACTCTGAGAAAGGTACTTATGAACTTCAAAACGACCACTACCACCGGTTCGTTAATCAGATGAGTCACCTGATGGTAAGTGATCACCGCCGTCCATAGACACTAGCAACACCAGGGGAGTCGCAAGTGCGTTGCCGGCCTTTTAATATATGTGGGCCTCCGGCGCTCTCACTGACCGAACGAAACGCAACAGTGCAAGCACTGTTACTTCACGTCGGCTTTCTGTAAGAGGGTGGTACTACTCCGGGCGAGCCGACCCATTCATTCTGAAACCAGTAATAGTTTCAGCGTAGCTCTACCACCCACCTACTTATGTGCATGAAACGCTTAAGGCGGCATGAGATTTCCCGTTTCTTTCAACAATTATCATTATATTTCAACCAATTTACAAAAAAAACCTTGACAAATTATATACTAAAACTTCCCCGCGAATTGGTCAATCTATTGGTGAAGACCGCATTATAATCCGTTCAGTAGTTTTTGAGTTTATCGCGAACATCCACACAGACAGACAGACGCGGCGGACGACTTTGTCTTATAATATGTAGTGATATGGTAACAGTGTTATAAGATTAAATTTGTAGTAATTAACCCACGAATACATTGAAGTACGTGGAAGGTAACATTACGAATCACTATTCTACATTACTGTGATATATAACGCTATAAACTAATATCAGTTGGTTTTAATAATATATGTCTCTAGTACTTAGGAGTTATAATAAAACAGTTACGATGTGATAAGGTATATAGACAACTCGTATACCCAATGTGTCCAAACTGTTATTTTATCAAATACAATGCCAGAGTCGAGCAATAATTATGAGTTTAAAATTTCATTCAGAATAAGATTTACTTTCAAATGTCTCATTTATAACTTTTAAAATATTTTAATGTTATGGGTTTCACCAACTATGAAATAAATGATACATTTTAGCATTCAGAAATTTACCTCTCATTTATATGACCTAATTGACAAACGCTATACTTTTGTACATTAGTTTGGTGTATCCAAATTCAGGATACTAGTGTGGTATGGAAATCGACCAATTACATTTTTAGTTCGGCTATTCGAAGTACATCATGTCATGGATCTGCTGTTACATTTGCGATATACCCTAGATATACGAGGAACTTTTTACAAATAATCGATAGCATAAGAGTCACTCCGACATAGTCTACCGAAACGTTGTGTTAAAACGAAATGGGCGACATTTGGTATCGTATTCGGTTTTTATATGAAAGCACTTCTAAACAGCTTATATAATAATAATGATAGCTTATAAGAATCTCTCTGTTGGACTAATGGGAGGGCTCGAGGGAATGTACGAAGATAATCATTACGCCAGCCTAGGCTGTATTGGCGATTTCCATATTTTTCTCACATACGTTGATCCTACAAGAACATTATTCAGAGTCAGGTTTCCACACGATATTTTCCTTCACCATCAGCCGACAGTGTTACCAACTTGAATTATAAAATGTACGTAAATTCCCAAATTTCGTTGTTTCACGTTGTGATTCGAACGAGCGGACATCGAATCAAAATCCGCCGGTCAAACCACTGTACTACCACGTCGATTTATAGTATAATTAAACAATTTATGGTTTAAAATAAATTACCTTCATAAATAATGTATTTGTGAATTTTAAAAATAATAATAGTGTATAATAAATGTACGAGCATATATTTCATATTTCCTGTATCTATAATTTGTTCACATTAGTATAGTTTTCATTACTGGAAATTCCATTGTATAACAAAACAATGCGTTCTCAATCGTTGGACAATTCCAACATCTATATCTACATGAAAAATGTATATTTTGCCTGTTTATGAAAAGCGTAATTGAAAAAGTGAACTATTTTCTTTCTACTCCTACATATTCAAGAGTTTATCTTATATCCTGTTTCATAGAACCCGCATTACTTAAAAATTATTGAACCAATGGCGGTATGATTTTTCAAATTTATATACAACTTCACCAAGGCAGTACACACAGTAGGTATCATTTTTTGAATGGGTCGGCTCGCCCGGGGTAGTACCACCCTCTCACAGAAAACCGACGTGAAGTAACAGTGCTTGCACTGTTGCGTTTCGTTCGGTCAGTGAGAGCGCCGGAGGCCCACATATATTAAAAGGCCGGCAACGCACTTGTGACTCCCCTGGTGTTGCTAGTGTCTATGGACGGCGGTGATCACTTATTATCAGGTGACCCACCTGTTCGTTTGCGCCCTATAATATAAAAAATAGTTTTCTATAGGAAAAGTAAGAAATTGATATCAGGAAACAACGTAATTGTAAAAAAATGGCAAATATAATTTAAAATCGACTAAGCGTTATTAATCAACATAGAACATAAAGTTTCTGAAAGACAAGAAATCGATTTTCTAGTGATAGAAGTCGCCGGACGCAGCTTGTAGTCTGATAACAATGTCAAATATGCAAGGTTAATTGTATGCGTTTTAGTATAAACGGTGATTAAAACGGGTAATACTAATCTATTAATTGTAATGGCAAGCAAAGTATATGCTATATAATAAGCAAAAAAATATGATTAATTTTTAGTACATTACAAGTTTAACGAGGTGTTACTAAATAAACCAGCAAGATTGTTAAAATAATTTAAGAGGTGTTTCCTTTCGCGAACATTGTGTTGGTGATTGTTCTAGAGGGGAGTGAACAGATTTCTGAAGAGTGAACAAGGCACATGTCAATCTGCAGATGTTGCAAGCTGGTGACCGCTTACACATAAATTATGTTCATTACCAAAAAAGTGATGATTACACAATAGAAGTTAAAAAAAATGATACAATAATTAATAAGAAAAAATATTATTGAAAGACTTGCCGTTTAGTGACATATGTTATTTATTTCATAGAATATTTTTAAATAATTTTAATATAAAATTGACATAGACATCAGGCCTGCCGCCTTTCTCTCTGACCCCTTACCTTGACTCGCCGCGCCCTGCGGCTCGCATACCATAACACGGCACACGTCACTGCGCCAACCTTCATACTATATTTGTTTTAGATTTTATTATAACAAATACAGTTGGAATCGTTATCATATATTCTTGATTACGCTCTGTATTGTTAGTTTAGACCAAAAAAACTGGATTAGCGAATAATCCGTTCTTATTACTTAGCAATAAATTCTGGTGGTGGTCGGTGAAAAGTCGAAATTCAGTAACTCATCGAAATCGAATAACTTTCTACATTATTGTTTTTTTTTTTACCAAAGACTATAATCATTGCATTTTGTTTGTGTAATTTGCTTTCTTTTTGAATGTATTAAATTACACATAATTAGACGTCGATATAGAAAAAAACGTTACTGTTTCCAAATCTTTTTTAATAACACTAAAGTTTGTCATATTAACTAAAGAAACAAAAATAAAGAACAGGAGTAAAAGAGGAGAAAGATCTACTTATCCCTATACTGTATAAGTATTTAATCGTGGTATACAGTGTACATTGCTAATGATTTCTGTTTGACAAAATATATTTGATTAATGAAAGCGTACTTTGTAGACATACATTGCAAGTAACGTATGTGATATCTCTTTCCTACTTCCTCCTAGAACAATTCGTGACACCTTTAAAAAAAAAACTATGTCTTCATTTGCTTACACAATTTCCCTACTAATACAAAGAACGATATAGCGAATTTTAGGAAATGATATAATAAAAAGTTTTTTACTCTGTTGTTATAGAATTAATGTGGAAGAGTTATGCAAAACCACAATGGTTTGCATGCGTTTTATTTCTTTAAGGCAAAGATAAAATGGTCTTGGTTTAATTAAGTCTCACTTATTTAAAAACTTGGGAAATGAGTTTTATTTCTCTTCATAGTACATAAATTAAAATACACACATCAATACTATTGATCTATCAAACTATTTCACATGTTTATTTGTAATTGATTTTAAATTTTGATAATTACTCTGCATTAATATTCTATAGAACTAATGCAACAAAATGTTGTTAGAAAAAATAAAATATATACATAAAAGTGTGTGGGAAAGCCTATAATTTAGAATAGGGTCATTGTTACTATTAAAAAAAACAATAATTACGTTGTTTAATATATTAATCTAACTAATATTGAAAAGGTAAAGTTACTTAATAATTTTTAAATATGAAAAACAATATATATCCAAAACAATTATGCGTCGATTGATCGATTTAAGCAAAGTATTTAAACGCCTACATTGCACAAAGCAAATATAATTACTACATTTGTCTTGCCGTTTGTAACCGTACAAGATACCCAATCATGTTACACCATCAGCTTAACTAGATCTGTAAACTGAAAGCGTTATATCTAAATCAAATAAATCAACAATTAACAAACTGGCCAGCGAGCCGGATACACAATTTAAAAATAAACAGTTTAATAAATCAGTTTTTAATCAAAGTTCATTAGTGTTGTTATTTGTATATTGTGACCGGGCTCGGTTCACGTTGAAATGATTTAGTTTCAATATGCGCTAACGTCGAAGTAAATGCGCCTGTCTGTAGACGTTAATTTATACCGATTGCCCCCTTGTTTATTATTGTGCTGTTTATGTAATAAACTCGGTGCCTTTGCTAGAGAATTTATTTTACAGCTTAGCGAGACGTACGTTTGAAATATGAATGTTTTTTTTTCCTTAGTAAAACATGTGCAGCTCTGCATGTTTAATCGTACCTGTCTCTATTTCACGGCCAATTATTGTTTATGTTAGTACACTTCATATTCTTTGGTTATTACTGTTATTTAATTATTATAAGTGTTTTTGCTACTTTGTCCAATAAAAATATATTATGTAAGAATTTTATTTATAGTTTATGTAATTCACGTGCAGTAACTATTAAATTATGTTAAGATTCGAGTACATTTTTTTTTGCACTCACGTGTAATTAAAAAGCCGTGAACATAGGTCAAAAAATTTATTAACACACGAAGGTAAAACAAAACTATATTATAGTAGTTCTCTTCGCTTGAGAATTTCTTCTTAGGTTCAGCCTAATGTTCAAAGTAGAACTGTTTACAATCCCACTGTGGCTTAAAATACCATAGTTATACTGAGTGTTATACAACAGCTCATGAGATGTTTGTTTGAGCGCTCTAATGTTTGAGACTAACAGTCAAATTTCAAAAGATATATTTGCATTTTATAATCTGCTTATTGAAATAAAGTTATATGTTTTATGACATCACGTTACTCACCCTCTGCAGCGGAGCAATTCCCATACGAATGTACAGCTCAGAGAACTAATAATGCGAGCGAAGTATCAGGGTCTCTATACAACAGTCAAGCTTTAAATGGTATATGTTTAAATGTAAGAGTGTAAATGGGGTAGAAGTTTTGAGAACAATTTCTCAGCATTTCCAATTTTACTTGTTTGTCTTTGACACAGGTGCAAATATGTTTAAAAAAGTGTGCATTCTGCAATTATCATGCGATGTATTTATCGTTTCTAAAGAAATACACTCTATATTTATTGCATATAGAGAATTCTAAGTTTTTCTATATATTTCTATTGCGTTCGAAAGTGATGCATTTTTTATACGGGTTGTAACAATTCACACATAACTATCAAGTTTAAATTAATAAATTATGATATTCGAAATGCAACAGAACACGTACTTGTCCAGAGATATAAATTTCATTTTATTAAGTTTGCGGACAAATGCTTTGCATTAAAATCATTTATGCCGGCAATTAATGCGCGATGGTTAATGTTTTTAAACAATTCCGAGTCGTCCCTTGAGGCGATGCGGTGCGCCCGCAGAGTTTATCTATGGCAAATGGATCAAGACACGCTATGTACTAGTCTACAAATTATTATTTATATAATACTTAACGATATCTATGTGTTTGTATGTAGTTAATGGAAAAATATTTTTAATCATTCTTTCCAACGTAATATGTTTCTTTTATTTGATTTCTACTCTCCATTTTCGTATATTCATTATCAATTTTTCTGGTATTCACAATTTCAACATATCTTTATTAAGCCCCAGTAGAAAGTTCTCACTTTAACAATAATACGAAAATATCAAAAGTAGAAGCACATTAGCTTATACTTTAATGTGATCTGATACCAGTTTAACTACATTTACCCTATGTCATAGATTTCATATCAGTACTCAACTCAATAGATGAATTGTCACATGTATTGTTTATAACGCAATTTAAAGGACAACCGCAATGTTAGTGATCCTAGAAGTAAGGGTCAAATTATTTCTTCATCAAAAATATGGGTTCCAAAATGTTACTAATTATAATTGTATTTTTGCCCGTTTGTTACATACACACGTGGTCTAATTACCGCTCTGACGAGTAATATTTTAACTTAGGATTATGAATGTATCTATGTCAGCATAAATTACTATAAGCGCTTACAGAATTATCAATTTTTATTTTATTACTAGATGACCCGAGGAACTTCGTATCACTCACATACATTTGTGTAAAATGTGGTCAAAACTTAATACATAATTTTTATTTACATTATAAATGCAACACAGTTATGCACTGAATCAATTCAAAGCTTTCTCGTGTATTATTTTTATTTCTGAAACAGCACTGTTTTGTAATCCAACAAAACAGACCAAAGAGATCAGACCTCATAACTACAGCTATGAAACAGACAAATTTCTGAACGCGCCTATATATCTTTGACAAACGAATGATAATGTTTTATTTCCAAAATGACAAGACATCAAATGTTTCATAGCTAGGAATATTATGTATTTGAAAATTAAATTGGTTTTTTTTTTTTACTATTCTCCTCTTATTATTTGTTTCTCACCGTTTAAACCTTCCCTGAACTTCCACAAATATTTTAAGATCAAAATTAGCCAAATCCAGCCATTCTCAAGTTTTAGCGAGACAAACGAAGAGCAATTCATTTATATATATATATATATAAATTTGCTAATTACACTACATAAACGCCATTAGCGAATAAAACCATGCTACCATTTAGTTCTACATGTATACAGTTTATTATCACTTAACGCAATGTATTGCGTCCTTAAAGGCTTAATTACACTATTTACGGAGCACAAGGGTTCCGCAAAAAGAAATGCATTTGATTCGATTTCTAAGACTTCAAGTTACTTCATTTTGTATATCCATGAATGCGTGCTTTCTATTGATTGAAGATGGTAATTTGAGAAATACTTCTATTTTAAACGGTTACTGTTCCTTATTTAAATGAGTTTACCTCGGTAGTAAAATTAAGTTTGCCTTTGGCTGTTGCAGCCGCTTAGGCTCGTTAGTTTCGTCTTTAACGACTAAAATGATGTAACGGATTTTCTAAAAGGTAGTAACTATTATCGTCTATATTTTGTGTATCAACTGGGATTCTCAACTGTAAGTTTATTCCTACGACATTCTACAGTGGTTTGCGTATCCTGCATGGTAATTTAGTTGTGTAGTGGGAATTTTAAACCAGGTTACATAAATCTCCTATTTTTGATACGCGCATCTCAAATGTCTTTAATTTCACGGTTCATCGATCATTCACACAGCCGTCCGGTGCAAGAATTTTCATAAAGAATATCTATATATTATCAATAGTTCAGTTTACTCTATTTTCATTACTATTAGCTGGTGTTCTTATACGTTGTCCTGATTTTACACTAGCATATCCTTGTATTGTTATTTACAAATCATATGTTTCTAAATTTCGGGATGCGAACCCTACCTTTGAACCTTTATAGAAATAGAAATTTACGATTTGATATAATCATAACCTAAAATATATCATTTACACAACTTTAAGTAAGTTTGATTTTGTGAGAATCAAGTTCGAAATATTAATGAGATTTGTCTACGTTATGCACGACAATTGTTATTCTTTTAAAGTTCTATAGAACATCTCTAAAGCCTTATGAAAAAAATTTGACAATGTTTCATGTTAACTTCAAAGCCATGCCTCGATTTATCAACATGAGGCCCGTATATTCCTCCATCATCTTTGTAACGGGGACGCGTGCCTAACGTCGCATAATAACACGTCTGCGTACTTCGATGATCGTCGCGAGACTAATCAATTGGCGTGCCCCATGTGATGTCTTCATCAGCCGCCCAGAGGCGCAACGGCCTGCGCTCGCGCAACTAACGCGTATTGCATTTATGTTTTCCATTATGGTTATAATGGGTGTATGTTCAAATTAGATTTCAAAATATTAAATCGACTTTAGACTTACTTATTAGGAGCTTTTGATATGATAGATTCAAGTAATGGATTTGAAAGAACATGTTTGCTATACTTGTGTCGATGATGATGATGCCAACTTTTATCTCATGTGCTACGAGCTTTATGAAAGACCAAAAGTATGGATTACATCCTTGGATTTCAGTATTCATATACCCCCAGACAGCAAAAGGTCTGTACGAATAATATAAATCTCTACTCATCGTTCTTCTAGAGCAGTTAGCTTCCCGGAGTAGTTTGTTCAACGTGATGGTACAGGTTATGGCTGATTCCGAGACGCGACAAACCAAAAGAGAGACGTTTTGAAGGATTTCTCACCATGTGCATAGTGGTGGTAATGTAGTCGAATACTTTAACACTTCAAAACTTATATTAATTTCCGAATGCAACACGCCTAAGCATGCTGCTATGGTAGGTTCAACGTTACACTTTGTATATAGTGGTTGTCATTCAGTCGAACACAATTGCCATTCTACCGTTTAGAAAATTTCGTGCAATTCAGATCCAATGTTGTCGCTTATTTAGGCTAACATTATTTTCCTAGAATATTTGCATATCCAAATCAGTTACCGACGACGCGACGTTTTAGAAAATTATTTAAGTATACAAGGAAGAGCGAAGTTAAACTTTAACTTGTATGCGATTTATTTAGCGATTGAAAGTGGCCACTTAAAGGAATCACAGTGCGCAGAGGGGCAACAAATCCAACAAATTGAACAGGATCGGCAATTACCGAAGACAATGCGTGCGTGAGAGCGGGCGCCGGCGCACGCAGCCCGCGAATTAGACTCGTTATCTGGACCTGCCGTAATTAGGGAACGGTTCCCACGCGCAAATACACTGAACGACCCTTGAACAGGTGGATTAGTTTTTTTTTAAATAGTTATAAATATAACACAGGATTTTGAGGTGCAAATTCAGTGGCGTTGAAACTAGTCCTGTGTCAATTGAAACAAGGTAAACTATTTGAATGAATGGAGTACATGTCAGAACAAAAAATAACAAAATGTTAAGGAAAGCTTTATTTTAATCTATCTATCTATATACATGTAAGCGAAATACCACTGACTGACTTATCACCACGGACTTGAAATTCACTGTAGTCACTCCTTTTGTGATAAAAGAACGCTCACTAAGAACAAATTTTACGAAAACATATTCAAAATGCATTTTTCAGGTACCATCACATATTCTGCCACACGCACCAGCGGTCGCTTACACTAAGCAACCGTTGCTATAAGTAATCATTAAATTGTGTAACCGTTGCCGTGGTAATGTGGTAAGTTTCTATCAGGAACATTTTTCAAAACTTATTTTGTGTTCATTGAATTTGTGTATTTTCCGTCAAATGTTTTATTTCATGTTAGTTTCGTTTCCAATTTTTGATTTGTAATTTTATCTATACAGTAATATCCCGACTTACGCTACCCCGTTTTACGCGAATTCGGAGATATGCGGTTTTTCTTTTTGATGGTCGCGCGCATCAACTCTCCCAATTCGCCCTGTTAGTGTTCTGTTTACGACAGGTTCCCGGTGAAATTGCTTTACTAACGCAGTGCGTTTAATTGATAACCTTTAATTATGTCATCCAAAAGGACAAAAGAAACTCTCCCAATTCGCCCTGTTAGTGTTCTGTTTACGACAGGTTCCCGGTGAAATTGCTTTACTAACGCAGTGCGTTTAATTGATAACCTTTAATTATGTCATCCAAAAGGACAAAAGATGAGTCAATTGAACCTAAAATAGACTGAAAACAAAGATCAGTGCATTAGTAAAGAAATTTGATCTTCCGGAATCAATAGTCCAAACGGTTATAAAAGGTTGAGAAAAAATTATGAAAGTTGTGAAATATTTGAATTCAAGCACAATTTATAAGCGTTGAAGTGTTATAACTTAGATGGAAACATTGTTACAATCATGGTGTGATAATCAAGTATTTTAACATTTTATTAAACATGGTTATTCTAAATTACTTTTTTCTTTAGATTTTAGTCACGATTAAACATACTTTATATTTATTTATATGCAAAGTTAAATCCCGACTTACACGAATTCGACTTGCACTAATCCAATGTTTTACAAAACCTGAGCATTTATTCTATTTAATTAAATCAACCAAATTGTTTGTATTAAAATTTTCAACATTTCGATAGTTACTCGTTATGGAAATATCAGCCTTTGTATATTTTTGCACCATTCGACTTTTATTTTTCTTCTCTCCTGTAAAGTTAACTCTTTTGGTATTTACTCCTTGACCGCCAATGTGTGTGTGTGTATCGTAAAAATAGGTATTTGATTATGATTGTATAATTTTTGTACCACCTGTATTTAATAACTAAGTAATACCTGCGAATTCGCCTGCGTTTTACTACGCCTACTACACCATTGGCCCCACTTCTCCACGGCAAAAAAATACGTGTCGCTGAAGGCATGGTGCTAATAAAATTCGTGGTCTCTTAACTTTATTTATTAACATTAAATTATGAAATAGTAATAAGTTTTCTTTTAAAAAAAGGCCAAATATCTAAGAAGCGAAACTAAAAAAACACAATAGAAATCTGTTCAGGTTGTTCTATCATGTTTTTTTTCGATCTATCACCACCTCTATAATTTTATATATATACAAGATACAAGGACGCAATTTCCAATTTCAGTCTATCAATTAAATGTGATATTTAGTTGTGCCTTAATTTATGTTATTCATATACGGTGGGTGTATCTAGCCCGCATTAAATTGACGTGCCTCGAATCTGTCATTTATGTAGGAGGTTTACAATAGAATTTTCCGCTTCAACATGTAAATGTCGTACAACACCCATTTATCTTCAATTAAATAAGGCTTGGATTTGAAATATATCAAATAGTTAGCGATCCAAGGGTGTGCTTTTAAATGTGAATGTCTTTTAATAAATGCAAGAACTGAGATTATACAAAATATTTTAACAATAAGACGAACACTAGGGTTGTCCACTGGTCGAAATTCTACCATAATAAAGGTATAAAGGTTTTATTTCGCGTGTTAATACATACATATTATTATCTGTATTGAGTATACTAGAAATAAAGATAAGTAAGCCAAAAGTACTTATAGAAGTAAGGAGCGTGAAATATTACGAACAGTGACTTACAAATAAACAATTCAACTCGTGGATGGTATGAAAGAGAATAATAACAATTTCTAAAATATTTGTATTAATAACTAATATACATATAACATATCTATACTATAAAAATGAATCGCTAAATGTGTTGCTAAGCGCAATTCTCGAGAACAGCTGAACCGATTTCGCTAATTCTTTTTTTTAGAATATTCCTTGAAGTACGAGGATGGATCTTACGGAAAGATAAATTTAAAAAATTGCTTGAAAAAGTCTAAAAACAACACTTTTCTTTACTCCCATACAAACGATTCGTAATAATACTTAAAACTCAATTTGAACTTTAATGCTATACCATAAAGTGTAAGTGTTAGTGGAGAGGTTCCGGGAAGGCAAAACAATTGAGTGACGTTAGTATCGTATAAATAATAATGTCAATATATTTATACGATGGTCCCGAATAGCAGAATAAGTATTAAAAAATCGACTGTTAGGCGTTACGAAGTTCGACGGGGTCAGCTAGTATAATATATTTATTTTGTATATTTAGTACACCAACATAAAGATTACATTTTGGTAAAACGACACAATGTTAATTCTAACATAAAATTACAGTATAATCATTACGATCACAAGCATTCATAACATTTATACATTTGGAAAACATACAAAACAATGTAATTGTAATTACATGCTAAACATATAGTAATTCAAAGTAATGTATCACAGGTCACACGGTTATAATTCGATTTAAATAAAAAAAATGAAAATCCATTGAAAATCAGACGAGAAGGTACTAAACTTATTTATCTTATCTATTTATATATAGAGTAGAGGTCGTCCAGTGGTCGACATTTTTTTTTATTTTATTATTATTGAGGTTTTATTGCCAATAGATGTACAAATATTATACATAAATAGGCATAATAATCGTATAGTATGACGAATAGATTTGTATATAGATGAAGGTATCAACTTGTCAATAGATTCGGGATCCTAGGCAACAGTCCAAGCCGAGGCGTCCTTGTGCTAGTTGCCAATATTAAAGCGGGTGAGTGGCTTAAGCGCTCGCCTTAACCATCCGGTAAAGCTGTAAAGGCTTGTCACGCCAATAGCGTAGCGAAAAAAAAACTTACCGATGGTATGGAGAAAACATGAACTATATCATTTTTTTTGATATCGCTATAGCACGCCCATGGCTATTAAAAAAAGAACGAATAAAGAATGTTGGTTGAGAAACACAGGAGGAAGATGTACTTAAATGTTTTTCTTTAAATATTTATATGTATTTTTTGAAGCGATGATGGCTCAATTGATAGTGTGTTCGGACACAGCGTCGAAGGACGTAGGTTCGAATCCTAGCAACTAAGTCGGAGCTTTCGGCGAAGGAAAACACTGTGATGAAACCAATAGTGCATAGTGGTAGGATTTTTTCTAAGTCCACCTGGCTAGCTACCACCCTCGAGTTGAAAATCTGTGACCAAGCACCTGTTGGTGTTTTCAGGCAGCTGAACTTGAGAGCCAGTCTCTCTCTCTAGGTTTAGCATGACTACAATCTTAAACCACATCATCATTTAACATCAGATGAAGTCGTGGTGAAACGCTAACTTATAAAGCATAAAAATGTAGCTTCCATCAAATAACTAAACTTTTGTCAGAAGAACGAACAAATTCCTAGGTACCAGAGAGACTTAATAAGCTTCCAAATTGTTTTACATGGCATCAACTAGGATCAAGGAAATAAGAAGAGAAATCAACAGTTACATAATTTTCCCACATATAGTAGTGTCGTTACAAAATAATCCCGAGGAGTGTTGATGTCAGCCACGCGCGGCGGTTCGAAGAAATTAAGCTAAATCATACAATACAACATGACAAACATGTTGTGCCGACCCTACCTAGGTGGGATAAGGGTAAGAAGGTAATGATGATGCTTACAATTTGTTTTACAATATTGTTTGTGTATTCTCGAAAATAACTAGTGAAAAAAAAAAAATTACTAGCTGACCCCGGCGAACTTCGTACCGCCTAACAGTCGATTCTTTAAATATTATTTTTTTAATACTTATTCTGCTATTCGGGACGCTATATAATATTAAATGTTACCATCGTATAAATATTGACACTAATATTTATACGATACTAACGTTACTCAATTCTTTGCCTTCCAGGAACCTCTCCACTAACACTTTATGGTATGGTATTAAAGTTCAAATTGACTTTTAAGTATTAATACGAACCGTTTGTATGGGAGTATAGAAAAGTGTAGTTTTTACACCTTTCAGGCAATTTTTAAAAATTTTCTCTCCGTAAGAACCATCCTCGTACTTCAAGGAATATTCTAAAAAAAGAATTATCGAAATCTTTTAATTTATATTATAGATTATTTTTAAATCGTTATCCATTTAATTTTGAGAGCAACTAAATAAATCTCATAAATAAACAGATAAATTCAAATATCAAGATCGAAACATATAAGGTAACTAAATTAAAATCTGAGTAAATCAACCGCCTCCGTGGTGCATAAACGCAACTGCCAATATTAATTTGAATCGAGAACATCGGCAAATAAATCGAGTCAACCGTTCGAGAAGTGAATCGATTCAGCGAATGCTTTTAATAAGGCGTGTATTAAGTTGACGAACGTGTGAATGAATTTTATTGCCATATAAGTTTGGTTAGCCAGTAGGCATTGGCACGTCCCTTAATGATTTACTGAAGATTTGCCGGTAGCGGGCTACTGAACTTGTGTATCGGACCATTGGTTATATTAAGAGTTTACAGTTAATGATAATATGCTATGATAAAGATTACATGTGACAGAGATGCGAATGTTAAGATGGATGTGTGGTGTAACCAGAATGGATAAGGTTAAGAATGAGTATATCAGTGGAAGTTTGAGAATAGCATCAGTGTCAGAGAAGTTAAGAAGCAATAGGTTAGCATGGTACGAGCATATTATGAGAAGAGATGAGAGTTATGTAACAAGAAAAGTTTTGAGTTTGAAAGTGAACGGATATAGGGATATAGGAAGACTGAAAAAGGTGTGGATGGATTGTGTGAAAAATTATATGTGTATAAAAGATTGTGAATACTGAGATGTGATCTAACAGGGGATAGTGGAAAAGGAAAACATGTACTGCCGGCCCTACTTAGGTGGGATAAGGGTAAGAAGATTATGATATGAATATATATTAGCTTAGCGATTAATCTTGTTCTTTTGATATTTCGACTGCACGTTAATATGCGGGCAAATTAGCAGTTAAGCAGTGTTTAGTTAGCAGTTAGCAGACTTTTTTAAATCATTCTATATATGCTCTTTATAAAAATGTGTATGGCTAGTTAGATAGTGCAACCTGACCACTAAATTAATTAAGTTTCTGTGCATAACGGTAGCATGCGCAACAAAAAACATACAATTTATTGAATTTGTGTTACAGTTTATACTGTAAATTTAAATCATACCAGTGTAAAAAACATCATTAAAAGTAATATTATCATTTGAAGAGGCGATATCTCAGTAGTTAGCGTTATCAAACACGGCGTCGATTCACGGTAGGTAGTTTCGAATCCTTACGAATGAACCGTAGCTTTCAGTATACGATGACATCGTGATGAAACTATAGCATGATGGCTCTTTCTAAGCCCGCCTGGTTAACTGATATCGTCAATTTGAAAATCTGACGCCAAATACCAATAGATATGATCCGGTAACTGCCCTTGAAACACAGCCCCGCTATACTTTTAAAGCATTACTATATTAGACCACATCGTCATTTAACTTTAATTGAGATTGAGGTCAAACCCTAAAATCTGTGAAGTATTAAAAAAATCCAAGCTGAGAGCTAATAACCTATTTGTACTGGTTGCTTTTAATCACAAGAATATCGTAAGTATAATATAATATGTAACTATGATATATAATAAGTCAAGCGTATAGTTTTAATCAATGTGAAGAGGCAGCAATAAGTAAGTGACTTTATAAAAGTGCATACGATTACGTACATGAAGTGCATATAAATAAATTTCAATCTAATTACACTTCTGATCTCCTGTAAGCCAGTCCATAGTTTACTGTAAACGTTGACCGTGGATCGCGTATAAGGCGTTGGCGACTTGTCGGCTTTACCGGCAACGACGCGCGTACTGTCGCTTTCCGGGCTACTGTACTTGCACTTTTAATTGAGCTGGACAATTCCTGTCTGGATTATAAGAGTCAGTTCTTTTTAAAGCCTTGCTTATATCATAAATGCAAAATTGAGTTTGTTTGTTTGTTACGCCTTCACGGCTTAACTTCTTAACCCATCAACATAAAACTTTTTTTACACATTGGCAGGGGTACAGAAAAGAACTGAGTACCTTTCACTCACAAGAAAGGGCTATTCCCGATGGATATGTTAAATCTACATTAAAACGAGCGAAGCGGCGTGCACAAGCTACTATATACATACATTACCTATAAAACGCTCGTAGAGTACACAGTCATTAAATTAGTGAACCTATAAGCGCCGAACGTTCGGTTTCACATCGATTAGGTCCGGCTGATTTCCAGAAATAAATAGCGAAGTATTTATAAAGTTAAAGCAACGAGTTAGATCCGACCCGCTGATTCCAGAACATTCTTGTATCACTTGTAAGATACTTTATTGGTGTAGAGTGAGTGTGTTTTGAATTGGCAACAAATAATGAATTCTGTGAGGAAAATTAAGGATATATTAGACACTGCGATTGCTAGTATTTGTATAATTTATAAAATGTTCTATTTAAGACAGTTTACTAAAAAAAATGTGAGTATAAATTAATTACTGTTAAATGTTGATAATTTAATTTAGTCAGTTATGCTTGATGCAGTAAATATGAGTCATGTTTTATCTAACGATGATATTTTGTGATTAATTCGTGCAGGTCCAGGTGCGATTTTTGCTAAATATGTATTATTGACATAAAAAAACAATATGGGAAATAAAGCACGGAGTTAATTATAAACAAAAAAATTACACTTTATATGTATAAATATTTTTTGGGCTTATACAAAATTGTATAAATTAAATAGGTAAACATTTTTTTTGTTAGTACATAATATAATTTAATGTTTGAGTTTTCCTCTTACAATATTATTATTATTATGGTATTTATTGCTGATACTAAGTAGATACAATATTTTTAGAAAAGTTGTAACATATCAGGCTTCTTGTTTTAGTGGTCATCGTGTCACTTGAAATGTAGGCATATTAATATTATGTTGACGCAAATAAAGCTTGAGATAGTATTCATGAGCTTAAACTGCAAACAACTATAAATAAATATGTGTTAATCATTTGTTGGAACAGTAACACTATTCCAAAAGCTATTCCCCTGTAGTTATATTGTCATGGCATTTAATTTAGTAACAAAATGCAGAGTACTTGCACGTGCCAAGTCACTTGAATTCGACTGTATCAAATGAGAAGGACACCACATTAGGGGTTAAGTTTTTTCCGTGGCGCGAATGGGACAGAGTTATTGGTGTTTGGTACATTTGTTAAATGTATAGCAGCGCCTCCCCGTTAGGTTTATCTAAATCTTTGTTGGTGCGCTATGGAGCTATCGCGGGCTCGCGCCAGCATCTGCTCAGTGCAAGCTCACACAGGATGTTTTATTTATATCATTAATTTCTGATCGATATGAAGTTTTTTTATAATTTTAGATGTTAAAAATAAATTGAATCCCTATAGAATTTCTTATCGCTTTTACTTTGAGAAACATTTTCTAAAACATAATCACTGTTTTCTGTGTATTATGAAATGGATACACTTTTTCTCTATCTACGTTACAGTACTTAAAGATATAAAAAAATATTTCTCGTATATGTCAAAATTATTTTACGTTTATATTGTTTTAAGGATAAAAATTTATTTATTTTAAATGTAAATATTATAGAATTATTTTACATATATGGTAAGGTCATAGTGGTCGAGTGGTTTGACCGATGGAATATCAATCCGATGTTCGCAGGTGCGAACCCCGGCGTGTACTAACAATTATTTCGGAATTCGCGTACATTTACTAATTAGAATTGATAACGCTTTCGTTCTGACTGTGAAGGAAAAAATTGTGAAGAAACCTGAACCTGAGAAATGTTCTTTTAAACTGTATGTGGGTAAACATAAACCTGTGGCTTTCTCATAGTTTGAAATCTCCAATACGTTGTAGTCTGGTGTGGTGATTATGCCCACATCTTCTCTCAGGAAAAGGTTTATGGCCCTGGAGTGGGTCTCTTACAGACTGATGATGATGATATGACAAAATTTTTAATTTATCAGGTTTTCTTTTTATATTTGGATCTTTAAATATTTTTTAATCTATGCTATTACGTATTCTATATTAAATCCTCGGGCTAGCTTAATCTGTGATATATCTATATGTACTTGTGATGCTTAAACGACTAGAGGCCTATCAAGACAAACATATGTAATATTTCTTCGGAGATAAACCAACTGCTAAGATACGTTACCCTGGTTTGGTAGGTAAAGGGCTAAGAGTGTTAGTAGTCCGGTGAAAATGTAGAGGCCTTGCCGGCTCAACAGTGCAGACAGTTCGAATAAAATAAATAAAAATAAGCTAAGAGTGTGTATTCTGTTTCCATATAGTGTATAGTTTGAATGTATATGTTTAAATAATGTACCGTAAAAAAATTCAAATAAATGTCGATTTATTTTTGCTTCGATAGATCAGATAAGACAAGATACATAACTGGAACTTTTTCCTTGGTATTTGTGGCCGACATGACGAGAAAAGCTATCAATAAAATTTATATCGATGCGGTCTTGGATTTTAATGGGTTTTTTTTTAACATAAACTGATTATTGATCTTATTTCTATTGTATTAAGTTTAGTTTATTCTGCCTCGCTGTAAGCTACTCCAATTCTACCTATCTTAATTATCTGTAAGTACGATTTTAATATTATACTCTATTTTTAATAAAATGAGGATGACGATCTTTTATTAAAAACTATTCTGCTATTCAAAGAAAGACGTCCCCACATCTGTTGCTACTTGCGATATTGAGTATAATGTATTCAGAATCAGAAAATAAGACACACCTAATTGTATTTCTTGTTTGCGTATGTGTTTCTTTGCTTGAACTATACTTAACCTAAGAACAAATTAGAAATAATTTGCTAAAGCGGAAAACTACAGATTTGATTACTACGTTTCTTCGTCTTGCATTTTAATTAGAAAAGAACATCAACATATCAAGTATTAATATTTTTTATAAGTAAATTCGATATTCGCGTGTAAATGACCAGCTTGTTGCAAATAACAATGTTAAATTAAGCCCTTTTCTTTTCTTATTATTATTAGTGTATTCTATATTATCTGTCGGTGTTCCTATAATAATTTAATACATAAGATGCACTGTAATAGTTTTGAGAAGCCAGTAAAAGAAAAATGATCACTAATTTGTAAGCGGAACTATTTCATGTAGTGTGCGTCGAATATTCGGAGCTAATGATACAGTGATTAACAATATTCGGGGCAGATAGCAGTGAGTTACTCAGGCGAGGCGGGGCGAGGTGCTCGGTGAGATACCAGATTTCGACCTCGTGGATTTATGCCAACCAACCTCTCCAATATTAAATATACCATTAATTTTAGTATATGTGAAACAAAAGACGCCCCCTTGCAAAGATCGCATCGTCTTTATTAGTTACGTACGATTTGGTATTTTGTTGTAACGTGAAACTAATAATCGAATTTAATCTAACCATAAATCTGTCTACTAGACAGACTAGATTTTCCAGTTCTTTACGGTACTTGTAACCGATTTTTTTGCTTGCAATTTATATAATTCTGTAAGTAACAATACACTGAGTATGTATTGTGGTGTATAACTTAATTCTCTCCAAATGCAATTTAGGTGTGCTTACGTATTTTCAACATAAACCGAAATACAATATTTACTTGTTGAATTATATAATTATGCCATAGGAAAGATTTTGGTATTTCATCGAACTATATCGTTTGAATATACATAGTTTAAAAAATTGTGTAAATTCACAAACAAAGCATACTAATATATGATGTATATATGGAATATATGAGTGTATTTTTTATTATTGTAATATTGCTATTTCATTATTAAATGAATGACCTTAATAGTGCTTTTGATCTGTGGAATCTTGTATGGGCTTATTGGATTACTTAAGACGTAATTAAATACAAACCAACATATAATTTGAAGTTAGAAGTAATAATTCAATGTACAATAGTTTCAAATCATAAAATAAGATTCTATAATAAAATCTACACTGTCCTTTGTTCACGTTATTCGTTACGTTATTAACATACATTATTTATTTATTATTTAATGAATTTAAACACTGAATTTCACTTGTATTTTACAAATAACAATCCAGGCAATAGTTGGTTTAAGACACAACAGTACCCGAAGTTTAAGTACCGCAGCAACACGAGACGCTTAATAAGAAACATTGTTCTATAAAGATTGCAACTGAGATTCCCAATGTTCAAATACTCATAATGTTCTTTATAACTTCGCCTAATCTGTTATTCTATCAAGTACTGATCATTAATTACGGGAAGAAGGCAGATTTTAGTAATTGAAATTCAAACATCAATTTTAACCAATATAGTATAAAGTGTTTTACCTTCTCCATTGTATTTTATTAGTCATACGTTACGCTTTTATCCTTTTTTGTAATGCCTGTTAATTTGTTACAACTTATGAAACTTTAACAAACGTTGTCGCAGTAATTATGTCGCATTTTTGTAGATAGCTTATCTTGTTAAAACGGAATAAAGCCAATTTATAAATTCGTCTGCAACACGAGCATCATTAATTATGTTGCTGGCTGGGTGGCTGAGAAAAACTGACTCCACTCATTTCGATATCATCTTCATCATCATCTGTCCCTTTCGCTCTTCCATTTTTGTCACCAAATCCTGAGTAATTAATACGACGTATGTTGAGAGCTTGAAAATCTTGAAAGGAACCTTATTATTTATAAAGGGTAGGCTCTTTTCGCAGTGTTTCCTTTTTCGATTTTAACTCATTTTGCATTAACGTCGATATCATCGTCTCTTTCATTGTTTTGTTCACCAGCCTCCCCGGCGTTAATGGTGTTATCTCTGCCTTCGAACGCAGCACCTCTCAGTATATTTCTTTATCTTGTCCTCTGCTAGCGGTTTTATGTGTGTTTTTTTTTTAATTCATTTGCTAATTTTGAAAATGAGAAGGCGCGCTCGCGATTACATCTACCAGCGGTCATTGATTCCACAAAAGTACCATTAATAAACTGAGCTTATGCTACGTTTACAAATATCTTATCATATATTTTCCGTTCTATAACTGGATCAGATCACAATTTATGATCGTTAATTTAAGTAATACTTATTATGCTTGTATTGTAGCAGTTTTCGTAATCTATAATTTATTGAAACCGTTCAAATTGCAACAAACGTATTTCAAATATAAGCACAGTGACAGCACAATCCTTACTATTTCCCAATATTGTGTACATTGTATTACAATATTCGGTTTACATGTGGTATGTTCATAATAGACTGCGTTCAGTAAGGGAAATGTGCAGTATGGACTATGACAATCGTGTATTAATTTTTGTGGTTTATTTGTTTAAAAGCTATATTACTGTATATTATTATCTCATAGAGAACAGCGATTACCATATTTTTTCCATATTTTACCTATACTGAGAATAATACTGCTCATACTGAGCTTGGAGCAAGCCACGCGAAGCTATTTCTGCAAACCTAATGTATATCTATATCTAATATTTGAGGCACACACAGTTTAAGGGGAAATAGGATATCAAATTACTAACGTCTAAGAAACACCTATTACCGGTTAGCATTAATAAAATAATTGACTACCAACATAAGACAGCGGTGTAAGCAGTTGATTCGCCGCTGCCACCGCGTTGTGTGTTAAGGGGTCGAATTCCAAACAGAACAATTATTTGTATAATTCATAAATTATACTTCCGGGTCTGGAAGTAATTTGTAGAATCGCTAATGTGGAAGCTGTTATTATATAAAAGAAAAAAAAAACGAATATTTCACGATCACAATATTTTCTGTCACAAACTTTAATCGGTAGACTTTTTAATTTTGCTATCAAAATTCAACAAAATCGTAATACTACACAGTATTTATGTAACGAGTACGGTTTCGGTTGAGTAGAGAGAACGGCACGCGCGCAGTTCCTGAGGCGGAGGCGGAGCCGACGCAGCGCGGCCACCCCGACGACGACGCCCCACGCCACACGCGGCTTTTGCGATACTCCTCATTTCTATACGACCGTCTTAAGATATTGAAAATAGACGAGAGAAAATTTACATAAAACTTAAAAAGAATCAATGGAAATGCTATAAATTGTCGTATCGACCTGCGAACGTAAATTTCATGAGAATCGAAAATCAGACGCTTCCTAACTTTTTTGCCACTCTTATGGATGTGTGTAAGCACCCTGCGTAACTGACATTGTTTTATTTTTGTAAACTTGAGGCAAATTCAAATATGTTTTGAAAATGGGGATTTATCATTTATGTGGATATAATGTCTTTATATTAGAAAGAAGTATTATTTCAGTGGATAATATATGTATTATCCCATTCATGGAAAGCCAAAATTAAAATCACAACCTGCTTAAATGACATCTCATGGATCTACACCTTATGGAACTCCATTTATTTTTTCGCTAAAATCAACCACTTTGGGAATCACAAATCTAAATAAGTATTGTATTGGCGCAATATGAATGTATTTTGAATTTTGTGATATCACAAAATAATATGCCGTTGTTTACACGGAAAATCAAATAATATGGAACCTACTTTTTTTTTAATATATATTATAGGGGGCAAACGAACAGGTGGGTCACCTGATGGTAAGTGAACACCGCCGTCCATAGACACTAGCAACACCAGGGGAGTCGCAAGTGCGTTGCCAGCCTTTTAAATATGTGGGCCTTCGGCACTCTCACTGACCGAACGAAACGCAACAGTGCAAGCACTGTTACTTCACGTCGGTTTTCTGTGAGAGGGTGGTACTACCCCGGGCGAGCCGACCCATTCATGCTGAAACCAGTAATAGCTTTAGCATAGCTCTACCACCTACAAAACCTACACCTACTTGGATCGATGTAGAATGTTTACTTGTTAGCTGATTTTAATTAACTTTTTTTTCAATTACTTGTTACAATAAATAGGCACAAATAAAACATTCTAGATGTCAATACTTGACAATGTTTGTAAGTAAATTTATCAAAAGTTGCTCTATGGACTTCAACCTCTTTGATCGTAAACGTAATATTCATAACTGCGAACATTGTTGTGTGCGTGTGTATGTTATATTTCCATATGTATTTTATTTTATTCACATTTGAACACATAATTTTCTATAATCTTTTTGGTTTTTAAAACCAAAAATCTAGTGTCCTTTCCCTTTGTTTTTATGTCAATATAAAATTTCAAATGTCTATTACATTATGATGGTAAAAACATGAAAAAAGATCAATTTTACCTGATGACCAACTTAAGCTGCCGAGAATGACAACGCTAAATTTAGACGGGGTCTTTTTGTCTATAGTTGCGATAACAGACTAATAAGTAATTGGAAACAGATTTATAATTAAAGTTTTGTAAATAGCCATGTGAGTTCTAGAAAATTCTACACCATTAGAATAAGATTCCATGACGATATGTTTTTTCACCGAAAGCCCAGTCTCATTGTAATGAAATTTTGATCAGATGAATGCATGAACAATACCGAGTGCACACTCCGGCCCCATTCCGTTGAGTACGCGCCGCTCGGAGCACACGTGTGATTTCACTAGTTATCTAAACTAATACATCAATGGCTTGTCCGGCATTGTTAGTGACGCGACTCGGGATCTATTGTGATACGGTCGATCCATCGCGTCGCCTCTACACGCTAGTGATGGGACCTTTCGATTGTAAACATCATTCAACATCGATGATGGCCCAACTAAATAAATCAGATAACACGATCGATTGAATAAAAAAATAAAACTGCATATTTACATTATAATCCAACTTGGTAAATAAAAGCTTCGATAATTATTTTACATTTGATCTAAAATTCTCATTAAACATGCATATTTTTGTACTTTGATTTAAATTGATAATTATGAGCATCAATATCGTACATTAAATCGTGACTCGATTAAATATTAGCGATATATAAATCAACGGTACGGTTCACATCACTTAAAGTCGTTCCATATTGTGAGTGAATGGGAATAGTTACAGCACAAAAGGTTTGTTACGTAACATATCGATATATTGTTACAGAATGCAACGGCCAGGATTCGACTGGCATCGAAAACTCTTCAAAGGCCGTGGAACTTACGACATTAATTGTAATTTTTGTTGACTCACAGTTATTGCACCTTGGTCCGTCTTTAATATTGCGTTTTGGTAAAAGACTATGAACAATCACATATTATGAATTTAATATCAGTATCTATGAAGAAACTAAAACAGTCTTCTATTAATTAAGGGGAGTAATTAAGATCATTTTCCAACTTTTGTATCAAATTATTAACTAGTAACTCCGGTACAAGAGTTTGAAGTCTAGTCCGTGATTTTTAATTTTTATTTCCTAACAAAATTCATAAATATTGTTACGACAGGGTAAAGTCTGATTTGATTAAGATTGGTAAAGTAGTTTTAACGTAGACAACGAACTACCGCCTGTGGAATGGAATTCCGTGCGATCAATTAAAGCCTATATTAGTTTCAATGCAAATAAAAATGAAATAATACAACAAAGAGTTGAAAATAAATGGAATCGTTGTGTTTATATATCGAATATTTAAAATTATTTGATTATGTATACTTGCTTTAGATTATCATAATTCCAACGTAAAATTGTATCGGTCAATGAAGTATTAATAGTTTATATATTATTATTGGTAGGAGTTTTAGTTCAGACGTCATCGCAAATCTGTCAGTGTACTGCATTCCTGTCCCATGACCCAGGTGGCTCCGTTGCAACACTGGGAGGCTATCGGTACTACATACTATGTAGATATTATTATAAACGTTTGTAATTGGAGTACTTAAATCATTTCAATAAGTCTTAGATAAATTTATGAAATGTCTAAGGATTATTCAGTGTATTAATTCGAAGTTTAAATCTGTTATTATGATTTCTTAGTGGAAATCCAAATGAACAAAACTCTAAATAGACCATTTTAAATCGAACAGATGTTTGATTGCTTGGATAATATTGTATTGTGTGACTATTAATATACAATATGAAGCTTCTTTAAAAATGATCATATTTGTTTTAATACCCACGTATTGTATTCAAAATATATCTATCTTATTTTAAACACATTCATGATTCATACACAAATTCTTGAAGTCTTTCGTACAAAAATAGAAATACGGTCACGTGTCTTTAATAGTGCACGTATACAACACTACTCGAAAATTCTATTTTGATATTCTAAATAATAAATGGTATACAACATAGTTTAATGATTTCATTACGAAGTCGAAAGAACGTCAATCGTACAACATTTATCGTCTGATACGCGAACAATGTCATCCTGGCACGCGATACAAAATTCAAAAATAGAACAATTAACGTTCCATTTTTAAATTATTTCAATTTCGCCCCCCGCGGCGCGCGTCCGCTCCACTCAGATTGGCAGAGTGAGTGACGTCCGCTGTCCTTATTGGTCGATAAGATTTGACAGATAAAGTCAAGCGGCCCACATAAAAGTCGATGTGTCGTTTCTCGGGCGTTTTAAACTTGTAAAAATTTCAAAACGGTATCTCGCGGTTACAATAAAAAAAAATACACTATCTGTACCGTCTGACTGGTCATCGCGTATCTATCACATGGGAATGAAAACATCTGTCGACATTTTGTAATGTCTGATAGTCTTTTTACGTGCTCGCGCGCATTATGACATGGTCGATGTATTTGTTTTGTTTGAGTTGTGTAATAGCGAGGTCAAAAACCTTCGGATCGTTTCAAACGTTACTACGATTTCGAGCGATCCTGACACTGAGGCGAGGAGAGATATCCTTTCGAACTTTATCGACTCCTGCTATTGTATTCCCACTTCACACAAAAGCCTTGACCGATGTCCGATAATGTTACGATTAACTTCACTGTCATCTATATCTTTAATCTTCGATAAGCAATTGAAAATTTATACCGTTATAGGACACTTTTAACTTTGTTATGGTTGCATCGATTAGTGAGTTGTACCTTTTAAATTCATTAGAATACTTTAGTTAAAGCTTTTATATGATAAATATTTGCAGCCTTAGTTATAAGTTAAACACATTTTTAAGTTAGACACATTTTACATTGATTAAAAAGAAAATTACTGCTTGCTTAGATTTGATCACGATTATTGATCCAAAGTTCGTGGGTTCAATCCAATTGCAGTTTGTGTGATGAACACAATTGGCATCTTTATGTCCTGGTGTTAAATATCTTTGTGTGTCAGCCATTTGGTTACCATAGAACAATCTATGCTTATTTTTGGATCAAATGGCCATATGCAAAATTATCGTTTCGTATAAAAAAATGCCAGGAATGATGAAACTTTTTTTCTAGCAAGACCAAACCAAACGTAATCCATTAAAATAGAATAAGAATCTAAAATTACATTTTTTTTTTGCAGGAGGACGCTTTTGTTCGTTCTCCCCTTGCATCGAACAAGTTCAGCAGACGTGTCTCGCTCTTCAAAACTCTGGGTTCCAAGATATCTCCACAATGGAGGTTCTGCAAACTGAACTAAAGGTATCGCGGAGGACGGTGCCTGTTAGAGACCTTTCTTTTCTGAAGCATAAGGTAAGTCAAAAACTTTGACGGCAACCGTGAATTTTCTTTACTACCATGCCTATGTTGGAATAGTAACCAAGAGATCTACAGTCCGATTAGTAGGAGTAACACAACAACTTTTAACGGAACAGCTGAAAACTTTTTATTTCCATAACTAAGTTAAGAATGTCTATATGATGTTGAAAACACTGATACTTAAATTACTTTCATCTATCCATACAGTGAAAAGACGTTAAATCAGATATTTATTTATTTCGAGGAATATCAACAGCTGTTAATACACAATTCAAAATACAATATACAACTTAGAGCTAATTAGAGATATTCACTAATAGACAATAAAGTACTTATAAGAAGATATTAAGTGCTTTTTTTTCGAACTGACCTACACTGCTAGCCAATAAGGCCTTTACAGTTCCACCGGACTACCAGGTGACTACGAACAAGCCTTATATAGTTATAGTGGGCCTTTAACAAATATCACTACAAAGACCATTCTTCCACTGCTTGTATCTAGCGGGACGCCGCGACCTTGTATTAAACTTTAAATCTAAAACTAAGCAGACTTTTTGTATAGATTAAAAATTTTGTTGAACAAAAAACAGAGCTTGGGAATTCGTTTGATGCTTAAATAAGCGACCGCAGTCTACTAGTGCACGTTCATTGTACAAATATACGACCCGCCTCGACGCACGGCGAGGATCGATCAGTCTAACTAGACGATAATTGACAGAATTACTCGGACAATAATATGTGGATTCTTTGCTGTAGGTACATGTCACTTTTATTTCGACATTCGATATATTTTATTGATCAGCGATTTCACTAAACTTAATACAATCTAGTAAATATACCGCTTATCTTGGAACGTAATATAGTTAAGTTGTAGGGGTCTGATTTTACTACATAATTTTTTTTTCTAACCGGTGCAGTAAATAGTCCATTTAAATTTAAATCAATTAAAATATGGCGTATTTTTAAATTTTTAAATCAATTAAAATATGGCGTATTTTTAAATTTTTTACCAAGAAATTCATATATCCCTGTAAAATTAACACACAAAATAAAAAAATCGAATAGTAAAAATTATAGATTTCAAATATTTTAAGAAAAATAAAGCATTCTAGTAAAGACTCGAACAATAATAGAATTCAGCAGAATCTTATGTGTATGTATATAAACACTAGCAATTTCCAACGGCTTCTATCTATTTTTTTATCTATATTTTATTATTATTAAGTTTCAAATTACAATTTAACGCAAATGAAGTTTATCAGCTAACAGCCTAGAGTCACTATTGAGTGTAGAGTTGAATTGAACCTTTAAATTGAGTGAAAATAGACTCATTTTTTCTCTGTTATATATTCTCCTTATGCAAGTAGTATTTATTGGCAAGAACCACTTTATTCATATGATAGTACATATGTAACTCTGTTATTTTGGATGAACTGGACATAGCTGTTTTAATCAAATTGTCACCCATACATACATTTTTTCAAAAGCAATAAACAATCTGTTTTTGCGCTTCATATGAAGCACCTTAATAATACTTACTAACCACTTTTAATTTAGTAGACAGTCTAAAGCTATCTCAAAATATTAGATACAAGAAGCAAAATTTTAACTATGAAAGTCAATTCATAGTAATATTTCTTATTAACTCTGGCAAAGTAAAGTGTAGAGTTCCAAGAGTTGTATGGCGCATGTTGAATGATGTAAATTCATTGCAAACAGTACTAATAAAGACGAATGTGAGAAATAATCGCGATTTATGAACGCACATTACCGCGGTTACCTGTCAGAATGTTAATGCAATACCGGCTGCTTTATGACAGTCAATTGGTAATTATAGATAACGTTCGGATTCGTACGCGTTAATGTAGATTTGTCCTAACCCTCGGGAACAGTACGTTCTTTTTTGTGTTGTAGGGTTATAGGACACGCTAAATATTACATGTATTTGTTTGTAACAAAAATAATCCTGACTAATATTAATAATTGCGACTGTGAGTTTGTTGACACTTTCAACCCTTAACAATTCAATCGGTCATTGAAATTTTACATACAAGTTGTCAGAAAGGAAATAGGGTATATTGCATCTAGAAAAAAGCGCTGGATTGGATAATGTAGATTAATAGCCGAGCGAAGCCGTGACCAAAAGCTAGTAGGTACTTTATATTTTTACTCTATCACAAGGCGAGTATTATTAATTTGTATACATATGGTTTTACCGATCTATGTATTAAATCATTTTATTGAATCAAGTTAAATATGCCATTTAAATCATATTACTTTAACATTGCCGCTTTGAACATTTATGTTATAGATTTATCGTTTTAGCTGTATATGATAATTATCGATAATCTATTATAGGTTTGTGCGAAATGTATTAATAATAAAGCATAAGATATTTGTGTGGAACTAAAAATTAATTCGTATCGGCAGTGTATCTGGTCTGCGCCTTCGGAAACGTCACGCGCGTCGTTTGTCGCGAGCGGTCACGTTTTCGAACGCGAACGGTAGCAAACTTATCGATATAAACTAATATCGATAATATGTATCGCCTATTTTGAATTTTGTTGATTACAACTATACATATATACAATATTTTTAATTGGTTATATTAATTAAAACTACTGTCTATTATGGATTATATAATAGTTCTTCCACCATATATAACATACATGAAATATCCAGTGTTTTGTATTTGTTAAAAATAAGAATGCAAACAAGTATCTATTTGATTAAGAGAATCGTGTATTTTTACCACAATATTAAAATTAGGAAAATATATTAATACGTAAATTGACAACAACGATAACAAAAATTGTTATACATTTCGATGTAGTCGTTCTTATTTATAGTCACTTAAATTCTCAATTTATTTGCGGGCGAGTGTCATAAGCGCTCCTCTTAGGAGTCCGGTGAATCTGTAGTCTAGAAGCCAAAGTGCCAACAGGGTATGTCAGTTCGAAAAAAAAAAACAAAATCATTTTTTTTTGCGAATGATCGCTAACAAATTAGGCAGAACACTGGAGATTACCAATGACTAGCTTTTGCTCGTGACTACTCTCGCATTATTGTACATTTAATCTATGTCTCGGGAACAGTACCGTTATTCTATATGTAAGATATTACACCTAAGGTAAAGTGGATATCGTTTCCTGTGTACCTGACAAGATATGTGTAAAATTGTATAATTATTGATTGAATATTAAGTCGATAAAACATAACAAACAAATAGACTCACACTCTCATTTATTATAGTAAATACTATTCAATAATTCACTATATATACGAGAGTATACAAACAACTGAAAACATAGTTTATAAGACGCGGTGATAAGTTAACTGCAATTCAAGCTTTTGCTTAATTACTATTATTGTTAACATAAGATCATCTCACTCATTACCGACCTGATGTTTCATTTATTCCTATGAATACTAATGAATTAAGATAGTCCAGTATAGAAACTCTGTAGTCCCATAAACAATTTATACAAAACACTAAAATCAATTTAAGATTACCCGTGTTTATCTATAATATAAAAATGAATCGCTAAATGTGTTGCTAAGCTCAAATCTCGAGAACAGCTGAACCGATTTCGCTAATTCTTTTTTTAGAATATTCCTTGAAGTACGAGGATGGCTCTTACGGAGAGAACAATTAAAAAAAATGCCTGAGAAAATCTAAAAACAACACTTTTCTATACTCCCATACAAACGATTCGTAATAATACTTGAAACTCAATTTGAACTTTAATACTATAGCATAAAGATTAAGTGTTAGTGGAGAGGTTCCGGGAAAGCAAAGCAATTGAGTGACGTTAGTATCGTATAAATATTAATGTCAATATATTTATACGATGGTCCCGAATAGCAGAATAAGTATTAAAAAAAATATTTAAAAAATAGACTGTTAGGCGGTACGAAGTTCGCCGGGGCCAGCTAGTTGTAAATAAAAATTTATCGATAAAATTATGAAGTAGCAGGTACACGTGCCTAATAACAAAGGATTCGGAAACTGTGGGAAAATTACTAGGGCCTTTTAAAATCTATCTAACAAGCAAACTCGGTATGCCCATGTTCATATATTATGACGGAATTACTAGACTACTCTCGTGGCTTTGTTGTCTATTTTTATGGTGCATTTCCTATTTCGGTTAGAACATAAATTTACTGGTCCTTTCCCTTTTCGCGATGTATCTACTATGTTGCGATCTCAACTCAGTACATTTTCTTTATGTAATAAATTTAAGCTTTATATGTTCCTATAACACTTTTTATTAAAATAATACCCTGTTCCTAGTAAAGTATTTGTATTTTCCTAATTTAATACGATTTTTTTAATTTAAGTTTTTTGTTATAATTAAATATTATAATGCAGACTTTACAACCTAACTAATGTTTTAGTTACAGCTTAAGAAATTTTATGAACATGCTAACGGTAATCATTAAAGAACAAGTCAGATTTGGAAAAAAAATGAGTTCTTACAAGTTGTACCAATATTTACCTAAGTGTAGTGGTAAGAGCTTTGCTTACTTTCCTAATAAGGATGAGGTGGCGAGTCAAAAAAGATTAAAATTCTGCTTATATAATATATGAAGGACACTGAACGAAGTAATAGTGCGAATAAACCGTGTGGCCAATTCTTAACAGATTTTTACTAGTACAAATCTCAATTATTTTTTAATACCATAGGTTATATCTTATTCCTATGAAATCTGTGTCTGAATTTACAGGCGGTTCCTAATTATTATTATAAACAACTCATCTTTTCTGCTCATATATAGGAAGGGATAAAACAGTTCAGTACCTCTTTCTTCTCTTTTTGTCTATTGAGAAGTTTTATGAATAAAAAAACATTTGGAATCATTTATTTTTCTTACCATCGAGTCGAATCTTTTATTTTTAAGTCTCTATTAGTCACACGTCGCGAACATTTTGTCTACCAATCTACAATATTTGTACACATTTTGGCAAATAAAGTTCAATAATATTGAAACAACAAAAAAAGTGATGGTCCAATTTTGACCACTAGTATATTAAAAAGGTACGATAAACAACATTTACAAGTTTCTTTGAACGTGATGTAAATTTTCAATATTTCATATATTGAAATATATTATTAGAAAGTGAAGTCTAAATATAAACAACAATAACTAATTCTACCGATAACAATGCTACCATTGCAATTAATTTACATATATAATTACTATTGCAAGAAAATCGTGAGTGATTGCCGTTTTGGCTGGTCTCGGTTTTAGTGTATTGTAAATATTTGCTTTGGGCGTCCAGTCAGTCTAGTACTGTGATATTATCGCAATAAATCAATTACCTGTGCGATAAAGTATCTTAAATTTTCGCTTCTCAGGTATTGGAGCGAATTCCCTTATGTGGTAGGTACGTATTGTGGTAGTAACAAAGCTACCAGCGGTCTGAAGCGTAAGTGAAGTAAAGTGTAAGCCGTTTCATAATTCTATGGGTAGGGGTTAACGGACGGAAATCGTCACGTAAGAGAAAAGTGTTATGCCTCCTCCATGCGGCTCTTTCTCTCTTCTTCTGCTTCTTTCTATTGTATACTAGTGTGTGTATGTATGGGTTTTAATATCAAAATTTGGAACAAATGAGCATGTTGATTGTATAACCTCAATAATGAAGCCGTTAAAATTTCATTTGAACTTATTTTTATTTAACATTTCGTCATTGGAATTTATATCATATATATTATATTATATTTAAATTTTACCAAATATCAATTTTTTTTTTATGTGGTTTCTTAGTTCACAATTATTTGCATTGAAATACTATAGAAAATATATAACTAAAATATTACAGAGAGAAAGAGACTCACTCGTAAATATACAAATACGACCAAACTAATTAAACTCGGAGTTAAAGACAATGCGTAAGGAACTTCGTTTTTGACTACATTATTTTTTTTTAATATGAGAAAACAAATTCAAAACACATCTCTTTTTTTTAAGTAAATGTAGCTTTTATATGATAGCTATATATAGCTGATATCCCATACTTACAAATATAACAAGTAGATATTATGCCGCCTAAAAATCAGTCATGTACAGGGTCGAATTACTGTATAGCTTCAATGAAATAAGAAAACTATTTTCAAGAAAATCATGTAGTTATAATTTAAAAAGAGTTGTTTTTGACACCGCATATCAATTACATATAAATCGCATATCGAAATCATTGAAAAAATTATAAGCCTGAGGATAATATAAACGGCACGTGTTCGGAATTGCGAACGAAATAATATATTATGAAGTAATAACTTGTAAATATGTAATGCGCGAAACTACATACCGGGACATTGATATATTATTACTAAACTAGATCTCGTTACCGGATTGAGTGTTTAGTATTCATAAATTTTATGTAAACGTCCATTGGCGGTTAATTTTACGACACACACGTGCATTTCATATGCATATAATAATTACATCATAATATGTTGTCAGTGTTCTTTAGAAGGTACTAAAATTTTTATTTCATTGATACAATTTCAGAATTTTAACATATTATAAAAGACAACGTCTCGATCTGTCTATTCGTTAGTTTCGATACCAACAAGGAGATCAAATCCCACTTCGTTTGAGATTTTTAAAAATGGCAAATCCAAGCCATAGTCTAAAACCATCTACGAAAACTATCACATCAAATGGTCATTTTTTTTTCGAACTGACTACAATGTTGACCTGGCTAGGCCTCTACAGTTTCATCGGACTACACAAATGGTCATAGTCCTATACGTTCAGTAGTTTTGGTGTCATTGAGTCTCATTATATATGTGCAGTATTTGGAAAATATATTAAATATGGAAAATATAAATAGACGGACCTTTTTAGCTTATGTTACCACTAAATGAAGTCAAATCAAAATGTTAATAAGTGGATCAGTGGTTAGCATGTTCAGACACCGCGCCGATCGACATAGGTTATAATCCTTGGGAATGCGCCGGAGTTTTCATTGTAGGAAAATATCGTGATGAAATCATAGTATGGTGGCGGGACTTTTTCTAAGCCCACTCTCATGTTGAAATTCTGTCGTCAAGCATGAGGCACCTATAAGGCTATAAGTGTGTTTCGACAGTTACACTTGGAAGCCAGGCTTTTTTAAGTTTCATGTATTTACCACCTTAGACTACATTTTAGTTGATTAAAGCAAACAATTTTCTTTCTTTACTTACTTTTTTTATACTAATTTTTATTCATAAAAATTAAACATTTTGCTCCAATATAATCGCTATTGTATGATAAAACTATACCTTAAATGGGCTACATTTTTAATTCGTATATAACAATTGAATAGAAGATTACCTTTTTCTCATCGTTTTATTTTATCCTTTCACATTCACTAAGGACCCATCGAACTTTGAGTACCGCGCCGCGGTAATCAATAGTGAGATTTGTTATACGATAAGAAAACCGAATTGACTGTATCAAAGCGACTGTCAATTGTCCGATCGGTACCGTACAATCAGGTTACATCGTGTTATCTTCCTGCTAATAACAGAAATAACATGCTTAATTGTAAATGTCAATTTTCTTACTTCAAAGGTTAATTTCGATTTGTACTTACCGATGTTATATTTTGTAAATTGACTTTCAATGTGGAAATTATTTGTCTATAAAGAACATGCCCATCAAAATACGATTAGAGTTGATGTATTTATATTGACCATGTATTTAACTTGGGAGAGTAAATATTCTTTCTATAAAAACGAAGTAGATAAACAGATAAGATAAATAATTGAAGAAAATAGATTATTTATGATACTTTACCATTACACTAAAGATGGGTTGTTCATGATATGTATTTGTTTAAAATTTAGTGTAAGCAGTTTTGAAGTTTCACTTCTTTTGGCAGTTTTGGGAAAAATGTTAAGAGTGAATTTTTAAGATGGGCGCGCTCACCGACACCATGAAGTTGGTTGGTAATTGTCTGTCAAGTTTTCGTAAGAATTGATAGCTATATTCAAGATAGTTATTGAAATATATATGAATCTACAAGCCTTTTTCTGTCATTGGAGATAAAAAAATATATTTATACATAAATATATATGTGTATATTTATGTATGTTTTTAAATTATACATGGTGGTGTATTATGTTGTATTGTGAGTATTTGTCATAAAAGTGTTTTTTTTTATTATATACTTTTTTAAGTAGGTTCATAGATTGAGGTTAACTGTTGGTATGTATTATGTTTATTTATTTACATTATAAATTATTATTGTTACATTATTATCTAATAATTAGTTTATTTTACTTTATTTATATCTTACTTGATTATACATACAGGTATATAATAAAGGTTTTAAAGTTAATTATATTTTTATACTAAAACATTATCAATTGCATTGAATGTCTTTTTTTAAGCTGACGAAGTATAACTTTTTTTCAAAGACTAACTTTCAAGTTTTTATACACACATATAAATGTTCTATAATTCTCATAGGATTTTTGAAGTTCATTCTTAACGCATATTTACTTAAATTTGTAAATTGGATTATTTAGAAAATTCCAGATACAATTTTCAGTAGTTGCATTTTTTTTTAATAATTGATCTTTGTCACTTTAACTTTAGGTACGATTGGCTACCAAATAGAAACATAAAGAGCGGGAAAGGCATATAAATAATAAATAACATTAATAATAATAAAAAGGAATTGTGTATGTAACCTTGACGCATGATAGTAGTGATTTTGAACAAATCAAAACTATATTTCGATACGTTACTTAAAACTTTACATAAGAGTTATCAATATTTTGAAATAATTAACATATACTAGATGAACCATTGGAACGTGCATGTCTCATATACGTACTGGTGTTCGACACACTCTTCGGTTTCGCCATAATAATATGTCTTTGTTAAATCAAGTTAGCAACTTATAAGACATAATATCGATATTAGCATCTAAAATAATACATTTTCTACATTGTTATTATTATTTAAAAAGTTTGCATTTATCCATGAAAGGTTATTTTCATCGCCCAATGCATTTAATACTATCTGAATTACTCTTGAGAAATAATCACTTTAAATGTACTTCATAATTCCCTTATTAGAAAAGTCTCGTAATTTATATAGCTGTGTTCATCTTTTTAATTTAGTTGTTCGTGATTAAGCACAGTATCACAGACTGTCGGTTTACAAGGTCGGACAGTGTTTGGACACGCAGCCGCAGCCATCGACAGCGACAATGACTCGGTCGCGTCTCGATCGAGCGATTAGATTTTATCTGCTAGGTAGTTGCGCACGCGCTTGGACCTCGAACCGTCCGTGAAATTAAACTAATTTATCGTTGCTCCCCAATAGATTAATTGTTGAGTAAATTATATGATTTGCAAGCAGTAAGCAACTTAATTATATCTGGAATAAAGAAATATAAATAGTATTTTTTTTTAATATGTATGAATAAATCCATTGACCATAAATTAAGTCGTTAACGCCTATACTTCTATTATTAAAGATAAATTCGATAATTTCGACAGTGCTGTCATACAATACACTTAGTTCTCGTATAATAATAGATAGTACAGCGATATCACAACGCAATACAATTCACAAGGCAGGCAGAACACGCAAATCAAAGAACAAAGAGATTCAGGGCAGTGTAACACGATCCGCCTGTATTGTTGCGCCGGTGATGCAACAAATCTGTCGCATGCGCTGCCAAGATGGCGTCGTGATCGAGAGCCGTAGCGAAAGGATGCGCTTGCGCCGTGAAATCGCTCGTTACGGATATCGAGCCAAAACTTATAGTGTGCGGTCTATGTCTGCAATTTTACTGTTTGCTATAAGAAGGGATTTGTAATATTTCTTAACTTAATACTAGATGTTTTAATTGTAAATCGTTTTTCTATTTCTATGAAATTAACTGTATTCTTATCGATGTACTTATTATTATATTTTGTAATATAAACTTTAAAGACTTTGAAGCTATAATAGCTCAATGGTGGTAGTGTGTTAGGAAACCGCGTCAGTTGACCTAGCTCCGAATCTCGCATTGGACGGAAGCTTTCCGTGAACCATCCTTATGTTGAAAATCTGATACTAAGCATCTGTAGGTGTGTTCCGGCAGATGTTCTTGACACCCAGTCACTTTCAGTTAATATGTTACCAGGCTAGGCTGCATGGTCATTTAATAAATATCATGTGAGAGTGTCTCATCTACGAACGATTTCTAAGAATATACAATAATTAATTTACAAAGAAGGGATGATATCTCAGTCAACGATCGACGTAGAATGAGCCGGAGGAAGAAAGGAAAATACCGTAATAAAACTGTAACATGGTGGCAGAGATTTTTCTAAGCCCGTCTAACTAGTTCCTTCCTCAAATTGAAAATCCGTCGCCGAGCACCTATAAACGTGTTCCGGCAGCTGCATTTGAGAACCAGACCCCTTCTAGGTTTAGCGTGATTACCACATCGTCATTTAACATCAGGTAAGACTGTGGTCAAACACCAAAACCAAATAAAAAAATACTTTACACAATATATAAATCTATTGCATTCTATATTACGTGTTCTGTAATGTAAGCTTATGCTCACTTAACGATTCGAGGCGAATAATACGTGGTTTTATGTGCATCATTGTCTAAAATCGCAACAATGAATAAATATGTTATCGTTTGAAATTGTCTCGTCTTTGTACTATGTTGACCTTTTGTTTTCTCGGTCCGAGACAGACCAAAGCCTATTTCCTACTCGATGCTATCGCTTTGTGTGAACAGCTTCGTCGTTTCATATCGTAACTATTCGTTTTAAAAATAACTATGTAATAAAAGGAACTTGTATACTGAAAAGGAATAATTAAGAGAATATTAATTATTAATTTGAACCGTATATTTTAATGGATAAGAAATATAATTAAGAATATCTCAACATGACCATCGGAAAATAACCCCGGCTAGTAGTGATTTTTTTTTAATTTTTATTGTAACAATCACGCGCAAGTTTATTCGCGTTATGTACAATAAAAAACTTACTGGCAATATAAGTTATATCCTACGTCAGTAAGGTCTTATCACTGAAAGAGTTTTCAAAATTGGATCAGCTGTTCCGAGCAGTACAATATAGAAACAAATAACTTCTTTATAAGTATTCTGTATACTATATCTGTTAGATACACTTTTACTCAGTATGAAAAAATCAAAAATAATATATTCAGTTTAGACACTGAGAAGGAGTCTACAAGGATTATAACATCAACACAGACAATTTATATTAACTGACGAATTGTATTGATTTATACTCGACTTTCCTTATACGATTAATTGCACATTCAAAAATGTATTTTTTAATAATGGAGTTTAAACTTCGGATTAAATTTAATTCTATCATACTTTTAGATGTCGTGGAAGTCGTGATGATCTAGTGGTTTGACCGGTGGAATATCAATACGATGTCCGCAGTTTCGAATTCCGGAATGTACCAACGAATTTTTCGGAATTTTCGTACATTTACTTATTTAAATTGATAACACTCTGAGAAATGTACTTGTAGTACCACCGTGTGGGAAAAATATATTTTTATTTGACATTTTTCCATTGGAATTTATGTAATTTGTAATACATTATATTATATCTAATTTATAATAAATGTATTGAATTGTTTTATGATCATAAAAATAATCTGCAAATTGAAATTGTCTAGTTGAATTTTGATATATCTCCTAGTTTTACTGTAAGTGTTTGGTATCTCTAACGCAAAAGTATTGATAAAGAGAAATGTTAACAAAGAAAGAATGGCGACACCGTTCACAGGATTGCTAATAGATAGCCCAACGGTACCGTTACGCAGTGCAATCTATAAATTCACAACTTGACAAAATAATAGGGCATTCGATAGTTCCGAGCTATTAACGCCCAAAGAGATATATTGGATCTGCTCTTCTCAATCAGATACCTTAATAGGCTGTAAAGCGATAATTTAAGTTGCACAACTTAGACTGAACGTCTAAAGTAGATATTAATTACCTAAGTTTATGTAATTAAAACGAATGACAAATATAGGAGGATCTGAGCATTCATTTCGTAATCCGATTGACAAATTACTAGCCATTGCCCTCGGCTTCGCTCGCAATAATGCAAAAACCTATCCCTCGCGAACAGTTCTCTTTTTGGATGAAAAGAACTGTATATGATGAGTTTCTGTACAACGTACAACATCTGTTTCGTGGCAACGTGTTTGCAAAATTGTACGGAACAAACAAACTTATATAGACATTTATAATATAAGTTTTTTTTTTTTATCGTAGCATAACGAAATTACGAATTGATAGCACGGTGGTGGTAGGCCTTTTTATATGTCCGCCTAGTTGCCTTTTATATGTCACCCTCAAGTAGAAAATCTGTCGCCAAGCACCGATAGGTGTGTTCCGGCCAGGTGTACTTGAGAGCTAGTATCTGTCTAGGCTTAGTATGCTTACAATTTTGGATCACATCATCATTTAAAAGACATGTGAGAGATTGGGGTCAAACGCTAAATCCTATAAAGTAGAAAAAAACTACCTGGTGGTAAGAACAGTGCTATCCGAAAGCAACGGTGACCAACGACAGATGTACAATCCGTTTACAGTCATTACTGTCACCATTATCATCATCCTGTTAGACACCCACTGCAGGGCCATAGGCCTCCTCCCGAAAAAAGCTAACATTATATTTATATATAATATACTAAGTAGATACATCGGTTGATCTCAAAACGAGACACGCCTAATCGTACCATTATCGTGGGTATAAACACCCAATGTATAGATAACCTACATAGAACTACCATTTATATCTCTGTAGGTGGTAGAGCTACGCTGAAACTACCACTGGTTTAAGAATGAATGGGTTGACTCGCCCGAAGTAGTACCACTCTCTCACAGAAAGCCGACGTGAAGTAACAGTGCTTGCACTGTTGCGTTTCGTTCGCTCAGTGAGAGCGCCGGAGGCCCACATATATTAAAAGGCCGGCAACGCACTTGCGACTCCCCTGGTGTTGCTAGTGTCTATGGACGGCGGTGATCACTTACCATCAGGCGACCCACCTGTTCGTTTGCCCCCTATAATATAAAAAAAAGACATGTAAGAAGTCCACAAACTACCTGCCTTAAAGATTCACTACATCGCATTATAAAAATTAATAATTACCGTCTTCTTCTTCTCGATGACTGGGTTGTTATCCGAACCGATGGTAGTTTTGACGGTCATGATCGGGACTTAAATAGAATAAAGTATTTTTGATTGTGTAAAAAAGCTATATTAATAAAAAATACATTAAGCAAATTTGATTATAGGTTTTCTACACAGGCCTACGGATTAGTTACGTCACAAGGCCGTATTTCGACTCTTATGGTGTTCCAACAAATCAATATAATATATGGAATCATTTAAATCAATCTGTCATTCGGAACACCTATAATTTCAATGGAATATGTACACGTTAAATAATATCCGATACGAATTCGAGCTGTATTATTATATGAGACAATTACAGTATGGACATTTACATGACACATTTATAGATGCAATATTTATATCGGTTTTATTTTAAACAGTTATTATTATATTTGGCCGTGTACACGCAATCGCACTTGTAACTCGTTTTTTACCATTTTGATTATGCGTTGCGAATAATATATTGCTTTTTTCCCTGCTATTATTATATTACATACCCTATCTCATATTGATTTACGTATATAATTATATAAGATGCCAAACCCATGACAGTGGGTAGTAATGGTCAATAGAAAATTTTACATCGACCATCATAGATTCCTAAATCTTCTAGAAAAATAAATTAATATAGGTCTGTCATTGTGCACGCATCACGCGAAAAGTAGTGGATAGATTTTTATCACTTCTTTTAGTTTTACTTCTTAGCAATTGGTTTCAGTTCGTATTGAACATTATTAAAACTTTAAGAAACTTGGAATATTTATAAGCACTATGCGTATAGCGATGCATGTTTTCTTGGCGTAGAGAAGTGGGGCAAGCGGTCTGTGATGTTTATGTTTATTTCTACATATCAGCTAAAATTATATAAAAAAAATTGAGAACTTGCGCAGGAAACGAACTCGTGTCCTCTCGGTTCTATAGTAGGGCTTACCCCCACCGCGCCACGATGCATGCCAGTACTAACTCCACTCAACTCAAAAAGGAATTTATAACGTTGACTTTTACTTAGCAGTCAAGCGACATCGATATACCGAGAATTCTAATATTTATGTTAGTTCACTAATTTTCTTGTTGTATAGATTTATTTTTTATCAAATTTGGAACTAGCCTTTTACATCTACTACTTACATTTTTATATATCAACCAAATAAATGTGAGCCGACGGCATATTTTTGATAATTCTTGATCTCTCAAGTAGAAGATTGATTTCAATTCATAAGCGAATTAACCCATCTTATAAATTGTATATGTTCAACAGTCAGCAGTTTAATTTTAATAGTGTATTTTTTACACTTAACGAATGAGGGTATTTTTTCAGCACAACTCCCAGTAGATCGACGGATTTTTAAAGAAATTAAGTGCTTCATTTTCAGAGCGAGAAAAAATGCATAATTGGTATCTTTTTATTGGATTTTAAGGAAATTGTTATTAAGAATAGGTGAATACAATATAGAACACTCAATAGGTAGTGCTCATTCGCAAATGCATAATTAAGGTCGAGTCTATTTTTTAGAAACTTTTTGCTTTTACAAGTATGACGATTTTTGTTGACTGAGGTTTAATAAATATAAATACTTTTATCATTGTACAACGATATAAATGTAATAGTTTTACAGAGAGATGTTAGAAGAATCAAATTAAACAATTATACAAATAACAGAACTATGTAGTGCTCGTATATTAGCACGCACATTTTATACTCTGTTGTAGCAAATAGAGCTTTACGTGAACAACACGCAACACGTCGCTGTGTCGACGCTCCGAGTCTCTGTAGTTCATCTTAGTAACACGGATCGTAACGGCTTGCATTTTCATGTTTACACTGGATACTATTGAAAATGTACAAGGGAATTGACTATATCGCATAACACACAAAATATAGTGCGAACGGTTTGCAAAACATGTGAAGGAGAAATATTTATGCAATAGTGTGTATACATGTGTGTGTTATATGAGTAGATATATTTCTTTGGCGTCAATATAAAAATTATCTTTTTACATAACATATCATCGGCAGGATCGTGATGAAACCATAGCACGTTGGTAGGGCTTTTTGTAAGTGCGCTTTGTTAACCACTACCTTCAATTTAAAAATCTGTCGCCAGGTTTGAGAACCATTTCCCCTCTAGTTTTAGCGTGTATACCGTTATAGACCACATCGTCATTTGACATCAGATGACTTGTGGTCAAATGATAAAACTATAAAACATTTAAAAAAATGCGACTAAACATTCACTAATTTCTTCGTGCATTTTGATTTAAATTTTAATTGTGTAATTAACTGTAGACTAGAGCATAGCTACCGCAGTATCAATCTTATCAATGTTACGAGACTCCTGATTTACAGGTAGCCCAATTTCTGCCATCAAATATTCGTAACCTAAAAGTCATTCCTAGGTGTAAAAATGACTTCCAGATCTTGGATAGTATGATATAATTCAGCAGTTAGCCAGTTAGTCAGCAGACTTCTGCCAGTGATTTTAATACAGAGCCCCTTTAAAACTAATTACACTACTGGTGTAAACATTAAAATCTCCTACTACCTCATAACGAAATAGAAGTAATGATAAAATACTGAACAATTCATCTACTATTAAGAATCGAAGGTAAATCACAAATGAACGGATATAGTTTTGAGAATAAATCTCCATGACTCCATGTTGACTATTGTGTAAATGACGAACGTGTAGCTCCGAGTTCGTGCATCATTTGGCACGCTCGTATTTATTTATACACTTGGTTAGTGTACGGTTATATCCAATTTAATACCCGATCTGATTTACCGCGTATAACTTTATATGTCCCATCTTCCGTTGAGCAATATTGAAAAGAATGTGTGCCAAAGATTTTCTAATTATAATTTTAACAGTTTGTTCACTAAAAACGCAATCCTGTGAATTATAAACCTATGTAACAAGTTAACACGAGACTTGCTATAAGAGGCATTTTATTTTGATGAAAGGTTTTTTAAATTTAAGAGTGACTACTAATGATACGAACAAATACAAAATGTCGCACGGTCTTATTATCGTATATTTTCCTTCACTGAATACTATTTCTACCGTACATGAATTCATGTCGATCTATTTGGTGTTCAAGTGCCCTAGCTACGGCACTTTCATTGTTTCATGTTTTTCTCAGAGACCCCGATCCTTACCATTTTTAGATTACTAATATGTACTTACGAAAAATGTATAATTCACAATTTTGAACGAAGTCTATAACCTGTTTCGCCTAACTTTATTTATATACCTACATGTGTATTTCTCTTATTTTATTTTGTGTAATATCTTTGTTTTTTTTTTGTTTACCTTTGTATATCTTCAATCCGAAAATCCTTAAAATTGTAATACATTTTTATTAAAATAATTTGGATTTTAGGTAAGGACCACTTATCTGAGAAGTGAAACTAAAAAATAATAATTGAAATGTTTCCGTGATGCACACAAAACCATCGTATAACTGATACTATACGAATAAGAATTTATACATTTCAAATAAGGGTATAACGTATTTTCAAATCCGTTGTCAGCTACATTAATATCTTACTTATATTTTTCTATATCTCTAGTCAATCGATAGTTTAAATCTTTAGTATAAAATATATTTTTACAACTGAACGGAGGTACATATTAAATTTATAAAATACTATAACAGTTTTAAAAATAGACATTCTTCTGTTCGTACAATCTAAAGTTCGTATAACTCAAACCGCAGCGAAACTGTCGCATCGTTTGACACGACACTCCAAGATTTCGGTGCGTCTCTCATTTGCGATGTGGATTTACGAGCCGACGCCGGCCGGGATGGAGTCGTCAGTCGCATGTAGTGCACAGCTAGGTAATAAATTAGCTCTCAAGAGAGGAGTGTTCCCACGGAGCGGAACCATATCAAGATGGTACGACGAACACTGTCGGTACTCGAAACGGGGACACCGCGCGCAAAACGCTTTATTTTACTCGCTCGATTTATTTCTATTCAAGTGACATTTCGTTACGTTTTGTTGTGACACTTTGTTACGAGTTTGTGTGTCTCATTCGTTCGCGCAACGTTGGGGTTGAATTTATAGGTTTATAAAATAAGTAATAAATATTGATAATAGACCATCTTACAAATCGATTTTATGCAAGTATACATTTTATAAAGTCTTATTACACTAGATACAGCGGGCGTTTTATTATCCGTGTTGTTAATTTAATACTATTAATCGCTTATTAATATTATAAATACGAATGTGAGTTTGTTTATTTTTTACGCTTTCAGGCCTTAACTACTCAACAGATCATCATGACATTTAGCATAACCGTTGTCAGGGGTAGACAAAAAGTCTTAGTGTACTGTTTATCTAGAAAAATTAGTACTGTCCCCGAGGGTTATATCGGATATATTTTTTCTCGTAAATAGATTCGTATATAAAGCTTTATTAAGGCTAAAATAAAGCTTTAATTTATTCTTTATAGGTTTTAGCATTTGACAACAATCTTATCTGATGTTAAATGACGACGTGGTCTAAGATGGTTACCACGTTAAACTTAGAGGGAACAGGTTCTCAAGTGCCGCTGCCGGAGCACACCAACAGGTGCTCGCTAGCCAGACGGGCTTAGAAAAAGTCCTATCACCATGCATAGCTATGATTAAAAATAGGTGTCCAGTGTCAATCAGTTCAGTAGTTTTCGAAATATAAAGACCCTATAACGGTCAGATAAATTAATCGTTTTACCTCCTGAAAATAAGGTTTATAACAATTCATTCGTAAGTTAACAACATTTAGGTATTGTTGCAGAAACAACGTAACCTTGCGCATACTAAAGTTAATTAATCGAATAAATATGATCAAGCACCACATCCGTAATTGTGATTGATTGTGTCGCCACAGTATAAACAATGGCGTTGGACGTGGGCTGGCCCGTGGCCGGATAGAAATTACTCGCCTATTAATATAAATATCCTTGGGTCACGATATGAAAGCGGTCAGTGTATTGACGAAATGATTACTGTTTTTTTTTTTGTTTCACTCACTCTCCCTTGATAGGATTTAGTTTATTTGATACATCTATATAAATAAAATAATCATGACGCAAAAACTACCAAACTATCCGATAGCTTTTGATAAACCTTGTTTAATTTTACTTTTTAAACGCTTAATCCTTATCAAAATAAACAAGTACAACAATACCTTCATTTAATATAAAGGTATTAAAGTTATCAGAAACTACATAAAGCAAAAGAAACTATATGTTTTCTTACGGTGATGAAGTAGGCAAGCGGTGTTTTGCGGATGCGTAGAAGCGCAGAAAAGAGAGAGTAAACGGATAACATTGTTTACAAATAAATTTTATAAGCAATTTTTTACTGTCAAGATAATAAACAACATAGATGAAATCATGGGTATCAGCTAGTATTCTACATATGTATAATGAATTAGGGTAGGGTCAGCCCAACGGACCGCTGGGGCGGCATAGTGATATATTTGCACGGACCCAGTCGCCGCAGCCCGCAACCAACGCCGCAGCCGGTACACCATGGGGTTATAGTGAGTAAGAATCTCACACTACCCACTCTCTCCCCAGAGATGGTGGCGTGTCCATGAAGATTTCCCAATATTAAAAAAAAAAAGATTAGTCAGTAATATTGTTTATTTTCAGTACATATATTGTAGCGAAAATACGCTATTATGGCAAAATTAAAATAAAATATATCATTGACATAACTTTAAGTAAAACAAAATGGCCTCAAATTAACTACAGACTTACTCTTTTTCATTTAATTCAAAAACTTTACATTTCATTTATTCTTATTTAATATATCCTGTATCGAATGATATATTACTTACATCTGTTACAAATAAATATAATGTTGGCATATTTTAAACTAGTTACATAGTAAAAATAACGCTGTGTTGCTTAAATACTAGTTTAGCTCGGGTGCCACGAAGCTTCAAGCTCATAGGTAGCTTGTGACCCCAAAACTGGTACGTCAGTTCGTGACCCGCCCTGACCCCGATCTAGTAACCGCTTGGTACCCATTGTCTCTTGAATACAGACTTGGTTTAATTTACAAACTTATTTCATATATAAAAATAAACTGATTATATCAAATGAAACATGTTAGTTATAAAATATATGATCGTTACAACAACTAAACCTTTTTTTTCGAACTGACTATTGACTACTGACTACACTGTGGACCTGGCAAGGCCTCTACAGTTTCACCGGACTACATCTACACTTGAAATACCACACTGGTTATATACAATATCGCATATTAGAATTTCTTTTTCTTTTTTTTATATTAGTTCGGCAAAAGTGACTGTACGTACGTACTGTATAATACGTCATAATAAAAACAAAATTATTGGAACGATGCACTATTCCTCACACAGTAAACGTGGTTGATGACGACTGGAGCCGAGTATACACGATTCAGTGCTTCGCCGATTCGAGCGCGCCCAATGTCGAGTGACGGTTGACTTTCGTTCACCCTTTAATACGCGTATAGAAGTTTTCACTTCAATAATGTAAATATCAATATTCCCACGCAATGTATAATAAATTTTTGAGGGTGATATTATTCTACTGTTCAGTATTCGTTATTATTATTATTGGCAACGAGAATAGTCAGCTGGCGTTATAGTCGTCACGTACGAACATATAAGCATTATGCAACAACGATGAAAGAAACAACTCATCACGTTGTTAACATTCAAAATCACGATACAAATAGAAAATTACCCAACATCAGAATAATTAACAACAGTTGTAAAATAACACAACAGCCTAAATTATTATTGTTATATAGTCGTCAAACTATTAAACGTATCTCGAAAAAAAAATGGAAAAACGATTCCTATAAAACGTTTGATTCTATAACTTGCGCTAAGGTTCAACTTTGGCACTATCGATCGGCCAAAGCTCCTATCTGTAATTGAAATGTGTTGCTGTGACAGTTAAGTCATGCGTGTACCCAGTTGCATAACTATGCAATATTCATATGATCTAATCCATTTAGAAACATGTGAAATTTTCAATTAAATAAACTATTTTCGACAACTGTCAATTGGTAACCGCTTTTTAAGTACAAAACTAAAGTGTCAGTGAAACATTGAATTCATTATTCAGATTACACATTTTATTGTACATTTCTATATCTATAATCATAAAGGTATAAAGTTTGTTGGTTTGTAAGAGGTAATTAATCTCCGGAATTAAAATACAATTGTGACAATTTTTTCATTGATGGAAAACTGCGTTATCCTTGAATAGTATTTTGATGCATATTGCAAATGATATGTTGCCATTCTATGTTATTCGAAATTTAAACTACCGATTACAAAATCAAAAAGAACAACCTAAAAAACATACCTTAGTTCTTTACCTAAAACAGCGCCAATTTTTATTTCGAGAAAAGTAATATATTTGAATCAGTTTATATATCATACAAAACCTTATTACATAAAATATAGGTTGATTGAAATCAATTGTGAAATCAATAAATGCACTAATTTGTAGGTGCATTGTCTACAATTCGGCCTCTGAGAGTACAAATTAATGACATTACCGTCTATCGAGTGTTAGCACACCGATTGCGCGCACTGATGAAGATTGCTATCTAATAGCTTATCCGTTAAGATTAGCATTGTCGTACTAAATGTGCTTTTGTTGTGGGGCACGTGGCTTTTTAATTTATCTTTAGAAAGTTTTTTTTAATGTGTTTCAACATTTCGCTATAATAACACTTGATCTATAGCGTCGATATTATGAAAGGTGCCAATATATGAAATCAAATTCATTGTTTTGTCTATACCTCTTACAATACTTCCATTAATATAAAAGTATGGATTTTCGGCTCGAGGGTTATAAGAGTGGTAGATGTTTAAAGCAGGTTTCAGAAAGGGCTTAAAAATCCTAACTGGAAATAAATTAATTCAAGTAGCGTTTTAATTTGCAATCATTGTGACTTTAGTCAAATTTATTTGATGATTGGGTCATTTTCAAATATGTTTCATGTAAAAGTAGCGTATAATGGTAAAAATAAAATAATAATAAACTACTTAAAGATACTAACTACTGAACTTTCTTAATGCCTCAGTAAATGGACGCAATGGTAAATATACAACAGACGTCTCATTCAAACTATTAGAGTTTAGAAATTTAAATCATGTCTATTTTGTGTTTAAGTGTACAACAGAAATAAGGGGTGAATCTAAATTTTCAGACGGTGTATAGGATGTTTGTAGAAATGAAAAAAAAAGCTGTGTGGTTAGGGTGGTTGGTTTTCGACAAAGACGAAATTCCTTACTCTTCGTCTTTAATTCCGAAAAAAATTTAAATTTAGATTGCTTATTTTTGTATACTTTATCTATGTAAGAAAAAGCGTTGCGCCCATTCCACGTGACTCTTTCTCCCTACTTTCTCTCGTGTGGAAGCTGTAATAATTTGTTTTCTATCATATTTTCGATGCAAATAACGGAAAATGACTAAAAAAATTATAAATACATATTTTTGGGGACCTATTGTAAATTAAATATAAAATAGTGAATTATAAATTGTTTAAAAAGATGCTAAATGAAGAAACAAATAGTCATATAAGTTTTAATGAAATGTCGACGTGTACTGACTGAGGTTATACAAATGTTTACGTCGTTGTCGGATAGATGGTGCTATATCATTTTTTGTAACTTTTACAGTGTTTGTGGATTTAGTTTATTATTTTCATAGTGCGGCAAAAGATGGCGCTGTTGAATTTATGAACTTGATATTTAAGTGTTACCAAATTGTGTGTACCTATAATGTTCACAACACTACTGGAAATGAGAGAAAACAAAACATAGTCCGATGAAATTCTGAGAGTCCGTCAGACCGATAAAAGACCAGAAGCGTTACGGTATTTCGTACATGACGATTTGTACCATTCAACTTCTACTGTGTATCCCGTTAAGGAACTTCGTTCCTATAAGCAATTGCATTTTAATACTAACCCTTTTTTCAAGCGCCTTGATTTAAATTAATTAATATGATAGAATATAAAGTAATATACACTTTAAGTTTCTAACAAAAACTGTTACAGTTTCATGTCTTAACTACTCAACCGATCTTCATGAAATTTGACATACACCTTGTCAGTGGCACATAGGATATATTTTATCCAGAAAAAAAGACTATTCCAAAAGAATAGGCCTAATCTACATTAACACTTGGACTTTCCATAATCAAAAAAGTTTAAGTTCCATACAAACGAATGTAGTACTCATGAGGCACAGGTCAACAGACTATTGATAGTATAAGCTTAAAAAAATACCTGATTTATTACAAAACTTTGAATAATTACAAACTATGTATTGCATAAATTATAATTTTTACTTAAAATGCATTTTTAAATTATTTTTTCATTTGTACGAACTTTTTTTTATAAATTATGAAATTTACGATGTCGTGAAATTAAAAAACATATATATTCGTAATTTTGGAATCTGGATCTTAAAAAATCAGCAGAGAGGTTAAAGAGTGCCTTTCTTCAATGATAAACTTTATCTGCTCAAATTTTCAAAATGGTCCAAATAAAACGTGAAGTTTTGTAAGAAAAATAAATACCTACCGTTGATCTTTTGGGAAGGCATCTTAAATACTTATATAGTTGATGTTTTTTTTTACACAATACAAATAAATCAAACAATGGATTCCCTGGATAACTGAAAATAACGACAGATAAATGTCGTGATTGCACGGTTAACGAGACAATGCACAGGTCAGATTCACAGATGTTTTACAACGAAGGATTAATTTTTTTTTTTATTGAATTTAGTTTTTGGATTTAGCCGTTTCATTGAGAAGGGAGGCTGACATCGTGACTCGTGACTGAGTCGCTCGGTCGGGTCACGATTTGCTTCCGAAAAGAACGACCTGATGCGTTTACATTGAACCTCGAAATGGATTCCGTTGTTAACACGCCTATTTGTAAGTTACAAGTAAATTTATACTGTATTTATTTTAAATCTATCGGTTATACTCACTTACGAATATAAAAAAGTCCTGACTGATGAGAGATCAATGCAGAGGTGAAAAGAAACTACTGTGACAATAGAAACGTAATAATATTAATCGTCTTATACATATATAAATCAAATTATAGAGATCTGCTGTTTTGCACGCATCACTCAGAAACTACTCATAGATTTAGAACTACCTTTAATGTAAAGTTTTTAATATTTAAAAAACGAAGATTTTTATAAACACTACGCGTTAAGCGATGTGTGTGTTTTAGCGACGCGTGGAGAAATGAGGCAGGCAATGTAATGCTTATGTGTTTTCCTGTGTACATAAAATATATCATTAAGATAATACACCACGCAGACGAAGTCGCAGCTATGAACTTATATTAAATATAATGAGACAATTGCACACAAGGACAATTAATTTCAACCTAAGCATAGCTTGTATTATACCTGAATATTTTACATTGAGGTGCTTTCCGTTTTATATATTTTACTGTATCTCACGATTAGTTGGCGTTAGGCAAAAATTTACAACTGAGTTTTATATTTTACTATAACGTGGACGTAGTCGCAGGCGGTTAGTGCTATCTATGTATATATACTTATATATATTAAGCTCCAATGGGACTGACAATATACGAATTTTATAAAATTCCTAAAAAGCAAAGTCAAGAAAAAGCTACCAGTATACGCATAGATTAAGCGTAAACGAATTATTTATAATTTTGATAATGGTAGTAACAGACAAGCTGACGCGGACGGTCGGGCGACCTCCGACACGAAGGGTGAAGACCCATGACCGGGCCCTAACAAAAAATCTCATTGTGATACGCAATCGTGACCGGTGCCAGTCTCATTCACAAGATCCACTGAGAAAACAGCTACGTGCGGGAATTTTCGCGCCCGATTCGTCTCAGCGATTGGTTCAACCTCTGCCGCTACCGATTTTAAATTAATTAAGTGATATTATTCGCATTCGATCTTCCCATGATTTCGAATATTTTTATGTAGGTATGTATAATCATTCCGAGCTGCAATTGTCCCTCTCGCGTTCTGTTTCATAGTTCGAACGGAGTGCGACAGCGATAAACTCCTGTTTTAACCTATTCTTTAAATTTCTGGTAAACCGCATTTCCTCTTATATATTTCTTAAATAAAGATAAAATCATTTTAATATAATTACGATTTAATAAACGTATTTATTTAGAAAGAAACTTATAATATAACATAAAATTGATCGTAAAATAGTAAAATCGATTTAAAAATACCAGTAATTAGTGACAAATTGTTAACAAAAATACTATTCCTAAATTTTGGCACCCGGGCATATATTCGGCCTCCAGAACGTGCGCTAACAGAAATGCTTCGATGCTATTGTTGATCGAAGCATAAATGTCATGATTTTTATATTATTGTGCATTTCCAAGTGCAGGTAAAGAATTGACAATAAATCTGGACAACACATTAAGATTATTTATTTTAAAGACTACATGTTTTGTGCCTACGTTTGTTACCTCAATAAAATAATTAAACCCATCCGAAATAATTTATATTAGTCTAGTAAATATTATCAGACCAGAGTATTCAAAGCCAAATAAACAGCAACAGAGCGTGTCACAAAAAGTAATCATAAAAACTTTCTATAGAACACTGTAGACCACAGTTTATTTAATAGTAGTAGTCTTATATGTTTTTTTTTATTTTGTTTTCTATCACTTGAAAACGCTGTTTTACCTTGTTAATTTACTTGCGTTTACACACAACGTAGTGATGAAATATTATACCTCTATCATTACTAAAATTTAACTCCCACTATCAACTATCTCAGTAAAGTAGATGAACTATTTCACACACACTGCCTTTGATTACAAACTAAGCCGCGACTACAGCCATTTAATTATAATGTTTTATTATTGTATATTAAAAAAAAAAAAAAAAAAAAAAAAACTATTTTTATTACGTCCAAACAGTACCTATTCATTATAATCGAATATTAGTTAATTATTTAATCAGATCTGATGTCAGTGCACATAAATCTTTATACACTGTCAAAACTGTTGTCTAATTTGTCTATTTTAATACTCAACATATTAATTCGCTTACACAAACTTATATAATTATCATCCAATAATTTACATATATTCAGATATACGCCACGAAAATTACAAGCATAAATAGTTTGTCGTTTTTTATTACTTTATTATAGAGAACCCGTTTCTTTAGACATCAATTCACATAAATGAATACCATAAATCAAGTATTCATAGTGTTTTCAATATAATACAAAAATTTAAATTAAAAAATAACTAACATTTTCATTTGCATTAATTTTCTGCGTGATATGTTACGAAAACAATGTTTTGCGCTTCTGGTTCCTTTTGAACCGTCACTTTCAATAATTTATTAAACGCAAAGATTACAAATTTACAGTGTGCATTTTATATAAATGTGTAAAACTATCTATAACCTTGGTGACTGTTAAGCAGATTGAAATTATGTTTATGTTCTCATCGTAAATGTTCGAGTTAGTATTTCATAAATCAAATCAACCCTTTTACGTTTATGTATACAACTAAAACTACCGACAATAAATTTGTTTTTAGCTGTTATAACTCGCGAAGTGCCCTTCAAGTAGACCATTTGAACGTATAGTATTTATCAGATGATTTTTTTACAATATTAACAATTAGACACTCGTCAAAATTGTGTTAAGTCTAAAAAGTAGCTAAATTAAAAATTGTAAAATCTATACGAGGTATTAGGAATTCAGATGTAGACAGCAAAAATATACATATATTTAACCGCTAGACACATAACTAACAATGTTACTCTTCACCTAAAAGCCATTCCTGTAAGGAAATGGAACTTGTAATCTCTGGGTTCAAGAACAGAACTAATTACTTAAAATTATTGATTTAATCACAAAAATCCTGGTTTTCATTATCCCAGTTCTAATATTTCGGAAGATGATTAGCTGATATATGACGACTATATAATGGAACACGAAAAGTCCGCTAAAACGTTAATTCTATGTGTTATGTTTACAAAATGCAGCAATAGATGGCGCCTTCATACAGTTACCTCGCGGTATCGATACATGAACTAGAAAAGATGGACCGACGTATGATTTTCGTAAAATTTAACTTTGCGCAGAGGCAATATCGTAACCAATGAGGTTTATCCGAGGTGCGATTATTGCTAGTTGAAAACTTTACCAATACCCCGCCTTGTGGACGTGAAATACCGTCCGCTATGGCAATTTTTGTACGGCTGTAATGGCCTCATAAGTTCTTTCATTATTTACCATTCAAAGTATTGTTAGGGTCCGAGTTACTAATGTAGACACTAGAACTATTTCAAATGAACGATTTTTTTTATTACTTAGAAGAGTAATAATAAATTAATACATTAATTTTATTCAGTGGAATCTATTAATAGACAAAGCTAAACTAAAACTTTATGTATAGTGAACCAAATAAAGGAGAGTAATTATTTATTTATTACGATATACTTTCTTAAGTTCAGTTTGAAATTTTTAAATGAATAGTGTCGTTAGTTCAAAACATTCACACTCGAGCAATAGTGTGGGACTTGTTATTATTACGAAACATTATTGATAAGTATCGATAATCGTTTCATTGGGACACATAATCGCATTATCGAATCACGGGGGGTCCGCACACGCGTGCCGATTCAATGAGTTTTCGATTAGTGTACATGTTAATGAATAGTTAATGATTTCGTTTATTATTTTATATTAGGTAGCGGTCACAATAAAGGACAATAGATGTAACTGTTAATAATAATCAAATTACAAACTAAGCAAAGCTGGTGTTATGGCTCTTCTAGAGTTAACCAAACAGTTTATCATTATCATCATCAGCCTGTAAGACACCCACTTCAGAGCCATAGGCCTCTTCCAGAAGGAAGGTATGGGCATAATTACCACGCCAGCCTACGACGTATTGGCGATTTCAAACTCTAAGAAATCCACAATTCTAAAGAACATTTCTCAGATTCAAGCTTCCTCACGTTTTTCTTTTCGAACCGACTACTCTGTTAACCTGGCAAGGCCTCTACAGTTTCACGGACTACACGTTTATTTTCTTCACTGTCAGCCGAGAGTGTTACCAATTGAAATTATGAAATGTTCGCGAATTCTGAAAAATTCGGTGGTACATGCCGGGGCTCGAACCTGCGGACATCGGATTGATATTCCACCAGTTAAACCACTAGACCATCACAACTTTAAACGGCTTATAAAAGTACAATAGCATAGATATTTAATACCCATTAACAAATTAACTTCATAAAAGATGTTGTTTACTAGAACTATATCGCTAATATTTATACAGCGTGTTTGTAAATATAGCATAGAAATTAAAAAACTAATTTTGTGATCACATTACTACGTACGAACTTTTACTCGATGACGTAATTATTTACTGACAAAATTAAATCATTTTAAAGAACATGTAGATAGAAATCTGTAAGTAAAAGTTAAATCATAAATTCCAATTGATTACCTGTTTAATGAAGCACAAAATGAAAGACAAATATTAACTTGCACGCGTTAGAAAGAAACAAGATATACTATAAGACATTATTATAATATAGTATATTTAAATAATATTTATTTATTTACAATTGACTTCTATGAAAATTTAATATATATTTTTCATGTTTTTATTTACATTCCCTCACTTTTTATTACGATATAGTTAAAGGTGCATATAACACATCTTACATACATATGTATGCTACTTTTGTCATATAAAAAAAAACTAAATCTAGCCAAAAACGTAATTACATAATTATTTTTAATTCTCGATAGATGCAATTATACATTTTTGGTATTTTTACGCATTCTATAATAGCGAGTTACATCTGAGAACTGCCTTGCGTTTGAAAGGGACTAAAAGTGTTTTATTATTTGGGGAGGAAGGTCGGATATTTTTTATTTAATTTCCTTTAAAGCGATTCCGTCATCTTACAAATTCAACTTCATACAAAAGTGTGTATTTCGTTTACTGCGTTAAGCTATTAGTTATATACATGGCATTGAAAATTAGCTATGACAAGTTAAATTAAATTTGAGAAAATAATCGAATAGCATGTTTACTTACATTTTCATTGGTTAATCGCCAATGGAAGCTTCTAGTAATGCGTGCTACAGAATTTCGTCTAAAGAAATAGAACATACAAATGCAAATATTTTATTAACTTTTCAATGTGAATGGCACCTAAGCGATGTCTTATCTCACCGAGGTTTAGATCAAGGCCATTAGATTTTAGAATACATTATTGCTGTAATTAGTTGTCTTAACGGATTTAAATAGTGATAAAACAAATGACAGCTGACTTGTTTGTACAAAACATTACCTAATTTACCGTATATCAAATAAAATAATTAAAAACAAAACAAGTTGCGAAGTAATCAGTCAAACTTTAAGTTATCGAAATGTAAGGACGCGTTGAACACGAATGTTTTATAGGATGAAGTGTTTTAACTTTAATAAATGTTATGAAATATAATCGAAGTATAGATGGTTCTGCCGGATTTTTAGCCTTTGCTATCGATTATTATATTTAATAAATTTATTTAATGCCAAACACAATCATGCTGTTTGTTATATGGAGTTTGAAGTATGAAATATTTCATCCGGATTTATTTTTTGTATGATAAAATGTATTTATTTCATGAAAGCATTTACCTTCTTTCTCTATACATAGACTCAACAAAGCCAACTCACCATAACCGTCTAATTTTAATTCAAACTGGCCAGTGCGTTAAAGGAATTCTAAATTTAAACACCTATTATTATCTCGGCAATATAAAAATATATATTTAAAAAAAAGTTGTTACTTGTATCTCCAATATTGTTTACTTAATTTTCACGAGACTTTTAATGAAAAAATGTGTATTTTTCATTACATTTAAAATAATAGGGAAAACATATTATTAAGGACTTTACGTATTTTATTGCAACGTCTTTTAAAATTCTGATTGCCTAATTGTAGCGTATTCAAACATCGTAGTGATTGACATTTATGTTGAAATCCTACACTACGCTTGGAACTTTAGATACAATATTATATGAACATTTCCTAAAGCCCAGCTGAGTAACTAATATCGTTATATTGAGATTATGTCGCTAAGCACCTATGTGTGTTATCCGTTTTCGTTTACGCTCATAACATCATCCAACATAAAACTTATCAAGTATAAAATTATTCACTTAACATATATTACATTATTCCTGTGTCTGTTTTTTTATAATATACAAATTTAATAAACGAAATGTTGTTTACAAAATTGAACCCAAAAAAATGAAATATTACATTTTCTTTGCGACAAGATAAGTTTGTGACTTCTCTTAACACTTACTATATATACTACATTGGATATACGTTCAAAAATTACAAGGCCTAAATTAGTCTTTAAGCGTAATTATGCGTGTATATAATGCGTGATTTTAATTCTCTCACATAATTATTATACGGGTAAATGAATGATTTCGGCGGTGGCTTAAGTGGTGTCACAGATACGTGGTGTGGCCGGTCGGGCGCCGACACGGAATGTCATTTCGGTAGCGGAGTGTGGTAAAACGATAACCGAATGATATAAAAAAAGGTATCAAATTACCTGTAAAGTTTAATCCATACTTGTATACTCTATAAAATATATGTTTATACGATATTATAGAAATTATATGTGTATTTTTACACATACTTTTCAACTATATAGGTTAACATTTAAAAAAGTTATTCGTATCTTTTGTTAGTATTCTATGTTCTTTAATTATGATACGATGTTTCATTAAATTAATAAAATAGACGATGAATATATAGAGTATTTTAGGTCAGATTTTAAATGTATTTAATCGAATTTCAGATTTTTTTTTGTATACATTTACAAGTTTTTTTTACTTCATTAAAAAGACAATCTTAGTGCAAGAGTTACAAAATAAAAATATAAAAACAAGAGAAGAAAAAAACAAACAAGACACCCAAAATCGTTTTTAAATGTTGTTATTTTTCCTAAACTTTAATAAAGAAATTATTATTCTTCTAAATATTACACGCGTTACGTAAATAAGAGTTTGCATAACTTAGTCATAAAAAAATATATAACGAATATTATAATAACCTCAAATTATGTACGTAATTATCGTCCATAAACGGCAAACACACGAGGAGGCGATATCTCTCCCGTGCGTGATTCATGCGCTCTCGTTATTGACAGATGGCAGCGTAATGGAACGATTGATTTACGATACGAGTACTCGAGTTAATCGTTGCGTAATCGAGTATCGATACCTCTGTCTATTGTTGAAGCACTGCACTACTAATATTGCCATTAAAATTTCTACACTAACAATGAATCTGTGGATCACAAAACTAGATTACGCTTGGTAAAGATCGTGTCTCTAAAGCGACTCGGAAACCTGAGCAAAAGAATTTAAATGAATTCATTTTTGTATATAGTCTGTGTTTCCATAAGTAAAACAGATTATATACCTACACAGTTCCTCTTTTCATGCAGATTTTAAGCAATGATTTTCAACCCCTCGGCTGATTTTTTAAGACCCATATCTCAAAATGGTGGTTTATGTTTTTATTTATTTTTTATTTCACAATACCGTACATTGTAACTTTCATGGTTTTGTAAAAAAAAGTTCTTAGAAATGGAAAAATCATGTAAAAATACATTTAACATATAAATTTTTCAAATTTTTATAATAAGTCAAGTATTTTTATAACTTTATTCGGCCAACAGTCTGTTGACCTATGCCTTAGAAAGTCTACATTCATTTGTATGGAACTTAAATAGTTATAGGAGTTTTTGGCGGGATCTTAGTCTGTCATGTAGTGGTTTTTATATTTTATTCATAATCTTGTGTTATTAGACTTTATATTTTGTAATATTGGTGGTGTTTTACGTAATATAGTTCGGTTATTATGCACAAGTGAAGTGGATGAGAAATAATACCACGGAGCATGCATTCTGAGATGCCACCAAAACTCCATGGAAAGTTCTAACAAGGAAACCACCATCTTGTTAGAACATTATAATTATCACAAGACACTTACTTGGTAAAATCTTGTTACTTGACGCTGGCTAGTGCACAAACCGCGACGGAGCCAAAAAATAAAGAAGAAGAAGAAATAGTTATAGTTTTTGGACAGCCCAGGGGTTAAAAGGGTTAAGTTTAAAATTAATTGTAAAATATAAAGTGTTACGTAATTTTAGACCTTGGACATAAAGTTACAACTGTGGACTTATACAAAACGAGGTGGTATTTTATAGAACAATTTATATAAACCTGGATGTCTTCTGCTCAATGGAAATAAGGCAATAACATTAAAGGTTACATTTAAATTGAATAAATCGAAATTTACGATCAATGAGAACATTAATTCAGTGCTTAATATATGTAAAGGGGTTTGTTTATTTATACTGTAATAAAATCTTGTTTATTTTATATCCTTTTCGGTAATTCATGTATTGAAATTGAAAAATTAGAGATCCTTTAGTTCTATGGTAATATCCTGGTATAAGAAGGAATAGTTTTGTTCTAAAATCCTTAAATAAAGTCTTATATAAACGTCGTATTTTATAGACAATTTCCGAAGAAACTTGTATTCTTGCGCATGTGATACTTCTAGTGTTGCAAGTTTCCATAGGCTATGGTGACCGCGTACCTTCAGGCGGAGCTCAAATTTTGTTACGGGTTAACTTAGAAGTAGCAGAGGATAAAATTAATGGTTAAAAACATAATTACCTACCTAGCATTACATTTCTCACCTCAGTGATGATCGAAAAGATTTGTTTTATCAAACGCACACCATGGATAAGTTTTAGTATAATATTATAAAATAAATATGTTAGCCAGCAACCTTCTAACATATTTATTTTATTTGAAATGTATTTTAATTTGGAAATGTTATTTATTTCTATTACTGCCTTCAAAATACATCCGTGGAAAATATAGGATTAATTCCTCATTTCTAGCAAAAATGGATTGATAGGAAAATAAACGATTTTCGAGATGTGTTTCTCTCAGGTAATAAAAACAAAGAAATATGCGGAATTTAGTCTATTAAAAAGTTTTCGTATATTGTTTACTATCGCGACATAATTCATAATGTAATTCAATGCTGGAAACATTCAATAAATGTAACATTCTACAATTAAAAATTTCTCACCTTTAATTTTTTTTTCTTCGATTACGAATGTCACAGATATTAATTTTATTATATTATCGACTGGTTATTATTCTGCGAAGTCATTTGTTTTATACGCGTGTATACATACACACTAGTGCTTAGATTGATAATTTAAGGTCTTCGACACCCGAAAGTCCGGTGACCATTCGGCACGGGCCAACAAGCAGGTAATTATTTTAAGTGTCAATAAATAATAAAGTTGGCCGCGCGCCGTTGAGTGCTCGTCCATCTCTCTTATCTCAATTCTTAATGTGCCTCTTTGCTGTTGTTCTTTTTTTTCAAATTTTATTTCCTTTTTCGTTGTCATCCAGTGGAGAGGTTAAATTCTGTGTTGACAGCATGAAGGTTTTATGTTTTAATCTGGTCTTTATGGTCGTTTAATCGCCGGGATTAGAATTTTTAACAAGTTTGGAAGGTTTTTTTTTAACTCGTAGCTGTTATAAAAAACTTATCTATTTTATGTTGTTTCGGGTAGGTAAAACGAGAGTAGTGTTTATACGTTTATAATATATTCAATCTCAAATATTTCAATTAACAGTAGAGTAATAAAATGAGAGATATGCTTCTAGAAAATAGACAAAGCATTGTTATTAGTGGTATATACCTAACGTAATAAATCAAAAGTGTAACAAGTGGACATGGTTTTGTTACGTTTCCGAACGCAACGGGTCCATCGATCACGGCGCGTTCCAAGTTTAAATTTATGTTACGTAATTGCGGTTTATGCGTTGCGCTGGCGCATATTTCTCCTCCAATATTATGTTGTTATTGAACTTTTAATCTCATGATATCTAAGTTAATATCCATAAAACGGTCGTTTATTTGATATTGTTTTCTTGATTTCTATTTTACTTTATCTTTTTTAACAATTACATTACATTATGTAAATTCGAAATATTTAAGCACTTATTTCTGTAATATAATACTTTGAAACTAACATCATATTATTTGTAATCTGCAGGATTTTTATTATAATTTTTAAAAAACAAAAACATTCAAATTTTATATTTGTCAGTTTCTAAAAATGTTGTTTGGGACTTTTGTAAACGATAACAGCAACAATAATACTGATGTTTATGTGTAAATTATGATCACGTTTCTTTTTTTTCCGAACTGACTACACTGTTGACCTGGCAAGGCCTCTACAGTTTCACCGGAGTACAGAACACATTTCTTCGTAATAGAGAACAGCTGTTTCACTATAAAGAGTTATATCAATGTATGGGTTTTAAGATGAACCAACCAAATTGAACATGTTTCTAGTTCTACGTTATAGTAGCTTTACGTATATCAAGAAAAGTTTACACTCCACTATTACTAGGTTCAGTGAAAACCTGGCTACATATTAATTTTGTCCTTCCCAAAAGAAGGATAAAAATTCTAATATAGCTCTTAAATTTCCACTACATTACATTACATTTTAATAATACTAGGTTTCAGGCATCTTCAAAAGTAAGCTTCGGTGTGCTCTGTCAATCCCAACATATTCTTTATAAGTCGTGTCTAATTATAATTATAACAATGCTCCATCCATAACAATATTTGATAGAATATTTAATTAACCAGGATAAAATTAATTCGGGTTGTCTCTGCAATTCAGGTTATAAATGGGGTCATTTATCACTTGTTTTACGATAACAAATCGCTAAATACCAGATTCAGACACATAGCAGCCATAATTTAACACTAAAATCTCCACCTCGGAGTTTTTGGCGGGTGGATTTTATATTTACCGCGCTGTAAAAATTTATCATTGCGCACTTGCTTCGAAAAAAATTCACCACCACTGATCTAGAAGTTTAGCCGACAAATAAAAAAAAATTAAGATGCCTATTTGTTTCTGTATATATACCTATTTATTCGTAAAAAGTTTCAAAATTATAAATCCAATTCTATAAGGAAGCACTATCTTTGTTTTGTTAAGGTCTATATATAAATAATAAGAATTTATAATTTTAACACCTACTGGTACTACTACCTAATGGTGTTTAGCCATCCTGTTAACCATTTCGCTTATTTCAAATGCACTATTAGGGGACGAATTTTCTTTTTAATAAAAATGTTTATAAAACGTTACCTTAACCATAAGTACGGAGTCCAATAAATCTGTAGGTCACGGTCAAATAATATAAGTTAATTCCGCGGTTAAATGAACAAAACTTCTCAATCGGGGTTAAATTAGTGTAATCTCCACCGCAATTCTGTCAAGGCTTCGAATTACATACCAGTGATCTCTTACGTGCTTATTACTGCATTATTATTACACGAATGGCTTTACATTTATACTTTTATAAACAACTAGCCTTTGTTCGCCGCTCCGCTTGCATTCAAATATATTTCAGCTCTTCTTCGAGAAAGGTCTGTACTCCTGACAATGTGTGTAAAATCTCATGATTATTTGTTGCTTAGTTAAGGCGTGAAAATGTAACAAATAAACAAACTGACTGACATTCGCTTTAATAACATTAGTAGAGACTAGTAAGGATATTTTATATTTTTTTCATTTCTCTGTTTTTTGACTTGACTCTATTTAGTATACTTCTTGCAGTTTCTACTTTCCTTCATCCCAATTCTCACCGCGAGTTCTTTTAATTAATATATCGGATAGAAACATTGACAGGAGCCTACTGTTTGGCGAATGATTTGTTTGTAGCGAGAAGTGATATATGCGAACAATTTATCATTCAATATTCACAATATTACGCAATAAGGAAGCTGACCTTTGGTCAAAATTAGCAATGTCGAATTTAGTCGGAACTCTTTCATCATTAATCAGAAGTCTTTAGATAAATGTATAAAAACCAATTTATATGTGGAAGAAATGTTTTGACGAGTATTATTTAAAAGGTTATTACTTTACAGAGTCAACCTTTTCGAAAACTCTTGATTATAGACTACTAACTTTTGCACGTGGCTTCGCTCTTGTTAATGTAGATTTTATTTATCCCTCGGGAATAGTCCTTTTTTCTGGATAAAAGGGTACCCTACAAACATTTATTACATAACTCGGTTACGTTCTGGACATCTGATTCAAAATTGTCCTTTTCCATTTTGTATAACATGCGAAGTTTATTGTCCATTAGTTATTTATGGAATATGTAAATAACAATGATACCAACATAAATTTCATTAAGGAATTTAATTTAAAAAAGCTAGATATCGGCATTTATCATAGCATCCTAGTAAAACCTTCTGATGAATGAAAGAGGCTGTAAGAAAGATTTTAATTCAATCATTATATTATGATGAGTCTTTTTATTTCATGGGGAAAATCTTACATAAGATTGCCACCTCAACGCTGCGCAGAGATTCTTACTGACTAAATATCCCATGGTTTTCTTCACCCATCTTTTGGTCGACGAAGAGATATTGTCAATGCATTTCATCCCCTCGACCCGGCAGGTGATATTATAATATATTTGGCATAACCATTGACAATGCATTTAAACATTTGTATTTAAAAAAATCGCAAGAAAAATATTACATCACACTTTATAATATGTAAGGGATAATTATGATTCCTAAATTATGAGGACATATAACGTTTCGGAATAAACAGCTTTTTAAAAAGTATATCGGTAAATATATACCTATATAAACCTAGGTAATGTTATCTACAGATAGGCAGGCAATATAAAATAGTATATCTGTACCAAATTTACATCAATTCCATTTGTATAATAATACAGTACTTCATCTCTATGGAGATGTGGATTGAAAATGCTTGCAATGACAGGCGCCATCGACTACTGATGACAGAGCGGTATACACTATAGATGTTCCCTTTAATTTACTGACAATACTAAGCATAAGGCCAAATATCTTATTCATTGTGTGCGCCACTCCTTATAACTATAAGTGACGAAGTATATTTAAATATCGAATTTATGCCTACAGCAACAATGGCGTAACTTATTTCATTTTTGTTTCAAACTTCTTTAAAGCTATATAGCGGCTGTGATTTGCTATTGAGTAATTTAAATTTATTGAAGCAAATGCAATAATAAATTCTTTAGGTAAATATATTTAACTCTTCAATAAGTATTATGAATACATAGTCTATTAGTGAAATGGAATAATTGATAGCACACTAGCAGTTGCAACCTAATTCACAAAAGAACTACAAGATAACAATAACTGACTTCCATATTGACGGTACGTTGGCTATTTTGTATAGTATGGCCCAGCTGTTAGCATGTCTCAACACCGCGTAGATCGTCGCAGTTTCGAATCCTTGCGAATGAGGCGGAGCTTTCGGTGTAGGAATAAACGTCGTGATGATAGGGCTTTTTTTAAGCTCATCGTCCGCTAGCTTCCACCGTCAAGTTGAAAATCTGTCTCTAAGCCTATATGTGTGTTCCGGCTACTACACTTGACAAACAAACGCCCTCTATGCTTAGCATGTCTTTACCGACTTCGAACACATCCTTCATTTAACATCAGGTGAGATTGAAGTCAAACGCGAAAACCTGTTGAATATTAAAAAAATGTCTTCATCAGCTGCCCAGTGGCGTAATGGAATGCACTCCCACAATTAACGCGTATTTTTAATGTTTTCCATCGCGGTTATAATTGCTAAGTTTTCAAATTTTCGTTTCATAATATATACTCGACTATAGATTTATTTGTTATGAGCTATTAGAGGTAATCATATGTGATTATCTTCAAAAATAATTTGACATAATAAATTCAAGTATATATTTGATTTGAAAAAATATGTTCAGTGCAAATGACTATAAACAAATAATTGTTTTTATTATAACTTGACAAAATGACATCACCGTACCAAATGCTTAACACCACGCAAACCAAAAATAACACTGGCTATCCAGAGATCCTACAATCCATCCGTATTCTTCAATCTCATGCCACCCTGCAAGCTTCTAGGCAGCTGAATATACACTGCATGGTCCTGAAACACCACTAGCTACAAGAAGCAACTATGACAGATTTGTAGTGTAGTTGACGCATGTTGACATGAAAAAAAATATACAGAAATAATTTGAATATCAAATTTATAACTTTGTTATTTCCAACAAATACAAAACGGGCGAGCTACTATGACCACAATTTCCTGACGCTTATTTACAATCTCAACATTAATTATTAGTGGTTCACCACTAGTGAAGGCTGAAGCTTCCACTAGGACCCCCTACAAGTTTCTATTTTGAAATAATCTTGCAATCTTTAACATCATACACATTATTATGTGCAAAATAAATATGCTATCGAAATTTTATTAAAAACGATTACAATAATTTGCCAAGTATTGAATATTTGAGATGCATTGAAGGACGCGACGCTATGAGCTTCTAGCCGTGACATCAATAATTATGATTCGCGCCCTGACCCCCTTCATTGTAATCTTACCAACAGAAGTTATTATTCACATTTTTTTCTCCTAATTTATATTTACAGTACTTAAATATTATATAGGTTGCCTATATTTAATCTACCTTTCCTACTTAATTAACCATCTGCGATTGGCTACTTTCTTCCTTCTACTTTTTGCAAGTAAAAAAAAAAAAATCGTAAACTTTGCCAGTAATTCCGTACTAATAACCAGAACATGGTATATAAAAATACTGTCTACTTTATTTACAACTAGCAATCATCCGCGTCTTCGTAGGCCTTAAATGAATTACCTCTTACCGACATATTCACAAACTTTACCTCTGAGAATACACTTATGAGAGACAACTAATTTAATTCGTTTATTATAACAAAAATAAACTGTTTAGGTTCATTAGCTTTGTTACTAAAAATATTTTGGTACGCACGCGGTACTGGACACTGTTTATTTAATTTATATTTGCGCGGAAATCTAATTGTTTTTCTACAATAAAAGTAGCCTAAATTACTCCTTATAACATCGGCTATCTGCCAGTGAAAAAAAAACCGTCACAATCGGGCCGTTTCGGACATCAGCTGGTACAAACAAACACACAAAGACAAACATTTTAAAATCTGAATTTTTGTAATAGCGTCTTACATACTTTCCATTTAGTATAATACTGTTTTGACGTTAGACACCGACACTTTAATTTTATTTATGTATACGTATAAATATTCTATATGTGCAAGTCTCAATTTTTAATCAAATGAGTATTCACTTTTTCGAACTTTAGAAACAATTTACTTGCAATTCATATCTTATAGATATTTCATGTTGTAATGTGATACTATGGCACTGACTGTACCGACCCATCAAACACGTATTCGGCCACGGCAGGTGGCTAATGGCGTGTCGCTCATAATTCACGTCTGTAAATCTTCGCTCGGAGCGATGATGCGGTGACGTCATCGCAACGTTTAACACATCTATGATTGCCGTTAATTATTCACCGGGTGTAATTAGCCAATTACCCAGTTTTGAACACCGTGTGAATTTATCACGATAATTTGATGTTTGTTCGGGTGTATGATTATCACGTTCCCTTGTTAAGTGACACATTTCAATGATTAATTATCGGAACGAGGTTTTTCGGTGTAATTACCTGATATATCATAAATTTGTTTAAATTTATGAATATGTTTTTACTATCGACCCGCCCCGACTTCACGTGGATGCAATGTACTAAATAACATCATAAGTATCAAATATTTAGAATCAATTCTAGCGCTTTATTATTTAGTTTTTCAAACCTTTTTTTTTGAAGGGATGATAGCTTAGTTGATAGCGTGCTCGGGCTCAGTTTCGAATGACGTAGGTTCGAATCCTAGCAACTGAGTCGGAGTTTTCGGTAAAGGAGATAGACATATAAAATCTGGATTTTTTCTGTAAGCATTTATGACATTTACAAGTCTGTAATACACATTGTTTATGTAGATTATAAGGTGTAGCCAGCGTTTTCAGTGTAAGCCCCCGATTACTTTTACCGACTACATGCTTATTTTTTATATAAATATAATATGCATATGTACTACAGCCGTCTCAAAATCCGATAAGTTGTTTAGAAGAACACAGAGACACAGCGCTAAAATATTGATATTATATATTTTCATTTCATGATATTTTTAATGTATTAACAATTCTGTTTACAGAGCTCACAATGTCCAGTGGATGAGAAACCAAGTAGTCAGACGAGCTACGTAGTAGGCGCGTGGCCGTCGAGCACTCCCGGACACACAGGCTATTTGACCTTTGCGACACTCCCGCCCTTGTTTACGAGAAGTAATTTATTTTATGTATAGTATAGTATGTAAATACTTTGTTGTGTTACAACAAAACAGGCAATTTATCTGATAAAGGATAGTAGATACTATAGTCGATGATAAAATAATTAACTTCAGGTAAAAACTACTTTTTATATCAAATTATTTGCAAATCTCTTGAGAATTTTTTATTTTATTTAGTACTTACCTAATTTTCACGACGTTATCAACGGACATTTCTGGATATAGCGTTCGACCACATTCTCCTGATGTTAATTAAATGACGATGTGGTCCAAAATGTATAACATATATTAAACTAAAGGGATTAATTAGCTTTTAACTACAGCTCTCGGAACATAGCTATATGTCACTGCCACTATGCTATGGTTTCTTTACATCGTTGTCTTTCACCGAAAGTTCCTATTCGCAAGGATTCAAGCCCAGATCGATCGATACGGTGTCCGAACACACTTACCACTGAGCTCCATAATACCAAAATAGTCACAAAAATACTAAAATTCAATACATCCGATAGACGTTCTTTTTATAATAAACGTGATCAACTCACGTCAAAAGTGTATGTGAGTCATTTTTTGGCCGATTACTTTTTCTTTAATATCTATGAATAATATCAAATGCTTCAAATCATAAAGAATAGTCTTTTAAAATTGTTTTTTTAAACTACACAAATTAACGTACCTATGTACCCTGGTTAAGACCATTTATAAATCCACCTTTATAATAATCATCTACCTTTATTGCTTATACTTTTAAAATTTTATAAATTTGTATTGCTTTTAAAACAATAGAGTTTACATTACATGTCCAGTGTACACGAATAACTAATTGTTTTTGAAAATATTTAAAATTTTAAGTTAATATTAAATATCAACCAAATCATGAATGGAGTTATAATACTAACACATACACTTTAATTTTGCAGATAAATCAAAGGATAAGAACATGGAACAAGCGGATATTAACCAGTCGTAAATCCTGTCGAAAATTGTTGAATTGAAGTTATTTGAATAATCAGTAAAACACATAATTTTGTGAGAGTACATTTATTAATAAGGTATACAGAAAGTTTGTTACAATTTTTATTATACAATTGAATTTGTAAATATGATATAATGTAATAAATATTTTTGTATACGATTTGGCAATTTTAATTATATGAATGCTACAAAACCCATAACATTTTTGTCTCACTTTTACTATGGAAATGTTTTTATATGTCAACGCAAATATTTCCGTATTAAAATCCGAGCAAAGAAAAACAATCCAAAATAGACGTAATATCCATACGTTAACCCCATTAAGCAGTGGTCGTCAAACTGTAACCCAAAACCAAATACTCTGTATCGTTGGATGCGTTGCAAAGCTGGATTGAAAAGTTACTTTTTATATGAAAGCATTATTTCATGCATAAATTTAATAAACAAAAGCATATACTAAAATCTAATAATAAACTCTTTATATCTCAATTTCTAAAAAAAAAACAATACCATCCGTTAGGAGACGGAGGCTTGTCTGTACATTTGTATGTAGTCCAAAGTGTCACCTGCTATTATTAATATACGCCTATGACCAAAAAAGTTTGGCGAACTCTACTATAAATCAAGGAACTAGAATTGAAGACACGAGCGGATGAAAGACATGGAACATTATTTATAATTTTTCATTTTATGACCTAAATGAAAGTGCTATGTCCATATATGTATTCTGTTCTTAAAAAATTAGCGCGAATTACACTTAGACATGAAAAGAAACCAAAGAACACGAACTATATATATATATATATGATATAATCAAAAATACAACCAAAATTTTGGAGTGCATTTTTTTTTATTTTCTAATTTGTAACATAGCATTTTATCCACATTTGGCTTGAATTATTGTAACAATCGAATAAAAATGATTAATAATTCAACTCACTGGGTGGAATAGTCAAACACTTTACTACCTATAATTATAGCACTTAACTCACAAAGAATTAAATATGACAGAGATAACATAAAAAAATAATTCACAAATAAATTACGAGATAGCAGTATTCGTTATAAGCAGATAGACATAAAAATAAAATACTTTAAGGGGGTCAATTAATAAATATTGGAAGTTAGTTCTTAGTAGGAACATTTTTAAATATTTATTATAGTACATTACTTATCATATCATATGTCACTACTGTATACAGACCGTATGCACTCGAGATCCTATTTGTGAAGGGAATTTGCAACTCGATAGGACGTTTCGCGTATTTAATAATTTGTACCCATTTCATATTAATAATTGATTATTAGTTTCTCCTCTTTACAAATTTATAAGGGAATTATTGAGCAAGTCCAAAAAAAAAACAAATAATAGTTTGTACCGCTTATATATCTTATAGTTTACAATAACTTTAATACTGTCCATTTTTGCAGACTCTACTCAATATTCCAAGTAATGCATGCTAAAACTAAAATATTTTACATATATGCAATTTTGAAACTCTTCCAATTTTTTTTATTTATTTCATGTCATGACAATCGCATCTTCCTATTCGCCACGATCTCAGTGAAGTGGTACTTAAATTAGGCACATTTTTATGAAGCTATGATGGAAAATTAAATAAGCAACATGGATTTAAATCGAGTTATCGTCTCAAAGTTAGTTGTGTCCCGAGTAACTTATATGCTAGTCCCATACCTGCACGACGAAGCTTCGGTCACTTATGCCGCTAAAAAGTGACCTCAACATGAATTCCGATAAAGGCGTAGAATAACGTTTGCACACTATTGTCATTTCAATAGTAGCTCGAAATTAGCGTCTCCAAGTTACTTTGATGTGTGTAGAAACTGCGGCCCCAGTTATAGTGCTGTGTCTATCGTAACGCATAACGATAACATCTTACCACATCTGCATTTAGTCAGACCATAGACAAAACTTCGTGCCGATACACGCCGGTATGGGAGTAGGAATAGAGTATTTGTGTCAAACCGAGTGGTGCCCAACACTTACCTCGAGTTATCATCGCATTAAACCGAAAGGTGACCAAGATTTACCTGAATTATCATCGTTTGAAACTGATTGGCCACCAAAGTTTTGACCAAGATTCACCTTACATCAAACCAAGGTGTGACCAAAATTTACCTCGAGTTATCATCCCATCAAACTTAGTCGTTACTAAGTTTTACCTCGAGTTATCATCGCATCAAACCTAGTTGTGACCAAGATTTACCTCCAGTTATCAAAACGAGTAATGACCGAAACTCACATTCAAATGCAAAGGATTACTTACATGCGTTAATAATACACTAGTATCTCATAAAAGCCTCTAATCGAAGGCGCAATCAATATAATGCCACAGCTGTGTCTAGAATACATTTAAAACCAAGTAGTGTCTAGTCACTCAGTTATCATCACCAAGTCAATTATTTTTTGTCTTTTCAGTAACCTATGCCCACATTCTAAAGTATGCATTATATTTTTATCAATCAAATTTACCTCGTCAACGAAATCTATCTCAATATACCTTAAATTTAACAAAATGAATACAAACCAAAACTCATTTTCAAAACGATAAATAATCGGTCCAAATGGATACCAGCAAGACCCAGTCGTAAACAGAGTAAACGACGCCGAGACATAACATTGTACAATCGTCAAATTGAAATATTGACACGGTAATAATTGAGAGTTTTAGATACAAATTTACTAAAATATAGATAATTATAATATCTTTAGACTATAAAACATAATCTTATATAACATTTCATATTGTTCAATTATGGTATCATTTAGTTTTGATAGTTTATTATCGTGTGCAAACGTGTGATCAAGGTTATCGCATCGGAAATATCAAAAACGTTAAAAGCAACCTAATGAACCATGCCGATTATATGAATAATTATTTTTTTATTACGTAAATAATTTTTATTTCGTCTTATGCTGGGATTACCTCCCAGTGAATCATGATTTATTCAAATAGGAAATAATTATAAGCTTAGAAAGTCTTTTAAAAGGCAATTTCTCCTAACTACCTCGACGGCGCCACCACCACCACCACGATTTATTCAAAAATTATAATAAGCTTAAAAAGTTTAACTGGCAATTTAATGCAAAAACTGGCATAATATTCCAAAATTACTTATGGATATATTTAATCAACTTAAATTACTATATGTAGGTACAATACGTAAATATAAAGTTGTCTAGAATAAAAATGTTTACCTATTAGCAGTTTCTATTTATACTATAAAATATTTAAAATTTCATAACAGGTAAAGTTATACACTACATGGAAGTATTTTAATTGCTAAAATATGAATTTGATTGTTTCAAATTTTTTATTTGATATAATTTGTTCATTAAACTCTCTTTCAAGGGAAGTCTAGCCAAAAGGCAATCTCCATTTAACAAAAATATTATGTTAATAAAACATCACTCACACAGTTTATTTAAAAACAAGTGTTTATGGCAAGCTCTCGATATGTCATTTGGTTTTAATTTTAATTCATAACTTTCATTTTTAACCTTATATTACATGAAATAGAGTGGAAATTTAGAAATAACAAGAAGCTATAGAATTGTAATAACAGGGTCACTATTTTGGAGATATATTGAACTTTAAACATTTAGTACAAAGTCAGGCTTAAACGACGTTTATTTAGTGACCTCAATAATTATAGAAAAAATCTTTGAAAACGGACATCGAATAATGATGTCATGTTAGACGAATCATTCATTTACCTAAAGTCACTAAAATCCGTCTTTAACTGTATAGTTGGTTTCGCGGGTTTCGTTTCAAATACAGGTCTCTGAGGCTGTGACTGTCTTCCAGATCTCGAATTAGCTTGATTAGCTTTCAGTGCATTCTCCAATTTATTGCGCAGTTCAGAAGATTGCTGCATCATTGTCTTGAACTCCTGCAAACCGATCAATATTACTTACTATAAGATAAATAGAAACCAAGACTTGTTTGGTTTTAATAGAATATACTCATACATTATATATCAACTATATTTTATATACCAAAATGAATATTAATACAAATACCATTAACAATAAAAAATCTACGTAATAAATGAATATTACTTCTGTTACCAGTCCCTTTGAAAGAAGAGAAAATGTGTAATAATCCATCAGAATATCAACGAAATGTGAAATGTTAAACACAGATGAAAAAAAAATGTTGATAACAAGAAAACTATCAAACATTTACAGTTAACAATTTAGTATGAAAAATAAGCGGATAGATGGCGTTAAAACAAATCATCGTTAAATAGAAACACCCGTTTGTGACGTTGCATTTTATTTTTTGCAATGGAATATAAGACAATTAGATATCCCCATAGAGATAGTACTTATTCAAAATCTCATTTGATCACTCAAAACAGTGTTAATTTATTTCATCTCTGCTCAATTCATTATATCTTAATTATGTGTATGTTTGGTTTTAATCATTGATTTTATGTGTCAATAGATTGTGCATGGGGTTTCACTCACGTTAATGTAGATTTTGATAACATTTTGTTTTATGGGTTAAATATTTTTTAAGTCTATCCATTAAAAACCAAAAGAAATCAAATCTTTTCTCTTTATAACAGTAGTATTGATAACGATTTCCTTATTAAGAATAAATCAGAATAGGTATTAATACTTATCATACAAAGTATGTTGGCATACCATTTGACTAGGATTAAAAAACATAAACCAATTCTTTGTCACTGCAAACGTAATTCTGCGTCAAAGAAAACGTCGTGATGAAACCATAGCATGGTTGTAAGGCTTTCCAAGCCCGTTTGGCTCTCTGCCCATTACCACATAATTACTTCAAAATCTTCAAATATCTGTTGCCAAACACCTATAAATGTATTCCAATAACAGCACTTGAGAGCCAGCCACCCTCTATGCTGAATATGTTTACCATCTTGAGCCACATCGTCATTTATTATTGGATACAATTGTGTTCAAAATGTAAAATATCCTATAAAATTTAAAAAAGAATGTTCGGGACGGTGTACCTATGTATACACACAGGTACAGGTATACACACAGGTATAGGTATACACAGGTATAGGTATACACACAGGTATAGGTATACACAGGTATAGATATACACACAGGTACAGGTATACACACAGGTATAGGCATACACACAGGTACATGTATACATACAGGTACATGTATACACACAGGTACAAGTATACACACAGGTACATGTATACAGACAGGTACAAGTATACACACAGGTATAGGTATACACACAGGTACACATATACATACAGGTACGTGTATACACAGCGGTATAGGTATCCCCAGGTACACAACCCAAACATCCTTTTTTATACTTTATAGGTTTTAGTATTTAACGACAATTTCATGTGTTGATCAATGACGATGTTATCTCAAAGTGGTAAACACATTTCATGGTGTATACTATATGTACCATACCTGTGGGTGTTTGGGTCCGACGCGCGTGAGCCACTGCAGCGCGAATTCGTGCAGCGCGCGCTCGTGCGGCGCCGCCGTTTGCAACTCCACACTTTCCCGTAAGTACGAGATCACTATCGGCACTAACAGCCACAGCATCTGGATACCTACATCACCAAACAACCACATTACCATTTGATACTGTTCTAAATATCTAAGCATAAAGCTAAACTTGCACTAATTTTATTCTCACCTGTCGGACCGTCATCTGCATTTGTGAAAGCGTAAAAAAGACAAATCAGTATTACTTTGCGGTTTTAATGATTTTATTATTATTATCTTTTATTATGTTTAAGGAAATATTAATTTGACAATTTGTTTTCACTTTAACGTTAAAAAAATATACACCACAATAATCCTAAGTACATGAAATATAGTAAAATGTCAATATATGATTGGCATATCTTTCAGCACTAAAAAGGCTTTAAAATATTGACATTATTGAATGTCTGAATAATCTATTCACAATCTTAACGTTTGTCACAATCCACAATATATTAGGATTCACTTCTAAACAACTCTGTAATATTTTAATAGAAAAGGTATAGTTTTTTTTTCGAATTCACTGTCCTTTCTAGCCAAAAGGGCCACTTAAAGCTTCAACGGGCTAAGAGGCGAGCGGGAAAAACACTCAGACGAAATGAAAGTTAAAACATTTCGAATTGTATATCCCAATGAATAATAACTTCTGCACGTGTTAATTTTAACTCTGGCGCCATCTAGTGTTATTTCTAGTAATTTTTACTATAAACTAAACAGAATCTATAGATTTATATAATATACTTTCTTTCTAACTCAGTTAAAATCGGCAACATCAATGTGTTCAGCTTGAGCCTAGACGTCGCACTGCACACGTTCGTTACGAATATCTCTGTCTTTTTCGCACAAGACCATGGTTATGAGCGTAACAAAGATTTGATATTGTTTTTAATTTGTACAATACTAGAAATACAGCATGCGCTTTGCATTTGTTTAAACTGACCAGCCAGTCAACCAACACTTGTACTGTAATACCGATTTAAAACATAATAATAACTGCTGTGAATGTGTCCGGTTTTGTTAAATAAGGAGTTTTTCGAGGGATCATAGCCTTTCATTTAGTGTTTTTTATTTTATTTTGTTACTTATAATTTTGAATCATTTTACCCAATATTATATAATATTGGTGCCTTCTTATGTGATATAGTTGAGAAAATGTATTTTTTTTTATTTGTACGAACTTTTTTTAAACTAAACCATGATATTTACAATGTACGATGTCGTGAAATTAAAATAAAAATGTCGTGAAATTAAAATTAAAACATAATCCGCCGTTCTGAGTTCTGTGTCTTAAAAAATCAGTCGAGGGGTTAAGTATGAGTAGGGGGTACTGACGTGCTGCGTGGGGCGCGGCGTGCACGAGCTCGTCGAGAGCGGAGAGTGCGGCGACGGCGGCGCGCGTGTGCGACATGTCGCGAGGACGGGAGGCGGCGGCGGCGCGCGCCACCACCCGCGCTGCGAGCCCGCGCGCCCACCACGACACGCACTGTGCCTCCGCACCCCCTGCGCTCCACACACTCCGCAGCACCGAGCAGCACGACGCGAACACCTACACATTATTACAGGTTACCGTTTCTACATTGTTCCCAACTAAGGAGGGTTTCCTCCTAATTTAGGAGGGAGGGGGTAAACAAGTAGAATGGCATTTTTTTAGAGGCTTTATATACTTAGGATTATTTTTAAGGACCTTTATATTTACATGTATACATCCTGAAGTAACTCAATCTTGCCGATTTTTATGAACAATTTTAATGTACAAATTATTACGAAGAAAAATTTTATAAATAGAACATGTAGAAATTGAAGAAAAAATGAGTATATATTATTTTAATATATTTAGTAGTCATTTATACAAAAAAAAAACTAATCATTTCTACACGTCTATCAACCTGTATCTCAGCCTCAGTGGTCAATTATTTTACTATCGGGTCATTGTTTTTGGTTGGTCGGGTACTTCACTATGAGCTCACGGATGTTCTGGAGTTATTTATATAATGGGTTATAATATGGAATGTTATTTTAACATAGTTATATAGTGAAAAAAAGATTTAATTTTGGTTAAATTTAAGGTAAAATAGTGATGTGAGGCTCACCTCATTGTCATTGGTTTCCAAGCACTGTCGGAAATGATTTATACAGGGATAGTGTATGGGGGCAGCTGGTGCCGCCTTGTTCAATAACACGGCCATTCCACGCGCGCCAGTTACCGGATCGATACGTTGTTCCGGTTCATCTGTTAAATTATTTACAGTTATATTTAAAATAAGTCCGCTGTTGTCTGTCATCACTCAAAAAATACTGGTTAGATTTCGTTGAAATATTCTTTGTTTAACTTCTTAGACAGTTGGATCCTTATTAAAAAAAAGAGTGTCATGACAGCTTCATTTAATATAAAGTTATATAAGTTTTAAGAAACTACGATTTTTATTAACACTACGTGATCAGCGACATGTACTTTCTTGCTGTTCAGAAGTTGGGTAAGCGGTGTTCTGTTTTTTCTTCTGTTTTTTCCTGTATATAAAATATATTCTTAAGTTAATCAGCTCAGTCATCAGCTAGTAAAATAATATTCCAACTTATAAATAGTATGTATATGTAGCATCATTATTATATTACTTTAGTATTAGTCGCATTTTCTGCACCGGCCAGGCAGTGTAGTCTCGGCCGGCACACACTATACACGTTTAATATAATAAATGATTTAATTTGGAAGTGATTATTAATTTAACTCAAACTGGCATTGTATAGAGGCTGATCCTCTAAACATATTTCATAGATAGCAAGTTCTAGCAACGTGCGTGAGAATGGAGAAACACTATAGATGTGTTTACTCAACTTGATATTTCAAATAACATTAATAATTAACGGTTAGTCTTAAAAGATGAAAGGAAAAAATATAACTGACCGCTCTTGACCCGTTCAACGAGCTTGGCGAGCGCGGACTGCAATAGCCGTGCGTGCTGGTCGCGCGTGTCTGCGTGCACGCGCACTGGCTTGCAGTCCGCCGCGCGCTGCAGCACCAGCACGCCCGCTTCCGCCGCCGCGCACCCTGCACCCCCCACACACTCCACGCCCCCCACAACCCCCATGCCCTCCGCACTCGCCGCGCGCAGCACCTCCGTCGCCAGGTACAGTATCGTCGGCAATATCGATAGCGCACCTGTTTCAACCATTTCATTGAAACGTTGTATGCGGGAAACGTACAGCCGTCGTTATTGTTTTTCGACCGCTCTGAACATAGCCGTAAGTTCGGACACGCGCGTAATACAGTAAAGAGTGTAATACAAAACAAAGTTTTATTGATGTGAAACATCTATAGCCGCACGCCAAATCGATTGCTGGCGTGGTAACGCATGCCGTGGCTACGCGTCGCCACATATAATGTCTATATATAGTAATATGTACGGTGTGGCGACAAGAATTGCCTTGACAAAATTAAATTTATGAATTTAAAATTTTTGAATTTAATGAAAATAAATGTTTATTAAATAAACAGTCATCACTTTCGATGTTTCATATCTGGCAAGCTTGCCGCAACGACTCACAGTGTGTTTTTATTATAAGAATCTAAAACTGGCTTTCATTTCTTCTTAACTTATGTTATGCATATAATATAATACGTATTTATACCTCAATTTATATTTTGGACATCGACATTCAGAGCGATCAAAAAGATCCACGATACGATACAACAGAAAGAGACAGTCATATAGAGAGACATAACATTTTTCCTTACATGACGAATTCTACCTGCCAACTCAGCACGTTAAGGAATTTCATTCCAAAAATTGACCTGTCATAGGATCCTTTTTTTTGACCTGGCTGTACGCTATTAGCCTTATAGGTCTTCACAACTTCACCGGACTAAGACATGGGATACCTTCCCGATTGTGGAACAGAGACGACCTTAATAAAACTTCTTAATAAAGTAAACATATTAAACGTGGCGTTAAAATAAATCTGACGGTTATCACAATTGTATCACCCCGTAAACAGCAATAAACGTTTCATATCAAAAATAATGCGTTCCACTCAGTACCTACATGTAAATAAAAGTAAAGCTTAACTATATTGTTCAAGTACATTACTCGTACTTGTTGCACACCTATTTTCGGTTGATTTTGCATCAAGAATATTACGTTAAAAATATACTATAATTCGACCTCGAAATTTTACTCTCACCATAACCAAAAAAGTGTCACTTTATAATTAGAGTTTAAATTTTAAAATTCTGCTATCAACTAAGTTGAACAGTTTGAGTATATTTAACTTTTATGTTAATTATTATTATTTGAATTTGTACAGTTTACTGTTGAGTGGGTTTTGTTTATATTATTTTTTATTATTTTATAATTTAACACCTGACCTATTCAAAATCAAAAACATTTAAGTTTCATACAAACGAATGTAGACCCTAGGAGGTGCCGACACAGACTGTTGGCAGCATAAGTTTAAAAAAATACCTGATTTATTACAAAACTTTGAAAAATAGCAAATGATGTATTGTAAAATCATCATTTTTATCATCATCATTATTATTTTTTCATTTGTTCGAACTTATTTTACTAAACCATGAAATTTACAATGTCGAGAAATACATAAAAAAAAACATGATCCGCTATTTTGAGATCCGGGTCTTAAAAAATCAGCCGAAGGGTTAAGTATGCAAATCGTGAACGTTAACTCACCATGGGGACTGGTTAGAGAAGGTAACTCGGACATGGCAGAGAGGGTCTTGACGAGCAGAGCATCGGCGTGTACCCCGAGCGCCTTGACGGGCAGCGGGGCGGGGGCGGGGGCGGCGGAGTGGGCGAGGCGCGCGGGGCTGAGCGCGGGGTAGCGGCGCACGAGCAGGCACACGCACGCCTCCAGGCACGCGAACACGAGCGACTTGCCCGGAGGGAGGTCGCCGGTCGGACCCCCCTCGCCCAGAGTGTGCACCACTTCCAGGACGGACTGCGGGATCGTACCCTCCGACGCTTCGTTCGGCGCCAATTCTATCAATATTTAAAGTACACTTTAAAAAGCAATTTATGCAAATTTAGCTTCTGTTTTCTTAATGCGTTTTAGCGTTACCCCTCAATCTCAACTAATGTTAAGGACGCATTCTAAAAAAAAGTCAATTTTAATGTTTTTCAGCGCGAATTACAACAAAACTCTTGAACTTTAGTAAACATAACGGTTAACTACAGATGCGTTGAACCTTCAAAAATGATATAGACATGATTCCTTTTTAAAATTAATAGGTTTTATTTACATTTCCATTATTCACTGGATAGCTACCACCACCACACATAAGCGATAAACCGGATGCTACAACCACACATAAGCGATAAACCAGTCAGTGACTCTTTTGGCTAATAGGTGTACAGTAGATAATTATTATTTATATCTAAATAACGTATAACATTCAGATCTTCACAATTAACAAAAAATAGCTTTTAATTTTCAATTAATGAGATACAGATGATATTGAAAACAAATTTACTGATATCAAAAATAATATCAAACACTTAAATCATTTACAATTAACGTAGTAAGACAAATAAACGATAGATGGCGTTAAAGTTGATTTACGGTGATGAGTTCTAACCCTAAACCGAGTCGTCAAATTTCAAAGAAATTGGAAATTTTAACTTAGTAAATAGATAGAAAATATCACCTTTGATTTTGGCGTGCATGTTCGCGTGCAATTGTTCCCGTGCAGCGTCAATAACCAGTCTCAATAAATCAGCTGCTAGGAGTAAAACCTCGATGCTTGAATTAGTTAACGCTGTGCGATGTATTATCTGGCACAGTTCTATGGCCAAACCCCTATAACCGAAACAAATTATTCAGCTTGGGATATTTGTTTTCACTTTATCATTAAACTTAATAACAAAAAACATACAACCATAAGTCCGAATATCAGCAAAAGAATTTCCTACTAGCTCTTGGACCACCGGGTTCAGAAGGATGCAATTAACTTATTAATTAGGGTCAAAAAGATTTTAAGCCCATAAACTATATGATATTTTTTTGGTATTGTGACATTTACACTTTGTGACGAAGAAATTTCGTCGGACAAACGATTATTTTTTTGTCTCACGTAATTTCAGATCTGCGATATCTTCTCAGATATTCGCTGGAATGATATACCGTAACGGGAATTTCTAATCTACATTAAATTCCCAAGGTAACTAACATGATATTTGGATAAGAATTAATTAAAGATTTATTGTGGCATATCCTTATGACACGGTCATATACATGTAAATATTTCTGTAGTCCCTTTTAAAATATACTAGCTTTTGTCTATATAGTTTTAACATAACCTTCGGGAAAAGCACTTTTAATCTGGATAAAAGGCACACCCCCCTCATATGTATGCAAAATTACAAGACAATCGTTTTTAAACTAACAAAAAAAAAAACTATTATTAATTTAGTCTACGCTGTTTTTAATAATGATAAATACTTCTTCTAATACTAATAACGGCATTATATTAACCATGGACGAGTACTAGCTGATAAATGATTATGATGATGACTTTACCTGTCCTTCAACAATCTAGCTCTATTATCAGGTGCATCCAACAGTGTGACCAGTGATAATAGCACCGTTATCGTGTTCTCGGCAGTCATATCGCGTTGGGCACATAACGCTTCCATACAAATGCCTAGAAAAACAATCAAATACTATTCAGTCTTAAAAACTATACATATTTTTAAAATCATCTTATGTAAATAAAATAATATAGTTGTGCGTTATTTTTGAACCGACTATACACCATTGACCTAATATGGCTTCATCCGATTAAGAGTTGTGTGGGCATCACGCTAAATCTATTGGATGGATTTTCATTATTATTATTTTTAATTTGATTTCATAGATATTTGTTCCTTATTTTTATTCCGATATCTTCATCAGAACAATTTACTTACCTTGGAAATTTAATAGCAAACGACCCTTTAATTAGTTCATATTCATAGTTTCGAGGGCCGGCATGTCGATTATACAGAAATAAACAGGTGTATAAAACACGGTTTTAACTATTGTTTCCACACCGCATCCCGAGAATCAGATTAATCAATATAAAAGATAAAACTATATATTCAGATGTTTTTATTAACTACTGTTTTTTTTGCATTGACTTCCACGCGGACGAAATTGCGGGCACAGATATTTCATATAAAGTTATTAAAGTTTTAGGAAACTACGATTTTTATAAGCAATATATGCGTTCAAACATTTTTCTTTCCGTGGAGAAGTGGGGCAAGCGGTATGATTTGCATACGCAAGGACAACGCAGACGAAGTCACGGGTATCAGCTGATTTTAAATAATTATGTTTAATTTTAATCCTTTAGATATTTAATGTTGAGGTAAGGAGAATTATCACATATGAGCCTCATAAAAGTGGCCTCCAAAATTTATGAAAGAAAGATTATAGAAATTACCTAAAATTATATCAGTTATTCATGAAGTAAATTATGCTAAGAGAGAAACAGCACGAAAATATCAAGGAAAAAACATATTTTTCGACCATCAGTATGTATATCAATTATAAAATAATCAGCGGATTCCTTCAAAATTCAAGCCTCAGCAGTGTCATATAAATTTATACATATTTAGAGGCACTATTTTTTTCCAAATATACACAAAGATAATAGTCATCTTCACTTCAACACTCCATACCCGATCAGTAAATACATAATCACTAAGATGAAAATAATGTTGCAACAATAACTTTTCTAGTGTTGTCGTAACATTGATTTTACTATTTATTTATATAGAAAAATTAGAAATATTTTTAATTGTTCACTGTTTTTTTTTTTTTATTTATTGGACATATTCTTCAAGTTTACTAAGATACATATGTACATAATATAATTAATAAATACTAAACAGATTCACTAAATTATTGTCGATATAATGAGGTACAAAAAAATATATACTATTAAATTACTAAAATCGATCGATATCTTACCAAAAAGCAAATGAAATCTCTCGTCGATCGGTTCGAAAAACTCGAAGTTCCCATTTTCTGTTCTCGACGACCGATTGTCCGTAACAGCTTCAGAATTATCTATAGTAATACCACAAAACAAAATATTTCAAATTTATGTTCCAGAAATTATGACTCAGTCTTAAGTGTGTTCAGCCATCGACGTAGGTTTTAATTATTAATGATGATGATGGATTTGAGACCTGGACTTGGTAAATCACTTACAAACCACATGTATACAAGCTTGAACATATTTAATACGTTCAATGCCACACATACCTTCGGTGGTACACGTTAAGCTTAATCTTTAGGTCACGTGTACCACCGGTGGTACACGTTAAACTTGATCTTTCGACCACATGTACCACATACTTGTGATATGATATTTATACACTATTCACTTACTTATGTATTAACTACTGAAAACGAAAGAATTACACATAAATTAATATTGTAAATGAACATTGTATAATAATTAACATATCAACTTTTACTCAAAATAGCAAATGTCCTGAACGACATGTCAGGCAGAATTGGCTTGGCACGGAACGTTTTAAAGTATTCAAGTACCGTCTGGTATAGTTTCAGTAATGGAATGAAAATGACTGTGAAACTACTTTTACATAGTGTCAAAATAATTACCAATGACAGCCAACAGATAGATCTGCTGTTGTATAAATCTCGTTTATTTTTACACTCATCAGTAACTTAGTGCTAGTAATCAACCAGAAATAGATCTGCTTAGTTGTTTATAACGCGTTATATTTTTATCGATCAGGAATTTGCATTCTTTATGTAGGCTATATTTTGAACCATTTTTTTAGCACGACGGGCCTTTATACCTACACTGGGCTTTCTAAGCGAGCACTTAGGGGCTCTTAGCCGTATAACAACTATCTTTAGGGTACTTAAAGCAAAGCAGAATCTTGGCTTGCTGTCTTGCATGTAATAATCGCGAAGTAGACTATTGCATGCAAGCCAAGGTAACCATACATATATGATTTGGTGAAACATATATATTTTTGATTTAACGATTTTGGTTAAAGTAAGCTAACTAAGAAAAGAAATAAAAAGTTGTTTATAGTACCTATGTACATATTGTGTGTGTTTGTGTGCATGTGTCTGTGGTCGGTGTGATTATTTTTTTTTCGAACTGTTTACGCTATATCGCTAATTACGCTAATCGGCCTCTACAGTTTCACCAGACTAGATGTGAATAACTATTGAATACAGTGTCAATATATAGGCCTCGCAAAGCTTTTTAGCCTTTCTAAATATAACCTTAACTTCGGGCTTGCGCCTAATATAGTCAAGTGTTTAATACAAAACAATGTTAAAATATCATTATTGGAATTTCAAACTGGCATTCATTTATCATCGTTTTTTTGCTAGTACATATAATATAATACGTGTTTATACATAAATTTGTGTTCTGCGCATCTATTTTCAGAGCGGTCAAAAAGATTAGTGAAGACTATATCGCGTAAGCAGAGAGTCAAATAAAATCTAAAACACTTCATTCAAATTATGCCCCGAGACGGCTATTATAAACGTCAAAAATACTATCGGAAAACAATCTAGTCATTGAAAAGAATGGTCAAGAAACTCGTTCTGAGTCATAGGTATCTATACTTACTGGGAGTACTATTGGGTGTGCTGTTGTAGCGCAAAGCGGCAGCCAATAGCAGCGAGGGCCACGCCCGTGCGTACTGCACGCGCGACGCCTCCGCGCTCTCCGCACTGTAGAAAGCGCCACCGCCGTGCGGCAGCTGCGACGCGAATTCTGTCAAATACATTTACAATTTCTTTGCCTTAATTTATATATAAACAAGCAGAAGGAAAACCGTTAAGAACATTTCCCTCGTCTGTTTCTCAGTTAATATTCTTTCCATTTTTTTATTATATAGCTAATGACGAGCTTTAGTATTATCAATAAAACAAAAAATGTACACATATATTTTTTCCAAACTATTAATTTATAAGTATTTATAAATCTCTATTCCACCGACATACTTCACGATTCTTACATGCACAATGTTTGTCGCAAAAATCTCAATAATATTGAAAGTTTGGAAAATAATCAATTGTAGCCCAATTTCGTCTACTAGACGACCACCAGTATCAACGTAAAAAAGTAATCGAACTACATAATATATGATATAATTTAATAGACAACCAAACTTTGGAGCACATTTCTGTAAAATTACAAATTTGTGACCTATCTTCCATTCACTTATCTTCTTCAACTGTTCACTTTTGGAACATAATAAAAAAAACAACAATTACATTTCGAATATTGGTATTTCTGGAAGTATTATATCTGGATATGTGTTAAAATATATAAAAGCTGTAATTAAAATGAGATATCAATGATTTTCAAAACTCTACTCACCGGGTGGTAAACTCAACAGAGCGTGATCTTTTAAAGCCGCTATCCAATTCTCGCCCAAACTTTCCAATTCAGGCTCAACCAATTTGAGCAAACTCTCTCCTTTCGACTCAAACTCCCCGTACTCCTCATCATCAGCACTCTCGGGACTCGCGTTGTCAATCTGATTATTATTTTGAAGCAACTGGTTGCGCCATTTGGCCAATTCGGCTTTGGTGTTGAACGGTTTGCTATCAAGCTGTTTGACATAGCTGCCTGGGGCGCTGTTATTACTAACCATTGCAACAATATACACCTGAGTATAGAAATACCTTGGTTAATCACAAAAGTACGTATGACAAATATACAAATGTATATTACTAGTTATAACTAACGATTTCGCTCGCGTTAAAAAAAAAATGACCTATCCCTCTGGAGCAGAACTTTTTTCGGGACGAAAAGTGCCCTATGTGCTTTACTGTACTCCTGACAACGTGTATACTCAATCTTATAATTGTCGGTTGCGTAGTTAAGGAGTGAAAGCGTAACAAACAAACAAAAAAACAGACAGACAGACAAACAAACAAAGAACAAACAAACCAACTCATATTCACATTTATAATATTAATAGAGGATTAATTAACATTTCACTGAACAAGATATTTTTTTAAATAGATAATGGATGTGTAGTACAGTATAAACATAAATCAAATGAGTATTATTTGTATTCATTTCCATAATAATTTCTAACAACAACAAATCTATGCATGATCGAAAACTCCTGGTTTTACAGTGCATTTTGATCCAACTCCTAGGTTAATATTCCCACTTGACAATGGGTATGCAAAATTTCATAATGGTCGGTTTGAGTAGGTAAGATGTGAAAGTGTAACAAACAAACTCCTACCTCATTTATAATATTAGTTAGGGTTTTATAGTAACACGACAAAGTGTCTACACTGTACCTAATAATAAGGTGCAGTTTAATGCTAAAACAAAAACGGCGACTATCGACAGATTTAGCCAATTCATCACGGTTGATTCGTAAAAGTTTTACTATAACTTGCACAAAAATACATCATATATAAGTTGTTAGTAGTAAAACATGAGATAATTTAATAATTCCCACTTTTATTAGTGTAGTCAGTTCTAGAATATTCGTAATGATACTGTTGTAAATAAAAATCATACCTCCGCCCAAGCTTTTAAAATGGAAAGCTTCTCCAATGTCGCCATACTTTCGTTATAAATCAGTGTAGTGTTGCCTTTCATGTTTAACTTGTCCAAACTTGAAACTAAGAGTTGATGAACCCTAAAAAAATAAAATACACAAATAGATTTTTTTTAATATTTAATCAAACATTTCAATTTTAACAAGTGATGTCACTTGTAAACAAATATTATTTAAAAAATACTGTTACTTGTTAAAAAGCAAAAGTTTAATTATTTTCTTTAGTGCAAAAATTTCATTCACAAAATTATGTATATTCCACATAATAAGCCACTATAACTCGTTTACTGATTTTAAGTTGCCTCTGTTAAATTTAATCATTATTACTCAGCTCCTGTATAAAAGCGTGACGACATGTAGTAAAAGTAGTAAAAAATGAAAGTTTCGCCAAAATCGGCCCAGCATTTCACATTTATTTATTTATTTATATGTATATATTTTTTATAAATCGTATGTATAGACCTCCTGAGATCCGCGATATCCCTAGCGACTCTGCCCCCGATCCAGGCGGAACACACGTCGCAGGCGGCAGCGGTCACATGCGAGGCCGTAGCACCTGTAAAAGCCGCACGAACCGCCGCACCAACCTAAACACCAACCAAACGCCTTTTATTCATAATTTTACAAATAAATAACGCATGAATCATTTACCACTGAAACCAGAAACAAATAGATTCTAAATACAACTCGTCTCGACCTTTATCAAATCATTTAAATAATGAGACCAGCCTTCCAAAGATTTACCACCCTCTTTTAACATATACTAGCAGATAATAAAAAATATATACTTATGTCCAAGAAATACTTAATTAAGGTAGCTAATGTATTCAATTTGATAAGGATTAGTATTGTATCCGTCTAAACAGCCTTCCAATTACCTCATTGTATGTGACCATGTTTCTAGAAGATAGATGGGTATAGTAAGCTAACCTTAAAAGATACCTATATGCCATCACAGACTTTTTTGCAGATCTATAAAAGAGGAATATCTCACTATGCATTGTTTTGTTATATCTCAAAAGAATTAGGCAGTGTTTTCGATGAAAGGTCCCAAGCGGCTTGACTTTCTTCAACACTTCGAACAATTATCGTTATATTTCAACGAATTTACACAAAACCTTGACATATTATATACCTAAAGCATCCTCATGTATTCACTCTATCTATTGGTGTAAATACAAAGTATAGTATTAATTACTTATCATTTTTCTCGAATTTTCTAAACAATTTGTCTCTACGAATCTATCCGCAACTAACCTGAGCTTGATATTGCTCTAGCAACAGATGTCCAGGGAAGTCAGGTTCTGGTGCACGAGCATACAACTGTATGATCATTTGCAAAGTACGAAGTCCGCAGAGTCGTAATGCATCAGATTCACCGGTCGCGCCCACAAATGCCATGCGGACTAAATCCGACAAATGGAGAGACAGGTAATCACCTATAATGATAAATAAAACAATATAGGAATTCAACGTCTAACTCAAAGTCTACAAAAATAAACAACGATAATATAGTATCTCGATGTAGTGACCTATAAAAAATAAACACAACTAGATAGGATCTCAACATACTGACCTATAAAAATAAAGAATCAATGTAGTCAACTATAAAAAAAAAAAAACAGAAAACAATATAAGATCTCAACGCAGTAACCTATAAAAATAAACACAACAATATAGGATCTCAATTTAGTGACCTATAAAATAAACACAACTGTATAGGATCTCAATAATCATTATTTTACTTTTTATTTTACAGGCTATAACTGCGACTTTGTACGCTTGAAATTAATTTTTAATTTATAAAGCTTATTTTTGTAATAGCTTTAAATCATTAACACAGCAGACCCGCATAAATACGATCATGTAAAAAACAACTGACATTAACATTCATTCGAAATGAACTAACAAAGCGCCATCTTTTAATTTTGTTATTAACTGGTCTAAGGGTAACCACACTTTTTTTTCGTAGGCTAATTTTGATGAAATAATTCCTGTATGTTCCTACAAATTACAATAAGCCATTTGTGAAACCCCTGTGAACATTCGTTTATTAGTTTTAGAGATTAGCATCTTCAAACTGATAGACACACAAGCAGGCATAGTCTTTGAGATATAATTATCGTATTTTGTTACACTCCCTACATTACTACACGCACCCCCCCTGCATAAAAAAGGTTTTTTTTGTGAACATAGATTACACTATAAAGTTCGATAATATTAAAAAAAAAACAAAAAAAACCCTTTAAAACTTTGACTAAACTTTTTTAAACTTTCACTTTAAAAAAATTATAAACTCATATTTGAATGTATATTTATGCCAATTCTTGCTTACCGGTGGGATCGTTCTGTAATTTCTCTTTAGCTTTAACAAGGTCAAAGTGCGCTGCATCTCCTGTAGCTTCACAAGCACTCATAATTTTTTGTATACATTCCATTGCGAAAACCTGCATCAAATTTCATTTTGTTATTTAACATTTCCAGGTACCCTATTTTTTTTTTGCATAAAAACTAAGTGTAAGTGTGTTATACTACTCACATACCTGCGTGTATCAGCACGAAGTTTTGTATATAGTCTGACTAAATGCAGATGTGGTAAGATGTTATCGTTATGCGTTACGATAGACACAGCACTATAACTGGGGCCGCAGTTTCTACACACATCAAAGTAACTTGGAGACGCTAATTTCGAGTTACTATTGAAATGACAATAGTGTGCAAACGTTATTCTACGTCTTTATCGGAATTAATTTTGAGGTTACTTTTTAGCGGCATAAGTGACCGCAGCTTCGTCGCGCAGGTATGGAAGTAACATAAGTGTAGTGTAAGAAGTAAAACTAAAATAAAATTGACCTGGACCTATACAGAAGTTTTTGTGTGATAGGCAAACAGAGCTCTATCATTTTATTTATATAGATATATTTAGCAAAAAAAAAATTACACGTGTTGGCCATCTAGATTGCACAGCTGGATGAGTGGACTGCTCGGATTCCGCGTGGAACTCTGCCTGGTCGTCATCGCCCTCCGCGTCAAGATCCGCGTCAGGATTGTTACTGTCCTCTACAAAGAGTATAGACAATATTAGAACTACACGGTTCAGTGCGTCATAGACCCGAAATCATACTTATCCATTAAACTCTATGTATACTGTTAAGAGATGGCGATACAATCGAGATAGCTTCCTTTTAATCGTTCGCTTTGGGTGACATGCGGCTGCGACATTGATTCAATTCGCTACATATCCCAAATAATCAATTCTCCTTTCATCTGCTCGTTGTCTCGTTGTCGTTTCATTGTCTTGGTCGTGTTGGTCAAAAACAAAGTATTTTTCGGGTCATCAAAATTTCCATAAACAGTGCCTAAGGAAGATTTCACTTTAGGAATGGAGATTCTTCCCGAAAAAATCGATTTGAACTGTGTTCTGTGGTATCGATTCATGAAAAAAATCGATTTATGTTTTTTTTTATATGTCTATAAACCGATCTTTCGATTAATCGATCTCAAATCGTCATACCTAGTATGAAAAATTATTAAGATAGATGTGATTGAATGATACTCACCGTGTCGTACGGTGAGAACTCTTTTGACGAGTGAGAGCCATTCCTTAATAGAACGCGAAGAGGTGGCCGCCAGCAAGCAGTACGTGAGCGTGTCCCGCGCGTGCGACAACGCGCCCTCGTCGCGTTCCGTATCCAGATACGCGAACAGAGCACCCGGTAATCCCGTCTCCGTTATCACTACACCTAAAATCAATCAAACTCTTCCTTTTATATCTAGTTTAGCAATAAATGCCCTTTGATTAAGATTATTACTGTCACCATCAAGGGTCTTGTTACTTGACATAAAGTCATTGTTCTAAGACAGTGAGCCACTAACTGGTACACAATAAACACAATATGTTAGTGTAACTAGTTCGATATTTATAAACATGATAATAATGAATGATATAATATAAGAACATTTAGAATCAATGTTAATCTCACCACAGTATGGTTTAGCCGGAACATGGTCCTTCGCAAGTAACGCGTATCGACACACTTCAGTCGCTTCTTTCTGTGACAACTGTCGCAGGCAACAGAGAGCTGCGCGACGAACAACCAACTCGGAACTCGAGAGGTCACGCTGTAACAATAAATATGCATTGTACAAAAAAAGACTACATGGCAGCTGCATTCTAAGCAAAAGGCAATCTAAAATTAACGGTGAGGATGGAAAGTTCTAGAAACCATGCATTTCGGCAGTTGAATATATACTATCCGATACCGAAACCGACGGATTTATCACGCAATGTGTGGTCGCGATCCAATCAGAAGCACAGACCTCACCACCCCGCTTATTTATAACTAACAGTCGCACGTTATTGTTTTCCGCGTTTTAACATTGACACCAAACATTATCTTCATATAAGTCTAACATTTTATATAGTACACGTAGAGATAGCTCTCAGATGGCAGGATTTTTTTACTTACTTATAGATATTTTAACCAATTTAAACAATACAATATCTATATAAATTATAATAGCATGTTACCCTGATGTGTGTAAACTGTACCATTCGTAAATTTGATTAAAATACGTTTAATAGCCGTCGTATGAAAGAGTAAGAAACATCCATCCATCATCACAAACTTTCTCGTTTCTCTTTGCCCTTCTGAACGCAAAAAAAATATGCAACCTTGTATGCGTAGCGTTTATAAAAACCATAATTTCTTAAACTTTAATAAGATATCATGATAATTTGTTTTTTAGATAACAGCCAAATTGCTAAGGAGTAAAACTGTTTATTTTAATCGAAATCATGTTATGTACATACAAATAAGATAAAAAGTAGTGAATAGTTAAATGATTATTTGGTGTAGATTGGGTGATTTTGTAAGAATGACTTACGCATAGTTGCGGTACGAGTGTGTGCAGATTGATGTGCGCAGGCGCAAACATCTGCAGCTGCTGGAGGCACCCGATCGCCTCCGCGCGCGCGCCGCCGCACCCGCACTCGTTCAGCGCAGCGCACGCGCACACGAAACGACTCACCGTCACGACTGACAATCAATACACATACCTAATAATTAGCTTTTTCTCGCGGCTTCGCTCGCGTTAATGTCTAGATTTGACCTAGTTAAGACGTGTCAAGCGTTCGACAGCAACTAATTTATTTTTATTATATATTAGTAGTTACCCACGATTTAATGTTCGTAAGTATCCTTATAAAGGATCATTTATATATGCGCCGACTCCTATTTTCTTTCTAAAATAAAAGTAGTTTAAGTTACTCGATATAATATCAGCTGGTTACCAGTGACAATAGGTACAACCGTTTCAGACTTTAGCCAGAACCAACAGGCAGACAGACAAAAATTTTACTTATTTGAATAGATTTATTTCAAATTGGTAAGGTGATCACTCTAGCCAGAATTAAAGTATATAAAACTCTGTATTTTTATATACAATTACTATATCAATAAAGTTTCAACTTACGTTGCAATTCTGGTCCAACAACGGTAATCAAGGCGGCGAGTAACCTTCCTATAGCGCGGTGAAGATCTTCGAGGAAAGGCGGTGCAGTGAACAATAACTTCAGAGCCAGGTTAAGGGTGGAATCCACGTGACTACGGAACATTGGTCCGGAGGCGTCAGCTAGGACTGATAGAGCATGTAGCGACCACACCTGTACATATTGACAATAATCAAAAATTAAAAAACATTAAGTCAAACTACATTAAAGATAAGGACAGTCTTTATAATGCTTGCTCCATATAAAAGTATATGAAATACCTAACGTAAAATCAAAAAATTATGGTATATTCTGTAAAGAACATAAAACCTTTAATATTTTCCCATCATAATTACCGATTATTGAAGTTATTTTATAGCAAATTTGGTTTTAACGTTAGATTTACTAAAGTTAAAAAGTATAAAAGAAATCTTAGTTATAACATTTTATGTCAATGAATGACACTGTATTTTTACCTAAAAAGTTGGGAATCTAAAATTGCATTTCAGTTAATATTTTTATTAAAGAGACTTATTAAGTAGAACTTATGATTTGGAAACGCCAGCGAAATGATCACTCAGCAGATTCCAATCATCAAGAGAGTTATAATGTTTGAGTTTCTCTTGAAACTGATGTTGACATTTTGATATTATTTGCTCGTGGCAAAATTGATAATGTAGGCGGTACTATACATGTTGTGAATGAGTACCTGTAGTTGTAGGTTAGCAGAGTCCTGTGCGAGGGCACGGAGGACGGGGAGCGCAGCTGCGCTGGCGGCGGTCCCGCGCGCGCGCTGCACTGCGCCGGCGGCTGCGGCGGCGGCGGCGCGGAGTGGCCGGGTGCCGGCGGATCGCGCGAGCGTCACTATGCGCTCGCTCAGCGCCTGCCCCTCCGCCTCCGATACGCACCCACACAGTCTCCCCGCGCAGGATGCGGCTGCCGCGCGTACTGTTGCACTACTCGCTGACAAACCGTTCTACACAAACAATACAGTAATAAACAATCAAAACATTTTCAATATCCCGTACTCTAGCATAATTTTGACCTTGTGATAACATCTTATAAATCGATGAACGCCAACTGCACGCACGAAAAAGTATGACTCATTGTCACGTTCCGCCTGAACTAAACATGCAAGCGAGAGCGCGGAACAGGCGATATAGAGGCGCAATCATCCTAAGCCTTCCGCTTGTGACGCATCTATCTCTCTTCCACTCCATTCCATTCGGTGATAATAATTCAATTCATAAAAGTATGTAATTTTTCATAAATGTTTTCTTATGACGTTATCAAAATTATCGTCCGTAAACCGATTTTATAGACAACCAATTTTTTTTTAATACGGTTTTTTAACAATTAGCATTACATATAATGTTCTTCAACCTGACAACGCTATTGGCCTGATAGGCCTTCTGAGCTTCACTGGACTACTTCCGTATAACATTCAAATACACTCAATTTCACTACCATAGCATTATCACAGAGTTAACAAATAGATGAATTGGAATCAACATGTAAAATGTTTTTCAACGGTTTTCACTATTTATTTTTGTTTAATTCATTCTAACGAGCTTTAGTATCTCATCAGTAAAAAGATTTGGAAAAAAATCCTTTTCTCTCTTAATATTGAATCTTGAAAATTAATGAATTATGGCTAAATTTCCGCCACAAGACGATCACTTGTAACATTGAATTATACAAATGAATATTTATGAATTTTCAATTGTATATAATTGAATATCAGTGTTATATTTTACATAAAACCTATTTCCATCTAATATTCGTATTTCTGTATATTTAATTTCATTTTTTCTTCAAATTTTTTGATACACAATTTAATTAATATTATAAATGCGAATGTGAGTTCGTCTGTTTATCACGTTTTCAAACCTTATCTACGCAGTCGATCATCATTAAATTTTGCAAATATGTTATCTGCCATAGAGAAAAGGACACAAAGTAACTTTCATCATGTAAAATGACAGACTAGGGACAGATCAAATCTTCACTAACACGAATTAAGCCGCGAGCCAAAGCTACTCTATTATAAAAGCTAATATGAAAAATAAAACTTTATATGGATATCTAGCAGCTTCATCGTTTTTAAAGTGAAACGTTTTTTTTACATCGACTCAAACTGTTCGTCCATCTATCGCCTGTCGCATTACAGCCTTTGTCTAACTATCGCATGTCGCATTACAGCCGGCACACGGAATAGGGGCAAACAAAAAGGCGCTCGGCAGAGCAACCAAGGCCAATTCAAAAGATTCACTTGCATCCTGGTTTAATAAAACCACACAATTATTATTTTTCATGATATTTTGTTTGAAAAGGTTATGGATACGCTGGTACAGCTAATTTTAAAATAAACTTACAATAACAAGTTCGGTTGCGATGTTCTTAACAGGGTCCTGTCCGAGCATGCTCTTGGTCTCGGCGAGCGTGCGCAAAGCGAGCAGTAGCGCCGTGTAAACGTTCACTTGTATCGCCTCCTGACGCGTCCCTTTCGACATTTTCATGCACTCCGCAAAATGTTCCAACATTTGCTGTCTACATGTGAAATAATAGAAAAAAAAAAACTATCCAGTCACGAGTTATGAGGATAAACTTTAGTAGAACATAAGTTATATATAAATAGGTAGATGAAAATGGAACGGAATAATCTATATACATTATTACCGATGTTTGTTAGCAGCTCTGGAGAATATCTGCGGGAACAGTATGACCGATGCGTCGATGACGGCGACCCCTAGCGGCTGTGCGCCGACCAACCCGCGGTACAATGCGCACGGGTCGTGTTCTAACGCGCTCGACCCGCTCGCACTCAATGGTGATATTAACTGAGGATAATATTCAACATTTATAAAATCTATACATATAAATAAAATTAAAATGTCTATTGATCTTTTTAAAAATTGAGTGTATTTTAATGTTATACGGAAGTAGTCCGGTGAAGCTGAGAAGGCCCATCAGGCCAATAGCGTTGTCAGTTTGGAGAACATTATACATAATGCTAATTGTTAAAAAAACGTATTTTAAAAAAAAATGGTTGTCTCTAAACTCGGTTTACGGACGATAATTTTAAGTGATAACGTCATAAGAAATCATTGATGAAATACTTTATGCCGCAATTGTTGTTATAATAAATAATGGAAATCATATTAACTTTTCACTTCACTTTATAAAGAGTTGACACAACAGTTCACGTGTAGGTTGTGTGCTGCCGCTATCTCTCTCCTACTGGGACGCATCGGCTGATGCAGTAGAAGAGAGATAGATGCGTCAAAAGCCGAACGCTTAAGCCGATCGCACTTCTCTATCGCTTGTTCCGCACTCTCGCTTGCACACTTGGCTCAGGCGGAACGTGACAATGAGACATGCTTTTTGAATTATTAAACGTTATTACAAAATTATAATAAAACATGAAATAACAAAATCACTTTCAAGGGACCAAAGCCGTCGGTATTTCCTAGTGAATAAGATAGTATAAAATACATAACATAAATTACTTTTGAAAAATAATTGACATCTTTTCAGTGATTTTATTTTGTAACTACTATGTCACGTCCTTCGTTCTTCATATGTTTACAATGACGTATCGAAGCTTAATATTAAAAATGTATATTGATATATTAAATTACAGGTATTACTCAAATTTATTACTTAAACTTAAAAATTAAATCATAATATTTTCATTTCATACAGCAATTTCATTAGTTAGAAATATCTGAATTACCTGTTCCTCAATTTCCGCATGATCGGTATCGTAAATCCATCCCTCTTCACCCAACAGGATAGTGTCACGTGGGTGCATTGCGTTTCTAAGCATCCCTGAAATACATATATATAAACACTGTAATCATTCTATTTTCATGACATATCGTAGGCATATCCGAATATACTAATGTTGTTTTGAAAGACAAATACAATTTAATAATATTCTGGCACAAACAAAGAAGAGTAAAAAAAAATTGTTAATTGCCCAAAATCTCTTCAAACCGAAATTTGGCAGATGTTCTGAACTTTTTGTAGTTAATAATTCGAGTACAGCGCCATCTATTGCAACAAAATTATCATAATCTAAGCTAACATATATTATGAAAATTGAGAAGAAGGACATCATTGGGGTCCTATCATAAATATTTATATAAATCAAACACATCAGTGATTATATGTATATACAGTGACACGATGAAGTAATATAGTTAGCAACTACTTTTATCTTTTCACTCGTAATATGCTCTAAAGTAATTCTTAAACTCATTTAGTTTGAATGGATATGTTCACAATGAAATTGTATATCCTTACGTATATTATACATGCATATAAGAGTTTGTATGTTTGTTACATTTACACACTTTATGTCATGACATTGTGCATAATTTTTATTATTTTTTATTTAAAAAAAATACTGTTAGATCAAATCTACTTTAACGCGAGTGAAGTCGCGAGCAAAAAAACATATGTACATGAAAACTTATTAACTAATATTTCAGGCATGTTGCATATTGACAATGAAATAGTTGAAATAATAATAATATAAATAGAATAGTACCTGTGGCAACATTAGCACCGCTTGGATCTGCAACTCCTGCCAACTCTGCTGCCAACAATCTCAGTAATGGTGCAGCCGCAGCGTTCACGGAACCCAGCGCAGCACAGGCTTGATATAACCGCAGTCTCAGCAAAGCCGCAGGAGCCTTCAACGCACCACCGTAACTGCGGACTACGCTATTCACACTGCAATGTTCCAAATACTCATAAGTACCCGAACAGATCCTCCTTTAGGTCCATGAAATAGTGAAGCGAGTTTACTCGGCTCCAGTCGTCATCAACCAGGTTTACTGCCTAACATGGAGTTCATTGATCCAGTAATTACGTTTTTATTATGAAGTATGATAATATTAAAAGAATCTTATGTATGGTTTGTTTATAATCAGTGTAATATTTTAAATGAAAAATATACACTTCGTTAAATTCAATAAAATTGAAGTCCAAAACAATATTTCACGTAAAAAAACTTACTTAGTGAGAACAGCGATAGCGCCATCTATGGGTTGAGTCAATCGTTTTGCAGTGTCTTCAGTGTTAGCCAAGGAAGGGCAGTGGATCAACAAACTGTGTAACGCTGACAGTGCACCAGCACGACCTTCCAGTGTCACCTGGGTAGTAATATCCATTGTTATAATTTAAGATAGCTATTCACGTCACTCTGCCTGCGGAATCCATCTACTTTTTTAAATATAATTCATAGGTCCATAAAATTTTACCACAATCTGATCCTATCTTAAATGACAAAGTTGTCTAAGATGCCAACACGCTAAACCTAGAGAGAGACTGACTCTCAAATGCAGGAATATACCAGTAGGTTTTTGGCGACAAATTATCAACTGAGGAAGGAAGCTTAGGCGAAATTAGAAAAAACGCTTCCATCATGATATGGTTTCATCACAATGTTTTATCGTTAAGAACTTTCTAGAAAAAATACGCTGAATACAATCTTTTTCTCTTATCAATATTACTTATACCTTGATAACAGAAATTTGTTGACCCGAAAAATTATCATGGTGGAACATGATATGGTTTCATCACAAGGTTTTATCGTTAAGAACTTTCTAGAAAAAATACGCTGAATACAATCTCTTTCTCTGAATTAATTTTCTCTTATCAATATTACTTATACCTTGATAACAGAAATTTGTCGACCCGAAAAATACTTTGTTTTTAGGCCAACACGGCAGAGACGATCAAACAGCAACGACAACGAACAGTCAAGAGGCCAATCAATTATTGGAGATACCTGACTAAATAAATTAAGTCGGGCTTTTTTTTTGTTTTTCGAACTGACTAAACTGTTGGCTTGACAGGCCTCTACAGATTCACCTGGCTACTTAAGTCGGACCAACAGCCGCATGTCATTTTAAGAAAGCGATTACATGATAGCGTGAACTAATTATGCTGTAGCGCCATCTCTTAACGATAAACATAAACATTATTGATAAAATTCAGTTTTGTCTCTAACATATAGTGTTAATTGCCAAAACATAGGTATTTGTCACAACATTTCGGCAGAACCCTGTTCAGATGAAGCAAAGATGTTGTATGACTTTGTATTGATATTTCATCAGCGAGTCTCTTATTGTATCTTGAAAATATGGGAATTATATATTTAATAGAATAAAAGCTCCTAAATATAAGATAAAATAAAAAAGAAAACTTATTATCTTTATAAGACTAGACCAGATAACGTGAATTCATTCGAAAAAAATCACACAATTCATGGTATTTAAGTAAGATAGAATACCAACAAATAGATGTACCAAACTTAACAGATAGAGATCCATTTACAAATATAAATGTTTTAATAATAATAATGATTAAATACATTCAATTACCTGCCAAGTGAAAGCATCACCTCTTGATTTCTCCGACTCCAGCTCTTTGGCTGATCTTGGGAAACTATTACGCCATAACAACAACATTCTTGGCAATAAACCGCGGACTACAGGCACACCTATTTGTTAAATTCAAATCAGTTAATTATCAAAAATACGTTATTCAATACTTAAATGGAATTTTATTACTTACTTAACACATATCTTAGGTAACTTTTTTAAGAAACTTTCAATTTGGAACACGCTAAGGGGCTGAATTTTTAACAATCGTTTCTTAACCCCCCGGCTGACTTTTTAAAACACAGACCTTAAAATAAGGAATTCTGTTTTTAATAAAAAAAATTCACAAAGTAAATTTCATGGATTAGAAAAGAAAATCTTACAAATTAAAAGATTACTTTAAAGTACATTTTTACATAAAAATTGTAAATGTACAATACATCATTTGTTATTTTTCAAAGTTTTGTAATAAATCAGTTGTTTTTAGTTTTAAGCCTATGCTGCCAACAGTTTGTTGAGCTGTGCTTCGTGAGGTCTATATCCGTTTGTATGAAACTTAAACCTTTATGGTTTTGGAAAGTCCAGGAGTTAGTGCTAACTTACGTTATACGAGGCATTCCTGTGCAAAAAAATATGCTTCTAGATGGACAGGATCAAACTTTTCATTACCTAAGTTTAATAAAGTTTTGTTTTTAATCTAAACACAACAAACCCATTAATTACACTGTACCTCACGGTGTGTGGTCGAGTGGTTTGACCGGTGAAATATCAATCTGATGTCCGTAAATTCGAACCCCGACATTAACCAAGACATTTTTCGGAATTCGCTTACATTTACTAATTTAAATCGGTAACACTATCGGTTGACGGTGAGGTAAACATAGTGAGGAAATCTGAACCTGAGAAATGTTCTTAGAGTACCACCATATGTAGGAAAAATGTAGAACTGTGGAGTTCTCAGAGTTTCAAATCGCCAATACATCGTGGGTTGGCGTGGTGATTATGCCCATACCTTCCTTAGGGAAGAGGCCTATGACCCTCTAGTGGGTCTCTTACAGGCTGATTATTATAATGGTCACCCTGCGCAATCCAAAAGGTATCACTGTCATGCCAGTCTTCTAGCCTTCCGGCAGTTGGATATCTACTGGCTGATCATGAAATATATCGAACCCAATAATATATTGCGAGAATGGTGTATGGTTGTCGCAAACTAGTCAGAAACGATTGTCAAACTCTAATCCATTTATATTATAGTGTTAAGATGAACGAAACGCCAATATTTCAACTACCATAAATACGGTGCAAACACAGCTATTTGGTTCTAGTTACAGAGGGCCTTTCTTTTTTTAAACGTCTCTACGTTTGAATTGGTAAAAATAATGTATTGTAATTATGAGGTATAGTGACCCAGAGTGCATATAGCGCCGACAATGAGCCAGCCTGCGTTGGTCCTGGCGGCGGTGAGCCTGCTGCTCTGTCCGGCGGAGCGCAGCAGCTGCTCGGCCGCGTTGAACGCCACCTTGCCCCGGCCGTGGGGCACACCGAGTGGTGACACCCGGACAGACCCCAAAATCGCTGCCAATGCAGCCGAATACCCTGGACCATAAACAAAACATTTTGTTTTTTTTATACTTTATAGGTTAGTGTTTGACCACAATCTCATCTAAAGTTAAACATTGATGTGGTCTAAGACGGTAGTCACGTTAAACCTAGAGGGAGATTGGCTCTCAAGTGTAGCTGCCGGAACACACCAACAGGTTGTCGACGACAAATTTTCAACATGAGGGTGGTAGCTAGCCAGGCGGACTTTGAAAAAGCCCTACCACCATGCGATGGTTTCATCACGCATAATTCATATATCATAACTAATAGTTATAAATGAGAAAATGAGTTTGTTTGTTCCGCTTTCACGTCTTAACTATTCAACCGATCATCATATTTTGCATATTTAAAACCATAAGTAAAAGCACATAAAGGTATCTTTCATCTAGCCAAAAAATTACTGTTCTCGAAGGATAGGCCCATATATGCGAACGAAGTCACGGGCCAAAGTTAGTTCCCTATATAAATGATAAAGATCTACCGTTGTGTGCGCATCACGCAAAAGCTACTTCAAAGATTTCAATACATTTTTAGCCTATTCATACAAAACCGGAACCAAACATTCCACAATAAAATTGTAGTAGCTCCGACGATCTTATTTTATATCAAAATATAGTAAAGTACACTTATAATAAACTACACGTTTAAAGCGTGGTATGCATTAGTTAAGCTGAGAGTTTGACTAATATAGATATCTGTAGTATAGAGTAAGGATATCTGACGCTGGCCTAAGTCAGCTGAATTGCAAGATATCGTATTAAAACTCTACTATATTAACATGTGACAACTTATTTAAGCGTAGTAAGCTCTAGAATTCATTTAGGGAAGGCATATTTGAAATAAATAAACATATATAAGTAATACATTTAAACACAGAGATTACTAGGAATAGAAACTATAGCAACAGTTTTGTGATAACGAAAGGTGATTTAGTATTTATTAAAAAAAAAATGTTATTGAAAAACCAGATTAATTCAGTTGTATCTTTAAATACATCGTTAAATTAGTAGTGTGAGAGGTTATAGTAAAGATATAGATATGTGAATAAGAACAATACCCGATATATGGTGGGGTGTGGGTCTTGGTGCATCGAGGGCGTCGACACACTTGTCGAGTAACGGCGTAATTTGCGAAGGCAGTGCTACACACACGCAACGCAGACACCAAGCGGCGCACAATCGAGCCGCTACACAGGGATGTTCTAACACCTGACAACACATCAGCCTTTAAAAGACCCACCGTTAAGTCCAAAAGTCTCTTCCCGAAGGAAGGTATAATCGCTAGGCATAATCACTACCAAATACAGAGTATCAATTGGCTTTGTTTAAACCCTTTGTTCCCAAAGTGGTCCAGGATAGACGTCCAGGGATCCACGGGAGACTCGACGGAGATCTACAGGTCTACGCTTGCTTGACACAAAAATGGCGGTTCACAATTCGTAAGCGGGGGTTCCACTAAAATTTATCTACTTTCGATAGTGAAGAACTAAAATGTTGGCTTGACTTGATAGGTATCAACGTAGGCAGATAATATTTTAAGAAGCTCAGCAACTGTTACTTGTAAAAGCTTGATTATTCTTTATTCAGTATAACGCAAATTTCTATAGTTATATCTAATCTTCATATTTTTGTCGTGTTTTGGGAATATGGTAGAAATGTAACTGCAGGAGGTCCACCGGAACCAGCTAAATTTTGAAAGTGATCTAGGAGAAAAAAGTCTGGGAACCTGTGGTTTGAACCACCTAGCCCGTTAATCGACATGTGCAATGTTATATAGAGTTAAAACAAAACCATTTTTACATGATGCTATCTGCTAAAAGTGTAGGTACTGTGATTATGCCAACTTTAAATAACTGAACTGTACTCAAATATCAATAATCACACGAAAAAGTAGTTAGAACTGCATGAAATTATATTCATTCACTTTTAATTTTTTATTTTAGTTACTTAAAAATGGTTAATTAGCGATGACAATAAAAATTGACTTGCTGTAATAAAATATATGAAATCTATCGACTATAGATTATAGACTTTATTAGTCCAAAGATCAAACTTGAGAAATAACAATTCTTCTACTATCAAGTTACAGAAGGATAACTTACAATAGAGCACCAAAAAAAAACATGTATAAAAATGTCAAATAAACTTACCGTACAAATAGCATCAATCATATTCAACGAAGTATCCGATACTAGATTCTGTACTGATGTACCAAGTTGCAAAGTCAATTCTCCGGCTTCCGTGAGGGCGCACACCAGTAGATGTTGACTAAATAAAGTTTCCTATAAATTAAAAAAGGCTACTGAAATATTATAATGCAATTTTTACAATACTATACAATTAATAATTTATACTATAGGATAATGCGTTTACCAAAACTGTGGATGAGATCATGAATAAAGGAAATCTCTTTATACGTATGTTTAATTTTCTATTTTCTACAATTTATTCAATACAAATAACGTAAGGTAAGGAAACGAAACAAAAAAAAAAGTCAATTAATATTTGGTTAAAAAAATAAAAAATTTGGTAATAGTGAATTTTAAGGAATACAAAATAAATGTTAAATTAAAAAACAAAAGTTTTAATGAAATATTCACACGTTCAGTATTGAAATTATACAACCGTTTAAGCCATACGCCGATAGATAACGCCGTGATTTTTTTTTGAACTTTTAGGCTGAGTTGCACCAAAATCGTGGTTATTGTAATTGTTAAAGTTAACTTTAACAATGACAAGACTTGCTAACAGTTACATTTGCCAAAACGAGTTGCACCATCAAACATTTTGTAATTGTTAAAGTTATTAGGGTTGCTACTTCAATAAGCCAATTAGTCCCTAAAATCGAAAAGGGTAATATATTTTACTTGGCAGGACTTTGTTATAAGTGTCACCAAGTGTCACTATTGTTATTCTGTGACTGTCAACAGATTTTTGATGACAGATTTCAGATGTCAACGACAAAACGTTAGCGTTTGTCGTTCTGTGGACATTTTCCAATTCTAGGAAATTAAACTTTTTTCTTTCTAAGACGCAAATTATCTTCAAATATATTGATTTCGTCATCGGAAGAACTATTTTCAGTTTCCCACAGGATTTCTCTTAGCAACGACATGATATTATAAAGTTTTTTCTAGTGAACATGACAACCGATTCAAAAATTGACATTAACAATAACGGTAACCGGCCAACATGGAGCGGTAATAGTTAACGTTAAATCGTGACGTCATTTTAACCATTGTCAATTGGTGCAACCTATTTTTTGCCTAACAATAACTTTAACCGAATTTTTAACTTTAACATTAACTGGTGCAACCGAGCCTTAGTGTGTGTGGATTTAATTTATTGTTTTCACAATGCGGCAAATGATGGCGCTGTTCAATACAAAATATCTATATTTAAATATTACCAAATTTTGTCGACCTAGACGCATAAAATCGCATGGAGCAAGAAACAGAAGAACATAACGCTTTTTCCTTACTTGTCGCTTTCTACCATTCATCTTGGAGCTTGGAGCCAAAAAAAGCCTTTCCTACAGTCTTCTCTGTATTTTGCAGTATTGATTAAGCACAATAGAAGTATATTTATAAGTAAGTAAGAAATACAAGAAATAATATAATTTACCTGATTACAATCCTTGGCGTTCTCCGGGTTAAAATCAATACTGTTCATTTGTTTGATGACGATTTGTATTATCTCGCGACACGCCGAAGCTTGAGCTTTCTCGCCTAACATCTTCCCGAGTGTATTACGCAAAATGTAATTAATACATTTCCTATAATGTAAAACATTACACTCATTAACCATTTGTCTCAGACACAGGAATACATATGAGCATGGGGGGAGAATAACGTAAAGTCCTAGTAATCGAACAATTTATACAGTTAGTAGTTTAAACAAGGTCAAAATTTGATCGGTGATGAATTTGAGGAAGGGGAATAACTGGGTACACAATGCGTCCGCACCCCACCGATTCCCCCTCTTCCCTTCAACCACTCCTCTTTGTCATGAGATTCTTCGGAACTGTAGGTCAAATCTACATTACATTTATTTACAACTACATTTTTTTATAAGATCTTTGCAAAATATTTCTTACACAAATAAATATTTAATACCCGCTGAACAAGTAAAATACACAGTGATTATAACTTGATCCATAATAATTACCTTGACTCGCCTTAAGTCATTGCGAACGAATAATTTAAATGGTAGAATATCTCTTCTTCAAAACTGATCTTAGAATTCATATCTCGTGTGCACTAACTAATATAAAATAGTATCACAATCAACCAGTGGTCGAAAAGCATTGTAAGGAATCTGGAACACTTAATTTTTGTTTTACAGGATTCAGAAATTATACCTTGAATAAACAGCGTCGACATGAGAGCTTGCTGCTTTAGGATTAGCCACCAAGTCCAGTACATGCGTGAGGAAAGTTGTCATATTACGCTCCAACCAAACTCCTCCCATATTTTGTACGAATACTACATATGCCTAAAAAACGTCAACAGATTAATTTTAAGCAAAAACATATTAAAATTTCATATCTAAAGATTAAAAATGTACCATATTACAAAAAAGTCAAAAATACGCGTCGATCACAAAAATCCTCCTTGTTTAAGACACACAAGGTTTAAAAACACTGTTTAACAATTGTCTAAGTTGACAGATGTTATTTTATTGTTGTGATTTATTGTGTTACTATTTGCTGACAAAAGACGTTTCGTACTAAATTATCGATTTCGCATTTGTTATAACTTGTTCTAGTTTAAATTAATAGAAAAGAAAGAAAATTTTCGACACATCTAATGTGCACAATAAGGGTTGTTATAACTGGTGTATGGTAGTTGCGAAACAGACGGACACCAATACAATGTCCTACTTTAAATAGTACTATAAAATTCCAATCATATAAGTATGATACACATGGGTATGGCTATGTTTTACTCACATGTGTAACACAAACTCGGACTTCTCTGTTCACTCCTGAACCGGATTTAATGATTTCCCCCTTCAGGAATGAAGTTCCACCTCTCAAGTAAGCACCCATCAACAGGTTCAATGCTTCATCTAATGACACTACATTCTTCGAAGGATCTTTCTTGTTTTGTTGCACTGCAAATACAACAAACTAGCTGATTACCTGCAACCCAGTCTACGTTGTTTGTAATCTTACAGCTTACCCCACTTGACAAAACGCTGAATGCATAGCACTTATAAAAATCGTAGTTTTTTTAATCTTTGTTAACATTACATTGAATGAAAATATCGTGATAATTCATGCTAAGAAGTGAAACTAGAAAAAATGCATCAAAACCCTGTGGTTTTGCATAATGCACGCAAAAAGGCAGACATATATCGTTTCATTTATATAAAAGAAAATATATTGTTCACATTACCTTTAACTGTTGACTAATACATGTAATAACTATGTATATTAAGAGAGAATTATAGTTTTAATTTAAGAATCAAGGTTACCCAAACCTATTGAAAATGCATACATTTACAAAATATATCCTATATTATGAATAAAATATTTACACAGTATAACACAGTATTTTGAACAATTAGACAACCCATTTTATTGAGGAAAGTTTGAACAGTAAACATATTTTTTATTTTATTTACTAGTCTTTTCAGGGTTATTCCCCGTGAAAACGTTTTAAAATCAAACAGTACTTTTATACATATATGTACAGAAATAGATGTTGGTATATCTCAGATTGATTGTTATTGATTTGTTATCTGTTCAATGTTAAACGGTTTGACAGATCGTCATAATTAACAGACCCAAGTCTCATAGGAGCTTTTATGCTACCCATATAACAATACCTCATCTTCCGGATGGCACTAGACTGTACTTTATTATTAATAATTTTTATATTCTAACATGGCCCGTCCAAAGTTGCAGGGCGATTACTAGTTATAGTAAATATTGGCGTGAATTTAATAAACTTCTTTTAAAACGACCAAAGAAATATTTTTTAGTAATCCATATAAACAACACAAATACTTGAAGTTCAAAGTGATAATTGATTATCTTTTTTTTTTTTTTTTTTTTTTATTAACGTGGGGAAATCCATTATGGATACCCATCCTCCCGGGGGAGAGGATGGGTTATGTCCGACTCGCACGGACTAAAACCCCACGGTGTACCGACCGACCGTACTTGTTGGGGGCGGCAAGGGATCGTTCAATGCTAATCACCTTATGTAGCCGCCCCAACGGTCCGCCCGCCGGGCTCCTACCTAATAGAGAGACAGACTGGGTACACTCCAGCTGCCTCCCCTCGTCCGCCGGACCTGTGCAATGAGGAGATGGGCCCCCCGGCCCAGCCCCTCAGGTCCAGCTACGGTGGAGGTAGAAGGCGGGCAAATCGCCGCCTCCTCCCTCCAGTTCTCCGTTGGCGAAGACGGCCGCTCAGAGGGTCGTCTTCGCGGGCCCCCTCCGCCGCCTCCTTCTGCGAGATAACGTCCTCGCAGAAGGAGGCCATCGCTTCCCATGCCTCTTCGCTGCCGAGCATGGCCGAAACCACACTCGGCAGCGACAAGTCTGGCCCTACCGCCGCAGCCAGAATGCGGCGCTGTCCCTCCCACGCAGCACACTCAGACAGAGTATGCTGCGCGGTGTCCTTCTCAGCGCCGCATTCATGGCATGCGGCGGTTGGCTCCCTGCGAGCGATCTGGTGCAGGTACCACCCAAAACAACCATGTCCGGTGAGCACCTGCACCAGTCGAAACGACAGGGAGCCCCAACTTCGTCCTATCCATTCCGGCAAGACCTGGCGGACGGCGTCAATAGTGTAACGCCCGAAACGCGCGTCCGCCAGGTCCTGCCTCCATCGCCCTAATGCGTCCTCCCGGCCCTCTTTTCTCATGGCCTCAATCTCTCTGGGAGCTGGAGGCTGCCCAATTCTCTTCCTTGCCGCCGTGAACTCATACACGGCGGCAAGAACTCCTGCTTCCAGCTCCCAAGGTAGGGAGCCGGCGAGCGCAAAGGCCGCCGCCGAGGCCACGGTGCGGTATCCTCTGATCGTCCTCAGTGCCACAATACGCTGCGCAGCGTGCAGCGCCCGTACATTTGCGGCACCGAGGGCGTCGGCCCACACCGGGGCCCCGTAAACGGCCATCGCCCGCACAACTCCCATATATAGTCGGCGGCACCCGACACTCGGCCCCCCAATGTTGGGGAGCAACCGGCCGAGTGCCGCCGCGGCCCTCGTAATTCGCGGTCCGAGCCCCGAAAAATGGGGCTCGAATCGCCAGCACCCGTCCAGGGTGAGGCCCAGATACTTCATCTGGCCCCCCACCCAATTGATTATCTTACTGTTATCATAGTTATCCTATTTTATCGACACAAACATTATGGGACCCACTTATAGATCAAGTAGACAAGTATAAGTAATATTTTAGAAGTTATTAATTATTGAATTGTACACACTACCTGATTGAGCGCCTACTTTCATTTTATTATTCATGTTTGTAGATTCACCGGCCTGGGTTGATGCTATCAGTGCACCAAGGAGTTCAGCAATGGCACATCTATTATAAAAAAAACTAGTATTACGAACATAATTATCAAAGTTAGGTAAATCACTACATAGTATAAAACAAAGTCGCTTTCTCTGTCCCTATTTTCCCTATGTATGCTTAAATCTTTAAAACTACGCAACGGATTATGATGCGGTTTTTTTTATTAGATAGAGTGATTCAAGAGGAAGGTTTATATGTATAATAACATAAATTAAATACTGGAGAAATACTGTTATTTTTGAGGTTACTCCAAATATAACGCGTGCGGGCCACGGGCAGTAATGAATAAATCAAAACTACTGGATCGATTTTAATCATTTTTTCAGTGAATGACATAGGCTATATATTTTATACCCATGCGAAGCCGGAGCGGGCCGCTAGTAAATATATAAACAACAATACAGAATTATAAATGATGTGCATTTCTTTGTATATGAAGCAACACAAATTACTAGGTAGTCCAGTGAAACTGTAGCGGCCTTAACAAACCAACAGTGCTGTCAGTTGGAAAAAAACTAGGTATCAAAATCGGGTGAGTGCCCTAGCGTTCCCCTTAGTAGTCCGGTGAAACTGTAGTGGCCCTAACAAGTCATTAGAATAGTCAGTTTGAAAAAAAAAACTAGGTATCAAATTGATCAGTTTTCTATTTTGATAATAACACTGTGTATAACACGTTATTTTAGAGTTTTTATTAGAACCAGGAAGGATGGTATATGATGGTACGCCGAAATCACTATCAATTTCAAGAAATACTCAAACATTATAAACTCTCCTGAAAGCTGAAATCTGCGAAATGGTTACATCGCTTGTTTTTCCAAATCATAAACTCTATTCAACAAGTTCATTTAATAAAAACATAAACTGAAATTATATTTAATATATATTAATTCATTACCATACTATTTATAGATGTATATATAGATAAAATTATGATTTGTTTAGTCTGATAAATCTAACGTTAAAACCACATTCAATATAAGATAATTAACTCCAATTGTAGGTAATTGTATTACGAAAATAATATCTTTCAGATTCTTTAATGAACATACCATTTTTTTTTACTTTCCTGTAATTCATTCTTGTGTAACGAATTTCATACATTTTTATATGGAGCAAACTTTACGAAAAAATTGGGTTACTTTTGTGTTACATTGATGTTATTATAGCATAATAAGTTTAACTATGTAATTTTTAAGTTAAAAGTGGGAATTTTGGCAACCTTACCCAAAAGTACATGGACAAAGAAAATATAAGACATAAGTAATATAAAAGTTAGCATTAAATTAATTTAAAACAATAGCCCTTTTAATACAAAAAAATCATAGAGTAGTAGCATCTATGACAATTCGCCGATACGTTCAGTAGTTTGAGTGTATGATTGGGCCTCGAAAGCACTGATTTTTATTATATATAGAGTAAATAGATTTTAACCTAAAAAAAAAAAATTAACCTTAACATATAATCACTGGGCTGTGCGGCTCTTAAGCATGCAGCCGCAATAGCGTCAAGATCAGCCGGCGCGAGCCTCATCAGCGGTAGTAAGTGACGAAGAGTGTGAGCTGCAGCAGCTCGTACAGGTGCTGCTCTGTCTGATAATAATGCTGTGCGAGCTGCCCTCGACACTTCACGCACAGCGGCCGGTGCAGCAGTACCCATACCAACGCAAATCTACCCACCATATGATAATGTCAACATATTACATTTTTTTTTATACTTTATAGTTTTTGTCTGATGTTAAATGAGAATGTGGTCCACAATGGTAAACATGCTAAACCTAGAAGGACTGGCTCCCAAGTGCATTTACCAGAAAACACCATAAGAGATTGGCCACAGATTATCAGCTTCAAAGTGATAACTAGCTAGACAGGCTTGGAAAGAACCCTGCTAACATGCTATGGATTCATCGCGATATTTTCCTTCCCCGAAAGTTTCAGCTCATCCGCAAGGATTCGAACCTACGTTTATCAATGCAATATCCAAGTTTGCTAATCCTTCAGCCATTATCACTTCATCATACGTTTAAGTAACATACTATGAATAGAGTAGTACGGTCTACACATGGTTCAACCACGAAAGGACCATCGCCGCATTTATATCTGTTGGAAAGAAATAATACTCACACTGCAGTCTTCCAATTGAAACGAAATATTTTGCAACAGATTAATACATGACATGTTTAACTGACTCCTCATGTGTAGCACCTCATTATGACTTGCCTTAAGACTATGGTCTTATTGACGTTGTTTATAATAGCTGCAGTGATCAATTAAAGTCCATTGAACTACATGACTGTGTTTCTATGGTTATCTACACAAGCTCAAATAATTGTAGTCCTGAGACCAGTTTATGTTTACTACTATTTAAAGTTCTATGTTGGAATATCTTGTGTGTTATTGAGTATATTCTGTTACAAATTAGAACCCAACAGCATAAGAAAAATTCGACAAAACTAGGTATGGTCTTGCACAGGTTCCGTCACATTGTACAAAGGAGAAAGATTTACGAAATTATACTGAAGTTATAAATATAAGATTTAGACTTGCAATTATGTATTACTTACCTTCTCAAGAGTATTCATGATTTCTAGTCTAGTTTGGGATTCTGCACTTTTGAGTGACCTCACAAGGGTAGTCACTGTTTCCTCATATGATCTTCCCATCATTCTACCAAGTTTTTCATACATACCACCCAAACAACATATTGCAGCTCTGCAAATGTAGATAATTATTTAAAACTACATGACAAAAATGTGCATACAGTGTGATTGTTATAATAGAAACAATATTTAAATAAATATTATTAATTCAAAAATAAAAAAGATAAATTAAATTTATTTTCTAAAAAATTAATATTGTTGATATCTGATTATAAGCAAATTAAATATATTAGGGATGTTGAAACCATAAAAAGAATTTGTCTGTTAGTTTCAACAACAAAAAACAAGTGTATAATCACAACTTAAGAATAAAATGATAATTAGACTCACAATCGTGTTGGCAAATAAGATGGTGAATCATCCTTCACTTTAATGATGTCATTGCATTTGTTTACAGTATCAAACAGAAGGATGGTATCCCCGACTGAAAATAGAGTGGCAAGGCAGCGCGCTAACAGTCGCCTAGCAGGCGCTCCGAGATTCTCCCGCAGTAAATTAACAAGTTGAGCGACAAGCTTCTGTTGGCAATTCTTGATGTCAGTCTGAAAATAATGTTAGTAACATTAATAAATACTATATTAATGGTACTATAATAATTATAAAAGGTATCATTGTACATTCCAATAAAAAAAATTAAATCCCCAAACAAAAAACACAGTTGAACTACTTACATTTCCTCTCATATTACATACTTATCAGAAGTTAGGAATTCCCTGATAGGGGTTGACTTCAATGGGATTAACAATACATATTTTATATACATACATTAAAATACTCTGATATTGACGTTTATCAAAATAATAAAAGAAAATACCTTTGTAATTTGCTTATTACCAGAATAATAATGTAATACAGGCATAGGCATAGGCATAAGCACATACTGTTACTATAAAACAGTCTAACACAACTAAACATTTTTACAATCTGAACATTCATTATAATATATTGAAGTGATTTTAATACTCATGAATTGAATTAATCAGAAACATGTTATGGTGCTAGAGCTATTATATGAGGTAAGATTATGTTCAAACCTGAAATATGATTTAGTATATACAATACATGTAAATTTTACCTTATGTGCAGCAATCAAAACTTTATCAAGAAACCTCAACCATTCAAATATGAAATGAGGCTTTTTATCATCAGGGAGCTGCTGCAGGGCTGTCTCATTTAAAGTCAGAGTGTGAGATACCTCCATTATACTAAAACATTACAATATCAAATGTTTAAAAATGTTTACTTTAATTCTAATCTTACTTTGCCTACAACCTCTCTAGCAAACTTGAAGTGGAAGTGGAAAACCAAAGACCATCAACCAATAGACTATCTTACATATATGACAAAATGTTAATAACCACACAGTCCACAAACCCCCCATGGGTCAACTTGACTGACTATAATAATACCATTCAGAGTATTACTTAAATATTTGATGAATTCTTTCTGTGGACTACAAAAATAAATCATATAAATTTAGATAAAAAGAGAAGGTGTAATAAACAAATCCCCACATGGAACAATTAAATTTATTGACACAAAAAGGAGGATACATTTTAATTGTATTAAAATGGTGTAAATTAAATTTGTATACTTATCCAATACAATTTTAAACAATACTTAAATGTAAAACTTTATTTATTCCAATTACAAAGTAAAATATTTTGCTAGTTAATTTAAACCAATTCAAAAATATTGAAAGGTTGAAAATAAATTGTACATACTGTGTTCTACATGTATCAGTATTGTTGAATGTGAAATAGGTGTGGCGTCAAAATATGAATCAACTATGAATGAGACAGTAAAACTTATTTTTACACCTAAAATATGTATAACATAATATAGTCTAAAAATTAATATATAACAATATACCCGTAAAAATCTAAACGTATATCTATCAAAGATGGTTCCCAATTTATTATAAACAGAACAAATCTTAGAGAATTAATTGAACTGAAAAGGAAACAACACAACTTTCACATATGTATGATATAATTGTTTAGGTGCACAGTAAACACTTTCCATATACAAAAAATAAAAATATGAGATTTAAAAGCACAGAGTAAGTGCATTTATCATATTTGCAACCAAGAATATATTTATATTACGTCAATAATGTATATAAATAAAAAAATCTTATCTCTGTCACTCAATGTTGACAGCAGTGAAATAACAAGAGTCTTTTATCACTATTGAAGTTTGTATTGAATTTTTGGCGGGATCTTAGTCTGTCATGTAGTGGTTTTTATATTTTTCATAATCTTGTGTTATTAGACTCTATATTTTGTAATATTGGTGGTGTTTTACGTAATATAGTTAGGTTATTATGCACAAGTGAAGTGGATGGGAAATAATACCACGGAGCATGCATTCTGAGATGCCACCAAAACTCCATGGAAAGTTCTTACAAGGAAACCACCATCTTGTTAAAACATTATAATTATCGCAAGTTATAACAAATCTTGTTACTTTACGCTGGCTAGTGCACAAACCGTGGCGCAGCCATAAAAATAAAGAAGAAGTTTGTATTGACAACTATTGTATTATGTAAACTCGCGACGTTGTATTCAAAGAAACAGCCCAAGCTGAGTAAGCTCGGCCGAAAAGTCTGATGAAGCTATAAAGTCTCATTATTAAAAGCCAATTTAAAACCTATTTGCCTATAGCTCCGTACACTACCAGAACTCTGAACTATCAGATCCTACAATTGTATACAAAAGATCTATAAATGTATGTTATATACGATCTATAAATGTAGTATGTATCCAGCTTTTATAGTACAATGCCTTTTATAACATAATGGGGTACAAAAATAATTATTTAAGTTCTGAGTTAACTTTCTAAGAATTATAACATAGTATTTACATTGCATACTATCAGAAATGTCACTGTTATAAAAATAGAGATTATTCGTACGATAATCTTTTATAATAGGTATCGATGATTTGTATTAAAATGTTTCAATTTGTGTAACTTTAGGAACATAAAATGCTATAAAATTATTTGGTTGTACTGGCAACTCTTAATCTGACAATTTGTTTTGTCGAGAAAGTTCTGAGTATATTTCTAATTTGTGTTATATTTGCGCAATTATTACAATCTGTGATCAGTGATTCTGTTCAAAGAGTACATTTATGAAAATAGTATTAAAATATAAAGACTTTGACCATTAACATCTCAGTGGAAAGTACGAATCCTAAAGGAACTGTGGTACCGCATAAAATTGACGATGATGAGTTCACCAAGTCCAGCTCAGACCAGTGTAGACAGGGAAAAAATATATACATGGATCCTTGAGCTATGTCATCCGAACACACGGGAAAACGCCCTTCTGGAGTTAAGCAAAAAGCGGGAAGTAGTCCCTGACTTAGCAATAATGCTTTGGCATAGTTTTGGCACTATTGCAGCGCTATTGCAAGAAATCACCAACATATATGTCGCTATGATACCACCGACATTGACTGCGCATCAAAGCAATCGCGTATGCAATGCTTTAGCTCTAATGCAGTGCGTTGCTTCTCATCCTGAAACGAGAACTCCATTCCTTCAAGCACATGTTCCCCTATTTCTGTACCCTTTCCTTCATACAGTGTCCAAGACCCGTCCATTCGAATACTTACGCCTTACTAGTCTCGGGGTTATTGGGGCTTTAGTGAAAACTGATGAGCAAGAGGTGATAACATTTTTGCTCACCACAGAAATAATCCCATTGTGCTTGCGTATAATGGAAAATGGGTCTGAGCTATCGAAAACAGTGGCAACTTTCATTCTGCAGAAGATTTTGCTGGATGACAGTGGATTATGTTACATTTGTCAAACATATGATAGGTTCTCACATGTCGCTATGATACTAGGTAAAATGGTTTTATCACTTGCAAAGGAACCATCAGCCCGTTTGTTAAAACATGTTGTCAGATGCTATTTACGTTTATCTGATAACCCAAGAGCAAGAGAAGCACTAAGGCAATGTCTTCCAGATCAGTTGCGCGATGCAACATTCACTGCTTGTCTTCAGGAAGATAATTCTACTAAACATTGGTTAGCTCAGCTCATAAAGAATTTGGAAGCCCAGCCTCCACCGGCTAGTCCTGCTCAACAGAGTATGTGAAAGTTTTTGGAAAGCTTAAAGAAATGCATGTGAATGCATTTTAATGCAAAGTCTTTGCTTATAGAATGTGATACATTAGCTAGATAAACTACATGATTTAACAATGTACAAATTATTATCACATGTCAAATGCTAAAAGGGCATATAACATCAGTGAGATAGAGTTTTTTATGAGAAGAGCATATAAAAACGTTATTGTTTTTGCTTTGGGATTTTTTATTTTATTTTAAACTTAGACATTTTCAACTACATTACTGACACTATGAAAAATGATGTGGCCTTTTGACTTTTTAAAGCCAAAAGTATATGTACATTTATACACATGCTTTTTGTATTTGGAATGTGATAAATACATCTATATCAATAATACTAATCATTACAACAAACTGCAAACCAGTTAATTTATTTCTGTTATATGTTTTAAATACAGAATAATGCAAGGTTTCAAATATGTTTGTGGTTTATGGAATACCTTTGCTATTCAACAAAAAACTATCATATTATGTGAATACTAATTAATTCATGGGATTGCTGTTTGTTAGTAATAACATAGGCCTGCAATGGTTGTCCTCTGATAAGAGTAGTTTATTTAATGGGTATCAGATGTGAAAAAGAAAATAAGGTTCTAGCATTAGATTAAATGAACTTATAGAGAAAACTGTTTTTCATCTTCTCAGTAATACTAGATTTAACTTAAATTTTCTATATAATTAAGGGCATTGTTGATATTTAACTATTTTCCTACTAACAGTAAATGTTTATAGTGACTTTAAGGATATTTAGAGATATGTATATAAACTGCTAAATTATTTTTGTAACATTAATTTTGAAAAAAAAATGTTTTACTGACGCTTTTTAAGAAATATGTAAGTTTTGAAAATAAATGTTTGTATGTTATATCATGGATAAACCTTTTGTCTTCTAGATTCATGTGACAAGTATATGAGAGCTATATTAAAATTAATATAAAAAATAACTGTGTTCACAAATGGTCATAAGGAAAAAGACATTTTTATATATAACGGGGGGTTTTAAATAATTTGAATCGAACCACATAATCATTTGATTATCCTTGTTTTGTAAAACATATGATGTTATGTACTTTGTAAAATTTTGTTTTTCATAAAAATTGTCCAGAAACCTGTAAATATAGTAGTTATCTTTAATAAAAAATAATATCAATGTATTGTAAAAAACTAGTGGTATGTATTACATTTTACCTAAATAAAAAAAAAAAACGTTATTGTAAGGGTAAATAAAGTGTAATAAAAAAAGTATAATTTGTAGGCTATCTTTTAATTGTAGTTTCTGATAAGTCAATTTACATCTAAAATACGAAAAAACAAATTTTACAATTTTATCACTTTTCTTATTCTATATTTACTAATATAGATTTACCAGTATCAATATCTAACAATAGACTTTTGTTAATAAATTAATAAGGACTCAATGAGTTTTATGTAAAAATTGTTAGAAACAGATAGAATTCGAAAATTGTTTTTTATTATTACAATATTTAAATGTACTTTTATAGAATAATTGCACTAGTTATTAATACTGCTTATTCAAAGACGAAAGTATAATTCGGATGTAAAATTAAATTGTTCTCAAATATGTTAAATAAATGCATTATTAATCTTCTTGCATAAAACCCCTTTTGTAGCCTAAAGGTACAGGATACATTAATGTGAATATTTTAATTTGATGTAAATTCTATTACACAATCATAATGTATTTTTGATACAGTAGTTATATATCATAGGAATATGGTTTATAAAATAATGGATTTCTTTTTTCCTAGATTCGAATCTAAGAAGCCCATTGTTAAAGGTTTCAATAACGTTGATTACTTAATGTAGATAATGCTTTACATTACTTATTATTTTTTAATTTTATAAAATTTAATGACTTTAATTTTATGCTTGTTAGGGTGAGCTTGCTGAAAATATGTTAAAACTTATATATTAAATGAACTGGAATTTGCTCTTCAGTAGTATACTTTTATATTTTTGACATTGTTAACTTTTTATTATAACAATAATTCCCACTATGCACTAATGTTGAATTAGTATTAGACTGAATTAGTAATAAAGGTTTTTAATAATTTGGATTTTCTTTTGAACATCTTTTTTTTAAACTGTCTACACTGTTGACCTGGCAAGGCCTCTACAGTTTCACCAGACTACAATTTTTGAAACATCCGTAACTAGGAAATAATAAATTACACCATAGCAATTGAATATATATATATATTTTGTGGCTGTAATCAAAATTTATAGCATAGGTACTAGAAACTGCCCGAGACTCGACACGCTCTTTTCTGTAATTACACTTTCGACTCGTTGCTTACTTTAAGAGTTCTAAATGTGTTTACAATAGTTTGTGTACAAATTAACCCGTATACGCCTGTCGTTGCATTTACGCAACACTAATTTCTGTTACATTTTTAATTTGTATAACGAATGTATCAATTGGCTCTAAATAATTTTTACCTATTTAAAGTGTCAAGAGTAAAAAAATATTTATTTTAGTGTATTCAAATACACAGTCCGAAGTCACATAATTAATGATAAACATGCATTTCAAAAACTTTCTGGAACTTTTTTCTGTGTATAAATAGGTTAATTGGGTGAGATTAAACGAAATTTGTTTTTTTCCAAGTACTTTTTTTGCGTTTCCTAGACGTACTACTGACAATTTTTATATTTTATTAATTTTGAAAGGACGTATAATCCCCGTGTACAATATTTAATTCAATTTGTTTGCCCTGCTGGACATTTCTAATATATAACTATTTTTGACTTATTATTTAAACATTTTATGTCAATGTTTTTGTACAATTCGTAATGAGTATTGTTAAAAATTCCTATACTCTTAACAGTTTTGGAACAACGTATACTTCCCGGATATAGAATCTTATCAAAATCGCTTGAGATATAATAAACATTTTCTTTTTGAAAATATTTTAATTACGCGTATATATATTCTTTTTACTATAGTCGTGCATAAAATGATATAAAAATCCATTGACTTCTTAATATGATTTTATTTTTTCTAAAAGTAATATTGATAATTCTTATACTCCTTTAATGTTGGAATGGAATATACTTCCCTTATGCAACATTTCATAAAAATCACTTGAAAATGCTATAAAATTTAATTTTATTGTAAATTTTTTTTACAAAATCATTACTATTCTTAATTTTTATATCTTATAGATTTCGAAATGATATGCGCTTCTCATCTTTGATTATATACATAACTAGATACACAGAGTACATTTGTATATAGGAGACTAGATACCAAGGGTGCGTTCCACTAAACACTCACGACCACGATTCGTCACATAATTACTAATTAAATCTTGTTCAGAGTGATTATACTGCAATTTCATTTAATATAGTATTTTTTATATACCATAATAATGGTAAATAAGCATAAACCATTAAGTGAAACGTATGCTTGTTTACCACCACCACCAAACAATTACCACAGTTTATGGACGGTTCCAACACCAGAAGTACCACATACACGTTGTCGAGCTTTTAAAACCTGTTCATTCTCTTCTTGAAGAACCTCGAGCTGCTGTCTCTTGAGTAAACCTTAACAGAGATCTCCTATATTCAGAGCGCTTTGAGTTATGACAAACATACACAAAGAGAAATAGTATTTTCTGAGTCTCCTTGATTAGGTACATAACTATGAAAGAGATTAGTACTATTGCTAAAATGATTTTGATGATGATTGATGATGTTCACTAGTGATATGGTTATTACATAAAGTACAAAAACGAAAAGTATATAATAACGCACAAGAATATGCAAGCCTGGAAACAGAACAGAATTTCAAGAGCTAGGTTACAAAAGGTACGACATTGGTAATCGATTTGGCCTTTAATAGTCGCCATTATTGTTAAACTGTATAATAATTACAGTGCTCATCAATCTTTTTGCCGTTCGGAATACAGCCATAAGCTCGGGTTTGTGTATAATATAGACAAGAGTTTAATACAAAACAAAGTAAAATATTACTATAGAAATCTAAAAGTGGCATTTATTTACCCTTAAGTTGTCTCGAGGTTATACATTAAATAATACGTATTTACACGCAAATTTGTGTCCAGCGCATTTATTTTCAGACCGGTCAAAAAGTTTGGTGAGCACCGTATGTTCTTATTCAAGTGTAGAAAATGAATAAGTTAATGTTATTATGCATGGGTATTCGGTAACATGAAATAAAAAAAAAGTTTCATGGATACAGTATTCGACTTTTACTGGTTTCCCCATCTTAAGCAATATAATATTCAATGGGTACATAAACGTACTATTCACAATACCTTTTCTTGAATATTATGAGCCTTTTAGGAATAGTGATATTTTTATGGCATTACCCAACAAACTCATCAATAAAATTATGTTGCTGAAAAACATACTTGAAATTTGTCGGCTAAATGTACAGAGTAGAAGTCACATGGCGTCAATAAAATTTGTAATAAAAAGAAAAACATATTATAAAAATTAAAATATATTTCAAATAATTTACTTTTAAGTCTAAAAATCCGGACCCCTTTTCGGATATTGAGATAGTGCCCATCGTTTGTTGCATACATAAAAACCTATGCTTGATGGTTTGTAGTTACTGCTTGATGACTCGTCTCTCATTTTTAGAGAATGTCTAATAGTTTCTAATGAACTAGCATCTTTTCGATCCTTCACCATGGTTCGACTAATATTTGCAACTTTAAGAGTACCACTCAATTTTTCTAGAAATTGAGTACCGCAGCTGATCGTTTCCACATGTTGCGCGCAAGCTTTATCCATAAGAAAATTATTTTTGTTATTGTCTATTGTCTGTATCTGTTTGGTACTTGCTTTATTGCAGTGTTTTTTGATGGAACATTTGCAACTGCAATGATTATCTCGTTTACGAACCATTGTAATGCAGTTATTATCACATTTCAGAGGTCCAGTAATGAGAGTGTTTGTAGATATGTCAATCAATAATTTTCTAAAGATGCATTCTTTCGATTTTAATTTGTTTACAACTGTTTTACTACTGTCCGATGTATGGGGCGTCAGTTTATTGATAACTTTTCTTTTCTCAAACACGATGGAGCGCGTTGTTTTGCCATCAGTTCTGTTTTGATTGTGTGGCATGAATCCGGGGTTAGCAATCATAATATTTTTACAGGATGGATTCAAAACAGGTTCAACGATTTCATTGCAAAGCTTTTGGGCCAAGGAAGGTGTTAGCGCCATTTAATTCTCTTGGGGTAATATTTTTTCAATTTGTTCACCGATTAGATTTATGACATCATTAAATATTTGTATAAACATATATAATAACTACCCGTTTTGTTTTCTACGTAGGTATAACATGATGTCAAGCCTTCGGATTGCGGACATAGTTAACTATTTAGATAAATCTACTCATTGCATAAAAATTAATTTACAAGAAAAATCATTTCTTACAAAATCCTGTCAAAAATGTTGATAGGAACTTTGAATGATGAAGAGTAACTATATAAATTTCTAAAGTAGATTTATTGTGAAAAAGTTTGCACGAAAAAAGTTAAGTATACTATTCCACTATTACTAAAAAAAAAATTGGACTGTTGTGAAGTTTAAACATGATAAAAAAACTTATATATTTATTATGTGATAGTGATTTTAATACGACAATCTTTTTTGTGATATGTAATATAATATCATTTATGTTATTATTACTATTTCCGTATACATATGTAATTTATAAACAATGACATCTTAAATATCGACGAAGGTATTGTTTATATTGTAATATCATGTGTCCGATCAATAAAGTTGATCAAAAGGATGTAATACCTATATCATTATTCCACTATCATAGATTATATAAATTACTAGCTGTTGCCCGCAACTTCGCATACGTACTTTCTATAATTGTGAATTACTTCTTATAAGATCAGCTATCTGTTAGTGAAAGTGCCGTGAAAAATTGTTCAAACGTTTTGGAGATAGTACTGTAAACAAAGCCATGGGTAAAAGCTAGTTCAAATTAATAAAGCTTTAATTACTTTTTATAACGTTAACTATACGTTAGAGAAAGTCCCATGAAAATAGGTCCAATCGTTTTGGAGATAGTACTACAGACGAAGCCACGGATGACAGCTAGTCTAAAATAAAGTAGCCTATGTCACCCGCTGTAATTTTAACTATCCGTCAATGAAATTTCTTTCAAAATTGGTCCAGTCGTTTCGGAGATTACCCGGAACATACAGACAGACAAAAATTTTAAAAATTGTATATTTGTGATTAGTATCGTGTATACGTTCATATCCAATCAGTAAAATGTCGTTGTTTTGATATTACATACAGACGCTTCATTTTTATATGTATAGATAGATAAAAAATGTCGCTTGGGATTACATAAGGAAAATGCACATGCAACGGTCCTCCCGGAGTAGATAAACAGGGAGTGTGGTTCCCTGACGTTTTGTCTAGTGTAGGTACTCACCGGATACGGATGTTTGGAGTAGTACCTTCACTGGATTGCGCGCAGGGAGCCCACCTGCACATACCACGAGTGCGACGCTAAGATGGACACCGTGCAGTACATCTTGTCCGAGTGTGTTGCGTGAGATGGATGGATATCCTTCCACGACCGCAGCCGAACCAGGGAGGATGGACCAAGGGGCCCATCTCCCCACTGCACTATTGCAGTTGAAGAAGGGAAGCAGGTGGTTGGATACCCAGCTTGCCTCCCTATAAGGACCACGCCTAGCAACCACCTTCCGCCGGGCTGACCGTTGGGGAGGCATGGTGATAGCACTGCACGACCCCATGTCGCCACAAGCCAAAAAAGCGGCGGTCAGTACACCGTGGGGTTTTAGTAACTAAGAGTGATGGAATCCCCCAAGTTAATAAAAAAAAAAGGAACATTATATGCTGTACTGTTATTTGTCATTATGAAAAGCAATTTGTCATACGACATTAATATATTCGTTTCTAAGTATTTATAATACTTATGACTAATTTAAAATACTTATACATTATAATTTGTCGAAAATATGACATATCTCAGAATAAGAACCAAGTTCTTAGCGTACCTACGCACTGTAAATCTCATCTCGTCTGTATTTGTGTACATGTGGCAGCACTGAGACGATCATATGTCTGATATAGGGATACGGTTTCGTATAAAATGTGTCGATATTTTACACGTGGTTAGTACAATCCTCACCAATTTTATGGACTCTTATGAATCTAGAAATATGCGCAGAACACAAATTACTTACAAACCTGAACATAAGGTTATATTCAGATTGATATGGACACAGCTAGTTGACAAACAGTTTGACGATAACTGTATGTCATGGAAAATAGACTATTAATTTAAAACACGAACGAAAAGAATTGTCATAAGTTCTTTAAGGAACGGTTATTTTTTTGTCATTTCTCACAAATCAGTTAAAGAAGCTATATCCGTGCCTTAACTCAATTATCTACAAATTTAGTCTTATGATACCCAAAGGCTATAGGGACGTAGCAATTTAAAAGACGGCATTTCAAATAAACGTGTTTAATCGATATCAATGGGATTGGTATATATGTATTTCAGGACAATTTCATGTTTTTTATGCAATGATATTATTACCTTAAATGTATAAAAATAAAAGATATTAACAACTTTATCTTCTCAAATAACACACAACATTATCGTTAAAAAGTATACATGATTAAAAACAGCAGACCGCTTATATTAAAAGTAGCATGAAGTACATTATATCATACTATGTAAATGACATATAGTTACTTAAGAGGCACAGTTTTTATTTACGCATACGAAATCATACCTGTTTTGAGTCGTACCGAATGCATATGCAACTTAGACTTGGATGAGTATTTGCATTGGTATTTTTGAGAATTAGAGTACAAGTAGGTATTTTTATTTTTTGTATTGGTTAAATTTGTTGTGGTAAGTAATATACCAATAAGCAAAACCAAATAAATTAACTTTTTCATGGAACACCTTCCCCATCTCCTAGTAAAGCATTGTTACGTATAACAAAGTGAATAATACTTTTTTCTTAAACAAGTTTTTCATATCAACAGAGATTTTTCACATAGGACTCATATGGGTAAAAGCACGGAAGAAAGCTTAATTATTTATTCCGTGGGTAAAAGTATTAAATTAGAAGAATCGAGTACATAAGTGTAAATTAATATATAACCCTGTTCTCGATACCAAAAAACTATCGATAGGTACCTATTGTTTGTGTATCTATTATAAGATATCAACTGAAGATGTCAACGATATCAAATGCAAAATTAGTTTTTATTGGTTTTCTTTGGTGTAATACGTAGTATCTTGATTAATTGACAAAAATGTGGGTGTTTGGTTATGGGTCTCTGATTTGGAAAGTGGACTTTCCTTACGAAACAAAACTAATAGGTTATATTAAAGGTTATTGGAGAAGATTTTATCAACACAGTATTGATCACAGAGGAGTACCTGAAAAAGTAAAAATATTTTGTGTTGAAACGTTTTTTTAAATTCTATGTAGATTATTCAAATAGGACTACTCGCCAAAAAATCATTTTAGTGAAGTTTTGCCTATAATTTCAGCCTGGTCGAGTTGTTACTTTAATACCTAGTGATGATCCAAACTCAGCAGTATGGGGTGTCGCATATAAAATAAGAACAGAAGATATAGAAAAAATTACAAAACATTTAGACTTCAGAGAGAAAAATGGTTATTCCAAGAAAATAGTCACATTCCATCCTGCAGATAGTAAATATAAACCTTTTGATTTGACTCTGTATGTGGCAATTGAAGAAAATGAATCTTTTGCTGGTAAGTCAATTTATATGGTGAATAGTTTGGTTTTTAATTAATAGTGTTATATTCTATGTCGATTTGTTCATTCCACTGAAAATAAATATGATATGTCTTTATATCGGAAGCAACAATATTCTGGAAATAATATGATGATTTGGTAATTTTTATTTTAAAAATTATATATTTAAAAATTATATATCTATTATAGTGCAAATAACTATTTCATTTTTTAGTTTGATTCATTACATTTAAAATTATGTTGTTTGTGTTTGTAATTCTTCCCCTACTAAGCAGCTTGACCGTCCTTAATAAAATTGCCATTTTGTATTTGGATGTTACATAGATGGTTCTTTGTTACTGATGGACTCAGTAGGTTAAACTCTTGTAAAAATATTGGATTTATAATTTTTTTTTATTTTTTGTATCTTTTGTATAAATACTTGTACTACCAAAGTTCTTCAGTGTCTCTCAAAATTACTTTTTAAATCATTTTTTATATTCATGATTATAAATGATTTTATAGATCTATGGTAGGTGTGATGGGGTTAGTGCTCTAATGTTTATATGAATATAAATCAAGAAATTAAGTATGTGTAATATTAAAGAAATTTCATATTTAATTTTTTTCTATACAAATTATTATTTAAGGGTTACAAGTTACTGTATTAATAAACTGAACTGGAGCAAAAAATCCTATATATATATTGTTTTAATCATTGTATTCTCACAATTTCAGGCCCAGCACCAATAGATGATATAGCCAAACAAGTAGTGAGTTGCCAAGGTCCTAGCGGTACCAATAAGGAGTATGTATATAATCTAGCTGAGGCTATGAGACATCTAGCTCCGAATGTTCAAGATGAACACCTGTTTGCTTTGGAGAAGGCTGTGTGGAACCTAGATCTTGATAAAAAGACGTGATCTAAATCCTATTTAAAATACAAATTGAAAGTAATTAAAAAACAGTAGATAATAGAAGTGTTTTTAAGACATAGTAAACAAAATTGTAACAAAAGTAAGTCATAATAAACAAAAGAATTAACAGCTTACCTTGTTTATAAGTATTAATAATGGTTATATTTATACATTTAAAATGGCTGTTTACAATTCTTAACTTTAGTTCAATAAAAATGTAATAGTGAAATTTTGTTTTTAAATAAATTAAGAGTAACATTAAGGAATATGATATTATTATAAAAGAATCATATTTAATAGGTTTTGGTGACATGAATATACATTTATGTGATATACTTTAGTATTTGTTTATTTTTATATGTTGATATATAAGAACAATATAATCAATAATCTAAAAATATATAAAATCAGATAACTATCCTTCAGTGCTTAAAAAACAAAGTATTGTTATTAGTAGATCAGAAATAAATAAATATTTTTTGTAATTCACAAGCATTATGTACTATTTGTTCATAGTAGATAAGTAAGTTTAATGGGAAAAAATGAAACAAGATAATAACTTATCTATACTATTAATATCCCAGTTACTAAGTAAATTGTTCTTGAAGAAGTAACTACTTATTTACCTAGTAATATTTATATATTATTTATTTTTGTTATTAATATACAGGTACTAGACTGCTAGGGTTCAGGACGGTAATAGAAATATGTTAATTTAATTATAAGTATAATAACTATTATAATGTAATCAGAATCCATTACTAATACTGATGTTATAAAACACCCTATTAAATATGAAATCTCCAGTAACTTAAGTAGGTGATTATTTATTATTCAAATTGTTCATTTATATTATAAAACTGTTATTGAAATCAATAAATGTATGTAATTATTATTTATTAAAAAAGTTGTTGTGGTCTAGTAGTTTGATCGGTGGAATGTAAATTAGATATCCGCAGAATCTAACACCAAATATACGAAGGAATTTACTTATTTATATAGGTGATAATATCAGCTGACAGTAATGGAGAATATCATGAGAAAACCTTAACATGTGAAACGTACTTGTAGGGTCACTATATGTAGGAACATATAGAACTGTTGATATCTCGGAGTTTGAAATCGCCAGTACGTCGTAGGCTGTGATCATTATGCCCATATCTTCTATTAGAAAGAGACCTATGATTCTGCAGTGGGTCTCTTAAAAGCTGATGTGATTATAATTTATTGAGTTCCAGCATTTGTACATGACTATATTCCTGTTATTTTCAAAATGTAATGTCTCACATGCCTTCCTGTTATAATATTGTTGTGCTATCTAGGAAAACTTTATGAGCATGCATTAAATAGCTCACCAAAGTTTCCTAACAAACAAATAAATTATAGATAGACTTTAATCTTATGTACAATGTAAACTCATGAAAGTGGCATTTAGAAATGCGCTATTGCGTCATTTTTGCTTTATAAGTGTTATCGATAAATGGAGAGGAGAAAAATCAACATTAAGGTAAACCACCCAAACTCAAGTAATTTCGACATTTTAGGCAGTTTATCGTTTAATCAAGTGTCGTTAAATTGAATTTACATTGTATATTTATGCATTCTGTAGATTGCAATTGTATATTAATATCTAAATAAATCAATTAAAATCGTATTTCGTCATACAAACTTCAATAATACACGTTAACACTTATGATTGCATCTCAATGTTTTAATCTAGTTTGTTTGTTTCTGAGTCGTTGTATTGAATTCACGTCTCTGTATACTATATATTCTATAAATACTTATAGATACAATTTTAGATTTAACATGCTGGGTAACGCGTTAATGTAAAATACGATAATTTCAGATTAATTCACATACTTACGCTTTGAGTGTGAAATGTATGCATCATTACCACGTAATAAAGTACAATACATTTTGCCCGACATTGGGGAATATACTATTTGTTTTGTATCCTTATTTCTTTATTAATATGGCGAATGTGATTTTGTTTATTACGCTTTCACGTCTTAACTACTCAACCGACTGTAATGAAATTTTGGTTACACGTTGTCAGAGGTACAGAAAAGGATAAGGGTACCCTTTCACTCAGAAAATATATTTACTATTCCCGAGGGACAAATTAAATTAACAAGGCGCTGGGAAGCCGCGAGCAAAAGCTCGGTCGTGATGTTGAATTATTGTTTGTAGGTCTGGTACTTACATATCAAATGCTTTTTAAGTATAGTATTATTGCCTGAATATAATTAAAATTACAGATTAAACTTTGAATCAAAGGAAAATAGTAACAAATTTGTAGAATATGTGTACGTATTAGACCGCCTTATTTAAAAGTAAATTAACTAAACAGTAGTTAAACGAGCTTTAAAATTCTTTCAAGTGTCAAGTATTTAGAGTACAAAGCAGAGTGGTATGGATCTATACCCGATTGGATCGCGAACCTCAAATACTCCATATAACGCATCATTTTCACAATAGGCACAATAGAACGACATGACCGTTTTGATGGCTTAGATCTTTAAATATTTTTTTTTTTTAATGACGCCATCCGTATCCGGGATCAACTGGTGCATATAAAGTATTCAAACTGGGTGGTAGAGTGTAATAAATCTATCACATTAATTCTTTTGGCTTTGTCATTTTACGAAATCAATTAATTTATATCCGGCTGCCGAAAAGCAGCGCAGCGTCTACTATCGATATGGGTGGTTGTCGTCGTTTTTAGGTTACACTATGCTTTATCAGGTACAACGGAGTCTCAGTGTCGTGCTACGAAAATAAATTGGTTACTGTGTGCCGTTTTAATATTAACTGTGTTTTTTATTCCATGATAGTTAATCAAAGAAAAAAACAATAAAATACATAATTACAATTTACTCAGTTGATAGTACCATTTAACTATATAAAGATAATGCATTTTATAATATCAAATAGTTTACACCACGGAATAATCTTCTCTTTCTTCCGTGGTTTACACAGTATAAAAAATTATTTGTTGTAATTTGTAAGTATAAACTTTTCCTTTAGTTCTTTGTAAAGTAACGATTTAGTATCCAGATTCTTAAAATTTTTGACATATCACTTGATTCTACTTATCGATTTAAAATGATATATGTGGAATAAAATTGTGAAGAATAAAACAACTCAGGACATAGTTTGAGAAATCTATAATTAAATTGTATTGCCATTGTTTTTTTTTATTTTGTTGCATAATTCACCAATATATATTTCTTAGGCTGGAAAATATTACATATAACTGCTTAGTATATAGACATTATCTTTGGTGCATTATTTCGTGCATATATATATATATATATATATATATATATAGGTATGCATCATTATCCTATCGCGCTCGCTTATCTTTCTGTTTATAAACATAATATTTTTTTCTTTCTCTCTTAGGCCAAGCACTATTTTCTGTCTTTTTTGAACACGACTCGTTACGTTGGAAATTTTGCATATTATATGTTGTTACACTGTTACACAATGTTACACTAAAAATCAAGTTTATGATTTTATTCACAATGTATCTACGAATCTATAAAATAAAAATCTATAAAAGTTTCACTTCGACAAAATGTTGGAATATTTGCATCAGACGACGAGTTTTGGTTTGATATAGCGTAAAAAAATGCCGGCGTTACCGGAAATTGATCATGTAGTAACTGTTTGTAATTAAATAGTAAATATTCTTTAAAGTATTTATGGTAAGTTGTTATAGGTACTTGGTAATAGCAAACAGCGAGGGCAATGGACTCGAATTTATTTGTTATTATGCACATACGTTTCTTATTTAATTATTCTTATAAACAAGCGACGCCGTTTAGTCTATCCAAGCGGTCATCACTTTACATTTATTATTTTTGTTCTTAGGTCCTTAGGTATAGTTTAATAAATTATTATGTGATATATGTGGATGTGTGTATAAGGTATCGATAGTATGTGATAGTTTCTTTAATTAGGCATTGCACAGCGCCACGAGGCCATTAAAAGCGGTTTGGAGAATACATGTCATTTATGGTTTTTTTAATTACCTTTAATAATTTTAGACTTGCAGTAATTAAAGTGAATGGCTGCAACACGCTTTTGTTGAATGACATTGCCCCACTTTACACAGCTTGTATAGATTCAACGGCATTAATGCCGGTTTTTCTGTACATTATATATTATTATACATAGAAAACTGTTTATATAAAGTTTGTATACATAAATATGTACAAAAGTGACTGGATTTTGTTCGTTATAAATGAATCAGCGTGAACCTTTATCTTTTTTTATTATTGATTTTACTGTATAATTCTCGTCTATATAATTTTTTATACTTTATGTGTTTTAGCGTTTTGACGGAATTCCCCGGATATCAAATAACGATGTAATTTGTGATGGGAATATACTAAACCTCGAGAAGGACTGGCACTCAGGTGCGGCTACCGGAATAAATATAGAGTGCTTGGTGACAGATTTTCAACCGGAGCTTAAGAAAAGCTCTACCATGAATCAAATCAAAAATACTTTCTTCAGTTAAGGTCCACTAAGGCGCTTATGAACATCAAAGCTACCACCGGTTCAGAAAACAATCAAGTCATCGAGAAAAACCGGCAAGAAACTCGATCTGGTTTATCTTTTCATTATACATAATATGACACATATTTTAAAGAACATATATAGTTATAGACATAAATAGTTACATTCGTTTTTGGTGGATGCACAGGGAGAGACGTCATTTCCAATCGTCATCATCGTTTACAACTTGATATCGCATAGGTTCAGCGCGTGTACAATCTTAGACCACATCGTCATTTAACATCAGGTGGGATTATAGTCATACGCTAAAAACTAAAGAATATATGTATAATCTTCGTAATACTGTGTATATTATCTAAATCATTTGCCTTGATTTACATCTGACGTCATAATATCACAAATATTTTTCCGAATCGACTAAACTATCGCAAATACGGCCCCCTAATGATGTATTTCTCAAATGCAAATTTTTAGCAGAAATCGTTGAATATCGGCTTCAAAATGACAACATTCAAATTATCTACCAAAAGCATAAGTGAAACAGTAACAGTACTGTCTCAATATACATAATACGTACCAAAATTTTAGATATAGAAGAGTGAGTGAGTAAGTATTATTCTCGATTTGCAATTTTGAAATGGATATTAGCGATTTCGGCTGTCGTTTTGCTTTTGCGAAATACGTAATTAAGGAGCTGCATGCGTCGGCTATTTGCGTCATTAGTAACGGTGCCTTTATCGGATACGGGCCTTTTTGAAAGCAGGCTTTGAGAGGAATTTAAAATTATGTGTTAATACTGATATAGTGGCATTAAAAATATTTTACTAATTTTTATATGCCTTTACAACATGATAAATACGTCTTTGATAACGACACGACTCCATGAATTTTAAATGGTGGCGCTGTATTCACAGTAACATAACAGATGGCGTTAATAGTATTTTACTTGATAGTTACTAGAATATATTTTACATAAAAATAAAAATCGTAAATTATAAACAAAGTTGAAATATAAGATTTTAACCTTTCAGTTTATTCAAACAATAGTCGTTTTAATAGACGAAAGTCATAATTATTTTTAAATTTATGATACCTACAATTTAAATATATATATTATTAAACTGAGAAACTTGCTATAAATGTTAATTATTAAAGCAAGGTTATCCGCGTTGAATATCATTCTATTACTTGTGATATTATTAGTTGTACTTTATATCAGCATACATATTAGGCTGAAATAAATAACCCACAGCCATATTGAATTTTTATATATTGAAAATCTATATTATCTCTAGGTACTTAATTCGTTCTGTTAATATTACAAACATGTAATGGTTACTCATAACTCTTTATCTGATATGTACGTAATGAACATTAAAAAAAATCATACGATATCTAAATGATAAATTGAAAATATTAAGAACTATCCTATATAATATAAATGTACCTTCAGTTTTTTTATAAAAAAAAAACAATAATTGAAAAAATAAGATTTTTAATAAGTAAAATTTGTAGTTTTATCAGCGAATAACATTTAAGATTTATCATACATTATAGACAACATAGTATAATTTATATAGTAACTATATATATATATATATATAAAGTCAACAGAGAATTATTATTCTTAAGGAAAATATTTAATTAACAAGAGGTAATAATAATGAGTAACTCGCTTGTTGTTACTTTATAACTACTATAATTAAATAAGCTTCCTGTACGGTGGCTCATAACCACGAATTGTTAAAACTCATAATAATTGCTTCGTATGTTTTAGAATATGTATAACCCATTTTTACATATTATTTATTTAAGTTAATCACAATGCGTTGGATTTTACACACTTACAACAGAGAAGTATATTTTTATTACTTTGTTACCAAGCTTACTTAGAATTTGGCAGATAGGGAGTGTCACATGGCACTTATGCTATTATCAACAAGCGATAACCCAGCCGTTGCATTAAGATAAAAAAAAAACTGAGGAAGACTGGCCTTAATTATATTACACATAAATCTATCATAAATACAGTTTATTTGATTTTGATTTGATTCGTACAAAAAGTTCTATATCTATTTATCTCGAAAAATTACAAAACACTGACGTCAAATTTCGTAAAAACCTTGATATAATCTTTGGCAGACTTGCAGTTGTGCAGCTTTTTGCAATAACACTTAATATGTATTTCTTTTCATTTATTCTTATTACGTCCCAAGAGTTTGTCTAAGAAACTCCTCTTCCTTTTAACTTTCTTTGCTGCTTTATTGTGATTTTCCAAGTCCTCGCCCTCGGCTGTCATTTTATCTATTAACGCTGGAATGGTTAAGTCTACTATTTCTAATGGTGGTCTTTTTGCAGATTCCCTGCTTAATTGCCGTTGAATAGGTGGAAGGTCTGGTACGCGGTCATTTTTCTCGTCCAATTCCGTTTGAGAATTTTTAGAGTCATTTTCGTTTTCTTCAGGTTTTTTGTTAGACTCCTCGCTAATATGCTCTGGTCCGTTTTGTACAATTTCAGTCTGGGGTTTAATTTCGTCGGGACTACTTTCTGATTTGTTATTTATATTTAAGTCTTCAGTATCACTAATGTTCTTTTCTTTCTTTTCGAAAACATCGTCTTCTCCAGATTTCTCGTTCGTTTCTTCATTGTTTCGCTTTTCAGTACTACCGACACTATCAGTCTGGCTAGAACTCGATTTTGGGACAGATCCGATTACTCTAGGTCTTGTCGGAGGCAGCTTCCAATCAATTGGTTTGCGTTGCGGCGAGTACCTCTTAACTAATTCTTCGAATAGTTTTTGATGATCAACTTTTGTTGAAGAGTCATTGTGTGATAGGTTCCTATATTTAGGGCTATCGGGATCTTCATTTTCTTTACCGTCTATTACTTCTCCTGAATCGAAATCTATAATTACTCTTCGTACTGGTGTTGGTGTCATGTAAGGTTCAGCGAATGGGAATTTGTACAAATTTGGACTTTCAATTTTGTACTTTACCGGTGAAGTACTGTTAGCAGGCATAGAAGAACGCGTCCCACCTCTCTGTATAGGACTACTTCCTGGTTCGTACAAATTGGAAGTCATGAAGTCTCTTCTCATTTTTGACAGACGCCTTGTTCTTTCAGTCATTGTATGCCGGTAGTCAACATTATCGCTCTGGTTTAGCTCCGACGTGAAGTTGTCAGAGTATTTTCGTGGTCGATAGTCGTAGTTTCGTTCGTCCATCCTTGTCTCGCGCATGCTAGAGTATCCCGGAGTGTTCCGTTTAAAATTGCTCGTCGTTTTCCCGTGATTTGACGTTATGATCGGATCCACCTCTCTGTATGACGGCACAGGAGTCGTGGGCGACGGCAGAGGCACGTACTCCGCGTCCGGCTTGTCGAATACCTCGCGTCGCTGACTGAACTGTTCCACGCCAATCATTTCCCGCGACTTCACACTCACTGTAGGCGATTTGGCCGCCATTACCGTTCGATTACAAACCGCAACACACAGTTATTGATACTATTTTCCTGTAAACACCGTATTTCTATTTTTGTACGGCACACATTATGACTTCACCGGTAACATCGCGCCTATAAAAGAGTACACGTATACACGTTAAATTGGACAATAAAGGTGGTCAAGTCGTCCGTATAAGGCGGTCGTTCGCGATATGTGACGAGTGATCAATAGAGTGGATGCGATAAGATACGGCCGCCGTGCGGTGCGGCACTTTAGCTATTTCTTTATCTTTTCAGCAGTCGAAACAGTTGAATAAATATAACACTGACTGAACAATCGTGTAGGTACGTAATTAATAGCGTAGCGAGTGAAAGCGCGCCGCGGCGGCGGCGACCGAACGCGCGAACGTTTCATTACATAATGAAATATTCAAAACAAACGTCCCAAATACGCTAGACCTACATAATTCGTTGCTAATCGTTGTAAAGTTATAATTAATTCTATTTTACTCACCTAATAGTACGATTAATATTTACTGCCAATGATAATCGCAGTAATTACTAATTACTAGATTAACAGAGACCTATTTCTCGCAAACAACAAGATTATTATCGCAACAAGTGAGGCGGGCTGCATGAAATATATAAGCTTGTTCGTAATATATTATCATGGTATACAATTATAAATGTTATTAGCATAACTATAAAGACTAGTATTGCTTGCGTTCGGAATATATATTCAATTATTTGAATGGCTTATGAACCGTTAGAATGAAAATTGTTGAAGCTATTATCAACAAAATGCAACCGGATTCATGCATAATAATTAAGGCACCGAGTTGAATATTGTTTAAATTTGTATGTCGATTTCTATTTATACAATGCTTTTAAAAATGTATTGTTTGCGAACTAAAGACGTACCTACGTATTTATTTCGTATTTTTAAAATAGTCTAATTGTATGATATCGTCTAGGCCAAAGATTAGGTAGTAAATTGTATACTTAACTGTTTGGATAAAAACGCACGAAATACCAAGTGCTATGCACTTTAGGTGCAGGTTATTGATTAATCTTAATTATGGACTCATTTTCAAACTTAAAAGTGCTTGATGGTGCATTTCTCTTTATCTCAGCTTTTCCGGTTTTAAAATATGGTTTGAAAATTGATATAGTTTTCAACTTTTTACAGATAAAAATAAATTATACATACATGTAGGTTATATACATATATATAAAATAGTTATATATCCAAATATTCGAACTAAAGGCTATATCAAAGTATAGGATATTCATAGATTTCGATATATTTATTTGTTTGTTTACAACTTTTGTTTTTGTGACATATGGTCGTAATGTTTTGAACAGATTTCACTCGGACTCAACATAACTTCTGAATTATGTTTACGACACACGACCATGAGATATGTTGTATACGGCGTATTTACATAAATTTTATTTCCTGTGGAATATTCCTGTAACAATATTAGGAAGTGTCCATTAATTCCGTGGCCTTCAATTAAGAGGAGGAATCCGCAAAAATGTTGAGTAATCTCATTTAAAGGAAGGGAGATCAATGAAATTTCACATCAACTTTTAAATTTTTGACACATACAGATAATATAAATATATGGTTCAAGCACGTTTTACTATTGAACATAACGGCATAGGTCTATGACCATTTTATTGCGGAATTTTTCGTAGATGGTTCTAGGCTACTTATTTTTTAGATTCGATTGTTTTTTGTTTAATTTCCAACAAAGCAGATGGGAATCAGTTAAAATTAAGTATTATATATGCCTGGGTTACATAAGTATCTGCTGACATGAATAAATCGAAATGATTAAGGGGGTTTCACTTAGTAAATGAAACCCGATAAGTATACAAACGGTGACGTGTAGTTGCCTATCCCACTTTATTTTTAATATACACTTTTGTATAAAAATAAAATATACGAAAATACTTTATTAGGGACTAACGATAATTTTTGAAAGTGATGGAAAAAGTCAAGCCGCCTGGGAGATTTCATCGAAAACGCTGCCTAATTCTTTTGATATAAGCCAAAATAATGCATAGCGAGATATTTCTCTTTTATATATCTACAAAAAAGTCTGGGATGGCATATACCTATCTTTTAAGGACAGCTTACTATACCCATCTACCTTCTAAAAATGGTCACATAAAATTAGGTAATTGGAAGGCTATTTAGACGGATACAGTATTAATCCTTATCAAAATGAATACATTAGTTACCTTAAGCATTTGATGCGCATAAGTATTTATTTTAATCAACAGGGCAGTACAACGTCCGCCGGGCCTGCTGGTATTTAATAAAATATGTATTATTAATTTATTAGAAAGTAAACTTGTAATGTAATAGTTTAAAAGTAGTTATGAAACTTTGAAAGACAACTAATTTCGAGCGTATTTTAAAAGTACAAAAAAGTGTATTCAAGGAAATAAACAAGTTGAATACGAAAAATAGTCACTGTTTTTTCTAGCAGATATTTTATTTTTCCTTGTTCAAAATATGAGATACGTTTTTCTTTTTAATAAGTTTGACAACCATAGTCGTGTGCTATATGTGAAATCGTAATTGTGGTCTTTTACTAATGATATGATAAGTTTTAAATTTATAATTGCCACTCGAACTATTCTTCTATATGTACTCTTAGACTTTATTTTCTAATTGTTGTAATATTTTCAGTAGTTTTAAAGTATAGTACTATATACTATATACCTAAGCGAACTTATCTTTTTAATCTAGTTATGGATGAGTGTTTGCACAAATATATTAAACTTTACGTAAAACACAATGATCATTACCGAACTCGTACAGTAGTATATGTGTTTTTTTTTTATTATTGGGGGCAAACGAACAGGTGGGTCACCTGATGGTAAGTGATCACTGCCGTCCATAGACACTAGCAACACCAGGGGAGTCGCAAGTGCGTTGCCGGCATTTTAAATATGTGGGCCTCCGGCGTTCTCACTGACCGAACACGCAACAGTGCAAGCACTGTTACTTCACGTCGGTTTACTGTGAGAGGGTGGTACTACCCCGGGCGAGCCGACCCATTCATTCTGAAACCAGTAATAGCTTCAGCGTAGCTCTACCACCTACGTTTCGTGATGGCCTTAACCAGCGTTCATTTTTACACGGCAAAGACCAGTTCGGTAATGTAAAATTATAATTTGGGAATAATCTATCTTCAGCAGACTTTGAAGAGAAATGAATGATGAATGAATGAATGATAGAAAGTAGTAACAATCGAGAATATAAGAATCACTCGAAACGGTCGAAACTTGAGCAAATTCACAAAGTATCTTATAAATGTAATCGAAGTGAAAGAGGTTTGTAATTATTAAGAAAATTAGTTCAACACTTTCTATCTATAACAATAACGGCATTGCGTGATAATAGACATATAGATAGACGGGCAGTCTCTAGTTAAAAATAGCCGTGACTCTTATTTTAAAATTGAATATTTCATGATATCGAGTTCATTGAATAGATAGTGAGTCAGATTATACGAGTATAATTACTAGCTTCGCTCGTGTTAAAGTAGATTTGACGTATCTGTAGGAAACAGGATTTTTTTCTAGATGTAATGTACCCTATATTCTTTACTGTACCCCTGATAACGTGTATGTAAAATTTCATTACAATCGGTTCATTAATTAAGGCATGACAAACAAACAGACTCATATTTATGATATTAATAAGGACTAGTAAGGATTTTGTTATTTATTTTCTTAGCAGTCTGGTGAGTCACCACTTCGAGGGTCACCTTTGAAGGATTCGTCTCGTATGACTCGATCGCAAAGAGGATAATGCCGTTTTATTATACGTACACGATTTTATCTCGTTGGAGATTATAGTTATCTATCAGATGTACTCGAAGCACGGGCACTAAACTCCGCCATTATACTGTGGCTAATCCGTTTTTCCGCATTCTCTAAACAAAGTAGAAAGCGGTCGGGTGAGAAATTTTTAACTTTTGCAATCAAATTGTATAGAACATAATTTGTTAACAACTAACTCCTACCGGCGGCTTTCTAATTTGGATACAACTTGCTCTATTGCAATTCTAAATAATTAAAACAATTTTTATTTATCACTCGATGACCCGGTGAACTTCGTATCACGTATATTTTAGTAAAATGTGGTTAAAACTAAATACAACATTTTTGTTTACATTACAAATGCAACACAGTTATGCACTTAATCAATTTAAAGCTATCTCATGTACTCTTTTTATTTCTGAAATATAACTGTTTTGTATTCCAACAAAAGAGACCAAAGAGATCAGACCTCATACTACAGCGATGAAACAGACAAATTTCTGAACGCACCTATAAATATTTGACAAATGAATGACAATTTTTTACTTATAAATTGACAATAGACATCAAATGTTTCATGGCTAGGAACGTTTTGTATTTGAGAAATAAATTGTCTTTTTTTGTATTTTCCTTTACTTATTATTTATGTTTCTCACACTTTAAATCTTCCTTGAACTTCCACAAATATTTCAAGATTAAATTAGCCAAATCGGTCCAGCCATTCTCGAGTTTTAATGAGACAAATGAACATAAATTCATTTATATATGTATATAAAAGATTCGAAACTACAAACAGAACTATATCCGACTCAAAGTTCCTCAGATAGCTTTAGTGTTGTTTGCGTTTTAAATACATCTCAAGCTTTATGCAATCCACCTATAGTTAAATTGTTACTATAGCTTACAGACTTATGGCCTTGTATGGCTAAAGTATGTTGTTAACCACATCCGTGATATTTTCGAGTAGAACATAATAGCATTAGTAGGTACTGATATCAACATTATTTCAATTTACAGATATATAAATATTTGTTTTCAGTTATTAGACCAATAACAAGGAAATATGATCGAGTTTATTACTATTCTTGTAATTCTATAATATTAATAACGACTTTGACTGTGTAGAATTTAGCAACAATTTGTTCAGTGTAAGACGGCGCGTAGGGTGCGCGCGCTTCTGGAGACTGTTTTTTTTAGTTTATTATATTTGCGCAGATCCTATTCTTTTTCTAAAATAAAGGTACCCTATCCTACTCTTACAATATCAGATATTTAACAACAAAAGTCTCGTTAAAAGCGGTCCAACCATTTCGGAGATTAACCGGAAAACAGATATAGAAAAAAGTATTTTTTCTATAGCGATTTTTTTTTCAATAAGTACCATATATACTGGTATATTAATTTAGTAAAAAAAAAACTGTTATTTTGACACGACAAAACAGACATGTCTATTTTATTTATGCGTATAGATTTTATACCGAAATGTATAAAAGGAAGTAGATACATAAAATTCATTTGTAATTCTATGTTTATAGTAGCTGCTTTCATGAAAATTGAACGGCGTGTTTTACTTGCCTTAATTTTTTTTTATTGTAACCTTTTAATTACCTACTACATTAATCTCTATTTTACCAATGTTATAAATTATCTGTATCAAATTTTATAACTACTAACTAACCCCTATAGACAGCTTAATTATATGTAGGCCAGATAATAGTCAGAAAAGTTTTCTTTCTGGCAATAAGATTCTTATCAAAATTGATTTTACATTTTTGGAAATTAACTCCGATGAACAAAAACATCTATTTTATTTATATGCTCCAAATGCATTACAATTTATTATAGGTTCTCTTTAGAAACGTTATTTCTTTCTGTGAATTCACTATAATAGACAGACCGGTGAATTACCTTGTCATGCCATTTTAGAATTGCTATACGTATATTACTATAATAAAATCTTTCGTCATACATGTCGGCAATATACTTTAAAAAAGTTATGAAATATCAAATCCGGTCGTTAGGTAGGTGGTCTGTGTTTGTGTGACCGCGTGCTGGCATAACTCATGATGTACGTATATTCAAGCATATTATCACAGGTTGACGCTAAAAGTAGTTTTAACAAAAAATTTAGTCTATCATTACTATACGAATAAATAATTTTAATTAACTCATTACATCAGAAAAAAAAATACAAATTTAATTAATAAAAAAGGGACAAGGATTTTTGTAATATTTAAAATCGTATTTTTCATCACTTCCATTTCCGCATGAAGGCGCACGCATTTATTGGTATTGGTAACATTATCGTCTGACGGTGATGGAAAACATCGTGAGGAAACCTAAACCTGTGAAATGTTCTTGTAGTACCACCGTATATGGAAAGACATAAAACTGTTTATTTCTTCGATTTCTATTATTTAAAATCGCTAATACGTCGTGGGCTGTCGTGGTGATTGTGCTCATACCTTCCTTCGGGAAAATGCCTATAGCCTTGCAGTGAGTCTGCTACAGGCTGATGATGATGATAATGAAGGTTTATTGATTAAAAAGACATGTTAGTTAAATTCTATATCTTGACATATCGTCTCCTTTCTGGGTAAACGTCGTCAATACATTGTTCTCGAAACTGCAGTTATTAGTAAAAACTGTCTTTAGTACTTCTATCATCTAAAAATGAACATCAAATGTTCACAATAATGCGAACTTTGCTATTTCTTCTTGTATCTACAAACTAATATTCGAAAACCGAAAGACGTTTTTATTGATATCCCTAAAATTGGAATTTTGGAGTTACAAGGCAGAGGAACAATTTAAAGTTTAAATTTAGTGTCCGGAACTTCGCTGTTTCATTTGAATTTGTGGGAGCTGTCTTTTATTTTTAATTTTTATATATTATTTTAAATTTCGTTGATATTCTTTAGCGTCTATATTTTCGAATAGTCAGTTAAACTCTCTCCCAGATCGGTTCAACGATTTCGTAGATTATTTCACACAAATAATAAAAACATCAATTTCATTTATATGTTTAGATAATGTGTTCCTTTTGGTTACATTCAACAAGTCATTAATGGAGCTATATAGTGACTAATATTGCGAATTTACTTTCTTTATCTACACTAATTTATATGTACTATCTTAGTAGAATATATTTACAATAAAAAACAAACTTTACTGAAGAATCAATTTAGTGAATAACCTACTAATATATTTTCGTTTAATTTTGTTTATTTTCTCATACTAGGTAGAATAGGTAGATAATTAAAAGTCTGATACTATGATCCATCTTAAAGCTATTCTGTGTAGCTAATTATGTTCATACTATAATTGGATTGTAAATTAATGAATTTGTTATCTTACGTTAAAATATTGCAACACGTCTCGACTGACTATTCTTATAATGTTGTACCAAGCTGACGCTATTTTAATTAAGCATATCTAACGCCCACGATTTGTCACTGTTTGGTGCTAATAAAAAAATACAGAGAGATGTCGCAAGTTTATTTTTATAGACGATTTTCGGAAATACCCTTGAATTTGTTTTTCTTTTATTTCTTGAAATACCAAGTCACTACATACTAATTTTTTCTACCGATCCTTTCAGATAAAAGCAGCAGCATTCTGGGATTCGCTTTCAGATTACATTCAACACATTACATTATACACAGAAAAATTCGTCATCGTATCATCTGTCAACTAAGAATAACCCGCAGTAATTATATTTTATGTTTTCAAATGAAACCAAAATTAAAAATACTTTATTTACTTTACTAACTGCCCGCTCCGGCTTCGCATGGGTATAAAATATATAGCCTATGTCATTCACTGAAAAAATGATTAAAATCGATCCAGTAGTTTTGATTAATTCATTACTGCCCGTGGCCCCCACGCGTTAAATTTGGAGTAACCTCAAAAATAACAGTATTTCTCCACTATTTAATTTATGTTATTATACTTATAAACCTTCCGCTTCAATCACTCTATCTATTAAAAAAAAACCGCATAAAAAATCCGTTGCGTAGTTTTAAAGATTTACGCATACATAGGGATATAGGGACAGGGAAAGCGACTTTGTTTTATACTATGTAGTGAAGCCCTAAAAAGGCGTTTATGAACGTCAAAACTACCACTGGTTCAGAAATCAAGCCAGTCATGGAAAAGAACCGGCAAGATACTTGATCTTGTTTATTTTTCATCATACATAATATAACACATATTTTTAAGTAGTTAAGTAGTTATAGACATAGATATTTATATTCGGTTTTGGTGGATGCACAGAGAGGGCGTCATTTCCAGACGTCACCATCGTTGACATATTGATCCACACTGTAATAGCCTTTAGATATTAAAGCCCGCTTGACATGGTACTTGAACTTAGTATCCGGCAAATCGGTAATGTGCTGTGGAATATTGTTATAAAACCTAACCCTATTACCATAAAAAACTGTTACCAGTCTTAGTGAGTCTAAAACATAGAATGACCAATTTGTTATTGTCTCTAGTAATTAAATTATGTCGGTCTTTTACAAAATCCAGCTTATATTTGTTAATAAAACGCTATTGCTTATTTATAAGGCTATTTTGACCAATATATGATGAATCCTTACTCAGTTATATATTTTAGTATCATTGGACATTTAATGTAGATTAAAATGCCTCTTACAACATTACATTATATTGATTATCATAGATAATGCCACAGATAAAAAATTAAACTTAACAAAAAAAGTGTTTGTGTGAAGATTCTTACATAATTAAATCACTTTGATGAACTGTAAAGATGATATATAGCCCCAAAAATTGTATCTAAATCATTGAAACGTTTATGACGTCAATCAATAAATTGTAATTATGTGTAACCGTGGCGGGTCGATAGTACTTCATATATCACTTTCATATAAAACAGTTCAAGACATAGTAGAAATAGTTAAGTATCAATTGTATCTACAATTCTCCCTCAATTTCTACATTACATATTTCTTGTCTCGCTTTAAACTAGGAACCGAGTTGACCTTGTGAATCATCAAGGTGTTTGCTCTCATTAGTCACGGTGCTGATTTCGTCTAAAGCAGCTTATTTGTATTTTGATCACAGTTCGTAGTATTAAAGCGTTTTAATAAATGACTTACGTATAAATGATATTTAATTATGCAATTAGTTAATGTGCCAACGTTCCTGTTAGTAACAATAAATAAATAACAATAGTATTGTCATACTAAGAACAATAATAATTAGTACTAACTGGGCTTTAAATAAACTTTTTTTTTAAACAAATAATAAAATACAAAAAAAAGTAGCCAAGAAATATCTAGGAAAAATTCAGCATCGAATGGGTATGACAAGTGTGTCATTTTTTGTCTCGCAGGGTTCTTCATAGATCTTCACCTCACCGGACTGCATAGGTGGGAATGTTTGTAGTTACTAAGTCCCCTTGATGTTCTTCTCACTCCATTTAGCCGGATAGGCAGGAACTGCCTCTGCAACACTTCTACCCTATTCGGCAGGTATTGGTCCCTCAGTAGGGCCTCGACTTGCGGTCTTAAGCTAGAAGATTATTATATTATATTATTCGATCCTCTCCTAACGAATTGGTGGGAGCCGCAGCAAACACTAAAGCCTCTTCACTACATGGGCCTGTATAAGAATTGCTAGGGTGACGGACGTACCCGTGTCCATGACCAATACGTCCTATGCCCATATGTTCAAGAAGTTTTGACGTCATTGAGTCTCAAAGGAAACTGTATTTTAATTATATATATTTTGAGATAAGCACGTGGTGTTCTAACCGTTTTATTTTTCTAAATTTATAACAAACCAAAAATTGAAGTGTCTGTTGTGTGTTCGGTCCGGTCCGATACGTGTGCTGATATCCGAAACCACTGAACTGATTTTGACCACATTTGTTGGTGGATAGAAAATATTCATTATTCTTATTCCATAGGATCCAAGCAGTAATTTTTAAATTAAACAAAGGTAAATTAATGTGGTAGTCTAGTGGTTTTACCAGTGGCATATCAATCTGATGTCCGCATGTTCGAAATCCAGCATACTCGTATGTACCTACCAACGAATTTATCAGAATTCGCGTACATTCACTAATTTCAATTGGTAACACTATCGGCTGGCGGCGAAGGAAAATATTGTAGGGAGGAAACCTCAACCTGAGAAATGTTCTTGTAGTGTCACTGTATGCGGAAAAAATATAGAACTATTGATTTCTCAGTTTGAAATCTCCAATATATCGTAGGCTGGTGCGGTGATTATGCTCATACCTTGAGACATGTTACTTAGTCGGTCATAATGAATAAATGAATCGGTCAAGGTTAACCGTATTCTTATAACTACACGTTAGTTACTGAAAACTGATTTTCAGATGAAGTTCGAAGTTAGTTGTTTTTAAGTGGAAGTAATTTTATTATAACAGGTAATAGCTATACCCGTGGCACCGGCCTCAATGTTTGTTGTTTATTGCTATTAATGGAACACCTTCTAGTGGCAAGTTATAGCATATCGAGTAGAGTCAAAATAATCTGTGTATTGTTTACGCATACTAATTTCCATGGTGTTCGGCCATATAGTATACAAACTGATTAGTTGCAATGCCACCTGGAGGTGAGTAATATTAAAATTAATTGTATAAAAGCACGGTGTGCCAAATTGCACACTCAATCAATCAATCGGACAATCAGTCAATCGGTTGTGAAGTTTATGAATCTCAAATATACTACATTCAAGAAAGAGAATGTTGCGTCATTCTTATCATACAGAAGTTTTTTTCTGTACGTTTATTTGAACCCGAGAACCCACCGCTAAATAGTAAGTCTTAATAAATAATAACATTTTTCTCCGGGGATCTTTCATAAAATACGTTCGCACTTATGGGATGAGAGGGTCTCTACTTTGACAACGACGGTTCTGTAGTCGCAGGATATGGACGTTCACAGCTCATCGAACGGCATTGCAAATTTTTCTCTCGATTCTTTTAATTCTGATTTCTTGTTACGATAGAAAGTCATTAATTTAATATTTGTAAATGTTCTATATTTTGACGTGTATTTATCTATTACGAGTAAGAGGGATTCTTCATTCGTCACGCAATATTGATAGGGGGAGATCACATATAATGTGATGAAGCGGAGAGGGAGAAAAAATCTAAAAAGGTAACATTTTGTATAACGTATTTTTTGAATTAGCAGATATTTCAAAGTATACTTTTCTTGTTAGAAATGTTTAAACATATGTACTTAACTTATGCAAAGAGAATTCAACGGAATGACTTATCGCGACTAGTGAGTGGCCATGAACCCACATGTGAACAACTTTGTAACCAGCTAAACCCGATAAAGATGAGTAAAAATGACGAAAGATACTCTTGTATACACACAATCGACAATGCTCGTGATCTCATTCGTATTCATTTGCATACATATTTGAGGTTTGGCCTTAGACCATTTGACCGTGCCTCGCAGTTCACGCCTACGTGCACGCTTTTGTGAATCTATATTGTATTAATGTTTTGATTGCAACTGAATAACTAGGCTAGCCATTATCTTTTCACTAGAGTTGTTAACAATGAGGATTTGTTGCGGATGTTTCCGTCCGCGTGCCGTTTGAAATATGATGTACCTCTATTACGGAATTTATTTTATATAAGTAACCGTTAACCTTGTAAATTTGCAACCATCTATTCTAATGTGTGAGAATGTTATTAACAAAATAATATATTATTCTTATATACCTACTTATATGATTACTGAAGATTAGTTTCAATATAAATATCTTATACATAGAGAAAATGATAGGGGTCGTGACATTGTACGCGCATGGCTAAAAAACTAGTGGATAGATTTTGACATTTTTTTTAATTTTCACTCCTTAGACAATTGATCTAGGTATAGCTTATCTAATATAAAGTTAGAAACTACGATTGTTATAAGCACTAGGTATGCAACCATCTGTTTCTATGCCATGTAGAACTGGGACAAGCGATTTGGTGCTTATGTGTTTGTCTCTGCAAATAAAATATATAGTTACGATAATACACGTCGCAGTACAAGTCGTGCTTAGCAGCTAGTTTAACCATAGTGAAGTTTGGCATTTTAGCTAGTAAAGTACCTATCAATGGAGGCACTAATACAGCCATTGTTAAAATAGGTTCACGGAACCCAAAGATTTCGTTAAATTGCTACTTGTTATACATTCGTTTTGGTTGTCAAATAATTTATATGTTATAATTTTTAATCAATTGTAGTTTATTTATCATTGTTGAATAAATAGTTATATAAAATAAAAGATTACATCATTTATTTATTAGGGATAGCTGTATTTGAAAGAAAGCGTAATGCATACATCGTTTGTGGAATGTTGCAGTTCTCACGGGTTAATTAGATGCGAAAAACTAGTTTTTGTACTTATCGGTTGTGTGATCCCTGTACCACAAACTGGGTTACACATATCACAGGTATGGTGTCATATCTGTTATTTATACATGTTAAATCATTGATCTAATTTATTCCAGAACTTTAGTCAACTACTGAATTATCTTTAGTTGTTTATTTCTTTACGTTTTTAAAATGAAAATTAAGACTCAAAATTTTAGAGTAGACAAAATATGATTTCTATACAATAAATGTTTTTTCCTTGTTTCTTCTACGGACAGGCAGTTTGTTTCATTTTTGTTTATTTTTCGTATGGCGTTGCGTGTTCATATGTATGACTAATGCTAAGATAATGTACTTTATACTTAGGCGGAATTGCAAAATATAGGTGCAGCACACATTGTACTCAAGTTCTCTTGCGGTTTTACGGACATTTTACAATCATAGTATTTAAGAGACGGTACATAAAATGATTATAATGTAACAATGGGACCTCAGTATTGTTGCATTTATTCTTAATTTTTCATCAATGCTCTTTGGTTCTATAATTGTATGTGTAGACGTCTTTACACGGGAACGTAGAGTCGACGTACCGTCAATGATGATGAAATGTTTCTTAAATGATACAAAAATATCTACTGTCAACCATACCACAACATACATTGATAGACTTGACCATTAATGAAGAAGTGCAAAGTAAGGGAACTCTTCGGGGTGAAACCCGGATAATGTCAGCCAAGAAACCTTTCTTCTGGTATCCCTTTCGTCATCAGAAGAGGCATGGGCTGGCTCATCCTGTATTCACTTTGCTGATGGGTATTAGGGAAGAGACTGCTTTTTTCCTTGCTTCCGTCGATTCTTTAGTAATACTAGGACCGTGTTCGTCTGCTCCGACTGCGATCGAGAGCCCTGTCTATACCGCATGGATCTCAAGGATGGAACATTTCAATAATAAATTACTCCGTAGGGGTTTTCATTGTTGAGCCCGAGGATTTAGGCCTCGGTAAAATTTGAGAGGAACAAAATCTTGTAAAAACATTGTCAGGAAAACACCTTTAAATAAATCACCAATGGGATGGAACCAGGCAAAATCTAATTGAAGGCTGAGGTTGTGGTAGACGAACGGTGGTTGTTGTCGGTGCATATGGAAGCTTGCACAAGCGATTCCCATTCTTGACCTCAAGCGCGTAGTTAGTGGGTTTCTCTAACTAAAAAAGTGCCTTAGTTAAACATTTTGATAGCTGAGAAACTCCAAAAGTTGTCTTAAGTGTGTAATCATATTTATCCACTTTAGGAAAAAAGACCCACGAAATAAAAAATACATTGCTTTTTTTGTTGACAACTGCAAGGGAACAAGTCGTAATTGCAGGAAATAACTTCATTAAGTACTAGTGTTTTTTTTAATATCTATTTTCTTTCAAATTATTCAACTGTGGCAGATCTTTATAAATTAAAATTTATTTAAAAATAATCGCGATTTGTCCTTAAGCGCTGCGGTAGTGAATTTATCATTACAAGAAACTTATCAGTAAATTATTATGATAAGGGGTTCTTATAGTGATAATAAAATGATATAGTTAATGATAACATAGTATTTGTGGTTATGCAATTATAATCCTAGTTTGCTTTGATAAATTTTCCTATAAATAATTTAACCTCAATATGTACTTTGTTAGGTAATATTCCACCATACAATGATTAATTCCTTTCAAATAAAACATTTATTTTACATTTTATTTTAACGTTGTTACTTTATCAAATATTTGATTTTAACTTTTTTTGTTGTACAGCAAAAGTCATTGAAATATTTTTGCGTAGTTGAAAGTTGACCTTTGAGGTTAATTAGCAATCGTTTAATGACGCATTGTAGTGAACGATTAAAATCAAGATTTATAAGTGATTGTAACTGTGTAGGTACCTTTTAAATATGTGTTATAATTCACTCAAAATATCATTTTATACGAAGGTTATAAGTAATCTACAGTTGAAATACATTTGAGTCATCTATAAATTACGTGACACGTTACGGGGTAAGGGAGGATTAACAAAACATTACAAGGGGAAACGAGTTCTAGTATTGTCGTCTCGTCACATGTATGAATTTAAAGTATTAAAAATGGTAAAGCGTTAATTGTCACGAAAATGAAAATGTTTGGAATATTTTCGATTTTGTAAAAACAAAACAATAAATAATTTTGGAAGTCATCATCAAAATTAAAATAATGTCTTCGAAATTTAAAAGTATATGATGTCACACTGTGGGAAATGATCACATGATGATAAGGGCGTAGAATAATTCTACAAAACATACATTTCGTATGATGTCATTTATGGATGTCCCAACCCACACATATGCATAATCTTATTTCGATATAAGATAAAGATTAATTTTAAATAACCACGAGTGACGAAAAACTTCTGGATTTACTACGTGATAGTTATGACGGTTCTGATTTTTAATTAGCTATAATCCGTAACGAATATTAAAACGTCGATGTTATTATACGATCCAACCCTAAATTGTGTACACGTTCAAAGAATAAAAGTTCTTTTTCAAAAATCAAATCCCCAAATGGTCAATCTACTTTTATATAAGTCGAAGTAGTTATTTATATTCACGCTAGATGTCACTAATACGTTTCTGATTTCGATAGATGAGATCGATAGATTTTGATTATCTACTGAAATCCACGGTAAATGTAATGTGGTAGCTGAATGTTACTAGTTTTGGATTTATTCCTTCTTCCAAGAAATTTTAATTTTATAAGACCTAGGAAAATAACTACTCTTGTGACTTTTGGTACAGTTTGCTCGATGAATGCGACTTTACTGGTAACTTTTTATTACGTTCACTTACATACTTGAGGCTGTAATGGTTCTCTGTTATAGACTTTAATATTCAATATAATTTACCCATTCAACTCAATCCATTTTTGGAGAAAATAAAGAAACCATAATTTGATGACTTTTTCTCGTATTATATCCACACGGATTTTTTTTTACTATGAAGTCATGTTGCAGAGCATAGTTTTTTTTTTTTAATTATTAAGACTGATTAAAGTTAAACCCTCGTCAATCTTTCCTGGCCGCTCAGAATATATCCGTAGTTTCGGAATTGCGCATAACATAACGAACAGTTTAATAGAAAACAAAGTTAAAATAATTTTATTATAGAAATCTAAAATTTACATTTGTTTATTCTAAGTTGTCTCGACATATAATATATCACAAATTTATACCTAAATTTGTGTTCCACGTATCTATATTTTTGGAGCGGTCAAGGGGTCAAGATTAGCACGAACTGTACGTAGACGTTATTGAATAACTATGGGTATTGTTTATTTTTGTTTTAATAAAATATAGAAATCGTTTAATAGATATAGCCATTTTATTATTCAATTATATTGTAAACAAAAAAATCTTATTATTATTATTTATATATTTACACATAAATATATACAAAAGATTGTATATATACAACTCATTGTGGTATAACATACTTCCAGGAAAGTAGCTAAGAAAAAGTCTGCAATGATTTACAAACCAAATAAAACAACAAAATAATATTTATAAAAAACACTATGAAGTATTTCCGAAATTTTCAAAATTATTTTATAACCGTATTGTAGCCAAAATACACTCGTAAAAATAGTGACTACTCCAATGTTTATTGAGAGTAGAGAAATTTGTCACAAAACTAATGCTAATTACAGATCCCATGATGTATTTTGGGGATTCCACATTTAATGAGACTGCACGCTTCTATATATGAAAAGCGTAAAACGAAAATAGATTTCACTGTATTGTTCTTTTACAAAAATATAAGTCTTAAATGAAGTATTTGGTAAGTAATGAATTTGATATGGGAACATGCTTTTTTTTTTCTACTTAATAAATTATCATAATCTTGCAGTCGTAGGTTAGAAAATTAAAAAAGAACATGATCTAGATCAATTAAGTTATATATCCACTATAAATAAATAACTAATTTTATGTTAACATTTTTTTCTCAAACGTAGTAAATAGCATTACAATTAGTATTGCATTAGCAAATAATTTTCGAAGACATTATATCATATTAGAAGCTACATCATTCTTATTTTTTATGTTGCCTAGCTATAAGATATAGAGAACAACGGTAAGCATAACCAGCTCTATATATAATTATCCAAAATCTACATAGTGAAATCATAACAGTGTCATTTTGTTTATATACCATTAACTTGATACCTTATTGGTACTTTCGAACCATTTTTACCTATTTCGTGCGTCTTGAGACGTTTTTGAGTTCAGAATCCATTTACATAAGCATAACTAGTCTTTATAGAATTAGAAGGTTCCAGAATGTCAATCCCAACGTTGTTTGAATGTACTTTGAGCGCCATCTAGTGACTAATATTGAATACAGTTCCTGTTATGGCGTGTAAACATTTATATTTAGATAAGTTTTCACAACATTTAACATTTCAATTGTATTTTAGCGACTTCTGTCTTAATAATTATGAAAATGGATAACTTCTTTAAAAGTTGTATAACATAAAGTTGTACATTTGTAATATTGTCATCAGATTGGAGACTTCGTTTTCCTAAATGTCATATCAAATGGGAACGTAGTTGAGAAATCCTATCCATAATCTGATGCCAAAGGTATGTTATATTAATAGAAACATTCTAGAATAGATTCACGTTTCTTTTTCTTTATTTTTGATTAATTTCAGATACTCATTTAGTATAGCTACTTTAAAATCACCGCACGTCCAAACTTGGATGACTCCAGATAGTTTACAAATATTTTTTTTATTCGAATTCTAACTGTTGAAGTTCATAAAAAAAATCTCATTAACAAATGTGTATGTTCCAAATGTTAGTTCCATGCAGCAGTTCTCTTTGGCACATTTATGATTTGGATAGAATTTCTTTCATAGCCAACTCAATTTTCAACTGTATACACGCGACTCTCTCTTGAAATATTTGGTTTATCAAATTCAGTCTTTTTTGCTCCAACAGTGCGTTTTCTTTGATCAGCCTCTGCTTCAACTCCTGCTCTTCCGTCGTACACATCTCTTTATTATCCTTATTGTTCTGTAAATTGGTCTCCTGTTTATTCTTCAGCGCGACATGACTCCTCAGTTTGACAATTTCGAACTGTTCAGAATTAATTTTCGCCTGTAACAATGACTTTAGTTGCAAATATTCAGCATTCTCCAATTCCAGTCGTAGAACTTTTAGTTCCTTCTCTGTTAGCTTCGGTTTTTCCTTTACAGGTTCAGCTGGAGGTATTTCATCTTTCGGCGATTGTATATCGGGTTTGAAATCGAAATTATCTTCGAATTCGGCATCGAAAGAGGCGTCTTCATTAGGGGATTGTTTCGTATCGAAGGCGTCAACGGTCGTGTGTTTAGTTTCCGTATCATGAGAGGTGGACGCGTCATTCTGTTGTGAATTTCTTAGTACGAATTCGTCTTCGGTTAGTTTTTCGTCTACCGACAGCTGTTGTGTCGAGAAAGCGTTCGGCTCCACCGATTTTTGTACTGATCGCAATTTTCTCTGAAAACGATATCAAAATTGTACATAAATTACGAACAAACGTTAAGGAAGTAACACACTTTTGCAACAAGAATGACATTTTTCAATAGTGATCACTTTTAAATAGAACGTTTAATAAAGGAGAAATCTTAATTTCTTTTCAATCAAATCTGGCAAAGCAACAAATGTTATCAAGAGGAGTGATTGCCAGTAACAGATTTGAATTTAAAACTTAAGAATTGTTGTACTAGAAAATGATTTGAAATTGTAATAACTTTATGGCAAATAAGCGGTATTTCAATAAATTAATTATTAGTCATTAGATTTTTTTTATTATAGAAGTCGATTTACCGAGTAATTTTTGAAGACAAAAGAATACTGAGGGCATAATTGGAGTAAAATACAATCGCAAAATACAGTATAAAGCTACTACTTTTTAGCCTTCCCACAGTTTTAGAATATTTTTTGGACTTAAATTAATAGTCTTTTTTTTATTATTCCAAAAAGTTAGAAATTGACAATTGTGATAAGTAATGTAATCGGCGAATACAGTACTTGCTGTTATCTATGGAGCTGCCAATTGCGTATAGATTTTTTTATTTGAGTTTTCTATTGCGTATAGACGTCTTTAACTGTGGAAGATTTTAATTGCGTATAAACGTCTTTTTCTATGGGTGCTCGCTACTGCGTATAGAGGTCTTTATCTATGGTAGCTTTCTATTGCGTATAGGGGTCTTTATTTATGGGAGCTTCCTATTGCGTACAGAGGAGTTTATCTATGGGGCTTACTGTTGCGTATAGAGGTCTCTATATTTATGGGAGCTTACTGCTGCATATAGAGGCCGTTATCTATGGTAGTTCATTATTTGTAATAAAATAGGGATGAATGTAACCTTGAGCTGTGTGACGATTCTCTGCGCCTCCCAGAGCTGCTGGTCGCGTGCGTGCGTGATGAATCCGGCGTGCATCTCCGCGTGTATCTGGTTGAGAAGAGACTCCTGCTTCCTCAGTTCTGCACTGATCTGTTCTGCAGACTCCGGGAAGTCACTCGGTATGTTCAACAACGGTGGCACATATCTGAAATTCGTTAATATATATACAAATCGATCGATAACATTAAAACGAATGGTCACCTAGTGGTCGAATATCGACCATAAATATTATCCGTATTTATTTTTGATTATTTGTCTAAACGATAATCGACTGTCTTGAGTATTGTAGATAGTAGACGTAAGGAGGGTGAAGTCTAACGTCAAAGACTTATTAATAAAGGCTTCGTCGATGGTATAGAAGAAGACTAATTGTTTCTAATTTATTTTCATTGATAGCACTAAATGTTGTCAACAGTTACTGAACATAATAAAATAAAGAAAATCGGTTGACAAATAAAGGAGGAACGTGTACTTAACTGTTTTGTGTCTTATTTATGAGGCGTTTCACGACAAATCGAACAGTTTGGAAAAAAATACATTCATTTACTCAATTTTGTGATATGTTTTAGTACCCCTCAAAATAGCACTCCTGGCAAATATTGAGATTTTTTTGAACACCCGTTCAAAAGATAGTTTTGGTTTTATGTTTGTACATGGTCTTTATGTCAATGTCACCCATGGAGAAGTGACCACCCGAAAACTTATGAAAATATACTTAAAATTATTGAGGAAAATGGCTCGAATGGATTTATCTCTCAGACTTATTTTTTATTTGAAGATTTATTTTTTTGAGAAAAAACATCCATATGCGATATCTTAGAAAACAAATGGCATTTCTGATTGTTTTTGTTCTTAAATCAAAGCTACAGTTTATCTACCATGAGTGTAATAATTTTATTGCTTTCTAATGCAATGCAATTTTTAAAGGGCCAAATGTTATTGATATAAATTAAAGGCATTTATCTCTTTTTATATATGCAATGAAAGTGCAGTTCTTTTGAAGATCGATCTCATCAAAACTATTAAACGTATCAGCATAGGACTATGAGCGTCCGAAGCAACATTTTTCGTAAATAGTTCTAGAGTACTTATCATCCGATTCTATTGACCGTTCGCCTTTTTTTTTTAATTCACCTTGTGTACATATTTCCCCCCAATAAAAACAAAAGACTAGTAACTAGTGTGTATCAGCTAGTAATTTATATATGTTATGTTTATATTTCGTTAACTGCATCACTACTTGTAGTAATTTCAGAGCGAACTAGAAGTTTGGGCGATACGTATAACTTATAGGTGCTTGGTGACAAACTTTCAACTTGAGAATGGCAGATAATCAGGCGGGCTTAGAAAGTACCTTACTACTATAATATGATTTTTTCATAATGTTTTCTTCATTAAAGGCTCAATCGACATTAAGCCGAAACACACCACTATTGAGCAATCATCGTTTCATAGAACCAATTTCACTTTTCTATAATCTTTGCAAAGATAATTTGAAACACTATATGAGTAAAAAACTGTATATTAGTTCTCCTTATCGATTATCGATCGATTATCGATTATCGATTCGAAAATATGTTTTGAAGAAATAATAAAAGGACAACTCACTTTGTTAACTGAACATCTGGGAACAGTTTCTCAGCTTTCGTGATCAAATAGGTGAGGAGATTGAGAGACATGTTAAGAGCGGCGCCTATAGCTGTCGATATTGTCTGTATATTGGCGTGATTCATCTGGAATCGATAAAAAAAAACTAATTTATCACAGCACAATATCGTTACTTCTAGAACTAATAAAGTAATACATCATCGTTACATGCGAAATGACATAAAGACATAAATACATTGATTCATGTATACTTATTGTATCAAATAAGAAAATATATTATTTATTCTAATGTAAGGTAAAATAATACACAAAAAATTCGAAGGCGGTATCCATAAATTACGTGAGGAGATCAGGGAAAGGTAAGCGGACAAGTCGAATCTAACTAAATCACTCGTAGGAAGGAGAGTGTTTCGGATATCACCACGTAATCTTTAAATTAACTTTTGTAAGTATACATTTGTAAGTGAAATAAATGTACGACTTTCACGAAATGTCACTAGACGAGCTACAGAGCTTCTATGTGCAACGGTTCAGAATGGTTAAATCGGAGCGAAGTTGAAGGAGATGATGATAATTTTATGGATAATCATGTGGTTTTCTTGATACCAATAGTCACTCTTGACACCGTACAGGTGCAGGAGTCTCAATAGACTGAATTATAATGAACGTTACCTTACTTTTAATTTTAATAGTTCCCATTTAAGTATCACTAAATGTTAGCACTGTGATTGTCGGTTACAATCCAAATAATCTCAAATATTAGACTTTACTAGCATTAATAAAAAATTTAATGTATTTTTTTTTTAATAAATCCAAAGCATTTATACTCAAAATACAGACTTTGAAAGATCTCACATGAGATTAAAGAAGGGGGGAAGAGTCGGAAACAAATCTCACGACCTATTTTATGGGTTATAACATCCTCGAAAACTCCTCTCGTAATTAACGGACGCACCCTAACATGATATTATAGATACGAATGAGCGTTTATTTGTGTAAACTTTCATGCCTTAGCTACTGAACCCATTATTATAAAATTTTGTATACACGTTGTCAAGGGTATATTTCATCTAAAAAATTGTTCACGAGGGTTAGATAAAATTTCCAAACGTAGTAAATGATAAAGTTTTCTTATACCTGTTCGTTGGCAAGGACTGAGTGGAAGTGTGTGATGAGCCACCCGAGCAAGTTGCGGTTGCAACGCGGCAGCTTGCCGAGCAGCGCGTGCAGCGTCAGCTCGCGCTGCGGCTCCGCCATCGCGGTCGCCTGCTCGAACTGCCCGTGCAGCTCTTGCGTTAATATCGACTCCGGCAGTTCACTGACAATACCAAAATCACTATATTTAATTTAAGCCCTGAGAAGAGGCTTATGTACGTCAAAACTACCACCAGTTCGAACAAACAACCCAATCATCGAGAAGAACTGGCAATAAACTCGATCGGGTTTATCTTTTTAAGACTGCCTAAAACCATAAAGTATTAAGTTCTACACAAACTAACGTAGACTTCAAGAGGCAAAGTTCAAGAAACTGTTCGCAGTATAAGCTTAACAAAATACCTAATTGATTACAAAACTTGAAAATTAACAAATAATATATTGTAAAATTATAATTTTTATGTACAATGTCGTGTAATAAAAAAAAAATGAAAGACAATCCGCCATTTTGAGATCCGAGTCTTAAAAAATCGGTGGAGAGGTTAATAAACTCGTATATATTTTTACAATACATCAAACTTTTAATCGTTTTAGTGGATGCACAGAGAGAGGTGTAAATTTCAGACATTAGCGTTGTTCACATATTGATTCACCCTATAATAAGCCTTTTGAAACCAAAACCCGCTTCACACGGCGCTTAACCTTACGGTCAGTCCGGTAAATCGGTAATAATATGCTTTGGGAATTTGTTGTGAGCTACCACTATTACCTAAAAACTGTTGCTGGTTTTACAGTTTATCACTGTTTCTAATATTTATCGAACACTTGAGTTCGAATCATCGAGAACAAGAAGAGTGAAGTATGTCACTATGCCTTGTTAATACAAAAAGATTAGTCTCCGTTTATATATCCCCTGCGGTAAATCTTATAGTTTCTAGTTATACATTGCACGACCTCTGTAGTGTTGTCATTGTTTTTATTACTAAATGTGCGACCGCCCGTGACTTTAGATTTCAATTTACATCAAATCTAAACCAGTTCATTATTTATTGAATCATCTATTATTGCTTCATAATTGAATTTCAAAGCATTACTAAATTAATCACTTTTTCTTATAATAAATCGAATTTATCATTAGACCTTAAGGAAAGTATATGACAAATGTCACATTGTTACATATTTACTTAGTTAAATGAAATTGCTAATTAGGCTGACTTTAAAATGAAGGAGGATTTATAAACAGGTTTGGAAAATTTCTTACATTAGCGCGAGCAAAGCCTGAGTAAAAACTAAGAGGTAGTAATAACTCAAAAAGAACACATATCACAACAATTTACGAAAATAAACATATTCGAATAGATAGGGCTATATATGTATAGTTACCTTTTGGATTAATTTAAAAATAAACTTTTAAAATACTTTTGATTTATTAAAAAATAAAAAAAACATGATCTGTGATGATACTGTGCATATTTAAATATGATTAATATTTATGTATATATAAACATTGATAAATTTGTATGAACTTTTGATGTCCGTGAATTACAAAGTTTTCTCTTCTATCGCGTGTTCATAAGTATAAAAAACTTTTTTATTTAATTTATCTATAGAGAACTATAGTTGCATCATACAGTTTTCATGGTATCTCATGTTTGTAAAAATGCTATTGTTATCAAGTTTTCAATAAAATATAATATTACTACACAAATTAATTCTTGTATTTATAGTAAATGAGTAAGGTTCCTTATTTACCTGATAAAAGCTTTTATCATAGCGCACGCCACAGGGACGTCCCAATGGTATGGGAATGTAGGTCCCCGGTCGGTGTACAATTTCCTGAGTTGCTGAAGCTTTATCTTGTCCGGTTCAGTCCGATATATATCTTTGGACTTTAAGCCATGTGTCTGAAAAAAAAAGGTTCTTGTCTCAAAAAATGCTAAAATAATGTTAAGGCTACATTTTCATACCTTTAAAAAGTATGAATTTCACAACCATAATAAGTGATAAGCTAAAATATTTACAGTATATTACAAATACTAACAGCCACCCGCGACTTCCGTCTGACTTCATGTAAATCTCAGGGTTTATGCAGCGAGTACGGCGAGATAGCTTTTAGATGGCAGATTTTTCAAACTTACTTGACGCTTATCGTTATATTTTGGGCAATTTAAAAATATCTTAAAGTTGTTATTCTTACGTACCTATATTACTACCTACATACTAAATACCTATATACTAAGCTAAATTACTATAAACTTTCATCAAAATCCATTCAATAGCTTTTGCGTTAAAAAGTCAATATACGTCTGTCCATGATAACAATCTTTTTCGTTTAAAACATAATTAGGATTATTCCAAAAAGTTTAGTATTTAAAAGGGGTGAGACTCCCGTACAAAAATAACGATTTTTTTTCAATAGTTTTATTGTTTAAACCTGAAATATATTATAAATATGATATAAGCTGTAAAGTAAAAAAAAAACTACAAATAAAAGCGAGTAAGTGTCTGTCGGTAGTCAAACTACAAACTTCGAAATAAACGAATGAAGAACACAACTTTTCTAAATGTTTACTTTGCAAACAACATATTGAGTGGTGAAATGGAATCCTTCAGGCACGAATCCGATATATAATTAACCGAATTTACTTATTTTATTATCCTTTACAAGAAAAAAATATTCATACGGAAGAGAAGACAGAAAAAGTTTGTAGTTAATATTTCGTTGCTTAGTTGGTATTATTACCGAAAAAAAAATACCTGTAGGAAATCGATAGCATCTCGTACGACGAGCGGTAAGCTGGTGTCGTCGTGACATCTGGAGCGCTCCACGGATTGTTGCAGCGGTACGCCGAATATCGGGAGTGCGACTGAGCAAAATTAATGTAATTAGAAGGAATTGTCGAAACAGTACATTAATTATAGTACGTTCGTGCACCGCATCTAAATACTAGGCTTCGAATTTTAAAATAAATAAGAGCTTGTGCACAAAAAGTAAATGTACAAATAGAAAGACAAAAACAGTTAGTTCTCCCTATGTTTCTCAACCGGTTTTCATTTTTCTGTTCAGTGATTTTCTGATGTTGGCAAGCTTTAGTGTAATCAAGAAAAATAAAATTGGAAATAATATATTTTTTACATGTAATATTGAAATTTAACAAAACTTAAAAAGAAAAAAACCACTCTATTTATAACATCAGAGCTTCTTGGTATGACCTCCTACACTTTCACTAAAATGCCTTCGTACCTTCTATAAAAGAGAAAAATGTAGCCTTGATTTAAGATATTTTCTCCACCAGACAATGGCTATAGTAAAATCAATAGATATATGCATATAAATAAAATTTTACTGTATGTTGTTTGTCCCGGGATAATCTCCGAAACAGCTGAATAGATTTTGACCAGACGATATTTCAGTACGTTAATATCATAAGCCTATTAAACTGTACGGGCTAAACAATAAGAATAACATGTTACAGAGGTGACTTGGACTCGATTCAACGGTTATAGAGGTCGAAGTAAATACTGTGTATGTACACAACACATCTCAATTAGGCAAATTGAGAATGAAAGTAGGAAATGAAAAAATAATCTAGTTCTCTGCAACAACGCTACTTACCGGGTCTAATCATAGCTAAAAACAATTTAGGTGATCCCATATGTACAGAAAAAAATTGGAGTTTTTTTTATATGGATATTAAAAACAACTATGAAAATGTTGAATTCTTAAATTAGAGGGTGTATGAGGCGGTGCATCTTGGGTTCTAACGAATTTCATCACGTTACCTTCGCAAATAAAAGGCGCGAATAATTACTTCTGTTCTGTAATAGAATTTCGAAAACATATTGTTCTATTTTTCACACTTTAAATACGTTACGTTAGAGTCCAATATCGAATAGAAATCAACGTTTGATTGTGTTATACATGATTACTTTTAATTTTTCAATAACACAAGCCGCAAATAAATGTGTTAAATGGAAATAAATTAAATTAATCATGTCTGATTATTTGGACATTATTATAAGATTGTACTATAATTATTTTAAACATTTATATTTGAAAGAAAAATATAAAATTAATAAGTAACTTATTATTCAATATATACAAAGATGGCGTCGTAAATAATAAGTACAACTTACTGCCGATTGAAAATCCATTTACAAACGGATTCATAATTTAGTGAAACGTTCGCGACGAAGCAAGCGACAGATGTGAAACTAAAACAAAGGAGGAAAACATGTTTATGTTCTACCTTATCTGTTGCCTTGAAGAATACTTATTTACACAGATATTGCACCTTTCCATTATCGTCTGTATTACGTGTGAACTCGTTTGTAAATCATACGATTTTCGGCAAGATTCAAATAAATGGATATTTAGTGTTGTTGACCATTTTATAGATACAGTTCTGTTATGTGTAGAGTTATGTAAAAAAATACAGAAACACTCTCAAGGGTTTGGTAATTTCGACTGAAGTACAAAGAAAACTTGTTTTATTATTGTATTTCTTTTTAATTCCTTATTTTCAATGACAATGACGTTCGATAAAACAAAAAAGTTAAAATTTGACGAAATTAATTAAAAAAAAACTCTGAAGTCAAGCTTCAAGGGCGACGTGGAAAAATTCATATTACGGAAGTTTAGATTTAAAGAGATTCTTGTAGGTAAATATTCAACTCGCAGAGGTTTAAGTACTACACTACCTAATTTTCGTGATTTTTGAATTACGGTAGTGAAATAAATACATATTTTTTATAGACGTAATATTTAAGTAAAAATTATTTGTAAGAAAGTATATACATATTGTCGACAACAATCTTAAATACGTAAAATACTATTTTTTAAAGAATTAATAGTATTCAAATCATCGAGTTACGAAGGAAATAGTATCATAAAAATATTTTTATTGAGTTACATAGGAAAAATATGTGGTGAAATATGTTGTAGGTAAATTTTGAGTATTTCAACTTATCGAGGGCTCAGATTTTGGGTCATGTGAAGATTCAAGGGAAAGGAAGAAGAGTTTCTATAAAATTGTACGGCTCTTTCCATTTATAGAGGTTCTAGTGTAATGTATAATATAAGTGAAGAATTGTATAAGCAACTCATGTCGTACTGAGCTAACGAACCTAAACAGCGATTTTAAGCCCACAAAAAATCGACGTATATTCTTTTTAGTTTTCTAGTTCATGATGGTGTGATACAAATATTTCTCAATTGTTTCGGTTTCCTCGTAATCTTTTCTTTAACGATAATGCTAGTATGTGAGAGTCCCACGGCTAGGAAAAACCTCTTCCCGAGGGAAGATATTAAGGTAATACTATCGTCAGCGATATTAGCTATTTCAAACGCTGAGACATTCACAGTCTCGTAATCTTCCTATATACGATGATGCTACAAGAACATTTTTCAGATTCAATTTTTTTACGATATTCTCCTACTTCGTCAGCCGATAGTTATTGCCAATTCAAATGATTGAATCGTATCAATATTTTCATAAAACTACGCAAACACCAATTAATTTCATTAACACATGGTATGTAATCGCTACAAACAAAGAACATCACAGGCCAATACCCCACAGTTCTTATCTATTCCAATGTATACAGTTGCCGTTATTAAATCTTTCCGATGTCACAATAATTAAATAAAATTGGGTATATGCTTAAGACCAGGCGATAGAAGTGAAAACGTAAAGATATACATATACACACACATTATAGTACATACAAATTTACCAATGTTTATAAGTATAGTAATATTTAAATACGCACAATATATACACTTGAGATACTGCATTGATTATATAAAAACCATACATAATATAATGTTGTTGTCGTAATAATAAAAACGTAATTACTGGATCCATGCACTTCTTGTCAAACAGTTAACGTGGTTAAGGACGAATAGAGCCGAGTATACATGATTCGGAGCGTCAACAACACGCACGCTTGATGTCGAGTGGAGCCGAATCAACCCGACACAGCGCCAGCGACCCGAGTGTGACGGTTCAATTTCATTCATACTACGATGGTCCTAAAGAAGTTTTCAGTTATAAATGACATTTTAAATGGATCACCATAACACGTAGTCACTAAACTGCAACAGTAACTTTGACTTTCGGCCGCTTTTTCGCTTTCGGCAAACTATTGTATGGACTAAAACGCAACGTCGGTTACGCACAATCGGAACCGAAACTCAATAAAACATCAGTTGATTTCACATATACAGCATTTAATTTAAACATTATTTACGCAAATAAACTATGCTTAAACAATATTAATTAAATTATAGTTAATACACACGAAGAGTTCACACGGGATTTGTTATGGTTGAATGAGCAATGTTCGAGCCACATAAACCGGTTTTATCTTGATAATAGCTTTTACTCGTGGCTTCACCCGCGTTAATATTTTTATAGGTATTTTTTTACCCTTCTGGAACAGTACTTTTTTTCTTATCAAAAATACTCTGTGTCATTTTCTGTACCCCTGACAGCGTATATAACAAAATTAATTATATTTGTCCTAGACTTTATTGTCTATAAAAAATTCAAATACCTACATAACATTACAAATAATGAAAAATGTAATCCCTTGTTTACATACTTAAGAGATAAACTGTGGCACATACTGAAGTAGATATTTATTTATTTTGATTAGAAAGTTATTGTGCTAATTTTTAAGTCAATAGGCGACGATTTTTTTTTCTCACACATACAATCTTTGCTACATCTGTTTAGTTAAATCTCAAGGAATTGCTTCTTACAAATTCACAACAACTTTTTACAAGTTCTTGTAAATTGCGTGTAACAAATATTGTCACAAGACTTCTAGATAGTATAAACTTGTATTTTTAATTTAAAAGACTTTGTTTTTTCCTAAATTGCAAAATTTGTTTTGCTACAGTATAATACGCTTATAATATAGAGATTACGGTAAAATAACTAGTTAAGTTAATATTGAAAATTAAATAAATATATTTTTGTAAAAATGCACTATTTTTACAAGAAAAAACGCGTGTAATGTGCAAGACTTGTAACGTTTGATAAACAGGGCACAGGTAATGATATTTCATTAATTAATTCATTTCATTAAACGACAATTGAAAACTAAACGTCAATCAGTCAATTCTGTAAATACTTTTGGAAGACAATATCTTCTGTCTTATTTAATCACATTTTTATGTGGAGACATTTTAACCCAAAATTCTCGTTACTGTACAAAGTAACTAGTAGTATGTTTTAAATATTTTATGATAATAATTATACACAAAACAAAAAATAAATAAACAAATATATGCAGCCGTTCTAAAGTGATGCTTTTACATATTCGGCAATTGGTTTAAATTTACATAGAGCTAGTGAATTTATTTAAGCAGATATTTAACAAAATTTATATATACGAAATATGAAACTTATGTAATTTACGTAGAACTATCAAATTATATTTTTCGTCCATCTATCGCATGTCGCATTACAGCCGGCCGTGGAGTAGGGGCAAAGTGAATAAGCGCTTGGCAAAGCAGCCAAGGCCAATATCGCGGTGCTCATAGCTCGATTCAAAGTGATTCACTGATTTAAATAAATATTCTGTTCAGTTTTTAAAATGCGTCTATCATATAAATTATTATATTTATGACGTATTCCGTACTCTAATACATAGATTGAAATAAAAATTATAGTTGGATATTTTGTCTACTATTGAATTCATATTATCATTGCCTTTTCCAATTATTAAGTTTTCGAATAATGTTCCGAAAATTTTCAGTTAAATGCCTACAATCCGAAAAAAAAGTTTCTTTTGCATAGTGTTTTCATAAAACCAAACAATTTTTCATTATTGAATTTACAAGAAATAATATCACTTAAAACATCATCATAGGTATAAAATATTGTCATCTGTAATTACATCCTCGCAGGATGTGGCATCGGCATTACGAATGGAGGAAGAAGCCACGGTCAAATCGACAGACAGAAATGGTTACCGTTATGTACAGGACATTTTATTTTACTTTGAACTAGCTGTAGCCCGCGGTTTCGCTAGCGTTAATATAGATAGAGAACAGTTAGTACCCTCTTTCTGGAAAAAAGGTACCACCTGCGTTTTTTCTGTACAACATTTATACAATATTACAAAGTTGATCAGTTAAATAGTTTTAAGGGGTGAAAGCGTAACAAACAAACAAAGTTACATTCGCATTTATAATATTGCATGCGTTTGGAACAAATAAGGAACGAATTGTTTAGTTATGAAGCTGGTTACCAGTATTCGGTCGTCATTGTAATAGTGAAATAGATGACGACCCAACTTTCATGCTTTTTTTTTATACGGGGAAATCCATTAGGACAGCTTCCTCGCCGGGCAGCTAAGAGTGGGTTATGTCCGACTCCCACGGACTAAAGCTCCATGATGTTCTTCGCACACCTTGTTAGCCGTAGAGGGGATACCACTGCCTATGCATTGGCTCGTCCCAATTTTCTGCTCGTTGATTTCGAGCGATGATGGCTCAACGGTTAGTGTGTTCGGACACTGCGTTGTTCGACGTAGGTTCGAATTCTTACGAATGATCCGGAGCTTTCAGTGAAGGAATACATCGTGATGAAACTATATGAAACAGATGGTAGAAGCTTTTACTAAACCCGCCTGGTTAGCTACCAGCCTCGAGTCGAAAATCTCGCCTAGCACCTATTGGTGTTCTGGCAGTTGCACTCGACAGTCAGTCCTACTCTAGGTTTAGCGTGTTTACAATCTTAGACCACATCGTCATAAAGTGAGTAGTTGGTTAAACAGGAAAGCCTAAATTACTATAACGCATAAAAAAAATGATCAGATCTAGTTTGTCGATCTGTATACAAACATCGCATATCTATATAAAATTTACTTGTAATGTGCCAATCAATAAGTTTATTTTATAAATTGGGTCACCAGATTATTCATTTAATTTATTGAATACGTGATGTGACCACTTACCTCCTAATGTAAATATTTCTTCAAATGGTACACCGGAGGTCACTGTAGATGGGACTTTGGTCAGTTTTTTATCTTTCTTGTCCTTTTCTTTCTCTTTTATTTTCTCCTTTTCCTTATCTTTTACTTTATCTTTATCCTTATCTTTAGTTTTCTCTTTCTTATCATCTTTCAGTTTTTCCTTCGACTCTAACTTGAATTTAGCTTTTTCTTCTTTTTCCTTAAATAAAAGAAAATTGTATAAGCAATTTAAAGTTTTGTACAGTAATAATAATTATGTAGATAATTAATTAATAGATAAATTCATTTTTAAAATGACCAAAACAATAATAATAACATTAGCTTGTAAGTTACGCCAACCCGCAACGTACTGGCGATTTCAAATTCCGAGAAATTCACAGGGCCGTCTTTTTCCCACAAACGGTGCTACTACATGAACATTTCTTAGCTTCAGGTTTCCTCGTGATGTTTCCCTTCACCGTAAACCTTTAGTGTTACCTATTTCAATTAGTAGATGTACATGAATAGAAAAAAAAATGTTGGTACACGTTGGCGCTGGAATGTAAGAACATCGGATTGATGTTTCACAGAGTATTCGACCATGACGAAATTTTTACTTTTTGGAAAATCTCTGGATCAACTCTTCCGGCATGAGTTAAGAAATTATAACACATTTATGTTGAAAAAAATACAAAGCAAGTTTTAAATTAGGTCAAAATATAGATGATGCCATTACTTAAGGCTAGTAGGTATATGGAAAACCTTTCTGGACCCATCATACTCAAAAAATAAAATATTTTACACCGAATGTAACGAATGCAATTAATAGAAAATAAATACCACAAAAGAACGTACATCTTACTTGTGCACAAATTTAAATAAATATCATCCTTATTTACTTACAGAACAGTGAACAATATAAGAATCTTTATTTATTCAAATGAATATTTATGATTCTCGAATACATACGAATACTCACATTTTTAAATGTTTGTTATAGCGACAAGATTTCATTTTAATGTCAAAGTGGATACATCGATACTCGATTTACGAAAACCTTTTCACTTAAATATACCCACATTAAAAATAAACTTATAAATGATTAATTCTATATGCACTGTATAAATCTTTTCCTTATTTATGTTCACGATGAACAAACCAAAAAAACAAATTTAGAGACTACAAACTTTATTGAAATATTTAAATATACTGGTAGTAAAATTAAAAACAATCACCGAATCCACAAAAGAATTGGAATTTTTTTTACAATCGATGTAGTGTTTACAGTTTTCATTTACACTTTATCTAATCGTGGACTATCGATTAGGATTTATTGCACAATAAAAACAAACAAAAGTGCTATAAACCTAATATATTTTCGTAAAACTTTATACCTTCGTATGAAAGTGTCTCGTTTGATATATATTTTTTAAAACACGTATATATAATCACAAACAAAACAATAAAAATTTAGTAACAACAAATCGATTTGATACCTTTGTAAATACACTACGCAGGTGATGCATGACGCGATTCTAAGATCAGACTGAATAAACCATTACATTACGACTACGTCACACCAAGGCTATACACCTACTGAACATCGAAATTATGCATAAAGTATAAACCGCTGATGCGCGAAAGTTGAACATTTATTAAGTAAATTGTATGCACATAATTAGTTATATTAAAATGTGGAGACATACGACTTTATTATGTATTTATTTTATGATTCGCATTCTGCGAAATACTGTAATGATTTGGTTTATTCGAATAAACTTATGTTAATTTCACTGTTATAACATAGTTTAATACTATAAACCTATCTTTAATTCTAGGATTTAATGGTTTATTACTTTTTCACTATATTTTCATAAAAATATGATAAATCTCTTTATTGGTAGTGTAGAATAATTTGTATCTCTTTCTTTTATTTTTTCAGAATATATTTTTATCTATTATATTTATGGAATGTAATTCTATTTTTATAGATTGTAATTTGATAGTCTTGTGATAATAAACTTATTTCACAACATTCGGGTGTTTACTATATTTTGTGTAGGGTTTAAAATATGAATTACAGATTTAGTCATAGTAAAATCAGTGAATTTTAAATATACCTTTTAAAGTATCTCGATTTTATACAAAATACATTGGCCTTATTTTTATACATTATACATATAATGTTTTTAAGTCCACAAGGTTGTTTTGATAGTGGTTGAGCATTGGTTATTTGTTTGTACTAATGTGGTGAGTCATACTTAAACGTAGCTAATGGACTTTAATGCAATTACATAAGGACGTATTTTTGTCAGAGTGAAGTTTCCAGTTTACTAAGTAATAAAGGCTGAGGAAGGGTTTACTTTTAAGTACCTGCAATGCAATTACGCACTATCGTGTCATACATATTTCATATTAATTAGACAACTATACAAAATGACTTTAAAGTATGCTCATATACTCTTTATCTTATACCAGTATCTTATTGAATATAATAAAGCCCTAAAGTCAAATCCCTTTGGGACCTCCAACATATAAATTAATGACTTATTTCTCATAAATAATACAAAATCTTAACTGAAATATAATTTTGTTTTTATTTTTATCTACATTTATTTATAATAATACATATATTTATACTTAAGCTGCTACTCCTAACTTAGCATAGCATATAGCATAGCTAGCAGTGTGAGAATTATTTCGAAACGCATATTGGTGCTTTGCTTTTATAATAGTTTTACCTATTTTTGTTTATAAATTAATCATTTAGTAATTTTTATAAAAGTTTGTGGTGCTCTTAATTGCATAGGACTCTAGACCAGGGTTAAATAAGTTTTTATAGAAAGACTATACAATACTATTCAACGCAGTATAATTTTATAAGTGACAATCACATTTTATGTTATGCGGTTAAATATGCTAGGTCTAGAATAGCCACAGGGTTAGGTGCAGCTGCTACAATACAAACCTCCTGGTACCAAATGCCGTTCAATAGGAAAGTAGAATCTAACCCGGCCAGGACTCTACAAGGACCTACACTAACATAGTTTTTGCTTTTAATATAACTCCATTGTTTGTATTAAATTATTTTAAATTTCCATTTCGTTTGCCTGTATGATATCGTAACTATTTTAAATAAAAATACAAGCATTTATAATATACATATATAAAATAATCTGATCACCATATCTACTCATATTTTAATTTCAGAATGCAGCTTTACTATGCAGTAAAAGTGGAAGCGAGGAGTTTATCCACAATTCCCAACTAGAATATCTTATCCTCTCAAGAGCCATTAACAGCTCCTTATTGGAGACAATAAGCAAAGAGGTTTTTTGGAGGTTATTTACTAAATTTGGCAGTGTGTGGAGCCCTTTGACAAGATTGATGAGACACCTGTACAGTGAATCCATTGAATACTAAGCATGTCGTCTTATTATCTATAATATGATATGCATATTATTGACTGGGAACAGATTATAACTTCTAGGGAATACCTATAACATCATAAACCACGCCATTTAAGTGTGGAACATCGCCATGGCAACTCGTTTTTTTAAGGTTGTTTATCATACGAATAAAAACAATTAAAGTGTCTGCATGTAACTGCAAAATAACGCTTTTAACTAAAAGGATATGAAAGTATGTATGGAACAAAAAATATATTTTTTTAAATTACTGTCTGTCTGTTTATTCTGGGTAATCTCCGAAACGGTTAGACCGATTTCAACGGGACTGTCTTTAGCATATTTCTGCAGTTATAAAAGGCAAGGTTAATTTAATTTAAAAAAAATTGAGTTCACTGCAAATATAATCCTTCACAGCGATACAAATACTGATGAATTCACAGGCAGCTATTAGTGTAGTAAATACATTATTATAGCAAAATTTATATTAAGGGTGGTTATTTAATATGGAGTAACAGTATGTGTATTGCTAATAAATAAAATAATAGTGTTTCATAAACCAACCTTGTCTTTTTCTTTAAGTTTATCACGTTTTTCTTTTTCCTTTTTCTCCCTTTCTTTCTCCTTCTTCTTCTCTTTTTCATTTAGTTCTTTTTGCTTTACAGTCTCTTCTAAAACCTTTTCTTTATCTCGGGATTTTTCACGTTTCTCCTTATTTTTCGTTGGAAATTTGAACGACTTTGTCTTCTTCGATTTTGAAGGACTTCTGTCAAAATGCTTTAATTAAAGACATTTATAGGACAAAAATTTCTTTGACTAATGTAGTTTGTGTAAATGATATGCATTCAAAATATAAATAACCAGCAGTAGCAGTGTAACTATACCATATGAGGTCTGTGGAAAATTTATCAGATGGGGCCAGAGCAAAAATAATGACATTGTTATTTAATTTTAATATAATTTTTCTTAATGCTAGGCCACTTCCAAGTTCGGGGTATCTCAGGCCTAGGTCCCGCATTTTGCCAGCTCTGCCACCCTATAGTTACGCCACAGACTAGCAGCCACCAGCGACTTTGACTTGCATTTGTATCATTATAAATGATGAAGTCATACATTTCTTCTTTCTTTATTGTTATTCGATCGGTTTATGAAGTACACACCAAGATAGCTCTCAATGGGAGGATTAAAAAAAATGTATATATTTTATTAACTTCATAGTTTGGTATGTTGATTAAGTAATATAAACATGGTTTAATATTGAATTTCAAGTTGAAATAATAAAAAGAATATCTGAAGTACATATGTATGTGTGTTAGGTTAAAATTTAAAAGAGATAACAGCATAATGTTTGTTAAAATAGATGTTTAAGTATGTGACATTGATAAATGGTTTCATTGACTATTATAAAAATCACACATGTAACTGCTTTCACAGTATCCGTTTCACCTTATCTTACCACTAGTTTATAGTAAATTGTGTCTTATTACTAGCTATTGCTTAGCAGCTTTGTTTGCATTTATCTAGATTTGACATATAGAGTATCGAGAACAGTACATTTTTTTGGATGAAAAGTATACTATGTCCTTTTCTATAGCCCTTACAATACATATGTAAAATTTAACGATGATTGGTTGAGTAGTGAACGTGTGAAAGTGTAACAACAGAAACAAACTGAAATTCGCATTTATAATATTAGTTAAGATTATTAGCTTTTATATTGCAATTTTATATAGACAAAAACAAGGGTATTTTACAATACTAGTATTGTAAAAATATTGTATTACAAATGATTTTACACAGACTTTGTGTCCGTATCTTCTTCAGGAGAACTCTCGCCCTCCAGAGCTGCATAACCTCTATCCTTTTTTGACTCTTTCTTTTCCTTTCGCCGTCCCAATAAGTCTTTTTTACTATGTTTCTCATGTTCACCACCATCACTGACTGTAAAAAAAAAATCATAAATATTTGATAATAACTGACAATGGAATCAGCAATTCAAACTTTGTGTAGCATATAATTTTTAGAGAGGCAATTAAGAAGATTGTTTTGAATAAACATAGAAATAATAAGTGTACTACTACTGTTTACTTTGAAAAGTAAAACTTATAGCCTTATTAATATAAAATGCTAAACAATATTTAACATACCTATAGTTCATATAACAATATGTTAATGAATCTATTTCTTTTATAAACAAAAAAAAAAATGGAGCAAACCCTATAGAGTAATGATTGGCTTGAACACATTGCTGTAATACTACTGAGAATTTATCACATTTGACCAAATATTATTTTGGCTAATGTTTATTGTTTTGCTGTTTGTGAAAGAAAAATGCATCATGAGCTTACTTGTTGCTGGTTGACTCACTCACTAACAATCTAATAACATTAGTAGAATTTATGCAATAATCACTTTTATGATTATACCACAGTAGTACCTACTTCTGTTACATAGAAATAAACACTTGTATTATTGTTTGACTTTTAAAGGTGTGGCAGACAATATCTATTGGTATCTGAGGTGTTTCAAGTCAATCGTCAGAAGTAACAATCTATTATAACTCTGTAGTTCTATTGAAGTTATTTATACACTGTTATAGGTGGCAACAACCACTTAACATTAGGTTGACTGCATTTCTGCTTACTACTTCGGAACTTATTTCGCTTATTTGTATATATATATACTTATATACAAGTAATACAATTATAGATTTCTAATTATATAGAATAGTATATCTGTTTTAACTTGTATGTACAAAGTTTGAACCATAATCTAGCATATTGATAGCCTTAATTGTTTTATTATGAAGCTAAAGCTTCCAGATTACGGAGACCTTAACGTTTATTTCTTGTTTGGAAATTATTGGGCAAAAGGGCTTGTTACTTTTACAAAAGGTAAATTAAATACAGGCTAGATTTTCTTGATAGATAATGTATTCCACATACAATCACTTTCATTGCTCTTCCGGCCACTTTCGGAAGCGTAGAGACCTGGGAAATCTTTTTCAACGTCTGGACTCTCGAAATCCATGATTTCTTTAGATTTATGTTGACAGTATATATAATTATACTGTAAGTCGAACTTCACTTCTCACTAATTACATCATACACTGGAATACTGGGTGTTTATTGTATAATGCTTTTATTTAGTATATTGATCGTTATGTTTACATATACACATTACGGGATTCATCCGCTCGTAGTGCATTATAGAATTGGGCGTTATAACGTACAGAAAGTTAGCGTAACGGTTATATGCTTTATAGCTGGTTATATAAACGTCAATAGCGGAGTTTTCGGCGGGATCTTGGAATGTCATGTAGTTGATTTTATATTTTATTCATTATTGTTTGTTATTTAGCTTCATGTTATGTAATATTGGTGGCGTTATACGTCATATAGTTTGGTTAATGTGCACAAAAGCACAGATTTTGACTTATCATAAAAACTTCCTGGAAAATTCTAACAAGACGGCCGCCATCTTATCAATTCATTGAAATTATAGCAAGAAGCTTATAATATCACTACTCGATAACGGCAGTAAAAATCTACTAGAAGATTGATTGCAAAAAAAAAACGGCAATAACTATCTACAATATCGATAATAAGACAAATACACTTGTCTCTATGGAACAAAATAAAGTTAGCTGTTACAACAACCGATCGGAATCGTAATCGGCTTGGCTCTTACAATATATTTTATACATTTAAGTATTACAATTAAGAATTTTTAAATATTATATCAATCACATCTTTTATAATAGCAATTATATTATTATACTGTACCTAACGTTTAGAATACATTAAGAATTATTGTGTGAAGGACCAATAACCAAAATCATTTTTTAAAGGTTTTCGACGGTTTATACGGCTAAAATTAAATAGTTACACTGATTTTTGTATGGGAAAAAGATAATATATACGATATATATTACAATGTTATTAAATTGCTATAACTATAATGCAGCGTTATTATAAAAAAAACTGATAACGGCTAATCTTCAGACTGTACGATTAATAGTCTGTGGATTCAGAGTGAGCGCATCTGAGGCAGATAGTGTCATAAACGAAGGAGAGCGAAAAAAAAGAATTAATTTGTGTAATTTGTATTCTGACTGAGTTATTGTATCTTTCGCACAAAAATAAATACACCAAAAACGACTAATCTCTAGTGCACACATATGTGCTGCCAGGGTTTTTTATTTTATTAGGAGGCCGAATGACAGATATTTCACAGAGTACATTACTAAAAAGATATTTCACGATAGTTGTATATTTAAATCTTTATTTGTAGTTCAAGTCAAGGAGTATAATAACTAATAGGGAACACTGGTTCAAGTCATGATAGATAAGACGCGTAGATTAATTAATTATTAATTAAGATTATTTGCTGAATGGTTAAGCTGATTGTAAGATTTAAACCATCTTAGCAAACGCTATTTTTAAGTACATTACTACTATAGTAGGTACTAACTCCGTCATTGTTATAAACTTCTGTTTCATTTAATATAATACATATTATTCCTTTGTCCCCATTTAACCTCCTTTTTATACCTTTTACAATATTTTAACGCAGGAGGTACCTGGTTGCGTTACTGCATGTTTACGTGTCATTCGTTATGTCAATTTTCATACACAGCTAAACATGTTAATTTGTGGTCATGTCATTGCGATGAAGAAATAAAATATATGACTTTGTGCAAATTCACATATTTGGAATTATATTTATAGCAAACATTCTAGATGATCGGTAAGTGGCTTGTTTAAATAGATTTCAGTTAATATCTTATCGTTTCTTGTGTGGTCTTTATTTTATTATTTCTATTGCATGTTTCACTTTTATATCTTTATTTATTTTGTTAGTCGCATTATATGTTTTGGTATGTACTGTGTAGTATGTGTACTAAATATAAATGCGTCCTACAATCTATACATATATACACGAATAATTGACTGACACATCAACGCAAAGCCCAAAGTGCTGGGGCCAGGATTATGAAAATTTGTATAAGGGTTCCTTTTACACTAGATGATAACTATGGAAGGTTTTTTCGATATTCAACTCCTAAAATGGTTAAAAAGATGATCAAATACGTCATTTTTCAGTTAATCCTTTATTTTTTTATACAAAATAAAGTCGAAAAAAATTCTGAATAGAAAACGCGTGCGAAGCCGTGGGAAATTGCTAGTATAATGTAAAAAAAATTAACATATAAAATATTTAATTTACAGATTTTAAATTTCTATTATAAATGTCATGGTTTACGGAGCTCGCCGGGAAGGCGGAGAACCTACTTAACAATTTGGATGAACAGACCGGCGCAGCCCTACGTAACCATAATGTTCCGAAAACACGAAAAAATGACAGAAATGAACACATACTTCATAATGAACCCACATGGAGTCAAAAGAAACGCCCTATACCACGTACCTATAAAAAAAAAACTCCTATAACAGAGTCTCGGTCGAACTACACTCCAAACAGAAAGTTATCTCCTCAATCTTCACTACTACCTAAGATTGGATTGGAAAGTGTTAAAAATGGTTCACCAAAGCCAAAGAAAAATTTATCAAGGAAAGGTAGTCCTTCCTACACATTGGATCACTGTCCAAACACTTTGGTTGGTGATATGAAAAATGATATGATAATACATGAATTTGGTTTAAAACACAGAAGTAAGTAGATGACTATAAGTTCGATAATTTTTAATTACGAATTAAATCTTATAGGTCTTTAATTTTTTTTTTGTATCATTTGATAGGACACTTGTATTTGAACTACTTTGATTTTATTTTTAAATATGGTTCATAAATTTATGCAACACAGACTGTCGGTAATTTAAAATAATTATTATCTTTTCTGCATTATTTGACAATCATGCACAATTGCTTTTAGACAACTTTAATTTTAGTATCAAATATGATGATTTCATTTTTTAAACATAAGTAAGGCTTATAAGTTGGCATTTTAAAATAATTAATGAAATGTTACAGGTTTTTTTGTATCTATTGACATTTAATTTAACCCTGTCACTCAAACTACCATGTAGACAATTTTTTTTTGCACTGTTAAAATTGGTGCTATCATTTTTTTTTTAATTTAAGTAAAGGGCTATATGCTAATTAATTCAAAATAATTAATTATATGTTGAGTAACAGTTCTTTGAACCTTATTGTATTATTAGACAATATAATCCCCATTTGCTTTTAGACTACTGCAATTTCACTATTGAAGCTATAATATAAAGTATCTGATTTAAAATAAGTTATTGCATTTTGTAGGTCTTTAATTTCAATTTTCTATTTTTAGGATCCAGTTTGCCCGTTGATCTAGAAGTGGCTAACAACAATGATTGGACATATAAAATGCAGAATTTGATAATTGAAAATGCAATGTTGACAAATGAAAGAAATGTTATAAACAGAGAAATGACAGAATTAGTTGACAGGCTTCATAGAACTGAGGATGGTAAAGATATTGATTATGTAGTACATAGAGACACAGGTATTTAGAATAGTTTTTTTGTCACACTGTTATGGTTTTAAATGTTTTCAGCATAAATCTCTATTTGTTCAAGAGTATATATATTTCAATAAATGATGAAGTAAAATATATTTTTTTAAATATCTAGGTAATGTTTTGCTATCTAAAAAAATGTTGTAAGTTTTTGTATTCAGTTTTTTTATGTTTTTTTCTCTGTACATACAGTTTATTGTGAAGATAATAACATAGACAAAGTAAAGGTGTCACCTAGTATATGTCTTAAAGAAAATTATTTGCAGATTTTGGTAAAACTCATTTGAAATTGGAAAACCTTATAATAGAAAACAATAGTATAAATTCAAACAACGAGTCCCTGCAAGCACAAATAGGGCAGCTGAAGCAAAAGATAATTGAGCTAACTGAAGTTGATATAGCCAAATATAAAGAAATCAATCAGAGTTTGGAGACACAAATATCTATTTTACAGGAAAACAGTAAGGAATTGGAAGAAAGGTGATATTATATCTGTAAAAATAAATTCTATAAATATTTAACATAGAGCGACCATACCTAATACATTGCGTTGCCATGTATACTACCGGTGGTACACTAATTGCGATGAAGACTTTTCAGAATATTTAATTTTACCACACTGTGTTGGTAGTGATGATAAGATGTAAGACAAGCATTTGCAGAGTTAGTAGAATTAAACATCTACATGTTCGACATACACTGGCAAAAAATTATTTCTAGTTACAGAGAGAAAGTGTAGGAAAATTCTCATTATTTTGACTTGACACAGGTTCATATTTTGAGTAATGGAAGTATTGTATTGTGACTGAAAGATATGGAAGCAATGGTTTCTTTAGAGTTGGAGAATTTTTGAATCATTGAGTTACGATTTATTGACATTCAACATAATGAGTTTTGATTGTTCGAGGTTTTACAGTATTTATTTATGTCATCTTAGATACAAATTTTACATATTTTTTTTATTATTTATTTCCAGGCTTAGAGAACAATGTGAAAAGTGGAAAGAAAAAGAAACTGCACACCTTAAAGTGGAGACAGAGTTACGCCACGCACAATCTACTATAGGAGAGCTTCAAAATAATTTGGATAAAAGTATGTCAGAATGCAGGCGATTGGAAAAAGATTGGGATACATATAAGTTGAGAGTAAAGGGAATGCTGCATGCTAAAGATAATGAGATAAAGTCACTCCAAAATGGCCTTGACCTTACTGAGGACACTAAAATGTTGATGGAACAAATTGATAGTTTAAAGTATGTTATTATGTGATTTGGCCATTTTTACATTTCATCTATTTATGGGTAAAGTTTAAACTTAGCTCATTGAATCTGTTTTCATACGCTGTTATAGTTTTTTTATATATTAATATTAGCGAAAATTTGTTCTTGCATTTGCCTTTTTTTTATAACGTGGGGAGATCCATCATGGACACACCACCCTCTCGGGGGAGAGAGTGGATAGTGTGAGACTCTTACTCACTAAAACCTCACGGTGTACCGACCGCCGTCTAGGTTGGGGCGACACGGGATCGTGCATAAATATTTGGCTAAGTTATTCTTACAAATCCAAATCACAAAATCGGTTTACCTATTTCGTACATTAGCTGGGACAAACAGCCAGATATATATTTTTACAATTCGTTTTTTGTTTAAAATACCGTATATACTTTCATACGTATTTATACTATGTAAAGTGCATCTAATAGTACTTTTTTATTCATCTATGAGCTTCTGTTCTCAAATTTCATTTAAAAAACGGGTTATATGTACTTGTCTAAAGAAAGGTATAGACTTTGACTTTTCTTCGATTTGTGTTTTACTTAAACACACCACTTTTCAACAGACTTGAAATAGGAGGAGGTTCTAAAATCAGTTGTATTTAAAATAGAACAGTAAATGCTACCTATTTTTAAAGAAATTATGATGCATATATTTAGAGGATATTTTTGGAAGTCGGTATATTCTTTAAATTATATGGTCATATGTAACAGAGAGGAGCGAGATGAGTTATCGGAGGCTGTATCGCGCGTTCGTAACGAGTGTAGTGATATGAAGCAATGTGTTGAACAATTAGAAGGGCGACACAACGCCGCCGAGCGCGTAGTCGGTGCGCTACGGGACGCACTCAAGGAAGAACGCGCCGCTAGGAATAGAGCTGAGGCACACTGCATCGCTTTAGGAAAGGTATTTTGCACACTGTTTTTGTCATACTGGTAGGGGTTTTCGAAAATTATCTGGCTAGCCACCACCCTCGCGTTGAAAATCTGTCGCTAAGCACCTATGATTTTTTTTTCATTAGATGAATTAAAATCGATACAAATCGAAAGCGACCAAACGATCGCGAGTCTTCGGACGGCGTTGCGCGATAGAGAGAGCGAGTTGAGTATTTAAAGATAATCGACTAAAAGCGTAAAAAAAAATTGATTAATTTTCTTTTTCACTTGAGGAACTAAAATCGATACAAATGGAAAGCGGGCAAACGATCGCGAGTCTTCGGACGGCGTTGCGCGATAAGGAGAGCGAGTTGAGTAATATGAGAGAATCGACGTCATCGTTAAGGAGCAGCGCGGACACGAGCGCGCTGAACGTCGCCGACTATGACGTCACACGCGACTCCATCGACACCGAGAAGATACACTATCTCACGCAGACGTTAGTACAGAAGCAGGGGAAGATTGAGTCGTTGCTCGCTGATAACAATATACTAAGGATACAACTGGAAAAATTGGAGGTAAGTTTGGAGTTTTATATAAACCGTAGGAAAATGAAGGCATGTCCCTAATTTACAGATATAAAGATTATCCAAATAAATATCCCCACATATTAAAATCATATATCAAATATCATATTGCCTAAGTTTTTTTGTTTTTTTATTTCGAACTGACCTACACTGTTAGCCTGGCAAGGCCGCTACAGTTCCACCGGACTACTAAGGGGTGCGCCAAAGGCACTCATTTGTTCAGGCGAACAGCGCAAGGCCACTCGGTGCGCCTCGGCTTGAACTGTCGCCGAATTTCCCGATCTGACTAAGCTAGCTAAGCTATCCATCCATTTCATACACATATATGAATTCATGAAAAATGCATGTGTGACCATGCATGTTTCACGAATGTATATGTGTATTTTACATCTGACTACTATGTTGTGTGACCTATTTCAGTCCGAAAAGGGCAAAAAACAGCCCACCACTGTGTGCCTAGGTGTGCATGTGTGTGGGGTGATCGTGTAAATGAGAAACAAGCGTGAGTCACTGTATTCGCGCGAGTAACATACTCGAGGGCTCCACACCGAGGGACAAACCTAGGCTCGAGTTGTTACAAGAAAAATCGCGACGAGTGTGCGGGATCGTATCTTCACCCCTCGCTCACGGCGGTGTGAGCAGAGAGAGTCGCGGGCGTGGGTGCAAACAGGCATCTTCTAAGAGGACATCGAGCGAAAAATAAAGAATAAAAGAAAAAAAAGAAAAATAAAAATGGCGCGGTGCCAACTTAACTATACAATTACGTACGAGTTCCTAATGTATCGATCTAATGTATATGAACACGCGGGTTCGAACTGATATTTTCATTAACGCCAATTAGATGTTGTAACGTAGTCGCAACGGCCGGGAAAGCTGAGATCGCGTTTAAGAGCTCGAGCTCAGACGTACTATTGACGAGCGCGTTGAACGCGAGTATTTCTTGTACATCGTGTACTAAAAAGAGTTGAGCTATCCAGTCGATACCGGTGGTCGATATTGAAGACGCGGTAGGTGGCGCAGGAGTGGACTGAGCCTTCTGAGGCTGGGGTTTGGCTTCAGGAGCCGTGGGAGCTGGCGGGGAAGGCCTTACGCGCCAAGAGAGCGCGCTCGGCGCGGGTGCGGGTGCTGCCGGTCCACTTTAAGGTGCCCGGCAGGTCAGAGAAATCTTTCTGGCTTTGTATGGGCGGAGGCGGAGGCGGTTGCGTCCGAGACGGCGGGACGTGCTCCCTGGACCGGGTCGCACGTCCGCCATGGCGGGGACGGGTCGTGCGAGGCGCGCGGGGACATCCGCTATAGTTAGCAGTATGACCCGGTTGCTCGCAGAGGACGCAGCTGGGAGGCTCGGTGGACTCAGGAGTGCGGGGGCACCCCCTAGTGGAGTGATCCCCGAGACACTTAACACACCAGGGACGCAGGTGGCAGTGCCGGGCGGAATGACCGTACACCTGGCAGTTGTGACACTGCGAGGGTACATAGGACTTGCGAGGAGGCTCTACATAGACACGGGAGAGGCCGCACACAGGTGAGGCCGTAAATGGCCTTACCTTCCACGGTACGGTCTAGTGTGACCAGTACCAGGTTGAAGGGGGCCTTCGTACGGGGATGGTACACTGTACGCTCCAGATTGGGAAGTCCTGACCGTTCAGGCAATCGGAGATATCGTAGGTAGAGAGTTCAAAAGGAACTCCACAAATGACGGCACGGAGGAGACGCTCATCCTCATCCTCCATATTGCCTAAGAGGAATTGTTGAGAAGTAGTCATCTAATTTCATTAGTTAAAAATGTAGTAGTGACGAAGAAAACACTTTTTCAATAAATTAATATAAATAGTATTTACCGCAGAATTTTTTTTTAATTTTTTTTTGGCATGTGACAAGTTGGTTAATCGAACATTAATGAAGCTGTTCTTCTGAAAATAATGATTTCAATAGATTAAAATAATATAAAAAATGTGAATATAAAAAGAAATACGAATCTGGTAAATGTTAAAAATAATGATTATTTCTTAGTATTATGTTTTCAGAAGAACAACTCCATTAAAGTTCGATTAATAACGATTTATCACATGCCAAAAAAGTAATTAAAAAAATTTGCGCTTAAAATACTATTCATAATTAAAAAACTTTTTTCTACTACATTACTTCATTTTTAATTAATGAAATTAGATGACTTCTTCTCAACAATTCAATATATATATATATATATATATATATATATCAGTTTAATATGTGAGGATATTTGAAATATTATTTCGTCATATATTTTTAGTAAACTAGATGTGCCCGCGACTTTGCACGCGCCGGTCGTTATTTGTTACAATTATTATTTTTGTAATAAAAGGTTAAGTTATAGTATAATGGGTATTGTTTAAATATTCTACACATATCAGTTTTTGTGACGATCTGTTGAACATAACAGTAGTTGATGTGCTGCAGCGGTATCTAGTGGCTAGTTAGAGGAAACTGAATAACATAACTATTAAAAATAACTAATTTTGCCCACTTTCATGGTCATCGGTCAAACGATGTTGGAGTGTATAACAGATATGATATCATTTTTAAATATACGATCTATTTACTAGCTTGTGCTCGCAGCTTCGTTCGTCTTAATTTAGATTTGATGTATCCTTCAGGAACAGTACATTTGTATTATAGGTTAGATTATAGTTACGGTGTGAAAGCGTAACAAACAAACTAAGATTCGGGTTTATAATATTAGTAAAGTCAAGAATCGTATAGATTTGGATTATGTCTCCAAAGATTTTTATCAACTGATCTCATTATAAAATTGTTTAAATAGATTTAGGAATCGTAATGATCAGGCGAATAGCTTTTTTCAGAGGTTAGAAACCTTTTTGTTAAAGTTTCTATATTCAACACATGCACTTCAACTTTTATTTTAAATGTGTAGGATTAAAAAACATTGTGTGTACATTTATTGTTGTTGTTTACTAATAATTATCAAAAAAGCATAGAATTCAGAAGACTATATTATTTTTGAAATTTGAAACGGATACTGTAACAAAAAGTCAATTATAATTATTTTCTTGGATATTTTTGATTTTTTCCTCTACTATTTTAGTATAAATTCACAATTTCATTGAAATTTTAAAGTGAATCATGATTTTGTACGTTATATTATTGTTGTAGCCATAAGTATGAAAAACGCAGAAATTATTGGAATGCAATATATATATTATTCTTGTAATTATTTTTCGAAATATCTTTATGATTCACAGAGGAAAAGAAAATTGATATGTAACGCTGTTGATTGGTCGGGCTTCTGAAAATTCACCAGGCTTGAATTAAATATAGTCTTATTTGGAATAATTTGTTGCGATAGAGAGAGAGAGAGAGAGAATTATGTATATAGAGAGAGAGAGTGAGAAAGAGGGCAGAGGAGAGGGAGTGAGGGAGGGGACGGGGGGGGAAGAGAGTGGGACCTTATGGTATCTTGCTTGTCGAATTTGTTGTGTTAATATACATCTCAATATTAAAGACATTACAATATGACAATATTTGGTACAATGTGTTAATTTTAAAATTTCTAACTCGTAGTTCACTTATCTAATTTGAATGTCTAAGTTGTTTTTAACCTTTGCGCATTATGCCCGTGTTATTCGGGAAGCTCGATGGCCTCCGCCATTAAACGTTAACTTTACGGGAACGTGAAACTTTCCTACAAAATAGGTTAACATTCTAATAATAACTTGTAAATAAGAGTAGCAGCTAATAGAGCTACAATAAAGTATATTATTCTATTTAATACACTGTATGTCTAGAAATTATTAAAATCTATAGTCATCTAAACAGTAATCACTGATTCCATTTTACTTAGTTTTCTACAACAATTCGGGCCAGGTCTAATCCATAGTTATAAGTGAGGTTATATGATTGCAATGGTTATTAATAATAGTTACAAAGCAGTAAAGCCTTTTAAACTAAAGTCAATTTCTTGAGCCTCTCAGCATGCGCTCAATGACTTTGACGTAATTATATTTATTTTACAGCCGTGGCAAATGTAAGAGTTTCCTTATACATATATTTATGTATATATAAATAAAATTGAAGCGTTTGTTATTTTTTCGGGTTAATTTCTGAAATAACTAAACTGATTTTGACGAATATTTAACTGGCAAATAGAGTAGAATACTTTTCATAATATTATCTAATGTTCATATGGTTGGTTACGCTTTCTCATAGGAGCTAAGCACTAATAATAAAATTTAACAGAGGTAACGTAAAATCGTTAAATGTGTTACGGGGTTACAGTAGAAACTGCGAAATTATAGTGAGAAAGAAAATCAAAGACAACGAATACCAATGAAAAATATAGTTCCTAAAACGATTTCCACGAGAACCAAGCCGCGGGCACCATGCAAGTTCATAAAAAAGATTATGTACCATGTTTAGTAAATATTTTAGAAGCAAGCATATAATTTTACTATACTTTGTAGAGTAAATATAAAAGTGAAGTGGCTGCCTTACGCACGAACTACACACACAGCGTGGTTCCTGTCCAAGATGGCGGCGACATGCGCTTCAGATCGCGCAACTACATACCAGATTCCACCATGTCTGCTCTTTCTATGAGGATAGGCGTTATCATAAAGCGATATCCCATATTTAGGATACTTATTTTGATTTATATGGTAAGTATTTTGTATAGATTCGGACGATCATTATTTTTATTAGTTGTCGGCCGTAATACAATCTTCACTATTACATTGCGGTTATTACCCGCTACATTTTGTATTTTTTATTCATATAAAACCAGTTCAAGTGAATATTAATTGGCCATCTGCAATCATTCTCCAATAGTATTACGTACTTATATATTTATATTATGTATAGAAGAAATCTTTAAATATTGTTACGACTGTGGGTAAATTGTTATAATTGGAACAATTCCACAGCGTCCAAAGTTTTCTTAAGTACCCCTTTGTTCCTGTTCCCACGGTTGAGGAGACATTCTTTGTATTTTTCTATGTAGTCTATAACAATACGTACCAGATATAATATAAATTAAAATTAGGTTTATTTAAAAATTTACTTCTAAGAAGATTTTTGTGTTACGGATACCGAGGCTGCATATACTTAGAAGTTGCCGTTTTTAAGGCAACATTTACCAATTTGGGCTTGCTAATGTAAAATGCATTGAAAAGATCTAAGTCGTTTCATGTGCCTTTAGTTGTTGAAAACCAAACAGATTTTTCAGATCAGTGTACATTGTTGACCACGATGTAGTTTTTAGATAAATATATTTTAATATTTATGGTATAAAGTAAGAAATAGGCATTCAGTCACCCTCATGTTAAGTGGTTTACCGACCTGAAAGGGACTGCAGTCCTGAGCCTCTAGCTATAATATTTTGCTGGTTTTGAGGATTGAGTTGAGTAGCTCTTGGACCTGTTCCACTTTAGCAGAAATATGTGTGGTGTTGATTCCGTTACATAAAACACCTCAGAAAATCGATACTCAACTTGAAGTCCACTAAACCTTTTTAAGTGGTCTAAACATTTATATCTAACCTATAATTGTTTGTAAAAAAATCGCAAACATCATGCAAATACTTCAAGATTTTCAAAAGGTCAAATTTTAAATTCATCAATTTATTCGTGTATGTAATACGTTGGTATATCTACGATGTGAATGAAGGTGGTTGAATTTTGTTTTTAAATGAAAAAGCAAATAAAACAATTTTTTTTATAATCCTGCGTTTAAGAAAAGAAAGGTTGAGTATTGATGCATCAGGTTATTAAGAGAACTTCACAAAAATCCCCATAACGATTTTGTAGCAAACTGACGTCAAACTATACAAGCAGCTGGATATCAAATCGATACTAAAAGTTTCGAATAACAATTGCAATCGAATTATTGGAGGCAACAGTTGCCGTTCGGTACCGGTCATCTCGAAATAAAAAAAAAGATCAATAGCTAAAAACAAAAGTTAACTCTAGAACGTTTGATTTGAATTGCGCGTCCATTGGCAATTTTGCAGTTAAATTGCTGTGGACTTTGACGTCCAGTTGGTAGCATCTTTTGGAATTTCAAAGCTTTCCAAGCAAATTGTCTTCTAAAGCTATGAAATATTTACAACGAAAATGTTACATAGCATATTGTGTTTATTTTTCATGTTATGTATTCGATTAGATTAATATTTCTTTTGTACAAATCAATTAGTTATGTATTTTTCTAGATCGGATTACATCTGTGGGTGCTCGCAGTGCTTCTCACAAGTACACCGGAAAATTATGTCACAAGACCTAGCAAATCGTGAATGTTTAAACAGCTTTAAATATTTATTTAGACAATAGTCAATATAATAAGCTTTTGGATCAGTTTGTTTTTTATTAGTAAACTGCATTTTTTTCAGTCCACCGCTAAAAATGGCCTTTCCCAAGTATTGTCATTTTTTCTGATAGCTTTACTAAATGCTACATTGGTATGATACAAAATTATTGTATATTTTTATGCGTCTTTTATCAAACTTGACCTTTTTCCAGTGTGTGTAATTAAATTAATCTTCATTAAGAATATGTAATCATATTTTGTTTTCTTAGCAATATTATCTTTATATTTAATGTGTAAATTCCATTGCACGTGGTTTTTTTTAAATAAAATGATATTTTACATTACATCACATATTTTGGTGCTAAATATATTATAAGTGTATAATATAGAAGAAGTATTATTTATATAAACTGTACATAACTGAATCTCGATTTAAAATGACGTTATATATTTTTAATTCCGAAGCGTAATTTGAAAATTGGTAACTTTAAAAAAAATGTGGTGTTATAACGTCGAAATTAAATCGGCCATAACGTGTACCTAACGGTTGTTCATTGAAATAATTTAAAACTTAGCAATAATTGTCAGATTTACAGTTGTCCTCTTTTTATAAAATGGAAATGTGGGCTCAATAAAATGTTATTAGTAGAAATTGTATTTTTATTTGTCTAAATTCATTTTGACTAAATTATGTTGTTTTTTAGGGTGTACATTTTAATGTGTACAGTGTACAGTAAACTAAAGGTACGAAGAAGAAACTACTAAAGAAGCATATAGAGCAGCCTTATTTCTATTTGCCCTCGAATTGTAAAATAATCTTTACGCTATAAAGATGATCAAGAAATTAGTTTTATTTTGATTACGGAGTGTAGAGGTAAGGAGAACCACCTTATATGGGGAATATGTTGAGAAAGTGTCCATCTCTAAACACTAAATAACGGTTCCAAAACTCTCCAAAATGGCACAAGCATAGGTGAAGAGTATGGTTAGTCCAAAGTAATTTTGTAAATATAACTTAAAATAACTGCTGCGACGAAACATGGAGAGTGACAGAATTTTTGTGAACGTTATATCATACGTTTAGTGATAGTAGATTGTACACTATTTTAAAATAATTGAACAATAATGAACCCTGTTGTTACTGTAGCGCCACCATAATTTAGCACATTTTGACGGACACATTTTCATATACAGATGGTTTTTTTTTCATTCTGGCTACACTGGCTTGACAAGGCCGCTACAGTTTCACCGGACTACTACACAGATGGTTCTCCTTACACTCCATAATTTTGTTCACATAATGTGCTTATTTTTAAATTACCATTTTATCAGTCATCCAGTGGCCGAGATTCGATCACAATTTCATATTTTTGAAGTGTAATATCATGACAATTTACTGCCGAGGAGTGTACATATATTATAAACTGTAGACGTATAGGGCGTGAAGTATGACGAAGAGAGACTTGTAAACAATACGAAAAATTGATGGCATAGAAATAAATCTAATATCTCAATACTGCTGGTTAGCTGGAAGAAAATGCAGTGTGGCATTAAGCTCACCAGTGTACAAATAAAAAAGCGCAATGATATATTCATTCACTTATTCTTTGTTGATAAAACTAAAACTCGTCAATAGCTACTAATCAAAAAATAAAATAAAGAAAATAGGCAGCAAACAGAGAAGAAAAAAGCGCTTACTGTGGCGTCTTCTTCTATTTACGCATAGATATCAAAATAAAGGTACATAACATTATATGAACTTGTAAATTTGTCCTGATTTTGTATTAGTCATTCCCTTAAATTATTATCACCATTACAGTAATTGGTTAGTAAAAACTATTAATTAAATGTATTTGTGATGAATAACAAAATATTATTATCGACTCTGTGGTAATTAAAATAAACCATGTAGACGGTTTGAATAATTTTAAAATATAGCTAGCTACATATCTATTTATTTTCCTTATAACAAAGTACAATTGTGTGTTTAAACGCAATTAAATATCTTGGCAATAACAGAATTAATGGTTAATTATTTTAATATCATTATGTATAATACTCTTATACTAGTAACCGCACGCGACTTGGCGTTAAAAAACAATATAATAATAAAGTAAGTAGATAGGACAAAAAATATATATATATATTTATTTTGAACTTCTGTATAAAGGAAGCATCTCATATTTTTTCATACAGAAGGCCACCAGAATTGTTGATAATATTCTTTGACATTTAAAAATAAAAAAATATATTGTAATTTTATCCGATTTATATTAAATTTTGTACTGAATGTGCCATTAAAAAATTGTCGAGTTATAGTAATTATTCCTAATACTTTTAGATCTCACAACGGAATATAAAAAAATATATATTACCAAGTCAAGTTAATAATAATAAAGTGTGTTAAAATTGTGACAAGATTGTCGCTAAGAAGAGTACATAAACACAAGTATCATTAGTAGTTAGGGAGTCTGTAGGTGTAGTGTACTGGTGTAAAAAGTATATTACTATTTTATTATTTTTAAATATTAGTCTATGACTGGAGATATTCTAGAAGTCGGATATCAACAGTCTTGACATGTATTAGTTAGTTTGTATTATTTTAATAAAGTTTGCTGCATTCATATATATTATATTATTTTAAATGTTGTACCAAAGGCTGGTACACACCAGTAGGACGCGGGGAAGTTATCGCGTCACTACTTTAGCAGGACGTGGTGAAATGACTAATTACTGGAGATTGAAGGAGATAAATAATTGCACCCAGGCCCACACCTGGGCGGCTAGTCTTTAATTAATAGTCGTGATCTTAATCCGACTAATTTCGGAATTTCGTAGTGCCGCTTCTAATTTTTTACTGAATTCTTGTAGTACATACATACCACGTTTGATGTGGGCATGTGTGTCGCTACAGGTCTTTTCATATACTACGGATGGCTACCAAGGGGAAGGAGGAGGCTAAAAAATTGTCAATCATGAGTCTCGTAGTATGGATATTCAAGCACCATGTCAAGCAGGTTTTAATGTCAAAAAGCTATTATTATAATGTGATTCATTACGTGAATGACAGAGACGTCTAGAAATGACCTATTCTATGTAAATCTGCCAATAACGAATAAGAACAAAGATTTGCATAGTTATAATTAAGAATGAACATAAATAGAAAAGAAAAATTCGATATAGCATTTTTTGGGTTTTATTTCTACTGGAATGTCTTTCAAAATCATGAGTAGTCTTCCAATGTTCATAATTACCTTATTAGGGCTTAATTCATATAAGGGTGTTTTGATTTTGGAGTATAATTAATTATTTACGAAGCTACAAACAGGATATAAGTATGTAGAAAGCTAAATGCTAAAGATACCTTACAATATCTATTAATAAAAATCAATTACCGATGGTACATAAGTGTATCACTTTAGAACGGCTGCACAAAATTAGCCAATAATTTTTGTTGTGTGTATTTGTCAGGACAAAGTTTGAGTGAAAAAAAAAGTTTAAAAAATCGCAGGAAAAAGTGAACAATTATGGTTAATAAAACTTCATTTAAGAAGGGAGTGAGTGAGACAGAATTTACTTTTCTTCGGGAAGAAGCCTGCAGCCCTGCAGTGGGTCTCTTACAGGATGAAGATGTTGATGATGATAAGACAGGATTGAGGTGAGGAAGAGGTAGGAAGATCTTGAGAAATATTTATAAAATTAACAGATTGACATTCAGTTGTGCAGTTGCCATTTGTTTAATTCATTCTTGTAATAAATGATTCAATGTCAGTATTTTCTGATCTAATCTTACTATAGAAAAGGTAGTGTATGTATATGCTATATATATGTAATTGTTGGGTCTGTTCACATTTAGCAGGGTTTCTGTCAACTTCTGATCACCGAACTCGGTTTTGTGGACCGTAAATAGATAGATAATAACTATATTTAGAATTTTTAACATTGGTATTTCCGATAAGTTTCCTCAAATATAATTTAGTCGTAGGTATTTTATGTAATGCGGATTTCTTGACTTGTTTGGTTTATAATTTTCCTTATAGTCTAATCTTGCGTATATATTTATCATTTTTATATCATTGTAATAAGAATGTAAACTCTAAAGAGTTTTATTCGTTACAGTTTTACTTCTGTGATGGACATTAGAAATGATTGTTTTAAAATATATAGCTTATAAGTTATCAGGTGTAGATTATAGATATTGTTAGAAAAATACAGACAGACAACAATGATCACAAATACCAGTATACTGCTCTTTTGTGCAATGAAAAAATGTAATTGGCAAGCACATTAAAAAAAGTACACATAACAGGGTTATGGTAGTATTGAATGGGTATGTCGTTAGTTGATTCCTGCCCGCTTCGGTAGGCATTAAAAATGGTAGAGGTTAATCGAATCCAAAGAATAGCATAAAACAATCTACGAATAATTATAACTAACGAATAACTAGCTAAATAAGTGTCCTCTTGTGACATCATTATTAAATTTAGCGACCCTAAACTGAGAACAATATGTCTATAAACTATAGTCGTATATGTACTACTGTACGAAACTAATTGGAAATACCATAAATAAATCGTGCCTGAGGTTTTGCTATAGTCACGCCTCGCGGTGATCAATTATAGTAACTTCTAAGAACATTGAGGTAGGTATACATTGCCTAATACGTATTAAAAACGTTCATAGTAATTACTCAACTAATTTGTATAATTCGCCTCTGAATACTCCTGATGTGAATCAAAACGGTGTTTTGTAATTTATTATAACCAAGAAGAGTTATAATCGGTAGGTAAAGAAAGTGGGTATAGCTGTTATATTTGCATAAATGTCTCTAAATAGAAATTTTATATTACATTAATAACCGCTTGCGATTTTCTCAGCGTTTAATTACAATATAAAAGTTAATAAAACACATTACATGCTTAAATGGACATTACTTGGCACGTCCGACTAGAATTGCACGTCTCGATCTTTTTATTATTAATTTCAGGCATAAATTCAAACTTTTACACTTTGCATAAATGTCTCTAAATAGAAATTTTATATTACATTAATAGCCGTTTGCGATTTTCTCAGCGTTTAATTACAATATAAAAGTTAATAAAACACATTACATGCTTAAATGGACATTACTTGGCACGTCCGACTAGAATTGCACGTCTCGATCTTTTTATTATTAATTTCAGGTATAAATTCAAACCTCTACACTTTGCATAAATGTCTCTAAATAGAAATTTTATATTACATTAATAACCGCTTGCGATTTTCTCGGCGTTTAATTACAATATAAAAGTTAATAAAACACATTACATGCTTAAATGGACATTACTTGGCACGTCCGACTAGAATTACTTCAGGTAGAATTAATTTCAGGTATAAATTCAAACTTTTGTTTTGCAATGAATCGTGGCAATGATTGAATATTTGCGGAATTTACGGATTATCGCAAAGTAACTCCTTCATCAATCTAACGTCTTAATAATAAAATATAACGTAGTGCCATGTAGTGAAGAGTTATAGTTATAGGTAGAATATATATTACATTACTGTATCCGATAGGCAGAGACCGTTTTGTCATAGACCTTAATAATTCATGCATCTAAAAATAATTTGAGATTTGTTGGGGCTTAAAAATTTGGGATAATATGTTTTGATAAAAAAAATACGTTCAGGGGATAGAAGTTCGCTTTTTCTTCTACTGCGAATGTAATTCGATATGGTGATTTCGATTGTTTATATTTGTATATTGTTATATATGTAATAAATAACATAATAAATAAATTCTAATGATTTGCTCGCGTTCGGTATTGAATGCCAATGAACAGTACACAATATTCGTTTGTTCGAATTATGAATATTTACACACACCCGTATAGTTTGGAAGAGGCATAACACATTTTCGTTATATGAGGATTTTTACCAGTCCATGTTGACCGCAATCCGCGTTAAAGAATTTCTTTAAAAAATCTAGATCTCGACAACACCGTAACTGTACTGGTTTGAAGTATAGCTAAGAACCATCCAGATGACTCAATGAGTACAAAAAAACAAATTCTTCAGTATTGGTGACGTCGTTTAAGAAAGCACGAATACCCGCACCATGAAAATATTTATGTATATATAAATATTTTAAACTTCCTGTAGGTTTGTATGTATTGTTGTTCCATATGACAATTTTCAATGAACCATCATCAAAGAGGAAATATTTATATGTATTCATTAGTGGTAATAAATGTTTGTATGTACAGAAATACATAGGTATGATTTAGGGGAATATTGAGTATCTCTTATAGAATATTTTAACAAAAGAGATTCCCCAATAAGAAGATAAAATGAAATATTAATGTTTATCTTTATTGTCGTTCTAGTTTACACGTAATATCTTGTAAAATTAACAGTATTTAAAATGATTCCTCAGAAAAATAACAAACTCCGTTTGAAATATATTTTTAATGAAAACAGGCTGTCACAATCACTACTGCCGCAAAGCAGTAGGGTTCGTATTACTGTGTTGCGATTCGCTGAGTGTGGCTGGTAGCATATACTACCATCATAATTAGTAGCCTATTATGAATAACCTTAGACCTTTTACCTGGTGGTAGAATAAAATAAAAATACTTGCATGAGAAACTCAAATACCAACAACACCAAACGGTATAAAAAACGCTACGTTATTTCAGCATAATATTTATAAACGCTTAGTTTTATATTCTAAGCGACGAACTGATGCATGCGGCTCCGCACGCATTTTTAAAATTGTATTAAAATAATTTAAAATTGTAAGAAGATGTGAAGTTACAGAAATGCTCTTTCAAAACGATTTGTAAGTACGACACGTACTTCATCTACTGTAATGTGTAAAGTGTACATTAATAAATATGTAAGTACTAATAGTGTGCCAGATTAGATTAACCATCAGCAACATATTGGGAACTTTAACCCATTATATAATCCCCTCAGTGCTCACTTACACCGTATAAGAAACTATTGAAAATTTCAAGCTTCTGGCTATATATCTTAAAAATGTTATTATATTGATATAATATGTCCATATTGCTAATCTAATTACGTTTTTGTGACCATAGAAAAAGTAATCGCTTGTCTGTTCCGCAAGAAATTGTATTACGGAACTCTTATGGTAATAAATATGTCTATCATCTAATATCTTATAAGAAAGATCTCTTATGTCTTAAAAATGCTATAAATTATAATGGTGTTTTGTAAACAATGAGTTGGTAATTATTGTTATAATTAAAAATACAGAAAGAGTTAAAGTATTAAAATTTTAATATTTTACAAATCAAGATATAAAACTCTATATTTATCTGTAATCAGTTTTTAACATTTAACAATTAAAATAATGTTCATTGAAGACGGTACGCAATATTCTCACATGTTGTTATGGTTATTGGGTTATGTAGATGAGACCGCGGTAAATAAAACAAAATGGCCGCCAAATTGATGAAAAAGACAATAAAATTGAAACTACATATACTGATGTGTAAAATATATACATTTGAATTATATTTAATATAACTGTTAACCCGTAACTTCATCCGCATATAATTTAGCAAATTTGCAGAAAAATTTTGATCATGTAACACAATTATACTGCACCGTGCAAATATATCTAAAGAAGTAGTATCTAGTATACCGCGCATTGCACGTACCCTTTAGTAATGAAATTTTTTTTTTTACCATATTCCAAATGGGCAAGACACGGGTGGGTACAAGCTAATCTAAGCTAAAATAACTTATGTCACTCCCTATAATTTCAGCTATCTGCTAGTGGAATTAACGTCATAATCGGTCCAGCCGTTATGATGATTCCACTATGGACATAGTTGTGGGTAATAGCTAGTCTAAAATAGAATAGCTTAGGTTACTCTTTATAAGATCAGCTAACTGCCAGGGAAAGTCCTGTGAAAATCGGTCGAACCGTTTTAGAGATTCCACTGCAGACGAAGTTGCGGTCAACAGCTAGTTTAAAATATAATAGCCCATATCACTGCCTATAATTTCAGCTATCTGCCAGTGCAATTCTTGTCAAAATTAGTCTAGTCGTTTTGGAAATTACCCGGAACAAACCGACAGGCAACCGACAAACAATTTTGAAAATAGTTATTTTGTTATGACATAAGTCTACACCTTTCTATTCATCCAGTGAAAAGTTGTTATTTTGATATAACATACAGACACTTCATTTTTCTTATATGTATATAGATTTTAACTCCCAACTTGAAGATAAAGTTGACGTACAAAAAAAGTAAAGGGTATCAACGCTTGACCCGTGCCTCAAGGGAAATTAGCTTTGCGATAAGACGATAACTTTTGGTAGAGTACATTTTAGATAATAATATTTAATTAATCTGAATAGCAACGTGAAAACCATACATTAACTATATTTAACTGCAAGCCCCGTCATATTCGGTAGATAACTTATAAGTGTTTTAATTTAGATAAACCAAATAAAAAAAAAAAAAAACAGAATTATCGACAGACTTTATCACACTCACTCATAGGTATTTTAATGTGCTGTACGTAATTTCGTACGAAACGTCGGACGTTATTTGTTTATAAAACCGGTTGTTGTGTCCGTGTACACCTATTACATTCGTTCAACTGTGGTCAGGTCACTGCTTAGTTATTGTTCATTTGGCGTCTCGTGGAGACGCACGCTTTTGTTCATCGATTATGATTTTTTAGTATTAACGAGATATACTCTATTAGTGATAGTCTAAGCTTATTTACATATAAGTCTCAAGAGCGGGACAAGAGCGTGTTTTGGTTTACCTTGACTTTAAATTCTATAATTTTTTTATTCACATTTTTAAAGTGGTTTTTCCTTGTTTCGCACAAGTAGCGATGACTCCTTCAATGTGGTTTCTGCTTTTTACTGGTGAGTTTATTTTATGTGTGTTTTAATAATGTTGTCATACAAGATTGTTAGTCTTATATGTATGCTATGTATATAAATGTACAGTTCATGGAGTCGTTAAGCGTTTCTTAATTCTTTGGTTGTATTCACAAGGTCCGATTACTTACATATATTTTAACGCAAAAAAATTTCCACCCGCTTCTTTGGGCGTAAATATGGGAAAGGGTCAATCAAACCCAAAAAAAAAGTAATCTAGTACAATTCTGCGTCGAGTGGTCGAAGTCCTATGTCAATACGATCAGTATTTCAGACGTAATTGGACTTTCAATAAATAGTATTTTCATTATATATATAATAGTATGTATAGAATACCTACCTATTTATAGTTATTTTGTATAAGAAGTATGACACATTGATTCATATGTGATCAATAAGTATATAGTTTTAAAATTTTAATTGAATATTGTATACAAGGTTAATATCGTTTATTTTTTATTCTACATAACTGGTTTCGTAGCGACATTTGTAACGTTATTTTATAATAATGGCGTATCAGTTTGATATTTAATATTGTATAGACAGTGACATTCATGTTTATCTTCATAATATATACAATAGTAATAAATTTATACATTTTGCACGAGTATACTCACGAAGAAAATGATACTAAATCTTTACAGTACGGCCATGTAAGGGAATAAAAAATCAAATATTATTGAAGATCTCTCTAATGTCTTTCGTCTCGCTCACTCGCTCACTTTTTATAGAGATTTTGTTAAGCCATATATTTCACTTTTTAGTAGGATGTTTTTTTCAAACATTTTTTTTTCCGTACAAACTTTCTGCAGCCATTTTGAAGCGATATACATTCATACACAGACATTCATGGAAGTTGGAACATCTAAGTGTTTTTCATTGCAACTTTTTATGCTGTTTTATTGTAACTCGCCAATAGGTGGTGTTAAACTATATATTATTATTGTTAAGTTTTTTGTTGTAGCTAACTTTAGCCTGGGGCTTCGCGCGCTTTAGTATAGATTTGTCTTATCACTCGGGGACAGTACTTTTTTCTTAATGGAAGGTATTCTATATCTTTTTCTGTACTCATGACAACATGCATGATGATCGGTTAAGTAATTACGGCGTGAATGAGTAACAGACAAAGAAACTCACCTTCGCATTTTAAATTTTAGTTAGGTCTTAAGACAGAGGAAGTTGCGGGCGGTTTCTGTATACATAAAATGAGTGTTGTTATATATTTAAGGTACAAATTTCAAAACCGTTTAAGAGATCATATAGTAGGCAACAACATTTTATGGTAAAGAAGGTTTTTACATTAACCATTTTACTACGACCCGCCACCGGGAGGTAACGTAATACACAAACATTTGTATCGTTCGATAGCAACAAAAAATTAAAAACACCCACAGATCTGCGGGTATAGTTAGTCTGAGGTAAATATATTTCGAATGCGAAAGCATTTTGTCGGTTCTTTCGAAACCGGTTCGTTGAAGTTTGGCTCGAAACTCGAAGTCTGAATCAGGAAAATTTATAACCCTATTAAATAATTTAGTATTCTGTACGAATGTCGTTTGGGATAAAAAAAACCCCATCATCTTGTATACTTGTAATAAATTTGAAGAATCATCGTGTCTCGGTATTGTAAATATTTGGTTTAAAAGATTGCGGGGAACACAATAAACCTATTTTTAAAAACTTCAGTTTGGTTTTATGTTTGAACGCCCTAATTTTCAATATTGACGAATTTTCAAGGGCTTACACAGGTACCTTGACTGTACATTAGAGCATCATATAGGCTTTATTTCTTAGAAATCGGATCACAGAAAAAAAATCACATTTAAATATTTACAAGTTTGTTCAGTGTAGTATAGTTGGTCCGGAAGTTAAAAGATGGCGCTTGATAATTTCCAGACGCTGCCTGTTGCAGGTATGGATGGACTTTCATGTCCGTTGCTTTTCATACAGCCAGCTGCTGTACGTGGTTCAGTCGTATTAATGTAGCAAATAAGCCTTTTTTGTTCATGTCCTCAAACTTGCTACTTAAAACGTTGCAGACAAATTTCCTAAATTAAAAATTAAGCTCAAACCTGCGCAGTCGCAGGCATAGTAATAAATAATGAATGAAAACATGTATTTATTTTTTTAATATTTAAAAGTGTATTTAGTCTAAATCGTAAAAATGGATTTACGTGTTTTTGTCAATTTATATATGAACCAACATTCTAGATGCTATTATCTTTTGTACATACTTTGTAGGTTTTAGTATGTCACCAAAATGCATATTCAAATACTTATACAGTTTGTCGTTTTTTTACAAAAAGTTTTAAAAATACATTACAAAAACGCTCGTGTGATTGAGACTGATTTGCATAATAACATTAATTTACGTAATTAAATCTTTATAGTTTTGTTTGTTATTGCCAATCCAGTCGAGGATTAGCACCTTTGACTAGATTATTACTTAGTGCCTATTGACATTATGATCAAATGCTAGACCTAATTGTAAAAATAACAATAGAATCAAGGCTGTTGCTTTTCAAGATACCATTTTTATTTTACCCATCATAAATATAACTAATCCTTACTAATATTATAATCTAGCTTTTTCCCGTGATTTCGCTCGCATTAATAAAGATTTGATATATATCTCTCGGGAACAGCATAGTTTTCGGTCTGTAACAACAAACTCACATTCGCATTTACAGTGTTAATTAGGATAGCTATAATGGGAAATATGTCATACTTTAGTTGAAAAATAGTTACTTTTAGTACATATGTAGCATTCGATTACCGTCTGCGCTAAACTTTTTGACTGTTCTGAATATAGATGCGCAGAACACAAATCTATATATAAATAGAAATGAATTACTGTTCGTTTGTCTCGCTAAAACTCGAGAATGGCTGGACCGATTTGACTAATTTTGATCTTGAAATATTCGTGGAAGATCAGGGAAGGTTTAAACGGTGAGAAACATACATAATAAGTAAAGTTTTCCCTTACTTTAAGTTTTCCTACTAAAAAGGACAATTTAATTTTCAAATACAGAATGTTCCTAGCTATGAAACATTTGATATCTTGTGTCATTTTACAAACAAGATATTGTCATTCGATTGTCAAATATTGATAGGTGCGTTCAGAAATTTGTCTGTTTCATAGCTGTAGTATAAGGTCCGATCTCTTTGGTCTGTTTATTGGAATACAGAACAGTTCTGTTTCAGAAATAAAAATAGTATATATTTATTTGCATAACTGTGTTGCATTTATAATGTTAATAAAAAAATTGTATTAAGTTTTGACAACATTTTACATAAAGATTTGTAAGTGATACGAAGTTCACCGGATCATCTAGTGTTGGTATAAATTTGTATTACACTATATGTATAACATCGAGACAACTTAAAATAAAATAAATGCCGCGTTTAGATTCCTATAATTTTTATAATATATAATTTTAAACTTTGTTTTGGATTAAACTAATGACGATTTTATGCGCAAACCCGAACTTACGGCTATATACAGAGTGACCAAAATATTTTACAAGGAAAGTAGGTAATTTTGGAGCTTTGACATGAACAACTCATTAAAGCCAAAAAAACAATTTTGGTTTATTTTTGCACACCAAGTGTAAAGCCTATTGTCAAAGTTTCTCTGGACCTCATATAATGCAATACGTATACAGTACAAAGACTTGTCCGGGTTGCCTCCATATTGTAGTGTATCGGGAACGTTTGCTGAGGCTCGTGTGGATGATTTTTACGCAATAATTCGTAAAAAAGCAAACTCACTGGTGGATCGATTGTGTGACAGCTCAAATAGCATCTTGAAAATGTCGTTAAGCAGATCTGATAGTTTGTTTCTTCGCAACTGGACGAAATAGTTAAAAAGTGTGTGCACCTACAGAAGTTAATGACTTAGTTTGTATGTATCTTTGCTACTCGTTACATGGAATAAGTTTACTGACATAAATGGATGTAATGTCAGAATTAAATAAGTTATTATAAAGATGTTTACTGTGTTTTAAAATTTGGTACATTATGTTGATGTATATGATAAGGATTAACAAGTTTCGGCGAAGTAAACCCCAAATATTTTATGATTCCATTATAATATATCGAATTTGATTACTTTTTATAAAAATATAAAATATATTATCTATATATAAACATTTTTTCATAAAATTATGGTGCAAATCTTATGAATATCCGTAGCCTAGTTTAGAGCCAATTGCTTACACAGGTAGACAGACACAAATAGCGACTTTGGTACAATATTTATTGATAGGTATAAAGTATGATTTTTTATTTATAAATGTTATAAGAAAGGTCAACGCTTCGGAATAAAAATAAAGAAAACAATCCGAATTGGGTTTACCCATGGAAAATCCAGTATGATAAGTTACAATCGCGTGTCGCGTAATATATGTATATACACATGTATAATATATATATAAGTTGATTGGTAGGTTATCTTCAGGTTAGCTGTTGATTTAATGTACCGAGTAGAAAATATGTATAATATTGTTTTATTTACTCATCAGTATTAATAATGTGACATAACTAACTATAAGCTTTTTAAAACTGTTTATTTCTCGATGTCAGCAGAGAGGAAAATTACCGGTAACTTTTTATTATAGGGTTAACCGTTATTATGTCGTATATAGAATAGTTAACAAAGGTGAACAATATTTTATTGGAATTTTTGTTTGTTTGTCTATGCGTTTGTACACGCTAATGTTAGAAACGGCTTAATCGTTTCGATTGGCATTTTCACTGATATATTATGACAAGTAATATTTAGTATTTGTTTCAGTCTAATCCGATAACAAACAAAAAAGTTAAGTTGGTTGGAATATTACTCATTATTCTAAAAACACGCTTCGGTTGATTTACTAGTAACTTTTGTTAATTGTAGTTTGTAAAAGCATGGATAGAAGTTTATATGAACACAATAAACACTAAGGTAAAAAAGTAATGCATTGTTTCCGAGATATAGACATCTCCAATTTAAGTTTAACTCTCATGAATACAGTCTACCATATTAAATAAGGGTCAGCGCACTGGATCTTTTCATTCGCGCTGGTCGGTAGCAGCTAACCTATGTAAAGTGCATGACAAACTGCGTTGCGCTCTTTAGCTTGATTCGCGTTTTTAGATTATAAGGCAGCAAACAGCCCAAGTCGATGTTCAGCCACTTTAGTACCCTTAGGCTATTTATCTTTCGGTTGAATGCCTTAAGCGCTCACCCCAAAAGCCTGAGGAAGCTGTGAATATCCATCAGGTTAACAGCGGTTAGTCAGTTCGATAAAAAAAAGCACCGTGCTATATAAATAGTATTAGATTGTTCATAGCGAACGCTTTCTATTTTGATTATTCTGTTTTCTTTAGAAAAATCATTTGTTTTTCTTATTGCTTAGTTTGTTCTATTATTTATTTTGTTGCATCAAGACTAATGTTCGTTTCTTTATTAAAGTCGGAGAAATCAATTTCGTAATATTTTTTTCCTTATAGGACTTCCACTACGACGGAGTCGCGGACACAGTTAGTGTTTAATATTTATGTAATTTATATGAAATATTATAGAAATGTCTGTTGTTTTTACTCAATTTATTTCTTGTAAACATGGTTATAATGTGTCATGGGAATTAAGTGGTTATATTTGACAAGCTTTTGCTCGCGGCTTCGATCGCGTTAATGCAGACTTATAACTCTCGGGATCGGTACTCTTTATAGATGAATGGTTTCATGTGTCTCTTATGTACCCCTGACAACGTGTGCACAAAATTTTATCATTATCGGTTGAACGGTTAAGGCGTAAAAGTGTAACAAACAATCGCACATTTCTATATATAATATTAGTTGGGATTAGTGAGAAAATTTTTGTGTCTCTATTGTAACTTTGACATTAATGTTTAATGCCTGTTGTATTTTTGTAAGATATCTTTGTTCAATTTTTTCATTACTAATGATATATAATTTATATAATACCTTAAAGATCTGTTCAAAATAAGTTCAAATGCTACGAAGTTCTGCCTGGACAAACTACACACATTTTAATTTTATTTGTATATATAGACTATTGATGAGAGTCAGTAGTTATTTCATAGACGTATATTATTACAAAATGAATTTTAATTATCACCTTTAATATTTTACTGGAGTACGCTTTAGGTTTTGCACCATTTTATAACCTTAAGTTTAAACGAACAGTTCTTTTATAAGTTTATTTCGGGTATCTCGGATACGGCTCTAATGATTCGGCTTAAATTTTGTATTTCGATTTGCTTTTTTTTTTGTAATTTATCTATACACATTATTACACAAAAAATATTTTTTATAACCAATTATTACAGCCTATGACATAAAGCGACATCTCGTACATTTTTGTAGTACTTGCATTGTTGACAAATGATGATAACTTACTAGTACCCAATAGTAACAATGTAATTAATGTTTCTACTAATCGAGCGAACATTGGCCACCCAGATACTTATTGTATGGTAACATTGGCAAAGTCTGGTTACACAAAGTCCCTTAATACAATCAAATAACGTTTCAACAATGGGCTTCTTCTTAGACTCTTATTCGCTTCTGCTGGCAGCCGTACTTTCTACGCTGTATGTATCGAGCCATATTAATTATACAAGCGAAATTACATCCAATCACTAGGCTGAAATTAATAAAAATAAAATGGTTACTATGACATTTGCCTTTGATATATTTTACTTGCGTACAGTCCTCGTCTTAAGTTCGGACTTACGCATAATACAGTCAAATCAAATCAAATCAAATCAAAAATACTTTATTCAATTTAGGCCCTAAGAAGGCGCTTATGAACGTCAAAACTACCACCGGTTCGAAATACATCCCAGTCATCGAGAAGAACCGGCAAGAAACTCGATCGGGTTTATCTTTTTAACATAACAGTCAAGGTTTTAGTAAAAAAAAACAACAGTTTTAAATATTATAATAGGAATCTAACATTGGCATTCATTTATCCTTAAGTTGTGTCGATTAATTTACGTTTACGTATTGCTTAATTTGTGTTCTGCACATCTATATTCAAAGCGGTATAAAATTTAGGCGAGAAATGTACATTTCATTAGGTATCATAACAGCTAAAATGTTAAAACAAGTTTGTAGGTTATTATTATGGTAGGTTATTTTAGGTTATTATTGAAGTTGCCGAGCGTGGTGCGAGCCATGAAGCTTGAAATGCTAACGAAAACGTGAATCTTTTGTAAAGTTATGGAATTATATTGTAAACTATACCTATCTATATCCTATTAGCAACCTCCCGCAGTCTTCGTTTTGTGTTAATTAATTACAATATAAAACTTAATAACAATAGCGCAGCCCCAACTAGTCACGATTTATGCCGAATGAACAACATAAAAAATTCTCCAAAAAGCAACACTTAAGTGTGACCAACTTTGACGATGATTGATCGATCGACGTTGGAGTTTATCGATCTCAGAAATATCAACATTTATTTTTGTATGTATAGATATATATTAAAATAGGTATTTGTGTATTCATTTTTATGAATATAAAGAAAATAAAAATAACATATTTTTTCTATTACTAAACAATTATAACAAATAACTATAGCAATAGCAAAAACTGTGTAGTTTTATGAAACCACGATACAAGTGAAACATTTTTTCGGATCGTAGCATTACAAAAACTGAGCACAATATTTGTTTATATCACTGAATCATTTTGAATTAAGTCATGGGTGCTGTAATATTGGCCTTGACAGCTCTGCCGAGCGCCTTCCACTTTACCCCTACTCCGCAACTGGTTGTAATGCGACATGCGATGGATGGACGAAAAAATTTGATCCGATGTAAAAAGTGTCACTTTAATATTAAGGATAATAGTAAGCTAATAATTGTATAAAAAAATACATATTTACATCACATTTTAACTAAATCTTAGGTCGGAATTAAAGATGAATCTTTTTAATTTTCAGTTCAGATCCTTCTAAACGTATCAGTGAATGGTAATATAGACCCGAATACACTTCATGATGTATTCGGATCTTCTACGAAGTATTCCAGTAGTGGACTCTATGCACCAGTTGGATACGAATCTACGATCCAAGCGGTGGCCGTAACTCCTGATAATGCAACCCTTGTGGATCCAGACTATTGGGACTTGGATCAACTCCAATCTGTTTCATCTGATTATGATAAATTTGACTTAACTTTAACTAAGGTAATTTTTCAATTCTTTCCCGTAAACATGTCATTTGTATTCACTAGGTTATTTGCATAATATACTAAGTATATGCTTTGTCATATTTAGAATTGTTGCATTTCGGTATCAACTGATGTATATTCCAGTAATTAGGTAGGATGGTAGCCTGCTTGTATGAGTTTGGACAGTTATCACATCACGGAACTGTTACGGTCCAGTCGCAGGTCAGTATGACAACGGCAACTGGCGATAAATTGTAGATCGTTGCAGTACAGTCACTTTATCGTTTCCTAAATAAAAGAGATATCGAAAGAATCTTACAGCAGCAAACTCATAGAAAACTTAGTGCTTAAAATATTATATAAGCCAACAGTGATTTTGGTACAGAACGTATAATCGAAAAGAGTTTATTTCGTTGATTCATATAAAAGTATAAAGTTTACAAAGAATGTCTAAAACACAAAGAAAGAAATGTTTGATTAAAATACTGCGGTATCTTTTGATATTCAATCCAATGCTTAATCAATTAATAATGACATTAAAAAGTGATATTTTACAGCGCATAGCGTCTGCTTCTGATAAAAATTTTCTAATCTCTCCCCTGGGCCTCAAACTGGCTTTGGCTATACTCTACGAAGCAGCCACAGGACCGACAAAGAATGAAATAGCATCTGTTCTCGGGTTTGATTTGGACAGAAACCAAGTCAGAAGAAAATTTGCATCTATAATACAATCGTTAAAGGTAATTCATGGTTTATACTATTGAATATTCTCCAATCTAATAGTTAATCTTATATTACATTTGAACACGTTCGTATTCACTAAAATAATAAGGTAACTTACATAATGAATTTATAAACATAAATGGATAGCTACATTCCATTATTGAAAATCATGTAACTAAACTCTGTAAGCATGTTATATATTTCAATTATGCAAGATTTAAAAAGCAAAGCAAAATAGATAGCATGTATAAAGCAATTGTGCCAGCTTAATTAAAAACAAATCCAATTTTATATAAATTTATCGGCTATGATTATGACTCATTCGTTATTTAAAGTAAAGGAATAGAAGAAAAATAAAAATGTTATATTTTAAATTACAGAAAGAGTCGCCGGAGTACATCTTAAACGTAGATAGTTGCATTTATCTCGGCTCTGATGCTAAACCAAGACAGCGGTTTGCAGCAATCGCTGAAGAATTTTACAAGACTCAATTGAAAACAATAGACTTTTCGAAACCTGAGGAAGCTGCAAATAGCATTAATGCCTGGGTGTCTAATACAACACACGGAAAGATACCTAAATTGGTAGACCCTGGTGAGTTTGTAGACGCAAAGCAAATCGTGTATAATTGACAGATTCTGTTGCGTTAAAGGGAATAATTCTGTGTACATACTCACGAACTGACTGCTTTACAATTCGAACCAACAACGTTAGCTGGCCACATTTATAATCAATAACACCTATACATTAAAAAATAAGGTCTTAGTTGTCTAGTGGTTTGACCGGTGAGTCCGATAATCCGATATCCGCAGATTCGAACCCCGGTATGTACCAGCAAATTTTTCGGATTTCAATTTTTTTTTACATTTACTGATTTAATTTGGTAACACTATTGGCTAACGATGAAGGAAAACATCGTGAGGAAACCTGTGCTTCAGAAATGTTCTTGTAGTACCACCGTATGTGGGGAATATATAGAAATGAGGATTTGTCAGAGTTTGAAATCGTCAATACGTCGTAGGCTGGTGTGATTATTATGCCCTTACCTTCCTTCGGGAATAGGCATATTGCCCTGCAGTAGGTTTCTTACAGGCTGATGATGATGATAATTAAATAATATAGTAGCAACCAGTGCTTTGATTAAACATTTTAATTGTGATGATCCCATCCTTAGTGATAGAGATTTTTGAATTCACAGTTACTATTTTCTCCACACTTCCTATAGGGAAGGGAGTTCTTTGAGAAGTATTGAAGATAATCATGAATTGGAATCCTAAACACGTTTGCCCATTGCAGTTTACCTTGTTTCTTTTTAACTTATCGCTGTAATGAACCGTTGTCTTAACCTATAATACTTGTCACGATAATGGAAAAGATTACATGTTGAGATTATACCGAACCCTAATAATACTGATCTATGCTCTTTTACCGAACCATTAGCTTATTGCCTGTTTTCGGGAAGCTAAGAAAGCATTTTATCAGACGAGTGAAGTAAATTACGGTATAAGGCAAAACGAATGAAGGCATTATTAATTCAAATCACAAATTAAAACTACAACGGCTTTAAGTATTGCCATTGACGTAATTAAATAAGTTTAAGTGTAACAGATTCCGTAATTTAGTTGTGTTCCGTGATATTAGAGGTGGCCATTGGTGTCTAGTCGATTTCCATCAACTCAAGACTTACCCAAATGCCCACATAATACGTCCGGAATTATACGCATAACCAAACAGTTCATCTTGATTTTGCTAACTCTATGGTTTTCAAGTTTATGTTAAATGCTGCATTCATGCTCTATTTGAGTGTCAGTTATATGGAATAACATTCTTGACAAACTCCTGGGAATTGAGTTACTTACCGTTTGTCATATTCAAGCATTCACTGATAATGTCTTACTAATTGTTTCTGTCGAGTCTGTACTGGATTTGCTGGCTATTATAGGAAAGCGATACTTATTTTATTTTATCTTTATATTATTTTCTTCATCTTTACTTTTTTTCATCGCATTGTAGGTATTACAAATAAGACCCATAAGAGAGCACCATAAAATATAATAAGACATGTTTCGAATTTAGATTTTATGGACTACACTTAATTGAAGATTTAACACTAAACCTACCGACAATTCTTGTATATCTATTCCTACCGCGTGCGGTCAAATTGACGGGTAATTCAAAAGTTTCATTTATTTCATTATTCAATGCAGATAAAGGTTGATTTGTTGCTAAATGTGTACGTATAAAATAAAGAATTTTCATAAAGTTTCGTCCATTTTATTTTATATAATTTTTAAATTCTTTATAAAAAAAAACAAATACAATTAAAGTTTAATACAGAATGTTATGCATACATAATATACTTTATTTGGCTTCCTCGCATTGCTTACAAATTTGTTTAGTCTGAAATGTGCACTTGCCGCAAACATATTTTTCGCATTTCGAACAGATTTTTGTTGTTTTATAACCTTTACAAAACTTAAAATTTATGCACTGGTATCCGGCCAAGATTGGGTCTTCCGTCTATTTCTTCCCAGACTGTTCCATCAGCAGCAGTTTCGATGCGTTGATCCTCTAAATCTATTTCACTTTCGGATGACAATAAAACCCTCTTTTTTTCTGCCCTGAACGCTTATTTATAATATTCTCCTCTTCACTATCGCTTTCTGATTCTAATTCACTTGTAAATAGTTCTTGGTCTATTTCCATGTTTTTTTCAATTACAAAAGTTTCTTGTTCATCATTTTCTGAAAATTCTTCTTCTATGTCCGTTATATTTTTAGGTAATTTGTAATTTTCAAATGCTTTGACATTTTTAGGGTAAATATCTACAACAGATACTTTACCTTCTCTTCTTCAAATAAATAATGGTAAAAAAAGTGCATAAAAATCTTTTTAGAAGTGCACTACTTGAGACTGTAATCAATACTATTGTTATCTACTCTTTTCAACTATAAGCGACTCTGAGATAACCGTAAAAATTTTACTTTGAAATAACTTTATAACAGTTTTTCCCGCCGGTCTTATTGACCGACCGCGGTAGGTAGGTTACATAACAACTTTTTGTTGGAAAAAGAAAAAAATAACTTAAAGTAAAGAGTGAAGAAAATATTATATGGATATTCTAAGAATTGTCATATAGTTTGATAACAATATTATAACATTAAAAAATGTGTAAATTGGATAAAAATTTGAAAACGGTCAATTTGACCGCTACTGGTAGGTTTAGTGTTAATAAAACATTTTGAGATGTCTTTAACCTCATAATGTACCAAATGTAATAGTAGTTCCCGAACACTATTTCCATTCGGGCAACCGAAGGGTGTGGTGAAAATGATGTGATCTGTTTGAGACTAAATAATATTAATTATTAATTTTAATTAAGTGACATAATTATGCATTAAGAGAATATTGGGAATTTGTGATCCTTCAGCTATCGATTTTAATTTCAGACGACATGCTTGGAATAGTTGTGTTGATTTTGAACACCCTGTATTTCAAGGGTACCTGGCGTCATCAGTTTCCACCGAATGCCACAAAGCATGATACCTTCTACACGACTCCGAAATTACAGAAACATGTAGAGTTCATGAATGTTAAAGATAATTTCTATTATACGGAGTCTGCTAATTTGGACGCTAAGATTTTGAGGATGCCGTACAGAGTAAGTAATTTCGAAGGTAAGGTTGTTATTATAGGTGCGTTATGTACGTGAATGGTAACGATGTCTGGAAATGACACCCCCGTCTGTACACCTACTAAAAATAACTGTGAGAATAATGACTGTAAAGCTGTAATAAAAAAAAGTATATACAAAAAGAGGTAAACCAGAACGAATTTCTTGTTCACTCGGTTGTTTTCCTAACCAGGAAGTGCCTTCTCAGGGTCTTAATTAAATAAAGTATTTTTGATTTTCATCTTGAAAGAGAATAAACTCGCACGCACGGGTGTATATAATAATTGGAGATAATTTAAATTTTTGATATAATTGTCACGGCCGCCTGGTTATTATTATTATTATGGTGTACGTACATGGGAATACGAGTATACGCTGTTTACAATATTATATTTACTTCCAAACATCTGTATCGAGGGACTGCTGAAATATGATTTAAAGAAAGTCGGACTAATTCTAAGGGGATATTTTATAAATAAAAGACTTCGATCTTACTTGGCCTTCATTATGTTGCGCTATATGGAAAAGAATACTTCTTTAGAAATAAACCACAACAGCCCTTTCAGTAGGGGAGTGTTTTTTTTTAAATACATTGTCTTTTATTCTGTAATAAATGTATAGAAAAGTGCAGCTGTAACATAGTTGAAACTGGTAAGGTTAAAAGAAAATGTGGTCAGGGAACTTCTCTCAGGAACAAAATTCCTTATGCTATTTCTTTAACTCCGAATGTAATTCAGTATGGAGATTTAGATTGTTTTATTTGTATATTTTCGTCACGTAAGGAAAAAGCGTTACACCTCCTGCATGAGGCATTCTCTCTCTATGAAATTATCTTCTTTTTGTTTATTTTTTTTACATTTTTTCGATGCAAGTTTCGTAAACTAAGAAATTAAATAAAAAGAAATAATTTGATACTTTAGGAAAATATTCACTTACAAAAAATTCGGTACAAGATAGTGAATTAGAAGCTATATAAAAAGCTTAAATGAAATATCCACGTATTTAGTATTGAGGTTATAAAACCTACAATGCACGATATTCGTTTACTTCAATTTTGATACTCACATGTACACACACACATTCATATACGATAGAAAGAAACAGAGGGGTAGAAAGTTACAAAGAATGGCATAAAGATTCATATATTAAGCTTGAAGCTTTTGGAGAAGTCTAGGTATTTTTGAAGCTAAAATGTCTCGGTGGTAGCATGTTAGTTCTATGATAGCCAGAGCTTGTGGTGGAGGAAAACATAGTGGTGAAAAAAATGTACTATAAAATGATAAACCACATCGAGTTTTTACCGGTTTCTCTTGATGACGGGCTTGTGGTGGAAAACTTAAGGCGTGGAAATAGCGCCGGTGCGGTTTGAACAATTAGTTTTGAATGTGATGGTCGTAAGGGCTAAGGCGCATAAACATTTTTTAAAGTAAAATAATTAGCGGAACTATAAAGTACACACCGAAGGCCGAAGACAGCCATTCCTGTTGCTTCGGTGCGGCGCGTTTAATTAATTTCCGTAGCGGTGCGGTGTTATTTTATTAAGGGTCTATGCATGTTGTATTGCAACCACGAACGACAACACACTGACTGCGACTACATTAGTATTTCCACCGAATTATACGTGAAAACACCACAGCGACCTTTCGCTGCGGCAAACGGTACCTAAAATTTCACATCACCAGCGTGGGAACTCAATAAATGAAACCTTCCCAGCTGCTACTAAGTCCGAACTAACCACGTACTTAAGTAATGTTTTTGCGCCGAGCCAGGCTTGTTTTCTTAATCAGTAGAAGTTTTGATGTTTATAAGCAACTTTTCGACGCCTAAATTGATTGAACTATCTTTGATTTTGAAAACATTATACTTACCTGGCTAATTTACCACCCTTAATTAAATAATCTAACGTTTACAGATGTGTTCCGGCGGCTAAACTTGAGAGTCAGACTTCTTGTAGGTTCGGCGTGTAATAATTTTAAGTTGTTATGGTTAATCGTCATGACCTATAAAGTATAGCAAAAAAGTATTGTTGACACTGAAAAATCTAATTTTATTGCAGAGTAATAAATACGCAATGTACATAATTGTTCCTAACTCTCTGACTGGTTTGCCACGTGTACTGAACAACTTGAGCAACCTAGGATCTGAAATGAACAACCTAATAGAACGTCTTGTGGACGTCACACTGCCGAAATTTCAGTTTGAACACTCTTCACAATTAAATAGAATCTTGATACAGGTAAGAAGAAAACAGTTAAGTACATTTCTCTCTTATTTGTTTCCCAACTGATTTTTTTTTGTTTCATGTTATCATTGTAAAAATGTTATAATAATAATGATGTACATAGTAATTCGTAGTTTAGTATAGCTCATTTAATCGATTTTTTCCATATAATCGACTAGTCGACGCTTTTATTTATAAGTCTCTATTCGTAATACTTCACATTTCTTACGTTTTCAATCTTTAATATTCAATACAGATTATACCATTTCCAAGAAAAAAAAAACAAAAAGTAATACAGGTAATATGATCTAACCTAATATAACACGTGAAGAAGATTTTTTTTTCGAACTGTCTACGCTATTGACCTGGAGAAGAAATTTTCCAACCATTGGACTAGTAAATAACAGATTTCAATAAATGAGGAGACGTTTTTTTTACTTTTAAATATAAGAAGAAACCGCCCGCGAATTCATCCACTTTTCATTACAATCTGCTTCTTCTTCTTCTGCCTAGCGTTTTGCCGGCCTGGTGCCAGGGTCCGCTTTCCTACTTAGCTTTCTCCACTTTGTCCGGTCTTTGGCATCGTTTTCTGTGAGGTCATTCTTCTTCATGTCCGCCATCACACCGTTCAGCCAACATTTTTTGGGCCTGCCGCGAGATCTAAACCCTTGAACGGTGATATTGAGACTTTTCATTACAATGTGATACTTAATTACAATAATATAGAGTCTATTATATGTATCTGTAGAGAGAACGGATTTTATATGTTTGTTTGTGAGTAGTATAGTATTCCACAATCCACGTCAATTTTTGACGATATATGTATGTCAGGTAGGTGAATCGGAAAAAATCTTGCCTTTTCACGTTTCTATGACGTGTGATGCGTTATTAATTAAATTGCCACGAAAAACACAGCGACAGCATTATATCTATCAGCTAAAGATAAGTTACAGTAACAATTTTTACATATTAAAAATCGGTCAAAAGTGACCAAATAAAGGATAATCAGTTTACGTACATCTATTGCTACACACCCAGGTGAAGCCGCGATAGGCCTGAGTATATAATACGAGTACAATTGTACGCATAAGAAAGTTTTCTATGCAAAAAGATTTAGGTGTACCAATTCTCGCAGCGATTGGTCGGTGTCAATATTGTTGGTGACGGAGTTTATTAAATAGATATAATATGTATACAGATATGTACATTTCATTTCATACATATACATACATAGTTTACGTTATCTTATTGTTTTTGTCATATACCGCGGTCAATATAATTTATTAACAGATCAAATATATATCAAATTCAAGGTTATTCGTCAAGTGTAATTTATAATTATTATCAGTATTCAATAATTACAAAATTTAATTTTATCTTTTTTTAATGAATAGAGTCATCATTATTTATAGTTTTAAGTCGTAGGTATAATATTAAAATATAATATTAGTTTCATTTATTAATTTATATTTAATTGGACGTTTAGTTTTGATTGAGTAGCTTTGCGTGTGTGAGTAAGTTTAATGTTCTATTAATATATTAACTTTTAATTTTAACATTGTTATTTGATTTCTAGCTGTAAAATACATTTATGTACTAGCTTTTGCCAGTGTCTTGACTCGCGTTAATATAAATTTGACCAGTTCCTCGTGAACATTGCTTTATTTTCTAGATACATTATTTCCTTTTCCGTACACCTGCCAACGTTAAGGGCGCACGGTGCACCTCGGCTTCGACTGTTGAAAAATTTCTTGATAATCGGTTGAGTAATTAAAGAGTGAAAACGTAAAAAACATTCAAACAAACTCATTTTTGCATTTCAAAACATTAGTTAGAATTTACTTTAAATTCAATTGAAAATTCTAATGTATTTGTACATAGTCACGTAATATGTACAGGTCTAAACACCTGTTCTTGATTTTAATATGTTGTGTTTTACCCTTCAAATATTGATATGTAACCACATAAGCATTAACATGATATGTTATATTTATAGCTTGGAATAAGGGAAGCTTTTCAACTGACAGCGTCATTCCCCGGAATAGCTCGGGGTCAAAGTCTGCTTGAATCACTGAGAGTGTCACAGGTCCTGCAGACATGCGGCATTGAAGTCAATGAACTAGGCAGCATTGTTTACGCCGCTACACGTAATCTTTTAAATATTTTATTATATTATACATTTGAAATAGGAATATACTGTCACGACTCCATTTTGCCTTATAGTCCCTGTGTTATGCAACCTTAGTCGTGTGAAATAGAACGTGGTATAGACGAATGAGTGTTTATGTTTTAGGTGGATGTCGTTTCCGTTGCTTGGTAGGTTCAAAAATATATTTTATGTACAAAGGCATACCCTAAAAAAAATGAAAGCAAAAATATACATTGGTTAAAATAATTATTTGTAAACAATGATATCCGTATACGTGTCCTCTCTTACATAAGCACACCGCACCGCTTGCTTCATTTTGAACATCGCTGAACGCGTAGTGCTTGTAAACATTGAAATCTCTTAAAACTGCTATAGTTTAGATAAAGGCCTTGTGTCTCAGTGTCAGAATTAAATAAAAAAAACGAAATCTATCGAGTGCTTTTTGAGTGATGCACGCACAACGACAGATCTCTATTATTTTATTTGTATAAATATATGTAATTTAGATTATTTATAGGTAAATTTAAGAGCTAAAGGGAGTTTGTACAGTTCTTGTCTGAATATCAACCATATTTAATTTATTGGAAATTTATTTTTAATTATCTTTCGAATTGTTAGCTGATAGGTAGTAGAGCACAATCCAAGAAAAATGGCGACTACCAAGAAATCGATAGTGCATCGCAGATGGTCCTTGTCAAGCCGGCCAGTTATATACTGATAGATCTCAAAACACAATAATTCTAAAAAAATAGTCTGCTTACTGGGTTTAACTATCCTATCTCCCCACTTGGTTACTGGAGACTGCATGATGGCAGAGCTATTTCTATTTGCTATGTATAAAATTTGTCGCCGAGCACTTATAGGTATGTTGCGGCAACCGCACTTGATAGCCAGTCCCCGTTTAGGTTTATCGTGTTTACTATATTAGGATTATATCTTCATTTAACATTAGGTGAGATTTTGGTCAAATTCTAAACCCCTATTATGTATATTAAAAGAACATACCCTCGCTGATCCCGGAACGTGATATGCCTAAGCATGCTATTATGACAGGTGTTAAATCTGTATTAGTCAGACACAACTAGGAAAATATATTAAACGAACAAGTGTAGTGTTGCTCAAGGTACTGTTCAAATGTACCCGTAGGTGAATCGCTCTATATTTATCAAATGATGTGACTATATGGAATTAGTTGATAGAGTTATTAAAAAAAAAAACTGGTGATAACTTTGATAGACACCGTGTGAAAGAGGTCTATATATAATTTTCGATATACTGTCTATTTAATTAAACGCTATCTCTAGCTAATGATACGTTTCCCGTAGGTGAATCGCTCTATATTTATCAAATGATGTGACTATATGAAATTGGTTGATAGAGTTATTAAAAAAAAAACTGGTGATAACTTTGATAGACACCGTGTGAAAGAGGTCTTATATACAATTTTCGATATACTGTCTATTTAATTAAACGCTATCTCTAGCTAATGATACGTTTTTGCGATAGGATGATTTCACTAACGGTACCTTTAGAGAACATTTATTTCTAATGGAACTAGTAGGCACACGTAAATTAATGTTACTTGGTCCGCACACTTCATTGCGCTTATCATTATTAATTCAAATATTACCAGCTATGAATTCCCTATTATGGTAGAAATACAGTCAGTAGGTCAAAATAAATGAAAAAATATACGAATAATAATTAAATTATTAATTATTTTATTTAGTATTTTTTATAGTTTTAACGTTTGACCAAAATTTGCTGGTTCAAAGTGCAGCTGCTGATATACACTTGTAGGTGTTTGGCAAACGATTTTCAACTCGTGGGCGGTAGCTACACTGAGAGGTGTCATTTAAAAGCAGTCGTATCACCATGTCATGATTCCATCACGGTATTTTCCTTCACCAAATGACCCGGCTAGTTGCAGAATTCATACTTACACCAATCGAAGCAATCCCATTATCGCTCTATTGTTATTTTTGTCATATAATATTGACAAAAGCTTTTAGTTGATAAGTATGTTTTATTTTTGCAGAAGTTGGTATCGTAAATAAGTTTGGCGAAGATAGCGATGTTAGTTACGAGGTGGTGGCCAACAAACCGTTCGTGTTCTTGATCCAGGATGAGGTCACCAGGCAGTTACTGTTCGTAGGCAGAGTATCTGATCCCTCTGCCGTCGGGAAATCTTCTAAAACTGAATAGAACAGATGCAAACTGTTCTTTTTTTTTTTAATAATATTCTGTCACAGTCAATATTTTTATATAGTTTCTTTTTTCAGTAATTAGAAAATATATTATAATACATTTATGTTTTATTTTAGTTTTATTTTAGTTTTATTTTTTAACTAGATGATACCCACCTTTTTTTCGAACTGACTAAGCTATTGGCCTGGCAAGCCTCTACAGTTTACAATGATACTACATGATACCTGCCCTTTTCGTTGGTCATTAAAATAGCAAAGATAAAGTTACAATTTATTATAGACCAGCGACCCGCTCCGGCTTCGCACGGGTATAAAATATATAGCCTATGTCATTCACTGAAAAAATGATTAAAATCGATCCAGTAGTTTTGATTTATTCATTACTGCCCGTGGCCCGCACGCGTTAAATTTGGGGTGTCCTCAAAAAAAAAAACAGTATTTCTCCACTATTTAATTTATGTTATTATACATATAAACCTTCCTCTTCAATCACTCTATCTATTAAAAAAAACCGCATCAAAAATCCGTTGCGTACTTTTAAAGATTTAAGCATACATAGGGATATAGGGACAGAGAAAGCGACTTTATTTTATACTATGTAGTGATTAACAAGTAACATCAAGCAGAATTTATTTTCCTTTACCACTTTAGCACAGGGAAAACAGTGCACTTACCTGCATTTTTTTATTGTAATGTAGTATTAAAATAAATAATTGGTAGATTTCATTAAAAAAAAAACAAATATTTTTTTACTTTTTATCTTTAATCTCTTTGATTATAATTAAATTCCAAATGCGTATTCACTAAATTGCCTTGACATTTAAAATGAGATTTTATTTCCTTTACCTCATTCTAAAATATACGAAGGTCTGAAGAAAATTAAATTTCATTGCTTGTGTGTTGCCGTTAACAACGAAAGTAAGGAATCAAAACAAAAAATGACATTTAATATTTTAGAAAAAAAACATCAATTTACAAAAAACTTGACATAAAAGAGTGAATTATAAATTATATTAAAAAATGCTAAATAAAAATTTTTAGTGAAATTCCCAACAGTTCAGTATTTGGGTATAACCGAATCGTCAGAGTTACAATGTTCGTCAGCTCAAATTTTGATTCTCATCTCGTATACACTCTCTCTCATATTCGTATACAATAGAAAGAGACAGGTAGAAAGGAAGATATATATATATTTGAACGGCGAGAGTATAACGCTTTCTCTTCATTTGATTATTTCAACCAGCCCACCTCTTACCACATACAGCGTCAAGCAAGTTCGTTCCAAAAAGAAGACTTCATTCCATTCTTATACGGCTGGCATAAACATTTTATGGACAAAACTATGTAACTTGAGTAATAACAATGGTATAAATTAAATTAAATCATATAATTTTGTTATGAGACGTCAATAAAACAATAAAGTATCGTTACAATATGGAGCCGAGTTCTTTTAATATGCATCTTGATACAAAATAGTACAAGAAAGTAAAATAAAAACAGTTGATTATATAAAGTAAACTAGAAGGCGCGTGGAAAAATCTCGTGGAATAACAACCCATTTGGGCGGCCCATCGCATTAGACCACCAGACTAACGGGCTTACTAAAAACTAGCTTACCAACAACTCCTGACTATATTTCTTGACCACGATTACTTTGTTAAGAGTGAAACAAATTACAAGAACGAACCCGGATAATTAAAGCTGACGGAATGGTAGCGTGTTCAGGCACTATATTGGAAATTGCCTGCCTAGCTAGAAACCACTATCAAGTTGAGGATCTGCTACCAAGTACTTATAGATGAGTTTAGGTAATTGCTATTGGAAGCTAGACTGAGTGGTTTACCATCTTGGATCACATCCTCACTTAACATAAGATGAAGTTATAATCAAATCTGTATCTTCCATATAAAAGCGAATGTTCAAGCGATATCACATTTAAATTAATTATTTTCGTATCTTCCTTCTTATTGGTTGTTTACAATATTACGCAGGTCAGGTAGCATCATATTAACGTTCATTAAAATTCTGTTTTGTTTATAAGGCTGTTTACTTGCAAGCAGAACAGATGTCCGCCAAGATAAGTCAGTGATTTAGTGTTAAAAATAAGTATTAGCATTTTATGGAAGAAAAAATATAACCTCAACATGCGTTTACTAATTTGTATTGGTGAGTACGTATATTTGGGAAATATTTTATTATTATTGTTCAAACATGTACGAGTTAATATGTGTCCAAAACTCACAACAACCTGTTATAAAGATTTCGAAGAACATAATTTAAAAGGTCAATAATTAAGTTTTTTGGCAATATCAATAAAAGATTTGTACAAATGAGTTTCTGTGTAATATTTCGTTTTTATGTTCTTTATTAAAATTTTAAAATACTGTTGCAAATATGTTTAAAAATATAATACAAAAATTAACAGATTAAACTAAAATAATGTTATTCGTTTCTTTTTAACGTTAAGGAAAATATCTTCTAAATAGTATTTGTATTTCTTATGAGCTTTCGATGTTGTTTATTTTTATTTGTATGACGTCATTGGTATAATTACTCTGTGTATACTAAAAACCGGCCCGGTACATAATTACAATATGCATCAAACAAGATCTAAACCGTATGAATGTGACATTTTTTTTTTGTTTTACAAAGTAAATGGGATTTAGATTATAATATTGCCTTTGGATATAAAAACAAATAATAAAATAACGCTGGATGGATCCGAGAGCTGGACTACGAAAGAGACGGATAAAAGAAGATTATATGTGGCAGAGATGCGAAGATTACGATTGATGTTTGGTGTAACTAGAATGGATAAGATTAGGAATGATTATATCAAAGGACATTTGAAAAATAGCACTAGTGTCAGAAAGGTTGAGAAGGAATAAGTTAGCACAGTATGGACATTCAAGAAAAAGTTACCGTGGGAGGAAACCACGTTAAAAAGTGACAGAGGGGAGGCCTTCGGGCGGAGGAAGAGGGAGAAAAACCTCATTAAAAAGTTCCTGTGGGAGGAAACCACATTAAATAGTGACAGAGGGGTGGCCTTCGGGCGGAGGGAGAGGGAGAAATCCTCGTTAAAAAGTCACCGTGGTAGAAAACCACGTAAAAAAGTTACAGGTGGTGGTGGTTGGAGGGGGTGACCCCTTGACTACCAAACCGGACCAAGGAGAGAATGGGCTGGGGACCTGACTTTCCATTGCACATTGGTTCGGTAGACGGGTAGGCAGCTTGACCGGGCTGTCGTCGCGGTCAGGGCGTTCGCGCTGGGCCTTGTCGCCGGGGTGGCATGGTGCTTGCTTGTTCGATCCCGTGCCACTCCATAGCGCGACAGACGGATCTTGTGAGTTTTTTTTAGTCAGTAGGAGTCTGACACCCCACAGCTCCCCAGGGTTGTGGGTGTCCAATGAAGGATTTCTTCCCACATTAAAAAAAAAAAAGCACAGTATGGACATGTCATGAGAAAAAATGTCAATGATGTTACCAGAAATGTTTTATGTATGAAGGTGAACGAATATAGGAGAAAAGGAAGACAGGAAAAAGGTATGGATGGATTATGGGAAGAATAATATGTGTATAAAAGTTGTGAATACTGAAAAGGCTTCTAGCAGAGAAGAGTGGAAGGGGAAAACCTGTTGTGGTGACTCTACTTAGGTAGGTTAGGTGAGATAAGGGTAAGTAGAGGGTGTATAAAATATTGGAATGGTGTTATTAAAAACATTTCGTCCAATTTTATCGAAGGTGTCTGTTTGACTTCTCTTGAATCAATACCTTCGTTAGTCTATAACCAGCAAATCTAGAAACCACTATAATAATATCAGGAGACATAATTGGTGTCCTGAATTTTGGAACTTTATTTTCACAGATATCAACGATTTTTCGGAATTCGCGTACATTTACTAATTTAAATTGATAACAGTAACGAATGACGGTGAAGAAATACATTCTGAGGAAACCTGAATGTGAGACTTGTTCTTGTAGTACTACCGTATGTGGGAAAAATATAGAATTGTGGATTCCTTAGAGTTTGAAATCGCAAATACGTGGTGAGCTAGCGTGGTGATTATGGCCTTACCTTCTTTTGGGGAAAGGCCTATTGTCCTGCAGTGGGTCTCTTACACAATGATAATGATTTCTAAACAGGAAAAAATAAAAACTGTATTTTATAAAAACAATATATTACAATTTCGAAATAATAAAAGAATAATATTTGAAAATATTATTATAGTATTTACGATTTACATTGCGTACTTCATTTGCAAACGAAGATACCAAGAATAATGTTGTGCGTTTGGTTTTTTTTTTTTATTTTACCGGAAAATATGAGGATAATGAGAAACCGGTACATACTTGTTATTATTTCAACAACGACCTTCGTTTTTTCTGTAGCCGTTTGAAATTGGTTTTTCCATTCGTTGTATAAACTCGTACATTTTACTATATATAAATAGATATTTCAACACGATGCAATTTTACTATCAATATATTCAATAAAATTTATAAATAATTCAGTTCAGTACATATTTCTCCTCTGTTTGTAAATCGATTTTCTTATTTTTGTTTTAAGTATGTTATTTTTGCCAATGAATCTTCCGGTAGGTTATTACTGTCATTGTCGAGTATGTAACGATATTACAAGGTTCTTGCGATCATTTCAATGAACTAGCAACATGGTGGTAGTCTTGTTAGAACTTTCCATGGAGTTTTTGTGGCAAGTCAGAATCCATGTTCCATGGCATTATTTCCCATCCAATTTACTTGTGCACAATAACCAAATTATATTACATAAGACGCCACCAATATTACAAAATATAGAGCCAAATAACATAAGTTTATGAATATTTTTTTTTTTTTTTTTTTTTCGAACTGACCTTCACTGCCGGCTTATTAGGCCTTCACAGTTCCACCGGACTACTAAGGGGAGCGCTTAGGGCACTCACCCGGTTGTTTTTAGGCGAAACATCTCAAGGGCACTCGGTGCACCTCGGCTTGAGCTGTCGCCGGATTCCCGAACTAACTAAGCTAGCTAAGCTATCTATCCATACAATACTCATATATGAATTCGTGAAAAATGCATGTGTGACCATGCATGTTTCACGAATGTATATGTGTATTTGGTATCTGACTACTGTGTTACGTGACCTATTTCAGTCCGAAAAGGGCAAAAAAACAGCCCACCACTGAGTGCCTAGATGTGCAAGAGTGTGGGGTGATCGTGTAAGTGTAGAACATGTGTAAATCACTGTATTCGCGCGAGTAACATACTCGAGGGCTCCACACCGAGGGACTACCTAGGCTCGAGCAGTTACAAGAAAAATCGCGACGAGTGTGCGGGATCGAATCTTCACCCCCCGCTCACGGAGGCGTGAGCAGAGAGAGTCGCGGGCGTGGGCGCAAACACGCATCTTTTGAGAGGGAATTGAGCTAAAAAATAAAGTACAACGGCACGGTGCCGATTTAACTAAATAATTACGTAACAAATCCTAATATATCGGTCTATTATGTATGAACACGCGGGTTCGATCTGATATTTTGATTTACGCGAATTTATTTATGCGCGGCGCGGGTTAATTGCTGTACCGTGGTCGCGACGGCCGGGAAAGCGGAGATAGCGTTTAAGAGCCCGAGCTCAGACGTACTATTAACTAACGCGTTAAATGCGATTATCTCTTGTACATCGTGTACCAAGAGTAAGCGAGCTATCCAGTCTATACCGGAGGTCGATGCTGAAACCGCGATAGGTGGCGCAGGAGTGGACAGAGCCTTTGGGGGCTGGGGCTTGGCTTTAGGAGCCGAGGGAGCTGGCGGGGAAGGCCTTACGCGCCAGGAGAGCGCGCTCGGCGGAGTAGCGGATGCTGCCGGCGCACTGGAGGTGCCCGGCAGTTCGGGGAAAGCCTTCTGGCTTTGTATGGGCGGAGGCGGAGGCCGATTCGTCCGAGTCGGCGGGCCGTGCGCCCTGGAGCGGGTCGCACGACCGCCTCGACGGTGATAGGTCGAGCGAGGCGCACGGGGACACCCGCGATAGTTCGCGGTATGACCCGTTTGCTCGCAGAGGACGCAGCTCGGAGGCTCGACGGATTCGGGAGTGCGGGGGCACTCCTTAGTGGAATGATCCCCGAGACACTTGACACACCTGGGACGCAGGTGGCAGTGTCGGGCGGAATGACCGTACATCTGGCAGTTGTGACACTGCGAGGGTACCTGGGACTTGCGAGGAAGCTCGACGAAGACAGGGGACAGGCCACAAACTGAGTTGAGGCTGAAAATAGCCTTGCCTTCCAAGGAGCGGTCCAGAGTGACCAACACCAGGTTGAAGGGGGCCTTCGTGCGGGGGTGGCGCATGCGCTGCACGCTCCGGACTGGGAAGTCCTGACCGTTCAGGCAATCGCAGATGTCGTATTCGGTGAGTTCAGAGGGAACTCCCCGAATGACGACACGGAGGCGGCGCTCTTCCTCGAGCGCGTGGGTGAAGAAAGGGAGCTGACGCTCCCTGAAATATTTGGTGAGCTTGCGATGCTCATCGGGGGTCGAAACACGAATAGAAATGCCGGCAACAGTGTTGACGGCAGACTTGTAGACGATTTACTTCGACTTAAGGTCTTCAGAAATCTCTACCCATCGAGCTTTGTCACGGAAGGTGACGGGAGGCGGTAGGCGTGGCTTCTTAGCAGCGACCGCGGGTTCCGCAGCCGGAGCTTCAGCTGAAATCGCGGCAGAGGGCGTGGGAGAGGCTCGGGGCACCCGAGCGCCACCTATATTCGACTGCTTTGGGACTGAGCGTCCCGTAGCTGAGTCGCTGTCGGTCTGATTCGCGGCGCGTGGGCGTTTACCGCGGCGCGTGACGGTTGTGAAACCGTCTTTATCGGCGGACGACGTCGCGGGCGCGGGCGAGGGCGCGGGCGCGGGCGCGGGAGCGGGCGCGGGCGCGGGCGAGGGCGCGGGCGCGGGCGCGGGAGCGGGCGCGGGGGCGGCCGCGCGAGGAGCGTCAAGCTCCATGTCGGACTCATCGTCGGAGTCGCAGTCGGACGGCGCGAACGGGTCGTCGCGGAAACAACGCGGGACTCCGAACTCACTTTTGTACCCGATACGCGCGTAAGTGCGTCGGAGCCTATCGAATTCCGATACTAACAACGGATTTTGCTGACGCGCGAACATATGGAACCTAATAAGGTCCTCGAGTTGGACGGTGTCATCTAGGGCCTTAGGGGCCTGAAGGGGCGGCGGAATCGCGGGGGTGGACATGACTAACCTCCCTGCCTGAGGGGCAGGGGGGTGCGCCTAATTTGAATCTAACGGACAATCCGTGTCCGGGCCAAAGAGAAAACGCGACGCGACGCGAACGCGAATCTTCTCTTCAAACTGCACACGGCGCGGCGCGAAGAACGACGCTCTGCACGGCACACGACGCGCTGCACGACTCTCGAAGCGCAGCACGAGGCACGACGCGTAGCACGGCGACTCGACGCACTGCAAACAGTGTGCACGGCTTCGCACCGAAAAGTGCGGTTTAAATGGTGCACTAATGAGGTACACCGTCGCTCTGAAAAGAGCGTACGATCGACAGTAGCCGCTCGAACACACTAAACTTCCGGACACACACGAAAATATCCGACAACTGCGCGCGAGTTGCCGAACTAACGGACCGTCAGAGCTGCGAGCGGGCACGTGCGCACCCGGCCGCTGCTCGAACGAGACTCCAAGTTTATGAATACAATATAAAATCTACTATATGGCATTCCAAGATCCCGTCAAAAACGCCTTATTTTTGTTTAGTAGCTGTTGACGAACAGTGCCACTATTCTTATCAATTAAAATTCTGGAAACATTTAAGTTTTTTCATTACCATCCGTAAGTCGACGTCTTAAAATATTTTTATTCGTTAAAGTTCTTATGTGTAATTAATTAATCAACAAATTAATACACCCTTTGACAAAAAAACAGCAAAGATATTGAAAACAAAAAAAAGGATTATGGTCAATTTCCGACCACTAGCAAACAATATTATCAAAGGAATAATTAATAGGAATTAACGTAAATTATGAAACAATTTATTTTGTAATTATTTCTCAATTCATTTTGTGATTATTTCTATGCACCTAGATCGTAATGACTAGGTACATAAACCAGCGCGTATCGAAGATGCCAACATTTTTTTTAAAGCAATATTTATTTGTCTGTATTTTTCAAATCAAAATCGAGTAGAAATCCGTCTAGTGATTGCATTTTACTTTTACGCCTTTCGGGATTAGCCGTTTTACAAAGATTTGTAGGTCGGTATGACAGTAACGGCTGACAATAGATTGTGAACATCTTGATGGACGCCGTTCTTTTGAATTGTACCGTGCCTCTTAGTACATAAAGCGCTGTCGTATTGTAATATAAAAATACAATAAAAACTAGCTGCAAGCTCCGACATAGCTTGTACTAAAGCAAAAAATAAAACCAAATCTTCCATTTACAGTACGACCATGTAATAAAATAAAATAGTATGAACAACTGTACGTCAATGTGTGAATTCTGTCAATATTTGAGACGATTCAAGAGACCTCTATTGAATTCTATCTCACTCACTTTTTTATTTAGATATATTGGAACCCATTTTTTTACCTACCCGTAATTTTTTTCATACAAATGTTGTCCTGACGACTACAGTCACAACAAAAAAAGAATTAGCCCAATTGGTCCAGCTTGTCTGAAGTGATGCACTTACATACATTCGGCAATGAATATTCATTTATTAACCTAAATCTATGCACACAATAGAACATATTATAGATACCAAAATAAAACAGCGAAACAGAACGAAAATGATGAACTAAATGCAAGTAGCGTCATTTCTCGTCTCTTATATACATATCGTTTGGTCGTGTGGCAGAACGAGACAGATGATTAATCTTGTTTTCAATGTATGGAGATTTTTCGAAATTTTAATAAATCATAGTTCAAGTTCAAAATCATTCTTAGGTTAAGTCATTAGTAGTTTTAATTTACATTATGCAGTTAAGTGTGGTTTTCGAACAGCACCATTTCAAAACATTAATTAAAATACAAATTCCGAATCGTAACGACGTGAGCGCATCGCGGTTCAAGGTTAACTTGGTGTGTTCTATATATGTAGGTATATATTACAGAGTCATCGTGGCATTTAAAACAACTTGATGACGTCGCGCGATGGACAGTCACAGTAGTGAGATTCAAGATACATGTATAAGTTCGTGAAACATACGTGCTTGGTACACGTGTATGTTTCACAAATTTATATATTTTTGAAATGATAGCTTAGTTTAGCTTAGCTTAGTTAGACTCGGGATATTTAGGGACACTCCAAGCCGAGGCGCGCCGTGCGCCCTTGTGCTGGTTGCCTACATAAAATCGGGTGATTGCCTTAAGCGCTCCCCTTAGTAGTCTGGTGAAACTGTAGAGGCCTTGCCAGGTCAACAGTGTAGTCAGTTCGAAAAAAAAAGAATTAGTGAACTGGCTTATCATAATTACCATATGTAAATGTAGTTCTTATTACATAGGTATCTCGATTTAATGCATTTGTTAAGCTAGTATAGTTAAATTACTAGAACAATTTTCTTCTATTTCTACTCTAGTAAGCAATCTACTTTATTGAAAATTGTTACTACTATTATCAAGGAGATATTATTATATAAAATGTCTTGTGATGAATTTCAATAACATGGTGTCCCTCTTATTAGAACTTTCCAGATAGTTTCTGTGATATCTCACAATTCATACTTTTATGTATTATTTTCCATTTAATGCACTTGTGCAGAATAATAAAACTATATGAATGTATGTTGGGTTATTTGAGCCTTTACTTAAAACATAGGGTTAAATAATCAAGGATAATCAATAGAATATTAAGCTACTACATGATAGGCTAAAACCCCGTCAAAACTTGTCTTGAAGGTTATACATATGTACATTTTATTAATATTTCTTTTTCAGCAATATTAATAATTGCCATCGTAAAAAAGTTGGACTGCTCAAATGGCAGAATTGTGAACCCTCGTTTAAACTTTTTCGACATCGACCTCTTTCGTTACACCGCTGAGAATAAACAGGGGAATGTGCTCGTATCACCGGCCAGTATTAAGTCCATTCTTGCTATGTTGCTCGAAGGAGCCGTGGGAGATACTGCAAATGAAATAAAAGCAGCCATGAGACTACCACCAAAAAAGGAGGACTATTGGAAAGAATTAAATACATATTTGGATGCTTTGCAGGTGAATAAATATTAATTGATTTTTTGTAATATTGAATCTCGATAGAGAGAAGACACTGATGGCAAACAAGTTTTATAGGGGACATTCATAACAGGTTTTAATCTGTTGCGAATTTAATATCGTCATAGTAATTAAATTGCAGAGTGTGAGAATAACACACTCCTTTTTTAAAAACATTTTATAGGTTTACCATTTGATCACAATCTTACCTGATGATGCTGTGTTATAATGGGCCCGAACATGGCAACAAGCTAAAGGCCTCTTTCTGTTCACTATACAGATCCATACCATGAATATGCTATCAACGTATTAGATAAATACGACGGACCACTATAGTGTATCAATGATCTTATATTGGGAATTCAGTGATGGAACTTTGGGATTTGTGGATGGTGTTGTTCCGGTCATGAACCGTTCTAGTAACTAAGTGAACGTTATTTCATATTCATTTATTATTTTATATTAATTTAAACAAATACCATGGTATGGTTTGGTGTAGGTTGAGATTTTAGCCTAAAGCACCTGATTCTTACGTGCAGGAACGTCTACGAACTGGGCGACTAATATAAGCTTAATCGCATTGAATCTGAATAGATGACCATTAGAAAATTTTATGACTCTAAGCTTTGGTTTCATCATGATGTTTTTCTTCACTAAAACTCAGGTAGGATTCAACTACTTTGATTAATGCGGAGTCTGAATATAATATGATTAAGACATCATAACATTAACAAGATAAGCTTCAATGGACAATTATGAAAAGAAGCTCTGCGAGTGATGGTACCTAACTGCTTCCTGCTTACCTTGAGTAGTGAGTTCCGACTTAAGCATTACTGAATCACGGTACAACCATTCTTTGTTTAACATTTGTACCAACATGAAGGATATGAAAAATGGACAAAAGATTAAGATCAGTAGAGATTATGGTCCAACGCTATTCTATTAACAAATAAATATTAGATCGGAATTTTTATACATTACCATTAAATTTTAAACGAGATATAGCTTGTATTATGGCCACTAAAAAGCGTACGTAACTACATAGAATGTTTAACACTCAAGCATGGAAGTGGCAATTATGTTCATAACTTAAAAGCAGAAATATTTGCAGACATCGAAGTCGTGATCTATCTGCTCATTATAGGGTCTACTATGGCACAAAAACTGTTAAGCAAATCAATATAAAAGTATTATTTTATTAAATAAATAAAGATGTTTTTCTATTCTGACGTAACCTAAATCGTCAATTTTCGAATGTAATATTAACATACTAATCAGAGAGTATTCAAAAAGAAATTTATAACGGATAAGATTTATTTCCAAGTTTAAGAAGTATCTGGTTATGAAATCTAACGTTTCACACTTCAGACAAACTCAACGGGGACGGATCTTGAAAATGCGAATATAATATTCGTCAACAACAAACTGAAATTGATAGAAGCGTATGAAATGTATTTCCGTTATGTCTATCTTGCTGACGTTGTTAAAGTCGACTTTGAGAACACCAATGCCGCCACGAATCAAATCAACAGTTGGGTTGCTAATAAAACTAAGGGACTCATCCCCTCTATCGTAGAACCTAGTAAGTGAATCAAAAAAACTATAACGTCTAATTTTTATTAATTATATATTACCAACTTAGTAAATTAATTCCCTCTTCATATAGCCTAATTAAGTTTATAAACTTATATTACGATAATTGTTTGAATATTATAAACAATAACCTTCAAATGCTAGATTCAAATCACAAGAGACAGTATCTTGTTCCGCGGTAGTTTAATAATAGCGTACATTATTAGTGAATGATTTTTCTAGGTAAATAAAAATTTGATTAGCATTATAAGTTAGTGACTTTGAGTAGCATAATAGTTTTAAAAACATGGACAGCTCTTTTCTTAACACGGGGAAACCTATAATGGATACCCTATTACCCGGGGGAGTAACAGGGTTATGTGAGACTGTTACCCACTACAACCTAACGGTGTACCATCCGCCGCTTTGATGGGGTGGACGGGGCGCTTGCGCATGCAGCGTGAACAGACCCATCACAAGTTGGACCGACGATCTTATAAAGGATGTAGGAATCAGTTGCGAGCATGAGAGAAAAACTGGACATCATAGTGGTCTTCGGAAGATTTATGACCAAGATGGTAATGATCCAATCGAGGATATACATCCTATTCTTAATTACTGGATATGCTTTAACTGATGTAATACCTAAGACGCCTAAGCATTCTCTTATGGCGTGTGTACACCTGGTGTATTCAATAAGATTCAATAGGACATAATTACCATGCTTTTGTAATCATAATGGCTCACTTATAGCGTGTTCACACACTGGGTCGATCGACGTAGATTTAAATCCTTTCGACTGAGTCGGAGCTTTTGGTGAAGGAAATTATCGTGATGAAATTATAGCATGGTAATAGGGCTTGTTCTAAGTCCGCCAGTTGAAAATCTGTCGTCAAGGACATCTTGGTGTGTTTTGGAAGGCACACTTGAGAGCCAGTCCTACTCTATGCTTATCGTGTTTATCATCTTGAACCACATCGTCATTTAACATAAAAATCTTTTTTTTTTTTTACATTTCGCTGGGCGAAGCTTGACCTCAGTCACACCTGATATAAAGTGAGGACGAGGCCTAGGATGTAGCGCGTTAGCTACCAGTTAAATCGCATTCACTCTTATTTTGAAGACCGTAATATTATATGTTTCGGGAAAAACAGACGTAGGTAGCGCGTTCCATTCCTTCGCGGCTCGCATAATAAATGAAAATGCAAACCGCTTCGTGCGGATGAATGGTAAATCGACTACGAATGGATCTACGGCATCTGGTAGCCCTGAGATGAAATGGAGATGATGGTACTAGCTAGTGCAGATCTTGAGCACATTCCCCATAGTGTAACCGATAGAAAACCGTAAGACAAGCGACCCTGCGCCGATTTTATTGCGTTTGCAATTTAGCTACTATGAATGATTCGTCACCGATGAGCCTTCAAACTCAGCGATCTATGGAGTCCAATAAGGCCAACTGGTATTTGGCAGAGCCGTCCCGAAGATGGCAGCAATACTATACACACGGTCTTATCTGTGACTTATATAGGTTGAGAAGTTCTTCCGGCGTAAAGTACCGCTTCACCCTGAAAAGGATCCCCAATTTTTTCGCAGCTATTTTGATTAATTATTTAATTTGAAATGTTTAAGATAACGTTGTACCAGATACTGAGATGATGGTGACCAACGCTCTTTATTTTAAAAGTACCTGGGAACACAGTTTCAATCCTCGATTAACTCGCGGCGCCTGCTTCTTTAGACATGGTGTGTGTAGGAATGTTGCTATGATGGATCTTCGGGCAGAGTTAAACTACGCTTATGTGGAAAACCTAAGAGCGCACGCCATCGAGTTGCCTTATAAGGTGTGTAACTTTATTATAAATTTAAACATCTATTTCTAATTCAGAAGTGTCCTATCAAAACTGTGTATAACTAGTGGCAATTGGATAGTTTAAGACTAGAGGAATATCTATTAGGCGTCATCTGGTTCATAGAACGGCATTTTTTAAATTCTATTACATTTACTAATCGGACCTTAATACTTTCAAATACCGCTTTTATGGTGAATAGAGAGTCTCAGTATTAAGAATTCCTCATAATATTTTAAAGACTTTCATTTGAAATATAAACTATTTACACTTACCGACTAGTTTCGTTCGCGTTAATATAATTATAAGGTGTGAACCGTAAGCCATATTCACAAAATATCGAAAAGGTAATTGGAACGTAAGAGTGAATGAGAATACAAAAGGATAGTACGATGAGAGTGATAGATAGATAAAGAACGAAATAGTGCGAAAGAGATAGTTTAAGTATTATGGTGATTAGAGTAAGGAAAACGAGAAATAAATAGAATATGGCGAAGTGTAGTTTTATTCATTTACATAAGTTTAATTTATTCCTTGAGTAAAGTATTTTGTCCAGGTAAAAGGTATCCTATGTCCTTTTCCGTACCTCTGACGACGTCTATGCAGATTTCAATAATTTTCAGTTCAGTAGTTGAAGCATGGAGGTATGACAAACGAATAAACACGTATTCGCATTTATAAAAATAGGATTTTATTAGCATCACTCTATGAATTGCTATGGATTATATATACAGCTAAAGAATCTCTGATGCCCGGTTTCTGAAGCATTTTAACTGTAGTTTATCTGTTTAATAGCGCTATCGGTTCGATAACTTGTCAAATTGGGTTTCTGAACACACAATGACACGAGAAATGTCAGTCTACGTCTCATTCTGTATTCAGAAACGCATTGACAGTTAGCCGCTTGTCTTATGGATAACGTTATTGAATCAATAGCTATTGATAGTTTAACTGACGGCTTCAGAAACCGGGTATAAGACTACTATAATTTACTTGTAGAATGTTCTACTGGTCATAAATATATGTATTTTTGTTAATTAATCTATGATATAGTGTCCGAGATTCTTAAGCTGTTTTCATTCATTGTTTATTGTTAAAAAATCTTCCGTGTGTGCTGCTTTGTCATACGTTGAACTTTTATAATTATGTCTAGTCATCTGTAACTAATGTTGTATATAAGTTTTTGTAACAGAGGAAATTTAGTTTACATAATATTGCGAACATTATTTTCAGGGAAAGCGTTATTCTATGATACTTCTTATCCCTCGAGACCACGATAGTTCTGAGAGCCTCATCAGAGATCTACCTTATATGAGCCTTTCTCAGATATATGACATCATGGAACCCGAAGATGTGCAATTATCGATGCCCAAGTTTACTATAGACTACAGTGAAGATATGGTCGCAGCCTTGAAGAGTGTAAGTATTCAAAAAGGTGTAGCTAAACTAGCCTCAATGCTTTTTTTACCAAAGATAAAGAAGATTAATATAATTCCATCAAAACCAAAATTCTTTGCTTTAGTTTCATTTTATGTAACATGAAAATATACATAAACTGTATTTTATTTAGCAATATTTAGCAGCTTTGTCTGTGTTGCGTTTTGTCTTAACAATATATTAAATACAAGTAATGACCGCGCCTGACGTTGCTTAATTTCGGTAATCGGATGAGAACTCTACCTGACACGGTGTTTTCCCCGCCACTTTTCGTCGCACAAAAAGGTTGCAGGTCTGAATTTCAAAGCCCTCCCATAACAAATTTTATTTCAAAAAATAGTAAAAGTATTCAGTGGTTGTCACGTGATGCGCGCACAACAGCAGACCACTATCCTTCTAATTATATAGATAAATCATCTACTGGCCAAGGAACATGAGACAACGATTTCTGTGGTGAAACTGTAGGTGTAGTAGGTGTAGCCAGTTCAACAATATAGTCAATTCGAAAAAAAAATACTATTAATTTTGACTCAGATTGACAGTCGAATCAGAATCTTATGATCTTATATCTGATAATTAAGATTGTATATTACTGAATATGTCAAATATTGGTTCTAACATGTCTGATTTTTCAGATGCGGATAACATCACTGTTTTCGCCAACAGCAGATCTTAGTGCTATGTTTGATAATATATCACCTTATGTTAGCAGTATTTTGCATCGAGTTCACCTATCTGTTGATGAAATTGGTACTGTAGCCGCAGCGGTTTCCTCGGCAATGGTTATTCCTCTGATTAATGATAGCGTACAAGTTAAGGTCGACAAACCTTACCTAATCTTCATCAGGGACAACGTGAACGGATTGATCCTCTTTGAAGGAAGGATCGAAGAGCCGACTGAATTTACCAATGCAACAGTTGTATGAATAAGAAATTATATGAGATATTATTGTATTATAGATTGTATTAAGAATCATTACTGGAGTATTAATAAATATTGTGTTAATAATCACAATGGCTGCGATTTGTTGTACTATCTTCCTGGATTATTTTGCGATAATACCAATCACCTATTGGTGTGTTCCGGTAGCTACACTCGAAAGCCAGTCCCCCCAGGTTTAACGTGCTGGCTATCTTAGACAATATCGTCGTTTAACATCAGATGAGATTGTGGTTAAATGTAAAAACATACAATGTATACAAAATTTAGCATTCACAAAGTCACAAGTTGAAAGTTGAACCAAACGATTAGCAGTGGATTTCGTTAACTGTTTTTGTATGCTTTATTTTTCTCAAATCTCGTTTAATTTTTTTTTTTTTATATTATAGGGGGCAAACGAACATGCGGGTCACCTGATGGTAAGTGATCACCGCCGTCCATAGACACTAGCAACACCAGGGGAGTCGCAAGTGCGTTGCCGGCCTTTTAATATATGTGGGCCTCCGGCGCTCTCACTGACCGAACGAAACGCAACAGTGCAAGCACTGTTACTTCACGTCGGCTTTCTGTGAGAGGGTGGTACTACCCCGGGCGAGCCGACCAATTCATGCTGAAACCAGTAATAGCTTCAGCGTAGCTCTACCACCTATACACGCACATATCCTACACTAGTAAACATTTCCAAAAGAATATAAAAGTATTGTCATAATTTCTTCATTTATAAATGGCTGGTATGTTTAAGTTATTGTTGCAACAGAAAATATCGTATTCCTTTAATCTCTTTCAGATATCTGTTAGATATGATACAATCTAAGTCAATTACATAAAGCAATAGAATGGAGGCAGATATGCGTTTTAGGGTGATATCAATAGAGCTGCATAAAGAATAAGTATGAAAAGCTGGAGAGATAGCTAAATAAAGTCTGGGGGGATACTATGCTCATACAATAGTTAAATAAATACAATATTTTATAATGAAACGCTATTGTTAAATGGCCTTTTTAGGACTAACGTATTATTTCATGAAGTATTATCTGTTGAGATTTTGAAGATAATAGAAAATATCACAGAGTCATAAGCATTTTTACAACAACAAATTAGTTTTCATGTTATTTTCTGGGCAACTTTATTATCTATCTGAATGTTTTTTATTTTATTTTTGGCAACCAATCTTCTAGTAGATTATTACTGCCCTTATCGAGTAGGTTATGAATTACAAGTTTCTCGCAATCATTTAAATGAACTAACAATATGGTCGCCGTCTTGTTAGAATTTTCAAGAGAGTTTTTGTGGCAAGTCAGAATCCATACTCCGTGGTATTATTTCCCATCTACTTCACTTGTGCACAATAACCAAACTATATTACGAATAACGCCCTCCATATTATAAAGTATAGAGCCAAATAATGCAAGCTTATGAATAAAATATTAAATCTACTACATGACTTTCAAAGATTCTCCCAAAAACTTATATCTTATGAAAAAAAAGTTGGTCAGTTTTGACAGAAATTTAGTTGGGCTGATTTTTTAAGACCCAGATCTCAAAATGGCGGACTATGTTTTTATTTTTTAATTTCACGACATCGAGCATTGTAAATGTCATGGTTTAGTAAAATGAAGTTTGTACAAATGAAAAAAAATAATTTTTAAAATACATTTTACATAAAATTATCACTACATATTATAAAACAAAGTCGTCCGCTGCATCTGTTCGTCTGTCTGGATGTTCGCGATAAACTCAGAAACTACTACGCGGATTGTAATGCATTCACCAATAGATAGAGTAATAATACACGGGGAAGGTTTAGGTATACGATTTGTCAAGGTTTGTAAATTGGCTGTCAAATATAATGATAATTGTTGAAAAAGTCAAGCCGCCTGGGAACTTTTGTCGTAAATGCTGCCTAATCCCTTTGAGATATAATAAAACAATGCATACTGAGATATTCCTCTTTTATAGATCTACAAAAAAATCTACAATGGCATATACCTGTCTTTTTAGGATAGCTTACTATACCCATCTATCTTCTAAAAATGGTCACATATAATGAGATAATTGTAAGGCTATATCAGACGGATACAATATCAATCCTTATGAAATTGAATACATTAGTTACCTACCTATACATTTCATGCGCATGTGAATATATTTTTATTATCAGGTGAGGACAACGTCCGCCGGGCCTGCTAGTAATTTTATAATACATCATTTATTATTTTTCAAAGTTTGTAATAAATCAGGTATATTTTTAAGCTTGAATAAGCTGGCAACAGTCTGTTGACCTGTGCCTCGAGAGGTCTACATTCGTTTGTATGGAACTTAAGCCTTGGGTTTTGGACAGTCCAGGGGTTAATATAATGTTTGACATCATACGATTGTTATACATAATACTCTAACTTTATGAATTATGTATGATATTCTATGTTGTATTCAGCTACACCTGCGGCTATTAATTTCTATGTAACCTTGTAACTTTATAGATGTTTCCGCGACAAAATTATTGACAAGTGGTCTATAAAATAATTTAGGTTTTAGAGGTGTAGGTAACACGCGTTGATATCTTAAAATCGAATCGTTTAAATAAAGTACGACAAAAAATATAGATTCTTTTGTGATCGTTTTTTTTCTTTTATATTTTTTTTTATTTTATACACCTAGGTTGGTAGACGCGTTATGAGGTGTAAATTCGAATATTATAAGGTGAAACATGAAAAAGTCCTTGTGAGGTATTAAGCTGGTTAGTTCTCACTTCAAATTGAAAATTTGACGTCTAGCACCCATCCGTGTTTTTCCAGAACTTCTTGACACTCAATAAGTAAACATTATTGGTCAAATGTAATTTCACACCAGGCAAGATTACTTGTATAACTAGATACTTAGCGGTATTTAATAAAAAATATTCTCTTTAAATTTACAGTGCATAAGATTGGCTAGTTAGCAGACATTGCTATTATTTGATTAATCTACTTCAGATACTTCGCTATTAAAGCAAATACAAGTTTTAGGTTTTTTTTTTCGAACTGACTATAAGCCGTTGGCTCGAGGGGCCATCACAGCTCGGCCGCTTGGCAACAAGCTCAAGGGTGCCAAACTGACCGAAACTCGGCTTGGGCTGTTGCCTCGTATGCAACAATGCGAATCAATCTAAGCTGACCTAGCTAAGTTAATCAGACATATACGAATTAGTTAAACAAACATGTGTGAATGCGAATGCGATGTGCTCAGAACTCAAACATATTTTGTATCTGTCAACTCGGCTGAACTAATCAATTTCGGAAAACAAGGGGAAAAACATAAACCCTACCACCGTATGTGTGTACTTACCCGTGTGAGTGCACATATGTGGGGGCGATCTGTGTTGTGTCTGTTAAGCTAGTGAGTGAAAGTATTCAGTAAGCTTTTAGGTAATAATAGTGTTAGATACTTTAGTAAATATTTTATACACATTTACTGGAGAATCAATTTAAGGGTTATACTAAGCAATTTTTATTGTCACAAGTTACCCATTTGACATATATCCTTGTGTGAGTAATAGTGATGTCTGGAAATGATTCACTCTTTGTCAATGCAGCTAACATTTTTTTATTGATTAATCCGATCAAGATTCTTACCGGCTCTTCTCGAAGTCTAGAAAATTTTCAGAAACAGTGATACAATACATTCAAGAGTGCTTTCTAAGCGTTTAATTAAATAAAATTACATATTATTCCATTTTCGCGTTTTGTACACACTATATTATATGATGTGATGGGTCTAGAACGGTCAGCTCGTGACTACGGTCTTTGTAACCTAGTGAAACGTCGTATAATCAAATAAAGTGTTTAACGCGTTCTAGACCCATCGAATCATACCTCTTAAATAAACATAACATAAAATTATACATACTTTACTTAAGAGATATGATTTAACGCAAGGTTTCTCAAAGTGGGGTACGCGAACCCCTACAGGTTCGCCATTCAACGGTAGGGGGTTCGCGACAAGATTTACGTAATGGTGGCTTTATGACAAGAAGGCACGTGCGGTACACATGTGTGAGAATTAAGGTTAAAATTGTACAAAATTACTCCTAAAATTTACTCAATTTGCGACAAAAAACAAACCCACTCATCACATTAATATTAAAATGATATTTCTTTTGGCACTGTATTTGTTATTTTTTATTTAAATAAAAACTTTATTTTCTTCAACTACCAATTTTATTATTTTCCTTTTCGCTGTCATTTGGAAACTTTTACAGGGGTTCGTGGAGTCAATAGTTTGAGAAACTCTGATTTAACGTGTCTAAGACGCATTAATATGTACATATATATGTAAAATAATAACTGATTGGCAAACGGACATATCAACGCACAGCTTAGCGGTGGCTAGGGCCGCGAGAATTTGCATGCGAATTCCTTTTACACTGTAAGTAAGCACTAAATAAGCCTTTTTGGGATTCAACCCCTGAGGTTGTGAAAAGAGGATGAAGATTTGTATGAAAATCCGTCATTTTTCTTCCAATTAGTCAGTTATTCTTTTATATATACAGATATAAAATAGTCAAAAATAATTAAGACGCGTACAACGTCACAGATAATCGCTAGTATAGTACAATTGTATTTCAGAAAATTTATGGTTTCATTGTTATTTGAAGTAGAAATTACACGTCGTAAATTACCTGGTAATCAAAAATTGTATGACCAAATATATATATATATATATAGACAATTTTTATAGTTTCTCTGGGATCAGTGGTAACCCTAACGGTATTACGAATGTAAGTATGTTTAAGCCGTTTAAGATTTCTCTTGTTAACTGAGAACAGGCTTCGCTGGTGTATATCCTTACAAAGTAGGATAATGGCACAAGTGAATCGAGTATACTTAAATACAAATTAATGTATTCATAGGTATACATAATAACAGATTTATAAAACGGTATTCTTAATTCTCCAGGTGTTGATTTGAGGTATGTAAAATTAAAGATACAGTGATATATTTCTAAAAGGTTCGAATTTTTTTATCGTATGATTTTTAAACAGAACACTTGAAACTAATTTTTGTTTCCTGTAATTAAATTATATTTTAGTTGGTGCCCGTGACTTGTGTTTCTTCTTATGGTTTAATTATTTTATGGGAACTACATGTTTTCTTGTAACCTCTCTTTTATTTTGCTAGTTGTATTTTTACAAATACTACTTAACAAACCTTATGCTGGTTCTAAATTATTTCTGTTAAATTTTATCATTGCTGCCTAACCCCACGAAAAACGTTAATGTTATAAGATAATACAGTGCAAAAGTTCTAATATCTAGTAAGAAAAATTGTCATAATTGGTACGGCCATTTCATAGATTAGTCCCTGACATATAGCTAACAAACACTTTTAGCGACAGTTTTATTGATAATGATTCGGGGAAAAATTGAGATTTATGTCCGAAAGGTTTTATGAAGTCGACTTTTTAACTCCGCTTAAGAATTTATATTTCTAGTTTCGCTTCAAACTAGAGGCAACCATCTTTTCCTCATTATTTTAAAAGCATGACTTATATTTGTGTATTAGCTTTGAGATGGGGAATAAAGCGTTACCTTCACAGTCTAAGAACATAAGCCTGTACTCAATAGAAGATTATTTATGTATGTAAATTGCCTCAGGTGCACGTTTATACTGAACAAAAAAAACCAGAGGCAGTCATAAGGATTGCCGCCAGTACTGAAAACTTTAAAAGATGGAATAATTATGTTCTTTTTGGAATTTTGAAATAAATTATAGTCTGAAGTTAATTAAAATTCATAATTTGCAAATTGAAAATTTTAATATTAGTCTGTTTTATCTATTGGCACTTCAAGGCAAGGCAAGCCAAGAGCAAAAACTTGTATTTAATAATCGCCGCATAGATAGGATTTCAACACAAATAATTTTAGTTTCGTTCGATAATAACTTTTAGAGCCAATTTGACCGAAAATGGTCGTAAACGAAACTTCGGGTAGTCATTAGCGTACACTAATACTAACTAATAATTCAACCAATCATCATGAAATTTTACATACACATTATCAGTATGTTTTCCTACAGAATTTTCAAGCAGAAAAAAGTCCTCTTCCCGAGGGATAGATTAAATTTACATTAAAGGGATCGAAGCCGCGGGCATGAACTGGTCGTATATGTACGGGGTATTTAAGCAGTTCGTAATCTTTCAATCTGTGTATCATGTCTTTCTTTGTATTTTTAATTTAGGCGTGTTTACATTACTGTGTTTATTCATTAAGAAAGAAAGTATCCTTATTGTACCGAGCGAAGGAGGTCGATCGTTTCAAAAATAATATTTTATGAGTGAATAAAAATGAAATGGTAGATTAGAGAGTTGTACAATAAATTAAATTGTAGCCTGTTAGATTTATTATCTCTATATATATTGTGAGTGATTATGTTAGTGTGCTAGTGTTTATCTTAAATTTATTGTTATTATTTATCTGTTGATTACAACTTTAGGTTAATTTAAACAGGATTCTTCAATTTAGGGAAAATTAAAATATCCGTCTTCTTACGATATTTTTCTTGTTCTCGATTATCGGTTTCTAATTAAAAGTAAATGAGGTTAGTTTTAATTTTTTTAATCTTTTACAAAATATTTTATTTTATTACAAATTTTTATTTTTAAATTGTAAACATACAATGACTCCGAGTTCCGATAAAAATAAGGTTACATTATTTGTAAAATACTAACTTGCAGTAGAGACCTTATCTTTGCTAGGTTATGTCACGTTTGAGACCAAATTATACAATTTTGTCAAACAACATAAATTAGTAGTTCGTGTAAAACTAGCTATTGTCTGTAATTTAAAAAATATTAAAAGTAAAATATTGTTTTTATGATACAAAAAGTTATAATACAGTTCTCCGTTGCCTAAAGACTTAAATTATACATTAATAATAGTATAATTAGATAATTGTTTAAATGACAAGGTATAATTTGTAGAGCTATATAACGCTTAATTGGTAGACCTTTCTATTAACAGCCATTTCTTTTGCAGTCTATTTATTGATTTCGCGTGCCCGATATCACGAGATTATTATATTATGAAGTTATAGAAGCGGCATTTTTTTACCATAATTGTGATTTATGAATTTTGTTTGGTTTTTATTTTTGCAGGACGGTACAGTGACTGCCCTATGTCTGATGAAATATACATTACACCTTAAAGCGTCTACTGTGAGCCAACTAATCGCTAGTGTCTGTAGTTTTATCGGCCTACAAAGCTCTCGGCACCTAGGTATTATATTAGATTATCACAGGAGTCATTATGATAAGTGACTAGCTTATAACCGCAGATATAGTAAATTGTGGCAACACACATTGGCATTTGCAATTCCAGGCAAAATTTTAGAAGAAGCGAATTATTATTGACTGATCACAGGGCCGCGGTCTTTTCTGGGATATGGCCTACAATGCCTCTTATAGCAGGATAATTACTTGGACTTTTTTAAATTAGCATGTCCTAATGCTTGTCGTATACTTATCGTTGTATATAATTATGCAGCGATGTATCGCTAAAATATGTTATGTATTGAAACCATTACAGCAAAAGTTAATGTGTAACAGGATAAAACAGACTAGTTCGTACAAATACCAGTCCGACAAGTTCGTGCGCGACCGTCCTACCGGGAGCAAGACGTTGATGGGGATTTTTTTTTTTTTTCGAACCTATCTACACTGTTAGCCTGGCAAGTCCTCTACAGTTTCACCGGATTACTAAGGGGAGCACTTAAGGCACTCACCCGATTATTATAGGCAACTAGCACAAGGGTACACCATGTATGTTTCACGAATACTCATATGTGTGTTTTGTATCTGACTACTACGTTGTGTGACCTAATTCAGTCCGAAAAGGGCAAAAAAACAGCCCACCACCATGTGTACCTATGTGTGCACGTGTGTGAGGTGATCTATGTAAGTGTAAAACTAAAGTAAGTAACTGTATCACACAAGTAACAACCTCGAGAGCTCCACTCCGAGGAACGACCTAGGCTCGAGATGCTACGAGAGAAACGCGACGTGTGTACGGGATCGTATCATCAACCCCTGCTCACGGCGGCATAATCAGAGAGAGTTGCGAGCGTGGGCGCAAACACGCATTCGAGAGGTGATCGAAACTACAAAGTAAGACGGCGTCGGCACCGTTGTTTAACTATGCAATGAACCGGATTGCGAGTGATTCCTAAATGGTACGGTCTGTTAGGAAGAGATTTATTCTAACTATACCTATAGTAAAATTATTTAACTGAAGCGCACGCGAGGCGCTAAAGAGTGGCCGCGATGTCAGGGAAGCTCGAAATAGCGTTAAGCAAGTCGAGGTTCTGATTGCTATTGATCATCTCATTGAAGGCGACGATTTCCAGAATCTCACGGAAGATGAGGAGCTGCGTTATCCAGTCTATACCAGCTAAAGAAAAGGTAAAAAGGTTAGCCTGGACTGGCTTGACATTTTGAGGCTGGGATTGGGGTTGGGACGTGGGCTTGGATACCCACGGGGTCTGAGGGACCCGCGAGGGCCGGGGCAGCGCATAGGGCGCAGGAGCGGATGGTGTCGTGGTCTGGGACATGGGTTTAGGAGCCAAAGGGGTCTGAGGCGGCCGAGCGGACCGGGGGGGCACGTAAGAAGGAGGAGGTACCCGGCAGGCTAGAGAAGGCCTCTGTTGAAATCAGAGGCGGGAGTCGAGAGCGGGAGGAGACAACGGGTGCCCTAGAATGGGGACACCTGTCTGCGGAGTCGGGGGCGCTTTGTTGCACAGCACACAGATAGGAGGCTCGCGAGAAGATGGAGTGCGAGAACACTGCCTAGTGGAGTGATCACCGAGGCACTTTACACACCTGGGACGCAGGTGGCAGTTTCGTGCGAAGTGACCGTACACCTGACAGTTGTGATACTGTGAGTGAACGAACTGTTTGCGCGGGTTCTCGACTGTAACGCAGGTGAGGCCCCACATAGAGGACAGGGTTGTGATGGCTTTGCCTTCCCTGGAGCGGTCCAAAACGACCAACACCAGGTTGTAGGGGGCCTTCGTGCGAGGGTGGTACATGCGATGTACCTCTCGGACAGGGTAGTTTAACGACTTAAGGTCGTTGGATATATCCTCGATCGAGATTTCGACGGAGATCCTACGGAGGACGATTCGGAGGACGATTCGGAGGAGACGCTTGTCCTCGAGAGCGTGGGTGAAGTACCCGTACTTCGCTTCCCTAAGGAAGGAAGTAAGGCGACGGTGATCGTCAGTGGTCGGCACCTTAACCTGGATACCTGTGGGAGTGTTAAGGGTGGAGGTGTAAGCGATCTTCCACTAGTTGAGACTCGAAGAAGTTAAGTTCAAGACGACTTGTCTTGAATTGTAACGGGTGGTGGTGGGCGGGGCTTCTTTGCCGAAGCTACGGTACCCGCGGCTTGGGTTTGAGAAGTGTTGGAGGGGGCGTGCCTTAGGACCGGCGCCTTATTGGCGCGTAGAGTGGGCTCCGTATGTACGGGACCGATGGGTGAGGCGAGACGGGATTGGTCGGCGTTCCGACGATGCGAGACGGTTATGAAACCGTCTTTAACTGAGTCGACAGCAGGTACAGACGGATCCATGTCCATATCCGAGTCTGGAAGAGGGCTTGCGGCTAGTGATTCGACATTGCAGTCCAGAGAAAGCGGCGAAAATGAATTCGACACTGAGATGTCGGTACGGGGAGCGGGAGCGGTCGGAGGCTTGTCCTTCCGCGGTTTTGGCTTGGATCTGACTTTGGAAGCAGAGACCGGGGACCTCGATCGGCCGGTTCCGCTATCGAAAAGTACAGAGGAGGGAACTGGGGCTGGCGCCGGGAGAGAGCCTAGACCTTCGAGGGCTTCAGGACATTCGGCTGCGGCCCTGAGATAGATCCTTTCCATCCAAGCCGCGCGCACGGCGGCCTCTGCTGGATTGGCGGGGTTGGAATAGGGTCCGGGGGCGGCGTGGGACATGACTATGCCTCCCTGCCTGAGGGGCAGGGGGGTGCGCCTGTTTGAATTTAACGGACAATCGTATCCGAGCCAAGGGAGCTGTGGGCGATGTGCAATGCCTCACAGAGACCTACGTAGCCTAGGGGGAAGTCCGTAGCACTTCTTTCTTCGAATCTTGTTTCTTGCACACGGAGCTGCACGAGGAGTGACGCGCTGCACGGTATATGCCGCGCTGTGTGACTCACGGCGACTCGACGAACTGCACATAATGTGCTCGGTTCGCACCGAAAAGTGCGGTTTAATTGGTGCACTGGTAGAGGTGCACCGTCGCTCTGAAAAGAGCGTATCGATTGACAATAACCGATCGAACACATAATACTACCGAACACTCATGAAAATATTCAATAACAACGTACGAGTTATCGAACGATCGGACCGTTTAGAGCTGCGAGAGAGCGCACGTGCGTCCCCGACTGCGACTCGAATCAGACTCCCGTTGATGGGGACGAGGTACTCTAGATGTTAACGGGAACGGGTGATGTAGTGAGGGAGTGAAACGCCGTGATGTCTCACTTTGCTTACGTCTGTCGTAACCCAGGACGGTCGCGCACGAATTCGTCTACCTTTAGCAGAAGTGTGTGTTCTATTTGAGCATAGATATAATTTGTTTAGTGCAACATGTTGTTGGACAATTAGAATATGTGATGTCCAGAGTTGTTTTGGTTTTTCAAGATATTTCTATGTAAATGTTTTATCACTGGAAACCCAAACTACACAGATAAGTATATCCCGCTTGCTGTTTTATATTATTATACGTAGCCTATCGATATATAGTTTACTTGAAATTAGGAGATCACTGTACCCTATAGTTATGTACAATCGAAGCTAAGACGATTGCGGTACGTGTTACAATACATGACTGCTCCTGGAGACTTTGTTGGATGTCTCGTATGTCATGTGCCAGTATTGCTTGTCAACTACACCCTCCAGATTGAAACACAACAAAGTGAAACTTGCAACGATGCATGTGAAACTTTTTTTCGGATCGTAGGCATTTAACTGAAAATTTTAGGAAAATTATTCGATTCAAGGTATTAAAATCGCGTTTTCAATCTTTTTAACAACTGAGCACAATACTTATTTTAATCAAGGAATCATTTTGAATTAAGCCATGGAAGCCAGCATATTGGAATTAACTTCTCTACCGAGTGTCTTTCACTTTATCACTTCTCCGCGGCATGCTTTAATACGATATGCGATAGATAGACGAAAAAATTTGAGGTGATGTAAAAAAAGTTTCACATTAATAATCTTGAGAACGACTTAATACAATTGAGATGAATTACTTCATTGCTTATAACTAAATACTTTTAGCATGACATATGTATATAAAAGTTTGCATGTCAATTCTATAAGGTTTGTAGCATCTTTAAATATAACTGTTGAATGTCTACATATAAATATTGTCGGAGCTTCCGTGCACGTCATTCACTATTGAGAAAGGCGCGTGCGCAGTCGCATGCGTTACTTTTTTACGTCTGAAACAATACTGTGTTTTATTTATTTATTAGTGCTTCTGTGTGGCAAGCTGTCAATAATATATGTGAGTATATCATTGGGTTGTTGACCTTTGTTAGATGTAGGTCAATCTAAGTATGAATGATTAATGGATCGATTTTTTTGTGCTCATTAAATATTAATATCTTAGTGATTTTTACTTTTATTGATCTTACTTAAAAATAGTAAAATATTTTCATTAAAAGTGATTTTCAAAATTTAGAAAGAAACCGGTTTTATTTATCTTGATGATTTTAACAACTATGTTCGATTAATATTCATGTTTTGGGGGCAAATATTTGTAGTCGCATCGGAATGATAAAAAATCCAATACGATTAGATGGCGCCATGTATCTGCATATAAAATATAATTTTATTGTTTCACTAACACATCTATGGAATGTCTGGTTATTTTTTTATATATTCAAATTTGTCAAGTCCGCAGTGAAGCCGGTTCTATAACAAAAACATGTTATATAGCTTTTGTATCATCCGACTCCTTGCTATTTATTTTGTTTTAAATTAACTTTTGACCTTCATATAACATCTCATTAGGGTCTAATTTGTAAAGGCATTTATTTTATAGAATATTGTAAACGTTATCATAGAAATACAATGTAAATATTGTTTAGATTTCTACTGTTTTAAAATCATATCGCGTTATATGTACTAGATTTTAGAATTTAGACAACTGTCTCATTAGATATTAAAGACGATGTGGCCTAAGATTGCTAACATGCTAGATTTAAAAGATTATTCGCTATCAAAAAAAATATTTTTCTAACAATCTGCCCGTTATTATTTTTTGTCTTCATTTTAGATAAAGCGTTACAGATAATAAATAATCTGTTGTAAATAAAAATCAATTATTTAAGGTATGCAATCGCATCACTTCAAAAAGGCTGCACCTGCTTTGCAAATTTTTTGTTTGTTGTGTTTGTAATTGTCAGGACAAGGTGTGTATGAAAGAAAATGCTTGAGAAATCACACGGAAAAGAGAAAAAATCTTCATATAGAAAATGAGCTGAATAAGTGAGACAGATACGCTATTGAGATCTTTAAAAATATTCATAGAATTGACAGATTGACTAGAATTGATCGACCTTTATTGTATAATTAGAATCTATAAGATTAAGAGTGAGTATATAATAGGAAGCTTAAAAATAGCGCCAGTGACAGAGAAGGTGAGGAGTAATGTGTTAGCATGGTATGGGCATGTCATGAGGAGAGTTGAAAGCCATGTAACTAGAAACGTTTTAAGTATAAAGGTGGACGAATATAGGAGTAGAAGAAGACCGAAGCAAGTTTGGATAGATTATGTGAAAAATGATATGTATATAAAAGGTGTGAATACTGAGATGACATCTGACAGGGGAGAACGGAAAAGGAAAATATGTTGTGCCGACCCTACTTAGGTGGGATAAGGGTAAGAAGATGATGATGATGATAATGATGAGAATTGATAGATTGACGTCGAATTGTTCAACCATTTTATTTTATTAGATAGTCGTACTGTAAAGAGAAGATTTGGTGTTATTTTCTTCGTTCAAAGCGGGGACAGGTAGCCAGTATAACCATTATAAATCAATACAAATTATTCTATTTAAAACAAAGTCAAATCTAAGAGGCTTATTTAAAGTCAATAATACTTATCAGATTTGAAGGTTGTTTTGACAGTATTTAAATAAATTACGACGAAGATTAAAATTACTTCGGGTATTCGTAGAATTAATAAATTACCTTGAAAGTCATAAAATTCTCATAATATTAATAACTTATGTGCGTTTTGAAGTATGGGTCAATGGTGTTTCCGAAGGGCAGTAGTTTTTATGTACATATTTTATACACATATTTAAGTAAACATAAATGTTATGAAGTTTGTCAATAATTAAAAACAGAATTATATTTTAATCTTATACATTTTTTTAATTGTTTATATTTGACCTTATCTATATTTTATATATTGAAATGGGACAGTTTAGAGTCACAATGTTCTGAAACTCAGTATATGCAAAAATAAATTCAGATATTTACAAACACATATGTAATTTCATTTACAGATATTAGACGAAACTCAGTGACAAAATGCGCCAATTAATTTTGGGTAAGTATTTTTTTAATTTTTTGGACCCTTCTAATCATATTTTAGAAGTAACGTAACACAACTATACAAAAATATAATAGGTCGTACTACATTTTTCTTTGACAATCACAAAGCATAAGATTTTTCCCGTTTATATTCCAAGTATGAGTCCATAAAGTGTCTTATAAAATGTGACGTTTCAAACAGTTCATAATTAACATCGGCAATAACATATTTTTGCTTGAATTTGGTTCAATTTTATTATAAGTTATTGAGGATTATTATTTTTAGATTCGTTTCGAAGTCAGTATACTAGAAGTTTTACACTTAATATAATAAAATAATAGATTTGCGAATTTGTATGCGTTTACTTGAATAGCCTCTTTTATTAGTATTTGGCATAAAATATGTCTTTTTTAAATATACATTACAAAGACACAAAGAGGTTTTTAACATAAAATACAAGGAATACTAAGTATTAGATGAAGTAAGCGACTTAATAGTCATAAAGTTCGTTTTAATACTTCATGGGAACAATGTGTTTCACCTGAATTAATTGTCGGTTGGAATTTTGTTTATAATCTTTTCAAAGCTCCACATAACCTCTTAATGGATTTTATCTCTGTTTAATTTTATCTTTCTGTTTAGCCCTTTTGGAAAAGTTTCATGATATGGACTCTGAATAACATACGGGAAATTCTTCTATCTGTTAGTTAAAAAAAATCGCCTAAATCGCTTTATCCTTGTCAGACATTAGGTCGGACAGATGTATTATCTGTATAGGTCTATTGAGTATGAATATAAGAAAAATAAGTGAAATTAGTTAATACTAGTGAAGTTTAGAGGCTTGTATAGAAAACGAACCGAACATATTTCAAGATAGTTTTAAATCCATCTCAAAGTTGCGGGCTCATCAACGATGTTGTAGAAGTCCTTGGCGGAATGCCTTCGAAGCGAAGATGTAAGATATGATCTTAAAGCTTCTGGATCGTTCCACATCTATCTAACTATATAAATATAATGATATAGATCTACAGATGAACACGTATCGCTGAAAAACGACTATAAATTTCGATCGATATTGTTTAGTTTTACTTCTTAGATATTTGATCCTTATTTAAAAAAAATATCATGGTAGCATAATTTTATATAGTGTTATTAAAGGGTTAAAAATATGTTTTTATAAACGCTACTACAAGTTTAGTGATGAGTATTTATCTTACTGTGGAGAAGTGAGGCAAGCGGTGTAGTGCTGATGTTCTTTTCCTCTGTACATAAAATTATATCATATTGTTAATTGACGATGCGGATGAAGTCGCGGGTATCAGCTAGTTGGTTATATATATTTCTAAATCTGTTAAAATTTATAAATCTGTTTAAAATAAATTACTGTTAATTTTGTATCTCGATAACATTTGTTACGGGTTAAGCGATATAGACGAAAAAATGTCTACTTTTCGAATCGTCGAAATTGATGAAATGATTTTAAAGGGATTTTTATTCACGGATAGAGAAATTTTCAGAGTAACATGAAAGCTTTTTTTTGGCTTTATCTAAAACTTAACAGAAGAAGCTTTCATAAAATTAATGTTTTCAGAATAACAGACAGTCCATTATTTGTTAAATTTCACAGTTCTCCATTTCCCTCTCATAGACGTTGCTGCGAATAGGTGTGACTGAGAATTAGTATTTATTGCTTCTTTCCAATTTATCGCTCTGAAGATAACCGTAAGTTGGGGCTTGCGCTTAATATAGTCAAGAGTTTAATACAACACAAAGTTAAAATATTATTATAAGAAACAAAAAGTGATATTTATTTATCCTTAAGTTATCTTGATGCATATAATATAATACATATTTATATCTAAATTTGTGTTCTGCGCAACTATATTCAAAGCTGTCAAAAAGTTTGCCGCGGATTGTTAAGTATTAAGACTTATACAATTCGCTATAAGTTCTCTGTGTACAACAATGCGTCTCTCGATTCAATTACATTGATTCGCGCATATTACAATTGCGACGATTTCTATTTATATACGTTACTTAAGAAGAGAATCGTGTGAGGTCATCGTGAATTTTAGAATCAAATATTGTGTTTCGTACGAGTTTGACAATTTAATATTGGTTATAATTTAAGAATATACTTGAAAAGTTTTAGATTAAATAACCGTAACTTATTACCATTGTGTTTTTTATTTGAAACTGCGTAAAATTAGTACTCTATAGATCGGTATTTAGCGGGTTATGATGCCTTAAGTGATTATTAAGTGTTTAAACAACACGCAAAATGCCATATAACGTGTTTATTGTGGTATATAACGCATAATAAGTGGGCATAAATGTGTATTACGACATTATTGCAAGCGTGTTAAAGTAATTTAAATCTACATAGTACAAGAATGACCAAGGAATGTAAACACCCATAAAAATAAAGAGTCACATCATGTAGATTTTATGGTCAAGTTTGCATTCAACGCAGTCTGTAAAATGTTAATTTGAAACTATCCACAGTCTCGAAAATATATACATATATATAAATAGAATACAAGTGTCTATATGAAACCCCAAGCCGAGGTCCGACTGGTCGTTGTACTCGTTACTCAATCGGACGGGTGCGCTAAGCGCTCCCCTTAGTAGTTCGGTGAAGGTGTGAAGCCACCAAAGGGTGTCACCGGCGTAGGACCATTAGAAAAAAAAAAGTCTATATGTAATGTCAAAATAATATCCTTTTACTAAATTGATATGAAAGGTATAGGTACTTACAATAAAAAACCAAATTTATGTCTGTCAGACTAATCTCGGAAACGGCTGGAGTGATTTTGACGGGACTTTCACTGGCAGATAGTTAATGTTATAAGGAGTAATTTAGATGAAATATTAAGGTTGTGCAAAAATATAATTCTTTGTACAGATACAACTACAGATAAAGGCGTAAGGGACCGTTATAGTATAAGTAAAATTTAAGTATTTGTTGGTGTTTGTCCTGACCGATCTCTGAAATGGCTGAACTGAATTTGACGAAAGTTTTACACAGTTAGAACAATTTTTACAGTATTAACTGTACAACATCTAAGGTTAAGTAGTAATGAAAAAAATTAAAGACAGCCCATGAGCAATCCGAATAAAATTCAGAGTTCCTATTAAACAACAAAACTGTTAAATAAACGAAGTCACAGGCACCGGTTAGTTCTTATATAATAATAACTAATGATCCACGAGTTAAAGCTATAAAAAGCTGTCTCGGACAACGAAGCCTTCTAAAGCAATTTTCTGAACGTGCGTATACCTTTTTTATTCTTTAATTAACTGATATCTGCGACTGCGTCTGACAGAACACAATTTTCGAGCAAAACTATGATTTACTTACAAAACTCCCCTGAAATTTTATCCGTTCGCTTCTCCTCTACAGCGGGTATGTATTACACCGCTGTATCACTTCTCCACGTCAGTAGTCCGGTGGAACTGTAGTGGCCTTGTGAAGCAAACAGTTTAGGTCAGTTCAAAAAAAAAAAAAAAAAAACTTCTTCACGTCAAAAGAACACATCGCTGATGGCGTAGGTTTTATAAAAACCCTAGTTCTATAATTTAGATAATATTATGTATTTGGGGATATCGTGATTTTTTTTTAAATAAGGACCAAGTTACCTACAAGTAGAATTAAATAAATATTTATCGAAATATATCCAGTAGTTTTTAGTAACACGAACACACCAGCAGACCTCTATCATTTTATTTATAGATATACCGGCAATAAAGAAAAAAACCCGTTATCTAACTAAATAAAGTTGGAATGTCTAACTTTCTTCAAACAAAACCTTTCATCCAAATCCTAATTCAAATGTGACTTTAGGATTTAGATTAAGAAAAATATCGCGATGGTGATCGCATGGTGATGTAGTATTTTCTGGTCTGTTTTCACCGGCTTGTCTGACCCTCACATTGAAAATATATCTTCAAGAACCTATCGATGTATTCGGGCAGCTTCACTCGAGAGCCACTCTCCCTCCAATTTTGATCGTATTGCGACAGAAGACAGTATGGACAATTCTGACAGATTTAACGTTTAGTTGCCATTTTATTTAATTACAATTCAGACGTGGTCTCATTTTTTTCGTGACCGTACAAAACTGAGGCAGATAGTTAGTTTAAGATAAAATGAATTACTGTCTCTAAGTTTGTAACTGAAGTAAGAAATAAGCATCGGTAATATAGCATTAAAAGATAATTCAGTAATCATCCCAATCAAATAAACAATGACTCTCTTTTATTTATGTTTGTCGTGAATTTTCAGAAATATGCACATAACTCGATTTTATAATAACCAAATAAGATTAGATGTTCGGTTATACACAGAATTAAAATATTCTGTTAGTGTAATTTCTTCGAACGTTCAATTCTTTCATTGTCACAGTCAATTTAAATTCTAACATGTGTATACACATCCGGCATTCATATTATATTTGTTCGTTAAAAATTGGCGTTCTTGATGAAACCAGGATGTACGTACAATATCACAATAATCAAATATGTTTGTGATTCTTATCAATTCTTAGTTATGTTCTAGATATAGCCGAAATTCTATCATAAAAGTAACATCTAGTTACAAAAAGATTTCGCATCCATTATTGATATATATCCTAATCGTAACTTGGCGAAAGTGTGTTTGTTACGCTTTCAGGCCATAATTACTTAACCGATTGTCATGGGTATTTATTATCTAGAATAAATTTCTTTACTTACTAACATAAGGCGAGTGAAACCGCGAGCAAAAGCTAGTCTATACACAATAAGATAAACCAGTTCAGTACCTTTTTCTCTTTTGTTTGTCAAGCGATTTTCATTTTTTTTGTTGCGTAGCTATTAACAAGTTATCAATAAAAAAAGTTAGCAAATAGTTTCCCAAGTATATTCAAATAATTAGTAAAAGAAAACGAATTAGTTAATACAAGAAGAAAAGGATTCGAAGCATTTTTTTTTATAAGTTTCTATTCGTCATAATTTTAAATATTCATTACGTCTACAATCTACAATATTTGTACACTATTTGGCAGAAACTTTAAGAACATAAAAAAATATACAGATAAATAATTATGGTCGAATTTCGACAACTGGATGATCACTAGTTTTATTATAATAACAAGGAATTAAAAAAAAATAATAATATATCGCATAAAAATAATATGCATCGGTTGTATCTTGAATAATTATGCATAATTATAACGCTTTTGAAATTTTTAGCTTCCAAATTTGGTTAATATGTTGTTTGTAAACTTCTGTTTTGTGATTATATGTTATGTGATATGTTTAAAACAAAATAAATGGTTATATATTATTTACAATATTGTATTATGTTATATAAACATGCATATATATATTCGAGATAGATCATTTACTTTGTATCAGTCTATTTGTCAGATAAAATGCATGATTACAGGGAGAGTTGATGTTCAGTCGTGCGACTAGGCCGTATGATTACTTTTCCCGGCCGGAATCCGCTTAGCTACACATGTACCGATTGCATTAAAAATACTGAATATGAAATACAACGTGACATGTTTTTTTGTTCACGCAGAAATAAAGTGTGAAACCTACTTTATAAGCGTCATTGTTATTAGGAAGTTGTATTAAGTTTGATGCACCTATGGAAATCATTATACGCCTACAATCATAATTATAAATTAATTGTAAAGACTTATTTATATATCTAATAAACACTATAACGATTTCTAGGAATATGTAAAATATTTCCGTATGCATAAAAAAACTTTAAGCATCAGTAAAATACAATGCAACGACCAGTGAGCCTAGAAGTAAGGAGTTTTATGTGTGACTGGTCTAAAGACTTTTGAAGATTAATTTCCCAAGGGTTAGTAGTACAAATAGGATTAGTTCGGAGATGTTGGTGGTAGGAAAACCCATCAAGTACACAAATAGTGTATATGTAGTGTCAATACACTATACCGGTTCAGCACTCTCAATTCTCTCTTGTATACGTGCGCAGCATTTCAACACATGTTATATATCGCACAAGCATATGATTTCACGCAAGTGTATTATAATTAACAGAATGTACATACGCAGTTCCATATCAGTTTATTGAGTCACGTTATAATTAATAGAATTAATAATAAGCTTGCTAATTATATATCGTAGACCATATAATTTCACTTCGCTATAATACAGATCACGCATTTAATAAGCCTGCTATGTATTACACGAGAGTCTCATCACACACACATATTTAAATTTTAGATTATTGTAATATCCATATATATTTATAAAGGTTATTGAGGGTTGAAAGGTAGTAGATAAAAACAAATAACTTACCAGACAGAATAATATTAGGTAATGAATGCAGGTACGATAATAATATTCCTTTTATGTAAAATATAGCAGATTTTTATTTATTCTACTGCAACACGATCACTATTGATGACTGTTAGTAATTAATTTTAAATCAATGGTCTTAATATCCAATATTTTTTACGAATTCCGTTTATAGTTTCAAGTTTTATTAAAACAAAAATAGAACAACGGGTTGGTTAGACGTTTATTTGTTATCTGTACGAAGTTTGAAAGCACAATAGCATAAGGTCATCAAAGTGCATTCACCGTACGTTTGCTTCGTGCTTTACTTGAGTTACCGACGACGCTAAACAATTCTAACAATGTACTATTAAGTGGCGTCTAATAAAGTTGTAAATATGTTCGAATTCTTTTAACAGGGCAGGTCAGAATTCTCTCATTTATCGAAAGTATTCCTCCTATAATAATATTCAAAAATATATTCGATTTCAATATTCGGAGCCAAGAGTTTTATTAATGGAGTATTCTATAGAATGTCTATTATGCACTATTTTCAAATAAATGAATATACATACTACTATTAAAGTATACTTTTAAATACGACTTGATTAGCTACCACCCTCAGGTGGAAAATCTGTCGCCAAGCATCTGTTGGTGTGTTCCGGTAGCTACACTTGAGAGCCGGTCTCTCTATAGGTTTAGCGTAACTGCCATCTTAGACCACGTTTTAAACAGAACTGCAGACTATCATATACTGGCTTTTATTGTATTTTTTATATTGATGATATTATGCGTTATTTACTATTGTTATTAGGCACTACTAAATTGGATGACAAATAATAACACAAGACATGAATTTGGAGATATCACAAAGACTCCCTGGAAATTTTTTATACCGTGTTGTTACAATACTGGCAGTAATAATTTTCTACAGTAAGGATTGATTACCAAAGAAGAAAAAAGAAAATAGGAAGAAGTAGTGTAAAATATATATCCATATATAATAGCTGTAGTAACTACTTCGACACGGTAATCAAATTACTTTATAACCTGTCGGTTAAAATTAAATTTCGTTTTCTGTGAATCTATTCGCGATTCACAAAAGCCTATTTAAAGTTATAACATTGTTTTGTTGAAGATTACCATAAAGTAGTCGGCCAAGTTCGTGATCCAGTAGTTAAACTACTTCACTAAAATCATTGAGATGACGTCTTTAATGGCTGCTGGTAGAAAGTTTAATTCTTGGTTCTGTTGTTTGAGAAGCTGGTTTAATTGAAATGCAAAATAAAAACCTAAGGAAAGTTTATATGACATATTTTGATTAAGTTTTCACTTATTTTACATGAATTATTATATTATGAATTAAAGGTTCTAAGTGATAGTGATAAATAATTATAGAAAAATAAAACAAAACTTTCAGAAGCCAATAAATAGGTAAATAAATATAGAACCTTTCACTATAACTGTCTTGTTTATATTGAAATCGCTTTAACGTCGATTAAACAAAGAAAAATCTAAGTTTAACTAAAACTTAACTTGTTAACCACGTAATGCATTCGTGACTTGCGTTTATGAGCAATGTTTGTGTGCACTTTACCAAACCCAATAAAACTTATGATTGCTCATGGGTGATATTTGTTCAGTAGCATTTAGAACTTCTTTAAAGCTGTCTATAACATTATATTGGTAATAAATGTTGTATGCTGTAAAGGTAATTGCTGTATGCAGACTGTAAGAGAAGTAATATATGAATATCAAGATAGAAGATGAAGATCCATATGAATTGATATAGTGATATCGCGCTAAAGTACTTTATAAACCGCATTATAGTTTTTTATTGGTTGCCATCATAAATTTTATATTGACCACATAACAACAGCGTTCGTTTTTCTCAGAGCTACACTTAAATTTAAAGCTTAACCTTCTCTGATCTTCAATGGTATATCAGTATCAGATGTGAATGATAAGGAGTAATACATATAAGCAATAACATAGACATATCTAGTACAAATTCATGTGAAGCTATAGTAACGTACCATGCATAGTACCGTTGCATTGCGGTGCTCGCAGCTAAAGTCGCGTGGCCATAACTGTTGTATGTAGCTAGTAATGCGTGATACGTACAATCTGATCTAAATTACTCAGTATAAAAGTAAGGACACTCTCTTATTACTTTATCAGGATAAACTTTAAATCCCCTGCTTTAAACACAATTATATTGCAAATATTATTATTATTCCAATGCACTATCGTTACTTAAATATATATATATAATGAATATATAAATAAAACAATGTCTCATACTCCGACGTCAATGTCGATTCAATACAATGAGCCTGAGTTTAGCATCGAGACGAAACAATGACATTATGGTGGTAGGGCTTTTCGTAATGCTTCTTTTGCTAGCAAATATCCTAAAGTAAAAAATTTGTCCCGAACATGATATAGATTCCGATTTGAGATCCAGTTTTCTTCTAGACACGATGTGTTAATTTGGGCCAAATCGTCACATAAAATAAGGTAATATTGTTATCTAACGTTTACTTGTAAACCTTAAAAGAAGTTAAATACTACTATGATATTCCATTAACTGTATTGCTGGTAGGTTATAATCTATAGGAATTATGGTCATAGTAAAATATTCTTTGTTAGTATTAGGGGCTGGATTACAGACGGACTTGCTAGATTATAGGTTTTTCAGTGACCTCATCTAACGTTATATAATAATGTGAACCAAGATGGTAAACAAGCTAAACCTAAAGGGGCTGGCACTCAAGTCCAGCAGCCGGAACACACTAGCATATAATACTTTGTAACGATCTTAGTGTATGTCCCTTAGATCTTTTAGGCTTTTGGGAGAAGGTACCACCTATCAAATCGTTCGATAATTTTGTGAAGTATATGATCATTAATCTCAATACATTGAATGGACTTTGATATTACCGTGATACTCTGACTTGTACCTAAATCATGACTGACTAATTTTTGTAACCTTATTAAATCATGCTCATGCAACGTGTTAAGGGGAAGGGAAGTTACTCGTATTAAATTGCTACCACCTCTCTCTCCCAATATGTTGCTAATTATAAATATGTTTATTCGAAAATAATAAAAATGAAAAAAATACTACCAGAACATACTCATAAGTGCTGCCAGAGGTGGCGCCAGATTTTCAACTTGAAGATGGTACAGACAAGATTGAAAAAGCCCTAACACCGTGCTATGATTACATGTCGATGATTTTCTTCATCAAAAGCTTCGGCTCATTCAAAAGAATTAGTAGTATGCTGGCCATTAAGGCCTTCCATGTACACTCGATTGAAAAAAAGGAACGTCACATTCGATGTCACAACTTTCCTCTAGGACAAAGTCATTGTTGCGAAATTAATATTTAATTTTAAGATATACTATGTTGAGTACCCAAAGATTCGAGCCTATGACGATCTATATTATATATAAACGATATATATATAAACGGAAAGTTCCATGTTGCACAGGCACAAAATAAACCGAGCGGTATAAACAAATTGAGTGTTATATTAGCGATTATTCTTTCTAGAAAAAACTTTATTTTCTTCATTAAGAAAATTGTTAATCTGAAACAAATTTAGACAGCATGAGCTATTGTTCAACCTAATTTTAAAATTTCTAAGAACAGGTCGTTTGGCCGATTTAATCCGTTAACCAGATCGAGTCTGATTTCGCTAAATCTTGGGCTTTCAATACTTAGACTTACTGGAAAATATTAAGCAAGTAATTAAAATATTCATCATTACTATATTCTAGGAAGTATATACAAGAATTGGTAAGAAAGCTGAAAATCCACATATTGTGATTATCGGTATTACCAGTTTTTATTAATTTCAACTCGACTTGGATGGTAATAAAAACAGATATCGTTTAATGCGGATACATTTTCTGATAGTAATATCCTTAAACATATTTATGACAGTTTATAGCGATCGTCTTTCTAGTGATTTTATTATGCTGTGCTTACTAAAATACATTAATACGGATTAATTTATTACCTAAACTTGTCAATAAAAACATCAATTTTATATACCTTCATCGAAAAATAAAGTGAAATTCTTGAAATAACGATCAAGTTATATCGACCTATCGGTGTTCTTGGAGTGTATTTAGAATATACTTTCGAAATAACTGGGATAACATGACTACCACAAGATTAAACGATTAGCGTGAATGTAAAATTGCTCACAAACGGTTTTTGAGGTTAATGAGTCGAATAGACAAGACAAGTTTGATATAGTAAACAACTTGGTGATATACGCCTGATTCGCTGTGGGTTGAATCAATTTTTAAGTATAGAAGTAATGGCAAAGCTTAATAGAATTAAAAAATAAGTATCGTAGTATTACCTATTAGAAATTCCACATGTAATTGTTTTAGTTCTACACGGATAAGTAGAGTACTTTTGAGCCGGAAAGGAACTGTATTTTCATTATATATATAAATAAGTAAAAGATCTGTGTAATTATTGGATTTCCACGTTCATTGACTTCATTCTTTGTAGCATTTATAAAGTATTTCTATCAATTTGTTACTTAAATTGTATTATTATTAATTTATAATTTTAAAATTAAAACAATTTTGTATTCATTCAGTGTTGCTGTTGGGTGATATGTCTTTCTTAATATATATTGTGTTTGTTTCCAGTGTTGTTTGTGGCTGTGGGGCTAAGCAGTGCAAAATGGGTGCGACAGGGTCGGTCAGGTCAGCCTCGAGATACTTGTTTTGTCGGAGAGGCCACCAGCGAAATGTCGACTGCTATATTTCAAGTTTGTACTAAAATTTTGTATATATAAATAAAATTTGTTGTTCAGTTACTGGAAAAATATTAAGTTGTTTTATTTTTTTTAATGGATACAATTTTTTTACATATTTATTATTCTACAGGGTTATATTGACGATGATAAAAACATTGCGTTTTCACCCCTTGGCTATTCTGCGCTTCTTGCTGTTCTTGCTGAGGGAGCCAAAGGCGAGACCAGGCAACAACTTGTATCTGCCTTGCATCTTCCCGAAGACCCCAATCTCACAAGACGGACTTACCGTTACATAATGGAAAGGTTAGCTCATACTCGAGAATATAAATATAACCATCCCGAACTACAGAATTATTTCTACATATATAAAAACTATACTATCAATGATGATTACAAGAAGATTCTAGAAGACTATTACATGACAGAAGTCAGGTCCGTTGAAAGATATAACCCGGACCAACAAGCAGACAATGATAACGATGAAGGTGAATTCACTATTCACGTTCCAGAGAAGAAGCTAGAAGATAAGATCGATGATATTCCTGAACTGATACCTCCTAAAGAATCTGATGAGAAGTTCATATCGTTCGCTCTGGAAGAGTCTCCAGAGAAGGTAGACGTTACTCAAATACAGTATAAACCAGCTAAAAATATTAAGGAAAAAATCAAACTGGTTAACACGTATCCTAAAAGGGAAGAGTCGTTAGACGAAGAGGAAACTATGGTCGCTGTTGAAGCGAGAAATCATGTAAGGAACTTCAAGGTTTTACATGAAAATCAGGCAACATCTATGGGCCTTTCGGTGAACAGCGTCGGCAAAGAGTCAAGTATGTATTATAGGAATCTCCTTTAAAATATCTTTTCGTTTTAAAGTAACTTTTATTGTTCTATTAAATCCAAGTTCTATATCTTAACTTAAACTGATTTTATAACTCCAGCTTCAGTGTCAAATTCTCTGATGATAATCTTCAACGGAATGTACTTCCGTGGCTCGTGGCAGCAGCAATTTGAGACTGTTGAACCTGGTATTTTCTACAAGTCTAGTTCAGAGAAAAAACAAGTGACTGTTATGAAAACCAAAGGTGTTTTCAAGACTACTATTCTACCAGGGCTTGATAGTGAAGCTATTCGATTACCTTATGCGGTAAGTTATGCGGTATGTTTAATTAATATTAACTTTTAACTTTCGCCAATTACTTACACAAATATGATGATAAAAATATTTGGCATAAGATCTTCCTTGAAATTGCAAAATATATTAACGGTCAATCGAAATAATTTAATACTAGTAGCCAGCCTCTACTTCGCGCGTATTTACTATCTAAGAAATTGAGTTCAAATCTTAATTTATAATAAGACCATGTGATGAATTAAATTGGTAATGATAATGAATGAATGTTAGTCTGTCAATTCTGCTCATATTTTTGAAAATCTCTGTACAGTCTTCTATCTCATTCACTCACAATTTTTTTATATCAACCCAATTTCAAATTTTAAGTTTAATATTTCAAAGGTGATGGCAAAGAAGCAATGATTGTCTTAATATTTACAGGAATTAGCAATTGCACTGAAGTTAAACACGATTAAATATTTAATTTGCAATGTTTGTTTTATTTCAGGGTGATCGCTACGCTCTTCTCATATTACTGCCAAGAACTCGGGATGGATTGACACGACTCATTGCCGATTTGCCTTCTGTTACGCTCTCTGACATTAATGACAGTTTGCGGGACGAGGAACTGCAAGTTTGTATGCCTACATTCAATGTGGAGACTACAACTAGACCGATCGGTGCATTAGCAAAGGTTGGTAATTACTTGTTTACGTTTACTTGATACTCAAACACAATACGGACAGGGTGTTTAATTTAAATAAACTAAAAATATCTTGTACACACGATGTTAGCGCAATAGAATTAAAAGAAAAAATATATAAAAAAAATGTTTTGTGTATTCTTATTAACATTGTACATGTAAATAGGAGTTAGTTTGTTAGTCGTAGTTAGGAGTTAAGAGTTTCCGCCGGGCTGACCGTTGGAGAGGCATGGTGATAGCACTGCACGATCCCGTGTCGCCGCAACGTAAGCGGCGGTCGGTACACCGTGGGGTTTTAGTGAGTAAGAGTCTCACACTACCGACTCTTCCTCCCGGGAGGGTGGTGTGTCCATGATGGATTTACCCACGCTAATAAAAAAAAGGAGTTAAGAGTTTGTTTGTTACGTTTTCACGCTTAAACTACTGAACCGATCATCATTAAATTTAACATATACGTTGTCAAGAGTACAAAAAAGGACATAAGATACCTTCAATTAAATCTCAGCAACGTGAACGAAAATGCGAATAACAGCTAGTCTTAATCATAACTAAATTTTAAAAGGACGCTCTAAGATCAAACTTATTATAGTATTCGAATTCAGATCTATTGCTGAAGTGTCGGAACATGTTACCATCGCGCCATAATCACTTCAAAATTCAAATACATCGAATATTCTATATATTTACTACATGTAATGAATTACTTACATCTTTTACTTACATACATACTTTTACATACATACTTATATACATACTTTTACTTACATTGCTGTCTTAATATTTGTTCAATTATTAGTTCAGTTATTAGGAGCGAGCATGATTATTTAGAACAGGTGACCATTATTTACATTTTCCCATTAATCTTTTATTTAAAAAAACTAATCAAAGTTTAGAAATATATCTATATCAGTGTATATCAGTCTTTATATTAATATCTAATGCAATTTTTTATTTTTTCAAATTATTATAAAGTATGTTACACTGCCCTCTGTTAAATCTTTAGCGAAGTAAATATTATCAATGTCGTATAGAAATAATAGTAGTATATTGTAGAGAGCATACCTAATAACTTTGTTTGTTCAAAACAGTGAATGTTACAAGTTTTTTCTACTCTATTTCATAGTGGAAGAAGTGACCTTAATAATGCTAAAGAAACTCACAAAATTTTAGTAGGTGTTATTATTTTAAATTATTTATGTAATCAATTGAAATTTGGACTAAATATACAAATAATAACAGATAACATACCTACGATAGTTCCTACAAAACCATGTATTTAATTTGTTCTTACTGTGTAAGTTATAAATCATAATAATATAAACTGTGGTGTTAAAAAAGTATTGTTCTTTTATGTAAAAGTTATTTAAAGTTAAAACTAGAAATTTAATGAATTGAGAAATTTAAAGAATTTCAATCGAAGTTTGAAACTAAATGAAGATTTCCAATATTTGTCAAAAATTGTATAAAAGCATAAAAAAATTGATTTTAAATTATTATATTAGTAATAAATATAAAAATCAGTGTAATTGAATTTTATAGTTAAAATATAATTTATTACTGCTTGAAGATTGACCATTTCTTTCATTCTTCTTTGCTAAATTCCCTGCAGTAAAATACTTCCAAGCAAAAAATTTACACTTAAGATCACCTTGAATAACTTTTACAGGAGTGCGTTTAATTCAATTCAATTTCCTATAAGAATATAAGTTGTTTTTTTTTTCAGCACGATAATTTGAGTCTGAACAAAAAATTCTATAGTTTAAAAAAAATATTGCCTGTGTTATTTATACGTGAGAAATAAAAAAATTCGAGACGTGACCTCTATACATCAATATAAAAGGCTCAGATCTTGACAGAGTCCGTATTTTAGTATTCTATGACAATACTTCACGATCATTTGAAGAATAAAAAAATGGATTTTTTTGATACACTCTAATATATATATGATGTCTTGCTCATTCTAAATGTAACAGAAACAGAACAGCAGAAAAAAATTATAAATATTTATGTTACTAATAATATTGCCTACTTTTTAGCTTGGAGTTAGTAAAATTTTCAACCGTAACGCGGAACTATCTGGAGTCTCTGCAGATGAAGGGCTATTTGTCAAAGAACTGGTCCAGTTCGTATCTGTTCGGGTAGATAACGCTGAATCATCAGTTTCTGAGATGTCAGGTTTGTATTAAAAACATTAGTTAATTACATATGCCTGATGAAATATTTATCGGTATTCAATTTTGTTATATTGAACGTTTTCTTTTTACCCAAAAAATTTCAAATATTTATATGAAGTTGTTTCCAACGTAGAGTTGTTTAACCAAAAAAACTGATATTGAACTATAAGAATGCAAGTACAAGTTTCTATTAAAGTACATCGTAATTTGTATAAAGTTTGATGATTTCTGGATGCACTAAGGTAAATTTTATTTATTGCTTATTATTGTACAAGTTTTTGTTACAATATATTAAGTTTTATTCACATTTTGATGACTATCGGGTGGTCTAAAGTACATTTAAATAATAACAGCTTTGCGTACATGACAAAAATACATTTAAATTTCTAGAAAAAGATTCTCACTCTTCGAGTAAATTTTACTAAAATAAAGATAATTAAATTATAAACGGTTCAAATTTGTTTTCTAAGCATGTGTTTTTATATTTTTACAGCTGGCAACCCTGTAACGGAATTATCGAAGAACCTTCCATTGCACGAAACAAAACCAGCTCGCCGTTTCAGCATCAATCACCCGTTCATTTTCTTCATAATGGACACCTTGGACAACCTGGTCGTTGTCGCTGGAAAGGTCACCGACCCCGAACAACCCATGCCGTTTGAATCATAGTTATTAACGTATTTTTTTATCGAGAAACTCTTTTATGTTTCCAGTTCATTTCAATTCCAATTTTGAAAATCTACGTTCTTAACAATCCTTATTTCATTATTTTCCGTAACTAAGAACTGATCCCATCTATTCTTCTTATATACTCTCAATATTTTTTTGCTGTGACACTTTCTTTATACTCTTTAATTTAATAAACCAGACGCATTTGATAACGAAAAAGTACACAGCTTAGTATTTATTAATTAGCTTAAGTTATTATTTATTTTATTTGTATGTAACGTGATAATAATTATGATTAAATAATTTATATTTTAAACTAAATCGTTTTTATTATTGGAACGGAGCGTTTTCTCGGTATATATGAGTGTTCACATCACTACATATTATAAAACAAAGTCGTCCGCCGCGTCTGTCTGTCTGGATATTCGCGATAAACTCAAAAACAACTGAACGGATTGTAATGCGATCTTCACCAATAGATAGAATAATCAAGGGGAAGGTTTAGGTATATAATTTGTCAAGGTTTTTTGTTGTAAATTGGTTGAAACATAATGATAATTGTTGAAAAATTCAGAAAAAGTCAAGCTGCATGGGAGCTTTCGTCAAAAACGTTGCCTAATCCCATTGAGATATAACAAAAAAATGCATACTGAGATATACCTCTTTTATAGATTAACAAAAATCTCTACGATGGCATATACCTATCTTTTTAGGATAGCTTACTATACCCATTTATCTCTGAAAAATGGTCACATATAATGAGGTTATTGGAAGGCTATCTAGATGGATACAGTATTAATCTTTATCAAATTAAATACATTAGTTACCTTAAGCATATCATGCTCATAAGTATATATTTTTTATTATCAGGGTAGGACAACGTCCGCCGGGCCTGCTAGTTAATAATAAAATATGCCGGGTAGTTAAAAATTAACCTAAAAAGTTGAGGTGCATATTTTTACACGGCTGTCACGCGAAGACGTTGCCGGTTGTGAGTTTTATTTTAAAAATAGAAATCCGTAGTGAGATATAATTATCAGAGTATTCATTAATCAAGTTTTAAGTATAAAAACATGGAATCGAATAAAGAAAATGTTGAAAACACTAAATCGTCAACCAGAATACCGTTGCCGTTGGACCCTTTACCGGCGTTGCCTAAACACTTACTAAAGGAAAATAGAAATACATCAGAGATATCAAGACAACCTTTAAGAATGATTAGTAATGATAACGTTGCTGGTCCTAGTCAAAATGAAGTATCATCACGCCGAAAGAATCGCACGGTGTTAATTGACGCGAGATATGTTACGTTGAGACCGAAGAAGGAAGGTTTAGGATCGCAATATAAATACGTTAACGATAATCCCACAACTAGTAACCACTGTGTAGATAGTTCTATTAATCGTAATGCTTTAAACGCTAAGGCGCTTTGCTATTTTAAAGAGAATACGCAGAATAATTATTTCGGTGATGGGTCTACAGTTGTTACACCGGCGGTAAAGTCGCCGATTTTGGAACCAAGCCGAGTGAAGAATATAAAACAAAGTCTAAAAAGACCTCACAGTAGAGAGTTGCAAGGCATTTCACCTTTGGCTGGGCCAGAAAATGTGGGAAACATTAAGGTTAAACGTCGTTTACTGTTTAGTGACAGCTTACAAGAAAAACTACGGTCACCAGATTTTTGTAAGTACATTAAGTTTAGTTTTATTAATACTCGTTCAAGGTGAAAGTCGTATGTTATCCATTCTACCATAATTCACAACTAAATGGGGTTACATTATAAATGATTGTTACTAACGTTTACATTGTAATTTCAAAAGGAAGAAGTCACGGGTGATTGCTAGTTATAACGTATATAAAAATAAAGACTACTTAATATGCTTGGATATAATATTTAATGAAATATGCAGTGTATATAGTAAATGAATATATAATAAAATAAAGTATGTATGTATATTTAATAAAGAATGAGATAATAATATTTTAATTGTATTTATATTGAAATTATAAATCAATAAAAACAATTGATTTAAGAATATATGTGTGTGTGTGTAGTATGTAGTATATATTGAAATTAAATGATATTTAGTATTATTAACGTGAAACCTTAATATATGTAGGTTATTTTTATTTATTGCACACTACAGTGTTTAACAAAAATTAACGAGCTAGTCGGCTTAGATTTGCGTACTTTTAGTTTTAATGAAATAATATTGTCATACTATAAATACAGTTACAGTGTTAGATAGAAATAATTAACGGTAAGTGTTAAATTACTGAACACATTCTACAATTTTTTTTTAGTTAATTCAATATTGTTATAATGACATTTTCTATTGAAGAAAGCTAAAAAAAATTGCTTTTGGATGCGATCAAAAACTTTAACTTTAACTACACATCTAGTTAAATAACAGCAGATTTTTAAGGAAATCTTTGAATACATAAATTCCAGAAAAGAAATTAGCAGTGGTGTGGCTGTAATGACAAGATGATAATATAAACCAAAACGTTGTTGTCTAAATGAAATAATCTATACATATAATTAAAATTGAAGTGTCTGTTTGTAAGTCGAAATTGCAGCTTTTTACTGAATAAGTATGAAAGTATATATGGTACTTATAATAAAACATCATTTTTTTAAATTCTGGTTTGTTTATCTGTTTGTAGATAGCTGCTGCTGTAAAGAGTAACGTCGTTGCTTTTATTGTAGAAAAAAATTAGGATCAACTGCAAATATAATAAACTAAAGAAGCAGTGTCTAAAACCGCGCGAGTCTCACGCGTATTGCACAAAAAAAACACAAAATCAAAAAATACTTAATTCAATGCAGAAGACGCTAAGAAGGCGCTTATGAACGTCAGAATTACCACCGGTTCGGAAAACAACCCAGTCATCGAGTAGTACCCGCAAGAAACTCGATCGGGTCTATCTTTGTAACATTTATAAATGTATATTTAAAATAAATTACACGTAACAATCGTTTTCAGTGAATGCACAGAGAGGAGTCAATTCCATCGTTAACATATCATGTGAACACATGGACATTGCTAAATTCAATCTGGACGAAGTCACGTGTAACAGCTATTAATACAATATTATTGTTTAGCTCCATAGGTTACTTTAGGGACATTAATGGGTTTATTTCAATACTTATTTCCTATTTTGAGTAATAAATAATTTTGTCCAAACCGGTTAGAAAATTATGGCCGGTTTAATTATTCTCATTATCTGTTATTAAATATTTACATCTTTTATATACTGCTGTTGTATAATTATCGACAGTTCGCTAATTAACTATTCATCGGATAATTATTAAATTATTAAACTTCCTTAGTAACCCGTTTAAAAACATAAGTCGAATTAATTTACAGTTAAATACTCTGTGATCTGCCTTGATGTTGTGCCATTTGTGTTTACGTTTTAAAAAATGGATAAAATACGTAATATCGGTGGTAAATAGGCTTTTTTGTTCAAGTATTTACTATGCACTCAATAAACTAATAACTAATATAAAAATTGGTTTTGTAAAACAAACATAATTATGTGTTAAAATCAAATTCATATGTATTTAATATAACAGTCAGCAGGTAATAATATTTTTTCTTATTTGAAGTTATTGTGATATTATACTTATAACATTTTGTAATATTGTAATACTTATTTATTGTAAACTATGTAAGATCCAATTCTAGAATCAAGAAGTGGTAAATAATAAGATATGGAAATATAATAATAATTGAAATTTACATTATTAAGAAGTTTAATAAAATAATAATATTGATAATAATCTCGATAATACTCCATCGAATTTCCCATCGGTAATAGTTCGGGAATTATCCTAGCATAAATGCTCTTAAGACTTTTCTTATTGCTCAAGTATTTTTGTATTGGTAACTCATGTTTGTTTTTATGTATGTAAACCCATCAGTTTTGAACTCTGCGTTCTTTATCAGTCATTTAGACTAGCTAAGAATTGTATTACGTAGCGCCGCGGCCCCCTCGGCAGCGGCTCAAACCTAAGTCCGGTCCCCCCGAGTGGAGACCTCGAGCACATTAAATGTTTTCACTCACTAGCTTAATAGACACAGCACAGATCACTCCCACATACATGCACTCACACAGCTAGGTATACATACATACATATGGTAGAAGAGTTTTATTTTTCCCTTGTTTTCCGAACTTGGTTAGTTTAGTTTAACCAAGTGACAAATACAAAATATATGTTTGAGTTAGCAAGACACACAAACCGGTACACATTTGTGTTTCACTAATTCGTATAGTATGAATAACTTAGCTAAGTTAGCTTAGATTGATTCGCGTTGTTGCATCTGAGGCAATAGCCCAAGACGAGGTTAGGCCACATAGGAACGTTTGAGCTTATTGCCAAGCGTCGGAGTGCTATAAGAGTACGCCCTATTAATCCGGTAAAGCTGTGAAGGCCCCTCAAGCCAACAGCGTATAGTCAGTTCGAAAAAAAACGTATAACGTAGATTTTCTATTTGCAGTTGTCATCTTCTATATAAATTAAACGATTGAGGTCTGCCATGATACACAAAAACTACTGCGTAGGGTTAAAATTAGACATTTGGTCCTTAGAAAAAAAATCACAATATCTTCATTTGGTGTAAAAGTTTTAAAAAACTACGGTTTTTATAAGAACTACTCATTGTGCTGTGTACTCGCGTTGTGCGTTCTTTTGTTATGGAGAAGTGAGGAAAATAGGAGTGATTGTGGAGCTCCCGTAGAAGAAGCTTTTACTATTGCTGCCACTCTTTGAATTAAACATAAATAGTTCATCCAGACTAATTTTTTATGTATATGTTTTCAGTAAAGAAAACGTATATAAAATGCCTTACTCGGGACTACACTATGGATGTCTTCAGTTATTTGTTAGAAGTTGAAAAGAAGCCTTTGGACGTTCCCAAAACTCCAAGTATGACTCGCGCCTGCGTCATAAACTGGATCATGAAAGTAAATGTAAGTGTTTCGTGTAATACAATGCCTAGTTTTTTTCAACATAAATCGTTTTTTTTTTTAATCGACTTAATAAATATTCTCTAACCCGGTTCATTTAATCAACTAATATTAAATGTCAATGTGGTCCATATCAGTCAGCACCAAGCTTGGCGGGGAGTACAGGCTGTTCAGCTGCAGCTGTCGGAACAAATCTGTAGGTGTTTGGTGACAGATTTATAATTTGCGGGCGGTAGGTAGTTAGGCGAGCTTAGACAAAAACATACCATCATGATAGGTGTCGCCACAATCTCTTCCTTTCACCGTAAGCTCCAACTCATTCGCAAGAATACAAACCTACGTTGATCGATGCGGTGACCGAACACCCTAACTGCTTAGCCATCATCGTTTGAGAATACACGAATGTGATCTAACCATTTGACTACTACGAATTTGAAAAAAAGTATATGATGATTTCATGATTTGTCTAGTGCTCTGATATAAGACTAAAAAGAAGAATAATTCCATTTTTTGTCATTTTGACCACTTCTACTAGAAAACATACCAAGTCTCAGAAACTGCCAACACCAAGATATTATTAAGTGATTGATGACGGGTTTCAAACTTAGAGTGGTTTAACCGGTGGAATATCAATCGGATGCCTCCAAATATCAAACCCGGCAGGAATCAACGAATTTTTCGAAATTCGCGTACATTTATTAATTTAAATCGGTAACACTATCGACTGATGGTGAAGGAAAAAATCGTGAGGAAACCTGAACATCAAAAATGTTCTTAGGGGGTGGAATTAGTGGTATAGAAATAGAAAGAAAGATGAAAGTAAGAGAGTAAGATGGTCACTCAGTATATGAATGACTTTATATTTGTTGACATATGTATTTAGGTGACAAATAAGCGGGTGACATAATCGGATCTCGCTCGATACTATAATTAGCGTTAGGCCAACACTGTCTCTAGATTATAGCTATCTACAACCCCGACAAGACTTCAGTCCTTATTGAAAATGATTTGTTGATAGGAGACTTAAATAAATCTATCTAAAAATTAAAATAAAATACAGGGTGTTGATGGTAATCCTGCCGTTGTACAGTCCGCGTGTTGGTACCTGGACTCGGTCCTGGGTACATTACATGTTGAGCTGGAGAAATTACAACTATTGTCGGCAGCGTGCTATTGGATTGCGCAAAAGTTAATTGGCCCAGTATATTCAGCAAAGCGCCTGGTTAAGTTCGCAAATATGGCATTCTCTGCACAAAGGCTGCTGGCAGCCGAGAAACTAGTTTTGCGTAAATTGGTAAGTGTGGTTAAATTTATATTTTGTTAAATCTAGTGATATACGCACAATTACGATGAAGTGTTCCTACAATCTCTCGTAAGTAATAAGTAAGATCAAATATCACTGCAATAGTTCCTGTCGTCAGTCATAATTGTCATTCTTTTGGACGCCTAAATGCTAACGTATATTGCCAAATACATTATCAACTATATAAAATAAAATAGCAAATTATCAACTTCACCGAATTGGTACTGAAAATTGAATGTACAATTCAGAACACGAGGACAGATTTAGACTACACATGATTGTTCTTTTCTATAGGTAACGAGCATTAATGATCAAATTACAATTTAAAAATCGATAAAAGCCATGTAGTCTTTTAGAAAACCAAAAGTATTTTCATGTGAACTGAATCGCTGATATATTTCCACATTCTTGCCTACATCCGATATGTGCATAACTTAGTAGCCTTAACCAAATATACATCATGAATAAACCTTCATTCAAAATTTAATATTTGTATAAATTTCGAGTAATATTGAAATGGTTCCAGAAATTTCCATCCCAGCCTGTCGTGGCCCAGGACTTCATTACTTATTTGGCGTGGTGGTGTGACAGTGAATATCCCGGTGAAATCGAGATAGCTGCCACTTTCCTTTGCATGGCCGGGCTTATGGTGGACAAGTGTTTGTGTATGGAATATCCATCTGTTCTAGCTGCTGCGTCAGTATACAACGCTTTGTTGTTACTCAGGAAGCAAAATCTGATGAAACGCTTGCATACAGCCCCAGTGTAAATATGCATATCTTTATTTATTTTTTATTGTTTAACTAATGGATTAGTATAACAGTTACTTAAGTAAATAGGGTCAAGTGGAAAAGCATACTTGTCCGACTATGATATTGCACGAGTCTCAAGTATTTACTAGTGTGTCTTTGTACAGTGAACTTGCATTTACGCGGATACTATTGAGGTATTGCATAACTTCTTACTGGTAACATTTAAGTTTTAATTTAAGCCATCGATAAGAAAGAAGAACTTCTAACACTGATTGTGCTCTTGTACGCATTTTGTCTTTGTGGAACATTTTGTAGGACCTATATAAACTATTCCTTCTTATAGTATGTTTGCTGCAATCTTGAACTACTGGTCGTTCAATGGTGAAACTATAATAATATATAATTAATTACTTTTTAAAGTTTAATTACTATTCTTTTTTTTTTAATGTGTACAATGATTATGGATTAGTAGAATTCAGGATCGTGAGGTATGCCGAATATAAACACTTATAAATAAAGTCTTCGACTCCTCAGTGATAAGGAAAACAGATAAACAAAAATAAATAAATTCGGTTGCCAAACATAAAGAAAAAATGTACTGAACTGTTTTAAATTGAAATTCGAATTTTAATGTAAGAGATTCTTAAGTAAAAATATTTTATAAATGAATATTTTCATTTATATTTCACCACTATATAATACATTATAATCGATCGGATGTTCCCTCATATTGTACAACCTTTGTTCTTTAAGTTTAAATCAAATCCGATCAAAACAAATTAAAAGTACTTTATCCAATATACGCCATGTGAAGGCGCTTATGAATGTCAAAACTACCACCGGTTCGAACCGGAAGAACCGGCAAGAAACTCGATCTTGTTTTTCTTTTCATTGTGCATATTTCTGTAAAAATACTTTGTTTATGGCGGATGAACAGAGGGGTATTATCTCCACATATTTAAGAGAGTGGTTGGCAATACGAAGTATTCCAGCTCAGTCTATAGACATATTAATCCGCTCTATAATAAATAGCCATTGACATAAAAACCCGTTTGACATGGTGTTTGAATTTACTATGCGGCAAATCGGTAATGTGCTTTGGGCATTTGTTGTAAAGTCTAGCACGATTACCTAAAATACTGTTACTGGTCTTATTGAGTTTGACACATATGTAGGATGATCAATTTGTCACACTATCAACAGTAAGTAGTATATTTATATCATGTCGGTCTTTTATTAGATCGAGTTTTGCTAATTTTTTGCATATGTACATTAAATTATCAAGAACATTTTGGGAGAGCAGAGTTATGATACAGAATTCTTAAAACTTAGCCTTTAAAGATTCGTTATTTATTACACATTTTTTAAAATAGTATGCTCTCTTTTTTGTCCCAAAATTTCCACTAAAGTATTTCGATTATGACGTACCTTATAAGAGGTTTTTGGAAACTTAATTTCAAACGATGTAAAGTTCAAATATTGCGTGCACTTGATAAATCTCTTCCTATGTTTTCATTTTCAGATACAAATCGGCACAAAAGAAAGCAATTAATATAGAGAATACAAACTCATCACTTCTGAAAGCTGTAAGAATGGTCGCGTCACCATACTACGAATATAAGACTCCATTCGAACATTACGGTATTGCTCCCATTTATATAGCGCAGAGGATTGTTCACGCTGCTAATGATCTTGTCTTCCCCCCACCTTAAGATTATAAGTTTAGGAGTATTTTAATGTATTTTGATTCTATAAGACATGGGACATTTTATGAAAAAATTGTATTTTGTAGATTTTGTTGGATTAATGTTGTAAAATAGTGTATTGGTCGAGATTTGTTTACTAACATGTCTTTTATATAACAATATATATATGTTCTTAATTGATATAGATTGATGTCAGTAACAATCCTTGAATACAGGCCATTTTCTTTTAACGAAAAGCAGGAATAACTTTAATTATACTCCTGTTAATTAAGTTAAATAAGTATATAATTTAACTCCTACAATTATTCATATATCTTAGTTTAAAAAATACAGGTAACTTCTACATTCAAACATAATGTACGTGAAAATATTCTGCCAAAGGGGATTGTTACTGAATGTCTTTTAAATAGGTTAAAATAGAATTAACGTTAATATTACTGTACGTTGTAACAATAATAAGACATAATTAAATAATTTGTTATACGACAGTGACATCACTGACATTGTCACAAGCGGATATGATAGACTTGATTGAAGTATTATTAATGCTAATAGAAAATCAATAAGATGATTATTGTTAGTTAAATGTAATTAATATTTAAAAAAGGTAGTGATAATCTTTTTAATTTGACTATGAATAATAATACTAACTTTTATAATGATTATGTTATTAAGCGGCCTCGTATCAAAACTTATTGGAAGGGAGAGGACTAACTTCTTGACTGTTAAATTACGTAATGCTTTCTACGATGCGTGAGCTGGGAATCACTGAGATCTAGAAACATTATCGTTGTACTCGTATGTCCAATATTAATTCCTCTTTAGATAATTTGAGGTTTTGAGTAACATTGTAAATTTTTTTACACACATCGGGACCATTGTAGCTCGGGTCATCATATCACTAATATCGCTGGTACGGCTGTAACTACACCTCTGTTGAGATACATGGTAATTATACAAAAACCAGTTCCGTGATGAAATAGATAATTAAGATTGATAAATATTGTTATTTTAGGCAATTAAAGACATGTGAACAAAAAGCAGTCTATTATTTTCTATAATAAATACATTTTGTCCAGGGTTATTTTTTCTAAAATAATTGCACGATCAGCGCAGTACTTTCGGTAATCGCTGCCGCCGCGCTGACTGCCATGGGTTGGAATCCCACACATGATTATTATTGGCATAAAATGTATCCGCTAACTGTATATCTATAAAATCTTCTGTGATACAAAAGTTAATAAATACATTATGCGAGCGCGGCGTCGACTTAAAAAAACAATCTGATTTCAAGTAATTCCTTCAGCTAGCCCATGTTTATGGAAGTTATGGATACGTTTTTATTTATTTAATCATTATTTTTGACTAGTTTTCTTCAACTGAATTTCTAAAGCTATCTATTAATATTATAAATGCCAAAGTGATTTTGTTATACTTTCATTTTTAACTACTCAACCGATCAAATGTTACCTACATGTTATTAGGGGTACAGGTAAGAACATAGGATACTTCTCATCCAGAAAAAACATGTACTGTTCCCGAGTGACAGATCAAAGCTACATTAACACAAGCGACGCCGCGAGCATAAGCTGTATACCGATATTTTTGTGGACTAGTCACATATAATTTCCTCTATACAAAGATGTGTAACAGTCGATGGAGAAAAAAATCTAAATCTATTTTTTAAGGATATTATTATCAGTTCCATACGAGTATATTGCTGAATGATGTATACTATCCGTGTACAACATTTCATTAGAATCAATTAAGCCTACCGGCAAAGTACCCTTTGCGGTAGTAACAGACTGCATATTGCGGTAGTGCTTTCGTAACCAAATTTTGAAAAATTTCTACAACACACTATATTAGCATGATAGCATTTATAATAAGAGGTTATATATTATACCGTTTTATTCTTTTATTTCTACAGTAGATAGATGTATGTACTGTAATGCGACCTAGTGGTCGGTACTAGAAACATAAATATAATAAAAATAATGATAACAATATTCATGTATGCCAACTTGCGTGTCGATTAGAGAAAGAATGTTGGAGTTAATAGTCATTCATAAGCGGTAAATCTTTTCTAAGTCCGTCTGATTAGCTATAAACCTCAAGTTGAAAATTAATTCCCAGGCACCTACTGGTGTATTCCCACAGTTGCACTTGAGAGCCAGTCCGTCTAGGTTTATCTTGTATACCATCGTAGCTCACATCATTATTTAAGATCAGGTGAGATTGTGGTTTATAGGTTTTAGCTATAAAATATGTAAAATATCAAAATCAATTTATATTTAATCAGATTGGGAAACCCGGCGACAGATCGGGAAACCCAGCGTCAGTTCAAGCCGAGGCGCATCGATTGCCCTTGCGCTCTACGCCTAAACAAATCGAGTGAGTGCCTTAAACGCTTCCCTTAGTAGTCCGGTGAAACTGTAGAGGCCCTGCCAGGCTAACAGTGTAGGTCAGTTCGAAAACAAAAAACAAGTTTTATTTATATAGATATAGAATTATATAGATATTTATATAGATTAGCTACATAGACCATATTAGTCACCAATCTATTACCATCTTATCGTCTAGATATAAAGACCTTCGGTCAAGACCAAAATAATGCTCATCGGATACCAAATTGTATCAACAAAAAATATATTTAATCGGGTTTGATTAGTACATCGTAAGTTATCTTATTTAATACCCATAATAAACCACCATCAACGGACATAAATACGTTGTATTATAACCATAAATCACAGAACGAAAAAAGGCATTAGTCACAAATCTATTACTATGTTATAGTCCAGGTTTAAAGACCTCCGATTAAGACCAAAAGAATTCTGATCAGTTTCCAACTTGAATCAATTAAAAATATATTTAATTTGGTTTGATTAGCACAACGTAAGCTACCTTATTTAATAACCAAAAGAAAACCATCATAAATGAACAAAATACGTTGTATGTTATGTAAAAAATACATACTATAGCATACTTCTCAATCAAAATTACGTAAAATACGGAAATCCTGATAACGCAAGTAACACGTCAGTGAAAGTTAAATCGGAATCGATAGCAACCATATAATTTAATTACTGACGCTACAATATGTTTCAAGGTAAGCATAAAATATTTTAACAGCGGTTATATCAACTACTTCGTCCTTGATACGATCATTGGCTTTTTCTATCACCTTGAAGTATATGTCTGAATGTATTTAAATACAAAAGGAACGACATAACAGTTATTCATTCGCTGCAAAAAATGTCGCATGGATCGAATCCTACAACGTCACTCACGTAAGCTTTAGCAAAGAAAAACATCGTTTAGCAAATAAACTATTCTAGTATTTGTCTAATATCTAGTTACCTATAGTAGCTTGGGTAGTCCCTTGTGAGGGTATTCCCGCATGCAGATAATCTTTCACCAAGTTATTATCTGTGTGTTTATGCGTTCTGATATATGCACTTCTGAGTGAGATTATTCTAAATTTATTATTTGAGCCAGGCCATTGTAGATTGAAAAATTTACTATATTGTCATTGTCAATCATCTCCACTGTGGATAAACTACTTTAAAGTGTAGAACTACCAACGGCGCTTTAGTCAATTTATTCTTTCCATCCTCCAAAAAGTCTTTTAACATCAGAAGATATTGCAGTCACAAATTACCCTATAAATTATTTAAATACCCTATACATTTAGTTTTAACAACATACAGGTATGATTATGAGCTTGACTCATTTGTGAATTATTCAGATTTAATAATACTACTTACTTTGAATTACTATATATACCCAACACTACTTCTGTTACAAAGGAATTTCAAAGAAATTAACCTTCCAACTTTGGAAAAACCGATACGTATATCGGGCCTGTACAATTTACAGCACTGGAGTAGTAAAGTAGAACGCTTAAATCTATATCTTATCTTAATGCAGTAAGGTTTAAAATATGTATAACTTAGAGGTCAGTTATTGAATAATATTTTACACGAGAGAATTATCTTGTTTACGGTCATTCTAGCCACAGACGTCGTCTAGTACATGTGTATTGAGTATTTGTATAGTGAACGTTTAAATATCTTTGTATAATATCAAACTGTGATTATTTACTCTCGAACGATAAAGTATTGGTAGGTTAAGTTACACTTACACGTGATCAACTATGCGATTGTTTAAAGGTGAGTGAATTAATTCTTTAGTTGTGCAAATGATCATAATTAAGAATGACAACAACTTATTTATTTATGCTGTGGCAATATTTTTAGTCATTTCCAACGCAGTTTGACATTTGTATTTATTTTAATTCTATCTCACACTTGGACTGTAAAGCAATTCAAAGATGTGCTTTGGTGAAAGTACATATGGCAAAAGTCGCAATGGAATATAGTATAAAAAAACGATAGCAAATTTTACTAACCTCGCTAGAATTGTATAATGTGAACAATGCGATTCTTGTATTGATTATTTGATAATGTTTGCGGTTTAGCGTTTACAATTCACACCGTGAGAGAATATTTATTGAATAATACGACAATATGAATAAAGCTGACGTTGTAATAAGTTAAATGAAAAAGTTGAAGATCAAGGACATTTAAATATTATTTTTAACGCAGACCAAATTATCTCTAGTTTACCTGGCAAAAGCATAATAACATTTAGAAAAAATATGACTCTCGAATAGCTAATCCCAAAGCACGATATATCTGAGAGTTACCATGATGAAACCTTTATATAAATGTAGCACGTGATGTTTGTGAAAGTGAGAATGATGATTACTATTAGACCACTTAATATGATTAAAATCAACAATTAATTAGACACTAAACTAGTAGTTTTTAATCAGTGAGAAATCAAGAATGGACTTCTAAGTAAAAACGATAATAAGTTACAATAGATTCATTGCTAGGATTTTTTTTGCTGTTGTATTAATAATTTATATTGAAAGAGTTTGAGATAATATAGTGTTATTTAGAATAAGAAGAAGATCAGTAATTTCGATGATTGTAAGAAAAAGAGTATTCGTGGAAACTTATCAGCTAATCGACAAATAATTTAATATTGTTATTTAAATGTCAATTTAAACTGCAGATACTGTTTACATTTATATGTATCTACTTCAACAATAAGATTAATTACTACAATATAGTATTGTGATAGTAATTGATTATATAATGTGTGATATAATAATACATTAAAAATGTAATGTACAGCCGTCGGTAAACTTTTTCACCGCTCTGAGTATAATTGCGCAGAATACAAATTTAAATATAAATGCGAATTAGCAGGCCCGGCAGATATTGTCCTGCCCTGATAATAAAAAAATATATACTTATGTGCATGAAATGCTTAAGGTAACTAATATATTTAATTTGATGAAGATTAATACTGTATCCGTCTAAATAACCTTCCCATTACCACATTGTATGTGACCATGTTTTTAGAAGATAGATGGGTATAGTAAGCTATCTTTAAAACATATGTATATGCCATCGCAGACTATTTTGTACATCTATATATAAAGAAATATCTCACTATAGATTGTTTTGTTATATATAATAAAAGAATTAGGCAGCGTTTTCGATGAAAACTCCCAAGCGGCTTGACTTTTTCCAACATTTATCGTTATATTTCAACCAGCTTACACGAAAAGTTTACAATCCGTTCAATCGTTTTGGAGTTTATCACGAGCAGGCAGACAGAAAGACGCGGCGGACGACTTTGTTTTATAATATGTAGTGATGTATAACATTTAGACAACTTAAGGATAAATAAATGCTAATATAAAATTCCTATTTACATTTTAACTTTCTTTTGTATTAAACTCTTGACTATATTACACCCTAACCAGAACTTGCGGTTATACTGAGAGTGGCTAAAATGATTAATGATGGCTGTAGATACATTTAATAATATTAAAGAAAATCTTCTCATTGTGTTCTATTCATCAAATTTCAGGTTTAATGGCATTCTGCTTATTATTTAGTGCAAACTCACAAAATTCAATCAAAACCACTCAATTATATAATGGGGTCTTTATAAATCCAGATCGGATTTACTTTGAATATGAAACAGAAAGTCTAACTGGTAATCAAAGTGCTAAGCCACAAGTTACTTCTCGGCCTTATATTGCAAGACAAAAACAGAGTGTAGATAAAATATCAATAGAAGATGTAAAAATAGAAACTGCTAAAGTAAACAGAGAACGTTTTGATGGATTTAAAAATCAAAACAATCAATTGTTACAAAAGCTAGGAGTTGGTAATACTGAAGAAGTTCCTTATCAGAATAGACCTCAAACTAATAATAATTTGCAATATATACCTGATGCTGTTACTAACTTCGGTATCAATTTATTTAAGGTATGTATCATTCTTGTTACAGTAATTTTTAATTTGAAGCATGAAAAAATACATTTCTCTCAAAAAATATTTTGAATTCAAGGAAAGGAAAATCATGTGTTACTCTTTTATCGTCATCATGATCAGTGATCATCATGAGACTTTGCACACTATGAAGGGTGCACAAAAGTACATAGGGTAGATAGACTTCATGCAAAAAACAAGTACTATTCCCGTGGGATAGATCAAATTTACATTAACGCGTGCGAAGCTGCTAGTAAAAGCTATGCATATATATTTTTTCATCTGGACACGATTTCACTCACTTCCATTTAATTTCATACTAAGAATGGATTATATGATAGAAATTAAAAAGCTGATATAAATAAGTATATTAACACTTAAAAACAGTAATGACAAACTATACTCATTGCACAAAAGTTAGCCATACGTGAGGATCAAGCTCGCGGTTTCTCAACTTGACCGGAGTGCTTAATACCAATGTGCCATAAGGTTTGTCTGAACATATATGTAACACGCATGATATAAGTCCGGTGAAACTGTAAAGGCCCGTCGCCAGGCCAACAGTGTATAATCAGTTCGAAAAGAAAAAGCGTAATGCCGCTATAAGGTGATGTGCTTACTGGGATTTTATTCGTTTTATAGAATATATTCTAATTAAAATTAATGGTAATCACAAAAGCAGAATTTTTCTTCGGGGATTGATTATTTTGTCCATTCTAAAACTTATATATAGATATATTATCTATACGTAATTTGTAAGCAAATTAAAAAAGAGCTATTTTTCAAGTGACCTAAAAAGACTGGGTTTCCCATCTTATGTTACCTTTAAAATAAATAACATTATAGAGGTTTGCGGTCGTGCGCGCAACACTCAAAACCTATAGAATAGATTACAATCACATTCTTATAGTAATAGTCTTACTTCTTATGTAAAAAAAATGTCACCATATAGAGTTACAAAATTGAAACTACGATTTTTAAATCACTACACGTTCTGCGATGCGTGTTTTACTTGGCCCTGGCGACATGGGGCAAGCAGTGTGGTGTTTATGTTATTTTCTCGGTATATTAAATGTATTATTAGGCGACTAAACGACGCAGACGAAGTCGCCGGTATCTGCTAGTGTTTGTGTATATGCACTTTTTCACATATTATGCGACCGATTTGTATAAGCTTTTGTTCACATTTATGGGAACGTTTTGAAATATACATTTTAAAATAGCAATCTTATTTGCAGTCATATACATTTTTTTATAACAGATTAGTCTTTATTATGTCAATGGGAATATATAGACCGCAGGCTAATAATATGTGCTGTTTATGTGTTACAGCAAGTGAGTGTCCTACAAGGAGGTAATACTGTCATTTCACCCTATTCGATAACGATGCTCCTCGCTCTATTGCAACAGGGAGCTAAAGAGACAACTTTAGAACAAATCACAACAGCATTGCAACTTTCATCTAATAATTCAGCGGAATTTTATCGAAGGACCACTGACGAAGTAGAAGTAAGTGAAGTATTTATAAAACTGTAATTTAAAGTTGTAATAGTACGAACACTTTAATGTTTAGTTGCTTTTGTGCAATGAAGTAAAAGCCAACCTAATAAATGGTTTACAAAGTATTGATAATTTTATACGCCAACAATATATCTCTGTATATATATTTCGATACCTATTACGAGAGGTATAGCGAGAATACGCTTTTTTATTTAGTTTTCTTGACCAATAGAAGGAATTAAATTCAAATTATTAAATAAAAAAAAAAACCTTCGTATCTTCCATTCTCAAACCCACCATTAAACATAGAATGAATATTTAATAGATCTTCTTTTCGGACATAACTTTTAAATGGAATAAAAACAAAAAAAAAACAATAAAAAGTTACACCTTTTTTTGATCGATAAATAGTCGTCAAATTTATTTATCTATGTATAGTAATTAAGTCAACTGGTTGTGGTTGATTTTTTTAATTGCCCAAGCACTTAGACGCTAATACAACGAAATGGCGTCAAATTTACCTCAAAGAGTTTTTTAGCTATAGTCTAAATCAATACAGAAATAATCGTTCATTTAATTTCAGATCTTTTAAACGCTTCTAGAAAGAATAGCATAGAAATTGACATTGAAATGAGATAAATTTTTATTATTAACTAGCTGTTGCCCGTAGCTCCGCATACGTTTTTTTATAATTGTAAATTACTTCTTATAAGATCAGCTATCTGTTAGTGAAAGTTCCGTGAAAAATGGTTCAAACGTTTTGGAGATAGTACTGCAAACAAAGCCATGGGTAAAAGCTAGTCCAAAATAAAAAAGGTTGAATTACTTTTTATAATGTTAGCTATCTGTCAGTGATTATTGAAGTAAATATAGCGATTAATATGTACATAAATATTTGGTCTCTAAAAAACCTCATTTACGTCGGATTCTTATAAGCATAGGCTATATAGGGAAAATAGATTTACTTATAAATATGAGTAAATTGATTATCTACTAGCTTTTTTTCACTGTATTTGGTTCCTTCTTTTAGGTTCATAATAGTTCGTTATTTTTAACTCAATAAATATATACTTGTACCATTCTAACCTACAAAATAACGTTCGTTTTCAGAAACGTAACTCTCGAAACATTTTAAAGGTTGCGAATAATATATTTGTAGCAGATTCGTTTAACATCAACTATGGTTTCCAAAGGATTGCGACAAGTAACTTCAAAAGTGATATGAAACCACTGAGCTTCGTGAGGCCGGATTTGGCGGCACAAACTATCAACAACTGGATCGCGTCAAAAACAAATAACCAAATTACTAAACTTTTATCTTCAGGTAATGTTTATTAATGTTATTCTATTACTAGATACTGAAATTATAATAAGAAATAATTTAATGAATTTTAAAGGGAAATATGAAACCGTCTGTAATTTAAGATGCTAACAATTTCCCGCGGCTAACACACAAATTATTTTCGACTGTCTATTTTGTATCCATATATGTAAAAAGAATAACTATAGGTCTGTCTCACTATCGAAAAAATGACGAATTTTCATAAAAATTTTCAACCCATTTTTCACCAAATTTAAGGTTGAATTTCCAAAAATCCTTCCTTATCCTCACTTACAGTGAGCCGGCAGCTGCACTTGAGAGTCAGTCTTCCTCTAGGTTAAGCGCGACTTATCATCTTAGACCACATCATCATTTAATATCAGATGAGATTGTGGTCAAAACGTTTACCTATAAAGTATAAAAACAAACTATATATATAAATAATTAAACTAAATCGACGTTATTACAAAACTGAAGTGCAACATTGTGTTTCAGCATTGTATAACCACCGATATCCAGTGCTTCAGATAAGTATTTACAGTCCATCAAAATTTTAGATACAACATAAGAACCGTCAGACATCTTTTTTTGTTGCGCATAATTTAAAACCTCTGATATCTTCTAATATAGATATTAAAATGATATGTTGTAAAGAGGAATTTTAATCTAAATGAGATATGAAACATAACTAAAGTACTAATAAATAATAAATATCATATTTATCTAAATAGCATCGCAAATAACCAATTATTTTTTAGTAATTTGTAAAAGATAAAAATAACTACTACGTATTATCCTTAGAATATAGGGATATCATCGCAGAGTTTTGTGTAGGCACTATTAAAATATATATATATATATATATATAGCTAACTTTTGTGCAATGAGTATCATTTGTCATTACTGTTTCAGAGCGTTAACCCTTAAATGTATGATTTTTGTTTTGAACTTTGAAACGAATTTTTAAACGACAACAAAAATATATATAACTTTCCCGTCAACAATAATGTCATCGTTTTCTATATATATATTAATAACATTATTTTTATGTAACCATCTTACGACTTCTTTAGAACACATTGACGCTGTATTAATATAACCTGCGTTACATATAAATTTTATGGAAAAAATTCATTAAATGATAGTGAAAACCGTATCAAAGTCCGTTGTTTAATTTAGAAGAACTAAGGTAACACACAAACGGATACGAAAACAAAGTCGTTTTATAATATTTTCTGATTGCAAATTGAAACGAATAGTTACAGAGTGTATTCGTTTGATACATCGGTTATAGTTGTGGCGTATCGTTAACTGCCAATGATAAAAAATGTATCCATTAACGTCGTACTTTGATTTATTTGTCAAAAGAGTACACCTGTTGAATCATTGGCTGTAACTTTACTTGTAGTAGGTGCTATTTTATAAACTATTTCCTTTTTATATTTGCAGATTCTCTTAGTCAAAATACACAAATGGTCCTCGTGAATGCAGTATACTTCAAAGGGTTATGGCAGATCCCTTTCCGACCGCAGGCAACGTTATCGCGCCCGTTCGAAGTGACGCGCGGAGTGACAAAACCTGTTGATTTTATGCGTACACGCAGATACTTCAGAACGGGCATTGATCCGTACAATAATGCTAAAGTTATTATTTTACCGTTTGAGGTAAGCTAATTTCGTTTTCTAGCATTTAATTAAAAACAGACCATTTACATTACTAGTCAAGGTATTTTAAGATGCATTCCGAATAAATAAAATAAAGGTAATTGTTTATTTATATCTGGCTACACGCCCCAGCTTCATACGGGTGTAGTAAAGAAGAAAATGCGATCAAGTTTTACCTTTACTAAATAGCGACTGAACAATTGAACGCCAGTCTGTCAATCTTATCAATATTTCTAACTAGTACTACTACTAATTACTCACCTACTGTCTTCTATCCTACTCACTCATTTTATACGGAGATTTTTAACGCAAATTTTTCACTTTTCCGTACGATTTTATAAATAAGTTCTTTCGTACAAACCTTGTCCTGACAATTACAAATACAACAAAAAAATTATAAACCAAATGGGTCCAGCCGTTTTGAAGTGATACGCTTACATTGGTACATTCGGCAATTTATATTCTACTAGCGGCCCGCTCCGGCTTCGCACGGGTATGAAATATATAGCCTATGTCATTCACTGGAAAAATGATTAAAATCGATCCAGTAGTTTTGATTTATTCATTAGTGTCCGTGGCCCGCACGCATTAAATTTGGAGTAACCTCAAAAATAACAGTATGTCTCCACTATTAAATTTATGTTATTATACATATAAACCTTCCTCTTCAATCACTCTATATATTAAAAAAAACCGCATCAAAATCCGTTGCGTAGTTTTAAAGATTTAAGCATACATAGGGATATATGGACAGAGAAAGCGAGAAATCCAAAAAATGTATTTAAAATATGGTATGGAAATATGAAATAAATTCTAAATTGAAAAAAGAATGCAACCTTTTAAGTCCAACTACAGTTAAGAATCACCCCGGTAACCCCATAAAAAAGGCCTATGACCCTGTAGTGGGTCTCTCACAGATTGATGATGATGACGATGAACATGTATATAGTAGATCTCTGTATTGTATTTCTATTGTTATAATTATTTAACATGATTCTTGTAAACCACATTGTCACATATATTATATTAACTAAGTTCCTAGAACTAAAGGTAATCGAGAAGCATCAATTATAAAGATCCTAATAAATTTGTTTCTTTCAGATGGATGAATATTCCTTAATGGTAATATTGCCGTCGCAAGTATCTGACGTAGACAGAGAAATATCTATACTAAACGTTGCACAACTAGCAAGTTATCATAATTTCACTGCCAAAGACGTGGAATTGGAGCTTCCAAAGTTTACTATTAAAGCAGACACTGACTTAGGACCTGTTTTTACCAACGTGAGTCTTCAGTATTTGTTTTACCTTACCGTCTTAATGCTTGTTTGCATTTTCAACAAGTTATAGATTACTGATCTAATACAAAATTATGACCGTATCATCATGGTAACTCACTATATATTGGTATATTAAGCCTAATTGTGGTACGGAGTAAGTAAGCAGGTGACGGAATCGCAATTTAAAAACTCAAAATAAGTAAATGCCTGATGATGAGACAATCGTAAAAAAACTGTTATCATTAATGGAACCTCGCGCAGCTAACACCTTTATGATTAGTGATGAATAAAATAGAAAATGGGATGTAGTTGAAAAGAATATACTGATATTTCTATTCTTGCATTTGCTTTTATTATAGCAAATTATAGTCGAATATTATACCATATTATACTTTTGTGATATATTCAGAACGAGATTCATATAAAAAGTTGTCCTGTAAAGGAATACAGTGTAATATATAACTTTGTTTTTTTTTTCAGTTGGGAATTAAAAATATATTTAATCAACGTTCAGAACTATACGGTATTGGAACTTATCGTGCTTCGTCGCCGCAAGTGTCATCTGCACTACATTCGGCAGTATTATCAATAGACGAACGTGGCGGTTCTGCTGCTGCAGCTACAGCGTTCTCTGTTGTAGCATTATCATACGACGATGCTGCAGTTAAATTTATAGCTAACAGACCGTTTATAGCAGTGCTGTGGGATGGTAGATCTTCACTCCCATTGTTTATGGCGAAGATCGTGGACCCTATTCCTTGAAGATTTCGTTAATGGTTGTTGTACTCATTTAACCATACCTCAATGCGGGAAGTAAGTTTTTGTTTAATTTATTATAATTTAATGGAATAAAAGTAATCAAATTTATTGTATGCATTTTTTTATTTATTTTTCTTTTGCCAATTATTTAATGATGTATTTAACTATCACATAAACTGTTGTACTTTACTATGTGCGTTTTCAGTACAAGAAATGTAATCGAAAATAATTTGTCCATCTCAGTAGAGTTGTCCGTTGATTTTTTTTTTTGTTTGATTGCTATTAACGAGCTTTAGTGTTATTAAAAAAAGTTTGAAATAATTTTTGTTTCTATACCATCAGCGAATCGAAGTATTTATTTATAAGTCTCTGTTCGTCATAGTTCACGTTTATTACGTCTATAATCTACAATATTGGGATAAAAACCCTACCCTTGAAAAGTTTAATAAATTAATAAGTAATGGTCGAATGTCGTCTACTGGAACACCACCAGTATTATCAAGTTTTTTTTTATATTATAGGCGGCAAACGAACAGGTGGTTCATCTGATGGTAAGTGATCACCACCGTCCATAGGCACCAGGGGAGTCACAAGTGCGTTGCCGGCCTTTTAAATATGTGGGCCTCCGGCGCTCTCACTGACCGAACGAAACGCAACAGTGCACTTCACGTCAGTTTTCTGTGAGAGGGTGGTACTACCCCGGGCGAGCCGACACATTCATGCTGAAACCAGTAATAGCTTCAGCGTAGCTCTACCACCTACAAAGTGCTAAATGTTTAAATAAAACTTAGCTTAAATTAACTTGGACGAAATAATTATTTTTTATATATACACGTTTTGATTAGCACTTATTAAATTACATAAGATTAAATTAAATATATTAATGAATTTATTATGCAATTGAAATATATCTATCATTTTCGTTTAAACCGTTTAAATAAATTAATGACTGGATCATCAGCGAAGGTTTTAAATTTACCACTGTAATAACTTTCTATTTCTTGAAGTGTCTTTCCTTCAGTCTCTGGCATAAAGAAATACAAGTAAATAGTTCCAATAAATCCGAACATAGCGTAAACAGCAAACGCGCCCCACAGTTTTATACTGATTTCAAGGTCGATGAAAGTTTTCGACCCTACAAATGTAACTATATAGTTCCATGCTGCAGCGACTCCCTGTGCTGACGCGCGACTCCTGGAAATGATTTAAAATTTGTTGATAAATAAATGAGACTGTGTAAGTATTTGTACGACCTAAATCTTGATACTTACACCAATGTAGTTCCCTACATTATTCTACAGTATACATTTTGGAAATTTTGGAATTACGTAGGTAATTTTGACAGACAGTAAAACCTTGTCTACAAAAGGCAAAGTGAACAAACAACAAACTAATTAAAAAAATGTAAATTGAAACCTAGAATATTTGTATCTCTGACTTCAACAAATTTAGTTTATCTTTTACTGCTTGGTGATAGAACTTTTTCTAAGCCCACATGGCTAACTAGCACACTAAAAATGTTTCGCCAAAACCAATACGAATTTACCGTGTTTACTATCTTAGATTACATCATCATTAAATGTCAAGTGAGATTGTGAATGATGAAATCTACAACGTATTAAACAAATATAATGTCAACAGTTTAATGAAATAAAAAATGTTACGGATTTAATTGTATACATTGTATTTTGATGTCAAAGAGATTATTAGAGATTTAATATTAATTAATGTCGAGTGTAAGAAATGCACGTAAATAGCTTCAAAAAATAATATACGATTATGTTACCTGAATGGAAATATTTCCCCGAGTAGCACCCAAGGTATATTAATTCCAGTGAATGTAGCCAAGATATAAAACAAAGCTAAAGATACGGGGCTTTTTTCAACTGGAAAGGTTTCCTTGTCGTATGAAAACACTGTGTCTGGTAGATTAAGTTTAGCGTAGACACTTAACGCGACGCAAGAGAGTGCTGTACCGAGCATAGCGGTAACAATCAGTTTGCGTTTACCAACTATCCTGATGATTCCAATAACAATTATGCTTGTAAGGAATGTAATGACTCCAACCATTAACTGCAATAGAAACACTTATTAAAATAGAATCAATTAATTCTGTTTTGTTGCCAGCGAAATTGGCTTACAGCTATTGGATTTATTATTATTTATTTAGACAAAATGATGATGGTTCTGTGGTAGCGGATTTAAATCCCATAAGGAACCAGGACTTTTAAGCAGGAATACATCGTAAAGGATCTATACCCAAATATCTAGAGATTCAAACAAGTAATGGAAACCAATGATTACATTATTTACGAAACATATGTAATCCTCATCTTATCGCAACTTAACTTCAAATGATATTGGACTCAAACGTGATGGCTCTATGAAGTTAATAATAGATAAGTAAAAATTATATACAACTTAAATAAAGTAAAAAAGTGTTTAAATAGCACAGAATCTATAAATAAGTGTGGCTAACATATGCAACTGTCTAAACATAAGAATAGGTATTTGGCAAGAAATTTACAACTTGAGAATTATAGCTAACTATGAAACTATTTGGTAATAGTTTTCTAGTTTTCCAAATGGTCGCTTTGTGATACTTTCTTACTTCAAAATCTGTGTTAATAACTACACTTTCGGGGATGAGTCCATTAACATTGCTTCAAACATTACTACGTACTTATTTGCAGAAGAAAACTGAACACATTAGAATTTTAGTAATAAATTGCTACAGGTAAATTTAACTCGCTTTAAATTTAATTTAAGACTTCTTATCAACATTGTACGTACCACAATATTTTTTCCATCATCAGCCATCCCAAATGCACTGCAAACGTTCACCATATTAGGACGAATTGGTATTAAACCGCCCATTGACAAGAACATGAAATACAGCATAACTAATGTGAGAGGCCTCAATGTTTCTTTGCAAAACATTACATACCAAAACTTTAGGAAAGATCTGAAACATGTATATTACATATACGTGAACTCCGAGGAATAGTGTCGATATATACATTTTGCACCCTAGTTACAAAGATCGTTATTAAAATCTCACCAAATGTATGTACGATGTTATTTAAACAATAAGACGCTTTTTTACCTTTGACAGATTTTAATTCATTTAATCAGTGCCGATAACTTAGTATTTTTTTTATTTAAAAGCGAATATTGAATGATTATATTTTTATAACAAACATTTTAATTCAACGACCTAAAGACCTTAAAACGACCTGCTGTTGGAATTAAATGAATTTTGGTATTTTTTAATAATTACTTGCGCTCCTTCTTCTTCTTTCAAATATTGAAATAACATAATTTTTTATAGGATAACGTGGACTTAAAGAGAACGACCTTTTTTAATATCTATTATTCTTAAAAGTAAATAGCTCACCTTTTGATAAAATGCATTTTATGATGCTCGCATTCCTGGCCTATTATATTATCTTGGGAACAAATTACACATGATTCCAGTGTCTTTGCATAAACCACTAGTTTTGTGTACTCTTCTTGAACAAATTCGGGTGTGGTCCAACCTCTTAGATAACAAAGAGATTTAAGAGCGGCTTTTTCCTTTCCTTGGGACAAGAGCCAAACTGGAGTTTCAGGAACCTGACAATACAATTAAAGTGTTTTTGTTTTTATTTATAAAATCCAGTCTTCACAGCAAAGCAGTAAATGTGAAGATTGTCTTCTAGAGACATAACCTGTAAGACATGATGAAAACAATTATCTGATAAAAGTGTATTTGAAAGGAAGTCATTATTAAGTTAAAAGAGGTACAGGACCTGGCATTTGATTTGGCAAGTTGGGAGGAAGAGTGAGACGTGTGGCTCAAATCGGCTTGCTTCAGTTTTGCTAAATATTTTTTCTATCGCACAGCGTAATGACTGCGATAGACAAAGATAACGCTATACGATATCAAAATTAGCCGAATATCTTGGGCTTCTCCCCCACATGCCAAATCAAAAGCCAGGTACAAAAATGAAAAATGCTTTATATAGAATGGTCTTTTGATAATATTGTGATATATAACTTTGTTATCAACGTTCATTGATGTTAAATAGGATACCATATATTATAGAAGATTAAGTCGTTTTTACTTACAAATACGCCAAACACCATAGCTGCAATGGGAGCGGAAAAGCATATGAGTGACGCCTGTCTCCAATCCACAACAGTTCCCAGAAAGTACATAATAAGAAGACCGCCCGAGGCAAACAACTGCGTCAAAGTACACAGAGCTCCACGTATGTTAGGATCACTGAAATTACAAAAACCCATCCGTGAATATTCTGATGATCATTATCTTATGACTATTTTTTTTACTTATTCTCGTTTATATTGCTAAATGTAATGTTACTAATAATATATTATGAAATTATTTGATTATAGTTATTTCATCTAGATAATTTTAACTACATACAATTAGTAAATTTAATATACAGCAGTAAAAAGCAAAAGTTACGTTCTAAGTAACCAGTACAAGGTAATAGAACAAAAGAAACTAATTACAATTACAGCGCGCACCAATCTATTTGACCGCTTTGAAAGATGCACAGAACATCAACTTTGGAATGATTTATAAACACATATTATATTAGATGTACCTCATCGAGGCAACTTAAAGATAAACAAATGACAATTTAGATTCCTATAAATAGTATTTTAATTTTATTTTGTATTAAATCCTTCACTATATTAACAAAATTGTCAAGAACTATAACAACGCGGAAATGAAGTAAAAAAAAGAACTGAAGAGTACACATCGAAGACTAGCACCAGCCTGCGATTTCGTGCGAGCTAAAATTACAACATAAAACTTAACCCCTCGGCTGATTTTTTAAGACCCAGATCTCATAATGGCGGGACCCAGATCTCATAATGGCGGGTTAAGTTTTTACTAGAAATAGTTAGTACACATGAAAAAAATAATTTAAAAATACATTTTACATAAGAAAAATTATAATCGTACAATACATAGTTTGTTGTTTTTCATAGTTTTGTAATAAATACCGTATTTTTATACTTATGCTCCCAACAGTCTGTTGACCTGTGCCTCAAGAGGTCTACATTCGATTGTATAGAACTTAAACCTTTATGGTTTTGGACTGTCCAGGGGTTAATAACAATAAAATATAGCGGAACGCCACCTAGTGGTGAGTTATATTATTAAGGATAGCATAACAATCTTTTCTATAAATAAAACTTCGTTCACCTTTCATAATGGTCGGTCAAACATTGTTGGAGTTTATTGAACTTAGGTGTATCAACATATATAGAGTAGCTGATAATCGCGAATCGCGACTTCGTCCGCTTTGTTTATTATCTTAACAATGTATTTTACTAATTTTTGCTTGCGGTCTGGCTCGCGTTCATGGAAATTTGACCTATCCTTACAAGATATTTTTTTTCTGGATGAGGGGTACCATATGTCATTTTCTATACCACCTTGACAACGCGTATAAAAAAATTCATATTCATCGATTACAGAGTTAAACCGTGAAAAGGTAACAAACAAGCACTTTCGCATCACTACATATTATAAAACAAAGTCGTTCGCCGCATCTGTCTGTCTGTATGTTCTCGAACTCGGAAACTACTCAACGGATTGTAATGCGGACTTCATCAATAGATAGAGTAATACATGAGGAATGTTCAGGTGTATAACTTGCCAAGGTTTTGTGTAAATTGGTAAGAATATAACGATAATTGTTGGAAGTGTTGGAAAAAGTCAAGCCGCTTGGGAGCTATCATCGAAAACGTTGCCTTATTCTTTTGAGATATAACAAAACAATGCATAGTGAGACATTCCTCTTTTATAGATCTATATAAAAGTCTAATAAAAGTCTGCGATAGCATATACCTATCTTTAAAGGACAGCTTACTATACCCATCTATCTTCTAAAAACATGGTACATACAATGAGGTAATTGGAAGGCTATTTAGACGGATACTGTATTAATCCTTATCAAATTGAATACATTAGTTACCTTAAGCGTTTGATACACATAAGTATATATTTTTTATTATCAATATATATATATATATATATATATATAAAATATGCTCTGTCTAAAAATGTAAAGTATTTTCTTGGCTGTGCTTAGAAACATCGTAGTGTCTTAAAACCATAATAACTTTATATACAACCAATTATGATATTTTTTTAAATTAGCACTAAGTGTCTAAGAAGTTAAATAAAAAAAAATACTTGGATATACTTGGATATCCAGAAGTTTTTGTGAGATGCGCGCATAATGGCTGACTTCTATCATTTAATTTTGATATAGACAGAAGATAGATAAGATATGAAAATCTTCACTGTAAATAATGATAACAAATTTCGTCTAGCATTATTGCTAGTAATGCAAAAAAAATAATTGAAAAACTAAAACTAATTAACCTTGACCTAGATAACTTGCTGTGAATAGCCCATGATAAATATAATGTATTATGTAATTTTATGTTAAGAAAATTAATTATATTTTAGTCTCATTATTCCATTTGTCATCCGTTCTTGCCGGCGTATTAACGATTCATAAAGCTCTTGAAATTTTGCATAACTATTAACTAGTTATTATAGCTTAAAATTGAAATAATAACAATTAATATAAATTATCATTATCAAAGTTCCTAAAACTTAAAAAAAACAGCCGATAATTATTTTAAACGTTCATATTAAATTTGGACAATTTAAAACTTCTCACATATACGAGTTGAAATAATGAATTAGCAATATAAATTTAATATGAAGTAATCATTAATAAAACTTACAATATAGTTCTTCATACCTAATTTCTCCAACATATGAATTAATTGGTGCTTCCATGATACCGGTTCCCAATCCTAATAAAGCATTCGCTATAAACAGAGACGGTAAATCCCAAGCAAAGTACATAAGAATCCATGCGATCAAATGCGGGATGTTGACAAGAAAATTTGCCTTTTTTCTCCCAAAATAGTCCACCAATGGTCCAGAAAATAGCGCACCGACAGGCTGCGTCAGAAAGGAGATACTTCCTGAAATTAAAATTAAACTGTGCTGTTAACTGGCCGACCTTGACTTTAATATCGAAATATTTAAGACTTTATGATTACAGTTCTCTAATCTTTTATTTAAATTGTATTTGGGTTCATATCTTATCTAATACGTCTGGAATGCAGATATGTTGAAAAGATGCGCAGGCAACAGCAAAACCGGTATTTTTTCGTTGGATATTCCAGTTAATTTTATGAACGCTCAGACTAATGTTTGAACGCAGTATAATCAATTTAGGACATCGACGAAAAGTGGCTTGTCTTTCAGTGTTATATTCCTTACACTTTGGAGAGTGTGCTTCCTGTGCATAACATAATTGCATTGTGCTCATTACATCTAAGGCTATGCGTCGTGAGGGTTTCCATCATTATGTCGTCGATATTGCTTCCCACATTTGTTATACGTACGCCTAAGGAGTGGAATTCACTTCCGGTGTCTATCTTCCCACCCTCCTATAACTTGGGAGTATTCAAGTGGAGAGTGAATAGGCATACAACTGGTAAGCGCGATCCATCGTCGGCCTCATCTTCACTTACCATCAGGTGAGATTGAGGCCAAGCGCGTACCTTTAACACATAAACTATATATATACTTTTTATATAATATATATTTACTTTTATTTGATTTTTTGTTTATTCTTTAGATATTTCAGCGTTTGACTAAAATCTCACATAATTAAACTACGATGTAATCCAAATTGGTAAGCAGCCTGTTTACGGGGACTATCTCTCAAATGCAGCTGCCAGAACACACCTATAGATATTTGGCGATATATTTATAATTTTAGGGTGGTAGCTAGACAGACGAGTTTAAAAAAGTCTTACCACCATTTTCTCACCATGTTGTCCTTTACCGAAAGCTACATTGATAGACACGGTGTCCCAACACGCTAACCACTGAGTCATCATTGTTTCGAAATATTCGTTCTTTATGAAGCGTCTCAAGACCCACGAGTGTTACTTCAGTCTGTAGATAAACACTGACTTACAAATTAACAATGGTATCACCCTTCTGAGAACGTTTCCTAGCTACTATTTGTATTAATAAAGTGCTTTGTTTTAATATTTTTATTTACGTTATATATATTGTTGTTTGCTTATTTAGCATATTAACTGATAAACCGTTGTAAGCCTTTTATGGCTTTTCAGAGGAAGTAATTCAGCTCCGTAAAGTTATAAATAGTATATATCTACACAAAAAAGGCGAGGATAAAACAGTTCCGTATCCTTTTCTTCTCTGTGTGTCATCAGGTTTACTTTATTTAGATCCAGACTTGAAAAATATTGTGCACTTATTACACGTGTCAGAAGTTACGTGTTAGAATACTTCTTTAGAGTAACAAGATAAAAATCTTTTCAAAAATTTTATCTTTCGCCTTTATTATTATCATTAAGAAGAAAATAAAACATTGGAATCGAATATCGGCCACTGGACGATCAATAGTTATTTGAATTTGACTTACCGAACCACGAAGCCTGCGTTTCAGTAAGGATGAGACCATTTGTCCCGGCTAGTAGATCTGGTAATGCGATGGTAGGGAAACTGACAGCCATACCCAAATCCAGTAGTAAAAGGTTGGAACACATACATGCTATTACCTGCATAATTGTTAAATAGTGAATAAGCACGGGTCGAAAATTAAAATAATACGAGCCGTTAAAAATGTTATAGCTGTTTCAAAAGAAGGAAGCCATGTTTTTTTTTATCTTAACTTTTTTTGGCGGGTAAAAATATTCTGAAAAGTGTTTTCGACAGGGTTGAAAAAGATAAAAAAGTTTAAAAAAATTGAAAGATTTCGGGAGCAAAAGTATTCTATTTGATATGGAATGCGTATAAATATTGTAGATTGTAAATGTAAGGGGCGTGCAGTGTGATGAATAGAGAGTTATTAATAACGCCTTCGATTTATTGATGGCATAGACAAACTATTTTAATTTTCTTATTGATACTACGAAAATTCGTCAATAGCCACAAAACAAAAAAAAGTCGATTGAGAAAAAGAGGAGGTAAAGGTACTGAACTGATCTTAGCCTATTTAAACATGAATTACATTACTTAACTTTAGGTAAATTTAACATAAAGTGGTACCTCGTTTGCGTTGTTTACATCATAATAATCATTGCTATAATGAAAATAGCATTTCGCAATAACCATTGAAATCTACTAAACGGGTTTTAAAATGTAAATGTTCAACCAATGATATATATTTTTATATAATTCGTTTTCGTTAACGAAATTCACCAATCATGTTCGACCAATATAGCACGTCATTTGTTTCCATCTTTATCCAACAGCGATATTCTTATTATTTGTTTTAATATGTTATAATTATAGTACATACATCGTCACTAAAATGATAATAAAGAAAATGATTTCTAAAATGATGAGAAAGTAATGTAGACCTTTATAATAATACATGAACGGCGCAAGAAGAATCGCGGCCCCAATTAGTACGGAATACAATTCTAATAATACTATTATCTGCATAGTACGCATTAATTCTTTACAAACCATATTTATTCTCCAAACCATATATACCGATTCTCTATTTAACTCCTTAACAATAACGGCTATTTAGATTGTGAATAAACGCTTAGCCGTATCATGTCGCATCAATTGCAAGGCTTATCAGGTCATTAAATTCAAATTACAGTACCTAACATCAAGTAAATATAGTCAAATAGAAACTAGTTATAACAAAAAACGTTAAATTACAAACGGCTAAAATATGAATATGTCGCATCCGAGTCATGAGTATGGGACGTCAACAACACACAAACGTCAAAGTGACATATACAGAGTCTAGAATGGGTGGGATGACGTTTGTAAAAAGGAACGTTTTCTTAATGGGATTCCATTAAACGCGATTTCAGCTTTTCCGGCCGTTGTGACTACGTTACAGCGACTAACGCGCGCCGCGCAGAAATAAATTCGCAATAATCATAATATCAGTTCGAACCCGCGTGTTCGTATACATTAAATCGATACATTAGGAACTTGTACGTAATTGTAGTATAGTTAAGTTGGCACCGCGCCCATTGTTCTTTACTTTTCGCTCGATGTCCTCTTAAAAGTTGCGTGTTTGCGCCCACGCTCGCGACTCTCTCTGCACACGCCGTCGTGAGCGGGGGGCGAAAATACTATCCCGCACACTCGTCGCGTTTTTTCTTGTAACAACTCGTGCCTAGGTTTGTCCCTCAGTGTGGAGCCCTCGAGTATATTACTTGCGCGAATACAGTGACTCACGCTTGTTTTACGCTTGTTTTTCATTTACACAGATCACCCCACACACGTGCACACTTAGTTACACATAGTGGTGGGCTGTTTTTTTGCCCTTTTCAGACTGAAATAGGTCACATAACATAGTAGTCGGATACAAAATACACTTATACATTCGTGAAACATGCATGTGTATGAAATGGATACATAGATTAGCTTAGTCGGATCGGAAAATTCGGCGACAGTTCAAGCCGAGGCGCACCGAGTGCCCTTGGGCTGATCGCCTAAACAAATCGGGTGAGTGCCTTTAGCGCTCCCCTTAGTAGTCCGGTGGAACTGTAATGGCTTTGCCTGGCCAACAGTGTAGGTCAGTACAAAAAAAAAACGGATTCTCATATCGTTCTAAACACACTAAATGATAATAGCCTGGGAACTGTACTGTGTATTCGAGTTACCTACTAAACTTTATTTTAACCTACAAGTGTTCATTTTCTCGGTCGGATCTCTGGTGATATCCACAATGAGTGCCCGTGAGGGTAACGCTTCTCCGACAAATATATTATTATTAGAATTCTATGAATTTGAAAGGCGCATATAAATATAGTACAATTACTTTTTATTGTAGTTTATAAAAAAAAAAATCATTGTAAATATACGGCGGTTCATAATTCGGTTTGACCTTACTAATATTATAAATACGAATGAGTTTGTTTCTGAGTTTATTTGTTTCTACTCATCATACAATATTGCATGCATGTTGACAAAGCACAGATAAAGACATAGGATACCTTTCATCCAGGAAAACGAAGCGCTATTTCCGTGTAATAAATTAAATCTACAAGCGAAGCTGCGAGCCGAAGATACTTTCATACAAAGTGCATTATTAAGTAAGTTAATTTTAAATTAGTAGATTCGATTAGGTCCTGTCTACAATTTTTTTAATTATTTATTTCTTGTCTCCTTGTTACTTCCGCCTGTTTGGTTGTTGCGACGTCTGCCTGCATTGCAACAAAAACGTTTGGATCTTTTTGTTTAATGTGCCCTTGAAGTAGTTAATCGGAAACTAGTAGTAAAAACGGCGAGGAAGCGCAATATTAATAACCGCAATGATAAAAAAAAGATGGATACATCTGTAGCCAAGAATGTTTCAGATGAGACGATGGGTATATCTGTAGTCAAGAATATGTTTCAGATGAGACGTATTTCGACCATAATCCATGAAACGACTTTCTCTTATCTACTGAACATTCATATTTTATATATGTGTACCGATTCCTCCGAAGTTAATGAGCGAGAGAGCGTTGGCGTTTTAAATCATCAAATGCATGAATGGACGGATTTCCGCAAAATCACAACGCCTTCATCAATTAATGTTAACCTATCAAAATTTAGTAAGATTTGACAAAAGTCTTATGTTATCGTCGTTATGGAGTAATCGGTTAATTTTTCACATTACAACCATGTTGATCATGTGCTTCCGACAATAACCGTTACATGTTTTTTTTTTTTTCGAACTGTCTACACTGTTGTTACCTGGCAATGCCTTATAACGTAAATAGTATATAATATGTACTAAAACTGTATTACTATGTTTCTACATTCTTGAAAGTTTTATTGTTTATTTTTTAAATGACAAAAGATATTTAAACTAACAATGATATAGAAGTTAATTCTATAAAAAGTCAAACAATAAGTTCTTTCAACCGTTAACCACAAGGTCATATAAATGTTAATTTGCATTGAGAATTGTATAATTCGATTAGTTGTAATACATTTTTTTTTTTTGTCAAAGTGCAGCAAACAGGCAGCCGGCCCATCTGATGTTAAACGGTTACCGTCGCCTATGGATACTTGCAACACCAGGGACATTACTGTTATGTTACCGACCTTGAAGAGCGTGTTTCATTCAATTCCTCTTTGAAGAGCCCCATATCATAACCCGGCGGAAACACCGTGCTGAGTAACCCATTCCATAACTCCAACGTGCGCATAATAATGCTCCATTCTGCTGGGGTTTAGGGTATGTAGATGAACAATCAGCGAACGTCGGGTGGTGCGAGTATGGAATGGAGATGATGGCACCATATTAATAAGTTCTTCAGAACACTCTCCGTTATAGATATGGTAAAGAACACATAGAAACCCAATGTCTCTGTGAAATGAGTCTAGACCGTATGTTAATTCGGGATCGTCAACAATGGGAATAGTTCACCTTTTTTTGTACTAGTCCAGATCTGTGAGCAGTACTCCATATATGGACTTACTTGTGCTTTATAGAGCACAAGTCGTTGCTTTAGGGTGAAGTATTGCTCTGACCGGTTGATTATACCTACCTATTTAGCTGCCAATTTGACCTGTTTTCCAAGTGAGACCGAAATTGTACATCACTAGATATATTCACACCGAGTATACCGATAATGTCAGAAATATTCAGAGAAGTGCCCTGAAATTTTGGTAGTATGAAGAATGTTTTCTTTATTCATAGAAAACTCACAGAGTTGTATTTTTGATACAGACACAAGTTTGGATCAGTTTTACTCCACTAGTACCCGAGACATATATTTGCGCGCCTTGAGGAGTATACGGCATCACCCTTACTGTCATATGCATAGCAATGAATATTAGGGATGTCCAAAAGTTAATTGATACCAAGAAGGATTAGTGTAGGTGATGGCACAGAGTCTTGTGGGCCACCGGTATGTATTGCCATGGTATTAGAGGTGCAGCCATCGACTACAACTTTTATGCTCCGCCCGGACAAAAAGTTCGATACCCACATGCAAAGATCTTCATGGATACAGCAGCTTTATGCCAGACCCTTTCAAAAACTTTTGCGATATCAAGGCTAACTGCCAGTGCTTCCCCCTTACTATTTATAGCTTTAGTTCATTTTTGTGTGAGGTACATCAGAAGGTCACCAGCTGAACGACCGTGGTATAAATCATACTGGCGGACGCTGACCAACTGGTGCCCCTCGAGATACCTTAACAACTGTATATTGATGGCTCGCTCATCCCCTTGGAAAGAGGGCAAGTAATCGCAAATTGCCCGTAGTCACTAGGGTGGTGTTCGATACCCCTTACACTCGATATTATAACTAGCTTAGACAGTAATAACATTCATTCATGAATATAAAGAATTTGGGAATATAAAATGGTAATATGGCTTCATAATCCATTCAACCAACAATTTAAACCCATTATGGGAAGGGTCTTATTTTGAGTTAGACCATAAAGTTCGGGAATCACTTGTACATACATTATTGCTACATATACTCCGAATTTGGTTTAATTTAAGCACAATCTCATCTGATAGATGTAGTTTAAGATGCTAAATACGCAAAACCTAAAAGAGGACTGGCTCTCAAGTGGAGCTGCGGAACGAACCAACATATGTTCGAATACAGACTTTCAAATTAAAAGTGTTAGTACGAATGAAACCGTCATTACGATGCCTTCGTTCACTGAAAAGTCAAACTCGGTTGCAAAGTTTCGAACCTGCGTATTTTAAAGCAATTATTTAGCCATGTCTGATATTATTTTCCTCTCATAAGATACGTAACTAAGAGACTAATAACCTCCAAAGAAACTCCAAGGACGCGCGGAAAAAATGTTGGGTATTTTACATCCTTAAATTTTTATAACCACTGTAGCACGTAATAAACTTGTTATTTCATTAATACATACAACTCTAAAACATGTATTTTCCTCTTCGTTTTATTACACGAATTGAATTAATTACGTTTTATAGCTTTTCCGTTCAATCTTGTATAATTTTCTCTGGTGTTAATACTTACCTAGGATGACATTTGGATATGGACCACGACAAGTGGTTGTAGTTGTATTGAAATATGAAAATTCTACTAATAAGTATTTGAAATTACTATTAATTTTCACGTATTCAACAGTAATTACAAGTATTTACAAATCGATGTCAGCATTTTCGTTCACTTGCAATTAATTTTGTAATACCACGGGAACTGTATAAAATTTGAGTGCACTCTAATACTAACTGATTCCCACATGCTTCATGGGTCATTATAAAATGGTAAAGTGGCAATCGAATCCAAATAATAAGTAACCTAGAACAATCTATGAGAAATTCTACATCAAATGTGCACCAATAGCCCTATGCCGCTACGTGCAGTAGTTTTGTCGTGATTGAGCCTCAAAGTATAAGTATTTTCATTATACTACTAATACGAGTATATAGATTTCGAATGTATATATGAATGAATGTATATATAAACTCAGAATATGGGCTTAAATTTCATATAGCGCTGAGTATATATAGTACTTTTCTCCGTATCCAACCCTAACATCCTCCCCCTACTGGGATGAAAATAACTCAAGACTGGGATGAGTCCACAGGGTGCTGGTTAAGACCCAGATGAAATAATTGAATCTCATTCTTGACTGTACTGCCTGGTTATGGGTGCTTTGAGTGGTATTTGTACCTTAGTCAGCAAGCATACCAGCATTTCGTGCCATGAATCTGGCATTGTAAATTATTGTGCACAACACACCCTCGAGGATTATGCTGAGCGCACAGAACCACGTCGCGTTCTGGTAGCAGCGTTTGGTATGATCGAGCTCTCGCTACCAAGTATGATGAGAGCTATGCTCTGTAATAAGAGTACCTGGCAGACAATGGTTTCCTTGTGTGAATATATTATTTTGCAGAGCGAAGACGCGGAGAGGATATGTAACTGAACAAAGGAGTGTGGTCAAGGTAGTATACTACCATTGTTCTGGTGCTAGCTGCTGCCCTCTTTAGACAAGAGTCATGCGATTCAAGGTTAACTATGGCGCCAATGCCCTCGGTGTCACCAATATTCACGTGTTGCACAATGCTCAGCGCATCAGCTCACGTGGATGTCGCACAGAATCCTCGGTGACAGCGAACGTGCATAAAGACGTACGCCGACTCCTTTGCTTGGAAGCAGGCAGAAGGAGCAGGCAGAGGTGCTTTAAAATTTAGGGGCTCGAGAGTAAGGAGTTTTAGAGTGGTGGAAGCCGTACCTGGCGGTCTTGCGATATCGTAGATACACTATCGACGTGGAATATAGTTTGGCGAGGAGGTTGTTCTCTCATCGGCTTTCTCCGTCAACCAAGGGCTGGTGAAAGGAGGGGGTAATTTGCTCTCTTTCTTTAGTCAGACCTGGGGAGATGGGACGTGGGGATCCATTATTCGATTGCATAGGTTCGGTGGGCGGGAGACAGCCGGTGTGTACTCAGTTGGAGACCCCGTGCTGCCCCACTAAAGTGACAGATGTGCACCTTTGGATGTTAGTCAGTAAGAGTCCAGGTGAGGGTAGTGTGTCCATAAGGATTTCCCCATGTTAAGAAAAACAAAATTTATCCCTTGGGAACAGTATTTTGTTTAAATAAAAGGATTCTATGTCCTTTTCTGTACTTCTGGCAACGTGTATGCAATCTTACATTATGATCAGTGGAGTAATTAAGGCGTGACAAATAAATAAACAAACAAACAAACTCGCTTTCACATTTAGAATATTATTTAAGATTACTAATACATATATCTTTTCTCATAAGCGTTTATATTGTAGTAAAACGGAAACGTTCATATTACTTATACAAAGGTGATGTATATGAAGTTGAGCAAATTATATAATTAGTGATTGACAATGCATTTATTATATGAGGTATTTAGATTTCATTTAGTTACCACTTACTTTATTTTTATAAATGAAATCAACAAAATATAACAACTTAATAGCTGTCAAAATTTATAAAGCCCAATTTGTCATCGAGGTAATGTTAAGGGTCAGTTTTAAAAGGTATGACGCTTTCTTTGTTATATGATCGAACAGTCACTCAAGATCAATAATAAACAAGACCAATCAAGTATCAATAACAGGCTCACTATACAAAAGTCGGGCATCGAATCCATGACATCCAATCATCTCAGTAAGCTTGTAGTTAGTTAGCTACAACGATTACGACGTATAAATATATCCTAATATTATAAATGTAAAAGTGAGTTTGTTCGTTGCTCTTTCACAATTTAACTATTCAACCGATAACCATGAAAGTTTGTATACACATTGTAAAGAGTACATAAAAGGACATCAAAAAATATTTATCACTCCCGAGGGATAGATCAAATCTACGAGCGAAACTGCTAGTAAAAGCTAGCCAAAAATGAAACAAAATACACAAAAGAGTAATAAAGTACACAAAAGAGTAATATGTATAAAACTACATGTACGAGAAGCAATACCATTATCAGAGCAAAACGAATTCAATGTAACCGCGCAAGGTCCATATGCACATCAATGGCTGTCTAAACCAAGAAGTAACATCATTTTACATGAAATTACTTCTCGACTGTAAAATATTGTATGTCGGTCAGTTTTCCTCATCTAAGCTTATATTAAAGTTTAATTTGTTAACATATATAGATTTTAACTGGTTTTTGCCCACAGGTTTGCTCGCGTTAATATAGTAAAATATATTCTTATATTCTTCAGGAATAGCATATTTGTCAGGATGAAAGGTACAGCCTTTGTCCTTTTCTGTACTCCTGACAACGTGTATATGCATTTTTTTTTAATAATCGGTTGAGTTGTTAAGATGTAAAAAGTAACGAACAAACTGACATTCGCATTTGAAATATTAGGTTGGTATTGTCAAAAAAAATGTTCAAATCTGTTAGGAATGTAATTATTTAATTAAGGATATTCATAATTGATATTTTTATGTTCTTTTAATTGGTCAAAAAATATCGCTCGAGAATATTCTTGCCGAAACAAAGGCATAGGAAAGATTTGTTGAATTAAATACTGGAAACATATTATAATGTTATGAGTTTGTATATTCCTATACTTGTGAAGCAGAACTGGAAGACATTGAAGACAAAAACTCTTTGACTATAGACGAATAGACATAAATAAAGATCTCTAGAAAAGTTGAAGTAGTAACAGTAATACAAATCTCACTTCATGACATGGAGAAAAGCATTTCTCGCCGATCGTACTTATATGGGACAACAGTATGATGGAAATGTATGCTTTTATATCTTATTAAAATCAAGCATATTAAAGCAACTTTAAACTCAAATATTAGTGTAAACATGAAAAAATATAGATAATGTATACGTATCCTTTATTGACTTTTATAGAATGTGTAGCCGCATGTCATCGTGCCCAATTTTCGTGGCACCTTTTACTTAGCCTCGACCTATGCTAAACCTGTATAGTATAATCATAAGATAAAAGAAACGACTTACTTGGGAAGTTATTGATCGCAATCGTTGTACCGTCGGATTCGTATCCTTATTAAATAATGTAAGCACCATTTTAATAACTGCATAAAAGTAGACACTAATTTAAAATATTTAGTATAAATCCCTATATGTTTTAATCAACTTTAGATATGTTTTTTTTTTCAAAAACTATTTCAATAAAGTACGCGACAGAAGCGCGTGCGATGTTTGCAAAGAAACTATGGTAAATGATGATAGTCAACAACAGTTTCAGAGTACTAAATATATGTTACAGTGTATTTGTATTTTATTTAACTCACTTTACATACAAGTTAATCACTTATTTACTATTTCTTACTAACATTAATACATTACTTTAAATATGTAATAAAGATATCTTCAACACTTTTTTATTGTTGTCTTTTTTATGTATTTTCGCAATTTTTATCACTTTTGTATAGTAAAATTCTCCGAATGCAGCTATCAAACTTCTTGACCGCTCTGAATATAGCTGCGTAGAACACAAATTTAGGTATAAATACTTTTAATATTATTTTGCATTACATCAAGACAACTTAACTTTGATTTGTATTAAACTGTCGAGTGTATTCTGCGCAAACCCGAACTTACGGTTACGTTGAAACCGGCCAAAAAAAATTGACGTGCCCTTTATATGTTTGTATGGGTTTTCTATTGATTTCGAAAATAGTAGTATTCTCTCTAACATAATTTAGAATTGAATAATTTAATAATGGCGAAAAAGGACAATAAAAGAAAACAAAATGCTAACGCAGCTCCTGAATCAGATTTGCAGGAAGAAATCCTAATAATGGCTAAGACAGATCTATAACCAGAACCTGTGGAGGTACAATTCACGGATACATCATACAAGCGCGTCATTTGAATCCTTACTAGCTGCTATCGAAAAGTTAAATACCCACGTTTGGCATTCATACGAAATTAAGAAGTTGAAGTTATAGTGGTACTACAAAACAATCTCAAGGATGGTTGATGTCAGGCAAGCGGCCGATTATAAAAAATAAGCCAAATCACACATGAGAACTTGACAAACATGTTGTGCCGCTCCTACTTAGGTGGGAGAAGGGTAAGAAGATAATGATGAATTGATACAAAATCCTTTACTATTCACGAGTATATATGAGTTTTAAAATTAACCAGTCACTGAACAAAAAAGAGTTTATAATAAACATAACAATAGCGGTCAAACAGTATTGTTATTGCATGTATCGTCAAGGACATAATGAATGATACCTATTCAAGAAATTCACAACAGTCGGACAATGTTATTGCTACTTATTATTAAATAGTGTATCTACTTGGAATGCTTATAGAATATATATAATGACAAACATAACTACACTAACCGTGGTGATGTGTGTACTACAACAAAAAAAACGTGAGAAACCAAAACAACAACTCTAGGAATATAAGATGCGCGCACATTAGCCGATTGAAGTATACACTTGAGACGTGCAATGAACAAAGCACATACCGCCAGACAACTCCACTAATTCCGACTCAACTTTATTTGCTAATTTCTTATTATCTTAGCTTATTTTTTAATTATTTTATTGCTCAGGTGTTTGTTAAATAGTTCATTCGAAACTTTTACTTTTGGATTTATATTGTCGGTTCACTTCTATGTTATTCATTTGCACGTACTGTATTTTGTTTCCTATAAATATGTAGTCGGCTCAATGAACAGGGTGGTTTACTAGTCTATACGATCAGTGTCATATTTATTATTTCTCTCCAACTTTGTGATAATAGCAACGTGGTAGTCATTCTGCCACGTCTCGCTAAGTGTTAACACGATAGAGCTCCCGCATTCTACATATCATATATGAATGTATGTTATTTTAACACGGCTGTACAAACGAAGAACATAAGATCAAATATTTCCTTTACAATACCACAGTGTAATGAATTAACTGAACAACTGAAAGTCAATGTATCAATTAACAAAACGTTAAAAATATTGATATGGTTGAAAATCTGTATTCTGTATTACTGTTTGATATGAAGATATTTAACGCAATATTTTTTATTTTGCGCTGCGATTTTTTAAACATATCCTATATACCAGCTTTGTCGTAACAATTACACATACACTAATAAAAGAATTAGCGAAATAGGTGTAGCCGTTCTGAAGTCATGCACTTATATACATTCGGCGATACGTTTTTATTTACATAGTTGTTCTGTACAGTATCCGAAAAAAAAATTATAGCTATTTTAGTACAATTATATAGCAGCGAAATTAATTTCTTATCTATTAATAAAAGTATTTACGCAAAAGACTGAGTGTTCGAATGAGTTTTTTATTAGCTCTAACGTTATCGCTGCATATGCAGAAAAAGAAATCGCCGTTTTCCAACTCATCGATCTAGGATATTACCATATAGTATATGAAAAATATGTGTAACAAGAATTCAGATTAATATACTAATAATTATTTTTCATTTTCCATGGGAAATAGCAATTATGTACACATGATGTATATATTTCACGCCTTGTAGATTATAATAACTTTAAAATATGACTCTGAAGAATAAAGCAATAGTGATCAGCACTATTAACAAATTTAAAATGTTGTAGGCATGCGCATGCGAAATGTGCACAAGGACAGTAATAAAACAAATGGATAATCCCAATTCAACGGTTTAGTGAAATCACGATACATGATACGAATGTTTATATGTAAATGCAAGTAAAATTCAATATATATACAGTTCAATGAACCAACATTCATGATCAATGAAAGTAAATATTGTTGGTGATAATAATATAATAGAATTGAATGAAATACATTATTGTTTTTGAACTTCTGTATTATATTTTACTTAACTTACTTTTATATTCAATATACAGAATTCTTCTTTTTTTTTTAATTTATTTTATGATATTGCTTCACAAAACTGATTACAATCTAGGTATATGCTTAGAAATAAGCAATACTGAAAAAAACATGCGATGATTACTCTCTTCTAGATGTGGAACCAGCATGCACATAATATACAGAAAAAGACATTAGGCAGTACAAAAACTAAATAAACTAATGCATTTTAAAACAAGATCCTAGAAAATACATTACTTAAGTATTTTAAGATTAACCAATAGCAAATAGGTGTTAAAACCCACCTGATGTTATGTGGTCATTACCGTATAAATATGTGTAACGAATCTCAAGAACTTAAAATCGGGTGAGGTCCAAAGCGCCCCTCTTAGTAGTTTGGTGAAGCTGTAGAGGCCTGTTAGCGCAGTCAGTTCGAAAAACCGAAGAACTCAATCATAATGGGTTACTACTTGACTTGGAATACCCCTTGTACGAATACAAACATTTACAGAATTTAAACTACATTCATTTGAGCAGAAAACAACATTGCGAGCAATGATAGCTTGAAGAACAAATAGATGACGCTGTGGAGCTACCACTCTTTCTCTCTTAATAAATCTAAATCCATAATAGTATAGTACTATAATACTTTCATTTATAAAATGATTACGAATCGAAGTATCCTTCTTTTGATTTCAACATGAGTTATCATGGTAATAAAATGTGTTATGGTATACTTTATCTTAAGGTTAATGGAGCGGCTGCTCTAAGTAGTAAGCCATAGGCGATGTTTCAGTGAAAATAAATATTAAGGATTTTATTTTTATTTTAATACTTTAAGTGTAAACTTGCGAGTGAGATCCAAGTTCCATAGTTGCACGTAGAACTGGTACATAATAGAGGCAAGCAAATAGGCGCCATAGTCGAATTTTGTACAATCCTTAAACTTGGTTCAGGAACTACGATTGCGTTACGTCACTATGTTTAATGGTAACTAGAAACTATCAACTTTGCATTTCATCATCATCAGACTGTAAGTGACCCACTGCAGGGTCAGAGGTCTCTTCTCGAAGAAAGATATGGTTATAAACGCCACGCGATGTATTGGCGATTTCAAACTCTAAGAAATCCACAGTTTTATAGTTTTCCCATATATTAAAAGAACATTTCTCAAGTTCAGGTTTCCTCACGATGTTTTCCTTCACTCTCAACCGATAGTGTTACCAATTTAAACTAGTAAATGTATGCGATTTCCGAAAAATTCGTTGGTACATGCCGGGGTTCGAACATGCGGACATCGGATTCATATTCCACCGGTCAAAACAGTAGACCACCACGACTTTCAACTTTCCATTTGCTTCATGAAATAAATAATTGCAATAAAATCCATTAAAATAAGTTCCTACAACAAAATGCAATACAGGCTTTGCATGATTACAATAGGTATAATAACTAGTAATCCTATTTTTTTATTAAACTCCACTAACTTCTAACCATCGTGACTATATACCACATAAACTATATTTCAACTAAATATCATTAAATAATTATCTATCATTCCCTACTTATAGCTAATTAATTGTAATAAAGTTAATTACGAATATACTTATAGGTTAAAGTATACTAATCATGTTTTTATTCTAAACATTCTTCTAAAGAAGTTTATAAAAGGATCATTCGCGAATGTCCTAAGACTCCCTTTGTAGAAGTTCTCAATTTCAGCAAGAGGGATCCCTTCGGTTTCCGGCATAAAGAAATACAAATAAATAGTGCCGGCGTATGCGAACCCGGCATACACGGCAAACGTTCCCCATAGTTTGACGTGAGTCTCAAGATCGATATATGATTTTGCCGCGAAGAATGTAACTATATAGTTCCATGCGGCAGCGATACCTTGGGCTGATGCGCGACTCCTGAAAATAATAACAGATTTAGAAATATCTTTGAAATGAACGTTTAAGGCATTTTAAAATGTTAACAGCTCAATAGCGTAGTACGTTCGGATATGACTTCGCTTGTCGTGGCCTAAAAACCTACAATAAGGCTAAGATGTCTGTGATGTAGGTATTTCTATTTACTTCCACCCTCAAGTTGACAACCTCTCGCCAAGCACCTATACGTATTATACTTGCAAGCCATTCCTTCTAAGCATAATATATTACCTTAGTAGGTTACTGGTGAGATCGTCAAAGGCTTACCTTATAAAATATTAAATATCTACCTATCTATACTATATAAATACCAGCTATCCCCCAATTGACGACCTGTCGCCAAGTACCGATCGATGTTTTGCAAGAGTTTCACTTAAAAGCCATTCCTTTTAAGTATAGAGTATTATCTTAATAGGTTAACGGTGAGATCGTCAAGGTTTACTCTATAAATATCAAATAATCATTTAAGCCCGTCGCGTTTCAGAATTTATTGATGTATATATTATGACTTACTTGTTACGTTCGTTGTTATATTTATAGGTAAACTAATTAATTAATCGTAGAGTCGTTTAAATTGCAATTACTTATCATCAGACGACGTATAATTAAATTAACGAGGCTATATTAAATTTGGAGCAGGTAATATAAGCAAAATTTCCGATAGAAATTTAAAAAAATATGTTGTGCTATTTGTGTAAGGTCTGATAATATTAAAGAAGTATTTAATTTCAAATATTACCTGAATGGAAAAATTTCTCCTAGCAGCACCCAAGACACATTACAGCCAGTGAAAAGTGTTAAGGCATACAAGAATATGAGCGGAAGGTAGCTCTTTTCTTCTGGGAAAGTTTTCGTGTCAAACGAGAACACGGAGTCCGAGAGATTATATCTGGCGTAAATACTTAGTGCAGTACATGATACTGCTGTTCCAAGCATAGCTGTAATGCCCAATTTTCTTTTTCCAGCTATTTTAATGAGGCCTATTACCATGAGGGCAGCGATGAAGGTTATTACACCGACCATGAACTGTAAAGAAATATTGAAACAGTTTTACAAGTATAAATAAAACGGTCTTAAAGAAGACTAGTCGAGAAATCATGCCAATGATAGCCAAAAGTCAGTTAGGGACTACTATATTAAGGACTACAATTTCTTATTTTATACAAATTCCTCTTCTTCGATATAAAGTTGAATCTAAATGTTAAATATTCTTGATTTAATTTATGATGCTTTATTTACATTATAATGGTTTATCTACATTAAGGTATATGATACATAAAAAAATATGTATTGCGATCTTTTAAATCTGTCCCCGACTTCGTCTGGGCTTGTATGTTTAAATAACATGACACCTAACTATTATTTTATTAACAGATAACTCAAACTGTCTACATAGCCTATGCCGAAATGGCTCTGAGATATTTTTTTCAGACTTACTGCTTAAACTACATCTTTATAAATTATAGTTTATAGGTTATTCTGAGGTATAAGATATCTTACTGTGAAGTTTGAAGTTGTGAAATAGTTTTTACATGAGAGAGTAACAAACCCATAAATTTTATAATATTAATTAGCTTTGTCTGCTCCTTTGTTCAAATTAATGTATATTTGATCTCTCTCAGGACCAAAAACTTTATCGACATGTAACCTATATCCTTTAGTATATCTCTGACAATGTGTATGTGATTTGTCATGATGATGGGTTTAGAAGTTAAAGTGGGAAAAAAACAAGCTCTCTTTTGCATTATTAATTAGGACTAACACTAAAAGTATCATAGAAATACGTACGACAATCTTTTTGCCGTTTTCATCCATGCCAAAGGCCCCGCAGATGTTCACCATGTTGGGTCTGATCGGAGTAAGCCCGCTCATTACATAGAACATAAAGTAGAGGAGACCAAGGCTTAGTGGTCGCATTGTTGCTTTTACAAGCATCACATATTTGAACTTCAACCAGCACCTGGAAGAAGGAATAAAAATATTTCGTTCATATTTTTGTCGTATGCTGCACTACAATTTTAAGTCTTGTGTGTGATGACTAAGATGTATTCGAACGTACAAGTCTTTTGAAGCACGTTTTGACTTTCTGTTTTTTCTTCGAATTGACCATACGCTATTGGACTGATAGGCATACACAACTTCTCCACACTAAATACATGTATTTGACGTATATACCCGATTTAAAAGTAATTTGACTATGGAGGTCTGAGGTATCAGTTCATTTTGGAGAAGGAGTCTCTTGTCAAAGATAATTTGGAAAGCCCTGGTTTAGCCAATAGTCAAATTTAAAATACATGTAAACTTTAGTCCATCACATAAGTACAAATGTGTAACTCAATAGCATATATAGCGCGACAGCCCAAGTTCAGCCACTTTGGCACCCTTGAGCTTGTTGCTAATCGACTGAGTACCGTAAATGCTCGCCTTATTAGTCCGGTGAAGGTGTGAAGATTCGACAGGTTAATAACGTAGTCAGTTCGAAAAAAAAGAGTAAAATATTTGATAACGCTATAAAGCCAGATAACAGGGATATTAGTAGTATAATTGTCGCTCTTTATGCTTTACTTTATCCAAAGCCCGATAAAGACATAAAGGCCCGTCAGGCCATTAGCGATAGTTGGATCGAAAAAAATCACTTTACCTTTTAACTATATTCATTTTATGATGTTCACATTCTCCAGTTCCTTGATCGGTTTCTTTTTTGCAACAAATAACACAACGGTGCAGGTTTTTAGAGTAGGTCACCAGTTTATCATACTCTTCCTTGACATTGTCGGGTGACGTCCAGCCACGTAGAAAGCACAAAGCGTTAAGCGCATCCTTCTCTCTGCCTTGTGATAATAGCCACACTGGAGTTTCTGGCACCTGTAATTGCGATTAGTCAAGTCAATCAGGATTTCATATAACAAGAAAACAATAAAATCATAGTTATTCAAATGACCAAGAACCATGTCCATCGTAATCTTAAAAGATGTAATTATAATAATATGCATAAGTTAAATCCTTACATAAAACCATACATTTTACAGTAAAATAACTATTAAGAAAGTATATTGTTTTTCTTTTCATACATTATCGTCCTCACTTTTGTATGCCTTTGTTGTAATTCATAATTAAGTTATAACAAAAAAAAAAATACACTGTTGCAATATTCTAGGTTATAAATTGTCTACAGAAATTAATTGCGCGAGCTAACGATGTACAATGTACGATACATTGTCTGAAATGCAACATTTCCACCGTACGCTTGCGCTGAAATCAGGTGAACTTAGGTAAAACACATTTTACTCAATTTAGTTTTAATTCTCCACTCAACATGAGCGGATAGACTGCAGTAATATGCAGCTAAGAAACAATTTTTGTGACGATAGAGAATTTAAGGTGTTGTAGCGCTAATTTGTCCTAAACTACGATGTTTTTCCGATACACCAATAATTATTTTTGCATTGTTTTTTAATTGTTTCATAAATATATAAAAATAGTATTTTGCTGCGCCTGTTCCTTTTATGTATGCAACTACGTCGCTCTGTGTCTTTGTAGCAAAAAAAAAAAAAATTTTTTATCAAATTATTTTGAAAATTTACTCGCAAACAGGAAGTAAGTAAGTAATTAGTTATTTTATAAAAGAACAATATAATCTACATATATACTTACAAACAATGCAATCGACATGCCTACTATGGGGACGCCAAGGGAAATGATGGCTGCTTGCCTCCAGTTCACGACAGACCCAAGAAAATACATAAGGAGGATACCAATTGCCAAGAATAACTGAGTTACTGTGCATAACGACCCGCGGACTGAAGGTTCTCTGTAAATGTCAGAAAATTGTTTAGAGATTATTATCATGTGTATCCTTTTATTAAATGTATTTTTTTTTCGAACTGACTACACTGTTGGCTTGTTAATACCGCTAGTTTCACCGAACTACAATTAAATGGATAGTTGTACCTACTTAATATCTTATATCTAAGCTTGCTTTATATGATCCCTTTATATTTTTATGCTTGTTGAAGTGATAGCTTCTTTAGCCCTGTTGTAGCTTTGAAGCTCGATGAACCGAAAACCAATTTTAAAAAGACAGATATATACGTCTATAGGATTTAACGTGCGAAAGAATAAGATAGAATACATTATACAGTGTTTCTTATAATAACGGTAGACCCTCCTTGTATAATGCACTACCTAATCCCTGATCTGTTCCGTAACGCTTGCACCGGACGTGTGTATGAGCGACAACATAAAAATACTAAACAAATAGTAATAGTTTTATTTGTTAGATATCTAAGACAGTTTATATTTAATTATCATAATTAAGATGATTGAGGAAGAAAGGCAAGGATACTGAAGAGCGAAATTAAAACTCTTCAACGGATAATACTTCAATGTCTGTAATTCTATTGTTATTACACGTTTCTCAAGAAACAAATGACAATGAAAATAAATTCAAGAATTTAATTATTTTTTTTAAATCTTACGTAATTTCACCAACGTATGCAGCAATCGGTGCTTCCATAAGGCCAGTCCCAAGACCTAACAGACCGTTGGCGATGAAAAGCGAGGGTAAGTTCCATGCGAAGTAAGCGAGCAGCCAGGCTACGATGTGAGGAATGTTCACAAGGAAACTGGCCCTTTTTCTTCCAAAGTAATCCACTATTGGTCCCGATAGGACAGCGCCAAAAGGTTGAGTCAGATACGAGAGACTACCTGTAAAAGTAATACAGAGTTTTGATATTATATCAAAAAGAATCTACACGGGAAATATATGACGGAAATATATGACATTCTCCAATTGACATAATATAAAAGTAATCAATAATACAAAAAACTATATACAATAAATAATAGTAAAAAACGAAAGATCAATAATTGTTTTTTGCTAATACTATTATTAATGCTACTGCTATTGTTATTATCATCATCATGAAATCCTAGTAAAAGCTTCTCACTTTTTTATAATAAAATTATTTATTTTATTGATAGGTTAATTCTTATTTTAAAATTATTTGTTTTCTTTTTATATAAATCTATCCCAACTTTTAAATTTCTATAGGATGAACACTCAATAAAAAAAATATTTTCGATTTTTTAGTTTTTGTTGCCTATAAAAGCGTGTTTTTGTTGTTTTTTTTTTCAGCCATGGTACAACTTTTTGGGCTTTAAATAAATTTTAATTTTATGGTTACTTATAGATTTGGCTTTTTGGTACATCATATGTGACAACAAGTTTTAGTATGAATTATTTCGTGATATAGTCATTTCATCAAATGTATTCCATTATGTGGGACTCGTAGCTAGATATTATTTTTTATTGAGTTATTAATTACTTTATAAGTAAAAAGATAATATAATTGGGGTTAAGTTGGTGTGTTGTTTTCGGTTCCTGAGAAATGTGCTAAATTTCAAATGAATCCAATGTGAGTGAAAATCACGTTCAAAGATAATTAATTACACACATAAATAGATCTATGTGTTATCCTTTAAAATTATTAATGAGAATACCTTTAGAAATCTTGAAACCTGAGTGAAAATAAAATTATAGGATAATAACAATAACGCTGTAATATACAGGACCCCTCCTGGTTGCAAATGTTATTCTATAAAATGAAATATTTCAACAATACTCTATTTACTAAATAATAAAAACTTATCGTACTGTTAGGAGGCCGTCCCTGTTTGTCTTTAAAAAAAAGCTATACAGTGCAGTAACTTAATAATTATATATTTCAATTATTTTTACAATTAACACACTGACTCCCGAATTTTGTTGAGTGGCTAGAACCGAACTCCGTGAGGTCTGAATCCTGACTGCCTGAATTTATGGAAGTTTTATAACTAATTAAAGAAAAATGTCAAAGTGCTGAATTGCACATATGATATAACAGCGTCATATGCTAAAACGCTGAGTGCGCTTTATATACATAATAATAAGGGTTATAACAGTACGCAGGCTTTCGAAACTCTTCCAAATTTACAAAACGCAAAAATAATTTAAAAACACTTAGATTCTCATGAAAACAAATTAACATCTTCAGAATTAATAAAAAACCTTTTTCACGTACTACACCACTAAAGTATAGAAAGTGCAAGGTTAATATTTTTCAACATAGCGATATAATATTAACAATTTTTAACTGGATCACGAATTAAAGATAGCAAGCACTACTTCGGCGCGTAAATGTGAAAGATTAAAAAAAACCATTCCAGCACGATTATTTAAAGTTTAAAATCGTTCAATGAGCTACATAGCTCGCTATACTCTGTATTATTATTATACTAGCTGATACCTGCGTTATTATCATAAAATATATTTTGGGTACATAAGATAAAACACAAGGAAAAATTAAAAGGAATAGTATACTTTACTTACAAAATCTCTTTGTAAACTATGTTACCTGCTTGCTTACCCTCTCCTACGCATGCGCACCATATCGTTTTCTATTCGTTATCGATTAAAATCATAGTTTCTTAAAACTTTAATAATTTTACCATAACTAATGTTATAAATGCGAATATGAGTTTGTTTTTTATTTGTTTGTTACTCTTTCTAAACTGTCTTAACTACTCAATCGATCATAATAGAATTTTATATATACGTTGTCAGTGATACAGAAAAAAACGCAGGGTATATTTTATCCAGAAAAAAGTAATCTTCCCGAGGAATAGGTTAAATTTACATTAACGCGAGCGAAACTGCAAGCAAAAAGTCTTCAATAACTCTTTAAATATCCAATAAAGATATCCACTTTATATAAGGACCAAGTGATGAAACCATAGAATGGTGGTTGGGCTTTTTCTAAGTAGCCGCCTGGCTAGCTACCACCCTCAAGTTGAAAATCTGTCGCCAAGCACCTGTTGATGTGTTTCGGCACCTGAGAGCCAGTCTCCTTCTAGGTTTAGCGTGACTACCATCTCAGACTACATCGTCATTTAACATCAGATGAGATTGTTGTCAAACGCTAACCTATAAAGTATTAAAAAGTGCCTAAGAATTAAAAGTAATAACTTTTTTTTTTTTGAACTGACTTACTCTCCCAGCCAAATAAGGCCTTCACAGTATTACCGGACTACTAAGGGGAGCGCTTAGAGCACTCACCCGATTTGTTTTAGGCGATCACCTCAAGGGCACTCGGTGCACCTCGGCTTGAGCTGTCGCCGACTTTCCCGATCTGACTAAGCTAGCTAAGCTATCTATCCATGTCATATACATATATGAATTCGTGAAAAATGCATGTGTGACCATGCATGTTTCACGAATGTATATGTGTATTTTACATCTGACTACTATGTTGTGTGACCTATTTCAGTCCGAAAAGGGCAAAAAAACAGCCCACCACTGTGTGCCTAGGTGTGCATGTGTGTGGGGTGATCGTAAATGAGAAACAAGCGCGTAACTGTATTCGCGCGAGTAACATACTCGAGGGCTCCACACCGAGGGACAAACCTAGGCTCGAGTTATTACAAGAAAAATCGCGACGAGTGTGCGGGATCGTATCTTCACCCCCCGCTCACGACGGGTAATAACTTTCATCGAAATCTATTTCGTAGTTTATGTGTGGTGTAATTAACGGCAGGCCTCTATCAATTTGTAAATTTTACTAATACAGTAGTATTTCAAGCATTATTTTAGTTAGATCGTGTAAAAAAAATATTACTTGATAACTTCCAAACAAAGTATAAGGTTAAGAAAGAAATAGGTCAAACAATGTTATAGTGCTAAACTTTCCGATATATAAAAGATCAACAAACGAAAATATGGTCAAGGTTTTATTTGTAGAACGACCAAAGAGGTTTAACTAAATATGAATAACTGTTTATGAGTAGGACTGCAAATTCAATTCTATTTTCAACTATTTATCGGAATTTAGTAGCTATTGTAAAATAGTTTACTATTAGATTGTCTTTTAGTGCTGTAGATGTATAAATCGAGAATGTCATCTTTACGTAGACTGTCTGAAATGTATAAATTTATTTACTTTTGTTATTTGTCTATCGAACAATTGAAAAATCTTTTGTGACTATAAAAGCCATATATTTATGCAAATATAATTCAGTCTTATTAACCCACTTCACTTTCATTATTATGATCTCCAAACCAAATTAGCCTCCTACAGTGTCATATATAATGAACTGCATTTAGGACGTCTTTGAGAAAAAGAATTTGCAAACCGTATACTGTTGGTTACATATCGCAGTGCGCAGCGTTCGCCAAACGTTTAATGAAAAACTAGACTCTATAAAATAGTAAGTTCAGCGTGTCCCTTTCAAAATTTAAGTGTATATACATTTGCTATGCTCGAGTTAGGTGTCATTTATCAATTAGGTAAGGATGATTTTAGAGATTTATGACCTCCCTTCCCCCATGTAATGTTACATAAGATTTCTCGAACTCCCTTCCCATCTTTTTACGTACGATTCTATCTCGTTTTTCAGAATGATAAAATGTTGTTACAAACTGATCAGCTACGTTATAACTCACAGCCTGATAAGTTAGGTTGTATAGAATGTAGATTACCATTATATTGTTATTAGACAACTAGCTAATCTTAGGAATATTATTGTTAGAGTTAAAAGTAACTTTAGAAATAACCTTAAAGTGAGCAAACATTATCGATTAATTTTATTAAATACGCGAGAAGAATGTACTATAATTATTATTTATAGCATTTAAAATGGTTAAAAATTAACAGATTCATGGTTTTAAAATCTTAATAAACTAATAAAAAATTGTAAAATACAATGTAGGTAAGTCGAAGTGTATCCCCCCCCCCCCAACAGATCTCCCCACACACAAGTAGTTACACATAGTGGTTGGGTTAGGTGTTAGGCGACAGTCCAAGACGAGGCGCATCGTGCGCCCTTGTGCTGGTTACTATTATAAAATCTCGTGAGTGGCTTAATCGCTCCCCTTAGTAGTCCGGTGAAACTGCAGAGGCCTGTCAAGCCAAAAGTGTAGTCAGTTCGAAAAAAAAACCCTCCCTTCAACAAAAGCCAATGTATAGATTTTTGAAATATCCTTTCCCCTTTGGTACCAATAATGAATGACCCCAATGGTAATTCATAAATTGATCCTTAATGAAGATTTTATCTATACCTCGGGAAAAGTACTTTTGTAACTAGATGATAGGTACTCTATATCTCTAATTACAATCAGACAAACTCACATTTATAATATTAATTATGGATATATCCTGTAAGTTGGTATCTGCTGATGTAAGTGTGTCTAATAAAACCAGTTCAAAAAAAGACAACAAAACACCACACTCCAATCGTCCCATTTTCCTTATTGGCTAACTAGCTTTGTCCTTTTTTGCAGGGTCATCAAACGAGTTTCGAATTTAAATAATCATGTTGGAACCGGTTTTTTTTTACATTTATAAATGCAGACAGTGTTTTTCTAATTTGTGATTGAATTTAAAATTGTAGATATTATATATAAAAGTTGAAAAATATTAACTTTTTATAAATTATGATGAATTTAAATTTTACTTAAAGAGAATGTAGTCTTCATATTTTTTTGGACATTTGCAAATTTGTTTTCATACTAATCCATTTTTATAAGGATTTATAAGTTTAAATTTTGAATGTTTTCCTAAGAGCAATTACAAGTATTATTGTCTGAGAAAAAAGGTTAAATTCTTTGAGTTACGATGTCGTATAAGTAAAAACTTACCAAAACTATAATATTTGTTATTTTAAGTTTAATAAGAACCGTTAAGTGAATGAAAATACACAAACAAAATCTTTTTAATTTATAGAATACTAGCGGTTAACTGCGGCCTCACTCACTTAATCGTAGATTTGATCTATTCGTCGGGACCAGTAAATATTTCAGACTGAAAGGTACCCCATGTCCTTTTCTGTATCCCTGATAACGTGTGTGTAAAATATTATGTTAATCGGTTAAGTTGTTAAGTGTAACAAATGAATAAAGAAATTCGCATTTGTAATATTCGTAAGGATGAATTGTTCGGTTATAAGGAAGTTATCAGAATTTTAGAAATTTTTCCGCTGTCCATAATAATGAGAATGTTTTCCACATAATTTTATATGAAAATATAAAATTCGTTATATAACGAACTAATTAATATGAGAATTCATTACACTAAAAGTACTTATTACCGCTGATTCTACATCGTTGTTATAACGAGTGTCTCAGTTATTTATGTTGTTATTTTTAACATAAAAGAAGTAAGAATGGCGGGAACTCAATTCGTACAACATATTATTAGTTTCACAATTATATAAATAAAATAAAACAATGCATATTTAAAATTCACATCCTTGGTAAATATCATGATGCGAATAACATAATAAAAGCGAACGTGAGCTTGTTCGTTTGATACGCTTTCATACTTTAACTACTCAACCCGTCATATAGAAATTTTACATACACGTTGTCTTGGTTACAAAATATATAGGGTACAAGATATTATTCAGAAAAATTCTACAACCCGCCACAAGGCATAAATTAAATCTAAATGAACGCGAGCGAAACCGCGACCAAAAGTTAGTTATTAATGATCAGAAGTGTTTAACAATAAACCGAAATCAATGGCGTGTATTAATTTCAAATCAATCAAATCAAAAATACTTTATTCAATTTAGGCCCTAAGAAGGCGCTTATGAACGTCAAAACTACCACCGGTTCGGAATACATCCCAGTCATCGAGAAGAACCGGCAAGAAACTCGATCGGGTTTATCTTTTTAACATATACTTATATAATTAAAATTCATTATACATTACAATCGATTTTAGTGGATGCACAGAGAGGAGTCAATTCCAGACATCACCATCGTTCACATATTGATCCACTCTATAATAACCCTTTGACACCAAAACCCGCTTAACATGGCACTTAAACTTATAGTCTGGCAAATCAGTAATATGCTTTGGGACTTTGTTATAAAACCTAACACTATTACCTAAAAACCTGTTACTGGTTTTACTCAGTCTAAAACATGGAACGACCAGTTTGTCACAGTTTCTAGTTTTTAAATCATGCCTGTGTTTAATTTTTAATTATATATATATTGTATTATGTATTTATTTTTTATGATTTTTAATAATACACCTATGAACGGTGTTTCTTTTAATTACTGTACTGTTCACGCTTCCTTATAATGTACGTGCAAATTATTCTGATTATCATAGCTTTTGCGTAATCTGTGAAGCCATGCAAACCGGTGTATTTCTATGTGAATTGATTTAGTTAAGACTATAACAGTATATACGCTAATTGTAAAATAAAAATTGCATAAACGATTAGAACATTATGATCATCACACAGTGGTGTCGTGATGTCGTCAGACTACGAAAATTTTGTATTAAATTTTGCATATTATACAAAATGTTAAGGTTTCATGACCGAGTTAACAAATGGAGGATTTATAAGAATTATTTTTTTGAAACAAGTCCCTTATCTTGGCTTGAGGTCGGCGTTGACTAATAAAAATCGTCACGTAAGGTAAAACCGTTATGCCAATTCCATGCCGATTTCTCCCAATCACTCTTTATCTCTCTGTTATACACGAATGTGTGTGTCCGTGTGTGAGTATCGAGTTTCGAACAGACGAGCATCGTGCGTTGCCAGTTTTAACCACAGTACTGAACGAATGGAAATTTCACTAAAACTAGTTTTTGTTTTACTTTTTTTTATCAATTTTAGTAAATGACTATTGTTCATAAAATACTTAATGAAACTTTTTGATTTAATTCTTTATTTTATGTCGAGGAACTTCTTTCTTGATGGGGATCTCTTGACTGCACATATATTTTTTAATAAAATTTGAAGACAAAAATATTTAAGGCAAACTTACCGAACCACGATGCTTGTGTATCATCGAACGATAGACTATTGTGAGAGTGTAGTAGATCCGGTACAGCGATGGTGGCGAAGCTGATCGCCATACCTATTCCCATGAGAAGTAAATTCGGTGACATGCTTGTTAATAACTGGAATTATAGAAGTGAATTTTGCTTTAGATCTAATGAAAACACTTAAGAAGTACAACATCAAATTTGTCAGTTTGTTTGTACACACGTGAAAATAATAAAATCAACGCGAGCAAAGTTGGCGGACTCGGAACATTTGACTATACTTCAGCTATTTAATACAATAAAAAGTAAATATTTAAATAGAAACAAATACGAGCAAAGTGGCGGGCACAGCTAGTATTGTATAAATTCAGTAATATAGGTTATTTATTATTAAAAAGTCTTTAATGTGTGGAATTTATTTAACAACTCAAAAAAAAACAATCGTCGCTATTGAACTATAATTTAATAAATATTCATGAATGCTTACTTTATTCCATATAGAGAATTTATTTTACGATTTTTTAAGGTTTTAGATAAATTAGAAATCGACAAGTTGGACGAATGCATCCTTAATTTTTAAAATGTCATCTAGTTTATAGACGAGTCTGATACAGTGAATTAATTTTACTCGATTCCTTAAGTGAGTGGTCGGCAAACTCGTCAGCCGAAAGAGCCAAATATAAATAATACAAAATAGAAGTTTATTCAAAAAGACATGTCTGACATCAACTCTTCTTGGGATTATTTTGTAGTACCACTATAACTTCAACTTCGTAACTTCGTATGGATGCCGAACGTGGATATTTGACTCTTTGATAACAGGTGGTAAGGATTAAATTGTGACAAAAAACCATCGTTCGCATTAAGCTTAAGACTATAGGTTTTTAGAGCACACTCCGTATGTAATATAGAAGTACGGAGAACAATAGTCTTTGTATGAAAATGTATCCGTCGAAATGTGCTAAATTATGGTGGCACTGCTACAGTAACAACAGGGTTTATTATTGTACAATTATTTAAAAAAGTTTTATTATAGCACACACCCTAAAATCATTAAATGTATTATATAACGTTCGCAAAAATTCTATCATTCTCGAAGTTTTCTCACAATAGTTATATTTAGAAATTTACATCGAACTAACAATACTCTTTGCCTATACCAGTGCCATTTTGGAGAGTTTTGGAACTGTTATTTAGAAAAAGTTATTTTCAACATCTTACTTAATATTTCTACTTAATATTTGATATTAACTTCAACTTTGTACTTCATGACAATAAAAATAGGCCTATGGCACTCGGACGATGAGAGTTCCGTTTTTTATGAAGAAACAGAGAATCCGAAAAATAACTTCAGAAACTCTTTGGTACATATATTTATGTTTTGTAAAATTATTTCTGTTGCCATAATAGGATGAATAGGAAGATTGCGATACTGATTTAGAAACAAGATACCTGATCTCAATCTAAATGTTAACATAGAATATTTTTGTGTTTCTAGTATTCAACACAATAACACTTGACATTGCATGATGATAGCTGAAGACTGAAATAAAACAAATAGGGAAAACTGATGCTAAGCAGGAAGAAGCCAGTAGTTGCTTTTCGACGGGTCTATTTTTATTAACTTGTAATATATTTTATAGTTAGGTGTTACGTCAGGAACATCAACATAGCAATTTTCACATTGAATGCATATGTATTAAGCAGACATTAAAAATATCGATTCTTTCTTCTAAATAATTCTTACATTTTATTTAAGTCAAATTTTATATTGAGTTATTGATACTTTTAAACCATTATATTGATTTTTTAAAGTGAATCCTTTTTTAAATCGACTCTAATTTTTTCGTCCGTCTATCGCATGTTGCATTGCAGTCTGCCACGGAGTAGGGTTAAAGTGGGAGGATTAGAATGAGTGAAAGTGGAGTCGGTTGAGTTGTTAGGCCTAAAAGGGTAACGAATAAACAAAAACTCGTTCACATTTATAACCAGAAATGGCTGGAAGAGAATCTGGTCCGTCTTTTGCTGATTGTTAATTGTCAATTTTAAGAAATTGCAGAAATACTTTTCAAATATATTTGTCGGTACGACACGCACGCCACCTTTTGTAAATTAATTTTACTATAGCCATAATCTTCGCGCAAATGGAAGCAATACATTGACAATGTTTTATCGCAATCAGATGAACGGTATGGCAGCTCATATAATGAGAACAAACAATTAACTTTTATATATTAGATTTATGTACTTGTTAAAGATATAGCGCGTGTGTGATGCTATTATAACATATCAAATTACTTATTTATTTTTATAAGACACACAATAAATAGTAAAAATACGATACTAGGATTTCATTATTGTATCAAATTTAGGTAACCTGACCAAATCATATGATTAACATTATTCACTCCGAGATGATATCGAGAGATTAAAGTACATAATTTGTTTTATGTATTATTATGTTATTAATTGTTATAATTTTGTTTAGTTTTGGCTCTATACATCGACATATTAACTATAAATATTTTCTACAATATTTGTCTAAACGATTTTTCTGCAAAAGATATAAATCCCTAGTATAACTGTAGCTAATGCTTAGTGCTTCTTTGCTTAGTCGCATCTTATAGGTAGACAAGTTCGTGTGCGACCGTCTTAGGTCCTAGATGGGGTGAGGTAGCACGTTGTTTTCCCTTCCCCACTATGTCACCCGTCCCCATTACCATCTAGCGACAGAGGTAAGTGGGGTGCGAGAGCGCGTCGTTTCAATCATTCAATCAATCATTGTCACCATTGTTTTCTGTTTGTGTTTAACATTTCCCCGTTCACTTTTATTTACTTTAATATTTAAAAGTTTGAGATGCATTGGCAAAGATAAGCCACTAATAACATGCTTATTGTTCGTTGCCTATTCACTCCGGTGGTGATGTCCGCTGCATTCATATGCTAATTATCCAGTCAATAATGTTTACATACCTGCCGATGTCACTGCCTGTAACGTTTACCCTCTTTCGTCCGCTGGTGTTAGTATTATTTTTATTGTTATTTTTAAATTGTAAAATGAACAAGTCCCCTTGCTGTTTGATATTGATAATATATATGCAGACAAATAATGCGTTTTTTGTACTACAATAATAGGGCCTTACGTACCTAAACGAATGCCCAAACTCATCCAATCTTATCTGATTATGACATAATCGTTTTGGCTGAGACTTGGTTTGTAGACGGAATCGTAGACGAAGAGCTCCTGATATATCATGGCGTCTTGACCGTTATTATGCTGCTATTGGTCAAAGTCGAGGAGGCGGCGTGCTCATAGCAACACGTAAAACACTCTATGAATTAATGAAGGGCAATGAGTGACAGTTACTATTTACTGTCATAGAACTGGTCTCCTGCCAAATCATCATATATGCACGCTTTAACTATACACTGAAAGCCAAGACATTTCGACAAGATGAAAATTTTTAAAATGTCATACTTCGCAAATTACGTATATGAAAATTTCTTATTGAAAAACCGCATGAAAGAATCGCAACAATGTAGAATAATTAATCTTTCTCACGCTTATAACAACGCCGCTAATCGCCTCTTCGAAACCGAGAATCCTCAGACAACGCTCTTCTCGCTTGTGACCACCTACCGCTCCACACTCTCTCTTTCTTTCCACGAATTTTTTATCCATTCATATTTTTATATTCTATATGTTTAAACTCAGGGAAGGATGTGGGCTATATACCATTGTGTTATTCCATAGGAAAAATACTAAAAAGAGACAGAAGTGTGTCGTCACCGTGGTCGGAGACGTAGCTTTAAATTTTCGCGTTTGAAACTATAGTATAATAGTAGAGGCATAGTATAATAGTAGAGCTTTGCCTAAGGCCGTCTGGCTAGCTGTCAAGTTGAAAATTTGTAGCCAATCATTTATAGATGTGTTCCGGCAGCTGCACTGGAGAGTCAATCCCCGTCTAGGCTTAGCGTGTTTACCACCTTAGACAAAACATCAGCATTTAACATCAGCTAAGATTGAGGTCATACTCGAAAACCCCTGAAAATAATTTATAAAAGAAATAAAATCAATAGGTACTGTAAAAGTTCTGAGAATCAATTTAAACGCATAGCTTTTTAATAGTAATGGAAAAATTTTGTTGCATTATTTTTCACCTATGAATAGTGTAGCGTCTTTGACTATATTTTTTTCATTTTATTTACTTTGTCTACTACCACACACACGTGCGTAGATTGAATGTGTAAATTGTAAATTCCTTAAATTCGTTACACGAAGCCGAAACATGATTCCGATGATAAGTTTTCGCGTCAAACCAAATACGGCGCGAAACATTTTGATACGATATTGGAAAATTAGCTCGTTAACGTAGTAGGTAAAATATTTCCGGGCTTTGTATCAGACGTATCAAGTAATTTGCCAATTTGCGGTCTTTGCATGCAAGGTCAAGCTCAGTTTTAGTCGACTTTGGCACCCATATCTGCTGAGTGACCTTCACGGTCCCCATAAACCTCGACGGAGCTCTAAATATCCTTAGGCGAACAAAGTTAGTCAGATAGAAAAAAATTAAATGACTATAATTTTAAAAATTTCAATGATTTGTAATGTTTTCCGTTTCTATTGTATATTTTGTTACAGCTTTTATCTTTTCAATTATGAGAGACCCGCTAACTAGTAAAAAACTTTTTTATCTTTTTTTTTTATATTATAAGGGGCAAACGAACAGGTGGGTCACCTGATGATAAGCGATCACCGCCGTCCATAGACACTAGCAACACCAGGGGAGTCGCAAGTGCGTTGGCGGCCTTTTAAATATGTGGGCCTCCGGCGCTCTCACTGACCGAACGAAACGCAACAGTGCAACCACTGTTGCTTCACTTCGGTTTTCTGTGAGAGGGTGGTACCCCGGGCGAGCCGACCCATTCATGCTGAAACCAGTAATAGCTTCAGCGTAGCTCTACCACCTACAAATATACGCTTGATAAAGCAATCCACGTTATTATATTCGCAAGTTCTAGAAATATCTAGATTGTACGTGTGGGAACTTATTTCATTTTTTATCATTTCTTGATAATATCTATTGTAGTTATGCCGAAGAAGAGTGTTTTATAGCACGGGATTATAGTCTAAATACTACTAGATTAAACATATAGTTACAGTGTATGCAATTAGTTTTTCTTATTTTACTACGATAACATTTATCTCTAAAATTTCAGTCGTGACCTAAATTTAGATGAAATTTAAGATTAACTTATTTCATTAAAAGAGGAAGCGACCTTCGTGATTTACAATGTTTTACCATACAAAGTCGTAAGACGATTTCATTGAGACAACTACGTCAAAAACCATCCAAGTGCAAATCGAGTGCGCGGACTGAGGATTCCGTATCACCACAAAAATGTTGATGTTGTGTATGCAAATGCAAAAAGAGGCCTTTAATTTCAGACTTCTAGCGCAAGTTTGACTCAAACCTGACAAGTTTCTATTATTTCTTGTTATTTTACTTTGAAACGTGTAGGCTAGCACTATATTCACACCATATTCAACGCTTACTTACGTATTGCGGTTTTTATGAGAAATAAACGAATCGATATTCTTATATTTATTATAATTTCAGGCATAATGAAACATATTCTGTGAACTAAAACTAACCATTATGGTTTAAAAGAAAGGAGAATCGTAAGACGACCATTTTGATACTAGGACAGACGGAGGAAAATCCGACGTGGCGACACGGCGACGTAAGTATAGCATCAAGGGTTTTTTATTGCTTGCAGAGCTCTAAAATTCAAGGGAAATGCGCAAATAAAATTTATAATCAATTTTATCTACAAAATGTAACTGCTAAGACTTCAACTACTTCCGTAGAACATTAACAATAAATTCCAACTGCATTTTGTTAGTAAATCTATAATTTTATCTGTTCGTGTACTCCTTACTATTCTAATGTGAGTTACATTCGCATCTATAATTTAAGTGTTAATTTAAAAAAATACCGGATTTACTACAAAACTTGAAGAATAACAAATTATGTAATGAAAATTATAATTTTTTTGTAAAATGTTTAGTAAATTAAATTATTTTTTCATTTCTAAGAACTTGTTTTACTAAAGCATGAAATTTACAATTTATCTGTTGGATTTTTTTTATGTGTGGGATTAAAAAAAACATATAAGTAGGTAAATATTTGTAGCAAGCAGTACTAGGGTATAATTATAATAACTTGTTTGTAGTGATGAACATTTTATTTCTTTTTTGTTTTACATGTGTTTGCAATACCAACTTTTTTATAACTGTTTTACACGGATACTAGCTGCAATAAAGATATATACTTTCTTTCGTATATTAGAGTTATACTTCTATTGGATTATCATTTTGTATGTTTTATTTATTTCGTTTGTACAATGTACAACCACTTTGTAATAAAATATCGTTATACTTGAGGAGTTTATAACAGCAAACCGTTTATTATTATGCTTTTACTAGGTAGACTTATAATAACATTACTGATTTTTTAGTTATTTCTATTATATATAATGTTTCTATGCATTACGTATACCACTTAACATTTAATTATTAAGACGAAAGAATTATGATATTGGTAATTTTTGGCAAATTGAATTTAGTTTCAAATTAATAATTTCATTGTATTTATCTTCCTTATTTATTTCATATAAAACTTATTGTAATAAAATATATTAAAACCTAGTTAAAGGGTATTTATTATTATACCTAAGATAATAAAAAAAATGAATCAGTTCAGTTGAACTCAAGTTATAGGCGTATTAAAGAAAAATCAGAGAAGTATATTCAGAAATAGAAAAAACATTTGATTTTCTAATATGCATATGTTTATTTGGATTTAAAACTTTCACGAATTTGATCACGGTACGGTTTCTGTTAGCGTCACTTGTAGAATATGTTAAGGCAATAAGAATATTCATTATGCGGTTTTTATTATTGTTTATATAGCGATTTTATTATAAAGTGTGTGTCTAATTGTTTGCATGTAATTATTATCGATTCATATAATAAGAATGTAAATTAAACGTGTCTGTACTTTAAAATTCTTGTGAAAAAAAAAATGACAAGTGATTAAGAATAAGTAACGGAATACATTTCAATCATTTATAAAAATGTTTATCTGTCTGTCTGTATTGTTTGTAAAAGCATCACTGCTATATTTTTAAGTTTATGAGAAAATAACTTCACCAAGAAAATCGTAATGTATATCCATCATTAATATTTACCTTTTGTTCCATTAAAATCGATAAATTCTATCAAAAGTTATTGTATTCATTGCAAAATGCATTACTTTCTAATCCAAAAACCAGTGTATTTTATAGTACATAATAAATAATATCTAAGACACTGTAAACACACAACGAATAATAACATAAATACAAATGTAGTTAATTAGTTAATTCATATGATTTTTGGTTTTCCTCGAATCCTATACCCGTCCACCTTCAGACTTTAACTTTTCTAGTCACAGAACATACTTATATTTTAGTATTAACATTATATAAAAAAATATGATGTATATTAAAATTGGACAATATTTTATATTGCAATTCGATGGTGAATTATAAAAACAATATTTTTATAGTCACCATGTGTATTAAATATCCCACAAGTAAGTAAAAACCACTTTTCAAGGGCAATTACAGGCAATAAGACTACTACGTTCATTCACGAAGTATATGCAAATTTGCAGACACCGATTATTAATGGTTCTGAATATTTTTATATTCTGTGGTAATATTATGAGAACACATTGTTCATACTTCCTCGCAATGTCTTTCTTCTCCATCAGCCCAAAGTCTTCATCGTGTTTGATTCTACTGAATACAGAAGAATCCCTATAAAATTGTCGGCAAAACAATTCAAACACTAACTCTTTTATCTTCTTAATGTTTATATAAATATTAGTTTCTTAATCGCCACAGATAATATGAAATTATATTTTTAATTTTTTCAAAACTTACTTGAGCTGATATTGATTTTATTCGATTGATCGGAGGTCTGACATCTTGAATCTTCAATTTATTAACCATTTTTATAATGTATATATAATGTGTATATATTAAATTTAATGAAGTAAATTTCACAAAATATCTATATAAATATATAACCGATAATCGAATTTCAATGTCCGTCTTTTATATATCAATAAATATTTTCACTACACAATTTTAATTTTCGCGTATAATAACTACCGTCTAACGCTTTTAAGACGAGTATGCGTATTGCGGACTGTGCTGACAATGTTAACACAAAGGCGAATCGCTGAAATCTTCTATCTTAGCTTGCCGTTGAATAGAATAAATTTGGCACAAGGCGTTTTAACGTGTTTGGTAATATAGTTTAACTCCATGTTTATATTGTGTATCTCGTTTGTAGCGGCACATGTTTACATACAAACATGTTTGTATCATTTTAGAATGTATTGATGAGTTTATGAATGCTATTTCACTACGTATAATAAAGCAAAGTCGAGTCTACCTATCTGTCTGGATGTTCGCGATAAACTCAAAAACTACTGAACGGATTGTAACGCGGTCTTCACCAATAGATAAAGTAAGTCACAGAGGAGGTTTAGGTTTATAAGTTTGTCCAGGTTCTTTTGTAAATTGATTGAAATATAATGATAGTTGTTGAAAGAATCGGAAAAAGTCGATTTCATGCACATAGGTGTATACTTTTTAATATCAGGGCAGGACAATATCCGCCGAGCCTGCTAGTTTGTTATATAAGTAAAATGATAAAGTAATATCGGCTAACGATATCCTAACAGATATTATAATTGCCAAAGTCAGTTCGTTTGTTTGTTGTAATCAACAATCATCATGCAATTTGGTATACACGTCGTCATATATGAAAGGACACAGGGTACCTTTAATTCAGCAAAAGTAGACTGTTTCCGAGGGATAAATCAAATCTATAATAATATGAACGAAGCCGCGAGTGAATGATAGTATAAAATACAATGACACAATTTAGACTATTGTCTAATGTTCATATATGTATGAAGAAAATGACTGGAACGGAGAGTTAGAGTCTGTATCTTCAGATTTAAGAGTTGTTCATGAGATGAACGAAGAAGAAGTAAGAAAATGGCTTGAAAAACGGAAAAGCCATAGGATCAAATGGTATACTTATTGAGGCATGGAAGTTTTTAAAAAGAGATGGATGGATGTGGCCGATTTTATTTTTTAATAAAATATTACTAGAGAAAGCGATCCCATATGAATGACAAAATAGCGTAATAGCACCTACCTTTAATAATAAGGGTGATGCACGGGACTGTAACAATTATCGAGGAATACCCGAATAAAGCTCACGTCACATAATATAAATATTTGGGAAAATGTGATAACGAGATGAATAAGAAATGAGATTGAAGTGATTTCGGGTTTATGCCTAGATGTACTACAACAGAGGCCATTTTTACACTTCGCCAACTGCGCGAAAAATACAGACGTGACTATAAGAATGCATATGGTGGTTGTTGATCTTGAGAAGGAATATGGTGAAGTATCCCCAAGTGTTCTGTGGTGGGCTCTGAAAAAGAAAAGTGTGTTTGGGAAGTACCTAAAACTTATATGATATTCATTGATTCATATATCCAGATCATAACATAAAATAACATAGTCTAACTAATTAGTCAGAGAAAATGTAAAAATGTCTAAGCAGAGACTGCAAAGTAAAGCATGGAATAGGTAAATAAATATTTAATTTTAAGCTATTGACGTACCTGGCGTAAGGAACGATACAATTAGAAAACGAACGAATAAATTTACTTATGAAGAAAATCACCGAACCTGATTGCAATAACACCGAAGGTTTTATTAGTTATGTAAATTTTAATGAACGAGTCATATCGCTAAATAAAAAACTTGTTTTTATTCCGCCGTACTTTTTTTTAAATCACAATATTTCATACTTCAATATTACGTATGTAGCCTACTAACTTTTGCTCGCGACTTCGCTCGCATATACACTATTTCATGATGATCACACAAAGCAACAAACTTACATTCGCATTTATAATGTTAGGGTGTCAAAATTAAAGCGAATCTAACAGTAAGTCATACATATGTTAAAATTCATTTAACCGAAATTTTACATTTTACTCAAAGCACAAAATAAAAAGGCAGACACATACACACATTAGAAAAACCTTACGCTTCTTCGGCGCAAAAAAAGTACATGAAACCGTGTTGGGTACCACGACTTTTACGTTCTTTTATGGTCTAGTGGTTTGACCCGTGGAATATCGATCCGATGTCCATACAACGATTTTTTTCGTAATTGGCGTACATTTTCTAATTTCAATTGGTAACGCTATCGGCTGACGGTGAAGGAAAACATCGTGAGGAAACCTGAATCTGATAAATCTTTTTGTAGTATCACCGTGTGTGGGAATAATATAAAACTGCGAATTTCTCAGTTTGAAATTGTTAATAGATCGCGGCGTGGTGATTATGCCCATACCTTTTTTTATACTTTACTAGCGGCCCGCTCCGGCTTCGCACGGGTATGAAATATATAGCCTATGTCATTCACTAAAAAAATGATAAAAATTGATCCAGTCATTTTGATTTATTCATTACTGCCCGTGGCCCGCACGCGTTAAATTTGGAGTAACCTCAAAAATAACAGTATTTCTCCACTATTTAATTTATGTTATTATACATATAAACCTTCCTCTTGAATCACTCTATCTATTCGAACACACCAACAGGTGCTTGGCGACAGATTTTCAACTTGAGAGTGGTAGCCAGCCAGGCGGACTTAGAAAAAGCCCTACCACCATACTATAGTTTCATCACGATGTTTTCCTTCACCGAAAGATCCGACTCAGTTGCTAGGATTCAAACCTACGTCCTTCGACGCTGTGTCCGAACACACTACCAACTGAGCCATCATCGCTTCCTTTGGGAAGACACCTATGACCCTGCAGTGGGTCTTTTACAAGCTGATGATGACGGTGTAACGTTGGAAATTAAAATGGATCAATATAGATTAGAAATTTTAAACAATAAAGAGAACAGAACTTGTAATGAAAAAATATATCATTCTAATACAACAGTAAATTAAAATAATTTGTAACAATCTCCGTATATGTATGCCCCTCCGATATTTTGGGCTAGATGGAGAAGATTTGGTGATTCTGTTAAACATGTAGTCTTTAATCTCAACACATTTAACGGACTTTGCAATTATCACCTAAATCACCATTGCACCTAAATCATGACAGACTAACCTGCTTATACAACCCGCTAAGAGGAATGGAAGTTGCTTGTATCAAATTGCGGCACCTCTCTCTCCCAGTACATTTGTTAGTTCTGAATATATTTATGCGAAGACAACAGAGTTGGGAAAAAATATAACAGTATAGTATAGTTTCATATTTATCATTTACAAGTATAAATATTCTACACTTCATTAGTTCTACTTGACAATTACACTTTCCAAATTTAACACGTTTATCGCATTGTAACTTAATATGTTTACGATGACCTTGTGGTCAAATGCCTTTAACTCTATCGTCCATAGGTTTAAGTGTTTTCGTGTCAAAGTAAAAACATGAACAAATTTTATAATCCCATAAAATGGAATTGAATTTAACAGAGAGCGTTTTACAAGGTTTTAAACCGTGTGGTGTAACATAGGAATAAAATGTAATGATAAAGAAATTGGTTGAATATGTTCATTCTTTCTTTTTTAGGTATGTCTATTTATTTTATTATTATGTCTAACGAAGCTTCACTCGATACTAGAGTTGAGGATCGAGTAATAACGTAGACTTTACAGTCTCACGTTCTATTTTGTGAGAATTTATTCCAGAGACAAAATTTTTAAATACTAAGCTAAGATCTAGTTCCAACTTAACTTGTTTTTATTTCGCTACATTTTAAATATATAAACATTATAAATAAAATAAACACGAATTTCTTGCATAAGCCGATTGTTACCATTTTCGCTAATTTACCATAAGAAACTAGTTCTTCTTGTGGCTTCGTTTACATCAATGTATATTTGACCAATCCCTCGTAATATATTTTCTGGATTAAAAGTTGTCCTATTCCGATCCCCTGACAACGTATAAGGCGTATATATAATGTATGTATAAGGCGTCAAAACAAACAAATAAATAAACAAACTAACAGTCGTAATTATTATTATTTGTTAGTATTTATTGTTAATTAGGAATTAGAAATAAAAAGCAACCAGTTTTATATCTTAAAATTTCAAAACATCAATAAACTAAGTATTCTATAAGTTTCTTATATTAGTGTAAGCATTAATAATAAATAATAATTAGCATTTACTTTATAATGTATTTAACGGCCACCTAATTCTTGTTTTCAATATCACATTAGGAGAACGTTTGACTAAGATATCTTCAGATACAAACGATGTTACATTCGAAGGTGAAGTACACTGGATATAATTAATACTAGAAACCGTTCATTGCAATCAACGCGTTAACAAAGACAAAATAAAAAATTATAAAAAAATCTGCATGCAAGGGAAAAAATCTGCATACGGGTATACTCTAACCTATACAAAATTAACTATAACGACATTGTGTTGTACCTTTTAAATATATTTTAGATTATGATTTCACGTCAGTTTCCTGTAGTTGGATTTGCTTTATAAATACTTATTTTTCTTTATAATAATATAGATGATATTCACATCAAAACTTCCATCTTCACGTGGCTCGAAATGAATTAAAATAGATCCAAACAGGGACACCCTCAAAAAACACGTGCTGTCACGATTAGATTTCATTTGGCACGAGTAACGGCAAATTGGTAAATTCATATAATTACATATTGCTATTGTTGATTTCTTTTACATTTTTACTATCAACCGAATTAAAAAAAAAAACCTCGTCTCTGTTTCCTTTTTCATACCATTACCTAATTTGGTCAGAAAGTACAGGAACCATTTTTATGATTCTTTTACTAATGTAAAACCAATTACTTTTGAAAAGATCATATTAAAACGACAGAACAGAAATAGAACAGAATAGACAAGAAATATTCTTGTGTAATATACGGACGAATATAATATAATAAAATCAAGTATTTTACAAAAGATTTGTTCAACCTAGGCAGCAACCTATTTGTTACACCGTCGTCGATCGACACATTCTAAAAAACTAACTGACGTTATGGTCGCCATTGTGAATCGTGGTGGAGTCCCTTCTCCCTCCTAACCACATTCACAACAACAAACATTGCTTCCGTTAGTACCAATATCAAAGTACCTAATTATTTACAACCATAATCGTGTGCTTAATATATATAACTAATTCTAATAAATATATGGCAATTTAATAACACTGTTTTATGGAAAATATCACTAGAAACAATCCATAATACGTCACTTACTTCCGTTACTTATTTTAGTTATTTTATTATTCCGTCTACGTTAAAGTCCTTGTTAAATTCAAATAATATAATAATTAGGTAGTTATAATAAACATACAAAAATGTGCAACTGTACTGAAGTATAACATAAAATTACATAACTATTTAAATAACATGGTTACCGCGTTGACCACCAAAAATAACTCTAGCTCAGTATGTGGCAGTAAATTTCTATAGCGTTGATTTTTTTTACTATGCACACATTAAAATTAACGTTTTAGAAGAAATAAAGCATGGGGTAAATTGTGAAAAAATGACTAGTAAGTAAGCGTTACAAAAATAGCAATTATATTAAAGATTAAGTTTTGCTTCACTCTCGTTAACGTAGATTTGTAGAACAGTTTTTTCTTAATGAAAGAACTTTATGTTAATTTCATATCCTTAAGAATGTGAATGCAAAATTTCATGAGGCTCAACATCGAAATCATAAATACTCTATTCAATTTAGGCCCTGAGAAGGCGCTTATGAACATCGAAACTACTATCGGTTCGAAATACAACTCAATCATCGAGAAGAACCGGCAAGTAACTCGCCTGAGTTTATCTTTTTAACATACAATTATATATTTAAAAATACATTACACGTTACAATCGATTTTAGTGGATGCACAGCGAGTAGTCAATTTGAAACATCACCATCGTTCACATATTGATCTACTCTATATTACCCCATTGACACAAAAACCCACTCTCTTGACATGGCACTTAAAGTTACAGTCCGGCAAATCGGTAATACCCTTTGAGACTTTGTTATAGAACCTAACACTATTGCCTAAAAAACTTGTTACTCATTTTACTGAGTTTAAAACATGAGACGACATTGGTTCTGTTGAGTAGTTACCGTGTGAAAATGTAACATTCAAACAAACTCATTGTCATATTTATAATATTAGTTAGGAAGTTGTAATGTCGATTATAATACTGTTCTTTGACATAAAAATTGTAGTTTGTTAATTTTTACAAAGGCGTTTTTTCTTTAACCTTGTTTTTCTTTTGTTTTAGTCGTGGCGTTGATAAATTGGACGGAGCAACACCTTACATATGTAAATACGTTGTTACATATTGTCATTTTTTTTTTTGCTTCAATTCATACAGACGCGATATAGCGTTTATCTATATTTATGCTACACGGATAATTTATTTACTAAGCGTGAATACGTACACGTTCTCTAACCTTGTAATGAAACCATTATTGGCCTTTTCCGTCTTTTGTCCTCATATTTATGGAGCAACTGGTATAATTATGAAAATACACACGTAAACGTTAAACCTATTCTGGTACCTACTGTTTGTGAATCAAAGTTTACTTATACATTTTAAATGTTTAGTATATAGGTAGGTACCTAAACATAATATATGCTATGTATTTGCAACTTAGTTTAGAACTTAATTAATTTTCATTTAATTTGAAAACACAACATTACAAATGTATTACAGTTTCAATACTACTATGTATTTATTTGTGAATGCGATCTGTTTTTAATATATATTTTACATTGTATACCATTTTTTCAGATACCTTCTATGTGAACAATATGAATCTTCGTGTATTCTTGTGTAATATCTAGACAGTGTTATTCTATCACTAGTTAATTCTCGTGACTTCGTCTACCTTATTTCTTATCTAAAAAATACAAATGATGTACATAGAAAAAAAAATTTAAAATTAAAGCAAAAATACATTTTGCTTACACGATTTCTTTAGTCTTTTATAAAAGTCGTAGTATCTTAAACTTGATATTAAATGAAGCTTTTGTGATATTTTTTTAGATAAAGACCAAAAAACCCGTCTTCGAATTAAAATTAAAAAGGTACGACATTCATTGAATTTGTTACTTTTCGAATTTCGAAATCTGATTTGATATTTAAAAGTTTTCAATTAACTCGTGACAAATAATGTATTCTATTTAGTGCATTTACCAATAAAATAATGAAAGGGTTAAAAATAGTACAACTCCAACGTTATATCTATAGTATCAAAGTATCAATGGAAAATTTAAATTTTTTCGTAACAAGTTACAAAATACAAAGACATTTATGATAAACGGAATCACAAATGCAAGTGTGAAAAAGGACTTGTATTACAAGTCAATACTTGTAACTTGTAAAATATATATGTAGTTTTGATAAACGCATTTTTGTAAAAATGTACCAATTTACAATAGGACACGTTTTTAATAGGCTTGTGACGTTTGATAAACGTAGCCATACGTGTCGCATTCCGATTGTGACCGGTGTAAATAGAGTTAGTAATTAAGCTGGACGGTAAAGTAAATCTGTACCCGATTGGGTGTCGACCACCATGTATATTTTCATAAGCCCGTCATAAGTGACTCTCTTTTAGTTTATCGACTTTTAACATAATAAATGACGCAGATGAAGTCGCGAGTGTCAGCTAGTAGCCAATATGATAGCGTTAACTGTCGGTGGATTGTTGATCTCTTCGTGGTTATCGTTGCATGTGTATACAAATCCAAATTACTTTAAACGTAATTTGTTTTAAATTACAAAAGAGTCTAAAACTAGTAATATGTGACTGCTGCCGATGCTAGGCTAACACTCGAATCACTATCTGGTGCAATCATTTATACAAAAAATAATGTGGGAATGGAGCAGTCGGGTAGGCGAACGTTTCCACTGAAATTGCCGACTCGATACCTCGTGCATATACCGTACCGTGGGGCTGGGAATCCGGGTACCATATCCACTTTTGGTCAGCAATTATGATGTTTTGCGATGGCATTACTGGCTGCACACTGTCGTGCTACAATAATAAAAATGCAGGTTGCTTGTAGATACATTTCCTTCTATTAGATTTACACTTTCTTCACCACTTCTGTGATTAATCGTTATCATCATATCACGAAGTCCTTGTAATTTATTTCTTTAGAATGTCGTATTTATCGCTATTTACCATTTCAATCCATTGCTTAGCATAAACAAAATCAAAGTTATAAACCATATCTCATCAAAATTTTTCATTTTATATTCTCTTCTTTCAAGTTGGCAGTATCTTCTACATAAATAATACGATAGAGGTCTGTCGTTTTGCGCGTTTTACAGAAAAACAACTAGGTAGATTTCGATCAAATATAGTTCTTTTTTTATTTCTTAGACACTTGGTACTTACCTAAAAAAGAGTATCAAGATACCGTAATTTATAATGTAAGGTTATAAAACATTTAAGGAACTATAATTTTTATAAAAACTTTATTGTCTTATTTCTTGCTGTGAATGCGCGTAGGGGAAAGTAAACGGATGGCATTGCTTACAAACAAAAATCTAAGCAAAGTATATATTTGCTATCATTATTTCTAGGTATTTTCCTGTGTACATAAAAAATATGTATTGAAATAATAAAAACAACGGAGACGAAGTCTTGGATACCAGCTTGTTTAAAATATTTTTCAAACATAAGTAGTTCTAGCACCGATAAATAAAGTTCTACTTTACTTAGATTACCATTACGGTGTTAGTTTTCAATGACGCGTATGTATTTGATTTGAAGTGTTTTTAAAAGTTGTTTTTATTACCAACTGTAATGAAAAATATACAAAGAAAGAGAAACTGACTCAAGTTTGTCGATGATTGGGTTGTTTTCCTAACCTTAGCTAATATTTTAGCGACCACAAGCACCTTCTCATGGTGTTAATTGAATAAATTATTTTTGCTTTTGATTTTCACTTTGTTTGGATATACACCCAAAATACATTTTTCATCTGCTCATGATTTCCTTTTGCTAAAGGATATACCTGATACTTTTGCAAAGACAAAATATAATTATTCTGTTAGTTCGTGTGGAAGGGCTAACTAGTTGGCTGACTGGTACGCGATCACTATGCATAACCCTGTATTGCATTTCCAGCAATCAAGTAGTAGTGGTATGGATCTAAACTTGACTGGGTCACATCACATACGTGGTAATTAACCTGTCGCAATGAGACCCTTTGGTTTGTCGCATTTTAAAATCAAATGCTGCTTTTCATAAAGTTACAGTTGATAATCAAGTCTTGCAATTTAGAAAATTTGAGAGACCTTATTGTTAGACGGCCAACGAGTTTACAAAATAAGGTGACTTTTGAGCCAAAAAAACTAAATGAATAGACAAGATATTAAGCACTACAAACCGGGTTTCAAAACGTGATCACTTTAAAAATACGTGTACTGTCAGACAGTTGCTACCCGACTCGACCATAGATAAGGTTGAAGAATATAAACACGGTATATCCTTCTACTTCTAAATTTGCCGCAATAAAATGCCGTCTTAAGGCTATAAAATTAATCGTACATTTTAAATAGCTTAATATAATATGTTGAAGGAATTATCCTGTTAAGTTTATACTTTGTGATTTCTTAATAATACAGGCGTAAAAGATTACCTTTATCCATACATGGGTACGAGAGGAATGCCACGATTGGTGATAGTATGCAAGAGCAGATGGGAGCTTGTATTTCAAGGAATGTTCACTAATTCTTTTAAAAATACACAAATGTTGAAAGAAATTACAATAACATTAAAAATGATTATGTGAAACAACTCAACACTATAGTAGAGATGAAAGCGTTAAATAAAACTCAAATTTCCACGTAAGACATATTACTATGCAATGTTAAGCTTCCGTATTAGAGATGATTACATTTATTTCCATAGATATTTCCGCGTTGTGTTTAAAAACAAATATGGCTTTACCTTCATTGGTCCGTAATTTGTGATAGCTATCAGTTAAACTGAATTTTTAGAAAAACTATAAATTAACATTATGAAAAATAAGTAATGATTTCACACAATAACATACAAATCTCTAATCAGTTAATCTTCTAGTAAGTATATGATAGTAGAAACCATATAAAATTTATTTACAGAGGCTATTATTTTATTAAACATTATAGTATAAGGCGTAATTCACACATAACTCTTATCTCAATGCCATTTACTTCCTTTTGACCGAATCCAATCCATTGACAGGTGCTTTTCTTAAGGCTCAACCCTTTGGCACTTCGTAAGGACTTTGCGTCACTATATCTCCTTTACAAAACCTGCCACAGAGTGTTCCGAAAAGCTGTTCGGATGTAACTCGCCACAAATTGAAACTCCAGATAATTGAAGGTCGCCTACTGTGCAGTTTTCGCGAGCGTTTTTTCCATGTATGTTGATTCTTTGGAATGAGCTCCCAGCTGCGGCTTTTCCAGACCTTTAAGAAACCAGCCTACTAGGCCGGACACATATGTAATACTTCTTGAGTCGCAGGTACCCATGGGTGACGGTAATTGCTTACCATCAGGTGACCCGCATGCTTGTTTGCCTTCAATCACATAAAAAAATGTATAATATAATGTCCGTGTAGCATTATCTTCGTCCTTTAAACTCACTCGACAAGAACTATAATAAATGTTAAAGAACTGCATACTAATTATGAATGATTGTTGCCAGCCTATTAACTATTGTAACATGGCGGCTGTGTGCATACACGATAATCGTTTGGTTTGCGCATCAAGTACTGACGGTTGCAGCAGAAGAACATTCCTAGATCAATGTGACATGTATGAGTTTAACTGCGACTATGGAACACGTATGTACATTACACACCAATACACACCATAATTATAATACTATAAGTGTACTTGAAGACGTTGACGTCACTTTTTTTTAATACAACTCCCCCACGATTTATTAAGCCTTGTATCGCGAGGAACTTTACAAGCACAAAGTACATTCACGATCAAAACAATCATTTGCGAATTACACAAATAATTGTCCCGTGTAAGACTCGAAGTAACATCTCTCAGCGCAGTAGAAACGGTGAGGTGTTCACTTGCACCTTAATTTTTGTTGAAAAGTGAGTGGCAACTTAACACACATATATAATATTATCATTCATGAGCATAATATACAATTATAATCAATGAGATAGCAAGGCTTATGGGCGATTTAGTATCCAAATTCATAATTGGACAAAGGGGGATCCTGAACATGTCTATGTATGATCCACAACATGTAATATGGAAACATACTTGTCCATCGTGAAATATATTTAAGCTGGATTTTTTATTTCTCTAAAACACTATAGAATTCCTTCATAAATGCATTATTTCAACAAAATGGCGCTGCTAAGGGAAACGCGATCGAGAGGTACTATCATTGTGACATAATATACGCTTCTTAACGCGTAAGTCCAAGTATATACTATGTAGTTACCTTGTAGATCTTTATAATCTGGTATTTAGTGAACTGATATACGCTTTTGGAATAGTTCACCTGATATACACGATAACTTTAACAAAAGCATCTATGCTATATAGGTACTAATTTAAATTTGTATTTAAAAACATTCATAACAATAAAGGGCGAAGCTATAGTTAGAGGAAAACAAAACATTTTTTTGGATCGGAGTAAAACATGACAATTTCTTACAGATAAAGTTTTAGATTAAATTAATGTTCATATTATCTGTTATATTTCAGAGTACACAATGAAAACTACTAGACCATGTATGAACTCGCAACGGCATATCGGTTGTTAATGGAGAATATACAGTTTATTTAAAAACAATAAATATTTAATTAACATATCTGTTTCACTCCAATCCATTATAATTTTCGGTTTCATTCAAATACCCGAACAACGGTGTATCGGATGATTTGTAAAACCTAGCTTTAAAACAATAACGTTTTCTGGACAGAAATAGAATTTAAATGAATAGCAAAAAGTACAAACTAGAATCAGATGTTCCATTGTTTTCTTAAAAGAGTTATAAATATTAATGAAATAAGTAGTCGTATATGAATTATATTTTTAAAATATACTTTATTTATTATGTTAATTATAAAAACTCCAAATATTTTTATGCTGCTCTTAATAATATGAAGTAAGTGACTTTGTCACCAAATGTTAAGCATTTGTATATAAATAGAAAATGGTAACAATTAATGCCATATATTTCCAGAGTATGCTGAAACATACATAATGTTTTGCATAAGTTCCGACTTAGAAATAATCACAGAATAATCAACATTGATTAATAAGAATAAAGACAGTTACTCTATTGATTGTTACAACATAGAGAAAAAGAATGATTCTCACTCTGTTACGGCTATAGATGGTCAGGTCACAATTTCGCGTTTTATAACAACAATTAAAAAAAAAGTAAAAAAAGGACTAAACACATTGCCTCAACTATGATATACAAAGCAGCACTAACTACTAAAAACCAGTTACTATCTACTCAACGAAAGACAGAACGTACAAGAAATGTACCACACACTAGTTATCAAAGAAAATTCACAATATGTTGCGAAATACCAAAAACATGGGACAATACTCTTAGAGATATAGAATTAAGGGCCGTAATAACAAATGGTTTTTTATCTTTAGAAACGGCAACTGAATTAAAATTCACGGAAGTCCCAACACCAATATATGAGAAGACTGCAAATACTAACCGTTTCGTAAACAACACGATTCCAAAAACTATACTGACTACGATAAGTAACGTGAATGGCGGTGACATTTCCACTAACGATACATACAACTTTGTAAATAATACCGTCGAATGTGATTCTCCAGAATTTATAATGACGATTCTTAAATAAATTACATCGAGTAATTTAGCTTTGAGTACGAAGCAAATTCCATTTAATATTGAAACATCAACCGATAAGTTAAGTTCAAAGGAAATTCCTACCGCATACACAGAATCCATCGAAAGCAAAATGAATGAGGTTATAGCAATCAATAACAAGGTGCCACAGTTTGCATGCTGTAGAACTAAAACTTGGATAGAACAGAATCCACTAATATTTGTAGTATTGTGCTTAGAGCAAACGAAAAATCATACAAAGGGCTATTTGGTGGGACAAATTCCAAAACGGATTTAACTCAAGTAACAACATTAAAACCATCTAAATATTTACCACCGTCACTAGTAAGCAACGAAGATGGTTCTATTGTAATACTTGTTTCACCTATCAACGAAACGACATATAACAATAGTCACACAACTAAAGGACATCAGAAGACAAACGGGGTGTCCCAGATAACATCTAAAATTTCTTCCAAAATATCTGTTGTGCGCAGTAAGCTTCGAAATTGTGGTTCTAAAAAATGTGAAAGACCTTTTACATGGTATACTACAAAATCAAGGAGAAAGAAGTTTGATTAAATTAATGGAAAATCATTTCATAATAAAATTGTGTCAGTTTTATTTCTTTTCTATTGTAATATATTTCGGAAGTATAATTATTATTGTCTTTCTTTTTTTAATTCCGAAATTTTACCATAACCATTGTTGTTTTTAAATATTACAGATAAACGTTAGGTTAAATTAGATGCATAAATATAACGAAAACTATAACATAATTTATATTAAATGAATAATAGTGTAAAGGGTCATATTACCTTAATATGTACGAAATGTTTGAAAAGTGTTCAGTCTGTAAGTTCGAAAAAATGATACACTGCTTACATACTTACCTGAAATTTCTATCTCATTTACGTCTCTTCGTGTACTATAATTGCATATTATATTGTATGATACCCCGGAAAACAATAGTTCGAAAATTTTTGTGTCAGCTATAACCTATGTTCTTTCTGATAATTGTCCAAAGAAAGTACATATGTCCATTAAAAATAATTTGATTAACCTTGGAAACTTGAAAAAATTATCTAAATGTAGCTCGTTTTTTTACTAACACCATTGAGCCGAAGAGCCTTTATAACTTTATTGGATTTCGTAGTGAGCGCAGAAAACAATCAGCCAAAAGGGAAACTAAAGCGAGTTTATTTCTATCTACTACTAGTTTCAGATTTAATTTTTACATGTACTCGTCGCGCAAAAAAAAACCAAAGGGTTTTTGATGCAGTAAAAAAAACCCATGGCCAATCAATTCCAGGCGGAAGTGCAAAGTAATACCCACTCTAATATTTAACGAAGATTTCCACTGATGAAGTTCAGTTCAGAAGTTCCAGTTTCACCAATCAAATATCATTAAGCAAGATTGTCAAACTGGCCCAACGTTACCTTTGAATTGATCTAACCGTTCGATCTAACTAGAGATACAGGTTTAGGATTTAGTAGTACACGTATACGTATTTAGTTAATTCCATTACCAAGCTAACACGATTGGTTGTTACAGAATTTATACTATCATCGTGCTCCAACACACCGGCAGTTACACAAAAAACTACAATGCAAGACATAACTTCCAAGACAATTATCACACTGTTACCAGACGATAATGATTATTTAAGCAACGATAAAATCGAATACGCGTCACCAATAAAATTGCAATTAAAACAAACGAAAAAACCTCATGTCCAGAATTTATTAGATAGAGTGGACATTCGCCTGCATAACTGTGGATCAGACTGCGGAAGGCCAATAACATGGTTGACAACCAGGAGAGGTGAAACGAGAGACTTTTATCGAGTTTTGGGAAATTAACATTCTGTAATTATTAACACCATATAATTATATATTTTATTTAAGTTAGTTTAATGATTATTAGTAAATAATATACAAAGAGCATAAAAATTAAGACAAACGGAAAATCCTCATGTCCAGAATTTATTAGATAGATTGGACATTCGTCTGCCCAACTGTGGATCACAATGCGTAAGGCTAATCACATGGTTGACAACCAGGAGAGGCGAAACGAGAGACTTTTATCGAGTTATAGGAAATTAACATTCTGTAATTATTAACACCACCATACAACCAATTCATTTATTTAAGTTAATTTAATGATAATTATTAAATAATATACAAAGGACATAAAAATTAACCAACGGAATTTAACAAAAAATTATTTAATACAAATCTGTATGAGAAAATGAAAATTGTGAATGCAAGAGTAATGTTCTTACTTTTAAAATAAAGCATAAAATTATATAATATTAATATATATACATAAAATAATAAAAGTGTAATCTCTAAGAAGTATTTTAGAGTATAAAACATAACAACTTATAATAACTTATACATGTTATCAAATTAATTTCTATGAAAATGTATAGTACATATTTTACCGCTCATAGCCGACCCCTATACAAGATATTTCTTATATGGGCAGCATTCTATAAAGTAACATATGCTGGGGCCAACTACACGGCGCCATGTAATAGCCTCGAAAAATTGTACTTATGACCATCTAAACAGAATATTCTATGTATTTGTCTTTATTATAACATACATACAGATAAAATAATATCTGCATTTGGAAGAAAATATTAAAACGATGAAAAGCAAATTATTTATTTATCAAACATAAATCACAAAATAGGAAAATAAAATATAATCAAATTCTTTAGTTATAGTTCATACCTATTTTATATCTAAAATGTACTTTGTTTTATTGTTGGTGACAATGTCAATAAAACAAGTGTTTCAATAAATGAACGTAATGTTAAACAATTTATTCTACCTAATAATTATAGTTCCATTAGGTGAAATTTGCACTATACCGGCATAATTAATCAATATTTTTATTTTACTAAAATCGGATATTCAGCACCAATATGTTTTTCCTTTTTTCTAAAAGCGTTTATAAAAATATCGTTGGCAAATATCTTTCTGTCCCCTTTATAATACGCTTCTATTTCCATTAGACTTTTATTCTCGGTTTCTGGTAAAAATAAATAAAGATATATGGTTCCGATAAATCCGAATGTGGCGTAGATAGCGAATGCACCGCTTAAGTGAAAGGTTGCTTCTATATTGTAGTTTGTTTTCGACGCTAAGAAGAATATTACGTAACTAAATGCAGCTGCCATGCTCGTGGCGATCCCGCGGCTCCTGTAGTATAAAAATAAATTGCACTGAATGAATGTTTTCTATTATAAATATAAAGGAATGAAGTAATAAAATCGTGACATTTTGGGTTAAATAATATTTGAATCTATATAAATCTTCATATATAAAAAAATATGTTAGGACGCTATCAAAAATTAAACCCCCCGAAGAGTGACATCTAGTTAAATTTATACACACTTCAGACTATATAGACTGACACTAGATAGCAACACTTTGTGTTTTAACCATTTTATAACGTTTCACTAGTGTTGAAAGGCGAATAAAGCTTAAAAATAATTACAACGACATCTTTATTTATAATTGGACATGTCATTACATTAATGTCTATAACAGTATTACGAACGGATTATAAGAGGCACAATATTTGTCATTGTAATAAATTATCGGTGTAAATAAGAAACATTATAAACAGTGACTACTAACAAAATGCAAGGCATGAAGCAAGTCACCGTGACAAGGTTTTGCCTAGTACACTGTGAGGCAAGTAAAAAATATAACAAAAAAAAACCGACTTAAAAAAAATACTCTAAAAAATTCACTATAACGCCTATGACCCTAGTTAGGTATCTATCTAGCCTTGGATTGTCATAAGCCTACGGATACCTGAATTCCTTTTTGATTTTGAAGAATTCCCTGGTGTATTTTCAAAACCTAAGGTACACTAGGTATGCAAATGAAATTAAATTAATGGATAGCGAAATTCTGAGGTACTAAACATTAAAAAAGGATTACAATCGAATTAAAAACTTCCTTCTTGAATTCAACATTTCGAACATAATGTTGGCTACATTACCAAAATGAATATTACAATCAACCTATAATTAAACGTATTCATTACCTGAACGGAAAAACTTCAGAGAGAAGGACCCAAGGTATTCCCAAACCGTTGCAACAGACGAGAAGCATGAATAAGAAGACCGGTAGAGTCTCTTTCTTTTCAGGGAAAGTATCGGGCTCGTATGAAAACACATTAGTGTCAAGGTTGACACCGGCGTAGATACTAAGCGCTAAACTGCAGCAAGCGGTTGCTAGAAGTGCCCCTAAGATGAGTTTTCTTTTGCCTATTGTTTTCACTACCACAGCTGATAGTAGATTCATAACTATGTACATAACTCCTACTAAAACCTGTAATGGATAATAACATATCTTATTTTTTGGGACTTATAATAACACAAAAATACCTGTATTTTAGGATTTATGAATATAGCCAAAAGTTGAAAAACGTTAAACATTTTTTTTTAACAAACTTCATATTTGAGTATAATTTCATAGGATATTAAATGGCAATATATTTTACTACTTTTTGTCCACGACTTTGCTCGCGTTAAAATAGATCGTTTTGATCTATCTCTCTAGAACAGTTCTTTGTTCTGGATGAAAGATACCGGATACTACATCCTCCTAACAACTCGTAAGGCAAATTACATGATGACCAGTTATATAATAAAGGCATGAAAGCGTAACAAGCACACTCACATTCATATTCACAATGTTAATTAAATTAGGTTTATGCATAAGTCTACAGAGAAACTAGTCCTCAAATGAAGCTGCCCAAACACATTTATAGGTGCTAACCGACAGATGTCAAACAGATGACAGAGGTAGCTAGCCAGACTGGCATCAGGAAATGCCCTACTAGTATGTTCCATCACGATGTTTTCTTTCACCGAAACCTAATCTCATTATAGGATTAAAATCTACGTCGTAAGCTATAATTGCTTTAAAAGGATATTAAAAATTAAAGTCAATAATCATATAAAACAGGTCTAAATTACTCGAATACATTTGCAAGAAAGCTTGAAGAGCTAAAATTCAGAAGAGAACAATTTCGAATAAAAATTAAAGGAAATTATAGACGACAAATTAGAAGTACTAGGTACCAGTGCAGGAATACTATCATCACGTCTATTTCTGCCGTAAAGTAGTGTTTCTATGTTCCCGTTTAAAGATTATGGTTATCACCAATGTAATGGTTAATGGTTAAGACCAAGTCGGCTATACATAGCATTGCAGTTTGCAAAAAAAAAATAGATCTTTCCTTTTAAAATAGTAGCAAAAACAATTATGGTCACTCACCACTGTAGCCTTTGGATCATACTTCAGAGCTAAAGCTTTGCAAAGATTTACCATATTAGGTCTCATCGGTATAATACCGCTCATTGTGTGGAATAGAAAATACGCAATAACCAACGTGAAAGGACGCAATGTCTCCTTTGCAAAGAACAAATTCTTTAATTTAAAGATTATTTTTTTGAAAAAGTCAACGTTGTCGTGTTTGCACGGCACTTCATTTTTTCCTTCTTTCACGCAAATGATACACTGATGAGTGATTTCATTATATTCAACGAGTTGGTCAAATTCTTCTTTGACGTCTTCCGGTTTCACCCATCCTCGGAGGCGGCATAGAGAATGTAATGCTTCGTTTTGTCGGCCCTTTGATAGTAGCCAAATTGGAGTTTCTGGGACCTGAAAAAGAATGATTGTGATAATACCATTTTATCCATTATTTAAGGACCTTCTTGAGCCCTCTGCTTGGTTTGTATTTTTTTATACTAAGAAAGGAGAGATAATTTAGCACCATAACTTATTACCGTTACCTTTGCAGTAGTTAATCATCAAGCCTGTAAAAGCTCATTATGGACCACACAGACCTTTTCGCAAAGTATAGTAAGTAGTAACTAGAATGGATAAGGTTAAGAATAAGTATATCAGAGGAAGTTTGAAAACAGCACCATTGACAGAGAAGTTGAGGAGTAAAAGGTTAGCATGGTATGGGCATATTATGAGAAGAAATGAAAGTCATGTGACGACAAAAGTATTGAAAGTGGACGGTTGTAGGAGTGGAGGAAGACCGAAAAAGGTGTGGATGGATTGTGTGAAAAATGATATGTGTATAAAATTTTTGTCTGAATACTGAGATGACACTTGACAAGGGAGAGTGGAAAGGGAAAACATGTTGTGCCGACCCTACTTAGGTGGAATAAGGGTAAGATGATGATAATATAAATATAGATACATAAGAATTTATCACTTAGTATTCGTATTAGATATTAGACTTTTTCTATTATCTGGCTGGTTAGCTACCACAGTGAAGTTGAAAATAGCGAGGTCCCTAGGTTTCTAGCTTTATTTAACATCAGGTAAGTTTGTAGACGAACGCGACAACCTACAAACTATAAGGGAAAAACGTAAACAAAATTAATTTATCTATGTTATTAATTAAATATAGTATATATAAACTGGATATTTCAATATTTCAAGTTATCTCGAATGTAAAACGTTTATTAAATGAAAAATCTTATAAAAATATCTTTGTGACAAACTCAAATACCAATAGAGCACCAATGTGGATAACAAAACGTTACGTTTTTTTTTGTAGCATATAATTTATATTATAATCGTAAATAAAACGTTTAGTTTTAAATTCTGAACGATAAAATAATAATCGTCGAAATAATTTTAAAGGTAATTATAGAAGAAAAACTTATTCAAAACAAAAACTTGTTTTAATATTATACCGATTTGTTAAGCAAAAAATATGACGAGTCTATGATGTAATCTCTATTTAAATTATGAAATCGTTATTTAATTTTGAAAATATGATGTTTCCTGTTAATTATAACGTAATTTATTTGTTTTACTTGACTATTAACAAAATTGAATAACTATACAATTTCAATTACAGATATACCTAAGCATCAGTGAACGTTTTTTTTTTTTCGAACTGACCTACACTGCCAGCCAATAAGGCCTTCACAGTTCCACCGGACTACTAAGCATCAGTGAACGAATACTACCATACTTGAGACATTACAATTTTTTTTTTAATTGTCATATTTCAGGGATCCTATTAGGTTTGGTTTTATTATGCGGAGTATTAAATAAGCGTAACTAGTTCTAATTAAAGTAATAAATAATTAAAAGCGATCGGCAACTGTTTCTATACGCGCTTTAATTAATCTTTTCGTCCATTGACCGAATATACATCGGTATACAGTCAATAAGCTTTGTTACCGTTATTTACGAACTGGCATTATCTGGTCATATGAGTTCCATAATATCCAATAAAGCTATGTTAATAATGCTCTTTTTCTCGATGTGGAAACAAAGCACTTAAGTTCATAAAAATCCGTTTATCTACGACTGTTACAGTTTGGACAAAATGCGTTCGTTCGTGAAGCATTCGTTATTGCTACATTCTTTACTCGTATACTTTATAAATTTGCGTTGTACAAAACGATACGTAAAAATGCAGAGTGTAATTCACTTTTACAATTTTTTAAAATTCAATTAACCACGATAAAATTATCGGTACCATAATAATATCTTTCGAAGTCATCAAATACCCGAAATATAAATAAATCTATATTTTATTTTAAATAATAAATATGTCTTACATGTTCTATTATAGGTATGCTTGTATGTATATGTATATGCGTATGTATACGTAGAGATACACTGTATCTATTAATCTTTTCTATGTGAGATTTAGACGATATATTCACAAATTAGCGACAACATATTTATTAGCATCTAAATCGTCTAACTTATTCCTTATGATTGATTTAATTTATTCGTTTGATTTAATGAATTTTATTCAGTTTCTTATCTGTTAATATAAATTGTTGTAATACAAAATATATTTCAAATTTGAAATGCAAACATACTGTTTATCTATACAAGAAAATATGTATCTATATAATATTGAATCGGTGATAGCTCAGCGGTCAGAGTGTTTGGACACAACGTCGATATATATAAGTTCGAACCTTTACGAATGAGCTGGAGCTTTCGATAAAGAATGTATCGTGATCAAACCATAGCATACTGGTAGAGAGCTTTTTCTATGCCGGCTTAGCTACCTACCACGCTCAAGATGAAAATCTGTCGCCAAGAATTTATAGGTGTGTCCCGGCAGCTGCACTTGAGAGACAGTCCTGTGGGTTTTGTGGGTTAACCGTCTAATCTTAGACCGCATCGTCAGTTTACATCGAGTTAGATTGTGACCAAACCGTAAATCCTATGAATTATACAAGTATAGTAGGATATTTTAAACGTCAAAAATAATCAATATAATTTTACGATACAAGTTTAATTAGAAATAATGGAAAATACTTACAAAAAGTACAAGAAACATGGTAGCAAGTGGCACAACAATCGAGACTAGAGCCGCTTGCCGCCATGGCAGCACTGTGCCCAGTAGATAAGCTATGAACATTCCTGCCGATGTAAATCCATTGGTCAGTGTTGTCAAGATGCCCCTTACCGACGGATCACTGAAAATTTAGTACAACATTTTTAAAGGAAATCGCTCTTCATGTAATTCACCTTGAATAACTTTTACAGGAGTGGATTTATCAAAAAAATCATGACACACCTTTTTTTAGAGCACTCAATTTCCTATAAGAATGTAAGTTATTTCTTATTTTCAGAACGATAATCCGAGTCTGAACAAAAAAAATTACAAAGTTTGAAAAAACTATTTCCTGTGTTAATTCTATGGGTTAATTCTAAAATCGATTTGCGACCTCTAAACATCAATATTAAAGGCTCGGGTATTGACAAAGTCATTGTTTTAGTATTCTTTGACAAAAGTTCACGATCATTTGAAGAAAAGAATTTTTTTAATGATACGTATAATAGAAGGCCCGGAGAACGCTGTCCTGCCAAATGATATACCAAAACCTTCCTCATGTAGTACTCTATCTATTGGTGATGACCGCATTACAATCCGTTTAGTACTTTTCGAGCTTATCGCGAACATACAGACAGACGCAGAGGACGAATTTGTTTTATAAAATGTAGTGGTAAGTACGACAACAGAGTAACAGAGTACAGAGTAACGTCGTTCTCGCTGTATTAATCAGATAGTCTATTTCTATATTTGGATGTACTAATAAATTTATTTTATTTCGAAAACGAAGTTTGTTTATCGACCGGTGTAAATAGTATGCTAGAAATTATAATACTCAACCTAATTATGCTCACCTTACTTCTCCGACATAAGTGACGGATGGAGCCTCCATGATGCCGGTACCAATGCCAAGTAACGCATTGGCGATGAAAAGAGAAGGCACATCCCAGGCGTAGTGCATCAACAACCACGCTATCAGATGCGGTATGTTCACTAAGAACAGAGCCTTCTTCCGTCCGAAGTAGTCCAAAAGCGGTCCCGAAAATATACTGCCGAAAGGTTGACAAAGGAACGCCATACTCCCTGTAAATTATTCTAAAAATAAAAATTGTGAAAAATAAAAGTGACAAGACACCTCTGTCTGCCCTTGTGAGTGTAACTGGTAAAAAGTATTGAATAGATTTCGATCATCTTTTTTTATTTAATTCTTAGTCACATGTGTCTTAAAAAAAGAGTTCTTGAATATAAGGTTATTACAATTTTAAGATACTAGAATTTTCGTAAGCACTACGCACGTTCGGCGATCAGCGTTTTCTTGCCGTGAAAGCGGTATACCGAAAGGGAAGCGGTGTGATGCTTATCTTCGTTATTCTATCTATACATAAAATATATTGTTAAAATAAGAAACGGTGTAAATGAGGGTGCGGGTTAGTAGAACATATTATTCTACCTTTGAATAAAGGTTCTTACACTTTTATTGTTATACAAATTCTTAAAAAAAGCTACTTTAACGCGTTCCATAAATAATAACCAAGATTATAAATATAATACGATTATTTGGGGGTAGAATAATTTGTTAATTGAATGAAAAGTGCAACTAACACGGGAAATTCTGCTTACTTTTCCACATAGCCCTATAACTCCAGAGAAGTCAGATTTTGAATAGCTGCTTTAGAAATATGAGAATATTTTTTATGCTCGTAGGATAGATTTGAATCCTTGCAACTAAATCGGAGCTTTCGGTTAAGAACAACGTCGTGTTGAAGCCATGGCATGGTGGTAGGGCTTTTTTTCTAAGTCCGCCTAGTTAGCTACAACCTTCAAGTTCGTCTGTCGGCAAGCACTTGTCTGTGTGTTTCGACAGCTGTATTGGAGAGCTAGCTCCCCTCTATGTTTGACGTCTTTATCATCTTAGACCACATCATTTAAAATGAAGTGAGATTGTGGTGAAACTTTAAAACCGGAAAAGTATTTTAAAAAACTTGGTTGGCTGTAAAGCCCGTTTACAAAAGATAATTTTACGTTATAACGTCATAAGAAAACATTGATGATAAATTATACGTCACAAGCCAATGGCTTAGGCTGATAGCGCCTCTCTATCGCTTGTTTCGCGCTCCCGCTTACAATCTCGGCTCAGACGGAACGTGATAATGAATCATGCCTTTTCGTGCGTACAGCCGTCGTTCATCGATTTATAAGACGTTATCACTTCAAAATATTCACAAAAGGGGACGATTAAAATTTAAAATTAGTCAGCATCATCTTAAAAAAATCATTCATCTCTCTTTCGATTTCAATACGTTAAATTTATTTATACCTCTTCTACGTTATTTCTAGAATTAAGGAAGGACGACGTGGGCTGATATCAAGTACTAAATTTTTTAAACAAGTTCTGCATGATTTAATATAGATAATTATATCTTGAACGCAAAGTTGATTCTTACGTCATAGGTTCAAGGTTAGGTACATACAAAATCGAGGCATACATAGATAATGTTATCTATATAGTTTCGCATACTTCTTTATTCGCTTCGATATTGAATAGTAAGTATATCGATACATTACATCTTGATGTTTAAGAACTCGGGCTTCAGTTTACCGAAAAAGCTGATACAGCAAAAGTAATAACTTCAAATAAATTGTTATGGATGTTTCTTAATAGAGGTAGCAAAATAAAGTAGACTTGTTTTGCTAGATTATATTTATTTATTAACCCTTATCCGCGACCTCGATTGCGTACAATTTTGTAAAAGTAATAATTGCTTAGTGTTAAGGTACGGGCGACGCGTGCGCGCTTTAGAACGTCGATTCTTTAATTTACCGTATTTTCGTGAAACATTTTTTTTTCTCAAATAAAAGTAACCTACTCTTTATATTATAAAATTAGCCATCTACAAGTGAAATTTCCATCAAAATCGATCCAACTCTTTCGGATTTCGGAGATTAGCCGGCACGAACATTTAAATTTTTTTTTTTTTTAATAAGTATCGTACATATTTTCATATCTGTTTAGTAAAAAGTTCTTATTTTGATATTACAAACGAACATTTAAATTTTATACATTTGTATAGATAATCTACTAGTAGTCAAAATTCAACCATTATAATTTTTTTGTTTTAATATTCTTGACGTTTTTTGACAAAAAGTATTCAAATGTTACAAATTCGTTGACGTGAGGATCGTAAATATAACTAATAGAGACTTACAAATAAAGGTATGTATCATCGAAGGTATGAAAAAACCGAGCTATTCCCAATTTTTTCTCTTGATAAAACCTTTAGTATAGTCGTCAACTAAACAAAAAAAGAAAAACGGTTGACAAACAGTGGGGAAAATTGTACAGAACTGTTTTTGTCTTTGGCTATTTATATGTAAATTGTTTACGTTATCGCTGGATGATTATTTTTTTTTTAATTAATTTAACACTATAAAATAAGTCACACGAGAATAACTGAATATTAAGTTGTATTATATCGTCAGTTGTGCATTATTATCGTATTGGGTATGGATATGTATTAGATTTTAGTATATTTTATTATATTGTATATTAGATTTTACTATTTCAATATTACTTTGGAATATTAAACTAATATACACTTTGATTGCATTTGAATTATGAACTATTAAGCATTCGTGTTAAGTCTAAAATCGTGTGGAAGTGGTAACCCCAAGCAACATACTATTAAAGCAATATATTTAAGGCGAGAATACACATACCTGTACATTACACGACGGCATGTTAACAGCTATGTACAGCTACATGTAACAGCTACTGTCATATATATAACTACATGCTTACAAGCTCGTATTAAATTTCCTATTAAACTTCCTATTAAATTTATTTCGAATGTTTTCCATGATTCGTTCAGCAGTTGATTACGTGCAAGTAACGTGGTATTGGCGTGGGTGTAATCTCTCTTAAAAAATGAATGACCTCGAACCATGTGGCTAGTTGGTTTTTGTATATATATATATATATCTCATACGTAGAAGGTTATGTAACATAATATTAAAGTAATTTGATACAACCTATCACATTACATCGGTATGTATGAGATCCATTGCAAGGCCATAGACCACTTCCCGAAGGAACGTACTAACCCAACCGAAGTTGTGCGTTTTCAAATTCCAAAAAATGAATCCACAGTACTAAATGTACCAACATAGGTTAATACTACAAGAACATTTCTGAGGTTCAGGTTTCCTTACGATGATTTGTTTCACCGTCAACCGATAGTGTTACCAATTTAAATGACTAAATCTACGCGACTTCCGAAAAAGTCCTTGGGGAGGTTCTCATCTGCGGCCATCAAATCGACATTCCACCTGTCAATCCACACGACCACAACGACTTTAATTAATACTTATTGTAGTGGGTGCAAGGAAATAATACAACGATATATTTTAAAGGAGGCACCAACAGTAAAATGCACGTCCGCGCGCAAGCAATGATTCGGACGACTCACTGGCGAGCACCCCCGCCCCTTTCGGTATCGAGTGCACTCACCGCTGTTGCCCTCCACTATATTAACATAATAAAAATACAAATGTGAAAAATATCATTCTTTACGCGTCGCCTACACTTATACTTCTATACTATGCTATAAAAAGTAGGTTATCTGTTTGCAGGAGATCATTTTCACAGTTGCCGATCACATTCTAACAATTCATAATATTGTGTAATTGGCAATTTTTATACGGCGTATATATTTTGCAATTCAAATTTTTTATTGGTTAAATTTTTAAACATTTTTGAATAAATATGAGATTATGAACAACATAAAATAATTTATAAATTCGTAACATTAAGAGAAAAAATCTTATTAATATATTACAATAATAATATAATCATTTAAAAAAAATATTAACTAGTTTTTCCTTGACGCTTTGCTTGCGTTAATGAAGTAATACTTTTTTCTGAACAAAAATTTAAACTATTATACCCTTTTCTGTTCCCGCGACAATTGAATTGAATGTATTCTAAATGATAGATTCAGTAACTAAAGAGTGAAAGCGTAACAAAGAAACAAAGCCTCTTTCGCATTCATAATACTATAGGGTAAGGACATTTTTTTACATTTTGTTGTTTCCGCATAAATGTATGCGGAGTTAGCAATACAATGCGAGAGAGAAGTGATCGCAATTTGATACGAGTCACTTCCCTACCCCTTGACGCGTTGCATGAGCATTATATAATAAAATCGTAAAGATGCCTCGGTAGTGATATGTACAAGTCAGAGTGTAGTGGTGATTTCAAAGTTTGTTAAACGTCTTGAGGAAAAGGCTATAGATGTGTACGCGGTTTCGTTCGTTAGCTATTATTTGTCACTATGATTATTTCTTGTAATAAATGATTGCGTTGCGTTATTTATTTATTTATTCATTCGTTCATTCGTTCATTAAGTCATTCGTTCATTACTCATTTATTTATTTATTTACACAGTTTAACAGGTACACCTATAGCTATGTAAATCACATGTTTTAAACACAAATTAAAAACAACACAAAATATTACTAAACAATCAGACTTTACAGTCATTCTAGCTTCTCACAAAATATTCTAAAAGTGGTACACAATTCTTTATAATTGCCGGCAAACAAGTCGACTAGCGAGAACTGCAACAAGATATCATTAAGATTTCGAAATATTGGAATGAGGGGTGAGTTGAGATGTGCTACTGTACGACATGCCGGTATACTAAGTACTTCATGCCGACGTGCAGCTACATAATTATTTGGTAAATAAAGTCGAACTAATCTAGATACAAGTTTTATGCAATCAGAGTTACCTCTTATAAACATAGCACCTCTGATTATACTCTCATAATTACGCCAGCAAGCAAGAGAGTTAATATACGCAGCAAAAACTTTGTTAGGTATAGGAACGGGTAATATACGTATTTTTTCTTATAAAGAAAGCGTAAGAAGGCCTTTTATATTTTTCCTAATAGAATGCAGTACAGATTCCAAATGATTGGCGAAGTTTCCAATTTACTATGAACGAGAGCTGTATATAATAACTGCAAAGTTTTTGGTTCATAGAAATCCTTTTCATTCTGAAGTACGAAACCAAGCCTGCGATAGCTTTCCTATGCAAGGGTCTTAAAAGCAAGCCCGTTATCGAACACCACTCCCAGATCTTTCATCTTAGTAACTCGCACTATAGTATCTGGCCCCAATGAATACGCATTGTGTATGGGTTGAAATAACGTGAATAATTCATAATTGAACATTTAATTATATTAAGTTCAAGCTTGTTTTTAGTTACCCATTCATATATTGCATTAATATCCCTTTGGTGGGATAAGGGTAAAACGATGATGATCCGGTAAGACGATGATGATGATGATGATGATCCCTTTGCAGTTAATGGCAATATCTTGCTTTGTGTATCATGCGACAAATTTTTATCATCATTGGCATATAAAAGGTATGTGGAGTGTTTTATAACCTTGTCCATATCATTAATCATAATTAAAAATAATAATGGACCCAGCACTGAACCCAAACTGACTCCAGAACGAACATGGTACTGTTTGACATAAACGAGCCGTGTCTTTTATAATAGCTAATATAGCTATTGTGGAATTATTCTCTTATTCAAAACAACATATATCTAATTTCATCTATTAAATATTATAGAAGTTGATGCCTATGTGTATGCTTTTATGCCTATCGTTCAAACAGTATGCAAATTTAACGAAGTCAGATATACCCACATTTATAGATATTATATTCAATATTAATTACGAATGAAAAACCACGTTTAGGTATTTTAATATTTAACCTTCAACCACGCTTAAGCGGCTGGACTGGATTTAAATAAAATTTGACATGGAAGTCGATTATTTATTCATTATTATTGAAGTATGATAAACGAGCAAATCTTGTATATATATAATATAAATTTATTTCGTGTATCTCGGAAATGGCTCTAACGATTTGGATCAAATATTGTAATAAGACAAGGTTTTACTTTCTAAGTTTAACTATATAGGTTTCGTTCTCACAAAAACGCGATTTCACACAATACCAAAAAAAAATGTATTTTAGATGTACTTCTATTGTTTCAAAATTTTATTATATGACACTATATAACATTAATAGGCTGTAAATACAAATGCGGCTTATATCCAATGGCAATTATTGTGTTAACCAACCGAGTGAAACTCGGCTGTCTAGGTATTTCTTATTAAAAACTAATTTACACCCAGCGTAGCGAACGGGTAACAGCTACTTCAAGTTACAAACCTCAATTTCGCACAGTTATAATGACGAAGATAACGTGACTAAATCTTCTGTTTACAGTACAACCATGAAATGAAATAAAATGGACGTTAATCTCTCAAATCTGTCAGTATTTTTGAGGATTTACTGTCTTCTGTCTGACTCACTTTTTATATCAAGGCTTTTTCACCCTTTATGATTTTTCCGTACCATTTTTTCAAACATTTTGTTCTGACGATAATAAACTAAACTAAAAACGAATTAGCCAAATATATGCAGCCGTTCTGCTGCGATACACTTACATATATTGATTTTTATATATTGATTTATATATGTATATATATACATAAATATATATAGATTTCTTTTGTATATGCATTTTATTTATTAATGTTATTCTGAAATGTAGAGATTCAATTTCAATAATATTATATAGCTCAAGAGAATCATTTTTGTTTTGTTTATTTAACGCGTAAGACTCTTTGAATACCTGTTAGGTTTGGGAAATCATTTTTATATTTTATAACCTATTTATTAAGCAAGGCTATATATTATTGACGTTACGACTCTCAGGAGCAGACTAATTAGCATATAAAGTGTAGGTTTGGAAATACGATAAGCGAAAACAAATTTATAATGCGAGTTAGCCATCCAACTAGTACGGAATGTTAGCGAAAAGCGACGAACTGTGAACAACGGTGGTGCATTATACAGAATACATAGCTACGTTAACAGTAATGTAAAATAAGAAAAATAGTAGTACTGATTATTGAAAGACCAGAAATATATATATTTTAAGAAAAAAAAATACTACATTAAACTATCGTAAATCTTTGCTGTACTTTGAAGAAGTGGACCTGTCCATCTCAGCAAAGGTCGGAAAACTTTCAAGTCACAAAAGCCTGTCGCAATATGAATATCGATTACGTGAATTTTCGTTTCTGTTTTTTTTTTAATTTCTAATTTTAATCGGATAGAGATTGTATTTACTTAAAATACTTAATTACTTAAAATACAACTTTATGAATTATACGGCTCATAAATATGTATTTATAATAAAATACAATGTTATGTTTGCAAACATAATTATTTAAATTATATTCATTCTACTTGAACAATAACTTTGAATTTCTTTAGAAATTTTTAAAAAGTTTGATGCAGATAAAAAAAAGTATTTCATAAATAAGGAAATAGCAATTGTCGTTACTATTTTAATACTATCTTTAATAAACCTGTAGTCTGTGTGAAATAGCTAATGTATATATATATAACTAAACAAAAAACAACAAGCTGGTTGGTTTTGTTCTTAATATCAAACGCTTCAAGTAAACCCTAAAGAAATACTTGAACTTTACTTGAAGGTGTTTTTGAATGTAATAGACATCACGTAAAATTATATCTTTTATCGAACTGTATACTAAAAAAAAAAGTTATATTTAATAATCCTGCATCCCGTATGAAATAGCTACTGAGTTTATATAATTAAACAAAAAAAAACGAATTGTTTGGTTTGGTTCTTGATATCAAATGATTCAAGAAAACCATACAGAAAAATACTTCAACTGTAAGGTTTCTTTCTAAATTCTAATGTAATTACTATCATGCAAAATTATATATGCAAAAGTATATGAAAAGTAAAGTAAGAAAAGTAAAACCTGCTCTATATATCTTACTTTGAAATTGAATCAAACTAAATATCGATCAAATAATAATCGAGAACGAATTGTTTATTGTGGTATTGATTCTGTGAATATTGCTATAATCTTTAAAGGTTTCACTAAATGAAAACATACCAAACCATGACGCCTGTTCCTGGTTGATGGAGAGCCCTTTCTTAGCATCCAGCACTTCAGGTAACACCATAGTCACGAAGCTGATGGACATGCCCAGGCCGACCAGTAAAAAATCGAGTGCCAAGCATGCTATCACCTGCGAAACACAAACATTCTTTCATGATTTATAGAAACAAACAGGCAACCATTCTGTCTAATGTTTAGTGTCTATTGTAGTCTATATTCATTTATAAACAATGTTAGTAAGGCCAGAGTTCTAACTAAGACCAGTCGTCAAGAGTCCTAAATAGTGATTCCACACTTTTATTAAGGACAACACAAATATAAGTATTTTCGTTATACATGAAAATACTTATACCTGTCTAAAGAAAATACTTTTCTTGTATAAAACAAAATATATTAAGTTACAAGAATAAGAGTGATTGACATCTGCTTTATCAGAGTGTATTTCGCATTAATTTGGGCATCCTTCGACGTACAACTCTCACCAATAAGTAATTTTATTGTCATCTGTATAAGTATATATAAAATGGTGATAATTATTGAACATAAATCATCAACGACAATGAAAAAAGTATAAGTACCAAACTACTACATTGCGGGTCTCCTACAGTTGAAGTCATACATCTAAAGTCCCCTCTTTAAACACATTGGTAACGATTTGCCTGTAAAAATACCTTTCACGAGATAACATGTACCGAAGACATTTACTCGTATATATTATTACATACAACTTATTTCACTACTTATTTTAAAGGTCCAAGGAAATTCCAATGAGGTTATTCTTCTTGTCTATGATATGTGTTCGATCGAAGTCCATTATATTATACAAGCTATGAAAGTGTATCTCGTTTTAAGAAAATCAAACAACTAGTACACATTGAAAATTGAATTGAAACAAAACCGTAATAAAAAACAGATATACACGCAAATAACGGGGCACAGATAATTTTTTTAATGTCACTGCAAGAATAATAACCCCATTATTTATTTATATATTCTCTACAAAATCGCTAGAAGATTTTGTTTGCGAAGTACGAAATATTTGTTTAACTATCATGAAATTATTATGAGTAATTGTTATAAGAGTTTAGGCATACACTTGTTGCGCCCTATTAAATATCAATATACAAGCGGCGTTTTCTACACACATAAATTGATTGGAATTATTGATAGTGCGTCAATGACTTCGTGTAAAGAAGAGTATGTATTATATATACATATGTAATTTTCTTGATTCGGTAGTACAATGTATTGAACAACCGAATCTTTAAAATTATTAATATTTATAACGTAATGAAAATCGGAAAACTAGTTCAAAGAATATGAAAGAGAAGTGAATTGGTACATTATTTTTTAAGTAATTTTGAATACAATTGTTATAATCACAACTTCTATAGTAAAAAGCACTGTCTTCAAACAAAGAAGTGTCGAGAAACAATCCAGAATTCTATTCAAACATAACGAATGAACTCGTGCTAACAGATAAGACAACTAAGTGATTTAACGATGCGCAGAAATATTCACATACTGAAATCTTATCATTCTGAATATTATAAATAAATAAGTTATTACACTAACATGCACTGCAACTTCACTCTTTCCCTAAATTTTACCAGTGTCTTAAATTAGTTATTTTGCAGAGATTGCCAGGGATAGATTTAAATCTATGACTTAGAATGAACATTGATAATGTATTGACCAATGAACATTGATTTAGTATTCGTAAGATAGTTTTTTTTGTAAAGAAAATGTGATAAAAAACAACATACAGTGATTATAATCAACGTAATGTATGGAGATATATTAATTTTAAAAATAATATTAAGGACTAGAAGGTTCCGCAAATTCGTTTATGTGAAAATGGTTTCAGTCTTTCATAAGAACTATATATTTTATTTACAATCGAGACTATATAATTGTTAACACTTATTACTCTCGATCTTGAGTTTTTACACTTTCTAGGTTTTAGCGTTTGACCACTATCTCATCTGATGTTAAACGAAAACGAGATGTTAAATGGTAAACATGATAAATCTAAAAGGAAGTGGCTCCCAATTGCAGCTGCCAGAACATACCAACAGGTGCTAGTCAACAGTTTTTCAATTTGCGAATTGTAGCTAGCCAGGAAAACTTAGATAAAGCTCTAAAAGTTGCTCAGTTGCAAGTATTTGAACATACGTCAATCGATATGGTATTCAAACACACTATCAACAATACTATTATCGCTTCAAAATATTCGTAAATGTAGCCTAAATAATACTGTGAGAAGGTTTCATAGTATCATCTTCTTAGAAGTATACTAGCTAAGTAGGATTGGCATAGCATGCTCTCTTCGGCTCTCCTAGATCGTTGTCAATTCAATATTCTTTTTTATACATATATCGTTCTTCACAACCATACCTTCATTCTTAACGCTGCTACTTATATAACTTTTATCTCTTCTTATGACATAGTTACTAATTTTTTTCTCTTCAACTTCTCTGTCACTGGTGACATTTACAAGCTTGCTCTGATATCCTCAGTTTTAATCTTACTTATGGTTATAAAATACATCGATCTTAACATTCTTCCTTACATTATATCAACCTTCTCTTACATAGCCCAGCATTTAGATCCATACAGCATTAGAGATAATCCTTTATTTTCCAGTAAAATTGTCGTCGAAAAATAGTGCAGACGTTTCGGAGTTTGGTCCTGACAAAAAGCAGATACTTTAATTTTATATATGTATAAATTAGAACTTATAATTACATGGTAGTCTTCTAAAAAAACAGATTAACTATTTACTGGAAAAAAGTTGAGAGATGGCTGTTTATTTAATTCTATATTACAACTAACACATATTAATGTCATTTAACAAACATTCTAACCGCAGTTTCAAAGTCACTTGTGTTGATATTACGACAAATATTTTTTTTTTAAATGTATTTATAAAGTTTACGCATGATATCATTATTATATGTTTTATTAATATCCACATATATATACGCAGTGGTGTAGTTAGTATTATGGTGGAATTTTTTGAGGAGGGTTGTGCTAGTTTCTTATCATTGAGCCCACTCTTGTGGAACCTGGGCTACGACTGGGTGCTCCGCGGTGCGGTTTCTTCTGGAGCGCGCCTCACTACCTACGTGGATGACACCCTAGTCGTAACGCGAGGGGGGGAATGGGGTGACCTGATGTGCCTGGTCACGGATACCGTAACTCTCGTCGTCGGGACCATCAGAAGGCTGAGCCTGAAGGTGGCCCTAGAAAAGACCGAGGCCTTAATGTTTCATTGGCCTCGGCGAGGGCCACCTCCTGGGGCCCACGTCTACGTGAAGGGCGTCCGTGTCAAGGTGGGGACGCAAATGAAGTATCTGAGTCTCACCCTGGACGGACGCTGGCCCATTTTGAGGGGCTCGGACCGCGCATTGTCGAGGCGCAAAGGCACTCGGATGACTTCTCCCCAACACTGGGGGTCCGGGTGCTAGCTGCCGCCGCCTCTATATGAGGGTCGTGCGGTCCATGGCCGTCTACGTGGCACTGTTGTGAAACTATACGGCGGCCAAGAAACGAATGAGGGAACCTTCAGCTCCCAGGGAGGTAGAAGTGGTACGCGAGAGGCTCGCCGAGGAGATAATGGATCGGTGACGGCAGGACCTGGCGGTCACTCGATACGGTAAATACACTATGGACGCCGTCCACCCGGTCCTGCCTGAATAGTGTGTTCGAGACGATGGGGCTCCCTGTCGTATCGTCTGGTGCAGGTGCTGACCGACCACGGGTGCTTCGGTTGGTACCTATACCGAATCGCATGCAGGGAGCCAACCGCCGTATGCCACTAGTGCAGTCTCCGAGTGTGCTAAGTGGGAGAAACAACGCCGCATTCTAGCTGCGACGGTAGGTGTGGATTTCTCGCTGCCGAGACTGGTAAGAGCCATGCTCGGCAGCGAGTCTATTTGGAACGCAGTAGCTTCCTTCTGTGAGGAAGTCGTCTCTCAAAAGGAGGCGGCGGAGAGAGCCCGCGAGCTGGACTCTCGGAGTGGCCGTCTTCGCAACGGAGGGCTGGTGGGAGGAGGAAGCATTTTGCTCGTCTCTTTCCACCGTCTTAGCCGGTACCTAGGAGGGTGGGTCGGGGGCCCATCTTCCCATTGCACAGGTCCGGCGGACGGAGAAGACAAACGGTGTGTACACGGTCGTCTCCTGACAAGGGAGGTGCCCGGGGGCGCTCTTTGACACCGGGCCAACCACTGTGGCGGTACGACGAGTGCTCAAGAGGACTTGTACCGCCCCAGCAAAAGCGTCGGATGTACACCGTGGGGTTTTAGTGAGTAGAAGTCTCACACTACCCATCCTCTCCCCCTGGAGGGTGGCGTGTTCATGATGGATTTACCCACGACAAATAAAAAAAAAGTTTCTTATCATTGAACTATACCATTGATTCCGCTACTTATGAACTAAGAATAACTAAGAGTTTGAAATACTATTGTTAATTTCATATTTTAATTATTACTTTATTCAGTTTTTTTTTTGTATATTATAGTTTTTTACATTTTACCACAATTTTATCTGATTTTAAATGACGATAGGATCTAATAAGACAGTAACACGCTCAATCGGGGCTGGTTGTACAATGCAGCTGCTACAACACCCCTATAGGTCCTTGGCGACAGATTTTCAACTTGAGTGTGCTAGCAAGCCAGGCAGGCTCAGAAAAAGCCTTACGGTATGGATCTATGGTTTTATCACGATATTTTCCTTCACCGAAAACTCCAATTCATTCGCAAGGATTTCAAGTACGCTAGCCATTGACCGTCATAGCCTTAATTTGAGGTTGCGGGTAACATTGTACGAATTTTTATACATTTTTTTTCGAACTGACTACCCTATCATAGGCCTCTAGAGTTTCACAAGACTACTAACACGTTAGACGAGTGCTTAAGGCACTTCACTACCTAGCAACAAACTCAATACAAGGTTCGGTGCCTATGACAACATTGAGCTGTGTTACCACCGCGACTCTATCTAAGTTAAAGTAAGCTAACTATTAATATTATATATATAAGAACATGAGGGAAATACATGGGTACCGACATCGTACCTCACGCATTCAAACGTGTATTTCGTATCTGACAACTAGGCTAATTTAAACTAACACAGTTCAAAAATAAAGGAAAAAAATAAAACGCTTCCATCATATGTGTACCTACCTACCTGTGTCATTTTTAAACAAGCCCGTCGGGGCCCCTAAAATTCGGTTGCCCCCTATAAATGAAACGGTTGATACCGCCGTAGATACGTCTCTGTACGTAGGTACATCTCATATGACAAGTTAAACATTTGTTGTTAGCTTTATTACATAATGTGTGTTGCACATATAGTTATTATGAAATGCAGTGACACTTGATACTAATTAGATTAATTGTTTAAATAGAAGTTAAGAGTAAATATTGCCTTCACAGTTTCTAATACTTTATGATTTTACTAGTTCCGGCGCGCGACTTTATTCACGTGACAATAATTGTGTCATTTCACTGGTATTAATGTGTTTTATTTGGATTAAAAGTAGGCAGTTTTTTTTTATAGTAATTTTAATTACGGATTTTGTCCGTTTTATAACCGACTTCAAAAAAGGAGGTTCTGTATTCGACCCGTATGTATGTATGTATGCCCGCGATTTCCTCAAAAACAACTGGTCCGATTTCGATGGAATTTTCGTTGTTGGGTGCTTATTTTTGCACATAATGTTTTTATGTAAAACATCAGAATATGATGAAGATTTTCGGATATATTTAATAAAACACTTCAATAACTAATAGCAAATGATTCGCGATTGCTGTAATCGTATATCTATATATTGTTTTTACCAATCCATAACAACATCAAGCCTGTATAGCTTTAGGGAGTAAACAAATATGTATAGTGCTTATTAATGATATCATTACTCCTTAACCAATATGGAAATGGTTATTTTTAAATCCCATTCCTACAAAATGATCAAATTATGCCTTCAAAATCATAATAATAGTTTTTTAGTCTAGGCGCCACTGTACGTACAATTAAAATAAATAAATAACAGGTACCAATTAGAGGAGACTGAGGAGACTCGATCCATCTTTTTTTCAAGCTTATATTTGTGAAACTATTCTACATAATTTAACATTTTAATATTTTATGATAAAGTTGTGTTTTCTCAACTAGTTTATAACGGAGTCTTTTAATTTTCCTTAAATAGTATAATAAAAAGTTGCCATCCGCGTCTGTCTGTGTGTTCTTTTAGTTCAATTAAACTATGCAAAAAATTTTGACCGATATTTATAGAATATATTTTAGAAAGTTTTCATGTATAATATATTCTTATCATATTTTGAGAAAGTTAAAGAGAATAGATGTATTGCAATCAAATAGTAAGAATATGTTTTGTTGTTTTGATTATTACCGCTAGCCGTTCAACATACATCAAAATAATATAGTACATTATGCACATACCTTAAAAAAGTCCACGAAAAATGTTTAATCGATATATGTAATATTGAGTAAAAATAACCCACAGTAATATTTTTTATTATATAGATTTTTTTTTAACTGACCTACACTGATAGCCTGGCAAGGCCTCTACAGTTTCACCGGACTACTCATTTAGATATATATTCAGAGATATGAATGGATGGTTTTTGCAACTTTTTTTGAACAATATGGTATAAACCCTAATTCAATTAATTGTGTTAGTTATGGCGACCGTTTAATGTAGACCACAATTATCCATTAAGGTATATAATTTCAAGGAATATTTTAAATGATATCACGATCTAAAATTACGCGCAACAAAAAATTGTCGGACAAAAATATCAAAGTGATAAAAAATTGGTCACATTTGTGTATAAGTATAAATAAATCTTGATACTTATGGTACTACGTTCATAAGTAAGTCGCCAGGTAATTTAAAGGAGCGGTTTAAAACGAAATTCTAAAGTATGGAAAAGTAACAAGTCTCCTTTATTACGGGAGACTTGTTTCTATTCTAGAGAAGACGAGGTCACATGTGATCAAATATTCGTTGTTACATGATGCATATCTCATGCTCACCGCCACTTATATATTATTACTCTTTACGTATCTCCTTATGTGTATATTAAATGGTCCCGTATTCTTTAGCACAATTAATAGGTATAAGTGATGTGGCTAAAGTGATTGTCTTTTTATTTTCGAATCTACTGGCTTCGTGTGCTTTTGTATACCATATTAATACATTTTATGTTGTAATGTATTCTAGAATATTTCTTTTATATCACAAAAGCAATGTAAACAGCTATTATTACCTAATGTGCAAACTTCTAAAAAAAACAAAAATATTTTTGATGCTAAAAACGATAACGTCATGTAACATGAAAGGGAGAGGTAAGTTGGTACCATTTGACAGTTTGAGATGCAAACGTTTGATAACAGCTCTGTAATCTTGTCCGGCTTGACTGCGAATTTTGCCCCAGCTCACATATCTAGGCCTTCCTCCGGAATGGAGCCCTCGAGCAACTTGCTTGCGCGAATACAGTGACACTGATTTTCAAACACTCGTCTTTACAACGCAACACCGATCACCCCACACACGTGCACACACACACTTGTAGGTACACATAGTGGTGGGCTGTTTTTTTGCCCCTTTTTTCGAACTGTAATAGTTTAAAATAACACAGTAATCAGATACAAAATATATGTACGGGATCGTGAAACATACGTACTTGGTATACATGTATATCTCACGAACCCATACATATATGATATGGATAGGTTAGCTTAGATAGTTAGATTCGGGATATGCGACGACAGCCCAAGTCGAGGTGTGCCGTGCGCCCTTGTTCTATACGCCTATATAAAATCGAGTGAGTGCCTTAAGCGCTCCCCTTAGTAGTCCGGTAATGGTCCGGTTAAACAGTGTAGTCAGTTCGTAAAAAAAAATATTGTCCTGGCGTGGAACTGTTAAAAAGTTTATTGTTTAGAGATAAATAATGGGGAACTAGCTTTCTAGGGAATCATAACTCCACAGTCTCCCCTAACGTTAATGTGAATAAGCTACATGTATTACACATGAAATTGCCCTAAAAAAAAATATTACAACAATATCTTGTTTTGATATTAAATATAAATGCTAAGAATTTAATTAACTTAAACTAACGTTCTAAAATCAGCATAATCACTTGGGTTTTCTTGGATTATTAGTTAAGTGAAAAAATAAATATTAGAAAATGAATGCTTCTTTTAGAAATAGAAAATTCGTTATAATGCCAATTTTGTTTTAAGCTAGCGTTCTGCAGATAAAAACTGGGAATAAAAGCTGTGCAACGTTGATTAGTATCAACATTAGGCCTACGTATAAAGGCCTGAAAAGTGTTTTTGTGCTTATACTTTAGTAAATAAAATGAGAAAAGTTAATTAAAAAAACTTACACTTTACAATGTTAAATTAGCACAAAACTGCCTTAATACAGAACTGATATGGTACTATTTTCTCTGTGTCAAAAATAAAGTATTTAGTTTATAACACTAGCACTGCGTTTTTACTAAACTTGAAGTAAACATTGAAAAAAACAAAACGCGATTTTATGTTAACATGCCAAATACGTTTTAAAGTGAAATTCGCCGAAATATTTAGAAAGTTTGAATTATAACCTACAACTATAACGTATTTCTTCCCGGAAATCTTGAAAGATGTATAATTAATTCGATAACCTAATTTTGTTCAATATAAAATTAAAATAAACTCAGATACGTACCTGTGATAAGATCACTCTTGACCTGCTGACTGATTTTATATCTTCCGTCGATGACATTTCGAACAATACCACAATAACAGTTCACTGTATCACTTAATATAAGCACTTCAAGTCAATATATGTCACAACAAGAAAACATGATTATCTGTGGAATGTTATTGTTGTGTTATTTGTTTAGTTATCCAGAGAATATAATGTAATTATCTATGTGTTCCTTGTGGTATATCTACGGTAATAATGACCACAATATTATTGTTGCTGATTTTTTAAAACTAAAATTGATTCATTAAATTAATTTCTCATTCAACTAAATAAATGCTTATCATACAGTTCTGATAACCGCTTAATTGTTTCAACATTTAGCTTGAGGCTATAAAAGACAAAGTGATGGCGTTTATTTTTATATGTCATTTTTTTTTAATAATTGCGAAATTGAAACCCACACTCAAGCAGAACTAGGAAGTAAACGACATGTTATATTTTACACAAGAACTTTCTATCGATAAATACAATACAATTAATACATTGAAAAGAAAAAAATATAAGCTGTAATTTTTGTCGTGGTTTCGCTAGCGTTAATGTATACTAAAATGCTATACCGCCCATATTACTCGCTGATGATCGCTTGCTATAGTTGAAAAAAATATATTTTAAAAATGTAAAATAATAAATATTTTTTTATTTTTTTAATAATAGCAAATTTTATAATAGCAAAATTAATAAATGAATAACAGACGATTCTTACCCGGTACTATAAAAAATGAAGACTACCTAGGATTGTCTATGCGACATATTTAAATCACTCACTGTACTACTCTGCAGTGGTTCCAAGTTATCTGGTGACACTTTTTATTCGTCATTCTTATCAAGTAAATAACATTATCACTGCATGAAACTACTAAGGATTTAATTATAACTTATTATTATTATAACAAAATACCTATTTAATAAACTCAATTAAAAATTTATTTTCAAAACGCCTCATACAAATGCGTTCCGATTTAAATTTTACGTTTTCAAGTTTGGGCGTGGCTCTTAGTGCGTCGCCTGTTATAATACCTTACTAATAAGGCCCTAACGCTTTTGGAATATGAACGTCGAAGATATGGCAATGAATAGCACAAATGCTGTCGATATACTGCAAAAGACAGCACTTGTTATGACTAAAGTAATTACAGTCAGACTCCCTAATTGACCGATCGGCAAAACGCTTAGAGGACGAGGAAGATTATCTCTAAATAATCGTCCTAACATCCCTTATTGCCAAACTTTTATTGTGGTTTTCTAAATTAGAACAAGATTCTATTGAATTAGGGGTTGTAATAAACGTTTATAGTGAAATAAAAAATCAACCAATAAATGGTTTTGACATATTCAACCCGACAAGTGTATTATTATTAATTAGCAACATTTACATTATTTACATGTTGTAAAGATGTGTGAAATGTTGTAAAGAAAATACTCAACTGGTAAAACTCCTCAGAGGGATAATAAAGCAAATATGGTGTTCTATTAACTTCTACAATAATAATAACTCGCACTTTTATCATCATCATTCAAACAAAATGTTGTACAGAATGAAAGTGCGCGTGAGGTGCCCGCATTACGGGTCAGTGCTTCATTATTTACTATATCTTCGCGATACCCTAACTTGTTAGTAAAATAATAGTAACCTAAGTTACTCCTTACAATATCAGCTATCATCTGTCAGTGAATGTCCCGTCAAAATCGATCCAACTATTTCGGAGCTTAGCCAAAACAAACGTACTTACAGTAATTTATAAAATTGGGTATTTTGTTCTAAGTAACGTATATATTTTCATATCTGTTTAGTACAAAACTATTATTTTAATACTACAAAAATACGCTTAAATTTTATATATGTATATAGAGGAGAGGAAATAAAACTGGAATTTAATTATATTTATAAACTAGAGCGCTTTATTCGGCCCTTTTAAAAATGATACACTTAGATAACATTAAAGCTACCTACACTTGATTAGATAGTTTTATTTACTAGAGGAAGTAATTTCGGCTATTACGATAATTAATTCAGGGCAACTTGGTAATAATTTTATAATTATGCAAACGTTTATAGTTTTTATATTTATAAGTTATTCGGTTGTGGCCTCACATCAATTTTAAGTAATAACACGGCCTCAAATGGCAGCATTCAAAAGCACGACTAAAGTGCTCTTTAAATAACGCCTTACCGTTAATCGTTACAAGTTCACACATTTACAAAAAAATTACTAAAATCGTTGATGATTACAACTTTATACGAGTACATTGCAAATGCTACCATGTTAAAACTTCCACCAAAGGATGGCTCCATAGCATTTCTTATAAACAGACGGAAGATCTATTTAAGACACTCTGTTAGCATCAATCCTAGGAACTATACATGACTGCTATACAAGCATATACATGTACACTCACTCACTTTAACATATACACTCATCACAACTATACATACACACATTTTCTTACACTCTGAAATTTACGTAGTTTTTAATTAGTTATTATAAAGATTTTTCGTTTTTTTTTCTTCCAACTGTAATGTTCTTAAAATATAATAATTACCTCCAAATATCAAGTTTTTTTAACTTAGTGCATTTTGCACTACCGTCAACTAAGTCGATCATATTTTAGGCTTCCATGACACAGACTAATATTTTGTAAAGAATTTTAGAAATAAAGACAGTTTTTTTAGAAGTAAAGATATTTGTAAAAATTACCATAAAATATATACTCCATACATTTTTTTTTTATTAACGTGGTGAGATCCCTAACGGATACCCATCCTCCCGGGGGAGAGAATGGGTTATGTCCGATTCGCACGGACTAAAACCCCACGGTGTACCGGCTACCGCTTTAATTTGGAGTGGCATGGGACCGTGCTAGGCTAACACCATGTCGCCCCCAGCGGTCAGCCCGGCGGCAGATGGCTGCCGGGCTCCATCCTTATAGGGAGGTAGCTGTGTACACGATCAGCTACCTCCCCTCGTCAGCCGAATCTACCTGTGCAATCTATACATGCATCAATGAAATACTACGACAAACCAGCGAGTACGCGGGTTAGCCGACTATAGTCATAACAGGTTAATTAGAAACATTAATGAAGCGATATACTTGATAGCGTGTTCGGGCATCGCGTCGATCTACTTAGGTTCGAATTCTAACTACTGAGTCTGAGCTTTCGGTAAAAGATAACATCATTATGAAACCATTCCATACTACTTTACCTAAGTCCGCCTGGATAGCTACCACCCCCAAGCTGAAAATCTGTCGCCAAGCACCTGTTGGTGTGTTCCGGCACTGCACTTGAGATTTTAATACACAATCGCAATGGAAAAAAAAATGCTGCGGATAAGTGTCAAAGCATTAAAATAAAATAAAAACGAAACTGTATACGTATGTAAGAAAATTGATAAATGTTAAATACTCATTGTCATCACCATTATCGTCTTACCCTTATCCCACCAAAGTAGGATCTGCACAAGATGTTTTTCTTTTCCACTCTCCCCTGTCAGATGTCATCTCAATATACACACCATTTATATATATATTATTTTTCACACAATCCATCCACACATTATCCCTATATTCGTCCACTGTCAAGTACAAAACTTTTCTTGTTACATGACTTTCATCTCTTCTCATAATATGCCCGTATCATGCTAACGTTGTACCACGCTAATGTTCTTAATTTGATTACTAGTAGCTATCAGTAGCCCCCAAAATATATAAAAAATTTAGATCAATCGCAAGAATATTATTAAATTAGAGATCTGTAACTTTCAGGATCTTAATACCTTATTAGTCCCTAGAATCCCCGAAGTATCGTTTACATATTTTTACTGGGGCCGATTCATTATGCTTCTAGCCTTTGGGTTAAAAAATCTCCATACACAAAGTGAATATGTGTATGAGATAAAAAACAGTAGTAAGATCTTCAAAAATATAGACAGATTTGACTGACTGGACTTCAGTTGCAATTTTATTTAATTGCACCGTCGTACTGTAAAAGTAGGCGTCCATATTTACGCATCGTAAGTATCGGACGCGTCGCATCGAACGACGCCTCCCTTAAAGGTAAGATATGGTCTCATTTTTTTCTGTTACTTCATTCGCAAAAAACCAAGGCTGTCAACTAGTTATTTTTATAACAAACAATTTCATGCACATAATATTTACAAAGTAATAAAATAAATCCAGTTTCTAAACAAAGCTATTAAAACGCACTATTTTAAATAACATAACTATGTTTTATACACCTTTACAGCTGATTGTTTTCTTGAACTGTTAATTTCAATATGCATACTACAGTTAAAACTATATTAAAAATAACTCCAATAACGCAACATTTAAATCGGAATGTAGAATAGTTTATAGAATTAATTTGCATTAAAAAGTAATTGTTGTAATGTTTTATTCATTAGCAACTTCCAACTAAAAATAGCCTTCTAATTTTATCAATGAACAAACGACATCATTTAATAAAGATAACTTTAAGCATACTGCTCGTGGTGATATATGTTTTTTTAATCTCCATTCATTTATACATTAAAAATGAAACAATGTGATTAACGGTATCAATTATTTTATCACATTTCAAACCGTCAATGGATTTATCTATTAAGGCTTGCCTCTACTAGGGTGGTAGAAAAAGCACAAGTTCATTTTTATCTGCCCTTGTAAATCTCTTCCGCCTCATTATCTTGAAAAGTACGATATAATAAGCTTTATATCCATTAGCGTAATAAACAAACAACTAAAATTAGTAACGTTGTTTAATGCTAAAATTGTTATAAATATAATTTACTAACTACGCCACGTGGTTTCAGTCGGTTTTAATTTCACACGACCCAACAGGGCTATTACTTCTTTTTAGCGTAGCGTACCTAACTTTATTAACGCGAGCAAAGCCGCAAGCAAAAGTTAGTATAAAATAAACAAATGGAACTAATGATTACTGTACATCTAATTACATAGTAGCAAATTTAATCATCCGAGTACTGAAAATAAGTGTCTGATAGCTTTGATACAACTTTGCGCCTTTCGGACTTCAGATAAACGATCATGCACAAAAATAAATCTCATTAAATATTCATACAAAATATGCGTTTAATGCTAAAGATACAAATTAATCTCTGTTTCTTCTAATTGTAATTTGAGTTTTTTTTTTATTTATTTACTGACATATTACAACCATTGGTTATAATTTTGTAGAGAAAAATGGCTAAATTAATATATTCCTATAAATACGATAAAAAAGACGAAGCAACGGAACCCTAATACTTATGTGGGAACTAGAAAACACCTCACCTTTTTTCAACTATACGTCATAGAATATTCTTTACCGAACAGATTACTTTAAATTATGTACATAAGGCTTATTAGAAATCTCGGAGTCATTAATTATAAAACCAGATGCTACCTACGCTAATATTTTTTTCTATGGTCCAAAAATACGTTCCGGTACCTAGTCTCTTTAAAAAAAAATTTACTGATTAGAATTTCGAACAAGTGACAGTAACAGCGTTATATTGATAATATTTAATCGCGTTAAGCTTTATATTTTCATGCGCACTTTTAATTTGGAGACGTTTTAAATTTATATCTTAAAGCCGTTAAAATAATGGCTACTGTTTTTTTTTTAATTTTAATTACACAGAAATAAACAACCCTAACTCAGTTGCTACACTCGCGTTTAATTTTGAATAACTCTCAACACTGTTAGCTAACGTAAAACAAATTCTGATTGAGCCGCGTGGCACAGTATTTTGTTGACGTAAGCATTCACAGTTCAACCCAGTAACGCTCAGTTCTTGTCTGGCTGCCAACCTGTCTACAGTCAACTTGTATGTACCTTATCGCGTCGGTCACACGATTATAAATATTTCTGCCATAGACAGACCAGTCAGTCACCTTATCAACGCGTACATCAAACTAATATTTTAGATCTTTTCTTCATAACAAAAATCATAAAATAAATAGATATATAATAAAATAGACATATAATTCTGACAATACTGAGTCTATAATTTTAGAACTACGACTATTTTTTATTTAAAATCATTGACTTTAGATCAATATATTTATAGGATCCATGTGTTAATGGCGGCAATGAAATCAGCGGGACGCATTTAATTTTTTTTTCTACCAATAAACCAGAGCCACTATCTCTCAGTTCGACTGACAATATTTTTTTATTAATACTAGATGTAATAAAAACCAGTTGCCACATTGAAAGTTGTATTTAGACTCTCTGTTAATAATTATTAATTTGCACGCGCTTATTATACAGGTATTAAAAATCTGAGTTGAAAGTTACAAACACCCACGGCTTAGTATTAATAGTTGCAGCTGGAATAAAAACAAACATAATTAAATTATTCGCATGGTTCTATTTTTAATAATATATATTAGCGATGATGGCTCAGTCGGTAGTGTGTTCGGACACAGCGTCGAAGGGCGTAGATTCGAATCCTAGCAACCGAGTCGGAGCTTTCGGCGAAGGGAAACATCGTGATGAAACCATAGCATGGTGGTAATGCTTTTTCTAAGTCCGCCTGGCTAGCTACTACCTTTAAGTTGAAAGTTTGTCGCAAAGCACCTGTTGATGTGTTCCAGCAGCAGCACTTAAGAGCCAGCCTCCCTCTCTACCATCTTAGACCACATTCTCATTTAACATCAGATGAGATTGTGGTCAAATACTAACTTATAAAGTATAAAAATATATATTTAAGCTTTATAATCCGTTGTAAAGATAAGAGTTGCGAACTAATTTCCTTTCACCAAAGCATGATAAAGTGACTGAAGCTGAAGGTAAGCGCGATATTATTCAAAAATAGAACGAGGCGTAGAAAATGTCTGTGCCATGAATTTTCCCTGAAAATCTAATCATTCGCTCGGTATTGCACTTCTTAGGTATATAGTAATACTAATGTTATCACTACATATTATAAAACAAAGTCGTCCGCCGCGTCTGGCTGCCTGTCTGACTGTCTGTCTGTTCGCGATAAACTCAAAAACTATTGAACGGATTGTAATGCCATCACCAGTAGATAGAGTAGTGCTTGAGGAAGGTTTAGGTATATAATTTGTTAAGGTTTTTATGTAAATTGATTGAAATATAACGATAATTGTTGGAAGTGTTGGGAAAAGTCAAGCCACCTGGGAGTTTTCATTGAAAACACTGCCTAATTCTTTTGATATATAACAAAACAATGCATCGTGAGATATTTCTCTTTTATAGATCTACAAAAATGTCTACGCTGGCATATACCTATCTTTTAAGGACAGTTTACTATACCCATCCATCTTTAAAAAATGTTCACACAGAATGAGGTAATAAGAAGGCTATTTAGACAGATACAGTATTAATCCTTATCAAATTAAATACATTAGTTACCTTAAGCTTTTGATGCACATAAGTATTTATTTTTTATCATCAGATCACGACAACGTCCACCGGGCTTGCTAGTATTTAAATAAAATGATAGGAGGTATGGAATTGTGCGCGGATCACTCAAAAAAATATTTCATTTTTATTTTTTAAAACTCTGTCCTTACCAAAACAATACAATTATCACGATAGCTTCATAAGTTACTAACGTTTAAAGCATTTATAAACACTATGTGCCGATGTATTTTCTTACCATAGTGAAGTGGGGCAAGCGGTGTGGTGCTTATGTTTTTCGTCAGTGCATAAAATATATTAACACAGTAAACTACGCCAACGAAGTTGCGGCTAAGCGGTGTGGTGCTTATGTTTTTCGTCAGTGCATAAAATATATTAACACAGTAAACTACGCCAACGAAGTTGCGGCTATCGTCTAGTATTAAAATACTACCTGATACTAGTATCAATACAGTCTGGAGATTATTTATAAATGGCTTAGTAGAGATATTTTTGTATGTATGTAGATGGATCTTCTGTTAATACGCATGTTAACATTCTAACATTTAACTGTTATTAAGCTCAAAACAGGATTACACGATTGTTACGAGCAGCAGTAAATATATCACGTTTGGATTTGAGTTTTATGAACGTTTTGTCAGTCCTTATCTTTAAATTAGCATAACTGTTTCAATGACCCATTATATTATTCATCTATATAAGTATTACATAATATACAAAGGTAGAATTAACGACTATATAATGGCAATAAATTAAACTGTCGTGTTATCTTACCGAAACATTTGCTTTCACGTTGTAACGTTGTCAATTATTCTGTTATTTTTTTTTTAATAAATTATTACTGTCATTAATCGATTTCAAAAAGGAAGAGGTTCTCAACTAGTTTGTATTTTTTTTGTAATATTTGTTATCCCAGTACTTCGGAATTTATAAACGGTAAAATTGTTATGTTATTGGAAAGGGCATATTTTTAACGAGGTACCATTTTATTTGCATTAGTATTAGACCTTGGACTTCGAATTGGACTTGGAAATGCGTAAATTCAAACAGGGAAAAACAGGGTTGCCAAAAAGAAATTATTTTGTTTCTCGAAAATAAATTAATAAATGATACCGATAATTCTATTTCACAATACATAACTTGCTATTATTATATTTACTAAAGCTCGTCGAGTGTTCGAAACTGGAAAATGATACGGAGTCAATTTTTTTTAATTCACATGTTAATATTATTATCTGTATTTATTTTACATTTTTTTTAGATCATATAAACTGTATTCAGTATTGTACAAATATTGAAGATGTAAGAAGGTTTGGTTTGTCGATGATATAAAAAAAACTATTTCAATTTTTTTTAGCTCGACAGACAATAGACCAAACAAAAAATAAGGAAAACGGTTGAAAACCAAAGAAGAAAAATGTAGTAAACTATTTATTCGCATATTTATGTATAGATACGATATACTTTGTTAATTTAAATTTTTTTAATGACCAACGGGAAATAATCGAAAATAAAAGCTCTAACGTAAAAAAAGAAAGGATAGTCGAAATTTCTGTCCGACAATCTGTTTTTTTTTCGATCTTTCTACGCTGTTGGCCTTACTGACCTTCACAGCTTCACCGGATTATCATATTCCTTTTCGGAAATCATATCATATGAATAAATAAATTAATTACCTTTATTCATAACAATTATTTACTAGTTGATGTCCGCGACTTCGTTTATGTCATTTATTATCTTAACAGTATATTTTACGTACATATCGCTAAACACGTACTCATAGAAATCGTAGATTCTTAAAACTTTATGTTAAATGAAGACATCACGGTTTTTTTTAATAAGGACCACGTGTCTAAGATGTGAAACCAAAAAAATTGATCAAAATCTATCTAGTAGTTTTAAGGTAATGCGCGCACAATGGCAGAACTATATATATATATATATATAAGAAGATTAGCAACCACCTGTGACTTTGTACGAATTAGAACAATACAGAAAAACAGTTCATTAGGTCCTTTACATATGAAATTAGCATTTTATATTGAAAAGGTACAACGGAAAAAAAAAATGGAAGTACGTACTATTATTATCTATGCATTTTGAATTTCTTAACGAAACGCCACCAGATATCTGAGATCATAGTACTAGCTACTTCAGCTTCAATAAAACGCCAATATAAGGACCATATCAGTTGTAACCATTAGTCGACTGCATCTTATTATCAGTGAATGTTTATAAACAGAACAATAGTTCTAAGGATTACTTCCAACAAAGTCACATATTTTATCTCTTTATTAACAATGGAAACTCATCTAAGGACTTATCAAGTACCTAGTCTTATCAATAATTTGCAGTAAAAGGAAAATGAATAATAAACAAAGGTATTTTATGCAGAAACACGAATGAAGTTAATACATTTTATTATCACAATATTGTGATCCTACTAGCATTGTAGTAATACTTGCTATTTATCGCGGGTACGAATTATTTGAAAAAATAGATTTGAACAATACATTTTCTGCATGCAACGTACCGCATGTCCTTTTCTGTATCCTTAATAATGAGTATGTAAAAGATGATCTGTTCAGTGGTTAAGACGTGAAAGAGAAATAAACAAACAAAACCCACGTTCACATTTGTATTATTGGTGAGGATTTGTTAAAAATTCTGTTCTTTTTATTTCTCGGTTGCTTTTGATATGTTCATCAAAACCAGTACCAACTGATATTTTCGGGAATCTTATAATAGTATATTGTTGTGAGACAAAATAAATCCGGAAAAATTTATATGTTTAGGCCACGGATTGACAATTTCTAGTCGATAAATATTTTATACGATTTGTCTAGTTGCGGAAAGTTGACCTCCCATTTTTCGCGTACCGATTTGGAAATTCGTAACGGGTTTTCCCATCGAATGTCCATTTTTGCCCACCTCTATAAAAAATATTATGAAAGATTTAAATTGCGTGGGCCTGCGTCCGCAAAATCATTCAAAAACCGGAAATTGTCAATGTGAATTCTTGAAGATATACTATTGAGTAAATAAATTTATTTAAACCGAAATATCTACATATTTATCGATATTTCATTTAAAAATTATTGCCCAATTTGTTATTTGTTACCGTTTGAATTAACCTCAATTGAACGTAAATTTAAATAAAATTTAGTGGTTCTAACATTCATTTATGAGTGGTGAAATAAGTTTTTCTCATCAGATGAATAAGTAGGAGTTTTGATTTGAATAGGAAAATAATAAACATTAATGAGATATCATTTTATGAGCAATAAATTGGAGTTAATCAAACCATTTAAAACTAAGCCATAAATAAAATTAAAAAACGAAATATATTATAAAAAGTATTGATATTCAATGTTATAACTTCCTTTTTTTGAAACTAAGAGATTTTGGATGTAAATATGGCATATATCTATCTTTTAAATGTAGCTTACTATACCCATCTATCTTCTAAAAATGATCACATCCAATGAGGTAATTGGAAGGAAGGCTATTTAGACGGAAGTAGTATTAATCCGTATCAAATTATATACATTAGTTACCTTAAGTATTTCATGCACATAAAAATATATTTTTGAAGTTATACTTCTTTTGGCGCGTTAGGGAAAATGATGAGAGTAAATTTTTGCGATGCGCGCGCACTCCATCACGAAAAACCGACACCCTGAAGTTAGCTATAGCCAACATTTTATTCAAAAAGTATGTATGTATTAAATACCTTATTTCTATTATTAGTGTCGTTTTTTCTACAAAAGTAGAATAAGGCGAAAAATAAAACTTTTGGAAAGATTTTTATCTTGTTACGCCAAAGAAGTATAACTTCTAACGCGTTTACATAAGTACACCCTACTTTTTTTTATTATCAGGTCAGGACAACGTCCGCCGGGTCTGCTATTATATAATAAATACCACAACACAAAGATATTACTGCGATAGTTCATATTCGTGTAGGTACAAAAAACATTGTTTATACTTCCGACAGACAGACTTTGTTATTACAGCTTGGTAACGAAAAACACAACGTGTCATTGTTTATAATTGCAAAATTTTAATCAACAGTTCTCATACATCCTAACTCGTCCTTAGGGCTACAGATAAGGACATAGGATCCCTTTCATCTATAAAAACTATATTGTTACCGATAGACAACTACATTAATGCGAACAAAGCCGCGCGCAAATGCCAGTGACTAATAAGGAAATCATTGCAGATATTCATTTTACCGTTACATGTGAACAAATTAATTTTTCTTTGCATGTGTAAATTTCAACGACTGACCACAAACTTACCTTATATAAAATTATGTGGGTAAAGATGATAAACCGGCAAAACCTAGAGGTCTGTCTCTCAAGAGCGTTGTTACTAGAATATACCTACCTATATATATTTGCCGACAGATATTCAATTTCTGAATTACGATTTATCCATTACAAGGAAAAAAATCAATACTTTCATATTTAAAAGTGGGGATAAAACAAATGAATCACTCGTTTATTTTAATCTAAACTTACACTAAGATTTGAAAAAAAACGTTACCAAACTTTCAAAAAGAACAAAAAAAAAAATTAAATGAAATAACTTAAATATTAAAAATTTATCCTTTCCTTTCTTGTTCTAAGAATAAGTTGTGTTATTCTTCTCGGAGATAGTTGCCAACCCTAATTACACCATTCTTACTATTATAACACAGTGCCAGTCACTTCGTCGTATTTCGATAAAAAAACGATATTATAAATACGTAAGCTACCTTTTGTGACATGATTTACCTAATCATTTATCCGATATCACATTATCCTACAAGTGATAAGCTTTTAAAAGAATGCTTATCAAAATATACAAAATTCCGCGCCAAACTTTGTGAGCATTCTGAATATATTTGCGCTTAACATAAATACATATTATATTAAATATATAACATCGAGACAACTTAAGGATAAATAAATAACCATTTTAGATCTCTATAATAATATGTTAATTTTGTTTTGTATTCATATCTTTGCGATACTATGCGCAAGCCCAAACTTGCAGCTATATCTTTAACTGCCAAAAAATTCACTAGGACTGTATGTGTTTATCGATTCTTTGTATTAGTTAATGACATTAGTTTGTCAAACATTACAATGACGCATATCATCATCTTCTTACCCTTATCCCACCTAAGTAGGGTCGGCACAACATGTTTTCCTTTTCCACTCTCCCCTGTCAGATCGTCGTCTCAGTATCCTTTTATACAGATATCATTTTTCACACAATCTATCCATACCTTCTTCGGTCTTTCTCTACTCCTATATCCTATACGAGTTACAGAAACTTTTTTTTACAAATAGCCAATGAGCTGATTTTATTGAATGGAACTGATTCATATCGTTTCATCGGAGCCACTCAACTGAAACTAGGAACTTTTGTATATGATTACTTTATTCTTACATAGTAATATTTTCCCCGATAACAATTTAGATATTTAAAGTCTTGTAATTGTATAATTTTTTCCATAACGAATTTGAAAGTTTGATGAAATTGCATCTTCGCGTAACGATAATTTATATGGAAAGCCTTTTATATGAAAATATTCCCTTTAGTGTATAATATGTTTAGTTTTATGTGACTTAAAAAATTCAAAGTATTGTAATTGTGTGATAATAGGCTTTTTCCGCGTGTTTCCTTGTTAAGATAATCCTCCATACCGAGTAGTAACATATATAACATGTATTTATTATAATTTTATCTTTTAGCGACCGAACTTCTACATTATCACTGCCATTGTTGAGTAGGCAGTAATAATACAAGCGTCTTGTGATTATTTCAATGTTCTAACAAGATGGTGGCACCCTTATTAGAACTCTCCATGGAGTTTTTGTGGCATCGCAGAATACATGCTCCGTTGTATTATTTCACAACCTCTTCACTTGTGCACAATAACCGAACTATATCACGCAAATTGCCACCAATATTACAAAATATAGAGGCAAGTAACACAAAATTATGGATGAAATATAAAACGACTACACGAGAGCCTAAGATCCCGCCAAAACTCTCATATATAACATTATAATCTGTAATTTGAGTACACGCAAATATGTAAGATAATATACCGCGAATTAATATTATATGCGTGGTTATATATATACGTATTTGAACCATATATAAAGTTTTCTTTTTAACACTTTAACGCGGTCGAATAAACACGGATATGTATAAAAAAATACCCGCCATTTTCAACTAATTTATAAATTATGAACTTATAAAATCTTTTTTTGCAGTAGAATTATTCTCAAGTTGGAACAAAACTTATAGTTAAACCCACTTTTAATCTTTAATACACGTTTTAACAAGAAAATTAACACTAACACTCCGTTTGTTCCGAGTTTCGCGTTCAATTATAAATCCATACGATAGATATTTTGATTTTTATACGATCGTCTATCAGTGATGCTACGGTCACACTAACGGGCGATCACACTGGCCGTATTAAATTAAAATCGTTCTTGTAGCCTTTACATGAGGTTAAAGTTAAGCTCATTTGCCATTTTAGTTTACAAGTAAGGCTTTGGCTTGTAACAAGTAAACTTATTGCACCGATCGAATTTTAAATTTCGTTAAATTTCGGGTATAATTTTGTAATTATTTTTGTACTGTAACCTTAATGAGCTAGAGAATAATTTTTAAAATAGCTTAAAATTAGATGACCATGCAAAGAAATTATAGTAGGAAGTATAAGACGAAGTATTAAATACTTTAATATATTGCTAGTAGGTAGATATATGACTTTTCTGTTTTAAATGTAATCGGATCAAAAGAAACTGAAAACTAACCATTGCATGTTCATGAGACTGATGCTTTTTAATTAATCATTAGTACGTATCTAAATCGAACTAAAATGTGTGTTCGGCGCATACCACGGAAGAAAGTCTTTATTCCGTGGGCGCATACTATGTTTAAATGTGTGTTTTGCTTTCCAATAGAACCTCTGTAGCTGTCTATAGCCATAGAGATGAGGCGATCGCGATTGCTTCATATTAGAAAACAACTGAAAACGAGAATGTCTGAAAAACTATCGTCTGTTGTGAGGTATTATTTGTATAAATTTGAAATCTTTAAGGACAATTTTCAACGTGTATAATTTACTTTTAGCCTTTTAGAAGATTGAAAACCTCCTAACTCCTACATGTTTCAAATTGTTGTCTGTAAATTTTTACTGACCATACAAATTACTGGAAAATTCTAAATAAATGTAAAAAGGTAAAACACAAAACCATGAGTGTCCACAAATAACCAGTAATTTATATGCAACTCCATTTGTATGACTTATTTTGACAGTTTCTTTTTTTGTTTTTTTTTTCGAACTGACTACGCTGTTGGCTTGACAGGCCACTAAAGTTTCACCGGACTACGTTTTGCCAGTGTTACTGCCGAATATTATATATATTTTCTTCGACATCTTAACTAATATTACAAATGCGAAGGTGAGTTTGTTTATTTGTTTGTTACGTTTTCAAACATTAACTACTCAACCCATCATTTTGAATTTTTGCACAAACGTTGTTAGCGGTACAGAAAAGTACATAGGATATCTTTAATCTGGAAAAAGTACTGTTCCCGATTCAATTCTACATTACCGCTAGCGATACCGCGGTCAAAAGCTAGTAAACAATAAATGCTAGTTGTCATCTAATGGTGTAAAAAAAAAAATAATTTATATTTTTTTAAATTTCAATGTTTACTGAGCTCCGTTTGTCAAAGTGTAACTTTATAATCTTCTATAAAATGCAAATAAAGTTTGTTTGAGGCTCAATCATGCTAAAACTAATGAATGTTTGCGTATGGGTCTATAACATATATAGTACAATCTATAGCACATAACATTCGAAGCGCTAGGGAATCTATTAATATACATAAGTATGTAAGAAGTATGTTTAGTTTTGTATAACCCTATTTAAGTATTAAAAATCGTATTTATATGAATATTCTACGTAACACTCACAGTCTTTAACTTTTCCATTTCATTTCAAACCAGTGACCCGCCTCAGCTACATTTTTTTTAATACTTTATAGGTTAACGTTTAACCACAATCTCATCTGATGTTAAATGATGACATAGTCTAAGATAGTAGTCATCCTATACCTCGAGGAAGACGGGCTCTCAACTGCAGCTGCCGGCACACACCAACATATAAAAAGTTATTTTATCACTAGATGGTGTTCCATTTTATTTGTATAATATTTTATTAAAATTAAATTCTTATCACATAGTACGAAAATGGGGCAATTAACGATTACCAGAAATATTATCAACGTATAATGTCACGGTACTAATTAATATTAAAAACGGAAGTACTAATGGAAAATATTCAAATATTAGTATTTTACATACTGTTATATGTTTCTTAGAGTTACCACCCGTAATTTAATATTCTATGGCAACAAGAAAGCACATGGAAACCCTTTATTTTAAATACTTAATTATTTTAGAACCCGAGAACTGGACATTTTAATAGGCAACAATTGGTCTACGCTTAAATTCATTTCCATTAGAAGTTCCAAATCTATATTGACAATTTTACGTCGCGCATAATATTATCGCACGTTAGCACTTGATCACGGACTACAGGAAAGCGGTCTGATCCAGGACGAATGCGCCCAGCTTGCTCTGCAGGTGCTTAAACATTTCTTTCGGAATCTGATCTAACTTATCTCGTAAATGTGTAATGTCTGAAGCAAGCCCCGTATTCATTACAGACAAATGTGATTAAAAATTGTTGAATTACAGGTGCGTGCAGATCTATTTTCCATCGAGATGACGTAGGCAAAGATTATATAGATGCAAAAGAGGACGCGACAAAATCACGGAAAATTAGAAACTAGAACGTCATATGGGCGAGAATCACTTTTGTTTTTTATTTGGGAAGGATATATAGTCCGGGATCCACGGTACATCTTTGCTAGTGATTACTACAAAGCTAATTTTCCGTGAATAGCTTTCATTTTGAGGAGACGCCCAACTCTTTCTTTCACAAACATTTTCGATTGTGGTACCTAACAAGGGTAGCGGAGATAAAATATATTTATTTGATGATTCTGAAAAATGTATTACTAACTAGGGTTTTGTGTCTTAAATCCTAAGATAATTATCAGAATTATTATAAAAAATATTTGTCCAACAAAGTGTATCGTTTGATCAAAGAGTCCCCTCCGTCCAACATATCTCGATAACGATTTCATCAAAAATGATTACTGGCCAGTTGATTTTTTTTTCTGTTACTTAATTCATATTTATATAATTTAACAGCCATGCCCTACAAATTTCGTGATACAATATTCCGGTAATATTTGAGAGTTCGTACAAACTTGTTAGTGATTGATAAAAGGCGCCACTATAGAACAATAATTTAATGATGGAATGGTCGACAAAATTGACGATAGCACACGTTTGGTACCTATTTATATAAAAAGATAAAATACAGAATCACAGTTTCTGTCGATGTCAGTGAAACGTCACACTTGAAGAATCTATTTCAAAGTATTTCATTCGTTTTAATACAGCGCTATCTAGTATATATAAATAATAACACTTGATTATAGACAAATTATGACATTTAAATGTATTGTACTGTTTTTAGTGCCATCTATATTCAAACGTCTTTTATCTATAAGAAGTATAAGTTTCTTAACCTAGATGTCACTACCATTCCATCAATAAGTCCTAAACTATATATAGTGGTGACCTCAATACGGCATAGGCAAAATAGGATTTATGGATCACTCTGATGGCGCTAGAGGGCGGTTTTTAAATGTAATATTTATATATTGTTAACATCGCAATTATTTATTTTTATTTACTTTGCTTTTTTCAAATTGCAATCCATATTTTCAATTATGCTTGTAAAAAGTATATATGTATATTTCCAAATTTCGATAGTCATTTCCATTGGCAGGCCTAGTAGCGCTTTTTGTAGTAGCGTCTTAATAGTGAACCGAGTGGTCGCAGGTTTCATCGTCGCACATGACCAACTTTTGTTCATTCAGCATAACCATTAGTCTGGTGAAGCTGTGAAGGGCCATCAAGCCAACAACGTATAGTCAGATCTTTAAAAAAAGGATAATTGCCAGTAATATGTCTGATATAGATAGGTACACAAATGTATGTGTGGTATTTCAGCTGTTACATTATACAGAGTCTGGATTTTAACAATCATGTATGAAATAGTATAATATTTATTTATAAAGAAACATGTGTTATTTTGTTGCGTAAATTCTAAATATATATTATTTCATTAATATTGTACCCTGCCATTTTCCGTATATTTTACATTATGTGAGGAGTGTTCGAATATGGTAAATTAGCTTTTGCCCGTGGCTGCGCTCATTTTTTCTAGATGAAAAGTATCGTATATATTTTCCTTTGCCACTGACAACGTGTATGCCAAATTTTCATGGGGATGAGTTGAATGGTTAAGGCGTGATAGCGTAACAAACAAACAAACAAGCAAGTAAGCTCACTTTCGCATTTATAATATTAAGTAGTATGTACATATGTATATTTGGAATCTCTGTATTAGGCCGTATCTATATAGATGTTATATCGAAAAGTAAAACTTAATTTAATTCTTCTCTGAAGTGTTTTAACCTAATAAATTATTTCACGTATACACTTTGTAATTTTAAAGTTGTATTACTCCTAAAGTTGTGATGAAAGAGTAATTTCATTTATTGATATCCACAAAGTTTTTTATTGTTCCTTACTGTCTTTTCTCTGACACAATTTAGAGACTTATGAAAGCGCGGTGAATGGTAGTGGCATGGCCTTCTTTGCTCTAAATTTAATTGGGCTGTAGCTGTCGTAGTTGCTGTCTATATTGGACAAATATATCCACAGGTTCGAAACCTGACATGTACCTACCAAAGAGTTCAGATTCAGATTTCGCCCACATTTACTAAATTTAAATTGATAATGCTGTCGGTTGACGGTGAAGGAAAACATCGTAAAGAAACCTAAACTTGGGAAATATTCATGTAGAACCTCCGCATGTGGGACAAATATTGAACATTGTATATTTTCTTTTGCATTTGTAATCTCTAATACGTCGTAGGCTGGCGTGGTGATTATGCCGGGACATTATTTCGAGAAGAGCCTTTGGTTCAACAGTTCTCCTACAAAGTATTCTTCTTCTTCTTTAATTTGTGGCGCCGTGTGTAGGTTACCTTCTTAAGTCATATCGTTATTTAACATCAAATGAAATTGTGGTCAAACCCCAAAACCGACAAAATATTCAAAACAAAATACTTTTTTTTTCGAATTGACTACGCTATTCGCTTGACGGACTTTTACAGCTTCACCGCACTACTTAGGCGAGCGCTTAAGGTACTTCGCCGCTTGGCAACAAGCTCAAAGGTTCCAAAGTGGCTGAGCCTCGCCATGCCTTCCCTTGGATGCAACACCGTTGATGTATCTAAGCTAAACTAAGCTAGCCATTCATACATATAAAAGTTCGTGAGACGCACATGTTACATGTTATGTGTGCCTCACGACTTCAAACATATATTTCGTATCTGACAACTTTTTTTTTTAAGATGGGGAAATCCGTCATGGCCATGCCACCCTCCTGGGGAGAGGGTGGATAGTGTGAGACTCCTGCTCACTAAAACCCCACGGTGTACATCTACCGCTTTTGTTGGGGCGAGACGAAATCTCTCAGTATTCATCGTGTCGCCCCAGCGGTTAGCCCGGCGTCAATTAGCGCCGCCGGGCCCGTTCTTGTCAGGAGACGACCGTGTACACATCTTGGGCCGTCTCCTCCATCCGCCGGACCTGTGCAATGCGAAGATGGGTCCCCCAGCCCATCCTTCCAGGCCTGGCTACGGGGTTAGAAGGAGACGAGCGTAGCGTCCCCGCCTTCGACTAGCACTTCAAGACTAACCCACTTCGAAAATAAGGGAAAAGATAAAACCCCTGCGCCATATGTGCACCTACCTGAGTGTATGTGCGCACATATGTGGGGTTAATCTGTGTTATGTTGTTCAACAAGTGATTGAAAATTTCAATATCACTGTATCGCGATAAAAACATAATAACAGTAGCAAAAAGAATATATCAGTGCTAAAGGTCACGTTTTATAAAATGTATGCTCATGATTAATAAATCTATGTGAAGAAGAGTGTAAATTGTTTCTATTTATTATTTCATATTTTGTTGTACGTTGTCTTACCGCGCACGTGTTAACTGTGCCCTTTTCACCGGAATTCGCCCGGAGTAGATAGGGGAACACGCGATACAGAACGTTCGTTATTAATCACGCGGCGCGGCTCGGCCTAATGCGCTGATAGAATATAATTCTTTTAGATTTACAGACTATTATTATTATTGCATATTATGAGCAGAGATGAAAGTCATGCAACTAGAAAAGTTTTGACTATGAAGGTGTACGTATATAGGAGTAGAAGAAGACTGAAAACGTATGGATGAATTGAGTGAAAAATGATATGTGTGTGTCAATGGAGACATCAATGCCATCTGACAGGGGAGAGTGGAAAAGGAAAATATGTTGTACTGAGTAGTACTTAGGTGGGATAAGGGTAAAATGATGAGGATGATTTTCAGGCTTAATAATCTATATCATTTTATTACAATACTCCCAGGGGTATGTACACTGGAGTATAACTAGTCTTAAATGTGCCATGTGTCAAAATTTCTTAAAGTATCTTTGAAGTAAATACAAAACATAGATAATATTTTATTTACTTGAGTTGTTTTTTTATTTACAAAATTCACTGCTACAGAATACAAACAGTATTTGTCCCAGTAAATTGTGTATATAAATTTAAACTCATGGAATTTTCACTCCGATCACGGATTTAAGTTTTCCAAGCAAACCCTGAAATGAGCGGTTCCTTTCTAGATATCTTAGGAAATATCAAATGTATACTTACCAGTTGTCCCAACACAACTAACTGGACGTGTCACAACTTATACTGTCTCGAATTTAATGTGATGAAAGTGGAATGTCGATTCGATTTCGACCGAACCGAATCTTTGATGTACCAAATAAATTTTCAGAAATCGTGTACATTTATCATTATTTTTAAATTAAACTCGCCAATGTGACGTCACTGTTCGAATTATAATTAACTTGAATGAAAATCTATTATTAGAGAAATAACAATAGTTGCTAAATCATTTATATATTAATTAAAATATGTATTCTCTTCTAGATTTCTTAATTCCTATAGATATATTCGTAGGAAAATTTTGGTTACCTGTGTTTAAAAATGGGATTTCAGTAGCTATATAAAGACTTGCTTTACAACTGGTGCCTACATAACCAGAATTAGCGGTTTAGTGTACATATTTAGTAATTTATACTACCGATTTTTTCTTACGCAAGACTTAATTAGAGCGTCGATTTCATAAGAAGGGAACACCGTTCCCAGGAGATAACTCCACAATTATTTGTACAACAAAAATAAAAATAATGCGAACTTTTTGGTTCTAGATGGAGATTACTATGAAATAGGGACTGTATTTAAAAAAAACGAATTCAATAATATTTGAACAACGAAATACTTTGAATTTTATTAGCAATATGATTGAGAGAAAATCTAGATATTTAAAAATGTCCTTGTCATGGAATCTTATAGTGATTAAGAATTGTTAAGAATTTAAAAAAACTTGTTCGCGCTTAGTATGCTTGAACGTATTCCCTTACAATAAAACCTTTGTAGCTGGCTACCGCCACAAAGTTAAGGCCATCGCGATTGCTTCACATTCGAAAACAACCGAAAACGTAAAAATGTCTGCAAGCTATCGTCTGTTCTAGGGAGTACTATTTTTTACAAATTTAAATTCTTTAAGGGCATTTTTAAATCTTATTATACTTTATAAGTTTTAGCATTTAACCACAATCTCCCCTGATGTTAAATGAGGATGTGGCTCAAGATGGTAACACGCTAAACCTAGAATGGGGAACAGTCTCTCTCGTGCATCTGCCGGAAGACGCCTATAGGTGCTTGGCGATAGATATTGCACTTAAAAGTGGTAGCTAGGCACGTGGGCTTAAAAAGAGCATTAGAACCATGCTTCATCCCGATGTTTTTTCATTTACCGAAAGCTCCGGATCATTCGCAAGGATTTGAACCTACGTCGATCAACGCGGAATCCGAACACGCTAACCAAGAGCCATCATCGCTTCATCATTTATTGTTAACCTTCCATTTCTTTAAAATATACATTCTTACTGGTATTTGCGTATTTTCTGATATACGGCTTCGCTTGTTCTATAATATTGATTAGGATTGTGTCAGCTGGTTTTGGTATTTTTTTTAATTGTATAGTTTCACGTTCGTAGCTATTCTATATTTGCATGTCCAATTTTTAATGTATTTATTACAGTATACAACAACTGATAATGAATTCGGTACACGAGGGCAGCGTACAGGCGCGTTCGCACCTCACGTGTGTTGCTCACGTGCTTTCCGAATATTACACTGCGCCATGTGTACCACGGGCTTGCCAGCTGAAATCTCGTTTTTATTTTTTGTAATGCAAACAGAACGTGGGTAAACGTGACTCGTACTGTGCTATAAATGAGGTTAGGCGTTAATAATTATACGTACAAATAAATTAATTTGACAAGAGAGTAACAGCAAAATTACCACAAGAAAATTTAAAATAGGCAGACGCTATGCAAAATTACCAATCATGCATAATTATTTGAATGAATGAATGAATACTTTATTGTACTTTTGAGTTTGCACACTTGCGAGCATAATACCACAAGCTAACCAGCGGTATTATTATGAAACATAAAAGTTTTGTAGGTAATGCAAATATAGAAGAAGTAAAGAAAAAGAAATAAATAAATATATATATATATATAACGCATATATAAATGAAATTAATACATACGTAACATAAATACACTCATATACATACAGATATAAACATACATACATACAATCTTGCATATATACATACAAGAAACCTATATAGCAATGATAAAGTTAATAATAAAAATATATACACAGACACACACATGTATGTATACACTTCTTTCTTAAGGTTTGTGTTAGTAAATTATAACTAACTTTTGCCTGCGGCTTCGCTCGATTTAGCTCCATATAGATTTGATATATCCCTCGGGTATAGTACATTTTTTCTAGATGAACCTCATCCTATGTTGTTCTCTGTACCCCTGAGAACGTGTATGCCAATTTCATGATAACGGGTTGAATATTTAAGACGTGAAAGTGTACTAACCGACGAACAAACTCACATTCAAATTTAATTATTTTATTAAAAATGACGACATATTTAACATAAACTATTGATATTTGGCAACAGTACAAGTAATACTCACTCTTATATTTCATCAAATTTATTAACTCTTGGCAACCCCAAAAAGCATTTGGGTTGTTGAATATAGTTACGACATTAAATAATGATTTATAACGCGCATTGTTCTTCTATGTAAAAGAAATCAATGAGCGTGTATACAAAGTGCCTAATTAGCCTTACATTTGTTACTCAATTATCATTCATCACAATCTCTACATAGTTTAAAATCGAATTTAATCGCCTGATGCTTTCTTAAGCTGTAAAAAGTAAGAGCCAACGGGTTTGTAATACTTTTCTTTGTGCAAGGTAAACATAATTTTCTTCTTCCCTGAATCAAATATTTGATCAAATAAAATGGTCGAAGGGTGGTATAATAATTTATTATCAAGTGTAACTGCCTAAATATAGGTTTACTTACTAATCTGTTGATTGGGAACTGATTTTCTACTTGAAAGTTATAGCTAGCGAAACCGGCACTAGACAATGCATTAAGCTTGCCGTCGTAATAGTGTTTACATGCTTTTCATCAAAGAAAATTTGAGAGCATTTAGATCCTTTGTGTGCGCAACATTCAAATACTTGATGTGATTATCACCACCGTACGTGAGGTGATATATCCATCATGGTGACTGTTTTGAAGCCCACTGAAGCTGTGAAGGCCCGTTAGGCATGTAGTGTATAATCAGATATAAAGAGAAAAAACAGGTGTGTCGTAAAGACACGTGACAGAAGAGAAACATCTGCATTACAGGGAAACATTAAAAAAAAAATACAGCAAAGAGTCAACGTCACGCGGTGATCCCAGGAGGTCACCCATCCAAGTACTGACCGCACACGATATTACTTAAGTTCGGCGATTGGACGAGAACCAGTGTTTTCAACACGTTACCCAACAGTGTTACCACCACCAGTTTTCGTCACAGAAAAAGGTTGCCGATCGAAATTTCAAAGCCCTCCCATAAAAAGTTTCACTTCAAAAGTGACTATATACCTTTAATTACCACGCGACGAACATAACACGTATGATCGATAGGTGAATATCATTGAACTACGGTCGTAAGCCTTCAACGGTTCAGAACTATGCAGTATTTTTTTTTATGGTTTAAATCAATACAACCCCCGCTTCTCTCCTATTAATAATTTATTACTGTTACCCTCGACTGCGACCGTGTGGAATTTAGCAAAAACATTTCTAATTCAGTGTAGAGGTGCACATGGGGGCCGCGTGGTTCTCGTCACTGCTTCTTTAGTTTATTATATTTGGGTTGAGCCCTATTTTTACTCCTTACTTCACTCCTTGCAACATCAGCTATCTGCCAGTGAACGTTTTGTCAAAATTGGTTCCAACCATGTCGGAAATTAGCCGGAACAAACAAACAGTCACACAATTTTTTTTTGTTTGTTATTAACACCGTGTACAGTTTCATATCCGTTTATTAAAAAGCGGTTAACCTGACATCACAAATATACACTCCAATTTTATTTATGTGTATATGTTATTTTCATAGTACAACATGCCTCTACACCCGATTTTGCTATTATTGTTTTTTTTTACTAAAAACTTATTAATCATATGTGTCATATTTCTATAATTTTCTTTTTTTTCGAACTGACCTAACCTATTGGCTTTGTAAGGCCTCTATACTTCCACCGGACTACGGTATCCGTTTCCTTTCTATAAATGTGATACACATGATGTATATTTAATGTCAAATTAGGATCATGTAACTGTTGAGACATTACAATTGTCAAACTTAAAAGACCTAAGCAATGGTGAATAACATATTTAACTGAGTGGGCGTATAACTTTGTAAAAAAAATAACTAGGTACGATTGAATTGTTCTCAAAATAATATCACTTGGTATAAAGAACATACATTGTAACGGTCGTGGGTTTTTCTTTTAAATAAAACCTCAACTACAATCATCGAGGTGTGTTATACATATGTATTTGAATAATATTATTCTGTATTCAAAAGTCGATCACGTTTGCTGTAACGTGTTGCGTGCGGAAGCAACGTCTGTGACGGTTGCGACTTATGACTGACCTCATGCACAAGGACTTTCCGTATTTGTTATACTTATTGAAAAAGAGCATTCAGGCATTCAACAGTGTATTTATTTTACTTATGCATTCAAAACAACTTAATCCTCCTCTGTAGTCCTCTGGCAGTCGAAGTTCAACCACGAGTAGGGGTACAAACTTTTATTCACGAGTTAATTTATGAATATTATTATCTGAATTGAGTATTGTATAAATAATGTAATATCGTGGTGGACCGGTGGAATATCAATCCGATTACAAAAAAAAAGAAATGACAAAAGAACAATAGTAATAAAATAAATAAAATAACAATAACTGTGATAAAACGATAGTAGATAAAAGTAGCCAATAAAACCTCGGACATAATATTGTAATTAGAAATAGAAATAGTAATACAAATATAAATTGACATAGAAATATAAATAATAGTGATGTAATTGAATGAATTAAAAAGGACTGACTGTAAATAAATAAATGCGGAAATGTTAAAAAAATGGCAAGAACAGGACTCGAAACTAAATAAAATAAATAAATAAAACGAAACCAAATTAGCAAATAAAGTCTCGGATCTAGTCTGAGGGAAAGGCGACACCATTTAAAAAAAAAATGTTAAAATACATCAGATCGTTTAGGCTCTAAATTGTAACAAAAAAATAGACCTTACATATTTTTCTAACGCTCGAAATAGTTCTTCATCCTTTGGCGAATTTGAGTAAAAACTAGCTTTTCCCTATGATTTAGGTTCCCGTTGTTTTCGAAATTAACAGACAGGCCTTAATTCGTATAGTTAGGCCTATTTAATTCATAAAAACCAAAAGGTGAAACCTCGGGTTTGGAAATTTTTATTATATATATCACTACCCAGTCAAGCTTGAGAACCACTGGTGTAAATTATTTCGTTTCTACACACATAGTTATTATACTTTATCAACATTAATGTGCAAATAGACGTATAATGAGTTCGTAATTAATTAAAATACACGTTCTGCCAACGTTTTTACGTTTTGAGTAAGTAACATATTCTAATTATAATAATTAATGTTTTATTCGTACTGAATGTGTACATTAATTATAGACCCGCAACAACAATTGTTGTTAGAGTTCAAAATTGATATTCACAATTCACAAACTAGAGAATAGACACTTATCAGTAATAACGTGAGGGAAACACGTTTGCACAATATCGCATATAAACTCAAGGGCCCGTTATCTTCGCTAACATTATTGGTATATTAAAAATGGTTTCGACAATAAATATACACTAGCTGCCCAGCCCAATTTCATGAAGAAAACGAGATCAAAAATCCTTCTTTTACTGTACGACCATGTAATGAAATAAAATGGCAACTAAACAACTGAAGGTGCGAACGAACGAACGAAGATGCAGTCTTATGTTTCATTAAAACTAACTCAGTTCTTTGCTCGGACGGACATCTTTTGACCAAAATGTATCACTTTCCCGTAAGATTTTTCAAACATCCTCTTTCATGCTAATCTTATCCTAATTATTACAAACATAACAAAAAAGCATTAGCTAAATACGTGCAGCCTGGATTTATGCGCTTTCATACATTTAGCAATTGGTTTTCTTTTTCTTTATTTTTTATTTTTTGGCTCCGTCACGGTTTGTGCACTAGCCAGCGTCAAGTAACAAGATTTTGCCAAGTAAGTGTCTTGTGATAATTATAATGTTCTAACAAGATGGTGGTTTCCTTGTTAGAACTTTCCATGGAGTTTTGGTGGCATCTCAGAATGCATGCTCCGTGGTATTATTTCCCATTCACTTCACTTGTGCATAGTAACCGAATTATATTACGTAAAACACCAATTAGTTTTATTATCTATATAAATAGACTAGAGATGTGACATTCAATTTTAATCGCGTTTCCTTTCAACGTTTGAAAAATTATCATCATGAATTAAATAAATGCTGCATAAAATAAGGATAACTGTTGAATAAGGAGCTCACCAAGATTATATTACATTTTAATATTATGCATGTATTATTATTTTTTTATTATTTATTTCGGGGCTTGTATGACTATATCAGCCCCATAGTACCCTTACCTTAATTTACTCAAATATAACTAATACAAATGATAAAAGATATAATGGACGAAAGTGTGGACAACTCAACAATTTAAAAAGATTTAGTGCTTCAATACCGTTCGGTTTAGATAGTACCCCATGTAACATTCCGATATCTTGCATATTTAAATTGAGAGCCGACATCAGTAAATACCTATCCGCTTGGAAACGAATACATTCCGTGTATTATATTTATAAATTGCATAATGTACTTTATGGTTTTAATCAAAACAACTCTCTTGTAGTCCAGTGAATCTGTAGACGCCTCCAGTTCAACGGGGTAGTTAGTTCGAAAAAAAAAAATCCAACTCTCTTTTCTCTGTATTGAATTGTGGATTGTATGGAATCTGTATTGAATGTCAAATGGGACTTATAGACAAGAGACAATACATTTATTCCAAATATAACAAAAGTAAGAAACAGTATAAAGTAAGAGTTACTCTATGTTTTACCATGTGTTACTTCTAATTTTATGTCACGTTACTCTTTACTAGTGATATGTATTGTATATCTGAGAAAGAGTGAGAATGAGCGAGTCACTTGTTTCAGTTATATAACACGTATTTATAATTATTTTAAAGTGAAATATTTTTACGTCCATCTATCGCATGTTGCATTATAGCCGGCCGTAAGGTGAAATGCGCTTGGCGGGTCCTTGTCAGCGTATCAGTGTAGTCAGTTCGCAAAAAAAAAAAATAACCAAAGCCAATATGGCGGCGCCCATTGCTCAATTCAAAACAATTTAAATAAATATTGTGCTCAGTTATTAAAAAGATTAAAAACGCGATTTTAATACCCTAAATCGAATAATTTTCCGAAAATTTTCAATTAACTGCCTACGACTCGAAAAAGGTTTCACTTGCATCGTGGTTTCATAAAACCACACAATTTTTATATTTATATAACCGAGAGAGACAACATGATATTTTCTGGTACTCCGTTGCTAAGTTTGTTTAACATTCTATTAAGTCTAATCATTTCGTTCCAGTTTGTCTTAATTCTAAGCCTAACTAATATTATAAATAAGAATGTGAGTTTGTTTGTAACACTATTACGGCTTAACTATTAGATCGATCAATATGAAATTTTTGAATACACGTTGTCAGGGACTATAAAAAGAGACATAAAATTCATCACATCTAGAAAAAAGTGCTGTTCCCGAGGGATAGTTCAAATTCAAATTTACATTAACGCTAGCAAAGCCGCGGTTAAAAGATATTAAACCATAATTTTAACTTTAATTAAAACATTTATTAAAAAATAAAAAAATAAAATAATACAACTGTACACATCTCGTTTAACGACATGTGACTCTATATAATCATATTGTACATAACAGAAGATGAAAAGGTATGTGAACAAAAGCGGATGTTAGCATTTTCGTTCTTTGTACACTCTCTTGCAGCTTACACGTGGCTTGTGGTTACAGTAAAGAAACGAAACGAAACGAATCGATATTTATACTTATATATTTATATTATAAGTTGAAGAGGTTGTTCACTTGAACTCGTTTATCCCAGGAAATTTTTGATTGATGAAGGCGTAACTTTATCGAAATTCATCATTATCGTACTTCCGCTAGGGATTGTTTGGCCACTGTCACGTCTTACTGCAACAGAAAATGGTTGTGAAACAACTAAAAGTAGTTAAATGACGTCTTTAGCTGGCAGGTGAAATCAACGTTGGCGGATGGTTGAACCTGTTGTCGATTAACACTATTGGTATCTATCTGTAAAATACAAAAAATCCTATATAAAATCGGGTGAGTGTCTTAAGCGCTTCCCTTAGCAGTCCGGTGAAACTGTAGAGGCATTACCAGGTCAACAGTGTAAACAGTTCAAAAAAATAATTTTAAAAAAATACAAAAAAATATGTGTACATAAAATGATAAATAAAGAATAACAGATTAAAAAACTATAAAAATGTAGTTATTAAAATTTTAAAAGAATTTAAAAGTAGTTTAAAATTATAAACTAAAATTAAAAGAAGTTAATTAAACATATGATGCAGATTGACGTGTAATGACTACAATCGATTATACGTGTAGATTAGATCTAATATCACGATACAACCCTTAGGAGTGGAGCAATTGCCGTACAAATTGCAGTTTAGAAAATATGTAAAGCGAGAATGAAAGAATATTGCTGCCAAACCGTGTATCGCAGATTGAATGCCTGACGGAAATCGAGTATTACCTACCGAAAAAAACCGTACCATGAATGCCTATAAAAGTTTAGTACCAAGCCGAACGATACAGTCGCGTGGTCGGCTCCCTACGCAACAATCACGTTGTACATAAAACTTGGTAAACTGAAATTAAATAAGTTAAAGAATTTTTTACAAATATACACGTGAGGGTAACCCTGTGGCACACCTGTTACTTTATGTGACTGAAAAATATAAATTTTTCGAAACGGCGTATCCGTATCTGGCATTATTGTGTTAACATTTTAAACTCAAACACGGACATGTATACAATAATAAAGCGACATATTCGCAGTTAACAAACGGTTGGCAACCCTAATACAACCACGTGTATGATAATAGACATTAGCATACTGAGTCTGTAGGTAGAGGTGCGTTTCAATATATGCAAAAAGGCTTTTCATTTTTTCACAACAAAATAAATGTTGCACGTGACTAAAGAAAAACACGTTTGTATTCTCAAGATTAAAATCAATCGAGATAAATTTCAATTAAAAGTTTTTGTAACATTTGCATCGATTCACGTTGACTATTTATTACACATTACATTTTTCCCGCGACTTTGTTCACGTGAAAATAGTCTTATTGTATCATAGGATTTTTTTTTTTTCTAACTGACCTACACTGCCAGCGTGTATCATAGGATCTATACTATCTGACTTTGATTTGGCACGTTGGAGAGAAAACCGATATAGTCGGCTGAGTTCGGTTTTGTGTAGCGTTATCTTTGTTCATCACAGTTATTGTGCTGTGCAATAGAGAGAAGACTTTACAAAATCGAAGCAAGACGATCTTAGCCGGACGTCTCACTCCTCTATCAGCGACGTGTTAAATCAAATGTCGTTGTATGTTGTACGTGTTTTACCTGAATGATTTGTAGGATGTCTTTTGTCGTATTGCCTGTAATTTTTCATTATACACATTTTAATTAACTTCTCTTTTATCATGATTGCTTAGCTCTTATGGATAAACTTAGAGATATGTAGCCTAGATAACACTCTAAAAATATCTCTAACTGGCAATAAAAATCTAGTTCAAATCTATTCAGCCTTTTCTAAAATTGAAACACAGTGATCGAATTATTATGCAAGTTGTAGAATATTTTAAAGGCACACTTGACCCGTGAAATTGATTTTCTTTGCTACATCTGATTACAGTAACACGAAAAAAAATACGTCCTTCCTCCTGGACCACTGTACTGGTCAGACGTGTTAAGTTTAGTTCCGAGAAAGTTTTTAATCATTATTTTAAATAATATACAAACTGCATAAAATTAACCAATAAATTAGGAGTGCATGAGTTCGAGGAGATTAACCGAAGCTCGGCGAATTTGCAACTACGCCCATAAACCCAGTGAGTGTATCGTTATCTCATTCACTCTAGCCTTCATAGAGAAATAAAAAAGACATTATAATTTGCACGATCGAAACATTTGCTGTTACTACGCACTTGTTACTTACGCAATCTGCATAAAAGAAATGACATTCTGTCAACGAATATATCTTATGTGGATCTTGTTGTAGTGGACGGAAAGCAGTTTTGTACTAAATTACCGATAAGCGTCCAAAATAGTTGACCTGTTATTTTTATAAAGAAAAAACCTCTTCGTTAATATACTACTCCTGGTACCTGGTACGTACCTAGGCATGCCGATTAACCGGTCGCCACCCTCTACCTCAGCACCTACCCTCTCACAACATACTTCAATGGAGTTGAACATAAAAGACATGATAAAATCCACTATACCCGATGCCGAACACGCCAATGTTACTACCCGTGGTAAACGTAAAGGCACTGAGGCGAGAAAGGAGATCGGCGCTAAAGAGCTATCAGTATTTATGGAAGAAATTAAAAGTATGATACTAGAGTTTAAGGAAGAGCAGAATGAAAGAATAGAAAAAATTTACGAAAGTGTTGAAGTGATAAGAAATCAAACGAATGAAATACAGTCTTCTATAATGTTTTTATCACAAAGCTATGATTCATTAAAAACACAGATTGATCAGTTGGAGGTAGAGCGCAACAAAAGTGATTTATTACTTCATTTGTTGGAGGAAAGACTAGAAAAACTAGAACGGTACACGAGATCGACTTGTCTGGAAATAAGAAATATCCCTACTAACAAGACGGAAACTAAAAAATGTTTACTGGATACCGTCATAAAAACAGCTGCCACTATTGACGTTCCTATTCAACACTCTGAGGTGAAAGACATTTTCCGTATCGGTGGTAAAGATTTAAATAATAAGACTATCATAGTAGATTTCACCACAAACTTGTTAAAAGAAAAAATTATACGCAGTTATAAGAAATATATTAAGGAGAATAAGCGTTTAACGACGGAAAATCTACACATCAAGGGACCAATGAAACCTGTTTTTATATCCGAAAATTTATCTTCTAAAATGAAAAGATTATTTTACCTAGCGAGGGATTTTGCCAAAACTAACGGATATGTCTACTGCTGGGTATCAAATGGAAAAATATATTTACGAGAAAAAGAGGGAACTTCACTATATCATATTAAAGATGAATTAGACTTCAAAAAAATCAGGGAGAGGAAATGACTACTTAGTAGCACTTCTCTCTCCTTTAGTGTTATTTATATATTTCTTAGTGAACCAAAAAGGATTAATATGTGTAATTTTATTTTAAAGATACCTATAGTGAAATTATGTTATTTTAGGATATTATTATGTATGTACACTCGACATTTAACACATCATACACACTCACAAACACACGCACTTATTATTTTTTATTCACCCACATCCTGTCATCAATATCAGATTAATTTTGGGGAAATTGAGGAGTTATTTATCTTTTTACTTACTAGAGTTCTATGTAGCTTAACCTTCATAATATCGCTCATTTTTTTGTATTATTGGACTCATTTAAATATTTCGATCAATTGTTTAATTGCTAATTCTAAGTATGGATGACAGCAGTGCAGTACAAGATGACATTGATCAATTAACAGTTTCTAAATCCTATATATGTACTCCAGAACAATGTACTTCATACACATTTGACGATAGTGACTCCGTGAAAGTTTTTCACCTGAACATTAGAAGCATAGGTAATACTGTTAATTTTAATAACTTGCTTATATTATTACATAGAATTAATTTACATTTTGATATAATTATATTATCTGAGTGTTGGCTAAGCAAATGTTATAATATTCCTATTATTCCAGGTTATGTATCTTTTAAAACCGACTGGCGTAATCAAAATGATGGCATTGTTGCATTTATTAGACAAGACATAACATTTACCGTTGAATTGCCTGCTTTTCTTGAGGCAAATTGTTTAGTTATAAGAATTTCCTCAGATGTAGCAATTATCGCACTGTATCGTTCCCCTTCTTATCGGAATATTGATAACTTCATCGACAGTTTAGAGGTCACAATTTCTTCACTTAAATCTCTTAAGAATGTCGTTATTGTTGGTGATATAAATATAAATATCGCCTCAGACAACAATGATGATCGTTCTGATTTATACCTCAATACAATTGCCTCCCATGGAATCTTACCAGCACACGTGTATCCCACGCGTGGTGGTAGCTGCCTAGATCATGTCATGATCACTAGTAATAAATGTGCAGTAACTTTGATTCTTGATTGTGCAATAACAGACCACACTCCTGTAGTTTTACTTCTTAAACTTAAAATCCCAGTTCCGAAATCGCCACCATTCCGACAACGAATAAATTTTCTGGCTTGTATCACTGACCTTGAAAATACAGATTTCTCTGTAGTCATTGACTCCATTGATGCTGATCACGCTGCCACGGTACTTGTCACTACTATTTCAAATGTAGTGACAGCCAACACTCAGTTTATTAAGGTCCCAAGTAGAAAACGTATAATAAAACCCTGGATCACTCCTGGTCTTTTACGCTGCATACGTAATCGAGACAATCTCTATCGGAAAACAAAAAGAAACCCCAATAACCTTTCTATTAAGATAACATATGTACGTTACAGATCTTTTTGTAACAGATTGCTCAAAAATATTAAACGCGAATACGAACGTAGCGAGTTTGAAAAATATCGTCGAAATCCCAAAGCTACCTGGAATCTCGTTAAAAAAATAACTAATCTGGATACTGTTAAAAACATAGCTAGCGAACTATTATCACCTAATCCTGAATCTGGGTATGGTACAAACGTTGTTAATAAGTTTTTTGCTAGTGTAGGTTCAAATCTAGCATCCAAGCTGGTATCCACACGTAGCGAAAGAATAGAGATAGACCCACTTACAAAAAGTTTTCCTTCTTCTATGGCTATATTTTTAACAACTTATGAGGAGATTGAGCTTCTTATTCTTAAACTAAAAACAGGTTGTGCTGCTGGGTGGGATGGCATACCCACAGTATTAATAAAAACGTGTAGACATGTTCTTATTCCTTTGATCTGTCATGTATTTAACCTCTGCATTTCGTCTGGTGTATTCCCGATAGTTTTTAAAAAAGCGCTAGTACATCCTATCTACAAGAGTGGAGACAGAAATAATGTCAATAATTATAGACCTATTTCTGTTTTATCAATCTTGTCTAAATTATTAGAAAAAATTTTGAATAATAGACTCGTCAATTATCTGAATGCACACAAAATCATAGCTGAAAATCAATATGGCTTTTGTGCTGGTAAATGTACTGAAGATGCAGTTTTGTTATTAACTGAAGTTGTGGCCAACAATCTCAGTAATGGACTCAGAACAATCGCAATATTTCTAGACCTATCCAAGGCATTTGACACTATCTCTATTCCTGCCCTGTTGAGCAAACTTGAACAGATTGGTATAAGGGGACAGGCTACGTCGTCCTGTGAAGAGGTCGGTAGAGTCGCCAGCTGAGCCGTCGGCGCTGGTGACTCAGCAGACGTTAGACCGCGCTCTGCAGGGCATGATGAAAGAGATCGGAGGCCAGATGAGGAGCTATATGGAGGCTGTAGAGGGCAGACTCCTCCGTCCTCCTCTAGCGGGCGACCGACGGGCGTATCGATCGGAGCCTGTGTCGGTGACGCCCACTGCTGGACCCTCCAAACCCCCGGATGCGACCCCCCCTGTAGGTGAAGGTAAGGGGAAGAAGGCAAAGAAGGCCAAAAAGAAGAAGTCGATGGCGGCTAAAGAGGCGGAGCAGGCCACTCGACAACCGGCTCCTTCTTCATCAGCTCCCGTGGCGGGCGAGTCGTGGGCCACGGTGGTGAAGAAAGGGGCCGGTAAGAGCAAAAAGAAGGCTCCTGCGACGAAGAAGAAGCAGCCGGCCAAACTCTCGGTGCCGCGTTCGTCTGCCGTGGTGCTGACGATTCAGTCGGAAGCGGCCTCCAGTGGCGTCGATTATAAATCGGTGTTGCTGATGGCGAAGAAGGGGGTGGACGTCACCAGCCTCGACATCCCCTTCTTAAGAATTAGAGAGACTGCCACTGGAGCCCGCAAGCTCGAGGTACCCAGCAGCACGAGTGGACCCAAGGCGGACCGTCTGGCGGAACAGCTTCAGGCGGTCTTCACGGAAAAGGTGGGCGAAGGAGCCGTCCAGGTCTCGAGGCCCTTCAAGAGCGCAGAGCTGCGCCTGACGGGCCTGGACGACTCCGTCACCACCGAGGAGATCGCCTGGGCTGTGGCCTTTAACGGAGGCTGCCTGGCCAACCAGGTCAAGGTGGGGGAAGTGCGCCGTGCTTCTTTCGGCTCTGGCAGCGCCTTCGTCCGCTGCCCCGTAGCAGCGGCGAAGAAGATAGCGCAAGAGGGGAAGATCTTGCTGGGCTGGGTTGCCATACAGGCAAAACTCCTACAGCCCAAAGCAATAAGGTGCTTCCGTTGCCTGGAAGTGGGACATGTGAGGCAGCGCTGCACGTCCGAAGTGGACCGCAGCACGCTGTGTTTCCGCTGCGGTACAGCCGGCCACAAGGCCCCTGACTGCTCCGCAGCCCTGCACTGCCCTGTGTGCGCCGATGCCGGGAAGAAGGCAGAACACAAAGTCGGCAGCAGATCTTGTGGTTCCCTAAAAGGAAAGAAGGGAAAGTTGGGCAAAAAGGCCCAGCCTTCGGGAAGGGTGGCGGCGAAAGCTGCCTCTAGCGCCTCGGTGAGGCCTGAAGCCGGAGAAGCTATGGACCTCTAACATCAATGGCCCATAAGCTTCTCCAGGCTAATATCAACCACTCGGCTGTGGCTCAGGACTTGTTACTCCAGACCATGGCCGAGTGGTCGATTCGGTTGGCGGTGGTCGCCGAACCGTACACTGTTCCCCCCAGGGATAACTGGGTAGGGGACCTAACGGGCACGGTGGCCATCGTCACCTCAATGATGGCAGGGACCCCGGTCCTAATAACCAGGAGAAGGGGACGCGGCTATGTCGCGGCTCAGTGGGGGGACATGGTGGTCGTGGGCTTTTATTTCTCGCCCAACAAGCCCCTCTCTGAGTTTGAGGACCTTTTAGAGGACCTCCGCGTCTTCATCGGACAGACTTCGCCCTGTCCCGTGCTCGTGGCGGGGGACTTCAACGCCAAGGCGTCGGCGTGGGGATCCCCCGTCACTGACGCGCGGGGCAGGGCCCTACTGGACTTTTCGACCTTGGCCGGCCTCTCTGTCGTTAACAGGGGGTCGGTCAACACCTGTGTGCGGCAACAGGGGGGTTCTATAGTGGACATCACGTTCGCTTCCCCTGTTGTCGCCAGACGCATCAGGGGATGGAGGGTGATGGAAGGGGTAGAATCTTTGTCAGATCATCTTTATATAAGGTTTGACGTCTGCCCCTCTCCATCACCGCCGCCCCGTAACCCGGACTTGACCTCGGCCCGTAGATGGGCCCTTAGTAAGCTAAGGGAGGACCTTGCGGTGGAGGCCTCAATAGTCGCGTCGTGGACTCCGTGGCCTGAGGGGCCTGCGGATGTCGCCTCGGAGGCGGACAGTGTTTGGGGATGCGATGATGCACGTCGCTGACGCCGCCATGCCCCGGGTCCGGTCTCAGCCTCCCAGGCGGCATGTATACTGGTGGTCTCGCGACATCGCACGTCTGCGAGCTTTGTGCGTGGTCGCGAGGCGCCAGTATTCCAGGCACCGCAGGCTGCGCCGAGGACGGGACGCGGCTATTGAGGCCCGTCTATACAGCGAGCTCAGGGAAGCCAGGAAGACGCTGCAGATCGCCATTCGCAGTGCCAAATCCCAGGCGTGGAAGGAGCTTCTGGAGACTGTGGATGGCGATCCGTGGGGTCGACCATACAAGATGGTGTTGGGGTTCGTGCGACCCTGGGCTCCTCCGATGACTGAGAGCTTGGAGCCGCGTCTTTTAGACGATATTGTGGCGGCGCTGTTCCCACAAAGGGAACAGTTCTCGCCTCCCTACAAGGTGCCGACTAGGCGCTCTGCAGACGACGAGTCTGCTGCCGTTCCCCCGATTTCAAGCGAGGAGCTGGACGTGGCCGTGCGACGGCTCCGTGGTAGGAATACCGCTCCGGGGCCCGACGGACTTCCTGGCCGCGTCTGGGTCCTCGCAATGGAGGCCCTAGGGGACAGACTCCGTCGTCTGTACGATGCCTGCCTCGCGTCGGGGCAATTTCCTTCGCGCTGGAAGGTGGGCCGCCTCGTCCTTCTACGCAAACCGGGTCGACCGGTGGAATCTCCGTCCGCCTATCGGCCCATTGTTTTGTTGGACGAGGTCGGCAAACTTTTTGAGAGAGTCGTCGTGCAGCGGCTGGTCAGGCACCTCACCAGGACGGGGCCCGACTTATCCACCGTACAGTTCGGCTTCCGGGAGGGTCGGTCGACGGTCGACGCAGTGATGCGTGTCAAGACCCTCTCGGAAGAGGCCGTTTCCCAGGGGGGAGTGCTGTTGGCTGTATCGTTAGATATAGCCAACGCTTTCAACAGCCTCCCCTGGGAATGCATTACAGAGGCGATGAAGTACCACAGGGTACCTCGGTACCTTCGCCGAATAGTCGGGTCCTACCTGGAGGGCCGGCACGTCACCTGCGTCGGGCAGGATGCGCGCGCCCACCAGAGGGAGATATCGTGCGGTGTTCCACAGGGGTCGGTGCTCGGCCCGCTCCTGTGGAACATCGGGTACGATTGGGCGCTGCGCGGAGCACTCCTGCCTGGCGCAGCGGTGACGTGCTATGCCGACGACACCCTGGTCACAGTGCGGGGGGAATCCCTGCGGGAGGCCTTGTTGCTGGCCACTGCCAGTGTGTCCCAAGTCGTGGGAAGAATCAGGCGGCTCGGGCTCGAGGTGGCCTTGAATAAGACCGAAGCTATATGCTTTCACGGCCGCCGACGAGCCCCGCCTGCTGGGACGCATATCATCGTGGGTGGAGTCAGGATTGACGTGAAGCCCACGATGAAATATCTAGGACTGGTCCTTGACGCCAGATGGACGTTTGACGCGCACTTTCGGCAGCTGGAACCCAAGGTCATGCGCAGCGCCAACGCGCTGGCAGGCCTTCTGCCCAACCTTGGTGGTTCCGGCGCCGGATGTCGCGCGTTATACATGGGAGTGGTGCGCTCCATGGTGCTATACGGGGCTCCAGTATGGCACGATGCCCTGACTACCCGCGGAGCAGGTACCCTGAGGAAACTGCAGAGGGTAATGTCCCTCAGGGTAATAAGGGGATACCGCACGGTATCGTCAGAGGCAGCGTGCCTACTGGCAGGCTCCGTGCCATGGGAGCTCGTAGCCCACTCCCATGCCGATATGTACAGGTGGTGCAGTGACAGGGTGGCTCGGGGGGAAAGAGTGGCCCCGGCTGAGAAGCAGGCGCTCAGGGTGCACCTGCAGAGTATGGAATTGCGGATCTGGGGCGAAGTCCTGGCTTCTTCGGACTCTGGCCGAGAAGTGGTCGAGGCCATAAGACCGCATTTGGTGGAATGGGTGCGGAGAACGCACGGCGGTCTCACCTTCCGACTGGTGCAGATACTCACCGGGCACGGCTGCTTCGCCAAGTATCTGCACCAGATCGCCAGAAGGGAGCCGACGCCTAGTTGCCACCATTGCAACAGTCAGATGGATACGGCGAATCATACTCTGCAGGAGTGCCCTGCGTGGTCTGATGACCGAAGCGCCTTAACGGCGGTGATTGGGAACGACCTCTCTCTGCCGGCTGTGGTTCAGTCTATGGTCGGTGGAGAGAGAGCGTGGGCAGCGGTCGCTGCCTTTTGTGAGGCCGTCATGCTCAGCAAAGAGGAAGCTGAGCGTGAGCGGGAGAGAGCGGCCGGGGCGCCTGACGTTCGCCGAGGGCGATCCGGACGCAGGAGACGAGGTGGGGGCCTCCACCATCAGAGGCCCCCGTAACATCCCCTCCTGGCAGTGAGCGCGGGGGCGCTCGCTGTCCCATAGGAGAAGACCCGAGAGGACGAAGCCGGGTATATTCCGCAGCTTCGATTGAGGCAGGTGGAGAGGAATCTCTCTCCACGGGAGGAAGGTCCCCGTTTACCATCCACGGGCGATCGGAGCGCAGACCAGGGTCGCGGAGAATGCTCACCGTGAACCCGCACCCTGGTCCACTAATGCGCATGCGGATCTGGGGTTTTTAGTGGGTTTAAGTCCCACATAACCCTCACGCTGTCCCCCGGCAGCGTGAGGGTATCCATGACGGATTTTCCCCAGAATAAAAAAAAAAAAAAAAAAAAGGGGACAGGCTAATGATATTTTTAAAAGTTATCTAAGTGACCGTACCCAGATCGTCAAAATTGGTAACTATATGAGTAATGAAGAAAGTCTAACATATGGGGTCCCTCAAGGTAGTGTTTTAGGTCCTACTTTATTTTTAATCTATATTAATAATCTTTGTAAGCTCTCGATTAATAACGCAAAAATTATAACTTATGCTGACGACACAGTAATAATTATAAGGGGCGCTAATTGGACTGAAGCTCGTTCCCATGCTGAATTTGCTTTACAGGTAGTAATGAAATGGTTGGCTGAAAATATATTAACATTAAACGTAAACAAAACCAAGTTTATTACATTTGCACCTAGAATTACGTCTCAGCCTATTGGACCATATATTCTGACTGCCCATAAGTGCTCCTCATTACCTAGCTTGTCATGTAACTGTCCTATCATTGAACGCTTACATACCATCAAATATCTTGGTGTTTGGATTGATAGCACTTTGTCATGGGATAAGCATGTAGGAGCACTTATATGTAGGGTTAGGAAACTAATATTTGTTTTTAAGAACTTAAGAGCCTCTGCGGACTACGATATTTTGAAAACGGTATATTATGCCCTTACCCACTCAATTTTAACTTATTGCATAGCGGCTTGGGGTGGAGCAGGGAAGTGCTTATTTCTTCGACTAGAGAGGGCTCAGAGAGCTGTATTAAAAGTCATGGCATACAAATCGGTGCGATTCTCAACTAGTGAATTATATAGTCTATGGAATATTCCCACAGTTAGACAATCCTTTCTTCTACATGCTATTCTACGTCAACACTCAGGCCTTAATTTTGATCCAACAACATATAAACATAAACGCAGAATTGACAGAGTATGCGTTGAAGTCTTCTCTACTCTCGCTGTAACTAGAAAACAATTTTATTTTCTGAGTCCAGTTCTGTACAATAGGCTTAACAAACAACTTAATATTTTCCCCCTCACTTACAGAGAATGTAAAAAGCGGGTAAGAAATTGGCTCGTTAAACTAAACTATGAGGAAACTGAAAAAGTTGTCAAAACCTAGAAAATATTTCATCTGGATAGTATTCACTGACTTACATCGTGTCTAATAAATATTTTCCCTCTATTGTCCTTTCAAAATTGAATATTAAAAACAAACAGCACACACACAAGCACACTCACATTCACGCACACACAACACACCTAACACTACTAACATTTAACCCTTTCCACACTTCACACAAATTTTCAAAAATATTTACTTTTTTATTTATCTTTATTATTATTTTTTGAGGAACGCAATTGTTGCTCTGGAGGTGGGCGCTATTGGCTGCGACACAGTTTCACTAATGCAGCTGATAACGGTCATTTTTAAAATTGTATAAGTTGTTTTTCTGATTCCAATATATGCATATATTAGAAATCTTGTTGGTCTGACTAATCGGTGTCTCGGTAGTCTCGATTAACCGGTGGAATGTCAATTCGATGTTCGAACCCCTGAATATATCCACGAATATAACAAAATTCACCAAAGAATATTTTTTTTAGTTAATTATTTCTCCAATCTTATTACCCATCTATTAATAATATTTTTGTGTTGTGTTTATGAATATTTTATATCGTTTATACACTATAGAATAAGTTTATCATTAAATTAAACCTCTTTGTCAAACCAGCGAAGCAAAAAACCTAATGATAGACACATAGATAAAAAAATTTGCCTTGAAGAGAGAGACACCTTGCAAAAGCATTGATGGAATCAAGGTCAAATTTGTTCGGGTATCGTTTAACCTAAACGCCTACAGTGAGGAACGGTTGTCACGCGCATGCGCAACGTGACCGACAATTCTGTTGACAGAGCGCAAAAACTTTCACACTATATGTACCTATATAATGTTTCCATAATCTATACATATAAAAAGCATTTGTCAAATGTAAGTAAGCGATTTTTTCCCTCAGTCGTTTGGTTACAGTTAGTTTTAGCCAATTGCCAGATTTGAAATACATGTATGAGTTGGTGAGACATGTACGATGTACGATGCACGATGCATGTATGTTGCAGTGTACAGCAACAGCCCAAGCGGATTTTCCACTGGCCTTTGTGCTCGTTGCTCAATGAGGTGAGTGCCTTATGTGCTCCCCTTAGTAGTTTGATGAAGCTGTAAAGCCAACAAATGGTGTCGCCAGCGTAGATCAGTTAGGAAAAAAAGTAAGTAAACAAATTACTTCAAAACGATTGCACCTGTTTGACTAATTCATTTTTGTTAATTGTTAGTGTGGAAATAGAATAAGGTTTGTATGAAAGAGAATGTTTGAGAAAACCGTACGAAAAATCGAATAAATTTTGGTTAAAAATCTACATATAATTATGAATAAACTGTATAAAAATATAATTATCGCTCAGAGTGAAAATAGATGTGAAAACCAGATTAATCTTAATAATTGCAATTTAAAAATTACGATATTTCAATAATTCAAACTATAATTTATTTAAGAATTAAAATAATAAACACAGTTATTCCATTGTTTTGAGTTTTCACTTCTGACGCCAGTCCTTGTGACTACCTCGACGTTCTTTAATAATCCAAGCTATTGTTTTGATATCACGTTCCTGGACAAAGTGTATTTACTCATATGGATGAAATATTTACTTGACAAAATTTTGTTATCTCTATACATTGGTTAGATAAGTATTACATACACGTGGCCAACACATACGTAATTGAACCAGACGTGAAATGTGAACTCGTGTTAGCACAATATACCTAACACAAAACACGTTGATAGGCTCTGAAAACGTGATTGTTATATAAGCTTATTTAATTAAGTAATACACGTCGTATTTTGTAAAATAATTACTTCTACTTGATAAATATGCGTATGAGAAACTATCTTCAGGTATTTTAAGACACATTTGAATGCAAATATTTTTGGTTACGAATGGTAATTAGACTATGTACTATCCGTAATGATACTACAATAACATATCCTTTACAATGCACTAAATATAATTTATATCAACATATATATATTAAAAATTTAGTACACCAATATGCTTTAATATTTAACTAGGTTTTTTAACAAACTTGTAGCTGAGAGTTTGTTGTTTTGTATGTAAATTTTTATCTTCATTACTGAACAATTAAAACATTAACTTATTTTAAGGTAAACCCTGTAATTTTATTACCGACGCTTCTTCTTTTCTATAAAAAAGTATATAGTCCAGATTATACTCTAAAAAGATCTCTATCTGCTAGCAAAATCGGTTCACTCGTCTCGAAGATTAGCCGGGACAAACAACGGCCCATCCATTTATTTTATACACGTAGATTTATAAAACATAAACTACCTATTGCTTCATTGTAGCTCCAATCGAACTGTAAGCGGCTGAATTAATAAATCCAGTTTTGTGTTCCTTAGACACAACCTTGTTGCAACTGTTCTAAAATACGTAAGACTGAACCTTTAAACTAACTGCCTTACTTTTTTGTTTAATTAATGTTTGTTTTTCAAAAAACATTTTGGCTAAGTATTTCTAAGACTATTAAAATAAAGCGAACAGAAGCGACAAAAGTCGGTTCAATTGTAATCAGCGTAATTGTAAGAGTACATGGAATTGTAAACGTGATTCTTTTATCTTTAGTAACAACGCAACACAAGGATCATTTGATAATAACAGAAAAAACTATTTTACAAGTTCAACCATTTATTGTGGTTATGCAACTCCAGCGCTTTTTATTGTAGTTTCTAGTTTTATTAAATTTTATAATAGACAAACAAACCGCATCTTAAAGTGGAGATAGGAAACATTCAGATGAAACCATAGCGTGATGATAGGACTCTACGCATGGCTACGTACTGCCCGCAATTTAAAAAACTAAGCACCTATAGTTGTTTAGGTAGCTGCACTTTAAAGTTAATCTCACTCTAGAATTAGTGTATTATAACATCGTTATATTTATCATGTGAAATTTTGAACATATTTAATTATTTAAATAAGACTTGTTCTACTTTATCTTTCTTTTATTTTTTATAGTGGTTAACTATTTACGTCGAAGGTCTGAAAACGCCGACATATTTGGGTAATTTTAGTACTTTTAGAACACATCTAGTTTTCACAATATTTTATTTGTGATAAAATTAAAAACATAGGAACATGACAGTGATAGATATAAATTGCATGTTGTAAAAATATTCAAAATAATTTATTTATGGAGGTATTAAACAGAGGACTATGTCTGTATGGTCTAAACGGCGCTTAATACTAAATTTTATAACAAGCACTTACTGGAAAATGTAACTATCGTAAACATTAAAAACGAGATTAAGAATATATGACCAAATTTAGCAAGCACGTGTATAATTTGGTTATTTTTAGATAACTGACGAGTATACTCGCTGATAACTTGTATTGCGTAGATGCGGAAAAATATAGGTAAATCTAATAATATTGTAGATGTTATTAATTGATAAGTGTAGCGATAAGATTTATTATTTATGTTCATTAACTGTCTTCAAGTGAATTATTATTTCCATTACTTATTGTGCTCGATCTCTAGGAAGATTTATTTGTTTTGTCCTAGTATTAATAATTTTATTTCGTAAATATCCCACTTCTGTATGAAGTTTTAAATATTGTAATTAGATTCTATTTAAGTCGTAGTTTACCTATAACTTGATGAAAAAACGAAAATTCAAATATGTAATGTATAAAAATTATTACTATTATTATTTTATGCGATTGGAGGCAAACGAACAGACGGTTTTTTTTCGAAGTGACCTACACTATTAGCCTGGCAGGGCCACTACAGTTTCACCGAACTACTCCAGACTGATTACCTGATGGTTCATGGTCACCGCCGCACACGGACACCTGCGACACGAGGGGCATCACAGATACGTTGCCGGCCTTTGAGGAAGGAGTAGGCTCGTTTCTTTAAGGTTTCTGGGTTGTTAAAGCATAAAGCATAACATTCAAAAACGACTTTTAAATGCTCTTAAACTAGCTTTTACTCGCGGCGTGGCTTTTTTAAAATTTGGTCGGATCCCCGTGAATAGTACGTTTTTTTGTGGAATGAAGTTACCCCATATCCTTTTCTGTACCCCTGACAGCGTGTATACAAAATGTCATGATGATCGGTTTATTAGTAGTTAAGACGTGAAAACGTAACAAACATCAATTAGGGCGGTACTTGGATACAAGCAGTCCTTAAGCATATACAACCTTCAAAATCCATTGTGACACACCAAAGCTCGGACCTAACACGTTTATAAAATAACCTTAATTTTTTATGCTATAAATACAATGCTAGTGGATTGTCTGTGGTCAAAACATTATGTCTGTTGTTGACGATTTAATAGTACTGTTAAATTACGTACATTAGATAAATAAGCAACAATCATATTGTATATATTTCACGTACGAATTTTCAAATTTCAAATATAACGAGCAAAAATTATACTATACTTAAAAACGTACAACGGTGAAGAAAATCTTTATCACATATACACTTCTCCATAGTGGCCTTAACTCCCAAAGATACTACCAATTAGTATAAAAAATAAAAACGTTTAACTATTTGTTCTATTTATTTTATTTTTTTGTTTGTTCTATTTGTTATATTCTAATTCTCATTATTCAAAGATTTTGCCCTTTGTAATAAGTACTTAATATTACAATTACACGTGAAGTTAATGACGATGTACTCTAAGGCCTGTTTCGGGCGCGGGTGCATGCACAGGTGCGCGTAGTTCAAATGTACATAGACGCCGCGCCGCTAGTATTCACAGTAATGCTCTAGCGATGCAGCGTCTACAGACATTTCTAAACGCGCCCACGCAAGCACTCGCACCCGTCTACACTCTGAAACAAGCCTAAAATGCTATACACGCTAGACTTGAGGAGAACTGGCTCTCAAGTGCAGCTGCGGGAACACAAATATAGCTTGGTAACAGATATCCAATCCATCCAAATTGAGGGTGGTAGCTAACCAGACAGACAGAAAAAACCGTACCACAATTCTATAGTTACAACACGTTGTTTTTATTCACCAATAGCTCCAGCTTACTCGCAAGGATTCGAACCTACGTCACGATCTCCGAACACACTAACCACTAAGGCTTCTCAATATATAATAATATAAATATAGCTATTGGATTATAAAAAAAAAATACATCAACTCATGTATAATATATTTTTTAAATAAAGTAGTAATTAATTTTTTATCTCTTCTTGTTTATAATTTACAACTGCGTGTTTTATTAAAGTGTCGTCAGGAAAAAATCATAGCCACATGTTAATTATTATCATAACAGAATAATATGTTTTTATAAGTATTTGATGACTAAGTGCGAATAGAGCACGGCGGCGCGGCAGCGCGGCGGGCAGGCACATGGCACAAGTTAAAACACACGTGTTTTCTCGGCCTCGATATCGACAGGGCGATTACATATGGCCACGAGGAACTGCCCGATGGATGTATTTTACCAAAATTTTTTTTCGACGGAAATTATCTTTTACCACTATTATTATCTGGTTTAACTATGATAACGTGTATGTGTATTTTATTTCAGATCTAGATAAATAAAATAATAGTCTACCGTTGTGCGTGGATGTTAAAAATAATAACTTTTTTAGTTTTACTTCTTTAGAAACTTAGCCCTTATGTTAAATTAATTATGACGATATATTTACTTAATATAAAATTTTAAGTAACACTAATGTTTATAAGCACTAGTGTTCAGCGAAATGTAAAATGAGAGGTGTTAGTTAACCCCTCGAATGATTTTTTAAGATCCATAGCTTAAAATGACTGATTATGATTTTAACACCTTTTTTAACTTTCACGACATCGTCCATTGCATGGTTTAGTAAAAAAAAAAGTTTGTACAAGTGAAAAAATAATTTAGAAATACAGTTTACATAAAAATTACACTTTTACAATCTAATTTGTTGTTTTTCAAAGTTTTGTAATAATTAACATATTTTTTTAATCTCATGCTGCCAAAAGTCTGTTGACCTGTGCCTCAAGAAATCTACATTCGTTTATTTGAAAATTAAACCTTTATGGTTTTGGGCAGTTTAAATTGTAGACAGTATCTTCATTCACATATGGATCTATCCTTTTTTTTTATTATCGTGGGGAAATAAATCATGGACACGCCAGCGTCTCGAGGGAGAGAGTGGGTAGTGTCAGACTCTTACTCACTAACACCCCACGGTGTACCGGCCATCGCTTTGGTTGAGGCGACATGGGATCGTGCAGTGCTATCACCAAGTCGCCCCAGAGGCCAGCCAAACGGAAGGTGTCTGCCAGGCGTCGTCTTAATGATGGGGGGCAAGCTGGGTACACACCAGCCGCCTCCTTCTCGTCAGCCGAACCTGTGAACCTGTGCAATGGGGAGATGAGTCCCCCAAACTATCCCCCCAGGTTTGGCTGCGGAGGTGAAAGCAAACGGACAAAACACCACTCTCTGCCGCCGACTCTGCGTTGGCGGAGAGGTTCACTCAGAGGATTCTTCTCGCGGACCCTCTCCGCCGCCTCCTTCTGCCAGATGACCTCCTCGCAGCACTGCATTTCATAATGTTTCGCTGCTGAGCATGGCCGCGATTACGTTCGGCAGCGACAATGCGTACCCCACCGCCGCAGCCAGAGTACGATGCTGAGACTCCCATGCAACACACTCAGAAAGAGTATGCTGCGCATTGTCCATCTCAGCGCCACATTCATGGCATGTGGCGATCGGCTCCCTGCGTGCTATCTTGTGCAGATACTAACAGAAGCACCCGTGCCCGGTCAGCATTTGCACCAGTCTGAACATCAGGGAGATATGGATCTATCCTATAATAACCTTTTTTAGCCTTTTAAAGTTACACGAACATTTACATAACGTATAGTGTCATTTTTTAAAGGCCAGTGATTGTCCAGTGGTAGAAACTCGACCATTATAATTATTTTTTTTAATTTCAAAAGTATTGAAGTTTTCAAAGTGAAACTTTTTTAGATCGCCTTGAATTTTTACGTCCATCTATCGCATGTCGCATTACAGTCAGGCGCGGAGTAGGGGTAAAGCGAAAGGCGCTCGGTAGAGCAGCCAAGGCCATATATGGCGGCGCACATGGCTCAATTCGAAATGATTCAATGATTTATATAAAAATTACTCGCTATTCAGAAAAAATTCTGTTAAATGCCTACGATTCGAAAAAACGTTTTACTTTCATCGTGATTTCATAAAACCACACAATTTATTATTGCTATATAATATACAAATATTATAAATTAGTGGACGTAAAGATAGTGAAGAATGACAAATCAAGATTTATAATTGATGTATTATTCTCGAAAAAAAATTACTTAACCAGATTTTTCAGTTTCCAAATTTTCTTTATTTCATAACACTGGTCACTCAGAAAAAATAAATTAAGAAATTCGGTTGGCAGACATAGGAGAACAAGTTACAGACACTGTTTTATCGACCCCTTTTAATATATACATATAAACGCAGAGGAAATCTCGAGCGAGTACTAGTTTATTTTAAAGCATACAACACACGGTTACGTAGTAACCGTATCGTCAAACGTCATTGAAAAACACGTGCTGCATCGTCTAGCCGGCGCGCCTGTTACTCGCCTGTGACACAATTACCGATCAATGACAATAACACGCGATTCCACCGTTTACACATCACATAATAAAAACCCATATACAATGGAAATAAAAGAATTTTGTTATAATTTTTGATGTCAATGTAGCTTCATTATGCTAATCTCATACTGCCTGTATCGCCACGAAGTTTTGTCTATGGTCGTAATAAATGCAAGTGTTATTAGTGTTATGCGTTACGAACTATAAAGTTGCTGCGTGTCAGAGACGGATTACGATAACGGAATCGCAGTTTTTCCATACATCAAAGGAACTTGGAAACTTAGGGTTTCAAGATATTATTGGAATGACATTCATGTAACACGTTTTTCTCCGCCTTTATCGAAATTAATTTTGAGTTTACTTTTTAGACTGACAAGTAGCCGAAGTGGCATTAGAATATGTTTCAGTATTTTTGCCTTTTGTTATATCGATATGTCATATGTATAAAAAAAGTATTAATTTCACACTCAAATTCAAAACTTACATTTTAAGTAAAATGTATCTAATAATGATTACTTCGTAATTGCCACCATTTCACTGTAAAAATATTTAATGTTAACATATCATAAAAGTATAATTTTAAGAAAACTAACTTTAATAAATAGAAAACCTACATTTTTTATTCATTTTCTTAACCCAATTAAAGCATCTAAGTGTTATTTTGTTTTAATTATGAAGTACTTACCAATTATGAATCTTATTATTATCCTAATTATATTTTTTTAACATTAAATCTATATATATAAAATTATAGAGAATTACCGGTATTTGCGGATAACGCAAAAATTAATTCGATCAATTTAGTATTACTTCTTAAATATTTGGTCCTTATCTAAAAAAATAATACTTTAACATCTTCAGTTAATATAAAATTATTAAAATTAAAAAACTACGGTTTTATAAGTAGTATACGGCAATGTGTATTTTTACCTAGGAAAAGTAGAGATAACGCTGTGGTGCGTTATGTACAGAACAACCCAGAGCACAAGTCCCCCGACAAAACAATACACAAGTCACGGGCATCAGCTATTATTACATAAAACTGAAAGCAAATATTAAACCTAGTATATATAAATAGATGAAGATAACAAAATTCATTACCTTTTTCTCAATAGATTTTTTTTATTTAGTAGCTATTGGTTCTTAGTGTTATAAACAGAAATTTGGTGATTTGGTGAATTTTCATTTCATACCATTAACAACTCCAAGTCTTTATTCATAAGTCTCTATATGTCATAATTTTACTCTGACTGGTATATATATCTGTCCGTTATAAACATAACTTTATTCAAATTTTTATAATTTATCTAATAGAGATTTATTTTGGGTTGATGTATATCGTTGTGTTAGAGGTAGTGCGTGACAGGCTCCCTATAACAGTCATTTACTTTCATAATACAAGCTATGGTGATTATCTAGTGGTCGAAATTCAAGCATTAAAAAAATAACAAAGCAAAAAACACGAACTTTTTGCAAAAAAGTATTGATAACGCTAAAGCTCGTCAATATTTACTAAAAGTAATCAGGTGACAAACAGAGGAAACAATTGTACTGAACCGTTTTATCTTTGTCTATTTATTTTATTCATAAAAATTGTCTAATGTTGACATGAAAAATTAAGTGTATATACTCTGTGGTAACGTAGTCCGGTGAAACTGTAGAGGCCTTGCCAGGCCAACAGTGTAGTCAGTTCGAAAAAAAAACCTGTGGTAATTTTATAAAACGTCGTCATGTTGCGATTAATGGAAATATTTAAAATGCATCTTGCTTCAATAGCAAATGCCGTCTTATGGAATTATTTGTGTTTGCGTACATGTGAGATGTAATTTACAGTATGTTTCAAGTACATATACTGTATTGTTCATTTTGTTATTTACAACACATGTAATGTAAATGAAAATGAACGTTGCGGTGCGTAATACTTCGTGCGATTTCGTGTCATGGCCCGGCAAGCACGTGCGTGGCTCAGCAGAACACGTGAGTGCCGACCTACTTGACTCGGGGTCGCTGGCCTGCGCGCTGCAAACATTGCAGTTGCTGCCTTCTCGAATGTTCGGAAATAGAATTGTTCAGTATTAATGGACTGTGAATTTTTTTATCAGCGCATTTGCTCAGTAAAGTCGCTCTTTCGCATCGCTTTTAGGTTCATTATGCAGTTTATAAAACACACGTTATAGCGTATACGCGTATATATAGGGTTTTTAATTTAAATTCACACTAATTTCATTGTTTCAACTTATATATTTTTGATACTGGGATCATTTCGAGGAACACAGTTTAGCTTTCAATTACGTGAATTTTTTACGGTAAAAAATTCACACAACATGTCACTATTTCGTTAGAGCGTTATTTGAAATTCAAATATAAAAAAATAATTCTCCACGTGACATTGGCAGAATTTTTTATAAACACATTTTTTTTGCCAACCAAACCTTCTGTTAGATTATCACTGTTGTTGTCGTGTATGTTATGATATTACAAGTTTCTTGCCATCATTTCGATTAACTAACAATATGGTGGCAGTTTTGTTAGAACTTCGTTAGAACGTCGCATGGTGGTTTTCTAAGTCCGCCTGGCTAGCTACCACCGTCGAGTTGCAAATCTGTCGCCAAGGACCTACTGGTGTGTTCCGGCAGCTGCACTTGAGAGCCAGACTCCATCTTAGACCACAACATCATTTAACTTCAAATGTTTCTCAGATTCAGAGAAATATCAAACGCTAACCTATAAAATATAAAAAAAAAACTTTCCAAAAAGTTTTTGTGCCAAGTCAGAATCCCATGCTCCTTGGTATTATTTCCCATCGTCTTAAGACACTTGTGCACAATAACCGAACTATATTACGTTAAACGTCACCAATATTATAAAATATAGAATCAAATAACACAAGATAACATAAGAAGAAGATTATGAATAAAATATAAAATCCAAAACACCTATAAACACATTTAACTGTAAGCGATTTATTAAAAAATGGAAGAGCTTGTAACGTTTTATCTACTGTTTTGTACGCTCTCGATTTTGACAATTTAGCCTTTAATGGAATAATGACTACATTCCTAGTCTATATGTTTGGTCGCTTTGAATATCGTCCTAAATTAGGGCTTGCGCGTAATACAATCAAGAGTTTATTACAAAACGTAGTTAAAACGTAATTATAGGAATCAAATATTGGCATTTATTTATCCTTAAATTGTTACACATTTAATATTATAAAAGAATATCGTCCGCCACGTCTGTCTGTCTGTGTGGATGTTGGCGATAAACGCAAAAACTACTGAACAGATTGTAATGCGGACTTCGTCAATAGATAGAGTAGTTCACAGGTTAGGTTAGGTTAGGTATATAATTTGCCAAATTTCTTTGTAAATTCGTTGAAATATAATGATAATTGTTGAAAGAATCGGAAAAAGTGAAGCCACTTTAAGCGTTTCATGCACATAAGTATTTTTTTTATTATCAGGGTAGGACAATAATAGTTATACCGAAATTTGTGTTCTGCGCAACAATATTCAGACCGCTGAAAAAATTTGGCGAAGACTATAACATCTCTTTCGGTGATTAACTTCATACCGAAGATTGTAACTTCGTTCTACATTTCAAATAAGTTGTCGCCGTCGATCTGGATCTTCTACTCGGTGGGTAGCCACTGATGTATAATACATAGCAGTCATTTGGTGACTTGGCCCATCGACCGCTTCGTGCATACCCCTCACCGCTACTTTCCTTCGATATTTCCTAATAATGTAATTCTCTCCTAGTAATGTGGTCAAAATACCGCAATGTTCGAGACTCGATTATTTTACGATGGAAGAATCGTATGAAAAGCCGTCATTATTTCGGCTTAATGATTATACTCAACCTAATGATACATCTACATGACCCTGACATACAAACTGAGTTCATTTCATCTTATGTAAATAAATCTATAGTACTATTTTTAGAAAATTATATTATATGTAACAAATTACATTGTTTACAATAATATGTATTCTCCGCAAATACCGCTTGTGAGATGAAAGAAACGGAAATAGAAAACATCTGTGTATAAACCAAATATATCACACCGAGCTTCGTCAAAATCTATCCAGTACCTTTTGCGTGAATTTCTTCACTTTTATGCTGTTTTATAAGTAAGATATACATATATCAATATGATATATATAAAAATAAACATGTATTCTTTGTTATCACGGTGTATAAACAATTTTTTTTTCAAAATATGTTAAGTAAGTTTTACGTAATGCCCGTACAAAAGACAGACGGCTAGACAAATATTCAGAAAACCATCGAAATGAGTCCTGTCATTTACTCTAAGATAAACTAATTTTATATGTGGGAAGAAGAGTACGACATTCCTAAATTAAAAAGTAAAAAAAAATATTGATAATAGTACTTTTAAAAACAAAAACAAAAATATTAGATCGCCGTCGTCATCATTCAAAGTATATATAGATAGGGGTGTCATTTCCAGAAATCACTGTTATTCACCTTTTGATCCATTCTGTACTATTTTTTTGAGATTACAAACGAGATTGATATGGTGGTTGAACTTACTATCCAGCAAATCGATAATGTACTTTGGGTCTTTGTAGTAGAACCTAACCGCATTACCTAAAAAAACATCAACCTTTAAGACACCCACTGCAGAACCATAGATTTTTTTTTTTTTTTTTTTCGAACTGACCTACACTGCCGGCTTATTAGGCCTTCACAGTTCCACCGGACTACTAAGGGGAGCGCTTAGGGCACTCATCCGATTGTTTTATAGGCGAAACATCTCAAGGGCACTCGGTGCACCTCGGCTTGAGCTGTCGCCGGATTCCCGAACTAACTAAGCTAGCTAAGCTATCTATCCATACAATACTCATATATGAATTCGTGAAAAATGCATGTGTGACCATGCATGTTTCACGAATGTATATGTGTATTTGGTATCTGACTACTGTGTTATGTGACCTATTTCAGTCCGAAAAGGGCAAAAAAACAGCCCACCACTGAGTGCCTAGATGTGCAAGAGTGTGGGGTGATCGTGTGAGTGTAGAACATGTGTAAATCACTGTATTCGCGCGAGTAACATACTCGAGGGCTCCACACCGAGGGACTACCTAGGCTCGAGCTGTTACAAGAAAAATCGCGACGAGTGTGCGGGATCGAATCTTCACCCCCCGCTCACGGGGGCGTGAGTAGAGGGAGTCGCGGGCGTGGGCGCAAACACGCATCTTTTGAGAGGGAATCGAGCTAAAAAATAAAATACAACGGCACGGTGCCGATTTAACTAAATAATTACGTAACAAATCCTAATGTATCGGTCTATTATGTATGAACACGCGGGTTCGATCTGATATTTTGATTTACGCGAATTTATTTATGCGCGGCGCGGGTTAATTGCTGTACCGTGGTCGCGACGGCCGGGAAAGCGGAGATAGCGTTTAAGAGCCCGAGCTCAGACGTACTATTAACTAACGCGTTAAATGCGATTATCTCTTGTACATCGTGTACCAAAAGTAAGCGAGCTATCCAGTCTATACCGGAGGTCGATGCTGAAACCGCGATAGGTGGCGCAGGAGTGGACAGAGCCTTTGGGGGCTGGGGCTTGGCTTTAGGAGCCGAGGGAGCTGGCGGGGAAGGCCTTACGCGCCAGGAGAGCGCGCTCGGCGCAGGAGCGGATGCTGCCGGCGCACTGGAGGTGCCCGGCAGATCGGGGAAAGCCTTCTGGCTTTGTATGGGCGGAGGCGGAGGCCGATTCGTCCGAGTCGGCGGGCCGTGCGCCCTGGACCGGGTCGCACGACCGCCTCGACGGTGATAGGTTGAGCGAGACGCACGGGGACACCCGCGATAGTTCGCGGTATGACCCGTTTGCTCGCAGAGGACGCAGCTCGGAGGCTCGACGGATTCGGGAGTGCGGGGGCACTCCTTAGTGGAATGATCCCCGAGACACTTGACACACCTGGGACGCAGGTGGCAGTGTCGGGCGGAATGACCGTACACCTGGCAGTTGTGACACTGCGAGGGTACCTGGGACTTGCGAGGAAGCTCGACGAAGACAGGGGACAGGCCACAAACTGAGTTGAGGCTGAAAATAGCCTTGCCTTCCAAGGTGCGGTCCAGAGTGACCAACACCAGGTTGAAGGGGGCCTTCGTGCGGGGGTGGCGCATGCGCTGCACGCTCCGGACTAGGAAGTCCTGACCGTTCAGGCAATCGCAGATGTCGTATTCGGTGAGTTCAGAGGGAACTCCCCGAATGACGACACGGAGGCGGCGCTCTTCCTCGAGCGCGTGGGTGAAGAAAGGGAGCTGACGCTCCCTGAAATATTTGGTGAGCTTGCGATGCTCATCGGGGGTCGAAGCACGAATAGAAATGCCGGCAACAGTGTTGACGGCAGACTTGTAGACGATTTCCTTCGACTTAAGGTCTTCAGAAATCTCTACCCATCGAGCTTTGTCACGGAAGGTGACGGGAGGCGGTAGGCGTGGCTTCTTAGCCGCGACCGCGGGTTCCGCAGCCGAGGCTTTAGCCGAATTCGCGGCAGAGGGCGTGGGAGAGGCTCGGGGCACCCGAGCGCCACCTATATTGGGCTGCTTTGGGGTCGGACGTCCCGCAGCAGAGTCGCTATCGGTCAGAATCGCGGCGCGTGGGCGTTTACCGCGGCGCGTGACGGTTGTGAAACCGTCGTCATCGGCGGGCGTGGTCGCGGGCGCAGGCACGGTCGCGGGCGCAGGCACGGTCGCGGGCGCAGGCACGGTCGCGGCCGTGGTTTCCGTCGCGGGCGCGGTCGCGGGGACTGTATCGTAGTCCATATCCGAGTCGTCATCGGAATCGAATTCCGAGAGCCTCGTGAACGGGTCGTCCGGGAGATTCGCGAAAGGGTTCGCGGAGAAACAACGCGGTATCTTACCGGGAGGATTGCGCGCGTAGACTTTCCGGAGTCTGTTGTATTCCGTGACGAGTTGCGGGTCTTCCTTTTCGACGAACATGTGGAAGCGTAACAGTTCTTCGAGGTGGACGGTATCATCAACGGCCGGAAGGGCCGGATGGGCACGCGGGGTCGCGGGGGTAGACATGACTAACCTCCCTGCCTGAGGGGCAGGGGGGTGCGCCTAATTCAAATCTAACGGACAATCCGTGTCCGGGCCAAAGGGAAAACGCGACGCGACGCGAACGCGAATCTTCTCTTCAAAACTGCACACGGCGCGGCGCGAAGAACGACGCTCTGCACGGCACACGACGCGCTGCACGACTCTCGAAGCGCAGCACGAGGCACGACGCGTAGCACGACGACTCGACGCACTGCAAACAGTGTGCACGGCTTCGCACCGAAAAGTGCGGTTTAAATGGTGCACTAATGGAGGTGCACCGTCGCTCTGAAAAGAGCGTACGATCGACAGTAGCCGCTCGAACACACTAAACTTCCGGACACACACGAAAATATCCGACAACTGCGCGCGAGTTGCCGAACTAACGGACCGTCAGAGCTGCGAGCGGGCACGTGCGCACCCGGCCGCTGCTCGAACGAGACTCTGAACCATAGATTTCTTCCATGGGAAAGTATGGACATAATCAACACACCAGCTTACGACGTATTGGCGATTTAAAATTCCGTGAAAAACGAAATCCACTATTTTAAAATTTCCCACATACAGTAGTACTACAACAACATTTCTAAGGTTCAGGTTTCCTGCTGCTGTTTTTCTACATCATCAGCCCGTAGTGTTTTACCAATGTAAATAAGTAAATATACGCAAATTCAAAAAACTTCGTTGGTATATGCCGTAATTCAAACATGTGGATATCGAATTGACATTACATTGGTCAAATCACTCGACCTCTATGACTTACTGGCCTTATTGAGCCTGAAACATGGAAGGGTCAATTGGCCATTGATTCTAATATTCAAATCATGCGGACCTTTTACTGTCATCATTAGGTGATGCTGCAAAACACGTACTTCCACATATTACTCAACCAAACAGTACGAGTACTGGTTGGTCTACGTACATATTTAAACTATTAGAATATATATTTTGATATAACTATTTATTATAACAAATAATAGCAAACGCGTCTGAAATAATAGGCACAGCTAATGCACTAAATAAATCGAGTAAATGTTAAGTAATAATAATAATGTCGTATGTAAATACAAAAAACAACATTCCACAAAAAAACTTCTCAAGGTATCGTTTATTATTAAAATTATGTTTCTTTTATAAATTTTTCATGTCATGGTTTTCAAAACAAGGTCAACATTGGACTTGTGTGAACATTTTTTTCTATTCAAATATGTTTAACAGTCGAGACACGTGTAACGAATCCGGAAAAATCACATAAAACTGTAATTATGCAACGGTAATCTTTGACAGTATTTTTGAAATACACTACTACTTCATGCATAATCAGCAATGCTTTGTTTCAATTCAAGCCTACAAGAAATAAAAAGAAAATGACAATTGCTTGTTACAGTTATTTTAGAAAATCAATTTTTCGCTCATATCGCGTAGACATTGATTACAGAAGCATAACATATAACAATGATTGTATAAAATGTTATATATTTTTCTGTTTTTTTTTCTTGTGTACGAAGCTATCTCAAAAACTGTGTACTATTTAATGCCATTCGCAAAACACCGTTTATCTAGAATTATAATAAAATGAAATATTGATAATAAATATTTGATTTCTTATTAGAGTATCAATATAAATAATGAAAAAAATATAAATACAGAACTTTTCAAGCATGGCTTTTACTCGTAACTTGTTCGGTTTTATATTTAGTAGTGTTCATCTATACATATCAATAAAATTGAAGTGTCTGTTTGTAATATGAAAATAACGACTTTTTACTAGGATTAAAAATACGATTTTTAAAATTTTTGTCCGTCTTTCTGTATGTTCCGGGTAATCTCCTAAACGGCTGGACTGATTTTGACAGAAATTTCACTGACGGATAGTTAAAATTACAGCGGGTGACACAGGCTACTTTATATTAAAGTAGCTGTCATCCATGGCTTCGTCTGTGGTACTATCTCCAAAACGATCGGACCTATTTTCATGGGACTTTCACTGTCAAATAGCTAACGTCATAAAAAGTAATTAAAGATTTTTTATTTTGGATTAGATTTTACCCATGGCTTTGTTTGCAGTACTATCTCCAAAAAGTTCCAAACCAAAGAACCATTTTTCACGGAACTTTCACTAACAGACAGCTGATCTTATAAGAAGTAATTCACAATTATAAAAAAAATGCATGCGGATCTGCGGGCAACAGCTAGTCTTAACTAATATTACAGATGCGAAAATGAGTTTGTTTGTTTGTTCGTACGCTTTCACGTCTTAACTACTCGACCGATCACTGTGAAATTTTGCATACACATTTTCAGGGCTACAGAAAATCCCATAGGATACCGTTCATCCCGAAATATGTACCATTTCTGAATATAGATTAAATCTATGTTACCGCGTTCCTGGAAGCCGCGAGTAAAAGCTAGTTAATAGGTTTATATTTTGTAATCGTTTTGTTTTTTCAATTTAAATTATAAACAATATTTCTATGTTCTGTACAAATTATAAGATACCTAATTAGGTTATGTACTAAATTGAACATATTAAAAGTAATAAAGCAATTGTGGGTTAGTCGACAGCGTGTTCGCTCGACGCTTTTGTCGATATAAGTTCGAATCGTTGTGCCTGAGTCGGAGCTTTCGTTGAAAGAAACATCGTGATGAACCTACCTGGCTAGCTACCGCTCTCAAGTTATCTATCTCCTATCTAACTATCTCCAACTACTCCTAACTATCTCCAAGCACGTGTTGGTGCGTTTCAGCAGCTACACTTCAGAGCCAGTCCGCCCTTACATTTAGCGTATGATAGTAAAGCTTAAATCATGATTTAGCATCAGATGAGATAGAAGTGAAACTGTTATAAATTGTCCTCGTTTATGAAATTACTACTCTAGTAACCCTATTCTGATTCACATAGTCGGCGCTTTAGAGCTTTCTTTATAATTATTCATATAATGCAGTTCAGTTTGAAACCATCGCGTCCGCGCGCCTGATATTTGCCCAAACCGAACCTAATCTCAGTGTATTTTAGAGTAATAAACTATTTCTGTAATAAACTTCGTTTTTTAAAAAGGTCTTCGGCCAAATCCCTGTAACAAAATGCTAAAACGATATAAAATAAAACAAAAATTAGTTAGTAACAAATTTCCAACTTTAATTGTCATAACCTCAATTAATATTCAATGAGAAGGAGGGGCGTCTTTAGATTAAGACCAGATGTATGTAAAGTATAAAACTTGTGTACATAACATATCCAACTTACACAGTTTAATTATATTTGTATTAAATTGAGTATTATTATTTTTTTGTTTTCAGTTACTTACATACTATCAAATCAGCATTATTAAATCGACTATTCAATAATATATGTGGGCTGTTCAAAGCCACGTGGATTTGCGGGGCGGATTACATTAGCCGGATTGTGTTTCGATAAACAAATAAATCCTCCTTTGTATAATGTATGGCTGAATATGAAAACAACAACGTGAGGCGTGGTATGCCATGTGCTCCTCACTTCAAACGTAGGCACAACGTGACATATGACACATACAAATAATACATCATATTTGAAACCAGAATTGTATTATCAAACAATAACAACCGGTGACGCCACACTAATGCTCTGTCGTTACCATATATTATGTCGTGTTGAAGCGTTTGAGAATATCACTTTGAGTGATTAATTTAAAATGTTTAAAATGTTTTAATATCTCTTATGTTTAATTAAACTTGGGAGACTTAACAAAATAAATCAAAATCAAAATGCAATTTTAACCAAACTTATTTGGAATGTTAACACTACTATCATGTGGTTTCCTACGTTTTTTTTAAATATATTTTTGAACTACTATTAATTGTCTTGATCCTTATCAATATTGTAAATTGTAATGTGACTTATTATTTGTTGGTTTGTTACTTTGTTTGTTGTTGGTTTTTTTCACGCCTTCACTACTCAACGATTGACTCATCATGATAAATTTTTACATTCACGTTGTCAGGGTTAAAAAGTACATATGGATATACTTTCACCCATAAAAAATACTATTCCCGATAGATAGGTCAAATTTGCATCCACGCGAGTGAAGCCACGAGCAAAAGCAAGTATTAAATTATGTTGCCGATTGAAATGAATTTCCAAATAGTTGCTTAATAATATTTCCGTTTGAGAATCGTAGATTATTTCGTCAATTTCCTAAGTCACTTTATACATTTAGCGATTGTATTAAATGCAGCTAGCACAAGATAGAAAGGAAAAGCAGAGATTAAATTGCGAGGTACACAGAAATGGACTGAGAAAGAAAAAAATAACAAATACGTTGAATTAAAAATAAACTTTATGGGACCACCCTAAGAGAAAAAAAGGTGTGTGTGCGATTCACACACGATAGAAGTGAAACTCAGTAAATCGATAAAAGAATAAGATGAATATATATAACAAGGGTAGGATAATTACAAAGTTTATTTATTTAAAAATGAAAGTATTTTGATTAATTTTAAAAGATATTTTATATTTTATTTAACATATGTTACATAATTTATTGCTCAAGTTCCATATTTTCAGTTTCAACAAACAAGATATAAAAATCCTCGCAAACACTGTTAAATAATAACACACCACGCTGACTTCTTACTAAAAAGCTGTAATACGCAGCCGCATACTGTGTACGGTAGTACACGTACTTTTCACATATACTAACACACGTTAAATGCTCAAATACAAGCAAGTATTGAACAGTGTGCAATATACATACATACCGACATTTGCTCTCTCGCTCTGGCTCACTATTTCACTTCAAAATAGTATGTATATTTCTGTCTCATTCTTTGCCGGCTTCATCCTACACATTTTTGTATTTGTGTCTCTTACCTGTCGCTTTTCCGTTGCATCCGGTTTAAAATCACAACGATTCTAAAGAAGTTTCACTTCAAAAATGTTTCCAAACAAACTGTACATGAAAGAATGCAACTTTACTAAAACGCAGTAACTTCATGTAATGATAAATTTAATAATATAGTTCGAAGTACTACCAACAAGTATTTCAAAGTGGCCGCCCTTCGGCTTGCACTTTCGTCTTAATTGCAACATCACGAATCGGCCAAAATTGCGCCAGGCAAATTACCCATACATATATAAACAGTGAGACACACATATGTACCAACCTGTATATTGAATCTGACAACACAGCTAAACACATTAACCAAGTTCGAAAAATAAGGAAACAAAATAAAACCCGTCTCCCATATGTATGTGTTTGTGTCTATGCACGCATGCGAGAGTGATCTGTGTTGTGTGTGTTGAGCTAGTGTGTGAAAATTTTCAGTATTATTGTATCGCACTAGAAGTGTGCTGGAGGGTTCCACACCGGAGATGGTACCTAGGCTTGAGCCGCTACCAAGGGGCGTCGTGACGAGTGTGCGGAAGCGAAATTCATCGTTAAACCATGGCGCCATGATCTGTGCACACTGTTTGAAGAGACGGAAGGATACTGTATACCTATACTTTTTCTTGATAAGAGACATTTAACCTAACAGGCATGGTCTTGTAGGTTAAAATTATTATTTTTATTATGTAACTGATATGTCCACAACTGATTTCTTTAAATTTTTTCTTAGTATTTTTATTTTAAATATACAAAAACAAACGTAATGTTAATTTACATGGTAAAAAAGAAATATGCCTTTATGTATAGTATTCGGAACCAGCGATTTAGAAATCTTTATTATTTCTTTTTTAATTTTTTGGTAGTTCTGGTTAAATTCGATAACTACACAAAATGTACTATTTTTCATTAACAAGTTAGATAAAGATTTAATAATAAATATAAATATAATTAGAGAATATTATCCATCTGATTAATCCGTGCAAATTTTGTAATTGTTACTATGTTATGCTTTAATTTAGAAATTACATAAATTTAAGCAATTTAACAGTTAATTTTCCCGTTATATATAATTTTTTTATTACAAAGACTCCAACTGGTCATACAATATTCCGTGTATATAAACGTGCGCTTCAAAATTTTCCATTGAAATTTTAATACAATGAACAAACTAGTGTACCGCATGTCGGTAAACGTGAACCTTAAATATTTATGTAAAATAAATGCGTCTGCTCGCCTTGTTTATTCGCCGTACACTTGGCCTTGAGATTTACTTTTATACTTTTAAATGACTTTCAATATATTATAAAAATCAAATTCATATATTCTGTATTTTATTTAGACACCAACTGCCAGCGGCGGACCAGCTTGACAACTAAATAGGTTAATATCTATAGGTGGCAGTATATAGGGATACGTGGGTGGGACAATTAATACCTACCCACATATCCTAGTTAGGACTAGTCTTGTTATAAATACGAATGAATTAATTTTGTATAAATGTTGTTTGTTTGTAACACTTTCACACCTTAACTTCTCAAATCATCAATAACTGTTGGCTTTAATCCATTAAAAGTTGATTTACTGTTCAATAAATGATTTAGCCATAAAAAAAATTTAATCATATAAATGTCGCCAGTAACATGACTATAAAAGGTTCTTCTTAATTTGTGTACAATAATCAACAAGAACAATTTACATGCATGTTGTCAGGTGTATAGAAAAAAAAATAGCGTAACTTAATTTAATTCAGAAAAAGAGTACTGTTCCCAAGGGATAGGTTAAATTTAAGTTACCAGGAGCGAAGCCACGGACAAATGCTAGTGTTGGTAAATACAAATATATTTTTTATTAAGATGATTGAAGAGGAGGCGATCTCAAATGAATAGTATAATACCATAATAGTGCCTGTCTTTAAGAATAAAGGTGAAGTACAGGACTGTAATATCTATCGAGGGATAAAGCTTATGTCACATAATATGAAGGTTTGGGAAAGAGTGATAACGAGACGAATAAAAGATGAAACTGAAGTGAATGAGAATCAATTCGGACTTATACCTGAACGTACAACAACAGATGCCATTTTCGCACTTCGCCAACTGTGCGAAAAACACAGACGTGTATATAAAAACTTGCATATGGTATTTATTGATCTGGAAAAAGCATATAATTGAGTACCTCGGGATGTACTGAGTTAGGTGCTGAAAAAGAAAATAGTGTCTGGGAAGTACTTACAACTTGTAAGTTGTATGTATATTCAAGCTAAAACACATATATTAGGTCTGAGGCTGGAATTGTTGACAATATCCACGTGGATGTAGGTTTGCGTTAGGGACCAGCTTTAAGTCCTTATTTATTCCTTCTTGTCATGGATGCACTAACATTCGGTATACAGGAGGAGGCACCTTGGTGAATGCTATTTGCTGATGATATTGTTCTTGTTGGTGAAAATGCTGTCGAAGTCCAGAGTAGGCTGGAGAAATGGCGAGTGAAACTAGAGAATACTGGTTTAAATATTAGTAGGATGAAAACTGAACATTTGTTCTGTGACTTCGGGGGTCCATCCAGTTTTTGTCATATTACCTTAAACGGTGTATTCTTACCAGCCTACTCCAATTTTCGGTACCTCGGCTCATTAATCCAAAACGACGGTGGAATAAACAAGGACGTGGGGAATAGGATAAATGCAGGGTGGACGAATAGGCAAAAGATGTCTGGGGTGGTTTGTGACCCACGAAAGCCGTTGAAACTCAAGGGGAAGATGTAAAAAACTATAATAAGACCAGCCGTGTTATATGGATCCGAGTGCTGGGCTACGAAAGAGACGGATGAGAAACGATTACTTGTAAGCAGAAATGCGAATGTTAAGATGGATTTGTGGTCTAACAAGAATGGATATGATTAAGAATGAGTATATCAGAGGAAATTTGAAAATAGCATCAGTGACAGAGAAGTTGAGAAGTAATAGGTTAGCATGATACGGGCTACGGCTACGGCTACGGATATTATGAGAAGAGATGAAAGTCATGTAACAAGAAAAGTGTTGAGTTTGAAAGTGGACGGATATAGGAGTAGAGGAATACCGAAAAAGGAGTGGATGGATTATATGAAAAATGATATGTGTATAAAAAGTGTGAATACTGATGTTATATGTATTTTATATAATTGTAAGACAGACGACGCCCTGTTTAACGCTGAAAGTATAGAAGCATGAAAGTTTCCACAAGAGCTTCTGATGCACTGTAGGAGAATAAATACTTAGAAAATAATTTTGAAACTTGAGAATGACCCTAAGTGGGACCAGAATCAAATGATTCCTGAGATGTTACGGTTGAGATGTCTCATCCTTCGAATACGATAATAGTAACATCGTTAATTGTCTGGTAGAATGTGCACCATTTGAAAACTACTGAAAATTTAGCATAATTAGGCATAATGATAAAATAATATCTCGTGATTAAAATAGTCGTGAGTAAAAGTCGTGGTGGTCTAAGAGTCATTCTTATGCTACTGTAAACAAATTTACCTCGATATAATAATTTTCAAACATACGGTATCAAAGAACGTAGACGCGTGATTTGTTTCATATTTCAAGCATGGATAAGCACGTGTCTACTCTGAAAATATTCCACGTCCATTTAACTAGACCCGTTCTTTTTTACAACGAGTACGTGTTATTTAGGTAACTGAGAGGTCTAGTAAAAATGGTAGTGTTTGTAGCCATGTTGCGAGACCAGCATGATGTACAACGTGATCGAGACGATTACATTATTCTTATTTACCGGTCATTGGGTGAGACCGTATCATGTAAATTTTTATTTTTTATTTCGGTAATGTCCGTATATCATGTTATATTAATACTAAATTATACCGGTAAATTCAGTCATTTACAAGTGACGTGCTTGCTAACACTGAAAATAAATGATTTAATTGGTGTCAATTTTAATTTTAGTAACAACTAATTTGTTATATTTAAAAAATAGTTTATTTCGCAACTGTTAACATAAGTGGCAAAATCATGTTTAATTAATTGTAATTTTTTTTTTTATGTTAACATGGTAGCTCTCAATTCTCCTGGACTGTCTAAAACCATAAAGGGCTGACCTCATGAGGCACAGGTCAACAAACTGTTGGACAGCATACGCTTAAAAAATACTTTATTCATTACAAGACTTTTAAAAATAAAGAATTATGTATTGTAAATTCATAAATTTTATGTAAAATGTATGTTTTCATTTGTACAATTTTTTTTAATACACCATGAAACTTACAATGTACGATGTCGGGAAATAAAAAAAAAATATATACTTAATCCTCCATTTTCTTAAAAAATCAGGCAAGGGGTTAAAATATGGATGCGTAAGGAATGATCATTCTTTTTTCCGTTATGTCATCTGCCTATGTCGGCAATTTCGCCAGTATCGAGTGTTTTTTTTTCTCTCAAAATATATATAAAAAGTATAGCTCACGATGTAGACTTATAATAACTCTAGGACCTTCAAATATGGATTTTTATTAGTGAAGGAGATGTAGAGATTGAGTGCCTTAAGCGCTCACTCCATAACCCAGTTTTAATCAATTTGAAAAGAAAAATCGCCTAAGCTTTAGTTACGTCATCAAACCCTCGTTGTTTCTAAGAACTGTCGATTTTTCAAACAAAAATATATACACAAAAATAGCGCCCGTATGTATAACTTTAATGGAATTTAGTAGAACAAAGTGAAAACAAATCTGACCTTTACAGTATGGCCATTAATCAAATATGCTAGAACTGAACAACTGAAGTCAGTCTGTCAATTCGGTCAATATTTTTGTAACTTATAATTTTCTGTCTCGCTCACTCACTTTCTATATGGATTTTTTAAAATCCATTTTTGTACTTTATCTTTCGATTTTTCAAAAAATTTCTTACATGCAAAGAAATAAGTGCAGCCATGTCGTAGTAATGCGCGTACATATATATATTCGGCAATATAATAAAGATGATTAAGCATTTCTTTTTCCTTTGTGATCTTAATTATGTGCCTATATTGTTTACATTCGAACTAAACACGTCAGGATAGCAATTTAAGATAATTGTGTAGTATACATACTTTGTATCTCAGTGAACGCCTGTAGTTACACGAGTTTGAGGTAGGTCGGGCCGGCACGTTGTCTGAGCACATTCAACGCGTGCGCATAGTACACGCGCGCTAGACAACACGTACGTACTTACGTAGTTCGTTTTTCCGAGCACATGTCAACCAATGGATCAGGTAAATTCCATGTGTCGGTAAATGTATTATTTAAATTTCTCATTTTTAATACGACACTGGCAATACGAAGATAGATATTTTTGTTAATTTTAATAGAACGACATATCCTCTTTTAATGCGATTACTCCGTTTTTATGTCTGGTTATATTTTTATAATGGTGTTATAGAGAAATATACATAAAATGTGTGAATGTACATGTGTATTTTTTTTTGTTTTAATTAACTAGCTGATATCCGCGACTTTGTTTTCGAAAAAATAGTTTTATCGCTTCACCAAAAGTATGCGTTTTATCCAAATTAGTTACAAACGGCTTTTATTTTAATTATTGTCATTAGTTATGTTATAGTTAGATAGTAGTTACATAATTTTTTTTTATTATTTATACAATACTTACATAAGAATTGTTAGCAATTTGATATTACCTATCTTAGGTCTACGGTGTTGGCAAATTATTCGCGGTAAAACAAGTATACACGCTAAAGTTATATTATCTTACATACTAAACTTATTCTAACTATACATAAATCATAATCTAACGTACATGCTCACCTTAATATTACTTAGGTACCTAAGTATACTTTGCGCTTTTCGAGTAGTTACATAGTTAGGTATGGTATGTTATAATTAGGTTATCCCTATGAACCTTTTACCAATTTAAATTTTATCATTACTGCTCATCTGAAAACGCACATGTGAAAACGTAACGATATATTATTCAGATCACATAAAAGTGTATAATCGTTTAGATAAATGCTTCCCAGACTATCAAACCGAATTGATAAACCTGCTTGATGACAATGACTGTCCATATCGTCGTAGATGAATACTTGGTATACCGCCGCGGCCATGACTTTTAATGGTTTACTGAACTGCTGTAAAAAATAGGTCAGTTTTTGTTTAACAATAAGATTAATCTTCCTATAATTACTCAGTTTCTTCAGCTCGTGACGTCAGGGTGCATAATTACGTTTTTAATGAAATTAATAAAGACGTACGAATCGTTAAGATAGTAAAGGAAATGTTCACATTGGATAAAGAATATATTATGCGTTCTGATATTAAATCGGTTATTACATTTTGCTTCGTTGTATTCAGTATTTCGTAATGAGCATACTCAAAATCAGCTAATGAGTTTTAGTTGTTAATTCTATTGTATACTTTTATAACAAAAAACCCAGTGGAATTATTCTACAACATTCGATGGAAAACAATAGTACCTATAGTTAAACAAATAATGTCGCCCTGTGGAGGTGCCAACGTGAGCATGTTTGCGTTTGGTTATGCACGCGCATTACGTTACTCAGAACAGTCAGAGCCCACGTTGTATGATGTTTACCATATGGTTATGTAACAAGCAACGTGCTCGCCATCCAGCTACGAAAGATTTTCTATATATAGAGATTTATTTTTAATGGAACTAAATAATTTTTAAATCGTACTATTTATTAGTATCGTATACAATTTATGAATTAAAACTGTAATGCTTCTCTATCTATCTATCCGATAGTCCGGTTATAATTTGATAAGAACTGAACCAAAATAGATGATTGTTTTTGAAGTGAAAACTTCTTTACCCGCGTTGAGAGCTTTTTTAGGGGCATAACTTATGGGTTCGCGTTACCAATGACATCAACATGCTCATGAAGTATCGCGCTTGCGCTAGACTAGCGACGCGTATTATAGTAGCTTGTGTATATGTAATATTGATATTTTGAATAGAGCTTATGCAGCCCATCATATGTTTGATAAATAATAGGCTTTATAAAAATGTACATAATTATTACTCGGAGTACCAATAGATGTGAAATTCAGACTAATGTTAACAATTTACATTTACAAATTATGAAATTCCAATAATTCAACTTTAGTTCATTTGTTAATTCAAAAAAGAGCAGAGGTATTCCATTTTTTTGAGTTTTCACTTCTGTCGGTATCCCTTATGACTCCCTCTATTTTTTTTCCTATAATGTATATTACAATATGGCCAGATTTTGAAACTTGTGAATGGAATAAGTAATGAATTTTACATAAATTCGACTAAAACTAACTACTAATACATACAGTTATACAGTATATAAATCATGAAATATTATATTGAATTCAATTTAAAATATGAATGTTTGAACAACTGTCTAGAATATAAATGAGTAAAGAAATGGTAATATCATGAACCTAACATTCATATCTAAAGCACAGCTTTAGGTGACAACACAAACTAAAAATGTTAAACGCGAAAGATACATTTCAATTGAATTAAATCATTTCAACAATATTGTCTCACACTTCTTTCATTCGTGTTCTAGTACTTCGTTCATCATTTGTCTAATGGAGTTGAAATTTTGTTGAGTTTTGGTTGAATGTGAAGGTTTTTGACATAAAATCTTAATCTAATTGTTATAAGGTGGTATGTAGTGTGAGTTTTCACAACAAACAAGTATATTTAATATAGTTTTCAGTGTTTTTAATGTAGTCTAGAATATAAAAGATTACGTACTTTCAACCTAAGTAAAACATATATGAGCTAGTTACCGTGAACATCGAAAACATTTTCATGTGAGCAAAGTCGCTGACATCCGCTTATGATAAATAAAGCAAGATAACCACCAATATCAATAAACGTTAAATCAGATTTTACATGTAACGAAGGTCGCAAGAATAAAATTAAAATCCTCCCTATGTTGCTTAGCTCGGACTTTGTCGAATCGAGGTAAAACGGCAAATTATAGATAATTTTATTACAAAATGTATAAAATGATTTTTTCAATATAAACAGCAAAACTAAGTTAACAAAAAATATTACTACTATTTTCCAGATTTCAATAACATATTAATTATATTGTATTACTTCTGTACAGTAATTATGAAAAAAGTAGCATAAATTAGTTACCGACTAATAATAAAATACATGAAATACAAAATATTGGCAGACTGTCGTAGCTCTACGTGTGTCCTATAGCATGACCGAACAACCAGCCGCGGCACCCAAGCACGTGTTCGTCCATGCGCGTTCGTTTCTAGCAGCTTAAAAACACGTCGTGTTTATAATTGCCATACTTCTGAGGTAAATTTACCCGATAAATGTAGAAAAAAATTTTTTTTACGGCAACTGCTCACAAAAATTACGATTTAATTTTTTTATTTATAAATTAACTTAATCTTATGGTTACGAGACGACAAAAAAATAAACAAAACAAATTAGTCCGTCAGTTAATCAAAACAAATTAGCGCATTTGACAATTAAAAGATAATATTATATATTAATGAGAAGGTTTTTTATTTGCCGTTTGATTGATTAAGCTGAAAACCTTACATGTTAAATATAATGACTAAGCTTTCCCTCCCTTGGATGGACATGAAAACGTTGTACTTGGTTTCAGTCCTGTAATACTCGTGGTAGAAAACATTTTAGAGCACTACAAAGCGTTTGAATTATATTTTATACTGATATTAATTATGACAATTACGAATAATTAATTTAATATTAAAATTATTTCCTTATCTTTAGGAAATTATCGTATACTTTTCTATAGGTCTTTTTGAGTTATAAAGCATGGTATAAAATGAAATGTTGCGTATCTCGTAAGATTTAATTAACGTTAACAATTGAAATGCAAAAGAAATGTTTTTAGGGCTTGATAATAATACATAAATGTTTCTCTACCGTCTATAAATATAATATGCATATAACATTTAAGTATTCCACAAAATATTCGCCACATGATAGTAGTAAGTATATGAAAATATTCTTCATAATTTACAAGAACTAAAGGAGCATGCAGTCAAACATAAAAAGCGCCTTTGTTTCATAATATCTATTAATATTAATGATACTGCAATTTGAAATAAAATAAACTGTGGTAATCTAAATTTTTAGAATGTCCATACATAATGCTATCCCGCTCTACGCTATGAGGACGCTACGTGATATATACTCTGTATTCTGGTATGACTCGATTCTTGCATTCAACGAAATAAACCATTCTGCGCTCGTCGCTCGGATGGTTAATACGTGTCCATAGTTTATCGTTTATCACATTGAAATCTTTGGATTATAAATACTCTACTTTATTTGTAACCGATTGTGTCAAGTGAAACAAAGTGGTTAACAATATGTGCGAGAAAAAAATAAGGAAGATAAGAAAGGGTGAGTTGCTTTACACTTTTTTATTAAAACGCTTTCAGTTCTGTCTGGCTGCTTTCACTTGAAAAACGAATAAAAACATAAACAACTGTAAAATTATTATAAAATAAAATGATTGTATGCACATACATAAATTACAGAAACTATTATTATGAAATGTAGTAAACTTTGAAGTTTTTCTCGCAATTGTCTTATAAGAATTTAATTTTGAAAAGAGACAACTAAATATAAATACCGGTGACCGACCGCCAGTCAATGACCGAAATTACCTGACGCTGTTTAGTTTTAGTTCCGTTTTGCAAATATTTATTGTCTTTCGGCTACGCTTATGAATATAACTGACCTACCACAAATAGTTCATGTTTATTTATAATGATCGTTATAATAAAATACCTACAAATTGCGTATAATACAATATAACAGTTGACTGAACTTTACATAATAAAGTATATCTTCGAGTCGAGATTCCTTAATGCATCACGCCAAAAGAAATTGTTTGAAAAAAAATGGTTTCTTGATATCGCAATTTGTTAAAATTCTTAAGATAATTTTTGTTGCGGTACATTTATTTCGACTTTTTTGTTATCTTCGGATATTATTTCATATTGTGTATTATTACTAATATTTACCACATTAGTATATATACCATTATAGAAGTAAGTTTTACAATCATCAAGGCGCTAGTAGTTCAACCAAACATTGTTTTCTCTTTCATTTCACATTAGACGCGTCGCGATAATCAACTATTAGGTATCTTGTGAGAGTTGTGAAAGTCCGCTATTATGAACGAATAGTTAGCAACCGAACCATGTTTTTTCTAACAATTATCAACCTGTTTGGTAAGGATTAATGGGTAATTCGATGGTATTTGAAATAACTAAAGACTCTATATCCACTATTACAGCTAATGGGCTTGCAGTTGTTATTGAGGTAATTTTTTTATCCATAATTTCCCCTGATGATGTTTAGAGAGGATGTGGCTCGAGATGATGACATTAAACCAAGAGAGAACTGGCTCTCAAGTGTAGCTACCGGTATACACCTATATGTGTGTGGTGGCTGATTTAGTTTAATGGACTGATTTTCAGCTTCAGGATGATAGCTATCCACGCGAACATTAGAATTAACCTTGCCTTACCATCACCGTATGGTTTTACAACGTTTTCCCGAAAGCTCGGACGTATGAACACGCTACCTGCGATCCAATTCGGCCAACATGATTTCATGATTAAGTCTTGGCACTTGTATTGTCGTGTTTCGGCAGCTGCAATCAACGAGCCAACTCCTATTGTACGTAGGCGTTCTTTCTACATGTGGTCAAATACTAAAAATCGATATAAATAATTAATTTATGTCTATATTTTATTACATTAAAATAACCTCGCCAACAAGGTCGAGCATTGCGAAGCGTTGAATATAATTGTTATTAACCTGTTATATTTATTGAAACTTACATGTAAGTAGGTAGATTATACCTCATAACTTTAAACTCATTCCCATATCTACTGAAGAGATAACGCTCCTAATACCGTTTTAAAACAAAGTTTTACTGCACTATGGAGATGCGATACTGTCGCTAAGTGAACAATGATGTACATTTTTTTATGGCTTTTATAAAAATTTTAACAGTTGACGATCGCGGGTGGTTTATAATAACACATTCTCCTCGCAAACAAATTACGCCCCGAAATGATATACATTCAAATAAGCTATTTTAAATAAAACTCCGCATGGTTAGTTATATATCAGTAGTAAACATTTAAAATTGTGCTCAATCATTTTTCGCTTCTTTTGAATTATTTATTTCATATTTGCATGGGATGAAGTTAACTTATCTTTTTCATCATGCCCGATAGCTCTTATTCTTAATGGTTTTTTTTTTAATACTAGTCATTTTTTTATTATATTGATTTATAAAATTGTTCTTGATTCGATCAGTAGTTAAAAATAATTTAACATAAGCGTCCATTAATAGTTCCAATACTGAAAATTTATTAGTCTATGACAATCGAATTAAATTTGCAATGAAGGTGAGAACAATTTTTTGTTAATATGTTTACAAAGTTTTGTAAGTTTTGAATAATATAATATTCAAACGAAACAATAATATTTATTATATTCATAATATCTAATATACTCTACTTCGCTCACAAGGATGTGTTTGATATTTGGCAGGAATTACCGTTCTTATCTAGTACATTAAATGCCGTTCTCTTTTTTTAAATTGTAACTTTATTAGTACTTAGCCTCATGACAAAGTCTACTTATATGCTGCTTGCAGCCTTTCTCGTATTCAGTACTATAATAATCTGAAATTTGTATGCATATTATTTCAGTGGTTTTCAAGTAATACACATTCTAATGGCGAAAATTTACAAATATTTGAATTACATTACGTTAAACTGTAATGACATTATTCCAGATCACATAAATTTGATTACGACATTAACAAATAACGATAAGCGTCTACATTTCTTATGGAAATGTAGGTATCAAGTTTTTTTTTTTCGAACTGTTTACACTGTTGACCTGGCAAGACCTCTACAGTTTCACCGGACTACTAGGAGGAACGCTTAAGGAACTCACCCGATTTTATATAGGCAACCAGCACAAGGGCGCACGGTGCGCTTCGGCTTGGGCTGTCACCAAATATTCCGAGTCTAACTAAGCTAAGCTAGCTATTATTTCATACATATATAGTATATAGTATCAAGATATAAATTTCGTTTAGTAGATTTTTTAAATGTTTTCATAACATTATGTGCGTGGTTAAATTTTTATAAATTCTTGTATAAACAATTATTCATATATATTTTAAAAGCAAATAAGATTTAAAACAATACACTTTACTCTTGTAGCAATATTGTGTTCGAGGTTAACCGCCGGGTTCATTCACCCATAAATACATGGCGTCACCTCAGTAGCTACCGTTTTATTCCATCACTCAATAATATATCGTTATTGGGAAATCAAACATGAAGAAAGAACTGACGGATTGGACATGTAACGGCGGTCACAGTCGTTTTTAAATTTCACTGGTCATACCAGTAGTACCCATAGTAGTGTAGTCACATCGTGGTTCTATAAAAAAAATGGATTTCACATTTAATAAAATAGCTATTTCAAAAGTGTAAGGGTATGAATTTAATTTTGCTAGAAATCAAAAGAATTGTGTAGGTGAAGTAAATATCGGTTTAAAACTATTTTTGCCTTAAATGTCCTTTTGCTAAAAAGCTCTTTGAACCCACGCTGTCTAGACTTAATGAATATGTAATAAATTCTTTAGCTATACTTAAGTAAGATGTTCTCATAATTTATGACATTCAATAGGTATATGAAGACATACGATTTACTTTGGATATACGTATTAGTTATGGTGGAACTATTGATTAATCCTGTATATGAAATTAATATTTGGAATTCTCGAAGTTTCCACTATATCATGATATATCAAACCTGATATACTCGTAGACGTAGTTGAAAAGTACAGTTTAATCCTTGAAGAATAATTCTCGCAAATAGCACAGCCGCGTCCGTAATTGATTAATTTGTTATAACTACGTCACCCATTGCAATCAGTATATTACTAATTAATCATACATCATAATTCGTAAACAATCTGACATAAATAAATTACCTCGGGAGATAATATTAATCGTAAGTAGATAAAAAATATTCATACGAAACATTGTTTCTTTCTTACTGTGCAATTTTCAATGAAATTTATTTTTAGACATGCCGACTGAAGGCATGTCTTAAAACGTGATTGAAAACACTATCCCTCAAAGATCATTTGTGTAAACGTACTCATTATTCATTATTTACATATGAATTAAGTATAAAAAATACAAGAAGGACCGTTTAGCTTTTTAAATAGTTTATATTTAATTTTTTAAACAAATAACATCGATAAACAGATAGTAATTAAAATAAACTTCAATTATAATTTTTCATAAACTTGTAGTCATAGATTCCATAGCCGCAAAGTAGAATTGATGATATATTGCATTTCGCCATCAGTTCATAATATAAATGTTTATCTATAGAAACAGAATTTTTAGTAGTAACACAACAATAGATTTTTATTTAGTAAAATAATGATATTAAATCTTATTATTCAAGAATTCCTAATTTTTTTTTCGTACTGACTACACTGTTCGTCTGACATGCCTGTACATCTTCACCGGACTACGAAGAATTCTTAATAGAAATGCTATTAGTTTAAGCAAGAATATAAGAATATACAATATTTTGTTTAATTACCCCTTACAGAATGAAGTTAACAATTTATGTTTTAAAATGTTTGGTATACATCTACAGAAAAATTTAAGAAAAGTGCATATGTAAATCAAATATCAATAACATTTGATATATTAAATACGTATAAATAATAGATATGATCAGCAAGAGTTATAATGTTCTAGAATATTCGGCAGTAAAATCTATTTCGTAACAATAATATTCATGATGGCTTTACGCCCGATAGTCACGTTGCAATAAAGTGCATTTCCACGAGCTTCAGGCAATATTAAAAAATGCTTGCTGCGCAGCGAGTCCACGAGGCGTGTGGTTTGCGTCACGTGGCTTCAACATACGCATACTTGTTTTTGTTGGCGGCTTTTTGAACTCGCACATACAGTACAATAACGTGATTCTATTTACACAGCACACGTGTTTCTTTTGAATTTGGTATCGACGATAATAGTTGTTGATATTAACTCTATGAGAAAACAATAGACTAATTAATTAGGTATTTAATGTTTTTACATTTTTATTTTTGGTTTATTCATTTATTGTTTTTTTTTCATATTTCAACAATTTTATTAGGTCGTTAGCTTTCTATATACCATGTTTAAAAGTTATCTTTGTTTTATTTAAAATTAGATGGCATTCTTCTGAACAATAAGAAGTGTTTAAATGTAAATTTGGGTAAATACCTGAGTATATGAATACACTTATCCAACACTTATTATTTTACAATCTCGTAGATATAACTGATATACACTGTGAAACCGTGAAAAATATTAAAGCAATTAATTTTACATACATTAATAATTGTTTAAAAATATTTACCCTAGTATTTTTTATACTTTTGACCTGACAACATCTTCACTGCAGACAAAAATACCCAAAGCATAAAATGTAAACTACATATAAATCTACATACATATGTTTGTATTTAGTAGGATTCCATAATATTTTTATGTATTTATGCAATTTCTCTTCCAGCGTTAATACATATGGTATATATTGGCAGCTTGTTTTTTGTTGATAAATGACAAATGTGATATGTATATATTAAATATTATGCCCTTAGTGTTACTTCTTGATGTTTATTGTTTTAATTTACTTTTATTATTTCTATTGCCCTAATGGAAATAAGTTTCAACCAATGCAAATTTAACTCTTTTAAGCAACATCATAGGAAAACTTCAGTTTGACGGGCCCTCGTTGCGCAGTGGTATTAATTAAATATGTAATACTGTAAATATTGTACTGAGACGTCACGGGTTCGAACTTTGTTCATGACTTTTTTCTGTGTGATAAGCCTAATTGTCGCTTCTGTAGCTGGCTGGTTTAGTAACCATAATACAAACTATGCTTTGTTTTGAATTAAAAAGTCGTGTGTAAAATAAGTCCCCATCATTGATATATAAAAAACCAAAACCCTATTATGTATATCAATCGTCCCCATATTTATTAACCAGCTTTGTGTATTTATTCATGTAAGCGAATCATTAAACCTGTTTTTCATTGCCTTCAAAACGTCGGACTAAACTGAAATTTAACACATTTATCATCGGCAGCCGAAAATATAATTATTGAAGAAGTTTGTCCCATTCATTTTATTAATCGATTAAATTAAAAAAAATAATTCGTTTGATAAATTTTAATTTCAAATCTCATGTAATGGTGATGCAAATATCAACAACAATGAAATTATATTGTTGATAAGTTATAATTCTTATGTTAACATTATTTGATTTTTTAATAATAGTAACCCAATAAAGTTTATCTATTACAAGTCTATATTATCACGAACAATTCATATGTAAGAAGTAAGTTCGACTTTTTATTTCGCTTACCTATAAACGTGAATACTTTTTAACTATTATTTATCTTATTTCAATAATATACATACTTTTATCGTAACATCGGTGTTAAATTACGTAGACCACATAACATAAATTCAAAATTATCTATGTATATTTGAAAGTACTTGAAATGAATCAACAGTACTGTAGTACGCTTAAAAATAGGTTCTTTCATAGTAATGCAATAATAATGTAAGGTCGCGTTATGTAACAAATTTTAATGAACCAAACGCTACATTATTATGACTCACGCAACGGCTAGACATGACGTCATCATACCCATTGCATAACATTCGCCCGTGAAGTTAAATGTAAGGAGGGTATGAATTATGGGTTGTCAGTATAGTACTATATACTTAAACATATAACACTATCCATGTAACATATTTTACAGTGTACATAATATAGAATTATTAACGAAGCTTTTGTATAAGGCCTTATAATGATAAGTATTCTTTGTCGAGTAGACTGTATATTGATGAATGTAGATTCTTGTTTACATTAATATTTGAGTCAAAGAAAAATGCGAATTTAAATATCACTGTTATTTTAATACTATTCATATTTTTACATAAATGGATACTACTTTAATACGCATCCTTTAAATAATACTGTGTGAATAATTGATTCATCGAAAATTAATTTGGGCTTAAAGTGTAAACGGGCATATTGAATCGCGATTCTATTAATTGAAATAACGCTATCCATGTACTTCGTATTCGAATTGATTAAAGTTTCGGTAAAATCACTCTGTTCCAATCTGTTCAAATCTATCGGTAACTAATTTAAATGTGAACTGCGGAATCACAACTCAAAACTTGTGGTAACTGTCAAGAGATACTGTAGTTCATTAAATTGAATGTTTACAAATAAAGATTAAGACTATTCCTCTCGTTCTTAGTGATGATAATTATAGATGGCAATAGCGACTAAATATTATATATATATATATATAGTGTTATTTTAATTAATTCATAGCCGCGACTTCGTTTGCGTTTTATTGCGCATGCGCACCATACCGCTTGTCGCATTTGTCCTACGGCAAGTAAACATACATCTTTTTTTCGTACTGACTACAATGTTAGCCTGGCAAGGCCTCTACAGTTTCACCGGACTACTAAGGGGAGCGCTTAAGGCACTCACCCGATTTTTTATATAGGAAAATATACATCGCTGAACACGTATTATTTATACAAATCGTAGTTTCTGAAAACTGTAATATTTTTTATATTAAATAATGATATCGTGATAGTTTTTTTTAGATAAGGACCAAATATCTAAGAATATTCTATCCAGTTGTTATTCTGTAATGCTTGTACAACAGACAGCTATCATTTTAATTATATAGATTATGATAATGAACATCTCCACTCATAAATATATATAGATTGGGTGTATGAATTAAAATGATAATAAATATTGTGCAACTAAAAACATGTTATCTAGATTCATTTATAATCTGTAATTTATATCTTCTTTGCAGGCTCCCACATGACTCGTCTGCGGGAAGCAAGACGCATGCAGAGGCTACAACGAGTAGCGTCTCCACCGACAAGCGATGAGTCCAGTAGCCCTCCGTACCCACCGACTGTTGTAAATGTCGATAGGGCTCTCCAGAATCGTGTCATCTTGGAGCTGGCGTGGAAAACCGTCGCTCTAATGTACAAAAACAAAATCATTCAGCAAAAAATAAACGCATTACAAAAGGAAACGTCTGAATTCCTAAAATCAGTTATGACTAACCCTGAAAACCAGAAGAGATACGCGGAACGCATGCGTTTGATGGCATTGCAGAAGCAACAAGAATCGCAATCGAAGGAAACAATTAACAGCGCACTCAAAATTAACCCTAATGCATAAATATTTTTTGAATTGTGAATATGAACGACTGATTGGGTAATAATGACCCGGTTTAAGATATTGTTTATTAATGTGGTTTTTATTTCACAGAATTATAGTTCTGTTTTAATGTATGTGTGTGTGCATATGTGAGCGCGAGTATTCTGTAGTTCAGTTTTTGTATGAATAGTTATGGAAGTTTGAGGATCAAAATTAAATATTTGTATTGTAAAGCACCGCCTACATATAGAATGATATTTAAGTTTATAAAATTTCCATATTGAAGTTATACTTCTTTTGGCGCGTTAGGGAAAAATGATGAGAGTAAATTTTTAAGATGCGCGGGCACACCGTCACGAAAAGCCGACACCCTGAAGTGAGCTATAGTCAACATTTTATTCAGAGAAAGTATGTATATATTAAGTACCTTTTCTCTATTGTTAGTGTCGTTTTTTGTACAAACGTAGAATAGGGCGAAAGATAAAAATTTTGAACAGATTTTTATCCTGTTACGCCAGAGAAGTATAACTTCTAAAGTGTGTACATAAGTACACACTACTTTTTTTATTTAAAATAATAACTTAGATAGATATACATGTGGTTATAAACTTGGCCTTCAGTGGGTTTCTGATTGATTAAATATTTTGTCAAAAATGTACAGTTTTACTATTTCTTATATCGTGCAAAAAAGCCAAGAGAGGTGTCGAATAAAACAGTTGAATATAATTTAACATGAAGACTTTTAGTATAAAAGAAAATAGTTGTTTAAAAATAACCATTATTATAAATTATTTTAGGCATGTCCCGCGGTTACACTCACTTTTAATGTTTTTCGGCTTCGGTTTCCCATATCCCGTACCGCACCACACGGCCTGCTCGCACCCGCACTATTCGTTCATGTTTAGCATACTTTCAAATTTGCTCCGCTTCAAAGTCTTATAGCGTAATATTAGATAGCTGAAACTTCCGCAATAAATATAGCATTATACAAAATGCAAATATTTCAATATATCTGACTGGTAATCCCAGACATAAGTGCGTTCAGACAGACAGTGTAATAAACACATCTCTTAAGCTTTATAATGTTAGTATACGTATAAGAAGAAGTTTTATAAAGCTTCTAACTAAACTGCTATATCCTAAGTCATAATTGTATTAAGCATGTATTTTTTAAATAGTGTAGAGAACTTTGTGTTTAGGACGCGATCTTATAGTTTTGCTTTATATTCGGGCAATAAATACAATATATGTGTCTTATATAATATACTGTACTAATGTAAAAAAAAACACTACGTGCTTTAGTTATAGGACATTGAGGTTGTATTGCATGAGGCTGTTAATATTTTTATGCTAGTAGTCTTTGCACCACGTCAATTTAAGTTATATTTGATATAATGCTTGGTGTTGCCATTCAATCTTATATAAGAAAAATGAACCAATAACAAATAATACAGTTTCGACGCTCTTTTTTTTATTTAAATCTACCAACACTTTGTATTTTGATTTTGTTGTAATGGCGAGTAGTATCTAAAATTGTTGCTTAAATGATCCTTACATTTAATTATAGGAGTTTTTGGCGGGATCTCAGTCTGTCATGTGGTGGAATTTATATTTGATTCATAATCTTTTGTAATATGACGCTGTATTTTGTAAAACGGATGTTGTTTTAGTTAATATAGTTCGATTATTGTGCACGAGTAAAGTGGAATGGAAATAATACCACGAAGCATAAATTCTGAGATGCCACAAAAGGTCCATGGAAAGTTCTAAGAAGGGAGGCACTTTTAATATTATTACCTACTCGGCAATGGCAGAAATGATCTAGAAGATGCCATCAATAAAATTTAATAAAAACTAGATTACATATTTGATTTTAAATGTGATTTAAGTTTTTGGTTTTGTAAAAAAAGATAATTAAATAAACTCTAAAGTATTAACTTCTAAATAAACGTGGTCCGAAGACAAAGTAAAAGTCTTAAAAATACTCTTAGTATATACTATATAAGTTAAGTTAAATTACTTAGTTGTTTATGCTTATTAAACTCTGTTCACACTAAAGTAATTCAAAAGTATTAAGGTTATATTATTATAAGTAAACATTCTTATAGTGTTTTATGGTAATTGTTGATCACTTTAAAAAACAGTTTATAAATATTAATCAATTTTCATTATAGAAATAATTCTTTAAAATAACTCACAATTTAATATATATACTTGTGTGAACATATCCTCATAGTAAATTGCATTTAACATATTTAACATTAGTTCTTGCCTTTATGTTTCTTAAATGCACAGATCTACCAACCACTGTGTTCATTGTAAATGTTTTTTAAGTTTACCTATTTTCTACCAATATCAGTATAATAATTAGAATGGAATTATTACTTTTTGCTTATATTAAAGTATTTTCAAGTAATTCCCCTTTCATGGGCAGTTCCAGAATAATGTTATTAAAGGCAAAGGAGTAATAGTAAATATGTATAAAACTTAAAAAGTAACTAAATTCTAATAAAAGTATATCGCATAACATTTGAAAAAATTGTATTATTAAAAATCTTTTTAAAGTCTGCGTTAGAGTTTTACAATGAATGTTAATTACTGGTGCACAAAAGTATTCTTTTAACTCGAATGCAACCATGTTAAAGTATATTTAAGTCACTTTTAAATAAACTAGTCTTTCCTGTATTACTTTGTTTTTGTTGTTCATCCTTTTATTTTATTACTAAACTAGCGCCTCCCCGCGGCGCTGCACGCCTTTTTCCACAGTAATTATTTTCGGCTACTAGTTAAATTTAAAGTTATAGATGGGTATATGGCATGATTTATAATAGTAATGCTATTGCTCTGAAAATTATTACTAACTATGAATATACATACCTTATCAATTTTCGTTGTTGTTTCTTTAAATATTTGTAGATTTGTAACTTTTCAACTGTAGAATGGTATATACTTCCTGTTTACAAAATTTCATAAGAATCGGTGCAGTCGTATTTCAGTTAAAATAGCAATCTACAAACAGAAAGTCTGAATAGTTTCTAACTTATTTGTAACCAGTAGTTGCCTTTATAATAGTTCTTGGAAAAACATTTCAGAGACAGAACTACATACTGTTAACATAGATTTTGAAACTAAAAAAAAATAAGTATACGACCAAACATAGTGTAAAACATAAGTTATTTGAATATATATTTCTGGTGTTTATAAAAAGTACCCTAGTTTAAAGATACTACGATTTTTTTTACATACTGTCAGCAAGGTCTATGTCATAGTTGTAGTATTTATAGTATCGATTTATGGTTTATTTTAAGCTAAAACTTAAATAGCCAATCAGGGTGTGAAGGTTGAAGCACGAGTTGTTAGCTAGAGTGGTTATATATCTATGGTTACCGGAATACTTAATTATCTACATCATAATGGTAGTAGCAATCTTCAATACCAAGAATTGATTGCCGAAAATAAGAAGCTTCCTTCATATTTTTTCAGTTGTGTTAATCCTGGCTAGTAGAATATTAAAAAAGCGACATCTCTTGTGAAACCTATCAGAGGTTCAATGTAACACAAATTTAGATGTCAATAAGAGCCATCTATTAATAAATTACAGTAATCAAAATATCACGACTGAATGTTTTTGCAACGACTTGAAGCGCCAAGTGCAAGGAAACTAATATTTTATAATTTGCTACAAAATCTTTCCTAGTGATGCCAATTTAGCAATTTAAATTATATTTTGAAATCAATCGCTACATTTTATTTATATAAAGTGACAACATTGATATAGTGACATTTTAAAATAAATACTTTGTTTTTAGAAAACAATAATATATAATAGTATATTCTGTATTATGCATTTAATAAGTCTAAAATAAAATAAATACAGTTTATAAGTAACGAAGATATCATCGAAGAAAAAGTGTTAACCTTAAAAATACAAAAAAGTATGTGAAAATGACATAACGTTAAACTTCGTAATCATCTTAGAATTAAAATATTCCATTTTATTTCAATAGACCAATGTATATAATAAATAGTTTTAACCAGAAATTATCATCCAATATATTGTTATTAAAATTTATTGTTATGGCAACACATATTATTTATTTAGTACTAAACATTAAGGTATCGAAAATAAAATAAAATTAAATCTTAATTACAATTATCCACAAATTTACATCGTACAATTCCCAAAAAGAATATAAATATAATGGTTTTATCGCTAGAATATCACACAAATGTATAATAATGATTAACCTCCTAGTACAATTATTTCCACTTATAGTACTTTACTAAACTAAACATTTTGACCGCTCCGCATTTAAGCGCACAGAACACAAATTTAGGTATAAATACGTAGTATATTATATATATAAAGTCGAGATAACTTAAAGATAAATAAATGCCGATTTCAGATTGATATAATAATGTTTCAACTTTGTATTGTAATAAACTCTTGATTATATTATGCGCATTATGGCTAAATTCAAAGTAATCTTTAAATAGGCGAGGATTGTACATTATGAAAATTTAAAAAAGCACTCTTTACTACAAAGTATCGATACTTTTACCATGTTCCTAATTAAGTTTAGTTATTACTAATTTAATGAAATATTTTTTAAGCCTATCGGTTTTTCGAATTATCTATAAATATATCAATATCAGAGTTGGACATATAAAAAAATATCCATATATCGTTCTTATTAAAAAAACAATCATAATTCAGCTTAAAAATGATTTATACAGCTTATAATTCAGTATAATTTTCAAACAAAGTGTATTATAAATGTATGAAAATATTAGGTTATAGGCCTAGGATACACTTGCAACAACGTTCTTAAATCAAATTATATAGACTAAATCGAGTTTAACATATCACCGTATCCTTGTCAAATATTTGATCTTAACAAAGATAGAAAGAATGACGCTTATAGATTATTTTATTTCAATTTAATGTAAGAATGTTGGCGCATGTAAGTCTTAATAATTATTGTTTAATTTTGATAAAACAAACTTTATGTGTACCAATATTTATACAATAAGACTTTTAAAAGTACTCATTGATTTATATTGTAGCGACACACATACCTACATCAAACGTGATATGTGTGTACTACAACAACTTAAGCGAAAAACCAGCGTTACTATAAAATCCCAAGTTTTGTCGGCTTAACAAGGCGATTATTAAAGACTCACCGCCCAGGTGCCGACCACATGCTACCTGGGTGCAATTATAATCTTGCCGACAAATCCTATTTACAATGCAGCGCACAATTATTGTTCAGCATTATTTTATTATTTAAATTATCTTCATTGTTGCTTTATTCTGCTGTATTGTTAATTTATTGTTTTACTTTTTAAGACTGTAATATTATTTGTATTGTCGGTTTACTTCTATCCTGTTAATTTGCACGTGTTCTATTTTGTACCATATAAATATGCCTGCTCGCCTTCAATAAAGGAGCTAGTTAAACTTAGCCAAAAATATCAGGCACTATATGCATGTGCGCTTTAGTGTGACACATATGAAGGTATGCATATGTGTCTCACTAAAGTGTACATGTATGGCATATAGATATTTTATTTTATGTAGATATTTTAGTTCGATTCACGTTTATCCTAAGGCAACTGCCCAAGCCAAGGTTCAGCCATTCTGGCACCCTTGAGCTTGTTGCCTCTCGGCTGAGTGCCCTAAGCGCTCGCCCTGTTAGGCTGACAGCGTTTAGTCAGTTCGATAAAAAAAAAAAACAATAAAGGAGATTCGTAATCCAGCTGCCAAAGCGGTTACTAGTCAACATAATCGGAGTTAGATCTTTCATTTCCTCCGTTCAACCTTCTGATACTAGCATAGTGGTAATCACACTAGATAATAAGTATCAAAAGTAATTTTTATATCACAGACGTATATCTCTACAAAATTACATTTAGTTGTCAAATAATAATCAAATAAATAACCTAGGAGAAGAGGAAAGGCATAAAGTAATATTTAAGTAGATTATAATACATGTATATTAAAGTAGAGTAGAATAAGTTTATGATGATTTTGTGGTTAAAATAATTTATGAGATAAAATGAAAAACAAATACTATATTAAAATTATCGACATTCGATAACTCTATTTCAATGTCGAAGTATCGATAAACCAATCGGAAAAAAATTAAAATAAATATCGATGCTTCATTATTTTATCAATAGACCTAATTACTAGCACAGAGTATATCAAATAAAAAGTTTGGGTCTGTCACAATCTTTGTAAACCTGAAATGTGACATGAAATAAAATGCAACATTGCAAAAATGAAAGCTCTAATTCAGCGTGTTATGAATGCTAAAGTTACTGGTGAATAATTATAATTGTGAATATACATACAAACAATAATAAATCATACATAAATAACATTCAAATATATTTTAAAATATTTTTTTATTTTATAATGCACATTGGTCTTGTAACGCAAACGTTTGATTTTATATCATAATATATATTTTATTTCTGAATAAAATAGAAAGGACTACATTTATTATTTTACAGACAAATTTAGTCTAATATATCGTATACTATACTGTTTACAGTATATGAATATATAAATAATAATGAAAAGCATTAGAAATAAAATTTTATTCCATATACAATATGTTCACAGTAAATGGCGAAGTCATCAGCAGTATAGAACAAGGGCTGTGTGTTTTAATTGGTATTTCCAATTCAGACACTAAAAAGGATATGGAATACATGTAAGTAGTGCTTTTTAAAACATAAAAACATTCGGTAACTTATATACAAAAGTTTCCCATTAGAAATGGCCTTTTTTAGTGTTAATAATGTAAACAGATATTAATATAATCCAATAGATGTAAACTGTATCAACTTATTTCATTATCATCATATTACCTTTTATATCTTTTTTCTTATTTGGTAGATACATATTATAAGATAATATATGAAATGAAAAAATCAACAATAATATATAGTTGCTTGCATAATTAAAACTGACCATCTCAAATCTCAATTTTTTTTCCTATTGAATATATCAGAAATATATATTATATGTATATGCGCATGAAAAATACTGCTCTTTTTGTGCAGTCAAAATTTCATATGTATTCAATAAAACAATATTTTTTTCCTTTAAATCACCTCGTAAAACAAATAGATTTGTTATTACTTGACTTAAAAAAATAATTGATTGATGTGAATGTTTCAGTGCTCGAAAAATCTTAAGTATAAGGATATTTGATGATGAGTCTAACAAGCGATGGCGCTCTAGTGTTGTTGATAAACAACTAGAGATACTATGTGTCAGTCAATTCACATTGTATAATACTTGGAAAGTATGTATAATTTTTTATTAGAAATATCTAGACACTTAACACATTCCTGTTTAATTCAAAATAAGTTAATTCACACCTCATTTTTGATCATTACTATTTAAGGAAATCATCTTGTATCTGTATCAGTTGTGTACTTGTCCCAGTATGTAATACCTGGTGTTAAAAATCTTCTTGTATTTTGTGTGACAAACTTTTTTATGTGTTTGTTTTATATTATTTTTCTATTTAAAAATTAATATTTAAAACGGATATATTCTATGTCACTGATTCCAAAAAAGGTGATGAAAGAAAATGCTTTGAAAATCTGCAAATCTATTATTTTGTTATATATGTGTATTTCTTCTAGTCGATTGACTACATAAGAACCTTAAATTAACATCTGAAAACACAAAGAAGTTTGTCCCACAAAATACAAGGAGATTTTTAACACCTGGCTCCAAGTGACCAGTTTTCCAGTTTGTTTTCGCAACTTCTCAGTATACATAGTTTGAGAAATCTCATAAATATGATATCAAACTATTGTTATAGAGTAAAATGAGAGGTGTTGTACCATTATTTGTATACAAATATTAATTCCCTATATGTGGTGTTACTATAGCAAATGATTCCTGTGGCAAATTCATTGTATACGGTCCCAGTAAAAATCATTACATTTTAATTTAAATAAACTTCTGAAGTAATTATTTCTGAACTCGCAGCGCAACAACTGGGGACCCGTGGTATTTTGCCACCGCTATCATCTTATAGTTATGGCAGTGGTTTCTTCATATATTTCTTATAAAATATTTGAATACTCAACTTAAGTGAAAGTGCTGAAAGAGCTGAATGTGGAAGTTCATGTATAAAAATTTTAGGAGTATATTTCTCTCTCTCTCTATATTAAATTAAATTAATTGTCTACGTTTTATACATATATGTAGGAAATAGTAAACAGGCGTTTGGGTATATTTTTATGTTCACAGTGCTCCCCACCATTCTATAAGTTGAAAACCTGTCACCAAGCTCCTATAGGTGTATTCCAGTCGCCGAACTTGAGAATCGGATTTCTCATGGCTTAGCATTTTACTATCTCTGTCCACACTGCCATTCAACATTTTATAAAATTGTGTTGAAACACTAAAGTTCATAAAAAAAATATTGCACAAGTTCTCTATATATTTAAATCTACTCTATTTTTGTAAATTATATTTTCAGGGAAACAAGCCCGATTTCCACAATGCAATGCCTGGGGAAGCGTCTAAAGAATTTTATGACAACTTTTTGTTATTATTAAAAGAATCATATAAATCAGAGAAAATTAAAGGTATGATTTTTCTAATTTGTTATAAGGTTGCCTATAATTAAACTAACCTTTTGCATAGTTTAAGTAACTTCAAATTTATTGTAATAAAAAGTACAGCATTTTGGTTGTTTTTACAGTACTATTTTTAATATTGTCTGTCTGTTTATATGAAATGTCTAATATAGCTTTAGTCCTGAAACAATAATACTTCATCATTATGAAATGCCAACTTCACAAACATACTTTGTAAATGAAAGTGATATAAGTGAGTTTTTTTCATATATTTTCATACAGAACCCAAAGTGTAGGTTCTATAAAAAATTTGAATTATATTAATTCCTAAAAAATATGTTTTATTTTATCCTAAGCAAGTAAAATATGACTTATTGATTTTTGTGATTTTATGATAAAGAAACTTAGACTGAGTTGCACCAAAATCGTAGTTATTGTAATTGTTAAAGTTAACTTTAACAATGACAAGAGTTGCTAACAGTTACATTTGCCAAAACGAGTTGCACCATCAAACATTTTGTAATTGTTAAAGTTATTAGGGTTGCCACTTCAATAAACCAATTAGTCCCTAAAATCGAAAAGGTTAACATTTTTTACTTGGCAGGACTTAGTTATAACTGTCACTATTGTTATTCTGTGACTGTCACCAGCATGCAAATGTCAACTTGTTACAATTATTTTGCTCTGTTATTTACTTTGTCTTTTTCTATGAAGTTGTATATGGGATTTTTTTATCAATATATTATTATCAATGGCTAATTCCGAGAAAATTAATACCACATTGGTTACCACATTCGAGAACAGTATAAAGTATTCAATTTATTAAAATCTACAATAATATTTGAAAATTTCATATAAAATGTTTTTGTATGCATTATATAATAAAAGTGTTATACAAGCATTCGATTCTGTAACGACAAAACGTTAGCTTCTGTCGTCCTGTGGGCATTTTCTAATTCTGTATTTGTTATTTAGAGAAAGAAGTATTATCTTCAGCAAAAATGAAGTGAACTAGTAAACTTGACAACCGATTCAAACATTGACATTAACAATAACGTTAACCGGCCAACATGGAGCAGTAATAGTTAACGTTAAATCGTGACGTAATTTTAACCATTGTCATTTGGTTCAACCGAATTTTTAACTTTAACATTAACTGGTGCAACTCAGCCTTAATAAACCTAATGTACTTTGTATGTAGAAAATTTAAGTTCTGTTGAGCAGTTTGACCAGGAGACAAGTAAATACTTGTGAATAAAAGGAACGTTTGTTTTAGGAATTATGGTAACATTATATTTCACATAACTCGAAAATAAGTAATACGAATACTATCAGTTTATTAACATTATACTAATAACATTATAATCTTTTATCTATGGATTACTAAATAGTTAAAATGTAATTGTTTTCATACATTGAAAATGGAATATTCTGAATTATCTGTAAAATAATTCCCTGAAATATATACAGATGTGAACCTATTATTTAATAAAGAAAGTCTAAAGGCAAAACATATACATAGCTATCAATCATCAAGTTTCTTCTTCCTGCTTTGGCAAGCAATCCTCTTTATTGAATGACACACAAGATTCTGTCAAAACTCGAGGTGGTAACCGATTTTTTTTTCAGATGGTCTATTTGGTGCCTACATGCAAGTCAGCATACAAAATGATGGTCCAGTCACGTTCGAGATAGAATCACCCTTGAATACCAATAGTAAAGAAAATAAAACCCATAGAGAAAATACTGTTAAAGAGAAGCATGAAAACAGTAGGCAATTGAATGAGGAATGAACAACTTAAAACTATTTTAACACTGTTATTATAATGTAAATAAGATTTTTATTTAAATTGAAGACAGAATTGCAGACGAGAGTTTTTTTTTTTTGTTTTTATTGGAATATATTTAACAGTACTTATAATATGAACGGAATTAAGTTGATAGCGGCATAAATAAATTACAACAGATTTTTTTCTATCGTTATCACCTTTACATCCTAATTATATTGACATTCCGAGATGTAGAAGTTGCATAGTCGTGACATGATACGCTAATTTCTGAATTTTATTTAGCCCCGTTGTGATTTTAAACTCGACGAAACGAAAAAATATCATTAAAAATAGACAAACATATACATCTATAGGATTTAACGTGTGAGAGAATGAGATAAAATACATTATATGGTGATTCTTATATTCGCGGTCTCCTCGTTGTACCTGATATTTCTTTGGTCCGTGAGTGTGCTCGCCTGCATATTACAAAACTTTGGGAAAATGCATATTATATTCAGCGTGGTGTACTGTTTTCTGCGGCTTATCGTTTATATATTTTATAATTTTTGAAGGTTTCGCTTCTACAACGCGAGAACTGCTCACATCTTTTTTTTTAAAGATATTTTCTTATTCGTACCAATGTCTGCATGTCGCCAATTGGTATATTGGTAGTACATTCGAGTTTTTTGGTACGAGTAAAAGCATTTACTAACCTTATACTCAATGGTATTCTTGTCTCCGTCGTCATTAGTACGGTATTTGAAATGATTTAAAATAAATTATTTCTGCGGAATTCTAAGGTTCCGTGAAAAAGTAACGAGCGGTTCCGCGACTTATTCACATTTATCGAGTGTCGTTAGGTTGTCTAACGAACGTTAATGTTAAGGCACCCTTTATTATAAAGTCATTTACTGAGTGTTCCTATTGCTTTTAAATATTTAGGAAATGCTGGATGAATAGGTCCATCATTTTATAGTAGATATGACCACCTTAGGTAAAATACCTTGCCTATGCAAGTAAGTTAATAAAGTATGGAAACAATACTTTGAATTTATTCCATTTTTCCATTATGGGTTTCCTGTGTGCCTAGTGCGAGTTTACAAAAAAATATCGAATAACCTTACCACGACGTTATCGAGTATACAAAGAACGTAACGAGACCCGAGTACATGCGAGTGTGAGTTACATTTGGTTTGTCAATTCGATTGACGTTTGCTCACAGAAAAAATGGTTAGATTCTTTAGATTATGTTGGCAATGCTATACACCACATGATAACCCGATCAAATTTAGAAGTTTCTATAAACTATATATTCTTCAACAAAATAAGCTACGTATCAATTTAGACGGGTCACCTAGTGTAACGCAGGATTTGTTTATTTACTTGTTAGATGCGTGAAGGTTATATATTTTTATAATTACTTTTAAACTATACTTTTTAGATAAAATGTATTACTTTGATTTACGCCAAATTGGTAATTTCGTTATATAAAAATAAAAACTAATTGGACTTATGATTATTTACATGAAACAGTAAATATATAAAATCTTTTTACATTTGGCGTCAAATATAGTTTTTTATTGAATTCGTGTAGTCATACTATTGACATTTGTATATTTTAGACACAGAAATCTCATTAAGACCCAGAAACTATACTTTATATCTTCTCGTGTGGAACTTAAGGGAGAAGGAACACAAAATATAAAAAAATTTTGGAAAACGATCAAAATGGAAAGAGCAGTTGATAGACTTTTTAATGCAACCAAGTCAGGATTATATGGAAATGAGGATAGACCAATATTATAGAAATTATAAATAAAAACTAGTTTTATTTTATTTACAACATTATATAATAGTAATTTCTTATAATGACATTGTATTATTGTTCTACTTTAAATGTGAAGTGGAAACAAACTCTATAGGAGTAGAAATAGTTCCATGACCACAGTCCCATCCATCATCCAATGTTACTATAATGCCCAATATATCTAGCATGTTATGTAGTATACAGCAATGCAGGCCCATTTTAACTGCTCGCAATGAGAAGCTCTGTACTTTTCAAACATTGTTATTGGTTCTTTAACCTTCTAAAAGCATTTTTGATAACTACTACAGCCTTTGTATCCTTTTCTTTATAATTAGCTTCTCCTGTGCCAGACGTAGTGTGTAAAATTCGAATCATCAGCCAAGGGTGTAGTGGGTAGTTTATCTCCTAAAAAAATAACCAATATTATTACTGTGAAATAATAGATTGATTTACTTCATAAATCAAAACAACAATTATAAAATATTTTTCTACATACATTTTGTCCTTGCATTAAATTCCAGCAAATTAAAAAAAAATGATATATGCAATGACTTTAATTAAATTTATTATTTTAATAATCATGTTTGTGGTGAGAGAAAAACTATGTTTTTTGGTTTATTTATTTATTGTAAGTAATGCGCTGGCAATTTGTCATTATGAATATACTTACATTCTTAGAATACATTCTTTGTATTATTATAGGTATAAGCATGTGATAATATGTATATATCCATGTATATATTTTGGGTAAAAGCCACATTCTTTTTCCATGTCCATGCAACAATTTCATGTAACGGTTGACAGTGTTGTTTTCCATATAAGTGAGTCATACCACCACCAAATTTCACCTTAATATTATGGTCTTCATCATGCTAATTATACCTGAAAAAATAATTTCTATGTTATTTATGTCAATGTAATACATACAATTTTTGTTCAGAAGAATTAACATAATATTTAGCATGTATAATGATTGGTAGTGTTTATAACAAGAATAAAGATGTTCATCTTCTTTAGGAGGTCCAAATACAATAAAATGACTACCATCAATATAGCTATTACTCATATTAATATATACATCAATTACTCCTGGAATTTTATTTTTACTATGAAATCTGAAATATATATATATATATATATATATTGAAATGTATGTTTATGTATAGTCAACATCAATTATAGATACATAATCTTGTTTATTTAAATAGTTATAGTATTTAGTAGAAATTGTATCACTTTTCTCTTAAGTGTCTTGAAAGACAATAAGTTGTAACATTGTATTGAGATTTCTTTATTACAATAAGTATACTATATGTACATAAATGGTTACATATATAAATACACATAAACTTCTATGGATTTTATGTGCTATATGTTTAATTTAAAATATACATATTCCTTATAATGCATGATTGATTATACTAAATTGATTGCAGTATAAGTACTTAATACATTTTACTGCACATTTTTGTGAGAGTCTCTTTGCTACCCCTATTGGCTTTCGGAAGGATCCAGTCGCATCTGCACTAGTCTTTTATAGAAAGACACTTATTACAAATTCACTTATTAAAATCAAGAATATTTACCTTTATTTCCAATGTAACTCGTTGTGAAGACTTTAGACTAGTTTGTCGTCATACTTCTTTGCACAAAAACGTATATGCTTTCTTTGTGAAACGATACCTCTTCATAAATTTGGTCTCATTGAGATCATCTAATAGATCACTGCTATCGCGAACTTTTATATGAACAATGACCATATTATTTCGTATATTTTGTGTTCTTACTGTTTTGAACACTTACAACCCAACAAAAAACATACTGCCATAACATTTATGTTATAAAAATACTTTTATCACATATTTTACACCACAAAGCCGAACGTTTCACTTCTAAAATTAAAGTGAAACATATACTAGTGAAAATGTGAATATGTTTCGGTTCGAACTGTCAAAATGATATTTATTTGTAACTCGCACTCGCAATCACTCGCAATAAAGCACTTACGCGCGTCGACGACCTCGCTTTTCGAAATTCCATACCAATAAAGTAAACAATCAAAACTCGCACTCACAAATGATGTCTTACAAGTGAGCGACTAGGTGGCGCTTTTAAAATCCCATACAAATGATAGAAAATATTTACGCGTTCGATTACGAAAAACAACTCACACTAAGCACACAGATCACAATCTTACCAATTGTTAAATGAAGTTGTGGTCTAAAATGGTACCTTAAACCTTGGTAATTGGAGACTCATTTAGATTGATTTTAGAATTGGGAGGTAGTAGTTAACCATATCCTACAAAAACGGTAGAAAATTTAGTGAAGTGTGACAAATAAAAACACCGATTTAATTAATAAAAAAAACTTTATTTTGAAATAATGGTTATTATCTATTAACATTGTTATAATTAGGCCTGTTATTATGTTAGAAATATTAAAATTGTATTACAAAGATGATATGCCTAAGTCTACATAAATGTAGTTTATAATCACTACGAATCGATCTAAATTCATTACACGTACACCTTTTGCACAACGAATACTTTTTCTATCGAATCATCACAACTCGAATGCTACTAAACGCTTTTCTACCACTAATTTATTTACTCGTAAAGTTTTTGTAACTGTACGGTTTAAAAAGTCATCGACGCAAAAAAACAAAAACATTGCATGAATAACACAATTAATGTTAACAGATAATTTACCAAAATTCAAACGTATTTCTAAACGAGTAGAGAATAAACTAGTCAATATAAATAAACTTGTATAAAAGACAAAATAAATGCATTCTTTAAACCCACTATTTTAAATATTATTTATTACTTATAATGAAATTCAACAAACGAGATTAAAAAGATTCTAAATGAATAATTTCGAAACCATTACAATACTAGTTAGTTTAATTTAATTGTATGAATTATTAGCCCGAGTGCCGAATGATTACTATTTCTATACTGTGGAATATAGATAATATAATCATAATATATTCTATACATTTATAGGTTATGTAGCATGCCTAATCAAACGTAAGCCAATTCTTAAAGAATTCCGTTTCACCACCGATCAAGGCACTGTTTATTTTGGTATATTGCTGATACATTTCCTCACTCCCAATTCACAATAGCATTTCATTAACATAATCATACAAGTGTGGATAGAGTTACAAATTTAAAGATCTTATAAATATCTGGCGCATACCTTTGCATTCATAATAAAAAAAAATATGATTTTTTTATTACGACTCCAGAGACTTACGCTGCGAACCTACCGTCTTTATAATATCTATCGAATAATAACTATTACAAAAATATCTATAAGTCTATACTAAATTATTTGAATGGAACCGTTAGTGGGACAGGCTAAGGATTTTATTAACAACATATACCTTTTTCTATTTTTAATGTTTGTGAAAATTCTTTACATACGTGCACATATTGCTGTACTAACATTTATCGATTCTACCTTAATTTAGTCGATTAGTTAATTGAAATAAATTATAATGTGTATAATATTCTCAGAATATAAATTTCAATCTGTAATTTTAATAATATCAACTTTTAGCGGAAATTTTAACCTTTATTTTGGAAAAGAGAAACTTTATCAGTAGTTGATTGAAATATGATAATGATTAAAACCGAATTCTGAGATTATCATAGGCCTTTGCATGTCGACAGTATTAAGGAGATTGAAAGGTGGTCCTCTACCGCTGTTGAAAACCCACTGAGGTGTTGTAGTGGTTGCGACGTGGTGGTAGTTTATGTGAAATGTCTACCAAAGTCCTGAAGAGTAGCCGCCGGGCGGCACGCGGTTGTGGTTAATCAGGTTGTTGCTGCCGTTGATCGACGTCACCATATTAATTTGGCCGTTCATCGATTTGTAGCCGTCGCCTGTGATCGGGTTGCCTTCTGAAAATTCCAACCACTCAAATCGTTAATAGTTCATAATTACAACAGAGTTAACAAAGACTACGAGAGGAATGGGATTATCATATAAAAATTGGACAAAAGTAAATTCAGTTAAAAATTCTCGTATCTCTCTCTAATTATACGAAAAAAATAGCTTTATTATGAAATATTTTTCATGCACAAATTCATAACGTTACCTAAACTACAGGTATAAATATATTTAAACCTAATAAAATACTTGTGGTAAGAATTAAATAGGTACTTAACTAAATATATATTTAATATTACATCAAACAGATACGAAACGTTTTACAGGCTTTTGGAAGAACAAAAGTACAGCTCTCAGAACAAGCAATTGATTAGAGATTATCGAAAGTAGTACGTCAAGTACGTGCAAGAGAAAATTAATGCGAAAAGAAAAAAATACGCAAAAGACAACAATATATAGTACCAACATTATACAAATATTACGGCAGATATATTTATTACAGGTATCAAAATTTTACGAATCAAAGTTTACAACTGTTTAAAGCTAACATTAGAACATATCAAAATCTGTCAACTAATAAATACCTAAAGTTTAACAAAAGCAAATAATAAAACTAAAGTGAGTGCTTAATTCAACGACTTGAAGGAATCATTCAACAATTTCTAAATAATACAAAATGAAATTACTGTATATCTTTAAACTACATCAGAGTAGTATTCCTTCAGTCTAAATTGAACACCCACCCGTCTCTCTTCGGCGAACGTAATCTACATAGTACGTCTTAGGTTTGAAGTCTTCTGCATGCCGATTCAGATCAAATAGGTAGCCGGGAACGTGTTTGTGGAATATTGGTGGGAAGCCGGTCAATGTACTGGGACCGGAAGCGATTGGTGTCTCTAAAAGTGTTACATCGGGTATTGGACCGTCCCTTTCATATTTGAAAAGTGTTGGAGCTGGATTTATATTTGAAATTAAATACGGATCTATTGGGCCGTCTAAACTTGGTATCGGATTGTATTTGTAATCAGGTTTGGGCCTCTCGCCTAGAGCTGATGTCATGCCCACAAAGGCATACGGCGGTAACGGGTGATAGGGAATTTTGTTTCCCGATGGCTCCGAGTAATGCTGAGCCGGAAAAGGTGGCCAGTGTCGGTCAAGAATAAGTTGTGGGGACAGTGAGTTTGGATCGATAACTGGATGGACCTTTTCTGGATCGTCGGCTTTAAGCCCGAGTAACATGTAAGGTGTTTGTCGAATGTTCGTAATTGGTTTTACGGTAGATTCGACGTAATAGTTGGCGGGTTCCGGTGGCCATTCGCGGGTGATGTATCTGTGGGTGGGTTGAGGTTGCAGGAGATCATCGTATGGAGTGGGAGTGGTATGGTTTGAGGTCGGGTCGGCACCTCGCAGACTGGCAGCAGGGTGACGGCGTCGCAGCGGCGGGACGAGCACTCCGTCACCGGTCACCGGATTCCTCTTCGGTGGAGTGTACATCACTGACCATTCACAGAATAAACATGTTTCATTTCAACTAAATATGTATTCACTAGATGTCATTCATCATAGTTTTTAAGCCGCTCATAAAAGTCAATATTTTAAGATAATATTATTGTCTATATTCGTGCACCCATTAGTCATTATGTTTTATTTGTAATGCATACAACATTATTAGAGTGTAATCATGCTCATTCTAAGCGAAGCACGGCTTGAAGAATATTGTTTTTTGATAACGTGATATACATTTAATGGTAGTAGTATTAAGTAGTAATTAATTTGTTACGTTCGATTAAGTATTGGTAAAAAATTAGTGTTCATTAATATTTATTGACTTCAAAAGTGGTTTTCTCCTAGCGTGCACGAGTGATATATGTATAATTTAAAATATGAGGAAGCGGTTCGGATGGAAGACGTCATTAGCACACGCGGAGCTACATTTGTAAAAGAAAAATAATGATAGGAAAGTTCTTGCTATATATACGATATTACCGTGCTTGGAACGTGCAATGGACTGTACTGAGAATTAAATTATAGAATAACCTCAACATTCCAAAAACTGTTTACAATTGTTGTACTAGCAAGCAATTATATTTGGTAGAGATTATTTATACCGTGATACGTTATAGCGACATTTTATCTAAGTACATTTCAATTAGTTTTAATTTTAAGATAATATACATTATAGACTGGAAACTATTATGCATTTATTTATTTCAAAAGATAAGAATGCATGATAAAAAGTACATTTTATTTACTCAATACATATCACTTAAAATTGAATTCCATAAAATTCTCTCTACTATAAAATTTCAATGAAAAGCGTTTTCACAACCAGTAGTGTGTATTTATAACTTATCGCTCGATATTTTTGCATCAAAATATGTATTTAACAGAAATTATGTCTAAACATAATGGCATTAACGCAAGATTAGAACGGTATTAAAAATAATAAGTTAATATTTATTCTAATGTTACCAACTTATTTGAATTGACAATGTAATAAGCATGTCCGCCTGTGTGTTTCCTTGTCATACTTTTCTTCGTTTTCAGCTAATTATGTTACTAAGTTGTCAATCACTTAATGTACACATAATCCATTGTAAAGTTCAAACAAACTGACATCAGATCAATAAAATCCGAAATCTAAATAGACCGTTTAAATACCAGCATTTTATTACTCCTTAAAAGTGAATTTGAGCAACATTTTCTATTTGTTATTTTTCTATTTTATACCACAGGCTTACCATGTCAAAAAAATTACTTTCTTCAATTTAGGAGGGTCTAATTTTAAAAGTAAAGGTAAAACAGTATATATGAATAATAATTATGATTGACTGATGAAAACGTCCTTATCAACGAGACGAGTCGGGTAGGAATTGATTTCTAGCTTCTTTATTTCGTATATTTTAATGTATCTAACTATAAAACTGATTGTTCACAATCCTTTATTATTACCTATTTTTAGTTTATGTACACAAATAACCTTTTAAATCATGTGTGAACAGATAGTGACAGGGTCCATTGCATGTCTCAACACAGTGACGTCACCACCGCGCCATGGAACGGGCATTGCATCGCCGCTAACCGTGCTCTAATATCGTGCCTACATCTGAATCGACTCACAGTATTCGGCTGGCTCCCTCTCACCTCGGCTGGGCGTTGATGAGGCGCTACCGTTGGTCATCGGCTTCGAGGGCGAGTGTGATGGGCTTCCACCGTTCATTTCAGCGTCACCGAACAAAATGTTGCTGCGGATGGTGTCTGTTATCATTGGAGAACCGGAGTTGTTCGCGGCCTGAAAATGTATAATTAATTATAAGAATTGTGTGCCTATCAATATTGTTTTCAATTACGCCTCCATTTTTGACGCTTTCACATAGATAATTAATGAAATAGCATGCGGTGTAAAGGGTGATTTGGTCTACAGTAACTAAAATATTTAATTAAATAAAGATTAAAACTATATAAATTCAAAATATCTTCACAATTAATACATTGTTGTAGATAATATTTCTATTTCCAAAATAGAAATGGTAACTGTAAATTATTTTTCAGAGATCAGAGACTTTCCTTAAGATTTCACAACGTTTAATTATATAAGCATAAATAAATATGTTTTACGACTTAATTACAAAACGTTGATTTTTTCTACTGTCTTTAAATACATGTAGATATATATTATAGACATAAAACTTTCATAAGTAATTCTCCTAATGATGATAAAACCCCATTAATAGATACTCGTTGCATAATTTTGAAGAATCAAGGGAATACTCGGAATAGGCGCGGATATCAACTTTGTTTTATAATATTTACTGTTGATATGCAGAAATATAATCAACCCAATGGCCTAAGCATTTGTTATGTAAGTTAACAATAATAGTTAGTATAGACCGACAAACAAAAATATTGAGATTAACTCAAAATGAAATACTCGTATTTGATTACATGTCATTTATACCTTTTCTTTTATTTTTTTAAGGTATTGCCGTTTGTGCACTATCTCATCTCATCAGATGAGACATCTTAAATGAAGATGTGGTCTCAGATGGTAAACACACCAAAACCTAGAGAGGGACTGGCTCTCGATTGCGGCTGCCGGAATACACTAACAGGTGCTCAGTGACAGATTTTCAATGTGAGGTTGGTAGCTAGCCAAGCGGACTCTAAGTCCTACCACCATGCTATGGTTTTATCACGATCTTTTCCTTTACTGAAAACTGAGTCTGAGTTTTCGGTTGCAAAGATTCGAACCTACGTCAATTCGTGCAGTGTTCGAACACGCTATCACTCAGCCATCATCACTTCAACTATAACCATAGGAGTATTTTTATAAGACTAACCTGTCCAAAGAGTCTGGAATGGGTATCGCGCGGACGTGTCGGTGTGTCACGGACCACACGAGGGCGTGAGGTACCGTTCTTCACAGGAGTCTCCTCTGTCACTCCCGGGCTGAAAATCTCGCCGATACAACTCTTGGGAGCGTTTGGCACTCTGAAGAACAAAAAAAAAAAGAAATGAATTTAAAAAAACTCTATCAGACATTAGCATAATATGGTTGATAATAAATGTAGGACGTACCTTACAACATATAACAATAACTGTATTTTTATTACATAAGTACGAATCTGCACAAATATTTACTTGGTTAAATATTAAAGGATATTTTCATTATAAAGTTATTTAATTATATACTTTATACTATTTATCACTATTTAGTGTAACATAAATATAAAAAAAAAAGTCTTTAAAAATAATTTAAAAACTATAACTTGAGAACTTGTGACTATGTAAATTGCATTCTATACATATAAATATAATTAAAGTGTCTTTTGTTTGCCCGGGGACTAGTCTTCGAAGGAGTTGAAGAGATTGTAACGACATTTTTACAGTCAGGGAAAGGATTCTTAGAACTATAATAAAATAAATAAATGGTAGGCCACAATTAATGTACATATACGCATAGTTCCTATGAAAACACAAAACCGTTTTCAAAACAACGAAGTCTCAAATAAATTAATTCATATCGCAGTAGCATTAATTAAACTAAAGTTCTTTACCCAAACATTCATTCACCACGGGTGAAATTGAATGAATGAATGATTGATTGAATGATGATATTATTATTACAACCTGACTGTCCATATGACATACTGGACGTAGGCGCTCAAAATGAATAATTGTATATTTTAGAGCTGCTAAAAATCGTTATATATTGAAGTATTAATTAATACTCTAAACTAAAGTATATTTGATTTATTGAATATGTACACTACGATTAAGTTTTCTTAAAATACGTTATAGCAACCCTTTATAGCAACCCTAAGGAACGATTCAAGCAGTCCATGGACTTTACTAAAATATTTAAGTAAGAAGATTTCGTGAATCAAATCAAATCAAAAATACTTTACTCTGTTTAGGCCCTGAGAAGGCGCTTATGACCGTCAAAGTTACCACCGCTTCGGAATATAGCCTAGTTTCATCGAGAAGAACCGGCAAGAAACTCGATCTGGTTTATTTTTTCAATACAATACATTACATACATTGAATACATTCAAATGTCGATGCTATTTATCTTTCATTTTCCTAAAATTAACAAACATTCTTATAGAAATCACTAATATGTACATAGTTCATTTACTTGCCTAGGTGCAAATGTGTGACCAGAGAGCACAAAATAAAGCTATTAAAAAGCTTTTTTTACATCGTTCCTTGGGCACTCATAATTACGTTTATTCCATAGCAATGGTCCATAACTGAAATGAGCCTAGGAATTATTATTCTAAACGAATATCAAGTAATTTTCTTCGGAAAGTTACAACACATCCATGACATGATAACGTTACTAAAATTGTCCAACATTGAATAGCGTAGAGTTCATCGAACTTGTTACCCTTAATAATTTGATACCGTCTACTTTTTTTTTATCACAATTCGATAGCAACGACACGGAGACATTAATTATGTAATATAAAACGCTAGATCTATGTAGACACGCGTGATACCTGAACGTAGGGGTTCGAACATCCGGTATTAGGGGAACGGTCATTGTTGTGGTCAAACGCGAGCTACAAATCAATATAATTGTGTAACCATCGCTGGAAATGCATTTTTAAACGTCACTCACTGCATCGTTTTAAATCGACGATACGGGAATTGGCCGTGTTAAAGTTAACCACAAAATAAAGTTATTTATTCGCATCTATGAAAATACAATAGTCAGATAAAGACATAAAATAAGAATAAAAACGTTGGATTAAATACATATTTACACACATCTATAAGTCTTACATTACTCATGGTATAAAAAAGTTAATTTATACAACATTAACAATAGAACATTTAAATTCAAAATGAAACGAAATAAAATAACAAGTGAAAGTTAATTCTAGTAGTATAAACTAAAATGAAACCATGGGAAAGAAAACAAAATTACAAATGTAATCCATAAGATTAAAAAGCAATTGAAATTTAATTTAATGTGTGTATTTCAAAAGGTAGTCAAAATAGAAAAATGCTTTTCACTAACCGTTCGATGGTCGAACATATTTAATGAGGATGAGTTTTTAAGTGCTACAAGCAATTGCATAATCTTGTATTCAATTATTTAATAAGTATGAAAATGATATTTAATAAAATACTTATAGGAACTTGAACGCTTCAAGTTCGCTATCATTACTCTAGGTAGTTAATTTAAATAGATAGTTAGATAACGGTGTGCTTTGCGCAGCAAGCACAGCGCAGATATGCGGTTTCATAAGTGGGCTGTTTCTTATCACAACACACAATCAATCGTGATGGTGTAAAACTGCCTGCGACCGTAGCATTGGCCTACGTGATGCGTTAAGGTGTTTCCCATCAAAAAATATTAAAAGTTTAAATTTAGAAGAAAGTGTAAGAGGCGGGTCTCTGAACATGGCTGCGTGAATGTTGTATAGAACGCCGTGTTTAGATTTGAATATTCCAGAAAGCCAAAGAATCTTTGCGATTTTTTTTTGATAAATCTTCGAAAACTGTCGACAATTACTTGTATTATGACTTTTTCTAACGATTATCATCACAAATTACGTCATATTTACAATAACATTTACCATAAAAAAATATTTTAATTATTGTATGTTTAACTTAGGTATTTGTAAGTTTTTTGATAAGTTTCTGGGGTGATTATAATAACTAAACAGATTAATCTTGATAAGAATTTCGTCCCACGAGAAGTTTTAATATAACAACTAAAATTTGTGTAGAATTGATAATAATTACCTTTTTTTGTATACATATATATATATTTTTTTAATCGAAGCACCACATTTAAGAACATTGCTGTGATTACTTCAGTCGTAGCCGTTTGTCTTAACAGTGCAGGAGTCGACAATGTGTAAAATTTGTCGATGTTTGCGTTCATCTGAATTAGGGTTCAACTGGCCGGGTTATTTAAATAAGGGACACACTTACTAGTGGCCATGTTCACCTTTGAAACTGAGCCCCTAATAACTTCTAGTGTCATAAGTCTTAGAACTTTATTAATGCTTCCCCTTAACACAAACTCCTCGGCATCTAATTTGTGTAGGATGACATCCGACACCGGATGCATTAGCAGAAGCTCGAAAGTATATCAAATCGTTTGTAATAGTGGTACAAATTGATTCGTATAAAGTAACAACCATGGAAAGTTTTTAAAGACCAACCGAGATTCTATAGATATATGTATTCTCTTACAGAAAAATGTATACCTGTCAGGGCGTTAAATGATAAGGTTTTATAAATTGCGTTGAAATAAATAATATAGAAATAAACTGTTCAGACTTTGCCACGTCAGTAAAGACCTTGCGCATTATGTTTGTGTCATCGACACCCACATGTGTTTTATTACCGTTTCGGCAAAGGCCAACATAACAATTGATATTGATGTAAATGTCTAGAAGGTTCTGTTTTAGGGAGCACAATGAAACTCAACCGTACTGCAAGACGTCTATTACCGAAGAGACTGACAGATGATCCGTTACAATTACTTACGCTAAAATATTACTTAATCTACATCTACCTACATATATTACAGATATTAGTAAAAAAAAACAACCGAGAGGTCTTAAAGACAAGTGTATATTATCTTCCATATGCACGTTAGCACGGTTTAGATCGTGGTCATGATTCAACCGCGTACATCGATTGTCAAGCAAATATATATTAGGTAACTTTTACTTGAAAATCTATACATATATAAATAAAACTGAAGTGTCTCTTAAGTGTCCGATACGAACCGATTTTCACAGGATTCTGCTAGCAGATAGACAACTTTTCAAATGATTATCTACGTTGCTTGTGATTGCGCTTTTTCACCGGGGCTTTTTCCAATACTAATGACAAAATTTAACAGATTTAACATATAATTGCTAAAAGTGTTATATAGAATGAATAATCTTTACAAAATTAAAAGTTTCGTACTAGCTTTTGCTCGCAGCTTCGTTCGCGTTAATATAGATTTGACGTGTCCTTAGGGAACAGCACTTTTTTATGGATAAAGGTAATAATATCCGTAATGCGCACGCTACAAGATTTTAACACGTTAAACGCCATGGGGGTCACCGGTGACCTCACCCTTCCTCTATCATAGCGCCATGGGGGACACCGGTGACCTCAACGTATAGTCATATTCAAACTACTTTTTCTCGCCGCCGGCCATACTGACTGTTACTTTATTCGTACTCCGTGACCGGCACGGCGCTGTAGAACTATACTGCGCAGTGGGACAAACATACCTTGTAAGGAATTGAAAAAATGAAAGATAGCGAAAAAAGTAACCAAAATAAAAATTCAGGATATATAATTCAAATTAGTCTTTATTATTTAAGATAGTAGAAGAAGATTTAAGATTTATTTAAGATAGTAGGAACGTAATTGATCTAGTAACACACGTTCTATCACCGTAAGCGCGAGCGCACTACTGGTGTAGCGGGTGGCCGGCGGGGTGGGCGGCGCGGCGCCGGGTACCGGAAAATATATTTTCTGTATTTGTACGCCATGGGGTGCACCGGTGACCTCAGCTATGTATTTGACTGTAACTATGTAACCCATGTACAGAATTGAATAAAACTTATTTTCTATACGTATCGTAACATAATAAACAAATTACGACCAAAAGTATTTTTACGATTTTTATTTTTTTCTATCGGCGTTTAACGTGTTAAAAATACTAATTTAAAAATATCATTTTTTTTACTTTTCTTAACCATATGAAAATAATTTAAAAGTAAGTAATAATTATTTTATTTATATTTGTTTTAGTAGTTTGAGTTTATCTTATTCTCTCTCCTATATACCTAAAAACAACAAACATGCGTCCACGACGCTGCAGAAAATTGACATTTCACACTTGCTTTGAAAAAGGTTGGTCACCACTGCCCTATATTATATGTATTTTTGGGTACCTACCCCTGACGACATGTATGTGATATTTTAAGCTGATTAGTTAAGTAGTTAAGACGTGAAAGTGACGTGAAAACGTAGCAAACAAACAAATTCTTATTCACATTTATAAAATTAGTTAGAAAGCTAGAATAATACTGGGTAATGATAAAACTATAATTTTGTGTTAATATAGGATATAACTTTCATCTGGCTGAAAGCAATCATTCTACGGAAATGGGATACATTATGTTTGCACATTGGCATGTACCATGTTATAAGAGCAGAGGTGCCCAAACTTTTTTTCCCATAGACCCCTTTCAAAATATTACTAGTTCCGGTGGACCCCCTGCAGGTTCAATACTACCATATGAAGTCAAGCCAACATTGTTAGTTCTTCACACTATCGAAAATAGAGCAATATTCATAGACCCCCGCTTACTAATTGTGCACCCCCATTTCTTTGTCACGCCAACGTACACCCCCATCGAGTCTCTCGTGGACACTTGGGAGTCCACCTGGACCACTTTGGGAATCACTGTTATAGACTTATGTAGAGAATATTACTCATACCAATCGAACGAGGAAATAGACCTACACGATCGCCTCGGGAAGTTTACGCTCACAACACTTACAAAATCTAAAACACCTTATTCTAAACATCAGTAAAGGATAGTCGGACAATAGATAAGGTTTATTATTTATCGATATGCAAGTTTTTATTCGTAAAAAACCTAAATTATGTATGTAAGCTCGCGTACATAATATTGCTCATATGTTAATTATTTCTATTGCATAATTCGTTTTCGAATATTTGCAAGTTGACACTGTTCTGAATAATATGGTAGACCTGATTAGCGTTAATTTGTAAGAATATTTAACATTTCAACAGGAAAGATTTGATTAGTTTTGAAAAATATTTTATATTAACAACTTAAAAATATTATGATTTTGTAAATATACTCGATCTATATAGCTGTGTCGGGATGTGTCAAGTTTAAAAATCTGGTATAAAGATAGAAACCTGATTTAAGGTTTTTTAGTGCAACCCTTAAAATTGTAATCAAAAGTGCAGAATAAAGCGATGCAGCGCAGCGCAGTACAATTAACGCGTGATTATTTGAAATCGTGGCAGTATTGCCCTCAAGTCATCAGGGAATTGCGTAAATTACGCATCATCACCATAACCACACAATTATCTTTGAACACCCAGACCAACCAGATTGACAAATACATTTTGCGTGGAAACTAGGACCACAATACTCGTATCCTATGAACAAAAGTTATAGGTACAGTGCGCGAGATACACTTTGACAGCCTTGACCATAGATTAACCTTGCACCTGAATATACATTATAATATAAAAATATGATTCTGAAGCGATGATGGTTCAGTTGGTAGTGTGTTCGGACACAGCGTCGAAGAACGTAGGTTCGAATCCAAGCAACTGAATCGGAGCTTTCAGTGAAGGAAAACATCGTGATGAAACCATAGCATGGTGGTAGGGCTTTTTCTAAGTCCGTCTGGCTAACTACCACCCTCAAGTTGAAAATCTGTCGCCAAGCACCTGTTGGTGTGTTCCGGCAGCTAGCTGCACTTGAGAGCCAGTCTCCCTATGGGTTAAACGTGACTTCATCATCATTTAACATTAGATTAGATGAAATTGTGGTGGTGGCTTACCTATGAAGTATAAAAACAAACAAAAAATGAACGATCGTAATGAATAATATACAATCAATTTCATTTAATAAATAATAAAAGTCATTTAGAAATAAACCTATATAAAAATTCGTTTGTCACTGTAAATCTTAAATCGCTGATATTTTTGTGTAAATTGCATTCAAATTTTAACAGTGTTTCTTTTGAAAACGATCGTGTTTTTTATAGTTTTTGTGTAATCTAGATTAAAACACAGAAAATTAATAAAATAAATTTAAACATTTATTTTCTACATTTTCTAAATTCGTACCTGCTTGCATTAAACTCGCCAAGATATTTCGGCTTACTCTATCGACATAATGAGGCACGCACTTGAGCAATTGCACGTAATCTTTGCTAACAATAAATCTTAGTAAGTAAGTTTATATATGTATATTGCGAATATTGAGTGAAGTGTATTTTTACAGATGAAGAAAAAATATGCAAACGTATATTTTATTTGTCTTTTTAAGTGTTTCATGCAAATAGTAGCGTATTTTAATCATCTTTTTTATTTTATTTTTTATATATTTTACCTTACAATAAAAGAAGTGCCAAAAATGTTACAGTCCTACTTATTTATTACTATTATATATAATAGCAAATAACCCTAAAGTAATAAACGCCCCCAAAGTTATGGGATCAAATAAAACCTTGACAAGTATTTTCGCCCTTTTTTAGCACAAACAAATCTAAACCACTCTATTATTAATTTATAAATGCGTTTCGTCTTATCGTGAACACAAAGTATATTTGCCACCTCGTAAACGTCTTATCCCAGTGTGTTGCCAACATCCATTCCTTACGCTCACACCTTGCGTTCCGTTTCTCGTAACATTCCCCGATATATATGTCCAAAATGAAGGCGGTGATGCCGGAAAATGCTAGTATTGAAATAAGTTGAAACATACATACAGTAATTATTCACGGAAAGGAAACTCGTGAGAGTAAATTATTATAATTACGATATAGAAGGAAAAAGGTGCACACACGCCGCATGCAACGCAGGACAGGTAGTAGTTATTGAATAAACAGCTGTCAGTCAATCGAGAGGTATTCGAAAAAATAAAGCGTCGAAACGTAATTTATACATTGAAGTATGCTGAAAAACTCGAATGACAAGTGTTGTTGGCATGCTTCGGAAATTGTTGTTAACTTGTTAAGATGTTGAAGCGTTTACGCATACTCGATTTAATATCTCATTTGTACTGATAAATTATGATAACTAACACGTTCTTCTACATAGCGTCACTCTATATAATGAATAGCGGCGATGGTGCAAATGTGGATGGTGTAAATAATATGCGCTAGAGGAATTTATAAAATACATTATATTCTTTCCTTGCATACATGCTTTACTATGGAATAATTGAAACAGTTACAAAATTAGCAAAAAATAAAATTAAAAAAAAGTCAAATTTGGTAACTTGAGATAAATGGATATGATTATATGGCACCCCGGGGGTCGTATTAAAGTAGCGGTAAAACTCTCAAATATAATATTAACCTTCAGGACTTACACAAGCTGTATGAGCCTATAAATTACAACTTTGGCCCTGAATCCATTTTTCCTCAGGCCTATTGCAAGAATAACTATTTCCACAAAAAATACAGTACGTATCTGAGCTTTCAGGTGTGTTCGCGTGGACATTGTAATTATATACAATGTAAGTTTCGCGATTAGGTCACCCTCAGAATCGCTGCTAAAGGTATCTCTCTGACATCGACAAACACTGCTGCCATTAGGCCGCGCAGCTTGACTACATCCGCGATCATGTACGCAAGCTTTTGCTAAACGCACAGACACGAAAGTACATAGTGACACTTTTTGCAGCAGTCAAGACCCATATTTGTTTCTTTCCAATTTTACCTAACACATGTGGTATTTTTAGGGCACAATTACCAATTCAGTATTGTCAATATCTACACTGAATATTCTGTCAGGAGGATAGTTTAGTAGAGAATAAAAAATATCAGATTATATGTCTATCCTACATGTTTATGGTGACCCCTGGAACCATAATACAAACTATATGAGGAGACCAAATAATATGAATAGAGAATATACAAACAAAACATATTGCAGATAATAATCAAATGTATTTTTTTTTATAATCGCCTTCAAAATCCGTTATTTTATGTTAAGCACAATATACAAATCACAAGCACTTAATAAAATATGGAGCGTTTTAAAAGTTTGCCAATAGCAAGTTTCGGCTCGTCCGAATAACATTAGAACGTAATGCTACCTGACACATTTTTGTTGGGTTATCAAATCATAGGTACTTACTTACATGCGACATGTCACTTGATAATACTGTAGGTGACGTATTTCAAAGTTATAAATATTGAAGAGGGCTAATATATGCGGAATCGCATTTGCACCTTTTCCTCTGCACTATCCTAACTAGTGTTATCAATTCGATTGTGAGTTTATTTGTTTGTTATGTATTACATATACACTGTCACGGGTACAGCAAAGAACATCGTTCATCTACTGAAAAGTACTGTTCCCGAAGGTTCTATGTTCAAATGATTATTAAATTGAATATAAAGCTGAATCTGGGCCATGACGCGGGTTATTTTACGAAAGGTACCAGTAGTCGTTTTGTAGATAACAACTTAACGCTTCTACATTGTAGTTTTGCTCTATAACTGTCAGCTGTAATGCGATCACGCTAATAATATCTGTTCGGTAATGAGAGATAGCGTGACTATATCACATGCGACACGTCAGGAGAAACTGCTGTTCATTTTCAAACGAAAGGCACGAACGACACTTTGGACAGGTTTTATTTATGCAGAGTAAAAATGAATTCGTGTTTATTTGTCGATCTGAGATTTCGCCGTTCGAAAATATTGAATAAGAGGCAATGGCAATGGCAATGCCTGTAATAATAGACGCAGACGACGTATCGAAAAACTTGATATACTCTAGTTAATTAATCTATTTTTTTATTGTTTATACCGCCCATAACCAATGTTAATGTTATGTAAAAATGTAACACACGACAGAGACAGAACTAGAATTAGAGAAGAAGCTCAGAAGTGTAGTTTCTGGAACACATCGACTGGTGCTTGTGGTGATTTTCTACTTGACGGCAGTATGGCAGACGGTAGAAAAAGTTCTAACACCATTAGATGATTCCATTATGAAGTTTTCCTTCGCACTTCCTACATGAAAAAGAAGTCGTTAAACCCTGATATGCGTTAGATTACAAGAGCGTGGTAAACAATTTGAAATGTGTAAAAACAATAACATGATTTACTTATAATAGAAGGCCAAACAAAATATATTTAAACAAAATATATTTATTTAAGTCCTTGATACATTCTACCCATAAAATAATGAAAAGAGAACGTTCCTATACAAAATGCCCATCAGAGAAGTCAATAGATATTAGGGCTACCGGAAAGTTCTGTCCGTTTTGAGACAACAATTTGCACACGTTTATTTGGTACATGTTCAACTTTCTATTTTTATTGCTTAATGTACACATACGGAAGAAGCAAATAAACTAAAACAAAGATAGATAGATAGATAAGATCTGATAAATTGTTTCTCATTTTCACAAAATTCCACTAGTAACTTAGATTTTATTCGAAGAAATATAGAAGACGAAAATGTTAGCATCAATCGAATCTTAAAAAGTAAAGTTCATATATTACTATCAAATTTCATCCTACACCAAGAGTCAAAATTCGAAAACAAAGAAGATAGATGTACCAATTATTTTAAAGTAGTCATATTTGTCTTATATAGTACTGATTCCCGCCCGCTTCGTTGGGCATTAAAAAATGGCAAAAGGTCAAATCAATCCAAAAAATAAGCACTCTAGAACCATATACAAAAAAATCTGCATAGAATGGTCATATTCCAATATATACATTAAGTAGTTTAGGTGTGCCTTAGCCTCAAAATAATTGTTTAAGTAAATACTCGTATAATATACATTCTCTCAAAAGCCGCACAAAAACACATACATTAAAATTTATCCTAAAAATATTAACTAGACGATTTATGTTCGGTCCTAATATTGTGTTGTTCTAATATATATATATATAATGTTTGAAATGTAATTTGTATATTAATCAGTAAGCTACTATTATCTGAGACCACTTGCACAGATGCCTTCGTGTTAACGTAGAATTTACAGCTGAACCTTATCAATTTTACATACTTTATGTGCCTCGAGCTCTGGTCTAGAACATGTGCGTTCTAGGAACTATAAATCGTGTTTCTTTTGTAAGGCGTCTTGTTAGGTGGATTTTAAATAAAAGATACATTTAAGTAATAATAAATCACATACGAAAAATATCTTAATCTCATTTATTAAAGAAATTAGAAGGTTATCTATACTACTATTACACAAAGACTTGATTTTTTGTTTATAATGGATAAGCTCAAAAACTACTAAACCGATTTTTAAAATTCTTCACTTATAGTAGGCGGCATTATTCACGTGAAACACGTATGTTATTAGAATTAAGTTCCTTATAGCACGGTACGGGCTTGGCGGATGTGGGTTAGGCGAAAAAAAGTGTAAGATTTTTCCGTCATGACTCTTTTTATAGTGTTATCCATAGCGCGTATACTATTGGCTGTGTCCAGTGTGTCCAGTCCAGTGTATACCATTGGTTCAAGGTAGCCAATAAGTTCACACCGGCTGCGCAGGTATAGTTTGTACACAGCATACGAATCAGCTGTTTCATAACGTATTGTGTGTAGTTGTTTACTTATACTTATGTTTATTTTTACAAAAACACATGCTGCGTAACCTCTTTGCAAATTGTTTGTTAACATATTGGTGGCTAATAATAACTCTTGCTATTGGTTAATATACATCAATAACGCATTGTGATAGTGGCTTAGAAGATAATAAAAATGACGCCAGGTTAATGTCAGAATGAAAGTAGAGGAATATGTGAATAATTTATTTTTAACCTAAAATTTTTATGTTATTACTCTCATATTTTTATAGCTAAAGGTCAAATTGACTAAATAAAATTATATACTACAAAAAGAACTTCGTTCCAAGCGAATGTTCCACGACACTCATTTTTTTTAAAATATACATTAATGCAAGCGAAGCCGCAGGCTAAAGATAGTAACGAATATTTATGATTATCAAAGTTAACACGTATGGTTATGGGTATATAATTTTTGTAATAGTCCTCAAGTGTTATTAATGCTTGAAACGCTTCGAACAATGTAAATTTACTTTAATAAATTGTATACATTAGACCAGTTTTTGCACTCGGCTTTGCTTGCATTAATATAGATTTTTTTTTCTAGATAATATCCTATGTGCTTTTCTGTACCCCTAAAAACGTTTAAGCAAAATGCCAGGTAATTGATTGAGTATTTGAGGCGTGAAAACGTAACAAACAAACAAACGGACATTTATAATATTAGTTACGATATATGTTGTAAAATTATACCAATGACAAGAAATACATATCATTTACAATCAAACATAGGTTAATTACATTTATCAAATATTCCATTCACAATCATAAATACGAGACGCGATGTTAATAATAATTAATGGACTGAATCATACAAAGAAAGTACAAGCTGTAATGTAAATCGAAATTAACTTCTACATTTTCATAATAATTATTGGCTCACCTTCCCGTTGCTCCGTTGCGGTGAGCTAAGCCGTGTCTATCCAACGTGTTGGCGCCGTCAGTAATAAAAAACCAAATTGGATGAAATTACACATTCTCCGCACGTAGTACAAATTACTCGGCCTACGCTACTTATATTGTCTATTACATTCTTTCATCCGCATTTCCATTCTCATAATTCCGTACAAAATTAACCTACGGGTAGCAAACAACCTACATAACCTAACCCACAACATGTGATTTATAACAAGATACGTCTTCGCTAAACTTTTTTTTTGGAAGGAAATCGGAAAATATACACATTTTAATTATTAATATATTTAACCGAGATTACAAAGCTAGTTATATTTTATCGAATACCTACTCGGAATACGAATATCGAAAAATCACATAGGCTATGATCAAGTTTGTAGACTCCTAGAAAAAATAACTTAAATTGAGCTATGGAGCATGAGAGAAATGAAACATCGAAATTGTCTGCTACTGAATGACACCTAGATCCATAAAATAAAGTGATAGTAAACCAACTTTTAAAATTTTTTGACATGATAAAGTCTTATAAATCGATGAACGCCGGCTGCCTACACACAAAAGAGCGTGACTCATTTTCACGTTCCGCCTATGCCGAGCGTGCAAGCGAGAACGCGGAACAAGGGATAGAGAGGCGCGATCGGCCTAAACGTTCGGCTTGTGACGCATAATTTATCGAAAAAAATGTAATTTTCAATTGACTCCTCCTTTGTATTATATAAAATAATGATAATTCAGTAATAATAATTCAATTCATAAAAGCATGCAATTTTTCATCAATGTTTTCTTATGACGTTATCACGTAAAATTATCATCCGTATACCGACTTTACAGACAACCAATCTTTATAAATTAAACTTCTACACATACGTTAATTGTCAACTGTGTCCATAATTCAAGTTATGTTAGTAATTAACATAATTAAATTAGTCCACCTTAGAATTAACAAAATATATTTAATATTATCAAAGAATGAAAAAGGAAAGGTAATTTATGCGGCCCGTTGTTAAGTCAAACTCAACCTACACATTTGTCGCAAGCCCTAAACACTGCTCCGGGCTTCTCATCCTGCAACACAATGGACCCCGCGGCCGCGGCACCCGCACAACGAATCCATAGAATGCCGAGATCTCTGTACCAAGAGTGAAACGATAGATGGCGCTTAAAACAAATTAAACAGTATCGTCATGTCGTGTAGGTTACAATCGATTTTGTCCTCAACCACGCGACTAGATGTTTATCATCTTTACTAAAATATCTTAACGAAAGATTGAACTAAGCGTCATAGTAAATAAGCTTATTTCTAATTTTGTTAATTATTTAAGGCGATAATGTTTACCAAGTAGACAGATGGGGAATCAAATTGAGCGACTTAGATTTATATAGTTTGAAATTTGATAATACAGAAACATTTTACATGGAACATTTCACGATGGAATCATATGTCATAATACTAGAGGATAAATCCCAATTCACGCCATGACAGCTTTACTTGATATAATAGCAATTTAACATCAATTTAAACTATAAACAATATGCATTTTTTAACGCAAGCATTCGTTTCTTGAGAGTGTTATAAATCAGTCCTGAGGTGTAAGGATTGTTGTCATTTATGATCACTTTACTACTTTCCGCTTGACATGTATTTATGATGTCACTTGATTCCTTTTATTTTATGTCTTCGTTAAGAAACTGAAGCAGCAGATAAGCCTTTCTTTTTATTGAGGAAATAATCGTAAAAAGTATATGGTTATTTATCTGAACAATATATTTTAATATTATTTTATCTTCGATGATTTTGTACTACTTTTTTTGTAATGCGATGTTAGTGAAGAGTTCATTTCCCTTTTTAATAATTAATCAGCATGCATTAATTATTCAACATAAAGTTAAATTTATTATTAATTTGTCCCTACAATAACGATTTAAATATAGGACAGAATCTATTTCAAATACGCCCGCGTACTACTTTAAACCATACTTTAACAATTTACACGTACGGCCTGATTAAATGAAACAACTTCTGTTCATTTACAAATCCAAACATTTACAGTCCATAAATGGTTTGTTTACATATGCTTTCATATTCATTAGCAAAGAGTCTAGTTAACGAAAAAAAATGCGTGTTCCATTATTATTTAGGAAACCAGCTGCTAAATGGAACAGCAACCATCCCGTTCTTTGTTCAAACGTATTCCAGAATATTCGTCTTATTTCGCACCTGCCTCACACTTTATCAGCATTCCTGATACATCATCAGATACGCTTAGTTCAAATAGATAGGGTTAAAAATTCCTTGGCTGGAACGCTTCGAGAATTTTGTGAATCTTTGCGTGTGTATGCCTTTGTACTCATCACCTTTCAGTATATGCACCTTTGTTTCCGATATCATGCATTTGCTAATTGAAAGTTGTAATAATGGTGCGGAAAAAGAAAAAAAATAAATCATTGCATCCTTGAACAGCTTATATAATTTATTTACACTAGTACACTTTTAGAAGTCACTGAACTCATTACGAATCTGGCAGAACATTTCCTTTTAACCTCTGACCTCTTGTGACAGAGTAAAGACCTCATATCTCGGAAAATAAGGAACGCCTACTATAATAAAATTATAGAATTCTGATTAATATGTTAAAGCAATCGCAGTTGTAATCTTTGCAATGATCTGGAACTTCCAATGAAATAAAACATTAACAACACATTGAAATTGCCAAAATATATTTCTGTGCCAAATATATTTGTAACTTTAATCATGGCAATTGTACGGAGGATTGTGTTTCTAATTTCTTAGCGTGTTGTCTTGCCATTTAACTACTGAATATATCTGAAATGAGACTTGATATTGAATCTTAACAACGTTAAATATATATTGAATACAATAAATTGTAAGATTACACGCACACGCACGCAGATAAAAGCTTGCTGCCTGACACTAGAACATCATACATTAAGAGCAAACATTTTAAAAAGATTATACTAATAAACTAACTAAGCGTACACATTTTATTTTACACAACATAATATTGTTCAAAATTCACAAGCATTCATTTTCCTTTTTGTATTCAATTATTTATATTTTCGAGTATTCAATTAAAGTTACACTTAATGCTTACAACGCTATTGAAACTTCTTTGGCAAGTTTATGTTTTCGTTATCTCCAAGAGATATGATTTTTAGAAACATATTAACGTTCTTATGAAGAATGAAGCAAAAAATAGAGATTTTGATTTTTATTTTAATGTGGTATTAGTCTTGCTTTTACTTCTCATTAGAAATTATTATTTTATGACGTCACGGCTCGTGTTCAACTCACGATCACGCAGTTTTAAGCAACCCTTGTAATAAAGCAAAGTTCAACGCACTTTTTTCTCCACCTCTTATTTTATATTTCTAAACGGGAGAGAATTAAAATATCGCTGTGAACATAATCTGTGCAATCAAATTGTTTAAATATCATATCAAGAGATGTTTAATTATATCTTAGATAAATATACCTATATATATATATATATATATGTGTACTCAAAACCGCCAGTTTCACTGTGTATAAGAAAAATGACAAAGAGACAATGGAATCCAAAACATAAGTAGCCTAGAACCATCTACGAAAAATTCCACATCAAATGAGCATAGTTCTATGCTAATACGTTTAGTAGTTTTGACGTCATCAAGCCTCAAAGGAACTGTATTTTCATAATATTTCATTTGTTTTAAATTCATGGATATATTATTATTTAAAACTAGCTGTTCCAACCATTTTGGAGATAGCACTGTGAACGAAGCTGCAGGTAACAGATAGTCTAAAATAAAATAGCCTAAATTATTTTTTAAAAGGTCAACTATCTGCCGGTGTAAGTCCCGTGAAAATAGGTTCAAAATCAGACTACAAGATTAAAAAAAAACGATTTTTGATTATAAGTATCGTATAGTATACTTTCATATCAATTCACTAAAACGTGTTGTTTACAGACTATTTATTTTTATTATTTGTATAGAAAAATGTACGTTATATATAATACTTACAAGTAGTTTATACATTTATGTTAAAACGTAAAAGTAATAAATGAAAATGTACACATTTCATTACTACAGACGATCGATCACGACAAAACACCATCACGATTTATATTTATGGTTTATCACAGATTCACTATCCCTTGAAAGCTTTAGTATTAGATTCGATCTAACGACAACAGTCTCGATATAGTTTAGACACGAAAGCAGTTCGTTAACCCCTTTAACCGTCTGGAAAGCGTCTGCCTTAAATGCATTTAATATATACGTACGGTTCTAAAATTACTAACTTCTATCAGATATATATATACAGTATCTCTGACGTTTATTTACCTTGTAAAATAATAAAGCATACGAAGTTTTACAATGCCGTTGTTTTGTACGGAGATTGCTAAATTGCTTAGGTGGGCGACGTTAATGGGTAACATTCGATGTTTATTTTACTTTCAAAAAGCACCACCGATAGCTTCTCCAGTTGCTATAAATTCGTAGTTAAAACCTATAAATTCACATTACTGTAAAGTGTCTCCACAATTGGCGTTCGATATAAAACTTTATTTGCATTTTAATAGATATCGCAGCAGTATGAATGGCACGAAACAAGAGATGACTGACTTCTGTTGAAATTAAACCTTTTATTGAATCGGTGAATGGTACAAATTTATATTAAACCAGCCGTTAAATCAAGGAAAATGTTACTTTTATCAGAAAACGAACGATCATCATTTCATTCGTGTGGAACAAATCAGAACTAATGATAACATAGAACTGTAGGTATTCGAATTTTCAATTGCATTCAGATTCTATCTATTTAGATTCACAGATAATAATATATCACAGCAATCCTTTTTATTAACCGGTAACTCAATGAACCATGAAAATAAACACATTGCAATTTGTAGCAATTTTTTTTCTTTATGTCATAAAATTTACGATAATCTCAGATATGTTTTCTTTTGATTTATTTTGTTTGGCAATTGCAGTAAGTGTCCTTGTGAAGGGAAGTGATTGTCTTTTGTTTATAGTAAAAAAAATATCTAAATATGTTACTGTTGTAGATTGTTTTGATATTCATCTAAGTTTGATATTTGAATGAATCGATGGCTGTCTTTTATTAACTTTAAATACCAGCTGCTTGCGACTTCGCCTGCTTTTGTATCTTTATAAATGATGCCACCATTTAATATCTTCATGTAACTCTAATGGTTTATTCAGCGAAAAAGCTCTCAGATAGCAGAGATTTTCGAACTTTTTCGAACATTATATGTTGACTAATTTAAATAATATCCTTATGGATTATAACCTATATGATATTCTAATGTATAAGTTCTATTATTGTAAAATCTCATCCGAATTCATTTAGTATTCCTTACGTGAAAGAGTAGTAAATATCCATCCATCCTCTCAAACATATTTATAATATTAGTAGGATAATATGTAAAATAAGTCCATCCATGGGTTCGATCTTGACAATTGCATTAAATACATCAAAAACTATATGAAATGCATTTATTGGTTGAACCGTCTCGTGCGCCATCTTTTGCACGTTCATGTTACTACGTTAGAAACCTTTATGTCATTACTAAGAACAACGGTGCAAAGTATTAAAATACATCGGATAACCGATGCTCGGATTAGCACATAATTATGAAAATTGGTCCGATCTTTGTTCTTATGCATCGTCGATAATACTACAATAACCGAGAGATTTCAGTTTTAGAACAACTATTAATAATAAATAACAATAATAATGGAATGGCAAGACCTGGATAAAATTAATTATACATTGCTCAATAATATACCGAATTACATCAAAACACTATTCAAAATGCAAACAATTAAATGTATTTTACGTATTTTACCCATTAAAACATTTTAAACTCAGCGCAAAGTCAAAAAAAAATCAAAGTTCTTCTAAATATATTTATATCAGAATATATTTAAATAGTGTCATTTGCAAAACCCGTTAGAATAATTTTTAATTCAATAACAGATTAACTTTAATATCAACGTATAAAAAATCAGTTCACAAAGGATAACCTACATTTCTGATTTGCGACAGACAGTGATTGATACAATTTCTCGTTTGTTCAGATAACAATATTACCGATTCATAATTTTCAATCCGAAATGCGGTCATCATCTTAGCGGTTTATCTTGATGAAGAAAGATATGACAAAAGAAACGCGTAAATATTTTTATAAAACAACAGTTCAATTTATTTTCACTGTCATCGTTTTAGATTCGGTGATAGTCAAATGTTATAATTCTTAAAAACTTTTTACTATTCACTACTCTGTTGAAGAGTTTAGTGGTATTTTATAATATTACCGTATTTTTTTAAAGTTTACACAATAAAGCAACTTGTGTTGTAGTTTTTTTTTTAAATAAGCGTCTTTCAGTTTGTATGTAACAACATAGTTTTTGCTCTTTATTAGTTTCCGTTTTAAATTTATTCATTTTTGTTTTAAATCAAAATGTATATAAATGAAATTTTTTCATACTTGTTACGGAAAACGAAAGAACCTCAGCTATAGACAACTGAACATAATATAAACATAAGAGTTATTGAAATAATAAAATTATATTTAATATACAATTTTAAAACGAAATAAAAGGCATAAAATACGTATGTGTGCGCGCATGCATCTGATAATTGATGAGTACGTAAGTCACATAATTATAAGTTGATTCACTACATACGATAATAGTTACCGCTATATTAGTTATGTCAACGACAATTACTCTCTACACTATTATTCATTGCACGAACCCCATAATTTTTAATACCAATACTTTTTTATCATTATATATTATTATATATTTTTATTATGTTTTAATAACGTGGCAAATTATAAATAATATTTTTATGATTATTTACTGATTTTTAGTACTGTGAGTGAGATATTTTGTAATCGATTTTAAACAACTTAATGGCAGCTAAAGTAATGATTTAAATGCGAAAGTGACTGTGTTTGTTTGTTTGTTACGGTTTCACGTCTTAATTTCTCTATTCACCATCAAGAAATTTTACCTACACGTAGTCAGGGATAGAGAAAAGAACATAGGGTACCTTTTATGTGGACAAAGGTAATGTTTTTAAAGCATATATATGTATAAAATAGGTATAGTGATAACGAACGAAGTGTTTTGAAATCCGTTAGGTCCGTATAAAAACGATCAACAAGTTAATTACAAATTTGCAATATAAAAATACATATTAATCTCCCCAGTACTAATTTAAACCGCACGTTAACATAGTAACTGATGAAGACGTTTAAAGATTAAATCGTTAACAAGTTACATACTTAACCTTTTACGTCCACAAGTGCACGAGTGATTTTATCGGAATAATATGACGATGCTATCCAACAGAACGCGACGACTTCCGAGGTTAATGGAGTGACCCCAACATTCGATGTCTGACGGATAGTTCATTCATAAATGAAACTGTTACCGCTTTCATGAAGACAGTTTATCTGTCGTAATTGTGATACTCCTAAAAACTTTTACTGCCGTTATCTTTACTGTTGATAAAAATGAAATGTTAACTTACCAACGTCGCTTATCACTAATGAAAAATTGTTTAAATTTAATTACCGCACTTGTTCGGATACCGCGTCGATCTATTACATAGGTTTGAATCCTTGCGAATGATCCGGACTTTCAGTGAAGGAAAAGATCGTGTTAGTACCTATAGGGACCTTTTAGGGCTCTTTCGAAGCCGGACTGGATAGCTACTACCGTTAAGTTGAAAATCTATAGTCAAGAATCTGTAGGTGAGTTTCAGCACCTGCACTGAGAGTCAAATTCCTCAGGCTTGGTGTGTTACCATCTTGAGCTGCATCAACATTTAATATCAAGTAACATTGTAGTCAAACGCCCAAGCCCATAAACTATAAATAATATACAGTACTCTTAGTTTCGATTCTTTGCGAGTGAATCGAAGCTGTCCATGAAGTAAAACATCGTGAAGCTATAGAGTGGTGGTAGGGCGCTTTTTAAGTCCGCCTGAATAGCTTACCACTTTCAAGTTGAAAATCTGTCGCCAAGCACCAATACAGGTGTTCCGTATACATTCCGCTTGGGAGCCAGTCCCGATATAGAATTAACGTGTTTATAATTTTAGACCGTATCATCATTTAGCATTAGGTGAGATTATGGTGGAACGTTAAATCTTATCACTACATAGTATAAAACAAAGTCGCTTTCTCTGTCCCTATGTCCCTATGTATGCTTAAATCTTTAAAACTACGCAACGGATTTTGATGCGGTTTTAATAGATAGAGTGATTAAAGAGGAAGATTTATATGTATAATAGCATAAATTAAATAGTGGAGAAATACTGTTATTTTTGAGCTTACTCCAAATTTAACGCGTGCGGGCCACGGGCAGTAATGAATAAATCAAAACTACTGGATCGATTTTAATAATTTTTTCAGTGAATGACATAGGCTATATATTTTATACCCGTGCGAAGCCGGAGCGGGCAGCTAGTCAAGTATAAAAAAAGCAATTGCCAGCTGACACATATGACGTTAAATTTAACAAATAATGTCGAGTTTACTCGGTTATCCCAATTTTCGCTCTTGAAGGTGAAATAACAAGTCATTCAATTTACTTCAAAGTAAATATACTTAGTTATCGAATACCAAAGAACTTAATAGCTTATAAATTTCTTGAACGCTAGTGCTTCACACCATCTGCTTGTCATCAATCAATAACTCCGCATAAAGTGTTATTGGCATTCTGCCAAAAGAGTAAAGGTATATGGTAACACTGCACTTTCATACATTCGTGTAAATAGAATTAATGCCTTAAAAATATAAGGAAAATATTTTCACATTAACCGTGGAAGACATACAATCATGTTTTAAAATATACATATCGCATCTTTTTTTAGAACCTAAGAATATTGACATTAACGCAATCGTCAGAGTTTCTTTTGGTTGGTAAACTATTCCAGCTTTTAAGTCTACTTAGTCTTACAGTGATTTTTTTCCGAACTAACTTCCAATTAACTTCTAGTATTGTAATTTTTGGAGTAAAATTAAAGTACATATTTTGATACATTAGGTTATAACCTATTGATGGAAATACATGATGAAGATAAATGTAAATTAATTCGAAACAGAATTACTACCACCAGATTCTGTTGCAATATTTTACTAAACTCTTTAAATATCAAATGAAATGTTTAGAATATATATTACTAACAAAAGCGGCAGTATGACAAATACAACTTTTATGTTTAAATCACAGTAACCGCTTTTACATGACAAAGCAAACTAAAAATGTTAAACGCTACACGCAAATTAACCATTACTATTAAATGTATTACACAACTATCTTTTGCTCGCGGTATCGCTCGCGTTAACTTACAATTGACCTATCCCGCGGAAACAGTACTTCTTTTATGGATGAAAGGTACACTGTACAGTGATGTAACCATATAGTGGTAGTATTAGCAAAATGCCACTGGCGCTCGGAAGCTCCGATTTAAGGAACTCTAGGCAAAAAGATAGACTACATAATTTGGTTTTAATATAATTAAATTAAAATGTGACGAATTTTACTAAGGCCCCATCTAATGAATCTGCCACGGGCCTCAGATGGTACGGTTGCGTCACTGTTACTGTATGTATCTTTTTGTACCCCTGACAACATGTATGCACAAGTTCATAACGACCGCTTGAGTAACTAAGGCGTAAAAGTGTAACAAACGAATTTTTCCTTTTTATATATATTTCTATATAATATAACAATTTCCTTGCTATATAAACATATATATATTTATGTAATCTTTATTGTACTAATTATGTGGTTAGTACAAAGGGGGCCTCATTACTAATAGCAATCTCTTCCAGGCAATCTTTGGATAGATATGTTCCATACCTTTAAAGTATCAAATTTGGACATATCGTTTAGATATATAAATTTGCAATTGAACCTCTTGAGAAATCCTCATGGCTACGATAGACCTGAAACTAGAGCCTGTGCAGGTGCAACTCACGGTTGCATCGTACACAAACGCGTCCATTAAATCCATACCACCCGTTATCGAAGACTCAAATAACCACGTTAGGCATCCATTGAAAGTTAGCAAGTTGAAGTTATAGTGGTACTATAAAATAATCTCAAGAAGGGTGGATGTCAGGCGCGCGCGGCAGATCGTAAGAATTAAGGTAAATCATACGTGACAAACATGTTGTGCCGACCCTACTTAGGTGGGATAAGGGTAAGACGATGATGATGATGATGTTTAGATAAATAAATATTAGGTACAAAAAGGTTTTAAAGTATATATGTATGTATGTCCGGTTTAAAATACTTTAATAAAAACAAGAGAACTTAATATTGTAATTCCGTCTTCACCAATAGATAAGAGTAATTCACGGGGAAGGTTTAGGTGTATAATTAGTCAAAGTTTTTTTGTCAAAATTGGTTGAAATATAACAATAATTATTGAAAGAAACGGAAGAAGTCAAGCCGCCTGGAAGCTTTCGTCGAAAACACTGCCTAATCCCTTTGAAATATAACAAAACAATGCATACTGAGATTCTTTTAAAGATCCACAAAAAAGTCTGCAATAGCATATAACCTAACTTTTTAGGATGGCTTACCTACCTATCTTCTAAAAATGGTCACATATATTGAGGTAATTGGAAGGCTATTTATAGGGATACGGTAATAATTTTTATCAAATAAAATACATTCGTTACCTTAAGCATTTCATGCACATAAGTATATATTTTTATTATCAGGGCAGGACAACGTCCGTCGGGCTAGTTAGTTCAATATAAAATATCTTTGTAATTATATTTTACTATTGCATAATTGTCTAGTTAATTGTGTATACATTTCAAACGACGGCGTCTCTCGATAATGACGCTAATTGATATGGTGTTTAGATATAATAAACAGTATAAATTAATTTTAAACGTGCGCTCGCCTCTACGTATCCGATAACCGTAAAAAGTGACGGGCGTTTGTCTCGTGTCAAATCTATAATATTAAATAGAAAGACCGGTGAGTTCGTTCGCACACGTTCAGTTTAATTAGACGATATTTTATCTGGTAGGCTTCCGATGACAATCCGCAAGCCTCTATAGGTGCCAGGGAGAAATACCGATCAAGATAGTTAAAGATTTATGATGCGGAGAGAACCAGCCTTGATCGTGTTCGAAAGCAAAGAGCGATGATTGAACGTATTTATCTACTTTACTAATTAACCTAAATATTATTCATGTACAGCTTGAAACTTAAGACTGATTAATTAAGTTTAGCATTCTATCTTATAATATACTAGCTGCGACCGCGACTTTGTCCACGTGGAACTGAATGCAATAGCACAGTTATTAATAAAATAATCTGAATGTATATCTGTATATCTTGTATTTTTTTTAATATTATAGGGGGCAAACGAACAGGTAGGTCACCTGATGGTAAGTGATCACCGCCGTCCATAGACACTAGCAACACCAGGGGAGTTGCAAGTGCGTTGCCGGCCTTTTAATATATGTGGGCCTCCGGCGCTCTCACTGACCGAACGAAGCGCGACAGTGCAAGCACTGTTACTTCACGTCGGCTTTCTGTGAGAGGGTGGTACTACCCCGGGCCAGCCGACCCATTCATTCTGAAACCAGTAATAGTTTCAGCGTAGCTCTACCACCTACCAAAAATAATTAAATAATAATAAAATATATTTGTAATCTGACTCTCGGATTACTTAAAACTACAGTTAGACCGTGCTTCAAACACCTGCTTATTTACTTTTGATAAAGTCAACTGATTTTAATAAAACAAAGACTAAATGTTACTCCAGGATATACTTTATGATTTTCTTACTGGTGTTTTATCATAAACCTAGTACTTCACCAGTGATGTCTATTCAAACATTCAGACAGATAGACAGACATTTCTAAAAATGATAGAAATGTATTTTATTACTTGTTCCTGTAACATTTTTTTCACAATAATCAACACGTTACAGACGCGTTAAATTTACATTCTTATTATATGTACAAAATAAAAATAAATAATACAACTCTGTAGCTGTCATTCAAAAACTACTGCAAAAAATTCGATATATTATTGTTTGTATTACTTCGTAGATACTTGGTTCTTATTTAGAGAAACAAAATATCACAAAAACTTTATTTAACATAACGCAATTAAAGTTTTAAGAAACTAGGGTTTTTAAAAACTGTACGTGCGTTCAGACCGATGTTTGTTTTCTTGCAGTATAGAGTGGGGTCAACGATGATGTACTTAGGTATGCGTTTTTCCTCTGCACATAAAATATATTGTTAAGTTATTATACGACGTAGGTGACGACGCGGGTGTCAGCTAGTTATGCATTATTTAAGAACGCGATTTACGTATAAAGGAAGTCTACGAACTGAACAAATGGAACAAAATGCAGAATTTAAATTTCTGTATAAGCTTTTGATATTTATTACATATTCAATTGATAGGTGTAATTATTATGTAGCTAATAGTATTATTCGAAAGCTATAATTTTACACTTATATAAATCTACAAATAAGTGACTACATGAAAAACCAAAATTATAGTACTAAAAATGTTTTAAAATGTTAGAAAGTAGTTATTTTATGCTATAAATCAATTACGAGTTCAGAGGTGGGTCTCACGATCTTGCATACCCTAGAAACAGATAAATAATTATTGTTCACATAAGATATATTTCTGAATTACACATAGTAATTTATATCACATGTTTTTGAAAATAGATTTAATATATAGCCTTAGGCTATTTTTTTTTGGCAGCATGTTTAAACAGCGCATATATGGACTTACATTCAAATTCCTATAATAAATAAGGCTGAATTTTTGATGAAATAAAATATCGCGATAAAACCATAGCATGGTGGTAGAGGATCTCTTTCTAATGCCTGCCTGAGTAGCTGCAGTAGTTACCACCGTCAACTTGAAAATTTGTCGCGAAGAACCTGTAAGTGTTTTGGAAACTACACTTAAGAGCCAAATGTCTTGGGGCTCGGTTTGTTACAATCTTGGGCGACATCGCCACTTAGCATCAAGTGAGATTGTAGTTTTTTTTTTTTTTTTTCGAACTGACCTACACTATTGGCTTCGTCAGGCCTCTACAGTTCCACCGGACTGCTAAGTGAGATTGTAGTTAAACATACAATACTATGAACTATAAATTATACAAGACCGTAAAGAGACCGCGTCGATTGACGTAAGTTTGATTCTTTACAAATAGGCCGAAGCTTTCGCTGAAGGAGAACATCGTGGTGGGACCACACCATAGTGGTAGGGTCTTTTCTAAGCCCGCCTAGTTAGCTATTACACTCAAATTGAAAATTTATCACCAAGCACCTATAATTATGTTCCGGCAGCTGTATTAGAGAGGTAGTCCCCCTTTAGATTTCGCTTGTTTACCACCTTGAACTGCATTATCGCCTTTTAATATCAGGTGGAATTGTGGTTAAATTCTATAAAAAATATAAAAGAAGAAAAGTTAGTAAAATTACAGTTTCTGGTACAAAAATTGTAACCAGATTGTTTAAATAGATGACAGATTTTAACCGATTCATTGTGTTTTATGTTGTCATATAATTTGTATATATAAATGACTAGCTGTTACACGCAGCCCTGCATGCGTTTTTTTTAATTGTAAATTACTTATAAGATCAACTATCTGTTAGTGAAAGTTCCGTGAAAAATGGTTCAAACGTTTTGGAGACAGTACTGCAAACGAAGCCACGGATAAAAGGTAGTCCAAAATAAAAAAAACTTTAATTACTTATTATAACGTTAGCTATATGGCAGTGAAAATCTCCTCAAAATAGGTCCAATCGTTTTGGAAATATTACTACAGACGAAGCCACGGATGACAGCTAGTCTAAAATAAAGTAGCCTATGTCACCCGCTGTAGTTTTAACTATCCGTCAGTGAAATTTCTGTCAAAACCAGTCCAGGCGTTTCGGAGATTACCCGGAACAAACAGACAGACAGACAGACAAAAATTTTAAAAATTGTGTTTTTATTATCAGTATCGTGTATACGTTCATATCCAATCAGTAAAAAGTCGTTACTTTGATATTATATACAGACACTTCATTTTTATTATATGTATAGATTACTGTTACTTATATAGGGACGTGCATGCAAATATTGAGCACGTCCGTCAGTTCACATTTGACCCAAAACACGATTGACATAATAATGCTGTAGAATTTTGAACGTAAGTACGAATAATAATCATACGAGAAGGTATTCCGAATGCCTAACAAAAGTGAACGGATGTAAGCTTAACCGACGTGGAGAATTACAGAGGTTGTTTCAAGATGTAAAATTATTTATAAACTGCAAGTTTCGTGAAGCAATGAATATAAATACGACCTAGAGGTCATCTGGCAGCCTGACCCGTAGGTGATCTTAACACGTGCAGATAATCAACGCTAATATTTTATCATAATTTCATTTCAAAATTGACACCCATGCTATTTTATATGGAAAAAGTGAATACGATTTATATTTTAAGTTATTATACCTAATTATATTCATTATGAACTATACTCGTATGGATCCCAGTGTTAGTGTTGGGCTACGAGAGAGACGGATGAGAAAAGAGTACAGGTGGCAGAGATGCGAATATTAACATGGATGTGTGGTGTAACCAGAATGGATACGATTAAGAGTGAGTATATCAGGCGAAGTTTGAAAATAGCATCAGTGACACAGAAGTTGAGGAATATAACTATGTTAGCATAGTATGGGCATATTATGAGAAGTGATGAAAGTCATGTAACAAGAAGAGTTTGAAAGTGGACGGATATAGGAGTAGAGGAATAGCGACGAAGATGCGCATGGATTGTGTGCAAAATGAGATGTGCATAAAAGGTGAGAATGCTGAGATGACATCTGACAGGGGTGAGTAGAAAATGAAAACATGTTTTACCGACCCTACTTAGGTGGGATAAGTGATGATGATATGTTCATCAATGGATCAGACTTAAGCAAGTTTTTGCTCACGTATTCGCTCGCTATAATGTAAATTTCATTTTTTTCTGGATGCTGGTTACCCTATGTCCTTTTCTGTACGCCTGAAAAAATATATGGAAAATTTCATGAAGATCGGTTCAAGTAAGTAATCAGATGATATTGTGGTCAAACGCTAACCTATAAAGTATAAAAAAGGCAAGAAAACAGATGTCACTGAACTCGTAGTGCTTATACAAATCTACGATTCTACGAAGTAAAGTTAAAAAAAATAGATCGAAATAAATTCATTTCGTTGTCATTTTTCCTTGAGCAATAGCAAATCCCTATCATTTTATTTATATGGAAGAAGATAAACGGATCTTCAAGTCTCCAAGTGCCGAATAAAACTAATTAATTAACACCAAACGTAAATAATTGAATTTATCCATATACACATAACAGCAACGTATAATTGATTAAGATTGTTCATTTTAATTTACACTATGAGTCAGATCAAATCAATAATACTTTATTTAATTTAGGCCCTAAGAAGGCGCTTATGAACGTCAAAAGTACCAGTGATGATAGATAATCCCAATTTCACATTTCATTAAAGGGACCAACCACATGTCCACTCATATTTCGTAACATCGTTTGTGCTTTGACATATAAACAACGACTTGATTGACGGTTTTATGTACAATAGCGGTCTTCTTTGACGTCGCCAAGGCCTTCGACAAGGTCTGGCACGACGGGCTAGTCTACAAACTGTTCAAGTCTAGTATTCCGGATAGTTTAGTTCACATCATCCGCGAATTTCTCACAGATAGGACCTTCCGCTATAGAGTGGATGGTGAGTTATCCCAGCCCCACCCGATACGTTCAGGAGTGCCCCAGGGGTCCATCCTCGCGCCCTCCCTCTTCAACCTGTTCATCAGTGACCTACCTCGGTCCCCGGGGTTCGAGGTAGGTTGTTACGCTGATGATACAGTAATCTACGCTTCCGATTGGCGGCCGTCGCATTTAGCTATCCGTATGAATAGGGCCATCGAGGAACTCGGCGAATGGTTTCTTCGATGGCGTATAGAGGTCAATCCCGAGAAAAGCGCTGCGATCTTTTTCGATCCGGTTCAGCGTCCGCGTCCGAGCAACATAGAATCCCTTAAATTGTATGACACCGAGATTCCTTGGGCCCTTACGGTCAAATATCTCGGTGTCACGTTAGATAGACGCCTCACGTTTAAGCAGCATGCAGTGAGAGTACGAAACAAAGCCGCTATGGTTTTGGGTCGTCTGCATCCGTTATTATGTGCTAAGAGCAAAATGTCCGTCAGACATAAGCTCACACTTTACAAAATGTGTATTCGTCCGATTTTGACGTATAGCTGTCCCGTTTTCGCGCATATGTCAAAAGCGAACTTCAAGATTTTACAAAAAATACAGAACCGTTTTCTACGAAAGGCGATCGGTGCCCCGTGGTACATCCGGAGAGTCGACCTCCATAGGGACCTGGAGATGCCGTCTATCTGGGAGTACGTTAAAACTCTCACAACTAGCTATTTCGATAGAGCCATGAATCATCCCAATCCGTTAGTGGTATCCGCCGCAACTTACGATACACTGCCAGGCGCGCCGCGTTATAAAAGACGTCCGCGTTACATTTTTACTGACCCTCCCGATGATATTACGTTAGGTAACTTAGATTACCCTCTCGTCACTCGTAGAACAGCGTGTGCGCGCCCACGCCCGCGTAATCACAGATCACGCCGCCGCGGTTTGGCTGTGAATTTTGCCCCAGCACACAATCCTAGGCCTCCCTCGGCAACTGCTCTAGCCGAGGTCCGATCCTCCGGTATGGAGCCCTCGAGCAGCTTGCATGCGCGAACAGAGTAACACCGATTTGATCAAACACTCGTCTACAACATAACACCGATCACCCCACACACGTGCACACACACTCACTTGTAGGTACACATAGTGGTGGGCTATTTTTGTTTGTTTTTTTGCCCTTTCGAACTGAAATAGTTTAGAACTCAGATAGACAGATACAAAATACGTGTACGGGATCGTGAAACATACATGCTTGGTAACCATGTATATTTCACGAACCCATACAGGTATGATACGGATAGGCTTAGCTTAGTTTAGCTTAGCTAGTTAGATTCGGGTTTTCGACGACAGCCCAAGCCGAGGCGTGCCGTGCGCCCTTGTGCTAGTCGTCTATATAAAATCGGGTGAGTGCCATAAGCGCTCCCCTTAGTAGTCCGGTGAAACTGTGAAAGCCTAAGAAGCTGGCAGTGTAGGTCAGTTCGAAAAAAAAAAAAAAAAAAAAAAAAAAAAAAAAAAAAGACGGTTTTATGAACCCAGTCGATGGATATGACGTATGCTATGAAACATAAAACTGTGACATAGAAATCTCATTGTTAGCGTGAAACGATAAAAGGGGCAGCCGACATTAAATCTACATTTTATATTCATAAAATGTAGCTACGTCGATCTATAAAATATGGCCTCGTTTGGATGTAGTGAACTTTCTAATAAAACAATGCACGCTTAGAATTTATCTGTTAGTCGTCTCCCGATTTTGTTCCACTGTTTCTAACAACCCTAACTAATATTTTTATGTGTATATCTAGCTAATACCCACCCGCTTCGATGTGCAATAAATAAATGTCTAATTTTAAAAAAATGCAAAGGGTCAGGGGAATCGAAAAAATAAGTACCAACTAAAATAAAATCCTCATCGAATGGTCATAATCCTATGTTTGTGCTTCCGTACAGCCGCGGGTTACGTACATGACTGCTTATATCAATTGGTTCAACAAACACAGGCTGAATAATATAATATCGTCGATTGCCCAGGAAACGCCGAGCGATGTTACTTTTCCTCGGGGAATCCCTTAACAATAGCGCCTCTAGAGGCTTCCACTGTTATTACTGTATAATATTTTCTTATTCATTTTCACATTTGCCCTCAATTTCGCCTGGTATTAAATGGCAACGGAGATGGCAAGCATGATAAACCTAACTTAACGAAATGCAGCTAACAAAACATACTTTAATTGCTTAGCGAGGAATATTCATCTCGGGGGTGGTAGATAGCAAGATGACCATTAGAAAAAACCCTTCTACCATAAATTCCATGTTCTATTCGTACAAGGAATAACCAAAAACGAATCAATTTAAATATTCAATCCAAATACAAAATGTGTCTATAATATAATATGCTTAGGAAAGGAGGTAATCTATTTTTATTATCAGCCATTAATTCTTTGGGAATCTATAGAATGCTTTTCACTAGTCAGACATACAAATCGGACACTTAATTAAGCAATTTAAATGAAAGCGTTAAATTATTGTGGGCACATATTAATAATTTCCAGTTGATCGATAGCAACAATTTATCTTATAGAGTATAGGTGGCGCACGCGGTTTTGTTCTCCTGAAAATGACTTTGTTCTTTTATAGGAACTACTTATCTTATCGTTTCTCTTTAATGGTTATGGAAATATTATGAAAAGTATTATATTTGCCAGTAAAAGTCTCTTCTAAATCGATTCAATGGTTTCGGATATTAACCCGACGACAAACAACAGACAATCCACTTTTATTTATATATTTACATATACATATTTAATAATTTAATACAAAACACCTAATATATATATAGGATATTGTATGTAGGGCCTTTTGACAATAGCATAAAATTAAAAATAAATATACTCAATGGCAACGAAAATAAATGAAAGACCTGTTCAATATGTTATTAACATTTTCTTCAAACAATTGTTTGTTTACTATTTGAACATTTATATAAATTCTATTACATGTAAAAAATAACAAATCCCTCTAAATAATGCGTTAAGCGACTCATTTCGCTACATGTCTCTCCATAAAACAAGTCATAATAAACCAATATTTCACTACCTTTACCCCGCAACTGCGTGTTTTTAGGAATAAACCGAAAGAGCAATAATAGACTATTTCTCCAGTCCTAGGCCTTTACCTATGCCATATTTCATTGCAATCTTTTCAGAGGTAGCGTTAAAAAAAACTGATAAACAAACAGACAAATACTCGTATTTATAATATTACTTTAGATTAAACTACAAATATATACATTAATTTTTTATCGAGTAGTCAATATACACAGAGCCAGCCTACGGACATTTTTATATTATCAATCAAAGTAAGATGTACTCCGCTATGATGTATTTAAACGCCGGCGAATATTTACGACATGGTAATTGCCCCCGAGCGACGTGTGAATAACTCCATAGAAATTGAATGTCATAGGTACTCCCACGGTACGTTTCCGTACCCAAATAATTGCTACATTTTTGTTTAATTTCTGCTTTACTTTCTACGCATACCGGAATGATCCGAAATTGTTGGTGAATCAATCGTGAAGGAAATTGACGTACCTGCAACAAAAAAATATATTATTAGGTCATATGTTTGTGATGGTCCAGGATTTTAATCATCAGTTTTTTTTTATTTTTCTCCGTGTCAATGCTAGATCATTAGTTAGCCGAAAATTCTATATTCTTAAATTAATTGGTCCAGCGAAGTAAGAGAGTGGTATCCGAGACAATACAAACACGATAGCGTTGTCGATGGGGGCGATGATGTTACAAGAATACCGTGGGAAGCAAAGCACAGTACCCACGTCCAAACTTTATTAAGCCACTTATAAATGCTTTGAAAATATCTCTTGAATTCAGCTACTGACGCACATGTAGGTGTTAGTCTGATAAAGCTGTGAAGGCCCGTCAGGCCAACAGTACATATTCAGTAAAAAAAAAATTGTAAGTACTTGACGAAGACAGATTTTAAATTTGATGGTAGTAGTCCAACTAAGTGGCCATTAGAAAATGTCCTAAAAACCATGCTTTAGTTTTATCCAACTTTTTTTTCATTTAAAGCCCAAATTCTGTGTGGAATACGAACGACGGTGATGTCGTTCGTCGTAAACGCCTTGTACGAAGCCGCTATCAGTGAGCTAGTATAGCTTAGATGATATAAAACTAAATAACAAGCAAGTGCAACGATAAATTCAACGTAAAATGCAAATTGATTACAACAACCCTTATCAGCGCGTCGCGTCGGCGTCTAGTTTATTCAGTTTCGTCCTCGATCGATACGAATCGCACAATGGTAATTCATAATTACAATAACCTCATTATGCTGCCAAGTTCCGCTTGCTCGAGCCTAGCTGATCATCAAACGGGAAGCCGGCGAGCTGACCACGACACGAGAAACGGTACCGTACGTCTCGCTCTGAATCGCATCGGACACCGCAACGCAAGTGATAAAGAAGCCGATGACCGGAATTAAAAAGACATATAATATATAAAAGAATATACTCCTCATAAAAATGGAAAGTGCACTAGAATTCATACGAATCTTTTTTACCGTGGGAACCCCTGATGATAACATTTATTGATAAATATTGTAACTCATTTGGAAGGGTTATTTGTTCAAGAGAATTTAAATCGGTCAAGAATTAAATTTTCTGAGATATATTGTGTATTTCATACTCAGTTAAAATTAAGTTTTGTTACATCGTTCTAGTTTAGCATTAAGTTATATTTAATGTAGCTGTAACAATGTTGAACAGAAATGTTCATGCAATCAGTTGAAATTAAAACAAAAACTTGTTCGACAAACCCAAATTATAGCCGCTCGTGGTTACAACGTTATAAGCAAATCTTATCGGACATTGTAAAATGCAAACGAAATCACTAATTGTAAAGCACAAAGACCCATTGTTCGGAAACGAGATGCAGCATTGTGTTTTTAGAAGTCGAACGTCGCTAAACAAAAAAACGATTGCAACCGAGTAGCGAAACAAATCAGCGCGATAAACGCAAAGTAGAAATCGAATGGACGGAAGCCATCAAGAAAATTATTGATTATACAACGCTCTTATTACTACTGATGGGAAAGCGTAAAATTATAACATGGCTGAAGCTTTAGTGAAAATGTATAGGAAAATATTTAATGCCATTAATGTAAAGTTATTCAATTTTATGATAAAACTGAGAACGCCATAATCATTTCAGATAAATTAAAAGGCAGTCATACTAAAGAGAACCTGAAATATCAAACCTGTAGTATTTATACGAATTATCATGAGGTATTCATAATTAAGCATTACTCGATTTCAGCCTTTATCTGAATCATTCGACATTAATAACAATGTATTCGGATAATTTCTAACAAGCAATTTTCACATTAAAGACAAAAGAAACTGAATGCCTTTTCAATTGTCTGTTGAATTAAATCAAACGTTAATTGAAGGGATATTTTAGGAGCACTAAATTGAGTAACATCGTAGTTATCAAAATACTTCATTCTATAGAATAAGATAAAAGGAAAAGAATTATAATGTGATGGCGGAGTTATCATAACACTGAATGAATATTCAACCACCTAGGGGGTTTCTTCACAGATGAATACTTCGTTCGGCAGTATCTGAAACTATAATATTACACTTGTCTCATGTGGAAAGCGGTTATTGCACCGGGCTTGTATAAAAAAATCTATTTAAAAATGTTCCGTGAGGCGACCACACCGGAAAAATATGCAATACGGTCGCGAGAGCTCGGACGTGCTCAATTATGTTTTCAACTAGCTAGGTACTAATAACCTCGTGTGTAATATATTACGGGACAATTTACAGCTATAATGAATATCCTATCGTATTTCTTTTCCTTTTCAGGGATTAATCTTTTACAATCTTAAAATAGAACTGTCTAGAATTCATGCTACGGAAAAATTTTGGTATCAGATGTTTTATTGTAAGGCATATGTTTGTGTTACACAAGGTTCTTAAAGAAATTACACGAAAATTTCAGTACTAGCATTAAGAAGGGAAATAATTATTTAGATACATCATCTAATTTTATATCTGTTATATCAAGCAAACCGTTTGTAGGGGTAACAGTTCATTGTTAACTGTAAAACCTCCGCCTATATCGACATGGATTTCCGATAGTGAGTATGAAACTTTCAAAGAATATTGTTTTTTAAATTTGTATAATAACAATGGTCGACATATATAAAAATGTATGTCGATATATCTGAAATCGATCAATACTAACACTGTTTGATCGAACACCTTGAAAGTTAGTGTGCCTAAGGATTTTTGAAGTAAAACTTTAAATGGGCCCCTTACATTTTGAAATTCTAATCGGCTACCATTTTGTGTGATGAAAAGTGATGAGGATCAACACTGTGTCGGGTAAACTGTTGTAAACAGCGATTTTCGTCCGGTCGCCAAAGTTAAGCAACGTGCGGGCGCGGGTGACATCAGTACTTGGATGAGTGACCACATGAGAACACCGCGTGACGTTGGCATTTTGTTGTATTTTTTTAATTAAAATAGGTTTCCTTGAAATACAAAAGTTTCACCTCTATCGTGTGTCTTTACGACACACTCTGTTATTTTATGGCTAACCTTGTTTTGTTATCTATTTTCTACAACTTACCCCTAGATGCCACATTATTATTAGGTTGTTTATTGTAACTTACTACAGGCGACGTCGCGGGCGTTCGTTAGTTTTTATATGATATCAAACTTAAATATGATGATACTGCTATAACAAAAGAGAAATTTGTGAATTTATTTCAAAATTAATAATAACAAAGGATTATATGGGAAATCGTGACTTCAGACGAATCTCCCTAATGAGCAGTTTTATGTTAACCCGTTATCTAACAAGCTATATAACACAGTTTTCACATTGTACGTGACATTAAATGCGTGACAGTGTGCTGTTTATTTTCAGGCAAAAATCAAATGAACATCACTAAGTTTCTAGTGGGGCCTTCGTGACGGATCATTTGGCACGAATTGCAATATAATTCACGAAACGAATATTAGACCGCGACAAAGTAGATACTGATTTACGAGTATATTTGTGTTCATTTATATCCAGCTAGCTGTCTGTCCCTGCTTCACACGAGTGTACTATAGAAAAATACTACGAAGACGTACTAACGAAGGACCAAATCTTTACTTTATAGTACAACTATGTAATTAAATAAAATATCAGCTGTACAACTGAACTTCAATTTATTAATTATATCATTATTTTTAAAGAGTACTGTCTTCTGTCTCTGTGTTTTACATCGCTTAAAATTGTTTCGTCTATCTATCACTTGTCGCATTACAGCCGGCTACGAAGTTGGAGTAAAGTGATAGGCGCTTGACAGAACAGCCAATGCCAATATGGCGGCGTCCATGGCTCAATTCAAAATGATTCAATTATTCGAGTAAATATTGTGCTCAGTTTTAGAACGGTTAAAAACGCTATTTTACTACACTAAATCGAATAATTTTTCCCAAGACTTTCAGTTAAATGCCTACTATCCTAAAAGAAGTTTCACTTGCATCGTAGTTTCATAAAAGCACACAATATTTTTATATGGAGATCTTTTAACCCAAATTTTTCAATTTCCTAATATTCCAAATATTTTCTTTCATACAAGCCATGTCCTGGTAACGCTGTTTTAAATTAATGCATTTACATATATTCAGGAATTGCGTTTTTATTTCTATAGATTTATATAAAACCTTAATATTTTTTTTAAATACTAAAAATGTCGTTGTTTATTTTTAATAAAAATAAGAATACCAGCCTGCAGAAGTCCCTTTACTAGATCAAAGGCTTCTTACCGAGTGTAGTTAAGGGCTTAATCACCATACTAGTTCACGACTATTGATGATTTGAAACTGTATATGAATGTAGTAGGTAGGTCTATATTTTTACGAAGTAGGTTGATACTACAAAAAAAATTCATTGGTACCTATACGGGTTTGAACTTGTGGACATAGAATCGATATTCCGTCGGATAAATCACTCGATATCTATGTTTTTTTTTAATATGTTACTATCATTGATTCTTTTTACACGTTTGTCACAACTTAATTTTTAAATTATGCATGTTGATTTCTTATTTAATATTATTATTAACTTTAAAGGCAAATTATTTGAAATTAACACATGCTAAAAGAATGTACTTACAATTAGTCAGGTATTAAGATAAAATGATAAAAGCTCTAGGTATGAACGTAACAGAAATAAAGGTAGTGTGTTTAAGGAACACCAAAAGAACTTTTCAAATAAAATAAATTTACCCATCTGTCAGTTCGTAACATGTTTCGGCAGTACCGCCGAAAGGGGTTTTACGGTTTTTACAGCATTTTTCAGCGACCGTGAACACCGGGGCCAGGCACGACTCCACCCCGGCGACTTTCGTTTTGTCAATATTGAGGATATATCATTGAATTCTTCCATGCAAACAGTACATTGCTTTAAAATACAAAATGGAGTTCATAAACCAATTTATAAAACATAATAAAATGACTACACTGTTGCCTTATTTGGGTCGCTACAGTTTCACCGGACTATCTTGCTTGGTACGCTTTCACGCTTCATACACTCAACCGAGCATAGTGAAATTGTAAATCACGTTGTAAGGAATACAGAAAATGACATAGGGTTCTCTTTTATGCAGAAAAAAAATGCGTTTCCGAGGGATATCAAATCCACATTAGCTCGAAACCGCAAGCAAAAGTTAGTACAATAAAACATAATAAAATTTAGAATACATGAATCTTTACAAATATATCTATAGTTTGTTTGTTCGCTTGCTTACTTGCTTGCTTAGTACGCTTTCACGCCTTATCTACTCAACCGAGCATCGTGAAATTGTAATTAACGTTGTAAGGAATACAAAAAATGACATACGAGTGCTCTTTCATACAGAAAAACATACGTTACTGACGAATATCAAATCCATATTAGCGCGAAACCGCGAGCATAAGTTATTATATATGTATATATAGTCTGTATGTTGATATACGTCCTAGACAAAACATTTTAAAATGAAATAATTAAGATGCGCTTTTCGATTGATAATACTTTTCTAAGAATATTCTTAAACTCGATTCACTAACTTCATATAATTTAAAAGTCTGATTTAACTGTGCATTTAAAATACGTTTTTTTTTTTAAATTCCAGATACAGAAAATTATTGAATAAGTATTATAACTGCATGAAATATCAATTACTACTATTGGAAAACATGCATACACTGAACATGCAAAGAATCTGAAATAGTAAACTTATTGTCTTCTTGTAACGGCTATCATATAAATGATATCCATTGAAGCAGAAATAGCACATAGAAAAATAAACGAATTCGTTATTACAGAAGATTGAATCGTGAATACGACTTTTTGTCGATCACGAATCCGGTTTATTCTTACTTTATTACATTTTGACGAAACTATTACAGTGTATTACGTTCACGGCGAACGAAATTTTTTGTATAAAGGTGACAAGAATTTCACTTTTTGTAATGAGGTCCATATTTTTTGTAGATTTGGCTTAGTGTTGCAAGTGATAGATTATAATAACTGCAATAAGCGGTTGTTTGCTTAGTAGACACGCGGATGCGAGCACAAATCAAAGATTAATATGAATTGTCTTATATACATAAAAGTATAAACGTCTGTCGTTTTGTGTGCACATCAGACAAAAACCACAGGAGAGATTATGATCAATTATTTTTTTTGTTTTACTTCTAAGACACTTGCTTCTTATCTAAAAAAAAATATCACGACAACTTCATTTAATACTGTTTTATTAAAGTTTTCAGAAACTACGCCTTAAGAAATATGTCTTATCTTGCCGTGGAGAAGTCAGAGAAGCGCTGTAGTGCTTATGTTATTTAATAAGCGACGTAGACGAAGTCACGTGTATCGCCTAACGACTAATATGAACATAAGAATAAAAGAACAAAAAGAAACAGAATTGTTTTCTTAAAATTTCACTAAAAGAGGTTTGCAAATGACGCATCAAGATATAAAACTTATCAGATCTAGTGATAGAATGGCGTCAGGTCTTCCATCATTTAAACAGAGAGCTCATTGGTTCGGTCCACTTATGGGACTGGCTTTTGTGTGATGATCGCGATTGTTTTTTTTCTATAGCTGGTTTGTATTTCACCTCTTCGATACTACAGCGTTGTTTCATATTGATATTGTGTATATATTGACCCCTCACATCAAAAAGTATTAGCAGTAACGTTCTCACAAAAATTTAAATAAATAAATTTGATAGACGGTTTTACATCTACGTTACATTTGAAGGCACTTACAGTGTCTTCACTCCATCGGGTACTCTATATGAAGTATATTATGTGTAGATTCAGAGAAAACAAAATGCTTGCTGAACACTAACCGAACTAAAATAACCAAACACATATATAGAGTTTATATTTGAAACACCTTGACAGCTAAATAAACAAATGGTGTATTCAATTCGAAATAAAATCATACTGTGCTAGTTTTTATCGCTCATACAATAAACGTTTGAGGGTTTTATAACTGATCTGTCGGATTAATTTGTCTTATTACATGAAAAAATAATAATGGATTTATCATTCTCTACTCTGACTAGATAGATAATACTCATCGACCTACCTAGCTACCTACACGCATTATGTCAGTTCCAGTGATTTAATTATGGATGAAAAATGAATGCATATTAATTTACAAGTAGTATACCAGATGCTAATAAAGTATACTTTTTTTAATATATCACCGCTAAGAAATGAGTACACTGCACTTGAGAAAAGCGAGGAACAAATATGAAACACGGAGAAGCCTCCGGATAAATAAAATCAGTACACTATACGAAACATAAGACTCCAGGAAATATATATCATTTTTCCCCATTCATGTAATAATAATTCGTAGATTTATAATAACATTAAAAAAAATGATATTCGTATGCTTATTACCCACATCAGAATTTCCCAAACCAAAAAGCGAGTTCCGAATTTACAAGTTGTCGTCCTCACATGAGTCGAGGCCCAGTCTATTTTGGAAACCACAGATCTATATCATAAAAGCGATAATAACATTTTTAATCTGTTCCGACAAATAAGCCTAAACCAATCACCATGAAATTAGTCATAGAGGTAGCCTGACAATAGTACATATTATGATATTCCGTATAAGAATATAAAAATTGGTCCGACGAAGTGAACGGCCACCATCTAGAAAACCATAATTCACTTTACGAAACGAGAACTACAAGATATGAGACATTGACCAGATATCATTTTTACAAGCCAAAAAATAAACATACGTTTGATACAATAACAAAAAAAGTCTAAAAAAGGTGCCAAAACAAATATTTACAGAAATATTTGAACAGATGCCGGAACGCGGATCCTTAGTTATCCGGTTATACTGAACCGTGTCGTCACTATAATTACAGACCAATAACGCGGCCGTGTCTATGGGCACGTCTATTTCGGACGGGTGTTGACGAACTCGCGAACCCGCGGTACGGTTCGAGACGACGCGTGCGGCGCGACGCGACCGTGCGCTTTTCCGGAATCGGTTATCCTGTTAGACCATTGCTCAGTAATAAAATCTCGAAATAGTCTAGCAACTTTATATCTTTTGCGGAACTATTTCCCTTCTGATGTTTATTAGGCATGTAACCTGGTTTGGTAAATGTAAACACCATTATGGTTAAAAGGAGTATTCGGTTCTGTACATATAATTGTATACCCTATTAGAGTGTTTTTAAACGACTATCTTTTTAGACTTTTTATCGAATATTAAATTTGCTACAAATGTCTTATCGACATTTTTCCTGTAGGTTTAGCCATTAAGAAAATAAAAACAAAAAGAACAAGAAAAGTCTAGAAAATTTGACTTTAGTGATGTTGTACTGCCTCACCGGTGTGAGTTACAGTTAAGTCGCAATAGGCGTTATTGTAGACCGCTCAATCTTGAATCTGAATAGCCGCAGAGTTATAAAAAATTATCAACGTTTACATGTATTTTATATAGGAAATCGTTGTAGTCCGGTGAAACTGTCTGTAGAGGCCTTGCCAAGTCAACATTATAGACAGTTCGAAAAACAAAAACAAAAAAATATGGGAAATCTTCTCACACATTGGGAGAGGTCGGAGACTCAAAGCTCCCCTTCCTACAACAATAAATCAATCCGTAACTTTGAATGCCATGTAGCAACCAGATATTACAATTGTTTATGTCCAATATAAATTGCTACACATATCTGTAGCTTTATGATCTCGAAAAATAATTCCATAATATCCATAGGATTGTATCCTTAAAAATTATAGAACTTTATCTAAACAGTCAAATTAATTAAAATCGTTCTTTCTCCCATCAGATACAATAATACTATACGTAGGCAAAATAATAGCTTTTCTATAAAAAAATAAAATTCAACAAAAACATCTTATATATTTCTAACTCTTTCTACATAATCTAAAAGAAATGTCGATTCATCAAAGCGTCAAAAAAAAACGGCCACGTCAAAAAATAGAGACGAAAAAATTCCGACAGGTAGATATATAACCCGCACGACCTTTCGCCGAAATTTTTATACTTTCACATTATAAACACACAATACTAAAACGAATTAGGCGTTTTATTGAATCTCGAGTGGCTCTTGAGTGCACGTAAAACGTATTATGTTTTTTTTTAACTGTACGCTATCGAATTCAACATACGACATAATAATTTCCACTTCTGCAACTCATCCGATATCTATCTAACTGTCGGTCATTGAGTTACACCGTCATTCAGTGTGCATTATTAGATAGGTATTAGAAATACATAACATGAAAGTGAGGGAAAAACTAGAAAGTTTGTACAGCTATCTACGGTGTTTTTATATACGAATAGTAAGAACAGTACAATAACCATAACTTTTGTTGTGAATGTATTTATCATAAACATTCAGAAGATAAACACATTAACAATTTACCATTATAATTAACATAAGTATGAAACAATATTCTTGGATGTTCGTGTTTCTTAGCTTAAATATTCACAAATTAAATTCTGGCTAAAGCCTTAACGTCTTAATTCTCCTTTTAATTTTTTTAATTATATTTTCGTCACTAATACTCAACCTCGATACCACGTCTACGGATTTACAGATAATTCATCTATTAAATTTAATCATTATTATTTACCCTCTATACGAAGAGCAGCGATACCTATCTCAGATAATACTCTGAAGTCCTCTATCTCCCAGTAAATAGTCTAATAAAATTTCTTTCAGCGGTTTCCGACATTGAGACGAAACAAATAAAAGGCACTTCAATTCTTAATTTTAGTTATACGTATACACTACAATAGTTTCTTTTTACATAAATGAAATATTTTTAATTAGTAAGAAAAAAATAAAAAAAAGCACAACATGTAAATAAAGGGTCACGAAATCCACAAATAACATACGTTAAGCATCCCGTTCGATTCGATTCATAACTCCCGAACAGTTAACCGCTAAATATTAGAAAATATAAAACTGAGATCGTCAATTTAACCTCTACATGCTACACGAACTTCACGGGCTTCAACTTTACGGGTAATTATTTATTTACAGTGTTTAGTTCATACTAGTCTCGGGACTAACTAAACAACTTGAACAGATATTTATATCCACATGTATATAATGATCACGTATGTAATGGGCATATGTGTGGAGTAATCTCCGGAACTACTGATTCGATTCTAAATATACTTACACTGATAGAAATATACATTTTCTCTGAACGGTGTAAATATTTTTACAGACCAACAGCAGGCCGACTGCGTTAATTAAGTTGAAAAAAAAAATCGATATTGTTGTAGGGCTAACAAAGAAACGAATAACAGAATATATACTGACAATATACCAGTTACCTAGAATGGAATAATATTTTTTTATTACAGTCATTATCTATCAGCGTCAGCCGTGACGTTGTCGCTACATTGCAACGTAATCAACACCACACTGAAGTTATTTTATCGAGCCATTACAAAAAAATGGACAGTATAGTGTGATACGAAGCGTGTAATAATAATAGCGATATCAGATTTCAACAATAATATCGGAGCTCGGACGAATTCCTCGGTGAGAAACTGCTATTATAGCGCATTGTACGGATTGTTAGTAATGGCTCCGCGTTTGCTATCAACAATTCTAACAATTACCATGGAATGTTTACACCTAATTTAAATTTAAGCGCGCGATACTATCATGGGATTTTAAGATTCTTGTAACGTTGAATAATTAAAATATACACACGCTCGTTAATATGATATACGGTATTCATAATATCTACTTCAGTAATACGAACGGAAATTTCTTTCATAAAGTTTTGTTTTTTTTGTTATGAAAAAGGTCGATACGTATGTTGTATCTATCTAATATATTTTAAATAACGGCTTAAAAAAGCGAAGATGGCTTAGTTGATAGCGTCTTCGGACACAGCGTTGAAGGTTGTAGGTTTGAATCCTTGCAACTACGTTGGAGCTTTCGATGAAGAAAACCATAGCATGACTAAAAAGTCATTTCTAAGTCCTCCTGGCTAGCTACCACCCTCAAGTCGAAAATCTGTCGCCAAGCATCTGTTGGTGTGATCTGGCATCTCGACTTAAGAGCCAGTCTCCCTCTAGGTTTAGCGCGTTTACCACCTTAGGCCACATCGACATTTAACATCAGATAAGATTGTGGTCAAACGCTAATCTAAAAATAATAAAAAATAAAAAATATATTAGATAATGTAATGTAATAATAATGTTATATGTATAGTCTACTAGTTAAATTCCGCCAGATTCACTAAACATAAAAAAATGGAAAAGAGTCAACCGAATCCAAAAAAATCCGCATCGAATGCTCACAGTTCTATGCCGATACGTTCGTTTTGACGTCATTGAACCTAAAAGAAAATGTATTTTTAAAGTGAAACTTTTTATAGGAGGGCTTTGAAATACTCATCGACAACCTTTTTGTGTGGCAAAAAGTGGTGGGGGTAAACACTGTCGGACAAAGTGTTGAAAACACCGGTGCTTGTTCGATCACCGAAGTTAAGCACGTCTGGCATGGTCAGTACTTGGATGGGTGACCACCTGGAAACACCGCGGGATGTTTGATTTTTATTGAATTTTTATAATTACAATGTTTCCCTGTAATACAATAGTTTCACTTTTGTCGTATGTCCTTACGACACATCCTGTTTTTTTTATATATATATGTAGGTATATATAGATTCGTTAAACAATGCAAAATATTTTCAATATATTATATGTAACAACAAATGATATATCTGAGTTGAATAAAGTTGAATATTGTTACACAAGCACCTAAGTATTTTTGCATGGGTTTTTTTTTTTCGAACTGACCTACACTGTTGACCCGGAGGCCGCTACAGATTTACCGGACTACTAAGGGGAGCGCTTAAGGCACTCACCCGATTTTATTTAGGCAACTAGCACAAGGGCACACGGTGCGCCTCGGCTTGAGCTGTCGCCGAATAACCCGATCTAACTAAGCTAGCTAAGCTATGCTATCTCATACGATATGAATTCGTGAAAAATGCATTGGTAACCATGCATGTTTCACGAACGCATATGTATATTTTGTGTCTGACTACTCTAAGTGTGTGACCTAATTCAGTCCGAAAAGGGCAAAAAAACAGCCCACCACCATGTGTGCCTATGTGTGCACGTGTGTGGGGTGATATGTGTAAGTGTAAAAACTAATGTGTGTAACTGTATCGCGCAGATAACATCTCAAGGGTTCCACTCCGGGGGACGACCTAGGCTCGAGATGCTACGAGAGAGACGCGACAGTGTGCGGGATCGTATCTTCAACCCCCGCTCACGGCGGTGTGAGCAGAGAGAGTCGCGGGCGTGGGCGCAAACACGCAAAAGTAAGAGGTGATCGATACTAAGAATCCAGACGGCGACGGCGCCGTGATTTAACTATGCAATCATCCGGATTGCTCCTAATGGTTCGGTATATTAGGGAGAGATAGACATAAATGCGCGGATTTATTCCATCTATATCTAGAGTAAAATTATTTAAGTGCATCGCGCGCGAGGCGCTGAAGAGTGGCCGCGATGCCAGGAAAGCTCGAGATGGCGTTGAGCAAACCGAGGTTCTGACTACTATTAACCATCGCGTTGAATGCAATGATTTCGTCGATTTCGTGGACAATAAGGAGTTGGGCGATCCAGTCTATACCGGCTAGGGAAAAGGAAACAGGGTTCGCCTGAGCTGGCTTACTCTGTTGTGGTCGGGGCTGGGAGTAGGACATGGGCTTGGCTGTCCACGGGGCCTGAGGGGCCCGCGAGGGCCGGGAAGGCGCATAAGGCGCAGGAGCAGGTGATTCCGGGAACTGGGGCATGGGTTTAGGAACCCAAGGGGTCTGAGGGGGCCGGGCAGGCCGGGGAGGCACGTAAGGTGCAGGTGCGGGCGCTGCCGGTGCACGAGAAGCGCCCGGCAGGCTCGGGAAGGCCTCTGTAGACATCAGAGGCGGAGGCGAAGGGCGGGAGGAGGCGGCGGGCGCCCTAGATGGGGAAACCTGCCTACGGAGTCGGGGGCGCTTTGTGCGCGGTGCTCGGGGGCAACCGCGATAATTCGCGGGATGACCCGATGCACCGCACAAGACACAGCTAGGAGGCTCGGGTGAGGATAGAGTGCGAGAACATTCCCTAGTGGAGTGATCGCCGAGGCACTTTACACACCTGGGACGTAGGTGGCAGTTTCGTGCGGAGTGACCGTACACCTGACAGTTGTGACACTGTGAAGGAACGAACTGTTTGCGCGGGGGCTCGACTGTGACGCCAGTGAGGCCGCACAGGGAGGACAGGGTTGAGATGGCTTTACCTTCTCTGGAGCGGTCCAAAATGACCAGCACCAGGTTGTAGGGGGCCTTCGTGCGAGGGTGGTACATACGATGTACCTCTCGGACAGGATAGTTAGATGACTTAAGGTCATTGGATATGTCCTCGATTGATAGCTCAATCGGGACCCTACGGAGGACAACTCGGAGGAGACGCTCTTCCTCGAGAGCATGGGTGAAATAGCCATACTTCTTTTCCCTAAGGAAGGAAGTTAGACGACGGTGATCTTCGGTGGTCGGCACCTTAACCTGGATACCAGTGGGAGTGTTAAGGGCGGAGGTGTAGGAGATCTTCCTCGAGTTGAGGCTCGAGGAGATAGTGACCCAAGACGACTTGTCTTGAATCGTAACAGGTGGCGGTGGGCGGGGCTTCTTCGCCGAAGCTGCTGATCCCGCGGCTTGTGCGAGAGAGAGGTCGGAGGGGGCGTGGCTTAAGGCCGGCGTCTTGTTGACGCATAGAGCGGGTTCCGTCTGTACGGACCCGGTGGGTGAGGTAGGACGGGACAGACCGGCTTTCCGGCGGTATGAGACGGTTATGAAACCGTTCTTAGCGGACTCGACAACGGGTACGGACGCGTCTACGTCCATATCCGAGTCTGGAAGAGGGTTGGAGACAAGTGACGCGACATTACAATCCGGAGAAAGTGGCGAAAACGAATTCGCCACTGGAATGTCGATTTGAGGGGGTGAGACGGTCGGAGGCTTCTCCTTCCGTGACTTTGACTTGGACCCCTTGGGCTTGGGTGTGACTGGGGAACGCGAGCGACTGGAGTCGCTGGCTGCGGACTCCTCAGGCTCTACGCGTGAGGGAAAGAACTTTTTGCGGGCATCCCGGTAGACATCCGGGTGACTGAACCTGATGTGTTCTAACAACGCTTCATCGTAAGCTGACAACTCCATTATGGAGGACTATAGTGAGCCAGACGGGGTGTGACTAACCTCCCTGCCGGAGGGGCAGGGGGGTGCGCCTGTTTGAATTTAACGGACAACCGTGTCCGGACCAAGGGAGCTGCGGGCAAAGTGCAATGCCTCGCAGGGACCTACGAAGCCTAGGGGGAGTTTCCTAACACTTCTTTCTTCGAATTTCGTTCTTCAATCTCCAGATGCGAAGCACAACACACGATGCAACACGACGAAACGACGAACTGCACGACGACACGACGCGCTGCCCGACGACTCGATGGACTGCACTCAGTGTGCTCGGCTCGCACCGAAAAGTGCGGTTTAATTGGTGCACTAAAGGAGGTGCACCGGCGCTCTGAAAAGAGCGTAACGATTGACAGTAGCCGATCGAACACACAATACTACCGAGTATCACGAAATAATTCAATAACTACGTACGAGTTATCGAACGATCTGACCGTTAAAGCTGCGAGAGAGCGCACGTGCGCTCCCGACGAGTCGAGAACAATCAAAAAACGTTTTGCATGGGAAAAAATTGTATACCATTTATTTTGTTAAAGCATGTAATAGATGGCGTTGCAGCAAATCAACATATACACCAATAGCCATGAAAATCAATACGCATGGACGTTTTAATACTAAGAACATAACACATATTTAAAACCCCTGCGGGCTCACGATCACAAACTAGTAATATATAAAATGTGTTACGATTCTTGATAACAATAAAAATAATCGCCCCAATCACGCGATGGTTACATGCAACATGGACGTCGTAACCGCGTGCGTGTGTAACTGTTAATTAAACTATGAAATCCCATCGGATTGTGCAAGATTCCTTAGCTTCGTTCAACGTTGTTGCATCAGAGGAACGAACACTGGCGATTGACGCCGCACGATGATTGAGTGACGTCTGCAATGTTCTAGGAATTGTGTTACTCATAGGCAACGAGTTAAATTTTATATTTAAAATAATAAAAAAGTTTATGTAATTATTCTCATCAACAAATTAAAATGATCGTGTAACGATTTTTGTATCAGTAATATTTTTATCTAATGTATACGACAATATATTTTAAAATATAATTCTTTATAGATAAAAATGGAATAAATAAAAGTCAATTTCCGAATGTGTGTAGTAAGCGCATGAATTCAGAACGGCCTGCACCTATTTCGCTAATTCTTTTTACTGGTATTTTTAATTATTAAAAGAAGGGTTGCAAGAAAATGTTTGAAAAATCGTACGAAAAAATGAAAATGTTAGGTTAGAAAATCTCGATATAAAAAAGCGAGTGAATGAGTGAATCAGAAAACAGTAAGGGGGCTTTTTTTAATATTGACGGAATTGACAACTTGATGTACAGTTGCCATTTTATTCATTTTACATGGTCGTAATGTAAAGATAAGATTTGACGTAGCCGGGCCGAGTAGCTAATTTAAGATACACAAGTGTTTTCATATGATCCTTTAAGATAATTTTTATGATATCTATTTTACCACAACTCAACTAGATGGCGCTATACCAGAATAGTTTCTGAATCGTTTAAATTTAAACGATCGTCATCAAAATTTATATACGTGAATATTTATTTTCAACACCGAAAATATTTACACCGTATCTAATTATCGTATATATTGAGTATATATTACAATAACTAATAATAACAACATATGATAGACCAAAACGTTGCGGTGCCACGGCCACGGCTAGTATATTATATAATAAAATAAATGTATGATAATATAAAAGATGGTACAATAACTTATTGTATCTTCGCGTTAACTTAGCGGTTTATGCAGATTTTTTGTAAGTTCACTTGACGCTTCTCATTATATTTAAGCCAATTATAAATTAAAAATGTAAATTGTAGTCTATATATTATTCTGTAAATTATATTACTGTAAAGCTCCACCAAAATCCGTTCGGTATTTCTTGGATGAAAGAGTAAATAAAAAAATTATTACAAAAATAAAATTTATCGACTTCAATATCAAGAAACACTAAGGAAACAAGAAGGCACCAATAAGTAAAAAATAACTAAACTATTACATTAATCAAATTAAATAAACATATTGGTATATGCGCTACCTAATAATATATTTGAAGTCATCAAACTACCCTTGAAATACCTACAATCCTGTCCAATAAAAAATGAATCATCGAAATCAGTTGGCGTAATATTGAGTTATTCGTCCATTTGGCGCGTATATACTTAATGCAAATTTAAGACTTATATGGTTTTCTCAAGGATGCCATTGTCAGAACTGAACCAAATGGGATCACATGACAAGCACCAGCTTTCAAATAAAAAATCAATCAAATAACAAAATCGGTTCACTCAGTCGAAAGTTCTGAGGTAACACACATTAAATACAAAAAATACAGTCGAATTGAGAACCTCCTCCTTTTCTGAAGCCGCTTAAAAATATCCATCAATCCTTACAAATTTTCGCGTTTATACTATTAATATATTAATAAGATTCATTATGTTATCCTTTCACACCTTACAAAAGATTACAAATGCAACTGTATTTTAAAAAATGTAGTAGGTGAACAAAGTCACTAATAGTTTGCCATACATACATATGTATTTAAAACCTACAGTTAATACTAAAATTGAAAAATTCTCAACGCTAAATTAATCGGAGAATTTACTTTATAATCGGTCAAACCAATACATCATTTAGTATTTAAGATAACGGGCCGCAGCAATGTAATTGGGAACGCGTTGCAGCGGTAGTTAAACGTTTTAATTAACTTTTGATAATTTATATCTGTATTGGAAGCAATGGTAATTGAAGAACTTGATTGCGAATAAAAGCCCGATTCCTAGGTACATTATGATAGATAACTGTGTAGTCTTCGCGGACCGCCACTTTCATAGCGTTTATTAATAACTAGCTAGCTGCTCGTCCTGTGTTCGTACTGAGGGAGAAAATGAACCCAAATCTTCCTTTGATAGTACGACCATGTAATAAAATAAAATGGCAACTCACAATTGAAGGTCAGTTATTACAATATATATATTTTTTATATTATAGGGGGCAAACTAACAGGTGGGTCACCTGATGGTAAGTGATCACCGCCGTCCATAGACACTAGCAACACCAGGGGAGTCACAAGTGCGTTGCCGGCCTTTTAAATATGTGGGCCTCCGTTGCTCTCACTGACCGAACTAAACGCAACAGTGCAAGCACTGTTACTTCACGTCGGTTTTCTGTGAGAGGGTGGTACTACCCCGGGCGAGCCGACCCATTCATTCTGAAACCAGTAATAGTTTCAGCGTAGCTCTACCACCTACTAAATTTCTAATAACTCAAAAACCATGTCATGACAAATACAAAATCTAAACTTCAAATAACTTTCATCTGCGAGTTGTTTCTAAAGACGAATCTTATCATGACTCGGTTATTATTTGTAGTTGTAGTTACTCGAGCAATCGCATTGGTAAATGGGATACGATGCGGAGCTCCGTGTTGCACGATTCCTAGTATTGGTTTGTCTGACTAGATGTCCTGGATGTACCGCACGACATCGCGACACGTTGATAGACATTGCAGATTATTAAAATTTACATTCGTTACCTACTGCGATGTTCACGAAGTTTGTGACTCTTTCTCTTGTTTGTGCTTTATAATAAACATGTTTAATAGCTTATTCGTGCTATAAAACAACATCTTAACTTACTATTATAAATGCGAATGTGGGTCTGTTTGTTTGTTAGGCTTTACGCTTACGTTACGCTAAACGTTAACTATTTAACCGATTATCCTAATCACCCAAACAAAAAAAAATTGTTCCCGAGGGGTGGGTTAAGTCTACATTAACGCGAGCGAAGCTAATTTAGAAAAACTAGCTAAAAATATTTGTTACGGATAGTTTTTTCGATTCATATATAACAATTTTATTGGTCAAACAATTTTCAACAAACTTCTATTAATTTAATTTTATTTTATTTCTCATTATTCTATTCAACACAATTGCCAGAAAAACTAAAATTTGAACTTAACATATATATTTATTGTAATGCTTGTTTCTTTAATGTATCAATCAGAATTAAATTTCTCTCATTCTTTAGAGTTACATACATAAGGTAATTGAAAGGAAACTTGTGAATTAAAGTTACAAATATACGTTTTAAATCTTTTTAACGAATAACATTAAGCAGTGCCACAAACTTCACTTAAAACCATATTATCATAATTAGATAAATTTGTGATTAATCAACTTGTCATAGAAATAACGTATCGTTTATTTATAAACTCAAGCTTACTGAAACAAATTTTCTAACTAATGAATTATTACAAAATCGCTATAAAGATGTCTCAATAAAATCAATTTACGTTAATAGAACGGTTGCAGATAATCGCTGGAAGTCAGCGAATTAAGCGTAAAACCATTTGGTTGTGTAATTACAGTGATTGGATGGAATCATGAGATAAAATTTATAGATCGATGGCGAGCGGCGCCGTCCTGCCACTCGGAACGGACGTGGGATTGAATGTGGAATGGAAATTATCCATTTACGCGATAGTACTAAAATTACATGTTAACAAGATTGTAACCACACTACTAGCTTACTGTAAGAGGTAAACTTCAATCTAGTTGAGAACGCTACTAAGACTAATCTCACTCGCAGGATGAGTTTATTTATTTAAGGCGATAACTAAAAATAATTACTGTGGTCAGGTTAAATTTTCTGCACATTGTACTAATGTACCTATGTTTCAAGAAGACAGAGCAAGCATTAGCATATATTGTTTTTTTCTTGTTATTTTCCAATAGTTCAGTCTTTATTTTAATTTAGTAAATCTAAAACTTATTCACCAGCATGTAAATTCTGACAATATAGATTACCGAAAAAGAAATCGAGAAGATTGATGCGTTGGCCACAAAATTCGCTTTCAAATGTTCAGAAAAACAGGCGTTTTTTTATACAGTAGTATATATTAGCAATCGCCTGTAACTTTATACAGGTTAAATATAATAAAAAACTATATAATATTAAAAAGAGAGGGTTCTTGCTAACAAAATACAAACCCTGACTATATTCAATTAATTAAATCAATATATTATTGTATCCAATTTAACATGAATTCCAAACCTAATAATTCTTGAACCATATTATGATATTGTCATAATTCTAGTCTAATAATATTATTTTTATTGTTTTTCTATTTTAAATGGGCCATAATTAGTAAATAAATTTAAAATGTAAATAATTTTGTATGCAAATTGTTATTGAAGTTATTTCTAAAAATAAAATATAGCCACTTAGCCGTCAAGTCACGAATTAAAATAGATGGGTTAATATCATGTAAAAAAGTGCTATAATGACCAGTTAAATTATATTGAAGTTTTAGTATGAGATAAAACCATTTTTTTTTCGATGTAACTACACTGTTGGCTTGTTAGGACCGCTACAGTTTCACCGGACTACAAGAGAGATAAAACCATTAAAAAAAGTGATGGGTATTAATCATTTTAAATATTACTCAATATGGCATCAATGTTCTTTTCCTTATTTTCAGTATAAAACTATATCAGTATATAATTCAAATTTATGGGAGGTTACTATTTCAACATAATAACAGGAAATCAAGCTTGGAGCTGTTTTATAAGAAAAATCATCTGCAAATATTAATAACTTATATTTAGAAATAATTAGTTTGGCTAATAAAATTAAAATAATTGCAAATACCATGAGGAAACTTATAAAATAACAAAAATGACGTCATGGGTATATTGACATAATGACGAAATATGCTAAGTAATTATAACTAACTATTAGTAAAGTTATAAAAAGATTTTCAATTTTATTTAATAAAATATTTAAATGCGAAAAAATATATTCTAATTAATTATTTATAAATGCGAGTTTCTTTAATTGAACCGACCATCGCGAAATTTTACACACGCGTTATCAGTGTCAGTACAGAAAAGTGCATAGGGTACTTACCGGTACTAAAGAAAAAGTATATTGTTCCCGGGTTTTCGCACAAATCATTAATAAGGAGAACGAAGTCGCAAGATGACGCGTTTAATATATAAATGAATAGTTAAATTTCCATTACTTCATTAATTTAAAACAAAATGTAATTAGATACCTTATACATAGCTAAAATTCATATATAAGTAAACTAGCTTACGCTCGCGGTTTATATTATTCTGGATGAGAGGTATAGAGCTTATGGTAATTTTCTGCAAATTTTTATAATAATCAGTTGAGTAGTCAACACACAAATTGACATGCTCATTTATGAGTTAGGATTTGAAATTTGGTTTGTGGAAGTGGAAAGTGGAAATTTATATTGTCTAACCTCTAATGATGTGGAAACCACAGGGGTGAGGACAATAAAAGTCGGGCGACAACTATACACGTCGTCAGTCAACGTACCCGATGTTACGCAACTATCTTTTATTATTTCCATTCGGGGTCATTTATCAAACGCTTCGATGTCACCGTCAGTATAAAGTGTCGACGAACTTTTTAAATACAAACGCGTTTGAAATGAGCATAGATAGTTTATACGTGAGGTAAACAGATATGCTTTGTTTATAAGAAATAACGTGTACTCTTACGCAAACAAGTTTTCCTTGTAGGCTCAGCAAACAGATTCAACATCAATTCGAACTTTAGTTGTGCTATAGCTTTTTCAATACTACGTAAAATGCGATAGTTTTGAATAATTTAATAAGAATAGTTTGAGATAGGGCTAATCTATATATATAAAATGATAGGGGTGTGATTAGACTTCGATATTTTTTTTTTGTATTACTTCCTAGACACTTCATCTTTATCTAAAAAAAATATTACGATAGCTTCATTTGTTATAAAATTATATGAATTTTGACAAACTACGATTTTTTACTATATGTGATTTACTACGCTTCAAAGATGTGTATTTTCATGCTGTAAAGATAGAAAATAACATAATTCACCTTTGATTTAAAATATATAACAAGTTTTAAGAAATTTTCCCGTTATCAGTACCGAGGTTATACAAACAGCAGAGCATGATGCTTGCTGGTCAAATTTCGATATTTGCACATACATACACACTCGCATACAATAGAAAGCGACACATCCATATATAGAGAGAGCGTCCCCTGAAAGAGGCATAACGTTTTTTCTTTACGTGACGATTTTTACCAGCCACCTCCTAACGCAAGCCACGTCGAAAAACTTCGTTCTAAAAGGAAAGCCGTAGTATTCCCAAAGTTATACAAGGATGTAGCGATCTATATTAAAACACAATAAGTGAAAGGGATAACAAACAACCTACAAATCGGATAGGCCCATTACATTAATAATCGGCCCATAATTATCCCGTTACTTCGTGTAAAGGATGCAACATATACGTGACCGAAATCACCATGAGCGCTTAAACAATTCATATTAATACCCAACGGCCTATTGTTTGCATCGAGTTTGAATTCCCTGGAGATATTAGGTTACTGTACCGTTTGATGGTGCAACGGTTCGAAACTTGATCGGATTGTTTGCGAAGTTCATACTTTCTGGGTCTAGTCTATTTGGAATTAAAATTCCTGGTAAAAACCCCTTTCGTTTCACGGATGCAAATATTAGTTGTGTGGCATCCCTAAGAATGCAATTATTCTAGTTTAAAACTACGATTTTTTAACCCTCTGCTATTTTTTTAAAGGCATCATATAGTTAAAATATTCATTTTATACGGAATCGCAAACCCATTTTCACAAGAACGAAGCGACGGACATCAACTACTATGGAATGAAAGTAAAAACTATGATACGAATACTTGAATGACGCAAGTATCTACATTACTCTCTAATATTTTTTATCTACAATGTGCTCTAATTGCAGATTGTTATAAATGCAAAGGTCGTATCATACATTGTATCTGTTTAATAAAAATCAATGGCAGAATGTAAGTAATCGCATTACTTCAGAACGGCTGCATCTAGTGAGCCGACTCTTTTTTGATGCGTACAAGATCTGTATGAAATAAAATGTTTTAAAAATCGCACAGAAAAGTATTTTTGTTTTTAAATTTCTATATAAAAAAGTAAATGAGATAGGAGACAACAGCGAGATCTTTAACCCTTAAATGCAAATTGTTTCCAATTGTCTACATTCCATTTTCACTTAATTTTATTCATAAGCCTGAGTGCTCGCGTTTCTAGCATTTCAAAATTTTAGAAAATACGTTACGTGTGAAAAAAAAGATACCATTACTTTTGGCGGATAAGTTATTTATAGCTTTTTTTGTTGTTGTTTTAAAATTAGTTTCAAAATTCAAAATCAAAATCACGCATTTAACGATTGAACATATTGACAGAATTGACATTTAATTGCTTAGTTGCCATTTTATTTCAGTACATGGTGGTACTTCAAAGGAAGATTTACTCTCATTTTCATTGTTAGTACACTCATGTGAAGCCGGGGCTGTATGCTAGTACAGTATATACGTCACATAACCACGTTTTTGTTAACCCATTTTCTTTTAAATATGTTCCAAAAGTATTCTGCAATCGATTTTCAACTAACTTACTGAAGAGTTAGTGAGTTGCAATATCGAGCACGTTATAGACATTTAATATTGTTACTAGAAAATGAAAACAGAAAAGATGGAAAATGTTCTATATCAGTTATAGTTCAAGCTCCGGCATCACCATCATCATCATCAGTCTGTAAGAGACCTACTACAGGACTATAGGGCTCTTTCCGAAGGAAGGTATCGGCATATAAAAATATTTTTGTAGTACCATCGTACGCAGGAAAAATATATAACAGTGGATTTCTCAGTTTCAAAACACCAATACGTCGTGGGCTGCAGTGATGATTATGTCCATACCTTCTTTCAAAAAGAGGCCTATGACTCTGCAGTAGGTCTCTATAGATGATGAGGTATGATTCGACAATGTGTAAATGTTTAATATTTAATTACTTTTTTAAAATGCATTATATATATATTTTTTTTATTAATTGTAAGCTAAATATAGTTCCAAATATTGTAAAAGAACGTTCAGGTTCGACTGCCTTAAAGGAATTCCTCTGCGCAATTGCCAACAAACGACCCATAATATACTTTTATTTTAATTATTATTCAAGATATAATGTATCTTGTGCTAATAATTTCTCAGCAGGAAGTTGCTAATGGACATGCATATTTATAAGTGTGTAACATCAAATCCGCCTTGAGGGTTATGCTGCGCACAGATACTGTCGCACGACCCTTTTATAGATAATTATATCACGAGAAAATTACAAGTACCTGCATATATTATCCTCATGTTAAAAACTAACAGTTAAGTAAGTAAATTAACTATTGCCTTTTTCGTTTTTTAGCCTATTTTGTTTTTATTTTTTAACACCTATTGACAAGCTTTAATGATATCAATACAATCCTTGAAATAAAATAATGATATATAAATAAGCGAAGAGTTTTTGTCGGGATCTTAGTAGGTAGGATGTACATGTAGTGGATTTTATATTTTATTCATAATCTTGTGTTATTAGATTACACATTTTGTAATATTGGTGGTTTTTACGAAATATAGTTCGATTATTGTGCACAGTTGAAGTGGATGGGAAACAATACCGCAAAGCATGAATTCTGAAATGCCAGAGAAACTCCCTGGAAAGTTTTAACAAGGGCGTTACCACCATATTAGAACACTGATATTATCGCAAGACACTTGTAATATTATTAGCTACTCGACAATGGCAGTAATAATATAGAGGATTGCTTGGAAAAAAAATTAGCGAAGATAAAACAATTCAGTACCTTTTGTCGTCTATTTTTCATCTATTTTTTTTTCTTTAGTAGCCATTGATGGAGTTTAGTGTTTAAAAAAAAAATGAAAATATTTTATTCCTAAATCTCATTCGTTACACTTCACGATCCTTAGATTTACAATCTACAGTATTCATATAATTCTCGATACAGTTTGTATCATAGAGAAAATTCTCTATGTATGTGATAATAATGTCACCTTTATTTATGAATCGTCTGTGCTTAACACTGACTTTAGTGCTGGCAGTTTAGAATGTTCAGACAAAAAAAAAACACTTATCGTTTATTACAACATGATTGCAATAATTAGGCACACTTTCTACATTTCCTTCACGACAACGCTTGACAAGTTCCAAAATATGCCGAACGAATATACATAACAAGCCGACATTCTCTGTTATAATACGCCGTAGAAAATCAACACAACACGTTCCAAACCATATCAGATGATACGTCAATCCGGACTTATGAGACGTGTCATTACAGATTATTTATGCATATTTATCTCGCTATCTCTGAACACTACGTTACTATACAAATTATGCAAAACGATCGATCGGTACCGATATGCTACATAGAATAAACTCGTCTGTTTGATAATCACATTTGAATAGTGTTTACGTCATTCATTTACAGTAATGTTTATATTTATACATATTAGTTAGTGATCGTCTAGTTGTAGAAATTCGAATATAATTCATTAACTTCTCAAGTTTGAATATTAAATATATATATAAAAAAAAACACTTTTTAAAAAGAATTCTTGATAACACTAAAATCTCGTCAGTATCCACTGAACAAAGAAAATACATAAATAAACTCGATTGAGAAACAAACGAGGAAGATGTAGTTAAGTGCCTGTCTCTATTTATTTATATATATAGACTGGCAATTTCGCCTCTTTATTCTATATCTGTATAAAAGCGTAACTAATAAACTGAACGATTTCTATATAAACTTTCATCCTCTTTTTCACCACCCTAGTGGTTGAATTTCCAAAAATCCTTCTGTTGTTGTGTACACTTACCTTTCAAAAGGAAAATACATGTAAGCTTTCACTATCCTCGCCCACAATAGTTTGGATTGTGCTTTGACATCTCTGTCAGCCAGTCTAGTGTTCTTTTGTAGGTATAGATAAATAAATAAAATTGAAGCACATCACTACATATTATAAAACAAAGTCGTCCGCTGCATCTGTCTGTCTGTCTGGACGTTCGCGATAAACTCAAAAACTACTGAACGGATTGTAATGCGGCCTTAAGAGTAATTCACGGGGATGGTTAAGGTGTTTAATTTGTTAAGGTTTTTTTTTGTAAATTGGTTGAAATATAATGATAACTATTGAAAGAAACGGAAAAAGTCAAACAGCTGCCTAATCCTTTTGAGATATAACAAAATAATGTATACTGAGATATTTCTCTTTTATAGATCAACAAAAAAGTCTTTGATAGTATACACCTATCTCTTTGGGATAGCTTACTATACCCATCTATCTTCTAAAATTGGTCACATATAATGAGGTAATTTGAAGGCTATTTAGACGGATACAGTATTAATCCTTTCATGTAATTTCATGCACATAAGTATATAGTTTTTATTATATTACGAAATTTACGAAAGAGTTGAACAGATTTTGACGAAACGTATACTGGCATATAGAGACAGAGCTTTTCAGATCATCGTCTATGCGTCAGCATACTGTTTCTTCGATTGGGGATAAGCGGTAATCATAAAATATGAGATAGACAATTTAAAATCGATAAAAGAGTAACAGTCGGTTTAATTAGCAGTAACGCGATTATATTTAAAAATAAATGTTAACCATAATTAATCTAGAAAAACTGCATTGTGATGAAACAACGAGATAATCACGAACACTGAGATACAGACAACGACTAGTGTTCTATTCATTTTAAAGTACTTTTTAAAACTATCATTTAATAATATCCAGATTGATAATTATGATATAACTTCTTGAATAATTACATTTAAAATACGAACGTTAATGGTAGAGTCGAATACAAACTCTGATTTAAATAAAAATACATATGTAATTATAGAATAGTAACAAAAACAAATTTGGAACACTTATATAAAATTTATATAATAATGCAATTTTAATTCCAATCTAATTTTAAGAGACTATCAAATGAAACAACTACTTTACATAAATCCTCTTTTCACAAAATCCATGCTTTATAATTTTGATAAATAGTCCCAGTAATTTAATATGACCGTGTGTAATGAATACAATGTTCAATGTTAATGCCAGGACAATTGAAGGAGATATGAAAGCTCACACCCACGGACACGCCGACACGCTGCATCAAGAGAAAGCACTTATAACGTTGATTGATAGATAGCATCATAAAAAGACAACCTTACTATATGACCCTTATAGAATACAAATATTAACATATCATTTTGAATAACTAGAATGAATATGTCTACTGTCAACTGGTGCTCCCGAGTTGATTTTCGTGAAAATTAATAACTAGAATTAATACACATACTGTTAACTGGTGCTGCTCGTGTGTTGATTTTCGTGAAAATGAATACACGTACTGGTAACTGGTGACCGTGAGTTGGTTTTCGTGAAAATGGTTTTATTCGTTTGTGAAAGCCAGCATGTGTGCTTCACGCACTCAAACATATATTTTGTATCTGTCTCCTTTGTGGGTCAGTCAGATCAAAAGTGCTGAACTTATCATCATAGGACTGTGATCATCCGATATGAAATTTTTCGCAAATGTTTCTAGGCTATTATTTGGATTCACCCTTTACTATTCTTTACTGTCCAATGAATAGGGCGAGAAACTGCTAGTATCCTTGCTCACAAAGTAGAAAATGTAATACATATATAATTTTTTTAATTATATAACCAAAGTCCTACAAAAGAACCACTAAATATTAGATCAAATAAAAAGTAATAAAAATACACAGACATTCTCATCACGACTTTGACATTTCACTGTTTGCACAGTTTTCGATTGTTTGAAGTGTTCGAGTTCTATTCGAGTTCGAGCTGAAGTGTTTTGAATAAATTTAAACTTAATCAAACATCAACATCGCCATTACATCGTTTTGTTAAACGATTTATTCTCAGTTAGTATTTACTTACATACGTACTTGTTCACGTTCCAATATAACCAAGACTCGACGACTTGACTTACCTGTGAAATGAATTTATAAAATATTATTATATGAAATCAATTTAGACGTAACGCTATTCAAATATGTAATAATTACAGTTAAAAAAGCTTCTAAAACTATTTTTGCATGAGTCATTAATAATTAAACATGTAAGCAGTACTCATGCACGTGTAAAAATAAATTCGCTTAACCGACAATAAACTATAACTGAAACGTATTGAGGAAACATAATAATATCTAAATAACACAAATATTTAATGCTGACATTCCTAATGTGTTATATAGAGTTTAAAATAAACTAAATAAACAATATAATTTTCGATTTTAATAATTACACCAATGACAATAATATGTCATTATTATAATTTTTATTTTATTAATTATCGCATTACTGCACTTGGTTATATAATTTTCTAATGAATATTATTGTACATATATTGGAAATATGTCGCACTCCTTCTATGCAGTCACCAAAAAAAGTATAAAAATACGTTCCGAAGTTAAAAGTAGATCATTATTAGAATTTTTTATTCGATTTTAGTTATTGCACTATTGTGCTGGTTATTATTTTCTAATAAATATAATTCTGGATATTCACACCTAAGATCAACCAAGCGTGTTTAAAATACATCGAGAGTTGTAAACATAATTAGGTTGTTATGAATATAAACGATACTTACGAACGGATTGTTGAATCGACAAAAGGAAATAAACCATTTTAAAAACCCCATAGAAATGTGAAGCAAATAACAATGTGTGCTGCCAAATTTTCGTGATAGTACATTTGTCTATAGTAAAAAATAATTGTTTTTACTATAGGGAATCATAGTTTTTAAGAAAAAAACATACAATCCTCTGCGATATTATCAATTACATAGTAACTCTGTTTACATAGAAGACAGTTTGCGACCTTTTATGAGTACATCTTAGAACCAAAGGCAACCTAATTTAGCATATAGGGAACTTAAGACTAAGTAAAAAATAAACGACTTTTCATTCTAAGCTGAGATGAAATTAAGAGAATAAACTAGGGTTTTTAATAAATCTTTGAGAGATATTGTGTATAATTGTTCAACAATACAAACACACACACACTACAACAACATTGTTCCAATGTTTTTATAGCGTTGAAAAGTTAAGTTAATTGTTTAAACAATGGTAGCGGCGTGTCGTTGTGTTGTATCATTGCAAGAACTACTCGAAATATATCGATTAGATTTTTAGGTCCACTTCTTAGATCTTTAGTCCTTACCTAAAAAAATATTACGTTATCCTTGTGTAATAGAAAACTACTAGTTTTAAAAGAAAACAGCGATTTTTATAAGTACAATGCGTTGAGTGATATGTATTTTCTTGCCTTTGAGAAGTAGGGGCAAGTGATGTGTTGCGCATTCGCAGGGCAATGCAGACGAAGTCGCAGGTATCAGCCAGTATATTATAATCCTATTTATATTTTGTTTACTTTGATCTAAAAACGAACAGCCAATATCGAATATAACACGACATCGTTTTATAAAAAGCCATTGAAGAATAATAAAAACATGAAAGAAATAACGCTACGGCGAGGTTAAATATTAAAGTTTGGTAAAAAAACAAATTGAAAGCAACCTTCAGTTTTATGACCACAGTGCATGACCCAGAAATACGACATCGTAGTGATTTTAATAATACAAACGCTTACATTTGCCTTCTATAACTATTTTAAAAGCCATTCGACAAACATAAACGTTACTATTTATAGTTAAAATAGCTTTTTTACCATAAACATCTTTAAGTTACAAAGGATAAAATGCCTTTTAAAATGTAAGTCACAAGTATTTATATAAGTTACTTTAAATATCCACAGAACTGAGAGAGCTTGGAACCGTCGTGACGTTCATAAATTTGGTTGTCCACATCCAAACGCGTTTTATTTTGTGTTGTCATTTGTGCTATTATTAATAGTAATTTCAAATGTTTATAATTTATTGTTATGCCTTTATTTTTGTTTTATTATTATTTCAGTTGTAGATGTATTATTTAAATTATATTTTTGTTTGCATATGCCGAATAAAACTTTTAAACCGTTTTAATGAAAAAATTTACTGTCTACATTATTTGTTATAACTATGTCTACATGAAATCCACATTAACATCAACGGAAACACGAAAATATGCTAATTTCCATGAAATCTCGTAGAGATTTTAAGTGACCTCTGATAAATTATATAATTACTGCTTAAGCCCTATCGGTAAGCGTAATGATATTCCTCTATTTACCCTTAAAAATCTCGTCAGAATTGACTTAGCAGTTTCCGAGATTATCTTAGACAAAAGATAGACACTTTATCTATATAGTATCTGTAGATTGATTCATTTGTCTTCGCGAAAGCTTCAAACTGTCTATACGCTGTTAGCTTAAGGGGGCCTCACTGCTTTACCGGACTAATTTCGAGAATGGTTATATAGACATTTTAATAGATACAATCTGTATATACTACATAATATATTTATTAGCCTACACATGTTTTCTACCAGGATGTCTTAAAATGAATCTACTTTAATGTTTACCCATAAAAATGTTTAAGAGCTTATAGAAAATAATACCATACGCTTTAAAAGTAAACATTAATTCCACTATTACATCCAAACAGTAGGTAATAAGCGTCTCTAGAAACGGTAGTATTGTAGTTTAAATACAATAAAACTATAATTTAATTCTCGCCCCGCAGTTTGTTTACAAAAATAAACCAGCAGTGTAAACTATTGTACAACGAACCGTCTCTAAATAAATAAGCCATACTAGCACAAGATATTATTACGTACCTACGGGTACATATTTGTGGGCGTAAAATTATATTCACCGCATAGTCCCATTATGTTGCCGAGCGCACGGGGAGCTCTAATGGGGGTGGTACCATTCATACAACTCGCTCAACGGGGTTATAAATGCAAAATGCAAGGATGCAACAAACCGCCTGCTGTACACCGACATTGTTAGAGAAGTCGTTCATTATAGGATACACAATAGAACGTCATGATCGTTATAATGGCCGAGTTCTTAAATCTAGGTTGCTTGTACAGGAAATCTACAAAGATGTCGTAATGTACTTTATTAATAAATACCTAAAGAAGAAAATAAGACTAAACTTTCGTTTGATAGTACGACTATGTACTGAAATAAAATAAGTACCGAACAACTGAACGTCAATCTATCAATTCTGTCAATATATTTGAAGATCTCCCCTAGTTTTATTTCACTTACTTTTGCTTCACGGACTCACTTAAAAAATTTTAAATGGAGATTTCTCAACCCAAATCTTTCACTTCTCCCTATAATATTCCAAACCATCTCTTTCATATAAATGTTATCCTGATAATTACACAGCAACAAAAAAACTAAATTAATTTACCTGTTTCGGTACAACCATTCTGAAGTGACGCGGTTACAAATTGATTTCTATTTATTTACATTAGGGTCTAATTGCAGAAGAGAGAGAATTACTTTGCAATATTGCATTCCCTAGTCAACAAAGGTCTACATGTAATAATAGCATTGTAAAAAATTACTAACAATAAATAATAATAGATAAATGACTAATTGTTAACAATGAGATTTGTCACGTTTTTGTTTTAGGAAATGATGTCAAAATACCTAAAAAGCAACAGATGTTTAAACGGTTTCAGTGATATTTTCCAAGAAATACTTGTATATCATCTTTTAAAATTCAATTACTCATTTTCCAATTTGTTTTTATTGTTATCCTTCAATCTTGCTATATCACAATCATCAGAATAATACGCATAATTTGCATTCTAAAATAATTCTGTTCACAATCTACAATGTCCTATTAATCGAGCTTGTAAAAACGGATAATTATTGTACATACTTTTATCCAAGCGAAAACATATTGATATGGAAACTATATCGTCAGAAACTATGTAGGCTTAAACTAGTGATATGTCATGTATACTATAAAGGAGGTCTCACACTTACGATGTGGAAATATTGTTCATGCGTACCATTAAACTCATAAGTATGAGCGAAGGCAAAAGGGAAAATGTATGGCAATTAGAACAACAAAAGAAAGCTGCTAATCTAAATTCTAACCGTATTATATTACGAACAAAGAACGTTCTGAATGCAGATTATCAACCATTTTCACAGTTACAAACACTTGGAAATTTATTTCCTCAGACTTTACAGACGAAAACTTATTATTCCGATACAAAATTACGAACAGTGAACTCGATTGACCAACAAGAAAATTAAGATCTATGCATATATCCAAATTTTATGATACATTTTTGAAGTTATACTTCTTTGGCGCGTTAGGGAAAAATGATGAGAGTAAATTTATATGATGCGCGCGCACACCGTGACGAAAAACCGACACCCTGAAGTTGGCTATAGTCAACATTTTATTCAAAAAAAGTATGTATGTATTAAATACCTTTTTTCTATTGTTAGTCTCGTTTTTTCTACAAACGTAAAATAAGGAGAGATATAAAATTTTGAAAAGATTATTATCTTGTTACGCCACAGAAGTATAACTTCTAAGGCGTGTACATAAGTATACACTACTTTTTTTTAACAACTATTCATATATCGTGGCACAAAATAACTATTTAAGAATAAAAGAAAATCCGTTGACAAACCTTAGAGAAAAAGACACTGAACTATTTTATCATACCATATTTATACATAGATACTACAACATACAATTTGATAAGCATTAACAACAAGTAAGATTATAGACGAAATTGAAGAGCTACTCATAAAAGATTTACCTGTTTCAATGTTCAACGCCTACACATACATAAAGTATTAAATATCAACACACGATATTAACTACTAACACTCTATTGACATCTGAGTGCCACTCATATGTTTTAAATTAATCTTCTCGAAAAACATAACCCGAATAACTCAACCGGTCTCGTGGAAACTGAATAAATTAAGTTTCATATGAATATAGTGACTCTAAAGTGAAACGAGATCACGGTTGGTAATAGATAGGGTTTTCTTCAATACCTGCCTAGCTAGCCACCATCTTTAAGTTAATATATGTCATCAAGCACCCCATCAGTAAGTTCAGTTCCCAAATTATGTATCTCCCAAGAGCAAAACTATAGCTGTAATCATTAAATGAATATCAACATCAGAACGGGAAATGCAGATAAGTACTAATTATAATCGAACCTTAAGAAACTTTGCTCTTGCGAAATACGTAATTAACAGGCCGGCAAAATAAATTAAATGTACAATACAGACTTTCAAAATATTGAAGCTATTGATCAATTATGGCGTGGGAATCAAATCCGGAACTGCGTTACATAAAAAAATGTATTCACACAATCATAAAAAGTTATCGTTCGAAACAATTTAAATACAAACAAAAAGGAGGCTAGACTTTCATAAACAATAGATTTATATCTATAATAGGCAAATAAAAATATTAACAGGCGTATTTCAAACGGTCACAAAAAAACTGATGGCGGACGATGATATTTATGTAAGTGAAACCCAACAACATCTCAATTGCCAATCAATGACGGAGCATAAACCGACAGACACTCATATTTCTTCACACAGCTATTTATAAACCGAATTACTTTGACATCAAACACTCCATTTTAAAGGTGAAAGCATTGAATACAAGTTTCATCATTTTGATTATATTAGACAGTATGTCTATTTTTGTTTTGGGATTTGTCTGCAGTCAACATAATAACAGGAAATAATGCAAACTCATTTTATATTATATTCAAATGGAATTAATATATACTTTCATTTTTAAATTACGAAACGTATAGCTATTCGCGATCTTTATTATTAATCTTTGTTATTACCTTAAATTTTATTCAAAAATAATATAACAACTTTAGAAACAACTTAGTACTTACTTACTAAAGACATACAGTAATTGTAGCCTCTAGGTATATTAAAGCAAGGGGAAATTAAATTACGATACAATCAATTTATATAATAATGCATGTATACACTTTTTCGATATTTTTTTATTGCAATTATAACTCTGCTAATAGACTAAAATTGTATTAAATCTATAACACCAAGTCCGCTATTACCGGGTCTCGGATGTTGAATCGTGACAAGGTGTATAAGGATTATTGAAGGACACCTAAACGAAATTAACAAAATATACCAGAACTTTCACTGATATAAAGAAAAATAACTAAAAACAAAACCGACTTAAAAAATCTACTTTAAAAAGTGCACCAAAATGTCTTTGCCCATAGTTAGCTATCAATATTTCTTATTTGATTTTGAGACGTTCCCTGGTATAACTTTGAAATCCAAGTCCATAAATCATTCATATATCAGTGACAATTAAATGAAAATATCTCCTTTGCAACAAAGGAAGAATTTTCCAAATCGGTTCATAGGTGACGAAGTTCTGAGGTAACAAACATATTGACAACAATATTACAACCGAATTGAGAACCTCGTACTCTTTGAGTTAGCTTCAAATATAATACGCTAATATCATTACATTCATAAATATAATGAATATAATTACAAAGAAATAAATCCATCCATACAGAGATATATCCATTCGATCGTTCCTGTACAATATACCAACAGTTATCACAGGACACATACATACTTTCGTAGAAGGAGGACACGGATAGAGAAAGGGCTGCCAACGCTCCCATCGCTTGTTGTGGGAGAAGCAGACGCAGGAATAGGAGAGGCGGAGGCCAATATCACCAGAGGCCTTCCTGATTAACCTCTGGGTAGTAGACGCGGGGACGTTTGCTAAGTGAAATTTAAACCGGTAAGAATCCGGCATAACCCTCTCACTGCCCCTCGATAACGGGAGGGTATCCAATGTAGAATTTCTCCAACTCTAAACAAAAAAAAAGGACTACATACATCGCAATTTATACCTCTCCTGAGAAAGATAACTAAGATATTCTCATATCAAATTATTTCCCTCGTATTTCAAAGGCGTTAATTTTAATAAAATACCCTGTTCTAATAAATGCATATGCGTGCTCAAATTTATTCTATATCGCACCGTTACGGTTTTCCAAACAGCGTAATAAAAACAAATTTCTGTATATACATATTCTGCATATGTAAATAACTGTAAATGAGGGCACACTCAGAGTAAAATAGCGGAGCGTGTTGTATCTAATGAAAGTCTATCATATTACGATGCTAACACAATTACCGCGCTGTATAAATATCAAGCATTGTTCCTATTTGTATGTATAATATTAGTGTTAAACTGTTGCAAAGATTTGCGTAGATAGAAAATGTAATCTCAAGAGTCGCAAGACTTAATATAATAGTTAAATAACTATGATCATTGTTACTGATATTACTGGAAATAAATTGCTAGTTAAGTGGGTTGGTACTACTACAAACTCGAAATTAAATAAGATTTATTTATTTCAAGCATTTACGTATTTTGCAAGAGTAAAACGATATTAGAAGTAGAAATATCGATTTAAAAATGACAAAATAACGATAGTACTATATCAGCGTGCGTAATTCCAAAATCTTCTAACAAGTAAGTTTGTATAGAATGAAAAGTACATATTTTATTTAACCTTAAATATTGTATTAAAATTTGCCATTTTGAAAACGATTGTCATTTCCGTTATCGCTTTGCTCTTGTGCGTAATACAGAATTGGGGTATTTTTCTTTGTTAAACAGTTTACTTAAAAAACAAGAATTTTCTAATAAATTTGTATGTGCACGATTTTTTTTTTCAGAAACGATACGAACGATATTTATGGTTCTTTTATTGAGATAATCTATATACTACTTCTGGAAAAGTTTCATAGTACATATAATATTAAAGTACAATTCTTACAGACTGATTGATATAAAATTGGGTTTATTGTAATAACCTTTAATGAAATTGTTTCATTATTTTTTATAATTGTATTCAATTCAGCTATGTCTAAATTTATTTCATAACTAGCCTTTAAACGCGGTGCGTTAATTCGGTCGCATTAAGGTAGCAAAAAGTAGTTTTCAATCCTTCAGAAACAGGTGCTTTTTTTATTATTGCCATGGTACCCTATGTCCTTTTCTGTACCCTTGACAACATGTATGCAACATTTCATAATGATCCGTTGAGAAGTTAAGGCGTGAAATGGTAACAAACAAATACGACTACACAACACTCACATTTATAATATTAGTAGTTAGATGATTAGTTATAAGATTAATGTTGTGTAGATAACTACAAACCACGTTATAACCGGCTCTTTGCAACCTTTTCTGCACTCAAAACAGTCTCATTTCTAATGTAACTTAATAACTACCTTGGTATGCAGTAATGTGTGCACTATGATTAATACGGTACCATCGGTTCTAATTTCAAATGGTTCGAGTTGGAAACGAATTAGAACGAATTGCGAATGGAACGAGTTACTACTATCGGAACTCAAGTTGTAAAACATCGAACAAGTTGTCAAATATACATAACAATAGGATAACACGGCTAACGACAACAACGTGACAACTTGGAATTCCCGAGGGGTTCGATAAATACTCGAACACCCGGCAACGTGATTGGTCAATTTTGACTTTACCTTTGACATACAATACATTTTGACACATAACCTATTGTCGGTGCGTAGATAACATATTTTGAGTTTATGCTATAACATGCCGTGTCCACAACAATATTAAGGTATTATTGATATTTATTTTGCCACTGAAGTCCTATTTCTTATTCTTATTTACTGAAATTTCTTTATTTGAATCGTATCGTGGATTTTTTTTTAACTTATATGATTATTTTCTTATACGTATATAATATACATATGAAATAAAAACTGAATTGTGATTTTGAAACAAAAACTAAGTTATAACACAAAACATAGATCTTACGAATTGACCGAGAAATTAAAAAAAATCTATTTAAGTCTATTTTACTAATGTTTTTTCCTCTCATAATTGTAAATGGTTTTATTTTTTATTCGACTTTAGCAATATTTTGTATGTAAACATCTCACAGTCACATTATTAGACAATTCTTAAAACCTAAAACAGTTTTAACAATCAAGTTAACCCACAAACATTCTCTGGAGTAGGTACACCAGATACTACATATTTTTTTTTGTTTTCATTTTTAAATCGTAATTCTTTCTCAATCATACACGTTACTTCACTATTCTTAGTACCTATCAATGTTACCAATTAAATTAATATAAGAAAAGGTACAAAAACATATAAAGAAAATAACAAGCCATGGTGTTTGGTTTTGAATCATTCTACAAATTATTTGACTGTCTCAACAAAAATTCCTGCCTGTTACTAATCTCTTGTTCTATATTTTAGCAACGTATTTGCTTGGTAACAACAAAACCGTTCAAATAAATGTCTAGAATACATTACAACTGTCATTAAATTACATACTCATGTGTACTATATGGCTAAAATTAGATGAACACACGTTAAAATTCCTCAACTGCATATAAAATTACAATCACACGTCGTGTTTTATCCGATAGCTCGCATTTAAGAGAAAGATCGCATGTCATTGTAAACAAAATGTCATTGTTTATCCAGCACATATTTCACCGTAAATCAGCGGTTCTCTAAAACCGAAACGCAAAATAACAGCTTATTAAAAGTGTAATAATTTGTTCTCATATTTTTATTTAAATAATTTTTTTGGAATGTATTTATTTTTGACAGACTACCGTCTACGACTTCGCGACCCTTGATGACAACTACAGGTTCAATTTTAATTAATTGTGAGAAACCTGTTATGTTTTTTATTCTAATTTTGTCCTTATCAATTATAACACTTATAAATATTTTAGCGAATTTATTAATAATGCTCCCTATGGAAAAGCATAAGGATATATAGCCTATAATAACGGCACGCTATGATGGTCGTTTTGATAGCAGATTTTGTATCTACGAGACGCCATTACAAAAAAGTTGACGTTCGCCTGCTCATGAAGTTTCGTATATATTAATAACTACATTTGAAGGAGCAAATTGCTGTTCTTTAGTGTCAATAGTGACGTGTACTTAGTTCTAAAATTTATTTAATTTTAAATACCGAATTAATGAAATGAATTTAGTACACTGATTTCTAAATTATATTTTTGTCAAAAATATATGGACATATCTGGTCACTATTGAAATGTATCAAAACGGCCATCATGGAGTGACGCTATTATAGATAAAAATACTATGTGAAAACAAAATTCGATAAGTTTATCACGTAGTAAATGCCTCTTCAAAATCATTTTTTTTTCGTTTCTAAAATTACATGCATAATTAAAATTGTATTTATAAATATAGATAAGTTAATTTATTTTGTTCTTTATTGTTGTATTAGTAAAAATATTAACATAATAATTTAATTATTCTATGAAATAATTAATATATAACTACTACTAGCGAGTTTTTAAATTAGATATATAACCACTTTCAATGTACTAAACATAAAAGTAAAAGAAAGAAAATAAGATAAATATTGTAAACAAAGCGGAACTTGACTTATAACTTATGTGTAAACCATAGAATTAAGTTATCAACACACACACATACCGCTTGAAAATGACAAATGATACATTCCAACATAATCGAGAGTCTAGGCTGTATAAAGTAATTTAAACACACGTCATTCGAACGTCAGTCATGTAATTTCAAATCTTCATCTAACTTTCTCAACATTGCGCCTTACGAAATTGTATACATTTTTTTCCATTTCAATAATTTCCTCTGACACGATCTCCTCACCTTGTTAAAACATAATTCGATTGACTAAATTTGAAAACATGGGTTACAAAATTTATAGACTCGTAATAATTGATTTTGTTATGCACAAAATATATATTAACCCTTAGTAGCCTGATTTACGAAAGTGATTTATTTTTAATATTACTGTGTTTACTTGAGGGTCTAGGTGAAGGGAAAAATAGCTTTATAAATATAGCTATATAATTTATATATATAGCTAATAAAAAAATACAAATAGTAATGTGAACATTCGGTTTAAAAGATTGGTATCAAAATTGAAACTCTAGGTTATTAAGGGTTAAGACACGAGCTTGACAAACCAAGACAACATTTCCTATGCTCGCGTTTATATTAATTTAATATTTCGCGCGGGAATAGTGTTTTTTTCACGATACAAGGTACCCTATGTCCTTCTCTATATGCCTGACAACGTGTATACCATATCTCATAATAATCGGTCGTGTAGTTACGGTGTGTAAGAGTGACAAACAAAGTTATACTCGCATTTATAATAGTAGTTGAAAAGTTAGCCGTATCTATTACCTTTATTACTTATTCGTAATAACTACACGAAATCGATGAAACGTAAATACAATGGCAAATTTAAAACATTGTTACACCCACTATACATAATTTACATAGAACAATAAATCGAAAAGAGCCCATCCCCAAACCTTTTACGTATATAATTTGATAGCCAAAAGCATTGAAACGGTGTAATGATCCATGTTGTAAACACTATCTATATTTACAGGCTATTGTACATCATTGTGTTTAGATATTGAGAGAATATTTGTCAGTACCCTTTAATTTAACACATACGGTAAAAGAACGAGATAATAGCTCAAGTTTAATTTTGTATAGGCGTTTTCTTTGTCTATAGCAGACATTACAGTGTGTGATAGAGAGAACGCTTTATAAAACCGAAGCAAGCTGATCTCAGCCGTACGTCTCACTCTTCTACCCGACATGCAAAACCAAAAGTCGGGTGCTATAAACATATAATCTTTCAATAAATACAGTGATATCCAATACATATGCATAGACCACAGTGATTCGATATGTTTTAGATGTCATGCTTCATTTAGATAGTTAAGTACTTAAAGTTTCCTCGAATTATTTTACTATCAAAAGCATAATCTATACGATATAGCACTAGCCTTTTTAAGAGAAGAAGTATTAGAGCCTTAACGCATAAAATAAAGTAGAACATGCGTGAAGGTAATTTTTATTTGGTTTGGTATTTGCATGACCGTATGTCGGCGGTTTGCGTATCCGGCTGGAGCTCAGTGGAGCGCGAATAAGACGCCAATCCTTATTCAATAATAGCATTCCTATCATATACTAAAATCATAATGATTCTTTAAGTAACTGTCTTGATGATAGCAATGGTAATGGTATGATTTAAATTATAATGGAACAAAATGTTTTGTTTATTTAATGCAAATTAAATAGAAAAATTGCAGTCAAGCAAATGACAAACTCAAGGACCAAAATTAGAGCGGTCTTTGGATCGTTGAGTATAAAAAAATGACTGCAAATATAAAACAGGAGACAATCTTATTAAATTATTGTATTATCATGGGTCATTGAGAAGTGTGCCAAATTTCAATATAAACTGTTGTTTTGAAGTGGTTGACAATCACATTAAAAGATTCCGTTACATGCATAGATAGATAAAGAAGCTAATAAAAGCCTGTTAAAAATCAAAATACGTATAGCAAAAAGTTGGAAAGGAAGGCCAGAAAGGAATTATGAACATAAAAGACAAGAAAGGTAAATCCTAACATCATAAGGGTGAATGTTTTGTTAAGCTTTCACATCTTAACTACTCAACCCGTCATCATGAAAATTTGCATACACGTTCTAAGGCGTACAAAAAAAGGCATAGGGTACTTTTATAAAAAAAAACGTTTCCCGATGGGTAAGTCTAATTTACATTAACTCGAGCACAAGCTAGTAGTATACTATAAAACGATCAATTGTAACAAAAAAAAACAGTTAAGTACGATTAAGCACAGTTGTATATAAATATACCTATCATAAATTCAGTTAATATTATTGTACCTGGTAATGACCGATGTGCATTAAAGAACCAGATAAGCATAATCATTATACTGTTATCTGTGACACATAAAAGCATATTATTAGCCTTGAAACCGTCATAACAACTTTCAGACAGACTTAGTCACGGTGGTTCTGAGAAAACACAAACGATTTGAAAAAAGAAGTTTGGGCCATTGTTAAACTGCTCGCAATTAAACAATTTGATTTGAAACTAGCACAATATTGAAACACGTTTACTTCTTCTTCTGACTATATTTTGAATATTTCTCATTGAACGATCGTTAATTTTAAAAGGCTTTGTTAAAATTTTAATTAAATATGATAACTAAGGAAAAAAAAGAATTTAAATCAATAAAAACTTTTAAATTTAACGAATATTGATAAATGCTTATCTGTAGTACTGTACGTAAATAAAATCTAGATTTATAAGGAGTGGAAAGGATAATTGCCAGAGTGCAGAAGGTAACGAACGATTGATGATGTGGGCATAGTGTAAAAGTTTACAGTAGTTTACGAGATAGCCCATAACTGTCCTTTTTTGTGTTTTCTTTATAATATATTATAACTGTTAGTAATAGTTCTCTACTTTTTTTTAACTAGGTATTTTATTTTTTAAGTTAAATTATACTCATAATTGTTTTTATTGTATGTTTTTACCACATATTTATATATATTATATTCATTTTTGTATCTAGTTTTTAATTATAGTTAGTAATAGTATCGAATTGACAGAAGACAAAATCTAGTTTCGTAGACCTAATAAATATATATATATATATATATACTCCAATTAGCAAAAGAATAATTCTCATTAAAAGTTCCGCATAATGCTTTAACTAGTGTATCTTATAATAGGTAATTGCTTCGTCATAAGTAAATATAACTGAGTTTTTTACACAAATTTAAATATGTACCGAGGTTTTCGACTGTACAAACATTAATGATTAAACTTAATCGAACCTCTCAGTGCGGTTTATTGTACTCTAAAAAAAAACTAACCGTTAAACGAACGACAACAATCCACCTACATTTTTCCGGGCTTCTGTATTTTCAAACTAAAATTAACATCAAAAATACCTCCTTTCATTTAACTTTCATTTCACACCGCATTACGGCGGTCGCGCAAAAGAAAAAATAATAACGGCTCATTTACCAGTATTTACATTGGTTTAGCGAATGCATCATAGTATATACATATCTAACAGTAGCGACTGACATTCATGACAGGCGGGTTTATGGAATATAACACAAATAAATCATAACGAAATTAAGATTTGAATACGAAATAATAAATATAGTTTATGAAACAGCATATTTTAATTGAAAATATGATGGCAAATACTCTATACTAGCTGCTCGCTCCAACTTCGCGCTGGTGTACAGAATATGTGACAAAGTCTGTCCTTTACAGTACGACCGTGAAATAAAAAACCAAGTAAACAACTAAAAGTCAATTTTATCAATATATGTCTCTCTCTTTGATCTTCCGTCTCACTCACTTTTTTATACTGATATTGTTAATCCCAATTTTTCACTTTCCCGTACGATTTTTTAAAACCTTATGCGACAATTACAAATAGAACGAAAAAAAAACTGCTCTTCTGAAGTTATTTATGCGCTTACATACATTCGGCAAAAGTATATTTAAATAATTGATAAAGTTTTGAAGATATTGACTACAAAATATAGTTTTACAAAATAAGATATCAACCTAAATAGACCTTTCTGGATTTCCGAAAAATATTCGTTTCCATTATTGCCTAGAAACGCAACAGCAATACGAAATTGGATGTGTCTACCATAAAATTTAAAGAGACCTCTGGTCAAAACGAGTAGCTTCTATTAATTAATATCTAAATCATTTAATGTCTTCTGCAATTAAAATATATACAGATATCAAACCATCAATCAAACTTAGTTTTAACATAACTATCATAACTCAATGTTGTAATAAACATCGTCTATCTTTCGACAGATCCGAAGTTTCGTGCGCAGGCGCACCTGTAAATTTAGAACTTCCATCCGCACGTCGCGGTCACGACCGCCGCGTCGCCGTTCCGTTAGGTCCCATTTATAACAACACGACCACTTTCCCTGATTTACGAATTGTCCGATAAACTTTTAGGGATCAGTTACAGCGTTTAAAAGCTTTTAAGTTTCGTTAAAATACGCTACATCCAGTTTCCTTCGCGACGTGCAAACAATTTCTCTTGTTAAATGTTCAAAAAGGACAATAAATACCCTTAGGATTTAAAGAAGACCTGTAAATTCAGCAAGGATTTGGTAAATCAATATGATTACAGCCATTAAATTAAATTAGCAGTAAAAGCTAAATTTAGGCTTAGTAATAGATTTCTGTAGAATACATGATTGATATCTATTTTTATTGTTAGTGTTTTTCCTTATAATCCATAATTAATTAGAATTATATTATAGTAATTCTTCATTATTGAAGGTTAAAACTCGGCTCATTATATAATTTGCTCGTTATGAATAAATTTACTTGGTCCACATTAATTGGGGAATTAATTACGAAGGTGGTTTCTAGCTGCTTCATACACAATGGTATTATATAGCATCGTGGGATTCTATCAACCAAAATATCTTTAACACTCGAAGACTAACATAATTATTTCTTAATTATTTCTTTAACATATTTTATACACCTGAAAATAAATTAAATGTCATTTGCGCATTAATAAAGGCCCCGTTGTGTGTAAAATGGTCTTAAATGTCATTTGCGCATTAATAAATGTCCCGTTGCGTGTAAAGAGCATCTTTGCAACAATACGCCGCAGTAAATCATCGCCTGTCCATTCGTTGCCCTGTTGTAATACTTAAGTACTTAAAGCTCTACATCTTAATCGTCTTTCATAAATCAGATCGAAAGTTCTTGATCGAAACGTCAGATTTAAATATATTACAGCTTAAGTGTTAATAAATGTCCTACAATAAAACGATAAAACATATCACCTTTTCATTAAATAATTTCATAGGAGTATGTGTAAAAATTTTGATTGTTATAGTATATTTAGCTAATGTATTAAAATAACAATAGAATAAGATAATAACTTTATGACACTAGTAAAATGAACCTGTTATATTATCGCTTAACCTCTCGGCTGATTTTTTAAGACCTCAAAATGGCGGTTTATGTTTTTATTTTTTAATTTCACGACATCGTACATTGTAAATTTCATAGCTTAGTTAAACAATGTTCGTTCAAATGAATTAATAATAAAAAAAAAAACATTTTGCATAAAAAATATAATTTTGCAATATTCAATTTGTTATTTTTCAAATTATTGTAATAAGTCAGCTATTTTTTTAAGTTTATACTGCCAACAATCTGTTGATCTGTGCCTCATAAAGTCTACATTCGTTTGTGTGGAACTGAAACATTCATGGTTTTGGACAGTACAGGGGTTAATGTGAAAATAATGCAGTTACATCCACAAACCAATTTTCTTTTGTTTTTAACATAAGAGATGCTTTTATATTACTAGTGGTTGCTGTCCATTGCTCGAAACTCGATCATAATCACGGGTAGAAAGTTTTTCTTCACTTACGAGTATTTAGTTAGTATTATCTGCATTTATTTTTTATTATGGTAAGAATTTATTGTACATTGTAGACGTGAGAGGCGTGAAGTACGATGAATAGAGATTTCTAATAAAGACTTGGACTCGTCCATGGTATGGAAAAAGTATTTTAATGTTTTGTTTAAATATATTTTGTTAAATTAATAAATAGAAACTAAACAAAAAAAAAGAAAATCAAGTGTCAAATCTACAGTAACGTGAACGAAGCCGCGAGCAAAAGCTAGCTTTGTATAAGAATACGTACTCACGCAACTATCGTTCGAAATTCCCAACTTAATTATATTACCATCATAATAAGGAAAACTATAGTATATCAGTAAAAATACACTGAATATAACTACAAATAGGGAAGTTAAATGAACTAAACCAAGGACATACTCGTAGGTGTATTTATTATATTGATACTATAATAAACTACGCAAAACGTAAATGAGGACAATTAATATTAATAGAAGGTATTGAAAATGAGTTTGAGAAACGATAAATTGATTGTTAACTAGCTTTTGTTCGTGGCTTCACTGGAGCTAATGTAAGTTTAACTTATTCCTCGAATATAATACATTAGAATAATAATGTATTTTATGTGCCTTTCTGTATAATTATGCGTGCGAACACCTAAGAAGTAGTGATTTAGCGTTAAGGCACCTTATAGAAAGCGTGCAATTCCTGTACAATCCAGCACATTTTTTCCATGCATTAAAAATGCATGAGCTTTAACATGAGTTATAGTAGCGGCAAGCGATGATGGCCGTTTTGATACATGCAATAGTGATGTGAAATGCTGCTATATTTGCAAGAGGCATTGACGCGAGGTTGTTGGAGGTGGTAGTTGTGCTGGCTAGCGATCCTATATACATATTTTTAATAATTTCGAATTTTGAAAAATTTTAACGCCGAATGGTGTGTAAAATAACCATGCTAATTATTATAATCCATTAAATATTCTGTCAAACGACACAATGTTTTTGCCATTAAAAAGTAAAAACATTTATTCACCGAACCATATTGTATAGTTAAATATAGTAGTAGTTAGATAGATATGTAGTTATAATCATAAATATGCTTAATTTAGAAATCTATACTAAATTATTTCCGTGTCCTAAAATGACACATTCGATAAATTTTGGGGACTAACAACACGTCCTATTCACAAATAAAGAATAGCGATTTGCGCCTTCAAACGTAGTAATTAATGTATACGAGACTTCATGACTGGACAAACGTCAAAAAGGCCATCATAGCGTGCCGCTATTATGGCATATAGTTACTTTATTAATCGTTGTAGACCGTATCATTTATAATTAATCATATTCAGAGACTAATTGGCACTGTTTTTCATTATTTTAAATTAATTTATGAGTATTTTACAACTATTTAAATTCTTTCCATAATACTTTCATAAAATCTATACATAGGTATACATACATACATAGGTAAAGATAAAAGACTTTACTACATTTTCGTCCCTATTTGTTTAGTAATTGTTGACAAACTGTAATGTAATAAAAAAAAGTACTTCGACGAAGCCTTTATTTATCAAGCTCCCTATTCGTCATTCTTCACATTCCTTACGTGTACAGAGTACAATTATTGTAAACACTTAAAAAAAATATAAATGGAAATTGAAAAAAAAAACCAATTACGGTCGAGTTTCGAGCACTGGACGACCAAAACTCTACTTAAAATTCCTAAGTCCTTATATATGCAGTATTAAGTTAATTATTCATTTTCCAATCTCATACGGTGATATATACATAGCTTCAGCTTATATATACATCGTTTTTACGCCTTAATTACTCAACCAACCATCATGAAACTTTACATATACGTAGTCAAAGTTACAAAAAAGGACATAGGATACCTTTTAACTAGGAAACAGTGCTCTATTCTCAATAGGTTGGTCAAATCGATGTTAACGCGAGCAAAGCGGCGGGCAAACGCTAGTTTTCAATATATCGATTCGTCACAAATAATCGTTCTAATAATAAATTAATTCCTAATGATTGAATTTCCTTAAACGTGATATTTGCAAATACCGTTCAATTATTGCAAACAATACAAACTTTAGGTACAAATACATACATAGTCAAAAATACAATGGAAAACGTTCCTTTTTGGAACAAATAAATAAAAAATAGAAAGCGAAAATTTGTTTATCAACAATTTATTCTAAGAGAAAGAACAAATACACAAAGCGTTTGTTCTCTTGCTTTGAAAGATATTGTTGACAATAGCTCATTAAAACCGAAAACGTTTTCACATTCTGCTATTAAACGAGTTCTTGACGCCATCGTCGTATTTTAAAAATAAATTTAAGAGAAACTTAATAATTCATTTTTGGCCTTTTCAGTATGTGCATTATTACAAGTAAAACTGGGATTTATTATATCTTAAAAATATAATATCCATGTTCAATGTGTGAAAACTGAAAACTTTAAACGGACGTAAAATCATTCGCACGACACGACGTTCATATTTAATTTGTTACTTATATGCATAAAAAAGTAGGCTTTACAGTTTTAACTCTTAATCCCGGTTTTGTCGACCCACCCATGGCATCTAATTTCCTAATGTAAGGTTATTACAATAAACTTCCATAATATCTGATAAGTAAATGTAGCAATTTATTGCTATAAACACTTATCATTTACACAATCTACTAACGGTAGTACCTGTGATACAGGCTAGGCCTAGTACGGGTATTACAATTCAAATTCTTATGAACATAATTTCAACCACTCATACAATCTTAACCTATGTATTTTTTCATAAACTGTTATGAATAGGTTTAGCTTTCTATATCTAGATATGAAAAAGGGACGGATTTATATTACAAACAGGTGTTAGTCTAATTTCCACCGTCTACCTTGTAATTCGGTTCATTTTTCATACCTACTGAACAAATTCAAATCTATAGGTATTATTAGTTACTTAGATAATCCATAAATAACAGGAATGACCTATTCACATTATATTTACGTAGCACAGTGACATATTATTTATGTATATTAATAAATTAGATTGCAATGATTGGATGTAACACCTAGTGTAGGAAGATTTACCATATAAAAATAAGAAAAGAAATCAAGTTTCACATGAATAATTACCTAATATAATTGTATTAAAACCAATAATCGCTTTTTTCCGAACTGACTACATTTTTTTTTTATTTTTTTTTTCGAACTGACCTACACTGCCAGCCAATAAGGCCTTCACAGTTTCACCGGACTACTAAGGGGAGCGCTTAGGGCACTCACCCGATTTGTTTTAGGCGATCACCTCAAGGGCACTCGGTGCACCTCGGCTTGAGCTGTCGCCGAATTTCCCGACCTAACTAAGCTAGCTAAGCTATCTATCCATTTCATACACATATATGAATTCGTGAAAAATGCATGTGTGACCATGCATGTTCGAACTGACTACACTGTTGACCCGGAGGCCACTACAGATTTAGCGGACTACTAAAAGAAGCGCTTAAGATACTCACCCGATTTGTATAGACGACTAGCACAAGGGCGCACGGCACACCTCGGCTTGGGCTGTCGTCGAATACCCGAATCTGACTAGCTAAGCTAAACTAAGCTAAATCTATCCGTATGAGTCTGTATGAGTTCCTGCAAGCATGTATGTTTCACGATCCCGTACATGTATTCGTAAATAATTCGTATTATTTATAGCTAATTAACTTCATAACCGTAAGGTTACAGTGTAACTCATCGTAGTGTAGAGTGGTCCGCAGCTAGCGATGCATAAATTGTACGCGTGCGATGTTATAACGGCCCGGGCCGCGGCGATAATCACGACCTGATAAAAAGCCACGGCACAAGCGTATAACGGGTTGCACGATGCGCTTGGACCGTCAGCGTCATCGCGATATCAACTCTTGAGAAGACAGCTAAATCACTCAACGAACAAAAGCGTTTACTCGGAATAGTTCGCTGAATACAGTGAACAATGATTTGATACAATGTACGCTCGCACGTACACGAACAATATTTAGCTGTTATCCAATTAACTTTGATTATATTGGTACTATAGCGATTTACACATCTAAGTATACGATTAACTTCGTGTTCATTAGGTTTCAAAGAGAAAATAGTTAAAACGCTTAAAGTACTAAAAAAAAAAAAAAATTGTTGTCCAAATTGAAAACACTTTATTCGATTAAGCCTCTAGGAAGGCGCATATGAACGTCAAAAACTACCACCGGTTTGGAAAGTAACCCAGTCATCGAGAAGAACCGGCAAGAAATTCGATGGGGTTTATTTTTTTTGGCAGAGAGAGAAATAGAGAACATCTTACGCATTACACTGCAATTATATTCCAGTAGCTGTTGTATTTAGTAGCTATCGACTGCCCGCGAGAATGTACTATAAACAATAAAAAGTACCCAATACTATTCAGGTAAAATGTAGCTTCTTTTTAGTAAAAATTATTCAGAACCAGATTAGTAGTTCCGGACATTATGTCCCACAAACTTTACCTGTACCTATGACTAAAAGATTCTATAATTTTTTCTTCTCAACTATATCAATTTCTAACATTATTAACTTGCATCATCCAATTCCCGATACGTACGTCGCGATACCAGATTAATTATTTTATATTCTTTTGAAAGTCAACCAAACACAAAAGTTCTATCTTTATTTCTTGTCACTTTGCATAAGTTCACAATATTTTTTTCAATATAAATGTTATATAATTTTATTTCAAACTTGTTGATTTACACTGCGGTAAACCATAAACCCTAGAAAATTTCGGTTATACAAAAGTACTTGCCGTCTCTTGTCGCTCATAAAAAGTAAGTTGTCCGAATTCTAATGTGTGTGACGCAATCGAGTTTTCAGAGCCACCGCACGATAACTACAGGCATTGTTTACTTAAAACTGTCATAATCGGGCGTTTCAAGAAACAGTACACGGTAATAGTTGTTTACTTTGCGACAAAAGACCACTTAAATAAATAGTATATCTCGCATGCATTCTGAGCGTTGAATCATGAAATACCAAGTCTGTCTGGCTAGCTACCACCTTCAAGTTGAAAACCTGTCGCCAACCATCTAGAGGTGTGTTACGGCAACTGCACCTGGGAGCCAGTCCTCCTCTAGGCTTAGCGTGTTTACAATATTAGACCTCATGGTCATTTAACATCAGGCGAGATTGTGATCAAACGCTAAAACCTATAAACTATAAAAAAATACAGGGAAATAACGGCTATATATCAACAATGTAATTGTTGTCATAAACAGTTATCAGTTATTCTGCTGTTGGATAATTTGTTATAATGACACGATAATGATATGAATACTTGTTATTCATATCGTGAATTTAACAACGTGTAATGCTATCCCATTCACACCTATTCATTATTGCCTAATGCTCTCTTATTCGCAGATTGCGATAACACCAACCGACCATTGTCAATGACACGGGCTTTAACTATTAACATTATATTTATGCGTTTATGCAATTTTTATATTACTTATTTGATAACAGGGATTTATGATATGCGTTGCAACTTTTAAAAGGAAATAACGAGCGTACATTATGCTAATATCGTCAACAACCAACAAAAATAAACAGCATTTCAGTACAAATTAAAATGTTTCTGTAACGGGCAACATCCATAAATTTTGCTTATACTACGTAAGTTCGTAGTATATGCTAAATATATGGCAATAATAGTATAGATGTCATAAGTAATAACCATCAAAAAAATAGATTAATTTTTTAAAGTATAACAATATTAATTCATTTTGGTAGAATATAAGCAAGCTATTTATAACCAACGCAAGTTGAATTAAATTTAGGCAGTTAAAGACATAGGCATTTTAAATATATAGATCTTAAACAAAGCTCATTCATGACATTAAAGCGTGGAAGCGCATCTAATTGTCTACATTACCTCTAATGGTTAAACAATTTAAACGCAGCATAAAAGTTACCACACAACAACTACTCATAAAAAGCCCTTTGTAGCGCTAACAACGACTTATGCCGGGAGAAAGTCCCATTTATGAACGTATGCTGGGAATTCTTAACACCATTTCAGCGTCAAGTAATTAAAATTTCCAGAGTTTATTAATTTGTATACACATTATCGGTCAATGACCCGTGCAACTTCTCGAAATGAAAAAAACGTTTGAACTTTTGATAAATATTTATAAATTATTATACTATTAACATGGACCACTTATTAATTAAAAGTAAATAAGTTTTTTTTTTTATGAGATTGGAGGCAAACGAACAGATGGGTTACCTGATGGTAAGTAATCACCGCCGCCCATAGACAACTGTGACACGAGAGGCATCACAAATGCCAAAGTTGCCGGCCTGTTACCGCTAAAGCTCGAATGCAGTCAATGTGTACACTACCTAGATAATATGCAGATTAACTAATATACTCTTTACCGTGCCGAGTCCAGAGATTGTCGTCTTAGTTCATCACCTCGCGTCCAACATAACGTAACCTAGCACGTCGTTATTGGGTCTAGTTAGAATTTATAAAATTGAACTATCATCATCATATGCAACACAACATTACTTGAATTGATTATGCTAAACAATAAAATATTCGATTTATGCTTCTAAAAGCGTGTAATTTCCAGTGAGTTTAATTTCACCGTCATTCTAAATTTTCAAAGAATTCTTAAGTAAGTGAAATGAGAAACAGATGATGAACAGATCAACCTAGTTAACTGGATAGTCTGTAAAATAATTGATATTCACTTTACCAGTAACATAACAAAGCAATGAACGAAGGAAAATCAAAACTGATTAGCGACGACACGATGTAAAAAACTCTCATTCCATCCAATCAATGTACTATGACAATTATATTTACTAGGATCTACCACTAAAACTGCTAATTTTGACATGCAATCCATTAAAGGTCGACTGTTTTAATACGGTTACAAATAATTTAAAATCCGTCGTCCCTTGTTTCTAACCTACACGATTTTCATTATTTTTAATCATCTCAACAAACGGCATTGTTTTAATAAAATTTAATTGAAAGTGGGAATATTAAACTAGGAGTATAATAAGTATGCGTAAAATATATTATAAATATATACGTAAATTTATTATAAATGCGAATGTGAGTTTGTTTATTTGTCACGCTTTCACTCTTTAATTACTGAACCCATTCATTGTATAATCGTGCATACACGTTACCAGGAGCACAAAAAGGACATTTTATCCAGAAACAAAAATGTTTCCAAGGAATAGGCCAAATTTAAATTAAAGCGAGCGAAGCTGCGAATAACGGCTAGTCATTTATAAAAAAAAATCTTGCCGGTTCTTCTGGATAACTGGGTTGTTTTCCGAACCTGTTTTAGTAGTGACGTTCATAAGCACCTTTTCAGGGCCTAAATTGAATAAAATATTTTTGTTGTTTCTTTATGATAATGTATGTCAATCTGTGTATAGTTCACTAAAATAACAACCTCATATATAACCTCAATTAATATTTCCTTGTATGAAATTATATTTTTATCCCCTTATAAAATAAAATTCAAGGCAAAAATTAATTCACGACTTAAATATAGGCCTATAAATATTAATGAAACGCAAATGAAACTCTTATAAACACTAAATCTATAATATTTTATGACAATTACAACGTCCTTGATGTCGGGGTCGATCTTGCGGGGCGTTATGATGACGTAATTGTATTATCAGATCGGCCCGATTTAGCCCCTTGTAGCGAACTTCGGATATCGGCGTCGTAGTAGCCATTCCAAACTCAAGGTCGATCTAAAGAAATTTAATATACTCTCCACTAAGAATTAATTGACAAGATTTATTTTTTTGACTTAGGTAGTTTATTCAAATAAATATTATATATTTTGTATGTTAGTAAAACTGCCGCCTAGTGTCTAACTTTAATTTAATATACGATCAGTTACCTGCGATTTAGTGTGTGTGGAATTTAGCAAAAAAATTTTGGTTGTTGTAAACGTGCGCGCACTGTACTAAAGATCCCTTTTTTGTTTATTATATTTGCGTAGAACCTACTTTTTTTCAAAAACCAAAGTTAATTAAAAGTGAATTTTTATATCACTCATATATTTGCCAAATATATTAGCCAAATTGTTTTTTTTTACAAGTGCTATATATACTTTCGTGTCAATATAATAAAAGGCTATTATATTTATTACGCCTAATTTTTGAAATTTTAACACGTTAATAGAAATTAATATTTGACGTACTGATTTATAAAGTACTAGATTTTACACGTAGCTACGTTCTCGTTAATGTAGATTTTGATAATAAAATACCAGCCCATGTTACTAGCTGATAATGAATCTTTGTATATATGAAGGAATTTTTATAATCGGTCACGATTTTTTTTAGTATATCCATTATAAACAAAAAATCAAATATTATCTCTTTCTTAATAGAACATAGTAAGTATATAAGTTAGGATAAAATTCAAACTGATATGTAATTATCAAGAACTACCTATTACTCGTGGCGTCTCTCGCGTTGATGTAGATTTGTCCTATCCCTCGAGAACAGTACTTCTTTCTAGACAAAAGATATCCTATATGCTTTTATGTATCCCCCCTGAGATAATATTGTATTTAAAAATTACATGATAATCGGTGGAGTGATAAAGGCATTAAAACGGTACAATCAAACTCACATTGGTATTTATAGTATTAATAAAGATTAGTGAGGAAATAAAGATATCTAATTTTTATAAAGCATACGTGTTAAAACGTTAATCTAATTGTAGCTTTAATTCGAATAAAATACAGCTTCGCCCCAACAACCGCAGTGTTATATCATTTTGCGACATTTTGCCGTTTCAGAGGACATCACGAATAGCGGCGCGGTACGCGGTAGAGTAATGCGGGTTATATCTGCTTACCGTATACTTATATACCTACGTATGTATATAATACTTAATACACCTACTCCTAGGACACGGAATTGACAACCTTGATACATTTATGTACTCATTTTTCTGGTTTACATGCCGCAATAATTGTGACGTGTTCGAATAATTTAATTTTAATATATCAGACTTACTTGACATTCAAAACATTACGAAGTGGTTAGTAATCTTCAATATATCTGTATACTTATAATGGTAAAGTTCTGCCGCTGTACGCGCAACACGCAAAAAGTACTACATACATTTTCATTATTAATTTTTTTAGTTTTACTTCTCAGACACTTAGTACTTATCTAAAAATAATAATAACGTTGTCTTTATTTAATATAAAGTTTTAAATTTTAAGAAACTGGCGAGAGGTGTAGTGCGCTTTTGCAGGGAGGTACAACTAAACCGATTTACCAATGTACAAAAAAAATTTATAAGTAAAATATTTGTTTATTTGCTTTCACTTTTTAATTATTGTACTTCTATACATAACACATATTGTTAAGATAATGAACAACGTAGACGAAGTTGCAGGTATACGCTAGTATAAATATATACTAATAAAACTATATAGGTAAATTTATTTTCCGACTGAAACCCGACCGGCATACATAAAGTGAAATACTCGCGATAGTGGCTCTCTTAGGCGAATCGGTATAATAATAAAGTGGTAGCGATCTATGCGTGACCACCATATACACATGTAATAAACCCGTGACAGTATTTTTTTTGAATTTGTCAAAATTCGAAGCCAGCCAAAATACTTTTAAGATAGATTGTCGGCGACAGACAGCGCTGGATTGCCTCGCTGGTCACCATAATTCTTGAATTGTATTGCACCACCATCAGGTACAAAAATGTCACTTGCCATACTACTATGAAAAAAAAAGTACAGACCATCCAACTACAGCAAAAAGACACGGATATCGCAATATATTAAGCCCACACAGGACAATTATTTCTAGAAACGATTATCCTTAGTCTGGGTGTGTTTTGTGTCAGCTAATTGTATGTATTTAAAGTCTCTCCCTACACAAGACTTCATCCATAATGAGTGAGCTGTATTTAAAAAGAAATTCAGAAATAATATTATATTTCACTATGCACGTCCTCATAATTATCACATGGTATAACGAACTCATGTCCGCATTCTAATTGAAGTGGTATTTTGTTTAAAGGCCAATAAATAATTGTCACCTACGTGGTCATTACAGAACGGTTTAACAACTGTGTTGTGAGAACAGCGCCATAAACTTCAACATAAGTCACAGTAAGTATCAACTCTACTGGTGTGTACTAGTAACTAGAGTCTAATAATTATTCTCTCTCGAGTCAATATTGAACTATTTTATGGCCAATATATTTAACATGAGTTTTATACCAATTAGGCTTAAACCGGTACACTTGAATAAACGTATTTATGTATAAAGCATATCCTTTGTCCGGGTTTAATACCCTCCTTTTTCAAAGTCTTTAAGATATGTGATATATGTTATACATGCATACATGTATGTAGATAACAACTGTCTTTAGGCCATTACATGATTTTAAAAATCATACATTTGTTCAGAAAAATTGCAACTATTACAGTTCGAAGTACGAATGTACCAACCACTTCTTATATTTCGGTTGTATGCATCTACCAGTAGCCATTTTCTTTTTGGTATTAAGTCGAGTTACTAAGGCTAAAATTAATCTATACTATTATTATAAGAGATAAAGTTTGTTTGTTTGTTAGTGGTATCTCCGGAACCAGTAATCCTATTCTAAAAATTATTTCACGCTGCCTCCCTCCCGAGTGACAAAGTCTCACTTATTGCTAACTTTGTATTATAAGTAATTTTTATTTGCGCCTTCGTTCGCGTGAATGTAGTGTTTTGATCTATCCCTCTAGAACAACGGAATGAACAACTGGATGAAAGGATAAAGGTACCGAATGTCCTATTCTGTAGCCCTGAGAATATGTATATATAATTTTATGATAGTCGATTGAATAGTTAAGACGGGAAAGCGTAACAAACAAACTCACATTCAAATGTATATATATATATATATATTAGTTACGACTAAAATTAACGAATTCCCAGTGTTAATGCAGTCGTTGTGATATGTATTTTATATGTAATAATGTTACAAATTATTGAAAAAAGTTCAATTTATTTATTAAAAAAAGAGATAGAAAATTGTTGTTAAACTGCGCAGACAACAAAGACGATAGTTTTGATGCAACGATGACTCAATGGCAGCGTATTCAGGTACCGTGTCGATCGACGTAGGTCGTCGTAGGTTCAAATCCTAAAGTCGAAAGCTTTCCATAATGAAAGAATCTTTCACCGAACACTTATGTTTCGGGCAGCTTCACTTAACACCTAAGCTCTAAATTAAGCATCCTACAGGCTTAGTCTACATCAACACTTTAAAGCCCAATGAGATTGTAATTCAAGGATAAACCCATAAAATACATATAAAACGATCTAAATACACCCCGTGACAGTTTTACTCACTATAAAGAGCTCCAAAATCACGTTTTTCTTTACCTCTGACGTCAATAGCCAAATAAGTTTAACGTAATAGTAATTCACGAGACAGCACAAGGTCGAGCCTATGGGGGTTTAAGAATAGGGAACGGCGGACGTTGATTCGTCGCCGTATTACGTTTGTCTGTCTCAAGTAATCACACACTTCCTATGGATATGCTAATTAATGTCGTCCGCACGCAATCTTACGGACCACCCTGTAGCCTTCGCCTACAAACACGACCATGAGTGGAGAGGTTCTTATCGTACCTACAGGCCGTTTGACCTATTTCGACGTTGCCAACAAAAAGGACTGATCGATTAAACGTCTCGCGGAATTTGAAACGACTCTTAAATTATATCGGAAAATACCACCAGCAGCACAATATCGCATACACTTATTAGAGAATATCGTAATAAAAGTATATTGAGAAGTTGAGAAAATTTATTTGGGAAATATACATAAAAATAATTATCGTCTTTCTGAAGCTTCATCAGTGTTCTATGGAATATATATTTTTAATTTATTTTTATAGTTTCTATGGTATAAAGTACAAATCAACTAAACACGTTTTATTAATTAAGCCTCGGGGCACCTCAAATAAATAATAGAAGATAAATATATACAATATTGATGGTATAACGAAGTAATTAGTATGTTACGTTTTTTTTTATGCTTCCGAGGAACAAAAATGTACGTGTACCCTTTTTTTAATAAAATTTGTTAATAACAAAAACCTTGGTGGTGAATTCAAAATAGAAAAATATATTTCGATAAACAGATAATGTATGTATTAGATTGTGTGGTATTACGTAATCCAGGAGTCCGATTCGAACTTAACCGATTTATATAGCAACTCCTCAGAAACCCGATAATATGTAGTAGATCTCGTAAGTTATAATTCCGGCTTTTAAACTAGTTCAAATTGAAGATGATACCAGATGCATATGAGTGTTTTGTCTATACTTCAAACCTAACAACTTCAAAGCCACCAGACAAAGTATATGACGTAATACATAAACTATTATCAATGTTTTTTCAAGGAATTTAACTACTGTTTATAAAATCAATCTTTTTTTTTTGTTATCGCGTAAGTTCCAAAACGTAAAAAGTATACAATCATATTTTATATTTCAAGTAGAAAGGCTACTTATAAATTTAAACTCTCAATTTTAAATGGTTACGCGCCCAAAGTTACAAAAATACAGAAAGACTATTTAAGCCCCAGTTAAAAATATAACATAATTCAATTTGGATAATTCAAAGCATATACATTATTACTTAAAACACATTCCGCTCATTATTAACACAGGACTCGCACTTATCTCAAACGTTACTATCTCGGATACTCGTACATTTGCAATATAACCACTTGTTTCGTTTTTATTTGTTAGATATTTTTTAAGTGACAAGTTACAAGAAAATACGATATCTGAATTACGGTTTGCAATCAATGCAGATAACCAACGTTGCTGTAAATTATATACACATAGATTCGGACCATTAATTACATTATTATTATTATTATTCAATGAAAATAGATCAAAAAGTCTAACCCACATTACTACTAACGTCATAGCGCCGACAATGCTTAGTTAGAAATCCATATGTTAACGGTAAAATCCTAGCAAAAAAAAAAAAAAATGCGAACGCACATATTTACGTTGAAACTCGTAAATTAACTTAACGAGTCCATTACCCGTGCTAACTTGGCTAATTGCATATATTTTATGCATATACATAATTGTTAATTACCATGAAAATTATAATCTTTGACTATAACTACAAAGAAAAAATAGAGTAACGAGCATTTATATTTATTATTCAACATACTACAATGTTTGTGATTCATATTTGAATAAGCAGAATTTGTGATTTTAATTATTAGGCAGTTTTATTGTTATATTAACAGTTGTCGTTTAGGTTGAACATACCACTAGATAGAGGTGAAGTTTGTGAGTGTGAATATTTGTTTGTAATAGATAACCTCTGAGACAACTGACCGGTTTAAAAAAAAGTTTTCTAGAAAAGACTGCGAAAGTTTATGCCAGTAATAAAATTTAACGGCGGTTTTTTGACTTTCAAACATTAAACATGTATATGGTTAACAATTTCTAAAAAAAGTACAGGTATTTTTTAAATCATTTCTAATTATTATACTGCTTTATTATAATGTTATAATAATATGGTGCATGTTTTTTTTTTTCTAAATTCATGCTTTTATTAAAGTGTACATTGAATGGTTTTATTCTTATTGGAAATATAGCATTTATAATAAAGAGCGGGGGGTACTTGTCTTTTTGGTTCGCGACGGCAATTTGTTATGCTGTCCGGGGCAACGTAGCCCCGCAGAGCTGGCGGTGCAGTGGTTTAGGCCGATGGTAATTGTTGTTAAATGTTATATTATTGTAACAAAGTCGTAGATATTCGCTAGTGAATCGTAATTATGAAATATATTAATGTAACATTACTTTCAATACCAATAGTCGTATCTTTGTAATTAATCTTTCTTTTCACTTTACTTTCTTTTTACTTTAATTGCATTAACTTAGGATTTCTTTTATAGTAATGTATAACCCGTTGTACTTGCACATCGTAATATAGTTGTACTGTTATCGAAAAATGTATAGTTATAACAAAATTAGCGTTTGCCTGTAGTATTGTTTACGTTAGTGTAGATTTAACCTATCCCTCAGGAGTAGTACTTTTTTCTTAATGAAAAGCACCTTACGTACTTGTACTCTTGAAAAAATGTATAACGCATCGTATGATAATCGGTTGAGTAGTTAAGCCGTGAAAGAGTAACAAGCTAACAAACAAAATAACTCAAATTTGCATTTATAATATTATGTATTAAATTTATGAATGAAAAGGTAAACATTTTCGTGCCTATTAGTTATACTTCTCATTTAAAATAATAAAATGTCCCTAAATTTTCGTTACTTTTTATCATAATACTACGAAATGTATTCAATTTAGAATAATAAAAATTAGAAAGCAAGACGTAAAACCCGATACGCTAACTCCAATAAAAATAAAATCGGAAAAAACAAAAACAACGACGACCACCGAGAGATAAACAATCCATCGCCAATCACCCCTGTCATACCGGCCTACGTAAATGTCTAATGCTGAAATTTAAATTTCGTTAAATCGAACTCAGTTTCATTTAAATTTCTACAGATTCCTCTGATCCTCAAGTATTAAAAAAAATGTAGTGTTATATTACATACTAACAAAGTATAAGATTTGGGCTGCACGAACGGCCTCAACAGTCGCGCTTATTTAAAATCGCGTGAGATATTTCGACGAGTCTACAACCATATCGCGTGTAATGATTTATACGCATTTTTATCACCGTAACTATTTCGATATATTGTTATAAAATCGTAAACAACACGTGAAAGCATACATGAATTATTATAGTTGAATGACGTAATAAGCCGTTTATGTCCGCGTTGCTTAATATTTAAAGCGATATGGGTCAATTTAAAAACATGTGTTTGCAAATTAAGCGAGACTTCGACGTATCGATGTCACGGCATGTCATATTTTTATTGACCATAATATAATGTAATGTATCTATACAAATAAAAACGAATTGCTGTATTTATGTAAGCGCATAATTTCAGAATCGCCGCATTTATTTGCCTATTTTTTTTTTTTGTAATTATCAGGATAAGATTTTTATGAAAGAAAATGTTTTAAAAATTGTACGGAAAAGTGACAAAATTGGGTTAACAAGCTTCATATAAAAAATGAGGTAAAACAAAAAATAGGAATATCTTCCAAAATACTGACAGATTGATGTAGCCATTTTATTTCATTACTGAGTTACTGTAAAGGAACTATTTAACTTCAATTTCCTCGTTAATATAACCGAGGGAAGCTATGTCTGACAGCTAGATAATCATAAATAACAAGAATCAGTTTCGTGATAATGAGAAAACACGTCAAAAACCCGAGTATACAATTTCAAGCGCATACTTTTGAAATTATAACTTTTAGTTTCTAAACACATGGTTTAGATCATTTTTCTGTTATCGTAATTTTAATTTTTACCATAAAGTTATATTATATTAACCGTGCTTCGAGGATTTATCCGCATTGCTATGCTTTATACATGGCACCCGTATCGTTTGTCGTTGCGGCTAGCCCGCATTATTACCTACTTAATTCTCACCTATCCTACTTTCTGACTCACACATTTTACGGCAGTTGCTCCGCTCCTAAACGAAGTACAACCACCCTTAATAAATAAGGTATTAAATATAAAAATAATTTTTCAATTCCAACTGGTAGTTCTAAAAATGCAAGCGCTTAAACAAACGAGAAAATAATATCTTGAATTTTATAACATTGGTATAGAATTTTTCATAAATAAATGGAATTATACGAATGCAATGCAATAATATATGCAATAATCAGCAACCAACTGGACTATGAACACCTAAGCTATTATAAACTATGAATAGAATTATACTTTAGCCTGTAGAAATAGTTATAGGTTTATACGATTCGATTCAAAGTTATTTCTTGTTAAAATAAAGTCTAAATAATAGAACAACGATAAAATTGCGTTTTTTTTTATCTTTCGACTTATTCAATGTGATGCCTAATTAATTTCACAAAAAAATAAATAAATTATAAAGCTTAATTTCATAAAAAAATTTAATTAATTTTAATTCACATAGGATCTGATATACGAAATGGAAATAAATTAATATTTAGATGGTAGAACAGATATTATACTCATCTATATTATTTGTTCTTAGTACCAAAAACCTTACATAATTTTATCAAGAAAGAATACTCTCGGCCTTATGATGCAGTGGTAGTAACCTCTTGGCCTGAGAAGTAGCGGGTGCAATCGCACATAGCGACAAACACTTGTAAATATATGTAAGTTCTCAGTCCTTCAATCTATATACTTTTAGTATACCTATCAGCTATATATTTAATTTGGAATTAAATTGATATGCAAAAAAAAATATTCTCAAGTTTAAAAGTAAATGAGTTGAAAAAGGATCAAAAACCGTTGTTCTAATCAGAATATTCAAACTAACATTTCAAATGAGAGTTTTTGGGCGTAATAAAACCGATAGACATTAAAATACGTATAACATGAAGTAAATCATTTACTAATACGTATATTATAAAATAAAATGTTCTTTATAATCTAGGAATAATATCAACAAATTTTATATAAGTAATTAGGGTGAAAATCAGCGAGTTAAAGCTCTCCGTGACCTCCGCATTATGTAGACATAGGAGTTCAACGCACTGCGGCGTGAAAAACTACATTTTCCGATGCCGACCTCAGATATCCTTTTAACTTTGTTAAGGGTTAATGACACTACAGTAATCAATACATCAAGATTTTTATTATTTGATTTGAAAATTAAACATAATAAAAATTATTATGCTAAAATATAATCATTGATTTCATTTATCCAATTCCCAAACGTAAAAATAGAGAAAAACCAAAAAAAATAAATCTTATTGGTATATATCTTATTGGTTCGTAATTCATGAATTCCGTCAGGCGACATAATAAGAGGGGTGCATAAATTTACGTAATTTCTTTATAACAAATCAAAAATACAACGTAGAAAAATACTACTAATATTGTGTCGTTATTATTCATTTTCTTAAAACCCTTTGACCTTTACATATAATGTTCCCCGAGATCCATTGAGAAGGTATCAAGCATTATTGTGCGCGATGAAAAATCAAATTTATAATCTTACCTATTCTTTCCATGACCGATCTTGTAAAGCTCGACGTGCTTAAATTGGGCATAGGTGGCCATTGTTGTATAAAAAACACGAGGGTTTCGGACACTCTAGTGCGGCACTGCACGATATCGAAGTGATGGGCGTTGACTGTGTCGAGGTGCGTACGGTCGCGATAAAAACCGTCAGCTGACTGAGCGCGCGCGGACCAGAACCCTCGCTTAAGTCGATGTAGCCGAGCCACCCTCCGCCCGCGCGTGAAAAGTGAACCGCGCATGCGCAGACGCCACTTCCGCACCTCCTGCTTTCGTATGTTTTTTTTTCAATCAGTGACATATGTTCTCGCCACATGATCTGCCAGCGTCAACAGATGGGGCGAAACAGGTTAGGTGCTAAAGTTCGGATAAGAGATATTAAACCGGTCCATTCGAAATATGGGTCGTAGCGGAGCTTAAACGCTTGTACTCTTATCATTTTTATATTAAATTGGAAAAGCAGAGAGAATTGATGTAATGCGCTGTGAGATATAATTTAAAGTCAAGAGGAACTAGTAAAAATTGCATAGCTTTGGCTGTGAAAACGTACAAGTTAAACCAAAGTATAAGACTTAGAAAATGAGGATAATGATGTCAATAATAAAATCTATCTATAGCTCCCACAGAGCAACTAGACAAAAATATTGTACTGATTTTTTTTTAATACAACAATAGCTCATTACCGTAAGAACCAATGACCGTAACATTTCGGATAGGTTGTAAAAACCGATCAGGTTAAAAGCTAGCACAGTTAACCTCAACTAGAAAAAAGTAGTTCCAAAGACAATATAAAAGTAATATATTTTACGGGAATGATGATTTCCTACCCGTTTCGTAGAATAGAAAAAACACAATGATAATTGCGTGCGATGAAAGATTAAAAACAGTCGTACTTCGAGTCACGGCTGGTGTATTCTTTTTTTTTACCTAGTTCTAATCAAGTTAAGAATACGTTCCGAAGCGCCTGCCGGCGTATTCCGGCAGTTGCAGTTGAGACTTAATTTGACATGAAAATTATTGTTATTCTAAATGTAATTATAAATGTATAGCAGTGAAACTATTTTCTATTAATATTATTTCGCAAGTGATAAATAAAAACATACTATATTTTAAAAGATTATTTTTACGTTCAGTATGAATTTCCGGTGTTTATGTGAATCATCTATTTATTAATTTGAGTCGACCATATGTACCAATGTAATAAAAATAAAAGGAAATGAATACAACATTGTGTTTTAGTTATCATAAATAATATAATAAATATGAATGACAGTTTGTGTGCTTGTTACGCTTTCATGCCTTAATTAATCAACGGATCTTCATGAAATTTTCAATAAACGTTGTCGGTCATATAGAAACGGATATAAGGTAACGTCAGCTAGAGTAATAAAGAAATGTAAAGTATAGGAATGTTTCAAACGAATAGCTCAAATCCACATTAACACAAATGAAGCTGCGAGTAAAAGTTAGTCTCTTAAAAAAAGAAATTTCCACAAGCGATTCTTGTAACTCTTTTTTTAAACGTAGGGAAATTTTGCATAAAGCATCCACGTCAACATCGGATAACGAATGTGCGATATATGCGACTCTTATTAACCCCTGGACTGTCGAAAACAACGAGGAATAAGTTCCACACAAACGAATGTAGATCTCATGAGGTACAAGTCAACAGAAAAATACCTAATTTATTACAATACTTTGAAAAGTAACAAATTACATATTGTAAAATTTATGTAAAAATTATTTTTAAAGTATATTTTTATTTGTACGATATTTTTTTTTACTAAGTCATGAAATTCACTATGTACTATGTCGTGAAATTAAAAACGTAATCCGCCATTTTGAGATCTGGGTCTTAAAAATAACAGAAGAGGGGTTAACTAAAACCTTACGGTATTCTTCCAAAAAAATTTTGCCGGCGAGCGGAAACTTTTTCATTACGCTCAAAATAAAAAAGACGAACGCTTCACGATTTTGCGTGTCATCCTTACGCAGATGTCATGCTAATTTTTCTTTATCGTTGCAATTTTTTGTACACGTAATACGGAAGCAAGTACTTGTTTTTAAATCCTGCCTCGATCTAATATATAACAAATGCCATATCAAAAAGAGTAGAGACACAAATACATAGTTTATCAAATAAAACAATATTTTTCATTTCGTATGAAAAATAGATGTGGTACATGAAATGTTCAAAACTTATTTCGCTTTCTCTGTAGAATTGTAATCAAAGATAAACACTATTATAATAAATGGAATGAAAAACATTAAATATAAGTATAATTATTTCAACTGCTTTTATCGTGAATGCGATGTAATAATTTTAACAGTAGGTATATAAAATTGTGCCTCCTAATTATTACCTACAAATCCATCCATCACTAATAATACAGCTCGGAAAGCAAATATGTTCTACATAAAGAAGTATGTTTAACGAAACCTTAGGGCAATTTACAAAATATATCACAGTTGAGCATTATGCAATCAATTTAAGAAGCAACGTACGTCTGTTTAGACACGCATAACGCGAAACCATAATGGCTACGAATATGATTTTCACTTAATGATAGCTTGAGGCTCACGAAGTAACATTGCTTTATTTAATAACGTTTCACCTCAAGCTTTAAAGTTTCATTATAATGAATTTGAATTGATAAGAATTTTAGCACGATTGCTAGTACAGATGCTACCCAAATTAAATATCTTCGCTTCGATCCTCGATGTAGTTCGGAATTAATATTTATTGTCAGAAAAATGTTGCTTTTCGAAATGTACGATTTAAGCGCCAGCATCTTGAGATACATGATATCTACAGACAGAAATCAATGTACAAAGTTTAATTATAATACATTTGAATTGATAAGAATTTTAGCACGATTGCTAGTAGAGATGTTTCCAAATTAAATGTCTTTGCTTCGATTCTCGAAGTAGTTCCGAGTTAATACTTATTGTCAGAAAAATTTTGCTTTTCCAAATGTATGATTTAAGCGTCAGCATCTTGAGAGACATGACATCAACAGATAGAAATCAAGGTAACTACTTGTTAATCTGTTATTTAATTCCGAATTTAGTGTTACGATTTCTAAAAACGGACACCTATGTATTAATAAGGAAGCTACAGTTTTTAAGTATATGAATAAGATAGGAAATAAATGTAATTTTAAATTAGCGATAAAGAATTATGTAAGAAGTATTTAATCCGTAACACATTTTAAATGTATGTAAAACTATTTTACATACTTTTAAAAATAAATCATCAGATATGAATAAAACTAATGAATACTACATATTATTGTGCAATGAGACTTCATAGTCAATTCTGACCTGCAATACACCCAATACAATACGGCCCACACATAAAAGTACGTTTAAAAAATGCCAAGAAAGAAAATACCGAACAAGACAGACACAACTGTACAAAAACCAAGTAACGGCCTAGCGTAAAACAAAGCAGTTACTTCCGAAACTGAACGCGAGCTCGGTGATGGGCCCTTTAACAACCACGTGTAAGATTAACAAATAGGTGTCTGTAAAACGCCCTTTCAACGTTACCCGCTTTCACGGAACATTTTGTTTACCTTTCGTTTCCTGCGTTTGTGTAGACAACAGTGCCGGTAGCCCGCTTACACGTATCTATATTTGGTAAAAATACAAGCACACGCGATACGAAGAAACTGAATTTTAAAAAAGAAAACAGACATGTTCCGTGAGATAAACTGATTTCACAAGATAACGCATGCACTTATGTGCAAAACATGAAATATTTACGAAAACAAAAAATGTATAGGTGCATATAAGAATAAAAAAAGTGGAAACGTTTGTCAGTCTTTATCTCAGAAACGACTTGACCGATTTTTGGAGACCTTTTCAGGTTAATAAAAAAAAAATCACAGTATTATTTAGGTCACTAGCAGCAGTAATAAAATTTAAAAAGTGGTAACTTAAAATATCTTCTGCGAAGAAAGTAAACTATGTTTGGATTTCGAAATCATAGCATTTGTGTCGCTCTTTATTTGTTACTCTGATACCTACAATAGCCATACTTACCCGAGTTTTGAGCAATTAGTGTGAATCTGTTCATTAGAACAATAATTACCCGCCATATAATAATTCTCATACTATTAATATAAGACCGAGACGTCTTAAATTAACTCAATACAAGCTCGACCACTTTTGTAACTAAAACAGCCAAGTAAGTAGAACGTAGGCATGCACGGGTCGAGGCATTAAAATGGGTGCCTAATATATTTTCCACGCACGCAGCACGCACGTTCGAGCCCTTCGAGGGACCTTATCGCGGACGCGTGTATACGACGCCTTATATTAGGCCTTCTATCCACCAAATTATCAAAGCCACTAATAATAATTTTAATAGGCTTGTTAAGAGTGCATACAATATGTTCAGTGTTCACTATTTTTATTCCTACGTCAGATTTCATCATGACAAAGTTTAAATAAAAAACATATTTAAAGTTCTACTTGTGGCTAAAGCGTATTTATTTAGCTAGAAGCTACTTAAGAATTTTAACACAAACAAGTTTTTTTTTCTTATGCATAATTTTATATCTTTGATATCTTCCAAGATATTAATTGAAATTATGAATTTTATATGCCAGTTTTCATCTATATTAAATGCTCAAAGTAACTAAAGTATTTTATTGGATAAAGTTTTAATACTATATATGTCAAAGTAGCGTCGCAAATAATCATTTTTGTAATAATATATAAAGATAATACTGATTACTGTGAGTTGTCTTTGGGATGTTATTCGAACTGACTACGCTATTGGCCTGACGGACCTTCACTGCTTCTCCGGACCATTTATCTTTGGGAGCTAAACTGTTGTAATTTCGGACAATAGCTGGCTTTACAAACGCGCTCTTTACAGCGTGAATATACTTTCGCGCGAGAAAAATCGTGCGTCTCAAGGTAAACACGGTCAAAGGGAATGCGCGTACGGTTCCAGTTCAAATCAAGCGTATCAGCCTGTGCGCTTCTAATGTTAACACATGCACATTTTTTCACAAGAGATAGAAAACTGCCCGGTGTTAGATAATATAGCTAGGACTACAGGGGGTAATTGAAACTTTACATATAATAGTAATATGTTTGTGATTATCTTATGTTACGTTTTTTAAAATATATGAAATCCGTAAGTAATTCTTAAAAAAGTAATTTTTATAATCATCAAAACATAGTTAATCTATATTGCTCTCTGTATCTGTTCACCTAATAAAACATTTTGCTATTTTTTACACTTTAAAAACCGACAAATTTAATACGTATGTATATCTTATCCGTTGTACAAGAATAATCATGAATTACACTAGTAACAAATTTTCTCTTATAAGTACGCATATTTCTATAAATATATATGCTTTGTCACACTCAAGCATGCGAAAGTATCGCGCGTGATTAGCCTTTACACGAGTGCCCTTTTCGCTGTGATTAAAACACGTCGTTAATAGCGCGCGAATAATGAAACTGTTAAAAATATGTTGATAATAATCACTCGTGAATATGTACGTACGCGCTTTCACGCGTTCAATTCTGCACACTCCAATCGCGAGTGAAAGAACTTGTCGTATAAAAAAACAGCTATTGCCGCGCCCGGAGTCGACTAGCCTTTACCCCCTTAACACACTGCTAAATATAGGGGATCCAGGTGCTTGAATTTCTAACAGGCCAATATTGATAAAATTCTGGCTTACGAAATGTATTAGTCTAGATATATATTAGATCTAATATTTGTATGTCTGTAAAGTCGCCCAAGACACAGAGTTATATCTCGAGTGCAGGAGTTATCCTAAAAAAGTGCTTTATTTATTTTGAAGCCGATTATTCAAAATTTAAATACTTATAGTGTTTATTACTATATTATAGTTATCATTATTCTCGAAAAATATAGCATTATGTATTTCGTTTTCCATAAAATAATGCATGTAGTGGAAAACATGCCTAAGCTCCCGTTGACAACTGGCCATTACGCGAACAATTGAGGTCCACTTATGTCTACTATCCGTCTTGTTATTGTAGTTCGTAGTCAATTTTCGGATATCATATGTATGATACATAACAAACAATTAAGATTATATTAGCAATATTTAAAAGTTATTCCTTAGCTCTGCACAAATAAATAAGTTTTGTCTTTCGGGATAGTTCTGCGCTTTATATTCTTGCAAAATTTTACTAAGTACAGAAAAGTTTCTAAATTCTTAGAATGATACAGCGGTGTATCAGAATCTCTACTAATATTATAAATGCGAATGTAAATTTGTTTGTATGTTTGTTACGCTTTCACGTTTCGATTACAGAAGCGAATACCATAAAATTGTGTATACATGTTTTCAGGGGTATAGAAAAGGTCATAAACAAAAAAGTACTGCTCCGAATGGATAGGTTAAATCGTCAGTAAAGCGAACGAAGCCATGAGCAAAAACTAGTAGTATATGTTTTAGGTATTACTTTTTAACAAGACAATGGGGCATTAAACAAACCAGTTCACTTTAATTTTGTTTTACCTCTTTAGGATCATTCCTTTCTTTGTGATACGTGTTCACACATCATCAAGTATATCAAGCAACAAAAACACATAATATTATATTTAAATTGAAAGTCTTGTTGATATAATTTTTTTAATCTATACATATAAATAAAATTGGAGTGTCTGTTTGTAATATCAAAATAACAACTTTTTACTGATTGGATATGAACATATACATGATACTGATAATAAAAAAAAACAATTTTTTAAACTTTTGTCTGTCTGTCTGTATGTTCCGGGTAATCTCCGAAATGGCTGGACGTGATTTTGACAGAACTTTCACTGACGAATAGTTAAAATTACACCGGGTGACATAGGCTATTTTATTTTAGACTAGATGTCATCCATGGCTTCATCTGTAGTACTATCTCCAAAACGATTTGACCTATTTTCATGGGATTTTCACTAACAGATAGCTAACGTTATAAAACAGTGATTAAAGCTTTTTTATTTTGGACTAGTTTTTACCCATGACTTTGTTTGCAGTACTATCTCCAAAACGTTTGAACCATTTTTCACGGAACTTTCACTAACAGATAGCTGATCTTATAAGAAGTAATTCACAATTATAAAAAAAAAGCATGTGGAGCTGCAGGCAACAGCTAGTCTGATATAAAAATATAAATTTCAATTATTTTCTAGGCACAAAATCATGTTAAGTATTCAATGTAGGTGCAGAAAAACCTACATAAATCTTATTGTAGTAATAATAATAATTACCTCCAGAACTTTCATAATGTAGTGTCTTTTATGTAATACAACCGGCCTGTCATAATCTGTCAAGCTGACTGCTCAGATGACGTTTAGTTCCCATGACAACGCGTCAAATAACAAATGGACGTCTTGAAAGGAGCACCATTTTTAAACACTAGACTTTTAAACAATGGCGATATTTGAATAGAACTCTCACTTTGATTGAATCCACAATTGTTTGAAATGCTTTGTAAAATTCACTTTATAATGCCGCGATTACGTGGTCACGAAAAGTTAACGTAGAACGTAGTTTCTCATGACACGTGGCGTAACGATTTCTCAAAGTAAATAAAAAATTGCTTCTATTTAATTAAAGTTATATTTCTAGTATATAACTTCAACTGGTTTTATTTCATAGTTACATATTCAAAGAATTTGATAATTTTACGTAGATGCCTAATTTTATAAAAAACGTATATAACTTTTATGTTCACACTAATTTATATTTGAGCAAGAATTTCGCTAATAAATGTCCGTCAACCCAAACAAAACAATAACGTGTCATGTGAGACAACTTTCAATCCTTTCTTTAATATATAAATAAAGTAAATATGTAACTTTTTTCTTGTTTCAACATAATCACATTAAAACAGTAAGAAATTGATCTTGTAGGATTTGTATTAAGGTGCAACGCTCTACTGTGAGTAGTATAGAGAGTTCTAGAACTGATGATAATAATGACTTATGTATATGGCAATACTAACACTAAATTTGAATATTTTTTTTAAAAACAGACAATTAATAAAGTACATTGGTTACATACGTATTTAAATGTTAATTAATGATCTGTCAAATCTAATTACATGTGAACAAACAAATCGAGATAACCGGTTTTTCTACATATGCAGCAGTGTACCAAATATGTTTCTTTATTCTTTTAAATCTAATTTATTATAATAGAAAAAGGAAAATTTTTAAAAATTAAATCTATTCATTAAAGAATAACTGCTTTATTTCGTCGGTATCTTAATTTATTATTCATTATAGCTGAACAAAATAAACCATCCTTCCAGTGTAACTGTTCAATACATTCATAGCAAATTGATTACCGCCAGACAGACATAATTAAAAAACAGTAAAGAAAAGAAAGCAATTCCAATCTGTGACAGAGTGAAAGGTACAATTTTAATTATACGTCTGTAAGGTTTATGTCGTTCAAGTTGCACCGTGCTTACGATATAACTAAACTTAAACAACACACTTTATACGGGTTCTTACATAACACACTAAAATTTTTAACCGTAAACACATTTTTATATAAAATTTAGTAAAATGTCTAAATGTAAATGTGGTTTCCAATTATTGTAGGTAGAGTGTACGAATAAATTCGATATATTTTTTTTTCTTCAAATGATCTTGAAATTTTGTCTGAGAATACTAAACCGAAAAGTCTATCGCAAAATCTGAGTCCTTAATATTGATGCTTAGATGTCGCGAGTCGAATTTTTCCATTACTCATGTAATTAACACATGTTTCTTTTTTACTTTAGAATCTCACCTTTATGTCATACTTTATCTCACCCTTGAATTATCATTCTACCAAATTTAAAAAATTTTTTTAACTTTTATCAAAGTTTGAAAAAAAAAATAAAGAAGATTGTCAAAAATTGTAAAAAGGTATAAAAAAAATGTATCTATCGTGTAAGAAATCTAACTTTATGTAAACATTACAATTGTTGTTTAATTAATAAACATAAAAACCAGTGTAACTGAATTTTATAGTTGAAATATAATTTATTATTTCTTATTGATTGACTATTTTCTTTAATTGTTTGCCAAGTTTCCTGTAGTAAAAGATTTCCAAACAAGAAATGTCCATTTAATAAATTCATCATTATACATATATTGAATATTTTTTTATAATCAACAATATTTAACATTAAAAAATACAATAACTTACTCGTAAAAGAAGGAAAAGTTCAAAACTATATTAAAAGTCTAACTTTCATCTTGAATAACTTTTACAGGCGTGGATTTATCAAAAAAATCACAAGACACCTTTTTTGTAGGGCTTTCACTATTGTAAGTTGTTTTTTTTTTTTCAAAACAATAATCTAAGGTTGTGATAATAAGTTGTAAAGTCTAGAAAAAAATTATCTTGTTTTAATTATATGAGAAATGTAAAACTTTGACTAGCGACCTCTAAACATCAATATAAAGAGCTCAGATTTTGACAGTTTCTTTGTTTTAATATTCTCAAACAAAATTTCAGTATCATTTGAAGTAAACAAAAGAACGATTTTTCTGGTACACCGTAAAACAACCAAAATATTTGTTTTAAACTCACAAAGACTTAGTATACCTAACCGAAATACGATATTGTCATTGGTATGATGATGCTAGTAAATTACGAAGCTTTCCTCTTAATTTTTTTTAACCTTAAGAAATAGAAAATGTTCATGATACTAAAATGAGCGAGGATAATGATCAATCATAAATGAAATCTAATCAATCAGGTGTATTTTTTTCTAAGTTGCAATGTGCGATACTAATTTGCCGCGTCAATGCAAATCACAAATGGAACAAAGATACCCATGATTTTAATTAAATAGAATGACAGGAAAAAATTATATACAAACTTCGTGATAGTTGAGAGTTTTGACCGGTGGAATTTCAATTTAATGTTCGCAGATTCATGGGTACATTTACTGTTTCAAATTGATATCACTAACGGCTGCTGATGCAGGAAAATCTCGTGAGGAAATCTAAACCTGAGAACCATATGTGGGAAAAATATAAAACTGTGATTTCTCGAAGTTTGAATTCACCAATACGTCGTGGGCTGCAGTGATAATTTTGCAAGTACCTTCATTCGGGAAGAGATCTATGATCTTGCAGTGGGCCTTTTACAAGCTTATGTGATGAAAGATAAAACAATGGGATCGGTCAATATTTTTTGCTTATATTGTGCTTATCCGCTACCTATTGAATTATTACTTAATCAACGTCAGAATCGATCGAATAGTGAAGTAATAGTCTAGTGTAATGGTTAGATTGATATAGACTTAGATCAACAGTCAACCTCACGGTCTTCCATCTCCAGTTTGTACATACGAACTCGACGATAAACTAAGGTTTATATATAAAGAAATATGAATGAATAAAAAACTTAGACTTAAATGTCTCTTGATTTATAATTTTTCCACGCACAATAAATATTAGATTCAGCGCACATCTCGTTGGAAAGGAAAGTTTATATTGAATTTGCTCTCTCGGCAGTGAAACCCACATAAGTCCTCTTATTTTCTGTCAGAAATGGTAGTTGCACAGTAAAATTGTAATCCGTACGTCGAATAATTCTAGTCTTTGAAAACATTATTACTAATGATCACTACCCTTATATGCCAAATTAATAAAATTTGTCATAAATATAATATATGATACAATTCCATAACTAACAACGTAAGTCATTTCATAACCTTGAAACATATTAGAAAAATATATTACTAGCTGATACCGGCGACTTCGTCTTCGTTGTCCTGCACAAGCGCAACAGATCACTTGCCCACTTCTCCACGGGAAGATAATACACATTACCAAACACGTTACAGATTTTTAAAACTTCAATATTAATAACCTTATATGAAATCGAGGATAACGTGATAACTTTTTACATAAGAACTAAGTGTTTATGAAGTATACAACTAAAAACAATTGACCGAAAGCTATCCAATAGTTTTTGCGTGATGCGCGCACGATGGGCAGTCAGCTATCATTTTATTTAGATATAAGAAGATATATTATATAAGTACAAGGAAGCAACACTTTCAAAACATTTGTAAATTGGTAGTCAAATCGCGAGCGCAGTGTTACTCATTGCAACTATACTTGCAAAGTTAATCTATTACGAGCGTTTTTACTATGACGGTAAGCTCGACGGACCGCGAAACCGCTAACGATTGTCAGATACGAATGTAAAAACCAGTGGAAATGACCCGACAATACTCTCTGCGGTTGCTATTAAAGTTATAAACAACTTGCAAGTAAACATATCTCTCATATTCGCCTAATTACGATAAAAATACCTTTCCAATTATTTCTTATACAGACTACAGTCGATAGCCGTTTAACATTTAAAATATGTTACGTAAACTTAATGAAGTAACACGGAATTAAAACGAGATCGATATCTTATCAATAATTTAATATCGAAAAACTCTTATTTTATAATCTGTATGGAAATTTGTTAATGAGTAACAAGTTTTGTAATGAAGTTTTCAGCTGGATTTTTTAAAATATATTTTATTCATAATCTTGTGTTATTTTACTATACATATTGTAATATTGGTGGGATTTTACGTAATATAGTTCGGTTATTATGCACGTGTGAAGTGGATGGCAAATAATACCACGGAGCATGTATTCTGAGATCCCAAAAAAACTCCCTAGAAAGTTTTAACAAGAGGACCGCCTTCTTGTCAGAACATTGAAATTATCACAAGGCACTTGTAGTATTAATACTTACTCTTCAATGACAGTAATAATCTAGAAGAGTGGTTGCCAAAAAAAAGAAAAAAGAGTTTTGTAATGTGTTAAATTAACAAAAAACCACAAGAAACCTTTTTTGTAGAGCGTTAAATTTGCTATAAGAATAATTAGTTGTCGATATAATTCATTCATTAGTCCACGACTTAAAAAAAACCAAAGTAACAACAGAACTTTTTTTTTATGCGATTGGAGGCAAACGAACAGACGGGTTACCCCATGGTAAGTTATCACCGCCGCCCATAGACAACTGCGACACGAGAGGCATAATAAATGCATTGCCGGCCCTTGAGGAAGGAGTAGTCTCGTTTCTTGAAGGTCTGTGAGTTGTATTGGTCCGGAAACGCTGCCGCTGGGAGTTTATTCCAGAGGGCCGACGTACGTGGGAAAAATGCACGCGAGAACCGCACAGTAAATGACTTCCAACCAAAGTGACGCAACATCCCTATACGAAGCTCCAAAGTGTCGAGCTCTGAGGAAAGCACCCGGTCGTCGACGATTCGAGCAGCTTTCCGTTGGATTCGGTCAAAAGGAAGTAGATGGTATTGGGGCGCTCCGGCCCAGAGATGAGAACAGTATTCCATGTGTGGACGAACTTGCGCCTTATACAGGTGAAGGCGATGAACCGATGTGAAATACCGTCCTGCTCTATTAAGGACACCTACCTTCTTTGAGGCCAGTTTTGCTCTACCTTCCAAATGACCACCAAAATGAATGTCGCTAGATATATTGATACCGAGGATACTAAAATTAAGCTCACTAACTAGGGGAACTCCTTGAAAATTAGGGATTGCGTCAAAGGAGATTTTTTTGGCGGTGAAGACACATACCTGTGTTTTGTGGGGTTAAATTCGGCTAGATTTTGTTTTCCCCAATCCGAGACACGCTGCAATGAGGTTTCTATCTCAGACACAAGTTTCTTCCGGCACTCGTTAACGCGTTCCTGAGAAACACCACCACGACGGGTATATAAAGCATCCACAGTACTGTCGTCCGCATAGCAATGAATGTTACAGATGTTCAACATGTCATTGATATTCAGAAGAAATAAGGTAGGGAATAGCACACAGCCTTGCGTGACTCCAGCGTTCACGGGCTTGAACATGCACCGTCGACAACGACTTTTATGCTATGCTCCGTGAAGAAACTGGATACCCAATTGCATAGTTTCTCAGGAACTCCATACGAAGTAAGCTTCGAGAGAAGCGCTTTGTGCAAGACCCGATCGAAAGCCTTAGCGATATCTAAACTAACGGCCAACCAACCGACCAACTTTTCCCATGCTATTTCCATCGGAGCCGGGTTAATTTTAAAATTAAGAGCTGCAATTCGGTACCAATTATTTTTAATATATTTAGAACATATTCAGAACTATTCTATACAAACATTCGAACATCCTAAATAAGCAAGTAACATGGGTTCCATGCTATTTTGAAGAGAAGCCGCGAGCAAAAGCTAGTTAATAATAATTTTATGGAGGAAACACCTCGATCACCAACGCATTAGTGCTAATTTTATTTTAAGAACAATAATTATAACACGAAATAATTTATCGACAGTAATTATATATATATAAACAGAACATTATTAGAATAGAAAGTGTTACCGATTAATTTCATGCCAAGTGCAACTTAAATAATAGCACTGTATAACCTGTGATTGTGAATAATGCATTGAATGTTACCTCAAACACGCCTCGTACAAAGTAACCAATTATTATGATACTCTTCGGGTATAAATCTTTAATAAAAAGTTAATTTATAAGCTATCTTGAAAAACTTTCCTTCATTTACTTCCTCTAAATCATAAATTATAGTAAAAAGCGAATCATATATTTTCCCTCTACCATGCTTTTTGCGTTTTTTTTTTTATATAACTATGTACCAATCCCAGACTTAGTCGATAATATAGAGTAGATTTATTTGAAGTATACCATAGTGTCATACAACCATAGATAAACAATATCATAAATACTTCAAATAAATTTTTGGCATAATATAGTTCACTTATTGTGCATAAGTGATGTAATTGGAAAATAATACCACGGGAGCATAAATTCTAAAGTGCCACAAAGACTCCTTGGAAAGTTTTAACAAGGGGGCCACCATCTTTTTACAAAATCGAAATTATCACAAGACACTTGTAATATTATTACATACACGACAATGGCAGGAATAATCTAGAAGATTGGTTGCCAAAAAAAAAAACTTCAAATGTATTACATAATTTGTTCCGTTTATTTCAATTTGTTGGTCATAATACTATGCGGAGAACGACCCATTAAAGCATAGTGCGTTCACAGAGTTCGTCTCACAATGCACTGTATATCAGCAACTCCATCTTTGTAACGTGATTCTAGAACGAACTACAAAGTGTACATTTTGAATTTCAAATATTAGTTACGCCTAAATAATTATGGTGTGGTATAATTCTTGAGCCGTATGAGACGGGACTGGAAGTAAATTCTTTTCGTTGTTGTATCAAGCATCAAATATAAAAAAGTGATAATTAGACATGATAAATGACAATTCAATTTAAAAATCAAATTCATTTAAGCAAAAGTACTTTAAACTGGTATTATAAAATAAATCAATTTAATTTAGCTCAATATTAAATTGGCGTTAGTATTAACTTTCCCGTTTTCAAAATAATCATTTAATTTAAATACTGATACTAAATTATCATAATATATAACTAAATGCAAGAAAAATCACACGCTTAAGCTCATTTTAGTATGCTGGCTTATAAGCATCAAGACCTATAAAAAGTACTTGATAAAAGGCACCAATCAACTCATTTGTAGCAACATCGCAGAGCACACATTATTTCCGTTGAGGATGCAATCAATAATTGCTTACTAACTACACAAATTCAAATGTCAAATAGAAATTTATCGCTAGACCGTATAGGGGCAAGTTTAAAGACGCGGTACACCTTAGGTTTGATTACACTTTGGGTACAGATCTAAACCCGATGCATTATGGAGTATTCTAATACAATACCAAAAAAATACACGAAGGGTATTTAGTCCATACAGACATATTTACATGTTTTGACCCTAAACAATGACACCAGGTTAATGACAGAATGATAAAATAAAGTACTTTTTCGTGTCTTGTTTGTGTGATCCCTTAGTACTTTTAAACTACGGAGCGGAAGCCGGGACGAGTCGCTAATAGTTTTATATAATACAATCAACTATTTACCAGCGCCATATTTTTATTTTTCGTAAATTAATCGTAAAAACTAAGAACGTTCTAAAATTATTAAAATTGTCCATTTATACCGTTGTTATTAGATAACCAGCAAACTCTAATGGCTATAAGTAATAAGGCCACCCTTCGTACTAACCACATAATTTGAAATGTTTTATAGTTTATATGTATAATGGTGTAGAATAAGGACTAAAAATAAATAAAATATAAAAAAAAATACTGAAAGTACCGACTGTAGCTAAAGTCCTTCTTCTTGACTTAAGAAATCTAGAAGGAAACAGAACAGAAAACTAAATTATAATTTTGTTTATTGTGCATAGACCGAGCTATAGTGGTATCTAAGTTTTTTTTCCAGGAGTATCTTCAACTTATGCTCAATTATGTCAGTCCTCATAGCCGATGGTAAGTTATTTCGTAAAAATAAGTATTAACAACGATATTTTTAGAATATGGCTGCCCTTCAGTGCGGGCCTGATGTAAAACATTAAATGGCGTAAAATAGGAGTGTAAACACGTCGATCTAAGCCAGTATTCTACCTGTGTAATTTTCTAGATTATTATCACTTAATTTCTATAATCACAACTTTCTACTATCTTGTAACACTAGTGCGAAAAATCCATATTATGCGATCCACAATACAAAAAAATGTTTGCATTTTTAAAACGTGTATTTTTCTGTTATTTATTTTTTTAATACTCGTGTATGGCAGAATATATTAAAAGAACTGAATAAATGAATTAACATTAAGAAACTGCTTAAATGTAATAACTCCTAACAGCAAGGTTGACACGATACATTTAATAATGTAGTCTAAGATTTTTCGAACGAATGGTTAAAATTACAGCAATCCTTTATGCGAAAATGCACGGAAGCGACAACCATATTAAAAAAAAACATAGCAAAAGTTACAAAAAATGTTGTCACCCTGAGCCCTTACTAATGTTATAAATGCTAATGTGATTTTTATTTTTTTATTTTACGTTTTCACGCCATAACTATTCAATCAATCAGTATGAAATTTTATACATACGTTACCAGGGGTACAGAAAAGGACATAGGGTACTTTTCATCCAGAAATAAAGTACCTACTGTTCCAGAGGGACAGGACAAACTTACAAACCACGAACAAAAGCCAGTATTTTAAAGATACGTGTTAAAGCGCAGACGCCACCGAGACGATCGACGTATGTTCGAATCGCCGCAATGAACCAGATCTATCGATGATGGAAAACATAATGGTGAAAATTAGCATAGTAATAGAGATTTTTCTAAGCTCGCCTTACTACTCACCGAGCTTACGTTAAAAATCTGCCTGTAAGTACCATATATGAATGTTGCGGCAAATGCAATGGCAAGCTAGTCGCTATGTTCAGCACGTTGCTGTCCTTAGACTCCATCATCATTTAACATCAGGTGAGACTATAAAAAAATAAAAATAGATTGTGTCAATTTTTTAAGCATTTTTTTTTTTCTAACTGACTATACGCTGTTGGCCTTGGGGGCCTTCACAGCTTCATCTGACTAAAGCATATAATGTCTGTAACATATATTGTTTTAACTTCATACACTGATTATTCTTATACATGTGGTTAATATAAAATTACTTTTAAGCTAAACTGTTTCTTAAACATGTAATAATTATTTTATGAATTGTCCTTATTTTCTATTTCCCATTAACTTCGGCTTTAAAAATAAATGTGCGAACAAATTTATTTACAAAATCCAAGATTTTGGCAATATTCCTAATTTCAAAAGAGTGCCTCTCAGTAATGTTTCTAACTAATGCTAAATTTTAGGTTCATTGCAAATTAATTCAGATGAGCATTTGGTTTTCACTAAACATAAGACTAGCAAATAGGTGATAATTGAATCTAGAAAAATATACTTGTTTGGTGATTGTGTTGTTGCTTGTACTGATGCTTTTATAATGATAACGGATTCAAAGAGCGCGTACAACATACATCTAGATGTAAGTCGCGTGAGCGCGGTCCATTCGCTGTACCTGTATTACCAACGCACTATCTCAACACACCGTTGTTTCTCTGTTCTCTTGTACAATCGAGCTATAAAGTGATCCAAAAATATTGATGAATTGTGGAATACATGATTTTTTTTCTAAATCAGAGAATATAAATAATAGTAAAATACTTTTAATCAATAACTTTAATGTTTATTTTATATGAAAACCGATTAAAAAATGTTTACTTTGGTATTCATGTATATTTTTAAAGCTTACACGGTGAAAGGAAGTTAAGACAGACAATTAGTCAATAGAAATACTTCCGTTACATTATCCTATTGTGAAATATTCTACATTTCATATCACGTTTTGAACTTTGTTTCGCATAAAAAAGTATTTTAAACGGGATTATAAATTTTAATATTCACTTACAAACACTAGAAATTGTGCATGATTCGTTATGGAAATAGTCCCTACGCCTTGCAGACTATTAATACGTATATACCGTAAATGTATATGGTATATATAGTAGAAGTAAAGGATTATTTATTATTATATTAATGCAATAATATTTGCCAGCGTCTGTACTTTGCGAACACTTCGAATCGTTATTGCGGTCCCTTGTTTAGCTGCATTATTGTTGTTAATTTGTATCGCCACTGTTTATCAACGCTTGTTCGTATTTAGGACGTGGTCGCTCCCCTCGACGGCAGATATCAAGCGACAACTTGTTTGTTTCCCTTCAGAATATCCACAGATGACAGTAAAACAGCTACTTCAAAATTAAAATACAATAAATCTTGTGATGCAACCTTCCTATATAGTAATCAGTCACTACAAATAAAAGAAAAAATGGCTAAAGAATTTAAATGAAAAAAAGTAATAATGACAAAGTTACTTCTTCATGCCCTACGAACGGTGGTTAATTTGATTAATAGTGAATCTTTTTCGAAGTTCATAGTGATATTAAAGCTTTATTCATCCTGTAAACACTGACATTTCTTTTTTTCTTAAACTATCTACGCTATTGGCCTCACGGGCGTTCACAGTTTCACCGAAATACGTTTAGAAGGAGGTGTACGAGTACATTAGCGCTTAGGACGTAGAATGATCGAGCTGAATTTCTCTGATCTTTGCATTTAACCACAGCAAAGCGATGCGGCAATAGAGATAAAATACAAGACAGTTATTAAACATAATTGCACATTTTTAATCAGATGTGTTAAAATGTCTAAATGTCAAGATTTACAGATGTTTAAATACATTTATTATTTTAACATACTCTAAATTATATATAGACATGATTTTATAAAAAAGGAGTTGATTTGACCGGATTCTTTAAATTAATTGGAACTGTTTACTGGTTACATTATCTCATGTATTCAATTTTAATTTTTAATAATAGAATGCGAAGTGCATGCTATACCTTATTTAAGTGAAAATTATCTGGATACTATAAGAACAAAATTTTTACTAAAAACGACGTATCGTTGCGCTTCGTTGTGTATTACGCGTTATGTTACGTTAATAACATAAAATTGTGTTACATGTTAACAATTCAATATGCTTAAATTATAGCCTATAAATCATAAGTTAATAATTTAATGTAATAATAATAATCGGTTTTTATTGTATTAAGGTCTACGCATTTTAAGTCGATTATACTGTCAATGTATATATCGGGAGGATTACTATTGACCTACGTCCGTACTATTGACTCGTACTAACTACTATTTAACCCGTACTGAAATACTATTGACTGGAGGTATCAGCTGCTCATTTTGATTATTATTGGCTGTCTCCTTAAAAGGCGACGGACCACTGGTACTGGGCATGGTGTTCCGTTCGGGCCGCACTCTCTGCTCTGTCGGTTCGATCGTTCGTTAACTTTGCGAAGTTATACGAATATTTTCTCGGGAGTATTCGGTATTGTACGCTCGGTCGGATTGTTGTCAATCGTTACGATCTTTTCAGAGCGACAGTGCACCTCTATCATTACACTAAATAAACCGCACTTTTCGGTGCGTGCCGCGTACATCGTGCGCAGTGCGTCGATCTGCCGTGTTGCGCGTCGTGAATCGTGCAGCGCGTCGCTTCTTCATGTTGTGCCGTATGCAGAGTGTCGCAACGAAGAGAAAAGAGAAGAAACCGAATTGCTAGGGACCTCCCCCTAGGCTACGTAGGTTCTCTGTGAGGCATTGCACTTCGCCCACAGCTTCTTTTATCCCGGACACGGATTGTTCGTTAGATTTTAAACAGTAATCACCTCTGCGTGCGGTGTCTTCCGTGTCTCTGTAGAAGCTTCTCGTTAGTCCTATGTACCCTCGCTGTGTCACAACTGCCAGGTGTACGGTCATTCCGCCCGGTACTGTGACCTGCGTCCCAGGTGCAGTGTCTAGGGAACCACTCCACTAGGGAGTGCCCTCTCACTTCAGAGTCCTCCGAGCCTTCTAGTTATGTGCTTTGCGGGCAAACGGGCCATCCCATGAAGTATCACGGGTGCCCGCGCACGTTCCGTACGAACAGTCTCCACAATGCCGTCTAGGATGCATGTCTAAGCCTCCCAGATGCAACTGCCCCCACCCCTACTAAGCCAAAAGGTTTTCCTTAACCTGCCGGGCACCTTCAGTGCACTGGCAACGTCCGCACCCTCGCTGAGCACGCTCTTCTGGTGCGTAAGGACTCCGCTAGCTCCCTCGGCTCCTAAAGCTAAGCCCCAGCCTTAGAAGGCTCAGTCCACTCCTGCGCCACCTACCACATCTACCATATCGCCCGCCGGTGCAAACAGGATAGCTCAACTCCTTCTCGTTCTCGACCGTCAAGAAATAAACGCGTTTAACGCGCTTGTTAATAGTACTTGTGAGCTCAGGCTCTTAAACGCAATCTCAACTTTCCCGGCCGTTGCGACCACGTTACAACGTCTAACCCTCTTCGCGCATAAATAAATTCGCGATAATCATAAATAGTATGAACCCAAGTGTTTTGTCTGTTCGTCTCTAAAACTTATAAATAAAATAAATTCGACTCCTCTCACAGCGCGTGTTTTGCGCCCACTCTCACGTATCTGCCGTCCATTCGGTAGCGGCCGGTGGGATATCCCGCTCCAGGCACACACGTCTATGCTCCCGTGGCATTATCTCGAGCCTAGGTTCGTTCCCCGTAATGGAGCTTTGTGCTACTGCCAACGCAATACAATAACTCACCGATACATTTTACACGACACTTTCTAGACGTGCACATCCACACACACACAAACACACAGTTGGAGGGTTGTTATTTTTTTCCTTCTCGCAGCTTAGTTAGTGTCAATATTAGCCAATTGTCAGATTCAAAATACATTTATGAATAGTTAGCTAGCTTGGGTAGTTTAAATCGCTGCACGCATGTTAAAATGCTCAGCAACAGCCCAAACCGAGGTCCCGTTGACCCTTGTGGTCGTTGCTCAATCGTTGTAAGTGCCCTAAGCGCTCCCCTTAGTAGTTCGGTGTAGCTGTGAAGCCACCTAAGGTGTCACCAGAATAGGTCAATTAGAAAAGAAAAGTACTGGGCATTCCCGCCAAGATCATCGGCGTATTTACATCTACATATAATTCGAAATCATCATATTCAGTATTGTATTTCTGTATCGGCTAAAGTTTTATTAATAATATTCGATTGGTTTTGGTGAATTGATCGGGCAAATCATAACTATGACGTCACTTTGGATGACTTCATACTTTTATATGGACGCTACTTTATCTTCACCCCGGTACTATTAAAGTGAATGAAGTTTCACTTTCAAACTTGTACATGTGACACGCAAATGACTCTTTTACTAAACTTTACATTGTAATTAGCTTTTACTCGCGGATTCACTCGCATTTATATAAATTTGATCTATCCTCGGCCACGGTACACATTATCTGGTGCCCTATGTCCTGATGTGTCCTCTGACAACATGTATGCAAAATTTCGTGATGATCGGTTAAGTTGTGAAAGCGTAACAAACAAACGAACGTACAAATAAACTCATATTCGCATTTATAATATTAGTAAGAAAGTAAGGATTATTGCATATATCATAGCGTACGAATGCTAGTAAAACTAAAATTTCAAACAAACCACCAAAATCTTACAAATCAGTTGAATAAAAAAGAAGTTTACACCTTCTAATAATTTGTATTCTCGATTAGAAAATGTTTTACCTATTGACGTGATCTACAATAGCAAACATTCACAACCATATACCGACACATTGGGTCCGCATGGTCAAACCCCACTTAGTAGTACTATTCCTAAATATGAAATAATTTCTAATATTACGATAACATATCATGTCGGATAGAACAGTTATTTCCAATAAAAACTATTCTCAATTATGAAGTTCTACTATAGTTTATTTTTGTTGCCGGTTTTTCTTTTCTTTCTTTTTCATTACTGGCAACCTGGTCCTCTTCTTAGCCATTTTCACGTACTAAATTATTCTCTTCTGTTTTATGTGATTTTCTCCTTACGTAACAATGTTCTAGGCTTTTAATAATAAGTAATTGCCAATTCTAAAGTAAGTGTCTTGTGATAATTTCAATGTTTTAACAAGATGGTGGCTTCCTTGTTAGAACTTTCCATGGAGTATTTGTGGCAGGCATCTCAGAATTCATTTTTTTTTGGTATTATTTCCCATCCCCTTCACTTATGCACAATAACAGAAGTACGTTAAGTAAAACGCAACCATTATTACAAAATATAGAGTTAAATAACACAAGATTATGAATAAAATATAAAATCCACTACATGACAGGCTAAAACCCTGCCAATATTTCCTTTGTTTCCTGATTCTTCCTTACTAAAGAAAAGGCAAAGGCATGTGACCATGCAACCAAGTCAAGGGTCATTTTATCATTTATGTAGAATGTGAAAGGTCAAAGCTCTGTACCTATTTCTACTGTAGATTGACCGAATAACTGTGAATTTTTTTGCGATGTACATCGGCCTATGTTAAATAATTTGTAACTGTAAACGAATACATTAAAATTAATTGATAATTATTAATAATAAAGATGGCGGCACAGAAAATCGACAGGACAAAGGCATATCAACTCATTGCTGTTTAAATACTGATTGACGTTTAATCTACGATATTACATTAAATAAGTTTAATTTAATATTTACTATGAAGCCGTAACAAATACTTCAAATACAATACATTATTTTAATATTCATCAATCACTATGAATTGGCAAAAATCGTATAATATGTCAAGCGTTACACGAGCGTTAATTAAAGTAATATGTAATTTATTCAAAATACTGATACGTAAGAAATTAAATGAGTATATAAGCGTGTATGAAATGTAACCGTAAAATCATACTTATATCCAAAACGATGAGTAATCTATTAATTCTGGCTGTTAGTTACTGAAAACGGTGCTTTAGTTAGCGTATTGTTTATTTTTATTAATTTAAATTATAGAAAATCTTCCTAATATTATTGGAATCAATCGTCGTTACCACCGAGATATTAATTAATATTCAAAAGTAATATTTTCTTCATATTCGATTAAGAAGTGAGTAATGGAAGATAGTATGCCTTCGTACACCAGCCGCCATTGTTTTATAATAGAAAAGGGAACAATGGAACTAAGTAATGGAACCGTTTAGCACATTAACCATAATGTAATGTTTCTCCGAAGTTCAAACGGTTTTAAGTTTGTTCTCATGCCTACATCCCATCATAGACCATAACCAAGGTATCAAGCACGGGGGTTTTTAGCAAAATCATACTAAAGATGTCAACAGCATTCCACGCACTACTAAACTTTAAGCCGTATGAAGAAGATACAATTGATTGGATGAGAAAAAGCATCGAAGTTTTCTAGGTGCAGTAAATACAACACTATCACAATATCCGTAACCAAAATATTGAAGCCGTTATAATATAATAAGATAGATATGATATAATAAGATGTTTTGATGCATTGAGAAATGGGAGTTTGGATAGATAAATCAATCAATTAATACGATACGAATCAAATCAATAATTGCAGAACACTGAATTAAACTGGATAAAACAAATATGAATAATGAAAATCAACGTAACGGTTCGAAGCCGAATAAAAATAATAATAGATAAAACCGAATTTACGATGAATACTAATATCTTAATTCCCAGAATTCACAGTCTATTTAATCTTTTACCGCGACCGTCAAAATGAAAGTTATATGGTGAGTTAGACGCGGGAAATTCGCCGAAATTACAGTTTAGCAGCGTCTTACTCTAATTACACAGATTCATTAGAAACGTAGCATCCATGGATCGAGGTCGCAGTGACAGTGCCTCGATGACAATATAATACAAAAGTTGTTAGCCTTTTGCGAGGGAAAAGTGCTATTTGAGTTGTCTACGATATGCATGGAACGTTCAGTCGAATGATGTGCATTCTTTGAAAGCAAGATTTCAAAAAGCATTCTTACGCATAAAAAATATTAATAAGCACTTGAAAAAATCAATGAAATACCTAATTTATGTACTCATATTAATTAATACATAGGCTGTACCAAAATTGATGAATGAATGAATATATAAATGAATACTTTTTTTACGAATAACTAATTTGCAAAAATTACGTTTAAAAAATTTTAACTGTTTGTTTATTCGTTTGGATTTAAGTTATCAAGACACTCAAAAGTTTAAACATTTTTACTCACTTTTGAGTTATTTACCGAACATAGCCTAAGCATAAAATGAATTATACATTAAAAACTTTAAAATTACATTTATATTAATGCAGATACATATTATCTATCTTAGTTTTTATCATTTAAGTGAATCTCGAGTCAATTACATACAACATATAACATATATTTTATAGAAATTAAAAGATGCCAGCATGTTTTATCGAATCTAGTATTGCCGGTGCACAACTAACGGTTCATGAAATAGTCCGAAATGACAGTTAATGACAACTGCTGTATTATAAAAAATGATAAAATTGGCCGTGGGTTGGCGACGCCATTATTATAAATGATCGTTACCGTGCTCTATTGTGATGCATTTAACGACAACACTTTGCTACTTCATAGCGTTACAGGCGTCCGAAATTAAAAATAGAAAAACCATCAATATATTCACTATCATATCCACTTCTTAAAAAGTAGGTGTATAGTTTTAAAAACCTTATAAGAAATAGTATCGAGTGGCATCATAATGTTTTTGTGTAAATTGTCTTGTCGGCTACAAATTTACACAAAATCTGTAAATGCAAAGAAACATGTTTAAAAAAATCAATGACATTATACTAAGTACGATCTCCTGTAACTCAAGAGCTGCTGCTCCATTTAAAACAATCACTTTTAGGAATCGATAATGTAGCACGCTATTTAATTAGTACCTTGCATCGTTATTACACATGCTGCATCGTGAATCGTGCTCGATACCGTATTCAAACATACAATAATCACTACATAGTATAAAACAAATTCGCTTTCTTTGTCCCTGTATCCCTATGTATGCTTATATCTTTAAAACTACGCAACGGATTTTGATGTGGTTTTTTTTAATAGACAGAGTGATTAAAGAGGAAGGTTTATATGTATAATAACATAAATTAAATAGTGGAGAAATACTGTTATTTTTAAGGTTACTCCAAATTTAACGCGTGCGGGCCACGGGCAGTAATGAATAAATCAAAACTACTGGATCGATTTTAATCGTTTTTTCAGTGAATGACTTAGGCTATACATCTTATACCCGTGCGATGCCGGAGCGGGCCGCTAGTGTATGTATAAATAATATACGGAATTCTCATCACAGTGTTTCGATTCGTGCGCATTTATTATTGTTCTACAAAAAGACTCTTTTCATAAACGGTTTATAATAATATCTAATAATAAGCGGTATAGTAACCCAGTTGCTGCAAATCACTACTTTCGAATGGTATGTATGAAATATAAATTACACATTCCATTATTCTGTAGAGAAATTACAGTTTTTTCAATACATCAAATTGACCATTTTATAACAATATGTTGGCTTTTTTAAAATATTTAGGAAACTATCACACACACACATATCAGCTTGTAAGACACCCACTGCAAGGCCATAGGCCACTCCTCGAAGGAAGCTATGGCCATAACCACAACACCAATCAACGAAGTATTGGCGTCTGACGAATTCAAACTCTGAGAAATCCATAGTCTTATATTTTCTCACACAGGTAGCACTACATGAACATTTCGCTGGTTCAGCTTTCACGATGGTTTCCTCCACCGTCAGCCGATAGAGTTACCAATTGAAATAAATAAATCTACGTGAACTTCCAAAACTCATGCCGGAGTTAAAATCTGCCATCATAATTGATATTGAACTGATCAAACCGATCGACCAACACGACTTGGATGAATCTATGCAAAGATCTATTGAATGTATCTGGGACATGTGTTAATTGGTTCTCACTGGATAATACACCACTTAAGTATGGCATTCTTCACAGTGATGTTCTTAGGCATTTCCAGTTCCACGGACAGCTAATTTATACCCAGTGTCCAAGCGAGGTAGTAGAGATAAGGTTTCATAATTTATAGATTTCAGCCTCTGACCATAATATCACGTCATGTTAAATGGCTCAGTGGTTAGCGTGTTCGGACACAGCGTCCATAAACGTAATCGAATCCTTACCGGGGTAAGAAACGACGTTACAAAGTGACTGAGGGAAGGCGTTCGTACAGAGGGAGAGCTAGAAAACCTCGTGAAAAAGTTACCGTGGGCGAAAACTACGTTAAAAAAATAATGGTGGGTGGCAGTTGGAGGGAGCGTCTCTTTGACTACCGAGCCGGACCAGGTAAGGAAGGTGTTGTTCGCGCTGGGCCCTACCACGGGTGTGACATGGAACTTGCTTTGTAAGATGCCGTGACACTCCATTAGCGCGGCTAACGGTATCTCGTGGGGTTTTTAATTTGTAGGAGTTTGTCACCCTACCGCTCGCCAGGCCTATGGGTGTCCACATTCATCCCAAATAAAAAAAAAGTTACGTATCCATGCGACTAAGCCGGAGCTTTCGATGAAGAAGAACAGCGTAATGAAAACATAGCATGGTGATAAGACTTTTACCAGGCCAGCCTGGTTAGCTATCACCCTCCACTTGAAAATCTGTCACCAAAAACCTATGGGTGTATTTCGGCAGCTGCACTTGAGAGCCGGTCCCTTTGCCTTTAGCTTGTTTACTATCTTGGACCACATTGTCATTTAACGTCAGGCGAGATTGTGGTGAAATGCTAAAAGCATACAAAAAAATAAAAATAAAACTACTCATGTAATACAGGAGACAGTATGACACTATTTTATAACTGTAGTGCATTCATCTTAGAAAGTGCTCATTATGTGAATGTTATTATTATATATTGTTTATTAATCTATCAGTTATTTCCTTACTGTAGTCATTAAGTTGTTCTAATCTCTGCAATGGATCCGGCCAATACGGAAGATCTAAATACATAACATTGCTAATTTATAGAGTCTAATTCGATTATGAAAGTTCTATAATGCATTAAATCGAAATAAAGATAATAGTGTTCTAGAAAATGGGCATTATTTGAATTACATAAAAACAATTTACATTACATTCGCAATGAATCAGACAAAATATTTTTAGGGATATTCAATGGCGATACCTTAGTAAACATGACGGGTTACATCAAATTAAACACTCAATCCATACTAATACTATTGATTGAAAAAGTAACTATGACTGTTTGTTTATTTGTTCACAAACAAACTTTTGAACCAATAGCATTTTTTTTATCTGTGGAAGCCACCCTGATACAGTTGCCCTCTGCTACAATATGGGCCCCTGGAGGTAGCCCTCGTCGAGGCCCATAAAAAATAGGGCCTCGGTTTTGTCGAGGACTACCCTAAGAGAGCTGTAGTCTACTGAGACTGGCCACTGGTCCAGGCGCATCAAGTTCTCCCAATCTATTTGCCCAGCAGTTAAGTACATATAACAAAATAAATAAAATTGAAATGCATAATAATTTATCACAACAACTATAAATAATCTTCATCATAAATTTTCACTCGTAGTTCCATCGACATAACATATTTTATATCTCCGACCCATAGCTTAGAGCAAGCTAGTGTTACAAGAAGCAATTTATACAATTTTCTATTCACTCCCTGCAAGACATTTAAAGTGAACGGCTAGAAGCATAGCTAATGCCTATACATTACTTTTTTCTAAACGCAGACAAAGGAAAAAACGATGTCGGACAAGTTACGTAACGCATTTCTCTTCAATCATAATAGCTGTTGGACCGTAAGATCGTGCAAACTACAAAATGTCGGATGACCCGTTATGTTTATATTACTTGTTATATAAATAATGATTTTTTAAATGTTAAATACAAAAATTCCCACGGCGGGACGTGTTGCGACATATTACTAAACTCTTTTCATGTAATATCTAACAGAAGTGTTCATCATTAGAAGTATTATTAGGTAGCAGAATGTGGAAGATATATTAAAAATATAATTATTTTGCTGTTAATCATCTGTTTTCTGTTATTATCGTTTTTTTTTTATATTATGTTGGAAAACTTATAACTATCATTAATGAAAAAACAAAACAGTAACATAGTTAAAAGCTGATGATAATAATAATGGACGACCAATTGAGCTCACCGTGCGAACAGGTGAACATTATGCAACACAACCTATACAAGTGAAAGGGAGAGCACTATACTTTGCTCAACAAAAAGTCACGATACAAAAAATAGT